>OX276466.1:14154296-16723296 GCA_946251905.1 Cryptocephalus moraei
GAATTAAAAATCATACGCAATGAGTTGCTTCACAACACGGATGGAACATTTTTCACTGAGCAATTCCGGAAAAACCCCCAAAAGTGAACATTTGTGAAAAATTCATATAATTTCAACAAATCTGAGGCTCTAAAAACTATCTTGCGGCAAATGGTAGCTAATAATAAGTGATTTATGTGTGCGAAAACGGTTGCTGGAAGATGCGCAGTTTTTGCACAATCGCGATATAAACAATTTTCGCACCTTTTTTTGCAAAACGTATATTATATTGTAACGTTTATTTTATAATTTATTTACATTAATTGAACACTAATTTATTTAACACACTTAACTACTTTTACACTAGACTAGACACTACATAATTTATTTATACTGCTCCGCATTCGGATCGTATATCGCGTTCACGTCTGCTTCTCAACTTCTCACTAACTCCCTCGATCACAAACCCCCTTATATATACACCCCCAACCCTGATCGAGAACATTCTAGTACATTCTAGAAGCCTACGCAGCAAATGTTCATGCACCTGTCCTACGCGTCGTAGTTATTCTTTTGAAGGAGTAAACATGTGTCGCTTTGTTTACTTCTCGCATTACACTGCCCCCCGCCTTAGAGACGTTTCGTCTCGGAACGTATCCCTGGTAGGCCCATGCAGGAACCTGCAGTTAGCCCCCCGCTTACAGCGAGACGTGGCGTCAAAATAACAGGGGACCGTCTTCCCGAGTCGACATGGTGCAGGCCCAAAACAGCAGACTAAAACTTCCACTCCGGTATTCTTCAACACTACTTCCAGCATGTTCCGGACAACCCTCCAGTCCAGCTGATCTCGTCCAGCACCTAACTTGGGGACAGCTAGCTTCCTGATGTCGAGCTCCAGCAGTCGGTCTCGTAGCCTATGCAAGGTTCGCCATACATCGTGATAACATGGTTTAAGGGACCCGATCTCCTTCGTAACCAGATAAAAGATGTGTCTTACGTTGTCACGTAGTTCCAGAACCTTACCAATTTCCGGGAGTTGCTCTCTGAGTTGTTCCGAGCGCCCGTACTTCTTCTTGAAAACCGTGGCGATACCTCGTGACATTACCAGGTCGGCGGACACACAATGGGCCAACGAGTATTCTTCAGGTACGCTGAACAAATCCTGTTGTTTTTCACAGGTTACCCCATACCGTGCTTTTCCGGTACCCCCGTAGGCGCTCATAAATTCTTCGAAGGAAAGTTCGTTCTCCTGCGCCAATGTGTTTCTTACTCGGGGAACCTCCGCCTCATCGTGCGACCCCTCATAGGGTGCCAACCGATTAAAGTGCACCACTCTCGGCTTGCCGTTTGGTAGTTTGCTTACCCGGTAGACCACGTCATTGATTCGTTTCTTCACAACATAGGGACCTTCCCAATTGGTCTGTAACTTAGGGGACAAACCACGTTTCTTCTGTGGGTTGTACAGCCAAACTCGGTCTCCCATTTGGTAGCCACCCTCTTTAGCGTTGATGTCGTAACGCTCTTTGATGCGATCACTGGCGATATTTAGTTGGTACCGGACTTGATCGTGAATTTCGTTCATCCTTTGCCGCATCCGGGAAACGTAATCTTCCCCCGAAACGTCCTCGTCCGGTCTAGCGCCAAAGATTAGATCACAGGGTAGTTTAAGTTCTCGCCCGAACAGGACTTTGGCTGGAGTTTGTCCTGTCGACTCATGAACGGCCGAGCGGTAGGCCATCAGGAAGAACGGCACGTGTTCGTCCCAGTCTCTTTGATGTGACGAGACCATTTTCGCCAGATAGCGGTTGAGGGTGCGATTCATCCGTTCTACCATGCCGTCAGACTGAGGGTGAAGGGCCGTGGTTCTTGTTTTTCGTACCCCAAACTTCTCACATATCCTCCGGAATAGGCCACTCTCAAAGTTTCTTCCTTGATCCGAGTGTAATTCCATGGGTACTCCAAACCGGCAGATCAGCTCCTTCACGAGCACATCGGCCACTGTCTCTGCCTCCTGATTAGGGAGAGCGTACGCTTCTACCCACTTCGTAAAATAGTCCATTACGACCAGGATGTATTTATTCCCCTTTTCGGTCTCAGGGAAGGGTCCTGCTATATCAATAGCGATCCTTTCGAAGGGGCTCCCGACGTTATATTGTTTCATGGGAGCTTTCGGTCGTCTTTGTGGCCCATTACTTGCGAAACATGTAGTACATTTCTTGCACCAGTTCTTCACGTCGTCTGAACAATTGATCCAGTAGAATCGCTCTCGTACTTTCTGCAGGGTTTTCTTGATCCCTAAATGTCCACCAGACGACTCGTCGTGAAGGTGCCGCAAGACCTCCGGGATTTTACTGGAGGGAATTACCAACTGCCGTCTTTCCTCCGTCCCGTCTTGGCTCTCCAGTACGCGTTTTAGTAGTCCATCCTCAACCACTAGCGAGTCCCACTGTGCCCAATAGCTCTTGAGTTTTGGCGAGCCGGGTGATACCTTTTGCCACTCAGGACGCTCTCCTCCCTCTTTCCAAACCAGGATTTCTTTGAGAACCGGGTCTTTTCCTTGCTCTTGTCGTAACGAGGATGGTGTCCATTCCTCGGCGACCACGGTCGTTCGATAGACTTTCTCGGACTTTTCCTCAGCTCTATGACAATGAGGACACTCATCAGGGCATGGTCTTCTCGAGAGTGCGTCTGCGTTTCCATGACTCTGTCCTGGCCGATGTTCTATGATAAAGTCATACTCCTGGAGCCTCTCGATCCAGCGAGCGATCTGTCCTTCGGGATTCTTAAACTGGAGGAGCCATTTAAGAGCAGCATGATCGGTCCGGATCAAAAACCTCCTTCCACACAAATATTTATGGAAGTGCTCGATGGACTTGACGATGGCCAATAATTCACGTCGGGTGACGCAGTAATTCCTTTCTGGTTTGGAGAGTACCTTGCTGAAGTATCCAAGGACACGTTCTTGTCCCTCCTGACGCTGCGACAGAACACTTCCAATTCCCACATTGCTCGCGTCGGTGTCCAGGATGAACTGTCCTTCTGGCAGAGGAAAACTCAGCACTGGGGCACTGGTCAACTTCCTCTTCAGCTCGTCGAAGGCAGACTGGCATTCCTCATCCCAACAGAAGTTTCGTCCTTCTTCCGTGAGCCTTGTCAACGGCTTAGCGACGTCGGAGAACATCCGGACATATCGTCGGTAGTACGTGCAGAGGCCCAGAAAACTCCTCAACTGGTGTTTATCTACCGGTATTGGCCACTCCTTCACCGTACTTGTCTTGTCCGGATCAACGGCGACGCCCTCTCTGCTCACTACGTGCCCTAAGTACGGGACCTTCCTTCTGAAGAGTTGACATTTCTTCGGGTTCAGTTTCAGCCCCGCACCTCGCAGTCTCTGGAAGACGTCCTCTAAGTTTTTCAGATGTCCTTCGAAGGTCTTGCCCATCACGATGACATCGTCCAAATAGACTAGGCACGTTTTCCACGTCAGACCCATTAGCACGCTCTCCATCAGCCTCTCAAACGTCGCTGGGGCATTACAAAGTCCGAATGGCATGACTGTAAAATGCCACAGGCCGTTACCGAAGGTAAATGCCGTCTTTTCCTTATCGGCAGGGTCCATTTCGACTTGCCAATAGCCGCTTTTTAAATCCAAGGTCGCAAATATCGTGGATCCAGCAAGGGTATCGAGTGTGTCGTCGATACGTGGTAGCGGGTAGCTGTCCTTTTTGGTGACACTGTTCACCTGCCGGTAGTCTACACAGAATCGAGTAGTCCCATCCTTTTTCTTCACCAGTACTACCGGCGAGGCCCATGGACTGCTTGACGGCTCGATGACCCCGTCCCGCTCTAGGTCCTTGATGATTTTCTCGGCTTCCTCCCGTTTGGCCAAGGGTAGTCGTCTTGCTGTTTGTCGAATCGGTCGTGTCTCGCCCGTGTCAATTTTATGTGTCACGACCTTGGTCTTTCCCAGCTTTCCATTCTCGGTGGTAAATATGTCCTGGTACTTATTTATTAATTCATTGGCCTTCTGTTTCTGTATGGGCGAGAGAAACGCACTGGTCTGGGAAAGAATTTGTTTTAAGTCCTGCGGAGTGTGTCTGGACCTTTCTTCCTCACTAACGCCCCTTACGATGGCCGAAGCGGCTATACATGTGCCCAGCTTCGTACCCTTCTTGATGGTGACCGGGTACTGATTGATGTTGAGTAGCCGCACAGGCACTTCGCTTGAGAGAGTAACAAGCGCCTTTCCTACCAGTACCCCCCGAGCCAGTCGATTGTCATCGTTTTCTGGTTCGATCACGGCTGGAATTCCCTCTTCCACAACACCCCTCAGACAGGTAGAGGTGATCGTTTCGCTTCGTTCCGGGAGAATCACATCTTCTGCCATTATTACGTCTAACACAAAGTTGTCACGATTGTGTAGCAGTAATTCTTCTTGACCGATCCTCAACACTCGGTGTCCGAAATCCAACTGGAATCCATGATTCCTCATGACGTCCATCCCCAGTATGACGTCTTCCTCAATTTCGGCTATGAGAACAGGATGGTCAAACTTTACTCGTCCCAACGTCATGCTAACCGTCGCTTCACCGTGTATTACTGCCTTCTCCCCAGTGGCAGTTCTTAATTGCCACCTACTTGGCCTAATCTTCCTACGGTCCCTCACAACTTCCGAGCGTACGATCGTCTTCGTAGCTCCCGTGTCCACAAGCATGGCGTGGGATCTCCCGTCGATAGTGCCATCGACGTACGCGCTCCCCAATTGGTGGGAAAACGAGGCTATACTGGCCCGGGGGTTTCCACTGCTACGGGTCGACGTTCCCCCTTTCTTGTCGACCCGCATTAGTTTTCCTGGGCCTTTGTCGGCGCCGCTGTTCTGGGCCGCTTGCAAGAACTCTTCACATGGCCCACTTCGCCACAGTTCCAACAGCGAACTACCTTCTTCTTCGCCGACAGCATCTCCATAATCTGCTGTAAGACCCTTTCCACGAGTTTCTCAGTATCTACTTCCTCTGTAACCGCTCGAACACGGCCGTGACCGCGGGAGGCTTCCATGGCTGCATCATGCTCCAGTGCGATGGCGAGCGCGTCCATTAATGTTTTCGGTCGAGCTAGTCTCAGGGCCCTCTGCAGTTCCTGGTCCCGCAGCCCGCTCACGAACGTCTGCACTGCGAGGCACTCCATCATCTGTTCCGGCGCCGTGGGATACGCCAACCTCACTAGTCTGGCTACGTCCGCTTCGAACTCCTGCAGGGTCTCGTTCGATCTCTGACGGCGATTGGACATCTGGGATTGATGGACTTGCTCCAGATGTGTTTGGCCGAACCGCATTTCCAGTCGCCTCAGCAGCTCATTGTAATTCCCGGCTTCCTCGGTGGATAGCGTCTGGAGAACTTCCAACGCCTCTCCACGTAAGGCTACCGTTAGGGAAACAGTTTTCTCGTGAGGGGACCAAGCATTAGCCTCCGCTGCCGCCTCAAACTGCTTCTTGTAACTGGCCCACGGAATTTTTCCGTCGAACGTTGGGGGCGTCACTCGATTGGTGCATATCGAGTTCTGTTGAACGACCGCCTTTATTTCTTCCTTCGTCTCGCCGCTACTGACTCGCCTTAGTCGTTCTTCCAACTGCTTCGTCTTCTGTTTAATTTTGTCTTCTTTCCCCTCGCCGCTACTGACTTGTTCTAGTCGTTCTTCCAACTGCTTGATCTTTTCTTCAATCTCCTTACGCTGAGCCTCCATCTGGTCGGTTATCTCTTCCCTCTGGGCGGCGATTTGATCAGTAATATGAGTAATTATGTCTTCCCTCTGGCCGGCGATTTGAGCAGTGATGTCTTCCCTCTGGGCGGCGATTTGAGCAGTGATGTCTTCCCTCTGATCGGCGATTTCTTCCCTCTGGGCAGCGATTTCTTCCCTCTGGGCGGCGATTTGAGCAGTGATGTCTTCCCTCTGGGCGGCGATTTGAGCAGTGATGTCTTCCCTCTGGGCAGCGCTTTCTTCCCTCTGGGCGGCGATTTGAGCAGTGATGTCTTCCCTCTGGGCAGCGATTTGAGCAGTGATGTCTTCCCTCTGGGCGGCGCTTTCTTCCCTCTGGGCGGCGATTTGCTTCGTGATGTCATCATCTTCGAACTCGAAAACTTCCGGGTCCTGGCCATTTTCTTTCAAAAATGCCGAGAGCCGGTCCTGGAGTTCCGTCTTCTTCCCTCCTGTTTCCAATTCCCGTTCCTCGAGTTCTTTTTTTAACTCGGCCACTTTTAATTCGCGTAACTTCTTCATGATCCGCTCTTCTGACACCAATGTAACGTTTATTTTATAATTTATTTACATTAATTGAACACTAATTTATTTAACACACTTAACTACTTTTACACTAGACTAGACACTACATAATTTATTTATACTGCTCCGCATTCGGATCGTATATCGCGTTCACGTCTGCTTCTCAACTTCTCACTAACTCCCTCGATCACAAACCCCCTTATATATACACCCCCAACCCTGATCGAGAACATTCTAGTACATTCTAGAAGCCTACGCAGCAAATGTTCATGCACCTGTCCTACGCGTCGTAGTTATTCTTTTGAAGGAGTAAACATGTGTCGCTTTGTTTACTTCTCGCATTACAATATATAAGAAGTATCTGATCGTGAGGATGTACTCAAATAAAAGGCCAAAATTATGAGTAAGACTCTTTTATAAATGTCGAGCTTTCGGGACAAATTTGTTCCCTTTTTCAGGACAAACTAAAACAAAACGTGCAAAGTTAGATTCAATTACAATTTTGTTCTAAATGTGGATGACTTACCACAAGTGAGTAATTCAAGGTGAAAACTTAATTTGCATACGCGTAGAGGCAAGTAAATATGATGACATTAATACAGGTAATTGTTCCTTAATGTCAGTTTTGACACATTAAGAAACAATTACATAATCAAATTAGCAACGTGACGAACCTTTGTGTCGGTAGTTTCATCGACAATCCAATATTTTAATTTCTCAATTCCCTTCTAATGCCATTGGTTACATATTCATAAATCTCATTGACGTTTTTCTAGCGCAGACGTGAGAAACTAGGTGCCTTAATGGGTACACCAACGAATTTGCAAAAAGTACCCATAAATTATTTAAACATCGGATTATCTAATTTGTGCAGAGGAATGTTGCGTAACAAACATTTTTGGAAAATCTTATTTGTGAAGTTAAAAAGCAAAACATTTAGTTATTTTTTAAATTATTAATTAATATTAAATATTTTTTTCAAATTATTTGACAATCATTTATTCAATTTATTCGAGCCATGGATATTGTGATCGAGCGTGTGTTGGTGACCCATCTCTGCAGAGGAGTTGTGGTGTCAGATGTTGCAGTCCTTGTATGGTTACACCTGGTTGAATATAATTACAAATTATTGATATAAATCAGAAGTCAATTAGCTACTTTATCAGAAAATATATTTGAAATATCAACTTAACCTTGTATTACAGAGTGTGCAAGAAACACTTAATTCACCAAAAATTTTCAATATCCCGCAATCACCAATCCAAGTATTCAAAAGAGATGACTTTGTTTTGGGTAACTTAGGCATTTTTAAAAATTCGAATTCTATTTACTCGTAACAGCACAACGAAGAGCCAGGTTCGCAGGTCTATGAATGAACAAAATATAAATTAATTTATTTTCATTTTCTGAAACTTAAGATATCTACATTACTAATTTTCAAAGAAAGTTTTTGTATCTAGGTCCTATTTGTACTTTGTACTGTAAAGCGATTAGATTACCTTTAAGTAACTAGCATTATAAAGACACTCATCTTAATAATATCCCTTCTCAAAACTCCTGTTTTGGAAATTTTTGTCTCATTAGTGCAATACACATAGAATATAAATCACATCCTGTTAAGGGTTTCGATATTGAATTATACAATGCAATTTATAAATAATACATTGTTTCTAAATTGGCATTTATGATGAATTATTAATTTGGTCATTATTCATATCGTTGGTTCAGAGGGCAGTGTTAAATATTCATCGGGCTATTTTCTTATATCTAATTATAAATATTGGATAATAGAACAAGTATTTTAGGTTTAAAATGAATTCTTCTGGGGGAAAGGAAATTTAGATATGCAGGAAAACTGCAAATATAACGTATCCTTCAGAAACGATGTTGCCTAAAATATTCATATACTTTACTACATATATTCCGCAGTTGAGAAAGTATTTAACTTTTAAAAAACGTTCTTGTAGCAAATAACGGAAAAAAAATAAAAAAAAAACTAAGTTTTTCCTCCTGCTGATTCGAGAACGTTAACTTCGTGAGTAGCACGATTTCTCGAGGTTTCTCCTTAGAATATCAGGATCGTATAATTTTCGACTGGTACATAATTTTGGTGACAGTTAGAAGTACATTACAACACTAGACATTTGATCTTTTCTGATCTTGCAGATGAGATGCTTCGAGCAAAATATTGATATTATGAAATACACTTTCGGTGATTGTGGACAATAGCAAGTAAATTGTAGAATTCAAGGTAGATAACTGGAACATGATCTGGCAATACTATTTTCTTATCTGAGAAATCCATTAAAAATTTAATAAAACGTTCCTAGCAATTGAGTTCCACTTAGTTAAAAGTTTGAGTTGTTTCTAGTACAACGGAACTGATGAATGTAACCAAAATATTATACGCTAAATTACCATATAGGCCGATTTTCCACCTCAACACATTAACAACAGTCTCCATAGAAGAGGCGCTAGTGTCGTATCACTTCAAATTGTTAATATGAGTAAAAGGAATGTTACATTTTCAAATTTCATATTCTATGTTAATATTTTTATAAAATTCTGCTATTTCGAGAACTTCCATTATATTAGTACTGTAACGAAGCCTATTTTTCCGATGGCAAGAACCCTTGTCTCCATCTGTTACCATTTGCGGAAATTCCGTAAATTCAAATAAATAACAATTGTCTTCCCGCCGTAACACCTGCAAAATCCAAGACCGAGTTTAAACAAAAGACCACCAGTTGTCTCTCTAATCTACGAGCCGCAAACTACCCAAAATTATTTACTCGGGAGCTCTAAATACGAGAGAAAAATATCGAAAATTAAGAAACGTGCTCCGCGTCTTCCTCCGACAACCGCAGGTGCTCTGATAAGCACACCGCACACGTGTTCCGATCTCGCCGTTGCCGTGCCGTACCGATCCCGCCGTTCGCAGCGTTGCCGTTCCGAACCGACCGACCGGGGAACCAGGAACCGACCGTTCAAGGTAAAGTACTTGTTAAGGAATTTCGACCGCCCCTTCCCTACCGTCCTGTTGGGTCAAGCTATTGGATTGACTCTTCCCAGGGTGATACTCGGGAGGATCAATAACTGTTTGGGTAGGTGCTCCCCAGGGTGATACTCGGGGTGGCCTCCCTGAATACGACCCCACCCGCTTCCCTGCCGTTCCCGTTGGATTAGGCCAACGAACTGACTCTTCCTAGGGTGATACTCGGGAGGATCAATTCGGGCTGTTTGGGTAGGTGCTCCCCAGGGTGATACTCGGGGTGGCCTCCTTGAACACAATCCAACGACTACCCGCAGGACCCCGTTCGCCCTACTATTGAATCGGCGCCTGGAGTACCGATTATGCCTGGTTTCCCTGATGTAATTCGCGACCGCTGCTTTTCTAATTAATTCCTAAATTAATATTTCGAATTAAACTCCGCCGCATTGCATAACCGTTCCTTACTAAATATAGTTAAACACCGCTTGCTAGATTTTCACCGATAATGCTTGCCCCGCTCTCACCGCTTCGTAACACTTGCTTAACCGTTGCACGTAACTAGCTCTACTATTGCGAGTAGGCATGTCATCTACTAGATTAGCTAGACCGCTATGCACTACCCCCCCCTTTTATAACCGCACCGTGCATTGTTGCCTGACCGCTTCGTAAGACCGACACCACCCACGTATTTCCGATGTACATAGTTGCCGGATCTATCCGCTTTTCGTAGAATTAGGGAAAATTGTACATAGATGCCGCTTTTCTGTAGAAACCGATTTTTAGTTAATGCACCGTTGCCGATGCTTCCATTTCTCTAACATGTTGTCTATATTTACTTTTTGCGGTTTCTATAATAAACTAGTTTTATTTGTTTTCCGAATTGTGTGTTTTATTTTCACGGACTTCCTGGCATTCTCCTGAGTATAAACTAACCCGAGGCTTTAGAGAGTAAACCCTTTAAAAATCTGGCGCCCGAGCAAAACCGTAAAACCGACTTTAAAAGCTCCGAAACTCCGCAAATAGCGCCAATTCAACAAAGTGACGTAACCTCCCAGCAGAGAGTCTTCGTGCCGCCGACGACAATACTGCCATCTCGAGGCAAACCACGTCACAGTACTAAACGGAAACAATTATTTTATTGTCAATTTCTGTTTGAAATCTGTCTAAAATTTGGTTAGGATTGTCTTATTTTTTAATAACATATTAAATTGAACGACAAGTATTTTAAAGTTATTTATCTGGGGATCAGTTTCGTGGATGTTTGTTCTTTCAATTTATTTACAAGTTAACCGCATTTAACTACGTCTTCTGAATCCACATATTCGCATTGATACTAACTAACTTTTCTGCTTATACTAATAACTGATAAATGAAGATACTAGGTAAATTAGTATTAATTGCATTCCCAATTCCCCTCGCTCCATTCGATTAACACCGTAGTGAATACTGAAATAACACCCTCAGCAACGAAAAACTGATAACCCAGTGTGCGACTTGAACCAGTCCTTGTAGGTCTTTTAACTTTCTTTATCTTTTGTTCTTTATTTAATAAGTTCTATTTCTTCAAATATTTGGATGAAGGTTTCCTAGCTTTCTAAGCGACTTTTCGACATTACTCCTTGTATAATTAAATGTACGCCCTAATGCATGAAATAATTTGCAAAATACATGTAATGTACATTTGCAAAAATTATCTAGCTGCGTGAAACGTGAATTTCTAATGCCACTATTTATTTGTGTTCTCCATTCGTCTAGTGTAAGGATCTGGAATTTAGATTAATAATTATAATATGATAGGTTATTGATTGCAATCATGATACAAAAAATGGCGGTGTGTAACACCGTAATACTTCCTCATATGGCAGGAAAAAATATTCATGGCAACATTATCACCGCTTTATAAAATATTCAGTACTGAATATTAACATTTTCTCTTATTAGTAAAAGTTTCTTTTTGATGTTTGTTAGATGACGAACATTTCTGATAACTGTTTTTGAATACAACTATTTTTATGGAAACAGTAAATAAATTTACTTATGTAATATTACATCAGCAAATTTTAATGTCCATACTTCGAGATAAGGATCCAATCATCGACTTGAAATGAATAAAAACAACTTTACTTGACAGAGATAGATCAGAAAGACTGGACAATTACTCTACAAATCGTTGCACTCAAGGAATTGCCCTTCAGGACAATTTTAAATAAAAATGTTTAATACAAAATATATAGGCACTAAACTGCTAAATTAAGTTGAGATTTGGTATAAATCACCAAAACCGTTTTAAAGAATATCGTTCAAAATAAAAATTCTAAAGAGTAACGTACCCTTTAAGACACTTTTGGATAAAAAATATTTCTAATAAACATTGCATACATTTAATACGTGAATTCAAATATAAAGTTTACGGAAAATCCTTTAGTCTTTTTAAAAAAAAAATTCAAGAAGCTGAAGATGGTCAGGAGTTAAGTACCCTCGAATGTGGTTTCAAAAAAAAAAAAACCGTTTGGAATAATAGTTATAGTCATTAATTAGATCACTTCAGATCTAAAATTTGGTAAGAATCGGCATAGCTATTTAGGAGAGAATTGTGTAAAATTGAAAATTCACAAATGTAGAGGGCACTTTGCAGAAGATCAATCAAGATAACGATAATGGCAGTGAATAACAATTGAATAATAAAATAAACGTGCTTTATATGAATGTTATGTGGTCGCGAATCTTCAGCGGACTTAGCTTAAATGTAAAATTTCAACTATGCACTATTTATAGTTTCTGAGAAAACGTTGACAACATATGCCATACGTATACACACACACATAAATACAGACATATTTCCAAAAACATATTTTTCGAACTCATGGTATCTCAAAACGTCAAGAAAAGCAAATATCTCAAATTCAAATAATTAGCACGATTACAACAATATTTCTGGTTATATAGGTACGACATATTATGAGAAAGCAAAAATCCAGAATTTGACATTAGTAGGTAAGTGGCATCTCCACCATATGTCACCTCAACGGGAAATACTGTCACTGGCGGGTGATGTTGTGATGGTGTGTGATCAAATGCTGATGTCAAATAAATGGATGTTATAAATTAAAAGCGGCACATACTTAACAATGACAGCTACTAACTCATAGACTGGAATGAAACAACAATGACTCTAGTGACTATACTCTTATGTTCATTTTCGTTGGTATTAATTAAGGCCGGATGTTTTTGTTATTCTTTGCATCTAGTCGAGTTTTCTTGAATTAAATCAAAAGACGTGTGTGGCAAGTTTTTTTTAATACTCGAATTTGGAAAATTCACGTATTGACCTTGGTTTATTTTTTGTTTAGATTTTACTATGCTGTACATGACGATATGGCAGTGAACCACAAATTGGGGATTGCGATACATATTGGTCTATTCTAAGTTACGGATATGGCCTCAATGTGCCATTTCTAAGGAGGAAGTGTTTTATCTAATGGTAGCTACTACTAGCAGTACTACTTTAAATGTGAACTGTACTGTATTCTATAATATATTGGTGCAAATATGTGGGGCCTGTGTGGTAATAATAATATGCCAGAATACATAATGCACTTAAAAATAGAATCGGATATATTACCGTTTTTAATTGACGGTAGTACCCATAACCTGTAACGTTAATCAGATTAGAATTTGATAGATGCTGGATACTGCTAGGCTAGCAACATCTGTTGCTTTATAGGTGGCATGTAAGACAAAGCAAGTTTATCTACATTTTTTCGTTTCTCAAAGTTATAATCCTGCTTTGACTCTATCCATGTAAGATGATAAAAATTACACACAAAATAAGACAAAATGTAATAACGCGCCAGCATAATTTTCGCTCATCGATTGACATTATGCATTCGTATTTGCCCTTTATTGTTCGATAGAAATCCTCATCCAATAGCCGATTTTCAAACATTGTTAATATATATACAATCACCTGCATATCATCAATATTGAAACAATTTGGAGCTTTAAAAGTTCCCGCTCGTGAATCCTAATGGGAGTTGTTAATCAGAATGGAAGAGCGAAAAGTCCCGTACGGGACGGATCTCACATACAAATTCGAAATTTACCCGCCATACCTTGTGGTGTTAATTATTTCACATGTAGGTGCACTTTATGGAATGTATTTAATGTTTTATTCACATTTAGCGACGAATGTATGGGGTAAGTTACACCCAAATAAACAGTTTACTTTAGAGAATGCTCAAAATTGTTCTTTGTTTTTGATAACAGCAATCGTACTGACTTTCCTTGGTGTGAATGGAATAGTCATTGGGGCTCATAGGTTATACAGCCATAACAGTTTCAAAGCCACCACTGCAGTTAGATGGGCCCTGGTCGCCATGCAGACTTTATCAGGACAGGTCAGTATTCAGTATATAGCACACATACTAAAGAAATAAATTGTCGCGTGAAAGATATAAATATTATCTGGTTAATTAGTTATTTGAAAAAAATTTTAGAAACAAATTATTGTATGGATTTGGAACAAAAATTTGTTTTATATATCTTTCGAAATAAATTGCAAGGCTTTAAAAACTATATCTAGAAATGAAGTAGGGCGTATATTAATTTATAAATTATGTGTAAATGAACAAAATAAATTTTAAATTAGTTCTTTATTATATTCGGAATATTTGAATTAATTTACCACATTATATCATTTTTTAACAGGTTCTAAAGAATTATTAATAATTGTTTTTATTATTTGTTTGCTGTCATTTTCGATTTCCTTACAATAAACAAAATAAAAATGTTGTCTCCAATTAAACCCCAAAATCAATTCTGGGATTTTGTAAAATTTCAACACGACACTAGTATTTGAAATTCCTCATAAAGTTATCGGCGCGAAAATATGAAACTTAATATTTTCCATTGTACAGTGTTGGTAGTTCAGCAGTTCATTATTCAGTAGTTTCGATTGTTTCTTTACTTTAATTATGAAAAATCACCTCAGTTAACAATAACAGTAATATGTGCTACTAATAAATAAATAAATACATAAACAGTAAAAAATATTCTAAGACTAAGAAGAAATATTTGAATCATTATAATTGAAATCTCGTATTAAACTTTCTACATAATAGGATAAAAATTGAAATGTGTTAATCGAACTGCTTTATAATACAAATGTTGTGATATTGGAATAAATATTTAATATTTAAAAACGATCCTTCTGTTGGATTTTTTGAAAATTTCGAAAAACCGAACAACGGCTAGAATATAGTATTTTTTAAAAACGGCGTATCCGCAAATGTTACTAAATTTTACTATATAAATATATTCCACAGTACGATCAATACTAATAATTGGAAAATAGCTTCTCAAGCTGATTTCTTTAAAACCCAAAAATACCGAAAATCTACAAGAATAAAGACCCCTCTACAAACAATTTCCAAAAAAAATATTGTCAACGTTTACTATAAACATTTGATAGTAAAATTAATGTTAAAAGTTTAAAAAAATATATTGGACAAAATTTTGAGGATCATTCCAAAAACCGAAAAGTGGCCGATACATCAGAAATCAAGGATCATTGGGAAGGTTGGGTTCAAATTTAGCGACAGTTGCAATTATGCTATTGAGTTTTCATTGTACCTTGTATGTGTATTTTTGATGAAGTGGTTATTTCAATAATGTCTTATCCACGTGTGTTGAATTTGTCGGTATAAGAGAATATGTCCAATGATGTCTTTTATATACAGGTCTTTATCTAAACAGTAAACTTTTCAATATTCCGTTCATTACTATATTTGTTGTAGCACATTAAAATATTTTAGTAAACATTTTCTAGGTTTAAGAGGAATGTTTCGTCGATACTCAAACTTTCCTGATGTCTTCATTATATGAAATATTGTTTCTTCAATAGTCCTGTCGATTTCTTTAAGAAAATTCTTTGATTAATTGGACTCACATGAGGTGCACAAAAAATTACACCCTCCTGCTGCACATATATATCCTGAACTTAGAGCCATTACAGCTCTATTCTGACATAGATGAATAAAGCCATGGTGTTTTTTTAGCTCCATATATAAAGTGTAAGTTTTTTCGAGAATGGTAACATTTTCAATATATCTTCTTCGAGATTGCGGTGATTCCCATCTCGGCACAAGAACCAGGTAAACGATAAAATTATACGCCAACTCGGGATACATCTAGGCAGGTACTCGATTCTACAGGGCCCATCTCGGCATAGGGTGATGCCCACAGGGTGATCCTTGCCCCTTGCGTTTCCAACGTACTTTCGAGCGTATCACATGACGTTCACTCTCATACGGTGTGCTGCATATACTAGGTTTCTCAAATATGATGAATTTTGCGCAACAGTCAAGTACCATTATTTTCGACAATACCGTATTATCAAGAAGGTACCTCCCTAGATTTGTGCCGAGTTATTGAGAGATTATTGTAGTGTGTACCTACTCTATCCGTTGTGCCGAGATGGGTTATTAGAAATGGACCGACAAGATGTCGTAAAATTGACCGCAATAAAATGTGCCGAGATGGGATACACCCTTTTCACCCCGAGATTGTGCTTCAACTCTTATAGAATAAATTTAATTTTTTTACGGTTATGCAATATTAGTTCAAGTTGATATTACTATTATTGTAATTATTTAACCTTATTTCAATAAATTTGTAAAATGTACATGTTAAAAATAAGAATCTGTGAATTTTTGGAAAATATCAACTCAAAGAAATTAGTTATGACGTTATGACTCACAAAATGGAAAGTGAATTTTAATGCTTATTAATATGCCATAAAAGAAACTTTCAATTACATATTTCAATTACAGGTGGAAATAAATAAATAGATACCTACAAGTAGATAAATAAATAAATAAATTTACAAAAATTTTAGTCATGCGTATACATCATGGTTTATTAAAATTAGTATATATTTTTTACATCATTTATTGAATTTTTTTTTGAATTACTTACCGAATTATCGGAATATGACAAAACTTATTAAAGTTTAGGAAACCACGCTACTAAACGATTGAATAAATGACTATTGAATAGGTCTTTTAAGGTCCTTTTCCAAAGTCAGTCCAACGATAAACACTTTTGAAAACGTAATTATTAAAATGGACGTTTTTAATAAATAATACTTGTCAATAATTTGAAATATTAGTTTTCCCTTTTTTTATTTAAAATAGAAATAAAATAATTTAAAACAAGATGACTAAAATTATAAAAACTTATATAAATTTATTGCTTTGTAATAACAAAAGTTATACAAAGTAATCATAATATTAATTAGTTTACATGTTTATCTATAAATTATAAAATTTCTATAAAAGTTTTAATTTGCCCTTGGTCTATTTCAAGTAGAAATCTAATAATTCAAAATAAAGGGTCGTATATATATATTACCATATTGTAATAAAAATAATGTATATATTGACATCATAATAATAATTACATTCCACTCTTTATAGATAATTATTTTAAACCATATCAACTTTATTCCATTTTTGTATTCAATTTTAAGGCACTGCGGAATTTGTTTTTGAACAATTTTTCTGATATACTATTAATGGACACTAATTTGAAGGCATAATATGCCTTGGTACATTTTTAATAAAATAAAATACCATAACGAGATGGGACGTATGAAGATTTATTATTTTTTAATAATAATACAATACATGGAAATCATATCAATTAATTGACATATTTATTTATAAATAACTATTAGGTTATAAATTAAATTTACTTTATTTTTGCATTTCTAAATAAATATCAAAATATATCATTTAACTTCTCTTCAAATCTTGCACTAATTGACACTAATTGAAAAGTTTAATTTGGCCATTATTTATTTCAGATTACAATTAATCAATTTATCACGAGTAATCGATAACTAAAGTGACTCGTATTTTAGTATGTCATTTGTAATAATATGAAGGAGTACATTGAACGAAGAATAATAATTAAATTACTTGTTTATGTATTAATGAATAACTTGAAACATAAATAAAATTTATCTCAACTCTGAATAGGTTTTCTAAATATAAAAGGAGTTTCATTCGTTAACGCAAGGAGGTTATCCAAGTTCTCGCAGTTGGCCATGACTGGCAGAAAGTTTAAAGGTTTTTTAAAGGTGGTACTAACTGGCAATAATTTGGAAGTCTAGTTTGCCCCAGTTACATATACGAAGACTTATAATTTATAGTAATATTCAGATATGAATTTAAATTATTTTGATTAGTAAAGTGCACTAGTATTTTTAACAATTACCATAAACTATAAATAAAATTTATCGGAACTTTGATAAGCTTTCATAAATAAAAAACTTAGGGTAATACAATTTTTTAACTGCGTCTTGATAGACACCAATTTGGAAGTTTATTTTGCCATATATGAATTCAAATAAACGTAATTAATTTAACACCAAAAGAGTCGATCAACAAAAAACATACCTAAATGTTTATGCTTCTAATAAATGTAAAAAAACATAAATGTATTATTTTGCATTCATAATAATAATAATAAAAATAATGGAACGTATATTGAAACCACAATTTTATTTAAATTGGATATTTATTTACAGCGGAGCAGCTTAAATTGCAAATTAAATTTATTTTAGTTTTTGTCCAGTTTTCTAATCAAGACAAAAGAAGTTTCTGTTTCAATATAGTTTAACATATCTTTTGATCGTTACTGATACCAATTTGATACTAATTTGTCTCGGGTACACCAACTAGAATTAAAATAGTTTAACACGAAGAGTAGATAACCAAGCAATACAAATATATGGGTGTATTATTTTGTAATAAATATATCATAAACAATTTTGCAACCTTTATTCTAATTTATTTATACAGTTCTTAACACTAACTAATTTATTTAGTCTATTTCAATAATATTTTTACAGAAGTTTTCGGTTGATCCTTTCTCTAACTGGACGCTTCAGATTATTCGAGAGCAGAGTTTTTATGTTCGAAGCGGTGTACTGAATTCACCGAAGCGGTATTCTTTGAACTGCGCCCTTGCGTCAGACAAGAAGGAGCACGGTTCACACTAATATTTACTTTTCCTGTTACAATATCATACACTTAAAATGCGTGTGCCACCTTCCTGACTTCAAATAACTTAAAGATATTCCGAAAGTGTAACGACTCTCTTGATAGTTTACAGTTTGGAACTGGGTACGAATGCACAAGTTACACCATCAATACCCCGACACTGACGTCGATCCACACAATTCGAATAGGGGTTTCTGTTTCTCCCATATGGGCTGGGTGGTATGTAAGGGACACCCGTTGATGGCATCCAAAATTAGGAAAGTCGACATGAGCGAATTACAACAGGATAAAATAGTGATGTTCCAGAAAAGGTAAAGTTAAATTAAATTTATTACAATGATGAAAAATGCACTTTTGATATCCACTGGGGTTTAAAACGATGAATAATTATTTATTTGAAGTATACCAAATTACATTAGATTAGTATTATGTTACGCTACATGACATGAAATTACTTTAGGACTGAATGTCAGTTACATTTTCCACTTTTTAAAATCACTTTCTCTAACCGAACAAGTGTCAATATAGTTCTAACAGCTCTAGACCAACTTTATAACAGCTCTAAATATTTTAAAACCAAGATGGCGGCTAGTTTTAGCACTTCAAGGGTTTTTAGATCAGTCCTACAACTATTCTGAAGTTGTTTGAACAGTTGATACCATTGTTTATAACAGATGAAACGAATTAAAGTGGGCTGTGCCAAGTGTAGATATATCTATTAATAATAACACAAATATGGAAAACGCAAAAATTCATATATTTCGTCTAACAAAGAATATCTTTGAAATATCAATTTTAATTTAAGATACTTAGACGACAATGAAATATGTTTTAATTTCTGAAGAGAATACTTATAAATATTATTTAAATTTAACTGGGTTCAACATAAAAATTCATTTTCTTCAAGTATGTGGAATTTCATCATAAGATAAATGGTCCATGAAAAATGTGTTAAGAATTTAAAGAAGAAATAGGTACTTTATATTTACCTCAACAAATAACAAAAATACCACTTTCATTGAGATTACAGTACCTGAAAATTTTTTATCGAATTAAAATTGAATGCAGATATACTTCTGAAGACAATATTTTGAGACAGCAGAATCCAAATTTACAGAAAATAAACTTCCTATCGGCAAAAGAAATTTAGTTATTAACTTTTTTAAATCATTCATTAGGTGCTCGAGATGATTTTAAAAAATGGAGATCTAGGGGAAAAACTAATTACAATCTAGTCCTGAAACTAAAATAAAAATAGTATTAACGTTAATTTTGGAAAAGTACTGTGAAAAGTAGTTAATTTAAGAAGAATAAATTTAAATTTTAAATAAGTCGTGAAGAATTACTTTTCAGTGATAGAGTGGATTGTATTAAATATAAATATGTTATATTATTATAATATATGTAATATGTAATTATTATTATAATATATGTTAATATAAATAAATAACTTTATTTATATGAAATGAGGATTTAATTGGTTAACTGTAATTCTAATGTAGAAAATTAAGCTTCATTTATTGTATGAAAATATAGTGCGCATTTATTTAGCGATGTTAAAGAGACAGCAAAATAAAATATTAAATTAAGATTACATAAATACCACTATTATTAACTTTAAGAGAAAGTTATTTTAAAGTTATTTAATAGGAAAGTAATCATAATTTATAATGATCTGTTCCATGTAGAGTAAAGCGAAAAGCATAATATTTCAACTATTAAACGAATAGCAAATATATTATGCAAGAAATGCATATTAGTATATATTTTATGTTAACAATAAGAAGATCAACTGAAAGATACCATTAGTTCAGAAAATTTAAAGTTAAATCTGGAAGAGGAAAAGCTCATGTTATATTGTATCAACAATAAATGAAACATTAACAATAATATTTTAGAAAGACAGAATTAAAACTTAGTTGATTTTGAGGACAAAAAGTCCTATTTTTGTTAATGATATAAAAAAAATCGAAAGTAGCCCAATATTCTACACAGTACCACGCAAATTAATATCAAATAAATAACATTCCGCCATATTCCTTGTAATTAAAATATTTCTATTCCAGATACTATTTACCAATCTACATTTTACTGAACGTCGCCTCCGTAGCGCTCCCAATTTTTTGTTGGAACGAAACCTTCACGAATTCCTTTTTCGTTTGTTATTTAGTGAGATACTTTTATATATCGCACGCTGTTGCTTCCATCAATAGCGTAGCCCATATGTTTGGAACCAAACCGTTTGACAAGTAAGCAAAGATTTATTTTATATTAATACACAACAAGAAACTGTAACATTACTATTTATTTATTTTATTTTATATATATTATTATTAATTTTATTAATATATATATATATATATATATATATATATATATTGTGAATTATTTTACAGTCCACTTTGTTATCCGTAGTTCAATTTCTATTCTATTTTATTTATCGAATAATTATAATATAATCACATAAAAGGTATTTTTTATTTAATTAAGTTGAGTTCACTTATCCAAACTATAATAGGAAATTCGAGTATATTGTCATCTTCGTTGCCATATTATAATAGATTTTTTTAACTTTTTAAGGAAGTCTACTATTCAAAAGTAATTAACAAATAAGTAACTACAAACTAATATGATACTCGTAGAACTTATGGTACCGCATTTCATTATAAAAAAAATATTCAATCAAATTACTTTTTAATTAAATTGTATTAAAATTATTCGAAAATAAAGCATGTAAAACGTAATTATACTTAAATTACTTAAAAATTAAAAAGTATAATTCCTCTTTATATTACACATCTTTATTACAGCTTTGTTCCATTGAAATCAATTGTAACGTTGAAAGTGTTAACGTCCAGTTAAATAAACCATCCTTGCAATAACGCCATTCAAAATTATTCTCTAATTTCAGATCGATCAATCCGGTAGAATCCCCCATAGTCTCCATCTTAACCGGAGGAGAAGGATGGCACAACTATCACCACAGTTTCCCGTGGGATTACATGGTCGCAGAGTTAGGTTCTGGGTTTAATATCGCTGCCAAAATTATAGAATTATTGGCGTGGTTTGATCTGGCGTACGACCTACGGACAACCTCGGAGGAAATGATTAAGTCCAGGGCGACGAAGAAAGGAGATGGATCCCATCCAATCTTCGGGAATAGGAAAAGATCGGCATAAGGAGCAGAATAATTGGAGTTGAAGATTAATGATTTAGTTTGTGATTGACAATGTATGATAATAGAAAGTTGATGCTGATAATAGTTTGTATTTGTTAGCTCGAAAACTTCAAGGATTAGGTTATGAGGATGTTAGGAAAATCACAGCATACCCAGAAGGGGGGGGGATTTACGTTATTATGCAACAGTTGATGGTATAGCACGGAGCTGTTATTCAAACTTCATCACAAGTTAAATACTTGATTTCCAAATGTTATCAACTTATCACATATATCTACTCATATAATTAAAACAATTAACAAATAAAAATGGAATTTTTGATCAATTAGTATCCATTGCAATATAATGCAACTTTTCATTGGTGTATTGAAAGCTGGCCAATACCATTACAAAGCTGTATAACAAGAATTAATGAACGGTAAGTTTCACAAAGAGAAGAATAATGAATGTTGGATCCGAGGACCTTCCAGAAATCGAGATCGAGGAAATTAATAGAGCACTGCGACAAACCAAAAACTGAAAAGCAGCAGGAGATGATGGTATACTGCCAGAGATGCTGAAGGAAGGAGGAAAAATTCTAATCGAACAACTAAAATCGCTTTTTAACAAATGCCTAAATGAAGGAACCGTTCCGACAGACTGGGATACCTCCATAGTTATCCTTATTTACAAAAAGGGAGATCCGGCCAGTCTTGAAAATTACCGACCAAAATAGTCTTCTCTCACAGATTTATAAGCTATTCATGAAGATAATTACCAATAGATTAGAAAACAAATTTGAGGCATATTTATCGAAAGAACAGGCTGGCATTAGGAAAAATATGAGTACAATAGAACACATACACACTATAAGATTATTAATAGAGAAAGCCACGGAGTACAACATCACAACATGGATGGCATTTGTTGACTTCAGGAAGGCCTTCGACACGGTAGAATCCTGGGCGGTAATCCGAGCAATGAGAAAAGACAGAATCGATCAAAGATACATCGACATCATAAGCCACATCTACCAAAACTCTAAAATGAAGATCAGGATGCAAGAAGATACAAATGAGATAAAGACTGGAAGAGGAGTGAGACAAGTGGACGTAATATCACCAAAATTATTCACGCTAATTCTCGAAGATGTATTTCGAAATCTACACTGGGAAGACAGAGGAATAAACATAGCAGGCGAAAAACTGAACAACTTGAGATTTGCAGATGACATCGTCATATTTGCTCAAACCGAGGCAGAACTGATAGGCATGATTCAGGAATTATACCATGAAGCAAACAAGGTTGGACTAGAGATAAACATAAATAAAACCAAATTCATGACAAACGAAGATACAATTACCCATACACTAACCATTGAGATCCAGTTAATCGAAAAAGTAACGTCGTACATTTATCTAGGCCAAGAGATAACAATTAGTAAGGAATGCCAGCTTACAGAGCTCAATAGGAGAATACGGCTGGGATGGGCAGCATATGGCAAACTAAAACAGGTGTTTCAGTCAAATCTACCAAGGAGACTAAAAGCAAAAGTATATAATACATGAGTCCTGCCAGTACCTACATATGCATCGGAAACTTGGGTTGAACGAAAGTGTGCAATGATCTTTAGAGAAAGTGGACTGTATGTAGATATCTCTCGTAACTCGTGGTTGGCTGCGGAGTTAAATCTTGTCTCCAGGTTGTAAGGCTGAAGACAATCTTGTAGATTGAAGATCAGGGCGTGACGTGATCTCTTTGAAGTTCTTGAAGTTCTTGTAGTCGGAGATCAGGGCGTGACGTGATCTCTTTGAAGTTCTTGAAGTTCTTGTAGTCGGAGATCAGGGCGTGATGTGATCTCTTTGAAGTTCTTGAAGTTCTTGGAGTCGGAGATCAGGGCGTGACGTGATCTCCTTGAAGTTCTGGAAGTTCTTGTAGTTTGGAGACAGGGCGTAACGTACTCTCCGGATTGAAGTTTGTTAGGTTTTGGGTAGTCGAGTTAAGTGGCGTGAAGAACGATCACAACACACTGTCGTTTTGAGCATACTAGGGTATACTGGTTTATTACCAAAAATTCACAAGCTTTTATACATCTTCAAATTACATAGGTTAAATGGCAAATTAAGTTTTGTTATCTTTCGGCGTCCTAGATTGTAATTTACCTGACCTAGCTGTGTGCTTGACCTTACGGAGCGCGTTTGTTATCATATTACGAGACTGGTGTTATGCTTGCGTGACTGATTATTGTTGTAAGATTTTGAAATTATCACTTTGATCCGCGCTAAAGAGACTCAGTTGTTTTAATACCCTCATTAATAGTTATTAATTACTTAATAATTGATTACTTTATCAGCAAGTACATTAGATTATTTCACTGACTTAGTTGTTCTAATTAATTTTGATTACTCAATTTGCAAGTGGAAATTTCACCTAAGATGTTTTAATAACAACTTGTTCTAGTTCCCTACTAAATGGTTATTAATCCCTAATTGATGAATATGTTCCCTAAATTCCTTATTAAATCCCTACAACCCTACTTAGCTCTCTTTTATATTGATCGTAGAGTCAACATGGGTCTTGACAAAAAAGAACTTGAACAAGCTCAAAACACATCAAAGAGCAATAGAGAGAAAGATAGTTGGAGTAACACTGAAAGACCGAAAAACTAACGAATGGATCAGGAGAACGTCAAAAATCAAAGACATCGAAAGGACAATAGCCTCACTCAAGTGGAACTGGGCTGGGCATATTGCTAGAAACAACAACAACTGGAGCAGCAAAGTGACTAGATGGAGACCTTGGGGCGAGAGGAGAAGCGTTGGCAGACCTCAACAGCGTTGGTACGACGATATAAAGCGCACAGCAGGTTTAAATTGGTATCAGGTTTCAAATAACAGGGAAACCTGGAGAACAATGAGAGAGGCCTCTATCCAACGGATAGAAAACGGCTAGAAGGAAGGAAGGAAGGAAGTTTCACCATGAAATTCTGTGATATTTTATAACTAATTTGTTCATTATGATTGTTGACTAATTCCATTATTTAATTACAACATCTATGTCAAGTATTACTTGCGATATAGTATCATCAAAATATTTATTACAATTTATGATGAAATTCTATTGCATAAAGTTTTTTCTTACAGATGTGTCTATTTAATTGTAGGATTTCAAAGTAGGGATTTTTTAAAGGCGACGTGTTATCAGACACCCGTTTAACAGTTAGTTACAAAATAGTATTGTAGGAATTTTTTAACAGGAAACCAATTTTGATTGTATGATTTTAAGGATGAAATTTTTAAACGGTGCAAGTTCAGCAAACCTCGTAATACTTTCCTATAAAACATCACTCCAGGAATTTCTTAAGGTGCGATTAAATTATTGGATTTTAAAGGAGGAAAGTTTCACTATATTCAATATAATTCAAACATTCTATAACAAAACTCTAAAGTACGAATTGGTTGGAAATATCCAAATTTAATTACAATATTTTAAAACAGGTCATTTCGAATAAAACGATTTCATTGCAGAACCTTATTAAATTTATATCATAGCTTCCATTCATGAAAGATAGGAAATCGATTTATTTGGGAAGATCTTTGTGTTATTGTAATTCGTTGTTAAAAATTTCTGCGAGGTAATATTATAAACAGATATTGAGTGTCTAAAAGATATGAAATCATTAACTTCTTTAATATTTTTTCTTTATTTCTTTTTTATGCTTTCTCACTTTCTACATCTGCGTTCTGGTGAAGGCTGATATTTTGATATCGATGGTTGATATTTTGATATCGATGGTTGAATCTCCGGCATTCCAACTTCTTGTGATTGTTCTGTATCATTTGCGCCATCTTCTTCTTCAATATCATTGTCATCATCATTGTCATCATCATCACTATCATCACCATAAACGCTTCTCATCACTTGAAGGTAGCCAGGCTTCAAGATGCATTGGTTATAATCTAATTGTGTAATCAATAAAATTTCGTAGAAATATACATGGTTCTCTTCTTAAAAATGATATTCTTAACCAATTTTAATATCTAGACTTCTGAATTCGATCATTTTATAATAATAATTATAATACATGTCTTAAGTTAAATAATTATATAATATATTATCTTCATTTTTGCTGATTAGTATAAAGTGTTTTAAACATATCGATGGTACTGAACTTGGAAGTAGCGCCTGTAAAAGCAGATACGTTTGGTCTGTTTTGGCCTGGCCGGTGTTTTTGGTATGGTCTGGCGTAGTCTGGTATGCTCTGGTCTGATCTGGTATGCTCTGTCCTGGTCTGCTCTTGTTTGCTTTGGCCTAGTCTGGACTAGTCTGATCTGACATGGTCGCGGCTGATCTGGTTTTGTATGCTCTGGTATACTCTGGTCTGCCCTTGTCTGTTCTGTTCTGGTGTCTGCTGTGTTCTGGTCTTTTCTGCACTTTTCTAATCTAGTCTGCTATGGACTGCTATGGTCTGTTCTCGTCTGTTCTGGTCTGGCCAGGCATGCTCTGGTCTGGCCTGCTCTGGTCTTATGTGGTCTAATCTGGTTTGTCCTGATAGAAATTTTCTGGTAACTGAAAAGAGCATTCTCTATTAAAATTGTATACATTCTATGACCACACCCATGAGTGTAATTGCCGAAAATGAACTGCATTTACTCAACATATTTCATACTGAATTAACAGTGAAGTGAATCATTCCATAAAAGTATTAACACAATTGTATACTGCAAGCTGCGTTAAGGACTACTTTGTTTTCAGAAAACATAATTCAAATATTCCGTCGTAATTTTTATTAAAATAATCCAATTTCAATAATCATTGTTTTGTGTTTTTGCCGGAACTAAACCATTTAGTTGTATCAGAATCTGTCATAACTTATCCATACTAATATCTTTATATAGAAATTATTGAAGGATAATAATTTATTTTAATTAGAAGATTAGGAAACCATTTAATCGAACCCAATATCTTTTACTCTCAAGCATAATAGTAATTCAATTAATTATTCTTGAAAATTCTATTATGTTGACTGAACATGTTTCTAACCCGAAAGGTTAGAATCAATCTTTTCTGAATCAACTCTATTAAGTTATTTTTTTATAAAAACTTAAGAAGTCAAAAATGTGTTGAAGAAACTTATGTGGATTCCATTTGGGAATTTTTTTATCCAAATTTTTAAAAATTTTCCTGCAAATTGATATGGGAGGACTTAAAGAACAAAAGAAGTCTTAAAGTGTTATTTTTATTATGGGAATCCTTCTTATTAACTTCATTAAGCTTATATTCCTAAAGGATTTGATAGACAATGTGATATATAACACGAGTAAACTGAAACCGATTATTTTCATTACATAATTTCCTTACTTATATTTAGCTTATAGCGTTGATTTCTTATAATATAACAGAAGTCTTTATTTGTGAGGAACATGAGGCGTCGTTAATTTTCCATTTTTTTAATGTACGCTAATGGATCTACTGAGTCCGGTTTTGTAAGTCCTCCGTGTTCACTTTGTAATATAATTTTAAAGAACAGAACATATTTAGTGCAACAGAGGTACAGGCACATATATTGCAGAGGAACGCTTACGTCGACTTTAGACAATGATAATACTAGTATTAAGACTCCCCATAACCAACCAGCCGATGAAGATTCTGTCCATGCAGAAAAAAGTATGCAGGCAATGAAGAGAAGGATTAAGAAAAGTTTGTCAAACCCATCGCAAGTATTTGCCGAAGAAGTTTTAAAGTTAGATGATTCTGCAAAAAGTAGGTTACCGCAAGAAGGGAATGTCAAAAGAAGTTTGAGAAATCATAAGGCAGACGGGAACCCCAAAACCCCACGACTTTAGAGGAGTTATCAATTGAACGTGATTATAATTAATATAATACATGTTCTCTTTGTAATTACAAAAAAGCTGACCCAATATATGTGATTTTATCTTACTATCTTTTTTATTTTAAAGGGAACTGGACTTAAACGGGTGGACCTCAAGAAGAAAGGTTCCTTCTCGTTGATAATCAGACATCTGAAGCAAGAGAAGAGGTCGGCAGAATAATTGTTTTCTTCATTGATAAACAGTTAGAAAAACTTGCCTCTGCTTCGGCCTGGTATTTGGTCCGCTATTCATGCAGCTTTACGTAATTCGCGTGAAGGTATCTGCAGTGTTCGTAACGGCAGCCTATGCAGTTTTACAGAGGAAAACCGAACGGACATATGAAGCAATGTTGCGTTATATACTAGAGGAATGTCAACAAAGGAATTTGTATCCGGATCCATTGTCGATTTATGCGGACTTTGAAAAAAGCGTCCATAAATGCCGTAAAATCGGTTTTGGGAGAAGACCTTTGAATAAGGGGTTGCTTTTACCACCTGAATCAAAGTACCTGGAGAAAAATACAAGAACTAGGCCTACAGAATGGATACCTCCAAGATCAGCACTTTAAAATGTTTGTTGGGATGATGGATGGATTGGCTTTCCTGCCGATTGACCGGGTCCTTGATGGTATGGCTTTCTTGTGTCATAATTCCAGTGGAGCAGTATATTCGGACCTTCTGGACTATTTCGATAGCACGTATGTGAATGGTACTTACAGAAGAGTAGGTAACCAAGAGGAAGGCGTCCGTCTTCGAAGAATTCCGCCCCTTTTTCCGCCAGAAACATGGAATGTTCACGAAGCAGTTATTGCAGGGAAGGATAAAACCAACAACAGCACCGAAGGTCAGTATTTATTTCTATTTAAATGTATTGGTATACATTTTTAGACTTGTCAATATTTATATTTACAACCGCAATAATTGAATTGCTCTTAATAGTCATAATAATGAATGTTAAAATATATTAGTGTACATTACGAATTTTAGTTTAGAACTTTCACTTATATTATAATATGTGTATAAATAGATTAAAGTGTTTTCTTACATTTTGCATGTAGTAAATAAACAAATGCGGCAAGTTCTACCGTTCACATGTTTTAGAATTTAGATCCTTCAATAACCGCGGAAATTTTTCCGGCGGCACTTCTTCCGGCGGAACTTTTCCCACGGAAACTTTACCTGGATTCGAATATCTGGCTCAAAAAGATAAGGTCCAAAACTTTTAACCACAACTTCTAACTCAATGTCCCATGTTTTGGTAGATTTATATCTAGTATTGCATTCGTTAACGAAGTCTAAAAAATTAGAAATTAAAATGCGGTTTTCAGTTTTTTGGTATCTAGATATCATACTTAATCATTTCCCAAAAGTTTATATATATATATATATATATATATATATATATATATATATATATACATATCCTACGGTTAAAGCCAAGCCCGGTATGCTTTGAAGAGCACCCGTAGCCCGGCCTATAAATTATAGTTGCGCATAATTTATTTATTATTTAATGATTAGAAAGCAAATACATTTCATGGGACAAATAGAGGGGTAACTTAATTAAAAAATTTAAATACACAAATTATTATCAGAAAACAGTAGTAGACTTAAAAGACATGAATTCTGAGGAAACTTCCTATCTAACTTCTTTTCTCTGTTACATTTATGTTGTGGTGGTTTTCTGATGACCTCCCCAGGATTAAATGAAACACGTTGTGTTTATGAATTGTCGACATTTCGTCTATTCGTTTTAGACATATTCATGACATAGAGTGAAATCTACGATATCAGTATTATGGTAAGTATTATTTCTTAAGAATGTGGTAGTGACACTTACATTTTTTCCAGTTGTTACTATTTGAGTTACCAATTTTGTTGAAACCAATGCATATCGCTCTCTGTGGTAACCTTGTTGGTTTGATGTCCCTTTGCCGGGCTTAGTGAGTAGCTTCTTTATTAGATTCGATGTTATTCTAATAGAATAGCTTTCTTTTGTTTGCTGGTTTAGAGGTAACTGTCGATGCGTTATTGAAAGAGGCACTTCCTGGGTGAAACTGTGGAAGGGGGATGGTTTTTTGGACTCCTGTTGTGTTTTTGAATTGACCTTGGTTGATGGATTTGTGAAATTTTATAATATTTTACTAATTACGTATATCAATATTATTGTTTCAGGAGGACTCTATTTTTTTTATTGTTTATAAGGTATTGGTAAAATTGATAAGTGATCGATACGATTGGGCAATGTTATCGAAATCGTGTGTTTTATTCGTATTATTTGGAGTTGTTGTTACCTATATGGAATGCTTCCAAGAATCTTCTTTTGAACCAATATTGTTCAATTTCTAATATTATTAATTATTAATTATCAAAATCAAATTTGTGGTTTTTTGTTAGTGTGTGATCGACAAGGCCTGAATGTAAATGATTGTTATTTTTTATATGTAATTTATGTTGTTCTATTCTTTTATTAATGTATTGATATGTTTCACCTATATATACGGTTTTTGGATCGCAATCAGCACATGGTATATGTGCATTTGGTATACTAAGTTACTTTTTAATTTATTTTCTTCTTTGTCTTTTAGTTTTGTGTATAATATGTTATTTAATGTATTAAATGGATACCATGCTATTGTAATGTTGATTTCTTTTAGTATTTCTGAGGCGTTTTTGGCTATGGATTTATTAAATGGAATTTATGTAAAAACTGGTTTAGATAGGAAAAAAATTGCAAACCTATGAGTTCGAAATTACTAAGTTAAGTGTCATATGAACCCCCGAATGACTATCGCATCCCCTGATTTTCGACTTGAAACTGTTTCAGGGTAGTCTATGTCTAAAGCAATATTTTCAGATAAAAATTTTGGTGTAAAAATTTTGTTTAGATAGAAAAAAATTTGCAAACCTATGAGTTCGAAATTACTAAGTTAAGTGTTATATGAACCCCCGAATGACTATCGCATCCCCTGATTTTCGACTTGAAACTATTTCAGGGAGGTAGTCTATGCATAAACGAATATCTCCAGACAAAAATTTTCGATGTAAAAATTGGTTTAGATAGTTAAATATTTTTTTCCATACGTCAGAGTACGAAATTTCGAGGTGGAGTCTCCTATCAACCCCAGAATGACTATCGCATCCCCCGATTTTCGACTTGAAACTGTTTCAGGGGGGCGTATATGCACAAAGGAATGTTTCCAGGTAAAAATTTTCGATGTAAAGGTTGGTTTAGACAGTTACATAATTTTTTCCACATGTTAGATTACGAAATTTTATGGTAAGTGTCATATGAATCCCCGAAAAGCCATTGCATTCCCTGATTTTCGACTCTTTCGAATGTTACTTAGGTTTTTTTTAAATTATAGAGGCGAACAACTTTTCTATAAAACACTCTTTCGACAAACGTACAGAAAAAAGTTATTTTTTCCAAAATAAATAAAAATAAGAAAAACTATTATTTCGCGTCTGAGAGAAAAATGTTACTAAGGTATTTTGTTGCTCTTATGGAGGTGAACAACTTTTGTATAAAACAATCGGTCGAGAAACGTACAAAAATAAAGTTATTTTTGTCAAAACTTAAAAAAATAAACAACTTTTATTTCGCTCTGAGAGAAAAATGTTACTTAGATTTTTTGTTGCCCTTATAGAGGCGAACAACTTTTGTATAAAACATATCTTTGAAAAATGTACAGAGAAAAAGTTATTTACAAATATTTTAAAATTTTATCGTTTATATTTTTTCACACCTCGTATGCATTTTTTTTGACACATCGTGTGTTATATTACTATATAAATCTACCTTTCAGCCTGGCATGCCATGGGGTTTTTAAATGGAGAACAGTTTTCTTGCCGAAATGGCGGTAGGTATGGTGAGTTGTGCCAAATGGCGTCATCGACACATTTTGTCATATTTAAGGCGTGGCGTTCAGATAGCAGTGTTCTGCCACAACGCGCTGTGGGTGGTACTTGTCTAATTTGTGCAGCGGAATGTTGAAACCCTAAAAAAGATTACACAAATCTTTGAAAAAACCTTATTGTGAAGATTAAATGTTAAATATTTTTAAATATTTAGTTATTTTTTAAATTATTAATTATTGATGAATAGTACTTCAATTTATTGTAAATCAGAAATCACTTATGTACTTTATCAAAAAATATAATTTAGATATCAACTAACCTTTTATTAGAGGGTGTGCAAAAAACACTTTCTTCGTGTTTCAATGTTCGTTTTTCAATGTCTCAAATTCAAAAATTTTCAATGCCAAGCCATTACTAATCCAATTTTTCAGAAGAGATGACTTCGTTTTGTGTCCTTAGAGATTTTTAAAGTTCGAACTCAATTTATTCCACAAGAGCACAACGCTCAACCATGTTCACACGTCTATGAGTGGAGAAAATATAAATTAATTTATTTTATTTTTCTTATACGTAAGTTTCTGCATTAATAGTTTTCTGAGAAAATGTTCTTACCTATGTCCTATTTAAACTTTTTATTGTAAAGCGATTAGATTGGATGCCGGACAGTTGCCCAAAAACAATTGCCCGAAGGACAATTCCCCGAATGGAATTGCCCGAACCACAATTAACCGAATAGAAACTTCCCGGAAATGGTCGAAATTCCCTGAACATTTGGGTATTTATTATTCTGTAACTACAGGTACATGTTTATCCGTCTTCAAAGATAACCTAATGCCATGCTTAATGGCAAATTGGTGTGAACTGATCAGCAATAATGGCTCAAGTAAATATTAAAATAAAATGTTCATGTAATAACGTTGGGTGATAAAATTGTTAATGAAAGTGGGGCACATAATCATGTAGCAGATGCAAGAGTATTAGAAAAGGGCAAGTCCATGAATCTTGATCGTGACAATGCTCAAGGTACGCACGATACACCGCACCTTGTCTTAGCCACTGCATCTACTGGACTTACTCAAGCTACAGCAGCTACCCTTCTAAAAGTAAACAGCATCAAGAGGACTATAAAAAGGCTGCGAACTAAGCAGCAAGGCGCTCCGGCTTTACCACTTCACCGCAGAGACATCGTTATACCTGAAGAATATACAAGGACAATAAGTGGTGAGGTATTCCTACAATTTGACTCCTGTCCAAATGACCATCGCCTCCTGATTTTTTGTACCCGAAGGAATCTACCACTCTTGGCACAATCTAATCATTGGTATGCTGATGGTACTTTCAAAACTGTACCACACCTGTTTTATCAACTCTTCGCCATACATGGGTAGAAGAAAAACGTCGCAATTCCTTTAATATATGCACTTTTACCAGCTAAAACCCGAGACACGTATATTCGATTATTTCAAAAAATACAAGAATTGCTCCCGGAAGTGTCGCCACAAGCCATTCAACCAGATTTTGAAACTGGGTTAATTAGTGCTATATCCCAGGAATATCCTCGGCCAAGGCATCGCGGCTGCTTTTTTCACTTTTCCCAAAGCATTTTTCGCAAAATTCAGGAAGTAGGATTAAAAACTCGATATGAAATTGATCCAGAGTTTGCTTTGAAAATGGGATTTTTCGCTGCAATTGCTTTTGTTCCCACTGAAAGGGTCATAACAGCATTTGAACCAATTTGCGAGGAGATCATGCTACCGCCAGAAGCGCAACCAGTTACTGAATATTTTGAAGGTACTTGGATAGGCCGCCCACAGAGACGAAATGGTCGACGTCCGCCTCGATATTCACATGACATGTGGAATTGTTTTCATGGGATACAGGAAGGCTTACCAAAAACCAACCATTCCATAGAAGGATGGCATCGAGCTTTCGAGCAACAAGTTGGTGCTGAGCACCCAAATTTATGGAAGTTCATCAAAGCCATTCAAAGAAAACAGAGTTTATATGAACTTCAAATTGAACAGTATACGGCAGGTTAAAAGGTCGCCCTACTCGAAAAAAATACAGAGACTGTGCGAAGAGAATAGCGGACCTAGTGCAAAACTACAATCCAGAAAACTTGTTGGCCTTCTGACGCGGTGTGGCACACAATTTAACATATTAATATTGTAAAGTTTTTACTATTCTAAAACTAAACACTACGCGATTTGTAGTAATTAATTTATTTCTGTAACAACACATATCTATACACTTAATAATCCCTTAACTTAATTTATATTCGCACACAGATGTTTATTTATTTAACGCGCGCGGTCTCTCGCCCGAATGTTTACACACCGATTTTTCAACTGACTCGCCTTTGGTCCGGCATTCCTTATATACGGCAGTTAGGAACTTTCTGGAAGTTTCTAGATAGTTCTACGAATTTCTCTTCGGGTTTTCGGGGAATCCTACCGCATCGAAGCGTCTCGGCCTTACGAGTTTATTCGCGACGCTTCTGGAACGAATTCGTGGAACCCGGGCAGTCCCAGAAGTGTTTACTTGTTTTCGGTAAACCTTTCGTTACAGTATAAATGTCAACGTGTGAATTGTCACAATCAACGAAATTACTCCCGTTTCTGTTTATAAATGCATGACCTATATATACTTAGAGTTGGATATATTTATGATTTATTTAGACGTTAATTTTCTGGTTACAGTTTTTATAATTATTACTTTAATTTAGATAACTTTGCATTACGAAGTGATTGAAATACATCTTGAATGTTTTAATATAGTTATTGAATTGAGTTACTTTACTTTTAGAATAACTTTCATTATTAATTATAATTGTAATTAAATGTTTTTAAATTAAGGTTATAGAAAAAAGAGTTAGTTTAGTTTGACAATTTTTTTCAATAGAATATTTCTATATTTAGTCATTTATAATATTTGTATATTTTCTATAAAATTTATTAAAGTAATAACAATTTATAAGTTAGATCTATTTACTATAACTTGTATATTAGTATAATAATTTTAATCGATATATATATGATTTATGTAATGTATACAAATAGTATTGCACCGTCTACATGATCTTCATATTTAATGTTTTTCAATAATTATATGAGCATTGTGGATGGAACTTCGTTTTATTCCATTTCTTTAAAATGAGACAGAAAATAACAACTTATTTTAATATTTCGGGAAAGTTTCTATTCGGTTAATTGTTGTTCGGGCAATTGTCCTTTCGGGCAGATCCACTCGGGGAATTGTCGTTCGGGCAATTGTTTTCCGGTAATTGTCCTAGATCTCATTGGTGGAAAGTAAATGGAATATAAATCACATATTGTTAAGGCTTTTGAGAAGAAAATGGGTAACATTGACAGAAATGACATTTCTTTTTAAATACATCTGACTTTCTCATGAAAATAGCGAAAAATATCCTTTGATATGCAAAATAAACTAAAAGTATCCACTTGCATATGCATTTATCTGAAAATGCTCGTATACCTATGTACTATATGCACAAAAAGGAAAACCGCAAAAATCGCATTCTTAGGGTGGAAAGTGGATAAGTACAAATTATTGAAGCAATATGCCAAAAGCGAAAGATGTACATTTTGCATAAATTTCAGTCTCTACTAATTACTACCTCTAGATACATACTGGAAATAGTTGAAGAAAGGATAATGTGTGCATTTGCACTGCCAGACTATTTATTTCTATTTCAAATTAATCCGTTCCGTGGTCTCTGCCAGAGTTATACTCCTCTTTGACTTAAGGAGAAAGGTTATACAGCTACCTACCGTATTATTACAAAATGCTTGGGAATCGAAAGTATACCGTGGAACTCATATCATCAATTCCTACACAATAACCTGGTTTGGTTAAGTCCTATTTTTGACGTGTTGTTTTTGGTGGAAGTATTTTGAATACAGTTTATTCAATGGTCTTTTCAAAACTCAATATCTGTTTGTTAAGTCATTTCACTTGACCCATATTGAACTAAACAATGGAATTTATAATTATGAAATGTAGTTAAATTAGCATTTATGATGAACTATTAATTTTGTGATAATTCATAGCATTGTTTCAGATTAAAATTGGTCGGGCTGTTTTCGTATATTTAACTAAATATATTGGATAATTGAACACATATTTTCGGATTAAAATCAATTCTTTGGGGGTGATTTCAAGAAAATTTCGAAATATAGGAAAACTGCTAAAATAACGTGTCCTTCAGAAACGATTTAGCCTAAAATGTTAATAAACTCCATTACACATATTCGGCTGTTCAGTAAGTATTTAAAGCTTAAAAACGTTCTTATAGCAAATATCGGGAAAAATTCAAAAAAACAAAAGTTTGTGGTATTTGTTGATTCCAGGACGTTGACTTCGTGAATAGGACGATTTCCCGAGGATTCTCCTTAGAATATCTGGATCGTATGATTGTCGACTAGTACATAATTTTGGTGATAGTTGGAAATAGATTACAACACTAGATATTTGATCGTTTCAAGTCATGTAGATGGACATGACGTCCATCTATGGACATGGACGATGAACAGGAAGTAAATGGCAGGATTGAAGTTATTGGAACATGATTCGGCAGTACTATTTTCTTATCCGAAAAAGGGAAATAAAATTTCATAAAACGTTTTTAATAATTGTGCTTAACTTAATTGGAAGTTTGAATTGTTTCTATATTTCACTCTTATATAGTCATCGAAACAACGGAACTTATGTATTTGGCCCTCATGTTATACGCTATTTTCCTTATAGACCAAATTTGCATATCAATAATTTAACGTATCGGTTTACATAGAGATGGCGGTAGTGTCGCATCAATTCAAATTGTTAATAAAATTAAAAGAATTGATACAATTTTAAATTTCGGTTTTTTTTGTAATGTTTTATAAAATTTCAGCAATTTAGAAACTTTCTATTATATTGGTATTGAATGAGATATTTGAACGATTATTTTACTGTGAGTTGCCGTTTGAAATCTATCTATATTTTGGTCAGGATTGTCCAGTTTATTTGTAAAATAGTAAATCAATGAGCGGCGTTTTAGTTTGAGGTATTTGGAGGTCAGTATTTTGGATATATATATATATATTTATTTATTTATTTATTTATTCTTCTCCAAGTTTATCACATTTAATTCTATCTACTGAATGTAAACCTCAAACTAGCTACGGACAAGATTTTCAACTGATGTTGACAAGTTCTATTTATTCGAATATATTGATGAAGGTTACCTAGCTCTCCATGGGCCATTTCGATTTTATTTGAATATTTTCTGTATAATAATAATACTGTAATAATAATAATCATTTTCTGTAATATATTTTTTATATATTTGTATATTATTTGTTTATATTCTTTGTATAATTAAATGTACTTTTTGATGCATCTACTTGGTGATCTAGTTCGTATAAATCATATAATGCACGTCTGCAAAAATTATCTAGCTTTGTGAGAGACATTTGTAATGCCACTATTTATTTGTGTTCTCCATTCGTCTAGCAGTGGAATAATCTGTAAGTTACTCATTAATTATACTGTGTGAGGATATGAAAAATATCAGAATTTCAGATTAGTAGGAGAGTGGCGCCTCAACCATATGTCACGCCCTCTGGATATAAATGTCGGGTGTTCGTTTTGGAGGTGATAATTCAGATGGTGTACTAACTCATAGACTAAAATGAATCAACAATGACAATCCTCTGATGTTTATTTCCGTTGGTATTTATTCATGTCGAATATTTTCATTAATTCTTTCCGACGCTCGAGTTTTATCGACCTAAATATACAGACGTATGTGGCAGACCTTTTCATTTAATAATCGACTTTGGAATATTCTCGTTTCGTCACTGGTTTAATCCCTTTGTCTAGATTTTACTATGTTGTACATGACAATATGGCAGTGAACCACAAATTGGGGACTGTGATAGACACTGGGTTATTCTAAGGTATTCATCGAATATTATAGCAACATGATGTAGACAAAAATTATTAGTTAAAGTGTGCTAGAATGTAGAATTCATATATGCCTCAAATATGTTACTTCGTAGGAGAAAGTATTTTTATCTAATACAACGTGTTTCAAAACGATTGTCATCTAGTCGGCTGTGGAATTCCCATGTAAAATAAAAAAACCCGCCTTGCGAAAATAGGAGTTTCTACTAGCTATACCTAACCTCAATATAACCTACTTAACCTCTTTTAACTTCTGGTTTTTCTCTGTCAAAAGAAAACGAATTCTGAGCATTTGTCTACTTGTAGTATTTGTTTCGTCCCTGAAAAGAGCTGTTAATTACCAACAGTACTGGTTGCCAGTATCACAACAAATGTTCGAAGTGACACTTGTTGTCAGAATTAGATAGGTTCAAATAAATAGAGCGCGGCACATCAAAAACTACATGCACAGAAATTCAATCGTCAACTAGATGACAATAATTTTGAAACATGTTGTAGTAGCTAACATACGATGTATTATACTCTAGATATACTTCAAATGTAAACTGCCCTGTATTCTAGACTACCTTGGTGCAAGTATGTGGGGCCTGTGTGGCAAAAATGATGTGCCAGGATATAGAATCTACTTCCCCATAGAGCAGGCGAAATTACAGTGTTTAATTGAAAGTGGTACTCACAATCTGTAACGTTCAACGTATTAGAAATTGGTACATATTGGGTACTGCTATTTTAGCAAACTTTTTGCTTCAGGGGTGGCATATAAATCAAAGGAATTTTATTCACAATCTCTCTTTTCTAAAAGTTATAAGCCTGCTTCGACTTCATCCATGTTGGATAATCAAAGTTATATACCCAGGTAATAAGAAGCCAGCATAATTTTCGCTCATCGAGTGATATTATACATTCGTATTTGACCTTAATTTTTCGATGCCGATTCCAAGTCATTAGCCGATTTCCAAACATCCTCAACAATTTACAATCACCTACATATCATCCATATTGACGCAATTTGAAGCGTTAAAAGTCCCCGGTAGTGAATCCTAATGGGAGTAGTAATCAGAATGGAAGAGCGAAATGTCCAATACGGGACGGATCTCACTTATAAATTCGAGATTTACCCGCCGCACCTTATGGTGTTAATTATTTTACATGTAGGTGCACTTTATGGAATGTATTTAATGTTTTATTCACATTTAGCGACGATTGCATGGGGTAAGTTACATCCAGATAAACAGTTTGCTTTAGAAAATGCTCAGAAAATATTCTTTATTTTTTATATCAGCATTCCTACTGGCTTTCCTTATTGTGAACGGGGTAGTCATTGGGGCTCACAGGTTGTACAGCCATAACAGTTTCAAAGCCACCACCGCAGTTAGATTGGGCGTGGTCGCCATGCAGACTTTAGCTGGACAGGTCAGTATTCATATAGTGTATAACACATACTCGGAAGGAATTTGTCGTGTGAAATATATATTTATTATCTGGTTAATTAGGTAATTAGAATATTTAGAAAATTTTTAAAAGTTATTAGCATTAGTGTATGGATTTGGAAGAAATTTGTTTTATATATCTATACGAAATAAATTCCAAGACCTTAAAAATTAAATCGAGGATTAAAGTTAAACATAGTATATTAATTTATAAATTATTTGTAATTAAACAAAATAGATTTTAAATTAGTCTTTAGTTGTACTCGAAATATTTGAATTAATTTACCACATTATTTCATTTTTTGAACAGGTTCTAAAAAAATATTAATAATTATTTTTATTATTTGTTTGCTACATTTTCGATTTCTTCTCAATAAAGAAAATAAAAATGTTGTCTCCAATTAAACCCCAAAATTATTTCCGCGATGTTGTAAAATTTCCATAAGGCACCAGTTTGTGAAAGATCTCATAAGTGTACAGGCACGAAAGTGTGAAACTGAATATGTTCGATTGTACGGTGTTGGTAGTTCAGGAGTTCAGTAGTTTCGATTGTTTCATTGCAACAGTAATATATGCTTTTAATGAATAAATACATAAACAGAATTATTTTTCTAAAACATAGAAGAAATATTTGCCCCTTTATAATTGAAATTTAGTATTAAATTTACTATATAACATGATGAAACTTGAAATGTGTTTATTGGACTACTTTTGCATATTTTGATACAAATGTTTGATAGTTGAATAAAGCTTTATTCAATCGTTATGTAAGATTTTCTGAAAATTACCAAAAAAGAGAAAAACGAGAAGAATAGAGACGACGTAGACAAAAATGTAACTAAACTTTAGAATACATATACAGTAGGATTAATACTCCAAATTGGAGATTAATTTTATTTGGTTTTTGAATATTTTAATCCAAATATTAACTTCTAGATAATTGGAAATTTTTGTTGATATGGTATTGGTTTTAACACCTCAGATGTTCTTTGGCATAAATATGTCCAACCAACTTATTACTAAACATTTATATATAAATTAATAATTTACATCATGAATTAAATTTATATCATTGTATCATTAAGTTTTCTGATAAAAAAATCAAGTAGCTTACTTATATATAATTTACAATGCACTAATTACCACAAATTTGAAGTTTTAATGCAGTCGGTATATTTCAAATAGAATAAAATTAATTCAAAATAAAGGGTCCTTAATTATATATATATATATATATATATATATATATATATATATATATAAAACCATTTTTTAATAATAATAAGGTACATAGTGACATTATAATATTAATCATATTTCAGCTTTTGTATATAACGATTTGATGTAAATATTAACTTTATTCCTTTTCGTCATTGAATTTTTGTTTAAATTGAGGAATATATAATTGAACTATTTTTTCTTACTTTTTATTATTTTAACACGAGCAGTCGGTAGCAAAAGACACATATAAATATTTATAATTTTCTGATAATAGTTGGATATATGGAAGTCATGATGTAAAGTAGTTGACATATCAATTTATAATTAACTATTGGGTTATAAATTAGCGTTACTTTACTTTGTATTTGTGAATAAGTATCGAAATATATTATTTAAATTCTTTTTAAAACTCGCATAATATGTCACTAATTGGACACTAATTGGAAAATTGAATTGGTCAATTATTCATTTAAAATACAAATAAAATAATTTATCACGAGCAATCGATTACCAAAACAGACACGTATATAAATACAACATTATCTAATAATATGAAGATATGCATTGAAATTATAGTAATAATTAAAATTCGTGTTTATTCGTTAACGAATTTATTAAGTTTTATTTAGTGTGGTACTAAGTGACACTAATTTGAAAGTTTAATTTGCCCCAATTACATACTTCGACTTATTATTTTTAATAATATTCAGACGTATATTTAAATTGAAGTATTTATTAAATTACATTTATATTTGTTAAAAATTAACATAAACTTTATCTAAATTTTCATAAATATTATGAATAAAAAATTAATTGTCACTTAATTTTTTTAATGGCATACTGATATACATTAATTAGAAAGTTTATTGTGCCCTACAAAATTCAAACAAACATAATTAATTTAACACCATAAGAGTTCATAATCAAAAAAGATATATATATATATATATATATATATATATATATATTTGCATATTTGCAAAATTGCAAATATGCAAATAATTGTAAATATGCATAATTGCATATTTATTTGTAACTAAACAGCTTAAGATATATAATTATATTAAAATATAATTAATTATAATATTATTAATATAATTAATATATAATAATTATATTATATTATCTAAATTTATTTTATATTTTATTCAGATTTCTGAAAAGAAAAGGAAGTTTTTATACCAATATACTTTAAATATCTTGTTGATCGACACTAATACCAATTTGACATTAATTTGCTCTTGGTACAACAACAAGAATTACAATGATTTAACACGCAGACTAGATAAGCAAGAGATAATATAAGATAATATAATAAAAGAGATAGAGTATATAGGTGTTTATAAGTATCATTTTGTAATAAAAATATCATACAATTTAACTTACGTTTGCCTCATTCCTGACCCCAAATAACTCATAAATATTCCAAGAGTGTAACGATTTGCTTTATAGTTTTCAGTTTGGAACTGGGTACGATTCCACAAGTTACACCATCAATACCCCGACACTGACGTCGATCCACACAATTCGAATAGGGGTTTCTGTTTCGCCCATATGGGCTGGTTGGTATGTAATGGACACCCCTTGATGGTATCCAAAATTAGGAAAGTCGACATGAGTGAATTACAACAGGACAAAATAATAATGTTCCAGAAAAGGTAAAATAAACTTAAATTTATTTCAACGTTGAGAAATAGCATTTTTGAAGTCGAGGGGGTTTAAAACCATCATTAATAAAAAACAAGATGGTAGCTAGTTTACGCACTTCAAGGGGTTTTAAATCTGCCATGAAACTGCTCTGAAGTTATTTGAACAGTTGAAACAAACAGTTGTATGTGACAGAAGAAACTGCTTTGAGTTGGCTGGCCCAAATGCAGATATTTCTATTAATATTAAAACGAATATCAAAAATGTAAAAATTATGAAATAAAATTTACTAAAGAGAAAATTTATAAATATCATAAATTCAACTGATATAAACATTATCAAGCATTTTCTAGTCTGTGGAATCTTATACTTAGGCAAATGGTATATGAAGGATATATTAGGAATTTAAAGAATGAATACTCTATATTTACCCCAACAAAAATAAAATTTCCACTTTTAGTAAAGTTCCAGAAATTTTAAAATTTTTAGTCAATTAAAATTAAAAGCAAATATATTTTTGTAGAGAATAGTTAAAGAACAAAATATAAATTATCGTACTTAGTTAACAGGACATAAAATTTTTATCAGTAAAAGAAATTTAGTAATCAACTTTTTTAAATAGTTCATTAGGTGCTCGAGATGAAATAGAAAAGAAATGAAGCGATAAGGAGAAAAATTAATATTAATCTACTAGTGAAACTAAAAAAATATTATTAGCGTTAATTTAGGGAAAATACTGTGAAATGGTTAATTTAAAACAAAATAAATATAAGTTTTAAATAATGATGTTCTGGAAAGCGGAAGATGAAAATTTACAAAGAATACCAATTTGACTAACTGATAAAATGAAACCAGAAGTTACACTTCAAGGTACATGATGTAGCAGGAGGTGTAATGAGAACATAAAATTGTACTCTCTATAAATACTTCCATAAACAATGAAAAGTCAATTTTTATTCAAGTTCGAGAAAATGTAAAATTTATAGTTTATTAAAAAAAATTAGCAATAATATTTTTCAAATATTAATTAATTAAATATTGCAGAAAATAAGGAATATAAAAAATTAATTTAAATTTAAATGTTATATCATTCAGCCTAACAAACAAAATTATTTCAGCAACATTATTAGTCTTAATTTAAAAACATGAAATTTAAATATAATTAATCATTATGATGTTCCAGAAAAAGTAAGGTGAAAATTAAAAAAAATAACCCAACGCAATTTTTTCGGTAATACCAGAATATCTCTCTTGACATTCATAAGGCAATGTGATCCACCTGAACAATAAAAATAATGTACTTACTCATGATTTCATACAAGAAAAATTAATTGAGTCCATGCAAATGGAAATAAGAAATATTTTCGATATGAAATGAGGATTTAATTGGATAACCTTAAATCTAATGTGGAAAGTTATACTATATTCATTTAATAGAAAATATGTTTCGCATGTAGTTAGTGACGTTGGATAAAGAACCAATTAAAACAAATAAAAATTACAAAAATAACTATTATTAGTATTTACAGAAAAATATTTTAAAGTTATTTAATAGGAAAAACTCATACTTTAGAATAACCTGTTCTAAGTGAAGTAAAGCAAAAACCATAGTATTTCAACTATTAAACGAATAATAAATATATAATGCAAGAAATGCATGTTAATATATATTTTATGTATACAGCAACAAGCTTCACAGAAAGATACGAATATTACCGGAAATTTAAGGATAGATCTGGAAAAGGGAAACCTTATGTTATTTTGTATCAGCAGTAAATGATACATTCTTAATGATATTTCAGAAAAACACAATTAAAACTTAGTTGGTTTTAAGGAAACCAAATTCTATTTTTTGATAGTGATATTCAAAAAAAGATCGAAAGTAGCAACATATACTACAAAGTACCACGAAAATTAATATAAAATAAATAACAATAATTCTGTCATATTGTTTACAATTAATGATTTTTCATTCCAGATACTACTTACCAATCTACATTTTACTGAACGTCGCCATTGTAGGGCTCCCAAATCTTCTTTGGAACGAAACCTTCACGAATTCTTTTTTCATTTGTTATTTAGTGAGATACTTTTATACATCACACGCTATTGGTTCCATCAACAGCGTAGCCCACATGTTTGGAAACAAACCGTTCGACAAGTAAGCCAAAAAAGTACCAACAAGAAAATGTCACAGAACATATTTAACTTACTATTAATTTACAATTTTATTATATATATATTCAATTCAATTCAATTGAATCAATTCAATTCAAATCATCAATTCAAATTGTTAATAAACTTAAAAGGATTGATACAATTTTAAATTTCGTTTTTTTTGTAATGTTTTATAAAATTTCAGTAATTTCGAAACATTCTGTTATACTGGTATTGAACGAGATATTTGAACGATTATTTTACTGTGAGTTGCCGTTTGAAATCTATCTATATTATGGTTAGGATTGTCCAGTTTCTTAGTAAAATAGTAAATCAGTGAGCAGCGTTTTAGTTTGAGCTATTTGGAGGTCAGTATTCTATATATATATATATATACGTCGTTCTTAGAAGACTGAAGTCTCTGTTCGTGGGGATGTAGTCAGTATGGAAGGAAATTGAATTTAGTTGGCCAGTTTTAGTTCACTCTGGGTTATATTTATCGAGCTTTCGAGAGTCCTCGCTCTCTTCCTCAGGATAATACTACAAGAATTTTACATACAGTTTCTTATTATATATACAAAGATATTAACTTACTAGTTGAGTCTAAACGAAATTATTGAAGGTGAGCAGCATAGAATTAGAATCTAACTAACTATATATATATATATATATATATATATATATATATATATATACATATCCTACGGTTAAAGCTAAGCCCGGTATGTTCTGAAGAGCACCCGAAGCCCGGCCTTTAAATTATAGTTAAGCATAACTTATTTATTATTTAATGATTAGAAAGCAAATACACTTCATGGGACAAGTAGAGGGGTAACTTAATTAAAAAATTTAAATACACAAATTATTATCAGAAAACAGTAGTAGGAGTCCCACTACACATTACATCTATATGAAGCCCACGTGTATAAAATGTATAGATACTGCGAACCGTGCGAGTCCCAACAATGTTGCCAGAATGTTTATGTCAAACCCGACACAATTTTAATAGCTTTCTATTTTAAAAGACATGAATTCTGAGGAAACTTCCTATCTAACTTCTTTTCTCTGTTACATTTATGTATTTCAATATACATCATTACGCAAGTGTATAAATAATAATGTAATAACTTTCTTTGGTCGAATAAAAGCTATTGATTAAGTAATTTATTAGTACCATTAGTACCATTTATTTACTAGTATTTATTAGTACTAGTACTATTAGATAGTTTTAGGCTTTTTAATGAATTCCATTGTAATTCGGTAAAAACCATGTTACAACCGCCAACGGGTAGTGAGCCAAATTGAGCCCCGTATGACAGTTTACGTTTCAACCGCTAGGTAAAGAGGTAATTAAAATTTCTTGCTATTACTAAGTGATGATGACAATGGCCTTGGTATAATTGAAAGTTAATTTCAATTTTCAAAAAAATCTTCTTTAAGGGATATGTGGAAGAACAAGGTAAAGTATGAAATCTAGTAAAATAGAAGCAATAACTATCCTATTTTTCTTATCACAATCTTTGATTTCGGTTCGACGCGGCTCTTTTAAATATGGAAACCATAATAAGCAAACGCGGAAAAAATTATAATTGTCTCGAAAATGACACTTTTCGATATAATAAAAAAATTGCACTAGGTGACTCCAATAGTTGTACAAAAAGTTATTGTAAAACATCTATATTTAAACATAATTATTGATATACCACAACTAGTTTTTGAACCAAAAAAATAGCGATCACAAATGTAAAATCTTCGTGTAATGGTAAAGAACTAACTAATTATTATTAATTTTTGTTGTATTTTATCATGCACTCATCATTTATATTGCCATTTGCATATTTCTTTTAGGAATATCGTTAATATGTTATTGATATTTATAAGTAGCTTTTAATAATAACCTTTTGATATATATAGGAAATACAAAATGGTTTAAAGGGGAAGGCAGTAGAACCTTTTGTAGGATTTTCGACATGAACTTTAAAACGGGGTCAAAAAAAGACACACAAGTGGCTATTACAACTAAGAACCCCGAAAATATATGAAAAGTAGTTTATAAAGAAAAAGTATTTTTCCCCATTCAATAGAAGATGTCGATGATGCTCTGAGGAAATGTGACTGTAAACTTAATTAAAGTAAATAAAGGCAAATTATAGAAAAACGCTCATACTAAACTACAGCCAACTTTTTTGCAATATTCACAATACATATAATTAAACAGGGACTTCAGTGTCATATGAACCCCCGAATGACTATCGCATCCCTTGATTTTCGACTTGAAACTTTTTCAGGGGGGCAGTCTATGTATAAAGCAATATTTTCAGACAAAAATTTTTGATGTAAAAATTGGTTTAGATAGAAAAAAAATTGCATACGTATGAGTTCGAAATTACTAGGTTAAGTGTCTTATGAACCCCCGAATGACTATCGCATCCCCCGATTTTCGACTTGCAACTGTTTCAGGGGGGTAGTTTATGTACAAAGGAATGTTTTCAGACAAAAATTTTCTAAGTAAATTTTGGTTTAGATAGTTAAATATCTTTTCCATACGTCAGAGTACGAAATTTCGAGGTGAAGTCTCGTATCAACCCCCGAATGACTATCGCTTTCCCTGACTTTCGACTTGAAACTGTTTCAGGGGGGTAGTCTATGTATAAAGCAATATTTCCAGATAAAAATTTTTTATGTAAAAATTGGTTCAGATAGAAAAAAAATTGCATACGTATGAGTTCGAAATTACTAAGTTAAGTGTCATATGAATCCACGAATGACTATCGCATCCCCTGATCTTCGACTTGAAACTGTTTCAGGGGGGTAGCTTATGTACAAAGGAATGTTTCAAGACAAGAATTTTCTATGTAAAAATTGGTTTAGATAGTTAAATATTTTTTTCCATACGTCAGAGTACGAAATTTAGAGGTGAAGTCTGGTATCAACCCCAGAATGACTATCGCATATAGTACCCTGATTTTCGACATGAAACTGTTTCAGGGGGGTAGTCTATGTATAAAGCAATATTTCCAGACAACAATTTTTGATGTAAATATTGGTTTCGATAGAAAAAAAAATTGCATACGTATGAGTTCGGAATTACTAGGTTAAGTGTCTTATGAACCCCCGAATGACTATCGCATCCCCTGATTTTCGACTTGAAACTGTTTCAGGGGGGAAGTCTATGTAAAAAGGAATGTTTCCAGATAAAAATTTTCTATGTAAAAATTGGTTTAGATAGTTACATATTTTTCTTCCATACGTCAGAGTACGAAATTTCGAGGTGAAGTCTCGTATTACCCCCCGAATGACTATCGCATCCCCTGATTTTAGACTTGAAGCTATCTCAGGGGGGTAGTACATGTATAAATCAATATTTACAGACAACAATTTATGATGTAAAAATTGGTTTAGATAGAAAAAGAAATTGCAAACCTATGAGTTCGAAATTACTAAGATGTGTCATATGAACACCCGAATGACTATCGCATCCCCTGATTTTCGACTTGAAACTGTTTCAGGGGGGTAGTTTATATACAAAGGAATATTCACAGACCAAAATTTCCGATGTAAAAATTGTTTTAGATAGTTACATATTTTTTTCCATACGTCAGAGTACGAAATTTCTAGGTGAAGTCTGGTATCAACCAAAGAATGGTTGATAATGGTCCAAAGGGACTTCAGTGTCATATGAACCCCCGAATGACTATCGCATCCCCTGATTTTCGACTTGAAACTGTTTCAGGGGGATAGTCTATATATAATGCAATATTTCCAGACAAAAATTTTTAATATAAAAATTGGTTAAATACTATAATATTTTTTTCCATACGTAAGAGTACGAAATTTAGAGGTAAAGTCTCTTATCAACCTCCGAATGACTATCCCATCCCCTGATTTTCGACTTGAAACCATCTCAGGGGGTAGTATATGTATGAATTAATATTTTCAGACAAAAATTTTTGATGTAAAAATAGGTTTAGATAGAAAAAAAAATGCATACGTATGAGTTCGAAATTACTAATCTAAGTGTCATATGAACCCCCGAATGACTATGGCATCCCCTGATTTTCGACTTGAAACTACCTCAGGAGGTAGTTTAAGAGTACGAAATTTAGAGGTAAAGTCTCTTATCAACCTCCGAATGACTATCCCATCCCCTGATTTTCGACTTGAAACCATCTCAGGGGGTAGTATATGTATGAATTAATATTTCCAGACAAAAATTTTTGATGTTAAAATTGGTTTAGGTAGTTAAATTGTTTTTTTTTTCATACCTCAGAGTACAAAATTTCGAGGTGGCGTTTCCTATCAACCCCAGAATGACTATCGCATCCCCTGATTTTCGACTTAAAACTGTTTCAGGGAGGCAGTATTTGTACAAAGGAATGTTTCCAGGTAAAAATGTTCGATGTAAAAATTGGTTTGGATAGTTACATAATTTATTCTATATGTAAGAGTACGAAATTTCTTGGTAAGTGTCATATGAACCCCCGAAAGACCATTGCATCCCCTGATTTTTGACTTGGAACTGTTTCAGAACGGTTGTCTGCGTATAAAAGAATATTTCCAGGTAACAATTTTCGATGTAAAAATTGGTTTAGATACTTGAAAAAATCACCATACGTGAGAGTTTCACATTTCTAAGTAAGTGTCTCAAGAACCTCCTGTTGACTATTGCATCCCCTGATTTTCGACTTGAAACTGTTACAGGGGGATAGCTTACGTATAGACGAATATTTCCAGATAAAAATTTTAGAGACAACAAATTGGTTTATATACTTAAATATTTTTTTCCATATAGAACCTATTAACCCCCGGATTACCATTGCATCCCCTGATTTTCGACTTGGAACTATTTCAGGGGGATATATTATGTACAAATAAATATTTTCCGAAAAACATTTTCAGTGTAAAAATTGGTTGGGGTGGTTAAAATAATTTTTGTTTCGATTTTTTGTACATTTAAATAGATCAAGTTTAATTATTGAATTAAAACTTATTTTCTGCAATCTCAGTAAATAATTACTATTTTCTCTTTTGGTTGTAAACATATTTACCAGATTTAGAAAATTGATAGAAAGGGAATCTGATATCGCTAGATATGTACATATTGTAATAAAATTACATTAATAATACAGAGTATGCGCGTAGCGCAATTGAAAAATGTTAGCCAAGGGAGTCACGGATGAACAGCATAATTTCGTCTGAGCAAAAGGAGAAAATTATGTATCATTAGAAGTAAATTAACCTGTAACAACGTTGCCAAGCGTAAGGGCGTCGTATTGTACGCAATATAACTATTTTCGGGGACGGGCCACAAATCAACTGTGAAACATATACAAAGTGTGTAAGTGTATAACCAAGAGCGCCCTCGGGCTTCAAACGGAATTTCGATGAACTAATGGTGTATATTTTGATGTATATAGCACCATTAGGAAGCCCACCCTAAAATTTAAATTTAGGCCCTCTGGTACGTGTACATCACGATATTAAAAATATACACGTGATTTTTACGAAGCCCGAAATCGGGCTTCCTATGGATGGTGTGGGCTTGGCATTGACCGTCGAATATGCGTTTTTGGGCTTCCTAATGCTGGAAGATATGTATATATATATATATATATATATATATATATGGTACGTTCCACGCCGAATTTAGATTTTTTTTTTTAGATTTGGCCCAAAATCAACTTAAACGTTCCTTTTGGGCCCCCGAAACTCTCCCTAAATTTTTAGGGCCCCAGGTGAAATTGAACTCAAGTTATGGACAATTGAAAGTTGAAATTTTCAGGTTCGGCTCCAAAACCAAAAATTTTCAACCATCCATAACTTGTAAAAATACCCATTTTTATGAAAAAAAGTTTTAAACAAAAGTTGTTTGCAATGCTTTAAACTTTCGGAAACTGCTAAAAAAAAGTTCATCCGACATGGTTCACTATTGACAAGTCTTGGCGCCATTAGTCGTCAGGCCGCCAAAAAAAAACATTATCAGCTTTCCTGACCAAAAAAATCAGGAGCGTAGCTGGATTCGATATAAAACTTTTCAGCCCAAGCAAAAGTTAGCCAGACCTAAGGGCTTCGAGAAAAAAAATGGTTTTCAGGTTCAGCTTCAAAACCAAAAATTTTCAACCATCCATAATTTGTAAAAATACCCATTTTTATGAAAAAAGTTTTAAACAAAAGTTGTTTGCAATGCTTTAAACTTTTGGAAACTGCTAAAAAAAAGTTCATCCAGCACGGTTCACTGTTGACGGGTCTGGGCGCCATTATTCGTCAGGCCGCCAAAAAAAAACATTGTCAGCTTTCCTGACCAAAAAAATCAGGAACGTAGGTGGATCCGATACAAAACGTTTGAGCCCACACAGAAGTTCGCCAGACCTAAGGGCTGGTCCCAAATTTGAAGATTTGTGTTGAAAATTCAAATTTCCAGAACAATTCTTGTGGAAGGTTGCTTCAGCGTTGTCGTCAACCGTTGTGGACCTTCAAAAACATCAACAAGAGCAACAATTTGGGTGAGAGTCGCTTCTTGGATAAAAAATGTGCGTCAAGCGAAGTCATCTGGGATCAAAATTCAAGTATTTTGAGGAATTTTGAGTTTTTGAGCCGCCGGGGACTTGGAAAGTGCTCTATTTATATGAAAATAGCATGCAAACCTTAGTGATGTTGATCCCCAGTCAACTTCTAGAAAAAATGTCGCTCATGGTTTGAGATTAACTGGCAAACAGTGGATTTCTGGGGGCTCAATGGAATTTTGTTGATATCAAGGGATTTTTGCCGGATTTCACCATTTTTTTTCTCGGAGCCCTTTGGTCTGGCTAACTTCTGTTTGGGCTCAAAAGTTTTGTATCGAATCCTGCTACGCTCCTGATTTTTTTGGTCAGGAAAGCTGATAATGTTTTTTTTTGGCGGCCTGACGACTAATGGCGCCAAGACTCGTCAATAGTAAACCATGTCGGATGAACTATTTTTTAGCAGTTTCCAATAGTTTAAAGCATTGCAAACAACTTTTGTTTAAAACTTTTTTCATAAAAATGGGTATTTTTACAAATTATGGATGGTTGAAAATTTTTGGTTTTGAAGCTGAACCTGAAACCCATTTTTTTTCTCGAAGCCCTTAGGTCTGGCTAACTTTTGTTTGGGCTGAAAAGTTTTGTATCGAATCCAGCTACGCTCCTGATTTTTTTTGTCAGGAAAGCTGATAATGTTTTTTTTTGGCGGCCTGACGACTAATGGCGCCAAGACTCGTCAATAGTGAACCATGTCGGATGAACTTTTTTTAGCAGTTTCCGAAAGTTTAAAGCATTGCAAACAACTTTTGTTTGAAACTTTTTTCACAAAAATGGGTATTTTTACAAATTATGGATGGTTGAAAATTTTTTGTTTTGGAGCCGAACCTGAAAATTTCAATTTTCAACTATCCATAACTTGAGTTCTATTCCACTTGTGGCCCTAAAAATTTAGGGGGAGTTTCGGGGGCCCAAAAGGAACGTTTAAGTTGATTTTGGGACAAATCTAAAAAAAAAACCTAAATTCGGCGTGGAACGTACCATATATATATATATATATATATATATATATATATATATATATATATATATATATATGTTTTCTTGGGGATACAGCCTATGGGGACCAATATTATACTTCTTTTTTACTTTGTGAAAGCTTTCGAAATAAGTTTATTTCTTCTTCAGTCACACTACAATATGAATTACGTTGACATTACATGTACAATACAAAAATAATAGTCTTACTGTAAGGTGAAGTCTCAATAGTAAACTAAGCAATAATGCGAACAAGAAAATAGATGGTGATTCATTGTGATTAACATAATAAGACTTGTCTTAGATATAATCCATATAATTGATTCAACATGTCAAGACCTAACCTATGTACATTGTTAAATAATTCACCTATGACCTTTAGTTGGAACAAGGAAGCAACTGTCAAAATTATATGTTTATGGAATGTTATCAAGGAATGTGAATAACAGTCATGTCACGTGGCATTTGAGGCATCTACTTGCCACTAATAGAGGCACTCATAAGAAATGTGTTGTGTGAACCTGAAATACTGTTCTCCAACATTCCTTACTTCACGTCTCCTGCTGGATCACTATTCTGTCACAAAACAGTGCTCCTCCAGGGGAGGTTTAAGTGGACTTAAAGAAACTGCAGAAATAATAACTAATCTGCAAAAAACTCACTGACTAGGAACGATGATACACCCATACATCAATGCAGGAACAACTACAGCTACTCTTGTATTTATAATTATGTCACATAACCAACGAAGTATAAAAGAAGAAAACCTTTAAAATGCCTCTACCTGCCACCAATAGGGGCACTCCCAAGAGAGGTGTTATATTCCGAGATCTACAAAACATCAAAGTTGATTAGTATATTAGTTGTTAATACGGTCAAGTCCAGTTCGAACTCAACTCTGCCAACAAATAGTGCTCCCCATGGGAGGTTCTCGTAATCCACAACAACCAGAGATTAACTTATGTCAAAATCTATTTGGAACGCTGATGCCTACATAGGTCCCTGTGGGAAACCACTCTGGCTGTTGTTCCACATGGAGATGTGGGTGTTATTGTTAGTCTACATTATGTAACAAATATGTCGTACCATGTGCCACTCTCGTTCGTTCCTCGTCAATGTATACAATGTTAGAATAGACGATGATAAGGTTCTGAATGTCTGTTTTCTTGTTCATTCGTTTAGGTTCTTCATTAATGAATGTCGTTTCTAAGAAACATCTCTTGAATATGTTCAACTCCTTTGCCAATATCTTAACGTTATCATGATCTATGCTATGTCCTGACGTTATAACATGTTGTGATAGGGCACAAGCAGTATCTCTTTACCTGACGTCACTCTTGTGTGAATTAATCCTAGCTCTTACTGTTCTAGATGTTTGTCCTACATGTTTCGGATCACACCCCTGATAACTCAGTTTATAAACCACGTTTGTTCGATCTACCAGTGCAATGGGATCATTAAGACTCTACGAATAGATTAGGTACTCACTTTCTTTGTTATTTTATTGGCACTGACTAGTTCATCATCTTGTCTAAGGATATTAATAATTTTAGGGGTGAAATCCGTACTATACGAAAGAGAACAGTAACGCCTGGTTTGTAAAATATTTTTATTCTCCGTACTACCGTTGTTCGTACCTGGGACGTTATGCGGGTTTGTTTATGTAGTAGCATTGTGATTGTCACTCGTCTGTGGTGTTGAGAAAATGAGTTTGTTTAATATCCTTTTTGGCAAAGCATTGCCAAGAAACTATCCGTGCAATCGCCTCAGGCTGCTCGATCTATATGTTTCATGGCAAATCTTTTCAATTCTAGATTTCATACCCAACACCAGGTTGAGCTTAGTTTTTTCAGTGTGATATGATGTGTAATTCATAAATCTACCAGAACTTATACTTTTAACGTATCAATCCAATCTGATTTTTTCTCCCTCATCACTGCACATTCTTGTGTCCAGGAAAGGGACACTTCTGTTCAGTTCTGTCTCAATTGTGAATTGAATGTTGTTGTTGCAGCCACTGAAAACATTCAGTATTTTTAATCTCTACCTATAGGGACTGCACAAACTATTTCGTCCACATATTTCTTCAGAAAGGGCAGTTGAAAAGATAGTTTTGGAATACAACAGTTCAGTAAATCATCCATCACAAATTGAACGATAACTGGAGAGACTTTGGACTCCATGGGTGTACCCAGAATTTGTTTATAGAAGGTATTTTTAAATGAGAAATATGTAGTATCGAAAATGAAATCTACCAATTTTATGAAGTTAGTAAGTTGATGTCACAAAAGTTGAAAACGTCCTTCCAATGTGCTTCAATGGTACTTATCACTAATTCTATGGGTATAATACTAAAAAGTGATACCACATCTAGGCTAAAATCACGTGTTCGGGAGGCAATTGTAAGTGATTGGCAAAGTTGGCAAACTGAAAGGAATCAGCTACATAAAAGCTGTTATCCTGATTATAAGCTTTATACCAAATTTCACAAATAACTTTAGCAATTCTACTATTAAGAGCGTCTATTGAAGCTACAATCGGTCTAAGACTCAAGGTTTATAGTTGCGATGACTCTTAGTCACTACCCCATCCAAATGAAACAACCATGGGTCGATTACAATGTAATTGAAAACGAGACCTATTTCGAGCCACTAGTGCCCATCATCAGTCATTTTACCTATGAGTAAAAGTTCATGTAATTGTAATTCATGTATTCATTACATTGTAATCGACCCATGGTTGTTTCATTTGGATGGGGTAGTGACTAAGGGTCATCGCAACTATAGCTGTTCCCCCCATCTTTGAGCATGGACTTCTACACCAAGATAAGACTCAAGGTTTGTTTGTGAGTCTTAGGTAACCCATAGAATTTCGGTAGTAGTATAGGACTATATTCCAATATTTCCTGTTCCATTTCCTGTGAATGGAGTAGTGAGTTTTCATAACCTCGTTATTCCAGTGACTTAAGAAGGCTGAAAATACAGTCGAAAGCTCTCACTTCAGAATAGAAAGAGTGTTTTGTTAACCTAGCTCAAGGCTGCTTCCCTCTTTGTATTTTACAATTCTACAACCGTTACCTTTGGAATATATATACAGGTATATATTTATTGTTATCTTCAGTGATCCATTGAAATTTAACTGTTGAACTTTAAAGGGGAGTCCACTATCCAAAAGTAATTAAGAAATAACTAATTTCAAACTGATATCTTTTCCAATAGTATATATAGTACTATAGTAAAGATCTCCGACTAAAATCTATTTGTAGAATTTAAAGGACTGCTTTCCAGTAAAAAAATTACTCATTTAAATGAATTAAATAATATTGATTTTACTTCTTAATCAATTAATGTTAAAATTGTTCAAAAATAAGGCATTTAGAAGAACGTATATATACTTATCAATATTATTTTGACGAGACGGCAACAAATTCGTACCAACGTAACATTAAAAACATACTAGCTCCTAATAGCACACAACTTTATCACAACTTTGTTCCGTTGAAATCAAAAGAAGCGTTGAAACTCTTAACGGCCTGTTAAATATACCATACTTGCAATACCGCCATTCAAAATTACTCCCTAATTTCAGATCGATCAATCCGGTAGAATCTCCCATAGTCTCCATCTTAACCGGAGGCGAAGGATGGCACAACTACCACCACAGTTTCCCGTGGGATTACAGGGTCGCAGAGTTAGGTTCCGGGTTTAATACAGCCGCCAAGATTATCGAATTATTGGAATGGTTTAATCTGGTGTGTGACCTAAGGACAACTTCAGAGGAAATTATTAAATCCAGAGCGATGAAAAGAGGAGATGGATCCCATCCAATCTTCGGGAAAAAGAAAATGGAGGGAGAGGACGCAGATGGATGGGATTTGAAAAGTAAAGGTTCATTTTGTGATTGAGAGTATAGGATAATAAAGAGTGTGTGTGTGTGTATGTAGGTTTCAGTTTGCTTTTGTTAGATTGAAAATTTCATTGATTAAGTTATGAGGATGTTAGGTAGGGAAGTCACAGTGTCCTCTGTTGGGAAAATGTACGTTTCAATACATCGGTGTTATGGTATAGCACGTAGTTTTTATTCAAACTTCATCACAAATTAAAAATTTCATTTTCGAATATTATCACATAAATAATTAAAACTGCAAACAATTCAAAATAGAATTATGGATGAATTCATTTCCATCAAAATATAATACAACTTTTCACTGGGATTACTGAAAGCGAGCCTAATACAGTCAACTTCGTTTACAACGCACTCGCATTTAGCGGGCTATCGGATTTAGCGAACTGTTTAGGAAGTCCCGAACTGATGCCCTTTACTTTATTAGAAATAAGCATCGTATTTACCGTACTTGCTTTTAACGGATTGTCGGATTTAACGGACGAAAATCTCTTAGGAAGTACGTTATTACCACGAATTTCGAAGAAATTGTCAGCGTTAGCATGACAAATCACAAAACGTTAGGACGGTTAGGGATCAAGGAATTAACAGGATTAGCGAAACACGGATTTCCCCAAAAATATACCTGTTATATGTTATGTGTACCTGCTGCGTAAATTATGAATAGATCCGAACACGACTAATTTGTTTATTATCCTTAATTTAACTGAAACACCCCAACATGACGAACCATCCCAATAAAAACAACGGTTAGCGTTCTCTGTAGGGGAAAAGTTTAAAATTATCCGCGAAATAGAAGCCGGATGTATTTAACGTACTTCGCATTTATCGTACTTTTTTTAAGTTCCCTTGAGGTACGTTATAAACGGAGTTGACTGTACTAAGATATATAGCGTAATTTATTGAACGCTGTAATATTTTATAACCAATTAGATCATTAAGAATGTTGACAAGTGCACTAATTTAATTACATCTTCATCAAGGTTTACCTGTGATGCAATATGATCAAAAAAATTGTTACAATTAGGCATTCCAACGACCTGTCAAAAGTAAATCCAATATGGCCGTTGGGGGCAAACAACTTGGTCATGTCATCTGTGACTATTGATTGAAAAGTGTTCCATTTTATGTTTTTGAGAGTGAGTTAAGTTGTTTTCATATTTTTAAAGTGCACAGTACTGTTTTATCGAACAACGATGCTCTTGTATGCCTTCGTTTGTGCTTTGCTGTAGTAACTATGGGTTAAAACTAAATATGAAACGATATCCATGTTGGCATGCATGTTGGTGAGAGGTGACAGGCGGAACTCCGTGAATAGGATAGTCCAAATCTTCAACTTTTAATGTAAATGGATCCACATTATTGATTAACTTTAGTTTCTTTAGATAACTGCAAAAAATATATATAGAAATGCAAACGCAAAACTTTAGTAAGTATTTTCGAACGTACCGTTCGCCAACATGGCGATTTTCCAACAAAAATGTCTTTAAATATTCACTCTGCATCTTAAAAGTATATAAGCACAAACAAAACCGATAAAACTTTCTAAAAATCACCTTTTCACCAACAAACAACACAACCATGAACACTCTCTTATGGCGCTGTCAAACTGTCAAACTTTGTTTGCCTCCAGCCGCCATATTGGATATCACGTGATTTGGAATGCCTAATTTATGGTAAAATTTTATTTCATACAGTTTTTTTAAAGACATCCCAATTTAATTATAATATTTCAAAGTAAGCACATTCAAACAACCAGATGTTATCAGAAAACTGTTTATCAATTATAATTACAAAATAGTACCACAAGAATAACTAACAATCAGAAGACCAACAGAAAGAGAGGTCCGATACGGTCCTCAATGACCCTGAACGCACGTGCTTTGATATTTGCCGATTTGTGCCGATTTGTGCCCGTTCCTCCAAGTTCCTCCAAAGTCCGACCGACAACCTACCTGATTATCGGACCTCTCTTTCTGTTGATTGTTAGTTATTCTTGTGATAGTACTACAGAATTTTTTTAAAATGTGCCAATTTTAGCAATGATTAAGGATGAAATTTTTAAATAATGCAATTTCAGAAAATGCTATAACACTTTCCTAGAAATTCTTATTCCAGGAATTTCGTAGCTATTGATTAAATTATTGGATTTCATACTAGCAACATTTGGAACATTCAACAATATTCAAACATTCCATAATAAAACTCTTAAGCAGGAATAATTTGTAAATGTCCTAATTTAATTAGAGTATTAGCAGATTGTTTCAAACGTAACATCATCGCAAAATACTCCAAGAATAGTCGGTGGAGAAGTCAGAAAAACGTCAAAACAGCGTCCTAGCGCCAATCTTCTACAATATCTACATCAATCACCAACCAATAAATCTTCTTCTTCTGCACTTCAAGGACTAGGCTTGCAGCCTGTTCCGTCTTCATTCTAGCCATCTTCTTCTGGGTCTACCAATGTTTCTTCTTCCATGTGGTCTATAGTTTACCACTTGTTTGACCAATCTGTCTTCGTTCATTCTTTCAATGTGATGTCTCCATTTTAATGAGTTTTGGTGTATTCTGTCATTCATTGAAAATATGTTCAATTCGGTCCTTATATCTTCATTTTTTATATGGTCCCTCAGTGTGTAACCTTTTGTCATTCTTAGAAATTTCATTTCGGCCGACTGTATTCGTTGTCTATCTTGTTTCCGAAGTGCCCAGGTTTCGCTTCCATATGTTAATATAGGTGTTATCATCACTTTATAGAATTTTATTTTTGTTTCTTTGCTTGTCTTCTTTTTCTTCTTTTCATATTTTAGTAGTTCTACGTTTATGGTGTCGGGTCCAGCTGCTTTCCGGTTTTTCATTTGTTTTAAGGCATCTTGTAATTCATCCAGCGTTATTTCATCTCCTGTGTACGGTGTTTCATTATAGTCTGAGTCTGTTGTTAAATTCAATGTTTGATGTTCATTACCCTGTCTTACGGGGTTTTCTTCCTTTTCTGTCCAAAGTTCTCGATAATGTTCTATCCATGTATTTTTATCTATAATGTGTAAGTGTGCGGTGTCCTTTTCTTGTTTGTTAAGTTGTCGCATAATTTTATAAGCTATCTCTTGTCGCCCGTGGATGTCGTTTTCTATATTGGATATAAATTTATCCCATGATTCTTGATGTGCCCTTCTGACAATATCTTTTGCTTTATTACGTTTTTCTATGTAATTTTGTCTAGCTTCTTGTGTGTTGTTGCATAGAGTATTCAAGTATGCTTCATGTTTTTCTCTTACTGCGTTCTCTATACCTTCTGTCCAAATTCTCAGGCCGTTCTTTCTTCTAAACTTTTTCTTTTTTCCAATGGCTTCGTTTGCGGCTTTTGTAATGCTTTGCTTTATGTTGTTCCACTCTTGGTTAATATCGTTCTCTGTGGTGTACATCTGTAAGTTTTGTTGCAACCGTTGTTGGTAGAGATATTTTATTCCGATTTCCTGTAAAAGATACACTTTATATACTTCGTCTACTGATTTTCGTTTGTTTGTTGTATGTTTTTTCCATTTGGCCAGTAAGATTATTTTGGATATGACTAGGAAATGGTCCTAACTTATATCACTTCCTCTATGGACCCTCACGTCTTCTACCAGTTTACTCATTTTTTCATTTACAATAATATAGTCTATTATAGACCTGTAACCTCTTGCGCTCCACGTATATTTATGTATATCTTTTTTCTTATAAAAACTGTTAGTGATTTTTAGTTCGTTGTATGTTGCAAATTGTCTTAATTCTTGTCCATTGTTGTTTGTTGTGTGTTCTCCAAATGTGCCGACTATGCCTTGTATTGGGACATTTCCTATTCTGGCGTTAAGGTCTCCGCTTATTATGAGGTAATCATTTTTGTTTGTTTTATTAATTTGCTTTTGCAAGGTCTCGTAGAATTTTTCAGTTTCTTCCTTTTTTCCTTCTTCGGGTGCATATACTCCTATTATTGTCAAGTATCCTCTATCTATTTTAAGTCTTGTAGTTACTATTCTTTTGTTGATATAACTATAGCTTTGAATTCTATTTTTCCATTCATTGTCTATCAAAATTGCTACTCCGCACTGAGCTCTTGTTGTTAAATCTACGCCGCTGTAAATCATTACGTAATCGTCTAAGTCTTTTGTACCATTTAATTTCTTTTTAGTTTCAGTTATGACTGCTATATTTATGTTTTTCTTCTTTAGTTCTCTGTTTAGTTCTTGTTCCTTCTGGCCCAGCCCCTGTACATTCCATGTTGCAATCTTTAGTCTATTCGTTATACCAAATCGTTTGTCCTTAACTAGCCTTGGTCTTTTACTTTGAGATCCGTCCGGCACTCTATGAAGATTACGAGTTGTAGATATTTCCTTAGTAAAGGTTACCAGCCTTTAGCTAAGTAGACAGGTGATGGGGCTGCCATCTTAAGGTTTCCTGACGCACCTGTTTTTCTGTAGGGGTTGTCTCCCTTTGCCGAAAGGTTCCAGTTTTAAGGCGCTGGAAACTCGTCTTTCACCCTCTCTCGTCTGCTACATGACGCACTTTGTGTGCCATGTACCCAGTGGTTACGCGACATAAATGTCTTCGAGGACGTGAGAGTAGGATTTGCTAGCAGAGCTGAGTTCTAAGAACTTCTGACTCATTCGTCAGAGATCAGTGGGCATTCCCCAGAGTTTTAGTACGAGCTAAGCTTCGGCAACTTAGCTCGCCTCCGAGACCCATTATTAGCGTAAAACCACCAATAAATAGGAGAGATAAAAAGCTTCATATATGAAGATGATACTGCTATAACAGCTCAAGGCAGAACTTTGAACGATACAAAGGATAAACTATCCTTGTCCTTGGCTTTTTTTTTAATATTTCTGCGAGGTCGTAATATGAACAGATATAATGTGTCTCAAGAAATTTGTGGGAGTGGGATTAGGAATTCATTATATCCGAATATTTTACAAACTTTCCTAACTTTCTCTCATAAAAGCAATTACATGAGCGTTATAGAAAACTTTTTGGTTTTTAGGAGAGCGAAGATGCGATTCTCTTCCGATAATTTGCATGAAAAAATCAATTGGATTATCAAAATTTACTCTTAAATTCGATTGGAACATAAGGTAATTTCTTCAAGAGATTTTATACCATTTCTTAAACAATTCTGTTGCATGAATTACCGAAAGGAACCAAATTTCTTATGTACGTTTAAACTTTACATCCAAATTTTATAAATTTTATGACCACATTCATAAGTGTAACTGCCGAAATAGGACTTAAATTCAATACATTTTATAAAGAACAGTCGCTGAATTCAATTACACCAAAAACTTATTGAGTGATACAATATCAATACAATATCCTATAGCATTGTGTAAAGACATGAGTTTGGATTTGTTTAATAACGAACGAATTGATTGTTTGGTTTCAATAATATTAATTATTAAATTCTAGTTTCACAACAAAAATTTCTGGGAGTTAATTACACAATTTCGTTATATACAATTTAGGAAATTATTTCTGTTTTATCACAAATATACTTTAACAGGAACTAAACCATTTATTGTCATCGGAGGTTTCATAACAATTCCGTACTAAAATTTTTCAAAGACCGAAAGTTGTCCAGCGACTCGAAGGTGGCCATGGTAGTTAAACCATAAGAAAAACGCCATGTCTTCACAACCAATTTATTGCCAATACAGCGACCGGTTTCGACTGTCTGGCAGTCATCTTCAGGCTCGTAATAAATACATGGAACATTAGAAGTTTGGAAGGTAAGTATCTTACAAAGCAATACTCAATTTTGGGGCTACAGCTCAACAATATGTGAGACGTCACAGTTAATACCGACAAACAGTTAATAATTATTTTTCGACGGAAATTACTGAAATATAATATATTATTATTACTGACTTGGACAATTATTTATAGAACTGTTTTATTAATTTCCTCTACGCTAATTTATTTTAATACTTAAATTAATTTCTCTTAGAGTTTCCTATATAAATACTATTTCTAAATGATTTATGACATTTCTAACCATAAAGGGTTTGAAACGCAGAGTATTTCCTTTGCAAAATTTCCTTCGAGGAACTAATAACATTGAACGTCAAAAGAGACTTATTTATCTATAAAGAGTATTACCGGATGATTCCGTTTGAAGATTTATTTACGAAATGACTTATAGAGGCTTAAATTGATTGAAGAAATTTGTACGTTAATTCCCATTTAAGAATTTTATATTAACTCCTGTAAGTTGCTTTCGCAATTGATTTGGAGCAGTTTAATGTACCTTGTAATGATATAATGTGTAGTTTCTATTTTAGGAATAGTTTGTGTTAATGTGTTTAAGCTCCTGTTTTAAAGGAATTTATGGCTGATGAAACTTGTAACATGAGAAAGCTGAAAATATTGATAAGTGTATTACAAAATTTCATTATCTACATATATACAGCAATGAGCGTTACACTTCTTTAGAGGAGTAGTCATTTTAATCTTTAAGGGATACGACGCGTCAATTGTTTCCAAATTATTATACAAAAAAGTACTTAAAATGACTTACTAGCCAAAGCAATAATTGATTGTGTTTTGAATTTGTTTCATTAACCACTCGGCGTCATTTTTTCAAAATGATTATAATAACTCTAAAGGCTTTGGCTGGCAGGAAGAGAACTAGTTTTGAAAAATATTTTTATACAATTTCTATTTGTAAAAAACTTAAATTGATTTCATATGAAGAATTTTTAAAATTACATCAACAAATAACACTAACTAAAGGAAATAGTGTTTTAAACATTTAGATCTTTATCAGTTTGGAGGTATCACTTGTAAGAGCACATAAATTATTACCATAGAAAAGTTTTTGGTACCAAAAAGACGTATTTTCAATCAAAATTGTATACATTTCATCACTACACTCATGAGTGTTAATGCCGAAAATGGACTCCATTTACTCAAAATATAAAATTAACCATTAATTCAATTATTGTTCCATAAAATTATTTACACAATTCCATAATACAAGCTGCGTAAAGGACTGCTTTGGTTTTAGAATTTTATTGTACGACTTATTGAGTGAAACAATATCACTACATTCTTTAGCGTTTCTCAACAATATTCCCAATTTGGATGTGTTGAATAATGACATAATTTGATTGTAAAATTACGCAACGAATTAATAGGTATTAATTTCATCACAAAGTTTTATATTGTTATTGATGTATTCTCATTATGGGAATATTTCCATTTCATTGCTCATTTATTTTCTAATTGTATTTTTATCGGAAATAAACCATTTAGCTGTATTAGAATTAGCTTTAACTGTATTATTTAATCAGAAGATTAGGGAATCATTTAGTTAAACAGTTCATTAATTTCCTGCACTCTCATGTATGATATGTAGTACTAAAACTAATTATTTTTGATAATTTCCTTCATGTTAAGTTAACAAGTTCCTAACCTGAAAGGTTAGATCAACATTTTCATTGCAAAGTTTCCTTGAACAGGCTAATAGAATCCTTTATGAATCAACTCTTTGAAGCCATTTTCTATGAGATTTTAAGGGGACAAGAATAGGTTGAAGATACTTAAAGTGTTAATTCACATTTGGGAAATATTTCATCAAATGTTTCACTTTGTTTTTTTGCAAATTGATTTGGGAGGACTTAAAGAACAAAATAAGTCTTAAAGCATTGTTTATATATTGGGAACCTTCTTGTTCACTTCATCAAGCTCATACTACTGAAGGATTTGATTGCTAATATAATTTATAATATTAAAAATCTCAAAGTAATTATTTCTATTACATAATTTTCATAATTATAATCAGCTTCGAGAATCGATTTCCTATAACATAATATGTCTTTATTTGTAGGGAACGTGAGGCGTGTTTTCCAATTTTTTTTAAAAATTCTTACAATATTAAGGAACTGAAAACATTTGAAACTGAAAACACTGAAAACTGAAAACTGAAAACAACTTAAATTGATATATTTTCAAAACTTTTCTATATAATTTCTTCCAGTTCCCTTCACTAAAGGAAGTGAAGTTCCTTAAAAGTTTAGATGGGTCAAGAGATCTTATTAAATTCGAAAGTTATATTTTCCCCAAAGGTTCTATTAAAGGAACGCTTGCTTAAATGATTCCTATAGAAAAAAATTTTAGTTTCCAAAAAGAGCTTAGTATACCGACGTTGTATTAATTTCATGAGCACATTCATACTTGTATTTGCCGAAAAAGGACTTCATATGCTTATAAGAGTTTATATATTACCGCCGATAAATGCAATTTCTACAGGAAATTCTTTACATAATTCTACACCAGGATCCACATAATACGAAACATTGTTTTTACCCAAACCCTTAATTTAGATTTGTTTAATACCGAACTAATTTAATGGTAAGATTTTGAAACATTAGTTTGTAAATTTAACATTTTATCAATAATTTTAATACCTTTAATAAACAATTTCAACACATGCACTGTTGGAAAACAACACAGTTTCACTAAAAATATGTCATAACGTGCCATAATCTATTTATTTTCTTCATAAAATCTTATAACCATTATAATTTAATCTCATTTTTAATAAATTTTTCATTAGTTTTCGATACATGACAGAATTTAATCGTAAAATTATTATATATCTTATTATATATATTATCTCATTCAAAAAATATACCGAATGAAATGAGGGAGGTGATTTTTATTAAAATACGTTAAATTAAGAATTGAGGGGAAAGAGTAGACTTATTATCTTATATCTTATTTCCTGTCATTTTATTAACCATTGTAAATTTAATTTCATGACAAAATTTATTTCGCATTGGAAAATGAACAACACCGAGTTAAAAGGAGTGACATATTTCCACTATAAAATTGCAACGTGTAGAATTCAGAAAAGGAATTTCATGCAAAATTGTAGAATTTTCCTACCTATCAAATTATGTAGCAAATTTTTTAACGGAAATAATCAAAATTTTCTAGGTGTATTAATCTGATACCCAGTTTTGTTACGGAATTACATAATAAGAATTCTCCTTAACCAATTCCATTCCGATCCTGACCCATCCTCACATAACTACAAGGTAGTGGTGTTAAAAAATCACCACGACGCCTCGAGCCACTCTCATAACTATAATTTAAAGCTCGTTAGACCTTCACTATTTGGTTTCCCTCGACCGTTTAATATAATCACAGCCGAAACAGCCGCCGTTAGAAAAATTTACCGGACCCGGTCACTATCCGATTCCCTACTTAACTCCCACTTAATTTTTTCAACTCCTCATCGGTTGAGCTAATAAATACCACTCACACTACCCCCCCACCCTTACCCCCAACTACCCCAACCGTTCGCCGGAGTTGTGTAGCGGAGCATGTTCCGCAAGGTTAATTACATTCGCAGTGGAAGTTGCGGAAGTTGGGCAACACATGCCGCTACGTCTACTTTTAAATTAATTTATATCTTGAACTGCACTGCGCCCTATTAAGTGATACAAACAGGCGACAGTTTGCGAACTTTACTCTCTCTCTCTCTCTGTCTCTCTCTACCTAACTCCCCCCATCTCTCTCTCTCTCTCTCTCTCTCTACTCTGTTCTCTCTTCTCTCTCTTCTCTCTGTATGTGTGTGTGTTTAGGTGGGAAGAGGTGCGGTTTTCTAACTAATCGTCCCGTGGGATTAGTTAGAGCAGATAAACAGCCGGGAGTTTTGATACAATCACAAATAGAGAAAGAGTTAAAATCTTTTGAAAACAGAATCAACATTGTAAAGTGATTCGATGAAAGAAGTTTCGTAATAATAATAATTAACGTTACAAGTCTTCTTAGGTTAAAAATTTAATGATCAAATCAATTATTCGTCAAAGTATTTAGTAACAAGAGCTCAAAGAAGTCAACAAAGATATTTTCGATATAGAAACAACGCTATAAGTCGGTTTATGTTTTTCTAAGTCCCACTAAATCCTTAGGATTAAAGTAGGACAAAACCATTAACAAATATTTGCGTGCCAACAACTCGCTATATTATAAGTAGATTTAGGCATATATGCATCAAAAAGTGGTTTAAATATGCATGCAGTATGCAATAAAAATATGAAAATTATGCCTGTAGTATGACTTTGACAAAATTTGTAGTAACATCAATCATGAAAACATCAACCTTTATGATTCTATTAAAAAATGTACTAAAAATAATACTACTAGTACCTTGAACACTTACCAAAAACAACCATACTGGTGGAACTACCAAATTGATCAATTACGAAGAAAATCGGGAAGACTTCGAAGACATTTATCTAAATTAAAACGTAAAAATCTTGACTTATCCTGTATAAAAACAAGGTATAAAGAATCAATTAAAGAATTAAAAAAAAATAACTTCTCAAAGTAAACGAAATCACTGGAAAATTTTATGCAACGAACTCAACGAAAATATCTGGGCGACACTTACAAAATTATTGTTAAATATACAAAAAAATTTAAAATTTTTAGTTTACCAACTACTCATAAATTAAATATAGCTCGAGATCTGTTCCCAGTAATTCCGCAAAATTGGATTAGAAATGATAAATATGTAGGAGATGTCCCCCTTATAACCCAAGACGAAATTAATAAAATAATACCAAAATTTAAAATTAATAAAGCTCCCGGCCCAGATCACATCCCAATAGAAGCGGTTTTAAAAGCATACAAATCTCATCCCGATCTTTTTATAAATCTAGGAAATGAAATTTTACTGTTCCAAAAATTCCCAACTGAATGGAAAACAGCAATACTTCATCTAATCTGGAAAGGTAAACTAAACAACACAACCTCCTCGGCATATAGACCTATATGTCTCCTAAGTTCAGTCAGTAAATTTTATAAAAATAATAAATGAACGTATAAATAATTTTTTAGAGACAAATAATCTTTTATCTAAATTCCAATTTGGTTTCAGAAAAAATAAATCTACAATTTCGGCAATAATGAAAGTCATACAATTTATTAAAAATTGTAAATCAAATCTTTGTGTATTAATAACTCTAGACGTCAAAAATGCTTTTAATTCGGCCTCTTGGAAATACATAATTAAAAACATGAAATCCAAAAACATACCCAAATATTTAATAAACTTAATTGAGGATTACTTTTCCGACCGTAAAATCTCTAATTTTGGCAAAAATAATTTTTAAATTTATACAGGAGTCCCTCAAGGTTCCGTTTTAGGTTCCACTCTTTGGAATATTCTCTTTGAAAAAATTCTAAATTTAAAATTCGGTAAAAATGTACAACTGTTTGCATTTGCGGACGATCTGGCTGTCCTTGTACAAAGCGATACGCCTCGACATCTAAATTACCTAGTAAATAAAACTATATATAAAATTTCCACTCAATTAAACAAAATTGAATTAAATTTGGCAGTCGAAAAAACTGAAGCTATCATCTTCAAAGGTTTAAAATTTAAACACCGTATTAAATTCAAAATCGGAAATAAAACTATTAATCCTTCTTCAAATATTAAATATTTAGGCGTATTTCTTGACGAAAAACTAAATTTTAAATTTCATATTGAGTAAACATGTAAGAAAGCAGAAAATAGGCTGACCAAACTTGGGAGTCTAATGCCGAACATTGACGGCCCAAGTGACAGAAAAAGAATTCTTTATATTTATACCATTAATTCTATATTATTATATGCTTCTCCCGTCTGGGAAGAGGGTATAAGGTTTAAAAAATATAAAAATCTCTTAAACACTGCAATTAGAAAATGTTTAATAAGAGCTGCTAGTAGTTACAGAACTGTCTCTTTAGTAGCTCTTGAAATTATCTGTTGTTTTCCTCCGATTGATCTACAAATGGCTGAAAGAACACAAAATTTCCATGGAAAAAATAAAACTATTTCGAAACAAAACACATTACAAATTTGGCAAAATTCTTGGGATAATAATACCAGTAAAGGTCAATGGACTAAGAAACTCTTACCTCTTATTAAACCGTGGTTCACATGCAAGTTTCGTAAAACAAATTATTTCTTCACCCAATTTCTATCAGGCCACGGTTCTTTTGCAAAATGTACACACAAAATTAATAAAACTCCAACAGATTTATGTATGTACTGTGGAGTTTGATGACGCCGAACACACTATTTTTTACTGTTGGAAATGGACTGCGGAAATTTTGGAATTAAATCTATACCTAAAGATAACAATTACAGCTGATAATATTATGAATACAATGTTAGCTTCAAGCAAGAATTACATCGCTATTTTCAATTTTATAAATGATGTTATGAAACAAAAAGAATCTGATGAAAGAATCACACAAAATTTGAACCCTTAAAAAAAAAGTTATATTATCGTTATTATTATCATCGTTTATATTTAAATATATTTCTTCTCGTTATATTTTTATTCCTAATTACTATCTAAATCCTATTGTTATTGTTATCATTGTTAAATTATTCACCTCATCATTATTAATTGTTATATATTTTCTCCCTCTATTGCCTTAATTTATACACTTTTGACTATATTCTTATTTTCAAAACCAAACCTGACGTCAACTTTTTGTGAAATTACGAAATTTTAAATATTCCTTTGGATTTAAATACTTAATACTACTATGTGTCTTTGAAGATTATGTTCTCTATGAGAGCTAGCCAAAGACATATAGTAACGTCAGAAGACAGGGTTTTTTTGTGGGTAACCGAACGTGGACCCCCACAGTGTCAAGTGCGGTGGATATTACCATTTCTGGTTGATTATATAATCTCAATAAATGACAATGTCCATCTCACTTTTCCTCCATAAACGAGTTTTCCCTGTATAAAAAAAAAGTATGCAGTAAAAGTACGGTATATGCTCTAAAATATACATTATTAAAAAATTAACAAAAAAAATTATGTATGAATTGACATTTTGTTTAAATTTTTATGCAAAAAACAATTACAAATTAACAAAATACACTTAATTTATATACTTAGATATTGTATACTTATAGTACAACAACAAAAAATTGAACTACAGCCTATAGGTTTGTACAATATTAATAAATTCAGAATTTAGTCAATATCATTATTGTTGCAATAGAATAGACAATCACATTTTTATCAATGATATCCATTAGAAGACTGTCTTTTATCATCTAATAGCGTTTTATATTTTGAAAATGATCTCTCAACGTCGCAGGACGTGACAGGGGCATATTTAAATAAAGAAACTATTTTGGGAAAGAAACTAAACTAAAAATTAATTACTGTGGAAATATTTTTTTCTTACAGAATTATTGGCTAATTTTAAACTATTGTTTAAGCTGTCGACCAATTGGACTGACTCTCCTAAAGATAAACTACCAGCCTCTAATATTTAAATAGTTTCAAGTATGATAGGAAAGTAGGACTTAATATTTACCAATTGTGGTACCATTTCTTGTTTTTGGAATAAATTTTGGCATCTAGCTATTGACTTTGCTGATTCTGCTTCAAAATTATTGACACTTTTAAATTCCGTATAATGGTTAGCATAAAATAACGCTTCTTCTATCCATGTTATTTTAGGTTGTGGAGTTAATGCAAGTTTAGGAAGCATTTCCCGGTAAACTTGTACTCTTAGGGAAGACTTTAAAAATATTTTTTCCATTGTTAGTTCGTTGGTTTACAAAAGGATACCCAAATCTTTACAGTTCAAATTTCAATAAGAGACTGACAACACCTGGCTAATTTAGTCCAGGGATTATAAAATCAGGTATCTTTCGTAATCGTAATCTTGCGCCCTGTTGGGATTAGACATTTTTTAAAGTCTTTAAAGGAGCATAACTTCAAAGTTTTTCGGAGAAAAGAGGCAAATTGTCAACAAAATATGTGGCTATAATAAATTATTTAAAATACTTGAAATATAAAATCATATAAAATATTCACTAATATGGAGTTAAAATAAAAATTATGCATTATTGGTTAAAACAGTGAGATTTTGTGCAAAATATGCAAAATAAAACTGTTGATTTTAGCAAAAAAACAATTTATAATACACTCAAGAATATTACATATCTCAAATTGGCCAATAGAAGGAAATATGCAAGTATGCATTTGCGTAGCTCTAACATAAGACAAGAGCGAGCTAGACATTTACAGTAGGTTCACTAACGTATCCTTTCACAGGTAAGTGTTAGAATTAAGCCACATAGGCGTGCATTGTGTCTGCATTAAAAGTTACATATATTTTATCTGACATTTGTATACATATATAATCGAGTTATATTTACTCATATTGAACATAATCTTGTTTTTACTTAACTGTACTAAGACACAGACATGTCTAGAATGTGTTATTTCTCTATTACTATAATTTTGGATGAAATAATTGTACACGAATGGAACTTAATGGTAAATAGTTCAAAGATACACTGTTTCGCTCAGATTTCCAAGAGAATTGAAAAATAGAAATATTCCATTATTTCTCCTGGGAATAACAGAAAATGAACTACCCCAGTGGGCCTCGATTTGTTACGATCACTTTAAAATGAGCGAATTTATCATTAAAGAAAATGATATTCGTATTTTGGATAAAGCTGTTATCCCAAACAGTCTTTCCTTGACTAATAAAACGAGACAGGTGAGTTTTTATTACATAGTTAATTACAAAGTTGATGTTTTGCTCCCTAGCTCTTTGATATACATATTGGGGTGTTTCTTGATAAATTTTCATAGAAGTTTTATTTTTAGCTCCCATTCCACAATAGAGGTCAGCACTGTCAGGAGCTGTGTACTTCAGTTATAGGGAGTTGCTAAATTGATAATAACTATATATGTATATTCCGTATTAGGTATCCATATAATAATAGAAAATATTGCAATCGTGCTAATTTTCGGATTTAAAGATATTGGCATTTCTGGAGGTACTGTGTGGTCCCCTGAGATCGAAAAACATGTTTTTGGAAGCATGTCTGTATGTGTATGTATATTTGTGTGTGAGTATGTGCGTGTGTTAATCAGTTACAATATAGTCAATTAAAGGCAAAAGACACTTAACTCATAATTTTTAAGTTTTATTGAATTATCACAAAAACTGGACAAACTTTCTTTTTAACTTTGTATGTTTACCTTACAATTCAAATCTTATTGATTGCCGTTATCACTATCTTTTGTGAATTTTGAGTTTTACTAAATTTTCTCCAAAAAGAGCTTTGCCGATTCTTAGCAAATTCTAGATATGAACTGACATGATTAATAGCTACAACTTTTATTTGAAACATTTTTATATAAAACCTCCCTATACGGCACCTTTCTCCTGAATATTATCAATCTCTCAAAAAAAAATTTCAACACAGGCTTTGACTATTTTAACTGAACTTTATATTTGGAAAAACATATTACATGTATACGATTTTTATTTAAAAATATGTTTTCCTAAAACTGCCCTAGAAGGCCCTTTATTCTTAATTTATTTTCTGGAACAATTTCTTTAAAACGGTTTTGTAAATTTGTTCCAAATCTCATAACTTAACTTAGCTGTTCAATGCCCATTCCTTTTATTTAAAACATTTTTTATCTAAAATTGCACTAAAGGGCACTGCCCTAAGTGCATCGGTTTGTAGAGTAATTTTTCAGTCTAACTGATACATCTCCATCAAGTAAAGTTGTTTTCATTTTTCCAAGTCGATGGATGGGATTCTTACTTCGAAGTATGGTCATTGAAATTTGTTTCGTTGTTATATTACATAAGCAAGTTTATTTATAGTTTCGATAAATTAAGTTGTATTCAAAAACATTTCTCAGAGACCTATGTCATCTAACAAACACGCAAAAGGAATATTTAATAATAAGAGAAAATGTTCATATTCAGTACTAAATTTATTTTATAAAAAGTTGTTATAATGTTGCTATAAATATTTTGTCAGGCCATACGAGAAAGTCTTAAGATATTACACATCGCCATTTTTTTAAATATGTATACTTTAAATTTTTTAAGGAACAAGAATTAGTTATATTATTATCCATACAGGTTAACCTATGGGTATTCTTCATGATATACAGCTCTCACCATTAACTTAGAAGTAAATATTGTTAACAAGTAATCAAAGTCAGTTATACTCACCCCCCCCCCTTTCCTAAGAATACCTAACACTTTTGTTATAGAATGAAACTGACAATAGGAGCTCTTGAAGGTATAGCTAAAGTATAGCTGACCCTTCAGGAGTGGAGTCAGTACTTTTATGATTATAATTTATCGTTTAAATAAAGTGGATTATATTGCAGGCTATAAAAAGGACTGGAAAATTATTCTTCATGTACTTTAACAATTAGCTCAACTGACTGCTGAATCTGACTTGGCAACATCGATGAGGCGAGCTGTACATAATTATTGTTATGTGACCTTGGACAACGTTACAGATGTGAGTAGGATCACAGATAAAGTAAACATTTCTTTTGTAGAGAAAAATCACCATAATCTCATTTCAAATTAGAAAGAGAGAAATAAGGAAATCGTCAGAAAAAGATTTTCGGGTAACAAGCAGTGATAAATCAATTCGAAAAAAATTGTTTACAATAATACATAAGCGCCCTCTCTTGACCACAAAATTGCTTCTAAGGAAATATTTTCGAGTCTACTAATACGGAAAAATTGAAGGGGTTATTGAAATATACTTCATACTACATTCTTCCTTAAAATGAACTTCGTGAAGGAAATAAAAATTAATAACAACCGGATGAACTATCTACATGCCATTAAGAATGGGAGAGTGGGTTCAATGATGATTCAAAGATAATCTGATTGGTTATATAAGATCGATACTTAGCTTCGTTGAGACGTGTCAAGATGTTGAAAGCATCTTCGGAGAATGTTTAATCTTCGTAAAGAATGGGAGAGTAAATATATAAAAGTATATATAAAAAAGAGATTACAACAACATCAATTGAATATCACTAAGAATAATTCAGCACATTCTGGTTTAGTGGAACATGCCATAGAGAATAATCATAATTTCGATTTTGAAAATGTTTCGATATTTGAGCGTGAATCAATTTGGATTGAAAGATTATTCAAAGAGGCGGTATATATTAAAACATCAAATAATATTGTAAATAGGCAACAAGATTTTCAAAACTTTGCTCAAACATATTACAAATTATTGAAATAAATAAATTGAACATATGAAAACTATCACATTAACAACACAAATATTCTAGATTTTATCCTTCACCTTTTAATTTTTTGATATCATCATTTTTTGACACTAGTTTAGCACTCATGATTTTGAAGGTTTCTTTTATTTATAATGGCCTTCTATTAAAAATTTTTAAACAATCGATATACAGTTATCAAATGTCAAACATGTCACATTTTCTATTTTGATAATATGTAAGTGACACTTTTTGACTTTTTTAGTTATTGTTAAATGCCATTAAATTTTTTAAACAACTTTAAATCGTTTTGTGTAAAGAACTTGGAGAAATTTTTAAAAATGGATTAAGAAATAATTAACGCATTAATTACTCCAAGTTATATGTCTTTTCAAGTCCTTTTGTAAGATAAATTTGAGAAGGGTCGACGTTCTAATCCCTTTTAAGACAATGAAAACAATTCCTTTAAAGCGAAGAAAAAATAAGCTTTAAGAAAAAAATGCTGAGTCTTTGTAGGTTAGAGAATTAATAAAATAAGGCAAAAGTTGCTTTTAACATAATCATTAAATATTTAAGCTGTTTCGTGAGATAAGAAAAAACTTTTTCGAACTGGAGAACCTAAGTGCTTATGCCATTTAAATTAATGAATTTAATAAAGTATTTCTCGAATAGGAATAAACAATTGAAATAACGTGAAGTTCTGTAACTCATTGGATTTTATTTAAACTGGAATTGGAGAGTATGAGTTATATTGGCTTTTAGCAGACAAAATTTTTAAGCAGGATCAACACTATAAGTTCCCCCAAACTAGTAAATTGTACATAAGAAATAACCAAAGATTTAATAATTCTGTTCCTATCAGAAACTGTTCATAAGGAGACCGAATATTTGTTTTCTCTCCAGAAAACCAACAAATAAATTATCTTCAAGAGGGAGCAATTATATTCCTTTTGTTACAGTAACACGAATAAATTTATCGAAATGGAATTTTTATACTTAAGTGCTTTTAAACCGTTTTAAATTCTTCTTTGAGGTGAGCCTCGGGAGGCTAATTAACTACTTTTTAAGAAAAAAAGCAAGGCTTCAATATCTCCTCAAATTGCTTAAGTTCAATATTTTATTTTTGTAACGGGAAGTAGAAGGGTAGTTGTAACCTGGAGATTTTTCAGAATTACAATATTTGTATAGTAATGGTAATCAAATCGTGAATTACATTATGTACCTTCACATGAATTTTGACTGTGAGTTGCTTTAGAACTTTGAAAGTTATTGAACAAAGCGAAACAAATTTAAAAATATCATTTTAAGTGATTTGGATCCTTAAATTAATAAAAATGTATTGTAATTCATATAACAAGCCATTACTCGCACTAATCTGGCAAGTTTGGTAGATTTCAGAATCTAATAAAACCGGCCTAATTAATACAATCCAGTCCGTTTGACATTTTGTGAAGTTTTCACTTTTCTGTAATATAATACTTTCGGGCTCGGCAATTACGATTCCGTATTTCGGAGTCGAGGTGGAAAATTAATCCGCATTAGTCAAGAGGGTTAATATCGTCAAGGGTTCAAATTAAGTTTCTCCCATATTTTACACTTAAAAAATATCCAGGACGTTACGTTATTGCCGCTAAAAACTCATCAAACTTTATTAACGGGAAAAGTACGAAACGGATTGCTTTAAGATGGTTTTAAATGCGCGTCCCGCTCGAGGGGAAGGGTTGTAATTATGTTGGAATTTTTTGAAAAAGTTGTGTAATACTATTAGGGGATTTCGCTCCGGAGCAAAATTGAATAATAAATTTGAGGTATTCATGAAACGGGATAAACGCCTAAGTTAGCGTTTACGGAAAACAAAAACCTTCCAGAGTTGCTTGAAAAGTAGGTTCTGAACCTAAGTTCAACCGTATTATTTGAACTTGAGTTTTACCAAATTTACCAATACTTTCCATTTGTTAAACTTTTAAGTGATCGATGCTCTTTTGAACTTCAGTTTTTCCGTTGTATTCAGAACTTTCTAATTTTTTGAAATTCTTGTATATTAATATGCAGTTAACTGTAAAATTTTTAAACTCAAATTCAATCATAACTTAACCCTACCTTAACTGCAAGTCCCATGGTTTCAATAGTAAACTTGCTACCTATTTTTAATTTATTGAATGCTTATTTAAGCGGCTGATTTAAATTTCGCAATTAATTTCTTAGTTTCTTATTACCAGCACTTTATAGATATTCTTAAACTGAGTTGAAATATTCCTAAAATTGAATTTAACAAATTTATCCTGATATATAACATTACAGCAGTTGAACGTTGGCATGACGTTATATTAGAATTCTCTACTAGATGCAGTTCCGCCTCAAAACATCCCTCGTTATGCTACTACCCAACTTAAGATGAAATCCAAAATTTCTCGTTTTCTTCCAAAAGTCTAAATATTTCTGCAAAAATATCCAAATATGAATTAGGTAATAAATATTCATTGAAAAGGGCTGTTATGTGGATGAATGTCTTTTGATTTTTTTATGATAGAAATAGGTAGATTACGTGATATCCAAGTGAGTTCCAGATACAAAGGGGAAGAATATTCCAGAAAATTTTCTTTTTAGTTAAAATATCGTCCTTCAGAAACGTTCTAATCAAATATAATCAAAATTGAGGATAGTTACTTCTTCACATTTTCCCAGTACAGTTTGGATTACCTACTGCAATTTCTTCACAAAATTTCATCTTAAAATTCCGTTCATAATGTTACTACAATAGTTTAAATAAATACGAAATCAAATGTGGGTCAGATTTAAAAAAATAATTTCCAAACCATTTATCGCACATTTATCTTTTACTTTTAAGAACAAATTAAGAGTAAACGTAATTGCAACAAATTAAATTTTGATTTATATCGAGTGAAAATAAATGAAATCATTAAAAAACAGAAAGCATAGAACATGTTTTTTATAGATATATTTCACAAATTGCAATATTACGTGGTATACAAATATATTACGTCATACATTGAACATCTGTTACAATGGGGTGAAACTACCCCTATTGCAAAATCATGATAATAAATTAAAATGACTTGCAGGCCGATTGCCAGGACGATATTAATAAGCTATCTTAAAATTTCCTTCTCAACAACCACTACCGCATACCCTACATACTTACCTTCCCTCGAAGTAGGTGAAACTACCCCAAATCCAAAATTATATTAATAATTTAAATGAAAGAATTAGAAATTGCATGCCAGGATGACATTTTCAGAATACATTTAAATTGCTTCCACAAAACAACTAACTCATGCCTTACTCACTTCCCACCCGTCGAAGTGGGTGAAACTACCCTTATTCCAAAATTATATTATTAATTTAAATGAACGACATGCAAACCAAGTGTCATATTTATATTTAGTGGGTAGATAGCAATTGCATCTACAAAACCACTGTCGCGTACCCTACTCATTTACCACCCGTCGAAACAGGTGAAACGACCCCTAATCCAAAATTATATAAAAAATTTAAATGAAACAATTTCAAATTGAGTGCTAGGATGAGATTTTTGGATTATATTGCAATTGGTTACACAAAACAACTACCTCATGCCTTACTCACGTACCACCCGTCGAAGTAGGAGAAACTACCCTTATTCCAAAATGATATAATTCATTTAAATGAACGACATGCAAACCAAGTGTTATAATTATTTTTACAGGGTAGATAGGAATTACCTCTACAAAACCACTGCTGCGTACCCTACTCACTTACCACCCGTCGAAGTAGGTGAAACTACCCCTAATCCTAAATTGTATTATTAATATAAATGAAAGAATTGGAAATTGAGTGCCCGGATGAGATTTTCAGAATACATTGCAATTGCTTCCACAAAACAACTACCTCATGCCATACTCACTTACTACCGGTCGAAGTGGGTGAAACTACCCTTATTCCAAAATTAATAATATAATTATGGAATAGGGGTAGTTTCGCACCACCGTAACAGGTGATAAATAAATGAGGTAGTATTCAATTGTCTTCTACATAATATTGCAATTTGGGAATAAAATCCTTAAAAAAATATTTTATGGGGATTTTTAATTTTCTCATTTTGGCTGCTGAAAGTAGCTGCTCAATTTACACCGGTTGGTGAAACCACCAGAGATATCAGACTAAATCCAAATGAGAACCAAACAACAGTTGCCATGCTCATGTAATATTGACATAACATATAGTACATACATAGTACATAGTACTACATCTACAATATTTAAGATTTATTTTAATATCCAGTAGTCCAGTCATTATAGGGGGTTCACCTAGGAAAATCTACATCCCCAGTATATTAAAACTTAAAAACTTCTATTTGGGCATCCTAAAACTTTTCCCAAATTTCACATATAATTGGATGGCCGCAAGTTTTAAAGTCGGGGGTCAAAATTCACAAAAATCGATTTTTTCTAAATATTTTACAAATATCTTGTTTTCTGTGGGTTTTACGCTATTTGTATTCATTATCGATATTGTAGAGAATCAAATTCTCTACGACTTTTGTATTTAACATTTCTTCATATCTCGAAGTGTTTTCGAGATAGAGGGCGGAGAGCGCTGGTCAGAGAATCATGTGAGGTCAACTGGTAGTCCCGATCAAAAACTCGTATATTAAGGTTATAAATTGTTGCTAAATATTTAATTATCTTTTATTATTAACTTTTACATTAAATTCAATCTTTCTTTCTAATAATTCTAAAATTTATCAATTCAATAACACTTATAATCTGTTTCTGTAATTGAAAAATTATTAAGGGACATACTTTAATTACATTTTAATGATTTTCTCATTTACACTAATTGCATTTGAAGTAAAAAAAATCTTTCATAACTTTAAAAATTTATAGTCAGAAGAAGAACAAGAAGATGATGAGAATTGAAATTAGAACTTGTTCTCCTCGAATTTTATTTTCTTTTATATTAATTTTGACAATATTAAATTAATCACATGACACTTTTACTAAAAACGTTAATTACAAATTTAATTCTTTTCTTTTTTAATTATTTAGAAAGTTATTAGTATAAATTAGATTATAATTCAAATGTAATTTAATTATTTTCCTCAACAATTTTTTTCTTACATGGCCAAGTAAGTGTTATTAAATGAATTAACACTTAACTAAAAATAGATAAGTAACCATACAAAATGAATTTAATGAAAAATTAATAAAAAATTATATGTATATATTTTACAATAATTTATAACCTTAATATTACGAGTTTTTGATCGGGATCACCAGTAGTACCAGTTGACTTCACACGATTCTCTGACCAGCGCTCTCCGCCCTCTATCTCGAAAACACTTCGAGATATGAAGAAATGTTAAATACAAAAGTTGTAGAGAATTTGATTCTCTACAATACTAGTAATAAATATAAATAACGTAAAACACATAGAAAACGAGATATTTGCAAAAAATATAGAAATAAAAAACGATTTTTGTGACTTTAACCCCCGACTTTATAACATGCGGCCATCCAATTATATGTGAATTTTGAGCAAAGTTTTAGGATGCCAAAATAGAAGTATTTATGTGTTAATATACTGGGTATGTCGATTTTCCGAGATATTCACCTAATTTGGCCTAAGATGACTGGACTACAGCAATTTCCACTTGTAATACACGAAATTATTTCTTAAAAGTTGGGGATAAAACTTTCTTTGAGCATAAAAATATCGAAATAATAAATTTCCAAATTTTTTCCTGAAATCATCAATTAATGGATCAATTTTTTTTTACCACAACTCCTCAGATTAAAATCACAAATAGAATTGTTAACCCCCGGTCTAAATTTAACCGAAGCGATCGTTCCAATTCCAAATCTCATCTAATCTCGGGGAAGATGTTTTTAAGTGCGACTTGAATCATTAACAAGGCGCTTAAAAATCCGTGCGCCACCTGATGACCGTTAAGCGTAACAATCCCGAATCGTTCCGCTCGTAAATTACAAAAATGGCTCATTCATCTCCTAATGCGTGCAATAAAATACTACCACCCCGACCTGAAGGAGAAGGAGAGAGAGAGAGAGGGAAGGAAAGAGGATAAAGTTGTCTTGTACTTTAAACTTTTTCTCTCTTTTATCCAGGAAGAGCTCATATTTTCGTGTTATAAACCCCAGCTGGATAATCCTCGGGGTGGATAAATATTTTATAACTATTCATAAGGAAGATGGGAGGGGCGGGCGTCAAAGTTATAAAAAGTAATAAGGATCTTTGTGAAAAATCCGACCAAGTTTCCTTTCCCCTGCCGTGACGTACGGTTGCGACGTGACGTTATTCCAGGACGCGACAAAGACGAACACCCCCTCCTAATTTCCACGTCGCGAACGCCAAACATTGTCTCCAGAAAATCGGGAATGCCCCCCACCCCGCGCCGCGTCCGGAAAGTTTTCGAATATTTTTCAAATTTATCGCGCCGTCCCGTCAAATAACATATTCGACTTGAGGAATCGTCCGTGGACGATGCCAGGCACGTACGGGGCCGTGAGATATCGGATGATTTTGTTTAATAAATTTAGTGGAACTAAAGGGAATCCTATATATTTTAAACGCCGGGAAGTATGTTTGATTCGGACGGGATTTATCGACTGTCCCGGGGAACTTCCAGCGCCGGGACTGGAATTCGAATCGTCGTTTGACGCTGGAAGGGAGGAATGTCGTCGACGGATCCGGACGACTTTCGGTCGCGATTGCATTGCATACAAGGTGAATTCCGAAGATGTGAAATTGAAGACGAGCAGAATTCTTTGAGGCGGCGTTAAACACTATCGGCAAATGCTGTATTCCATACTTTCCCAATCTTATTTTTCTTCTTCTCGCTACTATGGATAACCGTATCAGTAGGCTACTGCCTATTTATTGCCAACCTGTCTTCCCTGGAACATGAGGTCCAGCATTCTCGCCACCCTTTTGGTGGTGTTCCCTGAGATCTTTTTGAAGTGAAACTTCCTTGCACCCGTTATACATGTTGGGATGGGGTGTCGGCCGACAAACCGCATCACGCCCGACGAGAAATCCGAGAACAAATAGCCCAGTCTGTGTAGATTTTTCACGACATTAATTCAGTACCGGACGGGAGTGGTCAAATGTTGTAGGCTTTGATTAGTTGATCATGCCTATATAGTTTTAAACATTCAAAAAGTGTGCATTAACAAATGGGAGAGGTCCAAATTTGGCAAAAACAAGTTTTTTGAATCTACAAGCCAAAGTATGCATTTTGGGGAGAAAAGTTTAAAATATAAGTTGTAGAGAATTTAAAAACTTATAATTTGAGCTATAGCACGATTAGTTTTGTTAAACGTTTATTGCAAAAATGCAAAAAAGACAGACAATGGTCATTTTTTGAATATTGATTATTTACTGCAAAGACAACTTTTATAAAAGTCAGTTGGATAATTTGTTGCTGAGATAATACTATTTGTTTATCCCAAGACGCATAATGTTTACTGCTGTTACGTTTTTTTTTGAATAAACATTTCGAGATGTACAAAGGCATATTCTCTTCATAAACACCCAAAGTTTCATATCCCGTTAAGAAAATATGATAAAAACAATTGTCAACCCCTTATTTATCGCTTTTAAACTTTTCTTGCCAAAATGCATACTTTGGCTTGTAGAATCAAAAAACTTGTTTTGCTAACTATGAATCCAGCTATACGAATTTGTAAGTCAGATATTTGTAGAAGTTATGAAAACGGCTCCAGGTCTATTTATTTATAAAAAAAACACCCCATTTTTTAAAGCGATAAATAAGGGGTTGAAAATTGTTTTTATCATATTTTCTTAACGGGAAATGAAAATATGGGTGATTGTGAAGAGAATAAGATTTTGTACATCTCGAACTGTTTATTCAAAAAGACGTAACAGCAATAAACATTATTCGTCTTGGAATAAACAGATAGTAATATCTCAGCAACAAATTAACCAACTAAGTCTTATAAAAGTTGTTTAGATTTGGAACTTTATAAGCTATCTTTTAGAGCAGTAAAAACGTAAATCATATTATTTTTGCAGTAAATAATCAATATTCAAAAAATGACCGTTTTTAGTGGTTTTTTGGCAATTTTGCAATAAATGTTTAACAAAATTAATCGTGCTATAGCTCAAATTATAGGTTTTTAAATTCTCTATAACATATATTTGAAACTTTTCTCCCCAAAATGCATACTTTGATTTGTAGAATCAAAAAACTAGTTTTTGCTAACTTTGGACCCCTCCCATTTGTTGATGCATATTTTTTGAATGTTTAAAACTATATAGGCAGGATGAACTAATCAGAGCCTACCACTTTTGACCACTCATGCGGTACTGAATTAATGTCGTAAAACGTCAAAAAATTAGTACACAGATTGGGCTAAAATGCTAAAAGGCCGTGTGGAGAGTGTCTACGCGTATCCCTATAGCGTTTTTCTATACGTTTTCGGATACGTTCATGTACACATTCTGCCTTTGGGAGGAAGTTTATAAAAAGGAAATCCTATAGGTACAACAGATACACAGAGAGAATTTCAAAGATTATCACTCACAGGCTATTGACAATGTCATTGAATATGGAACTAACGCGTTCAAGATATTTTATTCTTTCATGTGGTAAACTGACCTCTAATGAGATAAAATCCAAAAATGCTACTAAATGTAGCCATGCGTTTCTGAGAACGGGATCAGTTTGGACCCCTTTTCAGTTTTTCGGCTATATCCTATAGCGCAAAAACTATGCATTTTTCGAATTTATGTCGTAAATGTTTCTATAGAGGATTAAATTTCCTATCAAAATGATGTTTATTGAAGTCAAAAAAGATTTTTTCTTAATAAATTAAATTCGAAAAATAAAGTTAAAAAAAAATCGAAAAATTTCAATTTTTTTTGAATTTTTGGCTATAACTGTTTCCTGGGTGAATTTAGGTATATGTATTGCTACATAAAAAAGAAGGTTTATGAAATTCTCTTTAAAATGGTGTCTTATAAGGCTTTATATGGTTTAAATTGACTGGGATATAAACTTTTGAATTTAGCCATATTTTCTCTATTTGTTACTTTTTCCTTAAAGAGCGTATTATTTAATAATTTTACCTAAAAAAGATTTTTATGCAATAACAGTTTTATGAATATAAACTTATCACTAATATTGGATATTATTCTACTAGACATATTTAATTTAAATGGTTGAAGGTTTACAATTGAAAGAATAAATTACAAATGTTAACGTTTTCTTTAAATTCCTTTTTATATTGTAACGCGAAATGTAAACTGCAGAGCGAAATGTGTGTAATCCTGTCTGACCTCGGCAGCTTTCCTCAAAGGGACGCGGTTACGATTATTAAGCGCAGCGGCGAGCAATAAAAACATCTTATTAAAGAAGAAACCTCACGGATTATTATTTAAGGAAATTTATGACCTTCTGGACATTTTCTACGTAAACATATTTGAGGAAGGAATGACCTGGAATTATCGAGTAAATTCGGGAAAACATTATGGGGGGCTATAAAAGTGGACGCGGCGAACGAGAAATTATCATTATTATTAGACGGAAGCCGCGAGAGTAAACAAGCGAAATAGCGAGAGCGATTGAAGTGAAATAAATTAACGATTAAGAGTGATATATAAATTAGTTTAGTAATAGTGTAAATAAATTAAGTAGTGTCTAGTGTACACTTAGTATTAGTGTAAATAAATTAGAATATATACGTTACAATATGAATTAAGTATATACAGTAAAATTTGCATTTCCTGTTCTATTGAAATATTTTCAAATGCAATATCTGTTTCTGTATCAATATCAGTAGCTAGCTATGTCTTCTTCCGAAATATCTGTACGTTTTCGCAATTTTTTTTAATGTTTTGCAACAATGTTTTACAAGCATTTACAAAAGCATTTACAAGTTTTACAATATATTTACAAGCAGATGGTACAAAAGTGACCGTACATTCTACATAGAAGATCTTTCAAACCGGTTTACATACAAGAGATATATTTTGAAATATAAGATACAATTGAAATACATGTTCTCAAAATTTAGTATTGATTCAATATTTTTTTAAAAAGGCATTTTAAAATCAATTTAAATTTATTGCATTTATAACAAATTTAAACGGCATTGCATATAAAACTAGTTTTAAAATTACTACTTTAAAGGTGAATTAAGGTGAATTTGTACGTGTACGTAAACTGACTTTAAATATAAATAAATAAGATTATTTTTTATTATAACTTATTCTTACTTAAGGTACTTATTTAACAAAGTAATTTATTTTTCAGGTAAAAATATGAAACTACTCTTTTTAAGGAAAAAGTATAAAAATAGAGAAAAAATTACCAAATTTAAACGTTCATATCTCAGTCAATTTCAAACATATAAAGTTTTATAACACACCGTTTTAAAGAAAATTTCATAAGAATTTTTTTGTGCAGCAATGCCAATAATACCTAAATTCACTCAGAAAAACGATATAGTCAAAAATTGCAAAAGTAAACTTTTGACATTTTTCGATTTTTTAATATTGATTTTTGAATCTATTTTATTAAAACGATTTTTTTTTTCTTCAAAAAATATCACTTTGATAGGACATTTAATTCTCTACAAAAAACCTTGCGACAGATATCTTCCAAAAGTACATAGCTTTTGCGCTATAGCTAAAAAACCGAAGAGTGGCCAAAGTATCTCATTCTCAAAAGCGCACTGGTAAATTTAGTAGCACTTTTGGATTTTGTTTCATTAGAGATCGATTTACCGTGTGAAACAATAAAATACCTTGTACGCGTTAGTTCGATTTACCCCTTGGCCCTTTTTTTGACATAGTCAATAGCCTATTAATGTACTACCAAAAATTATTGAGTCTTTGGGAAGTTTTATGTCTAATAACATAGAGATAAGTTTTTATTAAACAAATAGTCAGTCTCCTTTCACATGCACTCGATCTGAATAATGATGTATTTAAAAAATCTACAATAATCATATTATCGGAAACACCCTTCAAAAATGGGAAAAACATCGATATTCCGAATTTACATCGCATAGCAAAGCATAAACGAGAAAATGTTGCTACGGGGACGTAGCAATTTATTACAATGAAAGTGACCATATTAATATAGTCACTCCTCACATGGATGTTCATTCAAGGGCATCAGAGTCTCTTGTTGCAGCACAGTCTGCTATTGGAGAAATTTGTATTAGTAAATGTGTTCCACGAACTGGTAGAGAATTCGTAATTGTGGCGCTATACATCCCTCCTGATAAAAGTGTGAAAGAGATCCAACAACAAAGTTTATTGATTTTTTTCTAAAATTTTAAAATATTTTTTTAATTTGAAAGTTACAGTTTTACTTTATGTCTTTAAAATTTTGATTTGCATCATGTGAACTGTAATAATATTGTAAACACACTAATTATGTTCCTTTGTTTTATATGACCAAAATTTAGTTACAGCCATGAAAAAGGGAAGATCTCTTCAATACAGTAGAAAAACTTTAGTCTTATAAACTGTGTGGGATACATTTCGATACTTAGATCATTAATAATGTTTCTAATAATCAATATGTCACTAAAGAAATTATGGTAAGCTGTTTCGTAACAATAACATAAGTAGTTCTTTAAAGTAATTCTGAAAATTGCACTGCAACAGGCCTATCGACTTCATTTGTAATTATTTCAAACATATTCCATTCACAATTTACTATATATCCCTTGTACCTTGGGAAGTGCCTCTATATGACATTAAACTGAAACAAATTGGGGAAAGTGGCCACGAAGTTAATATTTGTTAATATTTTATATATCTTGTATATCAGAGTTGTGACAATTTTAAAATCGTTTAGTAACCATTTATGGATATTCGAAATCAAGTTTTTAGAATCATTTGGGGAATGAATATCTTATAAACTATATTAGCTTCAACTTTTGCGGATCAGGTGGGATTGAAAATCAGTCATTACACTTGACATACAATGGATTATTATTGAAATGAAAACCAATTTACTAATTCCTGTTGAATGGCTACTTTCTTCCCTTAATATTTAAATGTTTCCGTTTTCAACCAATATAAATACTAATCGGAAAATCTGTACTATTTCATAGTTTGTACATTTGCAATTTGAAACGAATTTGAGTAATTGCTTTCACATCTATCATCCTTAAAGTTTGAATCACAAGAAAACCCAATTATACCACGTTTGGAAATAATAGGAATGACTGACAGTCCGATTTTGATGTTTCGTGGGTAATTATATGGATTCCATAGGCGTGCGTAAAAGTAGAGTCGTGACTAAAGAAATGTTCTAAAAATTACTAAAACATTTATACAAATAAGAAGATACAAATACAAATCAATAAGAATAATACATATTTATGTTTTGTCAAGGTTTCCACGCCAATAAGTCTTTGGAAATAAGTCACTCGTGTTTATTACAAAAAATATTTTTGTTTCTGGGAATTACAACATCTACGTTCATGGAACAAACCTTGGCAAAAGGATTGGTGCATTGTTGCCGTTGTAAGTAATCTTCAGGAATATACTTCCATGGTGTATTTCTGGTTACCGCTATCACCAACAATTCTCTTTTCGTGGCTCGCTTAACCATTGTAGCTCGTTGAACCATTATAGTTTTTCTTTAGTTTTAATAAAGTGTAAAGCTCAGTTAACCGACTGGAAAATTCAAAATATGATTTTTAAATGTTTCGAACTAACTTAATGATTCAAGAAAACGAAAGGTTAGCAGTTGATAACGCCTGATGGCTTATGCGATAAGTTCGCGATCTGTATGTACGGCACATGAATTTGTGCGTTTGTTCCGCAGAAAACGCTCTACAGTTTCTTTAAAAAAGGGATCCATCGCCAAATGTCATTACTCCTATTATGTCCAAACGTGGTATATGATAGTTTTCATGTATTCAGAAATAAACCATAAGGGGCGAATTTATTATAAATAGTGGTGCATAGTTGAATTTTGAATATATTTTTCATTGCTTATTGGTTTGTTATTGCTTTGTAACTTTTTTAATGGATTTAAGTCTAAAGTGAAATATTTAATAGCAATGTGTAATGTAGGAAATTATTATGGCAAACAGCCTCTTAAATCAGTTTCACAGGATGTAAAATTTCCATCATCACACTTTGAGGATTTATTGATGTTTGCAATTTCAATTCACTTCTAATGATAATATAATTGGTTAAAATGTTATTTAAAGGAAACCTATGAAAATTTGTTTAATGTTAGTTTTTCATATTTTTCCAAAAAGACTAAGTTACAACATCTGCTTTATATCTCCAAAGCAGTCATTTTGAGAAATCAAATTATATGAAGTTCGTTTATCGCAACTTCCTAGCAAAAAGCTTTAAACTCCTCAAACATATTCGAAACATTACAAACAACACTCCTGTACATTACACCGATAAAGTAACTGCCATTGTAGAATGCTTAATTTTTCCCTCCCTGTAAATCCAATCGGCAACACGTTACCCGAAGCACCGATAAAATTATCCAGGGAGAGAGTGTGGAAAAAAAGATGGAAAGGTCTCGGGAGCCTAACAGATTTCTTTCAGGATCTGTTTACGATCTAGAAGTCTGGACGGTCTTGGATCGGTTATATATTTGTGGAAGTTCAAGGTGGAATCGAATGAAGCGGCAATCTGGTGTCTATCAGCTAAAACTGAGTAGGTAGTTGGAATATTATATAAAAAGGACTTTATGTAACGCTAGTTTCTCCACTAATCACCAACTTCCAGGAATCTTTTAGATATTTTTAGAAACATTTACAATCATTGTTCATTTCGGTAAGAGTGCTTTTATTGATTTTTACAACTAATCGGGATAGGTTTTTTTCTACAACACTACTTTCCATACAATGCTAGCTAAAATTGATACAGTTCCTTCATAAAATTGATTAAATCAGCAATATTCAATTGATAGTTGACACTTCGCACAATTTATCTGGATAATATTTTCTGCAATGTTAGTTTTATGAACGCTTCAGATTCATGAAATGTTGAAGTTGATAACGAGTCAATGAGATATTTTACAGAGCTACCAGAAATAAAAATAAATCTAATATGATAGTTGTCAATTTTCAGATTATCACTAATTATTATTTGTGGACTGATTTTGCAGCAATGTTATAGGTATATTAGAAATTATTACTTATTTAGAATAGAATATATTAGATAAGAAATTTACGAATTTATATAATTAATTAATTAAATTAAAAGAGGCTTGGAAAACAGTGAACAATATTAGGAAAAATAATAGGGAGAGGATAAACATTAACATGATAAAATTAGACCAATGGAAGAAATACTATGAAGAAATGTTAAATGAAGATCGTGAAAAATATAAACAAGATGATAAACCAATTATAAGTGACAAAGACAAAGAGACAAATATAATAAGCAGTATAACGAAGACAGAGATCTATGAAGCGTTGAAACAATGTAAAAGTGGAAAAGCCGCTGGTCCCGGAGGTATCCCAATAGAACTAGTAAAAAGTGGTCCTGATATTCTTATCGAACAACTGCAGATGTTATTTAATAAATGTTTAATAAGAGAAGACAAAATACCTACGGAATGGAGATTAGGTATAATTAATTCAATACATAAGAGAGGTACAAGACTACAATGCAGTAATTACAGGGGCATCACTGTTACATCGTCTGTTGGGAGACTGTACGGACGAGTCATAAAAAACAGGATTGAGGGGGAAATAGAAATAGGGGAAGAGCAAGCAGGTTTCACTGCAGGAAAATCATGTGTGGACAACATTTTTACATTGCGTCAACTCACACAGAAAAGGATAACAAGAAATCTAGAAACTCACCTAGTTTTTGTAGACCTGGAAAAGGCGTACGATACAGTGCCACATAAAAAATTGTTTGAAGTACTGGAACGGTCTAAAATACCCTCAAAATATATAAAATGTATCAAAGACCTCTACAACAACCAAAGAAGTGCGATAAAAGTGGGACAACAAATATCAACCACATTTAATGTTACAAAAGGGCTTCGACAGGGATGTGTTCTGTCGCCTACTCTATTTAAAATATATATAAATGAAGTATTAAAAGAATGGCAAGCCAAGTGTAAAGTAATGGGGATCCTTATTGACGATGAATTTTTGCATTCGCTACTTTTTGCAGACGATCAAGTGGTTATAGCAGCCGATGAAGACGACATACACTATATGATGAGGAAGTTGACGGAGACTTATGAGAAATGGGGTCTCAAAATAAATTTTAACAAGACTAAATATCTAGTAACTGGAGGCACTGCTAGACCACTTGAAATAAATGGGAAAATGATAGATACGTGTACAGACTACAAATATTTGGGATCTATTATATCGGCAGAAGCCCATAGCCGTAAAGATATAGATTGTCGAATAGTGCAAGGCAAACAGACGGTACAGAGGTTAAATTCCATATGGGGGTCTAAACAAATATCAAAAAATACAAAAATAAAGATTTACAATAGCATAGTAAAAAGTATTATCACATACGGATCCGAAACCTGGGAGATAGCAGAAAGAAATAAAGAAAGACTGATGGCTATTGAAATGGATGTGTTACGCAGAAGCTGTAGGGTGTCTAGGCTACAACATATAAGAAATGAAGAAATCCGAGAAAAAATTAATGTTCAACACACAATAATAAATGATATAGAAACAAGAAGATTGATGTGGTATAGACACCTACGAAGAATGGATACAAACAGATGGCCCCAAAGAGTGTGGAGATGGATCCCAACGGAGAGAAGAAGAAAACGAGGAAGACCTTTAAAAGACTGGAATGAAGGAGTCAAAGAAACTATGGAAATGAGAGGACTGACGGAAAACGAGTGGCAATATAAAAAACAATGGCGCTTAGGATGCGAGAAACGGCCTTAGTTTGCTGTATACAACTCGCGTATATATATATATATATAACGGAGGGGGGGCGTTTGTAGAAGCCCCCGTTTGTAGGCCTCTCATCGTCCACGGGGGTCCTCGGGTCACCGTCCGTCGGGTGCTCCATCCTCGGGTCGCAGGAACTCGCTTTTTTATAAGACGGATTACCAGGTCGATGTGGGGGGCCAAGATCGAACTGGTGGATCGGTCACTCCTGGCTACGCTTAGGGCTCCTCTTTCTACCTCTCTGTTTTCTCGGCTCCGTCTCCTCCGAGCCACACCCAAAAATCTCCTCTCCTCTCACATCAACGTCAATGTCAATGTTCTCGTTACGTCCGAGTCACAGCACCCCCTGAGTGAGGAGTGACCGCTCCACCCAATGCAAGCGCATCGAGTCCTCTCATAAGCCCACAATACCATTACAAAATATTCTCGCCGACACGGCCATTCTGACAAGATACACGTCCTCGTGTATCTTATAAAAAAAACTGCCACAGGAGTATTTTATTCTCGGCTTATCCTGACAAATAAAAGAATAATCTGACTCACATTTTAATAATAAATTTGTATAACGCCCAAACAGTGCAAACGTAAGATATATTACTAATTACCATATCCAACTTGAAAGCAGTCACACTAACTCGTCGTCAACCGTTTTTTTTTTTTGCCATAAAAACAACTCAAGTATACAAAACATAAACAGAGATCATCTCTCAGTTCCGTACAAGCAAAGTACACGCGAATCTGGCTCAGCCACCGAACGGCGACAATAGTAACAATTTTACCTAGGTCAATATGCACATGACCTCAACTAGAGTGGCTACAACACTAATATTATACTTAGGTCAATATACACATGACCACATCCCTAGTGGATACAATACTAACAATATGCTTAGGTCAATATACACATGACCACATCCCTAGTGGATACAATACCAACAATATCTTTGGTCAATATACACATGACCACATCCCTAGTGGATACAATGCCAACAATATGCTTAGGTCAATATACACATGACCACATCCCTAGTGGATACAATACCAACAATATCTTTGGTCAATATACACATGTGTAATGCCCTTCTATGACCTCAAGTAAAAGACACTTAATTAAGTACATTAACCTATCGTTTATTTCACAAATAGCTAAGTACGCATTATCGAACTTAGCAATACCTACGCGGACAACGACAATCGCACATCCGTTCAATACCATATTTCCAATTATGCTTTGTCAACAGGTGACTGAACGAAAGGCAGTTCACCTGTAGATATGCGATCGTCAGTTGAACGCTGAGTACTCATGTTAACAGTCGCAGTGATCGATTCAAAAAGTATCTATTAAACCACAGTATGTAAAAGACCGCAAACCGAGTTATATGAAATCAACAATAAATCATCGTTACTCCAAATTATTCTCCGAGTTTCTTTCAAGAATGTCCTCGGTAATAAGAGGACATTACATGGCGATCCTGCCAGTGGAATCATAGTGGACGTTAAGTGGAAGTATCCTGACCATTAGAAGAGATGGGCAACACCAAGTCGAGCACTCAAGACTTACACGAAAGCGGCGTAGTAAACTCCAACTTCATTGTTGAGAACCAGGAGTACAACGTCACCAAGGATGTGAAAGTCGTACTGTACGCGATCCTAGGACTCCTAACTGCCCTGTTCCTGCTAAAAATGTTCCAAATGTACCGCAGAAATGTCAAAAGGAACATACAGAGGGGATACGCGATTTCAACAATGACCATACCGCAAGCTGTACCGGCACTCCAAGGCATCCAACGTTTCCCACTGGCACCAGCTCCAGCACCTGCACCGGCACCAGCTCCCAGGCAGTACCAGGACCCGCTCCAAGACCTTTAGGCCAGCACAACAACCCAGACATTAGCTGCACCTCAGGAACTTACAAGTCAGTGCGTCAGTGGTCAGTGTTAGTGACAGTGTAGTCCGCCGATATGACACCCGTACCCCTATAGCTAAAAGGAATGGACAATAATGTAAGTTTTGCATTTTATTCTCTCCCATGCTTAGCGAATATAATAATTGCAAATTGCGTATATACAAGCACTTTAATATACTATCTTATCCCACGTAAATCTAAGCTAAAATTAAATAAAAATCATCTAGACTAAGGATTAATTACAACTTAATTATGCTAAGAACTAAGATATAAACTTGAATCTTGAATTATCGTAAAATTTATAACTACTTTGACTTTGCTGCTCACTAATTGCTATTACGAGTTAAGCGATTATGCGACAATTTTACGTTTCCCACCCTTTACTCCCGTAATATTACTCTAGAAACATTTCAACAACTAACAAACAATTCAGACGAAGAAAATTAAACCTCAAATATGTCTCTATCAAACATTGAATTCTTCAAGCTCGCCAGTCAAATTCTTCCAGCAGAATTTGATGGCTCACCAAACAAACTCCGTGCATTCATAGATGCACTAGAATTGCTGAAAACAATCTCCAATGATCATGGCCCCAATGCCATTGCGTTCGTTAAGACTCGCTTAACGGGCAAGGCGAGGGACCTTATTACAAATGAAAATACCTTAGACAATATAATTCTTAAACTGCAATCAGGAATTCAAACTGAAAGTTCTCAGTCGCTTGCAACTAAATTATCTAACTGCAAACAGAACCACAAAGACATTAATGCATACGCGGCAGAAATGGAGATATTGGCGGAAAAACTTCAAAAAGCCTATATAGCTGAGGGTGTACCAGTTGCGGTGGCGACCAAATACGCCACTGAACATACAGTACGAACCATAATCAAAAATACAACATCAGAGAGAGCTAGTATAGTAATGGAAGCTGGAAATTTCTCCACCATCCAAGACGCTCTCACTAAATTCATAAGCGTTAGTCCAACACAGCCAACATCTTCGTCTAGTATTTTCTATACACGAAATCAACCATCTTTTTATCGTAATAATTATCGTGGTCGAGGTAATCATAACAATAATAATACTCGCAACAATCGTGGTGCGATAAGCTCGAGAGGCCGCCAAAGCCAAGGTCAAGGGAATTTAAATAGATCCTATTATAACTATCGCGGCAGTCAACGAATCCGCGGCAGTGGAAATCGTTCACGAGGTCACAGAAACGCGACCCGGGTATATAACCTTTCATCGGAAAACAACGATGAAATGGAACCCGACCAGGGAAACGGCCGAGACCCCCAGTAACGGAGGTTAAGGGAAAATCTGATGCGAATATTTATCATTTTGATCTCTCATTTTCAAATTCAATCGTACTTACTACTGCTATGTCCCATTTAGACTGTTCATTTCTAATTGACACGGGGGCAGATATATCCATATTTAAACAATCAAAATTAGACCCCAATCAAATTTTAGATGAGTCAAATAAAACAAATATTAAAGGAGTAACAGGTGGCGCAGTACAATCATTAGGTACAATGAGTACAAAAATTTTTCTCAAGGGACATGAAGTAAAACACACTTTTCAGATAGTCCCATCCGATTTTCCCATACCATCAGATGCAATACTAGGTCGAGATTTTATTACTAAGTACAAGTGTATATTAGATTACGATAATTGGTGCATGACAGTTCAAGTAGGACGCAAGAAGTTACAACTCCCAATTTCTAGTGGACCCGACGACGAGACAATAATCTTACCACCAAGATGTGAAGTTGTTAGACCTGTCCCTAAACTTAAAACATTAACAAACGACGCGGTAGTAACTAATGACGAAATACATCCAGGTGTATTCATAGCTCGAACGATAGTCTCAAACAAATCTCCACTCATTAAACTACTAAATACAAACGACAACCCAGTGACAATAAAAAACATTAAAGTCAACACAACTGACCTACGCAACTTTCACATATACAAACTAACAGACGATAACGTCGACCGTTTAGACAAATTCCGTAAAGAAATCAACACCGAGGGAATACCGGATTACGTGAAGGACAAAGTGATGTCACTTTGCGAACAATACACGGACGTTTTTACATTAGATTCTGATTACGTTACTGTCAACAATTTCTACAAACAAAAATTACGACTTACAGACAAAAAACCAGTATATATAAAGAACTATAGATCACCGCACACTCAAAAAGACGAATTAAACAGGCAGGTAGACAAACTTTTGCAACACGACATTATAGAACCATCAGTCTCGGAGTATAATAGTCCAGTTCTTCTAGTTCAAAAAAAATCACAAAATGGGGAAAAAGCGTGGCGTCTAGTTATTGATTACAGACAGCTTAATAAAAAATTATTAGCCGATAAATTTCCTTTACCACGAATAGAAGATATTCTAGATCAACTAGGAAGAGCCAAATGGTTCTCAGTGCTAGATTTGATATCTGGTTTTCACCAAATCCCACTCGACGAAAAATCTAGAGACGTAACTTCATTTAGCGTAGATGCTGGATCTTTCCGATTTAAGAGATTGCCTTTTGGTTTGTCAGTTAGCCCAAATAGCTTTCAGAGGATGATGTCAATAGCTTTCGCAGGCATTACTCCAGAAAGAGCATTTTTATACATGGATGATCTGATTGTTATTGGCTGTTCAACAGACCACCACTTGTCAAATTTGCAAAAGGTGTTCGCAACGTGTCGAAAATTCAATTTAAAACTTAACCCGCGCAAATGTCAATTTTTTCGTAATGAAGTTACATATTTAGGCCACAAGATAACCGATAAAGGTATTCTACCTGACGAAACGAAATATGACACCATCAAAAAATACCCCGTACCGACTGCAGCGGGCGAGGTTAAACGGTTCGTCGCGTTTGTAAATTATTACCGCAGGTTTATCAGAAATTTTGCAGAGTTAACAGCACCTTTAAATCAGCTTACGAGAAAAAACGTGAAGTTTGAATGGACCAAGGAATGTCAAGATTCTTTCATCAAATTAAAAGCAGCACTAACATCACCGCAAATCCTGCAATACCCCGACTTTTCGAAACCATTCACAATAACAACAGACGCCTCAGGCTATGCATGCGGTGCTATTCTCTCTCAAAATTTCAATGGAAACGATCTACCTATAGCCTACGCATCCAGATCATTTACTAAAGGCGAATCACACAAGCCCACAATCCTCAAAGAACTGACCGCAGTACATTGGGCAATAAAATATTTTCATTGCTACATTTTCGGAACTAAATTTACAGTCAAAACAGATCACCGACCACTTATCTACTTATTTTCCATGAAAGACCCAACATCTAAGTTAACGCGTATGAGATTGGACCTCGAAGAATACAACTTCGACATCCAATATGTAAAAGGCGAACAAAACGTATGTGCAGACGCCTTGTCACGCATCACAATCGACGAGCTTAAGTCCATAGCAAAAAATGTCAGTAATGTACTAGTAGTAACTCGATCAAAGTCTCGATCTTCCGACCAGCCCCAAAAGAGTAACAACCCCGTAAATAATGCAATCACAGAGCCCAAAGTTTATGAGGCCCTTAATAATGCTGAGGTAATAAAAATACCACTATTAAGCTTTCAGTTAACGCCCACACATCTAAGGATGTCACTGAGGCATAAGGGTAGGTTCATCGCGCGCAGAACCATCCCAGTCGCTAATGGCAGAACAGCTCTAGCGCTAGTTCTGCCTGAGCTAAATAAAATAGCCAGCGATATGAAAATAAAAAAAGTTAAACTGTGTCTTAACGACCAAATTTTCAAGGAGTGCACTCCAAATATACTGAAAGAGGAAAGTAATCATTATTTAACAAAAGTCAGCATCATACTCATCAGGGCTAGGCAAAAAGTAGAGACTAATGCGGAAAAACAACACCTAATAAAACAGCATCATAATGATCCGCTGCTGGGTGGTCATAACGGTCAAAAAAGACTTCTGAAGAAGCTTAGATCTACTTACATTTGGAAAGGCATGTCACGAGACGTTGCAAACTTTACACAACAATGCCACCAATGTAAAATAAATAAAAGTAAAATAAGAAAACCCGAACCATTAATATTAACACCAACCCCACAGCAACCGTTCGATATTGTGTGTATAGATACAATCGGTAAACTCCCAACAACCATACAAGATAACAAATATGCTATTACGGTTCAATGCGAACTAACAAAATACGTAGTAGTTATCCCTATACCCAATAAAGAAGCCAATACAATCGCGGAAAACTTAGTAAAGCATTTCATCCTAATATACGGACCAATGAAAGAAATTCGGACAGACATGGGAACCGAGTATAAGAACCAGGTGCTCGAGAACCTGACTCGATTACTCGGTATATCCTACAAAATATCTACAGCATACCACAGCCAAACAATCGGAGGCTGTGAACGTAATCACAGAGTACTGAATGAATTCCTTCGAATGTATATCAATGAATTTCACAATGACTGGGATAACTGGATACACTACTACGCATTTTGCTATAATACAACACCAAGCACGTACCATAATTACACACCTTTCGAATTAGTATATGGCCGACAGGTTCATCTGCCAGATACTCTTCGAAACAGTAAAATAGAACCATGTTACAATATCGATGCGTTCGAACAGGAACTCCGATACAGATTACAGTACGCTCACTTACGAGTAGCGCAACATCTTGAAATGGAAAAACGAAAAAGAAACTCAAAAGTAAACATAAATTCGAAACCATTAAATATAAATCCCGGAGACCTAGTAACCTTGACAAACGAAGGAAGACGTAAATTTGATCCATGGTATAAAGGACCATTTGTAGTTACCACAGTAGAGGATCCGAATTGCGTCATCTCGAATGATGAAGGAAAAACAGCGAAGGTTCACAAAAACCGTGTGCGTCCATACGGCCCCGCAACGGACGCTCAAGAAGCTTAACCACTATAAAAAAAAAATAAATATATATATGTAATAAAAATTAATTTAACTAATAAGCTAATAATATAATATATAAATCTACCTACCATTCCATCTCCTCTCCTTTTCTCTCTCTCCTATCCTTAACGTAAGCATTATAACCGACGAATAAGGAACGCTGACTCAAACGAATTTTTATCTACATTTATCAAACACAAAAACAATCTGATATAAGTTAAGTTTCGACATAGCATTATAGCATACATACCTAAGTAATAGTTACAACCTCCTTTGCAAATATAATTAGTACAATAACACTGCACTTTGCACTTAACACCATTAGTATTCATTGACCCAGTTGTTAAGATAACCTCTAAAAGTGCTGTACCCCAAAGCAACGCAATTATTAAAGCATGGAGAGCAAAAAGTGCAGAACGCAGAATTCGTTCTCAACCCGAGACGAACGTCGTTTAACACGTACAATGTTACGAAGTCTCGCAATAAAACAACAATCTTATTTCGATTGTTGTCAATTCTCCCTTTTTTTTTTTCTTTTTAATAATTTTAATCTACATTTCATATAATATAATAATAGATTTAATAATTTTTAACAATTTCATGATGTATATAACTCAATATTTTAACATTTGTTTATACTTAATATATCTACCATCTTTATATAGGATAATCACGCATTTTTATGGCTTATTGCAGCTCTTTACTCGAGGTCAAGTAGCTCTCGCAGACTCCGCGTCAATATCGGAGTCCGCTCATTTAGGAGGGGTGGTGTAATGCCCTTCTATGACCTCAAGTAAAAGACACTTAATTAAGTACATTAACCTATCGTTTATTTCACAAATAGCTAAGTACGCATTATCGAACTTAGCAATACCTACGCGGACAACGACAATCGCACATCCGTTCAATACCATATTTCCAATTATGCTTTGTCAACAGGTGACTGAACGAAAGGCAGTTCACCTGTAGATATGCGATCGTCAGTTGAACGCTGAGTACTCATGTTAACAGTCGCAGTGATCGATTCAAAAAGTATCTATTAAACCACAGTATGTAAAAGACCGCAAACCGAGTTATATGAAATCAACAATAAATCATCGTTACTCCAAATTATTCTCCGAGTTTCTTTCAAGAATGTCCTCGGTAATAAGAGGACATTACACATGACCACATCCCTAGTGGATACAATGCCAACAATATGCTTAGGTCAATATACACATGACCACATCCCTAGTGGATACAATACCAACAATATCTTTGGTCAATATACACATGACCACATCCTTAGTGGATACAATACCAACAACATCTTTGGTCAATATACACATGACCACATCCCTAGTGGATACAATATCAACAATATCTTTGGTCAATATACACATGACCACATCCCTAGTGGATACAATACTAACAATATGCTTAGGTCAATATACCCATGACCACATCCACCTAATGGCTACAATACTAACAATATGCTTAGGTCAATATACCCATGACCACATCCACCTAATAATTACAATAAATTCTCTGCCACCGGACTAGTTGCCACATCAGCACGGTTCTATAAAAGTACCAGATTAATCAGTAACTGTACATATACTTCAATATTAATTTCAACAAATAATAAAAATAATTAAAATTCGAATACGATGTACTACTTAATCAGATTCAATATGTAGTTCAGGACTTAGCTGTTCTTCTACATCTAACTCCTCTGGGATATAATTTTCGGGCATCAATCGCAACAGATCGTGAGAATACTTGTAAGTCCTTGATCCAGTTAAAGATTTTAAAATATAGCGATCTCCCTCTAGTAACTCTTCAATTTTGAAAGGGCCTCTAAACTTCGGATCAAGCTTCGTTTGTTTTCTTTTTCTCATTCTGAAGAAGAACAAAGTCTCCGACATTAAACTTTATAACTTTTGCGCTCTTACTATCGAACATCTCTTTATCATATTGAACTTGTTTACTCATACTCTTAGATGCCTGTTCTCTTACATTTGTGATGTCAACCTCGATCTCAGTGTGTTCATTATTTAATAAGTTGAACGGTCTGGCTACTTTACCTACAAGTAGTTCCAACGGGCTTGCCTTTGTAGTTTTATTCACTGTACAATTTAAAGCCAACTGAACTTCGCCCAGCTTTTCCTGCCAAGGTTGTTCACTTACCTCGACAGAAGTGAGCATATTTTGAAGGGTAGACATCACGCGCTCGACTTGCCCGTTGGCACGGCTTAACCCAGTAGCGATAAGATGTAGTTTTACATTATGCGTATCACAAAAATCTTTAAATTCTCTACTGACGAAACAACGACCCTGATCAGCTATAACACGATTCGGAGAATCAAATAAAGAAATACTCGCTTTCAAAGCCCTTATAACACATGTCGCATCGACGCGTGCAGTATGGTGCAACAACACATACTTAGTAAAAGCATCAATAAGCACGATAACATACTCTTTAAGATCATTTTTCCCACTTAATTTTCCGGTAATATCAATATGTACCTACTGTGTTCCATGGAATAACAATTTTGGGAATAGGATATAATTGTGCTTGGACTTTACCAGAACTAGATTTTGAGATCCTACATGTAATGAAATTTTCCACAAACTTACGGACATACTTCGCCATTTTCTCGAACCAGTAATGTTCGTAGACCTTTTCAAGAGACTTTTCCCAACCAAGGTGCATTAATGAGTCATGTACGTTATTGATGACTGACCATCGAATAGCGCGAGGGACAATAGGTAGATACCATGTACGTCCACCTCTTTCAATTTTGCGAAAAAGTACACCTGAACGCAATTCGTAAGTTTTTGCGAGGTCTGGAGGAAATTCGTCACTTTTAATTTTCGAAACAAGACTTTGTAATTCTGAGTCGCGTAACTGTTCGGCATGGAGCCAATTATCTGGCAAAGTCGTCAAATTGACTCGTTTCTCAACCACTTTTTGATCATTGCTGAGAGAAAGTTTGGGAACTGCGTTTCGGGACAGAAAGCCAACGTGACTCATTCGCTTTCCTTCCCGATACACGATATCAAAGGTAAACGACTGAAGAAACGCCCACCATCTATGCACCCTAGGTGTGAGGTCGCGTTTATTTCGCGAAGCCTTTATAGAATTGCAGTCGGTGACAACTGTGAATGGTCGACCCTGTAAATAGTGTCGAAAATGTCTGATAACATTCACTACTGCCAAGGTCTCGAGTTCATAGGAATGGTATCGCGACTCGGGACCAGTAGTTCGACGACTGATATACTCCACAACGCGCATCTTTCCATCTACCTTTTGAAATAATATTGCCCCAAAACCTTCTGAGCTCTGGCATCTGTGTGCAATTCTATGGGATGGTTGGGATCGAAAATCATGAGGACCGGTTCGTTAGTAAGTTCCAATATTATCTTCTGTCGAATACATTCATGTTCGGCACGCCAATCAAACCGTTTATTTGTGGTTAGTAAAAATAATGGTCGCATGATTTGAGAAAATTTAGGAACAAAGGACCGAAAGTATGAGGCCAACCATATGAATTGCCGTAATTGATGAACGGTGTTCGGGGGCGGAAGTTTGGTTAAGGCCTCTATTTTTCTAGGGTTTGGTTTTAATTCTCCCACAGAAATTTCATAACCAAGATACTCCACACTGCGTTTCAAAAAAGAACATTTGGTAAATTTGAGAGAAAATCCAGCTCGGGCTAAAGCATCTAAAACAACGCGCAAACGCTCGAGTCCCTCACTGACATCGCGCGAAGGAATGATTATATCATCCATATACAAGATTACAAAGGTGTGAACAAGTTCCCCAAGAGCTTTAGATACTGCGCGTTGAAAAATACTGGGCGCATTCCTTAACCCAAATGGCATCGTCAAATATTCATACTGCCCGTCAGGTGTAACGAAAGCTGTACACTAAATACTATCAGGATGAACAGGAATTTGCTTAAATCCGCTAGCGCAGTCCAAACAAGAAATGAGCTCCACATAACCTAGCAATTTGATCTGAGATAAATGGTAAAGGGAATCTATCAAGGACTGTGTTATTATTGAGCTCACGATAATCAGCACATAAACGCTCCGATCCGCCACGCTTTTTAACAAGCAATATAGGGCTCGCAAATGGAAAGCAACTGGGTCGTATAATACCAGCCAACAACATTTCCCTAATTTTCCCTCGTACCAACTCCCTTTCATCCGGGCTGAGTCTATAAGGTCTGCGTTGAACTGTACGATTAGGATCTAATAATCTAATTCGAAGTTCTCCCGTCATCACACGGGTCAGATGTAACCCATCAATAATCATTTGTGAAAAATCAGATAATATTGCAACTAGTCTAGACTTATCATTTATGGAAACATCGGTGTCTAAGTTGAACATCAAAATTATGAACAGTTTCAACTTTCATAATGGAAAAACTATCTTTTGTCATATGGACACTGAAACCAAGTGACAAAATCTCACGACCGATCATTATGTCAGATCTTATGCAACCACTAGGAACAACATGAAATAAAATTTCAAGAAAATAACCGTTAATAAAAACTTTGCTTAATGTCTGTTGAGTGCTATAAACATTTGAGTTCCCGATTCCAGTTATATGTACAGTTAAATCAAAATGTTTGCCGGAAAATTCACTTGACAGTTCCTCTTTTTATAAGAGAACATTCAGCACCAAGTCATAGCAAAAATCACAAGACTTACCACACTGTTCCAGTTTACCGTTTATACTACGTACACTACAAGCTTTCACCAGCGTTTCATTATCGGGTCTATGCAGTGAAGAAGACTGTCTTGTAGAACCTCTGATGTTTGAAGACTTCGATGTGGGGCAATACGTTGAAATATGGCCTGTCTGTCCACACTGGAAACATGTGATATCTCTGTTTCCCCGATGATGTTCTCTGATACTGTTGGAAGCCGCTGGGACTACTGGAGCTGCTGAGATAGCCATGTCGAAGCTCCTCATTTCAGGGATTTACTGAGGGCTATGACAAGGGCGGCTCCCTGTAACGGTTTTTCGGCTAAACACAGACCTACGTTCGAACACCACGCTCGAGGATCAGCATCACTTCGATTGTTCCTTAGTAGCGCCTTCCAACTGTTCCTGCGCGAATCCCACTTCTGATAACGGAGGGGGGGCGTTTGTAGAAGCCCCCGTTTGTAGGCCTCTCATCGTCCACGGGGGTCCTCGGGTCACCGTCCGTCGGGTGCTCCATCCTCGGGTCGCAGGAACTCGCTTTTTTATAAGACGGATTACCAGGTCGATGTGGGGGGCCAAGATCGAACTGGTGGATCGGTCACTCCTGGCTACGCTTAGGGCTCCTCTTTCTACCTCTCTGTTTTCTCGGCTCCGTCTCCTCCGAGCCACACCCAAAAATCTCCTCTCCTCTCACATCAACGTCAATGTCAATGTTCTCGTTACGTCCGAGTCACAGCACCCCCTGAGTGAGGAGTGACCGCTCCACCCAATGCAAGCGCATCGAGTCCTCTCATAAGCCCACAATACCATTACAAAATATTCTCGCCGACATATATATATAATTAATTACAATTGATATACACTACATTTCAAGGTGTTAAAATTGCTCTGCATTTATTTGGTGTCGTAATAGGTTTACCAAATGTGACAAGGTTCAGCAAGGTATAGACCTTGCTCTTGAATATTATTAATTTGGAAGTATACTCTCTTTACAAACATTTATAATTTACCTGATGCGTCTATTTGCAAATCTAATTCTTCCAGAAAATACCTTCCCCGAGTCATACTCGTATTGAAGTTCCCCATACAAATCAGTGATTCCGTGATAATAAACTAGATATGATATATTACACTTTTCAGATTTTTAATGCTACTTGGATAGCTATTAATACAATACAACTATTTATAATTATTCTGAGATCCGGATATGTTGTATCCGTTCTAGTACATTACCAGTTATTATAATAAATTAGATTCGATAGTTGAAATGTTCAGTTTTTACTGCTTACTTAGCACTAAATTAGAAATGGTCTTTTTGGAACAATAATTTTACCAACAAATACGTAATACAGACATGACGTTCTTTTAGAAAATTTCAAAATAAAGCAGATTTAATAGTTGTCAGTTTTCGGGTTTTTAGTGTAATTTGGATAGGCAATTGTGCAATGCTAGTTTTCCAAAAAAATCGAAATCCGAGAAATATTTCAGTTTCCATAGAAAAACTACTAATTTCCCAATAAATTAGAAATGATACGCTTACTTTTCAGAATTGCAGAGCCGATATAAATAGATTTTTCGGTAATGGAGGTTCCGACAAACAATTTCAGATTCCAGAAATGTTACTAATTGTTACAGATTCCAGATAGTTACTAAATATTTAGAGTTTCATTACTTGTCTCAATAACTTCTTGTGTAATAAATTTACATCTAGTGTGTTTAAAAAATTACTACTTGATATCGGAAATTTGAGAAAATGTTTCGACAATTATTGTAAGCGTAGTTTTCCAAAAACTTCGGTTTTCCGTCCGCTCAAAAGGTATCCAATTTAATTAATAAATGAGTGTAGTTTGTATTACTTTCCAGAGTTGGATAGCTTCTTCTGTGATGACAGTTTCCTTAGGAATCTGAGACCAAAAAAATTATTTCTGTTCCTCTGTGAAATTGCTGTTTAATAAATTACATTTATTAATTTTCAAATTTCAGATTTAAGGAAAATCTTGATAGTGTTTCCTGCCATGCTGGCTTTTCCGTCAATTCAAAATCTCGTTAATATTGTAGCTCCTTTAAACGAATTCTGCTTTTGGTATTAAATTCAATTTGATAATTGCCACTTTACACAGTTTAATTTTATAGTTGTTTCTGTAAGGCTGGTTTTCCAAAAATTTCAGATTTCTGTATATTCAGAAAATTACTAATACTTATAGTTAATATTTTATTTCTCCTGGCAGTCTTTTAGGTAATGACTTTTTTATAAAATGTTTCTATAGAACATTATACTTTTAGTAATAAATTTTACTTGTTAATTGACATAATTCAGATTTAAGAATTCTCAGATAAGTTGTTCATGCAATGGCTGTTTTCTGACAGTTCTCTATTTGTGAAATATTACAATACCTTGTGAGAATTACTGAGTTTGGCAATAAATTGAATTGAGTTTGATCTTTCACAGTTTATTGTGATAACTTATTCCGTGCAATTAATTTTTCAAACAAATCTATAAAATGTTGCCCTTCGTTGGAAACCTATTATTTGTGTTAATAAAGTAGGTTTCACAATTTTCTTCCCATTTATAATAATTTTCATATTTTCGGGACATACCTGGAAAGCTTTTTTGGTAATATCCATTGTTCCAACATTTGTAGATTTAAGGAATACTACGGTTCTTTTAGACAGTTATTAATTGCGCTAATAAAGTGAATTTCAATATTTTCGTGTAATTTTTTATAATCCTCATGTTTTTAGAACTTTCCTGGATAGTTTTTATTGTAATATATAATTTTTTAACAATTCTAGATTCCAGAAATGGAACGGGTTTATTTCGAAGTTATACTTTTCAGTAATTATCATTCCTCCAGAAATGTAATATTTAAATTACATTTATAGAGATAATAACTTTACTGTAGAAACAAGTGAGTGCAGGTAATTTGCTAATGTTATCCAAAACAACAACAACCCACGTTATATCCCATAAGATTGAATAACAACTCTTGTTGGTTATTTAATCCGACCGTTTCCAGTTATAACGAAGAAGCAATTTTTCCCGCTTGTCCCCCTTAATTACAACCGACAACACAATTTATATGCTAACACTTTATACCGTTTACATAACGTGGAGATATGTAAATGGGAAAAGTAAATACGATAGACCTTCCGTAATAAAAAAATAAAATTAAAATAATAATAATAAAAGGAAAGTAAGCCCATTATATCAATTCCTTGCGCGTCAGCCATAAATCAATTGGTCAGGTAGTAAAGTGGACGGTAATCAAATTATTATTTTTGATACGATTCGTACGAGATTGTATCTTTCGATGTCCAGGTGAGATAGGCCATGATTTATCCTTTTATCAATTCGATTATATTAGCATAAGAGGAGCCTACGCGGGAGCTGAATAGAAGCAATCAGTAGCGCACTAAAAATTTCATTCCAAATCAATCTGGTTGTAAAAAAGTCTTTAATGCCAAGTAAACCAGAATAATTTACACAAAATGTGTTCACAAATAAATTAGTATATAAAATTGGCCGATTTAGCAAAGTTCTTACAAAATTCGGAAAACTCGAAGAACACTTAAAACTTGTGATTACAAAATTGGTAGATTTTGGGTAATATGACAATGAATAATTTCAAACACAAGTGTTACTCTATACAAAATAGTTTTTTTCATATCCAAAGGTTTGCAACTTATTTTTTTTAAATTTTTTATTATTCTCATTTGAAGCGAAGCTCCTGTACAGGCGTTATATTACGATTTCTGTATAGTAAAGTGCTGAAGCGAGCGTCACGAAAATGTATAACTCTGTAGCTACATATAGCATTGTATAAATACTCCGTATATACAATATATATACCTATAACATAATACATACGATTCGGAGCATGGAGGGAAGAGAATATAAGTTCTTATACTCTCTCCCTCTTGCGCTCGTTATATAGGTACGCCTCGGTGATTCGACAGCCGGTTATCAGCTCCACGTTAATTTAAGCTCTGTATTGTTTTTTGCAAAAACATAATTGCCCAGTGAAGAAAAATTTTAAGAAACTTCGCACTGTTCTATAGTAGTGACAACTGTACCCGTTGCATATTATTTACCTTCATTAAAATCGCCACACTTCTGATAAACTATACGTCGATTCTAATCTTTCATAAGTGTATGATAAATCCTGTTAGGATATCATTTAAAATTATTATTCTATTTTTAAAGTCCACAAATTATGATTGAATTACCATTCCCTCAGATTTTATTGAGCTTCAAGGATATAAATTAAATAAATTTATGTCATTTTGTAAACTTTGGAAACATAAAATTTCCCTGCATAGCTGCAGAATTTCAGGATAAATTCAAACGAGACGTAGGCTTATACCGAAAATTTCACTTACAGGCCTTGGATAAAATATATTTTAGGGCACAGATTTCTGCAAATGTGCAAATTTTCCAGTCAAATTATAGATAAATATACATATTGACAATGAACATTTTTCAAATCTCCAGCTTTGAATAAAGCAAACGTTCCTACAATCCACATAATTTTATTGCAAATTATGAACAGACGTAATTTAAAATTAATAAAAACATTTTAAACAGGTTGAAAAAAACATTTTAAACAGGTTGAAATTCTGTTTTCGATTATCGATTAATAATTCTTCTGAATCATAATACTTTGAACAAATTATATGGATAGGCACATCCTGCATACTTTCAAGGGAAATCTTAACAGGAAAAAAATACCATAATTTAACTATTCCATAAATAGCCAGACTTCATGGATAGTAATATTTCAATAAATATTCCAAGACTACTTTTTAAGTCAATTTAATTAGCTATTCCATATAAACAGACTAAGGATGAAATGAAATTTGATCTTAATCCTGCAATATTTAAAAACTCAAAATATAAGATCATCAGCAGAATTTAAATAAGGTAATATTTTTGAAAATCCTGCAACGACTTAAAGGTCTAAAATAAATAAACAATCCCCAAACAACAGTGAGGCTTTTCTGGGATATGTAGGTATTTCTAGAAATTCTTAAAAATTACAATATCACTTAAAATGGAAAAATTATTCAAAATCCGTAGACATTTCCAGAGTTATAATTACTTATAATTACCAAATAATTCATTTTTAAGAAAATTCATTTAGCACTAAATCCTAAGTACTTAAAATTTATAAACAATTCGAAATTGGCGGTATTTGGTAACAGTTCCGGCATAACTAATTATCGTTAATTAAAATGAATAAAAATTGCTTCAAAACTGCACTATATAGATAAATTGTAGATTTCGGCGTTGCAGCAGTTATATTTTTAAATTTTAACTAATTAATTATTTATGTTATTTATAAAAATATTGATAATATAATTATTAAAATTTAATAAAGAACTGGTTTTACAAAAGTTTTGATTTCATGTCTTATAAAATATGGTCATCTATCTTTGAGCGATACGACAACTTTCTACATTTACCTTTAGATAACTTTATTTAAAATTTACAAACTTTTAATAAAATAACAATTTCTGCAATTTTCGGAAATTGCACAAGTGCTACTGCACAAAGTTATAAATGAAATATTACCAAAATTTTTGTACAGGGGACCTTTTTGTTAGTTTTATAAAACTGTATGCACATGTGCAGTAAATAAATAATATTTAGGATCAGTAGATTTTGTGCAAAGTGAATATTCCTGCAAAGCTTCAAAATTCACGGTACATAATTTAATTGCACGAGAACTTAAAATTATTAAACACCATTTAAAATGTGTAAATTTTCTATGAAATTACTTTTTTTAAATCCTGTAGAAGGGAAACGGACGTCAATGCTAACATTTCAAAATTCTAAGATAAATTTAAATTATGATATAAATCAAATGGTGGAGTGAAATTAATATTCGACATAATTTACCGAATTAATAGTTCTTTAAATATTACTCAATTCAAAGTGGTCTCGAGTGCGATAAAACTGGTAAGTATATTTAGAGTATTTTTGGAATTCTAAAAAGGTCGTTTAAAAGAACAGAAAAATTATTTCCTTTTGAAAACCTTCCGATAAAATGATTTTCCTGCAAAATCTCTCAAAAACACACCCGATACACAAAATACTTATTCCTCCTTCAAATTTCAAACTTAATCTCTCTTTCTCCTCTACGTCCCTGCAGGATGGCAATTATCGGGTCTCTGTCTTTCTCTCCCTTTCTTTTTTTTTGTCGGCTGTCTGTTGTTAGGGGCCCCCAGATTGTAATGCCTTGTAACGTTAAGGGAATCTTTTTATTCTCGGTAAATAACAGTGGGATCGGTTTTAATCGAGACCCCGGCGTTAAAACATAAGCCGTAACGGGCTTATAAAAACCGTAGGGTAGTTAAATTTTGCTTTGAACGAGGCAGGAGATAAGGCAGGGTTTGGAGGTTTGTGCAGGAATTTAACACAAATTTCTAGAAATTGGGTTGCAAGAGCATACGTCACCTATATTTTACTTAATGTATTTAAAACTGATTTTGAACCTATTACATCACTAAATGATAGGGATAGAAATAGGGAAGTATACAGGGTCCAAATAGTTTGACCAAAAGTACTTACAAGTATGGCAAGTTTTTAGGAATACCTACGTTTTGACTCGTTTGGATTAGGAAGAATAACTTTTATGTCTTCCAGAATATAAAACTATTTCGGTAGTAATAATGAAAAGCCAGGAGTCTATAAATTTTCTGCTAAATTGTACACAAATGGTAAATCATACTATACACTGGAAGTTACGTAAGGTTCGGTGTACCAATTTTAAACACGTTCACTACACAACTCTAGCTGAAAACCTTTCGGGAAGTTAAAGGAAAACCTTTGGTTTAAATGCAGAACGCTACAAACGTCCCTTGGAGAAATTACAAATTAAACTTATTTTCCTAATTTACTTTCAATGTCCTGAGGTGCAAGTAACTCAAATTTTAAAATTACCCTGTAAAGGAACATACTGAGGAAGGTTTTGAGAAATAGTCGGAGTCAATTTTAACACTCTGAATATAAAATAAGTACGAAATAAGACGAATAAGTTTCGAAATGCTTCTACTAAAAGCGATATCCGACTTGGTTAATGGAATTGGAATTAGATTAGGTAACACCCTGTACAACTTCTGAAGACGGAATATGACAAAAATATGTTCATAAAAATTTTGTGACCTGATTTGTTAAATCATCCTCCTTTTATTCTGAAGAAACCCTTAATTTCTAAGAAGTTGTACTTGTCGCTACAATATTTTTACTAAAAGTATGTAATCATAATCATGATCAATAAAATCATAATTGATCATAATCAATTATAGTAATTTTCTTGATACGCCTGATTGCCAAATTGATATACCTCGTACGCCATAACAATCAAACCAAGTAAGAGAGACAAAACACGTTTTCCATTTTTTCTTTCATAAACGCACTGAAATGCATGATACCTGCACTTTTCGATTATGATATAATAGTACTAATTATTATTAATTTTTATTTTATGATAATTTTATTCTTGTGGTAATAATACTTAATGGTGATATAGTGAGAATCAAAAGCTGAAATTTTGGTAAATCATATAAATGAAGATAAATGGTTTCTGTTCCTACTCGAACTAAACTAATTCTGAATTATATTTTGATGTTTTATTATCATTGATGTTATTTCTTCTTTTGTTACCACAAATTAATGAATAATTATATTACGTCTACTGTCGATGTAGTATATATTTTTGTATTATTTTCCTGATCACCATCATTGTTTATTATTTTATCAAGGGTATTGAGAATCAACTTTGGTCCTTCGAGCCGGATCATTGCTAGGATAAGGATAGAAATCAAGAGGGATCTTCCTTGAAGTATTCCTTTATTGCAGCGAAATTGTAGTTTAACTTATTACCGTCAGTAATAAGTTAAACTTAATTAATAATGTTAATTATTAATGTTAAACTTAATAATGTTTTGTTATTACTAACGCAGGTTAATTGCTAATATATTAACAATATAATGGCAATATAATTCAACGTAAAGGAGAATCTTAATAGCGACTTTAATGATATTATTTTTATATATTTTTGTATTAGCAATGTTGACATTTAACAATGTTACTATGAGCCGAATCTGGGCTGATGTGAACAAAGTAATTAAGAGAAAGTACAGACAATAAGGATATTACATATAGAATAAGATTAACATGAGAACAGAAAACACTTAATTATGAAAAACTTAAAACAATGAACCTATAGTTCATAAGACTAAAGAGCAGTTGAAGGGACCTAAATTAAAACTTGAAAAAGTGTGAAAACTAAACAAATTATTGGTGACTGTAATGGTGGTTGAACTGAAACGTTATTAAAATATAGTATGATATTATTTTATGGTTGAAATTACTTATTAACTTCTTCTTCTTCATTCCAGGGTTTAGGCATTTTTATCTGCCTGTTCCGGCATCAAACTTCGCCCCATCTTTTCATGGGGCGTCCTACACTCCTTTTTCCTATTGGATTATAATTTAATATTTGTTTAGTCAGTCGATGTTCATCCATTCTACTTATATGTTGTTTCCATTTTGTTCTGTTTTCTTTTATTTTTTCATTAATCGAGTAGATATTTAGTTCTTGTCTTACGTCTTCGTTTCTTTGTCTATCAAGTCTTGTAATGCCATTCACTTTTCTGAGAAATCTCATTTCGCTAGCTTGGATTCTAGAGTTGTCTTTTTGCGTCATTACCCAGCTTTCGCATCAATATAATAGAGTAGGTGTGGCCATTGTCTTATATAATTTCATCATAGTGTCGCTTCTTGTCTTGTTTTTAATGTTCTGTGAATTGTTCCACATATATATTGAAATCTGTGAATTTTATGATCTATGTCTCTGTCATTCTCGAAACTTGTGTAACACCCTAGGTAATTAAAATGGCTCACTTGCCCTAATGGATGATCGTCTAGTACTATTTTTGTCCTTATGGGGTAATTGCCTTCAAATGCCATAACTTTCGTCTTTTTTGTTGATATTTTCATATTATAATTCTTGCACACTAGATATAGTTTGTAGATGGCCCTTTGTAGATCATTTTAAGAGTTTTGGATTATCAACTGATCATCGGCAAAAAGTATTGTTTTTATTTGCGTATGCTGATTGATTTTTATACCTGTTCGTATTGTTTCATCCCACTCTCTTATGATGCTGTCGATATATATATTAAAAAGAGTTGGTGATACGCTACAGCCTTGTTTTAGCCCTTGGTTTGTTTTTATTGGTTCTGTTTCATGTGTTTGCATTTTAATTGTGATATTTGTATTTCTGTACATACTTTTAATTGCTCTAATCAAATGTTTTGGATACCCTCTTTTTTCCATAATATCAAATAACTTATGTCTATCGACCCGGTCGAAGGCTTTCTCAAAGTCAATAAATGCAATATGCGTTTCTAAATTGAATTCTCTTCGTTTTTCGATTATTTGTTTTATAATGAACACATTGTCGTTAGTAGATCTGCCTTTTCGAAAACCGTGTTGTTCTTCTCTTATGATGGCTTCTGTAATATTTTTTAGTCTATTGTTGATAATTTTGGAGTATATTTTATAAATTGTGTTTAATAGACTGATACCCCTATAGTTTTCGCAATTGTTACGGTCGCCTTTTTTAAACAGTGATATAATTTGTGCTGTTTGCCAGGATTCAGGTATTTTGGATTTTAACCAACACTGATTTATTAGATGTAGCAATCTTAAATGTAGTAAGAGACCTCCATATTTTAGCAGTTCCATGTTTATTTGGTCTGATCCTGTTGCTTTTCTATTTTTTAATGTTCTTATTGCCTCCATAAGTTCATCCATTGTTATGTGGTCTATACCGGATAAAGTCTGTTCTTAAAAGTCCTCCTCTACATAACTGCTAGGGTTATACCACAAGTTTTCATAGTGTTGTATCCATTGTTGTTCATTAATAACTTCTAAGTGGGCGGTATCTTTTTCCGCTTTATTCATTTGTCTTATTACCTTATAAGCAAAAGTTTGTCTCCCATGTAAATCGTTCTCAATTTGGCTAATAAATTTTTCCCATGATTGCTGATGCGTCAACCTTGTAACCCTTTTTGCTTCATTCCGAGCTTCCTTGTATATTTCCTTGTTTTCGTCTGTCTTCTTTTGCAAGTACTTGTGATATGCCCGTTTCTTTTCATTTATTGCATTTTTCACTTGTTGATTCCATTGTCGTAATCCTTGTCTGCTTCTTATTTTCTTTTTCTTGCGCAGAGCTTCATTAGCTGCTTTTTCAATACAAGTTCTTAAACTTCACCATTCTTCATTTATATCCTGTTTCGTAGATTTTTGTTCCAAATATTGATTTAGGCGTCTTTGGTATAGATCTCTGATACTTTCATCTTGTAGCAAATACACTTTATAAACTTCTTCTTGTCTTAGGGGTTTTAGATTTTTTGCCTATTTCCAGCGACTCAATATTCTTATTGTTCCAACTACCAGATAGTGGTCAGAATATATGTCACTTCCGCGGTATACTCGAGTATCTTCTACAAGATTTTGTAATTTTTCATTTACTATTATATAGTCTATTATCGATCTCCATCCTCGAGCACTCCATGTGTATTTATGGATATCTTTATGTCTGAAAAACGTGTTCGTGATTTTTAATTTATTCTCAGTAGCGAAGTGTCTCAATTCATGTCCGTTGTCATTTAAGTGTTGTTCACCGTTTGTTCCCACTACTTGCTGGATGGGCATATTTCCGATTCTAGCGTTTAAGTCGCCTCCTAAATTCACATGGTCTGTTTTATTTTACTTGCTTAGTATTAGCAAGTGCTTTGTACAGTTCCTTTGTTTCTTCTTTTTTGCCTTCCACTTATTAACTTATCAGTATAAACTAATGCAGGTTTTTTTTTATATCTATCGTCGACGTATTGATGAATTTTATTACATTTTTTATTTATTTTAGTAGTTACTGTTTTATTTAAATGGTAAATCAATTTAAAATTTTATATGAAAATAAGTATTAGTGCTTCGAGCCGGAATTGTGCTCAGACAAACGTAGTAGATAAAGAAATTTTCCTCAATTATTCAAGGGTAAATATTGTTTCACTTTTTATATTTAGATATATTTATTATTATACTATTTCAAATTAAGTGTTATTGCTATTATTTCTATCCACAATATAGTTGAAAATATTGTAGCTAACTATTAATATTATTGTTATTTAATATGTTATTAGGAATTTTGAGGTGCAGCAATGGTTCTTTGCGTCGAATTAGTCCAGGAATGCCAATATCTCAAATTCTAAAAATCGATACGATTACAATACTTTCTCTCTACATCTCTACAATCTCTTAATATATGGGTAGGTATTGGTATTACATGAGAAAGTAAAAATAATTGGAAATGAGCATTTCATGGGAATGAACGAGTGGGACAAAATACTTAAAAATGGACCTAAGGGGACCTAAATTACACTTAAATAATTGGAAATTAAATTTATATCGAAAATATGCTAAAAACATCTTTAACAAATGTTATTTGCTCTCAAGCCTTTTCGATAAGAGTAGAGTGTTATGAATAAATCTATTATCATAATGGAAAATTGGCTTGTTATTTACACAAATCCATTATGATTTCTAAAATTAAGATTCAAAAAGTTCACACCTGAACATTGGTCCTTCGAGCCGGATCAATACAAACAAATTAATTCAGAGGAGTGCAGATGTTCAATACTGTTGCTCAATACAGATGTTCAATACAGATGTTCAATACAGATGTTCAATATTATATGGATCCGAAAGGAGAACATTTGAAAATGTATAACGTGTATAAATGTAGTTACTGCAAGAGATTTGATATAAATAATAATTGAACGAGTTATTGGTGAAGAAGTGTTGAAAGTGTCACATATGGCACTGAGTAATTCTGGGGGAAAATTATTAACTAATTAAACACTATAGTGCAATTTAAATTTAGACTAAATTAAATTATATTTAAACTCTTAATATTATAATAATAACTTAAATTATTTATTAACTGACTGTTATGACGGTCCATATTAAATTTCTATTTGGTATCAAGATATCAACATTCTTGTAACGAAAGGAAATACGAAATGGGGGGTAACTATCAATTACTCTAATCGAGAAAATATGTCTTCTCATTATTTCTCAACCGCACGATATTTCCTCCTGTAGAATCCTTCAACTATTCCGTCCTATTTCTTTGATAAATTAACCGTAGCGTGTCTTTCTCTCCTTTTTGTTTTTTCCCTTCGGTTTTGATATTGTTATTGCCCCCACATCTGACAAAATCTTAAACACCGTCCGGGGGCAATAAAAGTAAGGTCAAGAACGTCCCCTAAGACTCCAGAGGGAAAATATATATATTGTATAAAAACGATCTCAGAAAGAGCTGATAGTGACAAGCGAACGGTCCGGAGAGATTTTAGATTTCGTTGTTTGCGCCTTGTTTTATGCGCTACAATCGAATCGATAAATATGAAAAGTTGGAAGTCTCCCGTTTTCGGACTTTGGCTATTTTTCCGAGCCTCGGGAGAGGTAAAATTGAAGTGGGAGATTATTTTGTATGAAAGTGAAGTTTTGGGAGTTGGATATGGAGTAGTTTCAGGAGAAGTTACGGTACGTTAATCCAGTATATAATTAATTTCTATATTACTTGTCGTAGCAAGAAACATACGTATTTTGATAAAATCTAGAGAATTTTCAATCCAATTTTCAATAAATTTGCTCATTGTACCAAAAACATTATAAAATCTAATTTTGAATACTTCGACTAATATGGATAAATTCTACCTCTTTTCGTTTGATGGAAATTTGCATTAAAAGAACTTATTCGAAATTAACTGGAGATTGTACTAATTATTGTTGATAAGAAAAATCAGATTTTTTTCTTCTAAATTATTTGCAGATATTCGTCGAAACCTTTTTGTTATTTTTCTTCACCACTGAAATCTTCGAAAATCTTTAAGGAGATTTAAAACACAAAGCGTTCATTTGTGATAAATTTACAAGTATATACGTTGAATCATAATTTTAATTGGAATGTAATGTAATAAAAAATTATAATATAATGATTTATCATTTAATATATCAACATTCTCACTGCAAGTGCAACTATGTAAAGGCTTCAATTATTTCGGTATAATTAGCGTCATTTGTTTTTAAATTTCAGTGGTATACCTATGATATGTTGGTAATAAACCATAAACCTGGCACAGATCTATGAATACGACCAAAACAAGAACTTGAAACAAATAATATTGTTTCATCAAAGGGAAGCGATTTTCATTTTTCCTCAATGGAAATATATTTAAATTTTTATTACTTTTTATATTGCTCAATTAAATTACTCGATCTTTTTATTAATAGCTTGTAATAAGAGAATAAGATTTTGAGTAATAAATATAGGGCAGAGGAGTATTTCGCGTTCCATTAACTTAATATTGATTTGATCATAGTTGGTCCTTGTTAAATTCCTTTCTTTTAAATTATTTACTTTTAACTTTCACCTAATGTTGTTCAAGGGGAAGTTATATTAAAAAATTCTTACCTTCAAATTAACTAGAGATACTAAAAAATATTAGGGTTAGAAATAAATTAGATTCAAAGTTTTTGTCCAAATAAATAACTAATTTAGCCGCCGGGCTAACTATGAATTTGGCGAAGTGTGAATATCTTGCTGTCGGTAAAGAAGAGGTTGCGAATTTAATTTTGGGGGATGAGGGTTTAAGAGGAGTGGAAAACAGTAAATATCTGGGAGTGATTCTAAATAAATATGGAAACAGTAAAGATGAGATAGGAGAAAGAATAAATAAAGGACGATCTGTTACTCGAGCATTAAACTCTTTGTTTGTGTCTGTGTTCGACAAAAACATAACAAAAAGTACTAAAAAACATATTTATGAAAGTATGGTTCAAAGTGTCACTTTGTATGGCTCAGAGGTATGGGATGTATCCAGTGCAAACAAGAAAAAAGAAGTAATGGCCACAAAGACGGATTTCCTTAGAAGAAGCTGCAGGCGGTCAAGATGGGAATGAGTCAGAAACGACGTTATACGAGCAGAACTAGACAAGCTGAAGAAGACACGGCATTAAGACCAAGATGGTTATACACGTACGAAGAGCAACAAATATCCAAAATATGGAGCGCACTTCAAGGCACAATGAAATAGAGCGATTCCGCAGACGTAGTGTTCCTGTAAACTTGGAACGAGTAGCGTTTCACTACGACCCGGAAATAGATTATTGTGAGGACCAATCCGTAACGATTGGCTGAAGGATTGGCAGAAGTAGACCAATATCGGATGAAATAGAGAGGCGACAATTGACATGGTTCGGACACGTCAAGAGGATGGCTGATGATATAGATGGCCTAGAAGAGTGCTGGAGTGGATACCACCCGAGAGAAAAAAGAGGGGACGACCTCGGAGAAGCTGGCGAGATGATGTGGAAGACGCCATGACTACGAGAAATTTAGAGGAAAATCTATGGTATGAGAGGAAAAAATGGAAGTTGGGGACTGAGAGACAGCGACAGCTGTAGAAATCCGAAATAAATAAAAAAAAAACTAATTGTATTTAAAATATTTCGAGTTCTCGGAAACGTTTTTATATTATTTAACTCCTACATTAAAGGCATTTTGAAGTTTATAAAAATCATTTCAATCTTTGAATGAGATTTTACACTTTTAAAATGGCAAATTTCTTTATTATTTTTATGAAATTATTTCGAAACCAAACAAATTGAATTTCTTCCATACAAACGTTTTTAAACGTTTAAATTGCAAATGATAACTAAATTAATTTCACCTAATTTTGGAAAATTCCTAATTTTTTACTTTCATTTTGATTACATCACTTTACCTAATTACTTTGGCTGTTTTTACTGCGGGAGCTTTAGGTATTTAGTATTTTGATTTACTTTGCATTTCTTCTTTCAAATGTAAATAAAGATTGTTTCAATTAAACAAATCCCATCAAATTCCTATAAATACCATAAACCATTAGATATTTTTTGCGCTCATTTTATTATAATGTCTTCATAATTCGTTTAGCGAAATCTTTAATTTATGGTACTTCAAACAGTTTTCCAATGCAGATAGTAATATCCAAATATTCAGACCTGGAGTAATTTTGCCAGGTATATTTAAACTCCATAAGCTCTAGTGTCTTATAGGTCCAAATTTTACGTAGTAAAATAGTAAATTTTCGAGTAAATAGATTATTTCGAGTCCAAGACAGTGCTAACCAGTTCCCCTGAATATTCTCATATTCCCTATTAGTTCCCAGATCCCCTATTAGTGGTCTAAAAATATATTGTTACGCATTAAGGAATACTTGAAGGGTATAGGAATAAAACAAGAAATGTCACTCAAACAATATATTAATATTGATTTCAATATAAAACCTTGCAAAGAATTTTAAAAAATAATTATTTTTCATACAACTTTAGGAAAAACATTAAGTAACCAAAATAAACAAGAAGTGTAATAAAATAAACTTAGACTTTGCTGAAACAAATCAAAATATCTGCCAATATCCCAGACTTTGGGTATAAAACAAGGAATGTCCACGCCTGCCGCCGCGCCGCTCCCTTTTTACCTGTGGATTAATAATATTTTATTACCGGTTATCTGTAGTGAAAACCTATTACCTCTATGTTTCTTCTTGTTTATTTTTTCTTTTTCTTTACCTCATGAGGAAGTTCTTCATAGAACAAAGCAGCATCTGGATTTTCGCAAAATCCTTTTAACTTCATCAGATTTATGTACTTTAGTTCGTTGATTGAAAGCAAATCTAGAACAAAAAACCATCAGATATCTACACTGTTGACTCTACGATCAACATAAAAGAGAGCTAAGTAGGGTTGTAGGGATTTAATAGGATTTAGGGAACATAATCGTCAATTAGGGATTAATTACCATTAAATAGAACTAGAGCAACTTGTTATTAAAAACATTTTAGGTAAAAATTTCCACTTGCAACTTATGTAATCAAAAATTAATTAGAACAACTAAGTCAGTGAAATAATTTAGTGAACGTGCTGATAAAGTAGTCAAATATGCAGTAATTAATAACTATTAAATAGGGAATTAAAACAGCTGAGTCGCTTAGGTGGACGAAATAGCGTGGATCAAAGTGATAATTTCAAAATCTCACAACAATAATTAATCACGTAAGCATAACACCAGTTCTCGTAATATTATAATAAACGCACTCGATAAGGTCAAGCACACAGCTAGGTCAGGGAAATTACAATCTAGGACGCCGAAAGATAACAAAAACTTAACTTGCCATTTAACTAAAGTAATTTGAAGATATATAAAAGCTCTGAAATTTGGGACAATAAATAAGTATACCCAGTATGCTCAAAAGGACGTGTGTTGTTGGTCTTGATTCTTCAACCTAAAATACAAGCTCTCACGTTACGCGCTGAGAGTTCTACGAGATCTTCAAGATACTACAACTTCGAACTTCAACCCGGACCTGCACGTTACGCCCTCAGGTCCACACCGGAGAGCACGATACGCCCTCCCGCCAACCGACTAGAACTTCAACCCCGGACCTGCACGTTACGCCCTCATGTCCACACCGGAGAGCACGATACGCCCTCTCTCCAGACTTCGAGAACTTCAACCCCGGACCTGCACGTTACGCCCTTCAGGTCCACACAAGAGAGCACGAGCTCTCTCCACACAACTAGTACTTCAAGAACTTCAAGAGATCACGTCACGCCCTGATCTCCAAACTACAAGAACGTCTTCAGCCTTACAACCTGGAGACAAAATTAATCTCCGCGGCCACCCACGAGCTACGAGAAAGATCTATACAGTCCACTTACAACAGAGACCACTTCACACTTCGTTCAACACTCATTCCTATTTACAATGTTTAGTAAATACATACCGTCATATTTTTCCAAAGGATGTTCAAACTCGTTTGCCAGATTATTTTTTGGAGGCTTCCTCTTCTGAGCTTTTATTATTGGACATTGAAGCCAAGTAACACTGTAACTGGATCGGTAACTTAATAAACGTGAATGATCTTTTTCCAATACAATTTCCCTTATAGACTGAATGGAAAAAGGGCATTTTGATACAAATTTTCTTTTAAAAAAATTTGTCCAATCTCTAACCATAGAATGTTTGGCTTCAATGACAATAAAGGGACTGGGATATTTCCTAGAGTTGCGAAGTAATTCATACCAATCCTTTGGTACTTCCATCCTTGTTTTTAAGTTTACAAGTCCCATGTTTTTTTCGCACTCTAAGTATGAATGTCCCCTGATGGGGAATGTAATTTTTATCGATTCTAGCCGTTTAACAGTATGCACCACATAATGCATGAATCTGAACATAGTAAAGGTTTTGTTCTGACCACCAGCAGAATCAAAAAAATATGTAAGTGTTTTACCTCGGCATCTAGGTAATTAACGATGATATCAAAAAGAAATGTGCACACTTCATCTGATGCTTTGTTGGCAAAATGTTCGGGGTAATTGTAAAAGAGGAACATACCAGATGAAAAAATGTGTATGTTAAATGAATATAAACTAAGCTGTCGCAAGTAATAGACACCATTGGTTGGCACATTTGAGAGATATATATTTTTCAGAAAATCTAGTGCAATTGCTACGAAATCATTGGTAGTTCACGCTTTATTCTTTGCCTGTTGTCGGGAAATATTCCGTCGGTGAATTGTTGTCGGGGAATTTTCCGGCACCCTTAAAAATCATTCGGTACGTTTCGTAAGAAGCTTTTACACTAGGAAACAACTCTTGGAACATTGTGTACATTTTTTATGTTAAGACTTCTCGGTAGGTATATCTTTTTGGTGTCTTTAATGCTATAATGGGACAACCTTCCTTTAAATGAGTTTATGAGATCTTTTATTTTGGCATAGGTATCGTCAGGTAACTTCTTAATAAATTTAGCATGTTTACCGCGTTTGTCGTTTGGTGCTAAACCCATGTGTTTCAATGATTTTTGTAGGTGCTCTAATTTACCTTTGGTGATTCCGTGAATGCTTAAGAAAGCTTTATGACACACAGGGATTTCCTTTACAACAGTATCTCTTTTTACTTTTACCTTGTATGCATAAGTACTATTATGATATTGAGCTTCAGTTTCTTTCTAGATGTATAAAAGGGTTAACAAGAAATTATGAAGCATTAATTCAATCCAGAAGCGATCCAGCTTCTTTATGAGATCTCGACGTTTGACATGTTTACCTTTGGTGATTCCGTGAATGCTTAAGAAAGCTTTATGACACACAGGGATTTCCTTTACAACAGTATCTCTTTTTACTTTTACCTTGTATGCATAAGTACTATTATGATATTGAGCTTCAGTTTCTTTCTAGATGTATAAAAGGGTTAACAAGAAATTATGAAGCATTAATTCAATCCAGAAGCGATCCAGCTTCTTTATGAGATCTCGACGTTTGACATGTTAATAATGCCCATTATGAAAAACGGCGGTTTTTAGCAGAAATATTTCTAATATTTTTTTAAACCAAAAACCCTCCAGTCTCTTTTGAATTTCCCTAAGTACCAATTCCACAATTTCAATCAAATTTATTTTTTACATGATTTAGGTTTTAATGCAGATTTCAAGAGAACAAACAATCCTTATTTTTGACAAACATAGCTAATAAACCCTAATTATATGAATCGATATTTCTATATTCTTTTAGTTTTCACTACTTTCTTCAGTGTCAAAATTCATAACAACACGTTCTCGCTTTTTTGCCTCAAGCGCACTATTTCCTTTTACGAACTTCAAGGAATCAATGGAATGAAAACACCAGATTAAAAACAAAATTTGTGGAAAAAGCTACAGATGAAGAATTTCTCATACCACATGTAATCTCCTTCGGGACCAAGGGGCGGATCCAGGGGGCCGGAGAAGGGGGGGGGGGCGATTGAGGAATAAATATTATATATAGTTTATCTAGCCTACTGCACATAAAATGCCAGAATTCAAGACCGAAATTCAGACCACATAAAAATTCAAAATGAAGACATTCGCTCTCAGCAAATCGTGAATTACCAAAACATAACCTCGTAAAGTAATATCCTGGCGAGGCACGTATGTTTAATCAAACCCTGCAGGACACCGCCAAATGAAAAAGAGTTTGAAATGAATAAATACCAGCGATCGAAATCAAATAGTAAATCAAAAATTTCGTTGTGCCGCTAGTTGAACTACGTGCTCGACCGTTCGTTTTGCTGGGGCGATGATGTTTTCTGAAATACTGAGATTCCTGCACCTGCTACCACTCCAAGTTCCCTAGGGTCTTCTGGAACCGTATTTTTCACCATTCTTCAACTGTGTCCTCTTGTTTAATCACTAACTCACTTTACAATCACTTTGTCATTACCGCCCAATATTGTGGGCTTTCTCTCTCCCCTGAAATGATCGACTGTTTGCCAATAGATATTGTTAAGTTTGTTTACGCTATACCCATCTGGGCCCTATACCCTTGTCCCTTAGGACTGTGGCACAATATATATTTATATATAAAATGTAACCTATATGTATCTATATGTATCTACCAAACATAATTCTTCTTTGCAAATCATGAAAACTGTTCTTAAATAAAAAAATTGTTGATTCATATTATACTTTGTTATAATTTTTGGGAAGCCCAACGTTTGGAAATTGCTGTTTATTGACTCTCAGGCGGTATAGGTACACCAGCAAGATAGTCTCCTTTGTATGGAACCAATGTACTTTTTTCTTATAGAGTCCGAAACATGTTCTTTAATTTTAGGCACTTGTTATATATTTCATAATCAGATTGTATTGAATCTCTTATTAAAATTAAATAGAAAAATTTCAGTTGCTGTGTAATTTCAAAATATATGTCCGTCGTATTACATATAGCAGCAATTTTTATAATTTTACTAATGGTTTTGAAACATAACATCTCACTGTAATTCCCTGTCCAGGCCACCTAAATCCAATCGTGAATTAAACCTCTCTCCCGTTTATCGGTTTACTTTTTGAATTTATGCCAATCCCGGCCCTGTTAACGAGTCGTACGGTAAAGGAGCACGCTTCATTGTCGGCACCCGACGTGGTAAGGCGATAATTACTTCGGAATTCAGAAAGATGGACGCTCCGAAAGGCGGCCAACCTGTCATTATATTTTCAACTCGAAGGAGATAGACGAATGAGACGAATCCCACGGATTCGCCGATGAAAAGCGAAGGTATGTAAAGAGTAACAAGGGTAATAGTGATAATAAGCGAGATGAGGTATTTATTATAATAATTTTCACGTGTCAAGTGGTGCACAACGTGACCTAACTTAACGTGACTTGTCGTGACTTTGCCCCGTTACTCAATTGGTCTGATTCCAATTGGTGGAATTGTTTCGTGCGGTATAGAGGTGTGAGAGATCTACCCCTTCACTTATATTATTATAATGTTGGTCATAGGCCAAGGTCATAGGTGTGCAGGTAACAATATCATTTAGGATAACGGAGTACCAATAAATTACGGTATTTTTCGTTGAAATAAGGTTATTTAGGAATAGAGTTAATAGTAACACCATTGAAATCTCAATATCCTCTCGCCGGATTTCAGCTTAACTCTTACCTTCTTCTTCTCCTTCGCCTTCGTACCTCTTGTTCTAACACCACTAAACAGGGTGGCCTTTCAAAATGATGCAAAAACAGGTAAAAATGCAGGTATACTGCCTACGATAACTACGAATTTTTTTTTCTCTGGTAATTGAAAAATCCTTCTGTTGACGACCAGCTCATTAATATGGGTCTATCTTGTTGGAAAAGAGTATAGTGGGACTCAATGAGTAATACAGAGTAACTGAAACATACTCATTCATTCAGATATTAGTAGTTGTGGTAAAAGAGATAATTAATGTCAAGAAGAATGTAAAGTTGGAAAACCGGAAGTTAATGAGGAATCATGTTACGAGCTAGTATCAAGGAAATTAAAGGAACTTAGTTGAATAGCAATCCCTGGGTTAGATCAGGCTGTCGTCTTAATATAACGACTTACATCGCAAGGTCCTTAGGAACTGACGAACGCTTAGCTGAGTTCGAATATGAATTAGACACAATCAAATGAGATATCGTAGGTATAGCTGAGACAAGACGAACGGGAGAACAGTGTGTTAAATTAAACTCCGGACATGTGTTGTTCTGTAAAGAAGATGACAATACTGGTATAGGAGGGGTTGGAATTTTAGTTAGTAGAAGGCTAACCCCAAATATAAAGATATTGAAAGCTCTGTCAGACCGAGTTAGATATGTCACACTTAACATAAATAAAATAACAACCATGAAATACATTCAAGTCTAAGCCCCAAGCTGCTCACATGAAGACGACGAAGTGTACTCGTATACGAGGATATAGCAAGAGCACTCAATGAAAGCAAAACAACACATGGTATTGTAGGAGGTGACTTCAACGCCAAAATTGGAAAATCTACAGATCCCACACAAAGATATATAGGGTATTTGGTTAAGGAGCCACAAACGATCCGATAGAGGTACACTGTTGGCCAATTTCCTAGAAAGGGAAAAGCTCTACCTGATTAACACCTTCTTTCAGAAGAACGAAAAGCGAAAATGGATTTGGAGAAGTCCAGATGGAAAAACCAAGAACGAGATTGATTTTATCATCTCAAAACATAAACATATAATCCAGGACGTAGACGTGATAAATCAATTTACTACTGGAAGCGACCATAGAATGATCAGATGCAAGGTGTTCATAAATGTCAAAATGGAAAGAGCTAGAAAAATGAAACAAAGAACACCTAAAATAGATATAGAATCACTGAAAGAAGAAAATGAAGGATATAAAAGACAACTTAACGAAAAATTCTCTAAAAACCCAGGACAACCAAATGAAACTATAAACGAAGCTAACAGAAGAATAACAAAAGCAATAAGAGAAGCTGCAGAACTCAAAGCCAAACCTTCGAAAAAACCTGATAATAAATTGACCGACGAAACTAAAAAACTATTAGAAAAAAGAAGAGAACTCATAAGAAGTGGAAAGAGAGACACAATAGAATATGTAGAAACCAATAAAACAGCAAGAAAAATGACAAAGCAGCAGGACATCCTGAGCCATAAAACAATACTGGTACAATCCTTGCTAGAAAACAATAAGGGTCTGAACATATTTAAAAGACAAAACACGCAGAAGAAGGAAATAACGAGAATAAAAGACAAAGCGAATAATATAATAGAAGATAGAACACAAATACTGAAAGAAGTTGAATTGTTTTATACAGACTTATATGAATCAAAAATACTAAACGAAGCAGTGAAGGAAGAGAATGAGGACACAAACAGTAAAATTATTAATGTTAATTCAGAGAAAATGCAAGAAATAGACATCGAAGAACTGGAAAAGGCTCTATTGCAAATGAAAAATGAACGGGCGGCAGGAAAAGATAGCATACTACCGGAAATGCTGAAGGAAAGCGAAAAAAAACTAAAGAAGAACTAGTAAAACTATTTAATACCTGCTTGACGCAAGAATGCATTCGTCATGACTGGGGGAATGCAGTGGTTGATCTTAACTATAAGAAAGGAGATCCTTCGGACCTCGAAAACTACAGACCAATCAGTCTGCTGTCTCAGGTGTACAAATTGTTTATCAGAATAATTATTACAAACAGGTTAGAGCGAAAACTTGAAATATACCAACCACGAGAACAGGCTGGATTTAGAAGTCACTACAGCACTAACGAACACCTCCATACAGTAAAACAGCTTATAGGGAAGGCATCAGAATATAATATACCTATATGGATGGCCTTCGTAGACTTCAGAAAGGCCTTCGACGCTATAGAAACATGGGCAATAATAAAATCCATGAGAAATGCCAGCGTGGATCAAAGATACATCAACCTAATAGAAAATATATACAAAACTTCTACAATGACTATCAAGATTCACGCACAGACGAATAAAATAGAATCCAAAAGAGGCGTCAGACAGGGAGATGTAATTTCGCCAAAATTGTTTACTCTGGTTTTGGAGGATGTCTTCAAGAAAGTCAATTGGAGGGAAAAGGGAATAAACATCCATGGTGAATACCTAAGCAATTTAAGGTTTGCTAATGATGTCGTCCTGTTTGGAAGAGATAAGCAAGAAATAACTAAGATGTTGGAAGAACTACATGTAGAAGCTGCCAAAATTGGACTACATATGAATAATACAAAAACACAATTCATGACAAACGTTCTTGATGCAGACCAAACCATTACGTTTCATAGACAAACTATAAACAAAACACAATCATACATATATCTTGGACAATCAGTGACACTAAGCAAACAAAACCAAGAAATTGAGATCGATAGGAGAGTCAGATTGGGATGGGCTGCCTATGGTAAATTAAAATACGCTTTCAACATGAAAATCCCCATGGCATTAAAAACAAAAATCTACAACGAATGCATTCTCCCAATCACTACATACGGATCCGAGACCTGGGTCCTGAATAAAAGGATTATTAACAAACTAAGAATACCTCAGAGGGCCATAGAGAGAAGAATACTGGGAATATCACTGAGAGACCACAAAACAAACCAGTGGATACGAGAAAGGACAAAAGTAACTGACATCATACAGAGAATCAGTTCCTTAAAGTGGCAATGGGCAGGACATGTTGCAAGACACAGAGAGAATTGGAGTGGACACATCACTAGATGGAGACCTTGGGGAGAACGAAGAAGTATTGGCAGACCACAACAGAGATGGTACGATGATCTGAAAAAATTCGCTGGGCTGAACTGGTACCAGAGAGCAGAAAGTAGAAGTGTATGGTCAAACATGAGAGAGGCCTATATACAATGGATAGAAAATGGCTGAAAAAAGAAAAGAAAAGAAAGAAAAGTTGAATAGCAAAGTACACATTTGGGACTAGACCGTAGGTGATATAACAGCTTCTAATTAACCTCCATTCTAATTTAATCTAAAAAGTAGTATTGAAGTAAAAAATTGGTTATTTTCTGGATTTATTAAATATTAAGATAGGAACTTAGAAAAAATATTCATATTTTTAAAGCTGCCTTTATTAAAGGGACAATAAATATTAAATAGAAAAGTGAAATAAGAAAAAAAAAAAGGTAAGAGCTACTAATTTTTTTTACTTCTGTTCGACTGTTCAGCGCGCATTTTAGTCAATCAACCAATCAATCAATACTAATTTCCATGTTTGAATTATTTTACGTATTTTTAAATAATCTATAATATAATTACCTATCTCGTTTCACTGTCCATATATATTCTCTTTTCAGAGCTATTCTGGTAATTGCTTTGCCCTATTAAGCTGTATATAGCTTACCCTTTGCGAATACCAAAAATTCAAAGAAGTATTGCTAGGAGAAGCGCCGGCGAAATTCGTGGCGAATGGACCGTATTCAGATAATTCAAGCAAATATTTAGGATAAGGTACCTTGTTCCCTGTTGATATATTATTAATACCAGGAAAATACTACTTATAATATTTACCCGATGATCCCTCAGATCAAAGTACATTCTACTGGAACAAAGGTGCTCCTGTTTACCCTAATTTAGTCAAGGTATGAAAGGTATTAAATTTGTCACGAAGTTCAGTAATGAGTTTTTCTCAAAATTTAAGGAACATTTACAAGGTGAAGATACATTTTAGATATCCTAAGTGCGGTTGAATTTCGTTGGCACAATTCTGACAATTGTAATATATTTAATTATTGCTGGTATACAGGAAACGTCTGAACCACTTGAAGATGCAGATTAGTATTCACTGTTTTACCACCATATAAATGTATATATTGTTATAGTTATAAGTAATTTACTTTATATCATAAGGGGTAATTACTCGATATATATAGTATAATAATTAAAAAAAAAAAATTGATTGTAAGGAATTGCGAACGCCGTTGTGCATAAAATAATTTTTTTTATACTACAAATTTTTATCTTTTTCGTGCGCTTTTGTATTTTTATTTTTAACTTATGCAAAATTGCAAAGCAACGCAAATATTAATGAACGTATATTGAATATAAAGCATAAACTCTTTGACGAATTTAAAGCATCAACAAAATTTTCACTTAATGAAGCTATTCAAACATTTAGCATCGGATATATTATATTGATACTTAAGTATAAGTATACTTAAAATAAACTATTATTACTTATTATTATTATTATTAATACACTCATTCTCGACTTCCTACAAATTATGTAAGTGTTGTAGGGGCCCGTGGGAGATGAGTTGTAAATAATATTCTGAAAAGTGTAAATAGTTCTCTTCCCACGGGCTGCACTTTCCTTTTTTTACAAATGTGACCAACTCGAGAGTCGATTCTAGGATCGCCCCGAAACTTAGTACCATTCAAAAAGAAACATATGTTTTCCTCAAAGAACGGTTTCGGAGCTTTCTACAGAATCGAGCTGTCGGGATGGTCTCTAAAACTTTCACCCCATAAAATCGTCGCACGGAGGTACCTGCCATGTACGCGTCTACCGAGGGATAGAATCTTCGGGCGGTAGTTTTTAAGGGCAGTTACCCTCGAACCCTCCTCGACGAACAGCTTGTATAAAAATTGTAAATACTTTTTCATTTTTTATCAATAGACGAGTCAAACTCATCCGGCCTATTCTACACTTACCCATCACCGGTTAACACAACAGTGGCATGATCTTACTTCCCAATATTTTGCAAGGTAATTTCAATATTATGTGACTATACGTATTGAGAGTTCTCTTCTCTCATTTTAGGATCAGAATAACCTAATAAAAACATAACTTACTTATATGTGTTAACTTCCACTTTATCTCTTACGAAATATCTGCATTTTCTGTATGTACGAGCAATGTTTGTACTTTTTCGCGTTAAGAGTTCCACTCGAGTGGGCGAGAAAAGGGAAAAACTAGAGAGGGAAAGAAAAAGAATAAGAATTTATTACAGGCAATCCGAGGCGATTGTGGCCCGACAAAGCGCTGCTTTTGCTTTCAAAACTTTGTTAGCTAATAGAGCGAAATTAATTTCCTCCGGCTTCGGATGTGTCTAAAAAGCGATACGTCGAAGAAAGACAAATCGTAAGAATTAAACTTTTCCATTTACGTTCCCTCTAATGCACTTTATTTAACCTCATTGACCACCTAAACCCCCTCTACTCTTTCTTATTGTAGAGTGGGACGGTTGAAATTTATTGCCCGGTTCAATAAAGCTAATGAAGGCCAGGGATATATAAATCTAAGAGGGAAAACTGAGAAAAGGCCGAGAAAGGGAAATAACACAACAACGCTGAATATGGCCGGAATATATCATAAATAGCAGTTATTTGTGGTTCCCGCAGATATTCAGGACAAGCTTGGCAACTCTACTCACAATGCATTTCATTCACTTTATCCACCGGACTGGGATGTTTTATAACATCCCCTCTCTTCCCCCCACCCTGCCGACTCCCACGGGGATACCTAACGTTAATTCGCGCTTTTTGGCGAAGCGAAATTATTTATAAATATTTAATGGACGAAACTTTTCAGGCGTGGAAATTTCGTAACTTGTTTCCGATTTAATAATCGACTGAAAACTTTCTCACTCTTTCTGACAGGGGAAAAGACACGTTTTAATATAAATTGACGGCATTTAATTAGTGTGTACCTGAAATTTTAAATTGGAGTCCGTCGGGGGTTTAACCTGACGGATTGAAGTTCTGGCGAAAGCTGACGAATGAAATGAAAGTTAGAAAGTCACAGTATTTTATTTATCCTCCCTGGTTTATTGAAGACTTATTATTTGCTTCTTTAATACCTATAAATTTATTCATCTTGACTTCTTCAAATGTTGACTCTTCGGTTAATATGAATTATTTATTGACTCAGTATTGAAAACATAGTCTTATAAATTAGCCGTCTCGGTAGCTATACCAGACGTCGTTCGAGTAAATTGCTTTTAAAGAAAGGAAAAAAAACTTTTACGGTATGCGTTGACTCTACGATCAACATAAAAGAGAGCTAAGTAGGGTTGTAGGGATTTAATAGGGATTTAGGGAACATATTCATCAATTAGGGATTAATAACCATTAACCATTAAATAGGGAACTAGATCAACTTGTTATTAAAACATCTTAGGTGGAATTTCTACTTGTATATTAAGTAATCAAAAATTAATTAGAACAACTAAGTCAGTGAAATAATTCAGTGTGCTTGCTGATAAAGTAATCAATTATTAAGTAATTAATAATTATTTAAGAGGGTATTAAAACAACTGAGTAGCTTAGGTGGACGAAAAAGCGCGGATCACATTGATAAGGTCAAAATCTTACGATAATTATCAGTCGCGTAAGCATAACACCAGTCTTCGTAACTTGATAACAAACGCGCTCGTTGAGGTCAGACGCACAAAGATAGGTCAGGGAAATTAAAATCTAGGACGCCAAAAGATACCAAAACTTAATTTGCCATCTAACCAATGTAAACCGAAGATGTATAAAAGCGTGTGAAATTTTCGTAATAAACCAGTATACCGAGTATGCTCAAAAACGACGTGTGTTGTTGGTCTTGATTTACGTCACCCCAAACTACATGCTCTCACGTTACGCCCTAAGAGTTCTACGAGATCTTCAAGCTAAGAAAACGTCTAACTTCGAGATCTTCAAACCCGGATCTGCACGATACGCCCTCAGATCCAACCCCGGAGACGTACGTCACGCCCTCTCGCCACACGACTGGAACTTCAACTCCAGACCTGCACGTTACGCCCTCAGGTCTCCAATCTACGAGACCGTTTTCAGCCTTACAACCTGGAGACAAGATTCATGTCCGCAGCCACCCACGAGCTACGAGAGAGATCTATACAGTCCACTCTCTATAGAGACCACTTCACACTTCATTCAGTATGCTTAAATTTGTTGGTTTTGCCGCCCAAGCTTTACACATTTTGAGATTGTATTATTTGTAGTGTTCTGGGCTTAGTAATAAGACTCTAGATGAGCGAACACTTTTAGATGAACATAGTGTTAAAACAGCGGGACAATCTAAATGCCATATGAAGATGTTGCGGTACTCGTATACATTAAATTATTTTGATATGGAAAATAAAAAGAATATAGTAGTAACGTAGCAGTAAGGAATACAATGCATAGAACATATAATGATAAAGGACAGACGATGAATAAATGTATCGCTTTAATAATTCGGCCAACGAGCAAAATGTTTGCTTCAAGCGGAATGAAAAAAATCTGACAAAAAAAAACACCTCGTCGTTATACAGCAACTGATAAGAGAAGCAAGAATAGTCGAAAATCGACATGAAATGTGTAGAATAAAATCGTATGAATTCAAAGCAGAATACAACTTCGTCGCTTTGTTCACAATACGATTAATTATGAATAGATAATTCTTTAACGCTACAAGTAAACATACCTTAAAATAGGAGTATTCAATATTCAATGAACTAATCAAATCACAAGTAGGTACCTAAACAATCAAATCGAGTAAATCCAAAAGAAACTCAAAACTATAGCAATGAATTAAAAAAAAAACCTTTACACTAATGTTAATTCCCAAACAGCCGCGGCACTCCGATAGCATTTTTTCAAAAAATTGGAGGAATTTTAAAGGAACATCCAAAAAGGCACGTCCGACAATTAAAACCGACCCGGTTACCTACGATTCACAGGCACAAATGATCGTAAGGATGGGATATCCGTACGTACCAGTGACTAGTGAGTGTTCACTACGAACGTAAGACAAAAAATTACTTCGTTATTGCTGCAAGTGATAAGAGAGGCGAAAACAGACGAAAATCGACATGTAATCTGTAGAATAAATCGCGTTTGAACTTGAAGTAAAATAACACTTACAGTTTCGTCCACAGTAAAATTATTTCAATTCAAATAACATTGTGGAATAATAATATAGCTAATTAACACTACAAGAAGGTAGATTAAGACTCATGTAATTAAATCGAATAGATTGATTAAAAATTAAAGGCAGTTAAATGGATCGTATGAATTTGAAGAAAAATGTAATGTTGTCGTTTCTCTTACACTAGGATTAGTTATTGAAATCATAAACAATTACCGATAAATAAGTCATTTTTACAGTAAGAAAGGGTAGACTAAAATTAATATAATTGCATCAGACAGTTTAGTGCGATTGATGTAAGTAGTCAAGAAAATGGCAAAATTCCTGCAAAATTTTCTATTATAAAATGATAAAAAGGTAGAACAGAATATTTAAATTTACACAAAATAAACGCCCCAAATTCTAATTATTTCACTTATATGTATTTTTATATATATAAGATGTAATTTTGCTTAATTAATTACTTGTAGCTAATACTATTGGGATTTGAGCTTTCAGATTTATTAATAAAACACACAAAATACGTTTTACTATTATAGCGTTTATTACTTGTTTATTCGTTTGGTATTATGGAAGACGCGCGCGTATCTCAAACGAGTAATTCATATGAGAGCAGAAATCTTACTACTTGAAAACGAAACAGTTTTACCAAAGTATTACGTCACACTTTTCGCGTTATTTGAAACCTCTACGTTTTCTATATCATTTCTGCCAATTCATTAGATTTATATTTTGTACTGAAGGTTTTCTGTGAATATCCAATACGCCCCCTCAAAATAAAATCTAATAAATTTATGCTATGTTCTAGAGAACTACATAGTTATATATATTGCTACCCTATCTACTTACATATGTATTTATCATAATTATTGTTGATACAATATCCCCTTTTTACGATTTTACGTTCTAAGCATTATACATTTCTATAGCGACTACGTCTTCCATTTCTTTTCTCTTTCTTTCTGGGAGTATTACAATTTAGATTTGGGAAACCCAGAAAAAACCAAATCAGACCTAATGAACACTATTTGATATTTCAAATCGAACTAAACCCATGTTTTAATCTAAATTCTCCTAATTTAGATGCTGCCAATGGTTTCGTCAAGCTGTCTGTCAGCTGCCAGTTGTTCACCTGTGAAATATATTCAAGTTTTAGTATTTCATTCTTAACTTGTTCTCTTGTGAAATGATGTTTAATATTAATATCTATGTGTTTTGACCTTTTGCGATTTGTGGGATTATTTTCAATACCAATACAACCGTTATTATCCTCATAAATTTTAATCGGTTTACTAATAGTCACTTTTTAGGCTATTTATTAATGACTTTATCTATAGTGCTTTTCTAACCGCTTCAAAAAACGCCATGTACTCAGCTTCTGTGGATGAAGCTGCTACAGAATTTTGCCCTTTTGTATTCCTTCAAATTGTACATTTTTCAAACATTTGAAATAGATAACCTGTTGCGCTTTTTCTATCTATGGTATTACCTCCCCAATCAGAGTCGACATAACCACTTAGCAATTCATTGTAGTTTTCTCGAACAAATATCAATTTCATGTCTATGGTTTCTTTAATATACCTAAGAACTCCTTTTAGACTTTGCCATAGTTCTTTATTATACTTATTTGTATATCTACTCAGAATATTAATTTAAGCACTTAACAGGTCGTGTACATAATATTGCATACATCAAACATTTCTTCAGAATTTAAAGTTAGGTAATGTAATTTATTTGGTAAAGGTGTACTAACAGCGTTACAGTTGTTCATGTTGAATTTGTTCAATACTATTTTTAAATAAGCACTTAGATCTAATGACTTTAACTCATCTTTTATGGCTTTTCCCCAATCAACTTTAAAATTTACTTTTAGCTACATCTTTGAAAACACTTTGGAATTTCATTTTCCAATATTTGATTAGCTATTAAGTAATTTTTAAATTCAAAATCATCTTCTTCGGAATCGTAAGATTTTATTGGTTTGGCTTTTAATCTCTCACTCCTTCTGTCCTGCGCATTATTATTTGACTTTCTTAATTTTCACGGAGTTATCAAAACTATTTGAGTTCGTATTTATTTGTTCAGGGACATCCTATATTGGAGATGTTTGACCTTTAATGCAATTTTCAGGGACATCCTTTTTTTATATCCATTTAGCACGTAACCCACAAGAATTCCCTTAGATGATTTACTTTATTCCCACTTCGATTAACTCTTATACATACCTATAAAATGTTTTTAATATTACTCATTGTTACAGCATTTGCTGTTGCAATGACAAGGTCATCTACATAAAGAACCACATAGATATTCATTAAGATATTTCCCTTATCCAAAATATAAATACAGCGGTCAACAGCCGAATTTTGAAAACCTTTTTCTTTTAAAGTTTTATCAAATAATTCAAACCAACATTTTTGCCGCTTGTTTCAATCGATATAAACTTTTATGTAATTTACAGACTTCATTACTTTTACTTTGCACTCCTTTAGGAACGTTCATGTAAATCTCTTCAGTCAGTATACCATTTAAAAAAGGCTGTTTTCACGTCCATACGATAAAATTATTCTGAAACTTGATATTCTTGCTACTGGTGCAAACGTTTCATTATAGTATTTTACCAAATATTCCTGAACGAAACCACGTGCAACGAGTCTTGCTTTATCCTTTAATGAATTTCCAAATTCATTCTATTTCAGTGAAAATACCCATTTATTATTAACTGTATTTTATTCGATGGTCTCGGTACCAATGACCATGTTTTGTTTACGTTAAGAGATTCAATTTCATCTTTTATTTCTTGTTCCCAATGAATTTAATCATCTCGGTTTTGAATTTCTTCATATATGAAGTAGGAATTTCATTTATAACCGAGTAAACACATAAAAGATAATTATCTAAAATATTATGATCAGCTTCTTTATAAGAAATAATTGGATGATTTTTAATTCTTTCACTCCTTCTACACTTCTCAATATTTTGGACTTGTGGAAATGAAATATTCGGAGATGTATATGAAACAAATGTAAGAGAATCTGAAAATGAAATTTGTGGCTCAGCCGGGATACGAACCCGGATCTCCCAATATCGCGTCAGGTGTTCTGCCAATTGAACTACCGAGACACCTATCAATTTCATTTTCGCTGTTCGTGTTAAACGTTTTTGACAGGATGATACGGAGGACGTATTGGTTGTACGCAACACACCGTATCCCTCTCACGTTAATAATGTGGTGTCTTACGTGTTCTCTGATATACAAATGAAACAGATGGAAATATGTTCTCGAAATTAATTCAAAGTGATGGTGTATATGAAACAAATGTAAGAGAATCTGAAAATGAAATTTGTGGCTCAGCCGGGATACGAACCCGGATCTCCCAATATCGCGTCAGGTGTTCTGCCAATTGAACTACCGAGACACCTATCAATTTCATTTTCGATCTTCGTGTTAAACGTTTTTGACAGGATGATACGGAGGACGTATTGGTTGTACGCAACACACCGTATCCCTCTCACGTTAATAATGTGGTGTCTTACGTGTTCTCTGATATACAAATGAAACAGATGGAAATATGTTCTCGAAATTAATTCAAAGTGATGGTGTATATGAAACAAATGTAAGAGAATCTGAAAATGAAATTTGTGGCTCAGCCGGGATACGAACCCGGATCTCCCAATATCGCGTCAGGTGTTCTGCCAATTGAACTACCGAGACACCTATCAATTTCATTTTCGATGTTCGTGTTAAACGTTTTTGACAGGATGATACGGAGGACGTATTGGTTGTACGCAACACACCGTATCCCTCTCACGTTAATAATGTGGTGTCTTACGTGTTCTCTGATATACAAATGAAACAGATGGAAATATGTTCTCGAAATTAATTCAAAGTGATGGTGTATATGAAACAAATGTAAGAGAATCTGAAAATGAAATTTGTGGCTCAGCCGGGATACGAACCCGGATCTCCCAATATCGCGTCAGGTGTTCTGCCAATTGAACTACCGAGACACCTATCAATTTCATTTTCGATGTTCGTGTTAAACGTTTTTGACAGGATGATACGGAGGACGTATTGGTTGTACGCAACACACCGTATCCCTCTCACGTTAATAATGTGGTGTCTTACGTGTTCTCTGATATACAAATGAAACAGATGGAAATATGTTCTCGAAATTAATTCAAAGTGATGGTGTATATGAAACAAATGTAAGAGAATCTGAAAATGAAATTTGTGGCTCAGCCGGGATACGAACCCGGATCTCCCAATATCGCGTCAGGTGTTCTGCCAATTGAACTACCGAGACACCTATCAATTTCATTTTCGATCTTCGTGTTAAACGTATTTGACAGGATGATACGGAGGACGTATTGGTTGTACGCAACACACCGTATCCCTCTCACGTTAATAATGTGGTGTCTTACGTGTTCTCTGATATACAAATGAAACAGATGGAAATATGTTCTCGAAATTAATTCAAAGTGATGGTGTATATGAAACAAATGTAAGAGAATCTGAAAATGAAATTTGTGGCTCAGCCGGGATACGAACCCGGATCTCCCAATATCGCGTCAGGTGTTCTGCCAATTGAACTACCGAGACACCTATCAATTTCATTTTCGATCTTCGTGTTAAACGTTTTTGACAGGATGATACGGAGGACGTATTGGTTGTACGCAACACACCGTATCCCTCTCACGTTAATAATGTGGTGTCTTACGTGTTCTCTGATATACAAATGAAACAGATGGAAATATGTTCTCGAAATTAATTCAAAGTGATGGTGTATATGAAACAAATGTAAGAGAATCTGAAAATGAAATTTGTGGCTCAGCCGGGATACGAACCCGGATCTCCCAATATCGCGTCAGGTGTTCTGCCAATTGAACTACCGAGACACCTATCAATTTCATTTTCGATGTTCGTGTTAAACGTTTTTGACAGGATGATACGGAGGACGTATTGGTTGTACGCAACACACCGTATCCCTCTCACGTTAATAATGTGGTGTCTTACGTGTTCTCTGATATACAAATGAAACAGATGGAAATATGTCTCGGTAGTTCAATTGGCAGAACACCTGACGCGATATTGGGAGATCCGGGTTCGTATCCCGGCTGAGCCACAAATTTCATTTTCAGATTCTCTTACATTTGTTTCATATACACCATCACTTTGAATTAATTTCGAGAACACATTTCCATCTGTTTCATTTGTATATCAGAGAACACGTAAGACACCACATTATTAACGTGAGAGGGATACGGTGTGTTGCGTACAACCAATACGTCCTCCGTATCATCCTGTCAAAAACGTTTAACACGAACATCGAAAATGAAATTGATAGGTGTCTCGGTAGTTCAATTGGCAGAACACCTGACGCGATATTGGGAGATCCGGGTTCGTATCCCGGCTGAGTCACAAATTTCATTTTCAGATTCTCTTACATTTGTTTCATATACACCATCACTTTGAATTAATTTCGAGAACATATTTCCATTCGGAGATGAAGTTCTCGCGTGTATATCAGTCTCTAATTTCCTTTTGACAGTTTCACCTACTGACTTTATTTTATCATTATCATTATCAGCTTCAACAACTAATTTCCTTTCATCAGTTGTTCCTACTGATTTATTTACTGATTTACCGGGTATACTCCCTATATCAGTTTCTTTTCCTCCCTTATTAAGTTTATTACCTAATTTCGGAATTTTATTTCTGCTTGATTGTGACAGATTATCTGATTCAGTTATATCAGATTTATGAGAATTTTGTTTTGGCCTTCATACCAAAAAATTAATCTCATCCACGAGAACTTCTCGCACTGTCGCAAACATTTCAGTCTCCACATCCCACACATTGTAACCATTCGGATCATACCCTACAAGAATACCTTTTGAAGATTTTGAATCAAACTTTTATTTTCTTGTGTTATTGTGTATGTACTGTTAGGAAAATTAATATATCATAAATGAAAATGTCCAATTTCCCAAAAACACCATATAATAACTCTTAATTGAATACAATCATTTCTTCGAGAGAGAACCAGCCCGGAATGAATAAATAATATCCCGAATAATTCTCGTATCAGTAACATAATACTTCTACTCTAAACATAATTTTTAGGAGAGCACGCGAGATCAGCTCCTCTTGGGACACTGCGACGTCAGCACCTTAAACGTCGCTTACAGCACACTGTTGAACCAAAAACTTTTTAAATATTTTAATGTTGGCTTTTTATTATGCCAAATTTCATATGGTGTTTTATTCTCCTTTATGGCTTTAGTAGGACTTCTATTTATTAAATAAGTAACAGTTAACACTGCTTTACCCCAAAAAACTTTTGCTAACTTTGAATCGTGTAATTTTACACGCAAAAATCTTTCATCTCTCTCGACAAATATTCCCTTCCATTGTCATAATACAGATTAACTAATTTTAAATTGAAATGGGCTTCAGATTTCAACACGTAATCTTAAAACGCAGTAAAAACATCTGATTTGTAAGTAATTGAATATGTTACTGTATAATGAGTGTAGTCGTCAACAGATATAAAAAAAAATTATTTTTATTGTCAATAGTTGTAAGAGTGATTGGGCCATCACAAACATCGGAATGTACAATAAACAAAGGTCTTTTAATATAATTTTTATGTTTGAAACTTGCGAATGGCAATCGAACTTATTTACCATTTATTCATGCTTCACATAATTCCTCTGTTGGTGTAATTTGATCAATTTGGCGTAGATCTTCAATAATTTTATGAATTTTTAATTGTATAAATTTAGATTTTCCGATGTGACCTAGACGTTTATGCCAAAGATTATAATCTTTTGTTAAAGCACTTAATGCATTGTTAATTCTACGTATATTTACCATTCGTTTGATAATTTGAAAACCAATGCACATCAAGTTATTTAAAGGCTTACCTGTCATTACAGTCTTACCACCCTTATTAACTTTTTACGCCTTCCTTATCAAAAATATTCGTCATTCCAGCTTGTTGCATCCTTCGAACAGACAGCAAATTGTACGGGACTTCTCGGCAGTAGAGTACATCCTCAAGAACTCCTTGATATCTCCCACTGTTGACATGAATTATCCCTTTCTTTGTGGCTGTGATGAACGATTCCTTCTTCGCTACTGAAATCTTCAGTGGATACTGCAATTCAATACAGCTGCTCAATAGATCTTCAAATATGATGAAGTGTTGGGTCTATGTTGTTTCACTCTGTAGTTTCAGAGTTAGTAGTTTCTTCCTGATGGCTAACTGCGTGGAAGTGACGGTGCGACAGCTTCGTCGTCCATTTCACCAATCACCGGTTATTCTTCATCAATTGCTTGTTAACGTTAAGTTCGGTTAATAACGCGCGAATCACTACTTTTGAAAGTTCACTAAAGTATTTTGAATTTACACGTAATCTGGGCCCATAACCTATTGGGATTTGAGCTTTCCGATTTATTAATAAAACACACAAAATACGTTTTACTATTATAGTGTTTATTACTTGTTTATTCGTTTGGTATTATGGAAGAAGCGCGCGTATCTCAAACGAGTAATTCATATGAGAGCAGAAATCTTACTACTTGAAAACGAAACAGTTTTACCAAAGTATTACGTCACACTTTTCGTGTTATTTGAAACCTCTAAGTTTTCTTAGAAGGAATATCATTTCTGCCAATTCATTAGATTTATATTTTGTACTGAAGGTTTCCTGTGAATATCCAATAAATATAATGTGTCTCCAAATGATTGTCATCTAGTTGGCGTTGGAATTTCTGTGCATGTAATTTTCGATGTGCCGCGCTCTATTGATTTGAACCTATCTAATTCTGACAACAAGTGACACTTCGAACATTTATGGTGACACTGGCAATCAGTACTGCTGGTAATTAACGGGCCTTTTCAGGGCCAAAACAAATACTAGAAATAGACAAATACTCAGAATTCGTTTTCTTTTGACAGAGAAAAACCAGAAGTTAAAAGAGGTTAAGTAGGTTATTTTGAGGTTATGTATAGCTACTAGAAACTCCTATTTTCGCAAGGCGGGTTTTTTATTTTACTTGGGAATTCCACAGCCAACTAGATGACAATAATTTTGAAACCTGCTGTATAATTTTTATTACAGATGTATAGAATTAGGCACAAATATAATTATTTCGTGGTATACAATATGGTTTCTTAAGTTCAAAAATATTATAGGTAACCCTATTCTATACAGGAGACTTCATACATTATCTACATTGTTGTACTTGGAATACTGCAATTATTTTCTTTATTACTTCTTTTTAAGTTAAATAAGGATACCTGACTAAACCGTATTTTTAAAACTTTTTTTAAATGTCTTAAAGAACATTTTATTCCTAAATTTTTTATTTTGTAGTCCATTTTTCTTTAAAACGTTTTAAAGTTAAAAAGCTTAAGTTAGCTGTGCTTTTATTTGAAACATTTTTAGAGCGTTCGTTAACTCTAATATTGGAATGCTATCATAAGCTTTCTTCTCTAAGTCGATCAAAGCAATATGAACTCATCTACTTCTCTGTATTCTTTTCTCAGTAAAATTAATCTGTAGATCGATAGATATTAGGAATGAAATTGATTTCAATTTGTTATTATTTTAGTCAGATGTGTCAGATCAATTCTACAAAAATTCATTAATGACAATATTAATTTAAATGCCGTTGAATATTATCACATTATTCAAACTACTCTTTTTGTTTCGAATAGTCTTGTTAATTAGAGGATTATATTTAGCATACAGTTTTTTTTTGTCATCGGTATTAAGTTAAAAAAATGTTTTAAGTTTTATATTTATGCTAAATAGGGTGATTAATTGGAAAAAATTTTTGATCGAATTCATCACTGTAATCTCATTTTCATATTCATCACTATTCTTAGTCCCATATTAATTACATATTGATAATAAAATTAAAAGTAACATATTTCTGGTAAATCATATTAAACATATTTAATATAATTAATATTTTAATTTTTTTTATTTGGGTTATTTCTCCTTACTATACAAAATAGTTATACTTCACAAGTTTATTAATCAAAATAGTCATCTCAATAGCGTTGGCTAATTTCAGATTAATCAAAATTCTTTATCTAAAAAATAAAATAAAAGAACAGCTTACAGCTATTGCTATTATCCAATTTTCTTTATAACTATCCATGGTCAAAGGGATCGTAATTTAAACTTTAACTTGTGTTAATTAGAATGAATAATTGGATCGTATTTTGATCCAGTTAGTCATTTAAATTTAATTTTGGTATTCATCACTTTATTTGAATATACGTTAATTAAATTAAATATTCATAATTAAATCTCAAAACAATTTAGCTGTAAATAATGTTATGTAATCAATTAATTTAATAATTTAACTCTTGCTGTTTTGCTATTTCTCCAAAATATAAAAAAATATGCTTTACCAATGAATTGGTCTGTCGGTAAGTATAATTCATTCATCAGCTTTAGATAATTGCATATGATTCCAATTACTCTTCCCTTTATACATAATTTTCGTTATGTAAAGAATTATATTAGTTAGCGCCAGTTTTGAACATATACCTTCTTTTAAAAAAAAACCAAAGAAAAGTTATAAACTTTCCATTTTTGGTCTAATTGTGTATAATTCGATAATTTTGTTCAGTTCTTCCCATTGACATATATCTTATTTTTTCTTAACAGACGTTGTTTAATTTATTGATAGAAAGGTCTCCGAGCAACTTATATGAAATAAATATTGTTATATGTATGTAATATAATTTTATAAATAATTTAATTACTGTTATTTGAACTATTTCTCCACCCTTCGGAAAGAATACTAATTTTTCAAAGGTTCCATAAGAAGATAAATAAATTCAAAGATGATATACTCTTTAAAAGTAAATTATTGCTATTCTAAATATCTTTGTTAATTTGAGACATACACTTTATTCCCCAATTTTCATAACAGTCATTTACCTCGAACGAAAGGAATACAATTTCCAACTCCAAATATATGTAAACTAGTGCTTTTGATAAGTTCATTTTATTTGTAATCTCATTTGCGTATCTGATTCATCGACCACAAATATTTTGTAAACGTATTTTTAATTTAAACTAAATATTCCTGCCATGTCTGATTTAATTTTTAATTGACGAGATCTCTGTAATTTACGCATATTTGTCATACATAGTTAATTAAAAATTAAGGTAATTGGGTAGTAAATCGGAACCTTCTAATATGACTAATTTCATAATCAAATTTGTCACTAATACTAACGATACACTGAATCATTATTTTTAATTAGAATTTATAAAAAAATAATTAGATGCCTTAATTTATTATCTCTAGCGCCGTAACAATTATATTCGTCCATGTTGATATTTAATTAATAATCGGTAATGCTTTTATATAGTGAACATTTTAATGTTCTCAGGAAATGGTTGTATGCAAACGAGGAGATAAAAATAACACAGTAACAACATTAATTTAATAAAATTAGAGTTCGTTTAATTCTATCAGAAAAACAAGCTTAATTTCAAAATATATAACGAAATTCCCTGAAAAACGTTTGGGATAAGAATATTGCGAAAGTAGAGAAATTATTAGAAAATTACAGAAAATTAGTTAAATGTATTGCATTACTTTACAAATGAAAATTTGAAAATTGGATGAAAATTTGTCTGAGAGCTGCCAAAATATATTCTTGGTAAGATATAAAATTACTATTTTCCAGTACTTTATTGTGTAAATATTCAAAATAAGCGATAATATATAGATATGAGATATAGAGATATGTATATAAATATGTGTGTATTATAAATTGTGGTACACCAAAATTTTAAGAAATGCATAAAAGAATGGAAAGAAGTTGACGAAAGGATTATGAAGTTAGAACTGCACAAGAATGGACATGAAATAGTGGTGTTATGGGTCTACGCACCTACAGACGATTCGGAAGCGGAGGTCAAGGAAGATTTTTTCAACAAACTGACACAGGTTCTAAGTGAAATAAATTCTCGAAAAGAACTCGTTTTAATGGGCGACCTCAATGGAAGAACAGGAAGACAAGAAGATTCCCCAATAGTTGGAAAATACGGAGAAGTAATTAAGAACGACAACAGACAACGCCTAATAGAGATGTGCGAAAATTTTTCACTTAAAATCCAAAACGGATTCTTTCCCCATAAGAAAATACACCAATATACCTGGCAACAACCAACAAGAGGCTTAAGATCCATAATTGACTATATTATTCAACCTTAAAAGACCAAAATCCATACAACCGATGTTAGAGTATATAGAGGACCGGAATGTGGATCCGATCATTTCATGGTACGAGCTTCAATGATTTGAAAGTATAAAAATTCTAAATTACAACAAAATAACATCGAAACAAAAAATATCGAAACTTTCAGATATAATTTAGACAGCTTAAAACAAGGCTCGGTCAAATTTTTATATAAAACAAGATTAGCTGCAAAACTACGAGAACCTTTAGAAGGAAACGCGGCAGAAAGCTACGAAAAAATCAAAGAAGCTATCCACGAAGCTGCGAATGAAGCAATCGGAAAAAGAGCTGCAAAACCGGTAAAGGTACAGGAATGGTGGAAAACGGAGTTGGAAGGAAAGGTAAAACTGAAAAAGTGGGCATTAAATACTAGAGACGAAGAAGACTGAAAATTATATGCAAGACTAAACAGAGAAGTGAAGAGAGATGTAGCCAGAAGTAAAAACAATATGTGGGAAAGAAGATGTGAAGAACTGGGAAGATACATGGGAGGAACAAAAATATCAGAAGCTTGGAAAATGATCAAGAACTTAAGAAAAGGAGAAAAACAAAGATGTAATCTAAGCCTTATTTCATTAGAACAATGGGAAACGTATTATAGGGAATTATTAACTGAAACACGAGACGAATTCAAACTGACAGAGATAACTATTGACCCAGCAAAGACTGATACAAAGCCGATTTCAATAAATGAACTACGAAAGGCCTTGAAATATTCAAAAAATAAAAAAGCATCGGGGCCTGGAGATATTCCTATTGAATTAGTCAAGTTTGGGCCAGATGTGCTACTAGAGAAAGTAGTTGAAATTATGAATAAATGTATGATTGATGGCGACGATATTCCAGAAGACTGGAATTTTGGATATATGAGCTCCATCCACAAAAAAGGAAGCAAAACGCAATGCAAGAATTATAGAGGCATATGCGTGACTAGTTCAATGGGAAGATTGTATGGCAGGATACTAAAAACCCGACTAGAGGCCTGTATCATGGATATCGAAGAACAAAGTGGTTTTCGAAGTGGGAGATCCTGTCTTGACAATACGTTTACCCTAAAGCAGGTTTTAGAAAAAAGAATGGCCAGGAATATGGAAACACATATTATGTTTATTGACCTGGAAAAGGCCTACGACTCAGTTCCTCTAAATATGTTATTTAAGGTACTGAGGAAAAGCGGTATTAATGAAACCTATGTAAGAGCTATTCACAACATATATAAAAACACGGAATGCGTGGTGAAATCAGGTTCACAGATAACTAACAAAATAAAAATTACAAAAGGGTTGAAACAGGGTTGTAGCTTGTCACCAACTCTATTTAAGATATATTTGCAAGAAACCCTCAACGAATGGCGAAGAAAATGCTCAGGCATGGGGATAGAGATAGGGGAATCAAACTTGTATACAATGCTCTTTGCCGACGACCAACTAATAGTAGCTAACGATGAAGACGATATCAGTTACGTGATGAGGAAATTATTGGAAGAATTAAAAAAATATGGTCTACAAGTGAATGTTAGTAAAACAGAATACCTTTGTGTAGGAAAACAAGGCACGGATTTAAAAATCGAAGACGACACAATAAAAAGTGTTGAAAAATATAAATACTTAGGAGTCTAATTACACAAGACGGTAAAGATGACCAAGATATTGAAAACAGAATAAGGCAAGGGAAGACAGTCATACAACAACTGAATGGTATATTGTGGTCAACAAAAATTAGACTGGAAACTAAGAAACTACTTTATAAAAGCATAGTAGAACCGATAACAACATATGGTGCAGAAACATGGAAATTAACACAAAAGAAGAAACAAAAATTGGAAGCTATTGAAATGGACTTTTTCAGAAGATTTTGTCGAATGTCAAGAATAGAACGTATCCCAAATGAAAGAATTAAAGAACGCGCACAAATGAAAAGCACAATTGTAGAACGAATTGAACAACGACAATTGATCTGGTATGGACACGTTATGAGGATGGGACCAGATAGATTACCACGCATTGCGGCAGATTATAATCCAACAAATAGAAGGAAAAGAGGACGACCAGCACATACATGGGAAAAAGGCTTAGAGCAAGCTATGATGAAAAGAGACCTTAAAGAAAATGATTGGCATGGTAGGAGGTTATGACGAAAGAGCTGCGGGAAGCGGCAGCAGCTGTATATATATATATATATATATATATATATATATATAATATATATAAATCGTTGCGAGTTTGCAGAATAGTTGTTTTGGGAAATATTTAGAAAAACAACTGAATCATGCTGCAATTAAAGTAGTTATTATAGAAAAATTAAATACTATTGTAACGAAATAAAAACCATAATAGCCTGCCATAAAGTTAAGCGCCTTTCGGAATGACTTCAAAGAATTCCGCACGAGATAGGTTCGGGGAACTGGTGCCATTCTTGGAAAGCCGTTCGAGTTTCTAGTACTATCTAGAAGGTTACCGAGCAAAGGACCGGAAACGTCTCGAAGTTTCTGGACTTCCCATACGGCTATAAATAGCAGACGGAGAGCGATACGGGGGAAGTCGACGGATGTCGACTGTAGTCGTATACAGTCGCCGGCAGACTGGTCGACGGATGTCGGACAAGCCGGCGGTAAGATAAATAAACAATGTGCAATATAAATTAATTAGTTAAGTAGTAGTAAGTGAAATAAGATAAATTAGATTAAGTATTAGCAGTTAAGTGTAGTGTAAGTGTACAAATAAATTAGCGTGTAAGTGGTTAAATAAATTAAGTAAGACAACTCGTGTCGTGTAGTAATTCTCGCGTAGGTAAAAACGTTACACTATATTCTGCAGATAATGCAACAATGGGCAATTTTAAATCAAAGTTTCTACTGTAATCATATGTAAGTGAAAATTTTTAATTTGTAGGAATAGCTTCACTAATTGCTAATATTTTGCAAAAATATATCACAATAAAAAAATTATTAATTTCGCTGATATTTCTTAAATATTATTTCAATAAACAAAACTTTAAGGAACATTTTATATGTTTCAATTTTTGATTCGATTAATGTGGTTAATTTATAAGTAAATTCGATAACACTACATAACTTTCAGTACGATATGAATAAAAAAATTTGTGGAGAATAACCAACGTGTTGTTGGAACAAAAATTATTTGAAATAGTAGGCGTTCAATTTAATTGTGAAACTATTCTACTTGCCGTGCCTCCAGAAGAGTGTAGGTTTACCATAATATAAATATCATATTTGATATTTTCTTCGAGAATTACTGAGAATAATATTTAATAAAAATTATTTATTTAGAAGCAACATTGTAATAGTGAAAGACAGGTTTCCCTCAAAATTTCAGTCATAAACGTTCTTAATAATATGTAATTACCTTTTTCGCGGCATCCTGATCGTATGTTTTATATGGATAAGGTAATATAACGATTAATTACAATATACTGTAACGAAACAGAAACCGTAATAGCCTGCCATAAAGTTAGGTGCCTTTCGGAATGACATCAAAGAATTCCGCACGAGATAGGTTCGGGGAACTGGTGCCATTCTTGGAAAGCAGTTCGAGTTTCTAGTATTATCTAGAAGGTTACCAAACAATGGACCGGAAACGTCTCGAAGTTTCTGGGTTTCCCATACGGCTATAAATAGCAGACGGAGAGCGATACGAGGGAAGTCGACGAATTCGACGGTAGTCGTAAATAGTCGCCGGTAGACTGGTCGACGGGTGTCGGCCAGGCCGGCGGTAAGACAAACAAACAGTGTGCAATATAAATTAATTAGTTAAGTAGTATGTGCAATATAAATTAATTATCTAAGTAGTAGTAAGTGAAATAAGATAAATTAGATTAAGTATTAGCAGTTAAGTGTAGTGTAAGTGTACAAATAAATTAGCGTGTAAGTGGTTTAAATAAATTAAGTAAGAAAACTCGTGTCGTGTAGTAATTCTCGCGTAAGGTAAAAACGTTACAATACCAATAAAAAAACATTCACCTTAACTAAGGTTTTATTTTAGGTAAACCTTAGAAGTTAGAAGTAAATCACGTATTGATTGTATATGAGTTAATATTATATATGTTACTGTAATGCGAGAAGTAAACAACGCGACACCAACTACGACGCGTAGACAGCTGCACGAATTTTCCCGTTTGTTGTTTACGAAAAGCAATTAATTGGTAACCTTATGAACATTTGCTGCGTAGGCTTCTAGAATGTACTAGAATGTTCTCGATCAGGGTTGGGGGTGTATATATAAGGGGGCTTGTGATCGAGGGTGTTAGTTAGAAGTAGAGAAGCAGAAGTGAACGCGACATACGATCCGAATGCGGAGCAGTACAAATAAATTATGTAGTGTCTAGTCTAGTGAACAAGTAGTTTAGTGTGTTAAATAAATTAGTGTTCAATTAATGTAAATAAATTATAAAATAAACGTTACATTGGTGTCAGAAGTGGGATCATGAAGAAGTTACGCGAATTAAATGTGGCCGAGTTAAAAAAAGAACTCGAGGAACGGGAATTGGAAACAGGAGGGAGGAAGACCGAACTCCAGGACCGACTCTCGGCATTTTTGAATGAAAATGGCCAGGACCCGGAAGTTTTCGAGTTCGAAGACGACGACACACTCGATACCCTTGCTGGAACCACGATATTTTCGAACTTGGATTTAAAAAGCGGCTATTGGCAAGTCGAAATGGACCCTGCCGATAAGGTAAAGACGGCATTTACCTTCGGTAACGGCCTGTGGCATTTTACAGTCATGCCATTCGGACTTTGTAATGCCCCAGCGACGTTTGAGAGGCTGATGGAGAGCGTGCTAATGGGTCTGACGTGGAAAACGTGCCTAGTCTATTTGGACGATGTCATCGTGATGGGCAAGACCTTCGAAGGACATCTGAAAAACTTAGAGGACGTCTTCCAGAGACTGCAAGGTGCGGGACTGAAACTGAACCCTAAGAAATGTCAGCTCTTCAGAAGGAAGGTCTCATACTTAGGGCACGTAGTGAGCAGAGAGGGCGTCGCCGTTGATCCGGACAAGACAAGTACGGTGAAGGAGTGGCCAATACCGGTAGATAAACATCAGTTGAGGAGTTTTCTGGGCCTCTGCACGTACTACCGACGATATGTCCGGATGTTCTCCGACGTCGCTAAGCCGTTGACAAGGCTCACGGAGGAAGGACGAAACTTCTGTTGGGATGAGGAATGCCAGTCTGCCTTCGACGAGCTGAAGAGGAAGTTGATCAGTGCCCCAGTGCTGAGTTTTCCTCTGCCAGAAGGACAGTTCATCCTGGACACCGACGCGAGCAATGTGGGAATTGAAAGTGTTCTGTCGTAGCGCCAGGAGGGACAAGAACGTGTCCTTGGATACTTCAGCAAGGTACTCTCCAAACCAGAAAAGAATTACTGCGTCACCCGGCGTGAATTATTGGCCATCGTCAAGTCCATCGAGCACTTCCATAAATATTTGTGTGGAAGGAGGTTTCTGATCCGGACCGATCTTGCTGCTCTTAAATGGCTCCTCCAGTTTAAGAATCCCGAAGGACAGATCGCTCGCTGGATCGAGAGGCTCCAGGAGTATGACTTTGTCATAGAACATCGGCCAGGACAGAGTCATGGAAACGCAGACGCACTCTCGAGAAGACCATGCCCTGATGAGTGTCCTCATTGTCATAGAGGTGAGGAAAAGTCCGAGAAAGTCTATCGAATGACCGTGGTCGCCGAGGAATGGACACCATCCTCGTTACGACAAGAGCAAGGAAAAGACCCGGTTCTCAAAGAAATCCTGGTTTGGAAAGAGGGAGGAGAGCGTCCTGAGTGGCAAAAGGTATCACCTGGCTCGCCAAAACTCAAGAGCTATTGGGCACAGTGGGACTCGCTAGTGGTTGAGGATGGACTACTAAAACGCGTACTGGAGAGCCAAGACGGGACGGAGGAAAGACGGCAGTTGGTAATTCCCTCTAGTAAAATCCCGGAGGTCTTGCGGCACCTTCACGACGGATCGTCTGGCGGACATTTAGGGATCAAGAAAACGCTGCAGAAGGTACGGGAGCGCTTCTACTGGATCAATTGTTCAGACGACGTGAAGGACTGGTGCAAGAAATGTACTACATGCTTTGCAAGTAATGGGCCACAAAGACGACCGAAAGCTCCCATGAAACAATATAACGTCGGAAGCCCCTTCGAAAGAATCGCTATTGATATAGCAGGACCCTTCCCTGAGACCGAAAAGGGGAATAAATACATCTTGGTCGTGATGGACTACTTTACGAAGTGGGTAGAAGCGTACCCTCTCCCTAATCAGGAGGCAGAGACAGTGGCTGATGTGCTAGTGAAGGAGACGATCTGCCGGTTTGGAGTACCCATGGAATTACACTCGGATCAAGGAAGAAACTTTGAGAGTGGCCTATTCCGGAGGATCTGTGAGAAGTTTGGGGTACGAAAAACAAGAACCACGGCCCTTCACCCTCAGTCTGACGGCATGGTAGAACGAATGAATCGCACCCTCAACCGCTATCTAGCGAAAATGTTCTCGTCACATCAAAGAGACTGGGACGAACACGTGCCGTTCTTCCTGATGGCCTACCGCTCGGCCGTTCATGAGTCGACAGGACAAACTCCAGCCAAAGTCCTGTTCGGGCGAGAACTTAAACTGCCCTGTGATCTAATCTTTGGCGCTAGACCGGACGAGGACGTTTCGGGGGAAGATTACGTCTCCAGGATGCGGCAAAGGATGAACGAGATTCACGATCAAGTCCGATATCAACTAAATATCGCCAGTGATCGCATCAAAGAGCGTTACGACATCAACGCTAAAGAGGGTGGCTACCAAATGGGAGATCGAGTTTGGCTGTACAACCCACAGAAGAAACGTGGTTTGTCCCCTAAGTTACAGACCAATTGGGAAGGTCTCTATGTTGTGAAGAAACGAATCAATGACGTGGTCTACCGGGTAAGCAAACTACTAAATGGCAAGCCGAGAGTGGTGCACTTCAATCGGTTGGCACCCTATGAGGGATCGCACGATGAGGCGGAGGTTCCCCGAGTAAGAAACACGTTGGCGCAGGAGAACGAACTTTCGTTCGAAGAATTTATGAGCGCCTACGGGGGTACCGGAAAAGCACGGTATGGGGTAACCTGTGAAAAACAACAGGATTTTTTCAGCGTACCTGAAGAATACTCGTTGGCCCATTGTTTGTCCACCGACCTGGTAATGTCACGAGGTATCGCCACGGTTTTCAAGAAGAAGTACGGGCGCTTGGAACAACTCAGAGCGCAACTCCCGGAGATTGGCAAGGTTCTGGAACTACGTGACAACGTAAGACACATCTTTTATCTGGTTACGAAGGAGATCGGGTCCCTTAAACCATGTTATCACGATGTATGGCGAACCTTGCATAGGCTACGAGACCGACTGCTGGAGCTCGACATCAGGAAGCTAGCTGTCCCCAAGTTAGGTGCTGGACGAGATCAGCTGGACTGGAGGGTTGTCCGGAACATGCTGGAAGTAGTGTTGAAGAATACCGGAGTGGAAGTTTTAGTCTGCTGTTTTGGGCCTGCACCATGTCGACTCGGGAAGACGGTCCCCTGTTATTTTGACGCCACGTCTCGCTGTAAGCGGGGGGCTAACTGCAGGTTCCTGCATGGGCCTACCAGGGATACGTTCCGAGACGAAACGTCTCTATGGCGGGGGCAGTGTAATGCGGGAAGTAAACAACGCGACACCAACTACGACGCGTAGACAGCTGCACGAATTTTCCCGTTTGTTGTTTACGAAAAGCAATTAATTGGTAACCTTATGAACATTTGCTGCGTAGGCTTCTAGAATGTACTAGAATGTTCTCGATCAGGGTTGGGGGTGTATATATAAGGGGGCTTGTGATCGAGGGAGTTAGTTAGAAGTAGAGAAGCAGAAGTGAACGCGACATACGATCCGAATGCGGAGCAGTACAAATAAATTATGTAGTGTCTAGTCTAGTGAACAAGTAGTTTAGTGTGTTAAATAAATTAGTGTTCAATTAATGTAAATAAATTATAAAATAAACGTTACATTACATATTGATCTATATATAATGCCGTACAATGACTAGAGGGGTAAAAATATCGTTTTTCTGTTATCAGTGGTGGAATTAGGGAACGTTGTAAAAACTTCTTTTATATCTAATTCAGTGCTTATTAGACTTTACAGGTGAAACTGCGAAGAGTTTATCACTTTCGTTTCCATAACGTTCATTCAAAAGCAAAATTAAGGTATCGTCAAGTTATTGTGTCCTTTAAATCTTAAGGCTACAGGGCACAACAATAGCCTAATTATGAAATAACCTATCATGTATGCATTTTTGTTAATTAATAATTATTATCTTGAGATTAAGTTAGCGTGGGATATAACATATATTTAGTAGGAATTGAAGTTTGTAATATAGGGAAAACTTCTTCCTCTATCTGGTAGCACAAAGTATGAATATGTATTTCCTGCTTATAAATGAATGAGCTTTTTACTATCGTGAATAGTATATATATTTCCTGTTTGGTGAAACGTTTAAACTAAAGAACAGGATCTAGATAAGATGAAAGGTAATTTCCTTGTGCTTTTGTGGGTTTCAATTAGTGCTATTTACATTCCATTTTGTTTCTTTTTAGGTAAATTCCTACGTGGCATATATAAACTAACATTTGTTGTGTTAATACAAAATGTACTTAAAGTATCCAACTGAAGTCTAGATCCACAAGTTTCTCCAAACAGTAAACCAACATTCAAATTTAATTAATTTCGCATAGTATTAAATACATTTAAGGCGTTCAAAACATACCTTAAACCCACCTGAGTTCCTATCTGTCCTGCCCCGAGGCACGCGTCTACACATTCCGAGAATTATCTCGATAGCACGCATCTCCTCCCCCCCCCTCGACTTCTCCCTTCCTCATCGAAATCCCACTCCTCCTCCTCCGAAAAACAAATTACACACATCTTCCCATCGACTACTTGTTAACTTTCATCATACTAATCACACTGGATGTGGAACTTCCACTGTAATTTCCAGCGGAAACTCAAACAAAGATAAAGGGGGATAGAGGGGAGGATAGCGACTCCGCATACAGTGTGTATGATAACGACGAAAACTCGAAACAATAAGCGGTTAGTCTACCTTGAAATTTCTGCTCGGAGCGTCGAAGGTCCCGAATTTAATTATCAAAAGACGAAAGTTCGAAAAGGAGTTCGAAAGGAGTTCGGATGGGATTGTGGAGTCGTCTGGGTTTTCGGTAGCGATTTGTATGGTCGGAGGGAAATGCACAATAGGTTCATTTTCTGATCCGCCTTCTTTGCTTTGAATACTACCTAAAACCTTCAACAGGCGAAGAAATTTAAATTTGTTTAATATTCAGTGAAATAATGTATGTTAGCAAACTAAAGAAAGAGTAGGAAATGCTCAACAGAACATGAAGTATTCTGCAACAAATATATATCTATTAAAGAAGGAATTATTTTTCTTCTTCGATTGCCTATCGGTTTTGGTGGATGTTGACGACCACATAACCAAACTTTTCTCTGTCTCTGGCAGTATGGGTAAGCTCTCTAATTGTATAATTCCATTGCCTAATATTTCGAGCCCATGACATTTATTTTCGCTGTTCAGAATCCTGTAAGCAATAGGAATTAAAAATGTCATAAATATCTATTACTGTAGCGTCGCGTACGTATCAGAGATTTCGATCGTTATAACTGACCGTACACTTCACGTGCCAACTTAATATTGGGAAATGAAAACACGTAATTGTAACTCCGGATTTACTAAACTATTGTCGCGATGCGGCCCCAATTAGCGAAAATAGGTCGCCGTCTAAGCTTATTCAGCACCGAGGCGACCTTAAACCGAAGGACGATACGACTCTCGGACGTCGGACAGGTACGACATCGCGTTCGTAAACATCCCGCTTGTATTTATACAGCTCGATCATAACGATTAGGAAGTCAGTCTGTCACCTAGAATCACGTCACGCTGCCCGTCTGAGAGCCCGTCCTTTTCGGCATGCCGCTAATTGGAGGAGCCTCGCACCTGTTGCCCTTCGTCAATCTAAAGTAAGCAATCATGTCTCTTTTGACCTTTTTTCTTATTTCTTATCATTTGCTCATTTGCCTTAATTTTGTACGATGTTCTCTCCCCTATATTTAGTGTCCAAATAAATATTGTTATGTGTTACCATGCTTTCTTTTTAGCTTCTTCCTAGCTACACTCCCAACCCGAGCACTCCCTTTGGACCTTAGGTCCTCAGGCGTGTGACACTATTTAAATGCAAAAATTTAAAATACAACGGAATAGGTGAAGATAGATGGTGATTCTCTCGTAGTTAGACGAAGATTGCTTCTTAAAATTAAATTTCTCAAAAGGTAGAGATGGAAACGCGATCTCCGCATATTGGTCAGATTGATTTCAGCCCCTTTTTACTCGTCGCTTATTGGTTGAAAATCACCCCGGTTGAATAATAGGCGTTTTGACCATCGCTGAAGATCGCAGCTTTCATCTCATATACAGATCGTACGCACAAGTTTTAGAAATCGCGACGTACCCTATTTCTCCGAAATGTGGTCAAAAAAAACTTTCTTTTAAAATACTCGATGACTTTCCCGAAGGGCCTTTATTACCCTTACGGTTAAATTGTTTACTTGACATTTGATTTATAGTAAATAAATCTGGAAGAAGTATTGGGTACTCGAGGTGACAGCAATATTGACCACTGTAAATCAACATCGGTGCAACAATAAATTAAAAAATGTCACTTCCATATAGCTAAGTACTACAGAAGTTCCACAAACCAAACGGTTTCAAACAATTTTCTACTTTGCTCCAAGTTAATTTTGTTTAAAATCACATAGGTATTATAGGTATAAATAACTACTTTTAATTGATTGTTTAATCGGAGGACCCTAGAAATTGACCAATTCGAAATAACGAGCAATTAAGCAGACACGGTTTACAACTGTCGTAAAATGAAAAGTGGCGCGATAATTGGGAAATTTTATTTTAGAAGCAGAGGTGAGATTTGGAACAGTAGGAGGCGATAGGAATGAGGTGTGGTGGACGTGATGGTTACAGGACCTTCGCTCGTCGAACTTCAGTCTAAAAATGACATGGAAAGAAAAAAAGGGAAACCTAATAAAGCGAGGTTGTCAATATTATTTTGGATTTGTAAGATGGACGATAAAAGCACCTCATCAGGAATTAGAACAGAAAAATCTTCATAAGGTTTGCAAGACAGTATGGAGGAAGCAGGAAGAGAAAGAAATTCTAAATCGAACCATTGGAATGCTATTTCACCACCGAGTCAGAAAAAATTATACGACCATGTTTATTTTTGAATGGCGACGTCAAGGGTTTAATATAATCTAGAAACTTAAAGGATTTTATAAAATATGTCTGCACTCATATGCAGTACGGTTGGTCTTAAACCAAGTAGATCTGCACGAAATTATGACATGTAGAGCCCAGATATATAATGGGATTTTGTTAATTTTGAGCTCCCCTTTTGGACACATGTTACCTGTATTGGTATTTAGTTTTTTGTTATTCTATAACGTTGACAACGTTTCTACTAATGTCCGTAAACGATATACAAAATTTAGTTAATAAGGCCGTCATGAATCGAAAATAGGGTAAAAAATTTCACCCAGACTGCTGAAATAATTATTAGTTATTTATTATACAAGCGGATAAAATGAACGTTTAACGAGCAATATGTTTAAACGCGCGCGCGGCGCAGCCGCAAGCGCGTTAATATCGCGAGTTAAGCGATCATTGTATCCGCGAGTGTATTACAACGTTTTATTCAATTTTGCCACATATAAACTGGCGTTTAGCGGAGTAAGTCCAATTTTGAAGAGAAAATTTGACAGATTACAACTTTAGTGCCGCAACCTTGATAACGACAAAAACCATTTTAAACATATAAAACTTCACTTTACGGAAAAATTGAATAGGCAGCTGATTAAAACATTTTAATCCGCAGCCTAAATAAACAAAATAAACAATGACTTATATAGGTTCGATTTGACGTAAATAAACGTCAGTTTATGTGGCAAAGTTGAATAAAATAATTTTTATTTGTTTATTACCTATCATTTATTATTATAATTATACATCTGAGGCAAACAAACGATGGATCGTTCAATGATTGAACTACAACAGAAAGTAGAAAAATGGCGATGTTTAACTTCGTAATACTTTCCCATATATCCGGAGTTTCGTGGCAACACTATTAAAGTGCCTTTTAGGGAGGTTTTAGAAAAAAATGTGTTAAATAAAAGTTGTAGCCATTAGTGAGGTCAGTTCCAGTCTAAACTTTGGTAAAAATCAGTAGAACCGTTTTGCAGAAAATTGCGAAAAACTGAAAATTAACAAGAGTAAAGAGGACTGTTAGCAGGCATCTTCTCAATTTTGTTCCTCCGTATTTTATAATCTCGTTAAATATTCCGTTTGGTATGGCGATTTCCTGTTTTTATTTTAGATGTTTTATAGATTCATTGATATCTTCCTAGAATATCACAACTGTTTCTAAATTTATTTTAATACATTTTGTGTTATTTTCTTCGTGTTCGTCAACAGCATAAAAGCTTTAAAAGTGTTCAATTCATTGTCCAATTGCTTCGTTTTCAACTCCTCCATATCACGCCGGTGCCAAAGAAGAGTATGGCTCCCAAAAGAATTTCCAGTTGCGTTCCGCAGAAAGTACAACGTGTTTCAAAATAATTGTCTATACCCTGATTTTTAATATTGTGGACTTTTACGACCCCTCAAAAAGAGAGAGATGCCGATATTGTTACCGTCCCTTTCTTCGGCTATTGGTTTATCGGTCAGAACGAGTATCGTATGATCGTCGTAATCCAACCAATATTGTCAAATGTACTCACATCTCTAAATAAGATGCACAAGGGAATCGGTGGATAAAAGCGGTCCGGTATAGAAAGCTATAAATAGCTTCAGGTATAGAGAGGTGGGGAATTTATGTATTCATTTAGGGAAGAATCATTCCGAATACAGTTCATGGATTAACTTTATTGTACAAAAAACTTTAACAAATTGATCCTAAATTTCAAACTACTTATAACTGCTAATTTATTACCTTCAAAAAATTATACCGGCAATGTCGCACTCCTCACTGGCCGCCTACAAGGCGGATTTATTTGATGTGTCGATTGTAAAAGTCTACAACATTTAAAATCAGGGTATAGCTGGCGTTGGAATTTCTGTGCATGTAATTTTTGATGTGCCGCGCTCTATTGATTTGAACCTATCTAATTCTGACAACAAGTGTCACTTCGAATTAATTGTGAAAGTGGCAATCAGTACTGCTGGTAATTAACGGCCCTTTTCAGGGCCATAACAAAGACTACAAATAGACAAATACTTACATTTCGTTTTCTTTTGACAGAGAAAAACCAGTAGTTAAAAGAGGTTATTTTGAGGTTATGTATATCTAGTAGAAACTCCTGTTTTCGCAAGGCGGGTTTTTTTATTTTACATGGAAATTCCACAGCCGACTAGATGACCATCATTTTAAAACACGTTGTCTTGTCTTGTCTTATTAAGTTAACGTCTCTTTTACGCTACCAGAGCCAATTTGGACGGGACCTACAGTTTAACGTGGGCTCCGAACCACGGTCCTCGAGCACGGTTGTACCCCCTTAAGGCTCTCACCCCAGTTGACCCACACCGTGCTCTACCGACTCAGGGTGTGTGTATCCTAGTCCCGCCCTCCTACAGGATATCCGATCCTATCCGGCCTGGCTACCGGCGTGAATAGGATCGGGATTTTGGATACATTTTACACACTTCCCGCAACACACACAACACCCATGGATTACGTGGGACTCGAACCCACAACGACGATGACCGCCTGATTCAAAGCTTGCGCCTTAAACCATTCGGCCACCGCTGCCCCATTAAAACACGTTGTATAACTACAAATCAATATTCAACGAACAAAATCATTTCTATTTGCATGCCTGTGAAGAGAACTCTCCTAAACGATTTGTGGAGAGAAAAATATTTTTGAATAGGTATTAATTCTCGAATAAACGTTTTTTCATTGAAAGTTCGTATTTTTAAATTGCATAATAATAACAATAAAGGTTTTAATCAAGAATGGTTAGAAAATCTATTTTCTCTTGACTATACGTTATTAATATCAAATATACTATTGAAATAAAAATCAATAAAAAATATCAATAAACCTCTTAAAACAATGATAATGAAAGTCCTGGTATGCATTTCCATAACCAAAATTAATCGTTATTATGGAAAAAATTCATTATTTGATATAAAGGTAAATTAAGTTTAAGTAAAAGTTTTAAAAATTGGGTGTCGTTTTTACACTTTTAATTTTTTATGAAGCCTAAATTTTATACTTAGTGAATAGTTAAAAATTTCTGTGGCCTACTTCCTTTTCTCTCTCTCTGTATTTTTAACGGTTCTTTTATTAAAATTCTGAGTTTTTAAAATGCATATTTAATTATAACAGAACATAAACATAACATATAAAATTTAATGAAATTAATGTAGTAAAAAAATGTTATTTGAATACGAGTTATTTTAATATCAATTATAATACATTTTAAATCAAAATTTATTACTGAATTAGTAATTATATCTCTATACATCAAACGTGCTCTATGGGTCCTTATATAATACACGCAACACCGGCGTTTACTGTGTTATTGACTGCAATTGAATACAGTAAAATAATTAGTGGTGTTTTAGTTAATTAACTGTAAACATGCCGAGACAAAAAAGGATGAAACTGATAAGTAATTTACTATCATTTTATTATCATTGATCATTGCCAGCAACCCAGATGTGAATAATACATTATAGGTACACGCGACCAAGAAAGGGAATGAAATAAAATCAAACTTTTTTTTTCGCAAGTATCATATTATAATATAATTCATAGGTTTATTTAATAGAATTTATTCTTAAATTTTCTGATGTCTACATTATTAATTGTATAGCACTGTTAAATTTTAGTAAATCAAAAATCATACACAGAACTAATTTTCTTCACCGTCACTTATCAAGGATTTATTGTTTTTGCCACGGATTATTATGAGTTAAGAGTCTTCGCGGCCAACCAGACAGAAATAGTTTTCTTCGCCTACATTTACTAAGGAGTAATTTTTTTCGCCGCGTATGAATAGGAGTTATACTCTTCGCGGACTCAGGATCAGAAGTAATTATTTTCGCTGACACTTACGGAATAGGAGTTTTCTTCACCGGATACTTTTTAATAGTAATTGTTTTCGTGGACGCATGAAAAGAAATGACTTTATTCGCTGACACACGTCTATGAATAATTCTATTCGCTGACGCATTATTAAGCCTTTCCCTCACATAAAATTATAAGTAATAGTTCCCGCAGCGTTTATTGAAAGTTATACCCTTCGCCACATTTTTCGGAGTTATACTCTTCGTAGACACCGGCGATCTGTTCTCTGTGATCAACTTTGATATTGTCTATTTCTTGTTCTTATACATTCTTCTCTAGTATTTTGGTTTTTCCCTTTTGTATTTCAACAACGCTTGTTTCTTTAGCCATAGTATTAAGTGTCGATTGCTGGAAGCGCTCTCGAGTTGAATCAAGAGGCTCCGCCACGTAACCTGCAGTTATGGGCTTAGAGGGCGTGGGGTCGGATTACGCGCGACTACAAACTCCGCCACGCGGCAACGATACTGCTTAAAGGGGAACATGTAAATTGGTTCCCAAGTTAATCAGGGTCAAAAATAATATACCAATTGGTTCCTGCAATTTTTGGTTTACCTGACTTTTAAGTGTAAATTGGTTCCCAACGTTTTCACTTACCTGAGCTTATACAAAACACTTTTTTGCGTGTAATACTGTTGTACTTCTGGGTTAAGTGGGCTACACTATTTTCGTTCTATTCGCTATCGTTTGTCAGGGCAAGAGGGCAAGGATAAACAATTGAGGTTTAGTAAAATAAACAGGACCGATGGCTTATTTCGACTGTAAGCCGTTAATGCCCTCGAGCAACATCCTGTAGGGTAGCCCTATCGTTTTCTTACCCTCCGTGGTACAACTGACGGCCCCTGGTAATGAAATATTCGGGTAAGCGGGTGTAAGTGTAAACCAATTTACATATAATGTCATGTAAACGAAAAATCCTAGGAACCAATTTGTACATAGATAAGAGGCACTAAGTACTACCTTTTAATTTCTTACCTGTCGGGAACCAATTTACCAACACCGGCTTAAAGTACCTACCTTTAAAGTGACTACAAGTTCGAACTGACGAGAAAATCTTAGGTATTCAATGGTTGACCAGTAAAAAAAACAGGAATAGATTTGTAAGTAGTAAAATTATTTTAGGGCAAGGCATGTTTAGGGCAAGGAATATCAAACAGAAACTCCAAAATGACATCCGATGATGTTTCTTACAATCCCGTTATAAAATGTACGTGGCAGAGTATGTAGTTAGGGATTAACGGGAGCAGGTAGCTGGTGGCGGAGCTGACATCCCCCGGAATCAAGGTGGTATTTTCGTTCCCCGGTTCAGTTTTTATATTTGTTTGCATAAGGCTTAGTTGCGGTTCGGGATTGCGTCGCTATGTCTGCCCGAATTACGACCAGCATTGTTAAATTATAATGTTGCAATTTAGTCAGATTTGGGTTTAATTGATTAACTATCGTTGGTAAAAATCTGAAAATGTTCCGTTTTACGGTTTGCCAGTAATTACAGTGTAAGTAAGTCAATGCGCATTACGCAGAGAAATAATCGTTACATTGGAGTAAACATTGTTTATGGTTCACGTAACGAAGCAGGAAATTCAAAAATTCGAGTGAAAATGAGCGAAATGAAGTTTGTCGTGCTGAGAGGGCAAAAAATGTTTATTGATTAGTCCTGGGCTTAAGGGTGGACATTGGATTAGAGACATTTTTGGGGGAATTTTGAAAAAGCGAGAGAAGTGGGAGTAAGTCAGGCCAAAACTTTGCACCAGGCGAGATGTGGGTTAGGACTTAACTTCACAAATTTTTGCAAGACATTTCCATAATTCGAGCAGATCTAACGTTTGTATTTGTGAATAAGTTGGTATAAGTTCGCGAAGGATTCTGACAGGCGATTCGGGCGAAGATCGTGGGGGTCGAGGTTCGTCTTGACTGAGGTCTCCATAATTTTAGGAGACCTAATTAGCGAATATGCCTAGATAAATTTATTGGAGTGTTAAGTTTCTGTGAGTGAGCCGTCGGAACAACCCTCTAAACCTGGTGGCCAGCTCTTTGTCGGATCAACCCTCAGTGGCCTGGTGGTGATCTTCGTAGGTTTAACCCCTTGCAGCCTGGAGACTAATTCCGTCTGATCAACCCTCTGCGATCAGGTGACTCCATCGTCGGTTCAACCCTTAGTACCTGATGGCCCATCTTCGTCGGATCAACCCTCCGCAGTCTGGTGGCTATATAGATCGCATAAACTGTTACGTTACGATTTTTCTCTCAGTTAAGTTGGTTCGGTTTTACAAGCGGTTTAAATTTTCGCATCGCAAACGAACTTCGAAGCGAAGCCCGAGATTATTTACTTAAGATGTGTAAACCATTTTTTTGCCAGAAAGACTCGCCTTCGTGTCGCCACTTACAATCTCATGGAGGTTCTTTCGCAATATTTACTTAAGGATAATATATTCTAAGGAACCGCAAGGACCGTTAATATTACGTGTAAAGAGAATGAAACGTATTGTAAAGAGAGGGATATTGTTATCGCCCCGTTGAGATTTGACTGGTTAATGATAGGTTGGAAATGCAATCCGCCTTGTGTCCAGCCCGCCTCTGCGAGCGCCTACTTACAGGGCGATCCACCGCGATTCACCCGGACGACTTCCGCCATCCGGGGACTTTCAACGAGCCGTCCGGTAACGTGTAGATTCTAAGGACCTCTCCTCCTACAATCATGTGTGTGGTGATTAGCGCTAAGTGACAGGTATTTTCCCTCCCTTAAATCCTTGAAGTCGAAACGTTTCTATCGATCGATCTCCCCATTAATTAAAAACAAACTTTCGTAAATTATGTGTTTCTGCTATTCCTTTGCGAACTCTTTAGTATTTTAGGTATAGGTGTAGATTACAGCATTATGATTTATTGCAATATGTATTTGGACATTTTTTAGTTATTGTTTTGGTTATCTGACTTACTCAATTAAACAACTTTAATCAAATTTAGATATTTCTTTTCGACCACACCTGTCATTTATTAGTTCGTGCTAGCCGGCCAAGGAACTTCTAAGAATTAAATAAATAACTACGAAAATTCATGCGTTTCACAAACCAACGCAGGTATTGACCAATGCGGGAAGTGATTTCGCTAGTGTCTTGAACTCGTAAGTTATTTAATAGGACCAGGCCTACTTTTTTATCTTTTTTTTGAATCTATCGATCAAACTATTTTTCATATTTTTTGTTTGCTGATTATTTGTTTTATTAAATCTTTGTTTGAATGTTTAAAAATGAATTTTACAATTCACGTTTTTACATTAGTTAAGGATTTCTTGAATGTTGAATTTTTTTTCTATTTCGGACTCGCCATAATTAAACCGCTTTAAAATTAATTTTTGCTATCTTTCGACCACGACCCACTAATAAGTTTTGCAGCTAGCCAGCATGTTTGGTTTTTAATAAGTAGTGAAAATTCAATCATAACAATACTTACAATTTAATACATCCTTAATTAAAGTGTGGCTAAAGCCAAATAGGTCTCATTCCCTTCCTCCCACCTTCTACCCTACAGCTCCTCGTAGTCCCAGAAAGAGACAACGTAAAAAGCTTGTAAAACAAGTAGGATCCCCCCTCCTCCAGAACGTCTCGAATAATAACAGTGTAAAATACCGCCCCGCGCCTTTTATATACACGCACTCTAACATACATATATCGTCTTTAAAAGACGTTAGAAGTCTCCGAGATTGCCTTTCCATGTCGATCTTCATGAGTGTTCCCGACCCGGTCCGCGAACCGGTCGATCCCGGGGAAACGTCTCCTTGGGACGCCCGACGTTTCGGATACGAATCGTGCGTCTTTGGTGCGGGACGCAACCGAAATTCCTACGTTGAAATATTAATGGATCCGAAGCGATATGCCCGGATCGTGTGTGTGTGGGAGGATTAATTATTTAGTTGTATTGTGTTCGACTCGGGCACACGAGAACAGTCGGGATTACCCAGAGATTTAATATGTATCTTGGCGCGACTGAGATTCGATCTCGTGTGTAATTTTAAGCAGGTTTCGGGCCAGGAGTGATCCTTGATCGTGCCCGGGATTCTGTAGACTTGCAAGGTGAGAAAATTAATGCTTTAGCAACTTCCGAGCCTTCAATCAAACTTACATTTAGTGTGACGTTTCAAGTCTCCTGAAATATTGGAAAACTTGATACCATCTGCATCTGTCCTCTGAAACCATCTTTCTTCTGATATATTGTGACGATAACAATGAGAACTCTTTCTTGGAGGATTAACCAAACAACTAAACTTAAATTTAACACAGTGAGTCCGAATCAGAGGTCCGTTTGGCTCCATCACGTAAGGTTTTTTTAAAGGGTATTTTATGGTTGTTCGTTGTAAAAAAAACTAAATGGCGAAGAGCACGTTCCAACCATACCTTATACAGGTTCTCGGGTTCGCTGAGTCCGATTCTAAAGTCCGCTTAGCTCCATCACGTAAGTTTTTTTTTAAGCAATTTTAAATTAATTTTAGGGGTGTTTGTAGTCCAAAAATTCTACATGACGAAGAGCACTTCCCAACCATACGGTATATAGATTTTTGTGGTTGCTGAATTCAAATCTAAAGTTTGTGGAACTGTTTCCGAAGGCTGAAGATCATTTAAAGGTGACTTCCAAACAAACACCCAAGCTACGTGTCGCCTGCTTGTTGTGCAATAACACCTGAAATTTTTGTGTCATCATGCCAAAAGAGCATTCAACAAATTTGCGGCCTCTACTTAATCGGTAATTAAATATTCGATTCTTGTTATTCAGTCTTCTTTTCGGATATGGTCGCATAAGGTATTTCTGAAGCGGGAATGCTTCGTCAGCAACAAAGTAATGATCAAAATTTTGACCAGTTTCATCACGAGGCAGTGGCTTGGGTTCTGGCAAATCTAATAATTCTTGTTTTAGACACTTACCCATTCGTGACGCCTTGAAAATGCCACCGTCACTATTTCTTCCAGCATACCCAGTTTCGATCATAATGAAATTGCCGTCAGCATCAGTGCAAGCCATCAAAACAAGCGAGTGGAACGATTTGTAATTATAGTTTTCGGAACCAGTTCTAGGCATTTTTTGTATGCGTATATGTTTTCCATCAATCGACCCCAGGCAGTTTGGTAAGTTCCACAATTGTTCATATCTGTCTGCTATTACTTTCCCTGATTTAGATTGGGAATTAGCATATATTGGTCGTGTAAACTTTTCCAAATAGCATCTGTAGTTTGAAAGACAATTTTTGAAATAGTGTTATGTTCTCGAGCAAAATAAAACGCAAGAGAACTGGAGGCAAGATATCTGTAAAAAAATAAGAGACTGTATCACATACAAAACTATGTCATAAATTTGTTATTACTCAATTCCAAAACATAAACAACAATTTTGACAGACAACTATAATTTACTTAATACATGTTTTGTGTTGCAGTAGACACCTGTAAACAAAAATGGAAAAATGTAAGATCGGCGTTTGTGAGGAACCTAAAATCAGCTCCAAGTGGATCATCGGCTACATCTAAAAAGCCATACTATTTACACGACACCTTGCAATTCTTATTGCCATTTGTAAAGTTGAATGCCCCGGACTCCGACACACAAGTAAATATACCATCACCAGTTGAAAGAGCCAGCCATATTGTACGAAATCAAATAGATTACATTCTCGTAAGACACGAATATAAAAAGTTTATTAAATCAGTCAAAACACACCCTGGAGCAGACATCAACAGCGACCACAACCCAGTTGTGATGGACATTAAAATACGCCGCTTTGTTAAATCTAAACTGGCCCCACGACAGAAACGTATCGATATAAGGAAACTCGAGAATCTTACAGAAAGAATACAAATCAGTCAAAAACTTGAGAACAGGTTGAAAGAAGTTGAGAGATCTATAAACAACGAATCAAATGAAGACATTGAGTCTTCATGGAAAACTCTGAAGAAAGCGTTAACTACGACCCAGGAGACCGGTATTGGATATACAAATAACATCAAAAAACAGGAGTGGATGACTGATGAAATCCTCACACTTATGAATGAATGAAGAGAACAAAAACACAAAAATACAGATAAATATGACGAAATTAACAGACTCATTCGTGCGAAATGCAGACAAGCCAAAGAATCATGGCTGGCGAACAAATGCAAGGAAATAGAAATACTTCAGAAGAAGCACAATCTCTTTAACTTACACAAGAATATCAAAGAGCTTACAGGCAGGCAGCAGAAGGGTCATAGTGGTATATTAAGGGGCTCCAACAATGAAATTCTTATAGGAGTAAATGAGAAACTAAAAAGGTGGAAAGAATATACCGAAAATCTCTTTAATGACATGACACCAGACTCACCCCGGATATATACGAAATCAACGAAAGTGCTCCTGAAATTACAAAAGAAGAGGTCAAACATGCAATTAAACTACAAAAGACAAGAAGAGCAGTTGGTCCTGACAACGTGCATGCGGAAACTTTTAAACTTGCAACTGCCGAGGACGGGGTTGGTCTAAATCTCAATACTACTGTATTTAACCGAATGTACAGAGTCGGAAAAATACCCACAGACTGGCTGAGATCCACCTTTGTTACTTTGCCAAAGAAGAACAAGGCATCACAATGTGATGAATATCGCATGATCAGTTTGATGTCCCACGCCTTGAAGATATTCTTGCGGTTCATTCATACCCGTATATATAAAAAGTGTGAGTCCGTAATTGATCGCTCGCAATTTGGCTTTAGGAATGGAACGCGTACCCGAGAAGCTCTTTTCTCTTTGAATGTGCTGACTCAGAGATGTTGGGACATGAATGTCGATGTATTCGCATGCTTCATTGATTATAAAAAAGCTTTTGACTGTGTGTCACATCAAAAAATGATCAACATCCTAAAATCAACCGTGATCGATGCCCAAGATCTAAAGATCATTACTGAACTTTATTGGCACCAAACAGCAACAGTCAAAATCGAAGGGTCCACATCGGAAGAGATAGCAATAAGAAGAGGCGTGCGACAAAGATGTGTACTATCCCCACTACTGTTTAATCTCTACTCCGAGGCAATATTTATCGAAGCTCTCGAAAATTCAACTGCAAGCATAATGATCCATGGAGTCAATATAAGTAACCTTCGATACGCAGATAATACCGTCGTAATAGCCAGCAGTATAACAGAACTTCAATCCCTTATGAACCTTATTGTGGAGTATAGCGAGAACTTTGGGCTTTATATGAATACATCCAAGACCAAATTGATAATATTCTCAAAATCACCAAGACCCGTTACTCTAGTGATCAACGGAGAGAACATTACACAAGTGCCATCTATAAAATACTTGGGTGTACTCGTCAACCAGCAATGCGACTCAAAGACCGAAATTAGATCAAGAATTGCGCAAGCACGGAAAATTCTGAATAACATGAGGATACTTATGGCAAACCGGGACCTCAGCCTAGACCTTCGGATCAGATTACTTCGCTGTTACATCTTCCCTGTCCTTCTATACGGATGTGAGAGCTGGACCATTGATGCAACCACAGAGAAGAGAATCGATGCGTTCGAAATGTACGCCTACAGGCGAATGCTGCGAATTTCTTGGACGGCACATAAAACAAACATTGAGGTTATGCAGCAAATGGGTAAACACAAAGAACTCCTCACGACAATCAAGGAGAGAAAGCTGCAGTACCTAGGACATATCATGAGAGGCGAACGATATGAGATTCTCCGCCTGATAATAGAAGGAAAGATCGAAGGAAAACCGTCAGTTGGCCGTAAACAAAATTCATGGCTGAGGCTAAATTCACGTAGATGGTTCGGACAGACATCCATAGAAATTTTCAGAGCTGCGGTTTCCCGCACAAAAATAGCCCTTTGGATCGCCAACCTTCGTAGGGAGAAGGCGTACTAAGAAGAAGAAGTTGAAAGAGGTACGAAAAATATTGAGAGTGAAAATGAATCCGAATCCGAAAATCTTGAGGTGCAAAATGAGATTGCAGTTGAAGACACCGAACCTAATGTGACTAAACCTACAGAGATAGTGGTTAGAAGGCAAGGCACCATTCAAAAATCAGCTAAAAATAAGGCTGAGAAGCGAAAGTCGGACGTACTCGATCCCGATAGAGCATTTGTGGAGTTCTGTGAAAGTCGTAAGAAAAGAACTGAAAATATGGACCCAAATAAAATGTTGTTATTGAGTTTATTGCCAGAAGTAAACCAGATGAACTCTAAACAAAACAGACGATTTAAGAGACAAGTAATGAATCTCATTGACGACATTTTAGATGGACCGCTTTCAGTGACAGCATCTAACGCAAAATATGCGCAATCAGCTATATGCCACACTAGTAGCAGGCCTTCATCTGCATCATCATCTATTCACACCTACAACGTAAATTCATGGGCACACGAAAGTACTCTGAGCACAACTCCTTCCCCTGTACCTCCTGCAACTGCGTACACCCACGGCGAAAATGAATGGTCTAACAGAAATACTACCAGCAAACCGTTACCTTCGCCTAGTGACACCGACGTCCAACATGGGTGAACCACAGTAGCACCACGGATGCGCGTCGACCCAACGATAGTCCCAGCGGAACTCAATGGTCAAATGTGTGGTCTCTCTCCAACAACAAAAACAGATCTTATCTTCCACCAAATTACATGAATTAACTTTGTAAATTATGGTATACATATTATATTTACCGCAATAAAAGTAGTAATATACATATTTTGTTAACTTATAGAACAGTTCTCATCTTAGATGAACAATTAGAAATAGCACGTTTGATATATTGTTATTTGCTTACCTTAGCGTTATTAACAGTCGTTCTTCAACACTCACACTTTTTCGGAAATTTGTATCTTTCTTTTGGACGTGAAGTCTGACTTTTTCAACCAGCTCAAGAAACAGTTCTTTCGACATCCGATAAAATCATTTAAACTTAACTGGATGTCTGTCGAGTTCCATAGCAGCAACAAACATTCTGTTTTTTTGGCTCCTTGCAATAAAAGGATGCACCCACCACTTCCTTCTCATAGACTTTCTAGTTTTTTTTTTCTATTTCGTAAGTACCAGTATATTGCAATGACATCTTCGTCTTCTCTTGATGATACTGTTAACTAAACTGTATGTAGAAAATATGTTGCTTTGATGGGACAACCCCATGTCGCCTGTTTGCGTCATGTCTAGCGTCGCTGTCGCGTCGCTGTTGCTCCGCTTTGGAGGGCCAACCGCATGTCGCCTGTTTGTGTCATGTCGAAATCGTGTCGCTGTCGCCACCGTGTTTCTTTCGTGTTGAACCCATAGTTTCTATACACAGTATACCCACCAACGTTACAGCAAACAAACACCCAAGCTAGGTGTCGCCTGCTTGTTGCCGAGCGACTCGACAGGTCAGTTGTGAAGCAACATCCAAGCTGTGTGTCGACGATATTCTAGGTTTTTAATAACGAAAAGTCGCTGTTGCTCCGCTTTGGTGGGCCAACCCCATGTCGCCTGTTTGTGTCATGTCGAAATCGTGTCGCTGTTGCTCCGCTTTGGTGGGACAAAGCCCTGAATTTAAGAACGTCGAACGGCAAGAATATGGTGAACGGAAGTATTCCATAGAACGGTGCGTACTTGGTTTCCAAAATACATTCCCTAATTTTTTCCTTGAACATACAAAATTGATTTAACTAATCTTTCAATGTGTGGAGAAGTTCGTAATGTGGGGACTATTGGTCCAAAGGCTGATAGGGTAACCCCCAAAAAAAGGATATATATTGTGGATTAACACTTCTTGATTTTTGAAATAGACTGATTTATTAACGAAACTTTACAAATAGAAATGCAAGGCCAAACAGCGACGCTTACATTCTTGATGGAGACAAAGGAATACATAATACATGAAAAATTAGACAGAGACATCCGTCACTGTCTCTTGGGACGGTAAACACACCCGCGCACCGCGGTACGGAACCCAAGCACGGAACAATACCGAACACTGAGGTTGTGGCAGATGTTGCAGCACGAATGGAACAATCTACTAAAAAATCTCTCCACACGCTTGCTGGCTTGCACAGGAAACTGAACTTTCTTATGGAACTTGTCAAAAGTTGTTGAAGAAGATTTAGATCTTCATTAGTATAAAATAATGGCTGTTCGAGAGCCATTGTTTTAAAAGCCTTTGACAAAAACAAATTGTCCAGAAGAAAGAATAGTCAATCTAGAAACGCGGAAATCCATGGGACACATATTTTCATATTTCTTATTGGTGTTTTTTTTTGAAAACATTTTTTTTAATTAAAATTTCCCGCTAGTTGGTACATTCGCACAAGGACATCTCTTACTGCAATTATCGACGGGCACTAATTTCTTTTCTGGAATAGTTTTGAAATGTCCACTGTACGATCTTTTATTGATTTCAAAGGACAATTAGCAATAACTTACCTAAAATTTTTTTTATAGTTATATATGCCGACCCCATCACTGCGACATTTTACATGGAACATAAAAGTAGATGAAGGTATATTAAACTTACCACAAATTAAAACAGTAATATTACGGTGGTGTGTAGTCTAACGTAAGTACGGCGTTATGTTTGTCATTCTATACAAAGATTTATATGTTGATATCCTGTAAATACAAGTGAAGTGTCGATATAAATAGTCAAGCATGTATACTCGAATAGTTTTGAACGTATCATGTCATGTTGCCAGGATCATACTATAGTAAGCGTAAAGTTAAATTATATCAGATGCTTATGTTAATAATGTATTCAACTACTGTCAATTTTCAATATAGATTTCAGGAGAATTAGTTTATTAAGAAACGCCGAGGCATAATATTTATGTTCTCTTGTTGTTGTTTTTTTGATAATTTTCATTTTATATTTTAATTAACCAATTAATTCGGGTTTAATCGGTAGATGAAGATGAGGACGTCATATATGTTCTTCTGGCAAGACGACTTGATTGGAAAGGTTAAGGTTTGGTTGGGGTTTTGGATGATATTAATAGAAACATTAATAGTAACCCTCTCTCTGATTATCCAACCGTATATTATGAATATTCTTCTGGCACTTCCGTTTGTTCAAAAACATAATCGATATTTTCTTAAAATCCGGTATTTTAATACGTTAATCCTTCGCCAACAGTATTATTTTGTTATACCATCTGTTTCTTGAGAATGTCATAAAAATCGGGGTGGTCTGAAATTCAATCATTACTTTCGCAAAATTCTGAAATAATTTTTAAGATATATATCGCTCCTGTTTAGTACATTTCTATTAAACTAATTTCATTTCCTACCCAAATTCGTTGATCTAATCTTATCCCGTCATATCAGTCTTTTACAGACAACCATTTTTCCGATTTGTACAGAAGAATTTCAATATAGCCAAAGTAAAAATCGTATTTTTGTAAAATTAATTTTAACGCTATTTCTAGACACTGCTGGAGTGAAATATAAATATGAACTTGTAATTGGAAAATAGGTTATTGGAACATTGAAAAAATAAACTTCTACATTAATCAAACTTATCCAAATTTTTTAATTGTTTATTTTTGCAAAATCTACTGATTTCCTAAAGTTAATATTACTCTTCCTAATATACTGACGATGTCGTCCTTAAAAAAAATTATTGTTAATATCGGGCGTATTCACCATCGACTTATCAGACTGTTACACATTTATCAGCCTGTTAAATTTTCGACTATACTCGCCATTTAAATAAATCACTTAACAGCTTGTTAAAGTTAACAGTCCGAGCTTTCCCTGATAAACTTTTACCAGGATGTTAAAAGGCATAGGACGGTACAATTAGGCATTCCAACGACCTGTCAAAAGTAAATCCAATATGGCCGTTGGGGGCAAACAACTTGGTTATGTCATCTGTGACTATTGATCGAAAAGTGTTCCATTTTATGTTTTTGAGAGTGAGTTAAGTTGTTTTCATATTTTTAAAGTGTACAGTACTGTTTTTTCGAACAAAGATGCTCTTGTATGCTTTCTTTTGTGCTTTGCTGTAGTAACTATGGGTTAAAACTAAATATCATCTAAATATGAAAGGATCCATGTTGGTGACAGGTGACAGGCGGAACTCTGTGAATAGAATTGTCCAAATCTTCAACTTAAAATGTAAATGGATCCACATTATCGATTAACTTCAGCTTCTTTAGATAACTGCAAAAAATATATATAGAAATGCAAACACAAAATTTTAGTAAGTATTTTCGAGCTTACCGTTCGCCAACATGGCGATGTTCCAACAATAATGTCTTTAAATATTCACTCTGCATCTTAAAAAGTATATAATCACTAACAAAACCGTTAAAACTTTCTAAAAATCACCTTTTCACCAACAAACAACACAACCATGAACACTCTCTTATGGCGCTGTCAAACTGTCAAACTTTGTTTGCCCCCAGCCGCCATATTGGATATCACGTGGTTTGGAATGCCTAATTGGCAGAGTTTAAGGTTATGTTATCAAAATTGAAATTTGTTTTGTTTATGTTTTGATTAATTTTATCAACAGTGATTGGTGATGTTGATGTTGTCGATAGAATTCATAGAATCGATGTATTAGATTCATCGTCGGGCTCCGGTAGTGCTGGCGAGGAACCACTTAACCAAAGTTCATAGGTTACTGTCATCTGTCATCACAAAACAGCTACATGCACAAAACGAGCGAAAGTCGGTTGATTACCAACATAAATGTTTAGTAATATTCTGTAAACAGTCTGTTTCATATCCAGCGAGTTCATTTCATGGTGAGTACCATAAATTCTTATCAGACTGTTAACCGTTATCAGCCTGTTACATATCAGGCTGTTAAGTAAAGAATGGTGAATACGTCCGTATGACAAATAGTCGGAACCAAGATATATCTACACTATGTTCAACGCTTTTAGTCTAGTTGTGCATAAAACCAAAAGAAATGATAGAGTTGTCGATTGTAACCGACCTGTCACTTTTTTGACAACATTCATGTTTTAGTCCAGCATGGCTCCGACTCGTAGGTCTTACGAACCCAAACTCCCAGAGTTAAGTTGTCGTGCCTCAGGTAAGGGAACATATATCATCGCCTGACCCCGTTGGGTATGTAAAATAGTTCCTCATGTCTATTAAATCCATCAATAAGGAGTCACGGAAATATAAAAAATAGTACACGACACACCGCGAATTTTGTAAGTTTATTTTAGAAATTTTATTCTTATATTTCTATCGATGTCACAAAAATTTCGATGCCTACCACATAATTTGATTTATATGCCTTATATTCAGTGCACACCGAGGAACACCTCAAACAGCTCATAGTATTCATATTCGTTGACTAGGACATTGAAGACATCCGTTGTCAAAATTTCCAAATCACAACCAATTCTCAAGACTTCGTTTGGACGAGGCATGCGCTCGGGGGAGTATATCATCACCAATCTTAAGGAATCGTTCTAGAAGACTTGAGAACAATTCTCTGACACATATTCGTAACTTATAAACAAAACTGTCATCATAACCAAATTCATGGTTAGGAAGCGGTTGACATAATATTTGAATTCCGATTATGTGGTCATATGGAGGAGTGAGTTTACTTATTTGAAGATGTTGATGAGGAGGAAAATGTTGTTCGTCAGCCGCAAACATACCAACGCAACTCTGAAAATCCTTTAGAAGTAAATTCCGTAACACAATTTTAAAGTCTTTATATATTTTCCAAAATGGTGTTTATTTGGCTATCCCTAATTGATGGTAAATTAAAGAAGCAGAATAATCCTGTATTCCTGCCATTACCTGTATTGATGCCATATTTAATTGTTTTGCATTTTATCCAACCAATAGTTTTTAGGTAAAATATTTTTTAACTTGAAGAAGGGGTCAAAATATACCTAATCATTACTTCTAGATCATAAAATAATAAAGAGTTATAGAACCGAAACTGCAATGTTCGGTAGGGGGAACTTTTTGCAGCGCTGTCGGTGACTGACCAATGCAACTAAAACGATGATAACAGATTTTACAGGTTTCGTCCTTCCAGCTGTTGGTAATCAGTAATCAGGTTTGTTTCTGCAGCGATTGGAATCGGTCTCAAACTGTCAGAGGCATGCGTAGTAGAAATTATTCTGACAGTTCGAAACCATTTCCAATCGCTGCAGAAACAAGCCAATTATTATTAAAGATATCAACGTTTCCGTCTCATAATTATTCATCAAATGTGTAACAAATGATATATTACGCTCCATTTTGCATTTGTTACACTTTGAAAATGTATCTAATAATGGTACGAAGAAGTTGATATCTTTACTGATGAATGAGAATGTGTAAAGAAATCAACTTTAATGTATTGTATTTATTTATTTATTATTTAAATTTCTAGAATTACACTAGAATATTTTACATGAAATACAAAAAGAGCAATGTAAATAGACAGCAGACCAGCAATAAAAATAACAATAATTACTAATAGAATGAAGTACATTTTTACTAAACACATTTATCATAGAGAAATATAGATGTTACTTACCATTTGTCTCTTGGGGCAAATGTAGAGCAGGAAAGGCGGTATACTTAATGCCCTCCTTGCCAATCGGGACTATATCTGCAGGTATGAAGTGTATTTGACACACCATGTGATTCCTATAGATAGTTTGTCTATCCATAGTCTGCAGTTTGGGATTCCTGATCTGCTGTACCGCTGAGAACCGATGAGATGAGACATTCGCAGCTGCAGGACATCCTGGCACAGCACATTTTTTGTAGGTCTTTTCCCTTTCCTCACAAGGCCTCACTTCCATTATTAAATAAGCCGCACAATTTATTCACCACAAACGAATTTCACTTATATTCAAAAGGTAATGTCACGTTTATGTGATTACTGTGTGGTTGTGGTTAGGTTCGATCAGCCGATAAGCGCACAGGACGCACAGAATAAAGGATTAGGTTACGTTGGCTGCCAAACTTTTCAAATTCTCTACTCAAATTCAAATTAATACAACAGCGCCATCCTTTGACTGACCAAGTCAGAAAACAAATCTCAATGTCGCCCATAAGACTTTCTGTTCTATAAACCTTTATTATTTTATGTTCTAGATTTTTCTCGATTTGAGGGTAAACCTGTATCAGCTGTACAAATAACGCTTCTTCCATTCCAGAAAAACTCCCTCTTTCCACTTTGTTGCTTTCTGCGTCAACGTTATCAAAATTACTAACGTCCACTAATGTCTGTTATGACTGATGAATACAGGACACAGGGTGCTTGACGAAAATCATGTAATACACCCACAACCCTACATTTCTACACAGCACCACAATTTAACACGCCCACAGGACATAATATTATCACAAGAATAACTAACAATCAGAAGACCAACAGAAAGAGAGGTCCGATAATCAGGTAGGTTGTCGGTCGGACTTTGGAGGAACCTGGAGGAACGGGTGTGTACGGCACAAATCGGCAAATACCGAAGCAGGTGCGTTCAGGGTTATTGAGGACCGTATCGGACCTCTCTTTCTGTTAGTCTTCTGATTGTTAGTTATTCTTGTGATATTATGTTCTGTGATTTACTGTCGCTTTCGGTTTCATCGCCACTCACAGCGTTGCCGCATCTCATTTCCCTACAATGTCGTCAATGAATAAGGACACTAAAGAGAAATATACAAAGCGTTTAGTATTTCATCTGTAGGCGTCCCTGTCGAAGGCCTGCTTTACATCAAACAGGCTCTTCGGTTTAGGAATGCCTACGAATTCGGGCGTCGATGTATGGCAGAGTTGTCATTTTAGACAACCTTTGTAGAGGGAAGGTAACTGATGCGGTAACACCCTTTAATAGGCCATGTTAACTAGACAACCAAGTTGCACTGGCTGTCGTAGTATCGAATATTTTTTTTATCGTCAACATGCTTCTAGTAAAACTCAATGGATATTCGAATAAAGTTTAAAAAATGTTTCGTTAAAATGAACTGGTTAAATTGCCATTTTACATATCTCAGATAAACCTAGTGAAGGGCATGAAAAATAGAGTGGTCAAAATCAGTCATCCCTCTCTTAAGGATAAAAATTTAAGTTCACTTTACAACATTTGAATTGAGAACGAACATCCACCGTCCTTGCTAAACAAAATAATTTTTTCTACCACACTAGAGCCCAATAACAATTCACAAACATCACATAATAGTTCTATTGAACCCATTGGCACTATTTCAAGATACAGATCAATACCATATGTTATGGAACTAACTCCCAAACTCAGTCAGATATTGAGACAATTAGGTGACATTGTTGTTGCTCCAAGGGCTGTGAAAAAAGGTTAACAACCCTTTTAATTCAATGAAGGATAAGACTCTAACATTAGATAGGACCAACCTGGTGTATAAGCAATAGATATTCATTTTGTGATTATACATACGAAACGTTGGCTGAATTTTCTCAGATCTCCATGTACAATATAAATGCAATCTTAATCTTTTGCAATCTCAAATTATTGTTTAACTTTAGATTTAGTCTTTTACATATAAACTTCTTATATAAAACTGTAACTTGCATAAAAACTCCAACCGTTACGAAATGGGCAATACCGGAATTTCTCTGTTATCATCCATTGCCAATTTTTCAATAAAAACATTTTATTGATTTTATTAAGGTTCATTAAGTTTCATATTTACCCTTATGAAAAACCGATCTCTCATTTTGAAATATTTCTCAGAATAATATTCAGTATATATATAATGTAATATAATAATAATATAATATATATATATATATATATATATATATATAATGTATTCAAGTTTTGATGTACCCTGATCTACCTTCTAGGTGGATGAGCTACTAATTTTTCTACTGCTTCGTCAAACAAGTATTCCAATTTCTCCGTTTTAAGAATAAATTTAATTTAATATTACAAACAACGTCCCAATACTGCACAATGTCAGTGTACTACGTGTGAGGTTAGAAAATCGTCGTACAAGGACGTAATTAGTTACCTTAAATAAATCATTCAAATTACACTTAATTCGCATGCGCCAATTGAAGGACTCCTAAGGATTTGGACAATCAAATACAAACTTCGAATGAAGACGACCATCATGGCTTACTTGTTCCCTAGTGTCGTCTGTGAATACGGACCTTAGTTTCGTGTAGTAATAAACATTATTGATTTTCAAGCCTTCGATTATGTGGTCGAACTCATAGAACTACCACTATTGTGCTTCGGCAGCACCAAGCCCAGAAGCACCTCTCCGATAGGGAATAACCTTGCTCCACACCAGAAGAGAATAACCCCCGAAAATTTTCCCAAGTTAGGCCCGGGAACGTACGAGATCACCAAGAAAGTAGTAGCCCCTACGGTAAGTATAGAAATTGATATAGCTGCCTTCATACATGTGGAACATTTAAAGGCGTCAAAGCCTACCCCTGTGGTGGAAGAGGATCATGAAGAAACTGAGGCGAAGGTGAAAGCTCAAGTAGCGCAGGTTCAGAGATTCGAGGAGAACGAGGAGAAATTATCTATTTCACCGGCATTGAGGTACAAGCTGTCGACTACTTGGGGTAGAGTGAAAGAGAGCAAGGCACCTTTCAATAGCAGCAGCAAACAGAGGGAACTCCAAGTTAACAAGATACCAGGGTAACCTTCCACCTCGAATAATCTCTAATAAATACCACAATTTCTCTCTCATCCTGTAGACCAGCTACTTATAATCTCAGAAGCATTAAGCAATGCAAGCGTCCAATCTGCACCTACGCTTTCGGAAGACCGAAGGCGATGAAATGCGTGGAAACCCATTGCGTTCCCAAACTAGTCGATGTCTGCAACAAATGCAAGAAACTCTGTATAGGTGACTACTGGTACCTCGATCACTCGAATTTCCTGTGCATCCCATGTAAAAACGAAGAGATGTACTTGAACGAATTGTACACCACGAGCCAGCTGAAAAATTTTAAGGTGAACCTGGAAAATTGTGAAACATGTTTCTATGAATGAATCTTTTTTTCCCGTAGCATATTAGAACCTGTCGTTACATGCATTACCATGATAACTCCAAGACCGGGATGACCATCTTGCCGAGGAACAAGGTGCTTAAGAAGATTCGACTTGAAAATTATTTGAGTTTGTATATAAAATGAGAATAAAGACCGCAAACTTTTTTGAACACTACACATTATTTCATTGAATTAATTTCGAGAATTGCAATAAAATGTTTAAATGAATTTCTGCTTCTCGTCTAAGAGTACGACGAATGATCAGTATGAACAACATTATAATCATACAATCAGTTGGAAAATTGATATCGAAACCCTAATATATAAAAAGAAATATTGCTCATATTCAATTTAGAATAAGATGCTTTCTATAATTAGTATTTATTAGTAATAGTAGAATGCAACTAACAGAGTATCATCAAAATTGCGTAGTTTCTAATTGTTATTTTAGTGTTATTATGTTATTAATATAGAACGTAAAATAATAGTCAGGTTAATAACGACATAAATACGACCTGTCATATTCACGGAATTTTTCGCCATTTAATATATATGTATATATGAGAGATTAATTATTTTTTGCGTATAAGCTTGCATAATACATTATTGTTGCATATTGTGCAATATATACCTATATGGTGGTATTTCACGGTTCTCCAATATTTTATACATAAACATACGGTGAAAAATTGTATGGGTGTTGCAATTTGTACAAAATTATAAGAATGTGTCTATAAAACTCGCTCACTTCATATGTTTCGAGATGTTTCATTAAACATAATTTCATTAAATAAATATTTATTGGGATTTAAAGCATCATTTAAAATAAAATACAGCATACTAGAAATATATAGATACTGTATAATATAGGATATTAAATGACAGTGTATATAAAGAGTGTGATTTTATTATCAACAATCTATATTAATATGTTTTTTAAAAACTTTTACCAACCTTTTACATTCACAAATGTTTCAGGCTTAGAACTCACAGAAAAAACTCGTCCGTTCTCAACTGGCATATCTAAAAATGATAGCTGACTTTAGTTTGGCCCTTAAATATATACAAACTGTATAATAAAATTGGAAAATAAAAAAAATGATATTTTAGTACAGTTCTTGCCAATTAACATAATGGAAATATATTTAAAATAACCTATGCAACCAACTTAAAACGACATGCTTTAGAAATTAACGAATATATTTAGCTTCCATCGAGTTATATAAATACAAACACTAAGTAAGAGGAAGAACTTTGAAAGAGACATTACCTAACGAAATTGAATCAACTGATATGCCCATGTTCAAATAAAAACATTAATTCTCTGATTTATTCCTCCTTGTCTGACATTTTTTTTAAATTTATGATTTTCACTGACGAAAAATATTTTTTACAGTTTGACTGTGGACTCTAAATCACTATAAATTTCGGCAATATGAAAAACCTGTGACACTCTCTAACTTAATCTTATCTCACAACATACTTACACTTTAAATCACAGTAGTTTCCAAACATCTGAGCCATTAAAACGAATCTAAAAAATATTACCTCGTCAAAAATTGTTCGTTTTATGTCTTTTTAAAAGAAGCTTTCCTTGGATATTTGAAATTTTTGGAACCAAAAGACCCTAGTGTAGTTTGTAAGTTTTTATTCAAGTCGTTCTATATTTTGATCTACCACGATGTAAATTTTATATCATTAATATTAAAATATATCACTAATTATTGCACATTTTTGTAGCCCAATGTCCCTTTTAGAATAAAAGGTTTAGAAAAAACATTTTCCTTTGTAAGTGTGTGTAAGTAGATATAATGGGATTTTTTATTCCATTATTATACCTGTTATTTCTTGGTTTCATATCTTTATATTTCTTCTTCTTTCATTTACTTTCCTTTTCCCGAGTACTTCATCTGCTACCTTTAGTACTGATATTTCTTTCAGTGCCTTTCGTTCTCTATGTTCTTTGTTGTGTCAGATTTTTCAGATTTCGAGTTAACCTTTGTCGACATAGATTTCTTATATTATCTTCCTGCCGTAAAGATATTTTGTATTTCACTTCTCTGTTTTTGTAAATTATTGAATGAAGCGTGAAGTGGTCTCTGTAGAGAGTGGACTGTATAGATATCTTTCGTAGCTCGTGGGGGGCTGCGGAGATGAATCTTGTCTCTAGGTTTTAAGGCTGGAGATTGTAGTAGTAGTTGGAGATCAGGGCGTGACGTGATCTCTTGAAGTTCTTGAAGTTGAAGTTCTCGTTTTGTGTAGAGAGAGGGCGTATCGTGCTCTCCGGTGTGGACCTGAGGGCGTAACGTGCTGGTACGGGATGAAGTTCTTGAAGTTAAAAGTTGTAGTATCATGAAGATCTTGTGGAACTCTCAGGGCGTAACGTGAGAGCTTGTAGGTTAGGGTGAAGTAATTCAAGACCAACAACACACGTCGTTTTGAGCATATATCGTATACTGGTTTATTGTTCCTAATTTCAGAGCTTTTATACATCTTGTTTTACATTGGTTAAATGAGATGTTATTTGTTTTCTTACAATGACCTAGCGTAACAGAAACTGACCTTAACCGGTGCGCTCGTTATCACGTTCCGTTAACGTTTTTATTGTGCTGACTCTGTTAATTATTGTGATCCGAACTAGACTTGTTGACGTTCGGTCTGCGTTGTTATTCTTTGTAGTAAAATAATATTTTAGATTAATTATATATCTCAAAAACCTTGTTACCTAAGCTGCGTCAGTGATTATCATCTGTTTGTAAAACAAAACGTGTTGAAAAGTTCCCAAAATTAGTTCACCATAAATTACAATTTCTTAACTTATAGGTTTTCTGTTTTCTCCATCTTGTCCATATTCGATCGTTGATTGAATTCTGGGGCTATTTTTTTGTTGACAATTATGTAATCAATTACTGATCGCGACCCTCGTTTAGTTCGAGTGTATTTATTTCTATTCATTTTTCTGTAAAATATGTTTGTCAGTTTAAGTAGATTGAATGTAGCGAATTCCCTCAACGTTGTACTGTTATTGTTTATATGGGCTTCTCCAAACGAGCCAACAATATTGTCTTTGGAAATATTACCAACTCTTGCGTTTAGGTCCCCCATGACAATTAATGTAAATTTATTGTAATGTAAGGTACAAAAACAATTAACTCATATAGAATCGACATCATGCAGAAGAAACTTGATATCAATATACTGTATGAAATATCAATGACTAAAATATATTATTAAAAGGATTACTAAGTCGAGCACGGACAAATTTGGAATTGCAGCCAAAACCGAGCTGTGAGTAACTTTTATCAATAAGCGACCTGTATTAACTGTTAAAAAGATGTTTGAAGATGAAAACCCAACTGTCGTTAAAAGTGCACTGAACCAAAAATCGTTCATAGTATTAAAGAACACTGTTTATCAACTTTTTGTACGTTGTTACAATGAATGGTTCGTTGATGACACGAACAAACAAAATAACGTCTTCGTTATTTAACACCTTCATTCGTTAATACAACATAAAGCGATTTATCGAATATCAACGTATTTTAGTACATCAGTTAATGTTGAAATTCGTGAAACCAATGATTATTTATATCCTTAAATTTTAAACACTCCATAATAAGCAAAGATCCGTTATGTTAAGCGGCAATAAACCAGTCGTTTGCCGAGGGAGGACGGGTCCTCCCAACTGTAACCTGGGAAATCCCGGGATTACTATAGACAGTATCGTCAGTATCGTTTTCATATTTCGTGAGATACAAGCAAAACAACCAGGAGACAGACATTCCTTTAGGTAAGTACTGCTTTGAATCATTTTAAATAGTTTTCCTTTAATGATCCTTTCATTTTTAATTTTGATATGGACTTTGCCGTAGCCTTTGAGAACGGGGAAGGGCTTCTATCTAATTGGGAATTCCAATGGGGTAAATTAGTACAATTTCTAAGAACAGACCAACATATTAAAGGCAGAGAAATGAAGGAGTTAATAGAGAACCTGTCGCCAACCTCTTCAGAAAGTGAGTAGATACCAACCTATATTACAAAACATGTTACAAGTGTTACAAAATACCAAAATAGTATATCCGTCCATTAACCACATAATATTATTTTGGCCAATATAATCAGATTTTGAATACTGAGAATTAATGACTATTTTTTTTTCAATTATACAAGTGTCAAAGTTCACTTTTATAAATTATTTTTTTATTAGCTCCGGTGTATTTGATGAAATATTTTCTAAATTTGATGCAAATTTTACTTTCACTTACTTTTATTTTCACTTTCAAAATTATAATTTTGAACAGTAAACTGAAAACAGATATTAGACAAAAATAGAGGATGATTCATATTTTTTGTAGTAAGCTGATGGTTGATTTAACTTTTTGCATCTTGTGCAATTTTCACTTGATACATTCATTGAGAAATACGAGAAACGCCTTAAACGTTATACGAAAGAAAAATACCAAATTTTCTATGGAATATTTCTTGAAATTAGTTCTATTAAATGTTGTTGTGGATTTATTTTAAGTATATAATGAAATAAATAAAATTCGAGTTTCTAAATAGTTTTCAATTTATTTACAGATAGTCACGATGCTACAATTTTTCATTGTTTGCATGGATACTTCGTCCCAACCGACAAAGGTAGTAGGAAAGGCAACTACGGTAAAAAACCGTTACAAAATATACACTAAAATATTCTGGTGAATCTTTCATGTATTTTGCTCAAAATGTGAATCAGTTAGAGGAACATATTTCCTATAGTTCCTAAAAGAAAAAAATAATCATACTCAACCGTTTATAATATGTGTTGGCACAGAATTTCAAGTTTATCAAGTTTTGTTTGTAATTTTTTTTACTTGTAAATTTACATGAGCCGCTCTACTGATATTGAACTATTTGTTATTTAGTTTTTGCAATAATTAAAATATGTCGACCGTAAATAATAAATTGTAAGTAGCTCACTACTACAGTAGCACATCAAAATTTGTATGTATAGAAATTTACAAGCAATCTTGATGAGAATCTTTTTAAAACACTGTACAAGAGAACAATAAGGAAATAATATCATAACTAAAATATTATTCTGTGAGTGCGGCATTTTGAATATGGTTCAAGACCATTTTGTGCACAAGGAGGATTTTAATTATGAATGTGAAGTAATACCAGCCCAAACAATCTGTCTTGAGTCATGGCAGATCTCAACCACGTTTTATATTTTCTTCGTTCTGAGGAAGCCACAGAAACTGGTAATGTAATTAATAGTTTCTACAGCAAATACATGCTGGATAAACTTCTACGTGTCATACGTTTAAACATTCAATCGCAGTATTCGCAGTTTTCTTATTTTACTTTTGATTTTACACCCTCAGTATTCCATTTTAAAAACCAAGAACATGCGTCTGCTATCACTAGTTCCTTATATAAATTATTATTACTTCAAAGAGATTCAAAATCAACAATTAAATATGTATTTGAATTTAATTTTGAAACTTGGTAAATGTAAACTTCCTGCAAAATTTACCGGAAGCAAAATGTTTTAATTCCAAATTTTGTTATCGGTGAATTTGCATTTACGTTGTATATGTGAAAATTCCTTTATTTAATTAGGTTTCAGTATTTCAATATTTTTATTAAAATAATATTTGATAATACCAAAAATGATTTATGTAATAGATATGTGGATTTCAAAAACAACTGATTTAGGGGATCACTTGGATCCGCACTTGTGTGGATGACTAACGGTGAGTCAAAGTATCTCTATTGATCGGACTAAAACCTCGCGAGTTATCCAGAAACCCAGCTACAACGGTTGATTTACTAATGAACAGCATTTAGCGAATCATTTCGAGGACCTCCCTAATAAGACCTCCATAATGACGCACTACTGCTATGCAGCGATCCCTCCTCGCACCTCTTTTGAAAGTACGTTACCCCCGTCGCGTCGGGAACGCAAAAAACCACCCTTCTCCCGTATAATCAACGTACTCGACAGGTCCTCGAGAGAAAGAGAGAGCAATACAGAGACGCCCATAAAAGTGAGATTACGGGTACTCTCTCTCTCAAAGGCCGCCATTGTTTCTAATCGAGCCTCTGCTACGGACACTCCAAACACACCACACACAAAAAAATAATAGTGATAATAACAACAACACCACAAAAAGAAGAGTGTGTGTGTGTGTGTGTGTGTGAGAAAGGACTTATTATTATTCAAAAGTATCGAAAGGGGACGTTTACCAGACACACGAGAAAGAAGAGAAGAGAGAGGAGAGGGATAGAGGAGCGGACGTTTTTTCGTTATCACACTACATGGCGATGGACATGGCGATATTCCTTTTTTCTCTCGGTGGTCCGTTTTTATGGGCCCTTTTATCTTGTATGAAGTCATTAAAGGGCAGCCGGACCGGTGGCGTTTTCTATAATTTATTCCCTCTGAGGAGATTAAGAGAGATACGACTGGTCAGACGGCACAAAAAGTCTAATTTCAATTTTCAAATCAACAAATATGTTTATAGTTAAATACCGAAAAATACGTTGGAAGCATTAGCATTTCATTGGAATAAGTAATTTTTTTGTTTCGGTTTCTTGTTTCGTATTGTTGATGGTTACCCAATTAGTCAAATATTGCTAAAAATACTCCACATAGATCAAAACTAAACCACAATTAATATGTCTACTAGACCCGTCTATACGCGACATTAGTAATAAAGTAGGACATTTGGAAGAGAGGATGGTAACCCATTGCAAACTGTTTCTACACAATTTATTTCTTATGGGAATTAACATGGAGATCATTTTCAACAGCTGGTAATCTATTTAAATAAAATTCCTTAACTATCAGATGTGCAAAACACAACTGAATGAATGATATAGTTTTCTTGTATTCAAATACTTCATGAATTATTTAAGATAAAATGTTCCTATATTTCTAATTTTTTTGAAATAGAGCTACACATCAATTACTTCAGGAAAAGTAGACCTCCTCAATTGAACGCAGTCGTACTAAATTAAACTTCGACGAGGTGTTTAAGGCATCAAAATTTAACACCAGAAATTCCCAGAATTCAAAGTGCATAATCCATTGAATCAGTGTTCAGAATGTTTGTAAACCGAAAATATACCTTAAACTTCCACATATAAGCAAAATTTCTTAAATGCATATGTTAATATTGAAAATCATTCTGGTGAATTTATTTCAGGAGCTGCACAATATGCTGCTTGGGAAGTTCCAAACAGACATTAGATATTTTCTCTGAAAAATGTTTAAAAATCTCTAAGATAATCCTCCAAAATTGTTACCCCTCAAACTGCGTCAACGACGTAACATTAATTACTTTTTGTTACATCTCTAGCGACCCTATAGACAATACGTTAACGGATTTTGTCTGTGCGTATGTATGTTGGAAACGTTCTCTAACTCACCAAATTGCCTTAAATATATAAATAGCCGCATGATGGAGCAGGAAGCAGACACTTGTAAAACACATAAACTATGCTTTCGGGTTTTCATTACCTCCAACAAAGTTACCGTGTTACGGTGTCAGATTGCGACAAACCTCCTTTCGGTAATGGGAATAGTTCAGGGATTTGTTATATCCAAAAGCGTTAATGAAAGACGAAATATTCACGTACCTAGTAAAAAAATTGTAATGGGAGATTAAATACCATTTTGGGAACGTAAGGGTCTGCCACAATAATTATATTATTAATAATAGTTAACAATGTCTAATTTAATATGTTTATAATTGTTGTCTATGATGAGAGGAGGATACTGAAAATTTATAAGAGAGTGGTTAATTTGATACCTTAAATGAATATTGGTTTGAGTTTCACAAATGTCAAATTACATAATTTTAACAAGACTTTTAAATAATAAAATTAATTAAACTTCATTATGTACCTACTACAATCTAAAATTAGGCGGGTAAATCATCGCTTCAATGCTATTAAATATTGTTATTATATCCTAGAGTTTGTACACTCAATATGAATGTAATTATATTTTTGTGTGGACATTTTTATAACAACATTTTCCATTTTTTCTCTGAGCATGTTTGTACACGTGTCATTTCGTTTAAACTACTTGTATTATATTGTGTTGATATATTAATGAAACAGGAAACCATCATATGCGGCCTGGCCTAATTAGCTAAATGAACTGTGGGCATCTAAATTTATTAGGACAAACGAGGGAGAAGGTTTGGTTGTGCAGTAACAAAGCTAAATGAGATATAGTTTTCAAATAATCCATTTTATACTAAATTTGACGAGTTGTGAAAAATTGACCGTTATCTGAAAATTGTATAATTTTGGGTAACTCAGCAATATACTAAAGGACCGGGAAAATTTGCCCAATAATTTATTTGTGATGATTTCTTCGGCTGTCAAATTTTTGAAAAACTTTTCATTTATTTTTGAACACTGATGATTTCTTCGGCTGTCGAATTTTTGAAAAACTTTTCATTCATTTTTGAACACTGGAGAATTTTGAAAATGCTTCCCTTAATTGTAAAATAAAGTCTATTACGTTTCATAAAAAATTCTGAACTAATTCTGACAATTTTTTAAAAACTGTGTACGCTTCAGTACACTAATGCTGAATCGAAGGTTATTATTATGCATTAAATGCATATATGCTTGAAAATGTGAAAACACTTACATATATTTATCAATTAAATCTAACAAACAAGCACGCCTGATCCTGGGAATATAGATTAAAAATTGGTCATAAGTCATAAGTCATAACTAGTTTAAAAAATGTGTTACTGGATTATTTATTTACATTTATGTCAAATTTAAGTCAAACACCAATTTTAAATACAATGAAAAATAATGTTCTAGGAAGCTTTTGTTGAATATTTTTCATTTCTCTCTAAATGTAAATGGTTACAAACTGAACACTACTTGGCGTTTCAACTGAACTAAACGGAATATCTTTCAGAGTGGTAAAAATTTTAAAATCTGTTACAGAAACCAGTATAATTTTCTATTTGGTTCTCTGTTTAGTTTTGTTTTTATTTCGTTATTAGATATTATATTTGAACAGAAATGCAGATCTGCTTATCTTTTATTTCAATAAATTTATGTGTAAAATTATTTCTGCAAGTGCTACTTTCAACGCTTTAAGAAACTTTAATAATCTTTTACTACTTTTGTACCTTTCAGAAGTGACAAGTTAAATGATGTTAATAGAATTAATATTCAGTTATAATAATTTTACAAATAGTTGGAATAATATTAGAACTATTTAATAGTTCTCACATCTCATGAGCTAAAACGTAATTGCACTTAATAAAGGGAAATTAGTATTTCCATGCTTTTGAATAATTTAAAAAAAATACAGGAACTATCATTTGAACACTAAAAGAAAACTATTGTTTTCTAGATAATTTCATTAATGAACCTAGAGGGCTTCGTAGTAACTTGAAATATATATTGTTCTTATTTTACTCTCTGTTTAATGATTTTTAAAAGAATATATAAATAATATAACTTAATAGTGATATACTAGAACAATGAAAAATTAAGAAAATAAATATATTTTTTATCGTTTGTGAGGAAAAAGTGAGGTTATATATGGAATTGTGGGGCTGGACCAGAGTAGAATATCTACTGTCCTGTAAAAGGAGTGAACAATTAATTTCTTTAAATATGGGGCACTTGTAGTAACAATCGAACTACAAAATTTTACTTCAATGAGAAACAATATATCAGATTTCGGTGTAAATTTTGGGTTTCGTTGTTTAGTACTCTGAGTAGCATTGAAAATACTTGTTTTAATTATAAAGTATAATTTAATAAGATTTAAAGGTGTAATCAGTATGCTCGGAAAAGGGATTACTGTCATCCCCTACCTAAGTCCAATTAAAGAACATTACCTTTGTTCAAAGCGCCAATCGATTCATTCTTTCCCAAGTAAACGTTGGAAAATATTTATTCGTTCTTGTTAGTTAAACAGCTTAATCGAAAATATTTCTTTTAATTGAATAAAAACTGCAGTCAATTTTAGTCAAGAATCTAATGAATAATTCAAAGATAAGTACCATCTTGTAGGGAATTGAAAAATCATCAAAATGGCGGTTTATAAAAGATGATTTAATACTTTGTTGTTTGATATTTGTAAATAAAATAAATTTATGTATTATATTTAATTAAGGGTAGCTATTGTACAAATGAACTTAAAACTTTAAAATTAGGCTGAAAGTTGGGTCTTCTTTTACTTAATATGTGATGAAAATTTCAAATGGATTTATGGAACAGTTTTTCAAAATTGTAATTGTTTATCCCAGAGCACTTTTTTGCAGTATATTAAGTAATTAATTGTTATTGCTACATAAATATAAGTACAAGTGAATAATACATTTTTAAATTCATTTTCATATTAGCAATATCAAATTTTAACCATATAAGATGTTAACATATTATATCATAAGAATATTCATAATTAATTTTATCATAATTCATCCAGTATAAAAATTATCCGTCCCATTTTTTAGAAAGTATATTATTCTCATTTTGTTTAATGCTTATTATTCATATTTATATATATTTTATACTTATATTAAGTATATTATTTAATGTATTATTGTTAAAGTTAAACGAAAATGTTTGAACAAATTACTTTCTTTATCTTCTTCTTCTTCTGCACTTCAAGGACTAGGCTTGCAGCCTGTTCCGTCTTCATTCTAGCTATCTTCTTCTGGGTCTACCAATGTCTCTTCTTCCGTGTGGTCTGTAGTTTACCACTTGTTTGACCAATCTGTCTTCGTTCATTCTTTCAATGTGACGTCTCCATTTTAATGAGTTTTGGTGTATTCTGTCGTTCATTGAAAATATTTTCAATTCGGTCCTTATATCTTCATTTCTTATATGGTCCCTCAGTGTGCAACATTTTGTGATTCTTAGAAAGTTCATTTCGGCAGACCGTATTCGTTGTCTATCTTGTTTTCGAAGTGCCCAGGTTTCGCTTCCATATGTTAATATAGGTGTTGTCATCACTTTATAGAATTTTATTTTTGTTTCTTTGCTTGTCTTGTTTTGCTGTGTTCTCTGTATGGTGCCACACATCATTTGGTATTTATGTAGTTTGTTTGTAACATCTTTGTCATATTCGTAGCTTATATCGCATCCCAAGAAATTGAAGTGTGATACTTGTTCTATGGGTGTTTCGTTTATGAATACTTTGGAACGAACAGGATGTTTTCCCCGAAAAGCCATAACTTTCGTCTTTTTTTCTGAGTAGGTCGTCTTCTGTTTTTTGTAAAATTATTTGGTCGTCGGCAAACAGTACTCTGTTTATGCATTTATTGGCGGGTGTTAGTCTTATTCGGGGGTTAATTTCTTGTTTCCATTGTCGTACAGCATCGTCAATATATATATATATATATATATATATATATATATATATGGTACGTTCCACGCCGAATTTAGATTTTTTTTTTTAGATTTGGCCCAAAATCAACTAAAACGGTCCTTTTGGGTCCCTGAAACTCTCCCTAAATTTTTAGGGCCCCAAGTGGAATTGAACTCAAGTTATGGACAATTGAAAGTTGAAATTTTCAGGTTCGGCTCCAAAACCAAAAATTTTCAACCATCCATAACTTGTAAAAATACCCATTTTTATGAAAAAAGTTTTAAACAAGAGTTGTTTGCAATGCTTTAAACTTTCGGAAACTGCTAAAAAAAGTTCATCCGACATGGTTCACTATTGACGAGTCTTGGCGCCATTAGTCGTCAGGCCGCCAAAAAAAAAACATTATCAGCTTTCCTGACCAAAAAAATCAGGAGCGTAGCTGGATTCGATACAAAACTTTTCAGCCCAAACAAAAGTTAGCCAGACCTAAGGGCTTAGAGAAAAAAAAAGGTTTTCAGGTTCAGCTTGAAAACCAAAAATTTTCAACCATCCATAATTTGTAAAAATACCCATTTTTATGAAAAAAGTTATAAACAAAAGTTGTTTGCAATGCTTTAAACTTTTGGAAACTGTTAAAAAAAAGTTCATCCAGCACGGTTCACTGTTGACGGGTCTGGGCGCCATTATTCGTCAGGCCGCCAAAAAAAAAAACATTATCAGCTTTCCTGACCAAAAAAATCAGGAACGTAGGTGGATTCGATACAAAACGTTTGAGCCCACACAGAAGTTCGCCAGACCTAAGGGCTGGCCCCAAATTTGAAAATTTGTGTTGAAAATTCAAATTTCCAGAACAATTCTTGTGGAAGGTTGTTTCAGCGTTGTCGTCAACCGTTGTGGACCTTCAAAACATCAACAAGAGCAACAATTTGGGTGAGAGTCCCTTCTTGGATAAAAAATGTGCGTCAAGCGAAGTCATCTGGGATCAAAATTCAAGTATTTTGAGGAATTTTGAGTTTTTGAGCCGCCCGGGACTTGGAAAGTGCTCTATTTATTTGAAAATAGCATGCCAACCTTAGTGATGTTGATCCCCAGTCAACTTCTAGAAAAAATGTCGCTCATGGTTTGAGATTAACTGGCAAACAGTGGATTTCTGGGGGCTCAATGGAATTTTGTTGATATCAAGGGATTTTTGCCGGATTTCACCATTTTTTTTTCTCGGAGCTCTTTGGTCTGGCTAACTTCTGTTTGGGCTCAAAAGTTTTGTATCGAATCCAGCTACGCTCCTGATTTTTTTGGTCAGGAAAGTTGATAATGTTTTTTTTTGGCGGCCTGACGACTAATGGCGCCAAGACTCGTCAATAGTGAACCATGTCGGATGAACTCTTTTTTAGCAGTTTCCAATAGTTTAAAGCATTGCAAACAACTTTTGTTTAAAACTTTTTTCATAAAAATGGGTATTTTTACAAATTATGGATGGTTGAAAATTTTTGGTTTGGAAGCTGAACCTGAAAACCATTTTTTTTCTCGAAGCCCTTAGGTCTGGCTAACTTTTGTTTGGGCTGAAAAGTTTTGTATCGAATCCAACTACGCTCCTGATTTTTTTGGTCAGGAAAGCTGATAATGTTTTTTTTTGGCGGCCTGACGACTAATGGCGCCAAGACTCGTCAATAGTGATCCATGTCGGATGAACTCTTTTTTAGCAGTTTCCAATAGTTTAAAGCATTGCAAACAACTTTTGTTTAAAACTTTTTTCATAAAAATGGGTATTTTTACAAATTATGGATGGTTGAAAATTTTTGGTTTGGAAGCTGAACCTGAAAACCATTTTTTTTCTCGAAGCCCTTAGGTCTGGCTAACTTTTGTTTGGGCTGAAAAGTTTTGTATCGAATCCAACTACGCTCCTGATTTTTTTGGTCAGGAAAGCTGATAATGTTTTTTTTTGGCGGCCTGACGACTAATGGCGCCAAGACTCGTCAATAGTGAACCATGTCGGATGAACTTTTTTTAAGCAGTTTCCGAAAGTTTAAAGCATTGCAAACAACTTTTGTTTGAAACTTTTTTCACAAAAATGGGTATTTTTACAAATTATGGATGGTTGAAAATTTTTGGTTTTGGAGCCGGACCTGAAAATTTCAATTTTCAATTATCCATAACTTGAGTTCTATTCCACTTGTGGCCCTAAAAATTTAGGGGGAGTTTCGGGGGCCCAAAAGGAACGTTTAAGTTGATTTTGGGCCAAATCTAAAAAAAAAATCTAAATTCGGCGTGGAACGTACCATATATATATATATATATTGAATAGGGTTGGTGACAGGCAGCATCCCTGTCTTACACCTCTGTTGATTGTTATTGGTCCTGTTCTGTTTTTCCGGTGTTTATTATTATTTCTGTTATTGTATAGTTCTCTTATCACCTCTATCAGATGTCTGTGGTAACCCCGTCTTTCCATAATTTTCCATATTATATCTCTGTTTACCCGGTCGAAGGCCTTTTCGTGGTCGATAAACCCAATATGGGTTTCTAAGTTATATTCTCTACGTTTTTCGATAACTGTCGTATTATGGTGATATTGTCGTTGCAGGATCTTCCTTTGTGTAAGCCACTTTGTTCTTTTAGTAGTAGCAGATCAGCTATGCTTTTTAGCCTATTGTTTACAATCCGGGCATATAGTTCGAATGTAGCATTTAATAAACTTATTCCTCTATAATTGCCACAGGAGCTTCGATCTCCTTTTTTATATAGTGACATTACTTCCGCCGTTTTTTATTCGTCCGGTACTTTTCTCTGTTTCCAGCATTCATTTAATAAATGTAGTATTCTCAGTTCCAACAGCAATCCTCCATATTTTAGTAGTTCTATGTTTATGGTGTCGGGTCCAGCTGTTTCCGGTTTTTCATTTGTTTTAAGGCATCTTGTAATTCATCCAGCGTTATTTCATCTCCTGTGTACGGTGTTGCATTATAGTCTGAGTCTGTTGTTAAGTTTAGTTTTTGATGTTCATTTCCCTGTCTTACGAGGTTTTCTTCCTTTTCTGTCCAAAGTTCTCGATAATGTTCTATCCATGTATCTTTATCTATAATGTGTAAGTGTGTGGTGTCCTTCTCTTGTTTGTTAAGTTGTCGCATAATTTTATAAGCTACCTCTTGTCGTCCGTGGATGTCGTTTTCTATATTGGATATGAATGTATCCCATGATTCTTGATGTGCCCTTCTGACAATATCTTTTGCTTTGTTACGTTTTTCTATGTAATTTTGTCTAGCTTCTTGTGTGTTTTTGTATAGAGTATTCAAGTATGCTTCATGTTTTTCTCTTATTGCGTTCTCTATATCTTCTGTCCAAATTCTCAGGCCGTTCTTTCTTCTAAACTTCTTCTTTTTTCCAATAGCTTCGTTTGCGGCTTTTGTAATGCTTTCCTTTATGTTGTTCCACTCTTGGTTAATATTGTTCTCTGTGGTGTACATCTGTATGTTTTGTTTCAACCGTTGTTGGTAAAGATATTTTATTCCGGTTTCCTGTAAAAGATACACTTTATACACTTCTTCTACTGATTTCCGTTTGTTTGTTGTTTGTTTTTTCCATTTGGCCAGTAAGATTAATTTGAATATGACTAGGGAATGGTCCGAACTCATATCACTTCCTCTATGGACCCTCACGTCTTCTACCAGTTTACTCCATTTTTTATTTTCAATGATATAGTCTATTATAGACCTGTAACCTCTTGTGCTCCACGTATAGTTATGTACATACATTTATATGTATGTTATATATTTATATATTTTTATCTTTTGATCTCGCAGATTTCAAGTTTCCCCCACCACAGTCTCCGAGCCTTCATCAGTCGGGCTGCATATTTAAAGCTTCATCAAATTCGATGTTGAAGTTCAATGCTTTCCCAATTTTTTTAACAAGTAGTTTAGCTCTTTGTCTTTAAAACGGCGTTAGTTACGTTTCGTAATTAGTATAAACAAATTAGCTGTGAATTTTTAACCGGAAATGGCTAACTTTACCTCCATTTGACACAGGAATTTTTTTTCATTTTAAAGAGAACGGTACAAGTGCCAGCTTTTCAAATATCCAAAAATCATTTCACAATAAATAACATTAATATAATTATTCTAATTGTTTATTCACTGAAAATGACCATGGTCTTGTTATGAATTTTAACAATAGTGATTGCTTCGATATTAAATAATTCAGTTTGATGAACTAACTCTTCTTCTTTCTTTCGGTGCCCGTGCAATCATTGTATCATCATTATTGTGCGCATAATGGTAATGCAAAAACAGTCCTCCGAAATAAACAGTTACAATTTTACCAAAAATGCATTTTTTTACTTTTATTTACAAATATCTAAGCAACAAAATATGAAATCAGCTTTAATATTCCCTACAATTCGCTATCTTTGAATTATTCATCAGCTTCTAAGATTTTTTCAGGGAAACAAAAATGCAAAAAATCAGGTTTTTCTACCTTTAGTGGTTAGTAATTAAACAATAGCACAAAACTTTGGTCGATAACGTATGGGTTTTTCTCCCGTAAATGCATTTTACATAAATAACTGCTTATGGTTACCTGGAGTGAATGTCATGGAAAAATCTTATTTCCCTGGTCCATACTTGCAGTATCGCAAATAAATCATTCACTTTAGGCAAACCATCGTATTTCTTTCAGTTTTCAAGCTTTTTAAACTGTCTGGCAATTTCTGACGCTGCTTTAATTTAACTGTAAAGCTTCGAGCCGTTTGAGCACCACCTCGCTTTACATTTTACTCAACACACGTCCATTGAGAAATGTTCCTCTCGTTTAATGCCCTCGCTTAGTTTTACAGTGCCTCTGGAAATTTTCTCAAAATTTTTAATCACCTTTGTGGGTATCCCGGAAATGTCCCTTTGAACCTTCGACTCTCGCAGTTCGTTCCGGCACCTACACGTCCGTCCAAGGAATGTCCCATTCGCCTCTCCAGGAGCAGTCCCTAATGATGTGGTAATTATTTAAGCTCCCGCTAATGGCGTCGAAAATTTATGATAATGCCCGCTCCTAAAAAGTAAAGGAGCGATATAAAAATGCAAAGCCTGTTCCCAGCACCCTCAGGCCCGGGACATAATTAGTAAACAAATTATTAATTATCAGGGGGAATAATTAATTACGGCTTGTAAAAGCTTTAAAAAGAGCGCATTAATCAACGGCCGGGGGCTGTGGAGGGAAAGATACTCCACTCTAGTGCGTGTATGCGTGTGGTAGTTAAAAAATTATTTGATGTAGTTAATCCTACCCAGTGTTCGATTAGGGAGCTGTAATGGGATTGGGTTGATTGATTTGTGTTGGAATAATTAGGCGAGTAAAAGTTTCTTAAACGCTTTTAAATAATGGTAGTATGAGAAAAAAATTCCCAAACGCTCTCACCTTAAGTCGTATTGGAGAACGAAGGGTAAAAACTTACATACGAAATACTAGATAAATATTAATTCTAATGCACCGTGGAGTTAACTAGTTTTATTCTTTTCCCTGCTAATAAATTTCGATATTAAAAAATACACATAGGACGATTTGTTCAGATATATTCAATTAAGCAAATTCCAAAATCAATATTTCCTATTTTCAGTTAAAATCCTTTCCACAGCAAAGAATTACTCTGTATGGAATTCCTTGCATTCCCAATTATTATATTCGTACATTTCATGTAATTTCTGAAAACTAACGGCACAATAAAACACCGGAATCGATTTGTAGACTCATCTACATTCGATGGGGATTATTTACAGTTTCATTAGTTGCTTTCAGCAGTGGAATCGTCGGATGCGAGGTTATGCATATTAAATTAATATACATGCAGTACACGGTCTATAATAATATTATGACGAGGTATTATAGATCTTTGTTTTTTTTTTGTAAAAACAATCGAACTTGATATCTAAATATCGAAATAATGAGAGCTTGGTTGAAGCATGTGCAGATAAATTCTAAAAAATATTTTAATGACGTAGCTGTAATAAAAAACTATTTGCTCAGGTTACATTACTATACTGTGTATGGTTCAGGCTGATGCTCACGTGACAAATAGTACTTAAATGTATATTAAAACTTTGTTTTATACAAATACACTAAGAAGCTATTATGTATTAAATTTGTGTAATAAAAATCGATTGCATAATTTAAAGTTGTAGCTGAAGGTTTGTATTATAGGATTTAAATAATTCATTAAATTATTTTTGTAATTTCTGGTTGCGTTAACTACAGTAATGTCCTCATTGAGGAACAATAATCAATCAAAACCGAAACAAACTGTGAAGTGTGTGTGCTTGTCAAACGCTGTACTAGAGCTCGTGTCAACCGTCCCCAGACAGCACAAAGACGTCTTTAAGACGTCTGATAGACATCACCATTAGGCATTTGCGACATCTCAAAGATGTCCTGTGACAACCGAAGAACGTCATTAAAGTGTCCATTTTATGTCCATTTCATGTTATTTGTTACAAAACGGTACGTTCCAAAGATGCCTTCAAGGCCTTAACAATACAATTTTACGACGTCCATTTTTTGTCTTCAAAACGTCATAACGGCGCCTTCCTCAAGTCTGTAAGACGTCTTAAAGATGTCCCCTATTTTTTTAGGAATGTCTTTAAAATGTTCATTTTACTTCTATATCACGTTGTTTGTCAAAAACGGTACGTCTCAAAGATGCCTTCAAGGACATTAAAAAGATGTCCGCAAATCCGGAATGACGTCCAAAAGACGTCTGTTTTAAGACATTTTTTTATACAAAACTACGCCTTTAAGACTTCTCTAATACTGCAGGCATAAAGAAGGTCAGGCATGAAAACGACGTGAATTAGACGTCGTTAAGACGTCTGTCTTTTAGTAACTTATATTAGACATCCAAAAATGAACGTCCTAAAGAGCTCCACTTCAGGCATAAAGAAGGCAAGGCATGAAATCTACATAAACTGGAACTCATTAAGATGTGCGCCTTTTAACATATTAGAGACATCCAAAAATAGACGTCCTAAATAGGTACACTTTAGGCATATACAAGATCAGGTGATCAGGCATAAAATTGACGTAAATTAGACTTCTTTGTCTTAGAGACTTCCGGATATGGACGTCTTATAGATGTGCTTTTTATGTCTTAAGACGACCAGGCATAAAAAGGCTTAAACTGGATGTCTTTAAGACGTTATGTGCTGTCTGGGATCCTATCTTAGAATAACTGAAGATGAATAGGAAATAATTGCACTAGTGCTCGTAACGAAAATGGTATTATTAATAAAACAAACTGCTGTAGTAATCAGGTCGCATTAATTTTATGTGCAAAAACTGTACTACTTACGTTTTATGCATGTAACTACAGAAATCACAAAAGAATATGTCAAACTTGGGAAAAGTATACGAGAAGCGAATTCCTATTTACAAGTAAACCATTCGAATGTCACTTATACAGTTCATAACTAGTTGCAATCTAAAATTTACCGATTAAGTTGTGTATGGTTTCAGAAAATATATAGGAAATCAAAGCAAACTTTCTTGTAATTCGATGCATCTTAGATTCATGTGGAAACACACACTCTTCGCGGCTTGCCAATAACTCTCTAAAAATTGTAATATATATTTCAAAATATTTTACAAAAAAAAGCACACCTCTATATTTGTATTTCCTTTTTTCAAAACTTGTTTATAAATATGCTAGGTCAGATAGAAATATTCAGAAAATTTATTTGTAAAGAGACAATAAATTTCAAAATGTTATGCAACAATAATACAAAATCCAATGATTGACACTTACAAATTTTCCCTTTTGTAATTTTATTGCTATTTTCGATAAGTATTGATATTTACGACAAACTGATTTCGCTGAGGATAAGAAATGCCTGTGGGACATATTAGATGTATCCTCTAAATATATCATATACTTTTGGAGCCATTATTAAATCGATGAATTTATCATGAATGAAATTTTGATAAATCTACTCGATACATTCTAAACAATTTTTAGGCAAATATAATCATCTGCAACACAGGGAAAAGCATTTGATAATTAATAACATGTTTCATGATTTTGTAAAAAAAAAGAAAAAAAATTACCTCAAAATTCAAAATCAAAGCAAATTTAATAATGAAATTCATTTAAATTGAAATTTGACATTAGCGTTAATGTTAAAGATTTTAAAATCGTCAAAACATCAAAAATATTACCAAAAAACTTGAATAATTGAAGACTTTGTTTTTATTCTGAAATTTCACCAATTTTGGTGACTTTAAATATTAAACACTAAATCTTAAATCTAAAAACTGCCGAATTGCTCATTTTGATGTACTACCTAATTTTATGTAGAGCTGGAGTGACCTTGGAAGGTGGAATGAAGAACTCATTTCCATAGCTATGAGAAATATTTCATTCGTAGAATTGACGAGAAATGAGAGAAGTTATTTGTAAACACTGAAATTTGGAAAAGTTTGGTGAATCCTAAAGAGCGAGGAAGAGTTTTACGTTATCGAAATTAACAGCTTAGGGCACTAAGTAAACCTTTTATTAACCGTAAAATGTGCAATCAATAAAGCCGTAGTTCTGCTCTCTTGAAAAGCAGGAATTTCAAATTTTGTCCTAAAATCAACATAGAGATAGTTATTAATATGATACGATGAGCCATGTCGTCCATGAATTTACTCTGAACCAATTCGACTCTGTCTAATACATATTATAGAACCCGATGTGCACTCTGGATAGGTTTGATTAAGGTTATAAATAACATTTTCACGATATATGCCAAAAATCCAATATTAACCTGTGGCCACATTTTGGTTTTGAATATATTTAGAGGTAAGAAAATATAAACAAACAGTTCGGATATAGACCAGGGTCGATAATTTTGAAAACGGTAAAAAGTGAAAAAAAATTATAGTAGGATGAAACCCATCGGATAAGGTAGAGAATACAATAAAAAATGAAAGGAAAAATAAATTACGGGCGATCTGAGGTCGGGAAGGGGGCTGGGGTGAGTATTTAAGGATAAAAAACGGTTTAGCTCGATTTACGGCAAAACTGCAAGCCCTATGGAAAAAAGTTAAATGGCAGAGTTGTAGGTAATAGAAAGGTCTACAACTTTTGTATCAACACTTTTTTCACATAACCTCGAAATTGTTGTGAAAACTTCAAATAACCAAGTTTTTGGTTTTTTATTTTTAGCTTTTGCAATTTTTTTTATTTTTTCACGAAATTTGGTGAAAACTTCCCTTTTTATGTCCCAAATATACAGTAATTTTTTTGATTTTAAATATTCAGTATTTCACCTTATTTTGACTTTATATCGAAAAAGCACTCTAATTTTTAATCGAAAATTATCACATCAAAATATCTGCTTTTTTAAAAAAGTCTGTGTGTTTTTTATTCGTTGAAATCTCTACTTTCTGATGGTAAAAAAAAATTATACATTACTATGGAAAATGTTCTCAGAAAATGCAAATAATGAAAAAAACTCGAATCCAAAAATTTTTTTTAATCATTATGTATAACTTTGAGCTATTTATTAAAATTTACACTATAATTACTCGAAAAACGTGAGATGTCATGTTACATTGATAAACAAAAAAATTGCTAATCGAAATATACTACTATAATTAACAACCAATTAACATTAACCAATTAACCATCTACAATATTTTGAGAAAGTTTTAGAATCTTCTTTAAATCATATGCGTATATACCTATTAATTGCTATTTTAAGATTACTTATATACCTGAGTGACCGGAAATTTTTAGCCCTTCAAAAGGTAGCTGCAGCCGAGGTGCGTCCCGCGGTCAAAACAGCCGGGCATACGACAACTGAGCCCCTCGGTCAGAAAATTCCATATATGGAAAATTCCAACGGTAACGCTAATCCCACCCTACGATTGAGCCCCGGTATACCCCAAGGCCAAATGACAACTGAGCCCAGGATTAAAATTCCGAGTCCAGGATAAAAATAATTAGGTAAGGGATTAAGAAAATTACCGGAAATCCCATTTTTTTCACGATAACGTTAAGGGCAAGAGGGCAAGGAAAATCAGTCAAGGAACAAATATTATGCCTTCCTTTCTTTGAACCGCCGGAAATGAGGCTGCTGAAAACATGGTTTAAAATGCACAAATTTATGCTGAAATTGTCATGGTTCTGAAACATGCTCCAATGTGGAATAAGAAACCTACGAGGAAGTTGATGACTCAGATGAAATTGTGGATGAAGAACCAATGCAGACCGGAAATAATCTTGAAGACGAAGACGGTGATGGTCTTAAAGATTTTGAAGATCCACTAGAATCGGGAAGGTTTGTCGAATCTAACAAAAGTAATGCCATCAAAGAGACAAAAATAATGAAGAAGTGATTAGAATGCAATATAAGTTATTTATAAATAACTAGAGTATTGTATTTAAAAATATAATGAATAACGTAATCAGTATAAAGTATTTAAATTTAGTAGTTCGATTTACATGTATATTTATATATTATGAGATTTTCTATGACATAAATGTAATGACAATTTAACAAATCAACTTTCTTACTGAAAAAATTTGCAGCAGTGACATTTTTTAGATGAAATCCCCTTTAAATCCTATTTTTAATATTTAGAACAATTATTTTCGCATGTTTTTTGCAATCTTGATGTTTCATGGATTTGTAATTTTTTTGTTTATCAATGTAACATGACATCTCACGTTTTTCGAGTAATTTAAAGTGTAAATTTTAATAAATAGCTCAAAGTTATACATAATAATTAAAAAAAATTTTTGGATTCGAGTTTTTTTCATTATTTGCATTTTCTGAGAACATTTTCCATAGTAATGTATAATTTTTTTTACATTTTTTTTCTCATTCCTTGCATAAGAAACAACATTGTATATTTTTTGGGCGACACCCAATGGAATCAACTGTTCTACTTGACGAAATCAATTCTCCGTAATATAGGCCTGATAACAGTATAGGGTGCATATATTTAGAATATTTCAACACGGAACATTAGTATTTTCTTTTAATCAAGTAGAAGCTGATATTTTTGCTAAGGTTTTTGGAATGATATAATTTTTAAACAAATTAAAGGGATGTTTTAAGCATATTTATCTATCATATGGCCTTTACTTCCCGTAAATTAAGGAAAAAAAGGCGATGTATCCGTTAATCCATTTTCCAGTGTTTTATTTTAGTAACTGGATAGTAGAAATATTCGCAACATAAACACAATTCTTCAGGTGGATTTAGGGAAAATTTCGAAAAGTCAAAAAGCAATAAAAATAAAATATCCTTCAGAAAGTATTTTAATAAAAATGTTTTTAAATTTATTATACACATTCATCTGTAGGAGAGATATTGAAAATTTAGATGAGGGTTATGAACTGAAAACTCTTGATACATATTGGACTGTGAAATAGACACTTAAAAGTAAAAAAAAAATGAACCAGATTATAACAATATGAAAACAAACCAGTTGATAAGAGAATGAACAAAAGTAACCGACATCATACAGAGAATCAGTTCCTTAAAGTGGCAAAGGGCAGGACATGTTCCAAGACACACAGAGAATTGGAGTGGACACATCACTAGATGGAGATCTTGGGGAGAACGAAGAAGTATTTGCAGACCACAACAGAGATGGTAGGATGATTTGAAAAAATTCTCTGGGCTGAACTGGTACCAGAGAACAGAAAATAGGAGTGTATGGTCACACATGAGAGAGGCCTATAACCAGTGGATAGAAGATGGCTAAAAAAAGAAAGAAAGATAAGATGGGCAAGACATGTTGCAAGACACAGAGAGAATTGGAGTGGACACATCACTAGATGGAGACCTTGGGGAGAACGATGAAGTATTGGCAGACCACAACATAGATGGTAAGATGATTTGAAAAAATTTACTGGGCTGAACTGGTACCAGAGAGCAGAAAATAGAAGTGTATGGTCAAACATGAGAGAAGCCTATATCCATTGGATAGAAGATGGCTGAAAAAAGAAAGAAAGATAAGAATATCTCCCGAAATTGAAACAGATAATCACCTTTCGGAGGTGATTTAGAGAAAATTGCATGAATTTTTTTATATACCTTAAACAGTATAATGGATATTAAAAGGTGTAAAAAATACTTGGTCCAAATTTTTTGAAAATCTCCAATATGCGAAACATGGCAAGAGTAATCCTCCATTTGTCCCAGTCAATTTTAAGGAAATGGTCATTTGCAGGTTCTGCTATAGCAAATAGTTTATATTTAAATTATGAACGCTCTGTGACTTCTAGATTTCAAAAAATCTTATGAAAGTCACATATTTAGAGAAATACACAAAGAGATATTTTAATGTTTATTGGGCTCAGGCGACCTTAAAACGATTAGCAATTCTTCTACATCAAATTTCGGAAAATCAAGCAGATTATAGTAGGTTTTATACATCAGTGCCTCATATGAAAAAGTAGAAACTGCTTCTTTCGTCTAAAAAACATACTACGGCGTTAATACTCGAATACCAATTACATCACTTATTATTTTTAACAAAATAAAGTAGTTTGTGTTAGGAAAAATATATTCAAATGAAGGACTGTGTTTGTTAGGTATTATGTAATATACTTATTGTAAGAGCTTTGTATTCAGCTTAATTACGCAAATTGCGGAATCAGTTAGTTTAAAAATATAAGCTAGATTGGCACCTTAGCACAAAAGTAGTTCCGAAAGCTTGTGCGCATGAATTTTATCAGAATATTAGACCTACTGTAGAACCAAATATCTAAAATTGGGATTGATTGAGAAAATTAATGATCTCTTTGTACATAAGGAAAAAAAAAATAATACAAAGTTATGTACAAACTATTCCTTAGAAACGTCAACAGCCTTTCTTTAAAGCTATAAACCTATTGATTGAACAAAATAGTCGTATTTAAGACATACTCACCTAATTTTGTATTTGGCGCCGATCTGTAATGGCCAAAAGAGGTAAATTTTCCCTTTTCAAAGGAGCAGTTTAATTTTTTACAGTAAACAAATATCCGCTTACAAATTCCCCCTTTGTGTTTGAGAAAATATACCAAAAAACCATCTCCCTGTGAAAGAGAAGAGGTGGGGGGGAAAGTTGTAAAGCCGATAAAATCTCCTGGGAGATTTTCCTTTACATTTGTACCAACGTTAAGCCGTTACATTCACTTTAAATGGCAGAAGTTGCGGGAGCCGAAAGATGGAAATAATTTAGGTTAGATTTGAATATCTGGGAAAAATCTGAAGACAGATTTTATCGGAGCCCCTGCGCTGTTATCGCGTTATTTAGTGCTCATTAAGATAATTTACGCTTTAGATGGGAGAACGAAAGGCTTTTGTCCAGATCCGGGAAAGTGATAATTTCCCCAAGCGAGAGAGGTTTATAAGTTATAGAATGGGAAAGGAATGGAACGAGAGAGACAAACAAATAAGAAATTTGTTTAATCACTCTTACACTAACTGACATACAGATCTAATCGGGAAGTGTGTGTTAATCTAACTTTTAAATCTAATTAACATGTGATTAAAGCGTTTAAGACGGCTGTGCAAAGGAAAACATCTGCGTGATACTCACTCATTTTTGAACTCCTGCATTGTTTTCATCTGCATACTGTACAATACGTTTAATATAAATACTAATATAATATCAAGTATAATATAATTGAATGAATGATCAACATGGTAACGTAGTGTCAGACAACCAGAGTATTGCTGATCACATCAAAAAATTTTATACCACCCTTTATACTTCCATTAGATCTGCTTCAGCAGCGCAAGGTGTGATGTGTGACAAGCTGTGTGCAATGTGGGATCTGAGGATATTCCAGAGATATCTCGACAAGAAGTAAGGGCTGCTCTGAAGATGATGAAAAACCGGAAAAGCCCGGGTGAGGACAGAATCACTAGTGCAATGCTTAAGTTAGTGGGTGCATTGATGGAGAGGCCTCTACAGATTCTTCCGAATAAATGTCTTCAGGAGGGCCAAGTCCCAGATGAATGGCAGAATGCAGAAGTAATTCTGCTTTTCAAAAAAAGGGGACAGTGGCAATATTGAGAATTATCGACCAATCAGCATTGTGTCTCACGTGTACAAGTTACTCACCAAGAATATCACCAACAGGCTAAGCAACAAATTCGATGAGTATCAGCTGGTGGGGCAGGTGGGGTTTCTCAGGGGGTTTAGCACCACTGACCATCTACAAACTATGAGAACACTAATAGAAAAATCAGCAGAGTACAATGTACCACTGTATATGGCATTCATAGATTTCCATAAGGCGTTTGATTCTATTGAAACGTGAGCATTTACACATGCAATGGACGATGCAAGAAAGATTCTCGCTACACCAAGTTACTGAAATATATATATATGAAAATGCCCCACTACATATAAGAATCAACGAGTGTACAAAGACAGACAAAATCAAAGTAAATAGGGGAGTCCGACAGGGTGACACCATATCTCCAAAACTGTTCACACTAGCGCTAGAGAATGTCTTTTGGTCATTGCAGTGGGAAACCAAAAGCATAAATATAAATGGATCGTACTTGAATCAACTACGTTTCGCCGACGACATCGTCAATATAAGTAGCAGCATACAGGAGCTGAGGGAGATGTTAAATCAACTAAATGATGCTTCTAAAAGGATCGGATTGAAAATGAACATTTCGAAGACCTAAACCTTAAATAACAACACCACAGAACAAATATATATAGACGGTGCAAAACTCGAAAATGTGGAGGAATATATATACTTGGGACACGCAATGAGAATAAGAAAAGAAAATCAAACAGTAAAGATTAAGAGAAGGACAAGACTAACTTGGATAGCCTTCGGAAAGCTGAAATTTCTATTTAGAAACAGTGAGATTCCAATAAACCTAAAAAGAAGAGTTTTCGACACTTGCATATTACCAGTGGCTACTTATGGCATGGATACAATGGCAATAACAAAAAAGACCGCTAATCCATTGAGGGTAATGCAACGAGCCATGGAAAGAACAATGCTTAACATCAGTTTTAGGGATAAAATAAGAAACGAAGAAATCCGACGAAGAACTAAGGTCGTAGATATTATAGCCCGTATTGCAGACCTGAGGTGGCAGTGGGTGGGTCATGTCGCACGACAAGATCAGTCGAGATGGACATACAAGCTCGTACACTGGAGACCAAAACTGACAAAGCACAGCATAGGAAGACCACAGAGAAAATGGTTCGATGATATCAAGCAATATGCGGGAAGGAGGTGGTTCCAGATAGCACAGGACAGATCCAGCATGGAGAAGCATGAGGGAGGCCTATGTCCAGCAGTGGACAACAGAGGGCTGACTAAGACGAAGAAGATAATATAATTAAATATAGTTTATAACGACTAAATGATAAGTTTGGAAAATACCCAATTTTCCAAAGGGAGTTAGTTTAGAATTCATTAAATGGTAGGTAAATTTCTATCAAACTTTCAGATTGCGTTGGTTGCGAAATGAATTGGGTCCATAGCGTACAGTTAACGAATTTCATGAACTGCTATTATACAACATGAGAGAGGGATTCTCTTGACACTATCTGAGATATGAGGTATTGGGATATGGTATCTGGATATGAGGTATGAGGATTGGGATCATTTAGTTAATTCTTGAAATGATTTAAAATGGATTCTTGGTTCACATGGTGTTTTTCCTCTTATCAAATTCATACAAGTTTTATCCATTTGGGCAACTGTTTAGTCAGCACTCGATTTGTTGAACGAAACGTGTTCTCAAAATTCGTCTTTATACCTCTCCGCTTATAGGAAGATGGTTCTGTCCGCAGGAACACACTTTAAGTGTATGCACTGCAAAATATTTTCTATCACAAATTTAAACTTAATAATGAAAATGTGCACATTGTAGTGGTGCTGCTTAATATTGTACATATAAATACTATTATTACTCATAATATATGTATATATATATGGTACGTTCCACGCCGAATTTAGATTTTTTTTTAGATTTGGCCCAAAATTAACTTAAACGTTCCTTTTGGGCCCCCGAAACTCCCCCTAAATTTTTAGGGCCACAAGTGGAATAGAACTCAAGTTATGGATAATTGAAAATTGAAATTTTCAGGTTCGGCTCCAAAACAAAAAATTTTCAACCATCCATAATTTGTAAAAATACCCATTTTTTTGAAAAAAGTTTCAAACAAAAGTTGTTTGCAATGCTTTAAACTTTCGGAAACTGCTAAAAAAAAGTTCATCCGACATGGTTCACTATTCACGAGTCTTGGCGCCATTAGTCGTCAGGCCGCCAAAAAAAAACATTATCAGCTTTCCTGACCAAAAAAATCAGGAGCGTAGCTGGATTCGATACAAAACTTTTCAGCCCAAACAAAAGTTAGCCAGACCTAAGGGCTTCGAGAAAAAAAATGGATTTCAGGTTCAGCTTCAAAACCAAAAATTTTCAACCATCCATAATTTGTAAAAATACCCATTTTTATGAAAAAAGTTTTAAACAAAAGTTGTTTGCAATGCTTTAAACTATTGGAAACTGCTAAAATAGAGTTCATCCGACATGGTTCACTATTGACGAGTCTTGGCGCCATTAGTCGTCAGGCCGCCAAAAAAAAAACATTATCAGCTTTCCTGACCAAAAAAATCAGGAGCGTAGCTGGATTCGATACAAAACTTTTAAGCCCAAACAGAAGTTAGCCAGACCAAAGAGCTCCGAGAAAAAAAATGGTGAAATCCGGCAAAAATCCCTTGATATCAACAAAATTCCATTGAGCCCCCAGAAATCCACTGTTTGCCAGTTAATCTCGAACCATGAGCCACATTTTTTCTAGAAGTTGACAGGGGATCAACATCACTAAGGTTGGCATGCTATTTTCATATAAATAGAGCACTTTCCAAGTCCCCGGCGGCTCAAAAACTCGAAATTCCTCAAAATACTTGAATTTTGATCCCAGATGACTTCGCTTGACGCACATTTTTTATCCAAGAAGCGACTCTCACCCAAATTGTTGCTCTTGTTGATGTTTTTGAAGGTCCACAACGGTTGACGACAACGCTGAAGCAACCTTCCACAAGATTTGTTCTGGAAATTTGAATTTTCAACACAAATTTTCAAATTTGGGACCAGCCCTTAGGTCTGGCGAACTTCTGTGTGGGCTCAAACGTTTTGTATCGGATCCACCTACGTTCCTGATTTTTTTGGTCAGGAAAGCTGATAATGTTTTTTTTTTGGCGGCCTGACGAATAATGGCGCCCAGACCCGTCAACAGTGAATCGTGCTGGATGAACTTTTTTTTAGCAGTTTCCAAAAGTTTAAAGCATTGCAAACAACTTTTGTTTAAAACTTTTTTCATAAAAATGGGTATTTTTACAAATTATGGATGGTTGAAAATTTTTGGTTTTCAAGCTGAACCTGAAAACCATTTTTTTTCTCTAAGCCCTTAGGTCTGGCTAACTTTTGTTTGGGCTGAAAAGTTTTATATCGAATCCAGCTACGCTCCTGATTTTTTTGGTCAGGAAAGCTGATAATGTTTTTTTTTGGCGGCCTGACGAATAATGTCGCCCAGACCCGTTAACAGTGAACCGTGCTGGATGAACTTTTTTTTAGCAGTTTCCAAAAGTTAAAAGCATTGCAAACAACATTTGTTTGAAACTTTTTTCACAAAAATGGGTATTTTTACAAGTTATGGATGGTTGAAAATTTTTGGTTTTGGAGCCGAACCTGAAAATTTCAACTTTCAATTGTCCATAACTTGAGTTCAATTGCACTTGGGGCCCTAAAAATTTAGGGAGAGTTTCAGGGACCCAAAAGGACCGTTTTAGTTGATTTTGGGCCAAATCTAAAAAAAAAATCTAAATTCGGCGTGGAACGTACCATATATATATATATATATATATATATATATATATATATATATATATATATTAAAAAATTAGTTAAGTACATAACTAATGTGGTGTAATTATTTTAGGACCCACGAAAATTGTGCTATAATATTTTAAGATTTTTTAAACAAAAATTTTTCAAAAATATATCCTCATTTAAATGGAGCTACATAATTTTCTTTTTTTTTTTCTATTGCTCGAGAAATGTAATGCCGGTTCATAAAGATTAATGTAATAGAGAGTATCAGTGTTGGGGTCAACTTCTTCCAAAAGTAACTTTAAAGAAGTAATGGCTTGTGAATTTCGCATGAAGACAATTTTATTTATGGTAAAGTTACGGAAAGAGACGTCTACATTATAAGGGTATTAGCTTCTACTTCAAATATCTTCAAATTATTTTTTTTTACTTTTATATGTTCTTTATTATCTTTTGTGAATTTAATACGATGGCAAACTAATTGTACACTGTTCGGAAAATATGGTGTCCACAAATGGAGGTGTTCGTAATAAAGAGTGACTAGATACTTATTTTCTGTATAAAAATACTCTCGTGGAGGACATATTTACATTAGATATGAATTGTCTGCATTCACGATAATCCTTTGTAATTTCTATTTAAGACAATAATTTCCTTTAATTGCCCGTCAACTGTTCGCTCCTTGGTTAAAAGTAGTATCCGCAATTGGAATTTTCCTTATAAAACTGTGAGTATTAAAGATACCCGCGTGTTAATACCGATGGTATCTATCGTTGAGTATGTTCAAGATTTTAATACCGTCATGTAAAACCTTGTTAGAATAGCAGGAAGTATTCTAAAATAACAATTTTTAACGCAATTTTTAAGTTAATGCTGATCCAAAATTTCTCTCCGCTATTAGGGATGTACTGTCCTGGTACAGAGGTGTCCATATAAGGTGGTATTTGCATTGGGTGCTATTTCCTACGAAAAGTAAAACTTTACCGGTTTAACATGGGCCTGTTCAAGAAGGGTAAGCAATAAGTTCTGTGAGGGGGCTCTAGTGCCTTAATTCCAGTGAAATTTTTTTTGTAATAAATTATTTTCAAATGTCATTGTTCAATTTTATTGTTAAAGGTGCAGAAATGGTAGTTGGTAGTGTTCTTACAAGAAGGTGTCCGTAATGGAAACTGTCTGCACTTGATTTTTACTATTCAAAGGCACTTCCATGGAAGGATAATGTATAATAATTATTATAGAAATATTTGGATTTTTTTCTTTGCATTTTTTTTGTATTACTTTCTTTGCAAAGTAATTACATTTCACCTTTTATTGCAATCAGATATAAGCAGGTGTTTTTAAATTATATTCTAGAATCAAAAAACATATTTTTAAATATGGCTATTTATACATATTTCTTAATATCTTCGTGCTTTATGTCCAAATAAAAACGTTTGTATTAGAAAGAATTCTTTTTCATTGATAGTTCGGATTGACGGAGTGTCCTGATTGGGTGGTCTTACCGTGCCACCAATTGTCTCCATCTCGTTAAGAGCTCCGAGTTCGCCTTCCCTTTTATTACATGATTTAACGCCATAAGAGTCCCTTGTAAAACTCATCCTTCCGGACTATTACTCATCCATAACCACGATCTCGTGCATAATAAATCATAATTCCTAGACAAATTCAAATACCCCGCGCTTTCTTGTAGGTACACATACATCAACCGTTTGATATACGACCCAACCACCCATGGCCCTATCCCCTCTACCCTTTTAACTTCGACCTGAATTTTCACACGTGGAAGACAAGATGAGGAAAATTTTCATGAACGGCAAAGAGAAATTTAGATTTACGCTAAGAAGGAAGGACTATGTATTGAATTACTAGGAACGCCTTCAAAATCTACCTGTGGTAGACGTTTTATAATAAGAACGCGTTGTCCTCCAATTTTTAAAAAAAGTAATTTGATATGCTCGGCGATCAGAACAAAGGCCACCTCCACTCCGCCGGTGGGTAGGTATCCAAAGTATAAAATTTTAGACAGAAGATTTCACGCTGTTCCCTCGACAACGGAGATTATATTTTGAGGACGCGGCGGAAATGAAAAGACATCTCGCGACGACCTAATGAAATTATTAATAAACGATCACCTGTGAAGTAAGATAAAAAGCTATTAAAAATAACGGAATTTCAGTGGAGGCCCTAATGGCTCTACCGAACCCTACAAAGGCCGGCCGAATGAAAAAACTTCACCCAGACTGCCGTTAATATTTTATGAGAGAATGCTGCGCCATATCGTCCTAATTCGCGTCACCACGGTAAGTCTAGTCAAGATGCGTGTTTGCTGCGAAAAATAGTTAGACGGCTCGGAAAAATATAAGCGATAGCTCATTCGACGCGAAATGCAAAACTGAGAAATGGGTTTTAAGCATTTTTCCTACTAAGAAAAATTGCAATTGTTATTAACACAAAAACGAAAAATAAAAACGCTCTTTCGATTTTTTGACGACAACTCAAAAACCATAAGAGATAGAGGAATTCGCAAAAAAGATCCTTAAAGAAGAGGAAATTTCCGATAAAAAGGACCCCACTCCCGGATATCTATCTGTAATATTTATATTTTTTATTTGTTGCTGAAAGTAAGGCTCCACGCGACCGTTACGGCATGCGATCGCCGCCTCTGAAGCGACTACGTCATAGAAAATAACTTTTTAAGGTACTAAACATTAGTTTAAAAATTTAAAACAAATTTTAATGTATTCTATACACTTGAAGGATTAAAGTCCCGTTGAAAAAAAAAATAAATGAATTTTTCAAAAAGCTAGCCTATTGGTAATGAATTAGTTATTTTCGTACTTCCGTCTTCATTGAAAGCAGGCTAAATGTTTAAATAAATTCTCCATAAATATTTTGCTTCTTGGAGTCCTTTCTATGAGTGTACTCAATAAGGTGACATCATAAAATTATTTAAAATATCTTTATTTAGTTTACAACGAATTTTTAAAATCAACAAAAAACGCAAAATCCAGAAATTGTTAAATTTTTTTTTCTCTCTTATATACTATGTAATGGCTGTTTTTATATTCAAATTAAGGATTACATAATTGTGGAAAAAAATTTTACAGCTATTTGTTTAAGAATTGTTTATAAATAAACGGCTTAGTTTAATATTTTTAAAAATTCTTTTTTTACCATTCTATTGTTTAGAATTAATTATGATTTTTAAAATAGAGAAATTTTCTTAAAAAATTTTGTTTGAGATCCATATCTCATTTATTGTGTATTATATACAAAAATTGAAAAAAATCAAGATTTTAGTTAAAAAAAAAACATAATTTTAGTTGGAAACTTCTTATTCATGATGAATAGTTTTTATTTTATTTAAAAAATTTTCATTTCTTTCAAAATTAAAAAAATGTAATGTTTATTTTAATCAATAATTTTTTCCAAAGTTAATCATTCCAAACCGTTCAAATCATTTGAATGACATCAATAATACCGACATAAATTAAATTGGAAATGTGTTACGATTAATTTCAATTAGGGTGGTAATGCCGAGGATTTTGTTGTTATTTTTTTTAAGAAGAAGTCGCTTTATTTTTGTTATATGAATGTTTATGCAAAAATATTTTACCGTGCTCATTTGAAAGGTTTCTTAAATCCTTTAAAAAAGTTTCATGAGTTTTCCCCAAAATTTTTTCCATTTCTAAGTTATTAGAGTTTGAAAGTTCCAAATTACGCGTTTCTCGAAAAATAACCGTCTTCTTGATAATTTTTTCGAAAAAATGAAAACTTTTTTAGCAGTTTTTAAAAAGCTGTTAAATAGCATTAATTTTTTCACGAAAAAACGTACAATCGCGAATAACTTGGAAAGTATCAACTTAAGAAGGAAAATTTTATAAAACAAAAATTGCTTTAATTAGTCAATATATCGATCTCCGGGTATATTTTGATTAAAAAAATGTTTATTTCCCTTGAAGGAGTGGCTTCCACCCCTAGAGTAATGCGCGCTTCAGCACAAGGTATGTTTTGCATAAATTTAGAGGTACTACCTAAATCCAAATTTTCAAGAAAATCGTTGTTCATTCCCAAAATTGCAGGCAAAAATGGCCCATGACGACTATATCATTTTGTTTTAATTCTGATGGTACGGAAAATATCAGAAAACATTTTTGGAGTTGAAATATTCTCATTAACTCATCAAAGATTATTAAAAATATTTCAATTTTCAAAATAATTTTCTACTTTATCTTGAATATAATTTTGGAAAATTCATCAAATTTTTAATAGATTTTGAAAATCGTTGCGTGCTGAGACACTACTCCAAACTCTTCCCCTCTACAAAAACTCGTAAGTTATTTAAATTATAGAAAAAAGTCCAAAGCGCTCAAAGATGTTGAGAATTATTTTGGAATTTTAAATTTGACCCTAATTCATTTTGCGTATAACGATGCTCATTTTGTAAGTCATCCCACTTAAGAAGGACGGCGCAAAGGGGCATTTTTAGGATATCATAACAATATTATCGCTATGACAATACAATTGTGTACTTTTTACTTATGTCTTTCTAAGTTAATTTATAAATATGGAAAACAACAAGGCCAAAAATATTTCATAAAATAATAATAACAAAATATAATGATCCTCGTGTTGTAATGAAATCACCAAATCATGGACCTAATAGTATACTTTCTTACTTACGCTAATCTAAGGCAATTTATAAATATGGAAATCAACAAAAAAATATAACGGGTGTTTTTTTAATTTCCATCTCATAGTAGGTTGTAGATAGTTGTTTGTGAATTCACCTTACTAACAAATTTCAAAACTGAAGTAGGTTGACATAACCTCACTTTTTTAATAAAAATTGAAACAGCTCCACTTGCGGTTTAATAATAATAAATTGTATCGAAAAAAATTATAATAAATAAACAAACGTCCACCACATTCAAGTATGCGCATTAGTATACGTCGACGCATTCCGTTAGCAACGTTTATCAGCATGTTGGTTTGGTTATTTATTTCATTAATTTTGTTAACAATTGGATGGCATAGTTCATGCAAATTATGTATTGGCCGTTGGAAAATAGAGTTCTTCAAGTACGGCCATAAAAAGAAATCGCACGGTGTGATATCAGGGAACCTTGAATGGTAAGGCCTCTGTGTGTGGCGACTAATGATTCGTCTCTCGAAAAATTCCTCTTTCAAATTTAAAGTTTCATGTGTTGTGTGCGGAGTAGACCCATCCTGTTGAAAATAACCAAATATCAGTTCATCATCATGAAGCTCTTAAAAAAAGGGCTGCAAAATTTCGTGATATCTTGCTGCAGTTAGTGTGCCTAAAATCACAACACAAGAATTTTTCTTACAATCATTATAATCTCTCATAACGTGAAAAATAAGGGGGGGCCATCTATTCTTCAGCCTTGAAATGGCTGCCCAAACTCCTACTTTTCGAGGATGAAGTGGTGCCTCTTCAAAGAATTTGAGCTTCTCCGAACTCCACATCGTCATGTTTTGAGAATTGACATATCCATCTAAATAAAACCACGCTTCATCTGTGAAAAAACTCTTGTCCAGAAAGTCCTCGTTAAAAGCGATTTGAAACTATTGACAATATTCAACACGTTGAGCAAAATCAGCATCAAGTAACGGCTGGACACTTTGCAAAAGGTAGGGTTATAAATGAATATTCTTTGTCAACATTTCATGGCAAATGGTGACCGATAACTGAACTTGTTGAGAGAACCGACATAATGATGTCCGAGGCGCTTCCTCCATAACTTACCTTACATTTTAAATAACTTCTTCAGTTCCTTTGCAACGGCGAGCAATACCTTCGTTTCGTAAAACAGATGCAGTCTCACGAAACGTATTAATGCAATGGTTCAACGAGCCTCTGCAAGTCTCGTAAGTAATCACAATGTCCGGAAACTGCTGCTGAAATTCGACAAAACAGCCTTGAAATGAGTGCTGTCAAACACTTTCCACTTGCCACCCATTACGAAAGTAAGGTTGGACAATGAAACTCCTTATGTTCTTGTAGCAAAACCAAAATAGTCACACAAGCTGAAATCGTTAGGTTATGAATTTATTTCCACCTATTTCACATTCCATACCTTCACAAATAAATAATTTACTAGTGTCTTCCAAAAGACAGCTTAGCTCTATTAATTAGGAGTTAAATGATTGAGACTAAAGAATATAAAAATCTAAATGCGAGAACCTCGGTGAAAACAAACTCGACAACTCTTAACTCTCCCAAGGAACACTAGTCTTTAAAGCTATATGGGTCATCTGTGCTTTAAAGTGCTTGGGACGCTTTGACTTTTGATAATGACATTTTTTGGTATGGTGCATTCACAAACAACTATCCGCAGCCTACTTTAAGGTGAAATTGTAGGAAAAAACACTCGATATATTTTTTCAAGCCGGTCTATTGTGATTTCCACGAGGAAAAATTCTTTGTGACAATATATTCTAAAACTATTTCAACAACCAAGATTCTCGGGACTTTATTGCGGTTTATCTTAGTAACATACGAATACACGTCGCTTTAGCAATAATTGTTGTTCGGAACGGAATTCCTTAAACGCAAGGTCCGACCCTTTCCAATCGTCGGCAATCAAAATTCCACGCTGTGATATAAATTGAAAGTAATCCCTACGTCTCCAGTAAAACGGAAAGATCCCGCACACGTACACAAACTCTTTTGATGTCCTTCCACTTCGTTAAGTCCGCTCTCCCGCATACCATACATACGAGGAGGACCCCTTTTTTCCATTTCATCCACTACCGGACCGCATTTCCATTTGCAGTGCATTAAACGATCCGGCATATATATATATATATATATGTAGTTGCGTAACCGACCGATCGTGATTGAAGGCTCCGGCGATTGTCATCTGTGACACTTTAGTCACGACCATGCAAGTGGATTTTGATGAATTAATATGTGGCCCGTTGAATATCACACGCCCCGTGAATAATACGGGACGGAGCGAGGGCGATTTGGGGGTGGGAAACGGGAGGGGGAAGTTTGAATGTTTCCATATTTCATCCTATTTGGGATTGAGAGAAATATCCCGGGGGATGATTTGTGTTTTTTCGAATTAGGAAAGTCGCTCGAAATAATCGCTTTTAGAATATTGTCTTGTTATCTTTCATTTCGATTCAACGGAGATTGTAGAGGTATTCAAAATATTATCTCAAATCACAGTAGAAATTTCGAAAACACGAAAAATGACTTACGGAAAATGAATGGAGATAATAAGACTAGGAATTCAGTTATATCAAATTCCACTTCTGCTCCTACAATGAATTAACTACTGCTATTACTCTTTTTCGTTTATTAAAAGTGACTAGGTACTATATTTTGGAAAAGTTACTGTAACCACATTAATTTACAGTAATATCGTTTGCAAAATGAGCAGCATTATAGGCAAAATTAATTACTTAAACAAAAATTTTAAGTTCTGAAACTATTTTTCGAAAAATTTCAGTTGTATAGACTTTAATTGATCATTCAAATCATTTGAAAACATGAAGGGGCATGAGTTTACGTTACAGTTTCGTTTCAGGACATAAAGCTCTAAACCATTAAAAACATGGGGGATAGGTACTGCAGTAGTATGCAATAGTTATACATTATCAAAAAATACATAAACACAAAATGGTAGAAACATACTAACTGAAATATGAAATATGGTACTGCAGTAGATTAGGCTTCCATATGGTTCAGAAAAATGTAATACACTTTATGGGGCGGTGGAAAAAAGGAATGAAATTAGGTCGATCCTCCTTGTCAGTAACTTCATGCGTAACAGATTTAAAATCCTCAAATCGCTTTACACTTTATAAATAACCTGAAAAGCATAAAGATATCAAAAACAGCAACAATAATGAAAATTCATGAGTTTATTCATTCATTCAATTCCCAATAAATGGGTAATAATATTTCAACTCCAAAGATATTTCCTAACTCTCTTCAGCGCTTTGAAAAGTTTTAAAAATCGGTAACCTCACATAACATAAAAGTTTTATGCGCGTATGCAGAGACGTTTCCTTAAGTCAAGGTGAAGTTTTCAGTCAAAGGCGACCTTCGCGAAGTGTTCCTTCAAGAAGTGACATTGGTGGTATGCAGAGACGTTCCATGACTTGAGATTCTCCACATTCCTCCATCTTCAAACATCCCACCGAATTCTTTCATTTTTAAAGATATTTCAGTAATATTTTAAGGACCGCGAACTTATTTGAACCAGACACTTGAAAACTGACACGTGAGGTTAAAAAAACTATCTCAAGTGCCGCCCAGGGTAGACTTGAGAAGATGACGCGTTTAGGTCTACTGCGCATGACAGATTTGAAGGAGACCTTGAAGTAACGTTTCTGCATACCGTAAGGTTCAAGGAGATCTTCAAGGATACCTTGAAACGTCTCTGCATACGGGCCTTAGGAACAAGTCTCTTAACACATCAATGTTCGAAATTTCTCGATAATGCATCTAAGACTCTATTTGAAATTTGAAAATTTGAAAATTCTCAAATAAATTTGAAAAATAAATTAATTAGTATATTTGTTTACTTTCTTGCAGTAAGTAATATGAAACGGTGTATATGAAACTATGAAATTTTACTGTGCTTCTTAAGCATGAATCAATTTTAGGCAATAAAAAAAGTTATTTTTGTTTAGAGACGACGAAAATACGTGGCTGACCCGCTCATGCTTATGTGAAATATTCCACCCCTACAGCATTAGTAGCAAAAAAAATGGCGATTTGAAACATTTTAAAACTGTCATATGGCTGGACAAGATGTTGATGGCGACGTTATCATCTTTATTAGATATATCATGTATCGATATCGTTATGGTTATGTATCGAACTGTCACCTGTTTTAAATAATTTTAATTCTAGAGATATTGTCAATACAGTTGTCAATATACTTCTTGATCATTTGCAAGTTTTGTGGCCGTCTTTTACTCGACTTTGCTACAGGTTATGGGCCCAGCGCCAGAAAAGATATAGATATAGCGGCTTGCGGTGAAAATCCGAGTCGAAAAAGTGTGTATCAGTTGGACGCGTTAATTCAAGATGAATTCGGTCACTGGACGTTTCGAGCAGTTGACGAAGGACAACTATGAGACCTGGAAAATCCACATGAGAGCGGTATTGATCAAGAACGATGCTTGGGGGTATGCTGACGGATCATGCATTCGACCTGAACCAGCGACGGCCGGCGCCGATGCAGCGGAAGTTGCACTAGCGACCCAAAATTTGAAGAATTGGACCGACGGAGATCTGAAGGCCCAGTCCGACATAATTCTGGCGATCAGCTCTTCCGTAATTAAGCAGGTCAGAGGATGCGGAACAGCGCGTGAGATATGGACGAAGCTGGAAGGTATTTATCAGTCTAAGGGTCCGATTCGAAAAGTCGCGCTCCTGAATCAACTGATCTCGCACAAAATAAAGGAGGATGATGATGCTCGAGACAGCACTCAAAAATTTTTGGACATCGTCGATAGACTCGGTGAGTTGGATATCGAGGTTAACGACGATTTGTTGACAGTTGTCATGCTACGTGCTCTTCCTGACAGCTACGAAAATTTTCGATGTGCAATCGCGTCCCGAGATGATCTTCCTAAACCTGAGGTGCTACGAGTGAAGATTCAGGAGGAGTTTGAAGCACGCAAAGACGGCAAGAAGCAGGAAAGTCAGAGCGCAATGATAGTTCAGAAGAAGCCTTTTAAGAAACAGAGAATAAAGAAAACAAGCGAGAATTCTGTTGAGAAGAATAACCATGATGGACATGAAGCGAAGATGAAGTGCTTCACGTGCCAAGGTTATGGTCATTACTCCAAGCAGTGCCCAACACCAAAGAAGGTCAAGAAACAATCATCGCACTTCGCAAACGACGTGAGTCTATATGCTGAGGCGAAGATCATTGGAAACGACGCTTATCGTGTTGGTGAATACAGTGGTTCGAATTCGTGGTGCGTGGACAGTGGATGTACGTCACACATGTCGTGCGAGAAAGAAGCATTCACCGAAGTGGACGCTACTCAGCGAGGAGGTTTGAACCTGGCTAGCAGTGGTGCACGCACAAGTGTACAGGGTCGTGGTGTCGCTACAGTAAAATGCGATATCAAAGGACGTGAGACTTTTATACATTTCACGAACACCTTGTACGTTCCAGATCTTCGCTCGAATATTATTTCTGTTGGAAGGATCACGGATAAAGGTTACACCGTTGTCTTCAGTAAAGAGAAAGCTGAGGCTGTTGACGCAGATGGAAACGTGGTGATGGCGGCTGAGCGTGGTGCCAATGGACTCTACTACTTGAAGTGCGCTAACGTCGATGAGTGCAAGATCGTCGACATGGTCGAATCTCCCAAGAAACCACCTGAAGAGAACTCATTGGAATACTGGCACATTCGTCTGGGGCATCTGAACGAGCAGTATCTACGCGACGTTGCGAAGTCGGGTGCTATCAACGGTGTCAAGATCAAGAATCCACAATCCAAACTCAACTGTAGTGTATGTCTTGAGGGGAAGATGACTAGAAAGCCATTTCCATCGACGCCAACCAGAGAAGCCAGCCCTGGAGATATCATCCATTCAGACGTCTGCGGCAAGATGCGGGTAACTTCGAAGAACGGTAAGAGCAAGTACTTCGTAACCTTCATTGATGACTGTTCCGGTTGGTGCGAAGTCAGGTTCCTGGCGCACAAGAACGAGGTCTTCAAAGAATTCCAGAAGATAAGGAGTTTACTAGAGACTCAGAACGGAAGGAAGGTGAAGTTCCTTCAATCCGACAACGGCACAGAATACGTGAATCAGGAGTTTGACGATTTCCTGAGCAAGCACGGTATCAAGCGGCGTTTAACCGTGCCGTACACGCCTCAACAAAATGGAACGGCAGAACGTCGAAATCGTACACTGATGGAATCTGCAAGATGTTTGCTAATTCAGTCTGGTCTACCGATATCTTTCTGGGCAGAGGCTGTAAACACAGCGAACTACATCCGAAACCGATGTCCAACCAGTAAGCTGAATGGAAGGACCCCGTTCGAAGTCTGGCATGGACAAAAACCGGATGTTAGCTACTTCCAACCCTTCGGCTGTGAAGTTCGCGTTTTAAACCTCGACCCAAAGAAGAGTAAACTGGACCAACGCTCGAAGACGGGAGTTTTCGTAGGGTACAGTGAAGAGTCGAAAGGTTTCAGAATTTGGATTCCAAGTGAGGGGAAGGTCTGCATATCAAGAGATGTGAAGTTCCTCAACAACATGGCAAGCAAAGCAAGCGGTGACCAAGGTCAATTTTGGGTAGAAGAATCGGAATCGACGGGCAAGGACGAGTCAAGAGATAAACAAGTCGTCGAAGTACCGTTGGTTCGAGAGGTAATTCGAGAACGAGAGATTGAACAGACAGCTGAGAACATTCCGACCATCCAGATGAATCAAGAAGAGGAGATGATCTCCGACGAGGAAGATTTCCTGGATGCTGTTGACTTGGAAAACCTCGCTGAACTACTACCCGAGGTGGACGCTGCAGTTCTCGAGCCAGCTGAAGGTGGTATCGAGGATCGACCCGGACCGATCACGAAGCGTGGTGCAGGGAGACCAAAAATTCTGCGTACTGGACGACCAGGTAGACCTCGTAAGCAACATCACATGGTGACTCGAGAAGACATGACTGGCCTCGCTTACCTGACCGAGGTGAACTTGGATGAAGCCATATCTAGTGACGAATCTTCCGAATGGATGAAAGCTATGGCCGACGAAGTTTGTTCAATTCTCAAGAATGAAACATGGGACCTGGTAGATCGTCCTCAAGATAGAAGCACCGTCGGGAGCCGTTTTGTCCTTCGGAACAAATACGGTACTGATGGAGTTCTGGAAAAACGGAAGGCAAGGATCGTCGCCAGAGGATTCTCTCAGAGGCCAGGCGTAGATTTCCACGAAACTTTTGCTCCTGTGGCAAGGCTGAGCACCGTTCGACTGGCGCTGGCTGTAGCTGCCAAGTACAGGATGTCCATTAAACAATACGACATCACGACTGCCTACCTGAACGGACAGCTCGAGGAGGAGGTGTATATGGAAACTCCGGACTTATTTAAAAAGGTTCTTCGCTATGTCATTCAGGAAGGAGTGCCAACAAAGTACGGCCCAGCCGTAGAAGCAGATGCCAAAGCTATGCTGCAGCAGATAGAAACCGGTGACAAGGTGTGCAGGATGAAGAAGGCACTGTATGGCCTCAAGCAAGCTGGTCGCGCATGGCACACTCGACTGGATAAGACCCTTCGCGTCATGGGTGCTCGTCCTACAAAAGGTGATCCGTGCTTATACATCATGGGAAGTGACGCAAACTTTACTATGATCATCGTTTACGTGGATGACATCCTCGTCATGTCACGTAATCCAAACAAAGCAATTTCTTTTGGAACGCAACTGACAAAACATTTTGACGTCAAGAATATCGGTGAATTGAAGAGATGCCTCGGGATGGACTTCAAAGTCAGCGACGACGGTATCAAGATTTGCCAACGTACGTACGTGAATGAGCTGCTGGATCGTTTCAATATGAAAGATTGCAGAACTGTCTCAACCCCCCTCGACGTTGGGACAAAACTGATGAAGATCGAACCTTGGAACTCGAAAGATGGACCAAAACCACCGTACCGCGAGCTGGTAGGTTGTCTACTCTATCTGGCTGTAGCTACTCGTCCCGATGTGGCTCACGCTGCCAGCGTATTGGGGCAATTCAACGACTGTTTCGGTAAGGTTCATTGGAGTGCAGCGAAAAGGGTTCTACGCTACTTGAAGGGCACCGCAGATGTGGGAATCACTTTCAAGAGCAAGGAGGGAGATCTCGAAGGATTTGTGGATGCAGATTGGGCTGGATCCATTGACGATCGAAGATCTTTTACTGGGTACGCTTTCAAGATGGGCAGCGGGTGCATCTCGTGGGACTCAAGAAAGCAAAGGACCGTAGCCCTATCATCCACTGAGGCCGAGTACATGGCCCTCGGTGAGGCTACAAAGGAAGCCTTGTACATTCGACGTCTACTACGTGAACTCGGCGTCTTCGTGGGTTCTGTGAAGCTGGGACACGTAGCGTCCAAAGAAATGCCGGCCGATGTCCTCACCAAGGCGCTCACAAGATTGAACCATGAACATTGTGTCTCTCTTTTGGGCCTGCAGAAGGTGGCAGTTTAATTCCCTAAGATAACTCATCGAGGGGAAGTATTAGATATATCATGTATCGATATCGTTATGGTTATGTATCGAACTGTCACCTGTTTTAAATAATTTTAATTCTAGAGATATTGTCAATACAGTTGTCAATATACTTCTTGATCATTTGCAAGTTTTGTGGCCGTCTTTTACTCGACTTTGCTACAATCTTTATATAAAATAAATTTAGTATTGAATATTAACGTTTTCCCTTATTATTAAATATTTTTTTGGTTGCTTGTTAGACGACAAAGGTTCCTGAAAAATATTTCTGAATACAACCAACTTTATCGAAACGATTAATATTTACTTGTGTAATATAACAACAACAACTTTCAAGGTCGATACTTCGAAGTACGTATCCAATCATCGACTTTGAATAAATAAAAAAAATTACTCTACAAACCGATGTATTTAAGAAAGTGCCCTTTAGGGTAGTTTTAAATAAAAAAATGTTTCAAATAAAAGTTATAGGTAATAAACAACATAACTTAAGGTATGTGAATTGGTATAAAGCACCAAACTGTTTTAAAGAAAAAGGTACAACAAAATAAATTAAAAGTAAAGTGCCCTTTAGGACACTTGTTTTACTTTACAATATCTCGAAATCCCAAAATCAGCACGCTTGCAATATTCTCTCTTATTATATGAGTAACCAATATGAGAAAGTAAATATGATACAAATTTAAAATTTAAAAGGAAAATTCTATAGGCACTTTCTGAAATATTTGCATTCTTAGAACTTTATTTGTTTATAAAAATTTTATGTTTCCAGAAATGCATGAGATTTTGTTAGATGTCCGCGAGATGGGGATGTACAAAGTTGTCTTGCATTTTACCAAATAGTCTTTAGAAAGTAAAAATATATCTTATATATCTAAAGTTGTCAGAACTTTTGCGACATCTGAAATAATATGCTGTTTTAAAATTAAAGATTATCTAAAACAAATTTCGAATTATGTAGTCTTTACACTGGGAAATGAAAAGAAATTTGTAGAATTCAACAACACTTTTATAAACATATACTGAAGAAAAAAAAGAAATTCTAATTAGGTGTAAAGAATTAATTCTGAATACTATTAATGATGATGTAATTTTGCGTCATTCATCAAAATTCTTGTATAACTCCTCCGTTATTTTTGCAACACATTAATATACCACCAGTACATTCAAAAGAATGGTATCTTGTACTTTGATCTTCTGGTGAAGCTTTTTTATCGATATTGCGATTTCCACAATAATTGTGAAAATATACGTCCCTAATTACAGCGATCGGTGACAGAGAAGGAAGTTTTGCAACGTTGCCGGCCGGCCGGTCCGTAACCCATTCCAAATATTCCCTTCGGAGGCTATACAGCGAATGGTCAGGTAGAGTGTGGCGATGACTGTGATGTTTCGCGAGCTAGCAACGTCGCAAAAGTTCTTTCTCTGTTTAGCTAACGAGAAATATATGGCCTTTCTTTCGCTCTTATGTTTATACCATACTGCGACTCTGTAGAAACGGTCTGTATACGATAAATATATAGCCGACGAAATCCAAAAAGTATCTATTGCTTTAGTGAAGATCGAGACTCTGACGACCTGCGCCTCGACAGTAGTCACAATCCTGAGAGTCATTCAAGACTTTCCAAAAATTATGCTCCTGTTTGTTGTAACTAAGTGAGTTATATATGTTATGGACCAAGTGATTAATGGGGCATTGTATATAATGCCCGGGCATTTTGAAAAATGCCTAACATGAGACGGCAATATGATAATATTTGTTAAAATAATTAAATTGCCCGGGCTTTATAAATAATGTCTATCACCTGTTGGGCAGCATAATAAAAACCACAGACCATTAATATAACTAGACCCGTTTGTTTACAATATAATGTATTGCTAAGATCTTTGCACATTCTAAGCGTTTTTTTTTGCGCTGTTGAATGAATGCAGGTGACGAATTCTCGCTTACGATTTGCGTATACATCCAGCCTACTTCGCATGCGGTTGGTCAGTTTTACGTAAATCTAAAATAATATAGACTTTTGTTATGAGTGGCAACATCGCATCCGAGTCTTTCACGTGATAGAATTCGTTGTGTACGCCGGTTGTGTGTGTCTTTTGAAGAAAATAGAAAACAGTTAACAATGGTTAATTGGGGCAAGATATGCAACGTTTATAGCGATGCAGGGAAAGCCTCGGGATTGTCTTTTCATAGGTAATAAAGAGATTTATTAATGACATTTTTTGAGGTTATGTATCATCTCAGTGGCGTTCTATCAGTGTTATTATTTTAGGTTTCCAGTATATCCAATTAAAAGAAATATTTGGATTTCTGTTTTGGGACTTAGCGAAAAATATAACATAACAAAATCGTCCTATATTTGCTCAAAACATTTCAATAAAGATGATTTTGTCTCTAAAATTGGTGCAATTGACAATGCTAGATATTTAAAGAGAGATGCTGTTCCATAGAGAAATATAGTACAAGAGGATTTACTTAAATGTACACGATTCGATGGCCCTCCAACATAGTGACTGAGAACTAAATATATCTCTATCTCATTCTACCTTCTCTTTTCTCCCTCTGTCTCTTCGTCGCCGGACGCCGTCGCCCACTTTATTAGTTGTTTTGTGCGGTCTATGATTTGTGCGTCGCTTTACGCTTTAGGTAAATGTTTTGTTAACAATCTTGTTGTGCTTATATCTAAACTATTAATTAAATTGTGCTGTACTTAAATAGCACACTATGCTGATTTAATTATTGTTTGATCACGATGTGTTCATATGTAGATTTCTCGTTCATGAAGTTTGAGGTTATGGTTTTGGTTTTATAAAGGCCCCCAGGCCCAGACAACTTTCTTTTCTGGGTGTTTTGCCCGAACGGGTAAATACGAACAACGACGGTATTCACACACGAGCGTGTTGTTTCATTCTGTTCCTGGCAGTTAATTTTCAGTAGTTCTCAATTACCCGTTCGGGCAAGACCACTAGAAAAGAACGATGTCTGTGGAAGCCTTTAAATTGTTTTTGTGAAGGCTTTAAAACATACAGATTTATAGCATTTTATTTTATGTTTGTCCAGGCAGTAGTGTTTATTAGGTGAGAGAAAGTAACAAATACCTGCCTACTTATGGAATATTTAGTTGTTTTTATTTATCTGCAATGTATTACAACGTAATAATCTTAATCATTTATAGTATAATTTTTAATGTTACTACAAGTGAATATGTACTATTAAACATGTTCAATAATATGCCTATTCTCATTATTCAAACTCTCAACCTTAACTCTCACTTATTCGAACATATCAGTTAGCCCCGGAAAACAGTTTTAACTGAAATGTGGACAGTTTACCGGTTTGTAACCATCTGTGGTTATAATCCGATCATCACCAATAAACTGTCGACATTTCAGTTACAATTGTTTTCCGGAGCTAACTGAAATGTTAAGATGTAAAAATATGTGTTAAATTCGAAATGCCCGCCAACGCCGTTTTAGTTCGTATCACTATGTTGGAGGGCGCTTTTGTCGAATTTTGAAAGCATTGAGTTGGTTCTTTAGAACTATATTTCTCCATGTGCTGTTCCATTACCGATGCATTAAGTTTTTGAACCTAAAATTACGAGGTAATTAATTTCTACCCTGTAACTGTGTTTAATAGAAATATCATATTTATGAATTTTGGAATAGTGGAAAAAATATCTAAACAATTTTGAAAATTTTCAATATTTTTCGATTTTTCTGGATTGCAAAATTATTGTGCAAAATCTAATAAATCGATCGAAACGAAATTTACGGGATTCTTTTATTATAACATCAAGATTTTGTATCTGTAATATGGAAGTCCTAACTACATTTTAAAGTGCCTAAAATAATAAATAAAAAAACACTTTTTGGGCCGATTTTTTTTCTTTATTACTATTTGGCAAGACAGCTAATAACTTTTTGAATTTATAACCTATGCCATTTTATATAGAAAGCAATTCTGCAACTTTTTCCTTTCTTCAACTTTCTTCTAAATTTAATACTTAAAATGTTAGAAGCAAAACATTTGGGGAAAAAACGCGTTTTTAATTTATTTTTAAATCGTTGCATTTTAAACAATGTTCCCGACCTCTGCGTTTTGGAGGATAAGTCAATCCTTATTGTAGACATTATTCCCGAGGTATTCTTGTAAAAACATTGCGGTTACCTCTTATGTCAATCTAGAGCAAATTTCTGACAGATGGGTCTTGGACTATACTTATTGTATGCATTATTACTGTCATGATGATTTTGATAATCTGTGTCCTTCTATACTTCATTTGTCTCTTATTTCGCACCTTTGTTACCTAGCATGTAAAGGGCTTCATTGCCCGTTGATCTAAATTATTTTTCTTAATTTTGTTCCCTTTTTGCCCCTTATTATTGATACGCCTATGGATAGCAGTTTTGTACGCTGTCAAAATTCGTCAACGGCGGCCATATTTCCTTCCCCCTTTACACCGCGCCTGTCGGCTATGTTGGCATGTAAACAAACATCAGTTTCTAATGGGAACACCGGTTCTAGTTATATTAATGGTCTGTGATAAAAACACATGTTTATTTCCTTACTTGTCCTTTAATACGCAAAATGAGCACAAGTAATATGTGGAGGATTTATTTCCATATTTATTTGAAACAATTGCCGCTTCGTAGGCATCTGGAGTTACACAGTTTCCTTTCTTTGCGACAACTACATCTATTAGTCTCACAGTTACCTTTATAACCACATAGAACATAGACTGTAACCTTGCCCTCCACATTTAGACGACATCCTAACACACTCTCTCAGTGAAATCTCTGTCTCCGGAATATCTTCATGCGAAGCAAATCGTTCCTTACACATTGAAAATTGGATTCTTGAATAACGTTGATTGAGAATATCATGTATTGTTCCTATTTTGTAAAGGTTTGTGGTTGTTATTTCAGTCACGATAGCAACGAGCTCGATCAACATCTGGAACGCGGACAATTCCGGTGCCACCTATTTTAGCTACGGGATATTTAGCGTTAGTTGCATCCAACATTTTATTAGCCTGTTTCTGCAAATTACTTAAAGCCAATTTCCTTACAAACATAACATTTTCCTTCTTGCTCTGCACATTTTGTTCTGATGAAGCCATTTCGTTTGTGGGTATTGGATTTGAATCTGAAGTTTCTTCACAATGCACACCTAAGGTAATGGATGGTGAAACTTTGCTTGGGCAGGCTGAATATAAATTTATATCATTATTTTTCGTCGACTCTAGTTGGTTTATATCGGCACACTCTACTTGGTCTATTTCGATGGACTCTACTTGATCATTTTCGGAAGACTTGGTTCTTTTCAGGGATAGTGCCATCGGTGGATAATAGCTTTTCTAAGTCTTCTTATGAATTTACATCTAGCAGAGCTTCATATGGTATAGAAGAATTTTTAGTCCTACTTTCAACTTCGATGCGAACATGGTTTCATATGGAGTACAGTTTATGCCTGTGTCATGAGCTCCATTTTTCATTAATTACACAAAACATAATCCTTCTGACCATTTTTTTGAGTTGTTGTCCTCTAACCATGTACTTAGGATGTTCTCGATATTTTGGTTTGCTCTTTCTACTGACCCTTGGCTTTGAAAGTGTCTCGGTTTACCATGCACAATTTTCTCTCAACGCCCCGCCCAATCTACCCAAATAAGCAAATTGTTCGACGATTGTGTAGCAATATTCACAATGACCAGACACTATGCTAAAGAATGAAGTTTAGGTAATACTTAATCACTTGTCCCGATCTAACTTCTCATTATTCATAATGCCCGGGCATTATAAATAATGCCCTCATTAATCACTTCGTTCATAACATATATACAAGGTGTTAGTGATTTGACTGCCTTTTTTTAATAGGTGATAGTATTCATCAAAACAAACAAAAAAACCTTATATAACGGAGGTCCTAAAACCAACCGTTTTCGATAAAAGCCGAGTTATTTTGTCAAGGTATTTCACCACAACTTGGCAACACCGACAAGAAAGGAAACGTAAACATGACGTTTTATGTGTTGGCTCTCGGTAAACATGACGTGTACACAGCTGGTCGTGCGAGGTTAACGTTTTTGCGAACTCTTCCTAAATGCCGGCTTTACGCTATACGTAATAGTAAACAAAATAATTGTGATTCCAATTGATTCAATTATGTAATTATTACACTTATATGTATAAATGGTAAATAAATAGCGGTCAGTAATTCAGAGCCACTAACAGTATTAGAAAAGGATTATGCTGTTAATGATATGTTGTAATTTTCAATATTTACTTGGTTATAACAGCATATGTTCAAAATGTCCACCGTTGTTCTCTCACTTCAACAAATGTTCTACGGTTAGGCAGTCGCCGTTGAGGAAATCGTACGTGATAGATACGACGTGCACTTGTAGAACTACAACGCGCCTCCCCGTAAATTAATAGCATATCGTGATATTCACGTATACTGAACATTTTAAGAACCGAAAAATGTACACGCACCGAAAAGAAACCGTAAAGATCACACGTATCTTTCGAATTCAAAGATGCACACTGTTACCCTCACTAGTCTGGCTCTCATTTCGCGACTCGTGCGATACCATCGCGGTGTTGCCACACCACATCGTAGCCATTTGATCGAGCTCTATTGATTGGAAAAAAATTATTCTTTAAAGATAAGATTGTTTTGTTACAAATTAAACATAAATACATTAAAAGAATACATCTTATAGTCATTTCATATACAAAATTATGTGATATCGTTTAATAAAACTGAATTTTCACACCTTAATATTAGAAGTTTGCTAATTTTTTTTCTCGAGAACGGTTGATTTTAGGACACCTGTTATATAAGGTATTTTGTTTGTTTTGATGAATACTATCACCTATTAAAAAAAAAGGCAGTCAAACCCCTAACACCCAGTATATTACAATATTTTCAAAAATATAATATCCTTATGAAAATATGAAATAGACAATCGCCTAACTTCTCTACCCTCACTATAACTACATTCGTATAGTTCCATCAAGAAAATCAGTTAATATTGTCTAGAAAGGACACATTAATTTGTTTCGAGACGAGACGAATTGAGACAAAATTTAAACATTTTTCGAGGCCCATACCACGCCATAATTTTATCGTCACGTCTCGCCTTATCTCAAGTAAACCAAAAAATTTAAATTACAGCACAAAATAACGTTGGTTCTTAACATAACATATGATAGTAATAATTATAATGACAACATAAATATGAATTTGATAATAACAATTATTATCTAAATTAATCTAATTGGTGGAGCTATATTCGCAATTCAGCTAAACCAGTTGATAAGAAATTGTTTAATGCGCATTAGCGATTGATACAATTAAACAATTTTTAATTTAGTTACTATTTGACGTATTTTAATTTTATCTAACGCAGGCGGCGCTTTTCAATAGACCATAAAGGCTCTTCTCGAATAATCGGGAACGTCCAATTAGAGAAAAAATAATCTGGTAGGTTCCCATTATTAAGGATATATAATTAAGAGCCGGCGGTCGATGGCAGAGTAGACCAGGAGCCGCCTCCAGTGAAAAAGTGCGACAAGCCGACTAGCGACAAGTGTACTTATAAATTAGCGCGTTAAGTGTTTAATATAAATTAATTAGAGGAAGAATAATTTAAATCAAATAGGCAGTGCTTATAAATGCATAAATAATTAGAACAAACCTTACAATATTCCAGTCGGTGTAGATTTTTCACGACATTAATTCATAACCGGATGGGAGTGGTCAAATGTTGTAGGCTCTGATTAGTTGATCATGCCTACATAGTTTTAAACATTCAGAAAGTGTGCATTAACAAATGGGAGGGATCCAAAGTTAGCAAAATCAAATTTTTTGATTCTACAATCCAAAGTATGCATTTTGGCGAGAGAATTTTCAAATATAAGTTTTAGAGAATTAAACCCTACAATTTGAGCTGCAGCACGATTAATTTTGTTAAGTATGTTAAAAATGCCAAAAAACCACTGAAAATGGTCATTTGTTGCATATTGAGTATTGATTGCAAAAATAATATTATTTAGTATAAATAGATGGAAGTTCTCGAAATGAAATCATAGGACAGGTATATGTAATAAATGTAAGAGATATTTTTGAGAAAGGTGTTTGTAGCTCAGCCGGGATTTAAACGCTTCAATTTGGTCGTGTCAGCGGGAGCGATTGCCAACTGCCATCCCCACCACTCGCACTATCGCGTAGTCCGAGAGTGCCTATACAGCTTTATTCTGCATATACTGCATCATACAGCATTTTTAAAAATAACAATCGTTTTTTTTGTTATCTAATACACACATAAAAAAATATAAACATTTAACTATCGAATAGGGCAAAATTCATTTCTTAATTATCATAAATAAAAGGGATGCGAATTTAAAAAAAATCCTATCTCGGCTCCTATTGGTCGAAAAAAGTTGTTGTTTCTTTTCAATTCTCCGCTTTCAATCCAGCTATCCGAATTTGTAAGTCAGAAATTTGTACAAGTTATGAAAATGGCTCCAAGTATATTTGTTTATAAAAAAAATCACCCCCTTCTTTAAAGCGATAAATAAGGGGTTGACAATTGTTTTTATCATATTTTCTTAACGGGATATGAAAATTTGGATACCTTTGAAGAGAATAAGCTTTTGTGCACCTCGAAATGTTTATCCAAAAAGACGTAACAGCAATGAACATTATGCGTCCTGGGATAAACAAATAGTAATATCTCAGCAACAAATTAACCAATTGACTATTTTAAATGCTTTTTAGTTTCGGAATTTTAAAAGCTAGCTTTTAAAGTAGAAAAAACCTAAGTTATATTATTTTTGCAATAAATAATCAATATGCCAAAAATGAACATTTTCAGTGGTTTTTTGGCATGTTTTCAATAAATATTTAACAAAATTAATCGTGCTGCAGCTAGAATTGTAGGGTTTTGAATTCTCTACAACTTATATTTGAAACTTTTCTCGCCAAAATGCATACTTTGGCTTGTAGAATCAAAATAATTGATTTTGCTATCTTTGGATCCCTCCCATTTGTTAATGCACACTTTTTGAATATTTAAAACTATATAGGCATGATCACCTAATCAGAGCCTACAACATTTGATCACCCCCATCCGGTACTGAATTAATGTCGTAAAACGTTAAAAAATGACTACGTTATCTGGATTACAATATATACCATAGACACTGTGTCAAACCGCCTGGACTATAAGCAAGTAGTTCGCGTCTTCTAAAAGTATTTTGCATAACGCAACTCCTGAGAACTTCGTTTTGTCAAAAATAGTGCATTTGATATGCCACCCCCTCGCTCTCCCCGTAACCTTTTCGATACATTGTTTCATTACGAGCTCGTGCATTATTTAAGCTTCCCAGAGAGAGGACGCTCCCGGCGTTATACCGAGCGACTTATAAATTAGATTTAAAAACAATTTCAGCTTTTCGCGCTTCATTCTTATTAAAATATTCAACCATATTGCGAGGCCGGCCTTTTTCACTCTCTTTTACTCACTCACTTTAATCTCTCTCATTGAGCCCGCGTCACTTTTGCAAGTGAAATAAAGAGTTGATGGGCTTTTAGTGTTATCTCCGAGGGGCACGTCTTCCCTTGCCCTATTTGCGAGAGGAATCGACATACGCCTTATAAAAGTTCGGAAACCCACCTCCAGCCACCTCGCCCGAGCTTTCTTTGCACCCCACCACGGCGCTTTCCTTTATTTTCCGCGGAAACTAATTTCTACGAGCTTATTATTACCGTTGAGGATGGAGCGGATAATGTTGATTGAATTTTCTTTTCATTTTACGGCTTCGTTCGGTTCCCTTTCTCTCTCTCTCGTTTGATGGTTTAACCTCTTCGTGGGGGATCGTTCGTCGGGTCGAGATAAAAATTCCAGACATTAGTTGGCGCAATTCTACGTTCCAGATTTTTTTTATAGGGTTTAAAATTCGCAAGGCGAGAGATGAAAATATTATGAAGTTTTTTCCTTTATTGCGCTATATCCGTATCTACTTTATCTATAGTTATTATATATTTATTAAATTTAATTGCTAAGTGTTTTTTGAAATTGTTCCGAATGTTGATAATGTTCGTATTCTTAATGTGTATAAAATATACACTCACTTTGGTGTTTCTTGTTGTTTAATTATTTTGTGGCCCTAGCAGCAATAAATTGGTCTACTGAAACAAAACAAAACTTGCTTTGTCGCTCTCTATAGTAATATATGTTCAAATGTAGTACCTCTTGAGATACTGAAAATAGCTGACGTCTGAAATGTATAAAAGAACACTGTCCATTGGTTTATACCGTAGCTAATCGCCAAAGAGCGGATAGTTAGGTATTAAGGAATAAGGGAAAACACATAAAATTTAATAAAAAAGGCGTAATTTATTTGCAAAAAAGGCAATTCATATAACAAAAAAATAATATAAATTAAATGACAGAATATTTTTAAACACATTATACTTTTCTTACAAAATATTATAATTTTGGAAAGAAAAAGTATATGATAATAATATGAACAAAATATAGTTTTATTCCATTTTTTATTTGGATTAAAATTAATTTACTGAAATTGATGTAATTGAATTATTAGTACAAATTACATCATATAAAATTCAATTTAAGTATATGAAACTTTATTGGTTTTCCAGGATAATATTAAATATTTTCCAATATTTTTAATCAAGTGGTTTTGTTTTTTATCTGATAAAATACACGATTAAATTTTTGTCCAGTTCTGTCACTGTTCTATTGGGGAGCACTTTCCGGTGGCATCGTATAAATATTATGACCTTTCAAGACCAAACGCTCACAATGATTTCAAATCATCAAATGGTCACTATAAACATTCCACAAAACATTTACCTACTGTCTTTCCCATTATATCTAAGAAACACAGTAATTTTTATAGGTTATACAGTCAACCTTCTCAATATTCTCATTCCCAGTTCTGAACGGTAAGCAATTCTAGGTAATAATTATAGGATCAGCCAGATGCCCTTAAGGAAGATATTATGAAACCGTTTGATGAAAAGATTAAGATAGTTAATGATTACCTAAGGGCCAACTGCACCGTTGCAATTGATAAGTGATACTTACCTAAGCTTAACTTAAATTTTTAAGCGTCGCTTAAAAATTGTCAACTGCACCGCCAATACTTATCCTGCCCTCAATTAAGCCGCAATTTACTAGGGTTTTTAATTTTGGTTGGTTGCATCTCGTACTAAACAGTATACTCCGTGTTGGTGTTTGGTATTCCTTGACGACTGTCATTACTGTGCGTATGTGTTTATCGTGTTTATAATTGTCAATTTATAGTAATCTTCGTAATCGATAGTAATATATTGATAATGGAAAAGAAGAGGGTAAGAACTGCAAACTACACCATGAGTGAAAAAATTAGGTTGGTGGAGCTTGTTAGAGATTTTAAAGAGATTATAGAATGTAAGGAGACAGATTCTACTACACTCGAACTGAATTAGCTTGGCCGGTGACCTTGCAGAACGGGAAGAGAGAAAGTGGACGATAAGAAAGATAGAGCGATACAGCGTAATGAAGAGAGAGTGAGAGCCACATCTACATGTTGCCCGCGCGCCCACAAGGTCACCGGCCAAGCTAATTCAGTTCGAGTATACATGGAAGGACAAAGATGAGGTTTGGGATCCCATACGTAACATGCACATGCACATGCACATGCACATGCACATGCACATGCACATGAACATGCACATGCACATGCACATGCACATGCACATGCACATGCACATGCACATGCACATGCACATGCACATGCACATGCACATGCACATGCACATGCACATGCACATGCACATGCAAATGCACATGCACATGCACATGCACATGCACATGCACATGCACATGCACGTGCACATGCACATGCACATGCACATGCACATGCACATGCACATGCACATGCACATGCACATGCACATGCACATGCACATGCACATGCACATGCACATGCAAATGCACATGCACATGCACATGCACATGCACATGCACATGCACATGCACATGTACATGTGCATGTACATGTACACAACAAAACACATAACCACAAATAGGAGGTTATGTGTCCCGTATAGTTAAGCTGATGTTAAGGGGAGGTCTATGTACCGTTTAAATTAAGTGACACATACAACACTTTAAGCTTCACTTAGATGTTGGTGCAGTTCACTTTAAATTTTAAGTGACACTTAAACTTTAAGCCGTGGTGGTGCAGTTGGCCCTAAGAGTTTTCAAACTAGGAAAAATTTCAAAAAAAAAGGACATAATTTTAGAGAAAGGTATTAGTCTAGTCAAGATGTGTGTTTGCTGCGAAAAATAGCTAGAAGGCTCGGAAAAATATGAGCGATAGCTCATTCGACGCGGAATGCAAAACTGAGAAATGGATTTTGAGAATTTTTTCTCAAAACTTCTTTCACTTTTCTATTGAAACGCCTGTCCCGAAATCAACAAGAGCAAAAGAGAAACTTATAGTAGTTCGTTAGTATGACAGAGAAAGATGTTTTGCAACGTTGCCGGCCGAGCAAGCAGTCCAAGTTAACTCGTATCGCGGTCGCGTATCGCTTTACACATTTGGATGTGTGCGGAGCGGATGACTGTGATGTTTCGCCAGCTAGCAACATCGCAAAAGTTCGTTTTCTGTTTAGCCAACGAGAAATATATGGCCTTTCTTTCGCTCTTATGTTTATAGCATCCTGCGACTCTGTAGAAACGGTCTGTATAATAAATAAGGAAAAATTCCTTTAGCGCCTTATTATCAAGGATAAGTAAAACCCTCACAAAGAAAATAAAGTATCTACCCTAATCGTATAAATTAATACAATATTTAAACTTCTCTTAAATCTGTTAATGCCCCTGTATATGACAAAATTGTCACTACAAGGTACGACGGAAGTTACTATTCGAAGTTTCATTAAACGAAGTATAGAGATTGTAGCAATTGTCAAACTGTAGACGTATCAAAACGTTACATTGTTACAACGTTAGTACCAATTACACAATGGGTACTAACCCAATATTGTTATCCCAACACAATCACTAACATCACTAACACTAATCACTAATCACTTATCACTTACACAATATTGTTATCAGAGGTCAGGGATTTTATATTTTATGTTCATGGTCTACTTACCGATCTCGTGTATGTTCCATAATAATTAGAACTCACATCTCAGTTAGTGTTTTCATATACAAGGTCCTCTTTCTTAACGTTACACAATTCAAATCAACCAATAATAAATTAATAAAATTCCTTGAACACCCGCAGAATGTTACATGTTATATGTAACAACGTAAATATTATACACAAAGTACCAATGTAACAATGATAATATTCATGTTTCCTTAAACCACAGGAATTATTTTTCCTTGTTGGCGATAATTTCATACTTCAAGTTTTCGCCTGGATATGTAGAGGGAGGCACGTTCGGACACGGGGCACTTCCGGACAATTCAAATTTACCGCCTTGCATAATGAGACGTTATTCGATGTTTTTACTGTTGGTAGTAGTGCTTATGAGAAGCTGGCGCACAAAATTTCACCACGATATTTCATCGAATAAAGAAATTATTTCGTTAATGAAAATCGAGTGACCTCAAGTAAGTTTTATTTTAACCTATTCGTAAGGGTGTACAATAGCGGGTGTAACATTTTCTCAGGTTTTAAGTGTCTTACATGAAAAAGACGATCTTTTTACAGTACATAACCTATATTTTAATTGGCGGTTACATCCGTGTATTTTGATATTTCATGTTGCTTTGCACCACGTCGTATGGGGAACGTTCGGACAGTGGATGGTGGGGCACATTCGGACTGTCCGAAGGTGCCCCAATAAATTATTTTGACTGTCCGGAGGCGCCCCATATATTTAATTTCATTTCAATATTTATTGTTTGTTCTTGTTTTGTATGTAACAGTAACATTTTATTTAAGGATGGTTCGAAATTATATCAAGAAACGAAATCAGCCTGAAATTTCAGAAGAAACCATAAAGCAAGCTGTCTCGAATGTCCTTAATAAGAATATGTCAATCCGTAATGCTGCAAGCACGTTTTATATCGAAAACTCTACTCTGAATGATAGATTTATGAAGGCCAAGGCCCAAAATCCTAATAATCCTGACTCTGGTAATGATAGTGACGAGAATTCGGTAGAAGGTCAACACTTATCAAAATATTCGACGCTCCAAGTGTTTTCAATCAAAGAGGAAATTGAATTAGAATCGTATCTGAAGCAATCGTCACAAATTTTATACGGCTTGGCATATCAGGCAACCCGTAAATTGGCATACGACTATGCAGTTAAGTTAGAAAAAACGTTTCCTGCTCAGTGGAATACAAACCAAATAGCTGGAGTCGAGTGGATGAAGTCTTTTATGAAACGCCATCCACGATTATCATTGAGGAAACCCGAGAACACCAGTGTAGCACGAGCTTCTGCTTTCAATAAACACAATGTTGAAGAATTTTTTAAGAACTATTCTGATGTGCAAGCTAAATACACATTTAGTCCCAATCGTATTTGGAATACAGATGAGACTGGTATATCAAGTGTTCTGCATGCAACTAAAATAATTGCCGAAACTGGCAAGCGAGTTGTAGGTCAATGTGTCTCAGGGGAAGGGGCACCCTGGTTACATTTGGTGGTATTATCTCAGCGACAGGTAGTACAATACCTCCAATCAATGTACATTTTCCCTCGCATTCGAATGAAAAATTACTTCCTAAATGGATCTGTTACTGGAGCTGTAGGCTATGGATCAAAATCTGGATGGATGAAGGCCACATTATTTGTTAGATTATTAGAACACATGAAAAACAACACTCAATGCAGTCCAGAAAATCCTATACTCTTGTTAATGGATAACCATGAGACACATGTGTCGGTCTAAGCAATCAATTATTCACGAGACAATGGTATAGTACTTTTATCCTTCCCACCACACTGCACCCATAAGATGCAGCCGCTGGACAAGGCAGTCTATGGTCCCTTTAAGCAAAAATGTAAAGTCGCGTTTAACGATTATATCTTATCCAACCCAGGAACTTCGATTACAATTTATGAGATTGCCAAATTGACTTCGGGGCAATACCTACAAAGTTTTACACCCAAGAATATTATAAGTGGCTTTTTAACCACCGGATTGTGGCCAGTCAATAGACAAATTTTTTGAGACGATGACTATTTTGGAGCGTACGCTACAGACACACCAAATCCAGAACTACCACAAGTTAATGATATTTCGAAACCCGAAGCTGACGGTTCCTTCAGATCCAATGTTATGCCTCAATCAAACAATCTAATCATGATGAAACTCAGTTGAATTTACAGTCTACCTCATCAGTAACCACTCTTTCATTAGCCGATCCAATTCCAACTTTTAATGAGAATAAGGAGGTAATAGCAATTGTGCGTTCTATAGTGAACGATGTGGTAAATGAAGCAACCAAACCCTTTATAAATATCAGTTCGATTCATGTTCAGCCAGTTGATATTAAACCATTTCCCAAGGCACCTCCTCGAAAAACCAAAGAAAAATCTCGTTTGGGAAAATCAAGAATCTACACGAGCACACCAGAGAAATGTCGTGTTGAGGAATTAGAAGAAATCAGGAGATCAAAGTTAGCAAAGGTTACCACGAAAAGGAAGATAACAGATAGTTCTTTGGGTGAGGATTTCAAAAAAACAATTTTAAAACAAATGAATAATAAGAAATCTACAAAAAATGCAAGAAAGAGAGCAAGGCAAAATGACTCGTCTTCATCAAAACTCTGAGTCTGATTGGGTTAAATCAACTCAAAGTGTTAGATACAAAAATAAAAATACATTCCTCAAAGGCTCATCCTCTGATTCGGATATCGAAATGGAGTGAGAGTATGATGAAATAGATAAACTTTTAGGTAAAAATTGGTATTGAGATTTGGGGTTTTCGGTAACAAGCTTTATTTTTACAGACAAATATCGTTAGAAGATTATGTGTTAGTCAGATTTCTCACAAAGAGAACTGTTGTCTACTACGTCGGACAAGTTATTCAACATGCAGAATACGGCGAATTTGTCGTTAAGTATTTGCGACAATTGCCAAATTGCTTTCATTTTCCCAATGTGGATGACATCTCGACTGTAACAAGATCTGACATCGAGGCAAAATTTCCCAGGCCAACTTCCGTTTCTAGCAATACCCGCCTGGCAAGTTTTTTAAAATTCAGCGTCAATTTCGGATCAATAAATTTAAAATAATTATGGATTTTCATATATTTTACATTTAGTTTAACACTGTGTCTTAGGAAATGTTTTTTTTTATGCAAGTTATGTGTTTTGAAATTGTTTTTAGTTAATTAGGTATCAAAATTTGTTTAAATTTTAAGATATAAAAGCTCCTACATAAGGTTAGGATTCCTATCTCGGTCCCTAATGGTCAAAAAAGTTTTTGTTTTTTTTTTTCAATTCTCCGTTTTAATCGAGCTATCCGAATTTGTAAGTCAGAAATTTGTGCAAGTTATGAAAATGGCTTCAGTTCTATTTATTTATAAGAAAAATCATCCTTTTTTTTAAAGCGATAAATAAGGGGTTGACAATTGTTTTTATCTTATTTACTGAACGGGATATGAGACGGGATATGAGAATATGTGTGTTTATGAAGAGAATAAGCTTTTGTACATCTCGAAATGTTTATCCAAAAAGACGTAACAGCAATGAACATTATGCGTCTTGGGATAAACAAATAGTAATATCTCAGCAACAAATTAACCAATTGACTTTTATAAAAGTTGTTTAGATTTGGAACTTTAAAAGCTATCTTTAAGAGCATTAAAAACGTAAATCTTATCATTTTTGAAGTAAATAATCAATATTCAAAAAATTACCAGTTTGAGTGGTTTTTTGACATTTTTGCAATAAATGTTTAACAAAATTAATCGTGCTACAGCTCAAATTTTAGGGTTTTAAATTCTCTACAACTTATGTTTGAAACTTTTCTCCACAAAATGCATACTTCGGCTTGTAGCATCAAAAAACTTGTTTTTGCTAAATTGGACCCTTCCCATTTGTTAGTGCACACTTTTTGAATGTTTAAAAGTATATAGGCGGGATCAACTAATCAGAGCCTACAACATTTGACCACTCCCGTCCGGTACTGAATTAATGTCGTGAAAAATCTACACAGACTGGGCTATATATATATATATATATATATATATATATATATATATATATATATATATATATATAATATTTCATAATAGAAAGAATTTCCTTAATTTTATTTATTATTTCATTGATTTATTATGTTCAGCGAGTTAACTAAATGGCTCCTAATTTGTTATTTAATATACTTGTTATTAACAATAAATATCAATGTAATACCTAATATTCTGGTGCCTAACATAAATTGTTCTTACTTACTAACGAAGCAGAAAACTGATTTTATATTTGCTTAATTTTGAATTTTAGAGCACCTAACTGGTCAACAATATGTGTTGTTGTTCACGGTGGTTTAAATAGTATTTTAATAAGAAGGTTTTAATAGAATTTGTACAAGTGGTGTAGACTTCTACCTTCTCTTCATCATAGAAAACCACTTGAAGAATTTGAAGGATCTACATAAAAATAATAACATAAAGATGTACTTCCTCTAAGGAAATTGTTACTGTAGAGAATTGTGTATTCGTGACAAAACTATTGCAATGGATAAATAATATTTTAAAAAAAATTTATTATAATCCCACTTTTGTCTACAGATTAATTATTAATAAAATTTCCACCCCTATTCCCCTTTAATTACAACGATTGCTACGCTTTTAATTTTAACGCTCGATAATAACACGAATTTCCAGTGGAACGCACCAAATCTTAATAATCCATCAAAAAACGTGTTTGCAATTAATTATTTTCCCGCTCGGATCCTATTAAACTTACCTGATAACCGATCAATCGATAATCTCGAATAATTATATTCCAAATTAATTAATCTCGAAGTCCGTGGAAAATTAAAAATTTATCTGTCATCTAGCGCCTCTTCTTCTCCTCTTTTAGCGATTCCGCCTCGAGTTTATTTGCCTTATTTACTTTCATCTCTTTGGATTATTAATGCGCTTTGTTTGCAGCGCCGAGATTAAAGCGTAATTATGCATTTACGTCAAAGGAAAGGGCATCATTAAACGTATAATTGCGATTAACACCGGCAGAAATTTTAAAATGGAAAGTAGTGGAGATTAATATTGGGATGACCTGAGTAATGATATTAATAAAACAAAATACGATATCAGTGTGTGGGTAGAGCTGTTGCAATAAAGAGACAGAAGTAACTGCCATAAAATTTTTTAGAAAATCTAGTGACGATTCTTAGAGAAATTTTGTAGAGTTTCCTTATAGAAAACTATAATAAAGGAGTTGCTGTTATCAATACAAGTTTATATGTAATATGAAAGGAGATTTCGATAACCGCAGAACTTGAACAAGAACTAATTTCTTCATTTCGCTGGGCATCATTCTCCCTCTCTTTCTCTCTATTTCAACAACAACAGGTGGGGAGGTTTGGGGGGACCTGGGGGAAACGGGATGGGGGATCTCTTTTCACGGTCGAGCTGTTTCATTAACGTAAATATAAGGGCGGTCGGTTGTTCGGAATTACCTGGAATCAATTTAGCGAAGGCCGCGATTGTTTATTCGAGTCTTGCACGGGAGAACAGGGCGATTCAGGGAGGGGGGATCGTGGGGGGGGGAACGGGAAAAAGTGGCATGGTCGTTAGGCGGGTCGCCGTAAAGTGACACTTTTCATGTCGTGGCTTTCGAATGAAACGTTGGTTCGTCGCAGGTTTGTGGTAAGGGATTATTTACAAGTGGGAGATAAGGGATGGTCTTTTACCTTTAAACAAAGCTTGTTTATTGTTGACTGGTATTGAAATGGTTGAAAATGTTTACTTCATCAACTCTCCCAAGTATATTCAATTATACAATTCTGGTTCCCACTAAGTCAGGTTTTCTCCACATATTAGTTTTCAAGATCCATATTGTTGGTTGTTAGTACACGATCATCCCTGCTGATCACCTTTTTGTTTTAGAAACGCTTCATACTCAGCCATGTTTGGAAATAGGTCACTACTCTCAGCAGGTTACTCAACCCCTTCTTTCTTTCCACTTTCTTGCAGTTTTTCTATCCAAATTACCATTTACAATAGAGTGTCTTATGAATCGGTTGGCTGCTTTATGTTCTTAAAAAATTTTAAGTGCTTTAAAATAATGTCTCGTTACTTTCCCAATTCACCTGCATATTGATTTAACATCGCTGGTAACGAAAAAATTGTTTAACATGATTTTGTACTAGCAAACTTTAATTCTCATATCTATCCCACATAGACTGATCCAAATGAATCTACATTTGAAATTCGCATATTATTATGGATTAAGAACCCAAATCGGTTTCTAAACTCTAGTCAGATTGTTTAATCGCCTGAGAACTTCTGCCAGTGGGTTGGAGGTACATTTACACCATGAAGGGATGAGTTAAATAAATTAACAGTAGTAGTACTACTATGGGAATTCATTGACACACAAAGTTCAGAACTCTGAAACGGTTGTAGTAAACATTTTGCTTGAGCTTGCAATGAATAATGTTTTGTCAAATGGTTCCCTTTCCAGAAACTGCTCATCATGGTCCTGACATTACCTCAATGTTGAACTAGGTTTCTGAAATCTCTGAAAATACTAAACCGAATTTTCCCCACCTACCTTTCTAATTCCAAATTATCATTTTCATTAAATAATACCTCTTCCAATCTTGATTTTAAACCTCCCAAAAATTCTTAAACCCAGTTTGTTTAGCCGTTACGATACCCGTTTTTCTATTAAGGGTTTCTAACTCTTCGTCCATTTTGATTAGTCTAGGTTAGATTGAAGGAATTCTCTTTTGGACTTGGAGAAAGGGAGAAATGGAAATGATTTGCCAAAAAACCCTGACAGAAATCGAAATTCCGTTCGCTGACGGTATACTATCAACCAACAATACTCAAATTTACTTCCTACATTCTTAACAACACCAATATTTATAAATTGTAGGAGTGAAATGAATTTTTGTTCAATTTTCTGAAAGATTCTTTGCAACCTACAATTAAAATAAAATAGTATACTGGCAAAGCCGGACAGCAATAGTTGTAGCTATATATTATTTGTGTATACCTACATGTAAAAATAACTGGAGATCCACCCAATTTCGAAGAAGTTAGCATACTTGACACAGAGAGAAATTTATTTAAGATATCTTTCCTCGGAATGACTTAAATTCATAACAACGATAATTTACTGAATAAAAGTACTGACATAACCTATTTAAACTTAATTTATTAAAATATTTTATTTATTTACAAGCAGCTAATAGATTGAAATACCTTGAGATCTGTGTTTCTCGAATTTTTCAATTTTATGTGAGACGATTCGACAACTGTCAACTGTCAACTGTACACTTTTATTTCCGCTATTTTCCATGCATTGCTTCAATATAAATCTGTAAAATTCTGATTATCCTGGATGTTCCTGAAGATACTTTGATTAGCAGTGTATAATTTCCTTCTTTTAAATCTCAATAAATATAAGTTTCATATTTAAGTGACTGCAGAGAACATTAATGTCAGTTATAATTTTTGTGGGTTGTAGAATGAATGATGAAGGTTATAAATATACCGAAAGCTCTCACAAAAGTAAAAAGACTCCTCATTTCTCTCTAACACCCTAGAATCTGCAATACCCGTTATATACAAAGTTTGTATATAACTGAGGCAGCTGTGACTCACTGGTTCAAAGCCTCCGCGTCGCAGACGGATTGTTGCCCTCGAATGGATGGTCTTTCCTATATTAGGCGCAATGTGCCTAATTTTTTTTCCAAGTTTCAATCATAGTTGTCATTCAAAACTTGGTTATACCACTCGGAAGAAGCTAACAAGCAGAAACACGTGTCGGTGGTTACCGTTTCTTAACGGAATTAGACGGGTAAGTCGTGAATTTTCTCTTGTACATTTGTTCCGTCGTTAATTTTACTGCTAAGTTCCTTTACCGACAAAAGATTCGTGACAGTTGGCTAAAGCTAGCCTCCGCGTCACAGACGGACTGTTGCCCTCGAAAGGAGGGTTTTTCCTATGTTAGGCGCAAATGTGCTTGGCTGCCTACTGTTCGCGTTCTTTTTAAGTTGTATAATTTTTTCCAAGTGTCAAACATCGTTTTCATTCAAAACTTGGTTATACCACACTGAAGAAGCTAACAAGCAGAAACACGTGTCGGTGGTTAACGTTTCTTAACGGAATTAGACGGGTAAGTCGTGAATTTTCTCTTGTATAAACAAAAGGAGAGTGTTGGACTGTAATCAAATAACTAGTAAGAATATGAAATTCTTTTCTATGGTCATAGTAGGGAAGTTCTTATTTTGTCGCTTGCTCAATAATCTGGTCCAAATAATGACGGGTACAAAAACACGAATCTCAATCTAATTTGAGTTTTAGTTGCAACAAATTTTTCATTAACTTCTTATAAAATTAGTTATAACGGAATTAGAAACGGGGGTCAAATTATCAAAAGTAAGCAGTGAATATACAGAAAAAATTTATACAGAGAGAATGAAAAAGATCGGGGTATAGGGCTCACCATGAGTGCGAGAGAGAATATGGGAAATAAAACGTAGTAGAAAGAGAGACGGTTTTCTTCTTACTCCCAATCTCCCACCTCCAGTACACACTATCTCCACCTCCACACTCACATCGTGATCGTCACATCGTCACATCTCACTCAGACAGAGTCTTGTCTCTGTCATTTGTCGATCCACTGCAGCTTCGCTGTCCGCTCGAATAATCTAGGAAGCAGTGCGTAGCAACAATGAAAATTCAGTTCATTCCCAATATGTATCAATTTATTAATTGTTGTTAACTTAAAAAAGATAATATTATAAACGAAATGATCAATTTAATAAAATTGACGTGATCTTCTTGAATTCTTCAATTACTTAAACAATTTTTATTGCTTTCAATTGACACGGTGGTCTTAGAAAAATAATTTAATTTACAATCGCGTAACTTGTTGAAAAATTGAGTTAGATCGATTTTTACTACGGGACCATATTCTTTCCGGTGTTGAGAACACACCATAATTTATATAAATTTTTTAATTGATATTAGATAAGATAATTATAAAGCATTATTTTATGCCATGTACTCGCTTTAGAAGCTGCGCGGTCTTCCCAAAATAGCCACGACGAAGCCTATTTTCAGCGTTAATTTAAAATAATTAGCAATGAGGAAAGTTAGGGGAGGTGGTACAACTTTGTTGGAAATTTTCTCCTCCTTTAGAATCTCTTTTTAGATTTCGATTAGCTCTTGTAGTTTCTGAGTTATTCACGGAAAACTGAATGTGCTTTTTTCTTTGTTCTTTATGAGCCTTTATGATTTATGAATGTCCTGAGTGTCCTTTATAACTTTTGCAATTTTTTCTTTAATTTACAAAAAAAAACGCTTGTAAATTATGATCAACAATTCCGCGGAATATGGTTTTTTAAGTGCCTCTCGAATCTAGTTAATACTTAAAAAATAGAACTTTTTTATACCAAAACCCAATGCATACCCAATATGATTATATGAATGACACTCGGGACGCTTCGTGACGGCCCGTCGCACGCCGTGTCACCAATCGGCTTGTCCCGTTACGGCCAGAAACGCTCTGTTATTGGTTGATATGGCCGTTGTTGATACGTTTCCATGGCGACTATAAAACACGTGCGTGCGAAAAAGCCCGATTTACGCACGCCAAAGCATGTTTTAAATAGGCAAAATAGCGTACCAATAAAAAAAATTTTTTTCTCAACGGGACTTTCTTTCTGCAAGTGTTGAAATGACACCATAATTTTTTCAAATTTTTAAATCAAAATTTATTAGTTTAACAAAATTTTTTTTGGTGCGGCACTCAACTTTACTGGCGGCGTCATCCCGAAACGGCCGCGCGGAGCCCTATTTCAACACCAAATTACCATTATAATAGAGCTAGTGATCCGGAAGCAAAGAGTTTTTTTATAGGAAATTTCCTCCTCTTTTAGGATCTTTTTTGCAATTCCCGCAATCTTGTATAGTTTTTGAGTTATCATTCAAAAACCAAATGACTGTTTTATTTTTTCGTTTTTTGTTAATAATAATTGCAATTTTTGTTTGCAGGCAAAAAACGAAAATACACATTTGGCAGAATTGCAATCCGCGTCGAATGAGCCATCGCTCATATTTTTCCTACCCTTCTAACTATCTTTCTCAGGAAACTCACTTCTTGACTAGACTAAAGACGCCTTTACACTATGTGATTTTTCATATGATTTTGTCATGTGATTTTATCATACGTAATTGGTATGAAATATGATATCATGTGATTTTGGTAAGTTTACGTTTACACTATGTGACGTATTCATATGATTTCAAATAAAACATCCAATATTTTGAATTTGAGGTTATATTGTCATTCGTAATATTCGTATTGATGGTGATTAAACGGTGTTTTACAAAATGATTCCAGAGGAATTTTTATTGCTCGGAATCAAGATAACCAGATAACCACCATATATTATTATAACCTCAACTTAAAAGACGTATTAATGTGTCAAATCTTTCACATGCCGATAACACAGTTTTCTGCATTATGGGAAATCACACCGAATATCATACAGAAATAGAAACGGTTCTATTTTATCAAACAACTTGTGACTGAATGCGATTTGGCTTGTGACAGACCTTGTGACTTATCCTGTATTATAAATCACATAGTGTAAATACTAAAAATTTAGTTGTGATCAAATCACGCGACAAAATCATATGAAAAATCACATAGTGTAAAGGCGTCTTAACTGATTTGATATCGATCCTGTCTTCCTTCGTCCAGTTCGTCCTTCTAATTTAGTTTGAAAGTTATAAATAGTGATAATTCTTGTTATGAATAAAAAATATGAGCAAGACCTTATTCCATTTGTAATGACGATAAACAGTTGCAAAATATTAACAAAATAAGTAGAGTAAAAAAAGAAAAAGGTTTAGTTTTTTGAAAATCACTCGAAAAGTACTAATAATGAAGAAAATAAATAAAAATATTCTTAAAGAGGAGAACATTTCTCACAATAAATTTTGACTCTCGACATCGTACGCTAGCAACGGTAATATGTAATAAGTTTACTAACATTTCCATTTTTTTTTTCAAAGTTTGAAAAACAAAGTATTAACTATATTCGAGAGGCACTTAAAAAGCACTTAAAAAATTCCACATATTCCGTGGAATTGTTGATCATAATTTACAAGCGTTTTTTTGTGTAAATTAAAGAGAAAATTGCAAAAGTTATAAAGGACAATCAGGACATTCATAAATCATAAAGGATCATAAAAACAAAGAAAAAAGGACATTCTGTTTTCCGTGAATAACTCAGAAACTACAAGAGCTAATCGAAATCTAAAAAGAAATTCTAAAAGAGGAGAAAATTTCCAACAAAATTGTCCCACCTACCGTAACTTCCCTCATTGCTAATTATTTTAAATTAGCGCTGAAAATAGGCTTCCGCGTGGCTATTTTGGGAAGAGCACGCAGTTTCTAAAGCGAGTACATGGCATAAAATAATGCTTTATAATTATCTAATTTCAATAAAAAAACTCAAATAAATTATGGTGGATCGACAAATGACAGAGACAAGACTCTGTCTGAGTGAGATGTGACGATGTGACGATCACGATGTGAGTGTGGAGGTGGAGATAGTGTGTACTGGAGGTGTGTGAGTGGGAGTAAGAAAAAGCCGTCTCTCTTTCTAATACGTTTTAATTCCCATCATCTCTCTCGCACTCAGGGTGAGCCCTATACCCCGATCTTTTTCATTCTCTCTGTATATGCCAAGTAGGCAATATATTTTTTCAAACCTTTCCACTGAAAATTTTATCTAATGTATTAAATACGGCTAGCGCTGAAACAAACAATGAACTCTTCGACAAAATATAATTTTTTTATAAAATCCTAACTTTAGTTTTTAGAACTTGTTTTGTTGGTTTTTTTTTGTAAGGGGTTCAATAGAAAACTGAATCGAATTATTTAGAATATGAATTCATAGGCACATATGAAGTAAACATATGTAACAACCTGGGGTTGTTCTAGGCATTTTATTTTTTTTTTGGGTTTTATTTTATTTGTAACATTTAGAAATAACACCCTGTATATGGAAATTACGGAGAGAGGAAAGGAATTACAAGATATATTAATTCAGCGCTTTAGCTGTCGTGAGTGCAGCCGAGTTGTAATCTGATACGGGACATGACGTGATTGTTAGTAGCATACACCGGACACTTAATTAGAAACATACAATGTTAATATCCACCAAACTGCTTACGTTTTGGTGACGAGGTCGTAAGCAACTTAGCAGGGTCGAGGAACGGGAGTATCGTACGTTTGCTGAGTCAGTTAGGGGCGTGTACTCACTGAGTCGAAGAAACGCAGAAAAATCGCGAGTTCGATAATTATTCAGTCAAAGGGGCGGATCTTGTGACGTATCAGGAATATTCATAGGCCGAATAGGGAAAAATGACCAATTAAAAATTGGAGGGACAATTTTTGCGAGCAACTCAGGGCGCGTGGAAAGGGAAACCGAGTTTTGAAAAGACAGGAAATTGTAGAAGAAAGGAATCCGGGACGGGACCGGCGTCTCGTCCGGACGACGCGTTCTCTTTAGAGTCGGTCGGTTGTGATTACGGGAGTGCTCATCTTTTTTGTAAAGGTCCGGGACCTAAGGGAGTTAGATTTTTGATCCGCCAGGGGCAAAGTGTAGCGTTTGGTGTTACTACGAGGAAGTCGTAAGTTCTGTCATAATTGTTTTGAGAGAGTTTAGAGTTGTTGCTTGAGAGCAGTAAGGTTGGAGTCCTAGAACTTCCGCTAAAGTCGTAGAGAGTAATTTCTCTTGGAGTTTCAGAGTGACTGTCCAAGAGTGGAAATTCTGAGAGTGTTAGAGTTGTACGCAAGAGGCGTAATTGCTTGAATTACAGAGTTCACGCGAGAGTTAATCTCCCTTTGAGTTTCAGAGTTGTTGTTCGAAAGTTGTAACTCAGAGTGCTAGAGTTTGTACGCGAGAGGCGTAAGTGTTTGAGTTATCGAGTTTACGAGATAGTCGTAATCCTCCTTGAGTTTCAGAGTTGTTGTTCGAGAGTTGTAATTTTGAGAGTTGAGAGTTTGTTCGCGAGAGGCGAAATCGCGGGAGCTACAGAGTTTTCTTGAGAGTTTTAGTCTTGAACTTCTAGAGTCCGTTACGAGAGAGTCGTAAAGTTGGGAGTCTGAGAGTTTGCACGCGAGAGGCGTAATTGCTGGAGCTACAGAGTTTTCTCGAGAGTTTTAGTCTTGAACTTCTAGAGTCCGTTACGAGAGAGTCGTAAAGTTGGGAGTCTGAGAGTTTGCACGCGAGAGGCGTAATTACTGGAGCTATAGAGTTTCACTAGAGTCTTAATTTTGGAGTTCTAGAGTTCGTTACGTGATAGGCGTAAACTTTGGGAGTTTAGAGTTCTTTACGCGAGAGTCGTGATATCGGAGTTATATAGTTTGTGACGCGAGAGTCGTAAGTTTTGACAGTTCAGAAGTTCTTACGCCAGGTTCGTACTTGTTGGAAGTCATACTTGATTCGGAAGTTCTAGAGTTTCTTGAAAGGCAGAGTAGGTTCTCTTTTGTAATTTTCAGAGGAATCGAATAATTTTCCTTAGGAGTTGTAATCTAGGGAGATCTTGGGTTACCCGTTGTGATTTTCTGGGTGTGTTGAGAGTTCATAGCTCTAGTATTGAGTTGAGTTAAGTTGAGTAGAACCGTCTTGAATGTGTTGAATCAAACGTATTCTCTTGATCGAGTGAAACGCGTTAGTGCATTCCGCCAGGCGAGCTAAGAAGCAGCAGATTTCCAATCCGAGACCAGAGCTGTTAACCGAGAAATACGCCGTGACGTCCCGGTGAGTCCATTCCGATTTGATCGGGTTGAGTAGCCCTTAATTTTGGGGGTTGGTTTTGTCACCTAGAAAGTCGCTACAATCTCGATCTACCGAATAAAAAACGCTTTAGAAGTCACGTCCCTGAATCATACTGCGCGGAAATTCCATATACAGGGGTAGTACGATATGTAGGGGTGAACCTTTTATTTATTTTACTTATAAGATTTGATTTATTTCCTGTGGGTATTAGTTCCTGATCGTTGTTATGTTGGGGATAATTTTCTTATTTTTATTTTATTGTGTTGAGGGGATAATTTTTTTATTTTTGTTTTATTGTCTCATTTTGGGGGATAATCCTGTTGTTTTATCTTATATCTTATTCTGGGGATAATTTTAATGTTTTATCGTATATCTTACTTTGGAGAATAAGTTCAATTTATTTTATTGTCTTAGTTTTGGGGACTTTGAGTTGGCACGATTGGTCATTTTGTGTTGTGTTGACATTTTCTTTTTTTTTCAATAGATGCATTGACTTTATTCCGTGTTTAATTTCTAATCGACTAAGGCAGGCATTTGAGAAGCCCTGCGCCTACGTTCTCTCTGGAATCATCAGATTCAGAATCGATTCTGATAATCGAGCCAATCCCACCCAAGTAATACCGGTCCTTAGTCTCAGTTAAATTAAAAAGTTAAAGTGATATCTTATTGATCTGATTGATTCATAGATTTGATTGATTTATCTTTTTCCCAAAGGACCGGTCGATTACATAACTGGTGTCAGGTGTGGGGTAGGCAAAATTAAATAGGGGTAGTTTTTCTTCCATTGAAAAAATAATCAATTTTGAGTCTTTCGAGGAAATTTTTTTTGTTTGTTTTGTGAACTTTTCTGTCGTATTCTCTCCTGCCGGCGTCCATATTTTACCCTGTGGGGTTGGCCATATTACAAAAGGGTAGTTTCTCTTTCTTTGAAAAAATAAGTAATTTTGAGTTTTCTGGGAATTCCTTTTGTGTTTGGTGAATTTAACTAAATTTTTATTCTCTCCCCGTCGGCGTCCATATTTTACCCTGTGGGGTTGATCAATATTAAAGAGGGGTAGTTTTCTTTTAGAAGAAATATTTCATTTTGACTTTTTGTGTAAGTGTTCGAATCTTTCTATTTTAATTTTATTCTCTCCCCGTCTGCTCCTATATTTTACCCCTGTGGGGGTTGACCTGCGTTAAAAAGAGGTCAGTTTCCTTTTTTTTTTCTCTCAATAATTTCATTTTTTTTTTATTGCGGTAAAACCTCTCTTAATTTTTCTATTTATTTTCCGTTTCTATATTTTACCCTGTGGGGTTGATAATTTCCGGAAGAGGAGTTTCCTCCCTTACATAACACTGGTTAAGTAGGCGATTGTCTCAAATTACGGGAAGTTTGGTGCGGACAAGCATCCGATGCCTGTAATTTGAGGGGAATTGATCGCTATTTCAAGCCAGCCGTTTTGGGGTGACTGGTTCCTCATTTGACTGGTCTTCGGTGCGGCCAAGCATCCCGAAGCCGGACATTTGGTGAATTGATTGCTTTTCCAAGCTATCCGTTTTCTCTCAGTTAACTGCAAGGGTAGTGACTAAACTCGATAAGTCGCTGATTTGGGGAGGTAAACTATTTTAGTTGGAGTTAGTCTTGTTTCATCTTGGTTTTCTTGTATGCCACGAAAACGTAAAGGGCGAAAGCATCGTGCGCTAAAATTGAGACTCGAAAAAGCGAGGTTAGGTAATCTGAGCCCTATCCGCACGCCTGAAAGGCCTATCACACCCTTTAATCTTGGCCCTGCCACCCCCCTGGGAAGGGAAGATCAGGAAACTGTTTTCGAATACGAGGCCGTATCAGAGCGACCCCCTACGCCCGATATAAAAATAGAAACTCACCCTACGGGAGAGCCTTCTTGAGGGAAATTGTTAAATTAATTGGCTGAATTAGAGGGGAATTTTTTTGATATTCTAGAGTAATTTTGAGTAGTTGGAATCGTGAATTTTTTCTTTTGCACAACAAATATGTCGAGAAAAATTTGATTTAATTTTAAAAAATTCGATAAATCGTTCAAACACTGGAATTTTGGAACGCCCGGTAGAAAAGCGGCGAGAGTGCCACTGGGACTATTTCTCAAATTGCCCAATTAGGTATCTATTTTAATTATTTTTTTTCATTACTTGGGGTCGGAGAGTAGAAAAATCGGAAACGTAGCGCAGTTGAAAGTATCGAGATTATGCGCACGACGACTGAGGGTTAAAACATTTTTTTGTATTGACGGCTTGTATTATTTTGGTGCTGATTTTTTTTTCTTTTCTTTTATATTGCTTGTATTTGTTTTTTTTTATTCCCCACGAAAGTTAGAAATTTTGGTTTTATGAAATTTGGTAAGAAACCGTTGGTGGTTGCTTAGGAACATAAGTTCTTCTTGTTCCGCCGGAAGGTTATGTCAGAGGGTTTGCGAGACGAGCTAAGTACTTTGTTAGAGGGAATTAAGGTAAAGGTAGAGGAAAAAATGCAAGCGGCAGAGGGAAATTTGCGCATGCCGATGGTACACTCTCTGGGGATGATTGCTACCACCCTTGATCCGTTCACGGGAAGAGACGCGGCGCGTTACCTTGATAAGTTAGAACACGCGCGAAGCTTGATAATTGGACCGAGGAAGATACCTTAAAATTACTAAAGTTTAAATGTACCGGGGAAGCTCATAATTTTGTGAGATCCGATTCAAGCTTAGATTCGTTGGGATATGAAGCGTTTAAGGGTAAATTGTTAGACAAATTCGCCCCAGTTAGGTATCCCGGGGAAAATCAGTTAAATTTGAGTAAATGCTATCAGCGACAAGACGAAGAAGTTTCGTCGTTTTGCACTAGATTAAGAACTTTGGGGTCCAGAGTTTTACATGAAGATCTCTTAGAGGCGGAAGATGACGAGAAAGCGGGGATTAGACGGAAAAATCAGGCATTATTAGTGAACCAATTTAAGGTAGGGTTGAGAAAAGACTTGTTTAGGGACGTAGGAGTTTTATTAATGCGGGAGAAAAATTTAACCCTTGATAAGGCCAAGGAAATAGTCCAGGTACAGGAAGCGACCAATCGAATGCTTTCAGGAAGGGGGCCGTCAACCAGGGTTGCTACTGTTGAGCAGGGAAATACCTGTCGTAACTGCGGGAAGTCCGGCCATTTTGCCAGGGAATGTAGGGGAGAGGCGAATCCCAAACGCACTGATCGGTGTTTTTATTGTCTAGAATACGGCCACTGGGCTCGGGACTGTCCAAATAACGGAACAATGATTAGGCGGCAGATGAATTCGAACTCGAGGGGAAATTTTGAAAATCGCGGAAATTTAGGAAACCGGGGAAATTTTGAAAATCGCGGAAATTTAGGAAACCGGGGAAATTTTGAAAATCGCGGAAATTTTGAGAGCCGGGGAAATTTCGAAAATCGGGGAAATTCTGGGGAGCGACCCAACCCCTCATATCGCGGATTTAACAGGGGCAGGGGATTTTCCAATGCTAGGCAATCACTCGATTACGTTTACACATCACGGTCAGAAGATAGTCCAAATGGGGGCGCCATGGGACGAAATAATAATTCTTCCGCGAACCAGGGATCGCGCGGAAATTTCGGAAATTCGAGAACGCAGGGAGATCAGGAATCGCGAGAATATCAGGGAAATAACTTACGACAAGGGGTGAATTGGCAAGCTAGGTATACTCCTAATCATAGGGGGTTCGGCGCGGGTAGAAATGTCGCCACCCGACATCCCGGTCAAAGGGCTCGTGCGGGAGAAAGTTCGGGAAATTCGCAACCGTCGCAAAATTTAAACTAATTTCGACTTCTAGCAGTCTCCGAGTAGAAGGATTGGAAATTAAACAAGGAGACAAAATTTATAGTATTGTTAAAGAATTGCAAACAAAAATTGCGTCCATAGAGTCATCAATTAAAGGAAATGGGAAAGAAAATTCTGAAAATTCATCTCGTCTCGTTATGAATCAAATTATCACGAGTGTAGAGGACGAACGATTCGAAACGCCCCACTTAGTTTTACTTAATATTAACGGGAATCCTCAGAGATGTCTTGTAGATACAGGGGCGGTAGTCTCACTAATCAAAAATCGGGTCGCGTCGCAAATCAGGGGATTAATTAGGGAAGTATTCCCGTTGTCACTTAAGGGCGTGACGGGACACCAATTTGGTACTTTTGGGTTAGCAACAATAACCGTCCAACCGTTAGATGCGACGTTTTCTATCGGGGCCGACATGGTCATCTGTGAGGACCAAATTTTAAATAACGTTGAGGTAGTTTTAGGGCGAGATTTTCTTGCGCGTCATGAGGCTGTAATTTGCTATAAGGGCGCGCCCTATTTACAGATATACGGACATAGAATCCCTTTAACTAACCCCGAATTTAGGGAACCGGTGTTGAGTGATAATGGAATCTGGCAGGATTGGCTAAATACGGTAGGGGAATTTTTCAAAAACACTAAATCAGGGAAAGATAAGGGGAAATCAGACTGTGATTTTACAAAATTTTCTAAAGATGTTGATGAAATAGATAGTCGCGAGAAAATGGACACCGAAGTTAGAAGTACTAAGGCATTACATGATAGGGAAGTTACGCCCGGGGACGCAGAGAAATTAAAGGGAGAGAAAGAGATGGATGAAAGGGAAAATAATTTTGAAACCGACGTCGTAACCACTGAATTTTTGACAATTCCTCCACGAACAGAAATGATTTGTACAGGGAGGCTCAAACAGAGAGTAAGTGGTGATTGGGTTGTGTGTGAATCTGGGGGTAGAGAGATGAATGGGGTTAGTGTAGCAAGGAGTATGGCCGAGAATGGGGTGTACGTACCGATTAGGGTAGTGAATTTCTCTCAGGGGGAAGTACGATTGACGAAGGGACATTTCCTAGGGAAAGCCTTCAGCGGGACCGAGTGTGTAAGGGACGAGAATCCAAGACTAAAGAACGAAAGGGGAGAAAGCTTAAGGAATGGAAGTTCAGGAAATGAAAGTTTAAGGTTTGAAACTCCAGACTTCGAAACTGTAGGGAGCGACAACCGGAGGGTTGTACGTCCAAGGGACGAAAGACAGGGGAGTACAACAGTGAGGGATGCACGACGAAAGGATGCAAAGTCAAGGGGTGCGAACTTAAGGGATGAGAGTTTAAGGGTTGATGGTTTAAGGGATGAGAGTTTGAGGGTTGAAGGTTTAAGGGATGAAAGTTTAGGGGATGAAATTTTAAGGGATGACAGTTTAGGGGATGAAATTTTTAGGGATGAAATTTTAAGGGGTGAAATATTAAGGGATGCCCGTGCAAGGTCTGAAGATTTAAAGAATGAAAAGGCAAGGAATGGACGCTTTCGGAATGAAAGGATGGTCGGAAATTCGGAGAATGAAAACTTAAGGGGCCCAATCCAGAGGGGAGCTGTTCCCCAAGTATGTACGGTAGATGCAAGCACAGATGAGGGGATATACGAGGGTTTTGATCTATCTCACCTGGCGCATAATGAGCTAGGCGAGATTATTGCATTGCTAAGAGAGTATGCTGATCTGTTCATAGAAGAGGGAGAACCTATATCGAGTGCGAGTTAAGTAAAACATAGTTTAGTATTGGAGCCTGGGGCGCATCCTATCTGTAAGGCACCCTACAGAATTCCTTACAAGCAAAGGGAGGTGTTAGAAAAGGAAATCAGTAGACTGAAAGACGCAGGGGTAATTAGGCCATCAGCGAGCCCTTGGTCTGCTCCGGTCGTGTTAGTTACAAAGGTCTCTCCTACGGGGGAGGAAAAGGTTCGAATGTGTATAGACTATAGGGGTCTAAATAGTGTCACAAAAAAGGAATATTACCCATTACCGAATATTTCAGATCTGTTGCAAAGTTACAAATCAGGGTCTAAAGCATTATTTTCAGTAATAGACGTGGCTGAGGCCTATCATCAAATTGATATTGTAATGCGAGAAGTAAACAAAGCGACACATGTTTACTCCTTCAAATGAATAACTACGACGCGTACAAGACAGGTGCATGAACATTTGCTGCGTAGGCGTTCTAGAAGGTTCGAGAATGATCTCGATTATGGTTGGGGGTGTATATATAAGGGGGCTTGTGATCGAGGGAGTGAGTTGAAGTAGAGAAGCAGAAGTGAACGCGACATACGATCCGAAAGCGGAGCAGTACAAATAAATTATGTAGTGTCTAGTCTAGTGAACAAGTAGTTAAGTGTGTTAAATAAATTAGTGTTCAAGCAATGTAAATAAATTATAAAATAAACGTTACATTGGTGTCAGAAGAGCGGATCATGAAGAAGTTACGCGAATTAAAAGTGGCCGAGTTAAAAAAAGAACTCGAGGAACGAGAATTGGAAACAGGAGGGAAGAAGACCGAACTCCAGGACCGACTCTCCGCATTTTTGAAAGAAAATGGCCAGGACCCGGAAGTTTTCGAGTTCGAAGACGACGACATAACGAAGCAGTTCGCCGCCCAGAAGGATGACATCACGAAGCAAATCGCCGCCCAGAGGGAAGAAAGCGCCGCCCAGAGGGAAGACATCACTGCTCAAATCGCCGCCCAGAGGGAAGACATCACTGCTCAAATCGCCGCCCAGAGGGAAGAAATCGCCGCCCAGAGGGAAGAAATCGCCGACCAGAGGGAAGACATCACTGCTCAAATCGCCGCCCAGAGGGAAGAAATCGCTGCCCAGAGGGAAGAAATCGCCGATCAGAGGGAAGACATCACTGCTCAAATCGCCGCCCAGAGGGAAGACATCACTGCTCAAATCGCCGGCCAGAGGGAAGACATAATTACTCATATTACTGATCAAATCGCCGCCCAGAGGGAAGAGATAACCGACCAGATGGAGGCTCAGCGTAAGGAGATTGAAGAGAAGATCAAGCAGTTGGAAGAACGACTAGAACAAGTCAGTAGCGGCGAGGGGAAAGAAGGCGAAATTGAACAGAAGACGAAGCAGTTGGAAGAACGACTAAAGCAAGTCAGTAGCGGAGAGACGAAGGAAGAAATAAAGGCGGTCGTTCAACAGAACTCGATATCCACCAATCGAGTGACGCCCCCAACGTTCGACGGAAAAATTCCGTGGGCCAGCTACAAGAAGCAGTTTGAGGCAGCAGCGGAAGCTAATGCTTGGTCCCCTCACGAGAAAGCTGTTTCCCTAACGGTAGCCTTACGTGGAGAGGCGTTGGAAGTTCTTCAGACGCTATCCACCGAGGAAGCCGGGAATTACACGGAGCTGCTGAGGCGACTGGAAATGCGGTTCGGCCAAACACATCTGGAGCAAGTCCATCAATCCCAGATGTCCAATCGCCGTCAGAGATCGAACGAGACCCTGCAGGAGTTCGAAGCGGACGTAGCCAGACTAGTGAGGTTGGCGTATCCCACGGCACCGGAACAGATGATGGAGTGCCTCGCAGTGCAGATGTTCGTGAGCGGGCTGCGGGACCAGGAACTACAGAGGGCCCTGAGACTAGCTCGACCGAAAACATTAATGGATGCGCTCGCCATCGCACTGGAGCATGATGCAGCCATGGAAGCCTCCCGTGGTCACGGCCGTGTTCGAGCGGTTACAGAGGAAGTAGACACTGAAAAGCTCGTGGAAAGGGTCCTACAGCAGATCATGGAGGTGCTGTCGGCGAAGAAGAAGGCAGTTCGCTGTTGGAACTGTGGCGAAGTGGGCCATGTGAAGAGTTCTTGCAAGCGGCCCAGAACAGCGGCGCCGGCAAAGGCCCAGGAAAACTAATGCGGGTCGACAAGAAAGGGGGAACGTCGACCCGTAGCAGTGGAAACCCCCGGGCCAGTATAGCCTCGTTTTCCCACCAATTGGGGAGCACGTACGTCGATGGCACTATCGACGGGAGATCCCACGCCATGCTTGTGGACACGGGAGCTACGAAGACGATCGTACGCTCGGAAGTTGTGAGGGACCGTAGGAAGATTAGGCCAAGTAGGTGGCAATTGAGAACTGCCACTGGGGAGAAGGCAGTAATACACGGTGAAGCGACGGTTAGCATGACGTTGGGACGAGTAAAGTTTGACCATCCTGTTCTCATAGCCGAAATTGAGGAAGACGTCATACTGGGGATGGACGTCATGAGGAATCATGGATTCCAGTTGGATTTCGGACACCGAGTGTTGAGGATCGGTCAAGAAGAATTACTGCTACACAATCGTCACAACTTTGTGTTAGACGTAATAATGGCAGAAGATGTGATTCTCCCGGAACGAAGCGAAACGATCACCTCTACCTGTCTGAGGGGTGTTGTGGAAGAGGGAATTCCAGCCGTGATCGAACCAGAAAACGATGACAATCGACTGGCTCGGGGGGTTCTAGTAGGAAAGGCGCTCGTTACTCTCTCAAGGGAAGTGCCTGTGCGGCTACTTAACATCAATCAGTACCCGGTCACCATCAAGAAGGGTACGAAGCTGGGCACATGTATAGCCGCATCAGCCATCGTCAGGGGCGTTAGTGAGGAAGAAAGGTCCAGACACACTCCGCAGGACTTGAAACAAATTCTTTCCCAGACCAGTGCGTTTCTCTCACCCATACAGAAACAGAAGGCCAATGGATTAATAAATAAGTACCAGGATATATTTACCACCGAGAATGGAAAGCTGGGAAAGACCAAGGTCGTGACACACAAAATTGACACGGGCGAGACACGACCGATTCGACAAACAGCAAGACGACTACCCTTGGCCAAACGGGAGGAAGCCGAGAAAATCATCAAGGACCTAGAGCGGGACGGGGTCATCGAGCCGTCAAGCAGTCCATGGGCCTCGCCGGTAGTACTGGTGAAGAAAAAGGATGGAACTACTCGATTCTGTGTAGACTACCGGCAGGTGAACAGTGTCACCAAAAAGGACAGCTACCCGCTACCACGTATCGACGACACACTCGATACCCTTGCTGGATCCACGATATTTTCGACCTTGGATTTAAAAAGCGGCTATTGGCAAGTCGAAATGGACCCTGCCGATAAGGAAAAGACGGCATTTACCTTCGGTAACGGCCTGTGGCATTTTACAGTCATGCCATTCGGACTTTGTAATGCCCCAGCGACGTTTGAGAGGCTGATGGAGAGCGTGCTAATGGGTCTGACGTGGAAAACGTGCCTAGTCTATTTGGACGATGTCATCGTGATGGGCAAGACCTTCGAAGGACATCTGAAAAACTTAGAGGACGTCTTCCAGAGACTGCAAGGTGCGGGACTGAAACTGAACCCTAAGAAATGTCAGCTCTTCAGAAGGAAGGTCTCATACTTAGGGCACGTAGTGAGCAGAGAGGGCGTCGCCGTTGATCCGGACAATACAAGTACGGTGAAGGAGTGGCCAATACCGGTAGATAAACACCAGGTGAGGAGTTTTCTGGGCCTCTGCACGTACTACCGACGATATGTCCGGATGTTCTCCGACGTCGCTAAGCCGTTGACAAGGCTCACGGAAGAAGGAAGAAACTTCTGTTGGGATGAGGAATGCCAGTCTGCCTTCGACGAGCTGAAGAGGAAGTTGACCAGTGCCCCAGTGCTGAGTTTTCCTCTGCCAGAAAGACAGTTCATCCTGGACACCGACGCGAGCAATGTGGGAATTGGAAGTGTTCTGTCGCAGCACCAGGAGGGACAAGAACGTGTCCTTGGATACTTCAGCAAGGTACTCTCCAAACCAGAAAAGAATTACTGCGTCACCCGGCGTGAATTATTGGCCATCGTCAAGTCCATCGAGCACTTCCATAAATATTTGTGTGGAAGGAGGTTTCTGATCCGGACCGATCATGCTGCTCTTAAATGGCTCCTCCAGTTTAAGAATCCCGAAGGACAAATCGCTCGCTGGATCGAGAGGCTCCAGGAGTATGACTTTGTTATAGAACATCGGCCAGGACAGAGTCATGGAAACGCAGACGCACTCTCGAGAAGACCATGCCCTGATGAATGTCCTCATTGTCATAGAGCTGAGGAAAAGTCCGAGAAAGTCTACCGAACCACCGTGGTCGCCGAGGAATGGACACCATCCTCGTTACGACAAGAGCAAGAAAAAGACCCGGTTCTCAAAGAAATCCTGGTTTGGAAGGAGGGAGGAGAGCGTCCTGAGTGGCAAAAGGTATCACCTGGCTCGCCAAAACTCAAGAGCTATTGGGCACAGTGGGACTCGCTAGTGGTTGAGGATGGACTACTAAAACGCGTACTGGAGAGCCAAGACGGGACGGAGGAAAGACGGCAGTTGGTAATTCCCTCCAGTAAAATCCCGGAGGTCTTGCGGCACCTTCACGACGGATCGTCTGGCGGACATTTAGGGATCAAGAAAACGCTGCAGAAGGTACGGGAGCGCTTCTACTGGATCAATTGTTCAGACGACGTGAAGGACTGGTGCAAGAAATGTACTACATGCTTTGCAAGTAATGGGCCACAAAGACGACCGAAAGCTCCCATGAAACAATATAACGTCGGAAGCCCCTTCGAAAGGATCGCTAGTGATATAGCAGGACCCTTCCCTGAGACCGAAAAGGGGAATAAATACATCTTGGTCGTAATGGACTATTTTACGAAGTGGGTAGAAGCGTACGCTCTCCCTAATCAGGAGGCAGAGACAGTGGCCGATGTGCTCGTGAAGGAGCTGATCTGCCGGTTTGGAGTACCCATGGAATTACACTCGGATCAAGGAAGAAACTTTGAGAGTGGCCTATTCCGGAGGATATGTGAGAAGTTTGGGGTACGAAAAACAAGAACCACGGCCCTTCACCCTCAGTCTGACGGCATGGTAGAACGGATGAATCGCACCCTCAACCGCTATCTGGCGAAAATGGTTTCGTCACATCAACGAGACTGGGACGAACACGTGCCGTTCTTCCTTATGGCCTACCGCTCGGCCGTTCATGAGTCGACAGGACAAACTCCAGCCAAAGTCCTGTTCGGGCGAGAACTTAAACTGCCCTGTGATCTAATCTTTGGCGCTAGACCGGACGAGGACGTTTCGGGGGAAGATTACGTTTCCCGGATGCGGCAAAGGATGAACGAAATTCACGATCAAGTCCGGTACCAACTAAATATCGCCAGTGATCGCATAAAAGAGCGTTACGACATCAACGCTAAAGAGGGTGGCTACCAAATGGGAGATCGAGTTTGGCTGTACAACCCACAGAAGAAACGAGGTTTGTCCCCTAAGTTACAGACCAATTGGGAAGGTCCCTATATTGTGAAGAAACGAATCAATGACGTGGTCTACCGGGTAAGCAAACTACCAAACGGCAAGCCGAGAGTGGTGCACTTTAATCGGTTGGCACCCTATGAGGGGTCGCACGATGAGGCGGAGGTCCCCCGAGTAAGAAACACGATGGCGCAGCAGAACGAACTTTCGTTCGAAGAATTTATGAGCGCCTACGGGGGTACCGGAAAAGCACGGTATGGGGTAACCTGTGAAAAACAACAGGATTTGTTCAGCGTACCTGAAGAATACTCGTTGGCCCATTGCGTGTCCGCCGACCTGGTAATGTCACGAGGTATCGCCACGGTTTTCAAGAAGAAGTACGGGCGCTTGGAACAACTCAGAGCGCAACTCCCGGAAATTGGCAAGGTTCTGGAACTACGTGACAACGTAAGACACATCTTTTATCTGGTTACGAAGGAGATCGGGTCCCTTAAACCATGTTATCACGATGTATGGCGAACCTTGCATAGGCTACGAGACCGACTGCTGGAGCTCGACATCAGGAAGCTAGCTGTCCCCAAGTTAGGTGCTGGACGAGATCAGCTGGACTGGAGGGTTGTCCGGAATATGCTGGAAGTAGTGTTCAAGAATACCGGAGTGGAAGTTTTAGTCTGCTGTTTTGGGAATGCACCATGTCGACTCGGGAAGACGGTCCCCTGTTATTTTGACGCCACGTCTCGCTGTAAGCGGGGGGCTAACTGCAGGTTCCTGCATGGGCCTACCAGGGATACGTTCCGAGACGAAACGTCTCTAAGGCGGGGGCAGTGTAATGCGAGAAGTAAACAAAGCGACACATGTTTACTCCTTCAAATGAATAACTACGACGCGTACAAGACAGGTGCATGAACATTTGCTGCGTAGGCGTTCTAGAAGGTTTGAGAATGATCTCGATTATGGTTGGGGGTGTATATATAAGGGGGCTTGTGATCGAGGGAGTGAGTTGAAGTAGAGAAGCAGAAGTGAACGCGACATACGATCCGAAAGCGGAGCAGTACAAATAAATTATGTAGTGTCTAGTCTAGTGAACAAGTAGTTAAGTGTGTTAAATAAATTAGTGTTCAAGCAATGTAAATAAATTATAAAATAAACGTTACAATATGGAAGATTCCTCCATACCACTAACAGGGTTTAGTACATTTCAGGGACATTACGAGTACTTAAAGATGCCGTTCGGTTTAGTTAACGCCCCCGCGACTTTTCAAAGATTCATGAACACCACTTTATCGGGGTTAACTGGGGAGCTATGTATGGTTTATTTGGATGATATTATAGTTTACAATTCAGAAGGGTATAGCGATCATATTTCAAAAATTAAGGGAGGTTTTTAACCGTCTGAGACAGGCTAACATTAAATTAAAACCAAAAAGTGTAATTTGTTGTTGACTAGAGTCAAGTATTTAGGACACATTATTTCACAAGACGGGATTTTACCCGACCCAGACAAAGTTCAGGCGATTAGAGATTTTCCGATACCTAAAACAGTACGAGGGGTAAGAACATTTTTAGGGTTAGTGAATTGGTACAGACGATTTATTCCAAACATTACAGAACTAACGGCACCTTTAACGAAGTTAACACGTAAGGACGTGCCTTTCAAAATCACCGAAGAATTATTGCGATCTATTGAATCCCTTAAGAAAGCATTGACACATGAGTCACTCTTAATATTTCCGGATTTTGATCAACCCTTCACTTTATCAACAGACGCTTCAGGTACAGGGGTAGGCGCGATATTAAGTCAACTTAGGAACGGACAAGAGAGACCAATCGCGTATGCTAGTAGGGCAATGAATAAAGCGGAATTAAATTATTCGACCACGGAAAGGGAATTGTTAGGGGTAGTTTTTGGGGTGAAAAGTTTTCGTTGTTATTTGTACGGACGACACTTCACGATAGTTACCGACCATAGACCTCTAAAATGGTTATTAACCTTAAAAGATCCTAATTCTCGTCTTACGCGCTGGGCTCTTTCTTTATCGGAATATGATTTTGAGGTAGTACATAGACCGGGTCGTCAGCATGGAAACGCGGACGCGCTTAGTAGAATGCACGATCCAGAGGATAATTATGTGAGAGTTGATTATATAGGGTTTTTAGATTTTTGCGAGAAACAGGGACCTCCAAGGGCCGGAAACGTCATCATAGGAGAAGGCAAGACCATCCCATTGGATGGAAATGCTAAGTTTAGGGCAATATCAAAAGAAGAAGGGAGCGACATAGGTTTAAAAGGGAGTCAAGTAGGAGACATAGTAGCTATTCGAGAAGGGAATAATGTCGATATTGTGGGAATATTGAAGGGATCGCGAACCGAGAACGCAGAGTACGCCATTTTATGGGAAGTTTTTAAAAGAGTAAGGGAGGAGTGTGACAAAGCTTGCGAGAAATCCTTATCCATTACAACCGATTTAATCGCGAAGGAAAATTTTGAGTTTTCAAAGGTGAGCCATATGCTAGCCTTTATATTTTTTGGTGCAGGGACGACGGTAATTATCCCGGGGGGAGAAAAATCAAAACAGGGAAAGTTAGATACTGATAAAGGGGGAGAGATCCTTTTTATAGGTTAAGAACCGGTAGAGCCTGAATGGGACTTAGACGCTTTACGCGAAGCACAGGAAGCCGATAGGTTTTGCGCGGAGATAATTGATCAATTAAACAATCAGAATTCAGAATCGGGCGTAGAACCGACGTATTATATTAACAATGATCGCGTTTTGTACAAGACGGACCATGAAAGAATGACTGATGTGTTAGTGGTGCCTAAGAGTTTTACACGTAAAGTTTTGAGCGATTTTCATGATTCACCAATGGTGGCTCATCCGGGCTGTCAGAAAACTCTGGGATATTTGAAAGCGCGTTTCTTTTGGCCAGGGATGAAGAAGGATGTTGAAAATTACGTGGCTAGTTGCGAAGCTTGTAATAGGCGGAAAACGTCCCCTCATTATAAGAAGGTACCTTTGCAACATTTCACGGCTTGTGCAGAGCCCTGGGAGTTGGTGTCGATGGATATAGTAGGGCCACTAGTAACCTCTTTGAACGGTAATAGATACTTACTCACATTTCAAGACTATTTTACAAAATACGTAGAAGCGATACCTTTGCCGGACCAGAAAGCTAGTACGATCGCCAGAGCTTTTGTCGAAACCATTATCACTAGACACGGGACGCCAGCGAAATTATTGACAGATAGGGGAACTAATTTTATGTCACAGGTATTCAGGGATGTTTGCGCCTTGCTCGACATTAAGAAAATTCAAACCGCGAGTTACGCGCCCAGTACGAACGGTCAAATAGAAAGAACGCATCGGGTTATTAAAGATATGTTGGCACATTACATAGCGGACGATCAAAGGGATTGGGATCGGTGGATCCCCTACGTTCTCATGGCATATCGGGGTAGCATACATTCGTCCACGGGCTTTAGCCCTTATTTCTTGCTCCATGGTAGAGACCAAGTTCTACCAACAGATAGATTCCTGAAACCGACACGCATTAGGTACGATTTAGATGACAATTACGCATCGGAACTGATGGCACGGCTCCAAAGGGTGTATCAACAGTGTTTTGATAATACGGAAAGGGCTAAAGGGTATCGAGTAGAGCGATTTAATCGTAAGACTAAAGACCGGTGTTATCAACCAGGAGACTTAGTGTATTTAAAAGATATGACACAAAAGGTGGGATTGTCCAGGAAATTAGCAAAGTCTTGGGTAGGACCTTATAGAGTTGTCGAAGTTATGGGACCAGTTACCTATAGAGTCAGGTTACTGGGTGGTCGACAGGAGCAGGTGGTCCACGCAAACAGGTTGAAGGAGTACCGAGGTCGAGAGGAGCCGGGGAGGAGGCAGCCTAGGCCAATCGAGTTAGGTTCGGAGTACAGCGATGAATCAGACAGAGAGAACTTGGTCGACGACGTAGGTGGTTCAGACACGGAAGACGAGGCGGCCGTCAGGGCCAAGGTGATTCTTCCAAACGAGGTGGAGATAAGTCGAGATTTGTTAGTCAGACCGCGTGCCGATGATGAGCCACGGCGCAGGTCCCTATCGTGTTCAGAGAGTGAGAGATTCAGAAGGCCACAACGGGTTCGAAAACCCCCAGATAGATATCAGCCCTAGTTTCCGTTTCTAGTAGGATCCCCGTGTTGGGGCGGGTAGAGGATAAAGACAAGAATACCCCAACGGCTACCCTGTGCCTGTCGTAAGAGGCGACTAGAAGGGGACCCCAGCGTATCGTCCAGCAACTCTTTCTTTCCTTCTTGACTATAACCCTTTCTAGCTGGACGACACTGGTAATTTTTATTCATTTATTCTATTCTATACAATTTTTTTTTATTCTCATTGCTTTGCCCAACACGGTCAAAGGTGTTTTTTTTTTGGGGCACATTCCGCACTAGAGCGTATCGGCCCATTTCGGCCGTTTATTTTCTATTTTATTTTATTCCATTCAATAATTAATATTTCTATTCCATTTGTTGGCCTGTTTTTTTGAGGCTGTTCCGCATTCCGGTTCAAGAGTTATGGTGACCATCTTGTTCTTGGACCCGTTCCTAGCGTTTGGGATGACGGTCGTCGCGCTGTCCCATCTTCTGGACCGCGACTTTCCAACTTCCATTCGATGTTATTCTGTTTCGATAAATTTTATTTCATTCCATGATTGATATTTATATTTCATTTTGTGGCCTGTGTTTTTTTTTTTTTTTGATGCTGTCCACCTGCAAGTGCTCCGTGCTCTGGTGGCTCCCGCCGTCCGGTTCTAGGTTTATGGCGACCATCTTTCCAATTTCCTTCTTGGTGGGACCAGCAAACCTTTCAAATGTTTATCTTTAACCCCTCGAGGGGGGGGGGACTCATTAAGCGTTACATTCTGACTTTTTGCTTCTAGAAGGTCCTCTCTTGTAGATCCAATTAGAGGTTTCTGAGAAGATTCGATTGACTTCCCAGAGGAACCACTGCTGTCGCTTCTTTCTCGATTGTAGGGTCGAATCGTGTTCATCACTATGGAAATCTGAAGAATACTTCATTGCCAACTCTTTTCCCCTCTGTAGATCATCATCATCGTTAGTTTCCGAAAAGGAAAAAAATCTTTTTTGGACTGTCTCTCCGTTAATTGCTCGTTTCTAGACTCGCGGTGTGCCTAGAAGAGTTTTCATTTTATGCATTTATTACGAACTGGGAATTTTTGTTCGTATTCCAAGCGGGCCCTCCGCACTTCTGCTCTCACTCCCTCAACATGTTCTGGGACAGGTACGAGTTTCCGCAACAGACGACTAAAAGAGGTCCCAGTGACCCATCATCGAAAGCTTCTTTACAAAAAAAAAAAGGGGTTAACTAGATATTCTATTTTCTGATCTACTTAAGTGCTGGGAACAAAAAAAAAAAGAGATTTTAAGGATTTCACTTAATTCAGGATTCTAGCCTGAGAATAGGGGTGGTTAAATACTTATACCTCGGAGGCTATTAGAGCCTGTCGTATGAGACGACTACCGAGGGCAAGAGGAAAATGGGTCTAAACGGGTCATGTTTCTACTTCTATAGAAAAATAATCAAAGAGACATGAAATAGGGGACGCTATATACGCTATACGTAATAATTTTTAAAGGAATAATGGGACAATGTTCTAACGTTGAACGAACAATGAGTGTTTATTTGCGCACTATAGCAATAATCATGGACATTTTCTTTTAATTAAGTCGTTTTGTTTCATATCTATTTTTTGGGATTATTAATCTTGCTTTGGGTTATGTTTAAGGGTTGCTAAGAATTTAGTAGGTGTACTAAGTAGTAGGTGTAAATAACCGTCACTAGGGTGACGGTTATTTAGTTACATGAATAATTGGGACTTCTGTATTTTATTTTTTGTACTTTTATTTTTGTTGCTTTCTTTTCTTTGGTTTTGTGGATAATTGGTGTTTGGGATTCTAGCCATTGATTGAGGAGCGCCTGATTAGGGAGGTATGTCGAAAAAGCGAACGAAAGAAAGTTTCGTTGTCTGTACTTTACAGAGGTAATCTTATCAAGATTAGGGGTGGTTGCTGATTCTACATGCTTCTCTATCGGGATGATAGTTACGATCAGTGGTTATAATTCACGGGAGTAATGTAAATTTTGTTAGTATAAGGATGGGACGGAGTGGCGTCGCGTTCCTAAGTGCCACATTGTTGGTACTTTCCTGGCAAGGTGTAGCAGGGATCATCGCTTACGACTGCGAGGACCCCGCAGTGGTGATGTCCACGATATCACTGAGGGACGTAGCCAGGTGTCCAGAGCCAGGCTCATCGTACGTCTCCTCAAAGACAGTAGTGACGGTAGTGCAACGTAACGAGGTGAGACAACAGAGGGTGTGGTCTTGCTTGATCGAGATAGTGCGGTTAATCTCATATTGCGGGATGCATAGTCACAGCTCGAATGTCGCGGGAGGGCTAGGAAATACCGTGCATCAAGTCGGGGCGGAAGAGTGCAAACTGATCCATCGGGATAAGACTGTTAAACTTTACGCGAACACGATTGGAGGCATCACGGAGAATGCCACGACTACCGCGTCGGTGACACTACTGGGACAATTAAATAGTGACGGCTCCTGTGTAGGGACAATGTACCAGGAGAACGGGCAGACCTGGAATAACGTCGTTATCATCGCATCGGTATCGATAACGCTGAGGGACTATTGGGCACCAGTGAAACTAGAAGAGAACGAGATCAGCCTGACCGGGAGGACCACATGTCCATTTTTGGAAGGCTACTGCTTCGATGTTTCGAAGCCGTTTGGGAGGCAGACAGACCGAGCAGCTGTACGGATCACATAAGCGTTCTATACGAGGGGGAAGCCGAAGAAGTCACGAACGTCCAGACGAAGGAGCAATACTTGGTGGTAGAAGAGAATTCCCGAGTTTTTGCGTTAACGTACGTCAAGACGGGAAGGATCTGCGAGTTCGAAGTTTGGCTAACGGAGCACCCAAGCATAGCTGTCCTGAGGGGAGGCCGCCCCTTGGTATCTGGGACCCTACCGACCCAAGATGTTCACTTGATAGACTTCGTCAACAGCAAGTTCCTCAACGTGGAGCAGGGCTTCAAGAGAAACTTAGAAAAGCTGTACGTCGACACAGTGCATCGAAGATGTTTGGTGCAGAGGGAGGTTTTGAAAAATCGACTACTGATGGCGCCGATTCTACCCAACGCCGTGGGACACCTTGTTCAGTCCCAAGAAGGATTCGTAGGCAGAGTATTAGGAGAGGTCCTATACATTTTGAAATGTGTTCCCGTTCCTGTGAGTATCCGGAAGACAGACAGATGCTCGATGAATCGAAGTTCATGTCGCCCATCACCAGAGTTATCCAAAGTTTCGCCGAAGAAGTGGACTGCAACGGACTGACGCCGCCATTATACTTCCTGAACAACGAGTGGATAGGGATGACTCCGCACTCCTCCACCAAGAATCCACCCAAGGAGTTAGAGGTCGAGAGGACGCCGAGCCTGAACTTCACCCCAATCGTACCGATAGGAACTCAAGGGCTGTACACTTCCGAAGAGATCGAGAGAGTACAACGGATTTTGATGTTCGGAACTGAGAGGAAGGCAGTAGACACCATCATCACGAGAAAAATTGTTGGGATGGAGACACACAACCAAGGGTTGTCACCACTGAAGTTGTTCGACGCCGATGAAATCAAAAGCTTAGCCCACACCATCCTGCGCCATATGTGGGGATGGTTTTATGACTTTGGAGTAATCATAAGCGGACTGATTGGATTCTACGTGATCTTCCGAATCATTAAATACGTTATCGGCGTAGTGATCAACGGATTGCAGTTATATAGGACCGCCGGCTTAGGGGTGCACCTACTCGCATCTTTATGGAACACGCTAACGATGTGTCTCCTACAGCAGTATCGGCACACCGAGGGGACCCCGAGACGTAACCCAGGAAGTCCAGAGGGGACCGAAGAAGAAGACGAGGGTCAGGGAGGTCATGAAGGAGGTCACGAGCACCTAAGAAGGGATAGAGCCACTTCAACAAGTCTACCGGCCTTGACAGCGATACCGCAGTTAAGATATCCCAGGAGATCAGCCTCCGCCAAGGACGTCGCCGAAAAGGGAGGGTCACCCACCCACTGGACGCACCAAATACGTCCATTGACGACGTACAAAGAAGAAGACGAGACACTATAAAAGTGCCGGAAATTGTGCGGGATTGTGACGGACGGTTCCGATAAACTCTTAGCAAAACCACACATACCTCTGAATGTCGAACCAAACAGTACTTGTGACTACAATACAAGTACGTTACGAGAGAGTCGTAAAGTTGGGAGTCTGAGAGTTTGCACGCGAGAGGCGTAATTACTGGAGCTATAGAGTTTCACTAGAGTCTTAATTTTGGAGTTCTAGAGTTCGTTACGCGATAGGCGTAAACTTTGGGAGTTTAGAGTTCTTTACGCGAGAGTCGTGATATCGGAGTTCTATAGTTTGTGACGCGAGAGTCGTAAGTTTTGACAGTTCAGAAGTTCTTACGCCAAGTTCGTACTTGTTGGAAGTCATACTTGATTCGGAAGTTCTAGAGTTTCTTGAAAGGCAGAGTAGGTTCTCTTTTGTAATTTTCAGAGAAATAGAATAATTTTCCTTAGGAGTTGTAATCTAGGGAGAACTTGGGTTACCCGTTGTGATTTTCTGGGTGTGTTGAGAGTTCATAGCTCTAGTATTGAGTTGAGTTAAGTTGAGTAGAACCGTCTTGAATGTGTTAAATCAAACGTATTCTCTTGATCGAGTGAAACGCGTTAGTGCATTCCGCCAGGCGAGCTAAGGAGCAGCAGATTCCCAATCCGAGACCAGAGCTGTTAACCGAGAAATACGCCGTGACGTCCCGGTGAGTCCATTCCGATTTGATCGGGTTGAGTAGCCCTTAATTTTGGGGGTTGGTTTTGTCACCTAGAAAGTCGCTACAATCTCGATCTACCGAATAATAAACGCTTTAGAAGTCACGTCCCTGAATCATACTGCGCGGAAATTCCATATACAGGGGTAGTACGATATGTAGGGGTGAACCTTTTAATTATTTTACTTATAAGATTTGATTTATTTCCTGTGGGTATTAGTTCCTGATCGTTGTTATGTTGGGGATAATTTTCTTATTTTTATTTTATTGTGTTGAGGGGATAATTTTTTTATTTTTGTTTTATTGTCTCATTTTGGGGGATAATCCTGTTGTTTTATCTTATATCTTATTCTGGGGATAATTTTAATGTTTTATAGTATATCTTACTTTGGAGAATAAGTTCAATTTATTTTATTGTCTTAGTTTTGGGGACTTTGAGTTGGCACGATTGGTCATTTTGTGTTGTGTTGACATTTTCTTTTTTTTTCTTTCAATAGATGTATTGACTTTATTCCGTGTTTAATTTCTAATCGACTAAGGCAGGCATTTGAGAAGCCCTGCGCCTACGTTCTCTCTGGAATCATCAGATTCAGAATCGATTCTGATAATCGAGCCAATCCCACCCAAGTAATACCGGTCCTTAGTCTCAGTTAAATTAAAAAGTTAAAGTGATATCTTATTGATCTGATTGATTCATAGATTTGATTGATTTATCTTTTTCCCAAAGGACCGGTCGATTACACATACAAGAAATGTAAAGCAAATCTGTTTGGGCATATTAAATTAGATATTATCTTATTTAAAAATTTGTAGAAAGCAAAAATTCGTCTATATAACTGATCAATACACTTTTCTTGACAATATGCAACTTGCCTATAAATACACCTTTAGCTATTGGTAAATATTTAATTATTAATTGCAAGTAGATTAGTAGATGTCATTATATAATGGATATACTGACCACGTTGCTATTTAAGGGCAATTTTTCAAATGAAATTCTAAATGCAGATTATTACATACTATTTAAGAAAAAATGCTTTGCCCAAAACATACTTTAAACAAAATGGTTTTAACAGATTTAGTCCATTTCAAACCAGTTGAGAACAAGAGGGTAATGATGAATATATTGCTTATATAGATATAAAATTCAAAATTCTGCCAAATTCAATGTACTAGGTACAAATTGCCTAAATTTAAGAGGCGTGGTAAGGTAACGTTGGTAATGCTCGACACATACAATGAATATGGAAAAAATTGTCCTACTAATCTTTGAGGAAAAACAATAACTTTATTTAATACGTACCTCACAGCAAAATTATATTTTACCGGACGGTTCCCCATTCAGGAAACGTAATTCCATTACTATGTTTGTAGTCCTATTTTTCCAAACTTCCGAGACATTTTAATCAAAGTTAATAGAGCCGATTTCCATAGCGGACGTAAAGTTTTCTGAGATATTGTAATGGTGGTTACGTAAGTGACTTTAGAGAAAAATAATCTGATAATTTGAATATATGGAAATGAGGATATTTTTCAGGGCATTTCCATGCCACAGCCTGCATAAATACATCCTTATGAAAGTGCGCGGGAGGGAGGGGAAGTAGATGGACACAAGACGGCGGTGTTGCATCCGTGTTGATGCTATTTCTCGGAGAAAAACTGGATTTCATTGGAGGTCAATTTAAAATATGAGACGAAATACGCTTGATGAATATTAAGACTTTTACATCTGCTGGTACGGTGACGGCAACACTAATTAAAAAGAGTAGGAGATATTTTTTAAAGGCTGTAAGAAACGACGCCGCAAGAGACACTGGTACAATTATTAGAAAGTTTAGAATTTTATTTTGCTTTCACAATATCTGTCTTTCTCGTATTTTCCGGAAATTTCATCCTATCTGAGGCTACAACCCTTGGTGAGTTATGGACGCGTTCATTATCGCTCTCCATGCAGCTTTATCCTATGCCTCTAATTTCTATTGTGTTCTATGGAGAAAAATAGAAAAAATGTGATGTATTCTAAACCACATGGAGAACAGGTAAAAAATAGTTTTTTGGAAGAAGGTGTTGATAGCAATATGCAGAATATTGTCGATCGTCCCCCAAACGACACATATGATATCCCAGAAGATATTCCAAACGAACTATATGACGAGTGGATGGCAATTAATGAAAACACAAACTTCAGGAGAAATTACCGAACAAGAAATATTCTCCAGGTATACCTCGGAAGATATAGAATTGGCAGAAAATCAGGAAGAATAGATAGAGATTATTACATTAAAAAAAAATCCCACTCAAAAAGAAATGTTACACGCAATTAATGTTTTAGAGGAAGGGGTGCATCATTATGCTGACACATATTAATTACATTATCACTATGAAAGATTTCTATATAATATACTGTAACGTATATTTTCTAATTTATTTACACTACCCTAGTTATTCACTACACACTACTTAATTTATCTTAGACTATTACTGAACTAATTTATATAACACACTTACCTACTTCCTAACTAATTAATTTATATCACTATTAAATGTAATTTATTTATGCGCTCTCGCTTTCCACCTTGTTTACTATGTAGCGCTTCACGTCTAATAATACCATCTCCGACCGCAAGCCCGCTTATAGACATTTCTCAATTGTATTCTCGATAATTCCACGAAGAACTCGATCCATCTCGATAATTATGTTTACCTAGGAAACGTCCAGAAGATCATAAATCACTTTTCCTTAATGAGATGTTGCGGAAACGCTCGGCACGGTTTATATTGCTCGCCGCTGCGCTTAATAAGCGTAGCCGCGTTCCTTTGAGGAAAGCCGCCGAGGTCCGACAGGAGTAAACACATTTCGCTCTGCTGTTTACGTTTCGCGTTACAGTACTATTAAAAAATAAACGACAAAAAATTGATGAATTGTTTTTAAAAAATAACTTTCTTTAACATTATAATTATTAGGTATTACATATACATGTACAATAAAATTTAAATAAAATGTGTATTTTAGATGTTTTATTGCCCTAAAGATATTTTTTTGGCTCTATTTCATGTTGTGAACTTTTTAATTTCGTTGTTTATTGTTGTTATTATTCGATTATTTTTATCTTTTTCATATGTTACGGAAGCGGTAACATTAAGCGGATTCTACTGTATTTTGAAGGCGTCTGATGTGTTGTTGCCGATCCTTACTTTTGTTGAGGAATTGTTCATACAAATTCTCGCCAGGTTGACCAAATGTCGAGAAATTCCCATTACCAACATGTCGGTCCATAGCATTTCTCGATTGATTGAGTAATATGCCTGATGGAAGTCCAATAATATATGATGGATATTTTTATTATACTCCCAGTATTTTTCCATGTTCTGTCTCACGGTAAATATTTGGTAAATTGTAGGTCACCCTGGCCAGAAACTATATTGATAATCCCCTACGACTTCTTCACTGTAACGAGTTACTGGTGTTAGTTTTCGGAGTAAAATCATCGACCGTTGATTTTATACATTTCAAGAAATTTAGAAAATGTTTACGTCGTAATACTTGCTCCCAGTTTCGACGGATTTTCCGGGAGGACACATGTCCCGTAGTCAACAAAAGAACCGGGAACTTATCCATCCTTCCCTCCTCTCCTGCCCGAGCTATCCCGTCCGAAAGTCCCGCTTAAGTAGCGGGAGTTTCGGCCGGGACACGTTCCCCTACACCGGAAGGACGTATTCCAGTTTATCCCATCCGTCAACGCGGCTTAACCTTCCCCCGCTCTTTCCCTCCCTTTCCCCCCACCGAGAGGCGCAACTTCATGTGGAAAACGTGATCAGTCAACGTAAGTGAATTTTATCTCCGCCGTAATAAAGAGGCACTCCTTAAATTGCCTGTTTTGTAACTCAATCTTTTGGCGGTATTCCGGAGCGTGGAGGGGGAGGGCGGTGGGGAGCACGGAGGTTTTATCCCTCGCTCAATTAGCGGATTCCATCGAAACGATACGTCCCCGCTCCCCGACTTCCACCCCGCGGCCGCTTCCCGATCTTTGACAAATATAAAGTGGAACCCGATACGCCCCGAGGGGTCGTAGTAAATGTGAGGTTTTCGTAGAGGGTCTCGGGTGTTTGAGTGCGGAAAGGGGGGGAGTAAAATGGGGGACGTTTCGCTGCCTATCCAGGATTATATAAATTGGGATGTTAATATCAGGTTTCAACGGATGGAGATTGTCGATCCTTCGAAGTATCGTTTTTGGGTTCGTATGAACGACGAATGTTTCCGAAGGTATAGGCATTGGGGTAAAGCGAACCAAAGGCATTTCCATAATTTCCGAAACGTCTGAAATATAAAGATCTCTAAAATTTAATCAACCATTATACACGTAGTCAATAACCAAAATGCCTCGACTTGCATTTCTTCGAAACCGCCCACCTTCTAAAACATCGCGTGCCAATGTTTCCTCTTAGAATAATATATATTTTTATTTCTAATATACAGTGGATTCCGCTTAATGTGATCGCTTCCGTCACTAATGTAATAATCTAATCAAATGGTAAAAAATAGGTGAAAGTTTTGGTGTACTTTTGAAATGTTGTTTATGTTTTTTGTGTTGCTTTACACGAATATCAAGTTTGCCAACACGAATTTTGACCGGAAATGGGTTTTGTAAAGGGAACTCTCTTAAAAAATGGCATTTTTTAAGATTTTATTGAATAACTAAAATATATTCATGTTATGTAAATATAGGTTATATAAATATCGAAGAAAAATTAAATTTTCTACGCTTTATTTCCCTTGAGTTTTTTTCTAGGGTCAACGGTCCAGCGGCGATAAGGACGCAAATTTAAGGGTTTCTTCAAAAACGCGTCCTTTTCCTTTGAAGGCCCGGGCTCTTCATCGGCATCTATATTATAAAAAGAGACAAATGACCATACATATTGTTGTTAATTTATTATTTCATTAAACTACCTTGTCTAGCCTCCCTTCCTTCTTTCATTTGTTCAGTGACGAAGAAATCCAAATCGAATCCATGCAGAACTTCATCTTCATCATATAGACAAAAAAAGGAATTTTATTGTTGGTAGTTGTTAATATCTACTTTAAACTGATACCTTGTACAATTTCCTCGTCTTCTTTCATTGGTTCGGTGAAATTAAACTCTAATTCGTTCGGCATTCCCAACTCGTGTTCCGGGTTTGCAAGAAGGACTGCTGTATTATCGCAAGTCTTTTCACAGTTGAAGCACAAGGTACTGCAGATAAGCGCTGATTTTTTGCAGCCACTATTTCTTTGGCAATTTGTAGTGCACTTACATTAGACAAGCTTTAATAAATCTAGGGGAGCAGTTGGTAACACGCTAGTCACACGTGCAAGACCGGTTTTCGATTTTTTCCTTCCCCATTCTTCTGTGTTTTCTCGACACCCAACCATTGCTGGACCTGAAAGTACACTCTTAGTGAGTGTTGTCGCTTTGCAGTAGCAGAAGGTGGCAGTGATGTAATGTTTGCTTTGAACTTGAAAGCAGATTTCATGTGGAAACATTGTGATGAATGCCTAAATAGTTATTTTATTAACATAATTTACATACACATACTTTCGCATTTCATGTAATTAATTACGCAGTGTCATCAGACCACTTCCAATCAATCCGACTCCATAGTTACTGGGTCGTTGTACCTTACTCGATTATTGCTGACAAAGTAAGGTATTGTAATGCGAGAAGTAAACAAAGCGACACATGTTTACTCCTTCAAAAGAATAACTACGACGCGTAGGACAGGTGCATGAACATTTGCTGCGTAGGCTTCTAGAATGTACTAGAATGTTCTCGATCAGGGTTGGGGGTGTATATATAAGGGGGTTTGTGATCGAGGGAGTTAGTTAGAAGTAGAGAAGCAGAAGTGAACGCGACATACGATCCGAATGCGGAGCAGTACAAATAAATTATGTAGTGTCTAGCCTAGTGAACAAGTAGTTAAGTGTGTTAAATAAATTAGTGTTCAATTAATGTAAATAAATTATAAAATAAACGTTACATTGGTGTCAGAAGTGGGATCATGAAGAAGTTACGCGAATTAAAAGTGGCCGAGTTAAAAAAAGAACTCGAGGAACGCGAATTGGAAACAGGAGGGAAGAAGACTGTACTCCAGGACCGACTCTCGGCATTTTTGAAAGAAAATGGCCAGGACCCGGAAGTTTTCGAGTTCGAAGACGACGACATAACGAAGCAGTTCGCCGCCCAGAGGGCAGAAATCGCTGCCCAGAGGGAAGAAATCGCCGCCCAGAGGGAAGAAATCGCCGACCAGAGGGAAGACATCACTGCTCAAATCGCCGCCCAGAGGGAAGAAAGCGCCGCCCAGAGGGAAGACATCACTGCTCAAATCGCCGCCCAGAGGGAAGACATCACTGCTCAAATCGCCGCCCAGAGGGAAGAAATCGCTGCCCAGAGGGAAGAAATCGCCGATCAGAGGGAAGACATCACTGCTCAAATCGCCGCCCAGAGGGAAGACATCACTGCTCAAATCGCCGGCCAGAGGGAAGACATAATTACTCATATTACTGATCAAATCGCCGCCCAGAGGGAAGAGATAACCGACCAGATGGAGGCTCAGCGTAAGGAGATTGAAGAGAAGATCAAGCAGTTGGAAGAACGACTAGAACAAGTCAGTAGCGGCGAGGGGAAAGAAGACGAAATTAAACAGAAGACGAAGCAGTTGGAAGAACGACTAAGGCGAGTCAGTAGCGGCGAGACGAAGGAAGAAATAAAGGCGGTCGTTCAACAGAACTCGATATCCACCAATCGAGTGACGCCCCCAACGTTCGACGGAAAAATTCCGTGGGCCAGCTACAAGAAGCAGTTTGAGGCAGCAGCGGAAGCTAATGCTTGGTCCCCTCACGAGAAAGCTGTTTCCCTAACGGTAGCCTTACGTGGAGAGGCGTTGGAAGTTCTTCAGACGCTATCCACCGAGGAAGCCGGGAATTACACGGAGCTGCTGAGGCGACTGGAAATGCGGTTCGGCCAAACACATCTGGAGCAAGTCCATCAATCCCAGATGTCCAATCGCCGTCAGAGATCGAACGAGACCCTGCAGGAGTTCGAAGCGGACGTAGCCAGACTAGTGAGGTTGGCGTATCCCACGGCACCGGAACAGATGATGGAGTGCCTCGCAGTGCAGACGTTTGTGAGCGGGCTGCGGGACCAGGAACTGCAGAGGGCCCTGAGACTAGCTCGACCGAAAACATTAATGGACGCGCTCGCCATCGCACTGGAGCATGATGCAGCCATGGAAGCCTCCCGTGGTCACGGCCGTGTTCGAGCTGTTACAGAGGAAGTAGACACTGAAAAGCTCGTGGAAAGGGTCCTACAGCAGATCATGGAGGTGCTGTCAGCGAAGAAGAAGGTAGTTCGCTGTTGGAACTGTGGCGAAGTGGGCCATGTGAAGAGTTCTTGCAAGCGGCCCAGAACAGCGGCGCCGGCGAAGGCCCAGGAAAACTAATGCGGGTCGATAAGAAAGGGGGAACGTCGACCCGTAGCAGTGGAAACCCCCGGGCCAGTATAGCCTCGTTTTCCCACCAATTGGGGAGCGCGTACGTCGATGGCACTATCGACGGGAGATCCCACGCCATGCTTGTGGACACGGGAGCTACGAAGACGATCGTACGCTCGGAAGTTGTGAGGGACCGTAGGAAGATTAGGCCAAGTAGGTGGCAATTAAGAACTGCCACTGGGGAGAAGGCAGTAATACACGGTGAAGCGACGGTTAGCATGACGTTGGGACGAGTAAAGTTTGACCATCCTGTTCTCATAGCCGAAATTGAGGAAGACGTCATACTGGGGATGGACGTCATGAGGAATCATGGATTCCAGTTGGATTTCGGACACCGAGTGTTGAGGATCGGTCAAGAAGAATTACTGCTACACAATCGTGACAACTTTGTGTTAGACGTAATAATGGCAGAAGATGTGATTCTCCCGGAACGAAGCGAAACAATCACCTCTACCTGTCTGAGGGGTGTTGTGGAAGAGGGAATCCCAGCCGTGATCGAACCAGAAAACGATGACAATCGACTGGCTCGGGGGGTACTGGTAGGAAAGGCGCTCGTTACTCTCTCAAGTGAAGTGCCTGTGCGACTACTCAACATCAATCAGTACCCGGTCACCATCAAGAAGGGTACGAAGCTGGGCACATGTATAGCCGCTTCGGCCATCGTAAGGGGCGTTAGTGAGGAAGAAAGGTCCAGACACACTCCGCAGGACTTGAAACAAATTCTTTCCCAGACCAGTGCGTTTCTCTCGCCCACACAGAAACAAAAGGCCAATGAATTAATAAATAAGTACCAGGACATATTTACCACCGAGAATGGAAAGCTGGGAAAGACCAAGGTCGTGACACATAAAATTGACACGGGCGAGACACGACCGATTCGACAAACAGCAAGACGACTACCCTTGGCCAAACGAGAGGAAGCCGAGAAAATCATCAAGGACCTAGAGCGGGACGGGGTCATCGAGCCGTCAAGCAGTCCATGGGCCTCGCCGGTAGTACTGGTGAAGAAAAAGGATGGGACTACTCGATTCTGTGTAGACTACCGGCAGGTGAACAGTGTCACCAAAAAGGACAGCTACCCGCTACCACGTATCGACGACACACTCGATACCCTTGCTGGATCCACGATATTTTCGACCTTGGATTTAAAAAGCGGCTATTGGCAAGTCGAAATGAACCCTGCCGATAAGGAAAAGACGGCATTTACCTTCGGTAACGGCCTGTGGCATTTTACAGTCATGCCATTCGGACTTTGTAATGCCCCAGCGACGTTTGAGAGGCTGATGGAGAGCGTGCTAATGGGTCTGACGTGGAAAACGTGCCTAGTCTATTTGGACGATGTCATCGTGATGGGCAAGACCTTCGAGGGACATCTGAAAAACTTAGAGGACGTCTTCCAGAGACTGCGAGGTGCGGGGCTGAAACTGAACCCTAAGAAATGTCAGCTCTTCAGAAGGAAGGTCTCATACTTAGGGCACGTAGTGAGCAGAGAGGGCGTCGCCGTTGATCCGGATAAGACAAGTACGGTGAAGGAGTGGCCAATACCGGTAGATAAACACCAGTTGAGGAGTTTTCTGGGCCTCTGCACGTACTACCGACGATATGTCCGGATGTTCTCCGACGTCGCTAAGCCGTTGACAAGGCTCACGGAAGAAGGACGAAACTTCTGTTGGGATGAGGAATGCCAGTCTGCCTTCGACGAGCTGAAGAGGAAGTTGACCAGTGCCCCAGTGCTGAGTTTTCCTCTGCCAGAAGGACAGTTCATCCTGGACACCGACGCGAGCAATGTGGGAATTGGAAGTGTTCTGTCGCAGCGCCAGGAGGGACAAGAACGTGTCCTTGGATACTTCAGCAAGGTACTCTCCAAACCAGAAAGGAATTACTGCGTCACCCGGCGTGAATTATTGGCCATCGTCAAGTCCATCGAGCACTTCCATAAATATTTGTGTGGAAGGAGGTTTTTGGTCCGGACCGATCATGCTGCTCTTAAATGGCTCCTCCAGTTTAAGAATCCCGAAGGACAGATCGCTCGCTGGATCGAGAGGCTCCAGGAGTATGACTTTGTCATAGAACATCGGCCAGGACAGAGTCATGGAAACGCAGACGCACTCTCGAGAAGACCATGCCCTGATGAGTGTCCTCATTGTCATAAAGCTGAGGAAAAGTCCGAGAAAGTCTATCGAACGACCGTGGTCGCCGAGGAATGGACACCATCCTCGTTACGACAAGAGCAAGGAAAAGACCCGGTTCTCAAAGAAATCCTGGTTTGGAAAGAGGGAGGAGAGCGTCCTGAGTGGCAAAAGGTATCACCTGGCTCGCCAAAACTTAAGAGCTATTGGGCACAGTGGGACTCGCTAGTGGTTGAGGATGGGCTACTAAAACGCGTACTGGAGAGCCAAGACGGGACGGAGGAAAGACGGCAGTTGGTAATTCCCTCCAGTAAAATCCCGGAGGTCTTGCGGCACCTTCACGACTGATCGTCTGGTGGACATTTAGGGATCAAGAAAACGCTGCAGAAGGTACGGGAGCGCTTCTACTGGATCAATTGTTCAGACGACGTGAAGAACTGGTGCAAGAAATGTACTACATGCTTTGCAAGTAATGGGCCACAAAGACGACCGAAAGCTCCCATGAAACAATATAACGTCGGAAGCCCCTTCGAAAGGATCGCTATTGATATAGCAGGACCCTTCCCTGAGACCGAAAAGGGGAATAAATACATCTTGGTCGTGATGGACTACTTTACGAAGTGGGTAGAAGCGTACGCTCTCCCTAATCAGGAGGCAGAGACAGTGGCCGATGTGCTAGTGAAGGAGACGATCTGCCGGTTTGGAGTACCCATGGAATTACACTCGGATCAAGGAAGAAACTTTGAGAGTGGCCTATTCCGGAGGATCTGTGAGAAGTTTGGGGTACGAAAAACAAGAACCACGGCCCTTCACCCTCAGTCTGACGGCATGGTAGAACGAATGAATCGCACCCTCAACCGCTATCTAGCGAAAATGGTCTCGTCACATCAAAGAGACTGGGACGAACACGTGCCGTTCTTCCTGATGGCCTACCGCTCGGCCGTTCATGAGTCGACAGGACAAACTCCAGCCAAAGTCCTGTTCGGGCGAGAACTTAAACTACCCTGTGATCTAATCTTTGGCGCTAGACCGGACGAGGACGTTTCGGGGGAAGATTACGTTTCCCGGATGCGGCAAAGGATGAACGAAATTCACGATCAAGTCCGGTACCAACTAAATATCGCCAGTGATCGCATCAAAGAGCGTTACGACATCAACGCTAAAGAGGGTGGCTACCAAATGGGAGACCGAGTTTGGCTGTACAACCCACAGAAGAAACGTGGTTTGTCCCCTAAGTTACAGACCAATTGGGAAGGTCCCTATGTTGTGAAGAAACGAATCAATGACGTGGTCTACCGGGTAAGCAAACTACCAAACGGCAAGCCGAGAGTGGTGCACTTTAATCGGTTGGCACCCTATGAGGGGTCGCACGATGAGGCGGAGGTTCCCCGAGTAAGAAACACATTGGCGCAGGAGAACGAACTTTCCTTCGAAGAATTTATGAGCGCCTACGGGGGTACCGGAAAAGCACGGTATGGGGTAACCTGTGAAAAACAACAGGATTTGTTCAGCGTGCCTGAAGAATACTCGTTGGCCCATTGTGTGTCCGCCGACCTGGTAATGTCACGAGGTATCGCCACGGTTTTCAAGAAGAAGTACGGGCGCTCGGAACAACTCAGAGAGCAACTCCCGGAAATTGGCAAGGTTCTGGAACTACGTGACAACGTAAGACACATCTTTTATCTGGTTACGAAGGAGATCGGGTCCCTTAAACCATGTTATCACGATGTATGGCGAACCTTGCATAGGCTACGAGACCGACTGCTGGAGCTCGACATCAGGAAGCTAGCTGTCCCCAAGTTAGGTGCTGGACGAGATCAGCTGGACTGGAGGGTTGTCCGGAACATGCTGGAAGTAGTGTTGAAGAATACCGGAGTGGAAGTTTTAGTCTGCTGTTTTGGGCCTGCACCATGTCGACTCGGGAAGACGGTCCCCTGTTATTTTGACGCCACGTCTCGCTGTAAGCGGGGGGCTAACTGCAGGTTCCTGCATGGGCCTACCAGGGATACGTTCCGAGACGAAACGTCTCTAAGGCGGGGGCAGTGTAATGCGAGAAGTAAACAAAGCGACACATGTTTACTCCTTCAAAAGAATAACTACGACGCGTAGGACAGGTGCATGAACATTTGCTGCGTAGGCTTCTAGAATGTACTAGAATGTTCTCGATCAGGGTTGGGGGTGTATATATAAGGGGGTTTGTGATCGAGGGAGTTAGTTAGAAGTAGAGAAGCAGAAGTGAACGCGACATACGATCCGAATGCGGAGCAGTACAAATAAATTATGTAGTGTCTAGTCTAGTGAACAAGTAGTTAAGTGTGTTAAATAAATTAGTGTTCAATTAATGTAAATAAATTATAAAATAAACGTTACAGTATAGTGAACGGTAACCGATATACCAGTGTAAAATAGAGTCTTGTTCGACATGTAAACGAGAACACATGAATAAAACCATCTTCCTAGAGTAATTTCGGGTTTTCTTAAATGGGCCCTACGGACCCATACCACATGGCGATCCTGCAGCGCCGTCGCGATTTTACCGATACCATCGCAAGCAATGGATTTAAGTGACTTTTGAGTGCCGCAATAAGAAGAACAATTCTGCTAGTGACGCGATTAGTACACGTGAAGAAAAACTGCCGAAAAGAAACAATTCGAGTGTGAAAATGGGTGCGAAAAACAGAGTACAAAAAACCGAAGAAATTGTCGTCGAAGCAGCGGGATCAGGAAACAACGGTGCCAGCCAGAACACTACCCAGAGTCAAGAATTAAGCCGTACAGAATGGTTATTGATCATCATCTGTATCATTGGAGCAATCGTCGGAATCTACACTATATTGAGGAAAATCCACAAAGGCATTCGTAAAATGATTCGTCGAGAAATCAACGCCAATGAATTGAGAAAATCGGCGCCTCAGTTGGACGAAGCTTAACAGCGCATCACCTACCCATCAAGGCCGTACGAAGAATGTCTGATGCTGTACCATTCCAGGAGCTGAACGACACTCTAAGGACATTCTTAAGCAACCTCAAGAAGGACAACACGGGAAGACGACAGGACAAAACGATAACAACTTCTAAGCTAAGTGAATTAGATAAGTTCAAGCAATATTTTGGAACCCTCCTTAGTCAGTATTCTACTAAAGTTGAGAGAAACGTATTGAAAAACGATACTGTAGACATCATTAATGATTTGGTTCGTAGAAATAAATTAAAATTCAATGACTGTTACGAAATATTGCAACAACGGTTAAAAGATATTGATACGTTACTGTCAGAAGTAAAAGACGGAACAGAAACTGTATCGAATCTTGAAAGTATACCTGTAAATGTAACGGTGCAAGTTGTTAAAGAGAAAACGGATACTATAGCTGATCATATCTAACTATTGGGAAATTTAAGTTCAAATAAAATGGCTGAACAATTTAATTTCAGAACCGCAACTAGCTTATTAACAAAATTGAACGGAACAGTAGACGAAGTTCATCAATTAATCGAAGGTATAGAACTATATGAGCCAGCTCTAAACGAAGCGAGCAAACCGTTATTAATAAATTTCGTTTTAAAAGCGTGTATTGCGCATAGAGATAAAATTCGCATGAAAACATCTTATGACAACATAGAAAGCCTCATTTTGGACTTAAAAAATAATTTCTTGCCAAAACAGTCCGCCCCTGCACTTGCCGCAAGATTACATGCATCAAAGCAAGGTAGTCTAGATATCGATGAGTATGGACGCTCGATAGAATCGTTAATGTCGGATTTAACTTTAGCCCAAGCAGGTACCGATTCAACAGCACTACAAATTTTTCGTAAAGAAAATGAAAAGTTAGCTATTGATGTATTCGCTAATGGAATTAAAAATCATGAATTGCGCACTATTATTAAAGCTCGAAATTTTAACAGTCTTACTGAAGCTATTAATGCAGCTAAAGATGAGACAGCTTATAGTCAGCAAAATGCCACAATATTTCATATGCACAGTAACAGGAACCCAAGCCACCATCGAGGCCGAGGTTTTCCAAATTCTAATGAAAGCAGAGTTTTCTCAAATTCGAATAGAGGTCGTAATAACACCAACCGATCTCAAGACTACAACAATACCCGATTCAACACAAGTAGAAATAGGTACAATAACGTCAATAACCGTAATTTCAATTCCAGGAACAGAAATAACGCGCGATTTAATAACTCACGAAGTAATCCGAATAGTCACAATCAACGAAGCGGTCAGCAAACCGCACATCGTACTAATAATTTCAATAACTCCACTAGTAACCAAAGGGGACGTAATCATAGAATGTATTATGTTGATGAGTCACAACCTTCAGAATCTAACTTAGAAGAATCTCAAACATTTTTTCGAGCCTTCAATGAATAATTTAAAAATAAAAAATGAATTCTCTGAACCAGTATTATTTAATATTGACAGTTTAAATTTTATTAGGTTAAAATGTAGCAATCACGAAATGAAATTTTTATTAGACACGGGAGCTTCAGTTAGTGTAATTTTTTCAAAATATGTCAACAAAAAATTGCAGAAAATAAACTTTTCAGATAAAATAAAAATAAACGGAGTGTCTGGTTCAACAACATCTATTGGTTCAACTGATATCCTTATGCAAGTTAATAACACCTTTCTTACACACAACTTTTTGCTTATAGAGGCGTTTGATGATGAAATACATGGTGTACTCGGATCGGACTTCTTTGATAAGCATTCTGCCATAATAAATTATGAATCATTTAGTATATCACTTCTGTTAGGAAATAGTTGGGTAGTCATACCCATGGAATCAAAAATTAATTCGAAAATCGAGGTACGGCCCCGATGCGAGGTTATTCGATATTTTGCTACACATCTCAAACATGACAGTGTAATATTACCGGAAGAAATAGGTCATGGAGTTTTTGTGGCGGGAATTATAGCACGTCCAAAAGACAAATTAATACCAGTAAAAATTTTGAATACACGTGACACCCCAATCTCTATCACAAATTTTCATCCCAAAACCGTTAATTTAAACAATTACAATATAACAACCTTTGATAATCCGAATATAATATCTGTAAGACGAGTCGAAGAAGTACTTAAATTAGTTAAAACACCCGATGTAAATAAAGAAGAGAAGAATGCACTTGAGCATATTATCGCGAAATTCGCTGACGTATTTCATTTACCAGATGATCCGCTTACTACTACAAATGTTTACAAACAAAGCATTCACCTAAAAGAGAACGTAACGCCGGTGTATGTAAAACCGTATAGACTGCCACAAGCACAAAAATCAGAAATTGACAACCAAATTCAGAAAATGTTAAAAGATAGGATTATTGAACCAGCAAAATCAGCTTGGTCAGCACCATTATTGATAGTGCCCAAAAAACCAGATAGCAATGGTAAAAGTAAATGGAGAATTGTCATAGACTACAGATTGTTAAATCAATGTGTTAAGGATGACAAATTTCCATTACCAAATGTTAACGAAATTTTAGATTCACTATCTGGGGCAATCTATTTCTCTCATTTGGATTTGTCACAGGGATATTATCAAATTGAATTAGATTCATCCAGTAGAGAATGCACTGCTTTTACAACAAATACAGGTCAATACCAACTGACAAGGTTACCAATGGGATTAAAAATAAGCCCAAGCGCTTTTTCAAGAGCAATGACCATAGCCATGTCAGGATTGAACTATGAGAGTTGTTTTGTTTATCTTGACGATTTGATTGTCTTTGGAAAAAACTTAAAAGATCACAATAGAAATTTAATAAAAGTATTACACAGGTTGCGAAAGGTAAACTTAAAATTGAATCCTACCAAATGTAGCTTCTTTCGAAAAGAATTACTGTAATTAGGACATATCATATCCGCAGAAGGAGTGTCTCCAGATCCAGAAAAAATAAGAGTCATTTCACAATTTCCAAGACCTCAAGATGCTCAAGCTACTAAAAGATTCGTAGCACTTGCAAATTACTACAGATCTTTCATTCCAAATTTTGCGCGAATAGCAGCCCCCTTAAATAATTTGTCAAAAAAGAATGTACCATTTAAATGGGAATCAAAATGTCAGGACGCATTTGAAACGTTGAAATCAAAACTCATAAATCCACCTATTTTACAATATCCTAATTTTGCCGAAGATAACATTTTCATATTAAAAACAGACGCATCAGCAGTTGCAATCGGATCAGTTTTGTGTAATAAAGAGGAAAAGCCCATTGCGTACGCGAGTCGTACACTTAACAAAGCAGAGAAGAACTACTGCACAATAGAAAAAGAACTCTTAAGCATTGTCTGGGCAGTAAATCACTTTAGACCATATTTATACGGACGAAAATTTATCATTCAAACCGACCATCGACCACTTATATATTTGTTTGGAATTACAAATCCCTCCAGTCGCCTCACAAAATTTAGACTAAAATTAGAAGAGTATGATTTTACCGTACAGTACGTCAAAGGTAAAACTAACGTGTTGGCAGATGCATTATCTAGAATAGAAATTCCAATCTCAGAACTAAAGGAAATTGCCCAAAGATCGGAAAATACAATAAATGTAATTACGCGAGCCCGTACTAAGGAGCTCCAAGAAAGAACAAATTCTGACAATATAATTCATGAATTTTCAGATACCCCAGCTAGGACTGATCACCCTGGTCGAGTGGTATTACTGAAAAAGTCCAAAAATGCAACAGAATTAAAATTCGTGACATCAGATAAATTTCATGAATTAATTCAATGTAAACACTGTAAAATGTATGATAGCTTAATTTATAATAATGTATTAAACATTATTTATATTAATTGGACAGATTCTTGCTCAACGTCTAAGCTTCGTGCGTCGTTGAAAGACTGTCTTAAATTGTGCGCGCAAAATAATATATTTGAAATATTTACTATACACAATAAAGAAGCTGCAGCTATCCTAGACAAAAATAATAACTTATACGAATTATTCAAAAAGGCCAAAATAAAACTTTCTATTTTAAAAAACGTTCGAACAATAAACGACTTAGCAACGAGACAACTTATCTTAAATGATTTTCACCTATTACCTACCGGAGGTCATTCAGGAATATCTAGAATGTTTAATAATATTAAGAAATATTATTATTGGAGTGGACTTCACAAAGATGTAGAATTATTTGTTAAACGATGTGATGAATGTCAAAGATTTAAACATTCACGACCTCACATCGCACCATTAACGATTACATCAACAGCGTCAACAGCTTTTGAAAAAATATTTTTAGACTTAGTTGGTCCCATAGACGCTGATGAGTATGGAAATAAATATATTTTAACCATACAATGTGATTTATCAAAATTTGTGGAAGCGTACCCGATAGCTAATAAAGAAACTATTACAGTAACTAAAAGTTTTGTAAACAATTTTATTTTAAGATACGGGATACCTACAGAAATTTTGACGGATCAAGGAAAAGAGTTTATGTCATCAATTTTCACGGAAACATGCAAATACTTGAAAATTAATAAACTCAACTCAACCGCTTACCATCCTCAAACTATAGGAGCCTTAGAAAACTCTCACAAACACTTAATTGCATACTTAAGAACACAAATAAGCCGTCATGATGTAGCTTGGAGTGATTGGTTACCTTTCTGGTGTTTTTCATATAATACAACTGTTCATTCTGAAACAAAGTACACCCCATATGAGTTAGTATACGGTCGAGTTGCACGTTTACCATCTAACATTAGCGATAATGTCGATCCACTGTACACATTCGATAACTACCCCCTTGAACTTAAATTTCGATTACAACAAGCTAGCAAAGATGCACGAGAAAATTTAATTTTAGCAAAAACTAAAAGGAAAGAAAGGTACGATCAGCATAGTACTCCAATCATTAATTTTAAAAATGGTGATTTAGTGTTGGTTAATAACAATATCACAAACAAATTGGACGAAATATATAAAGGACCTTTTAATGTTGTGAAAGATGAACATCCTAATATAGTGATAAAAATGGATAACAAAGAAGTGACAGTGCACAAAAACAGAGTGAAACCATATTATAAGTGATAACAGTATAGGTTAGGATACTAAGAGAAAACTTTCTTGTTTATTTCTTGTTTATTTGATGTTTGTTTCTTGTTTGTTTCTTGTTTATTTCGTGTTTATTTTTTGGTTATTTCTTGTTTATTTCGTGTTTATTTCTTGTTTATTTCTTCTTTATTTCTTCTTTATTTCTTCTTTACTGTATGTAACAACTTAAATTTTTTTTTGAACTAAGTAAATTAAATATCGACTAAAATTTAATATGGGTAAATATGATTTAACAAATTGTATTAAGTAATTGTAAGGACTTATACAAAAAAAAATGTAAAAAAATGGATAATTTAAGTAGATTAGGACTTAATTAGGTAAGAGTAATACAATTAATTAGGTAACTAAAAAAAAAAAAATGATGAAACCTTTTTTTTTTCTTTTACTCTCCCCGGGAAGGTGTGATGAATGCCTAAATAGTTATTTTATTAACATAATTTACATACACATACTTTCGCATTTCATGTAATTAATTACGCAGTGTCATCAGACCACTTCCAATCAATCCGACTCCATAGTTACTGGGTCGTTGTACCTTACTCGATTATTGCTGACAAAGTAAGGTATAGTGAACGGTAACCGATATACCAGTGTAAAATAGAGTCTTGTTCGACATGTAAACGAGAACACATGAATAAAACCATCTTCCTAGAGTAATTTCGGGTTTTCTTAAATGGGCCCTACGGACCCATACCACAACATTTCTTAAATGATTAAGCGAAGGCACCGTTTTATCGCTGTATCCGTATAGTGAAACCAGAAAACGTTCACCAGCATCAGCAACCATATCCTGAGTAGCATTGGAGTCTTTAAATACTTTGATACGGTCAGCAAGTTATATATTTTTTTCTCAGGGTATGAAGGAACTTCAGTTTTTCTTGATTGTACAATGCCGATGTTGTATCACAACCACCCATTGCGTGCAAGAACAGAATATTATCAGCGATTAATATGGCACTTATGGCATCAGTGGGAGAGAATATAGCAGTAGAGACTTTGTTCTCCTAGGTTTCAAAAAGATAACATTTGAGTGTTCGCAGAGACCAATTAAAATTACCAAAAGGTCTATATCCTCACCAACTATAATCACCTTTTCATTGGTTGGAGCCAGTTGTAATGTTCCCTTTCGAGGAACATGAAAACTCGGAGTTCAGCTTCAATACACTTTATTTCTTCTTACTAGTGGATAGCAACGGATACATCATGTTGAATGTATTGTATTGGATGAATCGATGAATTGGAAATTGAGTTCTCTCTAATCCTCCGATACACCTATATTTAATACCTCGTAGTCACGTGATATATTCGTACGTTGACCGATAAAGCATTGTTGACGCTAGCGTCAACATTATTTAAGGGATTTTTAGGTGAAGAAATCGTGATTTATTGTAACCGAATTTAGGGAACTTTTACATAATTTAATCATTGAAATTACTACGCGTTGTTTTACAAAACAGAAAAATAATTCATAATTAAGAGCGAGGATAGGTATGTAAAATATTATTGGATTGTTTTAACGTTCGCACACGAATCAATAACACTAGCGACCAGTTCACGTTACTAGAGGAAAAACAATTACGGTTAAACGTGAACCGGTCAAGTTCAAATCTCAACACTCAGCTGACTAAGCATAACACGGCGTTTAGTTAATATGATAACGGAAGGTCAGCTGGGTACAAGGTCACGAAAACAATAAAATCGCATTTGACTTATGAATCTGTATAAAAACCCTGAATTTTGGTACAATAAATTAGTATACCACGTATGCTCATTAACGACAGTGTGTTGTGATCTTTCTTCACGCCACCTAACCTGACTACCTAAAACCTAACAAAACTTCAACCCGGAGAGTACGTAACGTCATCTCTCCACCTATGAGAACTTCAAGAACTTCAAGGAGATCACGTCAAGCCCTGATCTCCACCAACGAGAACTTCAAGAACTTCAAGGAGATCACGTCACGCTCTGATCTTCAATCTACAAGAACGTCTTCAGCCTTACAACCTGGAGACAAGATTTATCTCCGCAGCCACCCACGAGCCAAAGAGATATCTACATACAGTCCACTCTCTAGAGATCATTGCACACTTTCGTTCAAGCATACTGAATGTGTTACACGATTCTGCGGAGTCTGCGTTCGAACATATCGAGGTATAAATGCAATAATGATAATTATTCGCATAGCAACTGATTACGATAATATTTAAATAATTGAAATATATGATGTAATTGAATTTTAATTGGGTCTTTAGAATATGTCCTTACACAGTTGCAATGCTGTAATCACTATTAGGGTATCAGCATCTTCTTTCGGTTGTTTGCAAGAAATTCCTGCCGAAGTAAATCTCGCAATGAGCATTAATATGAACCGACTTTTGTTTCACATGTTAGCAAGAAATCTCTCTTTTGCCATCGTTGGTATCATTGTATCGTCAAACAGCATATCAGCTGAAGACAGTTTCCTTGATCTGTTTATACGCTCTGCACTTTTTGTACCACCGTCGAGGCCTTCAGGGTACCCATCAAAAACAATTACTGCGTTTGACTGATATTTAGATTTGACATATTCCACGTACTTTTCACAAATAGAAAAAAATGTTTGATTTGTGGTCCATATTACCCTATGTAAGAGAAACCCGCCATCCATAACGTATTGAACTTGGTTTCCTCCTCTGCAGTTTGCAGAGCAGTGTTGCCTGATTCTTATTGCAGTGAGTTTCGCCAGCGGGTCTGAACTGTCGACCGGACAGCAAAACCATAATAACATATAATATATTGTAACGTTTTTACCTACGCGAGAATTACTACACGACACAAGTTTTCTTACTTAATTTATTTAAACCACTTACACGCTCATTTATTTGTACACTTACACTACACTTAACTGCTAATACTTAATCTGATTTATCTTATTTCACTTACTACTACTTAACTAATTAATTTATATTGCACATTGTTTATTTATCTTACCGCCGGCTTGGCCGACATCCATCGACCAGTCTGCCGGCGACTGTTTACGACTACAGTCGACATCCGTCGACTTCCCCCGTATCGCTCTCCGTCTGCTATTTATAGCCGTCTGGGAAACCCAGAAACTTCGAGACGTTTCCGGTCCTTTGTTCGGTAACCTTCTAGATAATACTAGAAACTCGAACGGCTTTCCAAGAATGGCACCGGTTCCGCGAATCCATCTCGTTAGGAATTTCTTTGAGCCCATTCCGACGGGCGCTTATCTTTATGGCTTGTCTTTCGTTACAATATATTTTATATGCTCTTTTTGCATTCTTTAAAAAAAATTGAAATAATCTTAATTTTTTGGACAAAAAACGAGTTTCCAGTGAAAAATCGTGTTAGCAAACATGAAATTCATGTACATCTGCCTATAAAACCTAGTGAAACCAATTTTAACTTTTTACCAATTTAGTGAAACCTTTTTAATTACCATTTGATTAGACTATAAGTGATAAAAATAATCGAATGATAACAATAAACGACGAAAGTAAAAAATTTACACTAGATGAAATACAGCAAAAAAATATCATTTGGATAATAAAACAACTAAAATAAATGTTTTATTCTAATTTTGTAGTACATATATATGTTAGACGTAATTCTAATGTTATACAACGTAATTTTACAAAGAATTCATCAAGTTTTATGTCATTAATTTTTTATGAATACATTATTTATAAATTTATCTTAACGATAATGTAACTCAAATGTGTCAGCATAATGATGCCCCTTCTTTTGAAATATTAATTACGTTTTACGTTTCGTGTTACGTTTCTTTTTGAACAGGCGTTATTTTATTGTAATAATCTCTTCCTCTTCTTCCCGGTTTTCCGTCCGTTCTGTATCTTCCGAGCTATACCTGGAGAATATTTCTTGTTCGGTAATTTTTTCTGAAGTTACTATGTTTTCATCAATAATTGTCATCCGCTCGTCGTATAGTTCGTTTGGAACATGGCAGAATATCGACAGAATTCTGCATATTGCTATTAAAAAACCCTTTCAAAATCATTTTTTACCGTTGTTTTGCCTCATATAATTCCATGACTTTACAATAAAATGAAGCACATCTAGAAGCGATGTCTTCTTTGTAATATAAACTGACTGCATTTCGTCGTTATTCTGTAATTAATCAATTAGCAATGAACTTTTTGAAATCTAACAGTAATTTGATTTTAACAAGAGCCGACAAAGGGAACATTTCTGTTCTAATGTATTTTGATGACTACAACACGTAGTTGACAACCATGTTATTTGGTTCTACCACCTATAAAATACGTAAAAAAACCTATCCCTAATATACAAGAAAAGAACAACGGTGAAGCTAGATCACTTCTTGATAACCAACATATTGACCATAATACATTTTTAAAATTGAGATGTCACAATGGTGTTCCCTCAAAAATTTATGGCCTAGTAGAAGTCCACAATGATGGTTTCCCTTTACGGCCCGTATTGTCAAATATTGGCAGCCCTGTTTTCAACCTCGTCAAATTCATGTATAGGATTTTGGAACCTATCGCTGTGAGGCTTTAAATACTGCCAGACTCTTTTCAATTGGTTAATATTTTAAAATCTTTCGACTTCTCACTTCTCTAATAGACCACAAATTTATCTCATTCGATGTAGTGTCCTTATACATCAACACACCACTACAGTTGGTATTAAACCATATTGAGACCAATTTCATCACGATGACAACCACCATACCACTGGATACTTTCCTAGAAATCATTACATTCATTTTCAAATCCGCCATCTTTACTTACAAAGGGTAACATACCAACAGGTGTTTGGTTGTCCTATGGGGGCACCCTTGTTCTCCGTCATCGCTAACATCGCTCTCGTAGCTCTGGAGGATCTGGTTATGCCCCGCATGTCCAGTTTTATTCCCTTATTCCCTTATACGTCGATGACACACTGATTCTTCTAAAAAGGGAAAATATTCAGTATTCAGGTACTATTTGATCTGTTCAACAGTTTCCACCAAAAGCTGAAATTTACTATTGGATATCCTGACAGTAAGAACACAATTTCATTTCTTGATATTACGATTACCTACCAACAAAATCAGGTCTTTTTGAATTGATTTCATTAGAACACGTGGTCTGGGAGATACTTGAACTTCTTCTCGTTCCAACCTGAGATATATAAAATTGCAACCAACAATTGCCTTGTCGACAGAGCTTTACTGTTATCGGACAGAGAATTTTGGGGTTCTAATATTGAATTAATAAAAGGGACTCTAATTTAAAACTCTTACCACATACGGTTCATAGAAAAAGCTATACACAACAGGACGCTGACACTTCAACGTCGACATTTCACGATGGCTGACCACAAAACACAGGACGCGCACACACAAGAACATCTTGCTTACATTAAATTACCCTTTCATACGGCATTAGTCCATCCACGTAACAAAATCTTAAAACGATTGAGCATTTCTCCGGCGTGGCCAACGTTACACACAACTAAATGTGGTTGCCGTCGAAATGACCGGCGCTTGTGAGACCGGCTCGATGGCTACGTTATCGCTAACGTATACGTAACTTCGTGTGGACTGTATAATATCGTCTCCGTTGTTATGAGGTAAACACTTGACGTGATTGTATGGATTTATTGATCACTGCATCGGACGCCAATCGACCGACGCCAGAGTTGATACAATACTTGTTCGTTACTAACTAAAGTAATACATGGAATGATATAACGAGCGCAGAACACGAGATACAATGTCAAAAACGTGGGACGCCCGCACCGAACATAACAACACACGAGCGCGCTCATACGCGCTCCACCGCAACACACAATACGCGATGGCGCGTGGTGGGTGGCCGCAACAAAATGTATTTTTACCTCACTTAAAGACAGATACAACCCTGACTACTTCCATAATCTCATTTATAAAGTTAATTGTACTGGTTGCTCACAAGAAGGGAAATTGTACAATCGAGATACAAAACAGAATATTAAGAAAACATTACAACATCACCAATATAATATATTACAAGGGAATTTTGCGCACTCAGGGCTTGTGGAGCACTCTATCAACACTGGCCACCGGTTTGATTTCGAAAAAGAAGAGATTTTACAGCACGAAAGTTGTTGGTTCAAAAGGCTTTTCCTGGAGTCATGCTACTTCCTCTCAACCCCTAACAACCTCAATCGACACACCGATTTCCAAGTTATCACGAAGGCATATGAACCAATAATCAAACGGGTTCAATCACAAACCAATAGCCGTTAATTTAGGCAACCCACCTTAACCCCTAAAAATCTGTCTATTAAAAATGTTGTCACTCCCAAAGAAATATTTTCAAATTTCAAACTGTTCCTTCACACTGGGGTGATTTGTCCTGGCCGTTTTCACTTACTCCTACAAAACGAAAGTTATTATATGATGAGATTAACAAGAATACAGACGAGTGTTTCGATCCAAACCAACACGATTTCGCGGTTTTCGATACTTTTGGACTGGATTCATTCCCCCTTATTTTGAGTCGGTGTGCTCCAGTAGAGAGGAATCCTAAAAATAAAAATAGAAGTACCGTAAGTTTTACTCTAATTGTAAATTAACTTTTTAAATTTTAATGTTTAATTATCAATGTTAATTTTATGCAGTAATTTTAATTCTACACTCATTGCCATGTTTATGTAATAATCATTGTTAATTGTTCCAACATCGCATACCTATCCGTAATTTTAATTTCATTTTATTTATTTTTGATTGTTTTTGTGACCTTTTGTTGTTATTCTTGATAGCGTCTTGATAATGTCTCCAATCCGGGACGAAACGTCGACGACGCATAAGAGCGCAATAAATACCTCCAGCTGACGCCTAAAAGTTGTTTGAATTTCTGAGACACGGGAAAAAATCCTGTAATTGATCAAGTTCTTGCAATAGTCTTCGCCTCATTTTAGTACGATAATACGATTTTAAAGTACGAATGATGCCCTGGTCAGAAGACGGAATAAATTCGTGTCTACACACGTCTACGTGACAGGCTGACGTACCAATTTAACAAATCTAAAAGTTACCAAAAGGAGTGTAATAATATAAATATTATTACACTACTTTCTGTGTTATAATGAGATCATTAGTAACGCAAAGTAGATAATAGTATATTATTATGCTAGTTTAATAAGACGGAGTATTGTCACACGAGAGTGATAAAGCACGACTAGTGAAGCGAGGAGTGCTTTAATAGAACGAGTGTAACAATACGTCTTATTAAACGTTTGTATTATACTATTTTATCTACTTTGCTTTATTAACTCATTAAATTTTGGCTGTTCAAGTTTTCGTACTACACTAGGGAATTTTGCTTCAGTTGGTTACACTGACGTTACTGACATGGACGTTTCGTATTTGAATTTGAAAATCTAGTAGCCCTAGGACAAATTCAATAACTACTTACGTGCGCGAAATGGAAAACAAAAATATAGAATTTACCTGCACACCCCCCAGACACAGGCAAAGCTGAAGAAATTTATTGAAATGCTAATAATTTAACCTTGACGTCTACGCAAGTCTCCATGACAGGCTGATGTACCAATTTAACAAAACTAAAAGTGACCAAAACTATTGTAATAATGTGAATATTATTACACTACTTTCGGTGTAATAATGAGATCATTAGTAACGCAAAGTAGATAAATATTTTTATTTAATTTTGCCATATAAACTGAAGTTTATTGACGTCAAATCGAACCTATAAAGTCATTGTTTATTTTGTTTATTTAGGCAGCGGATTAATAGTCATTTATTAAATTTTGCCGTATAAAGTCAACGATTATAGACACCACCAGGATTGGTCAGTTCGCCGAATCTGCCTGGCAAACGTTGTGACGTTACCACAGGTGCCGGGCAGAAAGCGTGGCTATAGGACCTATAGTGCAGTCATTTAAAATAAAATAGGGTTAAATAGGCTCGGAGTGAGATAAAAAAAACTATAAACTCGTAAAAACCGTTATTTTGGCTTACTAAAATTGTCTCAAAGTTTTACAAAATCTCGTGTCCTCGTCTTAAGATATTGAAGATCAAATGTCACAAAAAATTAGTTTTTCGCAAATATCTCGCTTCCTACGGTTTCGATGAAATTTAGATCTATAGTAGAGATGGTTAAGCAAAAAATTCTCTTCAAATTTTTTTAAAAATATTTTTAACAAAACGGTTAACCATTTTGAAGATAGAGTATGGGGAAAGCGCTGTCATACATAGTAAAATCAAGCATTATGACTAAGCCCCGGTTAAGTCATCTTTGAGTAAACTGTACGGCTACTACTCGTTCAGTAAATTTACTTGACGAAATTATTCTCATTTATCACTCATAACCTTAAATTTACTGATAGGTGAATAAACGTTTACTGACCGCTTACTCATGAGTTACCTTACTTGAGAGTTTACTGGGAGGTGAGCAAACTATTAATAAAAATTATTTGTATTATTATTTATTTATAACAATATCTATTGATCTTTTTTATTCATGGAATAAATATTCGCTTAATAGTACTTAGCTACCCCGAGTAGTTAACAAATTTTTACGTGAAGTACTTTGTTTATTTGAATTGTATTTTCATATATCTAAATCAAATTTTAAGTAGAAAAAAAAGTGAACTAAGTACATTTCAATTTCGTCTTTATTTAGCAATTATATTGCTTACATTTATTACAATTTCAGTTCAAAAATCGAGCTCAAAAATGACCAATAATTGTTTTGTAATTTGAATCTTTTTTAGTTTTAAATTAAAACTCAATATCACATTACAATAGATTTTATTACATGAGATGGAAATTACAGTTTCAATTAAAGATTTCAACAGAATACAATAATAAAAATAAACTTGTACAATGCCTATACAGGTATAATAAAATAAAAAGACAAACACGTTACCTTATTCGAAGTATTATACAATAAATTAACTATTAAATGCTTTTCAAAATTTTTGACTAAAAACGAGTGCCACCAATTAATCTAAAATATATTTATGTACAGAAAAGGTTCTCTTTAAATCAACCGATGTTACGGGACAATATTTCAATTTGGGGATTAAACTATAAAATATGTAAAAGTGTTATATAACCCGTATTTTTTTCGAAAACATTCTAATTTATCGCATTTTTTCCCATTTTTTCATTAACATTTCTCTCTGAATTTTGTAGTTATCTGCAAAGAATCTACAAGTGGCTCAGAATTTTTTGTAAAGCAATTAGCGTTTCCGGAACGAAGCTATAATTAGTTTTTATGGAAATTAATTGCTGGTGCACAATATTATTTTAGACTAATGCTTGTGGAGAAAAATCTGTTAGATCCAATATCAATTTTACTGATCCATTAAAATGTTCTTCATAAATAAGAGCAGTGTTTATCCATGTTCCCCATCTTGTGATAATCGGTTGTGGTGGTAAAGGAATGTTCGGTAAGATCTCTTCATTTGAAAGAATACATACGAAATATATGCGAAAATATGACGATGTTGTTAAAATATGTAAAGGTTATGAAAAATGTTACTTATATTCAAAATTTGCATGTATCTGCATTTCGCATATAATCCATCTCCTGGTTATAATCTTACGGATCTACGGACAATCGGTACGATGTACACGTCCACGTCATCCACATCTCAACACGTAAACGCCCGACTTCAGCACCTGTGGAGACGTCACAAAACTGTCAAGCAATGGTCAAATGGAATGAGCAATCCTGTGTAGTCTATAATCGTTGATCCTGTGTAGTCTATAACCGTTGGTATAATGTGACGTTTTATATGTTTAAAATTGTTTTCGTCGTTGTCAAGTTGCGGCACTGAAGTTGTCATCTTGTCAAATTTTCTCTTCAAAATTGGACTTACTCCGCTAAACCTCAGTTTATATATGGCAAAATTGAATAATACCTTGCAATACACTCGCGGATATAATGAGCGTTTAACTCGCGATATTAACACGCTTGCGGCTGCGCCACGCGCGCGTTTAAACATATCGCTCGTTAAACGTTCATTTTATCCGCTTGTATAATAAATAACTATTAAGCATCTGGCTTCTCACTTTTTCCAATTACCAACAGCTATTTTCTGTTACCTGAGATACTCGCAAATCACAATAAAGTTATGCGTTCCTTACAGTATTTGGCACTTTCGCAACTATCGCATTTTAATTTTTAAAAGCGTATGTATATTCGGGTAGGGCACAATTATTCAATTCAGTTTTATCGGCGTTATAAACATCATTTGGTGAATATCGAGAAATTAACTGGGGCCATTCTTCACGAATCCAAGAATCTGCTGAAAGTTTATCTTCTCTTCTTCTCGTCTAATCTGTACTTCGTCCGCAAGGTTCGCTTTTATAGCCCTCCATAATGTATTCCGGAACCTTCTTGCTAGTACTCGATCCTTCTTTTCCCCAATTTGTTTGTTCTAGAAACGTAATAATTATTCTATCTTTGAATTAATATTCGCGATTGGACTGGAAGTGTTTTTGTGATTCAATTAGCGGAGCGGACTCCTCTTGAGGTTGGCCGCCTCGTCCGATAAGGAGTACGCTTGCGATGGTTGTTTACATTTCGCGTTACATTATTAATATTCCAAGGTTAAAGTTATACCACTAACTTAAAAAAAATCAAAGAATGTAAAAAGTTTAAATGTAAAGTGACGTCAAGTTAAAATTTACTCAATGTTCTGAAATTTTCAATTAAAATTTCACATGAGGAGGCAGACATTTAAATACAGTATTTAGCTTATTGTAGCTTATTGTCTAAAAAATTGGTCAACTTATTCAATAAATTTTTCAGCATTATTTCATTCAAAACTGTAAACCAATTAAGTTTCTTGTCGTTAAAATTTGAAAATCTGGTCCAACACGTCTGCAAGTTTGGAGGAGTTCATAATAATATCTTGCTTAAATTGAAGCTAAAATGATTTTTTTTAAATAGGTCAAACTAGGAGGAAATTTAAAATTTAGGCTTAAAGCATAAGAGAAATATATCAAAATGTTTAAGACGAGGATATTGTTATTACCTCTTTTTCCTTTGCCAATCAGACACTACCAGGAAAACATGATTTGGATGTTTAAATGTGCCTTACACCTCTTCGTTTTAAAAATGGTTAGAAAAACATGAACTTATGAGAATCTTTAGAAACCTTGACTTCTTGTAATTTCAATCGTTTTCTAACTGTGCGAAAATTATTATTGTTCAAATTTTTCAACTAAACTCCTGGACAAAACTAACGCACCATTATTTTGTGTTATTCCAAAATAATGATGATTTTCAGTTGTTTATCAATCTTACAAGTAGGCTCTGGACATACTTCGACAGTTCAAGTAAATGTTGTCAACATGGGTTTTGATTTAAAAGTGTAATAGCAAAGAAAAGCATTTTCGATGAAAATTGATTTAAAATCTGATCAGAAATTGTTGCTTATTAAGACTAATTGTTTTGAGCCACCAAAGTTTTTTGTTATTTATACTGTAAGTGCGAGTGTCCTCCAGTTTAATAATGAATCGCAGAACAAACTTGTCAGTGGAAGAAGCAGTAAGAGCATCAACTTTGCTGAATGAGGGATATTCGATGCGTCATGTTGCTAATGTGATAGGAAGAAACCATTCCAGCATAAGTCGCATGGTTAGGCGATTTAGCGAGACAGGTTCTCATTTACGAAGGCCGGCACAAGGGCGAAAACGGTGTACTAATCCAATAGATGAACGTTTTCTTAGACAATCCGCTCTAAGAAACAGGACAACGACTAGTACCATCCTACAAAATGAACTCGTAGCTGCTCTCAATCTTCTTGTATTTTCCCAAACGATTAGAAGGCGCTTAAATGAAGCTGGATTAGACAGCAGAAAACCTGCCAAGCAACTCCTGCTCACCAGAGAGCACAAAATTGAAAGGTTGCGTTTTGCGAGACAACATCAAGGTTGGACTCGTAATGATTGGAAAAAGGTTTTATTCTCAGATGAAACGGGAATAAGCCTTAAATCTTCTGATGGACGTGAGCGTGTCTGGAGAAGGCCAGGAGAGAGATTTGTAAGTTGCAATATCTCTCCAAGAGTTCCGTTTGGTGGTGGCTCAGTAATGTTTTGAGGAGGCATCTGTTTCGAAGGCCGCACAGAATTGGTCACCATACGTGGTAGATAAATGAATGCGGATTATTATCTGGAACATATTGTTGTTGACCATGTATTTCCATTTGCTCCTATTGTGGGACCGAATTTCTAGTTGAAGCGGGACAATTCTTGTCCTTATGTGACTGGGCAGGTTATTCACTACTTAAATGCTATAGCTATTCCGTTCATGGTATGGCCAGCCAAGAGTCCCGACATGAACCCAATAGAGCATCTATGGGACGATATTAAAAAAGGAGTAGACCTCCACCTGCCAACCGCAATCAACTGATAGATGCAGCAATGCAGGAAAGGGAAAATATTCCTCAAGAAGTCGTTCAAAATTTGATCTCCAGTATGCCAAGATGCATGGAAGCAGTAATTAGGAGTAGAGAAGGACATATACGACATTAGAAAATCTCTAAGTCTGAAAATTCTATTGTTTTCGTTTGTTTTCTCTTTGCAAGTTTGCATTGTTTCCAAGAAAAAAATTTCTTTAATAACAAATTATTACAGATAACGCCACGATTTGCTAATTTCATTTTCTAGCTACTAGACAGTACCTAACTATAAGCTTTTATAAAAATGTTATTGCAATATTAATTTCTGTATTGTAATTATACAAATTTAATTGTGTGGTGCGTAAATTTTTTCCAGGAGTCTAAAATTCTAAATTCAGCTTTTTAAGTTAAATATAAACGGTCCTTTATGTTTCCATTATGTCTTTTACGAACTTTCTTATAGCAGATTTTAATTGAAGATCAAGAGTGAGCCAACAAATTTTAATTTATTAGTTAATAAATTTTCCGTTCCGACTTTGACATAAATATTTCTACTTGTCATATTAGGAACTAGGTATCCCTACTCTTAAGAAAGTCCAAGAACTGCATACGTGAAGATAGATATCCAATATTTTTATTACCATTAATTTTACACGTCAAAATAGATTTACTCTCGGAAATATGTCTCTTAAAATAGCTCAGAGCATCTAAATTTATGACCAACTATATGGAGACCTATAAGCTAAATACGTAACTTCGAATTCAGTTTCCGTTTCTCTTAAGTTTAAAATAATTTTTTAATATTTTATAGTGTATTATTTAGTGTCTTAATGTCCGGAGTGTTAAGACATGTTATTTAGTTATTTCTGGAATTTGATATTCTATGTTTCTTCCATTTTGCAATCTATAAAATTTGTCTGAAATTGATCCAACGATCGACACCGGCGACAAAACTGTCTTAAGTGGTGGTGAAGATATCCCATTTGACCTTTAAATAGGTATGTTAAGCCACTTTCAAAAGAGAACTACATCGGGTACATTGAAAACATTGCCAGATCCTCCTAAGGAAAATTTATTTTTGTAGTGACACAACTTTTGAAAGTTTGGCATCCGGATCATTGTCAAGCATATTTTGACGACATGCCACAATAGTTTTACAAAATATCCCTTTCACTTAAACTATTTTCACGATCTTTGAACAATTTTGAATTGAAATATTTATCCTTGCCTTATATTTGATAAAATAATTCTACAACCGCTTTTGATGATATTCCCGAAAGGCCCATAAAAGCCCGGAAATTCCGGTAATCTTTCATGGTTTTCATGAATTCTTCTACCACCTCCGTAATGACATGGACCGTAAAATCTCCCCAAAAATGCATAACTCCTCATCTCCACCGATCTCAGCAAACGTCAGTACAAGTCTTCTAGTCGTAACGAACCAATGATAATTAGCATGCGAATGTTGGAATGGGAATGGGAAAAAATCACATTCCTATCGATCCGCATAAACTATTTTCATTTCCATCCTTCCACCTGTGCGTTAACCTGATTGGATTCAAAGGTGTATCTTGTTAATTCGGCTCCCTACGAGCCTCACTAAGTAATTAAACAAACAAGGAGTCCCATGCTAATCAAGTGTACCTACCCTTAGATATTTACCGTCCGGTGGGGCGGATTTTGAATACACCCCCGATAGGTGAGTAAGTACATACAGGGTGTATCTGATAGATCCATACGATTCTCCGAACCCTACGATTCTGTTGCTAGATTGAGATTGGACGGTATAACTAAGATTATATTCTTTACAAATCCACTTGTGATAAAAAAGAAAATTCCGACGAATCGAGTCAAAAAAATAATTTAAGCCCTGTACCAAAGTTAAGGTAGCATTTACAAGGTACTTCACGACTGACGTTCGTATATTTTGGTGCGAACTTAACACAGCGTGGTCCACAAAAAGCATTAGCAATAAGACGGGCAACTGCGTCTGTTGTTATAGGCGGGTCGCTGGAGTCGTAAAATGGTAACTGGTAAGCACAAATCCTGCAGATGAAGTGGTGGCATCTTTTAGAGGCTGTAGCGTTTTTTTTCCCTTGACTGCTCAAAATTTGAAAGAAGCGTTCCTCGGTTGAGTAGACCTTTCATAAAAAACTAGTAGGTATACCCACAAAGTAGATCTGTTCGTATTTATTAAGATTAAGCTAACATTAGCATTTACACAAAAAATGAATATTCTAACCAGATTGTGCCTACTGACAACTAATATAAGTAAATTTTCAAATTTGATCAACCAAATTTGTACAGAAAGGCGTTATTGCAACACAGTTACAGTTCATAATAAAATAATTGGAACTTTATTTAAGTTTCGAATCAGAGTAGCATATAACTGATACAAATAATTCATTGAAAATTATATCGGCGATATTGAAACGAAATCCTGAATTATAGTACTTTTGGAGTGAAGCGTTTATTGAGACGCTAAAATCGTTAAAGGCTCGTCTGTCCCAATTTTATATTGCCAACGAATAGGAAATGGGCCTGTTAAATATCAGTGCAGGGAATTCCAAATAATTTAACAATATTACCGAGAAAACACAAGAATTGTCTAGTTGTATTACAAAAACAGCGAATCATTTCATTATTGAACGAATTGAAGCTGCTTGCATCGTTTTTGAATTTAGAACAAAATTTTCTCTTGGTTAAACGAATTTGCTATTAAAACACTTCAATCGGCTTTTCAAATTTCCAATTTTAAATGTTGTATAAAAGGGATCCAAAGTTGGATCACTGGGCGGTACCTCCTTTTTGAGCACTAAATTAAAGCACGTCAAGGCGTTTCCTGGTTTGTCACTGACTTATCGTAATTTATTTCTAAGTTATTAACTGTAGTCCCTGAATTTGAAATTTGAAGATTACTCGTAGTATAGAAAAAAATTTCCAAATAAATTACTAAATTACAAATTGGAGCTAATGTCTTATTATATTCTGTATAAATTTGTCGTATTTGCTGTACAAATTTTTGTTTTCGCTGTTGAAATTCTAACTTAAAATCATGGTTTTCTGAATTGATTTTTTTGAATTTTAACTAACATTTGTCTTGTTAATTAATATTCTTGAAATCCTTGTTGCGTTTGACGACCGAGAATAAATCCTATATTTCTGGTAATTGATCAGTTAATGCTTTCACCCTCTTCCTAATCTTCAATTTAAAGTTCAACAAACAATCTCTTAAATTATTTGAACATGTTGTCGAGACCTAAAACTGCGGAAATAACCGGATATTCAATATTCATCCCTATAATTTGCGAAAACCGTTGATATTTTAAATTGATATAGATACTAATAGATACGTAAAGAATTGAGCCAAAGAATATTCCAGTTTTCTGGTCTTTCCCTCGTGGAAAAGGAATAGGAATTCCACTAGGAATAGTTTTTGTGCCGACTTATTAGGTGACTATCAATCGGTAATGTTTTCATTGTCACCAAAATGAATCGAAACATCTAGTAAGTATATGCATTATTACCTGATATGTAGGAATCGACTAACAAGAATTTGTAGCACGCACTTTCAACATTATCGATTTTCACCGATTTTGAGAAAGTCATGATTAACGCCTTTAGGAATGAGTTTCCTAACACGCTCCAATTTTTTCATTTTTTTCAATGTACTTTTCGTCTAATTCAGAGTAATGGACTTAAAAAACGATATAAAAAAGTCAGATTTTGCGCATCGCTCATCTGTCGCAAATTAAAGTTTAAAGTTGTCACTATTTCTGACTTTTTCTGAGAAACTAAAATTTTTCCCCAAGACGCACCAGAAATCATCAACAACTTTGAGGATACATGGATTGTACCTTGGTTATTCATGGTATAGGTGGACCAACAACTTGTTCTCACGAAACGTGGTTTTCCCCATAGTTTTTTAGATGGTTTACCAAAAACCAATAAATCCATTGAGAGCTGGATACAGGAACAGGTACAGGAATATTGAGAATTATCCCATTGTATGGAGGTTGGTGAATTCTATAAAAAGGGAGAGAAGCCTCAACGAAGTGCGGTTTTGAACAATATATTAGTGGACATGAATCACAAGAGACAAAACAATATTTTTAGCACTGTCCGAAACGTATTAGAAAACTTGATAACACAAATAACCGAAATAATATTCTGGATTATTTAAGAAAAATAGATCATTATATTTCTTTTGTATACTTTCTATACTTTATACTTATTTATAGTATACTTTTTATGTCATGAGAGGGATGAGTAATAAAGATCACGCTTATGACTTATGCTTATATATTATTAAGACCTCAATCGTTATATTCGCGACTAACTAATTGAAGAACTAATATTGAACAATTGCCAATTTTATCCAGTAGAAAATTTTAATAAATAATTGGTCATTGTTCAGATCTGCCACTTCCGTGTGTGAGTTACAGAACCTTATCAAACTCTCACAGTCCGCTTCCCGCTTACCCCTCAACACATTCCGCGTACCCCCGGCATGATTTTCCGAAAAAAAAATGCCAATGTCAGTTACCTAATACGAGAATTTTTCGTACGCTCCCGTCTCCTGCCGCTATTTCGAACGCTTGGATGTGTATTTAAGTTCGTACATCGTTGCCGGTGAAGGGTAGGGTGTCGTCACATACGTCGCGATAACAATGTGCACATCTCTTCGTCAGACACGTCACAGTTACTACACGGATATCGTTCGTGCGCTTGCGCCACACTTCTCAAAACACTCATCCTACCCATTTGCGACGATGCCGTTCTATTCAAACACGACCTCGGCTCCGTCTCCCTATATCTCATGTTACTATAGTTCCATTCAAATGACATATCCTACTGATTACGATATGGTACGCGTTGAATCTACTTCGCCTCTCCCGGCCCACGACTCCAAGCGCGCCCCAGAACTTGAAAAACTCTATTATCTTCCTCACTACAGCTTCCGCACAATGTACATTTATCCGCGATGCTCTCTCCACAATATTAGTTGCGATACCATTTTGGTAGCAAAAGGCTCCAATATAGCAACCAGGCAGTTCAATTTCACTGATATACCGCTGATAACGTCGAAAAATTCGTTCCAATCCATCACCACTTCTTTGTTCGCCTTCGCACGTCCAGGAAATTCAGAGGGTACACATAGCAACCCTGCGCTCCTCTTCGCAAACGGCACCCTTCTCACATCACCTGTTCACCTGTTGATTCCTCGCGGTTACTGGTAACCAACCTTCTTGCCACTTGATGAGTACCGCTAATATCGCGTTATTTCGCAATGCTAATCTTAAACAATAATTCTATCAAGGGTGTGAATGGACTACGCCCTAGCTGGTATTCCTGATTGGTCCGATAATATAAACAATGCCACCCTGCTCGCTTCGAGCGTCGTCCCTTAAACACACCACTTGTGTGTGGCGCTTCGGGACGCGTGCTTACTGTACGTTCGAAATGGAACCAACGCCTTCCAAGTCGCGTCAAAGCAGCGAATGCGAACTCGAAGCCTCCGGATTGCTTCGGAACATCCCCTCGTGCGTGAAAATTCTGGTCGACGTCCGCAATTATTTCAACGACATCGCCATAAACACGAACGCGTTGTTAGAATCCCTATGCCGCCATGGTGCTTTGTCGCCATCTTCCGCGCAATACCCAAGTGACACTCTAAGCCTGGATCAGTTCTGGATGCTACCTGGGGAACTATTTCCACCCGCCTACTTGATTTCGTAAGTAAAAGGATTTACCTTGCCCCTTCGAATGCATTTATCCTTTTGCGCTGGCTCGTGTAATTTTCCTTTCTCGGTCACTTCTCCGTGCGTTCGTCATCCTCCGTTAAGTCATTCATTTTTAAAATACACACCCCCCACCTACTGAGCCCGATTCCCAGCTAATCATACGCTTGGCAACGTCGTATCCCCTTTATCAGTCACAATTCACACTTCGACTCGTACCGCACACCGTTCTACGGACATACGAACAACTTTTGTATAAAACATATCTTTGAGAAATGTACAGAGACAAAGTTATTTGCAAATATTTGGAAATTTTGACGTTTGTATTTTTTCACACCTCGTATGCATTTTTTTGACACATCGTGTGTTATATTACTATATATCCTACCCATAAATCTACCTTTAGCCTGGCATGCCATGGGGTTTTTTTGAAGTTGGGAAAATTGTAACGTCGCGTACGAAGCAGAAATTTCGATTTTCTTAGATCGTTATAACTGACCAGCACACTTCACGCGCCAACTTAATATTGCGTGAACAGTTGGGAAATGATAACACGTAATTGTAACTTCGGATTTACTAAACTATTTAACTGCAACAACTTAAAATACAACGGAATAGGTGAAGATAGATAATAATTCTTTCGTAGTTAGACGAAGAGTGTCTCTTTTTAAATTCCTCAAAAGGTAGAGACGGAAACGCGATTTCCGCTTATTGGTCAGATTGATTTCAGCCCCTTTTACTCATCGCTTATTGGTTGAAAATCACCCCAGTAATGAGTAGAGGGCGTGCTGACCATTGCTGAAGATCCTCGCTTTCATCTCATATTCAGATGGTAAATACATGTTTTAGAAATCGCGTACCCAACTTGCTCGAAATGTAATACCCGATTACTTTCCCGGGAGGGTCTTTGTTACCCTTACGGCTCATTGTGGACTTGACTTGTGTTTATAGCAAATAAATCTCGAAGAAGTATTGGGTACTCGAGGTGACAGCAATATGGAACTCTGTAAATCATCATCGGTTCAACAATAAATTAAAAATATCACTTATCTGAGACGGAACAAAAATTGAAAATCGTAATCGTGGAGAAGACCCTTTAAAATTTGCTTTAAGTTAAAAACATTTCCATACTACTTCTTCATCAACTTACATTTGCTAGGATTAATACTTTTGAACTTGAAGTAGTTCCAAAAAATATTTTTTTGGGAAAAATCACTATTAAAGCATAATAGTCATTTAAAGTTTTAAACAATTTTTTTAACATTCTTAAACAAATAAAGTTTAAAACAATTACAAATTTGTTCTGTTTAATATTCTACGTTTAAATAGACGGTGACTATTACTAGGAAACGAAAATATTATGGTTAGACATTTTAAAGCTAATGAAGTCACCATTCATTAATAATTAGGTGCCAGTTTGAAGTTTATATTATTGGGATATTGTTGTTAGGGAATTTAAAATTCAAATTAATATTGGAACGCCATATGTGTCTCGAAAAATTTTATGAAGCGAACTGTTTCTACCTTTGTTCAATGTCAATTTTACCTACATTCTAAAGAATAAAATACTAAGTCGGAAATTTGCAAAATTTTTACTTTCCACATTGTTAAAGTTCGTATTTGGATCATGGCCGAAAGTCCACTCAACACATGTTAATAGTTAGAAATATCTACAAGTTTCCTACCAGTTTCAATTGGTCCATACTTTGCTTCGAAGTTTGTGGAATTATTATTTTGAAATTGATAAGAATTACAATTAGATAGGAAGTGAAAATACTTCATTTTGATTACTGTTTTGTATTTAATCTCAATAAGAGTACAACCTTCTTTGTTTCATCAATACGTTACGTTAATTCTAAAAACCAGACTAACACAATTTTTTAGTAATTCCAATTAACACTACTTTTTATGATGTAGCAAAGATAACAACTTACACTACCTATTAATATTAGCACACAACCCTACAAATTAGACTGAAATTAGTGGAAATTAAATTCCGTAATGAAAATAATTACGTCTCATATAATTAACCCCATTACCCCACCCAACACCCTTTTTTTACTCCACTATCCCTTAGGTGCGTTAACTAGTTTCGGTAGAAACACCTCTAAATAGTGATTTTCTGCTATAATTCGAGAAAAATTGCGAAAAATAGGAGAAGTGGCAGAACTGGAAAGTTGCCAAATAATTTATAAAATAGTCCTGTACCTCAACGCAATTAAAATGTCTGGTCTCTACCTTTACTCAGACAGCATTCATTTATAAATATATTTAAGCAGTTTAAGACGGATTTGCTAACATTTATAACTATAACATATATTCTGGAAATCTGTGTATAAAGCGATGAACAAACAATCCTGGCGAGGAATTGTTGGCCATGAATTGTGTGCATGGTGAATTGATTTCGAGGCGATTTCTGGGCGGTGAATTGTTGTGTTGTGCATTACCATCGATGCACTTACTGGATACCTTCAAGCTGTATTAGATCGATGGTCATACCAAACCTCAGTTATATAGATTCTTTCCATGCAGTTAATGCCATTTGGTTTTTTCTACTACATTTTATAAGAAGTTTAAAACTTTATACCTACCATTTCCGAAAAGTTTAAATTGTCGGTACAATTTTATTAACCGGAACTTGGATTTATTATTCATAACATTTTTTTTTAAAATAAGGGTATGTATGAACATCATGGACGAAGTGATGATTTAAAAATAAATGATTACGTATTATAGCCCTTTTATTGTTAACAAATTAGCAATATTAAATAATGTTTTTATAACAATAATTGATATTAAAAATAATAATTAAATTGATATTAATAAACGGTAATTGATAGTAAAAATCAATCATTACTTTTCTTTACGTCCAATTTAGCAACATATTTTTTTCCGATATGACCTGGGGCAATTTTCGCCATTTATTGGGAATTCAATTTTTTAAATAATTTTACTTGAAGAAGTATAATCACCTCACATCATAAGATGAGTTAAAAATATTATAAATGTAAACGCCAGTTGAATCTTCCGCCGACCCTCCAATTCCCCGTTTGGATATTCAGTCATAAATCACTGCATTGGAATGCCGTTCGGGCGACTACTTCCATTACCCAATCGACAGATGCACTCTTCTCCCCTTTTTCCCTTCCACGGAACGAAGTCATGCATCCCGCCTCCGAGATGGAAATAAAAAGGAATCCTTCCTCCTAACGACATCTCATAATAAAGTAAGTTGTTTACCCTGCAGCTTACGTGATCTATGTTACCACTACAGAAATAACCGGGGCCGCCTTATAAATCACGTCCCTCCGATGAAGATGTGCTTATTATATTTTATTCCCTACAGTCGCGGCTGCGTTACTTTCGCCTCGTCGCGTTTTAAATATTGAGAAAGAGAGAGACGTGATTTTGATGTATGGCCGGTAGTTGCTCCTTCTTCCGACTCGGTTATAATTGACTCCTTTCGGCATATTTTATCTCACCGGTACCCGTCCCATATTAGCCCTAATTGAAAACACTACAATAACGTGAATCACCTCTCCCTTTGGGATCACGTTACAGTTTGTCCAGGAAAAGGGGTTCGACGGTCTTACTATAGCTGACCGTTTAGCCTATTATAGAGAGTGAGAGTAATTTATTATAACATCGGACACTCGTTAGTAACACGGACCCGAAGACCTTACCTACTTAATTTAACTAATTTATTTAACTTAGTACTCCATAAGACGAGTTTGTGAAACAATAAATATTAATTTAGTTCGCCCTTGATGATTACCCCTCTTCATTTCTCGCCTATCTCTGTTTGTTTGCAGTCATGTTTAAATATCTACATGTGGCATTCTGGAATATTCGAAATGGTTCGTCTCGATTCGGGAGCACTTGTTCCTAGATCCCCTTCACTGATTGGACGTAGTATGATCGTTCTATGAAAAACATAGCTGTTTTTTACTTTCTCATATGGGGTATTCATATAACAAAAGTGTTATAATCATGCTGATTTTCGGAATTTAAGATACTGGCCATTTGCGGTCCGTTGAGTTCGAAAAACATGTTTTTGGAAACGTGTCTGTGTGTGTATGTATGTATGTTTGTGTGTATGTGAGTATGTGGCCAACGTTTCCTCACAAACTATAAACACTGGATAGTTGAAATTATGAATTTAGGTTAGGTCCCCTGAAGACGCATCTCTTCATAAATTTCGTTAGAATCAATAAAGGGCAAAGGGCACTTTACTCTTGTCATTTTTAGGTTTTATTGGATTATCTCAAAAATTCGTGTAAGGTTTCTTTCAAAATTAGCATATTAATTTTGCTCTTCAATTCTTGTTGATCTCCGTTATTTTTATATCGAGTGATCTTCTGTGAAAGGCCCTTTATTCTAATGAATTTATAGTTTTTCTCAATTTCCTCCTAAACTGCTATAGCGAATCTTACCAAACTTTAGATGTAAACTTACATAACTTATAGCTACAACTTATATTTCAAACATTTTTTTTCTAAATCTTCTCTAACGGGCACTTTTATCTTGAACATATACAATTTCTCGAAATTTTGTTTAAAACTGATTTGAAAGTTTTAACTAAATTTTATATTTGAATTGACATTATATGTATATAATATTTATTTGTCATATTTTTCCCTAAAACTATACCAAAGGGCACTTTACTCTTAATTTATTTTTTGGACAATTTACTAAAACGGTTTTAGTGATTTCTACCAAATCTCATGAATAATGACTATACTCTTTATTTGAAACATTTTTATGTAAAATTGCCCTAAAGGATACTTTCTTAAGTACATCAGTTTATAAAGTAATTGTTCAGTCTAAATCATACACCTCGATCAAGCATAGTTGTTTTATTTATTCCAAGTCGATGATTGTATTCTTATTTCGAGGTATGGACAATGAAATTTGTTGTTGTTATATTACATAAGTAAATTTATTTATAATATTTACTAACACCTATTTTAGTCTGTGCTTTCTAACGCTCTCTGGCTTTGTTAACAATACCGTCTTGTCCGAAAATTGAAGACTGCAGGTTTTACTCGCTTCTTCCGTTTTGTAATAGAACGTGTAGAATAATATTATTATATTTTTTAATTTATTTATTTAATAATTGACATTTTTAATACTTAGAACAATTTTGCTTTTCTGGCCTTTTCAATACCTCTGTAGTTTCATATTTATCACATTTTGCACTACTCTTAGACTAGGTAATTGTTTGTTTTTGCTTTCTTGCCTATTTTCAAATTATTAACAATATAAAATTATTGCGATCTGTTTTCACACTAAGCACTGTTCGGCAATTAAAAATAATAAACTCGTATTTACATATCTGGCCGATCACTCCAACTTTTTGTTACACTGTTCAGCTGTTCCAAAACATATCGTTTTCTACATTACTTTCAAACCTGCCTACCAAAATTTATAATTGCTTGTAAACAAACAGTTTTTCCTACTTCTCTACCTTCTGCTTCACACTGAACCATAGATATTGCTTCCCTTGTACAATGTTGCCGCTATCGAACCAAAATACATTAATTTTGGAATTCTAGAAATCTCCTAAGTAATTAAGCTATCCAGGGACATAACCGAGGGAGGAAACCACTCAAATCTGGCGCCCGAGCAAACCGACCATTAAAGTATGCTGCGGATGGTAAGTTTTTGTGTCATCAATTAAAATCGAACAAATTTTAGAGCAGTTAATGATCACCACTTTGGAGGAAGTGATAAACGCCCCCAAAGCGTTAATTAATCTAATGGAAGAATTTGCCGTGCGCTTCTGACGCAAAGAAGGTATTTCGAAGTAGACTAGGGAAATAAGAAAAATAAAACTTTGTTTAGGACTATATTATCCAGGTATCTCAAAAGCGTTTTAGGTAGTATCGGCCTATAGGAAGAAATTCTACCACTTTGGTGATATTTTTCATTTAACAATTACGTGCAAAAATGTAAATTTTCGCTATTATCACCTGTCATTGCAAACGCTTATATCCAATAAAAAGTTCTAAGTAGTCGTCATTTGAAGTATGAACAAGCTTAAAATGGCGTTTCAATGTAAATAAATTAATTTGTTGCTTTAAAATTTGCAAGTTAAGGAGAAAATAAAACTTAACAATAATTAATCATTAAAAAAAGTCACTTAAAACTGTGTTAAAAACACCAAATTGTGAATCTTGTGGTACTTCATGAACTCTTCAAATTGCAGATCGATTCATCAAATAGTTTAAATTGTTTATCCCAGAGACCATTTCTATGCAATAACGTTAAATCAGAAACTAAAAGAGATATAGCAATTCTACAGTTACGGTAAGAAAGAAGTAGAGCTAAGCTATCAATACAAATCAAAAAAGTAAAATAAAATGGCAAGTAAAATATAACCGAAATTTATTTATCTAAAATCTGAATTAAAGTCCTCCATAATGTAACTGGTTAATGCAGAAATCACAACTGGCGCCCTAATTGTAATTCACTTGCTATAATCAAAAAAACAATTTGTAATAATGTGTATCAGGACTCCGAGGGCACTGTGTCGTCTTAGAAACCTGATGACCTCTTGTTACTACAGACCAATAGTAAAGTGCCTTCAACAAAACAATATCTTTTAAATTTTAATCCTTCTAAGTCTCCCGTTTTAATCATCGACTTCCCATTTAATGAATAAACTACCAATATTGTATATTACTCCCAGCATATTTTGTCATATACAGGTATACTCTAACCAGTAGCAATTGGAACACTGAATAAAATCTGATTGTACTGCGGACATTCGAAAAGAGCCTTTAAAAGAGGCTCGAAAAGAGTTATTTCTATACAAAACCGTGGGACTTATTTCTTTGCTTATTCAGAAACGCACTGGTATAGTTTAAAACGCAGGTGTTTCGTGTTCGTGCAGTCGCCCAAGTGAAATCGTATATGTGAATGTATGGATAACTACAGATAAAGAAATAAAGGGTCAATTGGGTCGCAATTTTTTTTACGACAGCGGCGCTTCGTTTGTATCTTCTTCTTCTTCTATGGAGCAAGTATTTCGGTTCTTCGGCACTTATACTCGAGAAAGCAGTGGTGTGTGTATGTGTGTGCCATTTATTTATGCTATTTGAAAATTAATTCATTGTTACAAGTTATTATCCGTAATGATACGCCCATGGACGACCAGGCGGCATGGCATTTCAATACTTAAAAAGCCATAAAGTGTTTTTGTTGCCGTTCCAGTTGGGACTGGACGAAGTATAATAAAGCTAACGTTTTGTAACCATTTTCCCTTATTCAATGCAGAGCCAACACATTGCACATAATCAGAAAGATTTCAAAACATTTGGCGTGACAATGCCGTTACAAGAATCCTCTTTAAACTACATAGGAGTAAGGTTTCGAATGAAGTTTTCACCACAACTTATCTACGTGTATTATGGAGTCGTTGGAAAATAAATATCATTGGATACACCATTGAAAAGTTTAAAAATTCTCTTTATCCTGTTCACACGTTTCTATTCAGTCAAACCCTATAAAAACTCCTTTAACAAAATTTCAGATTTGATTTTAACCGAAACCAGATTCAAATTTCTTGCTGTATGTCATAACAAACGCGTTGCTTAACGCGTAAGTCGAATAGCCCAGAACAAATTTGCCGTCATTACCGCTCGGATATAATCCCAAGACGACGTTGGGAATCGTCTGCGTCTCCATTTCTCGCTCTAAATTCATTAAAAGCTCCAAACTCCAGCGCCGGAATTGATCTAAGACAATTAAAAGTGACATTCGCGGAGTGAAGATGCATCACTCAACGATTATAACCGCCCCCCAACCCTTCTTAATCAAAAGGTACGGCTCTTTCGGTTTAGGATTGAAATATCGCCCAGATTTGGATATTAAGTTAATTGCTATGAGGGAAATTAGTTGCAATTTTGGAATTTTACGTATTGACCGGTTATGTACGTTTTACTCTAAGTTTTACTTTGAGAAACTTCTCTATAGAGAAATGAAGGAAGTCAATAAATTTAAGAGAATATGAAATGTTATATTCATCACCAGTAGAAGAAGTCACATGCCACCTTATTTATGCAGGTGTTTGCACACTTGTACTTTTATAAGCACTTCTTATGGAAATTTATATTGTTACAATTACCTGTGTCTTCTTACCTTAGAAATGGAGCCAGTTATATCACGTCTGGCTGTTTGTAACCATTTCAATCATTATTAATCACTAACTATTAACCATGGTTATTGCTTAACTAAACTTCTGCAGTTAACAACTTTTAATTGTTTTTGTTTACATCAACTTATATTCCAGTCATCAGCGGTAGAAAACCTTAAAACAGAGGAATTTTGATACAGAAGGTCGATTTCTTTGAAAATTGGGATTTAGGTAGTATTTATAACCTTCTTCAAAGTTGGACTTGTGCCGAAGTGTGCTTTTTCCCTAGGGGTTTAAACCGCCTCTTCTAAGTGGGAAAACTCGAAAATCGATAGCTTGACCAATTGCAAGCAACTTTTGTTCTATAAAGTTTTTTGTAAAGTTGATAATTTTCTAGTTATTCACGGTTGAAAATAAACAATTTTCATTGTAAAAACGAACGATTTTTAACCGTTTCTCACCAATAACTTGAAAATCGTTCAGTTTATTGGAAAAAACATTTAAAACAAAAATATAGCTAATAAACAAACAAAGAGATTCGTTTTTGAATGACCTTTATAAACCTAATGAAAGCTGCTCTAATTGCTTGTTGAAAGATGGTTATTTTTCGTTAACCCCGAAATTGAATACCTTCAACCCAGTAACTTACAAATGGTGAAGTTTTCGGGGAAAACTCAATAGAACTTTTTAAAGTACATAAAACAGCCTGTAAAATGAGCATTGATAAATGTTTTTTGTGTAGGAATTGACTGATTTTTAACAAAAATAATGTAATACTTTTTTTTTTATTTAAAAATTACACCCTCGTCATTACCACCCTGGTAAAAATTAAGAGTAGACCGCTGCGAATTATGTTTAAATGGTTTAAATGATTTTAAATGTTTCTTTTAGAAAAAAAAATGTTTAAAATGAAAATTGCATTTTAGTAATTTTGGAGCAAAGAAAGTTTTTCTTAAATAAATCAAAAAACTATTGTAGTTATAAAAAAATGTTTTACATATTAATTACAGGATATCTCTCACTGAAAAGTATGTTTTTTTTTTGTTTATCTTTGTATCATAGAAATTGAAGGAGATATGTCTTTTGCGGTTTCAGTGATACAGGTGTGGATGGTGTGTTTTAAGTCAGATTATCCACTTTTTCTCGCTAAGGGGTGGAGCAATAAAATCGTGGTTTGTGTAATAAATTAACAATAAATTAGCAATAAAATATGAGCCTATAGTCAGTGCTGACTTATGAAGTGGATGACGTGGCTTAATAGGAGGCATCCTTTTTTGAGAGAAATTTAGCAAAGCTTATAAAATATTCAAGCATAATGAATTCCTAATCCCACTCCTACAAATTTCTTAAGACAATTTGTATCTGTCTATAATAGGACCTAGCAGAAATTAAAAAAAAATACAAGGACCTCTTGATTTTCCTTTGACCTCTTGGGGGTATTTCCGAATAGAATTAGTTCGCTACAGGCGTATGCCTAGGTATTTCGGTGTGCTGTTATACTTCAATTCTTGGCCCTGCCAAAAAACCTTTAGCTTCCTGTGTGTCTCCTTCTTTTTAAGATTGAAAGCACACACCTGTGTCTTAGTGTGATTGAATTTGAGGTGGTTATTTATATAGTAGGGTGCTAGATCCTCCACGACTCGAGATAGTTTATCCTTTGTATCGTTGAAAGTTCTGCCTTGAGCTGTTATAGCAGTATCATCAGCATATATGACACGTTTGGTCTCTGCATTTATTGGTTGGTTATTGGTGTAGATATTGTAGCGGATTGGTGCCGTTACGCTGCCTTGGGGCATACCATTTTTCTGACTTCTCCGCCAACATTTTGCGATGATAGTGTTTCTTACGAAATTATCGAATAATTTAAAATGTGGTAATTATATTACGCTATTTCCAAAGTATATCTGCTTTAGAGTGTTTTTAGAGAATATTTGAATAATATAGAATTTTGCAAATGTTCCTAGTTTGAAACTCGAATAATTTATTAGTTACGACCTAAGAAGTTCATGGAATGAGATTTTCTGGGAAGGTATTATAGCGTTTGCTTAAATTGCATCGTTTAAAAATTTCATACTTCAAGTCGTACACTGGAAATTGACACTTTTTAAAAAAAATCCTACAATACTATTTTGTAACTATAATTGTTAAACGGTTGTAATTAAATAGGGATGTCTTTAAAAAATATTTATGCAATAGAATTTTTCCTTAAATTGTATTAAATTTTTTTGATCATATTGCATCACAAGTGATCTTTGATGTAGATGTAATTAAATAAATTCATTGGTCAACATTCAAAAAGGTCAAATTGGGTATAAAATATTACAGCGTTCCGTAAATCCTGCAATATAGCTTTGTAATGGTACTGGCTCGCTTTCAACAATCCCAATGAGAAGTTGTATAATATTGTGATGGAAACTAATAAATATATAATAAATAATTCTATTTTAAACTATTTATTGTTTCAATTAACTATGTGAAAATATTCGAAAATCAAATTTTCAATTTGTGAAGAGGTTTAAAAAAAACTGCTATACCTCATAATCGTTGTATTAAAATGTGAATTGTCCTTGTGAATAACCTAATGCCTGAAGTCTTCAATCTAACAAACACAAAGTGAAACCTATACACAATCTTTATTATCCTACATTCTCAATCTCAAAATGAACCTCTTTGTTTCAAATCTTATTCTTCCGCTCCCTCTCCCGATTTTTCCTATTCCCATAGATTGGATGGGATCCATCTCCTCTCTTCGTCGCCCTGGACTTAATCATTTCCTCCGAAGTTGTCCTTAGGTCGTATGCCAGATGAAACCGTTCCAATAATTCTATGACTTTGGCAGCGGCATTAAACCCGGAACCTACCTCTGCGACCCTGTAATCCCACGGGAAACAGTGGTGATAGTTGTGCCAGCCTTCGCCTCCAGAGATGAGGGAGACTATTGGGGATTCTACCGGGTTGATCGATCTGAAATTAGGGAATAATTTTGAATGGCGATATTGCAGGGATGGTATATATAATATGCTGTTACCAATTTTAACGTTAATTTTGAGTTGAAAGGAACAAAGTTGAAAATATGTTGAAATATTAGGAGAAATATTAGGAGCTATTATATTTTTTATGTTATGTTGGTGCGATTTTATGTCCTTCAAAACAAGGTAATATTGATAAGTGAATTTACGTTTTTATATGCTTCATTTTCGACCAATTTTAATATAATTTAATTGAAAAGTAAATTAAAGTGATTGGATTTATTTAATTGAGTAATTCTGCCTTTCATTAGAAAGGCAGTCCCTTAAGTTCTACGAATAAATTTCAAAAAAAAGGGAAAAGAAAAGAGAAACTATATATACAACTGGAAAATAATGTCAGTTTGTAGTTACTTATTTCTTAATTACTTTTGAATAGTGGACTTCGCTTTAAAAGTAAAAATATAAATTTTGATATGGCAACGACGATGACAATATGTTTCCTATTATAAATTGTTGTTTAAGTGAACTCAATTTAAATAAATAAAAAATACCACCTGTATGATTATAGTGACTTACAGTAAGGCAATATATACATACATATAATTAATAAACTTAATCAATAATATAAAAAAAATTAATAAATAAATAATAAGTTAAATAAAATCTGTTATATTTTCCTGTTGCGTATTAATGTAAAATTAATATTGGCTTACTTGTCGAACGGTTTCGTTCCAAATAAGTGGGCTATGCTGTTGACGGAACCAGCAGCGTGCGATGTATAAAAGAACCTCAGTACATGACAAATGAGAAAGGAATTCGTGAAGGATTCGTTCCAAAGAACAATTGGGATCGCTACGGAGGTGACGTTCAGTAGAATGTAGATTGGTAAATAGTACCTGGAATGAAAAAAATTTAAATTATAAGGAATATGTTGGAATTGTCATTTATTTCAAATTAATTTTCGTGATACTGTGTAGTATATATTGCTTCTTTCGATATTTTTTTGAATATCAGTATCAAAAAATAGAATTTGTTGTCCTTAAAATCAACTAAGTTTTAAACCAGTTTTTCTGAAATATCATTGTAAATGTTTCACTTATTGTTAATAAAAAATAACATGAGATTTCCCTTTTCCTGGTTTAACTTTAAATTTCCTGATGTATTTGCATCTTTGAGTGAAACTTCTTATTGTTAATATAAAATACATATTAATTTGCATTTTTTGCATTATATATTTGTTATTCTTTTAATAGTTGAAATATTATGATTTTCGTTTTACTCCACTTGGAAACAGATCATTCTAAATTATGATTTTTTTACTAATAGATAACTTTAAAATAAATTTCTGTAAATATTAATTATAGTGATATTATTTTAATTTTAATATAATATTTTATTTTACTCTCTCTCCAACGTCGTTAAGTAAATGCGCATTAATTATTCGCATTAAAATAAACTCAATTTATTTTATTTGTTTTGAGTAATCAGTAGTTATATTATTTATATTGTTCATCAAATTACATTGCCATATAATGTTAAGAGAGATGTCCTTGTATTAACAAAGGAAATTTCGTTGAGATCTTGTTTTTAATAGTCACCTTACCATTTCTGGAACATCATAATTGGTCATCCATTAATTTAAATTCTCTTTTAAAGCAATTTCATTTAATTTTTTTATAATTTTTGTAAATTTACTAATGTTGTCTTAAGACTAATAATGTTTTTGTTATAACTTTGTTTGTTAGGTTGAATGATGTAAACCATAAATTTCAATTAGTTTTCCAACATCTCTATATACGTTTGTTTTAATGCGTTTTAAATAGACTAGTGATTATATTACTTTTAATGGTAATAATCTTATTTTCTGTCAATGAAGTCAATTATTCAATAAAAGTTGATATTTCTTTCTGAATATTTATTTTAAAGGTGTATTTACTAACCATTTTTTGATAAACATAAACTTTTACATTTTCTGGAACTTGAATAAAAATTGACTTTTGGTTATTTATGGAAGTAAATATAGACAGTACCTATTTAAATTCTCATTACACCTCTCCTACATCATTTACCTTGAAGTGTTACTCCTTGTCCTTTAAATGAAATGAAATGAAATTTACATTTTCCAATTAATATCCAAATAGATATTGATTTAATTTATCGGTAAGTTGAATTCGTTATCTTTTTAAACCTTCACCTTACGATTTCTGGAATATCCCTATTGAAGATTTAGTTTTGTATTGTTGGTTCACTACGGTTGTTTTAGTCCATCAGCGACAGAGGTCAGGACTCTTTATATTTTAATGTTGGCATTATGATTAGAATTGTAATTTTAGGTTGGTACTCTGTTTTGGAACCAACAAAAACTAATGGCCAATGGTTTTAGAACGATGTGTTTTTGTTGTGTTTTCGTTGTTCAGATTTAGGCATTTTTTGGCCACATTCAGTAATATAAATATAGTTAATGCTTTTTACTCGTTTAATACAATCCACTTTACCACTGAAGAGTAACGCTTCACCGCTTATTTGAGTGTTAAATTTATTTGTCGTATAAAGTGACGTTTTATATGTTTAAAATTGTTTTCGTCGTTGTCATGGTTGCGGCACTGAAGTTGTCATCTTGTCAAATTTTCTCTTCAAAATTGGACTTTTGCCCGGTTTCTGGTACATTCCATTATCGGTTCCATAACTATTGGTTCCATAAAATTATTGAACACATAAAGTCTAGTGCCGTTTCTGGAAGCATTCGTTCTGTAAGTTATAGATTCAATGAGTATTGGTTCGAGAAGCAATTTTTCTATTAACACAGATTTCTATTATAACACTGATGGCGATAATCTCGGAACGTCGTATTTGCTTAGAAATGCGCGTTTTGTGAATGACAGAAAAAATACGGTTACTGTCAAAAATGCAGTTTCACGCGTTCCTTATGGCAAGCGTCACAGATAAAGGTTAGCGAGCAGTTATTATTCTAAACTGAAATGATGCTGGTCGTCGTTGTTCCACACTCGACAGTGCGCATGCGTCACATAATTTATCGCACCGTAATGGTCCGATAACTTGTGTGAGTACTTATTGAATCGATAACCCCTGTCGAACGTTTCAGAAACTGTGTTTGGTATTTTATGGAACCAGTAGCGTTATTGGTTCCATATCTATGCTTTCAGAAACTGGGCAGTACTCCGCTAAACGTCAGTTTATATATGGCAAAATTGAATAAAACGTTGTAATACACTCGCAGGTTCAATGAACGATTAACTCGCGATATTAACGCGCTTGCGGCTGCACCTCGCGCGCGTTTAAATAACTGTTTACCTTTTCTGGAACATCACTATTTTGTCCTGTTGTAATTCGCTCATGTCGACTTCTCTAATTTTGGATGCCATCAACGGGTGTCCCTTACATATCACCCAGCCCACATGGGAGAAACAGAAACCCCGATTAGAATTGTGTGGGTCGGCGTCAGTGTCGGTGTATTGGTGGTGTAACTTGTGGAATCGTACCCAGCTCCAAACTGAAAACTAATTAAGGAAATCGTGACAATTTTGTATTATTTTTAGGTTATTTGGAGTCAGGAAGATGGGAAAAGTAATGTACATTGTATGATATTCTTACTACAAAAATGATACTCCTATGTACCTGCCTTTCTTGGTTATCGAGTATTCGTGTTCAACTATTTTAAATTTAGTTGGTGTATCAGGGACAGATTTGTATCAAATTGGTATCAGTATCGATCAAATAGATATGTAAAAGTATATTTAAACAAAATTTCTTCTTTATAAAGCTAGAAGAAAAATGATATGAATTCAATTTGCATCTTAAGCTGCTCAGTTGCAAATAAATATCCAATTTAATTAATTATCGTCTCCAAAATTATGGTTTCAATATACGTTCCATTATTATTAAAATAAAACATCAATATTATTTTTGACTATCTATTATCTATTCTCTGACTATTTTCACTATATATGATTTTTGACTATCGACTCTTTTGGTGTTAAATTAATTATGTGTATTTGAATTTATGTAGGTCAAATTAAACTATTAATTCTGTGTCTATCAAAACGCTATTAAAAAAATTAAACTACCCTTAGTTTTTTATCCATGAAAGCTTATAAAAGGCTCAGACAAATTTTATTTATATTTTAAGACAATTGTTAACAAATAAAACAGTAATTTACTAAATATTATAATTTAAATACATATCTGAATATTACTATAAATGATAAGTTTTCGAATGTGTAACTGGGACAAATTAAACTTTCAAATTATTTCCAGTTAGTACCACCTTTAAAATAAAAACAAATTTCACTCGGTTTTTTATTCAGAAAACTTAATGAGAGTTGAGATAAATTTTATTTTTATTTCAAGTTACTCATTAACAAATAAATCAGTAATTTAATTACTACTCTTCTCTCAATGCATGTCTTCGCATTATTTCAAATGATATATCAAAATACTTCTTGTTTTTAGTTATCAATTGCTCGTGATAAATTAAATAATTTTTTCCTAAAATAAATAAAGAGTAAATTAAACTTTCCAATCAGTGTCAATTAGTGCGAGATTTAAACAAAAGTTAAATGATATATTTCAATATTTATTCAGAAGTATGAAAATACAGTAAGTTTAATTTAATCCCTGATAGTTGTTTATAAATATGTTAATTAATTGATATGATATCCATGTTTCCTATTTTATTACAAAATAATAAATCTTCATACGAGCCATCTTGTTACTGACTGTTCGTGATATGTTACTAAATTTTTATTCAAAATGTACCAAGACATTAAACTTTCAAATAAATGTGAATTAATAGTATACCAGAAAAATTATTTCAATGATATTCCGCATTTCATTTAAAAATTTAATCAAAAAATGGAAAATAGTAATTTATTTAATCATTATTAGAATGGTTTCCTAAAATTTAATAAGTCTTCTGATATTCCGATAATTCGGTATACTATTTGAATACTGACCTGTCCTGATAGAGTCTGCATGGCGACCAGAGCCAATCTAAGTGCGGTGGTGGCTTTGAAAGTGTTATGGGTGTATAACCTATGAGTGGTGGGATTTATAGGTGGGATCCGTCCCGTATGTGACTTTTCGCTCTTGCATTCTGATTAAGAACTCCCATTAGGACTCACTGCCGGGGACTTTTAAAGCTTCAAATTGTTTCAATATGGATGATATGCAGTTGCTTATAAATTATTGACAAGATTTGGTATTCGGCTTATGACTGGGCATTGCTATCGAAAAACTAAGGTCAAATACGAATGAATTGTATCATTCGATGAGCGAAAGTTATGCTGGCACAATATTACGTTTTTGGTTATAAGTTTGATCATTTAATATGGATAAAGTCGAAGCAGTATTTTAACTTTGAGAAGCGAGAAATTGTGGATAAAGTTGCTTTGATTTATATGCCACCTTTAAAGCAACATATTTTGCTAACCTAAGAGTATCCAGTATCTGCCTATTTCTAATCTGATGAACGTTACATGCTACAGGTACTACTGTCAAATAAAAACTGTAATTTGGACTATTCTATTTGTAAGTGGATTCTATATTCAGGCTTGCGACACAGGCCCCACATATTTTCACCAAGATATTCAAAATGCAGCGCAGTTGAATTTGAAATATATCTAGATTATGGTATGTTTCGAATGTTAGCTACTATTAGATAAAATACTTTCTCCTACGAAGTTGCCTATCTGAGGCACATCTGAATTCTATATTCTAACATACTTCAGCTACCAGTTTGTGTCTAAATCCTTGTGCTATGGTATTTCACAATATTCGATGAATACCTTAGAATAACCCAATGTCTATCACAAACCACAATTAGTGGTTCAGTGCCATATTGTCATGTACGTCATAGTAAAATCTAGACAAAAGAATTAAACCAGGGGCGAAACGTGAATTTTCCAAAGTCAAATATTGCAAAAATTCTATGCCAAATACGTCTGTATATTTAAGTCGACAAAACCCCAGCGTCGGAGAGTAATAACGAAAACATTCAACATGAATAAATACCAACGGAAATAAACATTAGAGGATTGTTATTGTTGATTCGTTTTAGTCTGTGAGTTATTAGCTACCCTTCTAAAGTATGTTCCGCTTTTAATTTGTATGACTATTTATTTTATATAAGCTTCTGAGTTACCTTCTCCAAATAGAGGACACGTGAGTGACCTTATGTCCCCTGGACTTGACATATGATGGAGGCGCCACTCACTTACCAATCTGAAATTCTGATATTTTTTATATCCTGATTGAATTTAATAACCCTACCCATTATAATTAATGGATTGATTCCAGATCCTTCCACTAGACGAATGGAGAACACAAAATGGTATTGGAAATGCTTCTCACAAAGCTAGATAATTTTTGTAGACGTGCATTATATGATTTATGCGAACTGGTTCACCAAGTAGATGCATTAAAGAATACATTTAATTATACAAAGAATAATGTCGAAATGGCCCATGGAAAGTTTAAGTAACCTTCATTAAAATATTCGAAGAAATAGAACTTGTCAATATCAGTAAAAAAAATTGTTAGTAGCTAGTCTGATATATAGATTCAGTAGATGGAGTTAAATGCGATAAACTTAGAGAAATAATAGAAAAACCTTATCCACAATACTGACCTCCAAATAACTCAGTTTAAAATGTCGCTGTTTCAATTACTATTCTATTAAAAAGCAGGACAATCCTAACCAAAATTTAGATAGATTTCAAACGGCAATTGACAGTAAAATAATCGGTCTCGTTCAATACCACTATAATGGAATGTCTCGATGACTGAATTTTTAAAAACCATTGACAGAGAAAATGAAACTTAAAATTATGACAATCCATTTATGTTTATTAAGAATTTGAATTGATGCTATATTACCGGCATCTCTATGGAGACAGTGTCGTTAAAGTGCTTACATGGAAAATCGGCTTATAAGGTAAATTAGCGTATAACGTGTTGGTCGCATATATCAGTTTCGTTGTATTTATGATTTTGTAAGAGTGGACTATAGAAACAATTTGAACTTGCAATTAAGTAGAGGTTATTTAAGATCATTATATGAAATTTTAGTTCATCCTTCGGATAAGAAAATGGTATTGTCGAATCATGTTCCAATAATCCTATTCCTGCCATTTACTTTAACTATATGATCCAGATATTCTAATGGAAAATCTCGAGGAATTGTCCTATTCACGAAGTCAACGCTATGAAATCAACAATAGGCCAAATTTTGGTTTTTGAAATTTTTTCGGATATTTGCTCCAAGAACGTTATTCAAACTTTAAATACTTACTCAAATGCCGAATATATTTGATAAAGTTTATTAACATTTTAGGCTAAATGGCCACTAAAAGACAAGTTATTCTTGCAGTTTTCCTGTATTTCGAAATGTTGTTGAGATGCCCCCGGAAGAATTGATTTTAAACCTAAAATATTTGTTCTGTTAGCCAATATATATAAATAAATGTGAGGAAAGAGCCCGATCAAATTTAAACTTTGCTCTCCGAACCTACACTATGAATAATGACAAAATTATTATAATTCATCAGACATGCTAATTTAAAATCATTTCATTATTTATAAATTCCATTGTTATTCAATATCGAAATCGAAGCTGTTTAATTAAATTTCACTTTCAGTATCCGCGTCAATTTGAATCACTTATAAACTCAATGAAACTTTAGAATGTGACTGCAAACCAAATGTCAATTGAAATCAAAAACATTCTAAACATGTAAGTTATAAATTAATCGGTCAAATGAATCGACCCAACAAACATACGTGGAATTCGTATACCACCGTTGAATCAACAGTATTCAAATTATATGTCTACCAAAAATAACACGTTAAAAGTAGAATTTAAACCAAACCGAGGTTATCGTGTGCGCATTGACGATATAATTGCCATAGTATTGTAACGCGCTTTTGTGCGGTTACTTGGGAGATTTGGCACTGGGACGGATTTCGGGAGTTCGGAAAAGGGTTTTAAGAGTCGGTTTTACGGTTTTGCTCGGGCGCCAGATTTTTAAGGGTTTTCTCCCTCGGGAATATGCCTGGGTAATTTACAAACTCAGGAGATTACCAGGGTTGTCTGTAGAAATGAAACACCCTCAAAAATAGAAAATCCTAAATTATTTTATTCCCAAATGGCAGCGAAAAACAATTCGTACGACTAACACCAGTTGGCGCTATGTCGTCGAACGGAGATCGGCAAAAACTTATTTACAATTATTTATGTATTTCGGAAAGGAAACACACAAATGCGAAAATAATATTATCACAGTTGGAGAGAAATAAAATGTATTCTAAATAACAGTGAGAAGAAAAGTATTTATTTTACAAATCGAAAATGCGGAAACGGAAAGTTGAAATGCTCTTACAAATAGTTAGAACCTGAGATAAGAAAAACCCTCTTAATACTGAAAATGCGAAAACGGAAAATTATCCTAATAATTTCACAATAAAATAGAAATAGCTAAATACGGAGATGATAGGAAAACATGCAGTGGCTAATATTCGGTAGTGCGCGTTTTACATATCGAGAGAGCGAGAGCGTGAAAAAGAGAATACGGTAGAAGGGGAATTAACTTTTCCTCAACGCGACGATGGAAAACTTAATTCCGGGTGGTTGGAAAAACGGACGATTTCACAACCGCCGGTTTAACATGTAGTAAACGTTCATCCACAGATAGCTTATATCTAGCGGTCGGTACGCTCACAACGAAAAATCACAAATAACGTATAGCCTACTAGCTAGCGGTCGGGGACGGTTTCACAATAGACGAATAACTACGAATAGCTCGTACGGCTTAAGACTATCGGTCGGGGACAATGCACAATTTACGTACACTCACAAATAACAAATATTTCGGCGCCTTATAACTAACGGCGGTGACGTTTACAATAGACAGATAGACGGATCGACTTGCTATAAACAAGTCTTGGTTCTCACCTTGGATTAACTCGGGCAAAGAACACCGGAGGGGGCGGGTGGCTTATATACATTTAGTCTTGATATTTAAGTGATGGTAGATTGAACATCGCCTGATCGGCCGCCATCTATTTGGGATAGGTTCGAGTACGGTGGGTGGTCTACCCTCGACTCTCTAAAATCGGCATCGTTACAGTATACTTTTGTTTTCCAATCATTCCGTAATAATATGGTAGCTGTATAACCTCCCCCCATAGAACAAAGAGGAGAACAACTATGGTAGAGCCCACAGAATGGAGTGATCTGAGATAGAAAAAAATAGGATGACAGTTTAGTTACACACATCACTATCATTACTTCAGTTGTACGTGACAAATGTAAGAGATATTGAAAAAAAGAAATTACTTCAGTTACTTAGAGTATGTATCCACAGGTAGTAATTAGTAGAGGCTGAAACTTATGGCAAATGCACATCTTTATTCTTTGTTATATTGCTTGAATATTTTGTGCTTATCCACTTCCCACCATAAGAATGCGTTTCTTTGTAGTTTTCCTTTTAGTGCTTATGATGCATATATGAGCATTTTCCGATAAATGATATGCATGTGGATATTTTTCGTTTATTTTGCATATCAAAGGATATTTTCGCCATTTTCATGGGAACATCAGATATATAAAAAAAATGTCATAATGTCAATGTTACCCATTTATTTCTACGAACTATTAACTGGATGGGATTTACATTTTATTTACTTCCCATTAATGTGATAAATGTTTCCAAAACACAAGTTCTGATTAAAGGCGCGTCCAGACTTGTAACAAAACATGTTATATAACAAAGTTATACAACTTGTTGCACATTTCTAGTGAAAAAATGTTATGTAACACGAAGTTATATAATTTTTTGTGGTTTTATAGCAAGTTATATGTTACCCTGAGGGTGTCGGTAAAGATCAAAGAAAGTTAGATAACATTGTTTTACAACAAGTTACGCGCTCGTCCACATCAATCTGAGTTTGACTTTTGTGTTTTGTTAACAGCCCCCCTCCATACACACACACATGTACACACCAAGAAATGATTTTCGTATCTGCCTGTTTATGTTTAGTCCGTTTAGTCTCCGACAATCTTCAGGCGAGTGCGTCCTTCAGGCCTATTGTTTACCAAGTTTTGTAGTTTTTTTCAAGTTTCTTTGCGGGTATGGAGTGGGCGAAAGAGAACACTGAAAAATTAATTGATCACTATCGTGAGAAAGAAGTACTTTGGTATCCTATGCACAAGGATTTTAAGGACCGAAATAGAAAGCAGGATGTTTGGGCTGACTTAGCTTCCCATTTCGAAGGAAACGTGGACGAAGTGGAGAAGAGAATACCGATGCAAATTGGACAATTCCATCGGGAAGTAAAGATAGGAAAAAGTGGAGACGGTGCTGATGCCGCGTACAAGACGCGATGGGCATATTTCCACTCGCTGCTTTTTTAAAAGACAAGAATACACCTAGGCATCAGCAAGAATTTGGACAAGACCATATACAACTGGAAACATCAGGACAATGACAGGATTTGGACATTATTAACGAGACACAGGTAAATTATTGCAAGACATTTTTCATAATCTCACTTTGATGCTCAATTTTTAATGTTAACTTTGAATACAAATTAAAAATAGCCTCCGACATAACGTAGGTGCATATCATAACTTATTCACACAGTCAGTAGATGTTTTGCCATGACACTCTACCTGCCTCAGTGTGAAAAAATCACTGATTTCATCTCGAACCATTCTACCTATATCAGAAGGCTTCCTCGGGATCTTTCTGAGCTGCAGAAAGGTATCGGTTGGTTCACCCACAATCCTCCATTGTCCTGAAACAAGTTCACCGGTGGACATATTCTCAGAGTCGAAGGTTCCTGGGGATATATGATGAGGATGACTGACTTTTTCGTAGAAAGTTGTGTAGAAGACAACAATTTAGGACAACATTTTCTGCAGTTAATGGTGAAAGAAATATGAGTTTTCTCAGGACTCTGAATACAACTGACAGTACAACAAATGCATTCTCCACTGTGCGCCTTGCTCTACTTTGTCTGCCATTATATATCCTCTCTGCTGAACCTTTGGTTTGTACCCCTGGATGCGGTTTCATCATGTTTGGCTGTAATGGAAAGGCGTCGTCTGCCACGAAAATGAAAGGAGCTTCCAGTGTTCTGCCGGATAGAGGTCTTGCTGCTGGCAAATGTAAACATGAGGTTTCAAGTAGCTTTTTGAAAGATTTACTGGAAAATACGACACCGTCAGATATTCGTCCTTGACATCCAATACTGACATAAGTAAAACAGTAGTTTGCATCAACACTAGCCAAAAGAACGATGATGAAATACCCTTTATAGTTGAAATAGTCACTACCAGTGTTTTTGGGAGCTTGCAGCATGATATGCTTCCCATCGATGCTGCCACAGCAATGGGGATAATTCCATTTTTGGTCAAATTTATCAGCTAACTGAAGCCATTCTTGTTGGCTGCCTAGGGTCTGTAAAAGAAAATAAATTCCATACTACTAGTGCTTATTAGTATTTCCTCATATTCATAAATTATTTTTATCCTTTTCAGTGTTCGATTGAAACAGAGACACAAGCTCAAATATCTGGAAACATGCAAAGTCAGTTTCGACTGTCAGAATTGAAACGGCCCAAAAAAAAACAAAGGGGACACCATGGCTCAAGAAGCATATGATGTCATGAAAGCAGTTAGTGCTATCGTGAAAATTAGGGATGAATTTGACGTATTTGGGGAACACGTTGCGCATGCTCTAAGAAACATGAAGGATAAATTCTTGCTTGCTGACACTAAATATAACATAAATAATATTTTATACCAGGCAGAAAGATAAAGAGATAATGTCATCAAGCGGAAGCTCACATGTATTATCAGGTATAAGAACACTTGTTCAAATATGTTCGGTTGACCCTCCTACACAATCAGAATTTAATGAAACATCCGCAGAAGAGACGGTCCGGCAATTACTCCATTAGTAGTTTTTGATGCACGGAACACTATTAATCAAGTAATTGCAAGAATTATGTCATTTCTGTGGGTGTTATATGAAATTGTGTAATAATGTAATTTTTATCCATGTGTGAAATCATTTGTTTAGTATATATAACTTTTGTTCTTCATTTTTTGAATATTTTAGTTTGAAGTTATTGTAAGCTTATAATTTAGAATTTATTTTACCTTTTGCTGCGTTATGATTTTGCTTCGAAATATTTTTTAACGAGTTCAACAAGCAGGTTGTATATGGCTCTTTTTACGCAAGTTTTCACTTGTGGAATGTATTGACATTTTATCACAATTTATTGTATGAACTACCTATATTATATGAAACTTAAGTTGTGTATAACAGAACTACAAAAATGATTAATTAATCTTTTTGCAATTAAATGTTAATTTACATACAATGTTTCGGCATAACTCGATATAATCATTCATGAATCCAATAATGGCCTCACAAACTTCGGGAACAATCTGGGAAATGCTCTGCTTTGAGATTTTGAACAAATAACTCAAGTTTTGATACGAATCACCACTTACTAAAAATCTCAGAGTAACTCCAAGCCTTCCTCTTGCTGGTATATCATCTCGAAATTTGGTGTCCCTTTTTGAAATCGTATGATAAATGTTGGTCAATAGAGTGATATAGTTTCAAAATCAGAACTACTCATTCTGGCAAAGTTCTTAAAACTCCAGTCATCCCAGATTTCTCCGCTGAAGGGATCTCTGCCGCTATTCACCAGATCTTTCATCAGCTGAGTTCCACTGTATTGGTGTCGTGCTTGCAGTGATGGTCGTACCCAGTGTCTCCGCTTCTTTCGCTGACGGTTTGCAAAAATTACACAAGCTGCTGCTGCGAGCACTACATCTTCCACAGATGAAGTCGTGATCACTCCTGAATCATTGATTGTAGTGTGGACGCCTTTTCCAAAAAATTTGCATAACTTTGGTTATATAACTTGTTATATAAACTATGAAATTTGTTACAAATCTGGACGCGCCTTAAGACGTGTGAACACGACTGTGCGTTGTGGTATTGTGAAATAAATAGAATTCGAATTTTTTTAAATGCCTAAGTACCCAAAACGAAGTCATCTCTTCTGAAAATTTTGATTGGTAAGAGCTGGGCATTAAAAATTCTTGATGAAGCAAGTGTTTTTTGCATACTCTCTAATAAAACGTAAGTTGATATCTAAAATATATTTTTTGATAAAGTAACTAACATATTTCTGAATTACAATAAATTGAAAAAGTATTTAACAATAATTAATAATTTAAAAAATAACTAAAAATTTGACCTTTCAACTTCACAAGAAAGTTTTTATCAAGATTTGTGTAGTCTTTTTTTGGGTTGCAACATTACTCTGCACAAATTAGACAATCCAAAATTTAAAAATTTTTAGGAAACTTATTGCAAAGTTGATGATAAACCCATTAAGGCACCTAGTTCCTCACGTCTGCGTAAGAAATACGTTAATGAGATTTATGGAGATGTAACCGATGGCATTACACGGGATTTGAAAAATTCAAACCTTAGGGTCTTTGTTGATGAAACCAACGACACAAAGGGTCGTTATAGCGCTAATTTAATTGTTCTAACTTTGAATGATTCACAATATTTTAATGGATATTTAGTCAACATAGATAATTTAGACCATACTAATTATGTAAATATAGTCGGATTTGTTAGAGAGTTCTCAGCTAACTTCTTTTTACCCGACAAAATGCCTTCTGGTTAAATATTATTAACGGTAAATGATGCAGATATATATATTAAAGTCCGCTGAGAGTCTCAAAAAATTTTCCTGAATATAATACATTGTACTTTTTTAACTCATGACTTAGATAAGGTCGCTGAAAAAATTTGATTAGAATATCCAGTTGTAAATAGTTTAATTAATAACATAACGAATGTATTTTTGAAAGCGCATTTACAAGTTCGCACTTGTATAACGAGACGCTTCCCAGAATTCCTTTACCCCCAGAAACTATCTTAACAAGATTAGAAACAATCATGGCTGCGACCTGCCATATTTTTTATCGATAATTATGAAGATATCGAAAGTTTGAGAACACAAGTTGATCCAATAACCAGTCTTGCCACAGAAAACTGTCTCCCAATTTTGGGGAGGGGATAACTCGATTAGAGAATAACAAATTATTTATAAACGATACGATATAAACGATTTGTAACCGCCAGTCACATACATTTGGGAAAACGATGATATTACCAAAAATAAATTCCCAATCAACTACTGTAGAATTAAAAAGGAGGAAGCGCCTCCAAATAAATGACATCCACATGGAGGAATCACATCGTCCCTCGAAACAAATCGAAGCCACCAGCAGCCTCTTACTTGAAGATGTCAACCAACATGCAACCACTTTGATAGCCTGGGCTTGTATATTGATAATGTTAATCCGGATAACGGTCCTCATGGGCCTGAGACTCAAGAAGCTGATCCAACGACCTATCAATCATCGGACCATCCAAGTGATTAACCCCCATTGGTCCTTTTCCTGACCGAAATCGAAGCTTTGGGGGGAGGAGTTACATCCCACGAGTCCTACCAACTCGTCAACTTCTTGATACCCGATCTTGACATACTAGTCGACCTAGTGATAATGTTTCTCTTTGTTTCTCGATAACTGTGCTATCTTCTCATTTTATATTTTAAATCATTCTCATTTGTACCTTTGCATTATAGACATCGAATTCAACAACAAAGATCATTTTTAAAAATATTTCCTAGTTCCCCCGAATATAAGTCGCGTATAAAAGTCTCCACTTCTGTTGATACTTACGGGAGTGCAACATTTTTATTTGTTTTATAGACCTATGGAAATATTATCTTTTACAGTATGCATTACTCATATTTGGATTGTATGATAGATATTTAACTATATTACTCAATATAAGGCTGTCGAAAATCGAATGCACCACAACCGACGTAAATTCCCTCTCAGCTAATTAGAGCTGAAAGCAAATGTCGCTTGCATACGTTGAAAATTCGACGGATAAAAGTTATACCAGCTTCGTCCCTCCGTTATGGAAATATCCTCGAGTGACGTGAGGGGAACGTATACATACCAATTTTTAATGGTCATATTTTCGTACACTGTTTATCTTTCATTAGTCGAATTAACTCTGCGCCGAGGAAACACTGTTGGCATTTTCATAGCAGTTACTCTTGATTAGATTCGTTGTGGAAATGCCTGGGAAAGAAAAAGATTCTGTGGCAAGTTTGCTTGGTTCATTTCGTCGTATAACAACTGAAAATGGTTCAATGGTTCACAATGGTGGTTGAATTAATCTTTCACGATATGTGATCGTTTGTGGTTGATGGAAGGTGAGCTTACCAACTCAGTATATTTCGCTGGGATTTCCCACTTCTCTCTGAAAACTTTTGTAGGGTAAAAGTTTTGGAAAAATTATGAAGGATATATACAAGTTATAAATTCGAGTTAGAGCAGAAATGTAGAAATTTAAGTAATTTGATTTTTATTGATCGTAAAATGGTAATCGGAATGTGTAAATAGTTTACAGTATTTTCAATTGTTCTTTGTTCATCCAAATGGAATGAATTTGCAAGAAAAATTGGCAATCAGTTACCAATACAAAATATATCATAATTTTTTAAACAATAAGAGTTGTCCGTAAATCTTTGAAATTTCAAAGCATATTATGATACAGTTTGATAAATATATATTTATTTTGAATTGATTTTAAGGATATTAAAGAAGAGATTTTGGGAAATGCAATTTCACTTTTAAATCAGTAAAACATGGAAAAATTATACTATCAAATTTGGCAGAATTGATAACGAAATGGAACAAAATTCATAAAAAAGTTGTTAGATATTAAACAACCTGGAACGTTCCCGAAGTGTAAAATACAGTCTCTTTGACAAACAGTAAAGTCTTTAGTAGAAAATATTTAAAAGTATAATTTGATAAAGAATTGATGTAAAATTAAAATAAGATAATTTTGAAATAATTTGAAAGGAGATTAAAGTGTTTCTAAATTAAGACTTAAGACTGTTCTCTCACTTGATGTGAATCCGGTGGTCAAAGGTACACAGTCCAAATCGTAAAATGTTGTTAAAACGTCAACGAATATGGAATGTTGCTTTCTTCACAAAGTCGCTTTTATTCGGGTCCTTTTTATTACATCCGACAATAGTCGAACCTCTCAGTCTCACAATTTTAAGCTGCAACACGTGTGTATTGTTTGTATTGCATTCGCCAAAATTACGAATATTTATGAAATGGTTTGCATAAATACACATTTGTTTTTCATCTAAAAAAAAAATTCATTGGGGAAGAACATATCATCTTACGATTCTCTTCAAACTGTAGTTCTTATTTTTTTAACATTCGAAAAATGATTTTTTTTCTTTCGGATATTAATTTTTATTAGGGATATGCCTACCTACAAAAAAAAAAGTACAAACTACAATTTGTTTGTATATTAATTCTAAACTTACTACCAAATTTTTTTTGTGATCCAATGAGAAATAAATGATATGTGTTGCATACCGTAAAATAGTGCTCTGAGAGAACAGCCTTAAGAGCATACGACGTCACGACGAACGCCACTCGTGAAAACTTACCTAAATCCTAACGATAAATTGTGGAACTATGAAAGGGTGATTACTGAGCTGCATGAAACCAAAAATGTATTTGTGTGGTTATTATAATAGTATATTATTATACTAGTTTAATAGGATGGATTATTGTCACACGAGAGTTTTAAAGCACGACGAACGAAGCGAGGAGTGCTCTAATAGAACGAGTTTGACAATACGTCTTATTAAACGAGTGTAATATACTATTTTGTCTACTTTGCTTTATTAATTCATTAAATTTTGGCTGTTCAACTTTTCGTATTACTCTAGGAAATTTTTCGTGGGTCGGTTACCTGACGTCACTCACATTAACGTTTCGTATTTGAATTTGAAAATCTAGTAGCCCTAGGACAAATTCAATAACTACTTACTTACGTGAGCGAAATAGAAGACAAAAATGTAGAATTGACCTGTACACCCCCAAAAATACGCAAAGTTGCTCAAGAAATCTATTGAAATACTAATAATTTAACAAAACTGAAAGTTACCAAAAGTAGTGTAATAATATGAATATTATTACACTACTTTCTGTGTAATAATGAAATCATTAATAACGCAAAATAGATAAAAATATCTATTGAAGGTTTTACCATGGGCTGGTGTAGGGCTTACTAAAAACATCTATTAAAAACTCAGTAATGAACTGCTTCGAAGCAAAATTAAATCTTTTGCGGGCATTTCCAAAACTTCCATTCTGCTTCGATACAAACATGAATATTTTTGTGCATTTAAAAATCTTTTATAATCTTTATGTACGAAATGAGAAAGTTAAAACAGTAAAAATATGTAACATATTGAGTAATGTTATCAATGAAGAAAGTGATATATCCGAAGAATTTAAAGAAATGATTGGAAAGGCCAGGATTGGATTCCTGAGAAAGAAAAGTTATTTGGCAGTTAGGATATAAGCCCACGATTCAAAGTCAGATTGATGAAATGTTACATACTATCAATAGTTTATTGTACGTGGAGTGATTTATTGTGAACTAATTTAGGGAACTTTTATCTAAATCAGTCATATTATAAATAAATTCGTTTTGTTTTACAAATGAATAATAGAACCGAGCAACCGTGATAAAATCAAGATTGTATAACCAACATAAGAATTGTTGGCGTAAGCATAGTAACGTATTTTTGTAACGTGATCGTGGGCAACTGACCACAATCATACAGATGTCAAGAAAGGTAAATCTCCTAAGCTATTTTCAACGTAAATTGTACAACTTTCGCTAACATCTGATGATGTAGTTGGTTATTTTCGCACTTATTCAGGACCTAAAACTCCGCTTAATTTACAATCATGAACATATACAGGGTGGTCGTGATATAATCTTACAAAAAAAAATGGTAATAGGTGACGATGAGTAGAACTCATATACAAAAAAGTCTTTTCGTTTTCGAGATAAAAATAATTGAAAGCTTGTACCAAATTTGCTGTAGGCCAACGAGTTAATCAGGATAAAAAATGTGATTTTGGTTGTCTAGTAACGATAATACGTACATGTACCAACTAGTAAACAGAATGACATTTGTCAAATTCAATAATTTTGAATTTGCGGTAGAAATGAGGTTTACAAATCAAGAATATGCGAAAATACTCTAAGGAGAAGCACGTGGCAATGCAACAGCGGCTAGGCGACATTACCGAGAGCGTTTTCCAGGAAGAGTTCTTCCCTCTTGTAATTCCTTCATTGAGGTACACCTGCGTCTATGTGAAGCTGGCTCTGTGGTACCTCAAATGCGCAATCGTGGACGTCACCACCCTGACTTCGTCATTGTTGCTGAAGAAGCCATTCTAGATAATATTACAGAGGAAAATCCTGGTATGAGTAGTCGACAACTCGCTTCCCACGTTGGTGTTAGCCGATACGTTGTAATGCGAACTTTGTGAGAACAATTATTATATCCATAGCATATCCAACGGGTGCAAGCTTTAGACCCTCAAGATTATCCTAGGCGTATTGAATTTTGCCAATGGTTTCAACAGCAGCAGAATCGTAATAATTTATTTTCCAGAAACATTTTGGTTTGCGATGAATCAATATTTACACGTGATGGTGCAAAGAATTACCATAATGCACATGTATGGGCTTATGCTAATCCACATGCAAGTTCGTCATGGCCGATTTCAATCACGTTTCAGCATAAATGTATGGCTGGAATCTTGGATGGAAAATTAGTTGGCCCTTTTGAGTTACCCCGAAGTATGAATGGAAGAGAATACCTTCGTTTTCTGCGCAATGATCTTCATCACTTGATACTGAACGTTATGGAGGACATGATTTTGGAAAGACGCAACCAAATTTGGTTCTTATATGATGGGGCACCTCCTCATTTCAGTCAAAATGTACGCGACTTTTTAAATCGCAGATATCCAAATCGCTGGATTGGCCGTAATGGTCCAATACGGTGGCCTCCCCGTTCCCCTGATTTAACACCTTTGGATTTTTATTTTTGGAGTCACATGAAAAGTTTAGTGTATGATGTTGAAATAAACACAGGACACCAACCCCGGGAACGAATAGCAGACGGTGCGAACCACATAAGCAATAATTAAGCAATACTGAACGCTTATCCAAGAGCGTAGGCTTTCACGGCCGGAGTCAAATGTGCAAATGCGTTTTTCCAGGCTATTTGGCCGTAGTCCAGAAATGTTTAAGTAACCTGACGTTTCGTCTGCTTCTGCGGCAAACATCTTCAGAGGCGATGTGGTAATCTTCTAAGCGTTCGACTGCTTCGAAAATTACCCTCGACTGATCTTCGATTTGACACTTCGTGACACTTGACATTCCTAGACCTGCTGCGTTTGTTTTTGTGCTCCCATGATTATCTGTTAAGATGTCCGTTTGTCCGGTCTCTCGTATACATGTCCCTTCTTTGACCGTTTCCCTGTTTAATGGTTTAATTTTCGTTCTGTTAAGTATGGGAATCCAGGTACTGTTAATCTTTAAAGTTTCTTCTTTCCGGTTAAAATTGTTCTTGTGTTTGAAAATTTCAATTGCTTCTCTCTGTGTCGTGTGTGAAAATGTTGAGTGTTGGCCAAAATCTGTGCCTCCTCAAACAGGATTTGATGGTCTCCAGGCCCCATTAAAGTATGTTCTGCTACCGAAGATTTTTCTGTTTGTCCTAGGCAGCAGTTCTTCTTGTGTTCTTTTATCCTTGTGTTGGTGGATCGTTTTGTGGTGCCACTGTAGACTTTTCCGTATTTGCATGGTATTCTGTATACCCCTGGTGTTGACAAATGGTTCCTCTTGTCCTTGGGGCCCCTTAGACTCTCCTGTATTCTTCGGGTGGGGCGAAATATCGGTTTTACTCTTTCATCGTCATCTCTTTCCCTATTCTATCCGTGATGTTTTTTATGTAAGGTAGGTATACCACTCCTCGTTGTTCCATTTCTCTGCCTCCCGTAGTTTTTTCGCTTTTCGTAGGGCCCTGTTGATCTCTTTTTTTGTATATCCATTTCTCTGTATCACCTTTTTTAAGTGTTTGTTCTCTTCCTGAAGATATTTCCCTTGGCAGATGCGTGTGGCTCTGGTAGCTAAGGTTTTAATCATTCCCCTTTTTTGGCTAGGATGGTGGTTGGAGTTATTGTGTTCCATTTTTCTGTTTAATGTCGAGAACGTCCAAGAAGGCAATACAATTGTTTTCTTCTTTTTGCATCGTGAACTGAATTTTTGGGTTTATGATGTTCAAATGTCGCAGAAATTTTTGTAGTTCCTCTTGTCCATGTTCCCAAATAACAAATATATCGTCAACGTACCTGTACCAATGTTTTGGCTTTTTACTTGCAGTTTTTATCGCCTTTTCCTCGAAATTTTCCATGAAGAAATTAGCCACCACCGGGCTTATTGGGCTCTCCATGGCTACTCCATCAATTTGTTCATAAAACCCGTTGTTCCACTGGAAGTATGTAGTGGTGAGACAATGTTCGTAGAGGGCTGTGATGTCTTCTGGGAATAGTTTCGAGATGTAATTTAATGTTTCCTTAACCGGAACCCGCGTGAACAAGGGTACGGCGTCAAAACTCACGAGTAGATCCGTGGCGTTGAGGGTAATAGTTCTGTTTTTCTATAATATGTGTTGAGTCTCTGGTCGTCGGTTTTCCTTACTATTTTTGCCGTGGGGTGTCCTTTTTGTTTTTTTGTAGGTGTTTGGATCCAGCAAATTCGTCATCTTCTCTATGTAGGCTTCTGTGTTCATGATGACCGTTGCATTACCTTTGCGGCCAGAACTAAACCTTTCTGGACCACGGCCAAATAGCCCGGAAAAAGCGCATTTGCACAAATACTGAACGCTGTTTATGACAATTGGAACAGACGTTCTAAACTCTGCATAAATGTCAACTGAAATCACATAAAAACATTTGTTATAAAATTACTGTTCTAATTTAGTTTAAAGTTTTTTTTTCAATAAACACTGGTTTCTTTTTTTTATTTATTAAAGCCGATTTATAAACCTGACGTTGCCTTTGCCGTTTAAAGTTGAGATCATTGTTCTTTGCTGTATATTGCGTTTATCAGCAGATTCAAACCTAAAACAACTACAATCATGATTATCCGTCAGTGTTTCGACCCGTGAAATTTGCTATTTACTTACAAACTGCAAACACAAACGCAAGTGAAGTTATTGAAAAAGACTGGTTTTATAGACTTCTTGTACAAAAATAATTATAATAGACAAAATACATTGAAAGCAAGAAAGGCAACGACATATAAATGAAAACTGACATATGCAAACTGACAAGTAAATCACTGGCAAAAAAACCTTCTATCAAATTTGAAAGCAAATTGTTAATTTATTGTAGCTAGGTAACTAATAATTAAATCTTGGTTAAATATGTATGTATTTATTGTTATGGTCAGTGGCAGTCATTGGCGTCAAATGAGTATGGATAGGGGTTCATTTTTCTTCATTATTTTGGACCTACCAAATATGGGTTTTTCTGAATTGTTGCATCCCCCTAATGACCCAGAATTTTTTTGTAAGGTTATATCACGACCACCCTGTATATTTCAATGTACTCCCAGTAAAGCATAGATATTACAATCGACGTACTAAAAGGATTGTTTGCACCATTACCTTCGAACGAACCCTTCCGCTGCTAGTGTTTATTTTTAAATCGAGAGTGATGAATTAAACGTCATCAAATCATGACGAATCCCTTTCCCGATATGTCTTAAAATTAATTCCTAGCGAAAAATCAATCACATTCGCATGTCGCTTTTTCCTTCTCACTCCGTTCCCTCTATTTTCGCAAATACTCTGAATTTTGACACTGAGCGATTGCCTCCCTCGCCGAATCCGACGCCTTAACTTGCCGAATCAAAATGTGTCAATGTGCATTTTTAAATTAAACGTCGAAGTGCGGAAGAGAGAAAGAGAGAAAGAAAAGCGTCTCAATATACACGACTCGAGCGAACTTTAATAGGAGACGTATTAATAACGTAATTTTAAAAAGCTTTTAACGGCTGAGGTGGGGAGGACGTGGGGTCGGGGGTGGGAGCGTTTCATTACGAGCAATGAAATTAAATTTTATTTCTCCCCGACCCCACCCACTTGACCCCCGCGACGGAATTATGTAAGGAGGAGAATTTCTGATTGCCCGAAAAGCTCTCAATTATTTTCGACACACAAAACGCTTTCAATTTTCCTTTTATTATCTTTCGAAAAGTCGAAACAAGGCAGAAGAGGTAGGGAGAAAGATAGAGATAGAAAGAGAGAGAGGGAGTACCGGTGAATTTTATTAAATTTCTGTTTATCTCCCAGAGACATCGAGGAAAACAATAATGCCTAAGCGACACCGTTTTGTTTATGAATTCTACAAGGAGATACGGCGAGTTTGGATTTTCATGGATTTCTTTGATTTACAGGAGTATTCATACTTGTATTGAAGTTAATTATGCATAAGTTTTCACGTTACAATATTTTACCGTGTTCGATCTTAATATATAATGTACAGGGTGTCTGGTGAATAGACGGAACACTGTCGGAAATACACAGGGGACATCAAATCTTTAATATGGAAGATCTATTAGTGCGCCTTGGCAATCAAATTAACTCGTTTGCCGCAGCGGCAAAAAACTTGATGCTCCTTTATGCCGTCATGCGTCCTATGCGCAGTCTACGCCAACGCTCTCGATTCCCTTGAGCTTGCGCACGCGTCTCCTCTATGCAGATACGCAGAAATACGCTTTACTCTAGAATGCCAATCAGTTCTGAACAATTTCACACCCCATGACTACATTGGAGTTTGCGCAGTGAATAATGTATTAAGCACGGAATATTTCACCGTGTCATCAGGACAGGTCTAAGGGTTTTTGATTTATCGTTCTTGAATCTGATATGAATAGTGTCGATATGAATATTTGCTTGAAGCGACTTCTTGGAGATGAGAATGTTCAGCTTATTTAAAATGGAACCCACAGATCAATTTGATTTTTCATAAAAAGGGAAAATTGTTCACGTACTATTTTCACTATGAATATATCTGAGTATACTGGCCACAGAGTGCTTACAAAACAACTTTTTTACTTCTTCACGGCAATATATGCAACGGAATGTATTCATTCTGTTACAATTTCATAACACATTGATAAGATTCCTTCAGATTGGGCTAGACATGACAAATATATCCTTTGTGTTGTATAATGTTTTTTTGACGTGATATACGTCTTATAAATCGGCGTGCGGGCTACCTACACATCTCAGAAAATATTGTAACGTTACGCCAGACCCATGTGTGCGAGCGAGAGCGAGAGCGAGAGCAAGTTAGCATTTTTCTTGCGACGCATCTATATCTCTCTTCCACTACTGCGTCGGAGTGAAAGATAAACCAGCAACACACAACCAATATGAGCATTGCGTTAGTAAGATGACGCAACTATATCCCTTCTACTTCCACCCCGTCGGCGGCGAGGGCGACAGCACACAGCACTTAGATGTATTGCCGACTATTATTTATAAAATTATCTGAATATTTATTGTGAATACCATTGCTTATTACTATTACAATAACAATTGCTGCAATAAGGTATTTAATTCTTGCATTTTAAATGTTCGATTAGCTATATAATATCAAATATTTGTTCTTGTATCGGACAACGAGTGCAGTAGGTTATGTTACGATTTCGAATAAAATATCATGATGAATGATATAAATGATCCTGTAAAAGGTCGACTGCTTTCATTTAGTATTCAATGTAAACAATTATCCTACGCAGCAATTCATGTAATGTTCAAGATATTAATGTTCAACTTCACACATGTCATAACTATGTGTCTAAAATGACCAGTTGGACCTGTCATTGCCATAGCATTGAATCTCAGTTTCAGTTTAATGTTAACCACAAACTTAAGTTCCAGGCTGAAGTGCATTTAAAAGGAACCATTTTCGTCAGCCGTCACTTAACTGTTCTCTGGAGGGATTTCTCCATAGAGCTCCCATCCAAGAGCTCCAGTCTTCTTGAAATGAGTATAAAGTAATAATACTATTACACCATTACTGTGTTAGATTTCATTAACTTTTCATTAATGCTTAATTACAACACAGGTTATAATTGGAAGTATTATTATATTGGTAATTGAATTACCTTTCTTCATAAAGACTGTTTTTGAATAACTAGAACAAGTACTTGTATTCAATTCAGTTGTAGGCGTTGTGCTTAAACTCCACGTAAAGTAAATTACTTCTGGAATTTTCCTCTATTTTCAGAAAAATACATCCATGCATTACATTTTTTCGAAACATAAGTCCGGAACTAAACTCACAATGAAAACAGTTATCAAAATACACAATGTTCATAAAAACAAAGGGGAGCCACCGAAAGAGCCGATAATGTTGTTCCTATAACTATTTCTGTTATATTATCGTTATTATCGAGTGTGCTTCTGAGGCGATGTTGCCAAATTTACTATTTTTTTCCAATTACCTGTCCTATAGTACCTATTCCGAACTCCAATTGAAAAATACCAACAGCAAAAAAAACTTGCAACGTTGAGGCAGGGAAAGACGCTCTGCGCATGTACAAGTAGTAAGTTTTTGTTGGCTATGTGCAGTCGTATAGCTGAATCTCTGTTATACTCATTGACGTTCTAGAGTTTATTATATTAATTTCATAGTATTATAAAATAATCGAAGCTTTGACATTTGCTGTGGCGAAGGTATATATTCTAAGAATTCACTAAATGTATGCGACACCCTAATGTAATTTCTGCTTCTATCCTTACGAAAATTGGTAGTCGATCCATTCTAGATGATATCGGAGGACTGGCCCATATAGAGCCAAGGTTTTTTACAATGGAAGAATTTGCACAGCACTGACCAAATTGGGTTCGATTATTTCAAGTAAACGCATCGTCAATGAATAACGTATCTCTTTTCCAACAAGCTCAAGAAAAAGTTGTTTCTATTGCAAAAGTTGTTATTAGGTCTCTGCTAACCATGAAAGGGAAAGATTTGTAAGACAACAATTACATAAGATGTCGGTGACTGACACAGGTGGATTGTCACACTAAATTGATTTTGTAATTGGAAAACCTCACATTATTACAACAAATATGGTTACGTATCAATTAGTTAATGTTGTTGTTGGAACACTGGTTGATATAGAACAGAACGAATAAAATGAAATTACTAGCGTGATGCTGATTTTTCCTAATAAAAAAAACTGATACACTTGTCAGAAAAGAAGCTGTAGGAATCATTACAGAATATAATATCGATAAACGAACCGTTCCTGATATACATTGAACCACAAGTATTTCCCTTGAGAAAAGCAAAATGTTTGTGTATAGAACCTTGTTCGGTAAAGCAGCTTCGTTGGCGGCACAACGACTCTGGCGGAAAGTTACGTCACTTATTTGAATTGGCGCTTGTTGCGGAGTTCGGGAATTCGGGAAACGGTTTAAAGTAGGTTTACCTCGGGCGCCAGATTTTTAAGGGTTACCTCCCTAAAGCCACGCGTGGGTTTAAACCCAGGAGAATGTCAGGGGGTCCGTGAAAATAAAAAACACAGTACAGGGAAAAATACGGGTGATTCTATATTACGGTCATTGAGTTATTTACAGAAGAAAATGAAATTAAATTAAAAGTGACATAAGAATATCGGGTCAACTAAAATATGTACATTTTAGTAACGGGGGCAGTTCGGCAGCGGGATGCAATGATTCGCTGGTTATTAGACTTTCGTAGAGGTTTGGCAACGGTGTGATCTCCGGAAATTCGGATTTCCAGTGGGAACCGGCAACATTGCACGCCGCATTCGATCGAACACCCGGGCTCATCTGGTTCGGGCAAAAAACGGTTCGGTTGTTGTCTACACTGACGAGAATATGTTAAATGAATGGAAATACGTATTGAGGAAATACGAGAATTAAAAGTTTCTATTTAAAACACTAATAATCTACCTACAAAGCGGGGAAATGTAAGTTATTAAAATATAATAGATAATTAAACGTGCAGAGTCAGCAGAGACGATTAGATGCAAGCGGAAGAAAAAGTAAGCGAAGGTGAGAGCGGAGCAAACAAGCAAGGGTGGTGTTAAGCCCTATAGGGCGGGCTCAAGGGCGGAAGCGGAAATCTAGCGTGCGGCTCGTAGTTAGAGTTAGGCCTTGTGGAATTGCGGTTAATTATCGCATTAAAGACGTCCTGGGAATACTTCACCGAGAACGTTTTACTACGAACTATTTTATGCGGGACAAGGAAAAGCCTAAGCCAAAGAGCAACAATACAAGCGGATTTTGAGTACTCACACTGGAAGATGAAACTATCGGCGGAGACACTCGTACCGAAGACTCAATTCGGGAGAGACGGGCGGTCGGGCGGCGGAGATTCTTTCGTGTCGCGAGAAAAGCAAATGACAGAACGGGCACTTGGTTCGGCGGAGAAAACATTCGGACTACTCGCGAAAGACGGGCGGTTGGCACTGCAGAGACACTCTAGGATTACTCACAAGAGCGGCCACTACACCCCCTACACACGATATTTTCGTTAATATTTAGAGCTCCCAGGGAAACAAGGAGGGGTAATTTGCAGCTCGTAATTAAAGAGACAACTGGTGGTGTTTTGTTTAAACTGGGTCTTAAAAATTTGCAGGTGTGACGGCTGAGAGACAATGGTTATTTATTTGAATTTACGGGTTTTCCGCAAACGGTAACAGAGGGAGACAATGGTTCTAGCCACAAAAATATACTTCATCACAATTGTTAGAGAGAGAAATAGCTTTACTATGATATTTGTATATGCCATGACTGTTTAAATATCTCCAAGAGCCCAGTCTGACGAGATAGCCTATGAGTATAATTAAACTCATTCTATTCAATTATTACATTTCGCTTTATAGCGAGTTAGTAGTATTGAAGGTGTGTTTATATTTAACAGTCATGATGATCATGATTTTATCATGAACGAAGAACTCATTCATTAGTTTTGACTTTCCAAGAAGAATTTAAGGGTATCCTTGAATACGCTTGATATTTTGAAAGACATAATTACTAATTTCATTATATCGAAGAACGGATTGGCGATATTAACTTGAAATTGTCAAAGTCTTAAAAAATATGTTATCATACCATAATTGTGTTTCTCATAAAATTGTCTATTCGTTATTATCAGAAATAAGGTTTTCTTATGAAAATGTCAGCGAAATTCATAATTTATGTTGCGTAGTAAAATTTAGTTAGGAGGGTTTTAGAGCTGTGAGATTTGCGATATATCAAAACAAAAACATAGCCCAAATCACTACGAATAGGATTGAACTTACAATACGAAGTACATGTGAACTAAATCTTACATCAAGCGGCTATCGGTTACATAGGTTTTTCTTAAGTTAAAATTGGTGATGGGAGAGATTTCGTTATAATTATTTTGTATATTTCACCATATAAAACGGTCAAATTTTTAGAGTCATTTAGTCATGTAAAGTCGCGAAGGTGCGAGGATTTTAGAAAATGGTTTAGACTAACTTTCGATGATTTTAACAGGAGATATTAATGTTAATTTTGCAACAAGCGATACAATCCTTTTAACAAGATTCCATGAGCGAATAATTCATTTGAGAATCGATAAAGAACCAACTGAATCAATAACAGATATGGAACGACAATCGATGCTATGGTTTCAAGATATATTGATATCATTACGTCTACTACTTTAGTTATACACTTTAGTAATCGTTGGCCAATCATTTCCTTATTACCGTCTAATACACTTTCAAGAGATACCATTACAGAAATCATAGGAAAATACATAAACGGATATCCCGTAGTTCCATTATACAGCAGTCTTTATCAAAATCATTTACTTTCTTCTATTTGTTTTCGTTTATTCTATACATATATATATATATATATATATATATATATATATATATATATATATATAGTAGTGAAATTCGCGACGGAACAAATGTACAAAAGAAAATTATAGACTTACCCGTCTATTCCGCTAAGAAACAGTAACCACCGACACATGTTTCAGCTTATTAGCTTCGTCAGGGTGGTATAACCAAGCTCTGAATGACAACGATGTTTGACACTTGGAAAAAAAAATTATACAACTCAAAGAGAACGCAATCAGTAGGCAGCAAAGCACTTTTGCGTCTGTAAAGGAAAGATCCTCCCTTCGAGGACAACAATCCATAGGTGACGCGGTGGCCAGCTATAGGCAACTGTCACGAATCTTTTGTCGAAGGAAATTTAGTAGTGAAATTCGCGACGGAACAAATGTACAAAAGAAAATTATCGACTTACCCGTCTATTCCGTTAGGAAACGGTAACCACCGACACGTGTTTCTGCTTATTAGCTTCGTCAGGGTGGTATAGCCAAGCTCTGAATGACAACGATGTTTGACACTTGGAAAAAAAATTATACAACTCAAAAAGAACGCAATCAGTAGGCAGCAAAGCACTTTTGCGTCTGTAATGGGAAGATTGCTGCCTCCTGATTGCGTTCTTTTTCAGTTGTATAATTTTTTTTTCTAAGTGTCAAACATCGTTGTCATTCAGAGCTTGGTTATACCACTCTGACGAAGCTAATAAGCAGAAACACGTGTCGGTGGTTACCGTTTCTTAACGGAATAGACGGGTAAGTCGATAATTTTCTTAGTATATAGTATATACACAATACTATGCAGTTATATTATATCATTTATTATTATACATTATTTCTATAAATCTAAAGCATAATATTTTACACAATAATTTTAAATAATATAACTAAAATAATAAAATAATATTAAAAATATTATTAAAAGAATTTTTTATATTGCTCCACATTCCTTGATAAGTATTTAAATAGTTAGGAATTCTTATAACAACTTATAGTAAATCCACTGAGAAGAAAACATCCATGAAACGAGAAAAAGTAGTAAACACCTAATACACGTCGTTTTACACGTCCACGTCGGTGGAAAAGTCATAAAACTTTTGGCGAGAATTGTTGATGTACAGAGTCGGTTCTGTAAAATTAAAAAGTTTAGTTGTCTGATCTATGGTTGTCTGTTTAACAGCGTTCAGTAAAGTCGTTGTCGGTGATAGTGGACTTTTAGTTGATGGTTTATTTTAACGTATCGTTATTATTATACAGAAAAGAAAGAAATGAACATCCTTAGTAAAAGATAAATTATAGCCAAGGCGATGATTTTTAATGCGACCATGTACTTATCAGCTAGCTGGTCGCGCGCTTTGAATTTCGACGTGTTTGTTTCATGGAAGTTTTCTTCTCGGTGGATTTACTATAGTTTTTTTACACTTGCCGAGCGTCCCGTCAACTCCGACTTTTTTTATACTATTTTTTATTTTGGTTTCAGTTTAAAAATATACGTGGAAACACAATCCCAGAAAATATCTCAAAATCTTCAATACACGTTTCATTTCTCTGATGTTTAATGACTGTTAACTCTAACAATAACATAATATAAGGATCATTGATTATTTTAAATTTAATTAGGTACCTAGGAAATATTCAGGTTAACAACATTATATTGTAACTCCATTAATTCGAACGAATTAGGTCATTCCTCAAAATTGATTAGATTGATTTTACAATAGTATATTAAATTTAATCTATAATATCAATGAGAAATTTTTGCAAATATAAATAGTGCCTACTGCACCCACGGCAGATGCGCCAAATTAAATCCTCAAGTTTTATCTTCTGATAAATAATTTTTTCATTCCATGCAACTTCCTGAGAATCAGTTAACTAAACTGAAACCTGTTTAAGTTTATGCAATCATATGTTATCTATGTGATATATGTGCAAAGGTTACAATAGGTAAAAATTTTAGTGTGTAAAATATCTAAACAGTAGTCTTCGTATAAAAGAAGCGTTGAAATTATTTAAATAAATCAGTAGTATATTAATTACGTTCAATTAACAAATGCGCGTAGTTTGTTCTAGATCCAATTCCCATGAAGCTTCAGTCGATGTGTGGGGCTACACACTAGGAAAACGAATACTTTTTACAGCAATTTAAAGACAAGACAATTTTTCAAAGCATATACAACAAAATTTATTCCTTTAATTTGTCTTCCAAAAACAAGAAAATTTGAATTATACCGTAATAGTACTAACTTTTTTCGAGTTTCATCGTTGGAATATTCTTGATTACGCTGTATCTTATACCACATTTTCGTTTATAAATAACTTACCCTGCACATTTCTTTAGGAAAATGTGCTCATTTCCACCGTAAATTCTAAACAATCTTCTTTGCCTCTCCGACTCCATATTAATTAAGATTTCTAAGGTTCGAACGTTTAATTGATACCCACAAATTTAGTAGACATTTAGTTCCCGTTTATTGGTCTATTAAAGCGAATTCCTCTAATGGATCAGCGCTGTCACTCAGGAACTCGAAAAAGATAGGGATCGATGCGGATAGAGACGTTATAGGCTCCATTTAGTTTTTTAATAATTGTTTTCTTTCTCTGTTCTATCCGTCTGTTCACCTCCATAGGAAAAGTTATCTGCGAAGAAAGTAATTTGAAGCAGTGAGAGGCGCGGATAATGGGATAAGGATCTACTAGGTGTTTATTTTAATCGGATTGTCATTTTAAGTTGTAAGTGAAGAAATTCTTAATGGAAACATCCTTTGGGAATTTGAGGATATTTCTGGCAGCTTCAGTGAATTTAAAACACCCGATAATTTCGAAAAATCCATAAAATCAATCAGTTACATGACAATTTAGCTACTTGCTCACGTTGAAATTAATGCGTTCAACTCCAGCTAACCTAAGTTGGTTTGAAAAAAAAAAAATAACTTAAAAGAATTATCTAATTTAATTAAAATTTAAGTTTAAACAATGAACCGCGTCGTTTGGATATTGAACTGTGTAGTAAACGAAGGGCCTCAGAATTGGCCACATATTTCTCAAAAAAAAACTTCAGCAAACTGGAAATATTTATAGTAATCCATATATCCGTTACATATTTCTGAAGTTGCTGAACATGTTGAAGTGTCGAAACGAGAGGCGTACACCAACTTTAGCAAAAGTTTAATTGAGAACCTTGTTACCGGTTTCGACCCTTCAGTCATCTTCGCGGTTTAGAAATTAAAGAAAGTTTCAGAAGTTTCAGGGACATACAATTTAATTAGGCAATGAGAGATTTACAAAGATTAAAAAAAATTCTAAATGGTTTAAAAAGAAGAGAATTATAAATTAAACTAATATAAAGGATCTTCATGAACATCTTGGGCTGGGCATATTGCTAGAAACAACAACAACTGGAGCAGTAAAGTGACTAGATGGAGACCTTGGGGCGAGAGAAAAACGGTGATTCCCATCTCGGCACAAGAAGCAGGTAAATGATAAAATTATACCCCAACTCGGCATACATCTAGGCAGGTACCCGATTCTACAGTGCCCATCTCGGCATAGGGTGATGCCCATAGAGTGATCCTTGCCCCCTTGCGTTTCCAACGTACTTTCGAGCGTATCACATGACGTTCACTCGCATACGGTGTGCTGCGTATAGTAGGTTTCTCAAATATTATGAATTTTGCGCTACAGTCAAGTACCATTATTTTCGAAAATACCGTATTATCAAGAAGGTGCCTCCCAGGTTTATGCCGAGTTAGTGAGATATTGTTGTAGTGTGTACCTGCTCGATCCGTTGTGCCGAGATGGGTTATTAGAAATTGATCGACAAGGTGTCGTAAAATTGACCGCTTTAAAATGTGTCGAGATGGGATACACCCGAGGAAAAGCGTTGGCAGACCTCAACTGCGTTGGTACGACGATATAAAGCGCACAGCAGGTTTAAATTGGTATCAGGTTGCACAAAACAGGGAAACCTGGAGAACAATGAGAGAAGCCTATATCCAACAGATAGAAAACGGCTAGAAGGAAGGATGAACATCTACAAACTTATCTGTAAGCAACGTATGTCATGTACCGGAATGAAAGAGTACAATTGACAGTTGATAGTTGTCAAATCGTCTCATATATGGAAGGTAAAATATGCATATATTAGTTGGTCATAATACACGTGTATGTAGTGCTACTGTATGTAAATTTGAGAATACTTAAATACTGTGACACAAAAAGGGAGCACCTTACCCAAAAGACGAGACCATTAGCGATATATATAAAATAGTCCTTCCATCTTTTAGTTGCAGGTCAAGAAATAAAATATTTGAATAAAAGATGTTTAAAGTGGTTATGTTAGGTTTCTTATTCAGCAAATTATCGTTGATATTAATGTGTCATGTCGAGGAAAGGTCTCTTGAATAAGTTTCTCTCTGTGACAAGTATGCTAACTTCTTCAAAATTGGCTGGATGTTCAATAGTTTTAACATGTTGTGATAAAGCACAAGCATATATCCTTACTCTTATGTCGCTTTTATGTGACGTTATTCTAGATATTAAGTTTCTGGACGTCATCCCAATGTATGATTTTTCACAAACAGAGCAGTCAATTTTGTACACCATATTTATTTTATCTAAGGGGTAAGTTTGTTCCTTTAATTGACAGTGAATTGATTGTACTTTGTTTACTGTTCTGTTTGCCAAAATTATATATATATATATATATATATATATATATATTTCTGGAGCCTTCCACTTCAAGAGATTAAGCTTACGACACACCTGAGCCACCGTGGCCAAGTTGTGATATACGAAAATGTACCTATAGACAGTATTGACCTTCCCTAAGCTTGGAATCAACTTTCGAAAGTTCCATGGCAGTGTTACGTGTATGTTATTTTGTTTTATAAATTTTCTCTGAAAATTATTGCAAAAGCAATAACCAACTCCGGAGAGCTTACTTACTTGAAGTTCTATATTTATTGAATTTCAGAGCATGATGAGGAGAAAGTAATACTAATAGAGTTGTTTACTTCGTTTGATTAATGTTTAAAGAAACCATGGAAACCTCCAACTGCAATTGGTCCCATAGTGATCAGCTAGTAGAATACGATAATAGCTTTGGTACACCTTTAATTGAACTGAACCATTACGGATTACGTCTCACCACCTATTCAATCAACTGTATTGATCAGAGCTACGTTTTAACGAATGGATGAATAAATACAAATCAATCTGTCCAGTGACTGGGGACTTTCAAATTTTCTATACTAAAACATAATTCTGTAGAATCTAATTATAAGTTATTAAACGTTTCAGAACAACATAACACAGTTTGCAAATGTTCTGCGGACGTATATCCTAAAGAGGTATAACCTTTTCACAAATATACTAATTAGCGGATCGTACCATCTCTTTTATATTTCTCGGAAAATATTTAATAAAGTGGTATAAATAAATTCGTCAATAATACATTCAATACGTTTTATATCTAAAAATAAGTCATAGGTGTGGAAATCGCATTTTGTTCCTCTTTAAAATGACACCCAACTCGATGGATTGTAAATTTAAATAACGCTGAAATAATTTTTTAATATGTAATTCCATATATGATGTTCATCTAATTGATTAGATTCATACTGGTTACATAAATAATTCATTGATTTTCGACCATGTAGGAAGTTAAATGGTTTATATTTATTATATAATTATTTATTTTACGACATATTTACTTTTCACTAAGTAACTCATCGAGTAAGGCATCGTTTCGAAGAACAGAAAATGACGATATGTCCAACGGGCTACATTCTCATTTTTTTTTATAAATATTCGATAGTAGAATAAATACTTAAATATTGAAAAAAATTTTTGGTGGATTTCAGTAATTTTATAAAAATCGAAACCGACAAGTGTACAGTGTCTTTCAGTACCAATTTAGCCAAAAATGTTATAAAACTTTAAAAAACACACTCGGTAGCTAATCAAATATTTATGTTACTACAATTTTTTAAAAAAAATATTATGTGTATAGGGTGCTCTTTAATGAAAATTTTCGAAAATGTTATTACCTTCTCTTACAGATCTTCGTTAGTAGAATAAACGATCAAAGTTTGCAGGAAAATATTGTAAAGGATTTGGAAAATTTTCCAAATGCGATAAATAAAACGGATACAGTGTCCTTTATACAGAAGATTTAAACACAGGTATTATGGAATCATATATATGATGTATACTCATAAGTAAAATAAACATTGATTGCCAATAAAAGTACAATATAGTGAAGACGAGAAAATTTCGAAAAACCGGAAAACGACGAGAATACTGTGCCCTTCAGAAAGGATTTAGAAAACTGTTATTAAACTCTATTACCACCAAACGATAGATGAATAGGTACAAAATGTTTAAAAAATATTGGTCAGTAGTTTGGAAAAGTTTCGAAAAATCGAAAAACGACCGTAGTACTTAGGACCATAGTATGGACTTAGTACCGGGCGTACCGAAGGACTTCAGGAAAGATTTTTCTTGCCGATCATACTAGGGAGTTATGGTGTATGACCAAGTCTGAATTGGAATTTTGAAAACATCTAAAAATCTTAATTAATCAAATTCGAAAAATCGACCTGATAAGATTGCTTCTCATATTGGAAGTGCCTGATCAGAAAAATTAAAAAACGATTCTGATCATTATTATTATCGTATCGCCGTATTGATTGTATTATCATGCGCTCTACTATAAACCATCTCATTTTTTGAGATATACAAAAGCAATGGTGTCATCCGAGTCTTCGAGTTAGTAAAATCTCCTAAAAAATATCTCCAAAGGGGACAAATGTTCTCTTTAAAACTTTGTAAATTACCTTGACGCGGCTTATATCTCACTCATTTTGCTCCACGTAGATCAAGAAAGAAATTAGGGAATGGAGGTCGAGGGGCGTCCCATGATTTGTTAAAATAGTTCCAGGATGGCAGCTTGGTCGGTAACCCACTCGGCCCAAGCAGCTTACGCAGCTGTTGTTGATACTGACTCAGCTGGGATTTCATCAGATTATTCAACTAAAGCAGATACTCATTCGACCCGGTTATCAGCTCGATGCGTTAAGAGAGCGGTTTACTCAGCTATGATTTCCATTGACTCAGCTAAGGAGGCAGTTAAATAAGTTAGGAAAGCGACTTGATTAACTAGATACTAGACATTCTCGGAGAAGGTATTAGCTCTAGCAGCCAGGATAGAAGCTTACACAACTATACTTGCCAAGAACCCGGCATGGACTGTAACACAACGCAGCATAGAGAACAGCTAACTTAACTATGGCTGCCACTCATTCAGCTTGGAACGTGGCTTGGAACGGTAGCAGCTTATGAGATTAGAGCAGACACTCTCAGTGAGGGCATTAGTTCACGCAGCTAAGAGAGCAGCTTACTCATGTATAACGGTCCCTGACTCAGCTAAGACTGCAGCTTACGCAGATAGTACCTTAGGTTATGCAGCTACCAAAAATTTAATCGGCGACGACAAATCTTACTCGGCCCGGACAGCAGCTTAAATATCTATGGCAGAGAATAACTTATAGGGTTTGCGTTTGCCTTCTGTATGTACTATGTACTGTATACCATATACGGAACTTTTCTATTGAAACGCGTGTCCCGAAATCAACAAGAGCAAAAGAGAAACTTATGGTAGTTCGTTAGTACGACAGAGAAGGATGTTTTGCAACGTTGCCGGCCGAGCAGGCAGTCCAAGTCAACTCGTATCGTGGTCGCGTATCGTTTTACACTTTCGGATGTGTGCGGTACAGTGTGCGGAGCGGTGACTGTGATGTTTCGCCAGCTAGCAACATCGCAAAAGTTCGTACTCTGTTTCGCCAATGAGAAATATATGGCCTCTCTTTCGCTCTTATGTTTATAGCATCCTGGGACTCTGTAGAAACGGTCTGTATACTAAAATGTCCTTTACTCTCCGCCTTATTCCGCTCGCTAGCCTTTCTGCCTAATAATAACGTCTTGCCAAAACTGAATACTGCACGTTTTCCTCGCTTTTCCGCATTTAGTTATTTTTCGCGACTCTTTGTAAATTATTTCTCGTACTTTCGACACTTAGAATAATTTAGCATTCTCCGTATTTCCACGAATTGTAATATATTTTATAAAAACAAGTGTTTTCGATACTTACAATAATTTTACATTTTTTTGTTGTTTGGCATTCTCCGTATTTTTTAACACATAGAGTAATTCTGTATTTTCCGTATTTTAATACTACTTATACTAATTTGGCATTTTTCGCATTTTTCCACATTTACAATATTTTATATTTTTTATATTCTTTGAACTTATATTAATTTGGTGTTTTCTTCATTTTTAACAGTTAAAACAATTTTTCATTTACAGCGTTTTCAAAGCAGCGTAGTTTTATATTTTCCACCTTTTACAACATTTAGAATAATACTATTATTATTCTAATTATTCTAATTATATTCTAATTAATAATAATTATTCTAAAGTAATTATTATTGTCGTTTTCCAATAAAAAAATAAACTGGTATTTATAAAGCCGGTCGGTCACTCTGGTTTTTTGTTACTCAATTAGAAACATCTCGTTTTAGTCTTACTTCTTACTTTAAATCATTCGTACGAAATATAAATACTTGTAAGCAGATAGTTTTTTCTGCCTCTCTTTCTTTCCGTTTCACTCCGAAATGTAAATATCATTTTGTTTCTACAATGTTGCCGCTACCTTTCTAAAATAAATTAATCTGAGTATTTTTCGACCCATGTTTCATTTTTACGGCCAACCCTGGCATTCTCCTGAGTAATTAAACTACTTAGGGATACTACCAAGGGAGAAAACCCTACAAATATGGCGCCCGAGCAAAAGCGACACGTAAACCGTATAACCGAATTCCCGAACTCCGCTCAAGCGCCAAATTCTTCAGGTAACTTAACCTTTAATAAATAATGGGCATTACAATCTTAAACACAGTGAAAATTTTAACAGGAATGTAAGTAATTCACGCATTGTTATAGACAAAGATCCCTTGGGCATTTGAAGAAACTTGTTAGAGCATTATTTCCCAAATGATTTGTGAACAGACCGAATTATCTCACGAAGTGTGAAAATTTTTAAAAAATATAGTATATACCAACCTTAAAAATTTAAAAAAACATTTAGTAACTTATAGGTACACAGATTTTGCAGAACACACTTGGTGTGTTCCGGAAGCTTGTAACATTCACATGACCAAAATAAATATGTATTTATTAAGGCGTCGTGAAAAATATGCAGTTTCAGAAATTGTAAATAATCAAATTTAAAAAATTTCGATTTTCGAAATAACACATATTTTATTGTGCAGGTGGAAAATTCTTATACGAGTATGAACATGTCTGAAAATTTAGCTTGAATCTGATGGAAGAACAATTTAAACAAGTAAATTTTAAAATGAGTTATAAAGTTTACGTTTGGGAAAATTAGAATGTGTGGAAAAAATATCAGTCTTTTACCTTACTATAACTTTCCAGTTCAGTTGTAGATCTAGAATTCAGTTGAATTTACGAGATTTCAGCTGATTAAAATCGATTTTATAACCTGAAAATTCTTCATGTTCTCTTTTCTCTCTTTCCTTATATTTCCAGCTTATTCAGTCTAATTCGGTTTATAATTCCAGCATAGCCTCCACCATTCGATCCCTGTGAGTGTAAATCAGGCATTATCACGATAAATATAACGTAGTGTATCGTCTCCGAAATTGGACATATTTATGGTAACCTTCAGCGTAGGATTTACGGCGTTTTTGTAGCCGCCAGTATATCGGATCAAATCGTCGCCACAGTCTCCTGCTTAGTGCGGATCTAATTGCGACAAAAACAAGGAAAAAGAAATTAGACTACGAAAGAGGCGCAAAAGATCAAAAGGTATCAGGCCAGCTCATTTGGTTAATTGGTTGTATGATCTGGATGGGTAGATTAGTTTGCCAACGGGAGAAGTATAAAGCAAATCATGTTTTGCTTGTTTCTTTGTTACAGTCGCTATGTTCTTTTGTTGTGAGAAATCACAGAAAATTATTATGCTGCAAAAACATTGTTCGAACTAAAATATAAGTTCGAATAAATAGTGTAAGCAAATATTAGAACATATATCGCTTATTTCAATAATGCACATATGCTCTCATGAGAATGTATATAAAGTTGGCGGACCACCTCCTCAGGCCGGCAAAACAAAATAGTGGAGATTTTTTTTGTAGCTTTTGAATAGCCGGAGCAACAAAAGGTGGGCTAACTTAATATTAAGTTAGCGGCTATAACTCATACACGGAATGTAATACGATGCTCTGGTTTGCGCAGGAATTTGTGTCTTTAGAAGTACTTGAAAGTCACTAAGCCAAAAAAATTTTTGGCCACATTTGGCCAATTTTGGCCAAAAATGACAAGATATTCAATTATCACTCGCAGTTCAATTTCGCGATTTAGTAGGGATCTTAAAAATCATTTGGCATTGAAAACCTTTTGTTAATTGGCCGAAAAAGCGGGCAAAAATTGCCAGAAATGGCCAAAAATTCGAAAATTACTTATTTCAGCCAAAACATGGGAAACCCTGTATATACGTCGACAGGTAGAACATGTGGTACACAGAGAGCTCAGAGAAGCTAGCAGGGGTCAATAAAAAATACCCAGAAATGGCCAAAAATTCTAAAATATCTTATATCGGCCAAAACGTGCTAAATCCTGTATATACCTGAATTGTTCGAAAATGCGGGCCATCGGAATTCCAGCAACAATGTGGAGGTTTAAGGAGACTCTGTCAGACACTAAATGTCACTTTGCACAGCGGGCCTGTGGAGCTACAAATTCTAAAAGGACTTATTTCGGATAAAACGTGCTAAATGGTGTATATACTTAAACAGTTCGAAAATGTGGGTCCCGGAATTTTCAGATGATTCAGAATTTTCAGTGGGTCCGGATATATCGATATATACGGAAACAAGATGCTTGAATGACGCAAAATTACCAACTATTCAAAACCAGGGCTCGGAAGATTTGCCTGATATTACCTTTCATGAGGTTGAAGCTGCGTTGATGGAGATGAAAAATAACAAGGCACCAGGAGAAGATGAGATAGTGATTGAACAGATAAAGGCAGGAGGGCGAACATTGATCCAAGCTATATGTAAACTATTCAACCTATGTTTGTTCGAAGGACAAATTCCATCAGTGTGGAACAACGCAATAATCACCATCATGCACAAGAAAAGAGATATTGCAGACTTAAAAAATTACCGTCCCATCAGTCTGTTATCTCATCTATATAAAACGTTAATGAAAATCATAACAAAGAGATTGACGAATAAGTTAGATTTTTATCAACCTGTAGAACAGGCGGGTTTCCGAGCGGGCTTTGGTACTAACGACCATCTTCAAACAATGAAAACCCTTATTAAAAAATGCGTGGAATACGACCAACCTTCAGTTCTAATTTTTGTAGTCTTTGAGAAAGCATTCGACACTGTCGATCGGTCAAAAATGCTCGAGGCGTTAACTGAATGCAGAGTCGATCACAGATATATCACTCTTATGAAGAACATATACGCTGGAGCAACGTCATGTATGAAACTTCACAAGTACACGAACACGTTGCCAATCAGAAAGGGGTGTGAGGCAAGGAGGTAAAATCTCTCCAAAGTTATTTAACACCCTCTTAGAATATGTGTTCAAGAAGATCGACTTCCACGATGTGGGTATTAAAATAGATGGTCGAAATTTAAACCATCTTCGATTAGCAGATGGCATCGTTCTGATAAGCAATAGTTTAGACAAAGCAGCTAAAATGCTTGATAGGCTGCACAAGGCTTCATTAGATGTAGGCCTTAAAATCAATGTGGCTAAAACTAAAATCATGACAAACCTTGTTACCAACCAAAATATACTTCTATGTGATTCTCAAATTACACAAATTACATCTTACATGTATCTCGGCCACGAACTACGAATACATAGAAATAATCAAACTTGTGAAATTATAAGAAGAATATCACTAACTTGGGCTGCCTTTGGGCGACTTGGTTATATATTTAAAGAAAACTTTCCCCTTTGCCTCAAACGTAAGGTGATTGAAAGCTGTGTCCTGCCAGGTTTGACCTATGGAGCCGAAACCCTGACTTTAACTAAAAACTCCTTGAGAAAAATAAGAGTGGCTCAGAGAGCCATGGAACGTTCTATGATGGAAATATCATTAAGAGATAGGATTACGAACGACTACATTAGGAGATAAACGAAAGTTACAGATTCTGTTGAATGGATAGCTTCCCTAAAGTGGAACTGGCCTGGACATGTCGCCCGTATGAGGGATGGAAGGTGGACTAAAATACTACTGGAGTGGAGACCACGACAAGATGCCACACGCAGTACAGGACGACCTCCTACTAGATGGCGAGACGATCTGAAACGCTTCAAAAGCAATTGGATGCAGGAGGCACACGTTGGAAAAGTATGGACAAAGTTACGGGAGGCCTATGTTCAGCAGTGGACAACTATGGTTGTGTGATGACGATGATGATGATTGAATATAAACTGAAGTAGCTGTTTGTTTACAGAAAGAACACACTTGCTTATCATTCTGCATATTTGTAAATCGCAACTAATATTCTTTAAAGACATTGCTTAACATCGCAACAATGTATTGAATGATTTAAGTATAGAAATACTTTATATTCCGCTTATTTCTTTCCTGTCCTTTCTGTAATTTCTTTTTTTATGACGCCATCAAAAATTATGGAATATAAGTATCACACAAGGAATATGAATTGAAGGAATATATTGCCCTCGGCGTAGATAGTATTCCAAGGGATATCATTCATTTGTTTGGCGCAGTTCCTTTCTTAATCGTTTCGCAAGAACTCATAGAAAACTAAAAATCTGCAAAAAGCATTAATTAAAATGTATTTTGCCGATGCTAAACGTTACAATGTATCGTACTGTAATGCGAGAAGTAAACAACGCGACACCAACTACGACGCGTAAAGACAGCTGCACGAATTTTCCCGGAATGTTGTTTACGAAAAGCAATTAATGTGTGACCTTCTGAACATTTCCTGCCTAGGCGTTCTAAAATGTACGAGAAGGATCTCGATTATGGTTGGGGGTGTATATATAAGGGGGCTTGTGATCGAGGGAGTTAGTTAGAAGTAGAGAAGCAGACGTGAACGCGACATACGATCCGAAAGCGGAGCAGTACAAATAAATTATGTAGTGTCTAGTCTAGTGTACAAGTAGTTTAGTGTGTTAAATAAATTAGTGTTCAATTAATGTAAATAAATTATAAAATAAACGTTACATTGGTGTCAGAATAGCGGATCATGAAGAAGTTACGCGAATTAAAAGTGGCCGAGTTAAAAAAAGAACTCGAAGAACGGGAATTGGAAACAGGAGGGAAGAAGACCGAACTCCAGGACCGACTCTCGGCATTTTTGAAAGAAAATGGCCAGGACCCGGAAGTTTTCGAGTTCGAAGACGATGACATCACGAAGCAAATCGGTGCCCAGAGGGAAGAAATCGCCGCCCAGAGGGAAGACATCACTGCTAAAATCGCCGCTCAGAGGGAAGATATTTCTACCCAAATCGCCGCCCAGAGGGAAGATATTTCTACCCAAATCGCCGCCCAGAGGGAAGATATTTCTACCCAAATCGCCGCCCAGAGGGAACATATTTCTACCCAAATCGCCGCCCAGAGGGTAGATATTACTGCACAAATCGCTGCCCAGAGGGAAGAAAGCGCCGCCCAGAGGGAAGACATCACTGCTCAAATCGCCGCCCAGAGGGAAGACATCACTGCTCAAATCGCTGCACAGAGGGAAGACATTACTGCTCAAATCTCTGCCCAGAGGGAAGAAATCGCCGCCCAGAGGGAAGATATTTCTGCTCAAATCGCCGCCCAGAGGGAAGAGATAACCGACCAGATTGAGGCTCAGCGTAAGGAGACTGAACAGAAGATCAAGCAGTTGGAAGAACGACTAGAACAACTCAGTAGCGGCGAGAGGAAGGAAGACGATATTGAACAGAAGACGAAGCAGTCGGAAGAACGACTAAAGCGAGTCAGTAGCGGCGAGACGAAGGAAGAAATAAAGGCGCTCGTTCAACAGAACTCGATATCCACCAATCGAGTGGAAGTCAATATAGGAAGTCAATGGAAATTTATTTTGTTAATTTTCTAAATAATTATGTCAATATATTGGGGCTATAATACGAAGAAAACCTTCTTTTTCAGATAAAGGGCAAAAATTCTAAACAATAATATTATATTTTTTCATTATTAACATAACTATGTTAAAAAGTGAAGAGAAATTCACGTCGACTAGTAAATTTCACGAAAATTTTTTTATATCTTGACATCATAAAAATTTTTTGTAATGTATTACGGTTTCGTAAATTATTTTTCTAAAAATAGCTATTCCTCTCGAAATGAAAATTTTATCTATTATTATCTACTCGAGTTTTCCATAAATGTCACTAGAAAACCCTGAATAGTTATGCACAAAGGAATAAGGTACTTTTACTCCATCGAGCACTAAAAATCATATTTAATCTAAAATTGGTTCATTTTTGCACTAATTTTAACCACTGTATCAAATTTAGTTTAAGAAGTGAATATGGCTCTGAAATCAAAGTTTGTTCTATAAGTAATGAAAAGTTATTTCATTTTTCTAGAAGTTTGACGTCTTCTATCTTAAAAAAGCAGCGTTTTTATGAAAATGTGTCAGAACACATTTTTTCCAATTTTTTTGCATATTATAGGCAACGTCATCGTCCCATAAAATTTATGCCAGTTGTCAATAAACGCCCCGTAGAATTGAAAACATTGCTTTAACTTCATCAATATTTTGTATGCTTCATAAGGTGAAAAGCAACATTTCGCTAATTTTCGTTGCAGTTAGTTGCTATGGTTAGTTGCTATGGCAAAAGAAATTCCTCATCAGAATTCAATATTCTTTGTTGCATTTGTTTCTTTCGAGGCGTTATTAAAAATCACGCAATTAAAAAACATTGAAGTCTGATGAGGCATTTATTTTGCCGTAAGCAAAATATTGCTTCCATATAATGTTTACAGATAATACATTGCCACCGCCAATAGTTCTAGGAATCAGCTATATTTATTTGTCTCAGTTATTATGTTCATTCGCAATAAGGTTTTAATCACAATCACAGTAAGTTAACGTGCTGCATTTAATATTAAATTCGAGATGAATTAATATTTTACTAATGAAAATTTGTGCACTGCCTTATAAGAAATGGTAAAAATTAATATGTTATAAGGGTATGAAAATCGTGGAAAGTTAGAAATGGGAGCAATACTTTACTGAATACAGAAATGTAGAGAAGAATCATATTTCGCTTATTCCTTATGTTACAACTAATTTGTCCACAGCCTCATAAGAAACAAAGATAAATAAACTTATTGTGGAACATAGATATGCAAAATGGGGTATGGATTGAAATAATATATTGAAAATATCGAAGATATAGAACTATGTATTCCGCTTATTATCTTGTTGGAATTATTTTGTTCATGGTTCATGAGAACCTACAGAACCCTAATATTTTTTATAGTGCAATGAACGTGAGCTGAAATAACACTCAGCTGAAGGAAATACAAAACATAAGTGCCTCTCATTCCACATATCTATTGTAACGCGAAATGTAAACAGCAGAGCGAAATGTGTTTACTCCTGTTGGACCTCGGCGGCCAGTTTAAAAAGCTCCGTAATTGTGGTAATAAAGGATGAATGATTTATTACCTATCCGACCTCCTAGACCTTTCTGGTCTAGAAAGGATGTCTTTCTTCTGGTCTTTCTGGAGGTGTAGAATACATTATGGGGGGCTATAAAAGTGAACGATGCGGACGAAGGAGATTATTATTAGACGTGAACGCGACACAGTAAACAAGCGAAAAACGGAGCAGTGAAATAAATTAAAATTTAAGAGTGATATAATTTAATTAGAAGGAAATAGTTAAGTGTGTTATATAAATTAGTTTAGTAATAGTCTAAGATAAATTAAGCAGTGTGTAGTGAATAACTAGGATAGTGTATATAAATTAGAAAATAAATGTTACACTATTTAATGTGTTGCAAAACATATTTTTTAACTAAAGCAATATTTTGAAAACATAAAAGATATCAATGCATATTATTCCGATTATTCCCTTAATTCGTGTAGGTTGTCCATGGCGTATTGAGAATTCTTGGAATGTTAATGTTCTCGAATGAACTTGAGTCCAAACAGAATTATGATAGCAGCAAAAGCATGAACGCAATATAATAGGTTACTTTTCATAACTTATATGTTCAAGGTCTCATAATAGATCATAGAAGGTGAATATGGAACAAGCATAAGTTGAAAGAATATATTGCTTTCGGCCAAAGAATCAGTGCAGTATGATACGTTTTCTCTCTTATTGCGGTTTCTTTATTCATTGCATCATATGAAATTATAAAAATATATGTTGCAGATAACTGTGCTTCAAATGAAGAAATGTTTTATTAATGGCCTCATTGGGAAAACCATAGAATATGAGATAGCTTTAAACCAAAGAGATTACGGCAACACTTTTCTTTGAGCAAAAGTCTAATCCCAACATGTTCCATTACTTCTTCGATGCAGTTACTATTGATGGATTGAAGCAATGTGGTACGTATTGCTTCAATACCAGCCAGTTTTCATTTTCCACTTATTTCTCCTTGTAGCAGTTACCTTGTTCATTGTCGAATACAAATTAACGGAAAGTTGACGTGCTTGAGAAGACAATAAACTTGAACCATTAATATAGTTGAAAATACATACATAAGCCAAAATTAAAGCAATGTTGCATACCTTACTCCTAATAGAGTATAACTGTATATAGGTATATACAAATATATTTTGTGCATTATTTTACACTAAATCGGTATAAACAATATGCCCCAATATAAATGAGAGGGATTTGCAGTCTCGATAAGAGATTCAGTGTTGAAATTTCGATTAGAGACGACCTCCAATTATTATACCGTATTTATCTGGAGAAGTCCCGAAATGTCGAATTTTATGTATGCCTTCTCCTATGTGTAAAACTTCCATGGCCATGAATGACGAAAATGCAGATAAAAGGTTAGTAAAAAGCTTATTCATTGGATCACTAAAGCAGTAAGGAGACTAAATGCATACTTAACGATAATTATCTCGCCGTTTTATAATTTTACTAGGATTTATTAGAGGAGCTACATTCGGAGAGTGGAGTGGATCGTTTTATTTCATTATTGGACATATTATACACTGATATATCATTTCTTTGGCAGCGTAGCTCACTGAAGTTTAACAAGTTTTGATATAACTCCATCATAGGGCAGGTAATGGCATGACACGTTCCCAGTGACAAACAAATGATTTTATCGAATATAACTAGCTGATATGACTAAAACAAGGCAATCTCCGTAGTTGTGAAGATTAGATTCACTTGAAAATAGTCATAGAACTCACTAATGACAAGATCTTCTCAAATATAAAATTTCATGAAAATCTGTTGAGCTGACTAGCCGATTATCTAATAAGATCTATGTAATTTTATTATAGAATCTACTCATTTCCAAATTATTGCCTCGTTATTTTGTTTGGCAAAAGCGAATTTAGATTAAACATAAATACTAGTTGTATTAAATAACTCAGCTTCGCAATAAAATTTACAATTTACATTAATTTCTGATTTGTTCCTATAATTCAGATAATTAAAAGTTTCGATTTTCCTGTACCTACTAACACTATTTTAATTAAACCAATATTTCTGAAAAATCTAATAAACTGCAACAAAATATGAAATGGATAAGACTGATTTCTCTATGCTCACCCTTACCACATCTATAACTATAGATACTTTAAGGAGATCAGATAATGTTGCCAAGAAGGAAAACCATGATTTATTTTCAGATACTTAGAGACCGAGTTGAAGGTTTGTAGTACTTATTTCGAGTCGAGACGAGATAATATTATTAAGAATTTTTTGAGATAAACATGAAGGCATCTTATTTCTTGTCTCGTCTCGTTTCGAGTCCATTACTTATATGAACACAAAGTTATCTAAAACCAGCAGCAATGCTCGTTGAGTATTTACATATAGTAGAATCATTTTATATTGCTTTACTTGCCCTGCTTTAGTACTGACATATTTAACTTTGATTTTAGTAGAAAGATGCTCGCTCAGTACAGAAAGTGTAATATATATTTGAAATACATATAGTGATATCCTATTTCAGATATTTTTCTTTTAGTTGCATGAAATAACATTCACTATGTTGAAATGTAATACCACGTTTGCATTATTATTATTATTAATATTTGCATCATTATTTTGTTGTATAAGATATTTCATAAAATATTGTATTACCTATTAATATAGAAATTCGTTCTATTTTTCGGTTCCATTAGACCACTTAATAAAGAGGATATGTATCTATTGGAATTTTAAATTCTCGCTAGGCTACTTAATTACACGACTATTTTGATGTTGTAGATGGCTATCTATCAATATTCGGTTGTCCCCAATGGGCAGCGAGCGCATTTTATGTGGTCGCCCTAAGGTGATATATCCTTAATGTGATCCAATTTTGCTTTTAGATTCTGATTACTGTTACCATTTTATTAGAAACAGTTCATGGAAAAATTAGTCAATTGCTCTATTCATTCAACTCTTATTTTTAAAATTGGCCGAAGCACAGTCCCATTTACTCGTCCAATTTTAAATGTGATTGGTTCAAGCAGAACCGATCACATTCTACTGCCAACTATTAGATCAGATTAATTTGCCTATTGGAACCGTCGTCTCCGAAGATGGAAAAGTAAGCCTCGAGACGTTGATCTCGGCAATTTACCTCGACTCAACCTCGGACAGCACAATAACTCGTCCACGGTGCATAATCGCCAATTAGACACACACACTCGATGAAGGATCCCGCAATGAAATTCGGTAGGCAGAGATAACATCTGCCCCAAAGACAGAGGAGAGTAGTTCGCAATACAAAATGTTCCTTGTAATAAATTATTCATGTTTAAGGAAGTCGATCGTATAAATCTTTCGAGAGGGAAAGAAAGAGAGAGGAAGAGACCGATGGAGCAATTACGTTGGGTCTCTCTCTCGGTCCTTCGGGCAATGATGCTGAGAATATAATGAGGAGACGAGGTAGAATGATTTTTGAAATAATTTCGAAGTTGTCCCCGGCGGAAAATTTTCGGCATAACCGGTAGGAATCTGCAGAGATATTTCTGAGGATTGAAGAAGTTTAATTAAGGAGGCTGGAATTTTTAGAAGGAGTGGATTTGGGAAATTTTAAACATCCAATATATTTTCTTAATAACGTTATGCAGGGAAGATCCTATTAGAAGCTATGAAGTATAAAAATTTATAAAATCATATTAATCGATAAGGATTTTTATGTGCCTAAAATGACAAGTTTGGTAAACTGCATTTAAAAGCTATTGATATACAACGATACAACCTGTACAACCTTCTACAAAAGTAGAAGGTTGTACAGGAGGATTCCGATTAGGAGTTAGAAATGAAAGAGGAGACATACTTATTGAATTTTGCCAAAAACCAAAAATACCTTCTTTAGGCTGCCCAAGAGACGGCTATACACGTGGAAGTCACCAGCAGATAGTTCAGTACACATTGTAAGAAATCAAATTCATTTCATACTAATAAGAGAAAGATTTAAAAACTCTATAACAGGTGTCAAAACGTATCCTGCTGCGGATGTGGCTTCTGACCACAACCCACTGGTAGCAACAATGAAAATAAAGCTGAAAAAGATAATGAAAAGAACAAAGGAAACAAAAATTTGCGCAGAAAAGATAAAAGGTCGAAGCACAAAAGAACGAATGACAGACCAAGTGAACAAAACTCTAACTGATGTTAAGAACCAAATAATTAATACAAACAATGTGGAAAGTAAATGGAAAGTTATTGAAACAACCCTAACTACAACGCAAGCGGAAATAATAACGTCAACGTCAACACCTACGAGCGGAAAGAAACCATGGATGACCAAGTATATCCTTGATTTAATGGAAGAATGGAGTCTGCATAAAAACAAAGACCAAACAAATTATCGAGAAATACATAAACAAATTCAAAAAGAAATAAAACAAGCACAAAAGAAATGGTTAGTAGAACAATGCATAGAAACTGAAGAACACCAAAGGAAACATGATAGTTTTAAAGAACACAAAAATATAAAAGAAATAACACACTCTAATGAAAGAAAAAAAAGTAGGTATACTAAAAAATTCTAAAGGAAAACTAATCACAGACATAAAAGAGAAACTCAGAGAGTGGGTAAAATCTATTAAGGAATTGTTAGAAGATAACAGGAAGGATAAGTTGGAAATTAGTAAAGTAGAGAACGACGCAAACTTAAAAATACTACGAGAAGAAGTAAAGTATGCATTGAAAAACACCAAAAATGGAAAAGTAACGGGGTCAGACCAGATACCTGTAGAAACACTAAAATGCTTAAACGAAGAAACAATAGATATATTGCTAGACCTCTTCAATGCGGTATATACTTCGGACATAATACTAAACCAATGGTTACTCTCAACCTTTTGTGCACTTCCGAAAAAACCGAACGCCAGTCATTGTAATTAGTATAGAACTATCTCACTAATAAGTCACACTCTTAAGGTCTTTCTTAAAATAATACATGGATGAATGTATAAGAAGGTAGAAGAAATATTACCAATAGTCAATTTGGTTTCCGAAGTGGGATAGGGTCAAGAGAAGCCTTATTTTCTTTAAATGTCTTAATACAAAAATGCCTGGATATACATCAAGATATACATATCTGCTACAAAGACTTTGAAAAGGCATTTGATAGGGTCCGTCATGAAACGTTGATTCAGATACTGCAAATTCAAAATATAGACTATCAGGATATACGTATTATTCAAAAGCTATACTGGAACCAACAAGCTCAAATAGATATTGAAGGAGAACTTAGTGAGAAAATACAGATAAAAAGAGGAGTACGGCAGGGATGTGTTCTATCACCATTGCCTTTTAATATATACAGCGAAGCAATCTTTGATAAAGCATTTGACGTCGGAAAAAGATGGACTAATAATAAACGGAAAGGTAATAAATAATATAAGATTTGCTGACGACACGATTATCCTTGCAAGTACAGCAGACGAACTCCAAAGATTATTGAACCGTACAAATGATCTCTGTCAGAATTACGGGCTCACTATAAACATTAAAAAAACTAAGTACATGATATCTACAAAAAAACGAATATAGATACGAACATAACCCTTAAGGGAACACAGTTGGAGAAAGTAAAGGATTACAGATGCTTAGGGACTTGAATAAAACAAAACAACGATCAAACAAAACAGATAAAAACAAAAATTGAGACGGCTAGGATTGTTTTTAATGGAAAGAGAAAGTAATTCTGCAGCCAAGATCTTTCGATACAGCTAAGAATGGGAACGCTTGGATGTATTTTCAACATTACCCTATGGAATAGAAAGTTGGACACTCAAGCAAGAACATACAAATAAATTACAATCTTGCGAAATGTGGTGTTAAAGAAGAATGTTGAGAATATCATGGACTGAAAAAAAGAACAAACATTGAAGATATCTAACCTCCAATAGGAGACAGCACTTGAAGAAGAAGAAGAAGATATACAACAGGTGTGCCTAGATTACAATTTTCAAGTATGGGATACAATTTATTTTAGTGCTCTTGAAAGCTTGCAAGAAAAACACTCGGTCATGTGGATTTCAGGTTTTAAAATTTCATTCTTTTTGTTAAAACACAAATAAGTTACCTTAATACTTTTGGAGCAATTATGTATTTGTTTTTGAAGTGAAACTTCTTTGCGCACTTTGTATACATTGGGATGGGGTGTTGGTCGAGAAACCGCGTCACGCGTGATAAGTAATCGGAGGACAAGGCAGTGTTGCCAGAATGCGCGTAAAGTTTACCTGTTCCATCGCGCCAGGAACCGAGCCGATCGCCAAATCGTTTCCGTGTGCTATTAGCGAGATCAAACTAAATTTAATACAAACTTATGCACCTACTGCCGACAAAAATGAAGAACAGCTAGAAAACTTTTATAACGATCTTCAAAAGGCACTGCAACTAACTGCATCTAGAGATATAACTGCAGTTATGGGTGACTTCAATGTTAAAATCGGTGAAGGAAGGCGTCAATCCATTGTAGGACCATACGGACTTGGTGTACGCAATGATAGGGGAGATCGTCTTGTTGAATTCTGCCAAGAGAATAATCTTGTGGTAACAAACCTGATTTCATACTGCCCAGAAGACGCCTGTATACATGGAAATCACCAGCTGACAAACATAATAACATCGTCAGAAATCAGATCGATTACATCTTAATAAATCACAGATATCGAAATGCAATGAAAACAGTCAAAGCTTACCCAGGTGCGGACGTGTCTTCTGATCATAATCCTCTTATTGCTAGGTTTCAACTGCAACTAAAAAAAGATGTAAACCACTAACAAAAATTTGAAACTAAACACAGAGAAACTTAAATTGGAGGAAATCAGACAGAAACTTGAACAACACATCAACACAATCTTAGAAAAAAACACCACCAATTCTCCTCACCAGCAAAATAAGGAAAACTCAGAACAACAGTGGCAGTTCCTTAAAACAGCATATATAGAACCAAGTAAAAGATAACTTACAACAAACAAATCTAAGAAGGAAGATTGGATGACAGACAAAATCTTAGAGTTAATGGATAAAAGAAGAAAATGCAAGTCAAATAGCAATACTCGATACAAAGAGCTGCAAATTGTAATAAGAAGAAACATAAGAGAAGCCAAAGAAACGTATTTTTTTGATAGATAAAAAGAGATAGAAGAGTTACAAAACAAATATGACAACTTTAATTTACACAAAAATGTTAAGGAGCTGGCGGGAGTTAGCAAAAAACAAAATACAAATATACTTTTAGACAAAGAAGGAAATATCTTATTGGAGGCTGAACAAAAGTTAAAGCGATGGAAAGAGTACATAGAGGAATTATTTTATGATCAAAGGCTGGAAAACACCTATGAAGAATATCAAGGTGGAGACGTGGGACCTGAAATAACTAAGTCGGAGGTTAAACATGCACTTAAATCCATGGAAAATAAGAAATCGGCTGGTCCAGACGAGATACCAAGTAAGCTGCTTAAACTAATTAACCACAAACATATATATATATATATATATATATATATATACGGGAAGATTCTTGGAGAACAACGATTTGTCTCTGCTTGTGGGGGTGTAGTCAATCGTGGAAAGGAATAAATTAAACCATTTTGCGGTGAACTCTTTCTGTATTCAAGCTTTCGGAAGACCTCGCTTCCTTCATCAGGATAACTAAAGAAACAATTTTCTGTTGAAAACATATTGATCAAATAAGTGTGTTGAAAACTTACTTTAATGAGGTACCGCAAAAGAGTATATCACTATGAAAACTATGAAAATACCAATGGTGTACGATTCGAATTAAAAAAACAATACAATACAATAACATCGACCAACGCTTTTTCCGGTATTGTGAGGTTATGGTCCTCTCTTGATTGGTCGGGATAAATAAGTACATTCACACTACAACACTTCTGTACTATGTACCATAACACTTGTGAATGTGAGGTAACCGTAGAAAAAGCAAATTTATGTAAAACAATTTTAACTGAATGCCGAAAACGGAAAATTTAAACAACTGCATACACGATTACAGGAGGTCAGTAACGCTATGACCTTTTTAATGTCAAGGTTAAGCGGTTTGACTTAACAGTTGCCAACATCACATGGATGCCAATCAATTTTAAACAACGTGGGAGATTTAAATTAGAATTTTGTGTGTTTTGTGTAAAAACAACCAGTGTGATGTTAACAATTACATTGGAAAACATAACCCTCATACACCTCTGTGATGACATTGATATAAAACATTGTTCTTAGGAGAGTGTAACAGAACAGAACAGAACAGAACAGAAATAAGTAGTAACAGTTTCAAAAACAAACAAAACTGTCATTATTATAAGGAACCTTTTAATTCAAGGGTATCCATCTATCACTAGGTGGATTAACTACAACCAAGTCAGAAAGTAAGTATATATTCATATAGAGTGCTCAGGTTATTAATGTCCGATCTTTTATTAATGCATGTGTGGTTACGTTTCTTTATATGCACCATTTCCAGGAAATTACGTTTGAACCAATTTCCCTCTTGAGCCAATATGGAAGCATTATCGAAATTAAAAGTGTGGTTGGAATTGAGAGAATGTTCTACAAGAGCGTAGGATTTCTTTTTGCATCGTAAATCGCTTTTATGTAATATAATCCTATTATTCAATGATCTTGATGTTTGGCCAATATATGGCTTCTCACAGTCACTACATGGTATGTTGTACACAACTCCATTAATTTCCTTTTGTGTGAGAGGAGTTTTTAACTTGCTATGTAAACTAGAAATGGTTTTTAGGTTTCTTTTTGCAATAAAGAGATTTTCCTTTTTCAGGATCCCAATTAATTTAGGTGTGAGCTGCGCTATATATGGTAAAGACCGGTATTTTATCGGTTCAGGTGTGATAGAAATCCTTCTTGGTGATTGGGAATAGTTTGTGTGGTGTGAGTCTTGGTCTATATCTCGTGATAAATTCAATATGTTGTCATTAATCTGTGGTGTGGTGTTAAATAACAGTTTGTTTATGAGATTGGGAGGGTATGAATTTTCCAACAATATTCCTTTTAGTCTATTCAGGTCTACACTCAAAAATTCAGGATTCGTAAGTCGCTCTACTCTAGTTTTCAACGCTAACATAAGATTTACTTTCATTTTGTAAGGATGATATGAATGAAAATTGAAGTATCTGTTGCTGCACATAGGTTTACGGTACCAGCGAGTCTTAATGACACCATCTGGCCCTTGAATCAAAAGCATGTCAAGGAAAGGAATTTTATTTTCGACCTGATGTTCAGCAGTGAATTGAACGTTGATATTAAATGAATTAAAAATGTCTAAAGCTACATTAGCAGAGCCTATAGGTACTGCTAATATTAAATCATCCACATATCTCTTAACAAATGGGATCTTAAAAGGAATTCTCTCTAAAGCATATGTAACTAATTCATCCAAAACGTAATTGACTAAAATGGGGGATATTGTGCTACCCATCGGTGTACCAAAGACCTGTTTGTAAAAGTTGTGATCACCAAACACAAAATAATTTGAATCCAAAATATAGTCCATAATGAGTTTAAACGAAACCCAAGATATCTTACAGTCCTTTTCTATTTGAGGAGACCAGCAATTTTTTATAGAGTTGATTATGACCGGATATGGAAGGTTTGTGAATAACGACACTACTTCAAAACTTACCAACACATAATTTTCTGGCAATTGATAGTTGTTAATAAATATACTAATAGTAAAAGAACCTTTTACATAAAATTCGTTTCTTCGTTAAAATTTTGGGTTAGAATTGTAGTAATAAATGAGGCAAGGTTATTGTTAGGGCTATTTATAGAAGAACAAATGGGTCTCATTGATAATGTAGGCTTATGTATCTTTGGCAAAAAATATATACGAGGTGCGATGGATGTGTAAGGCATAAGTTCTTCCTTTTGTGAATCATCTATTTGACCTGAACCAAACAATTTATTAACAATTTTATTTGATTTCTGTTCTAATTAATAACCTGAGCACTCTATATGAATATATACTTACTTTCTGACTTGGTTGTAGTTAATCACCTAGTGATAGATGGATACCCTTGAATTAAAAGGTTTCTTTTAATAATGGCAGTTTTGTTGGTTTTTGAAACTGTTACTACTTATTTCTGTTCTGTTCTGTTCTGTTCTGTTACACTCTCCTAAGAATAATGTTTTATATTAATGTCATCACAGAGGTGTATGAGGGTTATGTTTTCCAGTGTAATTGTTAACATCACACTGGTTGTTTTTACACAAAACACACAAAATTCTAATTTAAATCTCCCACGTTGTTTAAAATTGATTCGCATCCATGTGATGTTGGCAACTGTTAAGTCAAACCGCTTAACCTTGACATTAAAAAGGTCATAGCGTTACTGACCTCCTGTAATCGTGTATGCAGTTGTTTAAATTTTCCGTTTTCGGCATTCAGTTAAAATTGTTTTACATAAATTTGCTTTTTCTACGGTTAGCTCACATTCACAAGTGTTATGGTATATAGTACAGAAGTGTTGTATTGTGAATGTACTTATTTATCCCGACCAATCAAGAGAGGACCATAACCTCACAATACCGGAAAAAGCGTTGGTCGATGTTATTGTATTGTATTGTTTTTTGAATTCGAATCGTACACCATTGGTATTTTCAAAATTTTCATAGTGATATACTCTTTTGCGGTACCTCATTAAAATAAGTTTTCAACACACTTATTTGATCAATATGCTTTCAACAGAAAATTGTTTATTTAGTTATCCTGATGAAGGAAGCGAGGTCTTCCGAAAGCTTGAATACAGAAAGAGTTCACCGCAAAATGGCCTAATTTATTCCTTTCCACGATTGACTACACCCCCACAAGCAGAGACCAATCATTGTTCTCCAAGAATCTTCTCGTAAAATTGAACTAGTCACAAACTTTTCACACGCTATATATATATATATATTATATAGTATATATACTATGTATATATACTATAGTATATACTATATAGTATATATAGTATATTATATATATAATATATATATATATATATATATATATATATATACATATATATATAAATATATTCGGCGTTCCACGCCGAATTTAGATTTTTTTTTAGATTTGGCTCAAAATCAACCAAATCGGTCCTTTTGGGCCCCCGAAACTCCCCCTAAATTTTTAGGGCCCCAAGTGGAATAGAACTCAATTTATGGACAATTGAAAATTGAAATTTTCAGGTTCGGCTCCAAAACCAAAAATTTTCAACCATCCATAACTTGTAAAAATACCCATTTTTATGAAAAAAAATTTAAACGAAAGTTGTTTGCAATGCTTTAAACTTTCGGAAACTGTTAAAAAAAGTTCATCCGACATGGTTCACTATTGACGAGTCTTGGCGCCATTAGTCGTCAGGCCGCCAAAAAACAAAACATTATCAGATTTCCTGACCAAAAAAATGAGGAGCGTAGCTGGATTCGATTCAAAACTTTTGAGCCCAAACAGAAGTTAGCCAGACCAAAGGGCTCCGAGAAAAACAATGGTAAATTCCGGCAAAAATTACTTGATATAAAAAAATTGAGCCCCCAGAAATCCACTGTTTGCCAGTCAATATCAAACCATGAGCGACATTTTTTCTAGAAGTTGACTGGGGACCAACATCACTAAGGTTGGCATGCTATTTTCATATAAATAGAGCATTTTCCAAGTCCCCGGCGGCTCAAAAACTCAAAATTCCTCAAAATACTTGAATTTTGAGCCCAGACGACTTCGCTTGACGCATATTTTTTATCCAAGAAGCGACTCTCACCCAAATTGTTGCTCTTGTTGATGTTTTTGAAGGTCCACAACGGTTGACGACAACGCTGAAGCAACCTTCCACAAGAATTGTTCTGGAAATTTGAATTTTCAACACAAATCTTCAAATTTGGGACCAGCCCTTAGGTCTGGCGAACTTCTGTGTGGGCTCAGAAGTTTTGTATCTACGTTTCTGATTTTTTTGGTCAGGAACGCTGAATATGTTTTTTTTTTGGCGGCCTGACGAATAATGGCGCCCAGACCCGTCAACAGTGAACCGTGCTGGATGAACTTTTTTTTATCCGTTTCCAAAAGTTTAAAGCATTGTAAACAACTTTTGTTTTAAACTTTTTTCGTAAAAATGGGTATTTTTACAAATTATGGATGGTTGAAAATTTTTGGTTTTGAAGCTGAACCTGAAAACCATTTTTTTCTCGGAGCCCTTAGGTCTGGCTAACTTTTGTTTGAGCTGAAAAGTTTTGTATCGAATCCAGCTACGCTCCTGATTTTTTTGGTCAGGAAAGCTGATAATGTTTTTTTTTGCGGCCTGACGACTAATGGCGCCAAGACTCGTCAATAGTGAACCATGTCGAATGAACTTTTTTTTAGCAGTTTCCGAAAGTATAAAGCATTGCAAACAACTCTTGTTTAAAACTTTTTTCATAAAAATGGGTATTTTTACAAGTTATGGATGGTTGAAAATTTTTTGTTTTGGAGCCGAACCTGAAAATTTAAATTTTCAATTGTCCATAACTTGAGTTCTATTCCACTTGGGGCCCTAAAAATTTGGGGGGAGTATCGGGGGCCCAGAAGGACCGTTTTAGTTGATTTTGGGCCAAATCCAAAAAAAAAATCTAAATTCGGCGTGCAACGTACCATATACTATATATATATATATATATATATATATATATATATATATATATATATATATATATATATTGGTGAATTTATTTAACACTATCTACAATACAGGAATTATCCCACAAGAAATGCTCAATAAACATTCTTATGTCTACCTCAAAAAGTGAATGCCAGAGAATGCAGCCATTATCGAACCATAAGCATAATGTCACATACTTTGAAAGTTCTATTAAAAATTATTCATACCAGATTATATTCCAGACTAGAACTGGATATTAGTGATACTCAGTTTGGTTTCCGAAATGGTGTTGGTACAAGGGAGGCATTGTTTGCTATTAATGTGTTAATTCAGAGATGTTTGGACGTTAATCGTGACCTCTACATCTGCTTTATAGACTATAATAAAGCTTTCTATAAGGTAAAACACGACCAACTCATAAACTTTTTTAAGAGCAAAAATCTGGGCAAACGAGGTGTAAGATTGATTTTAAATCTGTATTACAACCAACGGGCCACGGTAAAAAATGGCCAAGACAGATCTGAAGAAATAGAAATAAAGAGAGGAGTCAGGCAAGGATGTATACTGTCGCCCTTGTTAGTTAATGCGTACTCGGAGCAAATTATATTAGAATCCTTGGAAAATGAGACCGCTGGTGTAAGTGTGAATGTAGTTTTGTATAACAACATCAGATATGCTGACGATACAGTAATACTAGCAGATAGTTAGGAGGATGTGGAGAGAGTTATGAACAAGATATCAAGGTGTAGTGGAAAGTGCGGACTTTTTCTCAATGTCAAAAAAAGTTTATGAAAATTTGAAGAACAATACCATAAACTAAAACTTATTGGATTGAGGTCAACAAATCGAAAGAGTGAAAAGATACACTTACTAAGAAATTGCTAAGCAAATTGCTACATTGCTAAGAAAGCAATGAATATACCGCAGACATAAAGAGCAGAATCGAAAAAGCTCCTACTAACTTCATATAAATGAAAAAAGTTCTGTGTAGTAAAGATCTGACATTAGGCCTCAGATTGCGTGTGTCAAAATGCTATGTACACAGTGTGCTTTATTATGGGGTAGAAGCATGGACGCCAAATGCAGATTCAATGAGACGACTTAACTCTTTCGAAATGTGGACTTATCGAAGAATTTTGAGAATCGCGAGGACGGATCGTATCACAAATGTTGAAGTGTTAAGAAGAATCGGTAAAGAAAAGAAGTTAAACGTACAATCAAAGAGAGAAAGTTGCAATATCTGGGGCACATAATGCGAGACGAAAAGTACTGCATCTTACGAGTAATAATGCAGGGGAAGATAGAAGGCAGAAGTAGCATAGGAAGAAGAAGAATATCATGGTTGAAAAATCTGAGAGAATGGTTTGGATGCAAAAAGCTCAAATCACCTTTTTAGAACCGCTGCCTCAAAAGTCAGGATAGCTATGATGGTTGCCGACATCCGCCGCGGATATTGCACTTAAAGAAGAAGAAGAAGAATATTTTTACAGCGTCTGCTACTTTGGTTCTGTTCGGTATCTCTTCTCTCCTAATACGATCTATTAAGCTAATTCCTAGAATGAAATGTTCAGAACCGTAGAACTATCAAATAAATATGAAGTATGTTCGCCTCGCGGACATGATTGTGATTTAAGAATCTGGCTTTCTGATGAAATAATGTGTACAGCACTTGATAAGCATATGGCATAGAGTATTTTCGCAATTTGTGTAATGTACTAGCCTTTATTCACCTCGTATAATATATTATCATTATTATTATCTTATACAATGTATTTTTGTTATTTTTATGCAATGCAATTTTCCTATTCCTTCAGTTCTATTTGTTTTTGTAAATATATAATAACGTATAGGAAGTTTATCGTATCCTCCAAGTTATTTTCCAAATTTCTATATCAAACCATTATTTGCTTCTATTTAAAACAAATTCCATTACCTTTTCTTACTTTACCCACTATAAGCTCTCCATAAAATTTTCATATCATTATTAATTCATGTTTATAAACACCTGGACAAAATTAACGCACCACACAATTAAACTTGTATAATTACAATACCGAAATTAATATTGCAATACCATTTTTATAAAAGCTTATAGTTAAGTACTGTCTAGTAGCTGTAAATGAAATTAGCAAATCAGGCCTTTGTCTCTAATAATTTTTTATTAAAGAATTTTTTTTCTTGAAAACAATGCAAACTTGCAAACAGAAAACAAACGAAAACAATAGAATTTTCAGACTTAGAGCTGTTCTAATATCGTGTATGTCCTCCTCTACTCCTGATAACTGCTTCCATGCGTCTTGCCATACTGGAGATCAAATTTTGAACGACTTCTTGAGGAATATTTTCCCATTCCTGCGTTGATGCATCTACCAGTTGATTGCGGTTGGCAGGTGGAGGTGTACGACGTCGAATCCCTTTTTTAATATCGTCCCATAGATGCTCTATTGGGTTCATGTCGGGACTCTTTGCTGGCCATTCCATGAACGGAGTAGCTATAGCATTTAAGTAGCGAATAACCTGCCCAGCCACGTGAGGACGAGAATTGTCGTGCATAAACAAGGAATTCGGTCCCACATTAGGAGCAAATGGCATTACATGGTGAACAACAATATGATCCAGGTAATAATTCGCATTCATTGACCTACCACGTATGGGGACCAATTCTGTGGGGCCATCGAAACAGATGCCTCCCCAAAACATTACAGAGCCACCACCAAACGGAACTCTTGGAGAGATATTGCAACTTGCACATCTCTCTCCTGGCTTTCTCCAGACACGCTCACGTCAATCATAAGATTTAAGGCTGATTTTCGTTTCATCTGAGAATAAAACCCTCTTCCAATCATTACGAGTCCAATCTTGATGTTGTCTCGCAAAACGCAACCTTTGAATTTTGTGCTCTCTGGTGAGCAGTAGTTTCTCGGCCGGTTTTCTGCTGTCTAATCCAGCTTCATTTAAGGGCCTTCTAATCGTTCGGGAAGATACAAGAAGATTGCCAGCAGCTACGAGTTCATTTTGTAGGATGGTACTAGTCGTTGTCCTGTTTCTTAGAGCGGATTGTCTAAGAAAACGTTCATCTATTGGATTAGTACACGGTTTTCGCCCTGGTCCCGGACTTCGTAAATGAGAACCTGTCTCGTTAAATCGTCTAACCATGCGAGTTATGCTCGAATGGTTTCTTCCTATCACGTTAGCAACATGACGCAACGAATATCCCTCATTCAGCAAAGTTGATGCTCTTACTGCTTCTTCCGCTGACAAATTACTTCTGCGATTCATTATTAAACTAGAGAACACTCGCACTTACACTATTAATAACAAAAAACCTTGGTGGCTCAAAACAATTAGTCTTAATAAGCAACAATTTCTGATCTGATTATAAATATATTTTCATCGAAAATGCTTTTCTCTGCTATTACACTTTTAAACCAAAACCCATGTTGACAACATTTACTTGAACTGTTGAAGTATATCCAGAGCCTACTTGTAAGATTGCTAAAGAAATGAAAGTCATCATTATTTTGGAATAACACAAAATATATGTGGTGGTGCGTTAATTTTGTCCAGGAGTGTATTATTATAATCTAGCAGCATTAGAAAAAATGGCCATAACAACATGTAAATAGAATTGTCAATTTTGTTTCTGAATTCGACAAGCTCTATGAACGATTCCTCAAACTGGGTAATAAAAGAATATAAACAAAACGAGAACTTCATCATCATTTCTAAGACTGGATCTAGATCTATCACATTTCGTTAGAATATTTGACATCCTATCCTATATCGAGAAGTTACTTTTAGCAATACTAAATATATTATTAGATATGCATTAATTTGTTCAGATCACCAGTGTGATACACCCAATTCAAAGTAGCTCATGGTATACAAAGCAGCATACCGAAATTGACGACATTCGACGTCTGAGACGAGATTAGTTATAATACAAGGATCGTAGGGAAGAACGCGTGTGAACACCACTCCTCCTCCGCCTCCCTTTTCTCTTAAGGATATCTCGTCCTTTGTCTGTGGGATTAATTCGGTACGTGTGCGCGGATTAATCCGAGCCAATCTCGGATTCGTTTCATTTATCCACTTAGGGATTATTTCCAACGTTAAAAACAAAAAAGAAACAAGCTACACCAACACATACATACACGCTTATAAAGGGGGAGTGGAAGAGAGAGAGAGAGAGAGAGAGAGAGAGAGAGAGAGAGAGAGAGAGAGAGAGAGAGAGAGATTGTGTATGGTCCCGTCAAGTTTAGTTTTTGTAATTGTGATAATGGTAATATTAATAGTAGTATTGGAGTAGTGTTACAAAATTTTTTATTTAAATTACAAGATTAAGTGATATGTGTTACGTGTAAAAGTCAGAATTATATATTTTGAAACTGAAATACGAATATTAATTAAACACACTAACTGCAATAACTACTCATTATATTTCAGCAAAAACTTGTTAAGATTGCTGGTTTGTTTTTATCGTTTGTAGCTCTAGACGTTAGATATCATTGACCTTAGATACCATCTCAATTACGAATATGTTGTTACTCCTCAAGTTACATGATTATAATTACATTAAATCAACATCCTCCTAATGAAACTAATTTATTTGTTAATTGTAATTTATTATTGAACATTGGGTTGGTGTTGCATTATATTATTTGTATTAAATATTATTTCAAACAATTTGTTAAAAACAAGTTGTGTAATTACTGTTTGTAAGTTTTGACACTAGCTGTTGGCCACACATATTGTAAATGTGATTTATTAATTATTATACTTAAATATTTTTACAAAAATTTACGTTAACATATTAGTATTAATTATTGCTTTTGCTGTAATTCACTACTCTAAATTAAATATTAATTTGAATGTTGTATTCATCACCTTTCAATGCTTAAACTTGTTATTAATATTTCTACAAACAAGTTGAAAAATTTACAATCCTGCTCTTATCATATTACATTTAATATATTATCGTCATAAAATATTATTGTACTTTTAGTATCCACGTTACATAATTGCAGTTATATTTATATAAATTGTAATATAAATTTACAATAATTTATTATGAAACTAACATAATTGCTTTAGAAATCATTTTTAAACCTTTAAGTTTTAATTGGGTATCCAGAATGGAAAGAGCAAGTAGTCATTCAATTAGGAAACCAATAATTGTTTCAAACATTAAAATTATTGGGAAAATGGTAGCTGAAGGAACCATTAAGGTACCCATCAATTAGGGAATTCCCATGTTGGAAACCTTTAATTCATTATTTCAGAAGAATTAAAATATGCCTCTTCTATTTGTGTTGCATTAAGTATATTTTTTATAACTGATTACTTCATAATAATTAACACTTTGTACCATTTAGATGTTTACAAAAATTTATTACTATATTAATTAACAATAATTCCACAAGCAAATAGTAAATTGCAGTTCTAATTTTACCGTTGGTGACTTGACATTCTGCTCAATAAATGTGTTAATTTGCTTTTAACTTACTATAGATTAATTATAATTATATTAAATTATGTTCGTTACATTAATATTAATTGTTTTTAATTACTTTAAATTACATTTTAAATAGTAACATAATTATTGTTTTGAATTGTAGTGAACTGCGTAATAATTTACTTTGTACTTAGAACAATTGTTCTTATTAACATGTGAATGTGTTCCTAATATTTACGTTATTGACTATTAATTAATTGAGCTGCTTTTAACATATTAGTAGTGTTTAAGGTATTTTAACGTTTTCACACGTCCAAACAATTAAGCTTGTAAATAATTTATACAATACTTATTACTAATATCTAACATTTATTACTTAATCTATTTTAAATTTTATTCATCTGTGCTCTCAAATTTCATAACTTACGCTTTGATCGAATTCAACTTTATCTTCTTTATCGCCCGCCGGCTTTATATGTCTAATGGTTGTTTTTTCAAACAAGAAGAATACCATAGAACACCACAGAAAGATGCTGAATAAGTTTAGTAGAATCTGTCCTAGGAAAGATATTTCGATTGCCGGAAATATCTACATTTCGTCTTGTCACATTCCCTTACAATTGTTTCCCATTTTATCGATTTACTTTATTACATTATTAATTACATTATCTTAATAAGAAGAAATTGTCATATTTCGGTAGACAAGTTTATTTGGTATCATGTGTAGACTGTAACATTATAAAGTGGGCTTTATTGTAAAGCACAACTGTTAATATTATATGTTGCCAATTTAAGGTAAAATTCTGCCCTTAACGTCTGTATTACATTAAACTTATTTCACCAATTACTTATACAGTGTTAGCAATAATTGTAATATTGAAGGAAAATTTTATTTTTTATTTATCACTTTAAGTTACTTAGTAATTACATTTCATTAAATACAGTCAGTATTTTTATTCCCATAAGAAATATAATTCAAACTGCAATGTCAGTTGTTAATATTTGTAATTCATAATTTACAATATTATCGATTTAAAGTGTGATATATGCTCCCAATTCCTACATTACTTAATTGCCATGGTATTCACTTACGGCTGTAATATTAGCACAATTATTACGTTTCTTGTGATTTATGAATTTTCATGAATCATTACTCTCAGTAGGGTCTGTGGACAACACTATCTTAACGAACCTTTGTATTTGTGTTATGGTAAAATTTGGAAAATTTTGAAGTGGATTCGGTTTAAAAGTATTAGCAAAATGAACACATTCGAGGTAGAAATTATGATTAAGAATTAAATTATGAAATTATGTTAACCGAGTTATTACGGCATTAACAGCATGGGGAACCATATCCCAAAATTATCAAAAATTTTGAAAAAGTTCCCAAAATAACTTTATTAAATTATATAGAAATTTCCTTCCCGCTTTATAAAATTTTGCTTTGTTTGTCACCATTACTTTAATTTCAGTCAGTCAGTCATTCAATTTTCAAAACATTCAATAATTCGAACTGATTTTATATAGGAACATAAGTAGATAAATTTTAAAAAAATATTAACAATAATGAAAATGGGAAGCATGGCAATAAGTATTTTAATAGGTATAGGGTTTATTATAAGAAAAATATAAGTTTTGTAATAAAGTATTTACCTAAAGAATTAACTTTTCTATAATGCTCACCATGAATATAATCGTTATGTTCACTTTCACTTTGAAGACTGATGAAACCTAAAATAACACATGCTGCTTCCTTTTCAGATAGTCTATATAGTTTATAGCTATATAGACTTAGTATTTCAATAAATGTATTTTATCCGAAATTTGTATATAACTATACAAAATCTCAATAAACACATATCATCAAACTAAGTGAATGACGTATAATGCATTAAATTTTTTAACAAAATAATCCTTTTCTTTTAACAAAATACAGATTTAAAATGAACAGCAGAAATTTGGTGAAATAATAAATTTGGTACACTGATGAAAATTATGGTACCCAATATGTTTTAAAATAAAATTAATTTGAATGGGATGTTTTGGGGAGCAATAGCATAACGATTTTATAGGTTCCAAAAAAGTTTTGGATAAAAACTAGGAAAAGTGAACTTTTTATAAAGTTAGTTCCGTTTTAAATGAAAGCAACAATTTTCCTGAAAGTAATGTTGAGACTCTTACTGCATCATTGAAAAATAATATAGTCTCAAAAAAGCAAAATGTTGACTAGGTCTAAAATCGTCCATTTGCAAATACACTTTTATTAATCATTTTCTAACTAACTCGCATTACATCATCCCCCTTTAATCTATGAAAATTTTTTTTGGGATGATAAGAATTTTAAATATTGGACAAAAATCGTCCAATTATAATTTTCTGGAAAACTGCTCTATTCATTGAACTGGAACGGTAGTGAATTTTAAGTTAAAATCTTCATTTTAAAACTTTTCCTGATCAAACACTCTAAACAGTCATACAAAAATTTAAGGTATTTTTTAACAACAATCACAAATAAAAGTCAAATTCATGGTAAAATTGGTTTATTTTGGATGAAACAATTTTATCAGCACATCACCACTAGCAATATAACTCAGTTTCGCTTTTATATTGAAATTGGTTGTGGAAATAATGCTAGATAATAATTTATTATGATAAACATTTAAAGCGCTGTATCTCGAAAACAAAGCCTCCTCGGACACTCAAATTTTCTGCCTTAGTTTTTTCCACAAGTTTCTGCTTCAATTTTTTAATACTCTGTATACTGTACGCAATTTTACTTTTATTAAAGAAGTATGTACTTAACTGGGCAATTTTATTTCATTTCAACTTATATTCTACTCATTTTGTGAACTGCTAATAAACTTATATATAAAAGTAAAATTATGTGCTTCACATATAGATCTTAAATGAACTGGATTGGAAGAAAGTTGGTCAACCTTTTATACATCTATCTATGTAAGGAAACAAAACAAATTAAATTAAAAATCATTTAAATTATGAACTATCGAAATTAACATAAAATTTGGATTCTTAAAAATCAGGGCCTATTTCTTCAACAAACCAGTCTGGCATTTGCCAAACTTTGGCATATTATTTCATGTTACTTATATATATATATATATATATATATATATATATATACATATATATTCCTTTTGGGCCCCCGAAACTCCCCCTAAATTTTTAGGGCCCCAAGTGGACTAGAACTCAAGTTATGGACAATTGAAAATTGAAATTTTCAGGATCGGCTCCAAAACCAAAAATTTTCAACCATCCATAACTTGTAAAAATACCCATTTTTATGAAAAAAGTTTCAAACAAAAGTTGTTTGCAATGCTTTAGACTTTCGGAAACTGCTAAAAAAAAGTTCTTGCGACATGGTTCACTATTGACAATTCTTGGCGCCATTAGTCGTCAGGCCGCAAAAAAAACATTATCAGCTTTCCTGACCAAAAAAATAAGGAGCGTAGCTGGATTCGATACAAAACTTTTCAGCCCAAACAAAAGTTAGCCAGACCTAAGGGCTCCGAGAAAAAAAATAGTTTTCAGGTTCAGCTTCAAAACCAAACATTTTCAACAATCCATAACTTGTAAAAATACCCATTTTTATGAAAAAAGTTTTAAACAAAAGTTGTTTGCAATGCTTTAAACTTTTGGAAACTCCTAAAAAAAGTTCATCCCGCACGGTTCACTGTTGACGGGCCTGAGCGCCATTATTCGTCAGGCCGCAAAAAAAATATATTCAGCGTTCCTGACCAAAAAATTCAGGAACATAGGTGGATCCGATACAAAACTTTTGAGCCCCCACAGAAGTTCGCCAGACCTAAGGGCTGGTCCCAAATTTGAAGATTTTCGTTGGAAATTCAAATTTCCAGAACAATTCTTGTGGAAGGTTGCTTCAGCGTTGTCGTCAACCGTTGTGGACCTTCAAAAACATCAGCAAGAGCAACAATTTGGGTGAGAGTCGCTTCTTGGATAAAAAATATGCGTCAAGCGAAGTCGTCTGGGCTCAAAATTCAAGTATTTTGAGGAATTTTGAGTTTTTGACCCGCCGGGGACTTGGAACATGCTCTATTTATATGAAAATAGCATGCCAACCTTAGTGATGTTGATCCCCAGTCAACTTCTAGAAAAAATGTCGCTCATGGTTTGATATTTACTGGCAAACAATGGATTTCTGGGGGCTCAATTGAATTTTTTTGATATCAAGGGATTTTTGCCGGATTTTACCATTTTTTTTCTCGGAGCCCTTTGGTCTGGCTAACTTCTGTTTGGGCTTAAAAGTTTTGTCTCGGATCCAGCTATGCTCCTCATTTTTTTGGTCAGGAAAGCTGATAATGTTTTTTTTTTTTGCGGCCTGACGACTAATGGCGCCAAGACTCGTCAACAGTGAACCATGTCGGATGAACTCTTTTTTAGCAGTTTCCAAAAGTTCAAAGCATTGCCAACAACTTTTGTTTAAAACTTTTCTCATAAAAATTGGTATTTTTACAAGTTATGGATGGTTGAATATTTTTTGTTTTGGAGCCGAACCTGAAAATTTCAATTTTTAATTGTCCATAACTTGAGTTCTATTCCATTTGGGGCCCTAAAAATTTAGGGGGAGTTTCGGGGGCCCAAAAGGACAGTTGTAGTTGATTTTGGGCCAAATCTAAAAAAAAATCTAAATTCGGCGTGGAACGTACCATATATATATATATATATATATATATATATATATATAAATGCTGCAATTGTTCAAATCCAATGTGTTAAGTTTGCACTTTTATTATTAGCGTTTGTAACTAATTATGATATAAATTTTTCACTCAAAAAATTACTGCTCTGAACAAAAGCATTACGTCATACTTTTTACATTGATAATAATCGGCAATTCAGCAGTTTGTATTGGAAATTATTTTAATGTAGTTATTAACTACTTTATATTAATGGATATATTTTGAAATAATTAAAATTTAATATCTAACATTCTTCTTCGCACTCCTCACCCTTGCTGTGATTTACAAAAATTTTCACTAGTATTAGGTTTATTTATTTTTTATCTGCAATATATTACCCGATACATTTTTCCTGTAAAATGTATTGTTCCACATGTTCCTTTATATTACTTCCTTCCGATTCTCCCTCTCCTGACAACTATTTTAAGTACTATAACTTGAAACGTAATATAACGCGAACGGTTTATACGTGCGTCACGTTACAGATTCACTTTATATCTCCGGATCCTGTCAGATCCCGTCAATTATTTCCCGTCGAAGAGGATCGACGGTTAAATGGGATTGGGAGTGTACCGGTCGATTGGGAGTGTGTCTTTCCTTATTCTTTCCTTTTTTATCTCAGGACTTTCCGAATGAACGATGCACTCGACTAGGAAGGACCAAAGGTAGATGCAACGAGAGTGCTTTGAACGAGTCGACAGAAGGAAGTAAAGGAGATACAAAATGAAGTTGTAGAAAGTTGTGCTTCAAAATTAGGGAATTTTATTAAACGATTTATAGCAAAGGTACGTTTCGATTTAATGAATATAAAGATTTTGGATTGACTTTAGCATAGTGTAACTGGCAATGTAAGAAATTTTGAGAGTGCTTTATAAATTCAGTAGGTTAAGTAGAAACTATTTTAAGGAATTGACTAAATAACTGAATTTTAACAATTGTAAATAAATATAACGCAAGTGTAACTGCGGTATTTTTAAAACAAACATGATATCAAATGTGACTGGTTTCGTTATGTAGAAGTATCTAAAATATGTCAAATATGACAAAAATAATCAATAAAATTCATTAAAAATCCCTACTAATCCATAGAATAAAATAAAAACAAAATACAACCTATAATTAATGAAAACCAAAACACAATATAAAAATGTTGTGTTATTAACTATCCGATATATTTGTATTGTAAAATAAAGCTACACTTTTGTAGTTTTTTGATAAAAATAATATTTAATTTTATTGCAAGAATATTTAAATTATATAGTACCAGCTTGGGATCTGCGATTAGGTCGGAGCTACGACGTCTATCTCGAATCACGGCAGGCATTGTTAACGTAGAATGTTGAAATTTTGACAGATTAGGTTTGAATGTGTTGACTATCTTTAAGTAAGTAAATCGATGCATATTATTGTTATCTCTGCGTTAACACTGTTTATTACTCCTCGGAAAAACGCCGGAAATTCAAACATTTAGCTAGCGAAGCCTTTTCGCAAGGTGAGAGTTGTGCGGAGAGAAAAAAAAATGATTGATGATTGGTCATAAGCGTAAGAGTGCAAATTGTATTAGGTACATTTTTGGGGGACATTTGAAAAAGGCAGGGAGAGAGGGTTAATCAAGGCGAGCAAATCAAGCCGGGGCCTCGCCCTAGGCGAGATGTGTGTTAGGATACTACACAGATGTTTGCTATGTATTTTCATAATTTGAGGAAACCCAAAGCATAACTTTGGAAGTGTTAGTTTAGTCCTCTATAATTTGATTTGAAGATTTGATTTGAAGATTTGTGATTAGATTGGCATTAAGTATAAGTATAACTTGGTATTAAGTAGACCACGATCAATTATTTATTTTTATTTCTAGCCGGATTTTTAGGTTTTTTAAGTAAGTAACAAGAATCAAGCATAACAGCGTGTCGATACATTTTTACAAATATTTAAAAATCTGTTCAGGCTATAAACTCATCCTACGACATTTTCCTATATTTATGATGCAACGAGTTTTCGAAAAGTACCAACGCGAGGTAAATTCAATATGCGTCAAGTTGAAATATTTTCATTTAAATCCTGTAAATAGCCGTCATTAGCATCAAACCGATCGAAGTCTCATAAAGCCACGTCAATATTTAACATAATGCGCTCCGCGCATGAAAGGGAACAATCAATCTGTTCAATTTAATCATTGTTTCACGTTTCATAAACGTCGGGCCAACTTTTTCTCCTTCCGACTATTGTAACGTTCTTTCATTCCCAACTAGCGTGTTTGACTAGCCGCCTATCGGCCCGCTAATGACGTCCGTTACGTTTAATAAATTTTCACACGAACAACACGTTGTGACTAATAAATAATTAATTGTTAAGGCGCAAGTTTATACAGAGAGACAGAGAATGGGACTGTTAATAAAAAACGAAAATGGTATTGGAAGAATGAGAAAGGGCTGGATTGGTTTGAGTTTCGAGAGGGTTTATTGAAGTGGTAATGAATTTATTCCAAGTTTGTTTATGGTGTCCTACTTAAAAAACACTATTCCTTGTGCATTGTGTTAGAAATTGAAACGGTCGATAAAAAATTTTTGTACTTCTAATATGTGTAAAAATAAATATGTGTAAAAATTGTGTTACATTTAGTTGTATAAGAGATACTTACCATATCTTTGAGAGCAACGAATATGTCTGTTATCACGGACGAAACTTCGGCATTGACATAAAGACAATCGTAAAAACTCGTTGTTTTAAATGGGGATAAATCAAGAACGTTCCTGTAGATACGTCTAATATTATTTATCTACTTTGCGTTACTAATAATCTCATTATTACATCGAAAGTAGTGTAATAATATTCATATTAATACACTACTTTTGGTAACTTTTAGTTTGGTTAAATTGGTACATCAGCCTGTCACGTAGACGTACCTAGACGTCAAGGTTAAATTATTAGTATTTCAATAATTTCTTGAGCAGCTTTGCGTATTTCTGGGGATGTACAGGTTAATTCTACATTTTTGTCTTGCATGTCACGCATGTAAGTCAGTGATTATTGGGTTTGTCCAGCGGCTACCAGATTTTCAAATTTAAATACGAAACGTCAATGTCAGTGACGTCAGTGTAACCAACCCACGCAAAATTCCCTAGTGTAATACGTAATCTTGAACAGTCAAAATGTAATGAATTAATAAACAAAGTAGATAAAATAGTATATTACATTCGTTTAATAACACGTATTGTCACACTCGCTCTATTAAAGCACTCCTCGCTTTGCTCGTCGTGCTTTAAAATTTTCGTGTGACAACATTCCGTCTTAATAAACTAGTCTAATAATATATAATATACCATTTCTTCATTATAGTATACTATTAAAGAAAATAACTTGATACATCCCTAGAGACAAATTAGAAGTCGGAACAATCGAAGAGGGAAATAAACAGAGAAATATTTTCAGCAAAAATACTAACATAAGAAGAAAAGGAGAAAATGTAGAAGAAAGGCAAAAATGACAAGTAAGAGAACTTAAATAGGGGAAATTAAAAAACTTAATCAGAGACGAAACTGCAACTTAAAAATCAAACAAAAAAGGGTAAATAGAAAAGGTGAGCAGATTAGAATTAATACATGGAATACAGAAGCTATATTGGAAAGGTGAAAATTGAAGAACTATCACAATAATGGAAATAATGGAAAAAATAATGGATTGCCTTGGCAACAGCACCAGAGGTTCGTTAGAAATATCATGGTACAATAAACAAAACAAATAATGCAGTATATTACTCAGAAAATGAGAGACAGAGACAGTGCGAGGTGCCATTTATTCTAATGGAGAAACTGAAAGATAAAATAATAAATTTCAGACCAATATATATAGAACATGGTATAATATATGAAAATGAAATATTGAAACCGTTTAATTCATCGTCCCTTAACATAAACGCTTAAAGGGAATGCAAAGGATAAATTACTTGAACAGCTTGAATTGGATTATGGAGAGATAACGAAAGAAAACTAATTTATTGTAGTAGCAGACGCTAATGCCAAAGTATGAAAACAAGAATACGTAAGATAAGTTACAGAAAAACACGCTCTAAAATAGAAAACAATGACATGGTGAAAGAATATAGAATATGACACTAAGGGAGAGTTTAGTTATTATAAGTATAACGATGTACAAACACCCAGTAGAACACAAGATATTACACCTAAATATATCCACATATTAACATCCAAAAGAAACGTTAATATTTGTGTGTTTTCAGGACTTATAGGGTACACGCGCTGATACTGACCATTTTCTTGTAGTGGCAACAACGCGGTGAAATGTGGAATGGCGCGCGAAAATGGAAATTAACAAGGACCACTAAAACATTTGAAGGTCATAAAATAAAAAGAGTATGTCAGGCACACATGATGACTACATTCATCTGCCAAACCGAATATACATGATACCTATATAACAAGAATTAGATGAAAAAATTGAAAATATAAAAGTCATGGCCAGCAGTAGGAACGTCGAAAAACAAGAAAAGTAGAAGGCGGGAAAAATCGCTCCAGCTAAGTAGCAACAGGAAAACAGACAAAGAAGCATATGATATTATGAGGAAAACCAAACAAAATAATAATTGTTACAGAAAATAACAAAGGAAATTAGCATAAAACGAAAAATTGTTTAAGGGAATTTCTAAACAGTACTTTAAACCTTTGAAGAAATGCTATATGGAAATGACCATAGCTTATAACGATTACAGGAAAATATTAACACTAACAGAACAGAAAAGTAAATCGTAGATATTGTAGCGTTTTCGTATGTTCGTTAAGGTGTGAATTAAAACATTCGATACACCAAAAAAATAGTCACTAATTTATTACACACTTATAACTAAACACAATTACTTAAGACTACTAAAAGAGCATTTGTTTATGCTGTATCGTGTCTGTATTTATTTCTACTATTTATGTCGGCTTCACGCCAATATTCTGACCGAACTGCCCACTGGCGGCCGAGAGCTCCTTATATATTGGATAGATCGTTTGTTCCCGAAACTTCGCCAGTTTTCTACACTTGACTGGAATGGTCGCGGCTCGCGTTCGCCGCCGTACTGGCTTCTCGACGGAACGAGTTAGTTCGAGAGTAACGTAGAACTTCTGGCGTATTCGCGGCTGTTAGGATCGTCACAATATGCTCCCAGCAAGAAAAGAGGTAAATGAAATTATTAACAGAAACATAAATGATTAATTTCCCAGTAGAGGTGGGATTACCTTAGAAATTATAAAGTAATGACCAGAAACACCGCAAGAAAACCTGTGCCAATTAAAAAATAAGATATGATTTAAAGAAGAAACATGAAAGGAGCAAGCAATAGGACAGATTGTGACAATACATGAAAAAAGAGATTCACGAGTATTCAGCAATTATTGGAGATTAACAATACTAAATAAGACGTACAAAATACTGTCCACATTAATAGAGAAGGGATGAAATATAATGACAATCGACTTAATTGGACAAGATAAATGTGAGATTGGGAAGGAAAAATCGATAGTAAGTGTTATTCATACACTTAAATAGATATTAGGAAAGATCCACCAGTTTAAAATAGAAATGGAGTTAATCTCTGTAGATTCCAAAAAGGGTTAATACATTGTAGAGAAAAGAACATATGGAAACACTTCAAGAAATAGGTATATAAGGTAGCTTAAGAATATTATTAGAAATGACAGTGAAAAATACAGAAGAAAGCGTAAAAACAAGAAAAATTTGTACCTATGTAAGAGTTTGAAATAACATAAAGTATTAGACAAGGTTGGCTAATGACACTCTTGACAAAACAGTTAACATAGCGTTGTATCAAGTGCTCAGAACAATAAATAGAAGTATAGTAAGAACGAGGGAAGAACTAGTTTTAGCTATGCAGATGAGAGTGTAATTATATCAATTACTTTATTAACTTTACTTTATTTACTTATTACTTATTAAGTTATTAATTAAGGATTTATGAGCGACAGGGAAATACAGGAGAGAAAATAATGAAAAAAGAAACAAAAACAATGAGAACGAATGAAACGGTGGATAGTAAAAACGCACTTAAAATTGGTACGACCACAGTTTAAGAGTCCATCACCCGAGTTAATTTAAGGCGGTTTTAGAGGTTCGGGGGAAGTGTGATACCTCGGACATCATTTGAGATATTCTTTTCAAATAAAAACCACTCGAAGTGAAAAACTCAAATACACATCGGTCTAGTAACGGATTTTTGATATTTTCTTTTTGTCCTTTTAAAAACGCCCCTAAAGTTGCCCTATTTTACGTACTATTTTCAGATCAAAATTTAACCAAAAGAAGAGAAAACTCAAAATTCTGTTACTAGACCGATGTAGAATAATCCTTTATATCTTCATTGAACCCTATTTCTTTTTGATATGATAATACACTACCCTAGGATCATGTTTTCCCTAAACCCTTACAGTAGCTAGAAAACTCGCTGTAAAGTGCTGCCATCGTATATATTTGGGAATTTAAACTTAGTGGGACAATTAACTTAGTCCTGGCTAGTAAAAAAGTAGTGGAAGAGAGAATTAGAGTCACGCTTACCGCTACTTCTTCCTTGTCTCTCACCCCGCAACAACGTTAAATTCTCGCCGGGTGATGGACTCTTAAGAAATAAATTGATTCGAATGCCAAAGACTAATAATAACAAATAAAAACAGTAGGGAAGCAGAAATAAAGTATAGGATAATGAACTGTGTGATGGATATATTGCTTAATCGTGAAACGTCTGAACTATATTTCAACTATGTTTATAATTCCAATAAATAGCTATGGCAAATGTCCAACACTTTTAAATTAATATTGAAATTACGACAATCGTAAAGGTGTAAAATATATTACGTATCGTTCTGTACGTACTTTGTGGACCGATAAATTTAAAAATAATAAAAATTGTGACTTCGCAAGAAGAAGTTGTGTCTCTGAACATTACGACATGAGTGGGTGTACCAAGTAAATACAAATTTGGTAACAATTTGTTATATAAGTAACAAATTAGTAATTAGCAAATAACAAAAATAATTGGTGACAAATTTACCAAAAAAGAAAAAAAAAATGATTAAAAAACAAAATTAAGGCAAGAATACAGAATGAGAGTATTTAGGAGCAATTTTTGGACTCAAGAAAATATGAGAACCTGAATATAGGCCAGGAACCAATGCAAAATTATTAAATGAACTGGATGGAAAAGTAACCTAGTAAAAAAACCTAGGAAAGCAAATACAAAAATTAATACAAGAAAGTGTTACAAATACAAAGTCAGATTATGTTACTCATGGTGTAAGCTGCAATTGAAGCATCAGAACCTGAAAAGGGTCAGCTATAGTTATACAGTTTGCAGAAATTCTTTTTTATCATGACTCTTATCAAATATTCTAAATTGGTGCATTTAAGTATGCGTACCATAACAGTATAAAGAACAGGTAAAACACAGAATAAACAGTTTATATTAGAAATATAAAAATGATTCATTGAATATTATAACTTTGTACTAGATTACTGAAAATAATTTAACTTATAAAACTCATTCATAGTATGAAATTTAATATGAATTAAAAATAAATTAGCTTTACTTTATGTTATTTAAAAATATAATTATTTATGTTCATAATCGGAGACTATAATTATAAGTAGTTATTGAGCTTTGTGTATCAGTTTTTTTATTCATTGTGTTATAGTCTTAAAAACGCACATCATTTCAGGAATTATCCCTGAAATTGCCCTTGTTTTGAATTGTGGCGATAGAATTTTTGAAATTTAATATTCAAGAATAATTTACACAACAATCTACAAAATCGTATGGACGAATTTGGCTTTCAACATCAATTTTGTATAAAGAAATCCCATGATTTATAAGTCCTGAGGTATGAAATACGTATTTATGGTTACAATAAAATTGTTGCAACGAATTTCATATACAACCTTATTTATTTAGGAAGGTAAATAGGTAATGTAGTGTTAATACCGAATTAAATGTATAACCAATTAAATATGTTTAAAATGTTTGGTGTTTACCCTCTAATATATGGGAGTGCTCAGAACTTATCTAATTAGTCCAGGCATTATAGAGGGTTCACCTAGGAAAATCGACATACCCAGTATATTAAAACGTAAAAACTTCTATTTTAGCATCCTAAAACGTTCCCCAAAATTCACATATAATTGGATGGCCGCAAGTTTTAAAGTCGGGGGTCAAAATTCACAAATATCGATTTTTTCTACATATCTTGCAAATATCTCGTTTTCTATGGGTTTAAGCTATTTTTATTTACTGTAGATATTGTAGAGAATCAAATTCTCTACAACTTTCGTATTAAACATTTCTTCATACCTCGAACTGTTTTCGAGATAGAGGGCGGAGAGAACTGGTCAGAGGATCATGTGAGGTCAAGTGGAAGTCCCGATCAAAAACTCGTAATATTAAGGTTATAAATTATTGCTAAATATTTAATTTGCATTCATTATTAACTTTTACATTAAATTGAATATCTCTTTCTAATAATTCTAACATTTATCAACTCAATAACACTCATAATCTCTTTCTGTAATTGAAAAATTATTAAGGGACATACTTTAATTACATTTTAATTATATTCTCATTTACACTCATTGCATTTGAAGTAGAGAAAAATATTAACTCGGTTACCCGGTATATGTACGACATACATCTGTTAAAGTCATCTCTCAAAAATTGTTACATTTTTCGGGAATTTCTTATTTGTGCGAGTTTCCGTGAGTGCCAAGTGACTTCGTAGGACGCCGTTGACCATCGACATTGAAGGCAAGACCGAGAAAACCAAGAAAATCCACTTTATCTGTGTAAGTGGCATTTTGACACCGGCTGTCAACCACGTCAAGCGTCGTGAGCTGTCCTTTTTTCCGCATATGCGGGATTAGGTGATCGCTCTGAGAGTTCCAGGGACCTGCGACAGACTACTGCGGCCGAATATAATCGAGAGTGAAGTGACAATTTTTTGACACTTAGTGTCAAGTGTCGCGAAAATCCTTTCCTGCTCTTCGCGAGAATGAACGGGACTTCTATGAAGACTCCAGAGTCCAGCGGAGGAATACGACGGTCGACGTTAGCCGAGAAGAACGTGTCAAGATCATAAGGAAGATCAACTTTGGGGAAGTGACAATTTTTGATACTTAGTATCAAGTGCCGCGAATTTCTCGTTTTTTTTTTCCTGCTCTTCGCAGGAGCGAACATAAGTCGAGAATTTCATAATGCCCAACTCATCGGAAGATGATTATCTTTCCGACGAAGCACCAAGGTCCCCCGAATTCGCCTCTGATGATGAAACATTGAGTAATTCAGATATCATAGCATCTGTCCAACGAATTATTTTACTAACTAAAGAATCTGTAAAGAAACTTAACGATTTAATTATAAAACATCCTAAAGTTCAAAATCAAGTTAAATCGGAAATTATTAAATTAGAAAATCGTTACAAGAACTGTGAAGACATTTTAAATCCTTTCCTACGTATTAAAGTAAGAGATACTGATAACTCTTGTACTCAAACTGATATAATTACTAATTCTAATTTAAATTCTCCTAGAAATCTAATTACTAGCGTAATTAATAACTCCGAAAATAACTTTAACCTTTTCTCAGACATTGCTAAATTAGACTGGAAAGATGAAATATACAAAAAAAGCATCACTCAATTAAATTACAAACGCCCACTTAATATGACCTACGTTTCTATAATAAATAAGGATGAAAAATTTGTAAATAACAAAAAATTTTTATATCTTCAGGATACACTCAATTTCAATCCTTCAACTTCAGAAATTAATACTATTTATAAATATACTAATAAATTCGAAATTGCTTCACAAGATGGTATTATAAATTCTTATACCAGAACTAATTATATATGTGTAATTTCTAAAGATACACTAATACGTGAAGATATTTACAATATGTTCGTTAAACTTTCATCCTACTTTCAAAAGGTTGACGAAACTTCCAAATTTATTGAATTTAATTTACTCTTCTCAAATTTTAAACATACCATAATCAGAAAATTAACCGAATACCTTTGTAGAAACATAAATACTACCTTATTTTTCCCTTCTGCTGAATCTCACCTCACTAGCTCACCAAACAGCGAAAAATTAATCATTAAACAAAACGAACATAATTCTTTTGCAGACATAGTCAAAAATATGAAAAAAGATATTGACGACCCCTCTACTTATGGTATTCAAGTCAAAAATTTATCGAAAAACAAAAATAATGATTTGATTATTAAAATTAAAGGTAATTCCGATGACAGAAATACATTTAAAAATAAAATTTCTGATAATCTCAAAGACAACACTATAATTTCTTTAAAAAATTATAAAACTATATATTTATTAGATTTAGATATTACATGGAATCTTGATAACGTTAAAAAGGAGTTGAACAAAATTGTTGAAGAAGATTGCTACATTGATATTTTTCTAAACAAAAACGATAAAGGTCGACAATCTGCTAAAATTAAAATGGAAACATCTAAAGCCAATATTCTTTTAAGCGAGCAAAAAATTAAATTTGGTTGGAATTTCATTCGTATTAAAGAAAAACTTGTCCCGTCTCGTTGTTACAATTGTATGCAATTTGGCCATGAGAAAATTAACTGTAAAAATAAGAAAATAGAACTATTATGCACAAATTGTGGTGAGCAGGATCACATTTCAAAAAATTGTAGTAACACTAAAAAATGTTTTTCTTGTAAGGTGGAAGGTCACAGATACGACAATATGTCTTGTCCTATTTATAGAAATCTAAAAATTTCAATGCAAAATTTACCGACATGATTCCTTTCTTTTCTTTTGTTATATAAAAGATTTTTGTTGTTTTTAAACAAAATTGTTCCTAAATTATTAATCCAATTACATTCTCTTAAATTTACTACTATTGAATATTTTATCTTTCTGATATTTTTACAATTAAATCGTAGTTTCTACAAAATCTAAATTTATCTGTTACGTAATGTTAAAAAAAACACACCAACTTTTTTTAGCTATTAAATTACAATTTATTATTATTATCCCTATCGTTCATCCTTGTTTGTTCGTTCATCTTACAATTATTGTTAATTATCTTCATTTTATTGTTATATATCATCTTTCATACATAACTTAACTATTTTATATTAATTGTTACATTTTTTCTTCTAATGAATAAATTCTTGCCTATATTTTCAAAACAAATCCTGACGTTAACTGTTTGTGAAATTAAACAAATTTGTAATACTCCTTTGGAATTAAATATTTAATACTATTTGTCTTTGATGATTATGTTCTCTCTGAGAGTTATCCAAAGACACATAGTAACGTCGGAAGACAGGGTTTTTTAGTGGGTAACCGAACGTGGACCCCCACAGTGTCTAATGCGGTGGATATTGCTGTTTCTGATTGATTATATTTAATCTCAATAAATGACAATATCCATCTAATTAGTCCTCCATAAACGAGTTTTCCCTGTATAAAAAAAAAAAAAAAGTAGAGAAAATATTAAGTAAATCTTGTTTAAAATCCGTAAACTCTTAAATTCTTTCATAACTTTAAAAATTCATCAAATAATCAGAAAAAGAAGAAGAAGAAGAGAATTGAAATTAGAACTTGTTCTTCTCGAAATTTTTATTCTTTTCTATTAATTTTGACAATATTAAATTAATCAAATGGCACTTTTAATAAAAACGTTAATTACAAATTTAATTCTTTTCTTTTTTATTTATTTACAAAGTCATTAGTATAAATTAGAATAGAATTAAAATATAATTTAAGTAGTTTCCTCAACTATTTTTTAAATACATGGCCAGTTAAGTGTTATTAAATAAATTGACACATAATTAAAAATAGATAATTAACCAAAAAAATGCATTTAATGTAAAAGTTAATAATAAATGCTAATTAAATATTTAGCAATAGTTTATATCCGTAATATTACGAGTTTTTGATCGGGACTACCAGTTGACCTCACATGATTCTCTGACCAGCGCTCTCCGCCCTATATCTCGAAAACAGTTCGAGGTATGAAGAAATGTTAAAGACAAAAGTTGTAGAGAATATGATTCTCTATAATATCGATAACAAATACAAATAGCGTTAAACTCAAAGAAAACGAGATATTTGCAAAAAATATAGAAAAAAGACGATTTTTGTGAATTTTGTCCCCCGCCTTTAAAACTTGCGGCCATCCAATTATATGTGATTTTTGAGGAATGTTTTAGGATGCCAAAATCGAAGTTTTTACGTTTTAATATACTGGGTATGTCGATTTTCCGAGATATCCATCTAATTTAACCTATGATGACTGGACCATAAAGTAAAATTTACATCACACCTGGTATCATTAGAAACGTATGTGCGTAAAGAAGAATTTTATAAATATATCACTTCAGGATAATTAGTATATTGCCTTTCCACTATAAATCGTTTCACTACCTGTGCAGAAGAGAGTCTATTTTCTTGAACATCCACTTATACAAATTTGCCACAATAAAGTATTCAACCTGATTTTTGAACATTTTAAACATGTGTTTTACATTAAGACATCAGGACATTTAATCCCAAATTTAATTCTGCTCTACCAGACATGTTCCTGAATAAATTGTATTATGCTAAATTTACCATTTGGATTCAAACCCAAATATAAAAACACCCACACATACCCCCCCGAAATAATTTCCTCATTAGCAACCCTCCCATTCCGAAATACATATTCCAAACGTCCCTTTTCAATTAATCCCCTCCCATTCATTAGAATTTATTAAGAAATAAACGTTTCCCGACAATTTGAGTTGAAACCGGCCTCCCGGAAAGCGAGAGGGACGGGTAGAGGTGGAGGGGATGGGAAAGGAGACCGTTTCGAAATTCACTCTTTGAGGGTTGTATTTGAATTGCCAAGATCTTTCACTCGCATTAATCTCGATTCGAGCGATAAATTCGAGTTAACCGATAAATTAAGGTGAGACGAGAATATATACGGCAAAAGACGTTGAATTATTTACCGAGAACGGTTCGAAAGTGTGCGAAAGGAGGCGAGAATATAAAATTGGAGGAAAGGACTATTATCATTATTATTCGCCGATGTTGATATCAAATATAGAATCTTAGTCGAACGCTTTGAAGGGAGAGTTGCTGCACATAAGGAAAAGATACGTCAAGTGTACATAATCTGTTTCAAAAGAATTTAACAATAAACTTTATACATATATAAGTTGCTTCATTATAATAAAATCCTCATCTATCCTATCAATTTTGTTTTTACTTTGCGATAAATCAAATTGTATAATATGTTGTACCATCTAGATATTTTGAAATAATCAATCAATATGTTTATATACAGGGTGTTAAGAGTTTGACTGCCTTTTTTTTAATAGGTGATAGTATTCATCAAAACAAACAAAAAAACCTTATATAACGGAGTTCCTAAAACCAACCGTTTTCGAGAAAAGTCAAGCAATTTTGTCAAGGTATTTAACTACAACTTGACAACACCGACAGGAAAGGAAACGTAAACATGACGTTTTTGGTGTTGGCTCTCGGTAAACATGACGTGTATACAGCTGATCGTGCGAGGTTAACGTTTTTGCGAACTCTTCCTAAATGCCGTCTTTACGCTGTACGTAATAGTAAACGAAATAAATGTAGGTGATTCCAATTGATTCAATTATGTAATTATTACACTTGCATGTATAAATGGTAAATCAATAGCGATCAGTAATTCAGGGCCACTAACAGCGTTGGAAAATGATCATGCTGTTATTGATATGTTGTAATTCTCAATATTTACCTGGTTATTACAGCATGTGTTCAGAATGTCCACCGTTGTTCTCTCACTTCAACAAATGTTCTACGGTTAGGCAGTCGCCGTTGAGGAAATCGTTCGTGAGAGATACGACGTGCACTTTTAGAACTACAACGCGCTTCCCCATAAATTAATAGCATATCGTGATATTCACGTATACTGAACATTTAAAAACCCGAAAAATTTAGGCCCTATGCACACGGGGATACTAAAAAGAAACTGATTAGTGACGCAAATTTCCAACTGGTTTACTTTGAGTCACTCCCTGTGTAACACAATGAGACGCTGCACACTGCGCTATTGGTTAGGGATTGGTTTGTGATTCTCAGAACGCGTTTGTAACTAGTCGCCTGGGTGATTCGCATGTCGCGTTGCCTCGTGATTTGAGTTTCCAGTTTGTTGAAATGAGTGAGCAGAAAACCAACCTGTTGCTGGTGGAGGAGTTGGAAAAACACCATATTTTGTATAATTTCGACCTTCCTGGATATTCAAAGAAGCAGGAAACGGAGAAGGAATGGGCAGTAGTCGGGAACGTGGAAAAATTGACAGGTATGTTCAAGTACAAACGTATATTTTCTACATTTCTACACTCATAACCTTAATTATGTGAATAGTTCCGATCTACGGTGTCATATATTTCCACTGCCAGGGCAGAGAGGCTTGTGGGGTTAGGAAATAGTTGGCTAAATAGCCTCTGAGATCCCCAGCTCGTGAGTTGTTGTTTATGGTCAGCTGCTGCGGGAGGAGAGGCTGTCTCATGGGTTCATTTCCAAATACTCCAACATTTGCATCATTTGATGAGTACTGCAGACCTTCTCGTTTTCTCACAAAATTGTGAAGAATGCAAGAAGCTTTTATGACTGAAGTCACGATCTCACGATCTCGGATGCGGATAGGACCATTTAAGACAGCAAATTTCTCGCATGTCATACCGAAAGTGCATTCAATTGTTTTTCTTGCACGGCTCAATCTGTAGTTAAATATCCGTTTCACATTATCCAATGCCCTTGACGGGTAAGGTCTCATCAGATATCGCGACAGTGGAAACGCTTCATCGGCTACGAAGTAATAGGGAAAGGTACTACCACTTTCATCGAATTTGAGTGGCGAAGGAGGAGGAATATCAAGTCCATCGTTTTGAATCCAATGTTTCATTGCTGATGCACGAAATATACCCCCATCACTGTTTCTTCCAGCGTAACCCGTTTCAATCATTGTGAAAGAACCATTAGCATCGCAGCAACCCATCAGCACTATGGAATGAAACGATTTGTAGTTGTAATTAATAGAGCCTGTCCTGGGAAATTTCTCGATACGCATATGTTTTCCGTCGATGGCACCTACGCAGTTTTCTAGATTCCAGAGAGAATTAAACCTTTCTGATATTTTTGTCCATTCGGCCCTGGTGGGAACAGCCATGTATATCGGTTGAAGTACATCCCAAATCACTCGAGTTGTCTCTGCCACTATACAGCCAATAGTCAACTCTCCTCTAGCGAAGTAGACAGCAATCGACGTAAATGTTCCACCAGTTCCCAAAAATCTGAAATTAAAGAATAAACGACTGTAATATGATGCAAGTAGGAAGGAATATAACTTGTTTAAATCTGGTGCTATCATTGCTATCATGATATTATTGGTATTTCAGTATTTACTTTTTCTTTCCAGCTACTGAATGCAAGGAGCGATGGAAGAACATAAGAGCGGTTTTGTACGACATTTGAAGCCCCCAAGAGTGACTCAGGTACAATTTTGAAGAAGGCGTATTATTTAGCAGACGCACTGCAGTTCACCGTTCCTTACATCAGGGCACTGGGGAAGCCCTCCGCAAATTTTTCCCAGCCACCATCCGAGGAAAAAGAAGGCCCAGCCTTAGAGGATGGTGGAAATGATGACGATGACCTCCTAACAGAAACTCCATCACATTAGAGGGCTATAATATACAAGAGGGTGACTCTATTTCACCATTCGCGGTCTATTATTTAAAACCTTTTGAACAAAATACCGAATAAATTCTTTTCAAATACCTACGAGCACCTAATATAATGTTATTTCCTGTTTGAATAAATACATTCTTTGTCTCTTACCTGAGTGTGATCAATAGTCGTTCTTCAGGGTCCACGGACTCCCTCATGGTTGTGTTTTGCTTCTGCAGTAGAGGGCAAACCAATTTCACCAGTTCCAAATAACTTTCCTTACTCATTCTGTAGAATGCCAAGAATTTTGCGTCAGAAAGGTCCAGCTGTTTTGAGGCAACAAACAACCTAGTCTGAAAACTTTTTTCAAGGTATGGGTGTACCCAAAACTTTCTGACTGTTCGTCTTCTCCTCCTGAGGTAATAATACAGCACTACACTTTCGTCATCACTCGACTCTTCCGACACTGCACGGGCGATATCCATGATGACACTGAACCACACTTAACGAACTGGTGATTTCGGTTACTGTTGAGTAGCCTCGTGTGCGGAGTCAAGTCACCGTTCAGTCTGTAACTGGTCAGAAACCCAAGTTACCAACTGGTTTAGTTCATTTCCAGTCTCTCCGTGTGCATAGGGCCTACACGCACCGAAAAGAAACCGTAAAGATCACACGTATCTTTCGAATTCAAAGATGCGCACTGTCACTATCACTAGTGTCAGTGTCACTGTGTTGCCACACCACATCGTAGCCATTTTATCGAGTTCTATTGATTGGAAAAAAAAATCTTTAAAGAAAAGATTTTTTTTGTTACAAATTAAACATAAATACATTAAAAGAATACATCTTATAGTCATTTCATGTACAAAATTATCTGACATTCTTTAATAAAACTGAATTTTCACACCTTAATAGTATAAGTTTGCTAATTTTTTTTCTCGAAAACGGTTGGTTTTAGGACACCTGTTATAGGGTTTTTTTGTTTATTTTGATGAATACTATCACCTATTAAAAAAAAGGCAGTCAAACCCCTAACACCCTGTAAATACAGCGTTATTCACGCTATACGGCACGGTATATTATGGCCAAAATACGTAACTTTCAAAAATATTCACAGTTGGGATACATGGAAATCTATTACAGTTGCTTTTTAAAATTATTTGCATATTATACAGGGTGTCCCAAAAGTGTGTAAAGTATCAAAGTGTTGTTTTTTTAAATGGAATCCCAAGTATATTTTTGCATTTTTGGTTTCTCCGATCAAACTAGGTGCCTACTTTGATAAGGTTCCTAATACCTAAACTTTATGGTTTTTAATATAATTTGACTTTTATTAAAACTTAACCTAATTTTAATTTTTTAAATACTTATGAAGTAGTCAAGTTATGCAAGCGAAATTTATAGTGAACTATGACATTAGAAATATCTTATGATTTGAAATTAAAAGTGTGACAATGGAGAATAACTTTACAAATGTTCAGAAACTTGGAATGTAATTTATAATCCAGCAAATTATAACAACATTCATAATGGTAATAAATAGCACATCAACGATAAAGTTAAACTGAAACAAAATATTTATAACAGATGCTTGATTCGTCTGTCGAAAGTCGACCGTTCATTTCCAGACACTTACATATTCTGTTTCCAAAACCACTGCCAACTCTTGACAACATTTGCGTTGTTACGGTTTCAAAAGCGTCTCTTTTGTGTACTTTCATATTAAGAATTAAGAATTACCCAGGGATGTAACCTCTAAGATCATTAATGTACCTACTTAAGCAAGAACGTGACATTGTAATACCCACTAGATCTTTAAAAAATGTGGGTAATCTGTTTAACAAGGTTAAGGACCCTACATACATCTTAGATAAAACTACCGTGGTCTATAAAAGATTGCAATAATTGTGATAAGGCATTATATTGCAATGATGTCCAGGAACCTCAAAGCGAGAGTGACCTCACATAAAATCGACATTTCCAGACGTAAAGATGCTTGCGCACTTTCCTCTCATGTTGACGTAACTGGACACTACCCCAATTTTAATGACATAAAAGTCTTAACTGCAGAAACGAATATGTTGAAAGGTCATTCCTGGAGATGGCTTACAGTCACAATGGAGAAAACTTGATGAACAAGAAAACAGAGGTTCAAAATTTAAACATCATTTATTCAAATGTACTATACCTTGACTACATATACCACCATAGGAGAAACCCAAACCAAGACGAACTGGGGAGAGTTTCTGTTGAAAGTTAGTAACTACTAACATAAGTCTTCCCTAGCTTTTTAGGTTTCAATTCCCTAGCATATCGTATGGCAACCGATATGGTCTGTTGGGTTGTGGAGTAAAGGCGCAAACAGACTATTGTCACCTCACGTGAGCTCACGTGCTGTCACGTTAACTCACGTCACTTTGAGGTAACCTCAGTCTGGTTCTAATACATTTAATACCATGTGAAATATAGTGTGTGCCTACGAGACGAGACGAGACGAGACTTTGAAAAATCTCGTCTTGTCTCGCAAACATAGTGGAAAATCTCGTCTCGAGTCTCATCTCGCAATAAAAGTCTCGTCTCGTCTCATGTCTCGCAACAGTCTCGCAAAATGTTTATGTTCTCTATCTAAATAAAATACACAAATAAAATCAGTTCAAATTTTTATTTCAATGAACAAAAACATAGCAATCTAACAAAAATATAGAAAAAACGAAATTTGATGATTTTTCTTAAAAGTGTCTATGCCGATGCTCCTAAAAAGTTTTTTTTTTATATTTGGTCGAAGTATTAAAATTTATGATCTTATTTTTAAAAATGAGTGTCGTAACTTATTGAGATAATCAAAATTATTATGCCGACTTGCAATTTTAAAATAAATATTAAAAGGAGAACGTAATCACCAAATTTGTTTCCTTTGTCCGAGGCAATAATTCTAGTATAATAGTAGTACACGTGGCAATATCTCGGAAAGCTCAAAAAATGAAACATTACGTAACAGTTATTGTAAAGACAGGTTGCTTGCTCTTATGCGGCTTTAAAAAATATCTTTCAATAACATTCACGATAATTAGAATAGTTAATTAATATTTGCCATTTTTGTCTGCGATACTTCGAGACTTTTGGGAGACTCTCGTGCGAGATTTGAGACGAAACTTTTTGAAAGTCTCGTCTTGTCTCGTAAAGAAAATTTAAAGTATCGTCTCGAGTCTCGTCTCGAAAACGAGTCGAGACGAGATGAGATTCTCGCCTTTATATTATCATTTTTCCGTGTTGGAAACAAATGAAAGATACATCCCTTCTGTCAGTTTGTCACTTGGCACGATAAACATTAATCATCAACAGAAAAAGCCTTTCTGTAATGTTGTTTTGGCGAGTTTTATAGTTTTCTCGCACACTGTGAGTATTATTTATTCTTTAGTATTAAATAAAATTTTACCACCTTTTGTACCTTTGTAGTAAGTTTGATAATGCCGACAATAAATTGGCGAAAGCTGTCAAAGTATAAAGTGATTCGTCTTCTTAATTAAGCCTGTTTCTCGCTAAATTTAACTTATAATTATAAATTATATATATATATATATATATATATATATATATAATAACCAAGTCACTAAAGAATTAAAATAAGTGAGCACAGTTCTACACAACATCGATTAAAATTTGTTTTTTCTACAGTTTGATATTTGTCGTTTTTTGAAAAATATTATAGAAAAAGGCATAAATAATTGAGGTGTAAAAATAATCAATTAATCACTATGTACCCATGAAAACATTACAGCACATTTGATATAATGAATTCACATAAGAGCTATTAACTTCAGGTTATTGTGTTAATCTCTATGTTTTTCTTATTACACAGATAACCAAATTAAATTGTTTTAGCATTGATTCGATCTCACCATATCATTTGATTCATCGATATAATAAAATTAGTCTCCATCGGCTAATATGAAAACATCAGAAATTTGTATTTAATCAACCGATGAATCACACTTCAAAATCCCAATTAATACTAAAACATAAATTGAAACTTCACACGACCCTAATTTGATTTATTTTCGTCCGATTTTATTCCGGATCAAAGCTCCAAGGTTATAAAAAAAATGTTTACAAGCCCCGATATGCGTATAAAAGTGAGAGGGAGGTACCCTCGTAAAAAATAAAAAGTTACGATTTTTACGAGGAGGGGGACGATTTTATAGTTCAGTCACTTTTAAATACTTTATAAGGGCCACCGGGCCGGTCGGGGCAGATAAAAATATTCGTATCAAATCCTAATGGGAGATTGAGACATAACACTCGGAATTTGAGATCAGGATCAGGGGTGGCGAGAGGGTGAGGGGCTGTTTTAAACTTGGTTTGTTGCTAACATGGATATAATAAATATTCGTATATATCCTTTTGTACAATTTATATTTTCACTGACATAATTAAAGTTTTTCAAATAATACACACATCAAAATCTTCCCAAGACATTCCCTTACTTTTTACTTTCACTTCTCCTGTTTCTTTTTTTACTACTCGATAGAACAACAGCCCAAAGAACTTCTCGTTCTCACCATTTTGCCTTTTCTTTGCTCCTTTTGGATTGTTGAACTTTTTTCTCGGTGCCCATCCATCACCTGGCCATTGTACAAATCAAGGAAAAGTCGAGTGTGAAAATCTCGACTGGCGGAAAAGGAGGTGGGAAGGAAGAGAAAGAGGAGAGGACGGTAAAAAGTCGTTGTAAATTTTCGAAAGGGTCAGTTGACATCTGTGGAAAAGTATATTTTACTGGGGGATGGTAGTAGGAGGGGTGAGAAGGAGAGAGGGTTTTTTTTAAATTTAAACAGAGGTGTGTAAACTGAGAAGTTTTTCTTTTTTTAAGTCGTTAATATTTCGTAGTGCAACTTTGAAATTATTTTTGAAATAAATAATAAATTCTGCCTTCATTAATTCATCTTAACCCAAGACAGTTTTATTTAATAACACTATTAATTTTGCTTCTACTGCTTAGAAAGTAATTCACATTAAAAATATTAAACAATTGTAAAGCCTAAGTTGTTGTCCCGTTTCTTTAAAAATGCTATTTGTCGGCTTTGCTTCTCGACTGAAATTGAAGAAAGTGTTAAAATGCTTATTTATAGAGCACTTCTTAGGATGTAATTGATTTTATTTATTATTTATGTATTTATATATTTATTCATTTATTTAGACTCTTATAAAACACCATAGGTAATTAATGAATAAGAGTGGAGTGCATTACTGTATGCTTACTTAAAACTAACAAAACTTAGTGGTGAACCTAATACATAAACCTTATAATCAAGATATAAATAATATAAACAATAGTAGGACAAGACACGATATCTGCAAATACAACACCTGTTTAGATACGATTAGATGCTTTATTTCAATGGGCCTTGTATTAAAGATATCTATTTTATGCCTTAAAATTGCAAGATTGCATTCAATTAGCATTTTATTGAAGGGCGAGGGGCTTAGTAGATCACTATGAAATACTAATGTTGGAATATCATTTCTTAAATTAATTTTAGGAACAACAAACTTAATTTCATTTACAAGAATACATCTTTTGCGCTTTAAATTATTCATTACATTGTATACAAAAATAAGAGACATTACTTGCCTCCTACTACCCAATCTTTCGATATTAAAAGCCTGTCGCATACTAGCATAGGAGATTATGTATGGATAAATATTATTTTTCTTTAAACACAGATATTGTCGCGATGCGGCCCCAATTAGCGAAAATATGTCGCCGTCTAAGCTTATTCAGCACCGCGGCGACCTTAAAGCGAAGGACGACACGACTCTCGGACAGGTACGACACCACGTTCGTAAACATCCCGCTTGTATTTATACAGCGGGATCATAACGATCAGAAAATCAGTCTGTCAGCGAGTATCACGTTACTCTGCCCGTCTGAGAGCCCGTCCTTTTCGGCATGCCGCTAATTGGAGGAGCCTCGCACCTGCTACCCTTCGTTCTTCTAAAGTAAGCAACCACCTCCATTTACCCTCTTCTCGCTTTTCTACGTTTGATCACTTGCCTTAATTTTATTTCACGATGTTCTCTCCCCTATATTTAAAGTCCAAATAAATATTGTTATGTGTTACCATGTTTTCTCTTTAGCTCCACCTAGCTACACCCTTAACCCGAGCACTCCCTTTGGACCCTAGGTCCTCAGGCGTGTGACATATGGTGGAGGTGCCGCGTTTCGGCCCCAGGAGAGATTCTCCATAATCTCTCCTACCCCCCTATGCAATCTTTTTCTTTTTCACTTCCACTTATGATGGAGACTCCGAATTTCGGCCCTTATGGGAATTATTTTTAATCCCTTTTGCCCCAATAATTACATTTCTTTGTCTCCACCACGATCCACATGTTCCTAGGCATTTTAATTCGAATTAATCGTTTTCCTTTTATCTATTCGTTATTTCTTTTTTTTTTCGAGCGAAATCGTCCTAACAACAAATAATTGTTGAAATTCTACATCCTAATTAATCAGCGTTTTATTTAATTCATGGTCAATCGCGCAATTTAAAGTATACACTTAACCTTGATGTGTAATTCAAGTGCACCTAATATTTATTTAAACATGTTTGGTAATTTCTTTCGTATCTGGGTCACGAAAATAGGTGAGAGAACGTTTTTAATTAAAAATCAAAAACTTTTATAACAATTTTATTTAAACTTTATCTTTTTTTAACTGGTTGCTCACAATATTCCTAGCCCGTTCCCGTATATCCAGCCCTAAACCCTGTGCCCTAATCCCTCATAAAAGGCTCCCCAATGAATTTGTGGCATGTCGTATACACGTCTAACGCGGTCCATGGCCGAGATTTTAAACTTTGTTTTTTGGAAAAATGGGGGCCATTTTTGTGAGGAGGGGGGTAATGTCACGAAGTGACCCCAATTAGGCGAAACCAGGTTGGGTCCTACCCATGTTAAATGCAAGTCAGCACGGAACGGCTCCGACAACCTTCGGGCGAGCACGTTTGTCAACAAAGGAGAATTATTTATACGGATCGATCAGATCGATCGGGTGTTCAGTCGAGCAAGCTCCCGCAACCCGTGTCGCCGCCCGTGGCCCTGCCGGCCACCCCTACGGGTGGGTTGTCCCCCCCCCTGGTGTTCGCCATTGGGAGATCCTCGCCCCTCTCCAGGCTCTCTAGGGATTAATGTAAGCATTTTACCTTTACACCATTCTAATTCTGCCCTTTTCTGTATTTTAACTCTTATACTTTTCTCCTTATCTTACCGCCCTTTAATAAGGGCCCACTCTCTCTCCCCTGTATGTTAGTCTTAACCTAACCTTATTAGCATTGCCCCTGTATTTTTACCATCTCTACCGAGCTACCACCCCCCAACCAGAGCACTTCCTTTGGACCCTAGGTACTCAGGCGTGTGACAATATCCTAAAAATATTTTCTGAACTTTCTCGAGCATATCACAGACTACTTCAGCTTTTGGTATCCAAATCATAGATAGATATTACAAATGCGGTCTAACTAAAGCATTATAAAACTAAATTCAAAATTCAATACTAAAATTCTTTGTATTTCTAATAATAAATCCTAAGACCATATAAGCCTAATGTGTTGACAGTGTCCATTAAATCACAAACTGCTAAGAACATAAACTCCAAGGTCCCTACAAGAACTCTAATCTATTCAACACAGAGTCGTCAATATGATACTGATTGTTAATAAAATTTACCTTAGTGTGTAACTGATTAAGTGACACTTATTCATATTAAGATGCATGTTGTTATTATAATACAAAAAACCATGTATCAATTTTATTACAACACATCATACATTACTAAAGTGCTTTTAAATAACTGGATCATCAAAGTTGTCTTACTTATAATAGCACAAACATTTTCTGAATTTTTTTGAAATTCTTGCACTTTTCTGAAATGTTTGTGGCTCATCAGATATGACGACTTGGTAGCTGAAAATCGTTGAACGCAGTGATTATCTTTCATGTTCGTCTAGTTTTATCCAGTATATTTTTAGTTTGAGGTTTTACTGAAGTAAGAATAATTACTACGCTGGCGCATTCGCCATATCTATATATATAAAAATGGATGTTTGTGTGTATGTTCCGCATAGGCTCCTATACCATTCGTCCGATTGCAACGAAACTTTGGTGAGTTGTAGGGCGCATGTCCTTGAAGGTTCCTGAAATGGTTTCGCGTCGAAAAAAGAGCCAGGGGGCCGAAACGGCTTAAAAATATATGCATGACAGGCAATATGTCATCTTTATTTGACAGACGAGTGACTGACAGATGGCGCCATCTCGCGGCGAAAAGGTAACTTTTAAATGTCGAACAGTTTGTCAGCGCTTTGAGCAGCGAATTGCTCAAAAGCAATCTGTTATATCTATATATATAAATAGATGTATGTTTGTTTGTATGTTACGCATAGCTTCAATACCATTCATCCGATTGACAAGAAACTTTGGTGAGTTTTTCTGCGTCGAAAAAAGACAAGGCGTATCAACTTTAATAGGTTGCCCCTAGCGATCCTGACCTACCACAACAGCGCGAGACAGACCGATCTACGTCACAGGGCGACCGGCGATGCAAAAAATATGTACTTTGAAAAACTCAAAACTGTTGTCAATTATAAACGAAAACGCCAGCCAAACGCCAAACTGTCAGAGTAATACAGAACGTAGATTAAACCACAGAGTTAGATTAAATACAGGTAATAAAACGCAGACCTGGGTCGTCAGTCTACGTCACGAACTCCGCCTCCTCCGCGCGACCCCCTCGCCCGGAAGCTGTTCAATGAGGTAACCTATTTAAAGTTAATACACCTTGGAAAAACGAGCCAGGGGGCCGAAACGGCTTAAATATATAAAATGCTACAGTTCGATTGGCCGGTGGCGGCGAAAAGGTATCTTTTAAATGTCGAACAGTTTGACAGCGCTTTGAGGATCGAATTGCTCAAAATCATTCTGTTAAAAGTAGAAATATTTCTGAACGTGTGTGAGTATTAGTGGTGTTATTTGTGAACTTTGGACATTGGACAATAGAAAACAAGCGCATTTATTTTATACTTTCGCTGTGAATTATGCCTCCAAAAGAAAAGCGATTGGCAGATCTATATGTAAGATGGACCTTACACGTTCAATCTACTATCAATTTGATCCAATTCTGCGATCCAGATTGACGAAATACTGAGCGAATTGACGGACTGACGGAGTGGATTGATGAGTATTCGAATAACTGAATAAATTTCGTCAATCCGGATTGAACTGACTGCAGATTGTCCGTGTGATGCATTCACGTCATTCTGGCGTCAGTCACCGTATTTGATTATGAAGTTGTTTCATTAATCTTTGCAAGTATTACATATTTTTAAGAGAAGTATTACACATTGCATTGTAAAAAACAATATATATCACTCCACAAGAAAACGGATGTTATCTTCCTGGAAATCAGAACGGTTTTTTTTACATTTTTCAAAAGTACATAATATTGTAAAGATGTATATCCAAATTCAAAAAACTTTGCCAACCCATTTTTGCTTCTATGAAATTTTGTCCTGGAAGATCAGGTCTCTTTTCCTGTGGACAGTCAGATATTAAAGTTTTATTTTATTTACCTTAATATAAGACTGAAGAACATAAAGTAGTACTTCACATGTGTACAATATGGCCTCACTAATAGCAGCTGGAGACATTAAGACCGAAAACTTTAAATCTTCAAAGTTTCTTCCAGTAGCAAGGTATCTTAACGTTGCAGCCAGTTTTTCTTCGGTGGTTATCGATTTTCTCATGCAAGCATCTTTTTTAGTTAAATATGGTTTCACCATATTCAAAAGTTCTTCAAAGCAGGCTTCTTTCATACGATAATAGTTTTCGTAATCTTCCCATTCGCCCGTGTGTTTAATTTCATTTATTAAATTTAAATGCATGTATTGTTCTCGTTCGTTCATGTGTTGTATTGTTCTCGCTTCTTCAGCCACCCTTATTTCACCCACTTTTTCCTTCTAACGCTTCTTTTACTTGCCAATGCTAATGTTACTCCAATGACACCTTTTTGAAAATTGTAATAATCCATTTTCGTCTTCTCCTTCATGTTCGGTGGCAAGATTGACACTGGACGAACAATCTGGATTGAACGTCTAATGCCGTCCGTCAGTCCGTCAGTCTGCCATCAATTCATTCATGATCAAGATCGTGGATTGAACTGACGGCAGATTGAACGTGTAAGGTCCGTCTAAAGCAAAAAAAAAATAAAAGACTACGAGCTTCGGAAAATGACGGGCAAAGGGAAGATAGACTAAGAAACCCTAAGATTAAGAAATGCTCAAGCCCGTTTATCTGAAACAGAGGAGCAACAAGATGATAGATTAGAAACCCTCATATTAAGAAATGCTTAAGTCTCCTTATCTGAAACAGACGAGCAAAGAGAAGCAAGATTGGAAATCGAAGGAGTACGAATTGATCGAGCCCGTTCGTCTGAAACAGACGAGCAAAGGGAAGCAAGATTGGAAATAGCCCAAGTACGTATTGCTCGATCAAGACGAATAACGCACGCTGATTGAAACCATTTTCATGGAGTGTGGAAAAAGGGATGAGACAGGGTCGCCCCCGAACGAAGCCGAGTACCTACATCGGTTATAAAAAATAATTGCAAAGCAATATTTTTTCCCCTTTTCATAATATTCTACAACATAATCACAGCAATGCAATGCATGGTATTGAAATAAATTATGTGTTTCCTCGGTAAATCTATATTCGCTAGATTACCTATTTTTATTTAATTGTTCATTTATTTCATATCAAACTAAGCCACAGCGAAGCGTGGCCGGGTCACGGCTAGTTTCAGTATATTTTTTGCGCGCCTACCAAATTATAGAATATCTGGGATCGGTTAATTTTACTCTGAAATAGATGTATGGAGACAGTATTTTAATTATATACCACGCTTCTACTCTGCCCAACCACTAAAGGAGAAGGTTTCAGATTTTTCATTAACTATTAAGCTAGAACTAACACTTTTTATACTTAGAAGTCAGGTCTAAATTCGAAGGTAAGTAGAATTTATGATTCCATTACTTATAATATAGGAACCTAGCTCTATCGTATTGGTCTCTACGTTAGATTCAGTTTTAAGTCATTAACTTAGTTTTATGGCAGCTAATGTCCTACGCTTCAATTACATATAAGTAACAAATCTGGTTAACTTCGAGACAGTTAAGTATTTTTATAAGAGATATATTGATGTTATATACCATATTTTATACTGGGACGTGCTAACTGCCTTTAACCCATGAACCTGGTTTATACTTAGCTTGGGATCCATAAAGAAATATGTCTAAATTAAATTTATTGATCAGTGGATCCCGCCCACATTCAGATATTGAAATAAGTACATATATACTTAACTTTCGTTTATTACTCAGATTTCAGTTATAAAGCGGGTTTAAACTTAAACCGAAAACTAAAGTGAGGGAAGGGTATGATTGTTTTTAAATTAACAGCATGGATTCCATAGTGCTAGAAATATTCAGCATATCTTTAATTAACGAGCTAGATTTCATAGCAGAACAGAGTATTTTTATCCTTTCTTTTTTAATGAAATCAAAATGTTTATGGACACCAGATGAAAAAAATATCTCGGAAAGAATACAGTGTAAATTCCAATGCTGAGATGGAAAGTTTATCGCATCTGATAGTTTCAATATACTGCGACCAGTGCTTTTTAACCGATCACTGAACTTGAAATTACGCCTAAGGTTTGTTAATAATTACATTTATTTCATTTTGCTGTGCGAGTGTGAAGTCTGGATACTAAAGGCAAAACACAATGATGGCTGGAAACATTCTAGATGTAAGTGTACAGATGTCTCTTAAAAATATCCTGGACAGACCACATCAGTGATGAAGAAGTTCTGACAAGAACAGGTAAGGACAGAGATTTACTTGTTGCCATAAAGAAAAGGAAACCTCGTATTTATGACACGTAAAAGGGAGTCATCAAATGAAGCTGTTGAAAGTAAGAATGGAGGGTAAAATAGAAAGCAGATGAGGTATAGGAAGACGCCAATATTCGTGGTTGAAGAACATAAGAGTGTGGACCGAACCACTTATTACTTTTCTAATCATTTAATTTTAATTTCTAGTTCTAATTAATTAATAGCAGAATAATAGATTTTTCAGCAAATTTTCTAAATTTTGAATACTTCTTTAAATATCTCTTATTTAAAGGTATTTACTTTCTTTATAAAAATAAAATATAATTTATTTATTACAGTTCTTTGAAATAATTTTATAATATTCTGTTTCATTTAATCATCTGTTTTCATCTAATAATCATTTTCTATATTAAATTCTTTTATATTAGTACATAGTAAAATCATAAAAGTGGAAATTTTAAAGTTAAGTTAAAGAGAGTTTGGGAAGGTCTCAAAATGACAATTTAGAAAGCAGTGCTTCAAATGAGATCCATTTTATTTATAATATTACAATAGACAAGACAGCAAGTCATTTTCTGTATTAAATTCTTTTATATTAGTACATAGTAAAATCATAAAAGTGGACATTTTAAAGTTAAGTTAAAAAGAGTTGGAGAAGGTATCAAAATGAAAATTTTGTAGTAAAATAGTAAAATCGCAGAAGTGTAGATTTTGAAGTTAAGTCGAGTATTTTTAATATAAGTTATCTATTTGACTCAGGCTAACCTTGTATATTATAGATGGTTCAACTTATGAACAATTTCGGACAGTACAGTCTTGAGCAAATTTAATTAATAAATTTTTCTATCTAGAACCCCATTTTTGGAGAAATAGTTTGGTCACGTACGCAAATTGCCTATTGAGGTATATATTAAGTATGTTTAAATTATTAAGAATGTATTGCCTGAACCAAGGTGCCTAATCAAGTAAATAGTAGAACATTTTGGCGTTTTCAACTCAAGATTGGTACTCAAGGGAAAACAGTATTTTATGCTGTTCTATTATGTTATATGCAGTATTCTTTTCTATCTGGTATCATTAAAGCACGTAATAGGAAAATTACTAAATTATTACTAATATTATAATTATTACTATTGACTTATTCCTCCACAAGCAGTATAGTACAATGAATTCTCATAGTTTCACGAACAAAAGCTAACCATTGCAATTTTTAATTCCTGAATTAGAAACCAGAAAATTATTTGAAATATATAAATTATAATGGGTTAGTTTTTGAAATGAGCAAGTATAAAATAAGAATATAATTGAGTATCAATAAGTAATTAAGTATACCTCAGGTAAGATCTCTTGTTATAAATCAAGTTTTGGGTTACGAACTTCGGTAACAAGAATAAAGATACCATTTTGGTCTTGTGCTTCGGTTTACAATGGGATTGCTTGCATTAAATCTACGCTACATAAGTTTTGATCAAAATTTATGCAGAGAATTATTTTCTAATTTTACGTGAGGTTAGGATGAGGAATAGGCTTAATAGAATAGGATTTAGCATCTGGTTTAAGCTAAATGCTACTTGGAAACCTAGTTTAGCTTACCTGCTAAGTCGAAAGTAGTATTCAGTAATATATTGTAACTAAGATCAGGTACGTATCACAAATCTATCAAGTTAGGTCTTAATAGATATCAGGCTACAGTTATAAACAAATTAAAATATATCTCACCTATTAGTTTTAACTATGAGTAAGTTAAAAACTAGCTAAAATCTGAGTTGTAGGTGTAAGTAAGGTTCAGGTTAAATGTCTGGTTTAGGATAAATCTATATACTTCGATATATTAACTTTCAATTTAGAAATGAGGTTGAAACTCATAAAATAGATTTAAAGTAGAATCTAAACTTATATCTGGCATGCGTTATGAACTATGGTTTAAGATATGTTTTGTCACAATTTCTAAGGTTATAAATTATAAATAAGGTATAAGTTTATAGTCCTATATAGGTATTTCTTATTTGGATTAACTCACCTTTAAATTGTGTTATATTATTAGAGATTTATACTTAGGTATAAGCTACGTCTATGATATGAATTTATTTTATATCGAAATGGGTAGGCAATTAGGGTAAGTTGAGTTGGAGGGTAAGGTGTAGATTGGAAATAGCCCCATGATGAAAATAGAAAGCCTTGCGAAATACTGGAGATTCAAAAGACTTTACCTTTTCTTCATATGTCTCTCATGTCCAATCCTGACAAACTGGTCAAATTTCTTTCTTCAAATATAGGAGTGTTTATATCAGTTATTAGTGACATGAGTAGCATGCAGGTTCCATACCCATTTAATTTAAGTACCCGTTTGTAGATTTCTTACTTATATTCAACCCACGTTATATTGAAGCGCTGAGGGTGTTATAGCATAAGTTCTTAAATATGTTCCGTTTGAATACAGTAGTTCAGAAACTGAGAACAAACCAACACATCAATGACATTTGTTTGATCTACCAAGAAAATGGTAAATAACCTGACCATAATAATCTTATTTAGAAGGAAGAAGTAGAAAGTGGATACCAGATTAAAAATATTAAAATTAAAATGCAAAAATAAATTATTCGGTGGCATAGACCACATGAAGTTGAACACCAGTTGAAGCAGGAGTAGGTCAGAGGAGGCCAGATGGACCGTTCTATAGATAACTTTACAAGTAGCAGCGAGTCGCACATCGCGATGATCGATCGATCATCGATCACTCTAATCTATTTTCAGCAGCATATTAATTTATTTGCGTCGGTTTTTCTGCGTTGATCGATTTTATCAAATAATTCCTAGTTTTTTTAAATTAATCCACAGACGTGAACAGATAATAAATATCTTTCGATGCTTAAAGCAAAGAATATGACGTTTTGCTAATGGCTTAAGAAGATGGTTCATATACTGTGATATATATGTGACAATATATGATTCATATTTAGGTCTAGATAAAATTTAAATATCTTAGTTAGTAGCTTATAACTTAGTTTAAATTTGTTTAAAATTGTACTAATACTGTTCCTAAGTGGATCAGGAACCGCATATTTCGGTATTAGATTGCTCCTCTAATTGCACTACTGATTACATTGTTATGGAATATTTCTTTCGATGTTTAAAGCAAAGAATCCCACGATTTGTTCCTGGATTAATAATATGGTCCATATACTGCCCTGCGTACGTTTCAATATGTGACTCACACTCTAGTGAAGATAGCAAAAAAAGCTGGAAAAAATTATACAGATATATAACGGTCCTATAATGTATTTGGGAGGTACTAGGCGACGAATCCTTGTGAAGACGTACAACTAATGTGTTTAGTTTTTAGTTTTTTAGAACAAAAAAAATGGTTTTGTCCATACAACGTTTCCTTTATATTTTTTAGAAAAATACTTTTGATGGAAGTTCTAGCCCATTAAAAACTCTTTAATTTGGAGTTTTATAAATCCAAATCGGTTAACAAATGCCTGAGATAATGGCAAATAACACCTATTTTTGAACTAATATATAAATCTTAATAGATAGGTTACTGACATAATAACATTTAATATAACTTTTTTAAAATGAGGCATTTGATATGCTTTCAAGGCTTGCTAAATTTCAGGCAGATTGATAAAATAGTTTATACGTTATTCCAATTGTTTATCCCAGAAGGCAATTGTTTAAATATTTGTCATTGCCTAAATAATGAATCTAGGTAAATTTTGAGCGTTGAAATAGATTTTTTGTGGCTTTAACTGTAAGACATACCAAGAAAACTTTGTATTATATTTTTTAAATTTGTTATTAAAAATATCGTTTGAAAAAGGGCTTACTTCTTAGCTGATAAACATTTAGAATAACTATATTGCTATTAATGGTATAAAGTCGTAGGTTGGTGTATTGAGCTGGCGTCCAAACACGCACTGTCAAAAAAAACCTTCTACGACCAATAGGAACCAAGATATTTTTTTTTAATCATATCTGCATTGTTTATAAATATTGACAGCTGAAATTTTAACAAATCATAAACGAACACCTTAATGTTATGATTCCTTTGTTAGATCTGGTATTCTCGCATCGTTTTGGCATTTCATAAATTCAAATCGATTAACAAATGACTGATCGAATGTCAAAAGACGACTATTTCTGCACTAATTTATAAATGTTAATAAATTTGTTATTAACATAACTACATTTAGTTTAGCTTATTAAAAATGAGGCATTTAACATATTTTGAACATGTGCTAAATTTCAGCCAGATTCATCAAATAATTTAAAATTTATCCCAATTGTTTATCCCAGAAGGCAATTATTTAAACAATTGTCCTTGCCTAAGAATAAGGCAGTTTCTCACAAATACCTTTAATAATTTTAAAGGGCTGTAGCTTTTTACACGTTCCGTGAATAACAATTCCATGAATGGAATCATAAAATTAAGGTACCTATTCATTTATAATATGTTAAATTTCAGCTCTAAATATTTATACACAATAGAGATAAGATTTTTTATAAAAAAAGCTATCTTGCTTCCTACTGGCCGTAGAAGGTTATTTTGTTTTTGAGAATGTTTATTTTGACTCCAACTATCCAATGCACCCACAAAAGATTGTACCATGAATAATATAAAGTTATTTTCAATATGTAATTGCTAAGTATTAACCCCTTCTTCACACGATATTTTTAATAACAAATTTTAAAAAAGTGTTCTTGGTATATCTTATAACAAATGCTATAAAAATCTAGTCCAAGTTTTAAAATTTACCTAGATTCATTATTTAGGGATTGTTTAAACAATTGCCTTCTGGGAAAAACAATTAGAATAACTTATAAACTATTTGCTCAATCTCGCTGAAATTTAGCGTTTCTTGAAAACGCATCAAGTGCCTCATTTTCAAATGCTTATATTAAGTGTTGTTATGTTAATAACAAATTTATTAACGTTTACGTATTAGTGCAAAATAAGAGTTTTTTTTGCCATTATCTCAGTCATTTATTAACCAATTTGAATTTGTAAAACGCCAAATTATAGACTTCTTAATGGGCTACAACTTTTATCTAATGCATTTTTCTTAAAAATCTAACTGGAACGTTTTATGAACAAAAACAGATTTTCCACTTTTGAACATTGTTTTGAAAAACTAAGTAAAATTAGCTGAACGTCTTCACGGATTCCTCATCTAGTACCCTCCAAAAATACTTTAAATCCTTAAAATATCTGTATAAAATTATCCCGGGAAATTGATAAATTTGGCCCAGATTGACTAGAGTATCATGTTTAATTTTTTTTTCAACTTTTCTCAAAATTTAAATTTACTGGTCCTAAGTGGATAAGGAACCGTTTATTGTCGATATTGGATTGCTCCTCTAATTACACTATTCATCACCTTGTTATGGAACGTACGCGCTCCCCTCGGTATCAAATCAATACAATCCATTACCGATCCCCTTTCGAGGGCCGACCTGAACGTTATTGGCCCGTGTCAGGATCCCTTCATTTCCTGCAATCATCATCGTCATCATCATCATCATCATCATCGACATCTTCCCTTACGAGCCGAAGGAGTATATGCAAGACGGAATTTCGCCGCGGCGAAGAGTAAAAAGGGGAATTGGGGCCCCGTATTTGCTTTGTACTCCTCTAATGCATTTCCATAAGTTTACTTTGGGTGTGTGCTGGTGTGTAGAGCGACTCCGCATGTCGGCAAGTGTATTTTTGGCGGAGTTGCGGTATGAGAGGGAGTTTTTAATCATTTGGTTAAACAAGACGTTCGTCTCTACTCTACTTTAGTTTAGTCTAGGCTCACAGAAACTTTTGCTTGTTATTTCGACGTATGCTGATGGAACAAGTAAGGCTTGAGGTTCACAGAGAAAACGACAAGAGCTAATGCGATAGATAATATGGAGGAAGTTCCTTTGTATAAAATATGAAGATAGCAAACAGATTTATTCCAGCTACATTAATAATTATGAATCTCAAGTTACTAATTGAAATAATTTCATATCATTCAATAAAGTATTAATTGTATATAAGATATTATTAAAAGATTTTCTATCAAGAGAGTTTATTTCAGAAAGTAATATACTACAAAAAAAATTCCAAACGTCCTTAAGGCGCAACTTAGGGTAAGTTCTTTTAATAAACCTGGTAAATTATCTATATTTATTTTATGTGGTAATGTCTCACGTGATATAATCCGAATTCTGATCTTAGGGGTAAATTGTGTTATAAACCTTAGTTCATGACAAAAAATATACACCTTTCTACTTTCGATAAAGTCTTAAATCTGTTGGAATTCAGATAGAGATTTCAGGTAAAATTAACCCTTTACTTGAGAGTCAAATCTCAAATATTTCTCACGGCTAATGTTAGAAATACCTCCATCACCAACCCTTGGCCTATGTTACAATTTAGTTTTCTGAGCCTGAGTTCAATTATTTGATCTTAAACTTCATTTGGAGATAATAAAGTGAATAATCACCTAATCACTTCTATATAAATAACCGTTGCACATGACCGGGAACGGCCTGGGAACGTTGCGCGGGAGGAGAAATGTAATTAACGTTTCCAATTCCGATCCAATCCCGTGGCATGAAACTCATTTCGAGACAAAGTGTATATATGTAGGGGAGTCCCGAATGAGATCCTCAAGGAAGTCATTCACATCTGTCAATAATTACGTCTGGGGAATAAATAGAAAACCTCCCGCTGGAATTTCTCCTTTGTCGACGATTAAACGAGCCACAGGAAAATGTAATACTTAACTTGATTCACTTGAAAAACCACGCAGGTGACGGAATCGTAAGAAAATCCTTGATACCGTTATAGGAAATCAAAGGAAATCTTGGAAAGGACTTCTGAAATATTTAAACACAATCTTCACTCCATCGAGCATCAGGATATGTTATGTAAATCAAGAGAATTGTGAGATTGTAACCCGATTAATTGAAATTGAAATTTGTATATTATTATTAATTAGATGATTAAACGAACTTACCAAGTGAAGTTCGATCATAATTGTACGTAGCTCCTCTTCCGAAATGATCAATACACATGTAGTACTCCCACGTCGTGTCCGATACCACAATTTTTAAAGATTTCAAATGTACGCCCGCATCCCTCTGCATCTCGGGCACTGGACGTCACCTCACGTCAAATGTCATTCCTACAAACTTGTTGCGTAATACAATTATATATATATATATATATATATACATATATATATATATATATATATATATATGTATTTATTTAGATTACATATATATTTCTTGACTTGGGGGGGATTTGCTAAGGGTTGGGTTTGATCATTTCGGAAGAGGAGCTACGTACAATTATGATCGAACTTCACTTGGTAAGTTCGTTTAATCATCTAATTGTACTATGCTCCTCTTCCTCATGATCAATACACATGTAGATGTTTGGAGCGTATTACGCAATTAAAGAGAGAATCATTAAGTAGATACATACATTACTGACCCAGAAAATATTCTAATACCTACGTATAGGTATGCAGGTATGCTTACAGTTGTAAGAGGGTTTTTCCGAATATATCCCGGTCTTGAACCAGAGGGAGATTATAAAACCGTGCAAAGGTATTGGAATCCTTTGTCCAGCCAGCTGCAGCTTTTATGACCGATATATCTATACCCATTCGTCTCGCGGCCGAATTATCCGCATGACGCGTAGAATAGTCAGAGAATGTTTCAGTATCGATCTTACAGATAGTTAGGCTCTGTTTTATCCAGTGGCTCAATGTTTGAACCTCAACGGCTTTAAGGGGTTTTTGAACGAAATGAAAAGCTTCTTTTCCTCTCAGCGAATTTTCCTTGTTAGTTCTAAATACTTTTTCAGAGTTGAAGCAACGCAAATACTTTTCTCTGCTGAGTAAAAGGGTAGGGTTAATAATGGTTGTATTGAGTTTAATATTGACGTTTTTATTCCATCCAGAATCTTTATTCCGATAATGTTATTTTATTCTTGGATATTATCCAATGGTAATTAGCGAAAACGTTTGCAACCTGTGAGCAGTTACAAGAACCATAAGAATAATAAGTTTTAATGACAATTCTAGCAAGGCGAGATTTATGGGTAGTTGGCGATAATAGTCCAAAATTATCTTAGTGTCCCATGTACACTGATATTTTGGTCTACATGGTCTCATTTTTGAAATACCAAGGAAAAATCATTTAAGGCGAGGGTCTTGCGCCAAACCTGGCTCTGCAATTAAAGCAATTGCGGATCGGTGTGAGTTAAGACGCCCATTCGCCGCTCCATTATTAAACTCTTCCGTCAAAAAACAAGGCTGCTTCTACGGAAACTACGAATGGAGACAGATTTTTCGGGAACAAAATTCCCACCATTTCTCCAGACCAGAATTATACTTTTTCCAGGAAGCATTCGTTAATGGTGGCAGTGCGATGTCACAGGTCTTTGCAGGGTATCCCTTTAACTCGAAGCTTCTCCTGACACAATTCCCTGGCACAGGGCTTCTTCCAAAATGCTGTCTCGAACATCTTTTTAGATAAGGGGAACCACGGTTGAGTTGGTGTGTCTGGAACTACTATAATGCCTCTTGAACCTTCTGATTGCATCTTATTTAACACTTTTAGTATCACGGAGAATGGCGGAAAGGCATAAAAATATTCTTCCCGCCATGAAATAGTGAAGGCATTGATTGCAATTGAGTCAGGATCTTTTTTCCAAGATACAAATCTGTTACACTTTGAATTTGCTCGAGTGGCAAACAGGTCAATGTCCGGTGTCCCCTAATGTCCGGCTCATTTGTGATGAGCTGGAATCCATCCCATGACAATTCAAATTCTGTATTACTTTCAAGTTTCTTGACTCCGAGTCTGTTTCAGAATTATCTTTACATGCAATGTAAGATGCGAAGATCCATATCTTCCGCTGTTCACACCATTCTCATATTTCCTTATCTAACGAGCTCAGTTCAACGAATTGAACCCCACCCATTCTATTTATGTATGAAATAGCAGTGGTGTTATCTATATGAAGCAACATCTGACAACTATAGCTCTTCTTTGCAAAGCATTTTAACCAGAAGAAGGCCGCTGATAACTCAAGAATGTTGATACTATATGTTCTTTCCTCCACTGACCATAGTCCTCGAGCACTTTTTCCATTACAGATAGCTCCCCATCCTGGCTTGGATGCATCTGAGAAAATTTCCATATCGAACAAGGGGGAACGGATGGGACATATCGCCCTTGTTCCTAACTTATTCCACCAGTCTAGTTCTACTCGAACATCATGGTCAATTGTTAAACAGCTATTATAATTTTGATTATTCTTAAATAATGCTTTGAATTTCAATGTTTCACACACCTTGGTGTGTGCTAAACCATATTCAACAGCAGGGCAACATGACACAAGAAAACACAAGGTTCCAGTAAAGTCTCTGATTTTATAATCTTAACCCTCTTGAAACTTCTCAGTAACAACTGCAATTTTCTGTCTTTTAGAATCTGGTAATTCAATAATCATATCTTTTTAATTGTAAATGAAACCTAGGTATTTGCAGACCGGTGATGGTGACATGTTGCTTTTTTCATAATTGATTAAAAAAAACCTAAGCTAGATAACAGATCCCTTGCTGTTTTAAGAGCTTTTGAGCATTCTAAGGAGTTTTTCCCTATACAAAGTAGATCATCGATATAAATGACTACCGTTAAGCCCTGTTGACGTAATTTAGACACAACCGGTTGCATTAGTTTTGTAAAAACATATGGAGCTGTGCAGAGACCAAAGGGAAGGCAAGTAAATTCAAACAGTCTATTGTTGCAAAAGAATCTTAAAAACTTTCGATGTTCCTTCACTATAGGAACCAGATAGTAAGCATTCTTAAGGTCAATAGTTGCCATCTGACAATTGTTGAATATTAGCTTAGACACAGTACGACCGTCTTCTAATTTAAAATGTATTTTCCTAACAAAAGTATTTAGCTGCTTTAGATTAATAATAAAGCGATCAGTGCCATCTGGCTTCGGAACAAGGAATGTTCTTGAATTGATCTGTCAGAGGAGCACATTCGTGCAGTACACCTTTCGCAATCAACTGACTGACTAGTTGTGTTGTCTTGCTTTTTACTATATCTGATAAATATCCCTCCAGTGGAGGGTCAGATTGAAATGGGATTGATAAAAAAGGTATTCTATAGCCCTGTGTCCAAGATAAGACAATTTTTTCGTTTGTTATGTCCTCCCACATGGGTAGGAAATGATGGAGACGCCCTGCTACCTTTACATGTCCTAACGACGATGTGCTGGGGACTTCCTGTCCCTTCATCGGTTTTGACGCAGATTGTAGGGTCTTCTCGGTGTCTCCTCCGTCTTCTTCCTGCCTTGTGTCGAGGGGTATCCTTGACAGCCTCTGGGTCTGACGAGCACGAGGCGAGGCTTTCCAGTTTTTTGTAGTGGACTTGGTTTTTTCAGTCCTCTTGAGATCCTTCCCAGTATTTTGCATGCCTTTTGCTGATTTTGCAGAGTCCTCCAGGCTTGTTCCAAGCAGGAACTCATCGATTGGTGCAGTGGACAGAGTTTCTTTCATCTGTCCATTTATGTTAGTCATTAACAAATTGCGACGCATCACCGACTCGTCATGCTGGAGGTCAGCTAAAAGCTTACTGGAGTCACTTAAGGATTTCATTATTACTTTCCATTCTGGTATAGATTTATTTTTGGCAATCAAGGATATAGCCTCGGTGAGGGCCGCAAACGCTGCACTGATCTTGTTCTGCCTAATTCGAATTCTTTCATCTCTCGAAACAGCAGTGGCAGGTATGACAGATTTAATTACTTCATTCACTCTAGGTGAATCAAAATGTGCACAATTTTTTGGCCTAGGGTGCTTGCTTACAATTACCCGTAATAAAGTATCTGGTAAACCCTTCGTTAGAATTCCTTCCCACATGGTTGCCAAATGGGGTAAGGTTTCAAGAGCCAATGATCGTTCAGTGAAAATTGGATCTCCAAAGATATCTTGTATTTCCTGCACAGTCAAGGGGTGTTCATCATGATTTTCGTTAGTATTTTCCACCAGGTTTGCTTATCCTTCGTCGTTGTTCCCTGGTGTTAGACCCCCCGGTGAAGATGATCTACTTGGGGGTCGAGATGAATTTCCAGTATCCCTTGAGTGGCTTCGTATATGCGAGTATCTTGAAGAAACTCCTCGATTGAGAATAATGGCTACTAGATCGCCTTCTTTTTGACCCTCCTGCCTTCGATGAAGAATATCCTGAGCCATGTGACCTACTGTCACGTCGGGATCAACGGCGGTCCTCGTAACCTATTTTGATAACAATGTAGGTAACCTATCAAGATAACTCATGATAATGAGTATAAAAATAGCAGTTCATACGACTGAGTAATAACTCGTCTATTCGAGGGATTACTAAATCCCTTAAAAATAAAAAAGGCGAAAGGCCTACTACGAAAGAGGCTGTGCTTCCCCAGGCTCACGAATAATAACTCGTACTCATGGTTTCTCGTTACTAATGGCAATTCGCTACAGATGACAGCTTGTTATGCAGGCTACAGCTCATATCGACGTTCCATGTTCCCTCGTTGGAAAGGAACGAGTACTAACTCGTCTCTCTATTCACCAATGAACACTAATTCGATAATGGGGAGAAAGAGGTCCTTTCGTATGAGTACCAACTCACACCTTTGCATACAATCAAGTACTAACTCGATTAAAGCGGTCCGCTTGGTATGCAGTATACACGAGTAATAACTCGTAAGGATTGCCGATCACTTCTGTGTGCTATGAGTAATAACTCAATTACGTAGAGATCCGTCATTAGGGGAAGAGCTCGATCCGGGATCTATCGTCGATTCATGGATTATATCCCTACTTGCGTGCATAACATAACCTAAAAGTAGAGTTACACAACTAGACTTACGCTCGCGTTCATATCGACGGCCCTATCGTTTTTCTCTTCGGTATTTTCCTTTATAACGATCCACCTTCGCTTCTTAGTCCTGCAGGCGCAGTTCCAGGGCTGAATCGCTGATTTTCTCTTTACAAGTTTCGTTTGTGTGCGGGTATCGCGGCACAAAGCAAAAGAATGACATTTGACGTGAGGTGACGTCCAGTGCCCGAGATGCAGAGGGATGCGGGCGTACATTTGAAATCTTTAAAAATTGTGGTATCGGACACGACGTGGGAGTACTACATGTGTATTGATCATGAGGAAGAGGAGCATAGTACAATTATTATTATTATATATTAACTTCTGTTTTTTCACAGAATATAAAATAATTATAAACTATGATCTGGAAGCAGGAAATGTATCAAGACCATCTGGAATTTAAAAGGAATCAGTAATACTTATAGTTTTTAGTGTCAACAATTTGTAGATAGATTGTTGTTGCTGTGATCTTTGTAATTCCAACAACCTCAAATATTTTGATAAGTGCTTTTTCTGCAGGCTCTACAAATTGGTAAATTCCAAAAATTTTAACTCTTTGTGCACATCAAAACGTAACTTCGGTTATGGTAAGTAGAGAAATTCCTGTATTAACTGGAAATCTTATAAGTCTGTCAATTCTAAAGCTATATGTAATTCTAGCAATTACAGCACTTGTGCGAATTAGAGTTAACTAACTCTATCAATAAACCAATTCCTAAGATTCCCTCTTAAAGTTATTACTCCAGAAAATGTAATTATAAAATTTCATATCGAATAAGTAATAATAGAAATTTTGGGCAAATTTCAGACAATGGTAAAGGGTGAACAAAGGGTGAGAGTTCGTTAACCCTTTGAAAATTTTGGGAATTGTTAGAAATTTAAAACTTAAGGAAGTAAGTGGAAGTCAATTTTAGAAGTTTGGATTACAGAGCCATTTTGCATTATGTAGAATACCCTGAAAAATTCACGACATTCTGAATAAAATATAGTGGTATATTCATAACTATTAAAATATACAACAATAGAAATTAGCAAATCGACTAAATATCTCTAAGAATTTCGGGAACTATAATAATAATAAATAATTTTTAATATCATAATTTATATATTACCAGTTTAAAGTTGTTGAAATTACGTCCTGGATTATTTTCAGAGTTAAAAATATAATCTGGGAATCAAAAAATATTGAAAAGTTGATTTTGATTATTATTTCACTGTACCAGAGTCTAGCAAATTTGCTTTGAATAGTTTTATAAATCTGAATATCAAGAAAATGTTCATATTCATATTTAAAGCAGACAATGGAAAAGAGCATTTCATGCTACCTTTACAAAATCCCTATATGTACTTCAGAATGTACTAGAAAACTATTGTTTGTGTCTAAGGATTAGGAAATATAACTTGAATATTGCTGGAAATGCCTGAGAACATCACCTCAGCTTAAAACTTGAATAGTTCTAAGGGCTTCCTAAATTAAATATCTGTAATAATCGTTAAGTAACCCGATGGCGGTGTTGGTAAATTGGTTCCCGGCAGGAAAGAAATTAAAAGGTAGTACTTAGTGCCTCTTATCTATGTACAAATTGGTTCCTGGGATTTTTCGTTTACCTGATATTATCGGAGGAGGCGAGTTCGAACCCACACAGGTTTTTCCTTGCCCCTTAAATTGCCTATCTAGTTTTTCCTTGCCCCTTCAATTGCCTATCAGGTTTTCCCTTGCCCCTTCCAATTGCCTATTTTTTACCACAGAAAAAAAAAATTCATTCTGCTTACAATGCAGAGACGCAAAATAAGCTACTTCAGTTTTTTGTAAAGCTCAGGTAATTATAAACGTTGGGAACCAATTTACACTTACAGGTCAGGTAAACCAAAAATTTCGGGAACCAATTGGTATATTATTTTTGACCCTGATTAACTTGGGAACCAATTTACGTGTTCCCTTAACTCCCCTCGATGGCTATCAATGCATTATACAAAAATAATAAATAGCTTAATTTATCTCAGAAATTTATATTATAAAAAGTCAAATAATAATAAATTAATCAATAAAATGCTAAACAAAAATAAATTATAATATTAATGGGATCAAATAAATGTTAAAATCTTTCTTGGATGATCTAGAATTTCCAGATATCGTGAAAGCTGTCTTATTAAATTTTAAGTCAGTTCAGAGTGCATATCGAATACCTTTAAATATATGTAAACAGGCTAGAAATACAAATTAAAGCAAAAAATTTTATACCGAAAATTTTTCAAAATTACCAGGAATTTCTAGAAATGAAGAAATATTACTAGATTGATTTATGCTGTCAAACTATTGACTGTTGAAAAGGATGTCCAAATAGAATGCCTTTGTAAGCTGTGAAAACCTTTGAATTGTTATCTATATATTGCACTATGCATATAAAAGACATATTAGAAAATATTACAGGCAAACTGAAATATTTCTTAAAATGAGTTCAGTACCGTCTACAACGTCAGGAATTCAAGAACCTTTACGTTTCCAAATTCACCAGAAAAATATATTCTTGGTTTCAAGTACCGTAAATGTGACGTATGATTAATGTAACACCCTGCAGGTGGTTAAGGAATTTTGCTTGGTTATTTTCTGTAGGTGTATTAACCTTTTAACTCCCTGTAGGAGGTTGTGGGATTTCAAATTAATTTTATTGATTAATTTTGTTATTTTGTAACATTTATCAAAATGGCCCTGTATATGAAAGTTACTTAGCAAAGTATGGTAATGGATGAGTAGTTAGAATTAATTATAAACAAACATTCTCGTCGCTGCCAGGGAGACCGGTATGAAATTTAACACCGGATATGACAGTTTATTTAAAAAGTAGTGCAACTAGAGAAATAGTGCTTACAGCGGTCAAACCACTATGTCGTCGTAATCGGGGTTACCGACGGTGAACTACGCTTAGTCAGTAAAAGGGGCGTGGACTGATTAAGGCACGGAGGCGCGAAAAATCGAGAATCGATAAGTAATTAATCAGAAAAAGGCGGGACTTGTAAAGTTCGATGGATAATCATATTGTCGAATAGGGAAATTATGACCAATTAGAGAATTGGAAGAATAATTTCGTAAGCAACTTAGGGTTGTGGACAATAGTAAGCGAGGCCCCGAGCAGAGAAATAATTGTAGAAATGACAGTCGTTGGGAGACCGGGTCTCCGAACGGTGAGTTTTCGAGTCGGGAGTGTTTTTTTGTTCATTTTTGAGAAGGTTCTGTATTGTGAGACTTAGACTTTGGAGGTAGAGTTTTGCTTTATATTCGCGGGGCGAAGTAAAGTTTTGAAGTAATATGAGGCAGTCGTAATTTGAGAGAGTTAAATTAGAGGGAAATAATTTTGAGTTTGAGTTCAGAATTTTCAAGGCAGAATAGTGCTTGAATTATACGTTTTCCTAGATATTGAGTTCGGGGGAAATTAGAGTCACTCACGAGGGAGTAGATAATTTCTAGAGTTTTGATTGGAGTTTGATTAGAGTTTTGATTATAGTTTTGGAGTAGAGTTTTGAATAATGGTTTGCTAAGAGTTTTGCTGAGAGCGCCTTACGCCAGAACCTTTTGACCGTAGAGTCGTTAAAGTAAGTAGATTCATCCGTTCCGTTTTCCATGCGAGCGGAACGCGTTTTGCGAGTTACCCCCGCTGAGCTCCGACATTGAGGGTTCCACGCCAAAGTCCAGGCAGTAAGCAGAGTTCACTCCGGAGCCGCTTGGTGAGTTTGTTCTGATTTACAAAGGTTGAACCACCCTGGATTTTATTTTAATTGCGTTGAGTATCGGTACGTCGTCCGTCGCTATCATCTCGATACATCGATCAGAAAAATTCCTAAAAAAATTACGTCCTGGTATCGTACTGCGGTAAAGTTCCATATACAGGGGTAATAAGATATGTAAAGGTGAACCGTTCCAATTATTTAATTTATAAGATTTGACTTATTTTGCTTTGGGTTTTAGTTTCCTGAGCATTCAGGTCTTAAGGGGATAATTTTATTATTTTGTTGTATTGTCTTATTTTTGCGGCTATATTTCATGTTTTTTTTTAGTCTCCTATTTTGGAGGATAATTTTCTCATTTTATTTTATTGTCTTATTGTGGGAATAATTTTTGTTATTTTTTTCTACTCATTGTCCTGTTTTGGGAATAATTTTTCGTGGTCTTATTTCTTTTGGGGGATTTTGTGGCTCCAATTATTTTGTTGTTTTGTATCAGGTAAATTTTTTTGTTTTATCAATAGAGATATATTTTTTAAATTCAGTTGTTTAATTTCAAAACAAGTAAAGCAGGCATTCGAGAAGCCCTGCACCAACGTTCCCTGGGAATATCAGTTTTAAAGTCGATCTCATGAATTAAGTCAACCTCACCCAAGGGTAATTGTATCGGTTCCTAATTTTTTTCTATTTCGTTAATTATTCAAAAAGGACCGGTCGATTACATTAATCTAGGGCAGTACTTCAATTATTTTACTTCAATATGCTAAAGAAATTAACTACTTATTCACGTCCGTTTAACTTTAGTATATTAGCTGATCATTTTTAACTGTTAATTGAAACTTAAGGATAAAAATCATAAACCAGCTAGAAGACCTAATATTTTGTGCACTCTTGTCCTTGGCTTTCTACTTTAACAATTTGTGTTTATTAAGTTTATCACTCGTTGTTCATTTGCAATTTTGTTTCATTCTTACGTTGTCCAAAATTATATAGGACCCCATAAAATTCTTTGGTAGGATGAATAAGTATTATTCAGTGAAACACACAGCCCTAAACACCTCTTGGCTCAGGGGTGATAATTTGATTTTTAGGGCAATTTAAAAGTAATCAATAAATAATAGCAATGTTAGTAAATTCCTGAAAATAAATTTAAAAAGTCAATAGAAAATAGTTAAAAAATCCATACACGAGGACCAGTACAAGTCAAATAATTTGGGAAGATTTAAATACATATTTCTAACGATTTATCTGGAATTAGGTTATGACACTCTAATAACCTTGTACTTATGAAAACTTGCTTAACGTTTTCTCTGGAAAATCCCATAACTATATATTAATAAGAAAAAAAGTTATAATTTTCTGTAGGCGTTTCACAAATTAACAAAAATTTTAAAAATAATAGAAGCCAATCCTTTACATTATCCAGGACCATCTAGAAATCAACAAATATTTTACTGAGAAAAGTACTTTTTGTTTAGGTAGATTACAATAATTCTATCATGATCAGATTTCAGTGCCCTATGAATAGCTCCTACTTGAAAATCCAAAGGAAATTATAGAGGTAGTAATACATAATTCCATGTTTGGTAAATTTCTGTAACTATTCTCGAAACTTTTAGAAGTTCAAAACCATAGAAAAAATTATTTTCATGACATTCTCAAAGTTCCCTAAATCAAGAAGATTTGTGAGTATGATTTCAAATGGGATTTTGATGTTTGTTGATTCCAGTAATTTAATGTTTCCCGATAGCAATGAATGAAATAGATATAAATGTTAGGTTATTTATAGGTACAATCTAGTTACTATCCCAGAGAAGTTTTCAGAATCTAACGAAACTAATAACAATGTAAATTTTTAATAATCCAGTCTAAAAATAATAGCGGAGTAATATATCACCTAATTATTTGTGATTCAAAACTCCTGCAATTAATTCTTGGAAAGTTTATAGTAATTTGGGAAGTTCATAGAAATCCTATATTTTTTATTTCCAATAATTTCTCATCGATTTATAAATTAACTCCATTGATTAAAATATCTTTCCACAAAATTCCTAATATTTTAAAAATAAAAGAATTGCGAATGCTGAAAAGCCTCATTCAAAGGTATAATTAATAATATGAGACATATATTAGAGTGAGAGAAAGCGAGAGAGGGGGGAGTGAGAAATTCGTCGTAAGGTAACAAAACTAAGGAAATCTTTCAATTGCATGAAATAATAGAAATTAGAGGTATCGGTAATTTTATGAACCACAAGAACAACTATTTTCTCTAAAAAGAAAAATTCGCTGCTGGGAAAATAGGGAACCATAGTGAATTTTCAAAATTTAGAAAGGAATGAAACAGAAATGTTAGTGGTCCCGTGAGTGCCTAATAATATTTTTCATATTTCTTTACTTATTCTTTTTTCATCCTTACAAAATCATACAAATGTTTTTACATGTAAAGTAATCTGCAAAAAAAAAAACACTAAGCTAACTTAACATAAGTAAAAAATTAAAAAAAAACTACAGTAGTAACAATAGCGACAATTTTATTATATGTAGCAACCAATACACCGATTAAATTTTAATTTTATTTCTGCAGTACTTGTGTTAAATATATCAATCTCTAAGAGCGGCAAAAAGTTTCCATAATGTTATAAGTGAGATACTATTAGCCTTTGTATAGAATACATTCCTATTTAACACCTTATATTTATTTTTGGTACAATGAAATAGACAAATTTAATCAATCCACAAGAATTATACCTTTTACTACTAATTATCGTGTGCATAAATAGCACACCCTGTAAGATTCTTCTGTAATATAGAGAGTTCATTTAAAAAATTTCTAGATGTGTTTTGTATGATACCATAAATGGGTAGTAAGAATAACGCTTAACATGAAAGTCTCTTACGAATTTTTTTGCATTCTCTCTACTTCTTCTTAGGACGCCGTCTCCCTACGAAGGTTGGCGATCCAAATGGCTATTGTTGTGCGGGAAACCGCAGCTCTGAAAATTTCTATGGATGTCTGTCCGAAGCATCTACGTAAGTCCCTCAGCCATGAATTTTGTCTACGGCCGACTGACCGTTTTCCTTCGATCTTTCCTTCTATTATCAGGCGGAGAATCTCATATCGTTCGCCTCTCATGATATGTCCTAGGTACTACAGCTTTCTCTCCTTGATTGTCGTGAGGAGTTCTTTGTGTTTACCCATTTGCTGCATAACCTCTATGTTTGTCTTATGTGCCGTCCAAGAAATTTGCAGCATTCGCCTGTAGGCGTACATTTCGAACGCATCGATTCTCTTTTCTGTGGATGCATCAATGGTCCAGCTCTCACATCCATATAGAAGGACTGGGAAGATGTAGCAGCGAAGTAATCTGATCCGGAGGTCTAGGCTGAGGTCCCTGTTTGCCAGAAGTGTCCTCATGTTATTCAGAATTTTCCGTGCTTGCGCAATTCTTGATCTAATTTCGGTCTTTGAGTCGCATTGCTGGTTGACGAGTACACCCAAGTATTTTATAGATGGCACTTGTGTAATGTTCTCTCCGTTGATCACTAGAGTAGCGGGTCTTGGTGATTTTGAGAATACGATCAGTTTGGTCTTGGTTGTATTCATATAAAACCCAAAGTTCTCACTATACTCCACAATAAGGTTCATAAGGGATTGAAGTTCTGTTATACTGCTGGCTATCACGACGGTATCATCTGCGTATCGAAGGTTACTTATATTGACTCCATTGAGCTTTATGCCTGCAGTTGAATTTTCGAGAGGTTGGATGAATATTGCCTCAGAGTAGAGATTAAACAGTAGTGGGGATAGTACACATTCTTGTCGCACGCCTCTTCTTATGTGGACTTTTCGATTTTGACTGTTGCTGTTTGGTGCCAATAAAGTTCAGTAATGATCTTTAGATCTTGAGCATCGATTCCGGTTGATTTTAGGATGTTGATCATTTTTTGATGTGACACACAGTCAAAAGCTTTTTTATAATCAATAAAGCATGCGAATACATCGAAATTCATGTCCCTACATATCTGAGTCAGCACATTCAAAGAGAAAAGACCTTCTCGGGTACACGTTCCATTCCTAAAGCCAAATTGCGAGCGATCAATTACGGACTCACACTTTTTATATATACAGGTATGAATGATCCGCAAGAATATCTTCAAGGCGTGGGACATCAAACTGATCATGCGGTATTCGTCACATTGTGATGCCTTGTTCTTCTTTGGCAAAGTAGCAAAGGTCAGCCAGTCTGTGGGTATTTTTCCGACTCTGTACATTCGGTTAAATACAGTAGTAATGAGATTTAGACCAACCCCGTCCTCGGCAGCTCGGCAGCTGCAAGTTTAAAGGTTTCCGCATGCACGTTGTCAGGACCAACTGCTCTTCTGTTCTTTTGTAGTTTAATTGCATGTTTGACCTCTTCTTTTGTAATTTCAGGAGCCCTTTCGTTGATTTCGTATATATCCGGGGGTGAGTCTGGTCTCATGTCATTGAAGAGATTTTCGGTATATTCTTTCCACCTTTTTAGTTTCTCATTTACTCCTATAAGAATTTCATTGTTGGAGCCCCTTAATATTGTAACGTCTTTACTATCGACTAAAACTAAAACACTACGCGATTATCCTAATTAATTTATTTCTAAGTACACTTTAACACTTACAATTTATTTCACTCAGATATGTTTATTTATTTTCACGCGCGGTCTCTCGCTCGAATGTTTACGCACACCGGTTCAACTGGCCTGCTTCGGGTCCGACATTCCCTTTTTATGGCAGGTAGAAGGTTCTCGTACTTTCGGGATAATTACCAGAACGTTCGATTTTCCAGGAACCCGTTATCGCATCGAACTCTCTCGATTGTTCCCGTCGTCCTTCCCAGAATTGCAATAAGGCGAACTTGTGTAGCTCCCGGCGTGTTTATGTCGCGGCCGGCGAGCCGTTTCGTTACACTGCCCCCGCCTTAAAGATCTTTCGTCCCGAAACGTGTCCCTGACAGGCCCATGTAGAAATCTGCAGTTGGTCCCCTGTCTGCAATGCGAGGTTTGGTGGAAATAACATGCCACGGTCTTCTTGTGGGGACTCCTCTCAGGATTCCAACAACACACCAAAACGTCTACCCCGGTGAAGCGAAATAAGACCTCCAGCATATTCCTGACCATCCTCCAGTCCAAGGCGTCCAATCCGCAAGCCAGTTTCGGGATTGCTAACTTAGTTAGATCTTCGCTAAGTAGGGTATCCCTGAGGTCATGTAGTGCATCCCACAGGTCCAAATAGGTGGGCTTGTGACGAGACCTCCTCCTGGTAACCAGGTAGAAGAGCGGCCGTTGTGATCCATCTTCCTTAATCCTCAGCGCTCGCCCGACTGCCGGTCCCTGATGATGGACGTCCAGTTTGCCGAACCTCGACCGAAACTCCGCGGCAATTCCCCGGGACATCCGCAAGTCCTGGGCCACGCAATGAGCCAGCGCATATTCAGGCGGTGTTCCGAACAGATCCCGTTGTTCTTCCCTGGTCACACCGAATCTGGCTTTCCCGGTCCCACCATACGCAGCCATAAACTCTTCAAAGGAGGGCTCATCCTCTTGGGGCCGTAGTTGGCGCACCTGTTGATCTTGGTCGTGGTCTCCCTCGAAAGGCGCTAATCGATTGTAATGCACCACCCTGGGTTTCCCATTCGGGACTTTGCTGATCCGGTAGATGACATCATTTATCTTGGTCTTCACTGTATACGGCCCCTCCCAGGCTTTCTGAAGCTTTGGTGATAACCCTCGTCTTCTTTGCGGGTTGTACAGCCACACCAGGTCTCCTTCTTCATATATGCCGCTGTCTGCCCGAACGTCATAGTGATCCTTCATGCGGTCGCTGGCGATTTGGAGATTCGTCCGTACCATCTCATGAACCTGGTCCATCTTTCTGCGCAGCTCGGTGACGTAGTCTTCCCCAGCCAGATCTTCTCCCGGTTTGGAACCGAAGCTCAGATCGCAGGGAAGCCTCATCTCTCGCCCGAACTGTACCCTTGCTGGTGTTTGGCCGGTGGACTCGTTGATGGCAGAACGGTAGGCCATCAGGAAAAAGGGGAGGTGTCGATCCCAGTCTCGTTGGTGTTGAGACACTACCTTCGAGAGGTACTTGTCCATGGTGCGGTTCATCCTCTCCACCATTCCGTCAGACTGGGGGTGCAGCGCCGTCGTTCTAGTTTTGCGAATTCCCAATTTTTCGCAAACTCCCTGGAACAGCTCGCTCTCGAAGTTACGCCCCTGGTCGGAATGCAATTCCAACGGTACTCCGAAGCGGCTCACTAACTCCTTCACCAGGACATCGACGACAGTTGTTGCTGCTTGGTTGGAAATCGCGTAGGCCTCTACCCATTTCGTGAAGTAGTCCATCGCCACCAGGATGTATTTGTTGCCGCAATCGGTTTCAGGGAATGGCCCAGTAATGTCTAGGGCGATCCTCTCGAAAGGACTTCCCACGTTGTACTGTCTCATCGGGGCTTTCGGCTTGCGGTGCGGTCCATTGCTGGCTGAGCAAACTGTACATTTCCTGCACCATTCACGAACAGCCTCAGAGCAGCCCACCCAATAGAAACGCTCGCGCACTTTCTGCAGGGTCTTCTTTACTCCCAGGTGGCCTCCTGAGGTTCCGTCATGGAGATAACGTAGCACCTCCGCCACCTTGATCTTGGGCACGATGAGTTGGAATCGTCTTTCTGCGCCATTATCGTATTCCAGCACCCTCTTGTGCAGTCCATCCTGTATCACCAGGGAGTCCCACTGTGCCCAGTACGATTTCAGGGTCCTAGAGGATGGGGCCACTTCCTGCCATTCCGGCCGACGTCCCTCTTCTTTCCACCTCAGGATCCTTTGGAGTTCAGGGTCGCCTTCCTGCGCTCGCCGCAGCCCGTCTGGTGACCAGTCCTCGTCGGTGACCGTCGTGCGGCAAGTAGACGCCTCCTTTACCTCTGCACGACTGCAGTGTGAACATCCCTCCGGACACGGTCTTCTTGGAAGTGCGTTAGCATTACGGTGGCTGGTTCCTGCTCTATGTTCGATGTCGACACGTTTGGATTTCTCGATCCTGGGGCGCTTGCGGTTCCTTCGGAAACGGCCAACCTTTCCACACGTACAGCACTTCGCTGGTTCCTTTCTGCCTCCTTCCAGCAGTCCCTTGAGGGCGTTGACAACCTGCTCCAGCTTGTCCTCCTTCCGTTCGGCTTCTACGCATGCGTCGTCTCCGACCACCGTCCCGATGCTGCCACAGATCCTCGATGCTTCCGTCGCAGCCTCGTATTCCAGGGCCATCGAGAGGGCTTCCAATGTGCTCTTGGGACGCGAAAGCCGTACCGCCCGCTGCATCTCCACATCCCTCAAGCCGTCGATGAAGGCCGAGACCGCGAGACTCTCCGCCATAGACTCCGCCGCTTCCGGGTAGGCGAATCTAACTAGTTTCATGATGTCGGTTTCGAATTCCTGAAGGCTCTCTCCCTGCTTCTGACGTCGGGTCTTCATTTGGCATTGGTAGACTTGCCTCAGGTGTGCGTGTCCGTATCGCGCCTCCAGCCTCTGGACGAGTAGCTCGAAGTTGTCCAGCTCCCCCCGTGGAACAGTTTGCAGCACGTCGAGGGCGTTTCCCCGGAGAGCGACCGTCAGAGCCACTGCCTTATCCCTTTGCTTCCAGTTGTTAGCTTTCGCCGCTGCCTCGAACTGCCGGAGGTAGTTCTCCCAGGGGATTTCCCCGTCGAAGGTGGGCGGCTTCACTCGATGGCTCGCAGTAGGGACTGCCTCGATCCTGCTTGCCTCCGAGTCGTTAATCGGATTACCTGGATTGGACATGTTTTGCCGACTGGGCTGGAAATGTATTGATTGTAAACGTTGCCCCAATTCTCTTAGTTGGTTCTCCAGCTCCAATCGTTGGATTTTCTCGATCTGCAGTGCGATGTTAAGGTTTTCAATTCTGTTATCTAGCTCACCGTAGAGATCTTCTAATTTGTCGACCAACTCGCCGTGGAGGTTTCCTATTTCGCCGCGGAGTTCTCTTTTTATGTTGTCAAAGAGACGCTCACCTTCTTCCTCGAAGCAGAAAGTTTCAGGATCGTCTCCATTGTCGTTTAAATATTCCTCCAGGCGTTTCTGTAGCACTGCTTTCGACCCTGTCGTTTCAAGTTCTCTATCTTCTAACTCACGTTTGAGGTCCGTTACTTTTAAATCGCGTAATTTCTTCATTGTTTCTAATTTATTTCACTAATTAATCCGCACTCTGACACCACTGTAACGTTTTTACTATCGACTAAAACTAAAACACTACGCGATTATCCTAATTAATTTATTTCTAAGTACACTTTAACACTTACAATTTATTTCACTCAGATATGTTTATTTATTTTCACGCGCGGTCTCTCGCTCGAATGTTTACGCACACCGGTTCAACTGGCCTGCTTCGGGTCCGACATTCCCTTTTTATGGCAGGTAGAAGGTTCTCGTACTTTCGGGATAATTACCAGAACGTTCGATTTTCCAGGAACCCGTTATCGCATCGAACTCTCTCGATTGTTCCCGTCGTCCTTCCCAGAATTGCAACAAGGCGAACTTGTGTAGCTCCCGGCGTGTTTATGTCGCGGCCGGCGAGCCGTTTCGTTACAATATTCCACTATGACCCCTCTGCTGCCTGCCTGTAAGCTCTTTGATATTCTTGTGTAAGTTAAAGAGATCGTGCTTCTTCTGAAGTATTTCTATTTACGTGCATTTGTTCGCCAGCCATGATTCTTTGGCTTGTCTGCATTTCGCAAGAATGAGCCTGTTAATTTCGTCATATTTATCTGTATTTTTGTTCTCTTCGTTCATTCATAAGTGTGAGGATTTCATCAGTCATCCACTCCTGTTTTTTGATGTTATTTGTATATCCAATATCGGTCTCCTGGGTCGTAGTTAATGCTTTTGCATTCTCTCTATGAGTCCTATATTGCACGACCAATGGGGCATCAATACGGTAAAGGCATACTCAAGCTGAGGTACCACCAATGCATAATATAATCGGATAACTGTTTATATGGTAAAGTGTTTACTATTGCGTATAATGACTCGTAAAAGTCCTTACTAAATTTTAAATTGGCTTGATGGAGAATCCCTAGATCCTTACATTCACTTTCATTTTTTAGAGGAGTACCATCCACTATATAGCTGCGTTCAAAAGTATGTCCCCTATGCGAAATTGCAGTTGTTGTACATTTGCATATATTTAATTTCATGTTATTATCTAGGAGCCATTTGACAACTACATCGAAGCCGTTTTGAAGTGAGATACAGTTAGCTGTAGATTATATACTTTCAAAGATCTTGATGTCGTCCGCAAATAGTACATAATGTGACTCTTTTATAACACAGGGCAGGGTATTTATAAAGAAAACAAATATCATAGGCCCCAAGTTTCTGCCTTGTGGCACACCAGATGTGCCAAAAAAGATTTCAGAATATGTCGTACCTATTCGGACTGCTTGTGGTCTATCCGATAAATATGATTTCATAAAGTTGTATGCTTTCTTTGTAAATCCAAGGTCAACAAGCATGTTAAGCAGCATGAAGTGGTCAACCTTGTCGAAGGCCTTTGCACAGTCCATATAAATGACATCTAATTGATTTCCCTGTTCTATAGCCATTGACGCATATTCCGATAAAACGCTGATAAAAATTTTTCATATTCTTAATATTTTGTCACTGAAAATTTTGTTATAATATCGGAGAAAAAATAAATCCATGAATATTGGGCAATCTTTCAAAGTACCTCCAAAAATGTATCAATTTAGCAAAAACCGAACATCGTCGATAAACAATCCCTATTCTCTCCGGGGATAAATCTGTCGCGGAATAATATTTTTTCTCTCCACAATGTACACAGGAAAGAACCTCTACCCCGTAGCCTCTCTCCCCTCGATAAATAATAAACGAAATCCCACATCCCAAAATAATGAACCAAAACCTTAAAAGCATCCTTTTGGATCGCCTCCAAAAATCCGACGGGAATTTGTGATTTACCGCAACTAATGGATGTCTATGGGGTAGATGGCTGAGAGGACGGAGGTGGAGGGTAGCGAAAAAAAAATCAACTTTTAATTAAGATCGATCCGCCTGTATCGGTATTTCCTCAAATCAGATCTTTATTAACGTCTCATTCAGTGCGCGGGTTTCGACGGATTCCTGGATTATTGGAAATTTAGGTCTTTCGCTCCTGCGGAGCGTTCATAACGGCCTCTGGGTCTTACGGGACCGAGGGGAATGTAGGATTTTTTCAGTCGAGTTTTCTAAATTATGTTTTCTATAAGATTTGTACCGGTTTCGGGACGGACAAAGGGGTTTATTGAGATTGAAACGAATGTGGCGAAATTCCATACAAACCCTTGGGATTATTTTCATTCAATCAGTAATATATTGATTTAATGTATATTTATAGACGTAACGAATAGACAGGAATTTGAAAATATCCGCCATATTTTTAAGTTCACAAATTCAGGATTTTTTGAAGGGCATAGTTCTAAACTCACCTTATCACACACTCATCACATTCTCCAAAATATGTCATATCACGTGATATATCTGTAAAATATTTTACAATACTAATACTTTTTGAGGGGTTCTATACAGATTTTAAAAGGAACCTATATGTTTCAGTTCAGAATTTCAAAATATTTGAAAGCTCCTAAATACGAAGGAATTAATATTCTTCTAAATACAAATATATACAGGATGTCCAAACATTCTCGAATAATACAAAACATGATTTTTATACAAGTTGTCAATTAGAAATAAGTTCTATAAAAGAAAAAACATGAAGTACAAAAACAAAACTAATACAAATACATAAAGAGCAAAACTTACAAATTAAATATAAAAAAAATATTTATTTTTAATTTCTGCAATTGGTCAAATTTCCAGCGATACTAAATTATTTAGAGTGAAAAAAAATTGGGCAACTTTGTAAAAATTACACATATAAATATCTTAATTCCAATTATTTCTTAATTTATTTTGGTTTTGGTTTCATCAAATATACCAAAATCGTCCCGCACAGCATCCATGATCCTGTAACGCCAAAAAGAATAAATATTGTCTTGCATTTTATAGAGTATTCACTTTGGCCGGCAATTCTTACTGTTCAAAAGTATTCCAAAGATTTTTCCTTCTGTAGGATTTCCATATATAGTCTTTACGAGGCCAGTGTAACAACGGGCTGCCGACGAGAAAGAAGAATGTAAACGAGCCGCCTCAATAGGCGCGCGGAATATTTTTTACTCACTTAGTCAGTAAAATTTCATAGAAAAATTTTACATGAATTGTAAAATAATTGAGTTTAATCATTAAATAATTATCGTAATCTTCACAAGAAGATTCCGAGCCGGGACGAATAAGAATGGGGTTAATAGGTGATAAAACGTGATATTCTTCTTCTTTTTTAATTACATGCGAAACGCAATTTTTCCAAAGTTGTTTGTAAGAATCATTCCTAAAGACGGTTTCCATGTTCTCAAAAGCAATGTTAGTGAAAGTAGGACTGTGGTTTGTTTTCCGTAAGCGATCCTTGACGTTAGCCCAAATTAATTCGAGAAATTCGATGATAAGTGATTTCCTCGAAATACTATTAGGAATTTTATTAATTTGCGAGAAAGATATGAAGCGTTATCAAGAACTATAACTGTATTATTAGGAGTATTGGGCAGAAGTCGATCTTTAAACTAATTTTCAAAACAATTCGGCATCCATATCCTGATGATAATCGCCGAAACTCTTATCGATATTCTTGGCGGAAAGAAGAAAAGCATTAGGCACAAAACAGTTTTCGTTTCCTGCATGTAAAATTACCACCCCATTTCCCCTAGACCTGGGTGTATTTTATTTACAGTTGCTGCTATCATCAACCCAACCACGTTGAATTACTTCATTGGTGTCAAACCATGTTTCGTCTAAATATACAATGTTGCTCCCTGATTCCCGAAATGACATAAATTGTCTCAAATAATCCCGAGGCAAAGCAACAATACGAGGTGACTCCATGATGACCATTCGTGAGTCTAATTTTTTGTGTTTAAATCCGCAACTTAACAGAATTGACCTTAAAGTGTCTAAAGATTTATATTTATATTCCTCAAAAGACTTTAATTTTTGATAAATTGATAGTAAATTGAGCACCTCGTTTCTAGCATAAAAATCGTAAACGGTTCTGCGTATAACGTCTTTAGGAGTGTCATCTAATGCTTTGAACTTCTTTTGTTTACCTAATCTATTTTGATGATTATCTACAATTCCTCGCTGAATTATTTTATAAATTTAAAAATATGGAATTAATGTCAAGTCTGAAATTTCTAAAATTAAGCAGCGTACCGATTGTTCGGAGTGTCTTTGTTGGAGGCGCTTAAACATATTTAAAATTACTGTTTGTAATTGAGGATGTAGATCCTTATTTGAAAACTCCCAAAAAGGAGACGAGGAAGAGCAAGAGGGTTGAGTAGTCACGTTTTCCGCATCAACTCGCACTGTTTCTGTCGCCCACGGTCTCCAAAACGCCATTCCAATTACAATCAATTACTGTTATAAATATAAAAACGAACGGCAAATTATATGATTATGAAATTACCTTAAAAACAAACAAAATACCTCTATAACCTGTCTCGGTGATGTAAACCATGCCAACACTGGTAAAATACTGAAGACACGTGTTCGAGACGTTCTAGGAAATATCCATTAGTCCAAAACGTTTATGAATCCACTACAGCACAAGCGAGAATAGTAATCTATTGATAATATTTAGGCGTGTGACTTGCTCGGCGTGGAACTGGAGTGGGAGGATTCTACAGGACGAGTTCGCTAAATGACGTATCATGTATCCAGCATGCCGTATATGTTGTAATTGATCGATACCCGTATAAGCTTGTATACATGTTGGTTGTTACACTGGCCTCGTAAAGACTATATCAACTCGTATCTTCAGACAGTTTCTATATCACTACATCTTTCAAAAATCGGCAGCACCTAAATCGTAACTTGATTATTTTAATATATAACGCTAACAGGTGATGGCTTAATATCCTAACTACCTTGTACCTACAGTGTACAATTTTTCTAATTCTGGAAAATTATATCACTTTCATTATAAGCAAATTCTGTAGAGTACTAGAATGTCTTTAGTAACCTAAAACATTCCCATGCCGTTTGCTACAATACTGCAGTGTCTCCTGGAATATATGCCTTATACATTATTACCAGTATATCCAATTTAGGCCGTTTCATTATTTATTTATCTATATTATTATTTAAAATTATTTCTACTAATAGAGAATATTTACGTTACCATATTAGTTACCAAGCTATTTATTACACAGAATACACAGATAACAAAGGATTAAATTCTGCTTGATCCTCTATGGAATTTCCACGATTTTTCTGTTTTCACTATTTCACTTCAAACTAGACTCACTTTATGCTATATCATACAGTCTTTCTTGTTCTATGAGATATCCCAAGACAGGAATGCAAACATTAAATTATCCTGCAGAACCCACAAAGTAAATTTTTGTTGTATAATTTCAATATACGTATTTTAATAGGCATTTTCATTTTACATCAAAATTACTCTAATCTTCTTTTACCATATAGGTCCTTGGTTCCATTAACGAACAAAAATATTAACCTAAGCTTACATATTTTATGCAGAACTTAATGGAACAGATCTGGGTCCTTTGACTCTATATACTCAACAAGATATGAGTAACATCTTTATGGTTCTGTTTAGTGAATTCTTGCATGAACTCTATAGAATTCATAAAATATTTTCATAATTGCAATATTAGGCCATCCTAATGAGCCGCAACATAGAGAATGGCAAATTTACATTGTTGTATAATCTCTTCAAGACAATTTAATCAGAACGCATGTCCTCAAGTTCATCCGTTGCTCACTGTGTATCTCCATTCGGTGATTTTCACTAATCTAACAAAAATCGCTGAATTTTGGTTTCATCGGATAAAACCAATGTATCCTATATTAATCATTTGCTATATAGTGAAACTCATCATTCTGCCGCCCAGCGTACCTGTCGCCGTCGCAATCCTGCAAGTCATCCTCGTTTCCCTGGGAATCATGTAAAAACCCCTAATCTTCGTAACGAAGTCACTTACGTTATTTTATGTTATTTCTTACATTAACCCATTATTTTTATAATACCGAATTTAGAATATATTACTGTCTTAACTTATATATTAGCTTGTTTATACCACTGTATCTTGTATATAATTGTACCTTTTATTAATGCGAGTAAAACCCGACATTTTTTCTAACCTTTTCTGTCCTAGATCACTAGGCATGACAATATATACCCTTATTTCATAAATTATTGTTAAATTATGACTATAACATTAATTGCGGCTAGTCATTTAAATTCAATACTTCAACACTTTAATTAATACGTATCGCATGTATATATTAAATTATTGGTATTTTTAATTAGAGAATATAATCATTTAATACCAAAATGTACATTATATATTATGTTATATGAAATATGGAGATATTTTCATCGTTTAATACTTTTCCTGTATTATGTCAAATTATTTGTATTTCCAAGAATATCTCTGATTTCCTAACCTAATCGTTTCCATAAACTCAATTATTTTTGTACTCATTTTATTTTACATATTTTAATTACAATAATATTTTTAATATAAACATCGAGAGAATCAGCTATGTCTCGCCCTCAACTTAACATAAATTTAGCATACATTCTATGTAACGTAATGGTATTGCTAATTTCCATTATCGCCCTTCCGACGAGTTTTGTGATTTAATAATTCTTGTAAGAAGCTTAAGATGATTAGAATTTTAATGCATTCAATTCCGTTTGACACTTTCAAATTTCTTTATCTTTAGTTGTTCAAGCAGGTCTTCCAATATTTTAAAAATTGTAGAAAGAAGTATTTGTTTCATAATTTATTTTTATTTCTAATAATTTCTCAAGGATTTTCAAATACCTACGAAATTCCCAAAACACCGATATTAGGTTAGGTTTCTCCTGAAGAATCTCAAGAATTATATCCTTGTCATAGTTATGTAAGACATGATTGTAACCCTAAATTCGTTTATTACCTCTAATTCAATTTTTCTCTAAAAGTAATACATTAAATTACACCTTTTTTAACCAATTTGATCTCTTAATATCCACACCTTTCTACATGTTTGCAAGTCTTATAAGTCTAAATACCTTTTGTGGGGCGGCGGTGGTTGTGTGGTTTAAGGCGCTGGCTTTGAATCAGGCGGTCACTGTTGTCGTGGGTTCGAATCCCACGTAATCCATGGATGTTGTGTGTGTTGGGGGAAGTGTGTAAAATGTATCCAAAATCCCGTTCCTATTCACGCCGGTAACCAGGCCGGATAGGATCGGATATCCTGTAGTAGGGCGGGACTAGGATACACACACCCTGAGTCGGTAGAGCACGGAGTGGATCAACTGGGGCGAGAGCCTTAAGGGGGTACAACCGTGCTAGAATACCGTGGTTCGGAGCCCACGTTAAACTGTAGGTCCCGTCCAATTAGCCCTGGCAGCAAAAAGAGACGTTAACAGAAAGACAAGACAAATACCTTTTGTATTCTTTAGAAAATATTCAGTATAATCTTTATTCCCTATATTACATCCTAAGTAAAACATATACAATCCTGCTAAATCCTGTGGGTTTCCCAAATACCCTCCAATAGTCAAATATGAGAAGACAGGTATCTTGTAGCATATGCACAACTGATAGGATTACGTCCTTTTTTTGAAATAACAAGTAAGGTAAGAACCAGCAGGAATAGTTGCTGTAAACCCTTTATGGTACATAAAATATCTTTCATTTTATTGGTACGCTATTTTGCCTATTTAAAACATGCTTTGGCGTGCGTAAATCGGGCTTTTTCGCACGCGCGTGTTTTAAAGTCGCCATGGAAACGTATCAACAACAGCCATATCAACCAATAACAGAGCGTTTTTGGCCGTAGCGAAACAAGCCGATTGGTGGTACGACTGTGCGACGGGCCGTCACGAAGCGTCCCGAGTGTCATTCAAATTAATCATATTGGGTATGCATTTGGTTTTGTTATAAAAAATGGTACCAATAAAAAAAATCGCGTAAAGTATTCGTGGATAACTGCTCTTTCAAGCACTTGCTCTATTTCTAGCACTCCGGCTACTCGCGCGTGTTTGAAAGAGCTCAATATCCACTCATACTTTAATATACTATAAAAGAGATCTATAAAAAATAAATGATGTAATGCTTGGCCTCCCAAATTTTTACGAATCTCCTCAAAATCTGCATGATCCCAGCAGGATCTACGAAATTACGTTCGCTATACAATCTCCAGATAAATATGAGCGAATTAAATTTGTTGTCCTCAAATATTTAAACATATTTTGGAGATACGCTTGTCTTATCTTAACATAACTCTTTTTTCCATTATAAATAATTTCATCGATGTGAATTCATTTTTACTTTACTTATTTCAAACATCCTCAGGCTAAATTCTCTAACGTTTCAGGTTACCTCGAATCAATAAAATATTCCACTGAGCTAGAGGCTAATCCGCAGTATAATGAAGGTTACATCTTCTTTGTAAATCCTATCGATTTCTAATATCACATTAGTTCTTTTATTTTCTATAGTCCAAAAAGTTTTGAATTGATGCTATTCAGTTCTTGAGCTCATAGGTTCGCTCTGGCTTTGGAAATATAGTTCGTATTACCCAGTGCCCCACAGTAACTATAGAATATCATTTATGATACCCTTAATATCCAGTATTCTTCCAATTTTTATATCGCTTAATTTACCATGGTTTTGAAATCTCATTAGCGGTAATTAATTTCTTTATAAAATTTCCTAAATTTCAAAATTTTTGTACGTATAAATTCTATTGTTTCCCAGGATACTTTTAATAGCAAAATGTAGTGTCTCCAAATTTTCGATTTTACTGGAGACTGAAAGAGCATTAAACAATTACTTCAACAGTACAGCACAATTTTTAAGAAGATGTAATTTTCAATAGTTCCTGCAATTCATAATTTTCTCTATCATGTTGATAACGTGAGTTCCTCATTCGCTGAAATATCTCAAAATAACAATTTCACTTTCGTAATAGTAACTTAGTGTACTTCAATGTTCCAACAATTCCACTGCATATTTATATTATCCTGAAAGAGCCGCAGGAATAAGTGTGCGCTATATAATATATATATATATATATATATATATATGTATCTATATATAATTTACAGAATTCTGGATATAATCGTTATTTTTATATTAAAAACTTCTTTTTCGGTTAAGGTATGTAGTTTAAAAACATTCTTCCGAGCTTTAAATATCCTACAGAGTAAAAAGAAATGAAAGCCTTATCGTGAGCTATGTGGAGTGGCCAAGCTAACATTAACATGCGTCACTTTATATATCTTTCCCTGATAGATTATCAAGTATCTTATGTTCCTTGTAATAATCCAAAATATTAATTCCATCTGTTGAAGAATTTGTCTTCGTTTGATGGAGTGGACTGTATATTATTTCCTTGGATGAGCTTTGGCTGTTTCCTGTTCCTAAATTCCGTGAAATCACTGCCTAAATCTGAACAGCAAAAATAACGACGACGTACTTCAATTTTGAAGTTATTCGCATCATCATTCATTCAAAAACATAACAACCTAAACACAGGGAAAACGAAAAATAAAGTAAAAAAAACAAAAACGTGCATTAGTTCAGTATCGGTTTCACAAGGAAGCGGACAGAGTTTCACTACAGAGCGCTTAATTACACCACTCGCGCTTTTAACACTAACAACTCTGATTCATCCATCACTTCCGGGGTGAATATCCACTATCCTGCCCATTGCCCAGTCGGAAGAGGGTAGGTTATCACGAGAGTGCCAATTGAAACAGGTGCAGAATCTGTTGTTCATTTCTTCCTCTGTTGCAAGAAGTTGAAATAATCTCGGGACCATCGTGTCCAAAAACTCTGGTACAACTGTTGAAGTAACTGGTACCTGGATAATCTATTCAGTGGTACTGGTAGAACATCTGGATCAGATGGTGTAGTCAACGGCTTACCGATGAGAAAGTGAGCCGGTGTCAACAGAGTCAAGTAGTTCGGACTGGTGGACAACGGGTATAATGGTCGGGAGTTAAGAACTGCCTCAATTTAAGCCAACACGGTATAAAACTCTTCAAATGTCAGAATAATATCGTTTATAACCTTACACAAGTGTCTCTTAAAAGATTTAACATTAGCCTCCCACAGTCCTCCAAAATGTGGTGAATAAGGAGAAATAAAATGCCATTTTAAATTGAATTGAACAGCATAATCTAGGATTTTATCCTCGTTTTGGCTTAAAAACAAGCTCATCTCGGACAGAATTTTGCTTGCACCTACAAAGTTCGATCCATTATCCGAATATAGATCAGAAGGAAACCCCCCTACCTGCGGAAAATCTTCTCAAACCAGCAATAAAAGCCTCAGAAGTAAGTCTGATATTAGCTCCAAATGAACTGCTTTGGTATTTAGACAAATAAATAAACACACATAAGCCTTGCTTATCCTGCAACCTCTGTACTTTCTGTACTTTAAACGAAACGGACCAGCATAATCAAGGCCAGTGGAAGCAAACCGTAATAAAACGTTGACTCTGTCAGAGGGTAAGTCTCCCATTAAATCATTTGATGATTTTGGTTGCAATTTAAAACATGTGACACATTGTGTTACAATAGCATTTACTAAATTAATTTCCCTATTGTTAAGCAGAGTTAATCTAAGAATTTTTAATAACTTAAGATTCCCCAAAACCTGTTGAAAAATGATCCATTTTAGTTTTAAGTCGTTAGGTATTTCTTCATCCCAATCAAGTCGAAGTCTCCATAGTAATTGTATTAGTCGTTTCCCTAGTACAATGCAAGGTGAAATCAATCCAAGTGGCACATACAGTTTCGCAATAAACGGCAACACCTGTCGTTTAGTACAACAAGCAACAGGAGTAAGATCCTTAAACTGAAACGACAATGTATCTGAACTTGAACACCATTGGATCCCCAAACATCTCGTATCCTTGTCACAAATGTTTAGGACATCAGAACTCGTAGAATAACCCTTTAAATTATTAAGAAAGTTTAAACTATTTGATCTCCACTTTCTTAATTCAAAACAACCCGAACGTAAAATCGTGATGGTCTCAGAACACACCTTAGCAGCGTCATGTTCACTCTCAAAACCTACTATCAAATCGCCAACATAGAAGTTTTCTCAAATCATTTTAGATGCGGTTGGGTATTCATTTCTACACTCAAACGCAAGTTGCTGCAAACGTCTCATTGCTAGATATGGCGCACTCGTGGTACCATATGTGACAGTGTTCAAATCATACACTTAAATATCCATCTGTCTTCTTAAATCTTCACAGAGTCCTTTGCCACTTGCAGTCATCTTCATGTATTAGCACTTGTCTATACATTTTAGTTATATCAGATGTGACTACATATTGATACTCTCTAAAGTTAATCAAAGTGTTAAACAGGCTATTTAAAATCTGAGGACCTACGAAATGTAAATCATTAATCGAGTAGCCTGTAGAAGTTGGTGCTAACCCATTGAAATTTCATCCCTCTGGAAGTTCTTGACTAATCTCATGTGACCCAAATCTATATATTCCTTAATGAAGTTAACATAATCTTCCTTCAACTTGCAATTTTCATTAAATCGTTTTTCTAATGATAATAATCTTTTGACAGAAAAATCCTTTGAACTGCCAAGTTTCGCAAGATCACCCTTGAATGGTAGTCTTACCACAAACCTACCATGTGTGGTTCGTGAAACGGTGTACTTGAAAAACTCTTCACACATTAATAATTCCTATGAGGTCATTGATGACTTCTTATTTATCTCTTCAATCATCCAAAACTTTTGTAACGATTCATTCAAATCACCATTCGATAAAAATAAATTCACAGATCTGTTAATTGACTTCCTATGATCTAAACATCCAGAAATGGTGTGTCCAAAAACTGTTTCCTGAAAAATACATAAATTTCCACCCAAAGTGATTCGCTGAGGCCTCAGACTTTTCCAGAACAGTGATGCCCCTATCAATAAATCAATTCTCTTGGGTTCATTGAAATTAGGATCAGCCAACTTAACATAATTTGGTATTATCAACATCGAGACATATAAATCAGCATTAGGTAGATGATTGGAAATCTTTGGTAAAACTAGACATGGAATCTGAATATTAAAATCATTCACAATAGATTGAATCTGTACGCGGTACTTAGTTCTGAGGTGAGAAATCGATGAAGTAATCCCTGAAATTGCAATATCCACATCAGTTTCCTTCAATTGGAGCATCGAAACTAAATCTCTAGAAATAAAGTTGGATTGTGATCCAGAATCCAATATGGCATAACATGTGCGCAGTCGACCACTTGAATCATAAACATACAATTTTACAGTTGACAATAATACATGTGACGGTATAAGACTTGTCAAAGCAATACTCTCCTCAGGCAGGTATAATAATCTGCTGTGCTTTTTCTAGCTCTTAAAACATGGTCCTGATCTGCACTCAGCAACCATATGCCCCTTGCAAAAACAATTCAAACATAAATCTAACCGCTTTACATTCGATAATCTCTCTGAAGCTTCTAAACTATTAAACTGTGGGCACTGATATATCTTGTGATCATCTTTGATACAAAAATAACACTTCATCTTATTATTACCTTGATTCGTATTAGCTAAGAGACTTTTAATATTTTTTGGTTTATCATTTTTTGAGAAGTTAGCCTTATTCTTCTCATTGTAAAATTTATCATAATCACCTTTAGCAATCAAGACTAATGAATATAGCAAATCTGCTCTCTTACTCAAAAACTCGACAAGGTCAATTAACTGAGGAACTTCTGTTCCACCTTTTACCTTTTCCCATTCACAGAAAGTTAATTTATCTACCTTCGTCGTCATCAAGTAGATAATGAACGGATCCCAAGTATTAGTTTGTAAACCTAGGTTATTCAACGCCCTCAGGTGTTTGAATAATGAATCAACAAGATCACGTAGCACATTTGCTGACTCCCCTTGGACAACTGGTAAATTGAAAATACCTTTAAGGTGACTATTAATCAGCAATCTGTTATTATTAAATCTTTTCATAACAAATCCCATGCAATTTTGTAATCATCTCTTGTAAAATCCAGAGTGTATTATCCGCAACGCTGAATGCTTTAAACTTGCTCGCAAATAATAAAACATTTGTATATCATTGATCGATTTATTCAAATGAATAAGACATTCAAAAACATCCTTAAAATAAAACCATCAATCATAGGTACCGTCAAACTTTGGTAAATCTATAATTGGTAATCTAACTTGAGAGAAATTAGTTTCCTGACTTTGTGCTACGGTCTGATTTTCACTTAAATGTAATGAGTTTTGTGAATCACGAGCTTTCTCCAACTTCTCGAAGATTTCCGTAGTCTTGGCTAACGTGTGATGGTACTTATTATAGAATTTTATTATAGAATAAGATATTATAGAATATGTTGGCCTTTACATAAACCAGCAAAAAAAACATCATGACAAACCTTGTACTGGGAGGGACTATATTACTAGACAGCAAAGCCATCGAGGAAGTCGACGAATATAAATACCTGGGACCCCAAATTAGAATAAATAGAGACAACCAAACAAAGGAATTACAGAGGAGGATTGGTCTTGGATGGGCAGCATATGGAAGATTGAGAGATATTTTCGTTAGTGACGTTCCAATGAGCTTGAAACGGAAAGTATACGATCAGTGCGTGCTGCCAGTATTGCTTATGGCGCCGAAACGCTTACCTTGACAAAAGGCACTGTGGAGAAATTGGAAGTGGCCCAGAGAAAGATGGAGAGAGCTACGCTGGGTATTGGTATCCATGATCGTATGAGAAACACCAAAATTCGACGAAGGACAGGGGTACAGGACATAATCCGACGAACCACAGCATTAAAGTGGAAATGGGCGGGAAATGTTGCGAGATTTAAGGACGACAGGTGGATCATAAGAATAACAAATTGGAGACCCAGAGAGGATAAAAGAAGCAGGGGTAGACCACCAACAAGATGGAGTGACGATATAAAGAGGATTGGAGGACACTGGATGACAACAGCTCAAGAGAGAACCCAGTGGAGCAGATTAATGGAGCCCTATGTCCAGCAGTGGACTCAACATCAGGATGGATGATGATGATGATGATGATTATAGAATAAATCCATCTCTTCTTACTGGCTGGCTGGGTGACCTTCCTCGCACAAGGTTTCAATCTGATTCTGGAAATCTTCAAATTCACTGTCAATAACAACAAACTTTTCAAATCAACTACGAACTTCTATAATAACTCTTGCAGTTAACGAGGATATATCCTGACCAAACTGTTCATAAACTGGATCAATAAAATCTGAGAAAGAGGTAAGCTTATGCTTAATACCACCTCTTTTTCGCCTTAAAGTAACTAAATCCATCTTATAAGACACAACTGATAAATATCTATATCATACAAATGAAAAACTTGTCATGTAAGGATACACGACTAATCAAATTATGAACACGTGGATCATCTACAACAATCTACAACAGGCAGTTCTCATAGGATACGGTCAACTGAGGAAGGAAATGACTCACATCAATTGATCAACTATCATGTCATTTATCATATCCAATCTCCATCCCATACAGCAATTAGCTCACGTAGCGTACTCCCGGCTGCTCCAAAGGAATGGTATAAAAATGGACGATTCCCAGTACTAGCTCCGAGGAGGCATCAGGACATCCTGGCTCGATGGACCAAATTTCATGTTGAAGAATTTGTCTTCTTTTGATAGAGTGCACTGTATATTATATCTTTGAATGAGCTTTGGCTGTATCCTGTTCCTAAATTTGGTGAAATCACTACCTAAATCTGAACAGCAAAAATATCGACGACGTACTTCAATTTTGAAATTATTCGCATCTTCATTTATTCAAAATCATAACCTAAACACATGGTAAACAAAAAATAAAGTAGAAAACAAAAACTGTATCTCCACCATCCATAAATTCTGCTATAGACTCCCCTTGCTCTTTATTTTATACAATTGGAAATTGAATCTCAATATGAAATTTTATAACGTGAATTAGGATTATTTTGATCAGTTTTTGCTATGGAGGTCTTAGCTTTCCTTTGACGACTGAAAATTAGAGTTTAAACTTTTATTATCCTACAAAACTTACAGGAATTAATACTTGCTCAACTGTATAGAATCTATGATTTATAAGTGATTACTTTAAGATCTCGCTGGACTAGCTCTATACGGTAAAATATATAGAATTTTTTTTTCAGTATTATGTAGGTTTCCCAACCACTTATAAGTCTTCATAGCAAGAAGTTTATTTTTATTCCCACCTTTTTAATCCGATAATTTTCTCTAAGTTTAGGGACTTCTCCGAATATCCAAAGTGTATTTTCTCTCTATGAATTACCATTCAGGACTTAGAAACCTATATACTCTCCAAATTATTGTACAATCCCATAAATATTCACAGTTAAATCTAGTATTTTCGTGTTGGGTTTCCTGTGGGTTCCTGATTACATCTTGCAATCTTTAAGTACACTCACTGGCGGCTTTACATTACCTCAGCAGGAATGCAGGTTATAAACCTATAAGATTAAATCTTATACACCTGCCAGGTCATCTCAATTTTTACTTTTCACCACAGACTAGGTTTCAGTTTATGGTCCTGCAGGACCTCTAGCCAAGCTCTAGAAACGTCGGTAAGACGTTTTCAATTTCCTGCACTTCGAGACGTCTCCTGGCTAAATCCACCACGCGTAAGCAGCCCTCCCCCGGATCTCCCTCGAAATTCCCACCCTATCCATTATCCCGTGCATACGTTATCCTCTGGTTCGCCCGTAATTCAGTCCTGCAGGAGAGGCAGGAGCACGGGCGCGAGCTAAGGAGGAGATCCACTGCCTGCGTCGATGATTTACTGTGGCCGTGTATCATTCCTACGACAGCCACGAGAAATACATATATATATCTATATAATATACGAGGTGGAGGAGGGTTTGGCGAGGTTACTTTCTTCTTTGAGGTATGTAGCAGGGGGCCCATGGAGGAGAATTAATTTTGGGAATTTATACCGGCAGGAGGGGGAAGAGGGGCTGTCGGGGAAGATTTTTTTAATCAAGGATGGGGAAATTTTCGCTGGATGATAAATTTTGTGCATTCATCATTTTATAATATTAACAAAATTTAAAAATCCTACTTGAGGAGTGGTGGAGGAAAACGGGGAACTTTTTGTAGCCACGATCTCAAACACTAAAATTTCTATCGGATTTTGTAAAAATTCAGCAAATTTTTAACGAGTGCATAGTAACCATTGTGCTAATTTCTCAACAATTTCAAAGAAAACGAAGTGAAATTTTAGTTTCGTATTTTCCACAAATTTTCCACAATGTTCGTTACTCCCACAGGAAACTTTTGTAGGTTATTTCGAAACTTATTAAAATAGCGATATGAATTTCAAAATTTAAAAAAATGCGAAATGAGAACTAACTAAAATTTTTAAATATTATTCCGAATTCAAAGATATTGAAATATCCTATAATTTTTTATAACATACAGTTTTCGAAAGCAAACTTAAGAACCGTTAAATATTTAATGTACACATAAATAACAATATGCCACAAAGAATATTTCACATTATGTGATATATTTATCTGTTTAAAATTTATAATACTGCTACCACTATATAACATTAAACCAGTTATTAGTTATAATAACTTATATTATTATTATACTCCGTTACATAGAGCTGTATTAATTTTTCAGGAATGACGTGCTAAGTCATAGATATGACTATTGTATTTCGAGAGTAATGGATATATTTTTTTAAAATTGTTTAAAATATTTGAACAACCCAAGTTAGATGAAATAAACTCAAGTTATTTCCTGAAATCTATTTAAATTAAATTTAAATTTAAATCTATATGTACCTGAAGGTTCGCACAATAAGCAAACAAATTTTCAAATTTCATTATGGATTTAAAAATGAAAACGTGATGGAAATTGTTTACAAAATAGAACGTTAACAAAAATGAACTAACATGTATGCAGTTTATTCTCTAAAATTTACTACATACGAAGGGGACGATTCGAAATACGTTTTGGTTTATTAGGATAATGTTGCAATCGTAAATTGCAACATTGTAATTTACGAAATTTCTTATAATTCGTATTCAAATCCTATTGTATAAGTGAAAATTGAATCCACAATTAAACATATCAACTAAAATTTGCCCAGAAAAATAGTAAAACCAGTTTCGAGATGTTTATTAATACTTTAATAATTCGTGCAATATTGCCCAAAATTTGTTTCAATTTCATATCAAAACGAATTTGATAATTCGTCATAAATTTAAATTTTATCTAAATTACTTAAAATGCACCCAAGATATTCTCACTATCTTGAGATATTGAATTTTACATTATACCAAGTATACTCCCAAGTACTCAAGATTTTAAATAAAAGGTCGTTTACAAATTGAAAATATAATACGAAATTTTTCAAAAGTGACCTTAGATGTATAATGTATACATGATGTTCCCAGGAGTGCCCTTGAAATTCCCAACAAATGTAAAAGATTGCATTATAATTTATGAAAGTGGTGAAATGATTTATAAAATCATTACCAGTTTCAGATTACTACATACGGTTTAAAATTTGGGGACCAAAATCTAAAGTGATAGATTCAACCGAAATATATCAATGGCGCACTTTTAATATACGTGAAGAGTTGCAGATTTGTTTGGTAAATTGTGTAAAAAATTCCTTAAAATTTCGACTCTAAACCTATTTAATATGTGTAAAAAATCCGAAGCAAAGACAAATAATATACTAAAACTTACAATAAACTGTGAAGTGTTACTTCCGATTCTAACTACAACAAAACTACTAATTTATTGATATTTGTGAAACTGTGAACATAGTTCAAAGATGTATTTATTGATGGTTTGAAATTGGTATAAATTTGATGTTACTCCAAATGAGCAAAAATTAACTGAACATAATTTAGAAAATGTACCTTACAAGCAGTAAATAAAAAAATTATTCTATATATAATATTATTATGTATATAATAAAATTTATAAAATGTAGTGTTTGTTGAGATTTAAATAAAATATTCGTTTGAAAATTTGAAAAATGATTCTAATTTTCCACTCATAATATTCTCTGGAATGCCTTGGTGTTAAATAAACTTTGTGTAGGTTTACTTATTAAATAATGGAAATATGGAAGTATTTCATGAGATTTGGATTCAAATCCTGAATATAAACTGGCATGAGATTCAAACTATTACTAACTGAGCAAAACACACTACAACATTCGCAAACTGAACTTTGTGGGTATGTATAAACAAATTCATTAAGGTGCTCCGTAAAATATGAAAGAGATGAAGTAATGCACAAACTTCTTACGGTTTATACTAAAGACTTATTTAAGCATTTCAAAAAATGTCATTCCTGAGCCAAACGAACTAAAATTATTTAGTAAATTCTCCCAAATTTCATGTATCAAAGGAGTTTCTATTAGTGATTTGGCAAAGTATAAAATTAATGCAATATTATACAAAATCTTAATTAAATCAAATAATTTTCTAGAGTATTAGAGAAATTTTTGCTGGTCCACAAGAAATTAGATTCACCCACAAAATTCTCTGAAATATATACCAAGAGCTTCAAATGGTTTCTTGATGAAGTACGAACGTGATGTCAACACAATTTAACACTTTTTAAATTTAATCTCAAAGCACAGATTAAGGATGGTATTTGAAACACTAATCTAGGCGACCCATAATTCCGTGTCCTAAATAATATTAAATTATATTGTACTTCATAATAAACACACAATATTCCACGAGAACTGTCTTACACAGACAAGCAGATTCGTATGGTTATTTGGTGAAATACCAATTTGATGAAAAATTTTAACATTTGTACAATTAGGATTGGAATTAAATAATTTGAAATCACTCAAAGTTTTATATGAAGTGTTTTTAAGTGTACACGACGAGTTGAAGCTTTATTTGTTAAATGATGCAAACAGAGCAATATTTCTTATAATTTGCAGTAAGAAGCTGTTTGAAACTGAGAAAAATTGTAAATGGAACCAATTCAGCTAACACTTTATTAGCATATTGGGCGAAATATGCTGATTACGTAAAGTTCATATAGTTATTTAAACAACGTCAAAAAACAATAACACAAAATTTATTTACAAACATTCTAAAAATTCAAAATTAGTTAATATCATGCGAAATTTATTTATTGTGTGATCTGCTTTCTTTCAATATTCCAACATTTTTGAAAAACGTTGAAAATGATTCCCGAGGTTTATAATTCTCAAAAACATATTTTTGACAACTTAGTTTTTTCCCCATGAAACTGATTTCCATGAATAGATATTTATTTTTGGGATATTTCAGCTTTTCGAGTTTTTCATGTGTTTTGTTAATTAATTTAGCCAAAAAAAATTAAATTACTAAAACCCTATATGAAGGCAAATTTAATTGATATAAAAATATCACTCATATGGGATGTAAAAAATTGTCACTTTATATGACTTGAGTTTAGCGAATATTTCTGCATTTGTTTTAATTATTAATGAACACGGCAATTTAGTATTAATTGATCCATAAAAATTTAGCCCGAGTATCTGAGACTTGAATAATAGCCAAGGATTGATTAAAAATAATTTGTTCCTATTAATCAATACCCCACAGTTGATTACCTAATGAAACGATCCCCTTTTCCGTGGGAAATTGACTTTCCAAATCCGTCGGCTTTCCCGACAATTCGCTTTTCCGCAAGGGAAGCTCATAAGCTCCTGACTGATACATTTCTGTATTCCCTGCGTCTTAAAGGAATAGCTTCCAATAAAGGGCCGGTTTTTGTTTTCATCCCTTTCCCCCCTCCTCGTAGTTAATAGTCAACATTTTTTACCGCAGGTTTTTCTTCTCTTCCTCCCTCACCCCGCCATCCTATTCGCTTATTGTTATTGCGAGTTCCATTACGAAGGGCGACTCTCTCCTATTCCATCGACGAAAGGGATTAATGATTGACATTAGGGCCGAAGCAGGGAAGAGGTTTTTTGCGCGGTTTAGGGGAAATCCAGACTTTCGGGGAAAAAATCTGTGATACCGTATAGATTCTTGAGGGTAGCCCGGATTAAAGGGAATGATAGCTTACGCAAAAAAGGGCTCTTAAACATAATAATAAAGTATCGAGTGTATAGCATTTTATTAGAATTTTTATACTTCATTAACATAGAGAATTTCTTTGGATACTTAATCATTTTAAAAATGCAACCGCAGTACCATTGTAACAAATCCTGCTGAATAATAACGAGAAGAATTCTTTAGTTTTAAATTGTATGTTGTTCCTGCAACATCAAAGGTGTAATTTATGTGATAATATTGTACATCTACGCTTAATGAATTTGAGATTGCGGTTTTCGGTTGAAATATGTTTTTGATGTAGTTTGTGGTTTACATAGATTAGTTAGATTATAACATGCTATAAATTCTTATATACAATACCTAAAATTTTCCTGCTGAATTTACGAATGACTTCTAGAAAATCCTAATAAAATTCCCAAGAAAATTTCGCAATATTTGACATAACCCCTCAGGAGTTTTTCATGTCCTGTTGAATTCATTTAGTTGCCATTTAGTCCTACAGACTTCAATTCGCCGTCCTGAATATTAATACAGCAATTGTTGTAGTTTGCGTCAAGCTCACAGGAATCTTTAAATTATCCTTAACTTTCCTTACAGGATTCAACTAAATTGCAATTACATCGAACATAAGTCCTCTAGATGTCACTAAACTACATTACAAGGTTGAAAATGAGCCCAACAGGAATCTGTGTCCGCCAGGATAAAAATATAATCGTAGTAAGTTTCCCCCTCAGTTAGACAAATCGATACTGAAAGTGTAAGTTATTTCCGTTAGGTGGCACTACATGTGGGTGAAAAATTCTACAGGATCCTGCAAGATTCTAGATTTTAAAAGTCAGGATCTTGTAAATATTCCTAGATCCATTTGGAAGGTTGCATTAATTGTCCTAAAATGAATTATGCTCTTACAGGATCCTGCAGGATTAAGTCGTTTGAAATCTGGAATGCTGTGAACATTCTCAGAATCTCAAATTTTCAGTTCTCAGAAAGGTCTTGTTAATAGATATAAAAAGGATTGCTTTCAATCGAAAATTCCTAAAAGTTTCTAACGTTGCACCACACTTTCATATATTCACCTTTTTGTGGTTCAAAAGTGGAGCTTATAATTTTAAATTAAGGATTAAATTAATATATTGACATTTATGATTACCTAACAAACTTAACGTTTATGGTCGAAGTTTCACAAGAATTTTTATATTTGTGTTTTTACGGATAAAATATAAAATTGTAATTCGGATTCGGCGTAAGGTGAAAATTGTAAATAAAAACAATAAACGGGTGTAATTTGGAAGGTATCGTTGAAAAGTTATGCCTAATCAATTATGATTTAAGATTGTGTGTTTGGCATGAGATTTGCTTTTTGATTAGATCTGTGATTTAGATCGATTAGTTAGATTGTAAACAATTTTTGATTAGATTTGAACAATTTCCTTATTAGCTTTACATTAGGTGGTTATTGTGGTTATGAAGAATGGATGACAGTTGTTGAAGAATTCAATTCCATTGCAACTTTCATGCAGAAGTATTGGCGTGTATTGAAGGGGTTGTGTGAGAATTTGAAGATGAGACCCCGAATGGTGATATCGCAGAGGAACCTAGCGCAAGTTGTGACAGGTAAAAAAATCATTGAAAACTTCACAAAAGTAATAAAAAATTAATTGAGAAATAAAATTATAATAAAATCAATCAACACACCATTAATTTCATCACTATTTTAAATAATTTTAAATATACCTTTATAGCAGACGATTCCCTACAACTCCCAAGGGAAGATCCGGTGCTGGAAAAAGTCATCGAAGTACTAACATCAAAAGTTCCAATATTTATCAACCCATACAGAATTTCTGGTAAAGGGTAATTCACATCACAAGCTAGTTTACATTAACCGTCATTTGCTCTCACAGATCAGTACTCCGACACCAATTCCACTGATTGCCACAAGTCTCCTCGGGTCAAGGAGGAGTTTGAAGATCAATTTGACAACGACTCAGAAGTCGTATCTTTTTGTTACCATTACTCACAAATACCTAATGACTACTTTCTTTTAGAACTCGTCCCATCCAGATTGGTCCCACTTTCCATTAGTTGAGACGCGGATCGCTCCTGCTGCGATATCCATTTGGACAAATATCAGCAGTAAACTTGCTATATTACTAGCTAGTCAAAGGAGGCCGATGTTGGCCGAAAAAAAAGGTTTAAAACACTGCGATAGAGCAATCAGCAAAGTATGTAGTAACACGAAGCAGTCATGAATATACTCCGTTTGCAAGAGAAGCAGGAGAAAGAGAAACTGAACCAGGAAGAGGAAAAGAATGTCCAAGAGAAATTTCGGACAGAAATTTTACGGGAGGAATTGAAAAGGTTAAAAATAGTGTGATAAACACTGGCATATAAAATGACTTTTTTTCATGACTGTTTATTAGATTGAAGCGCCATCAATGATTAAGTTTGGTCACATTTCGTGTCATATTTTCGGCAAACAAGAACAAATCTCATTGTACGCTTAGGATTATTTATAGCAACACTGAAAAGCTGTTGTGCTTAAGGTATATTAAAACCGTATGAGTCAGGGAATTATTTTGTTTAATGCCGAGGGGAAATTGTTCCATAACGAACGAAGCCTATGAAACAATGAACCATATCGTTAATCGGTACACTCACTATTTGGCAAACAACGAAAATCTTATGCAATTTGATCCCAATGATTATATATATATATATATATATATATATACACGCGGGGATCCTACAGCCTTTGCCGTTTCCCGCATTTTGATCTCCAAACCTCTCTATTCATCCAGTCGTCCTCGTTTATTGCTCTATCTTCCATAATTTGTGTTATACCAGAAATCCAAGTTTTACGTGGTCTTCCTTTTCCTCTCCTACATTTGGGACTGTAATTCAGGGCAATTTTAGGCCACCTGTCTTCCTCCATCCTCATTACGTGGCCATACCAAAGTAACTGCTTTGTCTCTATCATGTCTGTAGTTGTGAATATTCTTCCTGTTCGGATCCTGATTTCTGCATTCGTGACATATTGTAATCTTGATATTCTAGCCGATTTTCTTAAAAAGATCCCAATGATGTGGCACTCAAATGGTTTGCAAATTAACTTAAGTTATTTGTAGGTGACAAAAGGAACTTCAACCTCGGAACCAACTTCTTCGCTTTTGTCGCCCATCTAAGAGACGTTTCAGCAACTTACTCGCGAGAGGGGCAAGGAACTTCAACCTAGTTGACATGTTTTGCATTTTACTTAACGCTCTTGTATCAAGGCGTGCGGATCCTGGCGCATTTTGGGAAGGCCTTCAGGCCGCCCTCCTCGAGACGAATGACAAAGATGCTCCTGCTCCTTTGGGGTCCTGCGATTTCCGAAAGGAGAGCGAGGACTTGTGTATGTAGCTTCTGGCTTGTGGCATATCGTCTCTGTCCGTCTCGTGCAGTTTTATTTCTTCAATAATTCGATAACGTCTGGAGGTAAACTTTGAATATTGTTTGAGATTGGTTTATAGGCCGAGTTCCATACAAACATAGGCTTGTAAAGTCTAGCCTACAGCACAGAACATCTATATAATATATTGGTCTACAGATTACCCTGGGCGTCCTTAACAAGTCGCGTCACTTGATTCCTCTACGCATTTCCAATATTCATGAGAAGTTTGCCGAACTTCCGGATTTTCAATGTCGTTTCCATAACAGACAATTGAGAAACATAAATGCCCCCTGTCCCGACAAACGTGTTTCCCAACAAATTTCGCTAGACATGTGTACTGGGATTAACCGTGCCAACCACAGAACGACAGAACATCTAACTCTTTTCTAAACCAAAGACATAATACGTATAGACTACGGATCACAATAAGGCGCGATGTGCCAGGTGGGAGCGAGAGGCAAATTAATAAGGCGACTTGTTTCTCACTCCAAAAAAACGTCGTAACTATGACGCTCTAACCTCTACAGCCCAGTGGGATACGTCGTTCACTTTTATTTCAAAGGTCGCGTGTTCGAAACTCAACGAAACCGAATTTTTCCCTCTTTCGCCAATGCTACTTTGCGGTTTTGCAAAACAACTTTACAAACCATTTTTGCGGCATTAATTTCATAATTGTAGATAAAGGCTGCACCTGTAAATTCAGCGGGAAAAAGTAGCATTGGCGAGAGAAAAGAAATCGCTGCCGTCGAGTTTCGAAAACGCGACCTCTGAAATAAAAGTATGGGACGTAACCCACTGGGCTATGGAGGTTATAGCGTCATGATTGCGACGTTTTTTAGAGTGAGAAACTAGTCGCCTTATTTATTTGCCTCTAGTTCCCACCCGGGACATCGCGCCTTATTGAGATTCGTAGTCTATACCTATTATGTCTATGTTCTAAAAATTCTGATTCTAACCTAACCCTTGTACTGCGATTATTCTACCGCCAAATGTTTCAGTTTTATAAAAGTATCATGGAGGTATAAAGTATGGAGGCAGCGAGCGCTCGGTTTCAGAGAACACAGCTTTACTCGCGTCAATTTAGCATGGAAAATGTGAAAACTGGTAACTTTTTTCGAAGAGATCCGATTGAGATATATTTTGCCGTAGAGGTATTTCCACAGTTTCAGAAAACATAAAAAAAAACGATTATGAATAAATTGCTAGAGAAGATACTGTCAAATCACGTATCCATAATGTAGACTTACTCGAAGTAAAATATGTTTATCATGACGACCGTTACATAGAATTGACTAGACGTGAAAAAAACGAAATTATAAGTAACCCTCATACTGACAACATTAATATCGCTATGAAAACATTGGTTGCATATATGCTGTTGATTTTGTAGCCTCGCCAACCATTGACATTATCGCCCCAAACAATATTTCTGTAGTTAGCTATTTGGAAACAGATGAAATTGACGAAACTTTTTGTTTAAATGTGTCGTTGTTCGAATGTAAAGTTGATCAGCACGTGCTTGGTATATGGTCAATAAAGAGCAATCATTAATAATATCTCATTGCATTATTCAAGTAACCTTCTACTACCTACACAGTTGCACTACAAAGATAATTTGAAGCCCCTGGCTACGAATTCTAAATAGCCCCCATTCCATTACAGACAAAACACCAGTGATCTGACATTTATTGGATGAGAGTTATTAATTTGTTAATTATCCAGGTCGCAACAATTAAACAATAAGCACTTACGGGCAATAACCTTGTGCCGATAGTTCCCATCATGACCCTAAAGATATTGAAAAAAAAAATCTGGCTTTCTAACGATTTCGGGAATAGAGTTATTAATTTGTTTATTAACGAGGTTGCAACAATCGAACAATAAACAATTATATTTGCAACAGTCTTGTTTGTGTCTTTGTTCGTCTTAAGAAGCCAGAGATATCGGAAAAAAAATCGGTTCTTTAGTGATTTCGGGTTTTGAGTTATTAATTTGTTAATTACCCAAGTTACAACAATTTATCTATGAATAATAAATTTATCACTAAAATTATAAAGAGGGATCTTTAAAACGCCTGAGAAAATATTTCCGAGACATTTTCGTTCAACCGTTTGTGATATATACCATATGTTCATTAATTCTGTAACAAAAATGGGTCATTTGTTAAATAAACAATTAAAAAATTACGAGCGTAAAAGGTTAGATGTACGTTTAGTTATAGACGACTTCCTGAACATTTTGCAAAAAACAGCATCTCAATCGGATCTATTCGAAAAAAGTTGTCAGTGAAATGCTAATTTGACTCGACTACTTATAGTAAATCCACTGAGAAGAAAATATCCACGAAACGAGAAAAGGTAGTAAAATTAGACAACACCCAATATACGTCGTTTGCTATTGGTGGAAAAGTCATAAAACTTTTGGAGGGCATTGTTGATGTACAGAGTCGGTTCAGTAAAATTAACAAGTTTAGTTCTCTGATCTATGGTTGTCTGTTTACAAGCATTCAGGTAAGTCGTTGGCGGTGATAGTGGACTTTTAGTTGATGGTTCATTTTAACGTATCGCTATTGTTATTCAGGTTTTATATATAAATTTGAATAAACATGTTTCTGTGATCTATTGCAATTATGGAAATTCACCTTCCCTGCTCGCCTCCCAAAAAGAGACCTGGAACATACTTAAGCTGCGGGGAGAAAACCATTATTTTAAATGGATACAGAAAAGGAAGAAATGAACATCCTTAGTAAAATCTTAGTAAAAGATAAATTATAGTCAAGGCAATCATTCTTAATGCGACCCTGTACTTATTCGCTAGCTGGTCGCGCGCTTTGAATTTCGACGTTTGTGTTTCATGGAAATTTTCTTCTCGATGGATTTACTATAGAGATCTCAAGAAAGAACCTGACTTCATCTCTCTCACACAACGCAGTATATCTCTCTCCAGGGCCGTCCCTGGCGGGTACGCAGTGCATGCCCCGCACGCAGGCGCCAAATTTTAGGGGCGCCGAATTTGGTTTGCTATACAAAGAAATGGTTTCAATAAATATCGAAATAATATTACAAAAAAGGTGTTTATCATGAAATATATCATATACTCTATGAATTCGTATTTTTAACCCATGTTCATTTTATTGTTGACGCATTTATTTAAACCATTTTATTACCATTTCATTATTATTTCTTTCGGGAAATTCTTATGTAAACAACGAAGTCGGTTCGTTTCAAAAGATTTTTTGACCAAACCTTATAGACCTTATGTTGTTGGGGTCGCTGAATCCGAATCATTTAGCTCCATCTGGTAAGGTCTTTTTAGAGGTCATTTTAGGGGTGTTCGTAATCCAAAAACCCTAAATGGCGAAGAGCACGCCCCAACTATAGGTTATAAAGGTTTTCGGGGTCGCTGAGTCTGAATCGGCTCCGTCACGTAAGGTTTTTTAGAGGGCATTTTAAGGTCATTTTAGGGAGGTTTGTAGTCCAAAAATTCTAAATGGCGAAGAGCACGTTCCAACCATACGTTATATAGGTTTTCGGGGTCGCTGAGTCCGAATCCGGGGTCCGCTTAGCTCCATCAGGAAACATTTTTTAGAGGTCATTTTAAGGCCTTTTTAGTGCGTTTATTGTCCAAAAATTCTAAACGGCGAACAGCACGTTCCAATCATACGTTATATGGGTTTTTGGGGTTGCTGAATTCAAAGCTAAGGTTTGTTGGACTGTACCCTAAGGCTGAACATCATTTAAAGTTGATTTTAGGTGATTTTATTGCAAAAGTTTGCATAATTAAATGTAAATTACACATGAGTTTATCTTTTTCTTCAAAGTAGTCTTTTTTTGTCCTCAACCTTCCTGTTTATTTAAAAATATCATTTTTATATGAACTTTTTCTGCTCAAATTTGTATAAAATAAATAAATACATCATTCTACAAAAACTAATATAAATGAATATAAAATGAATATGAATAATATAATAAACACCAACTTGTGGAAAAAAAGGTACTCGTCAAAATTTGCTCATGTAAAACTCGCCCTAAAATCACCTAATATCACCTTTAAATGATATTCAGCCTTAGGGTACAGTTCAACAAACTTTATATCTAAATTCAGCAACCCCAAAAATCTATATAACGTATGGTTGGAATGTGATCTTCGCCATTTAGAATTATTGGACTATAAACACCCCCTAAATTGACCCTAAAATGACCTCTAAAAAAACATTTCGTGATGTGGACCTAGGCGCACCCCAGATTCAGACTCAGAGACCCCGAAAACCTATATAACGTATGGTTGGCACGTGCTTTTGGCCATTTATGATTTTTTGGATTACAAACGCCGCTAAAATGACATCTAAAAAAACCTTACCTGATGGAGCCAAACAGACCCCGGATTCGGACTCAGCGACCCCGAAAACCTATATAACGTATGGTTGGAACGTGCTCTTCGCCACTTAGAATTTTTGGACTACAAACCCCCCTAAAATGACCTTAAAATGACCTCTAAAAAAACCTTATGTGACGGAGTTAAGCGGACTTCAGATTCAGACTCGGCTACCACGTAAACCTACATAACGTATGGTTTAGTAACGTACTCTTCGTCATTTAGGATTTTTGGCATACACACACCCCTGAAATGCTCTCTAAAAAAAACCTTACCTTATGGAGCTAAATGGACCCCGGATTCGGACTCAGCGACCCCAACAACATAAAGTGTATATGGTTTGGTCAGTGGAATCGAATTTATTTTTATTTTTGTGGACCTGTGTAATTTTTACCTCAGTTCTGCCGATTTTTCTATAACATTTTTTATAAAAATATTTTTTTATGTGAATATCCCGAAAATTATAACATTGGGGGGGGGGGCGCTAAAAAAATCCTGCACGCAGGTGCTCGCCACCCTAGGAACGGCCTCTCTCACTTTTCATGCGTAAGTGTAGGTGTAGGTGTAGGTACTCCACACCTCCACAGTCCACGCGTCAGCTGCTTACCGCCGCCACCTCCACTCGCCGAATCTCTCCCACTTACAGGCATCGATGGGGAGCTGGAAGGGAGTGTGCGAGAGAGAAAGCAATAGATCGTGCGAGAGAGATAGAATCAGGTCCTTTTTTCTTCCTAAATTCCGTGATCGCCAAAACATCTCCTTTGCTGCACTGGTTTCCTCAAAAGTATTGTTTAATATTCCCCGTTAAGATTGTGATCGTGAGTTATGGAAGAGCACGAGGATCTACGAGAAGCGAGGCAGGTGTTGAAAGGTACAACATTTGTTTTCGAAGTAACAATAAAATTATAAGATAAATGAATCAAATTCAGGCACTGTTAACTTAATATGATACATTTTAGAACATTATTCTTTTCTAATAAAAAAAATTCTATGAAGGAGCTCATTGTACCCGCCCGGTTATCAGGAATCGAGTTATCCGAAATTCGGATTATCCGAAACATAGTTAAAAAGGGATTTCGCTGTATTTATTTCAAATGATTGCAACTTGTCGCCGCATTATCCGAAATTGCACATGTTTCTTTACAATGCTTTCTTAGATAAAATAAAAATTGGTTTTGTTTTGATCTCCGAACACAGTAGAGATTTTGCCAATGTCAACTTGATTCTATCGTATTGTAACGGAACGATTTGGCCGTAAAAATAAACCATAGAAGATACATATAAGTAATAAACCAATAAATAACCAATAAACCATAAGTACAAAAAGACTATTTATTTTAATATGATGAATTCAAGAATGTAATAATTAACCTCCTTATTATCCGAACTTTCATTTATCCGAAATGGCTTAGGTCCACATTATTTTGGATAACCGGGCAGTTAAGTATCTATTTTTATAAAGTTCCCTGAATTGAAATAATATTAAATTACCGATTTAATTTTGTATTATATATTTTATCATAGATATAATAAGTATTATATTTAATTTAAATATTGCTACGAGTGTACATGAATCAGACAGCCAGATTTTCATTTCGAACATTATTTCGAGAAAAGTAGGACATTATTTCGACAAAGTCTTTAATTCCGACATGAGAAGGATATGTTTCCGTCAATAAAATAAGGACAAACACTTAATAAAAACTGAACATATTAATTAATTCAGATCGAAAGTTTCATATTTAGATATCCCTTTAATTTGAAAACAAACCCTATTATTCATTTCTGCTTGCGGTTCTATTTTCTCGACAATTTCCTCCAGTTCGTATCAAATCTCATCCTTCTCTAAAGGCCAGTTCCATTTGTTTAGACCACTTTTTGTCATCATACTTACAAAGAACTTTTCATCCTTTAAATCTTAATAAATAAATAAAAATTAATTACAAAATAAAAAATAAATCTTAATAACTCCCTAGACCAATCAATTAGGAATTTCGCCATGACATCGAATCCTCGAGCAGGTGACTCGGATTTTTAGGTAATAAAGGCCTACAGAAACAATACGTATTGTAGGACCCCACGAGACTATAAACATTAGGCAGGCATTGTTATTAACAATTAAAAGTCAAAAAATTCATTTTTTACTATTTTCGTTCTCAATTAAAAGCTAATAGTCGAGGCAAAATCTGTTTCAAATGACGTTTTCGGGTGTAAAGGTGAATATCTCATATTGTATGTTTTCGCCCCCGCTCGTTTCGAAAAAAATAGTAAAAAAAATCTCAGGTGCCGGCGTCCATGCGAAAATGGGGTGCAAAAGTTTGTATCTCTCATATCTTGAGAACGGTGATACTTAGCAAGAAATGGTTTGCACCAAACGAAAGAGCGTCAAAATTAGCATTGGAAATCATCTTTCATTCGATTTCGACAAGTGAAAAGAATCGAAAAACAGATCAAGAGTAAGATATTGCAAAAGAAGAGTTCGACGGGGAGAGCATAGCGACGAGGAGCAACTGCACTCCCCACCACATCTACCGATCGTCACGAAGGAGAGATAAAGAGAAGGAGCGAACAAAACAGAGCGGCCGTCGTATATCCATGGAGGTTGTACAATTCCTCGAATCTCTTTAATTTATTTAGGTACTAAATGAAAACAACTTATTTTCTCTATACATATATTATAATATCACGATGAAGGTATCCGTCGTATCTTGGATGCGAAGGTGTAACTATTTCTTTTGTATCAATTTAATTCCTGTAAGAAATGATTTCATTATTTATTAGTTTCATAATTTTTGTTTTTTAGTACCTACCCACTCGTTAATTTCCATAACGTTTAAATCGTCTCCTGGTTCCTGTTCTGTGTTATGGTACAGAAATTCCTCATTATGTTCATTATCTTCAACATCATCATCATTAGTTTCCATATCCATATCTATAAAAATTTTATTTTTTCCCGACGTATTGTCACAGCTCTCACCATTGCATTTTTTACAAATTAATGTACATGAAAGGCCGGCTTTTTTGCACGTACAACGAATTGTGTTACATCTTCCTTGACAACTGCAAAAAACCTACAACAGTGTAAATACATCATCTTATTATTCTTCGTAAATTGTATCTTAATACACATTGTCCGAATAAATTTATTTCTTACAACTATTTCAGTTCAAACAATACAAAAAATATACATACCAAATTGAGCAGCTCTTCGGGAGCGACAGATTTGTCAGCCATCACTGGTAGCAGCATAAAACCTGTCCGCTTCCAACCCCAATTTTCAGGCGGTAGTGAGTTTCCCAGCCACTGCTGTACTTGCAAATAAACGCGTTTTGCGTGTTCCTGTAGTGTTGCGTCTGTGGGTGGTAATGTTGCTAATAATGCCTTCCCTTTCATATTTGCAACCGATGACTTGAATATACAATATCTCAATTCGTTCACAGATGTTACTTTTTTTTGTTGCGTTTTGTAAAGACTTATAATGAATTTTTCAGCTACCGGGTATAAATCACTAATGGTTTTATTTTTTTCATAAAAAACTGCAGCCAACTCTCGTAACTCCGGTTTTTTTGTTAAAATGGAAAAAATATTCTTTTTTCCCTTTTTGAATAGTGAGCTCGTTGAATCACAGCCACCAAATGCGTGTGCAAATAAGACATACGGCTTCATAATCGTATGACTCCGAGTATCGTACAGGACATTTGTCACTTTACCGGATGTTCTCTTTAAAAAGTACAAATTACTTGCATCTGGAACCAATCCTATTGCAATTATAAGCAAATCAACGTCATTTCCTACCATTGCAATTGGAGCTTTTGTGGTATCCATGAGATTGATCGCTGTATTAACGATTATACATATCGGCATCTTCTGCAGCAATGTCCGTAACAATTTTTCGATCGTTAAGGTATTTTGCTAGCAGTTGGACAAATTTATATTTGTTTGCTACGTTTGATAAAAATTTTTTTTGATTGACACTTATTAAATTATCCGGAGAAATTTCAACATCAGCTGCAATTATTTTCTCCTTCCTACGATATCTTTCGTACGATTTAACACCAATTACTTCGCTGTTATAACCGTCAAACACAACACATGCACTCTCTTTAAAATGAAATTTAATAAAATTATAATATGCCTCAAATATTCGTGTAAATGTTTGACTGTGAGGCCATACCAGATAGTGCAAAAGCCAGCCTCCGTCAACAACATACTGAAAAGCGTGCATCAACTCGTGAGACTGTAAGCTAGGCTTAAATAGTTTGTATAACTCAGATTTTGCTGATTTCCTCATTAGACCAGACTCATCAAACATGCTAAGTGGATACGGTGAAAGTTCAAAATTGAACGCTTGGCGAGTTTTTTCTTCGTCTCCTTGAAATAAGAAGGCAATTCTTTGAAATAAGAGAATTGGATCAATCGAAAGGATCTCTCCGTTTTTCATGTGAAGTTGATGGGCTGCAGACAAGGGTTTCACTTTATTCGCGTGTGACAAAGTTATGTTATCAGCGGTTTTTCCGACCATCGACGACATGGCTTGTAATCCTTTTTCAAATGCCATATGGCAATTTATCGTACCAACTCCAATAACGCCAGTGGAAAGAGACACAAGATTTTGTCTTTTCTTAAATGGATCATGTTCCGTTAACCAAAAAATAAATTGGTTAATGTGATCGCTGTCTTTCTGGATTCGACTATTTGTCAAATCATTATGTTGTTCACTAGATATAGATTTAAAATTGCAGTACTCCTCTAAGCATTCCATGACGTTGACAGCAGTAGGCATTCCTTGTAAATATCGTGCTACGACGCTTGGCGTCACTCCTCGCCCATGCTTCAGATCCGTACCAAAGAATCTATTCAAAGTTTGCTCAATCACCATGTCTGGTGATAAACCTGAAAATGCCTTGTCACTTCGGCGTATGGAGAAAAATCCGTTCTTTGTAAATTGGTCATACTCAATAGGATCCATAATTAATTCTAAATTAGCCATATCTTGCAAGAAGATTTGGGCACTTTTGGCATAAGCAAAATGTCCTGCCGCATGGAATATGGGAAGCATTTTTTCAATACTCTGCAAATATAAATTCCAATTCGCTAAGCGTTCAGCTTCAAGAAATTGCAGTGCAATACTAACGCACTTAAAATATTGAAGCCACAACTTGGCGGTTGGTCCTTCCTTTTCCATTGTATCCAAGTGCGACAGGACATTTTTGTGTAGAAGTGATATGAATGCGTTTGAAGTAAAAACACTTATTTCAGGTGGTTGTGTCTTCCACTGTTCAAAAAAATTCTCGATACTAGTTTTACAAGTGTCTGTAGGTTGCATTTTTCTAATTAGGAGGATGCCAAGTGCCGTAAAAGATAAAATATGGGCTCGCAGTGCCCTTGCAAACGCATGTCCCGAGAGCATTTTCTTTACAGACTCTGGAGCATAAACAGTAGCCCATAATTCTTCAAGTCCAGAGCCACTCATTACGTAACCAATAGCACCTAAAAATGACATTAAGAGATGAAACCCACCTAATCGAACAATAATTTTTTCGTTTTCTTTGATTAACGATCTGGTTTTCAAGTAAAGTGGTTGATCGAAGGTGAGAATCGCCATTTTTTGGTTTATTTTTTGAGTTTCCGACACTGTAAACTTTAGTGCAGTGTGAAGAGTCGTCAGCTTTGAGGGCGGTTGATTTATAAAGGGTTGGCAAATTATGTGGGACGTTGAGTACGTTATATCGCCAGAAATATTTTCCATAAACCCTTTCCAAGACGGAAATTGAGAAATATTAAAATACCTCGCGTACAAGTATGCCGTGTAATATGGCATAAGTGGCGGAGAAGTACTAAGGTTCAAAGATGATGTCGATACAAAACAAATGCTTTTTAAACCGTCTACTGATTTAGCATCATAAGGAATAGTTGGAATTTGTTTTTGCGTAGCAAGCGTTGAAGCTCCTGGCATTCGCTGGCATTTTTTGGACCCTCCTTCATAACTGATGGAGTAACTAGGGGTGTACACAGCAATACCTCCGAGGCAATGGAAGGTTTCATGTCCGTCAATAGTACTAACATTATGATCGGTATTATCCCAAACATACTGTACAAAGGTGTCCTCAATATTGGTTTGTGGAGGATTTAAAATAGTTGATGCTTCATACAACCGCATGTTATAGTATGATGAACAAATGCCTAGCTTCGACAGCAAGTTTATGATTAACCGTGAGCCCGTTTTTCTATGTACATATGTAGCGACAGCTAACTGCAAGGTCGATAAAAATGATTTTGGTTTAAGAATCGCTAGTATAGCGTGTGCAATGTTGTCTCGTTTAATAAAACTTTCATCACCTACATTTTTGCCATGAATTAATAAATCATCCAGAAACACTTTTAAAAGTGTTGGAATGCCCGATGTAACATTATTTAAGAACGCGCTTGATGGAGGGTACGAATCGGTATCAAAGGAACATTCTTCAATCTCTTTCCGCAAAATTTTCGCAGCTTCATGTAAGATTGATTTTTCTTGGATTTCGTCAATATATTCACCGCCCAAACTTTCATTACAGACATCGAACATTTCATAATTTTTATAATAAAATTGTGGTGGTTTCCCTCTATGCTGAGAAATATGAATGTCTTCTTTAAACTTTTCCTTTAACTTTAAAATCAGAATTCTGTTACTTATTACCTTCTCTTTCATAACCGTGCGCAACTCATCCAAGGTAAATTGAAATTTCCCACTATTTTCTATGTAGCTACAAACTGTTTCAAATGTCTCAAGAAATTCGGCGTCAATCGCTTCAGTTTTACAACCTTTTTCAGCTGCTTGTTTAAAAAAAATTAATTGGCAAACATGGTGATATGCTGGCTTCAAGTCTTTACAGTGTATCAACTTGTTCAATCGTGTGATTAAATCAGTATTTACATCCGGTTTTTGTGAAGCTATATCCAACATTCTATTCAGTGTCTGAGGTAATGTTACGAAGCTAATCTTTTTGTGACGTCTATCCAGGTTGTTACAACAGAACAAACATTTTTCGTTAAAATTAAAATCATCGTCTATAGGAAATGACGCATTATGTGCACAAGAAGTCGATGGTCCTTCCTCCCATAACTCTTGAGACTTTCGCTTCACTGAAGGAATTATATGTGCTGTATATTTCTTTCGACATCGTTCATGAAATAGAACACAACTTTTATCAACCCAAGTCTTCCATTTTTCATCGTGCAGTGCCTGGCTTTTAGCAATAGCAGTTTTTAATCCCCTTTCTTTGACAGATATAATTTCTTCTGAAGAATTATCAAGTGGACTTAAACAAATGGTGCACATTTCTAATTCATTCATGATTACTTTGGATTACTTTGCTGAAATAAAAAACAATGCTTACTGCTTCAAAATGAAACGATTTTTTCTATAAAAAAGGTTTTTGGATAATAATTACAAAAAAATTAATTTACCTTTTAAAACGTATGAAACAACAATACAATGATATTTCTGACGAATTAGATGTGCATATTACGTGAGAATTTCGCATACAAAATTTTACTGACTGTCTCTAATTAATATTTTACATATTTGCTAAAAATCAAGTGAATAAAAATCAGCCGTTCGGCTGTTAGTTATATTTACTTCCGGTCAGAACTCAAAATAGTATAGAGAAATGGGGATAGATCTGCAGTTTTATAAAACGAATTTCATCTGCTACTTGCTTTTTCGAGTCAACTTGAAATGAAAATAATGACAAATTTTCATTATTATCTTTAGATATATTATTAACAATAAATTAATTACCTGCCGACGTCTCAATAAAAATATTTAGTAAAGGAACCTTCCCTCCAGTTAGTGTTACACTTTAATGAATCTATTCTCTACCATACCAAGCCTTATGCATTATGTGTATAATATACTCGTACTCGTAAATCGTAAATGACTTTCTTTTCGGATTCGGAATTCGGAATACGACGGCCGCTCTGTTTTGTTCGCTCCGTCTCTTTCTCTCCTTCGTGACGGTCGGTAGATGTGGTGGGGACTGCAGCCGCTCCTTGTCGCTATGCTCTCCCCGTCGAACCCTTCTTTTACAATATCTTATTCTTGATCTGTTTTTCGATTCTTTTCACTTGTCGAAATCGAATGAAAGATGATTTCCAATGCTAATTATGACGCTCTTTCGTTTGGTGCAAACCATTTCTTGCTAAGTATCACCGTTCTCAAGATATTAGAGATACAAACTTTTACACCCCATTTTCGCATGGACGCCGGCCCCTGAGATTTTTTTTACTATTTTTTTCGGAACGAGCGGTGGCGAAAACATACAATATGAGATATTCACCTTTACACCCGAAAACGTCATTTGAAACAGATTTTGCCTCGACTATAAGTTACTTTTGCTGAGAAAAATTGTATAGAATGTTTAAATCGAAACAAATAATTTTTTGTTTAACAATTGTTATTGCGACATTAAACCTGCGACTTTGTTATTTTGCAAGAAGTCGGGGATTACAGTGCTGCATATGTGGTAAACATTTCATATTCATTCATCAAATAGTTTATTGCTAAATTCGATTTGTTTATATTTTTGCAATTTTTTTGCAATAACCATCTACGAACAAATAAAAAAATCACGATTCTAAAATCACGGTGCCCTAGAAAAACATTTTCTCTATCGATATCCATTGTTGAATATGATGAAAAGCAATTTTAAGATTGTTTGGAAATTAACTAATTTGTTTTTATTTTGGCACCTTATATCATAAGCAATATATCTGGAAATTGTTGACGAATTTTGTTGTTTCTTCTTTTGATTTGAGGTACCGTTCTAAGCACATTACGAAGATGAAAATTGTTTATTACATTATTCATTAAATTAGCTTCTAATTTCTTGAAAAACTTTTTGGAAAAAAATTTCACAAAATTGGTGCCGTTTTCATTGTTAAACATGGAAATGGATTGAATTAAACGTACATTATAATAATATTTACATATTTTGTTTTATTGCTATATCAAATGGTATGGACATGGTGTATTTCTATCATATTTTTATTAACAAATAAATTTAAAACTCTTTTTTTTAATGACAATAATTCATGTATTATAGTTAAACAAGTAATTTCCATGTTTAACAATGAAATATTTTTCGCGAAAATTAAAAAAAATGTTTCAACAAATTAGGTGATTAGTTAAAGAATGAATTAATAAACAAATTGCATTCTCGTAATGCGTTCAGAGCGGTACCCCAAATCAAGAGAAGAATCATCAAAATTCGTAAACAATTTCCAGAGGTATTGCTTATGACATAAGGTGCCAAAATAAAAATATTTTTTTTATTTAATTTTTTAAGCAATCTTAAAATTGATTTTTATTTGTGCGTAGATGGTTATTGCAAGGAAATTGCAAAAATATAAACACATTGAATTTTGCAGTAAACTATTAGATGAATCTATCTGAAATTTTTACCACATATTTAGCATTACAATCCTCGACTTTTTAAGAAATAAAAAAGTCGCAGGTTCAATTTCGCAATAACAATTGTTTAGCAAAGAATTTGTCGATTTTGACATTCTATACCATTTTTCTCAGCAACAAGTATAGATATCGAGGTCGCTTTTGAAGCATTTTACAGGTCTTTTAACTCCCTAGACTAGAAGATGGTGAGCCCATTTTCCCTAAAAGTAACTTAGATTTTAATTGAGAACAAAAATAGAAAAAAGTGCAATTTTTGACATTTAATTGTTAATAACAATGCCCGCCTAACGTTTATAGTCTCGTGGGGTCTTCCTATACGTTTTGTTTCTGTAGGCCTATATTACCTAAATATCCGGGTCTCCTGCTCGGGGATTTGATGTCCACAACAGGGTATTTCTTCGCTTATTTGCTTGGCCTACCCGGATAGTAATCACCCATATAGTTCACAATAACAAAATCATTAATAGTGACATCGTTTTTGGTTAATTTGTCAATATTTAGCAATCCCTTTTCTTCTGAGTTCTCTTCTTGGTTGTCTTCTTCTTGGTTTTTCTTTCGATTCTCCTTGGGTACTAATTTTGTTCGTTTATTGGTGGCTTCTTTTAATTTTTTATTTTAGTCCTGTTTACGCTTCTTTTCTTCTTTTTCTTCTTCTTTTCTCTTCTTTTCTTGTTCTTTCTTTATATAAAATGATTTCCACTTGTCTGATTTACCGACGCAAGGAAGTTTTATATAAGTTCTTCTTTTAGTTGATTTAGACGTTATAGACGTGAATTAATGTATCCTTGAATGGTTTATAATTTGCATTCTCTTCAGTTTTATTCACTACTACCTCGTTTTCGGTTGTTACATATTTTTCATTTGTTGTTTCCTCTGCGTTTTCTGGTGTCACATGTTTATTTTCATCATCTATTTGAATTTCAGTTCCTTCTTTTGGCGACATCTCTTCATCTATCAAAAATTCTCCGTCTTCTAAATTATCGACAGAAACTGTAGTAGTCTTTAGTTTATCTCCATTATCTAGTATTTATAATTTCGTCTTTGCCAGAATTTTTATCAGTTCGAGATTTTTCTTCTATTTCCTTGGCGCTTATTGGTGTGATGTTATCGTCATTTAAAATCAGTAAATTTTCTCATCCTTCTTCCAGTAAAAATCCTTCTTATATTTCGATATTAATGGAATCAGTTTCTTCTTCTACTTTATCAAACGTTAAACCTGAGTCTCAAAATTTTATACCAGGTTTCATAAATACATTTATTTTCGGTTTATTGACTCCAATTAGACCCTTCTAAATTATAAAATTGAGTGAAGGTATTGGGATCTATATATGTTTCTATGAACCTTAAATGTAGTAAGAGGCATTTTACTGAAATCCACTTTTGCCACGTCAAAAGGATAAAGTCTGCAAGTTCGAAATGAATTTTTAAAAATATTTTCTAAATTGAGCATTTCACTGAGTGTTTCTTTTATAACTGGGGCAAAATTTTCTTTTTAAAGTTCGTTGATGATTATCAGTTTTAAACTTTTTGACTTTTGTTTTCCAATATTGTTTAAATGACTTAAAAATTCCAACATCCAAGGCTTGTATTATATGCATAGAATTAGGGGGCAGACTATTTAGTATTATTCTCTTTTCTCGGCAAAACTCTGTCAAAAGCATTGTTACATGCAACTTATGTCCATCAAGATTGAGTATTATGACAGGAAATTCAACGTTTTGCCCTACAAGCCATTTATAAAATACGTTGCATAAATATCCATAAAAGGATCCAGCCGTCATTAATCCACACTCTGATTTACCAGTACCTATTCCAGGTGGTAACTGACAAGCTATAGGTATGCTTAGCAAGTCTCTCGTACGGGTACATTATCATCGGAGGAGCGAGTGAACCAACAGCATTTCCTAAAAATTAAAATATTATATATATACTGGGTGATCAAGAATGACTCTTTGAGTTGGCAATCTTACATGGAGGATTTTTTTGCCTAAGGGTGTGCAACGCTACAACCAGATATGTTTATTTGACATAACAATCAGCGATAAGATTGTAGGTTATGTGAATAAAAGTTAATGCTTAAAAAATGAAACTCGAAATACAGAACAATGATTTAACTAAATAGCTAAAGGTAATACTAAAAATGCCCTCCATTTTGGTCCAGACATAAATTAACCCTTCTTTTTAGCCTCTCGATGATATTCACCAGCATATTGGGGGTAATGTTTGCTACTTCTTGAACTATTGCCTCTCGCAGCTCTTCTTCAGTATGCAATATGTCCCTAAAGACATTGTCCTTCAAGAGCCCACATAACGAAAGATCTAATGGAGTGAGATCTTGACCTGCTTGGCCAAATGCCCTGACTAATTACTCTGTCGCCAAAATTCTCTTTTAAATATCCCATAGTAGCACGAGGCGTATGTGCTCTTGCAGAATCTTGTTGGAAATTTTCAATTTGACGCCCTTCGTCAGTTAATTGGTTTATAAAAGGCCTCAAAAGGTGTTGGATATATCTCTCCGAATTGTCGGTAAAATTAAAAAATATCGGCCGATACACCCGCGTCCTTGAGACTGCCAACCAAACACCAACTTTTGGTGCAAATGTATCTTTTGCACCAAAGAGAGATACATTTGCAAATGGTGCAAATGTATCTCTCTGATAGCGTAAGGATTTTCACCTGACCAAATTCTGTAATTTTGTTTATTCACATGGCCGTTGAGATGAAACCAGGCTTCGTCGGATAAGAAGGTATTGTCAAGGATATCATTATTATTAAATATCTCACTGAACCAATTGGAAAATAAAACTCTGCGGGTGATCAGGAGGGTTTAATGACTGGACGATGGAAATTTTGTAAGAGTGGTACTTTAACTTCTTTTAAGCAAAGTGGAGCAACTTCCATATGATAAACCTATAAAACCGTGAATTAGAACAACATGGAAAAGTGGAAGTCTTATGGGTAAGAATGAAAATTTGTTGAATAGGAGTCATAAGGACCAAACCTGTTTGAAGGGAGAGCTTTCTTAAGGATTTGGGAGGACTTCTTTGCGTTCGAGTTCTGATATCCTCGACAACTTCCTCGTTTAGAATAGAAGGTCTACCAGTTGATTTTTGTTTGCTTACGCTCCCTGTGTTTAAATAATGTTCAACTACTCGCATGCAATGGTGCAGAAAGACAGCAAAGTGACCAAAGTCTCCCGAAGCAACTGATGAAATTGCTGGTTTGTCGCTTCGAGGGAGTACTGCCAACCAGTAATTGGGGTTATAAATCCCGCCTCTAAAGTACGCCATTCCAATGAAAATTTCGTGTTGTAACTTGAAAACCATTCTAAATAAATAAATTTGAAAGGAATACCAGAAATTTGAATTTTAAATAGCAAATTCAAATTACCAGTAGTACCATTTAAAAATGAAATTTAGCATTGCCAACTCAAACAGTCATTCTTGATCACGTTGTATATACATAATTGCGTGTACTTATGAATTTTTAGATCATTCTTACCATTAATTAAAACTGTAAGACATTCTTTGTCATCACCTGATCGGTCGTACACCGCCTTACTCCCTTTCTGTGCCAGGACTTTATTTCCTTTCCATGACAGGAATACAGCAGTTTCATCTGTATTAAAAATTTTTCGAGGATCGTCAATGGCGTTATTTTAGGATTTAACTTAGTCGTTTATTTCTTGAAACCAACTATCAATTTTGCCTTTTGTGACAGCAGCTCTACAGGTAGTTAAATTCTGGGTAATCCAAAACATATTTCAGGCGTTTGAGAAACCCCTCTAACCAATGACGTGCTGGACGCATATCAGTAAATTTATTAGGACTATATAGCTTGTTTATTAAAAGCGTCACACTGTGAATTAGTTGAAATTCAGTGACTGGGAATCCCCTTATACCCAAATTGACAATCCACTTCTCCAGAACACCTTCTTCTTCAGGTGTTAATATTGTTGAGGCACCACTGCAGCAATCTTCAGGATAAATCCTTTTAATTTTCCCAATCAAGGTAGTTCGAGGTACATTGAACTACTTGGCAGCAGTAGCACATGGTACGCCTGCCATTATTGATTCCAGTGCATTTTTTAAATCGTTTTAATTTTATCAGTAATGTGTTTTTGTTGACATACTGAAATTTAAAATTTTGCAAATACTTAAGTATTTAAGTATTTTTTTAATTAAACACATTTAATGACCATGAATATAATTCAGACACATTGTACATGAATTCGACAGCCGTGTCGGAACTATGACCGAATAATTTAAATAGGTCTTATACTATGAAACAAGATAGAAAACAAAATTTTGGTGTGAAGGACAAGGGCATCATTTTATATTTCGTAGGTTGTACATTATTTCGACACATGCCCTGTGATTTAAGGAAGGCATCTGTTTAGGTGTACATAAATTCGACACTATCACAATTTATATATTTCGTTAATTTTTACACACAAAACCATATTTTAATGAAAATTTAATGTATCCTATTGTGTATTGTGTTAAAACTACAAGTGTATTGTATATGGTGGCTAATGAGGAAGGCTTTGAAAATTCAATGTTTGTCACTTACCTTAGAAGGGAATTCCCGATAAGGAGCACTGGTTGGAAGCGAGAATCTAGCAACATTTAGGTTAGAATATATGACCAACCGTTATAACGGCAAATTCGTGAACTATTTGTAAATTAGTGCCGAATATTCGTATTTGCTAATAGATGTCATATTAGTATTATATCACTTACACATTTCTTATTTTTATAGAAAATATTTAAATATGTTTGATTTTAGGACTATGTCTGAATTAAGGTAATTAATTTAGTTGATTTGTTTATTATTCAGATGCTGGCATCGATGAACCCAATATGTGCAAGGAAGAACTATTAGATAGTTACAAGGCAATAAAAAGTTCTGTAGAAACATCAAATTCAGAGGACAGCCTGCGTGAGGAAGCCTCAGAAGAACGTAACTTCAACAATTTTATAGGTGAAATAGATGGCATAGATGCCGCTGAACTCCCATGTTTTAAACCATGGGCGCACTTCAATCCAGAGGATCGTGTTGTTAGTTGGAAATATATTCCTTTGCTGTGTACTGATAAATATTTAAATGCGTCTATCGATGGTAGAGTACAAATTTTACTCGAGGATCATGAGAATGCAAGAAAACATAGAATGGAGGTAGCCAGCAGGTCATTTATTCAGGCACCATTGCCACCTCCTATTGACCTCTTAACTATTAAAAGTGGCAACATTAATTCGTCCATTTCCACTGAACCTGAGTCATCCCCAAAATCCATGAAACATAAGAATCCCACAGAGATCATTGTTGAGGATTTCGACCAAATTGACGAGAACAGCTTAGCAAGTAATGATGAGTTACTTTTCAAAAGAAAACGATCTAATGAAACAATGAAAACAGTATCTATGAACATTAATTCAACTGACAATTGGATGAATGGGAATTATCCGGTTGAGGATGTACCTCGGTCTGGTAATGTTGGGAGTAACAGTCATTTCAGGAGAAGAAAGAAAAATAAGAAAGCAATGGAGAAGTCTGCATTAAAGAGAAACCCAGAGGATGAATCGAATGCAGAAAACAAATGGGAACAAGATGAAGATTTAGTGGAAAAGGACCCGGATTGGAAGGCTGGATGTAAGAAAGGCATTAAAAGGGGGAGAAAGTTAAAACGCTTCGCTAAAAGGAATGCAAATGAAAATAATTCGAAAATTACCATACCCTCAGTCGACAACTTACCACCAGATAGTGGTTATACAGGTAAATAATTTTCTGATTAATTTCTAGATATTATGTCTTTAAAATTCGGGTGTTTTTGATTAAACGTTTAAAAAGATAAGCGCTCATCTGTCGTCCACCTATTTTGTCAGATGTCCAGTTATTTCCACTTTAAATCGCTGAAAGTTGTAGCAACACCTGTTCCTCAAATTCAATGTAAATACCAGTCCAACAAATATTTACACGTAGTTATTTAAATTTACATTGATTTCGTAACTTTTCCAGTCAAGAAGCAGTGCTCAGCGACAATTACTTTATTCTCATATATTTGTGCATTGCGTGTCTCAGTTTTTCCATGTTTTATGGACCTTCCTTTTCTGTTTTCACCTTATGCTCCTTAGGTGCATTATACGCTTTCTTGACCATTCTCTCCGTACATACTTATGTCTCAGCTATCCTCATTGTCTTTATTTTGTGATATCTTTAGGCTTTGTGTCTAACTTCAGTATTTAAATGTTACGTTTATAACGTCAGTACTGTGGCATTTATGTTCTTTCTAATTTGTTTATGTCCAAGACTCATGTTGTGTATGTCTCTGTCGCAATTTTTACTAATTCAACCATTTCCATCTTCATATTATTTCGCTTTGTACCTCTATCATGTTGGCTTTTTTTACGTCCATATACATGATCACAGTATAAGGCAAAGGTGAACAGAAAGGAGCTAAGTACTCAGCCTTACTTCACAGCTATTTTTGTTTCGAATTCTTATGGTTCTTACGATTTACTTTTACATTTCATTAAATCTACACGTAATATCAATATAGTTTCTAAATATTTAAATCTAAGCAAAAATGGAGAACATCATTCCAATATGAATTGGATTGATTGGAATGAATAGTTATTTAAAAGCATCTATTGTAATTCTTTATTGCAGATTGCTTTTCTAATATCCATATTTCTTTACATGATTTTCCAAGTTTTTTGCGCCTTCCCTTTCAGTCTTTACCTTATGCATTTGCGTTATGTGTATTTTCCTAAAGACATTAGTATTGTAACGTTTTTACTATTGACTAAAACTAAAACACTACACTATTTGTCCTAATTAATTTATTACTACTCTTAACACTTATAATTCATTTCACTCAGAGATGTTTATTTATTTTAACACGCGCGGTCTCTCGCTCGAATGTTTACACACACCGGTTCAACTGGCCTGCCTCGGGTCCGACATTCCCTTTTTATGGCAGGTAGAAGCTTCTCGTACTTTCGGGATATTTACTAGAATGTTCGATTTTCCAGGAACCTGTTATCGCATCGAACTCTCTCGAGTGTTCCCGTCGGCTTCTCCTTCCCGGAATCGCAATAAGGCGAACTTGTGTAGCTCCCGGCGTGTTTATGTCGCGACCGGCGAGCCGTTTCGTTACACTGCCCCCGCCTTAAAGATGTTTCGTCCCGAAACGTGTCCCTGCCAGGCCCATGTAGGAATCTACAGTTGGTCCCCTGTCTGCAGCGCGAGGTTTGGTGGAAATAACATGCCACGGTCTTCTTGTGGGGACTCCTCTCAGGATTATAACAACACACCAAAATGTCTACCCCGGTGAAGCGAAATAAGACCTCCAGCATATTCCTGACGACCCTCCAGTCCAAGGCGTCCAATCCGCAAGCCAGTTTCGGGATAGCGAACTTAGTTAAATCTTCGCTAAGTAGGGTCTCCCTGAGGTCATGTAGTGCGTCCCACAGGTCCAAATAGGTGGGCTTGTGAAAGGACCTCCTCTTGGTAACCAGGTAGAAGAGCGGCCGTTGTGATCCATCTTGCTTAATACTCAGCGCTCGCCCGACCGCCGGTCCCTGCTGATGGAGTTCGTCCAGTTTGCCGGACCTCGTCCGAAACTCCGCGGCAATTCCCCGGGACATCCGCAGGTCCTGAGCCACGCAATGAGCAAGCGCATATTCAGCCGGTGTTCCGAAGGGATCCCGTTGTTCTTCCCTGGTCACACCGAATCGGGCCTCTCCGATCCCACCATTCGCAGCCATAAACTCTTCAAAGGAGGGCTCATCCTCTTGGGGCCGTAGTTGGCGCACCTGTTGATCTTGGTCGTGGTCTCCCTCGAAAGGCGCTAATCGGTTGTAATGCACGACCCTGGGCTTCCCATTCGGAAGTTTGCTGATTTGATATATGTCGTCATTTATTTTTGTCTTCACTGTATATGGCCCTTCCCAAGCTTTCTGAAGCTTCGGTGATAACCCTCGTCTCCTTTGTGGGTTGTACAGCCACACCAGGTCTCCTTCTTCATATATGCCGCTGTCTGCCCGAACGCCATAGTGATCCTTCATGCGGTCGCTGGCGATTTGGAGATTCGTCCGTACCATCTCATGAACCTGGTTCATCTTTCTGCGCAGTTCGGTGACGTAGTCTTCCCCAGTCAGATCTTCTCCCGGTTTGCAACCGAAGCTCAGATCGCAGGGAAGCCTCATCTCTCGCCCGAACAGTACCCTTGCTGGTGTTTGGCCGGTGGACTCGTTGATGGCAGAACGGTAGTCCATCAGGAAAAAGGGGAGGTGTCGATCCCAGTCTCGTTGGTGTTGAGACACTACCTTCGAGAGGTACTTGCCCGCGGTACCGCAATCGGTTTCAGGGAATGGCCCAGTAATGTCTAGGGCGATCCTCTCGAAAGGACTTCCCACATTGTACTGTCTCATCGGGGCTTTCGGCTTGCGGTGCGGTCCATTGCTGGCTGAGCAAACTGTACATTTCCTGCACCATTCACGAACAGCCTCAGAGCAGCCCACCCAATAGAAACGCTCGCGCACTTTCTGCAGGGTCTTCTTTACTCCCAGGTGGCCTCCTGAGGTTCCGTCATGGAGGTAACGTAGCACCTCCGCCACCTTGATCTTGGGCATGATGAGTTGGAATCGTCTTTCTGCGCAATTATCGGATTCCAGCACCCTCTTGAGCAGTCCATCCTGTATCACCAGGGAGTCCCACTGCGCCCAGTACGATATCAGGGTCCTAGAGAATGGGGCCACTTCCTTCCATTCCGGGCGACGTCCCTCTTCTTTCCACCTCAGGATCCGTTGGAGTTCAGGTTTGCCTTCCTGCGCTCGCCGCAGTACGTCTGGTAAGCAGTCCTCGTCGGTGACCGTCGTGCGGCAAGTAGACGCCTCCTTTACCTCTGCACGACTGCAGTGGGAACATCCCTCCGGACACGGTCTTCTTGAAAGAGCATCAGCATTACGGTGGCTTGTTCCTGCTCTATGTTCGATGTCGAAGTCGTATTCCTGAAGACGCTCAATCCACCGAGCTACCTGGCCTTCCGGGTTTTTGAATCGCAGGAGCCATCTGATCGCCGCATGATCCGTTCTCAACAAGAACTTCCTTTCGTATAGGTACTTGTAGAAATGTTCTACTGACTTCACGGCGGCTAACAGCTCCCTCCTGGTGACACAGTAGTTCCTCTCAGGCTTCGATAGGACTAAAGTACTGAAGTACTGAAGTAGCCAACGACCCGCTCTTGCCCATCTTGCAGTTGTGACAAAACCCCTCCAATCCCGTCGTTGCTTGCATCTGTATCCAAGATGAAGCGTCCTTCTTGGGTCGGAAACCCGAAGGCCGTCGTCAGGCGTCTTTTCAGGGCGTCGAAGGCTGCTTGGCATTCTTTATCCCAAAGGAAGGCTCGTTTTTCCTCGGTTAGTCGTTTCGTTACAGTATTGTCCATTCTGCAAATATATCCCAGCTATCCGAATTGTCTTTATTCTCATATCTTTTATGGGCTTTATTCCTAACTGTTATCTAAATGTTTGGTTTAAGTTATTTAAAAGTGTTTACTATAATATTTGTTTCACTTTGATGAAGAGCTATAGAGCATTTACATAATGGAATAATAGGAGGTAGCTGCATAAAAATTGTTTGAATTTTCACCTGTTTTATATCTCTTTCAGTCAAAAAGCAGTACGTGGAGCCAAAAACTCCCCCTGAGGAATTATCTTCCGCGGGAATTCCGAAGAGCAGCTGTTTATTCCCGAGTTCGCCAAAACGAGTCCTTACGAGAAGTGAGATGCTATTCGATAACTTGAAAAAGGAAAATGTCGCGAAGGAACGAGACCAGGCTAAGATGGACAAGTTCATCAAGGAGATTAATGAGATAACAATCGAGGACCATATTGATGTTGAGGAAGAAGAGAACTCTTCATCCAATTGGCTTGGGGGGGCTGAAACTGTGCTGAACAAAAATGAAGGTAACACGTTTGTTGCTTAATAGCGACAATTATTTTCTCTTGTATAGCTTATTAAAGGAGGATTCAAAGAAACGAAAGTATTTCCTCTAGTGACTCTAGTGTATGTTACACGTATAGCCGCTGTAACAAAATGTAAATCTTTTGCTTCTACATTATTTTCATTTCTATTTCAGATTCGAAAGTTGAGAAGGCCCCAATGCAGATTTATGCAAGCGTGCCCTCTACAAGTACAGTTAAAAAGACTGATTGCCCCTTCTGTGGAAAGTGGTTTCCTATTAATGCAATTCAGGTAAGCTTGAAAAAGTTCATAAATGATATCAAACAAATTACAAGAAAGCAATTAAATATTTTACAGTTACCAATATTTACTTTACTATTGATGTATGTCAACTTTGATATTAGGAAATCATTTTGTTAATTTTGTCATGTACTTGAGTTGTGTTTCAGTTTCATGTGCCGTTGTGTGAACATCCAACATGTTGAATCTTCATGATCCAACAGAAGTGATACCAAACAGTTTCATTTACCTTCATGGGAGGATCGCCAAAAACATCAATTAAAAATTATTTATTGATGGTTATAACCTAAGTATAATGGTTATTTTTGGTTTAATTTTGTTGTGATAATTAGAATATATTTTGCCTACAGTATTTCTTAGGCCCACGAAACATTGTAGTAGTTGATTAAATTATGAGTTGTTAAATGTTCATCGGTAATTAACTATTTTGGTGAGTATTTTTCGCTCTGGTCAAACCGGGCCCCGGTCAAACAACAGATTGGTCTACCAATATAATTATATATATTCATATATAATAATTTATCACTTATATAATAATATATATTTATCTTAGTTAATTAATATAATAAAATAATAATTATATTATTATAACTATAAATATATTAATGAATACTATAATAAAAATAATAAAAAAATTATATATAATAATTAATATTAAATATTACATATTTATTATATTTATTTACTTCTTTACATATTTATTCACTTATGTAATTTCCATGTAAGCATTAACAGAGTAACAATTTATATATTTTTTATACATTTAGGGTTAAAGGTTGTTGGTATTTTTGTAATAAATTTTCTATTGTAGTACATATAACCAGTAGCATCATTACGAGTCTATAAAACAAAGGCTTCGAAGGGTTCAAAACTACAAAACTTATTTTATTTCTTTATTAATTTGAAAGTAAGGTATAAACTTCACGCAAGCATTATAAATTTTAGAAGTTCATAATGTTATAAACAAATTGGGCACTGATTTATAGACAAACCACCTCAATGTTTGTAAACTGGACAGAAAGTTGCAATTTTAATTAAGGGATTGTTAGTTCAAATCGGGACACTTTTGGTGATTTATGTAATTATTTCTTGTTAAACCCAGAGTATAGTATTTTTATTTTTTTTTATTAATATCTTGGACAATGATGACACCAGATACCTGGTAATATTCAGATACCTGGATATTCAACAGTCCTGTTTAATTTTTATTTCCCTGAGCTAAATAGCCATGTAAATGCCACTACATCCACCTGACAACGCAGCCGCAAAATACGTATTGCCATTAAAATCCATCCCCAAAGTGTACAAAAGGTAAATATGATAGTGCACAGATACTATTTTAAAGTTAATATATCTTCTTCTTAATACTTAGGCCAGATTTTCTCCGTGCTTCTATCAAAAAATGGACTATGTATGGGATCACTTTCTGCATACTATTTTTGGAACATTTGATAAAACCTATTTAAGATAAAATAAATGCATCTCGATTTTCGTTGAAAACGCGCATTTTAGGTTTGACAGAAATCCTCACTTGTCTAATATACCACTTATTGATAGATAGGGTTTGAAATAGCGAAAGCCCTTAAGTGTTGAGATCTTCTTCTAGGGGAATCCAACTCAACAGTTTCAGCCCTTTCGGTGGCTGAATCCCAAGCGGAGGGAGCGTTTCGCGCTATAAAACCATAATTTTTTTTTCTGATTTGGAGACAAATCATAACTTTATAATTATAATTGTCTAGAAGTATTTCAGGGAATAGAAAATAATACTATCAACTTTGCATATTTATATTATCAGTCTAAAAACATACCTATCTACTAAAATCTAGTGTTTTGTCTTTTAGTATTAATATTTTATTTTATTGCATTTTTATATGTATGTGTAGAAAACCGTAAGGATATTTTGCTTTTCTGTTACTTTTATGTTTATTTGTAGGCTCGGTTATACCATAGGATTGCCTTTTATGGAAGGATAATATACACACATCCTGTTAAAATATCACTGCAAGTTCAGATATGACAAAATACTGCGGGTCTTGTCAAGGGCTCATATAAAACAATATTACTCTTTCAGCAGTTATAACGACAAATAGTAATGGATAGTAATGGACAATTAGTACAATACAATTGGACATGTAATATATAATACACATGGACAATGATATGTACAATTAGGTACAATGTATTGGATAGTGTTCAGTATTCGGATATATTTCTTAAGAATTTCTGAAGATGAAAATTTTTGACTACTGCCTAAAAAGATGAGTGTGATCTCAAGTAAAAGGAAAAGAGAACTAAAGTATGTATTTTCATTAACCAATTTCAAAAATTACGGAAAATAAGAAAAATAGAATCATCCAGAAATAGACGCGGCCTTGTTCAGGCAACAGAAAAGTTGAAATATTTTAATCCGTGGCGCAGTTTTGCAAATGGTCCATGTAGTGTGTATGGCATATTAGATATGTATCTATTTTATTCAAGCATTAATATTCAATTTGTGTATGTATGTATTTATGTTACAACAAAACAGTCTTTATATTAAAAGAAATAACATTTTATCCCCTTTCAACTTAGTCAAGAATAATGAACATTAAATAAGTAAATACAGAACACTCAAAAATTCCAATCACTTTCAAATTTATTCCTGTATAATGGATGTTGTTTTACCTCCTTTCTTTAGATAGGAATGATTCGAATCCATGTGGTTTGTTTGTCTTTGTACATGACTAATTTTCCACACTCTAGACATTAGTCTGCCCTGGAACCACAGTAATTCTCGCGTTCCAAGTTTGGGTAGATCCAGATCGCGGTACTTACAAGCCAGCAAACCCGAAGGTTTCGTTTCAGTTTGCTGACTGGTTCCAATGTTTTCGTCATCGGTAACTTCTGCTCTGATTGGAGTCTCTACCTTCCTAGCAATGCCGAAACCGTAAGAGATCTGTTGGCTCGTAAAGGTTTCTCTCAGGCTATGGCCAGAATCTACCAGCCTCTCCATCTTCTGCATGTACCTCTCTTTCCGGGCTTCGGCTTTCCTGACTTCTATGAATTTTCTTGTTTGGATGTACGAGCTCTTCTCGAGGTTGGTCGGTGTTGGCAAGGGTTTCGACACGGGTTTAGGTTTTGCACGAGGCCTCGTGCTGAGGTTACTGGGCCTTCGGGATAGGTTCCAGACAGGTCTTGCATAAGGTTATGTTCCTAGCGCAATGCGTTTTGTGTATCACATAGTTCTGTTGGGGTATTTTTTTTTGCTGAAACAGAGACAAGATTGTAAGTAGATTGCAAATTCTAAATTGCACAAAAGGATTTAAATTTAGATATATCAAAAAATTGAAGCAAAAACAAAAAGTATCTGAAAGCATTTCTTGTTATAGCAGTGGATTCTCTATCTACTGCCATAAGAACAAAAGTGTATAGTTATACTTCCGGAGTTTTAGCGTTACGTTAGTTTTAGAGTAACTTAAAACAGCGTTTTAAGTAACTCCATTAGTACACATAAACGGGACTCGGAAATCTCAAAATAACTCAGTGAATGACATCTTTTGGAAATTATTGCTACAGCCGTTGCATAGGTCATTGTATTCTCTATCCACTGCTATAGGAACAAAAGTGTACAAAGTTATACTCCCGGAGTTACAGAAGTTTATGTAACTCCATTACACATGAATTGGACTCGGAAATTTCGAAATAACTCAGTTATTGGAATTTTTTAGAAATTCTTGCTAAAGCCGTTTCATTGGACATTGTATTCTCTATCTACTGCAATAAGAACAAAAGTGTACAAAGTTATACTTTCGGAGTTACAGCGGTTTAAGTAACTTCATTACATATGAACGGGAATCGGAATTCTCGCAATAACTCAGTTATTGACATTTTTTTGGAAATGCTACAGCCGTTGCATAGGTCATTGTATTCTCTATATACTGCTATAAGAAGAAAAGAGTACAAAGCTATACTTCGGGAGTTACAGCGTTTTAAGTAATTCCATTGCACATGAATGGGACTCGGAAATCGCGCAATAGCGCAGTTATTGACATTTTTTGGAAATTTTTACTAGTCATTGAATAGATCATTGTATTGTCTATATTTTGCTGTAAGAACAAAAGTGTAGAAAGTTAGACTTTCGAGGTTATCCAACATTTACGAATCATCTATCATAGTTCGTAATGAATGGAACATCCATTAGCGGAAATGATCCTCATACAAAATTTGTTGCTGGAGATTTGTCGCTAACTTCACACACATGTATTTTGTGATATTCACTGAAATTTCAAGCGTTCGTCTGTTTGGAATATTCTTTTCTCAAAATGACGTTATTAAGGTAACATGTTATTTATTAGTTAAATTTTAGTTATGGTTAGCGTGATTCCTGGAAAACCTTTCAAAATTCCCCCCTTCAACCATGCGGGAATTTAAAATGTGCCTCAATATTTTAATTGTTTAGAAAATCATAAATAGTTCTGTATCTAGTAGATGCATTTTTTACACTTAATTTTCTTTTCAGTTCTGCTGGATATTAAATTAAAAAGAATAAAGTAGGGATACTTCAAGACATCTTTATTGGTAGTGTGAAAAATTCCTAAAAGGCGTCATTAACCCTGTCAGATTTTTTTCCTAAGCTTTGTTCTGGAAATAGAAACGTGAAAATTGCACAAGAATCTTTCAAAGGATTCGAACGTTAAAATTATTAGAAACCAGTCATGCAAAAAATTGAATGGTATAACGTAATATTAAATAAAACCAAGAAAAGTTTTGCGCTGGATTTTTGAATTATTTTGAAATATGATCAATAATTTATCAACTTATTTGCTCAGCCCTTATTGTTTTTGCATGTAATGAAGAACTTTATTAATTATCCTGAAAATAATTGCAAAATTTTATTCTATTCAAATTCAATGAAGTTGTTTTCCTTTCTGGTATATCCTAAAGTTTGAATAAATCCTGCATGATTCTTAGCAGATTAATAGGATTCTTCGTAAAGAAGTTTCGCAATTCCAACACATAGCGCTCTACTGCCAAAAGACAGGACTTCCCCTTGCTTTAAACTGTGGATTAATATATTGTACCGTAGATGGCAGCACGTTTATTGTATAGGGATAAAGTAAACCGATGGAAGTGGTAAATTAACATTTGTTTGTATATATCCACATAAATAACCATTTCAAGGGATGGAAAGCAAAGGCATTTTGTGTGTACCTCGTGTACCAACGCTTCTTCAATTTATAATAATTTCATATATAGATATTAATCATTGATATTTGAAAATATTGGCGTAGTTGCATTTAGCTTTCCTATGGCAATGCATCGATTTTACTTCATTTATGGATGGGTATACCGTTGAGATAAAATTGTGTATAATCGTAAAATGAAGCTTTCACTTGATTTAAAGCCACAACTTTATGACGGAAAATAATGTACGATGATAGAATTACAAAGAAACCCCAAAATGCGCATACTGCTTCTTTTCACCAAAACAAGCCACACCGAACTATTCTGCCATGTCTGACTGGTTCGAAAATCGTTCTGCCTAGGTTTTTTCGACGGAAAAATGGAGACCAAATTTTGAGCAATCTGCACAGCTTCCAAAATGGTAAATCCGAGTTTGTCATGTTGAATCAAGTTCTCGAATACCATTCTGCCAGACTAAAATGGTGCGAAAAATGTTCTGCCAAGCCATTTTCCGAGTGGAAAATCTAGAAAATTCAACCAATGTGCACAAGCTCCAAACTTTACACACGACATCGTTATGACACAGAAACCTTATGCGAACAATTCTGCCAATCCTTTTCGGTGAGAAAAGTGTTCTGCCAAGTAATTTTCCAGTAAAAAATCTTGAAAATTCGACCAATTCGCACAAGCTTCAAATTTTGCACACGGCTTCGAAATTACCCAGGAAGCTTATGTGAACTATTCTGCCAGCTTGAAACGGTGCGAAAAATGTTGTGCCAAGCAAGTGTTGGATAAAAAACCACGAAATTCTTAAAAATCACCTCGAACTTGTCAGTTAATTTGTCAATTTCCCCGCATTTTTTGGTCAATTTGAAGAGACTCATGCCTCTAGTTTTTTCGTTAAAATTCAATCAGAACGTGGTATCACTCATATTTATTCAGAGAAATTCTAAGTAATTCGAGTAACATCATGATACTGCCTAATCGCTTTATGTTACATTAATTCTATTAAATTGTGCTTGAAATGTTGAATTTGGCGATGTTATGGCTTCCAACGAAGGAAATTGACAAAAAAAATTATGAAAAAAAAAACGTTAATATTTATTTTGTTATTATTAAAGATATTTCTTTACATTTATTCTCTCCTTTTTTTATTCATCATATTTTTATTCATCATCGTCGGAGACTTCCTCTCCACTTGAGGTATCTGACATACAAATGTTCATCTTCAGCTTCATCTAGGGGTAGAACCATTATTAATTGTTAGGTAAACAAGTTACAGTTTATTTTCTCATTGAAAATTACCTGCAATTAAGTCGGTATCTTCGGGTTCAGTAATGCTGTCAGTGGTCTCAGGCTCTAAAGTAATATCTTCCAGCGTTCTGGGCAACTGCGGCCCCCGAAACCATTCGAACTTCTTGTAAAAACTTGCATAGGTATTCCATATTCAGTACAACGTGTTGACTATTTTGTGATTGTCATTGTAGAAGTAACGTTACGTTATTAATGTTTAATTTTAATTATATTACGACTGTTAGCATATTGCAATGTAATATGATGACAATAATAATTAATAATGAGATAATTACATATTTGTATAAATGCAACAAAAAAATGTACTATTTTTCTTTTTGTTTTTACCACTCCAAATGGGGAGTTTTATATAATAAATAAGTGGGAATTGATTCGTTCCTTTTGCTGTAAGTAGACGTCAAATAAGTAAAGTTGGATGGAATCCCTTTTATGATTGGCCAACTTTACTTTTTTGACATCCACTCACAGAAGAATTAATTAATCTTAAAATTTTTTGTCGCATTTTGGGAATATGGTAGAAATGTAGCTGCAGGGGGTCCACTGGAATCAGCTAAATTTTGAAAGTGGTCTATGAGAAAAAAGTTTGGAAACCTCTGGTATAGAGGATGGGGAGAATTCCTGCTCGAAAATCATCGTATCCACGAGGTATACTTCACTGTAAACCAACTATGAGTTGCCCGGTTTTATATATAGTGTGGATTTTGCTCGATTATTCTACTAATTTTATGGATTAACTTGAAAGCTTGGCAGAACATTTTTCGCACCGTTTCAAGCTGGTAGAATAGTTCGCATATGTTTCCTGTACAATTATAAAGTCGTGCGCAATATTTGAAGCTTGTGCAAATTGACGGAAATTTTCAAGATTTTTTACTGGAAAATTACTTGGCAGAACACTTTTCTCACCGAAAAGGGTTGGCAGGATAGTTCGCATAAGGTTTTTGTGTCATATCGATGTCGTCTGTAAAGTTTGGAGCTTGTGCACATTGGTTGAATGTTCCAGATTTTCCTCTCGGAAAATGGTTTGGCAGAACATTTTTCGCACCATTTTAGTCTGGCAGAATGGTATTCGGGGACTTTGTTTAACATTATAAATTCATGTTTAGCATTTTGGAACTTGTGCAGATTGGTCAAAATTTTTCCGTGGAAAATCCCCAGGCAGAACGATTTTCGCATCAGTCAGACATGGCAGAACAGTTCGGAGTGCCTTCTTTTGACGAAAAGATGCAGTATTCAAATTTTGTGGTTTGTGCAGATCGGTCAAATCACTCCCCTATTTTGCAATATTGACGACTGTTTATTAACAAAATGGCACCGATTTGAGGAGGCACAAACTTTTTTTGTTAATAGTAGGTGTTGTTCTCGCATATGAGTAGCATTCGAAACTTGTGCAGTCGGTTGTTTTTTCCTGACACCAGCTCTCCTACTAGCAGATGTATTGGTAGACCAAGAGAAAATGAGTGCGGTAACAGCCAAAAGCCTGATACCTGGTATGGACGAGAAGAAAGAGAAGTACCTAATGACTAAATTGATGAACGCGATAAATGGGGCCGCACAATATTATATTTTACATTAAGTTGTATGAAAAATTTAGGTCATATTTCAATGGGGTGCACATACTCGTTACATCAGCCTCCTAGCCATGAAGTGCTGATGTTGCAGACATATTCCTTATCTCATATAAATAGGCCCAACTAGTGGGGATAACTTCAGTATTAATGTAGCCATTGTAGAGTACACATCTATTTGTAATTTTAATTAATAAACCTTTTTAAAAACGGAGTTTCGGGTATCGAATCAATAAGTGGCGCAGTCAGTAGGATTGTTCGGATTGTTCGAATCGATCGATCAAGTTCGTATCAACGATTAACCGGACAATCGAAGGTGATTTTTGTGAACGATCGTGCTGTGAAGGAGAGGAGTACCGATCGACGGAGACCCCCAATCCACCGCGGACCGAAGCAGCCCATCGCCAACAAGACACCGGAGTTGGAACCACATCGTCCAATTCGCGAGGAGTCAACGACCTGTTTGGACCCACATCGCCAAGCTCGACGAGGACACTCATAGAAGTTAAGAGATGCTCCGAATCTTCGTCATCCTAATGTAAGTGCAATCTATCTAGACAATACATGTCAGATTTGGAAATTTTAACTAAATTCTTCGATACTTTAAACATAGACGAACCTGTAACTGACTCGAATCAAGTAGAATCAAATTTACCTCGTAGAATAGAATCGTTAGAAATCATGACCGAATTCAAAGCTGAATATCTCAATTGCATCCCCGAATTTAATGGTGACCCGAACGATTTAAATAGATTTTTGGCAGTAAGCGAATCTCTAATTACACATTTCTATAATGCAACAAACCCAAACTCTTTTCAAAACATTTATTTGCTGAATTCCGTAATTTCAAAACTAAAAGGCAATGCTAAATCAGTTATTAACATTCATGGAGTGACAACTTGGGATTATTTGAAAAAACTACTAATTAATAGTTTTTCTGATCAACGCGACGAAATTTGTCTCAATAGGGACCTGGTAATGCTTAAACAGAGCCCAAATGAACATCCACAAAAATTTTACGATAGAGTTCTCCATTTACTGAATTTACTATGTAGCTATATTGATACCCACGAAACTACTAAAGAAGGAAAAAATGTAAAACGACAACTTTATCAAGATCTTGCTCTTAAAACCTTTTTATCCGGTCTACGCGAACCATTAGCAACTACGATCCGATGCATGCAACCCGACTCATTAAATAAGGCTTTACAATTCGTATTAAAAGAGGAAAACGTCCATTACTTCCAAAACTTTTCGGATAAACGCAATGTCAAACCCCAGCATGTAACAAGACCAATGACTTATCAAAACCCATTCCCAAATGTTCCGAATTCCCCGAATTTTAATTTCAGACCACAAATGAATACTAACACACCTAACAATTTCTTTAGAGCCCAAAATACATTCCCTTCACAACCCATTCCTATACGTCCCAGAACGGATTTGCCACCACCAAAATTCTTACGAAATTCACAAGTGTTCAGACAACCGTCTAACAACAATAACAACCAGAACGTCTTTAAACCAAATCCGAACCGCCAACTACAACTTCCCAAACCTACTCCTATGAGCATATCCACTCGCAACACTTCGAAACCACAAAATTATTTCCAAAACAAAAATACTGGTCCTCCTGATTTTATTTTTGAAGAACTTTACAATACCGAAGTAAACCAGATCGATAACAGCAATTCCCATCATCCCTCCACACCCACCACCTCAGGCGAAAATTGCGATACTTATTACGATGAAAATGCAATCGAAGAGATCAATAACGAATACGATATCGACTATACCGACTATCAACCAGACTATAGCTATGATCAGTACGAAAATTTTCAACGGACGCCTCACCTAGAACACCCAACTTAACACCTCGAACAATATCATTCAATCTTACCGATGCAAACGAATTGCCATACCTAGTATTTCCTGAACTCAACCTAAAATTTTTGATTGATTCTGGCTCAACAAAATCTTTCATAGACCCAAATCTAGCCTTTAAACATTATCCAAATTGTATTAAACATGAACCTTTCATTGTATCAACTGTATTTCAAAAATCAGCACATAAATACAGTGCGGAAATACCAATCTCAAAATTGTTTAATGTACACGGAACTCTCAAATTCTATCTATTTAAATTCCATGACGTATTCAACGGACTAATTGGACTTGACAATATGAAGTTACTTAGAGCGCATTTAGATTTTGATAATCATTTTCTTATTACTCCTCACGCTAAAATTAAATTACGTTATCACGTTACTAACAATTCTGCGAATTATCATGTTACCATACCTCCGCGCGTTGAACAAGTGATAGAATTAAAAACGACTGTAAAACAAGGTGATATCATAATTCCACACACTAAGATTCACAATTGTGAGATACCTGAAAGTCTAAGCACAGCGAGAAATGGAAAAGCGCTGACCACGATTTTAAATAATACAGATGAAACGTTGACACTTGATCTTTCTAACCCTATAACCGTGGAAAATTTCAACGAAAATGAACTTTTGGATATATCTTTGAACAACTTTGAAACCACCTCCAAAACTAAATTAGACTTGTCCAGAATAAGAACCGATCACTTGAACACCGAAGAAAAATCAAAAATTTTATCGTTATGCGAACAATATTCTGATATATTTTACAATGAGTCTACACCGCTTACATTTACCAACAAAATTAAACACCAAATTCGCACCTCTGACGAAACTCCCATATACAGTAAATCTTATAGGTACCCGTTTATTCATAGAGAAGAGGTAAAGAAACAAATTCAAAAAATGTTGAACTCAAACATAATTCGACCAAGTAACTCGCCGTGGTCTTCGCCTATTTGGGTAGTCCCAAAGAAAGCAGATGCATCTGGTGAAAGAAAATGGAGAGTCGTGATTGACTATAGAAAATTGAATGAAAAGACGATCGACGATAAATACCCATTGCCAAATATCAACGACCTTCTAGATAAGCCATTCGGTCTAAAAAATTCTCCAGCCACCTTCCAACGTGTTATGGATAACATACTCCGAGGGATACAGAACGAGAAATGCCTAGTTTACTTGGACGATATTATCGTGTTTTCCACATCTCTACAAGAACACCTCGAGAGATTAAAAACTGTCTTCCAGAGATTAAGAGAATCCAACTTTAAAATACAACTGGATAAATCGGAATTTCTTAGAAAAGAAGTCGCTTATTTAGGTCACGTTGTCACACGAGACGGAGTACTACCTAATCCAGATAAAATTAAAGCTATTCAAAATTTTCCACTACCAAAAACTCCCAAACAAATTAAAGGATTTCTCGGACTTTTAGGCTACTACCGGCGCTTCATTAAAGATTTCGCTAAGTTAACAAAACCGTTCACTAGATGTTTAAAAAAGAATGCAAAAATTGAAATAAACGACGAATATTTGTCTTCCTTCGAAACTTGCAAAAATATTTTAACTAATCAGCCAATATTACAATACCCCGATTTCAGTAAACCTTTTAATCTCACTACCGATGCTTCAAATGTCGCCTTAGGAGCCATACTTTCACAAGGAATAATAGGAAAAGATCTACCTGTAGCATACGCGTCCAGAACCCTTAATGACTCAGAGCAGAACTACTCAGCAATAGAGAAAGAATTACTAGCGATAGTATGGGCAACCAAATACTTCCGACCATACCTATACGGAAGAAAATTCAACATTATTACCGACCACAAACCCTTGCAATGGTTGTTCTCTTTAAAAGACCCAAATTCGAAACTGCTACGTTGGAGAATAAAGCTTGAAGAATATGACTACAATATAATTTATAAAAAGGGCAAATTAAATACAAATGCAGATGCTTTGTCCAGGGTAGAAATTCACGCAAAGGAAACAAACCCATTTTGGGAGAAATTAGACGAAAACCTGCGAAACATCGAAGGCTTCGATAACCCTCATATAACATTTCAGCCAAATTCTCCGCCCACATACCTAGATTTAGACACCCAAAATTTAACCGACAATAACAACCCTAGTCAGAACTATCATACTAATTTAAACCCAAACGATATTGACGCAATCTCTATGGCAGTGAATATTGATGAAATAAATCAAGACAATGCTTTCGAAGACATTTCAAACGAGCTGTCGGAAGAACCATCAGAAAACGTCGAAAATAACAAAGAAGAAGAATCTGGTAATACAATACACTCAAATAATGAGCAACACCCTGTTGTTGACATTCCTATAACGGATTATCCTGTAAATTATGGCCAAAATCAAATCATTATCAGTTCAGTTTTACACTCTCCATCCGTACCAAAAATAACATTCCTCTTTGAGAAGAAACAACGTATTTCGGTACAATTTTCAAGAAATAAATTTGAAGAAGATGTTGTAAAATTCATAAAAGATTACATAGCCCCTGACATTCAATATCATCTTTACTTTGAATCCCCTGAGATCTACGAGAACTTTTCAGTAGTACTCCAAAGAAATTTTAAATGGCCGTCACTTAAATTTAAAAGATGTAAGAAGACACTACTCGACGTCACCGACAAGAATGATATTCAAGACACGATAAGGAATTACCACGAAAGCAAGACTAATCATAGAGGAACGGAAGAAACTTTACAAAAAATAAAAGAAAAATATTACTGGCCTCTAATGAAGCAATCCATTCAAACTTATATTAATGAATGTGAAATATGCCAACAGAGTAAATACGATAGAAAACCAGTTAAAATGACTTTAAACATTACCCCAACTGCTTCAAAACCTTTTCAAATAATCCATATAGATACATTTACTTTCGAACAAACCAAATTCTTAACACTTATCGACAGCTTTTCCAAATACGCTCAAGCTTATCCTCTTAACAGCAACAATGCAACAGAAATTGCTGACAACTTACTAAAATTCTTTTCCCATCACGGTATTCCGAACATGATTATATCCGACAACGGTACCGAATTCAAAAATTCAGTTATCATTGAATTACTAGGACTCCATAAAATCAAAATTCACTTTTGCTCCCCAAATCACCCACAGTCCAATGGAATGATAGAAAGACTCCATTCGACCATAATAGAGCATTTACGATTACTCAACACACGAGGATTTTCTAAAACTTCAGTTAAAATGAAAATGATATATGCAGTACTTTCATATAATAATTCGATCCACTCTACCACAAAATTGAAACCTGTTGATGTCATTAGCGGTCATATATCCAGTAATGAACCATTTGATTTAGAAATCGACAAATTGTTGTTAAACGAATATGTAAACCAACATAAAGAACGTTCAAAAATCATGTATTCAAAAATAAACCAAGATCTAATGGAAAACAAAGTTCAAGTCGCAGAAAAAGCTAATAAAGATCGAGATAAACCTGAATTATTTGATACTGCTCAAAAGGTATTTGTGAAGAAACATACACGTCAAAAACAAGCAAATAAATTCGAAAAATCTTGTAATGTAACCAACGTCAACCAACAAAGAAAAACTGTTTCTACCGAAACACAACCAAAAATTCACATGAACAACCTTAAACGCCCACTTAAAAAATTATATTCTTTTGATTAACTAATTTTTCATTTTTCCTTAAAACACTTAGCGCAATCCAGATAAGTAAGTATTAAGTATCGTGTATCTTCCCTCATTTCAGGCTACCAGGAATTCTCGTTACGCAAGAAATCATAACCTCGCGCAATCTCGAGCACAATCCAGGACTAATAGCTCTAAAAATCGGAACAGCAAAATTAAAACGATATTCCCATTCCATCATCCACTATTACGACCTAAATCCCATTATCTTAGAAATTAATAAATTACAATTAAGTACGCAAAATATCACATTTCTGTTAAGTAAAAATCACGAATATGAGAAGGAAGTTTCGAATTACATAAAAGTCGTTAAATTTACGGAAGAAAAAGTTGAATTGAAATTGTCAGAAATTTTACCGCATCCGCAACGGATTAAGAGAGGATTGTTTAACGGCTTAGGCTCAATATTTAAGTCAATTTCAGGCAATCTAGACGCAAATGACGGAGAACGCTATGAAAACTTAATTAAAGAATTACAGTCAAATCAAAACAAGTTATCAGCCAATGTAAAAGCTCAAAACACATTAGCCATCTCTCTCGTAAACAAATTTAATAATACTATTCAGCAAATAAGTCATAACGAAAAACTATTAGAATCGAAATTAAATTTAATAGCATCAGTCATTGAAGGTAACCCCAACAAAGATCTTCACATACGAGTAGGCATGTACGTCAAAGACAGTTTTATTCAAATTATAGAAATGTATAATATTATTATATCAATTTTGCAAGATATCGAAAATTCAATAACCTTTTCGAAATTAGGTACTATGCATCCTAGTATAATAAAAACTTCAGATTTATACAAAGAATTAAAATCGATAGAAAACAAAATTCCCGATCAATTCCCTATTAAAATCAGTTTAGAAAATACACTCGTTTTAGAAAAGGTAATTAAAATCAATTGCTTTGTTTTAAATAATAGAATAAATTACATTCTAAATGTACCTATAGTATATCCTTTTGAATTTGAAATGTATCATCTTTATTCGATTCCTATATATGATGGAAGTCAGTTCCAGGCGATTATTCCAAAAAGTAAATTCCTATTAAAAGATAGATTGCATTACGCTATTATGAATGACGACTGCATGGAGCTATCTCCGAAGATGTTTGTTTGCGATCAAACTGAGCCTCAGGACATCACATCCGACAGTCCATGCGAAGCCCACCTTTTGGACCTCAGAAACGTCTCTAAATGTCAACAAACCCGGATCGTGATTAATCGACCGACGTTCAGAAGACTAGAAGATACCAACCAATGGATCGCCATATTGCCGACAGAACACACCCTTAAACTACAATGCCACCAGCAAGAAGAGATTTTGAACCTCAAAGGAACGTATCTACTCGACATCCCGAGAAACTGCCGGATCGTGAGCCCATCCGACATGATAGTCAACCTGGAACCAGCTACCACTCCGAACCAAGCTGTCCTCTTCCCGAAAATCTCGTTCGGAACACGTACTACGGTGAACGAAACCCTAAAATTTCACTTGGGAGACCTGAAACTCGACGAACTACAGGAAATTAAAAGAAAATTCATATCAAACGAGCCCGCCTTAGAAACGACTTCTCTTCAGCATATTCCCAGCACCTGGACCGTCGCCCTTTACTTCGCCTTGCTGCTCTTGGTCACCTACTTATCGATTAAGAAATTTGCAGAGATGACCCGCCGACCTAGGACCAACGAGGCAATCGAACTTCAAGAAATTCAACTTCCTTCCTGATCGTCGGAAGTCGAATCTGTGAGGGGAGGCGTTACATCAGCCTCCTAGCCATGAAGTGCTGATGTTGCAGACATATTCCTTATCTCATATAAATAGACCCAACTAGTGGGGATAACTTCAGTATTAATGTAGCCATTGTAGAGTACACATCTATTTGTAATTTTAATTAATAAACCTTTTTAAAAACGGAGTTTCGGGTATCGAATCAATAAGTTACTGTTTAAACGGTACGGTTTACTTCTTGATTCACAACGTATCAAATATTTAATTATAAATTGAAACATATTGATTGCAGATCTAAAGTGTGAGATTGGCTTAAGACTTATAATTTATGTTTAGTTTTAGGAGTATAGGTGGAAGCGTTACAATTATGATTTTATGTAAAGTTTAGGATTACGGTTGGGTTGAGGTTAGATAATGATACTAAATTGATAGGTTGATAAATTGAAGGAACTGGGGTTTGATTTATACCTAACTTATGCAAGTTCAGATCGTAGTATTTATTATATTATATAAAACATATATATATATATATATATATATATATATAAATATTTATACACATTATTGAATTTCACATAGTGGCATCAAGTTTATATTTTAATAATTAATAGTGATAATTAAAACGTAAAATTAACAATGTCAAGACTCATGGTCAAGGATCGGTATTCAACTCAAGTATGAATTTAAAATTAATTTATTTTATATATTTAGTATTTACAGATATTTATATCTGTTTATTGAAATAGACTGGGTATTACGGTACATATACTGGGACATCACGGAAATCTCTTTTCATATTTCAATATGGAAAATGTACCATTTACATTTCGACCTATTCCTTACTGTACCTTATAACAACGAATTTAATTGCATTTTCCTTCTACTTCATTTTCGTTGTCATTCATTATTATTAGTATTATTCGCGTCTTGGGAAAGGTTATCATACTACCTCTCGCTTCCATTCACTTTCCCCGAAATTTCGTTAGTCACCTCATTGTTTCGCGATTCGTTCCTGGGACGCTTGATTAGGTTTTTTAATTAATAATTAATGTTGAGCGATTAGGCGAAAGGGTCATTGCACCCTTAGACCGTGAATTTTAGGTAAGTTCCATAAAAAATGGATGGTATGAATAGGAATGTAACATTATATAGTTGAGAAAATCAATCCCTTGGTAATAATATAGCAAATGAAATACAAAATCTTATTATGTATTTGGAAAAATTATTATAGTAAAGTGAATTATGATAGTGATATCAGTTATGTTCATTAAACTTATATAATTATGATATTATTAATGGAATATTTATGCAAAGTTATTTTTTACCTTTTTTGTATATCGACCAGGTCAAGACCTTGATCTAGGCACACATAAAATAAAAAACAACAAATGGTACAAGTATTTAGGCCAAAAAATTTCTAATACGGGAGGAAGCAAAGATGAAATAGCTAGCAGAATGGCACAGACAAACAATGTCATCAGGCAGTTAAATGGTGTACTGTGGAGTGAAAAGATAACGAAGGCAACAAAAATACGAATATATAAATCAATAGTTGAGAGTATAGCTACATATGGTTCGGAAGTCTGGGAAATGGATAATAAACATAAGTTGAAAGTCAAAGCTGTTGAAATGAATTATTGGCGAAGGTGTAGCAGGTTAACCAGGCTTGACAAAGTAAGAAACGAAAACATCCGAGAAAATATGGGAATTGACTTGGACATAATTGATACAATTGAAGCAAAACGACTTCGATGGTATGGACACTTGCGGCGCATGGCCAATGACAGATGGCCAAAGAAAATATGGAAATGGACCCCAAACCAGAGAAGGAAACGAGGACGACCAAAAAGAACTTGGGAAGATGAAGTGGCCGAAGCCATGACAAGTAGAGGACTGTCAGAAAACGATTGGAGAAACAGAAAAACGTGGAAACTGGGATGCGAGAGACGGCGCCAGCTGTAACAAACTCGCCATATATATATATGTATATCGATATCCTTTGCCTGTAATTATATGCCCTTCCATTTTATTTTCCTAGGATGTAGAACTAGGGCGTTTATTCAATACATTGCCTTGCCCGTAATGAAATGGAGAACTGAGTGTATTACTTCATTAGCTTTGGTAATCTACCTCGTAAGATTTTTTTATCGCTAGACGTTATACAAATAATTTTTTTTTTCGGCATCACCCTATTATATTAATGTAATTTATTGAAGAATTTTACTGGATACAAAGTGCTTTTGTAACAAGTCCTCCGGAAATAAAAACAGAATTAGTTTTTCTACAAGGCTCTATAAATGTTGCAAATAAGGAAAGTTATATCACTCCTACTGAAATATCACTGTGAGTTTAGTTATATAACAACGTATAGTAGTATGGGTAGTAAATCTGAAACTAAACTTTATTTGTAAAAATCCCACAAGAACGGAAACACAATATTTTCCCAATAGATAGGTATTTCCGAAAATTTGAAGGCAATTTTAAATTGCAAGATTTTATAAAGATTGCTTTTGTGATAAAGAAAATTAAATACACTTCAACGCAAAAGCTGAATGTACGTTTAACAGCAGGAAATCATGAAATAAAGAAATTAAACCAAGAGCAGCTGGAATATGACTCTTTTTAATAGCACTAAACACACTAGTTAACGAATATATGGTTTCAAGAAAATTGTAATTGTAACCCACATTAAAAGTGGTTTCATAGGCTGTCAAATCAATCCTTGTAGCTTCTTTATTACTCAGTTTGGTTTAACCCCTCGATGCCAAATCATTTCCCTCTTCTATTAAATAAAAAACCCCCCATGGCATGCCAGGCTGAAAGGTAGATTTATGGGTAGGATATCAAGTAATATAACAGACACGATGTGTCAAAAAAATGTATACGAGTTGTGAAAAAAATACAAACGTCAAAATTTCAAAATAATTGCAAACAACATTTTTCTGTACACTTCTCAAAGATACGTTTTATACAAAAGTTGTTCGCCTCTATAAGGGCAACAAAAAACTTAAGTAACATTTTTCTCTCAGACGCGAAATAAATTTTTTAATTTTTTTTTAAACAACGAGCCGGCATTTTGAAACCGCTAGACCTGTTTGGCCCATTAACGAATTCCTACGACATTTTCGGCCAACTGAAATTTGCACCAAATTTCGTTGTGATTCTTTAAAAAATGCGACCTGTTGCTTGCCGAAAATTTCGTTATATCCGATATATATATATATATATATATATATATATATATATATATATATATATATAAACTTTTGAGAAATGATTAAGTATGATCTCTAGATACCAAGAAAACTCAAAACAGCATTTTAATTCCTCATTTTCGACTTCGTTAACGAATGCAATAATAGATAAATCTACCAAAAGGATGCCCTTTATTAAACCCTCCACTCCGACACTGCTGTCGAGCGTGGTAAAATAACCTAATGGAGAAATGCATTATGTAGATTGATTTCCATAAGAAACTACAGCTTATCAAAGCATATCTACTACGTGTTACCAAAATAATTTATATTTATATAATCTATTGCAAAATAACTGTAAAAATTTATTTTATTACTAGGACTCTTCGACTATAAACAGGACGGGTTCACCACAAGTCAATAAATTTTCTTTTCACTTCTATCCATTCTGAATAGCGCAAAGGCAAAAAGTTGTTACTCAGCAATCGATAACACAATGTAATTTTCTATATCACAATAATGAAACCCTAAAATAATACTGCAATAGTAGTAGAATCATGGTATGTATTAATACAATGGTAATAGTAGTGTGTCTAGTAAATGCCAAACAATCAATAATGTATTTGTCATAAATTCGGTACTACTGAAAATGTGATGGAATATATAAACAAAATTTAGGGAATCTTCAAGTAACAGGCAAACCTGTGAAAATATTTCAAATTCTTCAATTAACATAAAAAATAGTGCGAAACAATATAAATGTAGCAATTACTAAATCATAATATCTCATAAGTATACATAGTAAATTTAATGGCAGACGATGTATATATTATAAAATAGTGAATGATATAATATCACTCAAATTATTATAACCGAATACCGGAAATAATAATATTTCAAACTAAGAAAATGGTAATAGTGGTTTTAGTAAGACACTAGTGATATCAGTCATACCTGCATTGTATAACATAGTAGAAATTTGTTCTGTTCTATTTTCTCCCATTAAAGAATAATATATGGTAAATAGACTAAAATGCTCAGTTTCAAGAATTTGATTTATCTCTTAGCGTTCCTAACATTTTCAAGGTACCATGAACTCAAAAAAATTTGTTTTTGAAAAAAATATCTATGCTAGGGTTGCATCGGAAAATGAACTTTGTTATTGGGATATGTATTTTGTCAGGAGGAAATCATTAAGATTTCTAGTGAAATGGGCTTGAATGTAGGGGTAGTTATCGTTTAATTATTGATTGTAGTAAAATCTCTGAACGAAGTGTGAAGTGGCCTCTGTAGAAAGTGGACTGTATAGATCTCTATCGTAGCTCGTGGGTGGCCGCGGAGATGAATCTTGTCTCCAGTTTGTAAGGCTGGAGACTGTAGTAGTAGTTGGAGATCAGGGCGTGACGTGATCTCTTGAAGTTCTTGAAGTTGAAGTTCTAGTAGTATGAAGAGAGGGCGTACCGTGCTCTCCGATGTGACCTGAGGGCATAACGTGCAGGTCCGAAGTTGAAGTTCTTGAAGTCTGGAGAGAGGGAGTGACGTACTTCTCCGGAGTTGATCTGAGGGCGTAACGTGCAGATCTGGGGTTGAAGATGTTGAAGTAAGAAGTTCTCGTGTCTCGAAAATCTCGTAGTGCCCTCAGAGCGTAACGTGAGAGCTTGTAGGTTAGGGTGAAGTTGGGCAAGACCACAACACACTGTCGTTTTGAACATACCAGGTATACTGGTTTAGTGTCCCAAATTTCAGAGCTTTTAAACATCTTGTTTTACATTGGTTAAATGAGATATTATTTGTTTTCTTAAAATGGCCTAGCGTTGCAGAAACTGACCTTAACTGGAGCGCTTGTTATCACGTTCCGTAAACGCTTTTGTTATGCTTACTCGGTTAATTATTGTGATTTGAACTTGACTTGTTGACGTTCGGTCTGCGTTGTTATTCTTCGTAGTACAATAAGACGTGCTTTTAGTTGAATTGGATATCCCAAAACCTTGTTAACTAAGCTGCGTCAGTGATTATTATCTGTTTGTAAAACAAAACGTGTTGAAAAGGTCCCAAAATTAGTTCACCATAAATTACAATTTCTTAACCTAAAATAATGTTGACGTTAGCTTCAACATCTCCTAAAATTTGCTAAACGATTTTTTTTTTCAAATTTCTATATTTATTTGACATTAAAATGGAACTGAAAAAGTTTAATAATATTTTAAATTTACAGCTGTAATTTTATTTGTTTTTGAAAATTTTCTGAAGCCCTGCTTCAGTAATTCTTTCTAAAAATGCATTGTTTCCTCTACTATTGCATATCGTAATTAATATTAATAATGATATCTACATCTGCATATCGGATATTACTCAGTCGTTCTTTTAAGCGGAGAACGACTGAATAATATCCGATATGCAGATGATACCGTCATATTTGCAGATAGTATAGAGGGTCTACAACAGCAAAAGAACAAAGTGAATGAATTAAGTGAACGATATGGGCCAGAAATGAACATCAACAAAACAAAATTTATGATCATATGTAAAAAGAAGAGAGAAAACTGCCAACTAATATTAAAAATACACCAATAGAACGGGTATCCAAACTTGTCTACCTGGGAACCTTAATAAACGAACAACGGGACCACTCACAAGAAATAAGATGTAGAATAGAAAAAGCCAGAGATGCCTACATCAAAATGTCTAATATCTTCAAAAGCCATAACCTCAAATTATATATCAAAGTAAAACTCCTGCGATGCTATGTGTTCTCCATATTGTACTATGGCATGGAATCCTGGACATTGACCGAAGCAACACAAAAGAAGCTCGAAGCCTTCGAGATGTGGCTATACAGAAGGATCCTTAGGATATCATGGGTAGATAGAGTGACCAACGAAAAAATACTGGAATGAATGCGGAAGGAAAAAGAGGTGATGAAAACGATTAGGAGAAGAAAACTGGAATATCTCGGACATATAATGAGAAATGACAACAAATACAAACTCTTAAAATCCATCTTCCAAGGAAAAGTGTTTGGAAAGAGAGGGCCCGGAAGAAGAAGGATATCATGACTCAAGAACCTAAGGACATGGTATTCAAAAACAACCACAGAACTGTTTCAAGCAGCAGTCAACAAGGTCATCATAGCCAGGATGGTCGCCAATATTCGAAACGAATAGGCACTAGAAAATAAGAAGAATAATGATAGCAAATAATTAATATTTTATTAGTTTTATTATATTATTTCCTATATCTTATTGAAATGGCACTTTGCTTTTGCAACTCCAAAGTTTTGTGAAATAGTTCGGAAATCCCACTCAAGAAGAACCGGTTTTATTTTTGAAGGTTTATTTTGCTATCCAAGTGATATGATAGAGTTTAATATTACTTCTATTTAAATCCCATCTGAGGGACACTTTACACATATTATTTTTTGAAATGTTTCCAAAATCTTTTTCAAGTTTGTGACGTGGTTTACCTCGAGCTGGCAGCAGTGTCGTCGGCGGCACGACGACTCTGGGCTGGGAGGTTACGTCACTTTGTTGAATTGGCGCTATTTCCGGAGTTTCGGAGCTTAAAGTCGGTTTTACGGTTTTGCTCGGGCGCCAGATTTTTTAAGGGTTTACTCCCTAAAGCCTCGGGTTAGTTTATACTCAGGAGAATGCCAGGAAGTCCGTGAAAATAAAACACACAATTCGGAAAACAAATAAAACTAATTTATTGTAGAAAACTGTATCAAAATAAAGACAATCATGTTAACAAGGATCGGCAATGGTGCAAAACTAGATATTTTACGGTTTTAATAGCAAAGCGGCATCTATGTACGAAATTCCCTAGCTCTACGGAAAACGGAAAGATTTGGCAACTATGTACATCGGAAAACGTTGGGGTCTCGGTTTTATGGAGCGATCCGGCAACAGTGCACGGTGCGGTTACTACGGTGGGGGGGGATAGTGCGTGGCGGTCTAGCTAATCTAGTCGGTGGCTATTCTATTGGCAATGGGAAAGCTAGTTAAGTGCAACGGTCAGGCAAGCGCTATGAAACGGTGAGAGCGGAGCAAGCAATATGGGGGAAAAGCTAACAAGCGGGGCAAAACTATATTCGGCGGTCTAGCAATTGACGGGCATGCGCTTTAGCAGGTTTGATTCGCGTCAATTCAATCGCGGGCGCGAGAATCGTTAGGGAAACTAAACATGCGCGGTAGTTCAAGTAAAGGTCGGGTTGCGTTCAGGGAAGCTATCCCGAGTCTCACCCAGGGATACGCCTGCCCAAACAGCCCGAATTGACCTTCCCGAGTCTCACCCAGGGAAGAGCTAATTCGACGGCCTGACCTAACGGGAGGGTGGGGGGGGGGCGGTCGGATTTCCCTAACTACAATACCTTGGACGGACGGTTTCCGTGCTTTCCGGGTCGGACGGTCTGGAGCGGCAACGTCGCACTAAGTCGGAGCACCTGCACTAACACCTGCGTCTCGGAGCACCGGTCGGTCGGTCGACTTCTGATAATTTCCCATATTTTCCTCTCGTATTTAGAGCTCCCGAGTAAATAATTTTGGGTAGTTTGCGGCTCGTAGATTAGAGAGACAACTGGTGGTCTTTTGTTTAAACTTGATCTCGGATTTTGCAGGTGTCACGGCGGAGAGACAATTGTTATTTATTTAAATTTACGGAATTTCCGCAAATGGTAACAGAGGGAGACAAGGGTTCTAGCAGCGGAAAAATAGGCTTCGTTACAAGTTTATATATATATATATATATATATATATATATATATATATACTCAAGTTTTATACAGCAAACTAAGGCCGTTTCTCGCATCCTAAGCGCCATTGTTTTTTATCTTGTCACTCGTTTTCCGTCAGTCCTCTCATTTCGATAGATTTCTTGACTCCTTCATTCCAGTCTTTTAAAGGTCTTCCTCGTTTTCTTCTTCTCTCCGTTGGGATCCATCTCCACACTTTTTGCAAAGTGCAAGTGCCCATCCCACATCAATTTTCTTGTTTCTGTATAATTTATTATTGTGTGTTGAACATTAATTTTTACTCGGATTTCTTCATTTCTTATATGTTGTAGCCTAAACACCCCACACCATCTGCGTAACACATCCATTTCAATGACCATCAGTCTTTCTTTATTTCTCTCTGCTATCTCTCAGGTTTCGGATCCGTATGTGATAATACTTTTTACTACGCTATTGTAAATCTTTATTTTTGTATTTTTTGTTATTTGTTTAGACCACCATATGGAATTTAACCTCTGTACCGCCTGTTTGCCTTGCACTATCCGACAATCTATATCTTTACGGCTATAGGCTTCTTTCGATATAATAGCTCCCAAATATTTGTTGTCAGTAAACGTACTATCATTTTCCCTTTTATTTCAAGTGGTCTAACAGTTCCTCCAGTTAATAGATTTTTTTTCGATTTTCAAGTTTTTCAAAATGTTAATATCCTACCCTACTAAAAATGTAAATGTAATGTAAACTACTAAATGTTAATACCCTACTATGGATAATAAAATATGAGAAATTAGTCCAATAGCCAGAACGTCATTTCAAATTGTGGTTTACCCAAACACTTTCTTGCATATTCGATTCATTTTTCCAATTTAGTCGACACAAAACTTGTTAGGCACTATTGCCAAGCGTCCTAAAACATTCTGAAACAAAAAAGGCTGTGTGTAATTCAATTTACTTTAGGAAATTATTGAAAACTTTTACCAAATTTCAAGAAATTATATATTATTGCAATAACATCATTGTTTGGAAAAGTATTGGAAGATATGGAGTATTAGCGGTAAGAGTACCTGAAATTTTGAGGGAATTTCATACGACAAACATACGTATAGAGATTTAATATCCATAAATTAGAACATTTAATTACAAAAATATATAACTGAAAATTATTATTACTTCATAAGGTAAAATAGTGAATTTATTGAATAATAAATTAATTTAATTTAATTTAAATTATAATTCGAATGTACTACGAATATGGACTGATATATGATATATTGCAACCCCGTTAGGCATTAAAGTCCCACTTTTATGTATACTCCACTCTTTTACCAAAAAGTGCATTGTTTAGTAGGTATACACTTATCGAGCACTGTTGCCAAGCATGCATAAAAATCCTAAAATGTATTTCTCAGCATATTAAATCATTTATATTGTCTTGCTGTTAACAACATTATTTTCTTGTTCCTCACAATTTGTATTTTGTTTGGTATAAATGGAGAAATGCTTTTGTGCCAGTCAGGCAAAAGGTAACTGTATTATCGAACGGCCTGAATTTAATCCCGCATGCCCAATCACCGATCCTGTGGGATGAGATACGCCTTTTCTTTGTAGCTCTATCCGAAGTGGCGTTAATCGAAACAGTGACCGACATATCACCGCTCGGCCTTCACCAAACTGGGAAACAGAAATCCCTTTGTACGGTAAACTATCGCCCTTAACGGAAATCCAGATCGGGAATCGAATTATCCCCGAGGACATTCTACATATATTTTAATAGCACCGACAACTTTTCCAGGATTTGCATTTTCCATGCTCACCTAACCTCGACGCGGTGAGGGATATCATCCCCTTCGAATCCGCGGAAATAATTTTTTTGAAGGGAAAATTATTTCTTCCGTGGATTGTCTAATTTGAAATGCAAATTCCGCGGCAGCACGAATCAAACAGGGCCCTTAACAGGACAATAAAATGCGTTAGGGTGCTGGGGATCCGACGGTTTTAATTACTCGTCACCGGCGGAGAAAATTTGCGGGGGACATTTTTGGAATTCAATGGGAATTGTTTAAAGTTGACATTGACACGTCGAAATAGAAATCAGACTGGAGATGTAAAAGGAAACCACTTCTTCTCGATTTCACCGTAGAATTAAAATATATCCTTTGGGTAATTATTGTTGGGTTTTATCGTTAAAAATAATTGAAGAGTAATAGTCCAGTCATCAGAAATTTTCGTGTGGAATTTTGGGAAACAAGGTCGATTTCTTTGAAAATTTGGATTAAGGTAGTATTTATAACCTTTTTCAAAGTTGCACTTGTGCGAAGTGTGCTTTTCCCTAGGGGTGGAAGCCAACTCTTCCAACCCCAAAAGGGGTAAAAAATGTTTTAATCAAATTATACCAGGAAATCGATCGTCTGACATATTCTAAGCAACTTTTATTCTATAAAGCTTGTATAAACCTAATATTTTTGGAGTAATTCACGATTAAAACTACACATTTTTCATTAAAAAAACGGATGTTTTTTAACCGTTTTCCGCCAATAATTTTATCAGAAAAAACACTCGGCAAAAACATGTAGCTAATAAACAAACAGAGAGAGTCGTTTGTGAGTTACCTCTGTAAACCCAATAAGAGGTGAGTTATTCCTCGTTGAAGGATGGTTATTTTTCGAGGACCCCGTATATAAGAAACATTTAAAATGAGCACCGATAAAAGTTTTTTGCATGAGGTGACTGATTTATAACAGAAATAAAGTAACACCTTTGATTTTTTTTTAATTTAAAAATGACACCATCGACATTACCACCCTGACAAAAGTTAAGCGTAACCCACTTCCAATTAACTTTATTTAGGTATTATTGATATGATCCTCGTGGTTTAACCGGTTTAGAATAATTATTTTAGAAAAAACCTAATTGTTTAAAACGAAAACTGCATTTCCGTAATTTTGGGGAAAAAAATTAATTCTTCACAAATAGATCAAAAATTGTTCTAGATATGAAAAAATGTATCAAATGTTAATTGTAGGGTTTCTCTCAATGAAATCTTCTACGGTTTTCTGTTTATCTTTGTATCATAAAAATTGCACGAGATATGGCGGTTCGAAGTTTGCATACGCGTACTAATTATAGCTCATCCAAACCATTTGAACGCAACCCTTTTCAAAACTACGGGCTGTAATAACTTTTAACTAATTTGATCTTAAAGCGTTTGGAGTTCCCAACAATAAAAAGATTCTAGTTTGGAATACAAGGGAATTATCCTTGAAAAAACAATAGATTTTTATTTTATTTCGGAGCACGAATTTTAATGCGCAGGAACAAAGGCAGCAGCGAGCAACATCTGCCATACAGTGAAAGTAGTATAACGCTTTTTTAAGGTTTTTTTATGTACTTTAGAGAAGGTCTATTGAGTTTTCCCCAAAAAATTTCACCATTTCCAAGTTATTGAAATTTGAAATTTTTCAATTTCGGGGTTCTCGAAAAATAACCATCTTTCATCGAGCAAAAACTCAGCCCTTATTGCGTTTATAGAGGTCTTTCATAAACGAGTCTCTTTGTTTGTTTATTAACTACATTTTTGTTCTAAATGTTTTTTCCAATAAAATGAAATATTTTCAAGTTATTGGTGAAACACCGCTAAAAAACTTTCGTTTTTTCAATGAAAAATATGTAGTTTCAATCGTGAATAACTAGTAAATTATCAACTTTCCAAAAAACCTTATACAACAAAATTTGGTTCGAATTGGTCATTCTATCGACTTCCGCGTTTATTTTGATTAAAATCTTTTATCCCATCTACCCCTACGGAAAAAGCAGACTTCGGGCACAAGTCCAACTTTAAAGAAAGTTATCGATACTACATAAATCCCAATTTTCAAAGAAATCGACTTTGTTTCCCAAATTTCCACAATTTTAAGGTATTTTTACCGCTGATGACTCTAGCCTAGGCTACATACTAAAAAATTATAGTTTTCACGGCAACAATCGTTCTACAGATATCTGAAAGTTTTAAGTGGTAGGGGGGACCTACAGAAAGATCACTGTATGACCATATACAGCTAGAATGCCCTGTTTTCTTATAAACAATGTGATAAGATGTGAAAATAGATTTTTTCGTCATAAAATTTTCAGGTTGCATTTTAGAGAAAAGTGGTCAACAGGAAAGTTGTAGAGAATAAAAAAACGGTTAATTCAGTTTTTTTTTAATTTAAAATCGATAAATAAACAATTGAGTTATTAGCAAAAAACAATCAATTTTTCATTATTTTATAAATTCTAATAACTTTTGCAATAATAGTGAAAAATGAAATCTGATACACGAATTGTAAAGCATTTAGGGGTCGGTATAAGTGTGACAAATTTCAGCAAGATTGGTTTATTAGTTTACAAGAAATCTTTTTTGTTTTTCCCAGATACCCAATGTTTAGACAATTGCCCAGCAATCCTAGCCCAGCCCAGGCTGCAATCCTAGATATTTAATAAGGTGGAACAGTTTCCTTAAATGCTGAGCTATAAGTTAAGTTTGAAAAACAACTCATTTTTAATGAAACTGTTGTTAAAAAAATCATTTTAAAAGGGGGCCCATTTCTGCTTATAAACAAATTGGATTATTTTTTATTTATTGTTACACATGTTTTTATTAAATTACGTTGAAAAGGTGGTACAAAACCCTTTCGTTTAAAAAAAGGTTCCACGGCCAATAGAAGCCGAGAGAGCAACATTTAAAAAAAATATTTTTTTTTATTTATAAATATTATGAGCCGAAATTTTTACCAATTTTAAATAAAGACATAAATCTTACTACAGGATTTACAGGTTTAATATCTATTCACCTTGAAAATAGTTATAGCCCTTTAGAGTTAAAGTTTTCGCTCAAGTCCACGGTGTCGTAGTAGGACGTGCTTTTTTTATATTTCGGCTTCTAGGCAACATAGAACCTTCATTTACATATTCTGGGGTAATTCCACGAAGTACTAACATCCAACCTAGTTTCGTCGCCGTGAAAAATTAGAAAATCCCGGAAAATTCAATAGATACAATTATAAGAATTTTCTTACAATTTAAATGCTACTACTATAAAACAAACTCCTTGATCATTATATTTTTTATAAAATAATATATATTTGCAACTTAATTGTTACTCACGTTAAAATATTAAATGTAAATAAAGACAATGTGTTTTTAACATTTTTTTTCCTAAATTCGTCACAATAATTAATTTAGTACTAATATTCCTTTATTCCTAATATTACTAATATATACTAATATAATTTAACACCAACTGAGGGAGCAGGAAAGAAGCACGTTCTTCGTTTTTACCACCAATTGCAATTTTGGTTAGGTAATAAGTTAGAAACAACCACATACGGGTGGAAACAAAGGAGAGTGGGTTCGAACCCATTTATACAATGTACAATTTAATACCGGAGGATGCGATTAAACAAATAACTTGTAAATGTACTAGTGGCAGTAAAACAAGCAGATGTGGCTGCAAAAAGCACGGTTTAAATTGCACACCACTTTGCACAACTGTAATTATGATAATGAGAAAAAACAATGTCTTCATCTGGGCAAAATTGCTATCAAAGAAGGATCAAATGGTGATGATCTTGAAGATGACTTCTTGCAAGAAATCGTCCTTGAAGATGAAATAGAAGAGCCGGCAGAGAAAAAATCGGAACTTATTGAAGTAGTTGATGATATTCTGACATTTTCCAATTTTACTTGTAATGAACTGGATAATTTTGATAAAGTAATAATGGATCTTCCAATTTTCCTCGGCAATGAAAATGGGTTAGATGTTAATATATCGTCGAGTTACCCCAGAATAAAAAATGAAAGTTCTACGTTGCCTAGAAGCCGAGATATCGAGAAAAAAAAATAACGCGACCAACTACGACATCGTGTACTTAAGCGAAAACGTTAAATTTAAAGGACTATATATGTTTTAAGGCGCATATATATTAAACCTATAAATCCCGTAATAAAATTTAGGTCTTTATGTAATATTGGTGAAAATTCCTTCTCTTAATATTTATAAATAAAAAAGATATGATTTTTAAAAAATGTTGTTATCTCGGCTTCTATTGGCCATAGAACCTTTTTTTTTTAAAAAATTAAATGGTTTTTTGACCACCTTTTCAATGCAATTTATTAAACGTGTGTAACAATTGATAAAAGTTATTTAATTTGTTTATAAGCAAAAAATTAACCCCTTATTAAAATGTTTTTTTTAACAACAATTTCATTAAAAATAAGTTGATTTTCAAACTTATCTTATAGTTCGTCATTCAAGGAAACTACTCCACCTTATTAAATATGTCTAGGATTGCAGCATGGGCAAGCTCAATTATTTAAACTTTGAGTCTGAGATAAACAAATAAGATATCTCGTAAAGTAATAAACCGATCTGTCTGAAATTTTTCACACTTATAAAGACCCCTAAAGGCTTCATAATTCGTGTATTACATTTCACCTATCACTATTATTGCAAAAGTTATTAGCATTTATATAATAATGAGAAATTGATGGTTTTTGCTAATAACTCAATTGTTTAATTATCGATTTTAAATTGTAAAAACCAAATTAACCGTCTTTTTATTCTCTACAACTTTCCTGTTGACCACTTTTCTCTAAAATGTAACCGGAAAATTCTATGAGGGAAAAATCGATTTTCACACCTTAATACATTGTTTATAAAAAAAATAGGACATTCTAGTTGTGTATGGTCATACAGTGATCCAGTGACCTTTCTATAGGTCCCCCCTACAATTTAAAACTGTCAGATATCTGTAGAACAAAAAATCAGCTTTTTTGTAGTCTGGCCTACTGGACTATAACTGTAGTTTACTGGTAATCGTCAGTGTAATGCACTTTTAATTGAATATAAAGCAGTTTAATAAAATTTCATGTTATATCTGGGAAAATTGTAATTTCGATAATTTCAATCGATTGTGTTTGTAGTTAATGTCGATGATGGAATTTATTGAAATATAAACTGATTAATAAATAATCGAGCTAAGATTGGTGTAATAATTACTAAGATTTGTAACACGTGGTTATGAAAAAATGAAAGTTGTTCTATTTACCGAGGGGTACTATCCTAAAGAAGAAGGGTTGGCAATGTTTTAATTTCTAAAAAAGTCTGGACTTTATAAATGGGCCTTAAACCCATTTATAACACTAATTCGCCATATTAGAATTGTGATGTGATAGCAGGGAGTACAGAATATCTATTCTTCAATTCTATCTATTCGAATCATTCAAATTAAAGATCTAATATTTAATCTAGTTCATCTTTTATGTTGAGCAGAAAATGCTCCTCATATAATATAAATTCTGAATATAATCCTTCTTAGGGAAATTAAGGATCCAAGTGAGGATACAATACTTCATTTAAAATATGCATCTGGATAGCCAAAATATCGAGGAGATATGTATCTTAAGCCTAAGAAATGTAGAGAAAAAACATTAAGTTTACTGCAATCAAATATGATTACACATTGAATTTTAAGAAGTTTATGATTTCAATTAAGACCTGTGAATAAAGGGAATCACTGAACTAATCGTGTGTGCAACAAAATAATGAGTATCGTAATGAACAATATAAATAGATGAATTCACTAAGACTACTCTCGATATTGGATGTGTGATTAAAATACAAAACCTAATATTCATAGTGTTGAGGGGGAAAATGCTAATTTAGTTCCATGTAGAATTGCTAGCCAACTAAATACTTTAATTCCATTGGGTAGTGCAATAATTATTATTTCAGATGTAAAGTAGGCTCGTGTATCAACACCTGTATCTACTTACTATAAATATGCGATGGGTCCACACAACGAATCCTAGAAGCCTATTGTATTATAAATTATTTATAAGTTGCCAAATGATTCTTTTGTTACCACTTTCTTGTCTAAATATATTAGGAATTATACCAATTTCTTGTGGATTATAATATAAACTTCTGTATGACCAAAGAATAGAAATTGATGTTGATACAGGATTGGGCCTCTCCCTTCAGTAGGGTCAAAGAAGGATGTATTGATATTAATTACAATTAAAATTATTGTAATTGTTTCTGCAAAATTCTGTATTCTAGAACTCCCATCACATTTTTATCAGATTCATTAAAACAAACCTAATAGATACTTGAAATACATTTTCAGTCCCATTTTTAAAGTTCATCTTTCATATTTTTACTTCTAATTTCGTTCTCACTTTGCAATATTACCTACCCTTATAGATTTTTAATTAAAGTTTTCTCACTGCATTTCATTTCAATTGTTTATCGTTGATAGTTTTTTCTCGACTGCGGTATTGTTTATTTTTCCGTCGATAAGCTATTTTGAGCAAGCAAATAAATAATCGTTTACATCAAACAATTTCTTTTATTACGGGTTATCAATTGGATCAATTGTTTCCAGAGGTAAACTTTAACGCTTACAATTTAAAATCGAAATGTTTTATTTATTGTATTTGCTAATCGATTCTACAAAAAGTTTTACCCATCAATAGAGGGAAATAGTTTCTCAACATTTAATTATCTATCGTGGAATTTTCCATTTGTCTCTTTTCTAATTTATTGTTCTTTTTCATTTCATACATTTGGTAACTATGGAAATAACATAATTATAACAAAAGAAAAGGAAATAGCTATAACTATTTAAACCACACTTTATTTATCCACAATGAAACCGCCAATGAAAAGAACCCGTAAAATATTAAATGTCGGCTCAAAAGATCTGCCAGAGATCACAAACGAGAAAATGAAATCGGCACTAAAACAAATGTAAAACACTAAGTGTCATAGCGGAGATAGGATAATGACTAAATTGCATAAATTGGGTGTGTTAAAAGGACGTATTCAAAAACTATTAAAAAAATATCTTTTGTCGAAGCTGACGTACTGATATGATGGCTCGAATTTGAAGTCATAATGTTACAAAAAAAAAATGGCGATGTGGCGGAATGACAAAGATTTCTGAAAAATATTTTTAAATACAACTAAGCTTGTCGAATTGATAAATAAATTAACTCATGTACTACAACAAAACCAAATTTCAATATCCGTACTTCGAAATAATAATCCAATCATCGAATTGGAATAAATAAAATCAACTTTACTTGATGGAGGTGTATCAGTTAGACTGAAACATTACTCTCCATCCGATGCATTTAGGGAAGTGCCCTTTATGGCAATTTCAGATAAAAATGTTTCAAATAAAAAGTATAGGCATTAAACAACTAACTCGAGTTATGAGATTTGGTTCAAATCATAAAGAATAAAATGCTCATTAAGACAGTTTTAGGAAAATACATTTGAAGTAAAACTTGTGATCATTTATTATGTCAATTTAAATATAGTTTAGTGAAAAAATTCAAAACTTTTTTGAAAAAAAAAATTTGGAAAATGGAAATGTTCATTAGTGCCCTTTAGGCACTAATGAACGTTTTACACGTTTTACGCACGTTTTACAAAAAATGTTGAGTTTACAAAAAAAATTAGAAAGTAAAAATTACTTATGTATAACATACGTACTTACCAGAAAACCAAAAAATATAAAAATCGCTCGCAAAGCGCTAAAAGCACCACGATCCAAAACCTTTCCGATTTTTCCAATGGAAACCATGTCCGGCAATGGCCAGACTAGCTTCGAAACTTCAAACGATGATTTAAGAGTAAAGGCGCGTCCATAAGGAAATGTGCATCTACCTGAAAATAAAGCAGAAAGTCTATTAGAATTGAAATTAACCGAAAATTTGTAAACATTATACAATATACCTTAAGACCACTAAAATTCGCTCCCATCTCGGATGTGTGCGAAGGCGCTCTCCGATGATAATTTTCTGTAAAGGGGATAAACGTTATTAAAGAATGGACATTTGAACGACTCATTTTTGTAAAATAGACAAGTTTAGAATTACAAAATAACAAAATTTCCGTCATGAAGTGACAAAGATTGTATAATCAGATAACAAATAAAATTCTTCCTTTTTTGCAAGTAAATTGTAAAGATCTCATTATTTCCAATAAATAAGTAGATTTTACGATTCCATGTGAAATTGAAACAAATTTAACAATCTCTAAATATAACAGACCCCACAAACTCAGATTAACAGCAAAATCTTATAAACAATACAATAGAGAGGCATAAATATTTTGTTACTTGTGTTAAATTTATAAGATTCACTAATAATGATAGAAATTAATAAGATTTCAATGCAACTAGTAAATGTTTCTTTGACGAGATACTTACCAATTACCCAAGCATTCCCGAGGCCCGAATCTCACTTCTCCCCTCATGTGTGGATCCTGGAGGCACGTCTTCTTTTCCTCGCCATCCAAAATACATCAACAATCTAGGACTCCTTTAAGTGACCAAAAATTAACTCCAACCATCAAAGACTTGAACTGACGTTCCAGTATAAATTTGAATGACACACAGAATCAATGCAATTTAGAATAGATTTTTGTGCTTCCAAAATTATATCTAGGAGTCATTAGGAAGTCCAAGAGCGATACGTCAGTGGTGGGAGTAGTTTCATTCATAAAATTCACTTTCACAATCACACTCACAAAGCACTCGATTTCCGAATAATTTTCGCATGCATCTGCACGCGACTGATTCTTAACAGTAACTGTTTGGCCCTACGGAGCATTTCACAATTTATCATCTCAACACCTAATAATGCTTATCCTAACGATGATTTTATTTAAACAAGCCTTTTTGCACACTTATTGTTCTCGAACGTTCCTCAATTCGTAATATTAGATTTTTGCTTCTAGTAACACTTATACAACAGATATTTTTTGCTTGTGAATTGTCCTCGAAAGTTTGTTAATCATCGAATATTCCTAACAGCGAATTTTATCAAATTAGAGCTACAGAAAAATTAAAAAAAGGATAAGGAATAACAATGTTAGTTAACCTAAAATACGTAAAGAAATTGGACGAAATTGTCATGTGTATACAGCTACTTATTATCATAATAAATAAAATAATATCCTTAAATTATTGCAAACTAAATACTTGGACTAAAACTCCAATCTTCGTCTTGGAATAAGTAAAACAACTTTACTCAATGAAAATGTATCAGTTGGATTGAACAATTACTCTACAAGCAGACACATTCAAGGAAGTGCCCTTTAGGGCAATTTTAGATAAAAATGTTTCAAATAATAGGTATAGGCATTACAGCTAAATAAATTTAAGATTTGGAACAAACCACCAATACCGCATTAAAGAAAATTTTACAACAAAATAAAAATTCTTCGGAATAAAATGCCTTTAATAACATTTTTAGAAGAAAATTTTCGATTAAAGGTTTTATACTTTTAATATGATAATTCAATTATAAGCTGTAATAAAAACGTTCAAAGCCTTTTTCAATTTTTTTTTGAGAAAGTGGAAATATTCAATAGTGCCTTTTATGGAGGTTTTACAAAAAAAAGGTTTTAAATAGAAGTTGTAGCCAATGATTATTTCAGTTCAAAGCTAAAATTTGGTAGTAATTGGTGAAGCTGTATTAAAGAAAATTGAGAAAAACTGAAAAATCTAAAAATATTACTGGCTGGGTCATATTATATCTTTGAAAAGCTAAAACCAATCAAGAGAAATGTCAGTGGCGAGGGCCCTGAAAATGTCAAGGTTTGGTATCAATCTAAGGAACGAAATACTAAATGATGAGATCCAGAGACGAACTGAGGTTAAAAATAGAATCGACAAAAACATCGAAAAATGTTAGATTGAGACTGTGAGAAACTATACAGAGTGTAGGCAGACCTCCACTACGGTGCATGGACGATATAAAGAAAAAAGCAGGTGGGAGTGGTATAAGAAGGCTTAACTCAGGGATCAGTAGAAGGAACTAAGAAAGGTCTACTTGCAGGAATGGACGAGAAGTTGATGAAGAAGAAGAAGAGGAGGTCAGTATATTCTAATTTAAGTTTGCTGTTTTGGGCACCGCTATTATATGCTATATTTACTGGAGCTACAGGTCTGATGATGGCACGACATGCCGAAACCTCTTGCCATTTTATTACAAGTGTTAGTGTGAAATTTTTACAAGTGGAGAAGTTATATTTTTTTCTATACCTTGGATTTTAATTGTGTAAAGAGTGTTCAGTCAGTCTGGTGCTATTTAACACAAAGTTGAATTATGTGATTAGACGTACTACTCTTTTGTTTATGAAAAATTCCACGCTTGCCATTGAGAAACTTATTTCAATTTTTCTGGTATGGTGGAGGTGTTGTCATTTGTTCCCTATATTAAAGTTTATATGAGACCTACAACGCCCAATATCAGGATTATCAATTCTCTTTGATTTTTCCATATTACTTTCGGTTCTCATTTTTCATATGTAATATATTAATTTGTGGAAGGGGTTGCACTATTTCTCTTTCTTTTACTTGCTTCGCCATCATTTCGAATATCCATGGTAACATGAATGCAGATGTATCTTGCCATGCTTTAGTCGCTGCTTTGGTTGATCCATCACGTAACCAACTACCTTTAACTATAATTTGCAGGTAATTTGGTTGGCGAGTAATTGAAGAAAAGAGATAATAATTCAGTTTCAGGTAGGACGGAGGAATTTCTCGTCACTGGGGAAACTAAATAAATAAATTATATTCAAAGTGTACTGATAATAATGGAAATATTTTCAAAAGGAACTTCACTTCCTACTTTGGTAACACGAATAAATCTGTCGAATTAATTCGGGGACGCCATGTACAGTACAGATCGTACGAATAGGTATGCAAGATAGATAACATCCCCTTCGAAAATTGAATCGTTTAAATTTATCATTATTCAAATCATTCGAACGGAAATTACCGTGGATGGAGACGTGAGCGAGGCATCCACCGCTATTACATCTCCAGAATGCGGTGATTAAAAATTTGAAGTGTTCCGCCACTAACAACCCCGTGGAAAATTCGAGCAATCAACGGAAGGTTCTCTACATGCCTCCCTTTTATTTTCTCGTACTTCTCGTGTTCATGAGAGCGCTGTTAGTGTTTCCATTTAAATTTGAGATGCACGCGTACTCACAGGTGCCTAGGTGAACGTGCAATGAAATTTACGCTGCATAAGGTTTCGTAGGTAAAATAAATAGGCCATTTCGATGGAGGGATGATTATTACAAACTACTAAATTTGGGGTGTAAGGGGTGATGGCTAATAAAAGCCAACCCAAATGACAACCTCACCTGCACGTGGTGCACCCTGCTAGACAACGAACGAGGCTCTGTCGACCGAAAGACAGCCGGAATAAGCTGTCCCCCTCTTATTGACCAACAGCTTCGGGTGGAGGAGTTGATAAGAGGTAGGGCAATCTCTTGTCCTTGGATCGAGAAATCGGTTCAAAAGGCGGATGAATCAAAGATGGTCAACGGCATGAGAATGCAGAAGGCAAAGGAGAACCACTGCATTAAAGGTCTACAAGACACTCCTAGTCAATCATTATAGCTATGAATACGATAGACAATACACAGAACTATACTGATCATGGAGATCGGATGCCAAGATCCGGCAGGAGAGGGACGATACAAAATTGCAGGGCCTCTTCGGTCGTCAGCATGCGAAACCCCTGTAAAAAAGACAAATTTTATAAAATAGCAACATGGAACGCTCAAAGCATGTTTCAGTCAGGTAAGTTTGATAACATTATACAGGAAATGACACGACTACAAATAGACATACTTGGAATAAGTGACACGCAATGGCCAAACAACGGAGAGTGCGCATTTGAGGATGGCCGGTTTTACTATAGCGGGAGCGACGATGGCCAGCCACATAGATACGGAGTAGGCATATGCGTCAAGAAAGGTATTGTGGGATCAATATTGAATGTAGTGAGATACTCCGACAGAATAATAATGATACAACTAAAATCTCAAAACGGCAAGACCAACCTAATCCAAATATATGCACCTACAGCCGATAAAGCAGATCAGGAAATCGAAGAATTCTACAATGGAATCGATATACTTCTTAGGACAACAAAAAAGGCAGATACAACAATAATCCTTGGCGACTTCAATGCTAAAGTTGGAAAAGGAAAGGTTGGAGAATATGTTGGGGAATATGGTTTGGGCGATAGAAATGAGCGCGGAGACAGATTAATAGAGTTCTGTCAGCAAAATGATTTTGTAATTACAAATACATGGTATAAGCTGCCAAAAAGGCGATTGTACACCTGGACTTCACCTAGACACACTGCGCAGCATATCATCAGAAATCAAATTGACTTTGTGTTAATCAACAGGAGATACCGAAATGCTATTAAATCTGTTAAAGCATATCCAGGCGCCGATATAAAATCCGATCACAATCCAGTTGTGGCGACGTTCAGAATGCGCTTTAAAAAACTGAAGAAAAAGACATTACCCCCAAAAATAAATACAGACTTGTTGAGAGACCAAACGATCAAAATGGAAATAAAAGAAAATATAAACGAAAAAAATGAAAATTAGAATAAGCGACAACAACGTTAATGAACAATGGCAAACCATTAAAGAAGGAATACTAGAGGCCTCACAGAGTAAATTAACAGAAACAGACCGAACATTCAAACAAAAATGGATGACAAGGGAGATTCTCGAGATGATGGATGAAAGAAGAACCTACAAAGGAATAGATATACATTCCTATAAAAATATAGATCGAAGAATAAAACGCAAGATAATTGAAGCGAAAGAGCAATATATGCAAGAGAGATGTCATGAAATAGAAGAGCTGGAGAAAAAATATGACAGTTTTGGGATTCACAAAAAGATCAAAGAAATCACAGGCACAGGTAAAAAGAAGAGCTACAGTCTCATCAAAGATAAGCAAGGGAACTTAATTATGGATGTTACCCAAAAACTGCGAAGATGGGAAGAATACATTAGGGAACTGTTTGAAGACCAACGAGAAGAATTGCAAGTCCAAGAAATCAGAAAAGGTCCACCTATTACCAGGAGGGAGGTGGAATATGCTATTCAATGCACCAAAACAGGAAAAGCACCTGGCCCTGATGGTATTCCGACAGAACTGCTAAAACTTATAGAATATGACCAGCTGCAAATACTAGTAGATCTATATAACACTATATATCATACAGGGATCATCCCTACAGATTGGTTGAGATCAACCTTCGTAATGTTGCCAAAGAAAGTAAATGCAAAGGAGTGCTCTGACCACCGCACAATTAGCCTAATGTCCCACACTTTAAAGACCTTCCTCAAGATCATACATAGTCGAATATATAAAAAGCTAGAAATCGATATTAGTGAAAATCAGTTTGGATTTCGAAATGGAATGGGCACACGTGAAGCCTTATTCGCAGTGAATGTAATAATACAAAAATGTTTGGATATGAATAAGGAAATATATATGGGATTTATCGACTACGAGAAAGCGTTCGACAGGGTGAGACACGAGAAGCTAATTAATCTTTTACGAGAAAGCCAACTTGATGAGCAAGATGTTAGAATAATAAAGAATCTCTATTGGAATCAAGTTGCTGTGATCAGCTCCGAAGGAATGACATCAGAAGACATCAAAATACAACGAGGAGTGAGACAAGGATGTGTTTTATCGCCACTTCTGTTTAACTACTACTCAGAGGCCATTTTCAAAGAGGCTCTTGGGAACAGAAAAGAAGGCATAATTATAAATGGAAAGATCATTAACAACGTGCGCTACGCTGACGACACCCTAATCATAACTGACAGCATACATGACCTTCAAATAATACTTCAAGAAATCGATCGGGTCAGCAGGGAATACGGTTTAAAAATGAACTATAAGAAAACGAAATACATGGTCATAAGTAAAAATCCATCATGCCATCCTAATACCAACATCAAAGTCAATTCATTGTTGATCGAAAGAGTTAAGCAGTATCAGTATCTTGGCACGTGGATCAACGACAAACATGATCAGACTATGGAGATTAAAGTTAGAATTGAAAAGGCGAGAAATGTTTTCTTCAAAATGAAACAACTATTCACTAATCCCCACTTAAATCTCCAACTCAGACTGAGAATGATTAAATGCTACGTAATCCCAGTGCTTCTGTATGGACTGGAATCATGGACAATCAACAAAATCGCAATGAAAAAGCTCCAGTCTTTTGAAATGTGGATCTTCCGGCGGGCACTAAGAATATCATGGACAAAAAAGATTACCAATGAGGAAGTTCTACGCCGAGTAAAAAGAGAAAGAGAACTAGCGAACGTGATTAAAGCCCGAAAATTAGAATATCTCGGTCATATTATGCGTGGAGAGAGATACGGTATACTACGACTGATAATGGAGGGAAAGATCGCAGGAAAGAGATCGATAGGCAGAAGACGTATGTCCTGGCTAAGAAACCTCAGAGAATGGTTTGGATGCACATCCCTCCAACTCTTCAGAGCCGCGGCATCCAAAGTAAAAATAGCTGTAATGATAGCCAACCTCCATAAAGAGACGGCACCATAAGAAGAAGAAGACTAAATTTGAAAGATTTTACACATTTTATTAAAAGTGTAGGTATGTTCATTGAAGTTTTTAAAAAACGTAGAGAATTTATACGATTATATCAACCTCCGCTTTAAACTAAAACGACAATTGTACCTCATCGAAAATAAAGATGATACCCAAGAATTTGCCACACCAAAACCAAATAGATGTGCGTTATGTAGCAAACGAGAGAGGGTGAAAGGCGAGTTTCTGGCGCCTTAAAGCGAGAACCTATCGGCTAGGGGAATAAACCCCAACAGAAAATTCAGGCAGGTCGGAAGGCCCTGAGGTGGCAGCCCCACCATCCGACTTACCTAGCTACAGATTGGTAATCTGTACTGGGGAAATTACAAATACTCAGAAGCATCAAACTGGTAGGCCGGACGGATCAAAATCACGACGAAACAGGCAAGTCAAGGATAAACGAGCTGGAATAACGGATAGATTAAAGATAGCTACTTGGAATTGTAGAGGATTAGGAACAAAGGAAAATGAATTAAACATCGAACTGAAAAATCGTAAAATAAACATTGCCGTCATAACTGAAACAAAAAAGAAACTACGAGGAACTAAAAATCTGGACGATTACACAATGATATACAGTGGAGTAGATCAAAGCGAAAGAGCTCGCTGCGGGGTAGCTATATTAATTGATAAGAAATGGACACCTAGAATAGAAAGCTACTCATACATTAATGAACGGATAATAACAACGAGATTGAAATTTGATAGGGGCCACATTACAATTATTGGCGTTTATGCTCCAGAGGAAGGCAAAAAAGAAGAAACAAAGGAACTGTACAAAGCACTTCAAAAAATACTAAGCAAGTACAATAAAACAGACCATGTGATTTTAGGAGGCGACTTAAACGCTAGAATCGGAAATATTCCCATCCAACAAGTAGTGGGAACAAACGGTGAACAACACTTAAATGACAACAGACATGAATTGAGACACTTCGCTACTGAGAATAAATTAAAAATCACGAACACGTTTTTCAGACATAAAGATATCCATAAATACACATGGAGTGCTCGAGGATGGAGATCGATAATAGACTATATAATAGTAAATGAAAAATTACAAAATCTTGTAGAAGATACTCGAGTATACCGCGGAAGTGACATATATTCTGACCATTATCTGGTAGTTGGAACAATAAGAATATTGAGTCGCTGGAAAAAGGCAAAAAATCTAAAACCCCTAAGACAAGAAGAAGTTTATAAAGTGTATTTGCTACAAGATGAAAGTATCAGAGATCTATACCAAAGACGCCTAAATCAATATTTGGAACAACAATCTACGAAACAGGATATAAATGAAGAATGGTGCAGTTTAAGAACTTGTATTGAAAAAGCAGCTAATGAAGCTCTGGGCAAGAAAAAGAAAATAAGAAGCAGACAAGGACTACGACAATGGAATCAACAAGTGAAAAATGCAATAAATGAAAAGAAACGGGCATATCACAAGTACTTGCAAAAGAAGACAGACGAAAACAAGGAAATATACAAGGAAGCTCGGAATGAAGCAAAAAGGATTACAAGGTTGACGCATCAGCAATCATGGGAAAAATTTATTAGCCAAATTGAGAACGATTTACATGGGAGACAAACTTTTGCTTATAAGGTAATAAGACAAATGAATAAAGCAGGAAAAGATACCGCCCACTTAGAAATTATTAATGAACAACAATGGATACAACACTATGAAAACTTGTGGTATAACCCTAGCAGTTATGTTGAGGAGGATTTTGAAGAACAGACTTTATCCGGGATAGACCACATAACAATGGATGAACTTATGGAGGCAATAAAAACATTAAAAAATAGAAAAGCAACAGGATCAGACCAAATAAACATGGAACTGCTAAAATATGGAGGTCTCTTACTACATTGAAGATTGCTACATCTAATAAATCAGTGTTGGTTAAAATCCAAAATACCTGAATCCTGGCAAACAGCACAAATCATATCACTGTTTAAAAAAGGCGACCGTAACAATTGCGAAAACTATAGGGGTATCAGTCTATTAAACACAATTTATAAAATATACTCCAAAATTATCAACAATAGACTGAAAAATATTACAGAAGCCATCATAAGAGAAGAACAACACGGTTTTCGAAAAGGCAGATCTACTAACGACAATGTGTTCATTATAAAACAAATAATCGAAAAACGAAGAGAATTCAATTTAGAAACGCATATTGCTTTTATAGACTTTGAGAAAGCCTTCGACCGGGTCGATAGACATAAGTTATTTGATATTATGGAAAAAAGAGGGTATCCAAAACATCTGATTAGAGCAATTAAAAGTATGTACAGAAACACAAATATCACAATTAAAATGCAAACACATGAAACAGAACCAATAAAAAAAAACCAAGGGCTAAAACAAGGCTGTAGCGTATCACCAACTCTTTTTAATATATATATCGACAGCATCATAAGAGAGTGGGATGAAACAATACGAACAGGTATAAAAATCAATCAGCATACGCAAATAAAAACAATACTTTTTGCCGATGATCAGTTGATAATCCAAAACTCTGAAAATGATCTACAAAGAGCCATCTACAAACTATATCTAGTGTGCAAGAATTATAATATGAAAATATCAACAAAAAAGACGAAAGTTATGGCGTTTGAAGGCAATTACCCCATAAGGACAAAAATAGTACTAGACGATCATCCATTAGAGCAAGTGAGTCATTTTAATTACCTAGGGTGTTATACAAGTTTCGAGAAAGACAGAGACATAGATCATAAAATTCACAGATTTCAATATATATGTGGAACAATTCACAGAACATTAAAGAACAAGACAAGAAGCGACACTATGATGAAATTCTATAAGACAATGGCCACACCTACTCTATTATATGGATGCGAAAGCTGGGTAATGACGCAAAAAGATAACTCTAGAATCCAAGCTAGCGAAATGAGATTCCTCAGAAGAGTGAAAGGCATTACAAGACTTGATAGACAAAGAAACGAAGACGTAAGACAAGAACTAAATATCTACTCGATTAATGAGAAAATAAAAGAAAACAGAACAAAATGGAAACAACATATAACTAGAATGGATGAACATCGACTGACAAAACAAATATTAAATTATAATCCAATAGGAAAAAGGAGTTTAGGAAGTCCCATGAAAAGATGGGGCGAAGTTTGATGCCGGAACAGGCAGATAAAAATGCCTAAACCCTGGAATGAAGAAGAAGAAGAAAATTATAACTTCATAAAAATCATATTTTTTTATCGGTACGCTATTTTGCCTATTTAAAACATGCTTTGGCTTGCGTAAATCGGGCTTTTTCGCACGCGCGTGTTTTAAAGTCGCCATGGAAACGTATCAACAACGGCCATATCAACCAATAACAAAGCGTTTTTGGCCGTAGCGGGACGAGCCTATTGGTGGCACGACGTGCGACGGGCCGTCACGAAGCGTCCCGAGTGTCATTAAAATTAATTTTATTGGATATGCATTTGGTTTTGGTATAAAAAATGGTACCAATAAAAAAATCGCGTAAAGTATTCATGGATAACTGCTCTTTCAAGCACTTGCTCTATTTCGAGCACTCCGGCTACGCCGTCGTGCTCGAAAACTCGCGCGTGTTTGAAAGAGCTCAATATCCACTCATAATTTAATATACTATATTTCGAGTAAAAATATTAGATAAAACGCTTTTTAAGGAAAAAGTAAAAAATAAAGAAAAAATGGCTAAATTTTGGATTTGGGATTTTATCTATATGTAACACCCTGCGGATGTTTAAGGGATTTTTCTTTTATTTATTAGATTTTGTAACGTTAGGAAAGAAGGACCCTGCATATGAATTGACTTGAAGCGCTACGTGATTTATCCTCATTTCGTAACACAATAAGTCGGTAATTAGAACATACTAATAATATTATTTCGTAAAATGACGCCGAAACAGCTGACTTGGATGCGTTGAATTGGTAACGATATCCTAGGTCGAAAATCGGACTCTGCTTCGTAATTCTGTCAAATAAGCAAAAGCGGATAAAACACTTAAGTAATTAAGAAGGCGGACTTTATGACGTAACGCGGTTATTCATAGGTTCAGTAGAGGAATTTCGACCAATTACAATTTGGGAGGTACATTTTGATCGAATTTTTGGTACTCGGAGTAGGGGAGTCGAGGGCTCTTGGAAAGAGAAAAATTAAGAGTTAGGGAGTCGGTCACAGGCCGAACCCAGGGTCGGTCACGTGACCGCACAACCGTCCGGTTGTGATTTTGATTTGAGTGGACATCTTTGGTCGGAGACTTATGGACTATTGGAGTTTGACTCGCACCGACGATGTCAAGAGAAGGAGCTATTTCAGGTCGGGGACCTTGAGGATTATTGGAGTTTGACTCGCAAGGGCGAAGTCAAGAGAAGTAGCTATTTCAGGTCGGGGACCTTTGAGGACTATTAGAGTTTGACTCGTAAGGGCGAGTCCAGAGTAAGGAGCCATTTTCAGGTCGGGGACCTTGACGATTTTGGAGTTTGACTCTCAAGGGCGAAGTCCAGAGTAAGGAGCTATTTTCAGGTCGGGGACCTTGACGATTATTGGAGTTTGACTCGCAAGGGCGAAGTCGACGGTAAGAGTTATTTTTAGGTCGGGGACCTTGAGGATTATTAGAGTTGGATTCGCTAGGGCGAAATCACGAGTTAGGAGTTGTTTCTAAGGTATGGGGCCGTGAAGAAGGTCAGAGTTTCATTCGCGAGGGCGAAGCGAGGAGCAAAGAGTTGTTACGACAGAGTCGTAAGTATCTGGAGAGGTATAGAGTTGCTAAACGAGTCGTACTCGCTCAAGAGTGGGAGTTGTTGAGCGAGAGAGGAGATTTTGGAGTTTTCAGCGTACGCGAGGGTCGTAATCTCTCTGAAGTTTAGAGCTGTCGATCGAGGGCATCAATCTTGACAGTGTTAGAGTTGTACGCGAGAGGCGTGATTGGTGAGGTATAGTCTTACGAGATAGGGCCTTAATACTTTGAAAGTTTTAGAGTTTGTACGCCGAGCGAAAGAGGGCTGAGTACGTACCGGGCCGAGAAAAAAGTAGCCAACATATTGGGTAAGTTTTTACTACGTTGCAAGGGTTGTGTAGCCCTAAATTTTGGGGTTGATTCGACATATCGACAGTTGTGCAATCTCGATAATTTGGTTACTGTAAATTTTGGAAAAGACACTGTCCTCATATCACGTAGGGACAAGTATTTCATATACAGGGGCATCAAAGGTTTTAGGGAGATTTTACATGGCTATTTGTGTTTGATATTTTTTTTGGGTTTTGTCTGTTAACTAATTAAATTAGATTTCATTTTGTTTTGTTGAATTTTGATCTTGGGGTTTTGTTAACTTTTCTAATTTGATTGACTTAGTGAGATGAATGAATTCTTTTTCTTATTTTAACTTATTAATTTTGTTAATATAATTTTCTATTTTATTCAGTCGTTTAATTTCTTTTGAGCACGATTAAAGCGAGCATTTGCGAAGCCCCGCGCCCATGCTTCACTAAGGGACCAGTTAATTTCTGAAGATAATTAATTTCCTCAATCAATCCCACCCAAATGTAAGATCGATAACTATGCTTTGACCAGTATGTAGATATTCTACTTAAATTCATAATTTCATAATACGGGGGCCGATATTACATAAATAGAGATCAATTGAGCGTATGAAACAATAGAATATCTTGAACGCGTTAGTTCCTCATTAAATGACAGTCAATAGCCTACAGGTGTCATGTCCTGTTAATGGCATGCTAGTTCGTTTCCACGGCCTTATACTAATTCGCTCCGCCTTATTAGGTCTCTTAAGAAATGATAAAAATATCACGGAAAATAAAACAGCATTGTAGAACAGTGTAGGTATGCAGAGCATGTACTGTGATATCAAAAATTATCTTGGTTTAGGGTGGTCATGGTATAGAGAACGGTTGTTTTAGCTTAAATCATCCTTTAGAAATAATTCTGTCATTGTCGAGCTACACTGAATCATCAATAACTTTCAAATGTGTTACCTGCTTATTTAAACTGTACAATAGTAATGAAATGCAGGTTATGAAATACCTGCTGTGGGATGAGAGTCATAGTTACAAAACTGCGTAAGATTACAAAATTTTAGCACAGCGATTTGACAGATTTTGGCACTCAAAAAATTTGACATAAATTTAGCATGGCAGCTGCGATAATCATTTTAAAATCCATGACCACATTTTGACCAAGTTAATTTTTGATATCACGGTATTTGGTAATTTAGAATACCTCTTTAAAAAAATATTATATACATTGTAGACATAACCCTATAAAATGCCCTCTGCACAAATTATTTTTTTTTATAAAATAACTAGATACGTAATAAGTGACTTTTCCCTTAAAATGGTCTCCTAACACGAATGAATTTGCGATACCTATATTTTTTTGGTTAATTAACACTGTCTATTAGAACGTAGGCATCAATAGGAATATCATTTAACACTTCTAAACAATGAAAAATGTTTGGGTGACTATGGGAAAGCACGTTATTAAATTTGACCTGAAAGCTTTCGCAAGCATCTGCCATTTGTTCTAAAGTTGCACCGTTTTCGGCCCACATATGAGCTGGAAACTCGCAATCTTAAGAAATACAAATATCTACTTGATAATCAGCAAACTATTATATAGGGAATTTTCCAAGTAAAATTTTGCCGAAGTTCAATGCAAAACAGTCGCCTATTTGTTCAGGACGTAAAGGTAGAAGTTCAAAGACAAACATTGAATGTTTTCCAATATCAGTTCCTCTTGAATATTCTTTAGGAAGCCCCAGTTCTGGTTTTCTCCACCTAATGAATTCTATTATTATATACTTCATGTCACTCACTAATTTTTATAAATTATTACCATAGGTACTTGTCCCAAATGGAAATCTGCATCCTTTTAAAGAAGCAGAAGGAAACTGTTTATTAGTTAAAAAACTTCCTCTTTTACGCATTTAAAGGCGATTTCATACGTTTCCGCTTGTTTCTTAGGAAGTAAACGTCTTGAGCGGAACTTGGAATCTTCTATTACACTTGCTTACGTACTTGATAAATATTTCACCAATTAGATGTACTTACATCTTTCACTGTTAAAAAGCAGATTGTGAACTTATTTCGTTGTGCATGATTTTGTGTGTATTTTCGCAAATATCATCCACACCAAGCGTTCTTAAAGTGTTACTTAATTTTTGTCGATTTAATATATCAATATTATGGTTTTCACTATATTTAACAATACTGTTGCACCAATTAATGTTTTTAGATATGGCTTACCATAATAAGTACAAACGGTCACTGTTTTACATTACTCGAAAGTAGTTATGGAAATCGTACTTGCAATTGTTTACTACGAACGTAGTTTTCCAGGTTTCCTCTTTTCACTCAACATTTCTGATGCTTTCACATTACATCAAATTCGGACTTACGTCCCGGAGATTTATTTTTGTTTAAAATATGGCGATCAGACCTACCTACTTAAGATTTGTACCCATATATTTGCCGTTATGAACCTTGTATTTAGAAATACCAAGATACTTTCCAAATTTTCTAATATATCATTTTCGCGCAAAACTACCCTCTTAATCATAATCCTCTACAGGAAGCGACTTCCCCTATGATTTTCTTTATCTTCGGATTAATACCTGACCGCCGGAGCGAACTAGTATATATCCCATAAAACCGATGAATTTTTTAATAATCTTCCTAATGAATACTTAATATCCCACAACATGAGACTGGGATCACTGGCTCCACTGAGATAAACTTCTTGAGTATGTGTTGTGCCGATTTGTGTATGCTATATAGTTATGCGGATAAATTGAGTTTGAAAAAGCTATAAATGAGTTGTTTACTGTTTTCAGTCAGAAGGTAGCGTTCCATGAATTACAAGAGAATATTGAATATAATTGGTGCAATTAGATTTACGAGTTGGTTTCAATAGAGTGCAGATCAATCAAAGGCAAACCCACTTGTATCTTTGTACTACCAAAATATCAAATGTATCAGCAGCAAGTGAGTCTCTAGGACGGGTGGAAAATACAAAAAATCAAAATTCAGAATGGTGGTCAGAAGAGCTAGGAGAGTTAGTGGAAAACAAAAAGAGAGCCTACAAACACTGGCTGAATACACATGACAACGGAGATCGACACAGATATGTGAAGTTAAATAGGAAGGTAAAGACAATGGTAATACGGAGTAAGAACGAAATGTGGGAGAAAAAGTGTGACGAGCTAGATAGGTGTATGGGGGGAACAAGAGTTGCTCAAGCCTGGAGAACTATTAAAAATTTAAGAAAGGACGGAAGACAAACTAATAATTTACAACTGATCAGTAACAATTAGTGGACAGAATATTACAAACAGTTATTGACGGAGAACAGAGCAGAATTTATTGCACATAATATAGCAGTTGATACAACATATAATACACAAGTGCATGAGATAACGGTTGAAGAAGTAAAAGAAACACTGAAAAAGACAAAAAATGGGAAAGCAGCAGGACCTGGAAACATCCCTATTGAGTTGGTTAAATATGGCCCCGATATACTCCTTGAAATTATGACAAAAATTTTTAATAAATGTATGGTGGAAGGACAGACAATTCCAGATGACTGGAATGTAGCCTATATAAGCTCGATTTTCAAGAAAGGAGATAAGAAAATGTGTCAGAATTATCGGGGAATCAGTGTAACTAATGCAGTGGGGAGGTTGTACGGCAAGATTCTTAAAAATAGGATTGAAACTGAATTCAGTGACATAGAAGAACAAAGTGGTTTTCGAGCCGGGAGATCGTGTACGGACAATATCTTTGTCCTACAACAGCTGATTGAAAAACGAAAGGATAGGAACCTAGATACCCACCTACTATTTGTCGACTTGGAGAAGGCCTATGATACGGTCCCTATACAAAAGCTATTTGAAATCATGACGAAGATTGGCCTTAATGGGGTGTATATCCGGTCCATTTGGAATTTATATCGTAATGCCAAGAGTGCCGTAAATTGTGGAAATTCAATTTCAGAAACCTTTCCTGTAACCAAAGACCTTAAACAAGGGTGCTGTCTATCACCCACGCTATTTCGAATCTACATACAAGAAGCATTGACACAATGGAGAAGACAAGTGTCGGGCATGGGAATAGACATAAACAACGACTACCTTACTACCCTTTTCTTCGCTGACGACCAGGTTGTAGTAGCTGGTGATGAGGAGGACATGGATTTCATGTTTAGAAAATTATTAGATGCCTACAGAAAATGGGGATTAAATATAAGCTTGAAGAAAACAGAATATCTGGTTGTTGGGAATGTGGAAAGTGATCCCGAACTAGAAATCAACCAAAACATTAAAAAATGTGATGAATTCAAATATCTAGGCAGCATATATTCGAAAGAAGGAACATCCAGGAAAGACATACACCATAGGACACAGCAAGGTCGCAACAGCATCCGGATATTAAACTCCCTATTATGGTCAAATCAGATAAAGTTAAGTACAAAAATGATGATCTACCAAGCAATAGTGGAGCCTATCTTAACTTACGGGTCGGAATGTTGGCAGCTTTCGGCTAAAGACAAAAAGGATATAGAGACTGTAGAAATGGACTACCTAAGACGAGCATGCAGAGTCTCAAGGCTGGATCGTATCCCAAACGAAGACATCAGACGTCGAACAAGAAGAGTGTACACGAGTTCAGATCGAATAGAGTCCAGACAATTGATATGGTACGGACATGTTATGAGAATGACCGACGAACGCTGGCCAAAAAGAATTTTAAATTATGTTCCCCAAAGTAAAAGGAGAAGAGGAAGACCAAGCACATCCTGGATACAAGGAATTAGGCAAACAATGGCTGATCGGGCAATAAATGATGACGATTGGAAAAATAAAAAAAAGTGGCGATCGAAATGCGGGATGCGGCAAAGGCTGTAGGACCCCCGCCTATATATATATATATATATATATATATATATATATCAACCTTCACAAGCCTTTCAGGTATTTTGAACCATCCCCATGTAAATTTTAGCCATGAACCAATATTGAAATTCTCAGTAACTTATCTCATTGTCTGGTCTGAAGTACTTGTCTGAAAATTCCTCAACTCTCCCATGAAATTATGAATCGATTCTCAAATTCTCAAACACGCCATCGGCTTTTCGATTTAGGCGATACCCGACGCGGAACACCAATCAATCAATTTCGATCGTGGAGCATACGACCGTCCATGCGGGAGTATAATCGATAAGTTATTACCTGGAGAGTAATGGGATATTTTATCATCGAGACTTAATTGCAATTAGGGCTGGTTTCGTGGTTAATCAAGTAAATTTGAGTAAATGATCCAAAAATTAAATGGGAAATTATATTACAAGGAATTATTTGCAACTATGGCTGCTTTTATTGAAAATTAATTAAAACTGATATTTCTCATGGATTCACTGGTGAATTAGTAAGTTGTATCAAAGATAATTGAACATTTTGTTGGTAGACAAATGCAGGTTTGTGGAGAAAACTAGAATTTTAATATTTTTACTGAATTATTGGGAAAAACTTTTTGAAGTGAAAATGCCCTTTCACTCGCGTTGCGAACTTGCTCTGCGACGTCTCGCACTGTTTGATGTTGGATAAAATCTGTACTCATTGTTAAGAATATGTGTGTATTAACAATATATGTACATGTGTCAATGCAAATTGTTCGTTTATTTCAGACTGTTAAAATATGTAAAATAGTCGAAGAGGAGTTCAGGTTGTTTAGGAGTGTGCCGAGTTTCGCAAAAGGTTCCTTGCCCATGTCGCTAAGGATACGATAATCCCTCTTTAGAGATATTTCAGGTAGTTTTGCGGAATTCGACCCCAGCCGTTGTTTATTAGATGGTCTATAGTGGGGACTCGCTTCCAAGAAGGCCGCACGTGAACATCTGGGTTTACAAAGTAAAGAAGTGTTGAAATAAGGAGTTACTATCTCCAACAACAGACTTCTTCTCCAGCAATCCATTTCCGTAAACAACAAATTCTTTTTGCAATCTTTTTTTGTGTCCCATATTTCTGAACCGTATAATGTGATGGTTTCCACTATTGACTTGTATATTGATTTCATGGTTTTCTTTGTGAAGTATTTTTCTCATAATATCTTATTTACTGTTCCTATTATTTGTCGTTCTTTAGTAAAGGGAGGTTAGATGGACCACCTTCTACTTAAATCCAGAATATTTCTTTATTATTTAAAATACAACTTTACCAATTGGCACATAAAATAACTAAACTTTGGTACTCATTTTATAACACTTAAAAGTAAAAAATATTTAACCATAAAACTAAAAAAAATCAAATTCTGAAACCTGTCAACAGTCCATCTGTCCTACCCTAGGGAGGTGAGATGGACCATAGTGGGTAGGAGAGATGGACTTGGCTATTTTGGCATTTTTTAGTAGCTACCTGACCACATTTCTGACAAAAGTTAATAAAACTTGTGCAACTATCTTGTAACCAGCGCTTGCATGAAATGCATTCCAACCAATCCGCTTTCTTTTTTGTTTGGCGGTAATCTTCACCGCAGCCAACACACTCATTTTCTAAATCACTAAAACGTTCATCCATACCACTAGAAGAGTCATCTAATGCCATATCGCCTGCATCGTCTTCGGAAGATGAAGATTTAACTGAAAGGCTCTTTCTTATTTTTTTTTCTGTTCACCTCTTTCACTGCCAAGTTTGTGTCAGCTTTTTTCTTGCTCTGTGCTATTTTCTTTTCTTCAATAAATTCTGGTGATGTAATAACTCCAGATATTTTTTACGAGCCCGTTTTGCAGCTACAGATACGACTGGAACGGGATTAACTTCATCAAGAGCTTTTCCAGGAGTAAGATCTTCAACGGCTGTTGATTTGATAGGAGATATTTGTTGTCTTTGTATACCGGATGCGGATGTACTTGGTTGGGGTGTTTCAGGTCTTGCTTGCACATCTTCTCCAGTGCAAAGAGGATTTTGGGCCAAAAATGCATAATCAGGTATAACCAAGGGATTATAAGGCATTATTCCTGTTGACCTAAACGCAGAACTGGCATTTTGGGCAGTGGCTGACTTTCCCCAGGCTTCACCCAGTAGCTTTCCAAACTGCAATCTGTTCAGGGCTCTGTTTGGGTTATTTCTCAAGAAATTTCTGCATACATCATAAAATCTTTTAAAGATTTAAAAAAAGCACGATCCAAGGGTTGTAAATATTGAGTCATATGCTGGGGCAAACAAAATAAAATTATGTCGTTTGCTTCTGCAAATTCCAACAAATCCAGGTTGGTCGTATAAGAGGTGTGTCCGTCTACTAACAGCAATACCTTACCTTGAGGTTTTCTTGGAAGAAATTGGTTCACTAACCAATCCATAAATATGTCACGATTCACGTAAGCGGACTTTTCAGACATTTTGATTTGTGAACCTGGAGGCATGCCATTAAGCCATTCCTCCTTTTTATTTTTGCCCTTAAATATGCAGTAAGGGGGTATAAAAGTCCCTTCTGCATTACAGCATGCTACGACGCTTATCGTTTCTCCTTTCTCACCAGGGCTTATACTGGTAACACTTTTAGAGCCTTTGGCGGCTAGGACTTCACCACCTCTAGTGTTCAGCTGTAATCCTGTGTCATCAGTGTTGTAAATATGTCCAGGCTTGTCAAAAAGACTATGTTCTGTCATAACTTTTTCCAGATCCGCAAAATGGGTTTTAACGGTTTCTCTTGACATCCCAACAGATCGTGCAATTAAAGTGTTCTCAGATTTTCTGATCGAAATTTCAGGCCTTCGACGCAAAAACAGCTCCAGCCACTTCTTGCCAGCTTTGCCTGAAAATGAAACATCGAAATTTAAAAGAGACAACCTTTTTGTTATGCTAAGCAACCCATAACTTACCTTCTTTTTTGTTAAACCTATTTGGAGTTTCCAATCGTTTAGCTAAATTAAATGCCATAAGCCTAACTTCAGTTCTTGTCTGTGCAAATCCCGATTTCTGAAGTTTTTTGATATGGTCTACTATCTTTTGTTCAGAATTTGAACCGAGTAAAGCGTCAGGTCCCAGGCGATTGGTTGTTTGGAAGTTATTTGATTTTAACCGCCGTTTAAAAGTAGTTTTGGGTATTCCAAATGCTTTAGCCGCTTCATTGACGCCCATCTCGCCACTTTTGTATGCATTTACGGCATCACTTAACGATTGTGAGGTCCAACATCTCCGTTCAGGAACATGTCTTTTACGTATGTACTTATTAGGCATTGTTCTAAAATAAAAAATACCAGGTCCAACTCTCCTCCCGTGCGGTGGTCCATCTATCCTCAAGTGGGAGGATAGACGGACCACCTGGTAACAACTAAACTGTTTGACAACGTTATCTTATTTTTAGGTTAGAACGACATTAAAACATAAACCCACAGCCGCATTGACAAAGAGAACATTTTAGACTTACCTAGGTGTGTTAAAAAGACTAATTCAAATGTTTGGATTTAATTGTGACCAAGGACAAAATCAAATTTTCTTTAAAATTTTTAACATTAACGCGTAAAACAACTTGATCTCCACTGTTTTAAGGAGAACTGAACAAAACACAAACCATGCGCCGACTAATGATTGCGGTGGTGTCACGTCTTGCAAAATATCAGCGATGGTCCGTCTATCCTCCTGGTCCATCTAACCTCCCTTTACCCATATTTTTTATACTCTACTGTACTGTCCCCGTTCTTATTAATTATGACTCCCAAGTATTTCTATTTGTCATCGATTTTTAATTTTTCATTGCCTATTGGCACATCTCCGATATTGTTACTGCCCACGGTCATGTACCCTGAAATTGTGAATTTTATCGTTAAACCGGTGGGTGATAATATTCGTTCAGTTTTCTTGTTATATAAATCATCATAGTATTCGGCTACAAAAATTTGATCGTCTGCGTAAAAGAGAGTGAAAAGTACGATGTAGTTAACGCTTATACCCATTCTGCAACATTATCTCCTCCATTGCTTCAGGATTTCATTAACATTGATGTTAAATAGTGTGGGTGACCAACAAGATTGTTTTAGCTCATTGCGTTTTTATTGTCGCTATGTTATCTTCACGCATATTCATTGTTGCTCTTATTAATTTTCAAGTTACGCCTATTGACAACATTGTCTTCCACAGTTAGCTTGTAGAAACGCTGTCGTAAGGTTTCTCCAAATACATGAAGGACAAATGGGTTTCAAGATTCCTTGAAGTCCTTTTTTCGATATAAATTTTAATGGTAAGCATATTATCAACAGTTGATATTTCTCCTCTGAATCCAGCCTGCTCGTCCATCTCCTTCCCTTCTATATTTTTTTTCGATCTGGTTTCTTGAGGGCTCACGACAGGCAAGCGGAGCGGGCTAGTGAAATTAATAACACGACGTACTCTACACTGTTTCGACATTTTTCGACTTCGACGTTCCGTTCGAATGCAGCGGTGACCTTTAGGAATTAAGCCGCGTGAGAGCGACTCTTCGCGGATGAAAAAAATGCATTTTCTATTTTGCACTTTACATGCTTATTAACGCATTTTGTAACAAACAATCGCATATTTAAGCGCATGATTAATATGCGCAAATAGTAAGTTGCATTTCATTGTATAAATTGTTACGATAACTACAGTTTATTCTTGATAAAAATTAAATTTTTAGTTAACCCCAAAGGAGAACAATTTTCTTAGTAGTTCAGTGAAAACCGCATCAAAATTAGTCAATTTTTAAAGGAATTGCGTGCAAAGACGTTTTCGACTAGGACGAGAGCCCTCTTAATATTCTTGGATATAGCCAATAGAACATATGACTGCAATACCCCTATAATTTTTTGTATTAGTACGAAAACCTTTCTTATGTATAGCAGTTACGTGACATGTTTTCCACTCCTGCGGAACGTGTCACCTTTGATAAACGTTTGTCAACATTTTTCAAGTTTGTTTGATCTATGAGAGCCTTAAGAGCTCTGCAGGTATATTTCCAGGTCCTGGTGACTTTCTGTTTTTCATGCCTCTCGTTGATCGAAATTTTCATAAATCGTATTTATATTATAGGGCCATCTTGGAGTCTAAGCTACCATCGTGCTAGTTTTAACGTTTTAAAGGGATTGAACGTCGGATGTGATTTATTCAATATTTTATATAGTTTACAGGTATATAACAAATTAGTGTTTCATCAGACCATTCCGACTCACCCTGTATTTTACTTTCCATCAAAACCTTAATATTCGTTCAATAAAATCTTTAGCAGTTTATATTTTTTCCTATAGAGTTAAAAGAAAAAATCTGTTAAACATTTGGAAGTAAAAAAAAAACTCATGAGTCTCCTTTAATTGCCGTATTATAATCAAATATATTGAACCAATTTTGAAAATTACGTTTTGATCCTTTCTGGTCTTTTTTTGTATACATTAAACAATTCTATTTCTTTTCATTAAAAACGGTGACAATTTTTTAAATAATTTATATGAATTATGCATATAAATAAACTTACTGAACATTTAATAGATAATTGGATCCTTTACTTATAATTTTCTAAACTGTAGCATTCAAAATTTTTCATGTTACAAAATTTAATCTCGAAAATGTGCTCGTGAATACAATTAATTAATTAATTCAATAATATGGCAATTTATATTAAGTAAGGATGATTAACCAGCAGTGTATTAAAGCTTTCTATGCAAATAAACTTTTGCACCAATTCAGTTAATTACCTGAACTATTCCATGATATAACTTGATACCCTTAAATCAATTATGAAATATTACTTAGTCGATTGGGTTAGGTAATTGACTAATTAGGTTACATTTTTCTCTCGTTTTGAGCAATTCTCCGACGTATTTTTAAACTACACATTTTAAGTTTTTATTAAAAACAAAAACAAATTTTTGAGTTGAATAAAGTTTGATTGAAATAAAGTTTAATCAATTTACTGAATATTCAACATACAATTAAATTTCCTGTCGTTTTAATTCCTTAAACAGACCATTGTAAATTTTAAAGAACTTACAAGACAAACAACATTCACTTAATTAATTAATTAATGCAATGCATGGATTAGTTAATATTGAGGCAGGAGGACTAATTAACAATTATTAAAGTTCTTTATTCAGGTCAATTTTTATACAATGTAATTAATTAACTCAACTGTTCCAAGACATCGGCTACAACCCTTAAATTAATTATGAAACATTAGTTAATTGACCAATCTGTTAAACTTTTGGTACGTAAGAAAAACTCATGAGAGTCTCTTTCAACTGCCGTATTAAAATCAAATATTTAGAAAATGTAAACAAGTTTTGAAAAAGCGGGTAAAGGTACTGCGTTATGTCACAAGATAAAAACGGAATAGTGAAGGAAATGTGAAAATTGATCGATGGATTTGTCTCTGAACGTTCAAGTAAATCTGCATTAAGCAACATAATTATGGCTATCAATACATATCAAACACTTTAATTTACTGCATTGGAAATATTGATATTCTTTATTATTTAAAAGGCGACCAAATATAAGGAATCATGCTGAATCGAAAGAATCCAGTCACATCTTACATCTCCACATTTCATGAAACTTCGAACTCAAACAACATTAAACTTTTCACATTAAGCAATCGCGGGTATGTACCTACACATAAACACTCCAATACATCCGAACATTCCCGGCATTATGCAAATATAACCACTCTGCCCTCTTTCCCCTCCCTTTTCAATAGTATTCCTGTTGGTAATTTGACAAGACGTCGAACCGAGAACGTCTCATCCACTTTAAACTCTAAATCAAACATTTATCGTATCCGATTCACGGGTAAATAAAAGCGTCGCCGTCGACGTCGTCGTCTTCAGATGAGAAAAGGTTCTCTCTCCTACAAAAGGTTTTCGTTATTTAGATCGATGTCCGATTAGATCCGTTCGACTGTCAAAAACGACGCGCGATTAGGATAAGGATAAAAGAGGCGAAGCTTCGCTTTGAACTCGTCGCAAATTACGTTTCCAGGGGATTGATACAAAATGTCGATGTCGTTAACAAATGTTTGGGTTTAAAACTAATTTCCTCTTGTAATGATGGTACTGGATCCAATAACTTTTAGTCAGAGAATAATTCTAAATGGTACCTAAAATTATTTTTAATTTTAAGTGATATATAAGTCACACCCAGGACAAGTTTGTCTTTGTGACTGTTTTGTCAAAAATTGGTAACTGTTTCAGTTATGTCCTTTTTTGCATGTCTTTATTTTCTAAGAAATTCATTCTAAAAAATGTCTCTTTTTTCCTACTTCGTCTAATAGCTACTGGTTATCATTAGTTCCCTTAAAAACGTGTATGATTAAATATTATTTTTTTCCACGTTTTCCCCACAAATCACCAATTAGATCAACAGTAATGTTGCAAATTACGTTTAAACACGACATCGCCTTACTAAATATCACTTTCCTTTATTTATTAGTATAAAGTACACTTGCCAAATATAATTCTCATTAATAACCTTGAGTGATTCCCATTTCGTCATCTGTTGCTAAGCATTACTTGTAACTCCACTTATTTTAAGCCTAGCATGCTATAAGAGAACTTACTTACTTTACAGTGAACGAAGTGTGAAGTGGTTTCTGTAGAGAGTGGACTGTATAGACCTCTCTCATAGCTCGTGGGTGGCTGCAGAGATGAATCTTGTCTCCAGGTTGTAAAGCTGGAGATTGTAGTAGTAGTTGGAGACCTGAAGGCGTAACGTGCAGGTCTGGAGTTGAAGTTCTAGTCGTATAGAGAGATTGCGTGACGTGCTCTCCGATGTGACCTGAGGGCGTGACGTGCAGGTCTGAGGTTGAAGTTCTAGTCGTGTGGAGAGAGGGCGTGACGTACTTCTCCGGGGTTGGATCTGAGGGCGTATCGTGCAGATCCGGGTTTGAAGTTCTCGAAGGTTGAAGTTGTCGTATCTTGAAGATCTCGTAGAACTCTCAGGGCGTAACGTGAGAGCTTGTCGGTTGGGATGAAGTAAATCAAGACCAACAGCACACTTCGTTTTGAGCATACCAGGTATACTGGTTTAGTGTCCCAAATTTCAGAGCTTTTATACATCTTGTTTTACATTGGTTAAATGAGATATTATTTGTTTCCTTACAATGACCTAGCGTTGCAGAAACTGACCTTAACTGAAGCGCTTGTTATCACGTTCCGTAAACGCTTTTGTTGTGCTTACTCGGTTAATTATTGTGATTTGAACTTGAATTGTTGACGTTCGGTCTGCGTTGTTATTCGTAATAAAATAAGACGTGCTTTTTAGTTGAATTAGATATCCCAAAAACCTTGTTACCTAAACTGCGCCAGTGACTATTACCTGTTTGTAAAACAAAACGTGTTGAACAGTTCCCAAAATTATTTCACCATAAATTACACTTTCTTAACCTAAAATAATGTTGACGTTAGCGTCAACACAGTGAATATCCAGTTAATGCTAAGCCACGTCCAGTTTAAAATGAATTGCTCTCACTTGACATCTATCACCATTATTCATAGTGCAAATTCCGCTTTAAGTCACCCCTTCCGTATAACGAAGTGGATTTTCTCGGCCTGTACAAACTTTAAGAAAGTGAAACACATGACTGGATTGTAATAAGATAACTGTATAAAACTGTTATATTTCAGTTCAGAAAATCTGCCAAGCTTTTATCCAACCAATTATCACTGTCGGCGACATGAAATTTCAAAATTGTTTTTACTGCTCAGTTCAAATTGACTAAGAAGTTATAATACACCTAAGTGCGGAGAGCGGGACTTTCAATATCTATAGGATCAACTCAAGCTATCTATTCTGAGAACAATGCGTTCCGAAACGTGAACTTACTTAAATTACCAACAAAATTAGATTATTAATTAGATATAGCATTTGTCGAATTTTCCACTGAGAATTCTTTGAAAGAATGACCGCTTTCTATTGGACACTCGCAAGTTGCTTTAATCTTAGCTAGAGACCATCATACCCTTGCTTCCACTGTAAGAGGTGGGAATAACTAATTTCTTGTTTAATGTGTGAATAACTGCCTAGGATTTAGTGATGAAATAATATAAATATTTTCGAGTTTTATGTATATTTTCACGGACATCGTGACATTTTTCTGTTTCAGTTAATGTGAAGTAGTAAAGTGAATAGTGAAACTGTTGAAATCGGGCGCCCGAGCAACCTGTACCGTATTTCCAATATCTCTACTTCTCTAAATGACATCAAATTGTTAAAATAGTAATCTTGTTCATGGAGCTTTATTGCTACTGACCACGAAGAAAATGACTTTACAAACTTTCAGTGCCTTAATGTCTCCTTACTAATTTATGTCTCGCCCGGTGTTATTCATCACTTTAACTTGTTTTCCACGTTTCTTTTCATATGGCCTACTAACAGTACTACAACTTTGTACTTAACCACGTGTGTAATTATATTTATATCCTAGTTCTAAAGAATACTTCATATTTTTTTTTAAATATCTGTATTTAAAAAATATTTATCCATACATACATGATCTCCTTTGCTAGTATGCTACAGGGTTTTAATATCGAAAGATTGAGTAGTAGCAATGTCTGTTCTTTTGTATACAATATAATGAATAATTTAAACCACAAAGAGTATTTTCTGGTAAATAAAATTAGGTTTGTTTTTCGTAAAATTAATTTAAGAAATAATAATCCAATATTATTTCCTTCTGTTCCACTAAGCATCTCTCCCATCGATAACATGCTAATTGAACGCAATCTTGCCATTCTAAGGCACAAAATAGATATCTTTAATACAAGTCCCATTTAAATAAAGCATCTTATTGGATCTAAACAGGTGTGAACTTTGTGTTGTAGTTGTAGATGGGGTCCCGTTGTAGATATCGGGTCTTGTCTTATTAATGTTTATATTATTTACACATGTTTATATTATCTTGCTTGTAAGATTTGTGTATTATGTTCAACCACTAATTTATGTTAGTTTCATGTAAGCATACAGTAATGCACTCCACCCTTATTCTGTAATTACCTATGGTGCTATGGTGTTTTATAAGAGTCTAAATAAATAAATAAATAAATAATTATTGCAAATCCTGACTCAAGAATTCCTGCTATTTCTCATGTCGACTTCCATCTCTTTCTTAGCCACTTCCACCCCTTCTCTCTTAATTATAAGTGTTATTATAATATATTAATATTATTTTCTAACAAGTGTAGGGCCAAGCCTTGTTTTGAAACAAAATATTCGTTTCTATTTAATTTGTGTATTTTACAATTGCATCAATTTATAATGGGCCCAATCCAAATTCATTTAATGAGTAAAAAATATATACCTATTGCATTGATTTTAAGAAGATACGTGATTTACTCAGACGCATTGGAAAACTTGAATTTCGGTAAACATTCCCGGGAAATGGTCAGCTAATCAGGCAGTTCAGTCAGTTCGGCATTAGGCAAAATGACACTAGGTAGCATTCTTAGCACCTCATTCAGTTTCAGCAACAACTTACGCAACTAGACTGAGTGTAACCTCTGGATGCGGAGTGAGCTGACCACAATGATATCTAAGTGACACGTCAGCATTAGTTCCTGATAAAGTTAATCTACTGCATTTGGAATCTAAAAGGCGTTCATCTCCTCGCCTCTCAGCACGTCGTTACGGTTACCAAATATAAATCACCCATCCGATATTAGTAATTATTTGGTTAGGTATTAAATTCGTTCGTTAATGAACGGAACAGTTTTTCCCTTCACCATTAGAATAATGGCTTTATCGTGGTCACCTCAGGCAGTCAGTGATTCCTAAAAAACTATCTTTGGTACGGTGTTCCATTCTATCCTTGGAAATATCTGCGACGAATTAAATAGAACAGTTTAATATAAAGCCACAATAAATGAAGATATATATTTATTCGGTGCAGTGTTAACGGAATTATTATGGAAAAAATATCATACGGTAATTATGTTCTGCCGAGAATTCGGCAGGTGTCAGAGCTGTGTTCCTAGGGGAAAGTACTCGGTTACATTTTGTAATTAAAAAACCATATCAACGAGGGCATGAAGGGCAATGAACGAATGTGGAACATTGGTCTGTATGTACTCGTAAGTTGTCTGTATGTAGAATCTTGTAGCAGCGTTGAGTTGAGTGGCTACATTGCTGAGACTTATCTACAGGTTGTAAAGCTGTGGATGCTCTTGTTGAATGGAGAGAGGGCGTGACGTAATCTCAGGCGTAGACCTTAGGGCGTATCGTGTGGATCCTGTGTGTTGTTCTTTTAGACTGAAGACAAGGCGTGACGTAATCTGCAGTGTAAATTCTCAGGGAGTATCCTGAGAGTTTGTAGTTAAGGTGAAGTAAGGGCCTCCCAAAATGCAGTCGCACAAATCGGTTAGAGATCAAGGGAGACTTGCATCACAACCATACTATACACCCTTGTTTAGGGGGCATAGTTATACCAATTTATTGCCATAATTTCGGGAGCTGTTATACAAATTGATCAACTGTGCATTACTTTTTCTTTAATGTTATCTGATAACGTTCTACACTTCTATAACTGACCTCACCGAAGTGCATTCATTATCACGTTACACAAAGACGTTATTATTCATACTCTAACAATTATTAGTTATATGATCTTGACCTTATCACGTTCGTTCAATGCTACTATCCAACTTAACCAGTTGACATCGTTGTGAATATTAAATTTCGACTGGAATTCGTCATATTCAGTTCATCCAATTTTCTTGGATAGGTATTAACATCAAGAATCGAAAGAAACTTGGATAACACTGTTGACAATTTTTTTCGTTATTCTGCAACATATTCGAGATAATAGAGGTAAGTTATATATATATATATATATATATATATATATATATATATAAAAAGTTATAAAATAGTAAGCATAATTTCTACTGTACAGTAGCTTTTTTAGTTTTGAAAATTTTATTGCAAAGCGTTCAAGAGAACCGTATAAATAACATCCACTTCAACTGTCAGAGTGTTGGATTTTTTTTTCATAAAGGTAGGTATTTTCAATTTATCTCCCTAGTTCGCAATATGAACAAAATATGTAGGGCCTGGTTGAAATATTTCTTTAAAAATATGAGTGTAACATCATTACAAGAATCGTAGGGACCTCATCCAATTTGCCGAGAATAAAAAAAGCAACTTTTTATATATGTGTAACGGATTTATATTTTCAAATCTAAAATCCCTCTAACTATACGTCTTGGCGTTAGTCAGGCGATTTCTAAGTGCAATACGTCCCTGGTTAGACAAGGACCCTCTATACCAAAATGTAGACAATGCCCCATTTACTCACTATAAAATGTAAGTCTGCATCTCTTATTAAGCTACGCTTAAACTAAAGCGACCTCTTCTAGTTAAAATATTCAGACACATTCGGTTAAAGTCGATAATAAATTTACATATATTTGAACCAAATCTGCTTAATAATGACGTTTCCATTTACAGTAACCTATGCTACTATTTCCATTGAAGCTACGCCTTTTTCCCTTAAATATCTCATTTAATTTATCGTTAGTCGCCTTCAGCAAAGACTACTAATATTCGTCTCAACCTTCATTTAAAGCTCTCCACCTCTTCCTATTTAAATGCTGAATCAATCATTTTAATCTACTTTTAATTGGTCTCAATTCTATTACCATATTTCGAGGCAGTATTGTCACGTCTAGGGGCTTGATGGGTCCTGAAAGTAGTCAGTTTTGTGGTAGCATCTCAGTAGCTGGGATAGGTCAAACAGCTTAAACAAACCAACTACACTTGTTTGTAGTAACAAGCAAGTTATGTAGGGGGCTGTAAGTAATCCAATAATAATAACCTTAATTAGTGAATAGGGAGAAAGAGAGAGAGAGAGAGAGAGAGAGAGAGAGAGAGAGAGAGAGAAAGAGAGAGAGAAAGAGAGAGAGACGAAGTTACTATCTCAGGGAAGACCAAAACTATCAAGAAGTAAAACAAGAGGAACAAAATCAAAATGAGATATTATAAAAGATATCAGTGGCATACCTTACAGAAGTCTGCAGTGGGAACAGAGATACATCACGGCAGGTCAGCTGGAGCGTTATGTAGGCATCTTGGCAATGGGCAGGGGATCAATCCAATTGATCACCGATGACTGATCCCGAACGATTATTTAATGTGTAATTTACACGCATCGGTTGCATTTGATTATTTTCGTTGACGGTAGAATAACTTTCGATTTAACAACGTGTGGAAATAAGAAATTCAATCCAATTCTTAATGTAGAATAATCCACGTTTTATATAGAGACAATACTTTCATGCATACGTGACAATATAAATACACTACCTTATTTTCGTCTGTTTTGGTTTAATTAAAGTCCTTTTATCAGCATAAACACTTTATTATGATGATATTTATGTTTACAATAATTACATAGGTCTTACAGAGATAGTTGTAAATTTTAAACATTAAACGTGTCATTATAGAATTTGTATAGAATAATTTGTCTTTCCTTAAATCTCATCGTACTCGTCATTCGTCGTTTATCAAATCTCTTTTTATTATCTTTATTTAATAATAATATGTATTTGCTCACAGAATGCAATGATCACATCCAATAAGGATTAATAGGTAATAACATGATTTTAGAGTGTATTTACATGTTCGTTATGTATTCAAAAAAATCGTGCTAAACAGACATACACTTTCCCTTTATTAAATCGTTCGATAAATTTTTGTCAGTCTAATCGGATCGAAAAGAAACCTTACAGTAAACCACATTAAACGCTATAATTAATTTTACATGTAAAATTTGATACAATCATTGGACTCGACTAGAAAATGGAAAACTCAACGTCGCTCGAGATATGTGTTAGATAATGATAGCTTTACCGTATAGACAGAGGGTAAGAGTACAGTGAACGTTACAACAATAGTTGTTTGTTTCGTTTTTTTGGTCTGAGAAATCAATCTACCCCGTCTACCGTTAGTAAAGCGATAAAACAAAAGCTTGTTCCTTTTGATGATATTTCTCGAAAGATATGTACAAGTTCCATGCCAACATCTATGATGACGATATAATAAGTAACTTATTAGAATTATATATTGTCATTAGTAGTTTTCACCGATGGATATATAGATCTCAATTATCTATACACTTAAGTTAACGGTAGTATTTACAATAAGAGCTCATTTATTTTTCATTATATCACATATAAACCAGTATAAAAAGTGTTTCTTTCACATTCTTAACGTACGTAATATGTTTAATAGGTGCCTAGGTATTTACAGAAAATTCTGCTAAAAAGGAAGGAACGAGGACAGAGGGAACGTTTAATGTGCGATTTCAAAGCGCGTTCGCCGTTTCTAAGTTCCCTGCACTTAAAAACAAAGTTAGTTAGATATTATCTAATAAAACAGTTTTTAGATAAAAATAACACGATTTGCTTACTGAGTGAGAAATTCAATGGTAAACTACGCTTATTTTTTAAACTGGTTGTTTGCTCGAAATGTTATTGGTTCTTAGATGGAGTTTCCAAAAGTGGCGGAAATTTTGCAATAAACGTAGTTTACTATAACAGTTTTGTATTTCGTCGGCAAGTCGATCACAGAAATTTAAATTGAAACGCATCACCTTCGATTACTTTCAAATTAAGCTTATTAATTAATTTTCCTATTCGTTGCTTAATTTGAAATTGTAAAGATATTACTTCAGTTATTTGAAAAAGCAGGTAGATATTTCAAAAAATTTATTTTGTGCGAATTGAATTGGGCTTTCACCTGCCTCTTATACGAGCAAATTTTAATACATTCAGGCCTGCACAGTAGTACCCATCTACAACTTAATTATTTTCAGAACATCTGAAAAACGTCAGAATTATCTACTTAATCAACTAGTAGCAACAAACCAGATTTAAGTGATCGATTTGCCTCTTTGAGACACCCTAGCGGTCTCACTTTCATAATGACGTCTGCGCAAGCGTCAGCCTCACAGAACACCGAAAAATGAAAGGATAAGTCACGAAAATCAATTTTTAATTATTGTGTTTAGCTAAACGTCAAAATGGCGGTAATGCGGTCCAAAGGCGACCGAAACGTGAAAGGTAAAATGGAGTTTAGAAATTTCATAATGGCGGCGCTGAAATTAAAGTGGGGAGATCCTTAACTGGATAATTTCAAAATGGCAACGGCAGAAAAAGTGGAGATCCAGGAATATAAAATTGGTATCAGAAATATACGAAATATAAACATTAAATGTCAAATATTAGAGTATGAAATGCCAAAATGGCGGGTAGAATAACCTATTGTGGACAATTAAACTTTCCAGGATCAATCGAAATTACTTAAATTACCGCAATGAATTACCAAAATGACAGGTATAAAATGCAATGATGGAAATAAATTTGTTGCGTGCAACGTTGAATACAATCAGAAAATTGAAATAACAGAACTTTAAATTGGTAGCCGTGAACCGTAGGAATATTTACTGTGAAACGAAGTGATATCTATACCAAGAAATATCAAAATGGTAACTTTATAATTGCCAAAAGGAAACCACAAGATATTTAATATTACGTGATTTAATAAGGGATCCCACAGGTAGTAACGGTCAAAGGATTATCGGCATTCCTGGAATACGTAATTATTGCAAACGGGTGCCTGTGGTAACAATATACATTGCCCTTTACAAATACCTTTAACATTGAATTTCACCTTGCCCTTTACAAATACTTGAATTTCACATTGCCTTTTACAAATTTCCTTTACCGTTGAATTTCGCCTTGCACTTTACAAATTCTTTTACATTTCCATAAGCTCCTTAATCTCGTTGCGCCCTATTCGGCTCTTAATTTTGGTGTTCCTACTAGTAATCAGGTAGAAAATGACCGCTGCGCGCAACTCATCCCTGCCCAATTAGGAAATTTCGGAAAATTTAGGAAAATTTCGGAAAATTTAAGAAAATATCGAAATGATAATTCTAAAATAGAGCAATTTTGAGAAGTCAAGTTAAGTTACGATGAAATAACATGATTGTAACAAAGAATGGCAAAAATGGCGTTCATAAGTTTCGGAAGGTAACCTAAATCTGAATAGAAAAATATCGTTTAAGAAATATCATAATGTCAGGACTGGAATGTAAAATGTCAAAAAGTATTAACTCTGCAACTTCAAAATGTCAGCAAAGAGAGAAAAATTGAGGATCGTCAGATATAAAAATAGTGCCAGGAAATGATGAAACACAAACTATAATTGCTCAAATACTGTGGTGTGAAATAATACCACAATCGAGGGCTTAAATAATCGAGTGTGGCCAATAATGATTTCTATGGCAGACGGGGAATAGAGCAATAAACATATGGTGTAAAGAAAAACTTAAAACAATGAATTTTCAAAATGACGGCGGGGAATTGGCAGAATATTGACAGCGAAAACTAAATTGGAGAACAAGGAATGTGATATGAAGTCGCCATGGAATGCTAAAATGACAGCTAAGATCGATGACATGAAATATCCAAAAATGACAACCTTGAAACGAAAATAAACAACAATGGCAAAATTACGAAAAGAAAACTATGAAGTGAAGCAATTCTTAAAAGTAGAGCTGAGACTATTATACCTTAAATGACAATGGAACACCATAAACGTAAAAAAGAAGTTTCGATAAAGCTGATCATTTAAGGCTAACACGGAAATCCTGGAATGTCAAATTAGTGACCGTCGGATGTGAAAATGGAAACCATTAAATATCAACTAAGCAACAGTGACATGAAAAGTATTAAGGTTGTATAATCTTAACTGTTACAATGCACAATTATACAAAGAAATCCAAAGAACCATCGATACAAAAATCAAAGAAACAAAGGAAAAGTGGATAAATGAAATGTGTGACGAAATAGAAGATCTAGACAGAAAACATGATACATTCAACCTCCACAAAAAATTAAAAGAAGCCTACTACAATAACAATAAACAAAAGATGCCCATTCTAACTGACAACAAAGGAAGAATAATTACAGAAAAAAGCGAACAGATGCAAATCTGGGAAGGATTCATAGAAAAATCCTTCGCGGATAACAGACCTGAACTACAACAGACGTCGATATGGGAAGTGGAAGGACTCCCAAAGACATAGAAGTTAAACATGCGATACAGTATGCAAATAATAGGAATGCTTGCGGCCCAGATGAAATAGAGATAAATGTATTCAAACTAGTAGACGATAACAACATAAAATTACTAACACATCTCTGTACTAACATCTATGAAAGGGACGTAATACCAAGGGAATGGCTTAAATCAGAATTCGTAGCTATACCCAAGAAAGCTAACTCCCGCAATTGCGACGAATTTAGGCTCAGTAACTTGATGAGTCACTTGCTAAAAATATTCTTGAAAATCACACAGAATCGTATCTACAGAAAATGTGTACTAGACATGTGACTCTCAATTTGGGTTTAGAAAGGCCATAGAGACCAAAGATGCTCTCTTTAAAACTCAAACCATAATTCAGAAATGACTCGATCACCAGAAAAAAATATATCTATGCTCTATTGATTATCAAATGTCTTATGATAGAGTGCAACATGGAAAACTGTTGAATGAATTGCAGAAGATGAAGTTAGACGGAAAAGATCTCCGTATAATTCAAAATCTTTATAGGAACCAAGAAGCAACCTTAAAATATTCCGGCAATATCACTAAAGGCGTCCACATTCAAAGAGGTGTCCGTCAGGGCTGCGTCGTATCTCCATTGCACTTGAACTTATACTCTGAATGCATATTCAAAGATGCACTAGACGATGTTGAAATTGGCATAAAAATAAACGGTAAATATATTAATAACATTAGATATGCAGACGATACCGTACTAACTGCAGAAACTATAGAAGATTTGCTAAACATAGATAGATAGAGTTAATAATGCAAGTAGGGCAATGGGACTGACGATAAATATTCAAAAAATTAAAGTAATGGTAATTAGCACAACTGATGCAAACTGCCACATTTACCTGAATAAAACCCAACTAGAACAAGTCCACGAGTTCAGATACTTAGGAGTAATACTAAATAATAAGTGGGATCCAGATGTAGAAATAGAAACACGAATAGAACTGGCCAGGAACATGTACAACAAATGGAAGCAAATTATCTGTAATCGTAAATTGAGCTTAGACATTCGGATCTGAGTTATTAAATGCTAAGTTTGGTCTGTCCTTCCATATGGAGTTGAAGCGTGGACACTAAAATTAAATAACATGAGACGCGTAGAAGCCTTTGAAATGTGGCTCTATCGCAGAATGCTCAGAATATCATGGACACAACACATAACGAATCAAGCAGTACCTATTGAATAACCTAAACAGAGAACTAGAACTAATAACAACGATTAAGAAAAGAAATACTTCGTACCTAGGTCACATAATGAGAAATGACAAATACAACTTGCTAAGACTAATAATTGAAGGAAAGGTAGAAGGCCGGAGAGGAGTAGCCAGAAGAACAATGTCATGGCTCCGTAACATCAGAGCTTGGACAGGCATGAACGTTCAACAATTAAGAGCGGCACAGAATAGAGAAGATTTTGATATAGTGATCGCAAACCTCCAGTAATGGAGTACACCAGAAGAAGAGAAGAATCTTAACTGTTAAAGCGCTGATGAGGAGAATAGAAATAGCAACAACATAGTCCGAATAGCGACCATGATGCACTAAAATGTCACCTGTGAAATTTCAAGATGGAGGACAAAAAATTAAAATGGCGGTAACCAATACAAATTTTGTGAGCATCAAATGAAGTGCTAACATGGACATTATAAAAACTACTATGAAAAGACAAAATGGACACCAACAAATTTTCAAAAGTTAAGCAATCATAAAAGGCTCCCATGGAGTAATATATATGTTGATGTCATTATATGTCAAAATGCCAACCGTCAAGAAAAACCGTAAATTTAAAATTGCCATTCACAAAGATTAAGCTTAAAGGATGTCAAACGAAAATTTTTAATAGAAGATCGTTGACCATTAAATGTTATGCGGGGATGAAATACCAAAATGGCAATTAAGGTTTGTCAAAAAGATGACAGTGAAATACGGAGTGAGTGCTGAGATAGAAGTAATGATACATTAAAAAGTCGGAAATGCTACAACGAAAACCCGGAAAATTAAATGGTGATTTTAGGGTGACTAAGTATAAATAAATCCACAATATATCACGGTGGCAAGGTTGCCGAAATTATAAAAAATAGATGCGAAATACATTGACATGACGACAATGGAACGTTAAAACAGAATTAAAAATGGCGTTCGTGAATTCCCAAAATTGGCATAACGTCATATTAGCCAACCAATATAATTTATATTTTATTTAAATATATTTCCAAATTGCGATATATAGGTTAACATGACGACCAAAATTATAATCCTGAGTTTCTAAGACCAATGATCGTGGATATTAATACCAATTGCTTAACCAAGGACAAGTGAATTTGCAATACCGAATAACCAATAAGCCAATTGATTGGACAAAAAAAAATAATATGATTCTCACGAAGAGTTGAAATAGGCAGGATGAATGCGCAGACGTCATCGTTTCATTTCATAGAAGGGTTACGACTGAAATTAGAATTTTTACCAATGAGACGTAGTGTTTGAATTTTGAGCGATTTTGTACCAGGGAAAAATTCACTAAAATATAAAAGCGAATTTGGCCCTTGAAAATCACAAATAGAGAGTCATTGAAAAAGGTGTAAAAAAAACCGATGAATCTGGGCATGATGGATGATCCTGCATTTTGTTTGCATTTCCGTGCGATCAACATCATCAATATCCGATTTCTTAACCTCCGAACCGTGGCCGCCGTTCCAGCGTTCGCACCACAACACAAAGACTCGTTCCTGCCGTGACTTATCCTTCCGTTTCTCGGCTCAACACACTCCCCCCCTACCCGATTAAACGCAGCTCTCCTGCTGGCACCCCATCAGCGGCGTCCTCACCGTGACCACCTCCCTGTGGTACACCGAGTTCTTCGCCGGCTGCGCGAAGATCGAGGCCGACGCCTGCGCCGGGGAGGTAAGCGGCTGCGCGCCGGCCGGTCTGCGCGAGTGGTCGATCTGCGCGTAGATCGTCGGCTCGCCGGCGGCTGAGCGCAGCGTGCCGTAGACGGCCGAGTTCGCCGTGCCGGCCTTCGGGCCGTTCCGGACGACCGTTTCGAGGGAGTTCGGCCTGGCGAGAGATAGCTCGGCGTACGTCACCTCGTTCGTCTGGAAGGAGACACGAATAATGTGAAAAAGATGGCAGTGTAAGCGGAGCGAGAAGATAAAAAGGGTGCGAACGGCAATCGAAGATTTTATTGTTAATGTGTGATATGGAAAATTGGGTTGAGGTCGATCGAGATGTGGGTGAATTTAAAGAGATGTGTTTGATTTGAAATTGTCGGTGTGTTTTAAGATTAAACGTGCCACATTATTAACAAAAACAGTATAAAAAGTAGTAGCTTTTTTATGAAAAATATCTTCAAGTGTGATTTAATAAATTTAAAGGAATGTATATCTACTGTCCCCAGCCTCAACTGGAACGGAAACAAACACGTGCCAAAACACATGCCCGCTCACTAATGAACGAAGTTGCCGCTGTAGTAAAAACATATTTATTGCCCAATGGATCCGCTATTTCTTTTTGGAAGCATAGCTTTCTTATGGCGGGTTTTGCTCGAAGCGCTGAATCGGTGAGAGGTGTAAACGCCGAAAAACCGTCACGATCGCAACGGACAATTATCGCGCCGCGCTAACTGTTTAGTAGCAACCGTGTTACAATTGTTTTTTTTGCATTGTTTGCCTGCTCCATGGTGACGCTAGCTACCAATCGTTTCTACCGCGATCGGCGCGATCCAAACAATCGAAGGCGACCGTCACTTGTCTGACCGTCATTGGCGTCATTCGGAAAGGGACGTTTTGACGCAGCCGTTTAGACGCGGCCGGTTCGACGCGGCCGTTTCGACGCAGGCCCGTTTTACGCGAGCCGTTTTGACGCGAGCCGATTTGATTCGAGCCATTTTGACGCAGGGACGATTTGACGCAGGGACGTTTCTATGCGAAAAGACCTTGAAATGATTTTAGTACTATTTGCATATTTAAGGTGTCAATTCCTGTAACCAAAATAATTATTTCGTTAGTAACCTCTGGCAACAATGGCGATAACAAACGCGGTGATCTTTTGCTGGAATTCAAAACAAGGATTAGCGATAACTGCAACCCCTTACGGCAGGCCAATTGTCCGAACATAAACTCGTATTTTTAAATGAAACATTTTACTTTTAAACATTTGGATTCAATAGATTTATGTGATATAAATTAAAATATCCTAATTACAAATAGATAATTAATATGTGTTCTCCCTATTTCTCGAATTTCCTAAAGAATAAATTATCTCCCCAAAGTTACATAATACATAACTAATTAAATGTAATTGAAAGTAATATTAAAGCTGATCGTAGTTAAAAAATAATGTGCCATTTTAGGTTTGGATTCCTTGAAAAAATTATCTATAATCCTAGTATCGCTGGTTTCTAATATTTCGCGTCAAAACGGTTCGCGTCAAAACGGCTCGCGTCAAAACGGCTCGCGTCAAAACGGGCCTGCGTCGAAACGGCCGCGTCGAACCGGCCGCGTCGAAACGGCCGCGTCAAAACGTCCTAGATCCGGCGTCATTGCATTGCGCATTCACTACTTTTCTATAAATCTCCGCAATAGAGCCCCGGCGGACTACTCACAATTCGATCGACGATCGATATAAGGAAAGGAAGCCACCACACATTGCCAACCAGCAATTTGGGGACAATATAAATACGTGCTTTCTTTTGGAAGCATAGCTTTCTTATGGCGGGCTTTGCTCGAAGTGAATCGGCGAGCGGTGTTGTTGCCGAAAAACTGTTCGACCCGGACGGCCAACTATCGCGCGGCGCTAGCTGTTTATTGACAACGTGTTACAATTGTTTTTGTATTGTCGGTTGCCTTCTCCGTGGTGACGCTAGCTATCAATCGTTTTGGACACAAAATGCTTTAACTGTACAATAACAAATATTATATCAACAGAATCAGCGTCTAAAGAAGAACCTACCTGAGTGTGGCAATTACTTTATTTCGTCTATCAACCGAGATATTTCATTATAAAATTTGCGCTTAAACGTAAATAGACGTAGACATCTTGGATTCTGATCTATACTACGGTCCGGAAGGTTAGGTTTGGCTTGGATAAAAGTAAAAAGAAGAATAAATAGTACATTATATTATACTAGATTAATAAGACGGAGTATCGTTACACGAGAGTTTTAAAGTACGACGAGCGAAGCGAGGAGTGCTTTAATAGAACGAGTGTGATAATACGTCTTATTAAACGAGTGTAATATAATATTTTATCTACTTTGCTTTATTAATTCATTAAATTTTGGCTGTTCAAGTTTTCGTATTACCCTAGGGAATTTTGCGTGGGTTGGTTACACTGACGTCACTGACATAACGTTTCGTATTTGAATTTGAAAATCTAGTAGCGCTAGGACAACTTCAATAACTACTTACTTACGTGAGCGAAATGGAAGACATGAATGTAGATTCATGAAATTTTAAAAGTAATGTTTATTGAAATACTAATAATTTAACCTTGACGTCTACGCACGTCTAAGTGACAGGCTGATGTACCAATTTAACAAAACTAAAAGTTACCAAAAGTAGTGTAATAATATGCATATTATTACACTACTTTCGATGTAATAATGAGATCATTAGTAATGCTCGATTTATTTCGGAGTTGCGCTAACTGTTTGGTGGCAACTCGTGTTACAATTGTTTGTATCGTCGATTGCCTGCTCTAGGGGTGGCGATTCTGGGCTGAATCTGAGAGTAGCTAGAGCGGCGCGCGCTAGCTACCAATCGTTTCTGTACATGACGTATATATATATATTATATAAAGCTATGCTTCCCCTCCTAGTCATTCCCACAGTGCCTCATTTCGTTTTTATTTTAAAAGATACCAGTCAGTTTCTGAATAAGCAATAGAAGAAGTTCGATGGTTTTGTATATAGATAAAGGCATCTTTTCGAATGACCTCGGTAAATTCAGATTTGTTAAGTGTTCCAATTGAAACTTGTGAGAGTATAACTGAGTTATTTTGTTTACCATATACACTAAAATTCATTACATGAGTCTGATGAAAATGTAAAGCCAATCTTCTTCATCGTCGCTCTCTCATTACTGAGAATCGTGATCACTGACAACTTGTGAAGTTATTTCTCTCCAGTGGCTTCGATCCCGAGCTATATGTACGAACCGCAGAACGAACTACCGGTGGCCTTTTGGATCTGATAGGTCCATATGGTTCGTGAGCGCCCTCTAGACCTTCGCCCATCTGTGTTTCCCGAAACTCTCAGCCTCTCCAGGTTGTTTTCATCTCTTCGCACGATGCGGCTACAAAATCTCAATATGTTCGCCAGGCAGGTAAAAGAGAGTCTATTGAGGATGTTTAGTTCTCTAGGGATTGACTCGTTCGTCCTGTGCGCCGACCACGAAATTCCCAGCATGCGTCTCCAGAACCATATCTCGAAGGTATCATTTCATTTTCTGCCTGCCGCTTTAATTGTCCACGTTTCAGTTCCATATTAGAAGATGGAAAAGATCAACTGTTGAACTAGTTTTATTTTAGTGATTTTCGTAATAGATCTGTCTTTCCAAATCTTGGGTAGCCGACTCATTGCACTTTTAGCTAGTCCTATTCTCCTTCGGATGTCACTTTCACTTGAACCCGTCTTACTAATATTTGTGCCCAGGTACATGATGTGGTCAACGATTTGAAATCTTTTTAGAGCATCTGTCAATAATTGCAAAGTGTTGGAACGATCAGCTATCATAATTTTGGTTTTTTCTGCGTTTATCATAAGGCCCAGATGTTGCTCTCTTTCTCCACACGGTTTAGGAGACCTAACATTTCCTCTTCAGAAGCAGCTGTTAATGTTGTATCGTCTCCGTATCTCAGATTTGTAATTTTTTTACCCGCAGTTGAGATTCCCCCATGCCATTCGTCCAGTGCCTTATTATGTATTCTCCATAGATGTTAAAGAGATCTGGAGAGAGGATGCATCCCTGACGAACGCCCCTGCATGTTTTGAATGAGAGCGAATGCTGGTTCTCTATTCTTACCCTGGCCATGCTGTTATCGTAAAGGTTTCTTATGAGTACAATTAGATCTTCAGGCATACCCATCTCTCGAAGACTTCTCCACAGCATTTTCCAGTTAACACATCAAAAGCCATTTGGTAGTCCAAAAAGCAGATGATCATTGGGATATTGAATTCTCTCCATTTCTCTATAAGTTGTCGTAGATTGAGCACCTGTTCTCTGGTGCCTTTGCCCTTCACAAACCCTGCCCGTCGCTAGGGAATCTGTTGATCCAGATAAGTCTCCAAACGCCGCTTTAAGTAGAATCTTACTCGGATATGATATCAAAAAAATTGTACGGCAGTTGCTACACTTTGTGTTTGCACCCGTTTTATGAAGTGGTATGAATATAGAGGTTGACCAGTCTTTGAGCCAGAAACCATGCTTCGGTATTTTATCACATACATCGGTTAAGATTTTAATGCCCTGTTGATCCAAATTCTGTAATACTTCTCTCCTTATATTGTCACAGCCTGGTGATGTTCCTCTTTTCAAATGTGCAATTGCTTCCTCTACCTTTGGATGCATGATGTCAAGTTCGTGCCTTATTTCATTTATATTGAGAATTCTATCGTCTCCATCTATTGTCTGCTGTTCTTTGAAGAGTTCTGTGCAATATTCTATCAAACGTTTAATATAGCTTCGATATCCCCAACGACAGTGCCATATTCAGTTTGAATTGCATAATTGCGTGGTTTGAATTCTCTTACGAGAAGTTCGACCATTTGAAAGAGATCTTTGGTTGCATGTCGGTGCGAGTGTGATTTTATCTCTTGACATACCTATGTTGGATATGTACTTTTCTTTGTTATTACGATATCTCTTCTGAATATCTTTAGATAGGGCTCTTTAGGTCGTTTCATCGAGAAGGCATATTTTCAGTTGTTTCCTTTGTTCTATAACTTGCCATGTCTCGTCACTGATCAATGATTTGCAACCATTCCATTTCCTTGACGGCAACATTGGCTGGCAGGTTTCAGGAGACCCTCCGTAAGATATATTCATGATTCTTCGGCGTCATCCATTTATATTTGATAATACTGGTTTAATACTCTCCCTGAAAGTATCTAATTCTCCTGTTGTTACCCTATTCTGTTTGGCCGAGGGTTTACGAATATTCATAAACGTAAGTCTGAAATCGATTACTAGCAGTTGATGGTCACTACCACAGTCCGTACCTGGAAATGTTTGAGCATTACTCACAGAAGTTTTCCATCATGTGTTGACTAAGATAAAACCTATTTGATTCCTATATCTGTCACCAGGCGACTTCCACCTGTAAAGTCTGCGTGGATGATGTTTGAAATATGTGTTTATTATGGACAGTCTCCTGGTAAAGCCAAAATTTGATCCCAAAAACATTTTCAAATGACAAAATTCCATGTCATAATAATAAAAATGTCCACTGAATATTTTTGCAACGTTAAACATTTCTCCTCTATGAACTTGAACATATTTTTATTATATCTATTCAGCTCAATAATATATTTTCAGAATTACAATGAAAATTACTTCAAGTGTGCAGCTAGGAAAGTTTTTAAAATTCTAGCGCGAAATTCATGTTGTGTATAATATTCACATGTTTCCAAGATTAAAAAAAATGTTAAAACTTAACACGATAATGTGATGAAAAAAATATTTGATTATTTTCAACTTTCTTTTGATTGTTTTTAAATGAGATGTGTATAAAGATCTGACTCATATAAAGGTTTCGTTTATTGTATTTTTGAAACACTGCTCTTTTTTGGAAATTGTTGTCGCTTATGATTTGAAAAATGGCTCTCAAGTAAATAATACAATATATTTGAGCAGCCTCACATCAAGATTTATTTGGATATTATTTACCTAAATGTAAATATTGAAATAAAAATTAATAAAGCAACGTTGTTTAGAAAATGAATATTCTAAATTTAATAATAATAGATATCTGCATTTTTAACTCGCCCAAAGGTTCTGTCTATTGTAATTTTGTTTGTGGAAAGGTAAGTCGGTTATGGTTTGAAACATTGCTGCCAACTAAATAATACAAAATATAAAAGTAGGCTGAGATGATGATTTGTTGGATATTAATTAAGAGATGATAAATATTTTAATAGAAGTAAATAAAATGTTAATAATTATCAATACAACGGTCTTATATTTCACTTGTTTTCAACTGAACTTTGATATTTTCGGAATAAGTTGTGATATTTTCCCAAAAACAAATAACATTTTGTTTATTGTATTTTTGAAATCCCAATATGTTAATATCTTTGGGTAATATTGTGTCGGCTAAGGTGAAACAACATTCAACCAACTTAATAACAAAACGAATGAAAGCAGCATCAGATGATGATTTATTTAAAAACATTTAATGACGATGATTGAGCAGAGTAATTAAATAGCTACATTGGAGGTAAAAGTGAAAGCCATATTACGAAAATTGCAGTGCAAGTGGATCAGATAGAGCGTGGACATTTTGTGGCTTTTCCTTAGTAACGTTAGGATAGCAATAGTACCCACTTATTTGTTTAGATATCATTTGAAAACAATGTCAATTAGTACGCTATTCAAATGGTGGTTCCTTCACAGAAATAAAACTATTTCATTTCTTCAAAAATTTTAAAGAACCTTCTCTTTGAATATACATATAATTTAACTGCGTATGAGTTAAGAATTCTAACTTGCTCTGCCCTTTTAAGATTCTTACATTGCAGCCGCTACAGATATTCAAGCAAAATATAAAAACGCAAAAGGCTTCATATTTCATCCCAGGCTCTTAGCTTTTCCCTTGCAAAACGCAGAGTTCTTATTCATTCCCGGTTTAATTAAACGACTTACAATTAGTTATCTTACACTTTAATGAATTCAAAGGAGAGGCGCGTGCGATACAAGCAACCCCTCTCGACGTTTCGAACAGTTTTATTAAAACTCCGACGCTTTGTAATCCGTCAAAGCGTCCTTATTCCGTATAAACTGAACAATACGAAAATCTACAGAATTTCCATCCCTTGCAAATTCCGCGACTTAGTACGTAGCCCATCCAGACATGCTGCAAAGCTCGAGAAGGTGCACTTATGTAATTCGTTTTTGTCCAGACAAAAAAATTGCATAAACGAAGGCGAATAAAAGGCAGGAAAGAAATTGAGAGGGTGAGGGCGAGAGACAAAGAGGGGAGGGGGAAGGCGACACTTACGCAAATTAAAAAACGTTCGGCAGCGGCGTGTAGCGTTCCTAAAATAAATAAAAATGAACATAAACACACACTTGGAAATAACATAAGAGAAAACAAAACTGTAAGAAACTCACGAGTGTACTCTGTCACATGGACAGAATTGATTTTTACGTTATTTTCAATGGCTATAGATTTGTTTGTGCACGTAGTAATATTAAGTAGGAGCATAAAGGATAAATTATAGAAACGTAGTGCGTTCTCAGCTTGCATTTATCTAGTATAGTCCAATCATATTAGGTTGAATTTGTCGAATATCTCGGAAAATCGACATACCCATTTTAGTAACACGTAAAAACTTCTATTTTGTCATCCTAAAACTGTCCTTAAAATTCACATATAATTGGATGGCCGCAAGTTTTAAAATCGGGGGTCAAAAGTCACAAAATTCGATTTTTTCTATATTTTTTGCAAAGATCTCGTTTTCTATGGGTTTTAAGCTATTTGTAATTGTTATCAATATTGTACAGAATTAAATTCTCTACAACTTTTGTCTTTAACATTTGTTCATACCTCTAACTATTTTGGAGATAGAGAGCGGAGAGCGCGCGATCAGAGAATCATGTGAGGTCAAGTTAGTCCCGATCAAAAACTCGTAATATGAAGGTTATAAATTATCGCAAAATATATGCATTTTATGGAGAAAATTTTCAAATATAGGTTATAGAGAAATGAAAAACCTATAATTTGAGCTATGGCACATGGCACGATTAATTTTGTTAAATATTTATTGCAAAAATGTCAAAAAACCACTGAAAATGATCATTTCTTGAATATTGATTATTTACTGCAAAAATTATATGATTTACGTTTTTACTACTCTAAAAGATAGCTTTTAAAGTTCCAAATCTAAACAACTTTTATAAAAGTTAATTTGTTAATTTGTTGCTGAGATATTACTATTTGTTTATCCCAAGACGCATAATGTTTATTGCTGTTACGTCTTTTTGAATAAACATCTAGAGATGTACAAAGGCTTATTCTCTTCACAAACACCCATGTTTTCATATCCCGTTAAGAAAATATGATAGAAACAATTTTCTTCCCCTTATTTATCGCTTTAAACAACGGGCTGATTTTTTTTATAAATAAATAGACCTGGAGCCATTTTCATAACTTGCACAAATTTCTGACTTACAAATTCGGATAGCTGGATTCAAAACGGAGAATTGAAAAAAGACAACAACTTTTTTTGACCATTAGAAGCCGAGATAGGAATTTTTTTTTGAGACTGAGATAAGGATATTTTGTTCGCGCTCTGCGGATTTAAACGCTTCAATTCGGTTCTCTCAGCGCGAGCGGTTACCACTGCCATCCCCACCACTCGCACTCTCGCGTAGTTCCGAGAGTATACTATTTGGGGTTATCAAGAGAAGCATTAGAATTAAGAAATTAATGTAGCAAAAACACCAGTAGTTGCTGCCAAATTATGCATTGTAAAGGGCAGTAAATACGTTTGCGATAACATATTGATCTTTTATATTAAATGAGTCAATATGAGCATACTCTAACCAGTAGCAATTGGCACACTGAATAAAATCTGATTTTACGGAGGACATTGGAAAAGAGCCCGTTATCTCTATACAAAAGCATGGGACTTATTTCTTTGCTTATTAAGAAACGCACTGATATATTTTAAAATTAAGGTGTTCGTGTTCGTGCAGTCGCCCAAGTGAAATCGTATATGTGAATGTATGGTTATCTACAGATAAAGAATTAAAGGGTCCATTGGGTCGCAAAATTTTTTTACGACCGCGGCGCTTCGTTTGTATCTTCTTCATCTTCTATGGAGCAGCTGTTTCGGTTCTTCGGCATTTATACTCGAGAAAGCAGTGGTGTGTGTATGTGTGTGCCATTTATTTATGCTATTTGAAAGTGAATTCATTGTTACGAGTTATTATCCGTAATGATACGCGCATGGACGACGAGGCGGCATGGCATTTCTCTACTTAAAAAGCCATTAAGTGTTTTTTTTTTTTTCGTTCCAGTTGGGACTGGACGGAATATACCTATATACCTTTATTCTGCATATACTGCATAATTCAGCTTTTTTAACAATAACAATCGGTTTTTTTTCTTTTATAATGAACATTTAAAAAAATATGAATTTTTAGCTATCGAATAGGGTAAAATTTATTTCTTAATTGTTACAAATAAAAGGGCTGCGAATTTTTGAAAAAAAATCCTATCTCGGCTACTAATGGTCGAAAAAAGTTGTTGTTTACTTTCAATTCTCCAATCCAGCTATCCGAATTTGTAAGTCAGAAATTTGTGCAAGTTATGAAAATGGTTCCAGGTCTATTTATTTATAAAAAAATCACCCCATTCTTCAAAGCGATAAATAAGGGGTTGAAAATTGTTTTTATCACCCGGTACTGAATTAATGTCGTAAAACGTCAAAAAATTACTACACAACCTGGGCTATTGGTGCCAAAAACTGATATAACCAAACAAGCAAAAGGCGTGGGTAGACATGAGGAATTGTTGTTGCCCTGACACCATGCACTTACATTTGAAGAACGTCAATTCAAAGACCCTTTCCAACTGTTTAACATCTTGAAGAACTTTTACTTTTCGAATTACGTAAATCATCCTTTTGTCTGATTTCACATATAGCTTCGATATACGAATACCCCCTCAAATACTGAAATAAATTAAATATCTTTTAAACACTTATCACTATGATTCCTTTTGATTTTTTGGTAGAGAGCGTTCTTATTTTCGAATCATTAAATTTCACTTATATAACAATCTTTTACAAACACGTGCTTGGTTGCCCTATGGAACGCCACATCTCACCAATAATCGCCAATGTTTCCTTAGTTGATGAGGACATTTTCACGACAGAGGAAGGTACGATATGTAAATTTGTTCATATTACGGTTATCTTGACGAAACTCTACCCATGTTTCCAAGTGGTGAGCACATTCACTTTTTAACTCATTGACAGACTACCTACAATTTCCAATAGAAACAAAATTTAGAGTGACTTAATATGTACTGCCTCCACGATTGTTTTTTAACTTAGAAAAATTCCCACAAAATTAGAAGAAGCACATAATCATATGTATCGTTTTATATGATATATAAAATCAATTGGGTTGAATATGGACATATAGATACCCAAAAATATTATATTGGACATAACTTCCAACATCTAAAAATAAAACAAATTAATAAACAGCATCATAATGACTCTGATAAATTAAGGTCGTTAGTAACATATACAATTTGCAGAGAAATAGTTTGAGACATTAGGATTTATAATTTAAAATCAAATCACGTATGAATATGATCGATTCATTTCAATAGGCATAAACTATTGTTAATATAGTAACAATAGTGTATATTTCAGTTCAGCTGAGTTGTACTTTTTATTATAACATTATGAAGGTTATACAACACGAAGTTAATTGATTTTAACTTAACACGGAGTGTTCCACTGTTTTCAAAACAATTTTGACATACGTGTGCTAAGAATAGAATTGGTTCTTAAAACAAATACACACCTCTATGAAACTGTTTCCATAATTACTATTGAGAGCCGAAGACTGATTAAAATAAAAATATAGAAATATTAACATTACGTAATGTACAAAACAACAAAATCAATTCCATTGGTTCAATTAGTTTTGAAAAAAATATTTTAATATGTATACTATAGTTCTTCCAACCTGAGGATCATATTACGTTATGAAATAAATGTCCCCTAAAACAAACAGAAACACTTTAGTCTTACAGTAAAATAATTTAGTAGTAATAAAGCAAAAAATAGAGATTATCTTCTCGTTTCATTCCCTTATTTCTTTTAGTCAACTTCTACCTGTGAAATAATACATAATTTGGAACGGAAGAGCAAATATTCCATTTTATACCACTTCTAAAGATCCGACCCTTTGACATGTTCTGCAATGGAGTCGATTGAGGGATCGATAATTAATTAGTTGTTTCAACTAAGTTGAAAAACAACCGCAATTTTTTTTAAATGGAATATTCTGTACTGTTTCCGTCAGGGGGAAAGATATTTTTCCTTCTTTTTTTTTCCTTCTTCTTCTTCTTATATATATATATATATATATATATATATATATATATAGATATATATAGACAGAGAAAAGTGTAATTCACGGAAAAAAATCTTCTAAATGCAGACACGTCCATGGCAACATTGTCACTGTTTTATAAAACTAATGTAGTATTGAATATTATTATTTTCTCTTATAAGCAAATATCTCTATTATAATAGTTGTTTGTTAGATGACAAAGATTTCTGACAATTGTTTTGTATACAGCTAACATTATCGAAACGATATATAAATTCACTTATTATAATAAAACAGCAAAGTGTTTCAGTGTCCATACTTCCAAATAAGGATCCAATCATCGACTAGAAATAAATAAAAAAAAAATTTATTCGATGGAGATATATCAGCTAGTCTGAACAATTACTCGACAAACCGATCTTAAGGAAGTGTTCTTTAGAACATTTTCAGATAAAAATGTTTCAAGGGTATAGGTATTAAACAGCTAACGTCAGTTATGAGATTTGGTATAAATCACCAAAATTGTTTTAAAGAACATTGTACAACAAAATATAAATTCTTAAGAGTAAAATACCCTTTAGGACAGTTTTAAAAAAAATGTTTGGAATTGAAGTTATATACTTACATTCAATACCTTAATTCAAATATAAAGTTTATTTTTCGAACACAGTGAACCTTAAAATATCCAGAAATGCCAATATGTCAAAATCCGAAAATCAGGACGATTACAATACTTGCTCTTACTATATGAGAATGTAGTAAAAGTTCTCCATTGCTTTTCATGTCTTTCGAATGACTAATGATGGTTTTTGGTGAGTTATTAATTTTCAAAACCATAACTTCCAATGTAAAATGACGATTCAAAAGGCCATACCTATTTAAGGAATTGGTTCCCAAACTATTAATTGGTATTGTCGAACCACTAATTCAAAGTACTTTCTGCTAAAATAAAAAAAACCTCTAAATTTGTGTTCTGCTAAAGCGAATCTCAGCCCGTAATATTAGCTTGTAATTTTCCAATTCACTATGTATTTAGAGCTTCAGGTGGAATAATATAGGTTTCGTAGACCGCGACATTAAATCTAATTATTCTCACCTAAGTCCTACAAAATCATCATCCATATCCAAATTAGATATGTGGGAAATGTAAAATAGGTTTACTTCAATCGAATTTTCTGTATTTAGGTAGCAGTAAGGAGAGTTAAGGAGGGTTAAACACTACATAAGTCTATAAAAAGAAGTTAGTCGTATCTTGTCCAAGGGTCGCGTGCTAGGATCACGACAACACATTTCAGAGACACACTGGTATACACAACTTTTCCGAAAACAACATCCTTCAATTTTGACATCCCCAAGTTCCTGTCAGCTGCCCCTTTCAAAATTCCAGTGAACACACCTAACACCATGCCGGCCCCAACGCAGATCGCCCCGAGGCAAGAGGAGCTACAAGAAGAGCCTCTCGACGAAGACGACGCCATCTTTCTGCTCCTGATGGTCGCCCTCCTGCTGTCAATCTTCCTCCCGATCCTACTGATCAGCTATCCGGAGGTAATGCTCGACGGCGTCCTGCTGGGATCTTTCGTCGCCATGGTCCTGGTTGGTCCATCGATAATTTTATGCTGCTCTGACGCCAGGCAGATCATCAGGGAAGTATTCGGTACCAGGAAATGAGATGGGAAACGAGATAACTTTAATCGGAAGGATTTGGGGTGGATGATAAGGAATCAGCCGAAATCAGTGAGAATTATATATGAGATGTTATATTGTATGTAATTTTACATGACGATGGAAGGAAATAATGAGTACCAAGATAGATTTTGTGGTTTTATTTCACTATGCTTTGTTGGGCAGTGATATGTTGTTATGGCTGAGATTCGTTATTAGTCCAGTAAATGAAGGTAAAATCGTGGGTAAAATTCTGCATAGGGAAGAAACCGGTGGTAATTGTAGGTCTCAACTGGGAGTTTCTTGAATATTGGAAACCTAGGCTAAATTTTTTTTCTTCGATAGTTCCCAAATTAGAAAATTCATCCATATTTTAATGAATAATAGTAATTTAATCAGGTTTTTCTTGATAATGGGTCCTCAAAACCTATCGATCGGGCCCTCAGAGGTTGTTTCATTTTCTTTCTTTTCGTCCCAACAAAAAGTAAGTGCTTGTTCACATTGAGCATAAGCATAAGACCTACATAACGAATACATAAAACATAAAGTTGGGAAGTAGGCGAACAACGGTAGTGTTCACAATAAACTGACGTAAGAATTATGCTTATATCTGTTTTACGCAAGTTTTACGTCAAAACATAAAGTTGAGATAACTTCAACTTTATTTTTAAAAATTACGACAAATCTAGGAGTTTCTAGTAAATTTTGCCTTATTTTGTTTGGGGGATTTAATATTAGGTTGGTAGTAGTGTCATTGTGTTTGTTGAAGTTTAAAGCATTGTGAAAAAGTAAGGTTAACACGTTTTGAAAACTTGAGGTAAGTAAAAGGTGTATGGTAAAGGTATGGTAAGAAGGTAAATGACGTTTATTTTTGCTTTGTAGGTGATAAACCATGGATAAAACTCAAAATAAGGGGTTATGTGTCCATTTTGTAGGATATTTCTTTACCGACCCGACCGTACAAAGCGCATGCGCAGTATTAATATAAACATACAATGTTCTGTGTTCATTGTGAACAATTTTTTTGCGTAATGTAGGTTTTACGTACTATGTAGATATTATGTCTTATGTAGGTCTTATGCCGTGTTTATACAACATTTGTGTAGTCGTATTCATAATCATAGTCACAATCACAAAAGTTAAACTTTGTGTATCTTATGTACCCGTTTATACAACATGTCACAATCTCAGTCGTAAATATAAGCATTACTATTGACCTTGAGAGTTGGTAATTTTCATCTTTTAAGACTATGATTCTGACGAAAACTGAACTGCGCAGGCGTCACCTTCTTTCTGTGTCCCGCAGGTCTTAGCTTATAGTTTATTTACGACTTACGTACGTGTTCCAGGCAGATTCCAGGTTATGAACTAGTTTTACTATGGTTATATGATTATGTTATTATGACTACCCATACCTTAAAGCACTAATGCTGTGACTTTATAAAAAATAAGTGGATATTTAGGAACTAAAAATGTGTGAAACCAGCTACTAGCATTTTTTACTAATTTTTATTTTATGTTTTAACAAATTATTTATGTGCAGTCTTTATAAATTCACTTAAACAGGTGGTAAACCTCCCATATTAACAATATTTTCCTGCCAGGAATTCCATCCTTCTTTAGAAATAAAGAAATCTGCCAACTTATCCCTGTTACTGCAGCAAAACGTAAAAATAAAAAGGCTAAGTCTATTATTTTGACGTTCTTCCTACTAATGATCTTCGTTTTCCAACACCAAAGATAATTAATGAAAAAAAATTCAATTCAAAACTCACAAAACTGACAAAATTAACATACCACCAAAACAAAAACAAAAATAATAATTTGACACTTTTGAAAGATATAACACGACAGTTATGTATGACGTTATTGACAAATGACAAGCAAACTGAGTATTGATTTTATTCTTATGACTGTGATTGTGATGTTGTATAACTACCTTTTGAATATTTTCAAATTATGATTGTGATTAGGACTGTAACTATAACTATGATTATGATTACGACTATGTAAAATGTTGTGTAAACCTGCCATTATGCTTATGCTCATTGTGAACAAGCACTAACTTTGTTTATGATGATTTTGTGGTGTAAATTTAGCACTAAAAAATTATGAATCATCATATCGGTTCGCAATGCAAATCACTGGAACGCTTGCAACGTCCCCCTTCCAAAGGTTTCTTGTATTTTTTTGCCAACTTCAACTTTCTTGCCAATCAACATTCAAAACTCCGGAAATACGAAAAAATCAACATAAACGAAGTTACTTTTTATTGTGATGCAAAAGAAGGAATAAGATGCAACCTTTCTGGGCACGTTCGGTTTGTTTTGGGGACCCATTATCAAGAAAGACCCGATGAAATTACTATTATTCATCAAAATATGGAAATTTCCCCTGGGTTTCCAACATTCAAGAAAGATAAAAATGAGGCCCGAGACCCAGGATACCATAACTATGGGTTTTCCCTTTCAAGAGAATTTTAAGTAATAAAAATATGTCCATTTTTATTCGAGTTATTGGACAATTTGTCAGACAGCTCGTTGCGGGGCGGTTATCTCGAAAAGTGTAGAGTTTTCGGAAAAAGTCATAAGGACCATTTTTGTAGCTAATGAACTGTTCTTCCTTTTGTATGTAAGCAAAAATTCTCTAAATGCCATATTTTCGGAGATATTGGCGGAAGGCGGATTTTTGGAACATCAAGGCCATTTTCCACCATATCGCTGTACCCGGAGAATCGGCAAATTTCTGTATTTTGAAAGACCCCATTGAGACCTACGATTGCCCTCGGTTTCTTCCCTTTGCAGAATTTAACCTAGGTTTGTTTCTTCATTTGCTCGACTATGTGCTTTGTGTCGCAATTAAACAAAGCAAGATGGCTAAGATTCGTAGGGCCAAATTCAGAAACGCCCTACACCTACACTCAATTGTTAAGTAAAATCTGTGCTACACTCAATTTGGAATTCACAGACTTCCCTCAATTGAAATGTCCCTTAAATTGAATATCAGATTGAGTGAGATTTGAGTGGTTGAAATTCACCACTTAAAATAATTCTCAACCTTACTTTTACGAGTTTTGACTTTCATGCAGATGGTCATTAGCGTCGTTAGTGAGTTTTTTGTGCATTTCTGTTTATGTTAGATGATGTTAGCAATATGGATATTATGGCTAATGAGTTCAATGAATTTGTAGAGTTCATACAATACATTGAGGATGAATGGTATTTACCAGTGCCACGGTAAGTAAAGACAGATGCGATTAATTTCCTACCTACGATAAAATTGTATGTAGCACCCTAAGATGGAAATGCGTACCTAGGGAAAAGTATGATTTGTTCAATAAGGCAATTAATTAATTAACGCGATTTAAAATTAGGTGACGCCTGACATGCGCCTGACGGTTGCTGCCACAAAACACATGCTATATGCACAGAACACCAAATTGAACTATCACAGTCAGCAGCGAACACGACGATTTGCGATATTGCCAAACATCCTTCCCTCAAATCATTTTTAAATTGAGATGTATTTGAGTAACTTGATTTACACGTTTCTGAATTCCAAAATTGAGGAGAAGGCGCACTCACTCTCATTTTGAGATACAAATGAGTGTAGGTAGAAATGAGTTTGAGTGCCGTTTCTGAATTTGCCTCGTAATGTCGGAAAACGAATTTTGAGATTTCGTTCATTTTACTGGAACGTGTTTGTAGTGATTAGTTCGAAAATACCAATTATTTGTTTAGTAAATGATGGGTTAAAGACGTATGGCATTTTGAAACTGAAATTTTACATAGGTTATATGGTTAAGAATTCTAAATTCCCTAAAAACTCGTCAATGGACAATCGAAAGAAGTGGATAACGATAGGATCATTTTCGTATCCTGTTTTTCATTTTTGGGAAAAAATTCGTGAATTGCCACTTCTCGCTATGCCACACCTTGGCAGATCTTTCTCTCTTGTAACAATCCTCAACGGGCACTAATTTTCTATCTACAATACCTCTGAAGTCTTATATACGAAATTTTTACGAGATTTCAGGAGATATTTTCCGACAATCTATATAAAATAAACTCCTGGACAAAATTAACGCACCACACAATTAAACTTGTATAATTACAATACCGAAATTAATATTGCAATAACATTTTTATAAAAGCTTATAGTTAGGTACTGTATAGTAGCTAGTAAATGAAATTAGCAAATCAGGGCGTTATCTCTATATATATAAAAATGAAATGCTGTTCGTTTGTCTAGGCTTCAACTCGAGAACGGCTGGACGGATTTTGCTAATTTTGATCTTGAAATATTTGTGGAAGTTCAGGGAAGGTTTTTGTGGCGAGAAACATAAATAATAACTAAGGGAAATACTAAAAAAGGTACGTTTTGTAATTTTGGGGACAAATCGCCAAGGCAACCAATCATACTGTCAGTTGGTTGTCAAATAAAAAATTATTACAATCTGTCATCAGTTTGTCAGTGCGCGAAAACTTTATTCATTTTAAAATGCCAGGGAGAAAACGATCTGATTTAGGTCGTCGGAGTAATTCAAATGTGCTACGAGCTACCTCACGTGCAAATCGCACTGACGACCAGCGAGAGGCAGATAATAATAACGTTCGTATTGGGATGAGAGAATTGGGTTCAAAAGTGAATAATTATGAAGTAGAAAGGCTTAGGATGGAACGATTTAGGGCACATCTTACACAGCAGCATTTAGATCGACGGGACACCCAGTCTACAAATTCTACAAGTTCGAAAAAACGGACGCATCGAGTACTGCAGCCAGAAGAAAAACCGCCAGTGATTTCAACTCCAAAACTTCAAGAATTTCGACGCCAACACAACGGCGGGAAGTCAAGAAGACAAGCAAAGTCCTGAGTAAGTCACAGCCACTTTTTCCAGAGAACTGAGTTACAAAGTGAATAACTTCAACTACGACAAGAAAAAACAAGCAGATGAATTAATTCAAGAACAAGAAAAAATAGCTCAAGAAATCATATAACTACATAATAATTTCAACAAAGACGGAAGTGCAAGAAAAACCAAGTAATACCTACAAAAAGGATTGATCACCTAGAAGCACTAAAGCCCAAGAGAACAACGAGGCGTTCCATTAATTTGGGTTTGACGATCAGCACAATTTTATAAAATCACACTATTTCAAAAGGATGCAGGAAAACTACAAGACAATTCGACTGTACTTGACGTCACACGAGGAATATAAAACACCCAAGAAACAAGTCTATGAGTTACAAAATACAAGACCCAAAACCGGAAGTGAAGAAACCTAAACAACAGACCGAACAGGATTACCGACGAATCAAACTAAAGGCAAAAATAACAAATAAAAAAAAACTACTTAGACAAGCTGAAGAAGACATGGCAGAATCAACACCAAGTTGGTCATACACGTACTACGAGCAACAAATATCCAAAAAATGGAGCGCACTTCAAGACAAAATGAAATAGAGCGATTCCGGAGACGCAGTGTTCCTGTAAACTTGGAACGAGTAGCATTCCACTACGACCCGGAAATAGATTATTGTGCCGACCAATCCGTAACGATTGCAGAAATGACAATCATTTGTCAATATTGTAAAACGTTAAAATACAGCGGTGAATCTATTGGATTATGTTGTGCTGGTGGTAGTAAAAATGCCACAATTGTTCCAACCACAAAATCCATTATGCTCATTAGTTTCTGGGGTGGGAACGCATATTTTACAAGAAATTTTCATGCCTACTTTCGAGACAGTTTTTGATAAATTAGTTATTAAAAATTTAAAAAGATAATGTACAATTGCAGTTACGAGGCAGTTTGCGGAAGTAACTTGGAGTTTCCCTGTTTCACGCATGCGTCGCGTGTTCGCGAGTCGTACAATCATAATCTTTATATATTTACGCACCGCAAAAAAGACAAAAAATATAGTACATCAGAAAGCCTTAAATTGATTATGTGCATATCTGTGTTGCATTTAATTTAATGCAAATAAAAAAATTGTATTACGTTTTGATAATATTATTCAAAAATATATGTAGGTGATACGAAGTTCACCGGGTGATCTATAATTTTTTTTCCTTTCTTTTTTTAAACTTTACGTGGCATTGCAAAGCATGCCGGGTACGGCTTGTCTCTAATAATTTTTTATTAAAGAATTTTTTTTCTTGGAAACAATGCAAACTTGCAAACAGAAAATAAACGAAAACAATAGAATTTTCAGACTTAGAGCTGTTCTAATATCGCGTATGTCCTCCTCTACTCCTAATTACTGCTTCCATGAGTCTTGGCATACTGGAGATCAAATTTTAAACGACTTCTTGAGGAATATTTTCCCATTCCTGCATTGCTGCATCTACCAGTTGATTGCGGTTGGCAGGTGGAGGTGTACGACGTCGAATCATTTTTTTAATATCGTCCCATAGATGCTCTATTGGGTTCATGTCGGGACTCTTGGCTGGCCATTCCATGAACGGAATAGCTATAGCATTTAAATAAGCGAATAACCTGCCCAGCCACATGAGGACGAGCATTGTCCTGCATGAACAAGAAACTAGGTCCCACAATAGGACCAAATGGCATTACATGGTCAACAACAATATGTTCCAGATAATAACCCGCATTCATTGACCTACCACGTATTGGGACCTCACGTTCGAAAACTAAAGAGATTAAAAATCAGCTCTAGATTATATTGTCACAAAAAAAAAACGTTGATCCCTCAAAAATACTCGACGTAAAAATCTTAGGCTCAGCTAGCACTATAACCGGCTACAACCTCATTCTAGCCAAAATCAGGAACAAAGTATAAAGACGGCGCAGAACCCAAGCAAGTCAAATTGAAAATCTAAACATTGAATCGCTATCAAACGATTAATCAATCAGAAGATCTATAATAAAGGGCGTTGGCACTACTGACAGATGAGAGCCAGATTGGGAAGCAACATTCGTCAAAATCTCAAATTCCACAAAGAGGTTAGCAGAGCTCTGATTTATGAAAACTTCACAAGCAAGTTTAAGAGTAACTTAGAACCCGCGAATATTTTAATTGCCACCTTCGGAAATTTATAATATATGATTATTTTTTCAGGAGCATTATATTCAGAAGTTTTAGTTATTCTTTTGTTTTCTAATTTATGGAATTATAGTGGTGTATCTTTTAAGAATCGACAAGGAAGCTACTTTAATTTTATTCAAGATTCTGTCACAATGCCCAAAAAGTGTTTTCTAAAACTGTGTAAAGTTACACTGGCATACCTTTAAAGCTTTATTTATTTTTAGTCCTGGTAATTTGTAGAATATTTGTCGAATGGGTCTCATAATAAGTTTAAAAAAACACACTGCAATAAACATCTATCAAATGTTTTTTTTAATTGTTTCGTCTATTAATTGCTTTGCACATTTTTGGTTTTATTAAAAAACAATGATAATATAAATGGTATGAAAAGATGCCTCGGTATTGTATATGGATGGGTTTTTAATTTTCTACATATTATGTAGAAAATATAGATATATTTTTATACACACTTATTGTGCCTTATAAAGCTCATTTGCCACATTTTGAAAATAACAAGAAAATTTTTAGGCCTTTCGGCCTAAAGTCCCACTGAAGCTTATAATATAGAATTTCGTCATTACATCACCAAGAATCTTGTAAAGTTTCTTCTTCTTCTATCTTTGAGGGATCAGGTGTTGCCTGTTACGACACCACTCCTCATGCCACCCCTTCATAGGTCTTCCCGGAGGTCTTCTCCTTTTGGGTTTACAACCTCTAATTTGTTTGGGGTGTCTATTGTCGTTCCGTCTGTTAATGTGGCTTTTCCATTTTTCTTTATTTCGTTTAATTATTTTGTCGTTTATGGAATATATATTTAGTTCCTCTCTTATATAAATACTTCTTATTCTATCTCTTAGTGTGCAACCTCTGATTCGTGGTAGAAATTTCACTACTGCAGATTGGATTCTTGATGTATCCTTTTTCCGCATTGTCCAGTTTTCACAGCCATAAAGGAGAACGGGCACTGCCATTTCTTTTATAGAATTTCAGTGTTGTTTCGGGTCTTCCTTTATTTCTTAATGATCTGTATCATGTTCCGCATATGTATTGGTATTTGTCGAGTTTATTCGTGATGTCACTATCGTAGTTGTAGCTTACATCACATCGCAAGTAGTTACAGTGTGATACCTGCTCTATAGGCCTATTGCCAATAATTATTTACGTTCTAACGGGATACGGGATAAGGTTGTTCGATACTTTAATACTTCGATAATAATTCCGGTAGATGTCGTCAAAAGCGAATATGCAAAAAGAAAAGATAAATTGTTAAAATCCCGCTTTCGGGCCGAGCGAACCCTCACCGCAATAAAATTTATGACCATATGGTCATGATTGGATCGATCGATGTCAGAGGGTCTGTCGAGGTAGCGCCCGTTCGATGGGTGTTTCAGTTATTCTAATTTCAACAATAACTACCAAGATACTTTTACAAGCTCATAATGTTTTAATAGGCATCGTACAACACTTCATTCTCCACGTTATTAAGATGTGAAACTTTACTATTGAACGATTGAATAGGTTTTAGAATTTTTTTTTCGTATTTTATATGTTCAAAACGATATTTCCAGAAATGTAATAAGGTTTCAAACACACGTAATCTCTTAAAATCATACATTTATATTTTCTTAATCGATTGGTACAATAAACATTCAATTCTTATAATTCGATCGAGAGTTATCATTGAAATCAGTTTGCATTGTAAAGCATACGGCGTTATAGTGTATCGCACAACCTTAAAGGCCAGAACTTTAGTTTTGTTGTAGGATATTTTCATACTATTATATGTTTTACATAAATTATTTAGTTGGTGTAGTGGTCTTTGTAAGTCGTTCTCTGTTTCTTGTATAATAGCTGAGTCATCAGCCAATAGAAGAGAATTTATATATATATATATATATATATATATATTTCTTTATTGATTTTTAATCCCGGTTTAAGCTCTTTTTCCCACTCTCTCATAATATCGTCAATATAGATGTCAAAAAGAGTTGGAGATACACAGCAGCCCTGTTTGAGACCTTGGTTTGTTTGGAATGATTCTGAAACTGTTTGATGTTTAATCATCACTCGAAAGTTTTTATACAGACATTTGATTGATTCAATTAGATGGAGGGGATATCCTTTTCGTGTCAATATTTCCCCAAGCTTTTTTCGATTTAATCTGTCAAACGCCTTCTCAAAGTCTACAAAAGCTAGAGTGTTTCCTGATTAAATTCTCTACGTTTCTCTATTATTTGTTTGATGGTAAATACACTATCGTCACATGATCTTCCTTTTCGATAGCCACTCTGTTCTTCGTGTATTATTTCCTCTGTAATTGTCTTCAATCTTTCGTTTATCATCTTTGTATATAGCTTGCATGATACGTTTAATAAGTTAATACCCCTATAATTTTCACAGTTATTGCGATCACTAACTTGTGCTACTTTCCATTCTTTCGGAATTTTATACCTTTGCCAGCATTCATGGTATAGATGGAGTAGTCTTAGATATAGTAATGTGAATCCATATTTCAATAGTTCTGTATTCACACCGTCATGCCAGGTCTTGTAGTTTTCCTATTTGTTGTAATTCTTCTAATGTTATAGCGGGTCTACTTCCTGCTTTCTCCTTCGTCGTAGATTTCATCTTTGTTTGTCCATAGATTTTTAAAGTGTTCAATTCATTGATATCCTTGGATAATATTAATGTGTGCTGTAACCTTCTCTGTTTTATTTCAATGATTTATTATTTTATACCCAAAATCTTGTAAAGCTCTTGCAACTATTGGAAATAATCCCTAGATTCTCATTTAAGTCATTCTCAGATTTCCAATACTTTTGACACTAACTAAAACCTCTAAATATTTCTGTCTAACTACTCAAGTAAAAGTAAAGTGAATCTTTAATAGTTAAAAGCAGACCAAAAAGCACTTAATTAAATTGAAAAGAAGAACTCTAAAAGCATCTTGAATTAAAATAAAAAAAAGATTGATAATTAAAATGCTACAAGCAAACACAGGAGAAGTTTTGAAAAAGATTTGAAGGGATTAATAAATTATAATAACAATTTAGTAGTAAATTAAACTTTTATGTAAATCATTTAGTTATAAACCAAGGGGTCAAATGGTTCAATGATTATTACCAGTTATTATACACCTAATTACTTTATAATCAATCTTGTGTCATGTTGAGTTTTTTGGATTCTCCTGCATGTCCTCCTGATATAGCAGAAATTGTTTGTTGGCATAGAACGTAGAAACTTTTGTTAGATATGAATTCGAAATAATTAAAATGGTCTCCCACATACACTGAATTATTTACAAAATTACCGACCCTTCCCTGTAAATTACAGCAACAATGCACTTCTCCCACTAGCACGCTTGTTCCCCCTACGTCTCACCTACACCTCGGCTGGATTAGAGTCCTTAAAATTTAATAGAGCCGCTCTGGAGTTCCCCTTGATTATAAGCTTACTTGTTAGCTGATGCGAATATAACTCCCGAATTCATTAATATACTCGCTCGTACATAATTCACTTGTTTGTTTTCATTTACCGCTGCACGGTGTAAACTTTCTATAACAAATTAATTTTCAGCTACCTACCTATATTCCACGGTTCAGTGTTGTATACGTGTATGTGTGTACACGTTAGATGGAGTGCTTGTTGAGACTAATGCTAATACGCCTTAACTCTCTCGGAGAGAACCGTTAGGCGGAAAATTAATTCCGATTTGACGTGAGGCGAGGGAGAGGGGGAAAGGTTTTCAGTGGTTCCATGGGAAACTTCGACTGCGTATAAAAATTTTTAAGTCGTTCTGCTTACTTCTCACACTTAACTGAAATTGGAATCAGCCCAATGTACAGCATAACATAAAATGGAGAAGGGAATATAATTTTTGATTTTTAATCTGTTCGCTGTTATTGATAAACCTACAATATTTGCAAGAGGAGGAAATGTGCACAATCTTTAAATAAAAAGTCACATCACTCTTCTCGACAATATACATAAAATTCAAAACATCTTCCGTTAATCGAAGAAAACCCAAAATGATCCAACTACCATTAATGAAATTTATAAAAATATTTCTAAAGAAATTTTCCATTTCCATTCTTACCTCGTGTCCCCTGACGCGCCACCCGTAAGTCTCCTGACGGGGCTCGGGGGTCGAGCTGTTCGGCACCTGAGGGGAGAGCGCAGAGGGGGACGCCACCACTTCGTACTCGTTAGCGTTGGAATTCACCGATGAGTTGTTCAGCGCAGGCGTCTGCGCAGCCGAACCCAATTGATAGTCCGAGTCTGCGCGGAAGAAAAAAAAGTATAGACGAACTTGTAATGCAATATATAAGTTCGGCATTTATGTTACAATTTCACCAAATGAAAACAACCCCTCATGCTAAATAGTTAATTAATTTTTGAACAATATGCGTACTGCAAAAAAATCGCATCGAATCCGAATTTTCCGTTCGGCGGAAAATTGTTATAAACACGTCCATATTTTACGGGGCATTAATTTTGTTCGCAATTTATTGCGATAAATTTGAAAATTTCAATTAACGCGTCAGAGGCACTCAACCAGATTTAATATCCGGCGTGGTTATTCGAAACTAATAAAAGGCTTCGATGCAAAAAAACATATCAATGATAGTAATATTTCATTGGAATATAGGGTTTTGATACTCCGAAAACATCACTCGTGCGAAAAATATTTCATCTCTATTAATTATGCTCAATTTCCAATAAATTTAAATCTGTTATATATTTAAATAAATATCAAAGTATTTACATAAAACAGTAAAAAAGAAAGAAACAGAAATATATATTAGAAATAAATTTCAAAATATGTTTTAAGTGAGAGAGACAACATTACTATGACAGATCATCACATTTAACAAGGGAGTGACACATAGGCTAGAAAGTACATTTCACCAAAATCGAATCGCACACTATAAAGCTTCATGTGATAATAAAAATTTATGTTTCTTGTTAAATTAATTCTGGAGATAATGCTAAATACATGGATGGTACGAATCAAAATTTACTGACACATCATTAAAAACCAGTCTTACCACAATTCAGAAAATTTCGCGAAATATAAGAAAAATATATATTTTCACGCTATTGCATGTAAACTAGGCAAAAACTAGACAAAGTAGTACCTATTATATAAAAACGGTGATAAATAAGTCATGAACAACTATCGTCCAATAACGCTATCCTCTGCTTTTTCTAAAATTTTTGAGTACTGCTTTTTTGAGAGACCATTAAATTTTCTGAATTTTCAAAATGTCTTGGCTGGGAATCAGTTTGGTTTTCGTCCAAAACTTGGCACGAATGATGCTCTTGGTACTTTTTTGAATGAATTAATTAAACACATTGAATCAGCAAATTGCGATGTGTGTTTTTTGTGATTTAAGCAAGGCTTTTGACTGCGTAAATGATCAAACATAGTTAAATTGGAGAAGTACGGCATACGTGGTAATGCACTTAACTGGTTGTCCAGCTTCTTGAATTGTAGAAAGCAGCTTGTGGCGATTAAGAATATTAATGGTAGTTAGGCTTATTCGGATTCCTTGATTAATGAATTTAGTGTCCCACAGGGTTCCATTTTAGGGCCACTTTTATTTATTCTATACATAAATGACATCGATGAAAATCTCATTTGTGATATGTGTCTTTACGCTGATGATGCCACCGTTACAGTTGCTGGTAATAACAAAATTGCTGTTCAAAGTCTGTTGCAGAATGACAATTTACAACTGCATAATTGGTTCAATAAAAATTCCCTCCATGTCAATGTTACCATAACTAACTACGCAATATTTCATAACTATAATAACAATCGTATTACAAATGTTGATGTAACAATTGGTCAGCAATTGCTAAATAAAGTTAGTTGCAATAAATTTCTTGGCTTAATTATAGATGAAAATCTTAACTGGGAGGCTCACTGTGAAACACTCAATGGTAAATTAAACTCTACTTGTTTTTTTATTAAGGAATTTGAAAGAAGCTATCTCCATTGAACTACTGCTGTCAGTCTACCATGCACCAGTATCGTCAAGGCTGAGGTACGGAGTTTGTTTCTGGGGAGCCTCTCCAGCTGCCAACACGGTATTTATATGTCAGAAGAGAATAGTCCGCTGTATAGCTGGTTTATCACAGAGTACCTCCTGTAAGGATGCATTCCGGAGGTTAAGAATTCTCACTATACCTTGCATTGCAATAATCGAGCTAGCTACTATGACCTTTAAAAATCAAAATGTAACTTTAAACAATAATGATATTCATCAGTATTTCACTCGTAATAATAACAAGTGTAGGGTTCCTAATTTTAAATATAGGATTGGTCTACAGTCACATGTTTGTTCTGTTATAATGATTAATAATCGTCTGAGTTTGTAATGTATGTAATTGTATGTAATTCTTAATTTTAAGATCCTGTGTTTTCCTTTTTTTTGTACTTTTGACCTTTTCCATGATGTTCTTTGTACATTCGTTCGGAAATATAGTATAGTATATATACTACAATATATATATATATATATAGTATAGTGTAGGGCCCATAGTATATGTCATGCATTATGATCTATATTATTTGAAACCAGAATAGTACCTAATCCCCTAATCCCAATATTGCCCTACGGGATTGTTACGTTACGTTTTATATTTCCTCAAATTAGCCGACGAATTTAATTACTTAAATATGACTCCTCGGTAGTTATTTTAAACAAGTCCAAATCTCAAGGCAACGTTGTGCAATAGCCTCTATCCCACTTGGCTTTGTCAAAACCTGACTCGAGAATGTGTGCGATTCTAGTCGAATGTTTGTTTATTTATGAGGACGTGTGGTAACGTTTACTTGTTGAGTTATAAGCGTCACGATATCTGGGATTGTTTAACGACAAGACTATGATAGGTAAGAATTTGGGATTTTGGTAGATCAATGTTGTATGTTTGGGTCATAAACTGATGAAGTTTGAATGATATTCTCCAGTTAGTGTAGCTGCTATCACACCATAGGCAAAATGCAAAACGCTCAAATCTGTCTCACTTTGGCATTGGAATTTTTATTATCTACATCCGTTTTGGGAATAACTAAAGCAGAAGATAAGCGGCGTACGTGACTGACGCGGTCTTCTGGTGGGAGAGTAGAAATTGCAAAAGTGGGGTGTTAAGAAAGCTCGTATAGGTCAAGAGTTAAGAAAGAGAAGGGTTTAAGTTCAACGATAGGCTGAAATGTCACGAACGGACAGAGGAAGGAACTTCTCCATTGGAGATGAGACTGGGAGAAGGATTTTCAAGTGGGACTCCGAGGAGTCGAGACCGAGGGCGTTAAGTGTGAATGGTGTGAAGTTTTTGTAAAGCTTAAGCTGAGGTCTCTGTAATTTGGGGAGGCCTAAGCTGAGTATAAGTGAGTGAGCTTGTACAGGTCTCCATAATTGGAGGACGCCCAACTTTATTAATTCAGACCGATTCATTAGTTCGCGGTTCGGCTTTAGTTAGTCGGCAATTAGTTAGTTTCGGCAAAGACAATACGGTTTTTACAACAACCGTATTTGTCTTTGGTTTCGGCGAAGACCGTAGGGTGCGAGAGGATCGCATCCCTTTAGCCTGGTGGCCAGATCTTCGCCGAGTGCAACCCTTAGGCCCTGGAGGCCTACTTTCGTCATGGCAGCCTTCAACTCGCTGTTTGGCGGCGACCGCCTACTTCAGATGATTCTCCGAGCCTGGTAGCGGATTGCGGATTTCTTCGGTGCGACCTATGTTTCAGTTGGCTATCTCAATTGAGGCAACCCTCCGAGCCTGGCTCCCTGTGTCTTGGATCAACCCTCCGCGTCTGGACGGCGTGAGCCGTCCTTAGTGAAGTGTTTAGGTGCGAGTTGTAACTAAAAAGGTGTTTATTGAGAGCTCTCTGATGATTCTTTACACCAAGCTAACAAAACTTTTTTGGTATGTATCTATGTTGACGCTAACGTCAACATTATTTTAGGTTAAGAAATTGTAATTTATGGTGAACTAATTTTGGGAAGTTTTCAACACGTTTTGTTTTACAAACAGATAATAATCACTGACGCAGCGTAGGTACCAAGGTTTTGGGATATCTAAATCAACTAAAAGCACGTCTTATTTTACTACGAAGAATAACAACGCAGACCGAACGGCAACAACTCAAGTTCAAATCACAATAATTAACCGAGTAAGCATAACAAAAGCGTTTACGGAACGTGATAACAAGCGCTCTAGTTAAGGTCAGTTTCTGCAACGCTAGGTCATTGTAAAAAAACAAATAATATCTCATTTAACCAATGTAAAACAAGATGTGTAAAAGCTCTGAAATTTTGGACAATAAACCAGTATACGATATATGCTCAAAACGACGTGTGTTGTTGGTTTTAATTTACTTCACCCTAACCTACAAGCTCTCATGTTATGCCCTGATAGTTCTACGAGATCTTCAAGATACTCCAACTTTCAACTCCAAGAACTTCAACCCGGACCTGCACGTTACGCCCTCAGGTCCACATCGGAGAGCACGATACGGCCTCTGTCCAAACGACTAGAGCTTCAACCCCGGATCTGCACGATACGCCCTCAGATCCAAACCCGGAGAAATACGTCACGCCCTCTCTCCACACAACGAGAACTTCAACTTCAAGAACTTCAAGAGATCACGTCACGCCCTGATCTCCAACTACTACTATAATCTCCAGCCTTACAACCTGGAGACAAAATTCATCTCCGCAACCGCCCACGAGCTACGAGAGAGAGAGATCTATACAGTCCATTCTCTACAGAGGCCACTTCACACTTTCGTACAATCTATGATCTGTGTATATCTGTTTGTAAGAATCGATTTTTTACTCTGTCATTGGAATTTTGGTATTTGGTCTTTGTAAATGTGTTGATATGCATTTGCATTGTGAATTATGTGTATTTGCTCTAAGCAGATTCTTTATTTGTATTTGTCATTGGGAATTGATTGTCTGTGTCCTTTGTAGATTATTCATATTTGTATTTGTTATGAATTTCTTATGTACTTGTTAGTTTGGATTTGCCACCAATTAAACCATTTCATAATTTAATGCATTTATTTTCGTCCACGACCCATTAAAGAGATTCTTACAGCTAGCCTTTTAGCTTAGCTTACAGCTAAAGTATTTTGCTCTCCTTGTTTGTTTTACTTTTATAATGACGAGAGATTTCAAGTCGTTTCAGGATTGTTATAATGAGAGGATGGTGCAGTCCCTGGCCAAGTAGTAAAAAAATTTGTTACCAAAGAATTCAGTTATTCATTTCTTATTATTTAATTCCCTTGTGTGAAAAATAAAAATGACAGTATGTATGACAAATGACACCACTTAACTTAACCAAATTACAGTGAAACCTCTATAATACGGACACCCCGGGGGGAGCAAAAATTTTGTCCAGATTAGGGACGTATCCACATTAGGGAGTTAAACATGAATATAGATAAGAATTTGCTTGAAATGGTTTTGCACAAATAATTACTTTTTTAGAAGTACCTATATAAACAAAGAAACCCTTGAAAAAAAAATTTTTATTTCACATGTATTTCATCATATACATAATACATATATAGGTACATACTATGTACTCTATGTGTATATTATGTAATACATAATTTAATATTTATATATGTACCTATATAACAATAATAATTGTATATGTAATTAACAGCTGCTGATTACTGAAAAACATTCTTAATTTTTAATTGTTTTTTGGACACGCAATGTGCTCTTCTAAATGAAGTTGAAAATTGTTAATCAAAGTCTATCCTTCGCCGTAATTTTTTTGTAAGCAAAAAATGTTTAGCAACTCTGAATACCGAAGAGCATCAGAGTAATTCACTTTCTCATGACACTCTAAGTTTCCTGAACTGACTTTGAAAGTGGTTCATTACTGCTTCACTATTGCAATCATTATCTTGCCTGGATAAAATAGTGCTTATTTAAATATAATCGTCAGAGGCAACTTGGGAATGACATGAAGTTAGAAGTTCTTTTAATGAGGCTAAACCATATTTTCCTTGACTTTATTTTGAAATGTCTTCTGCACATTGAACCAGGCTTTTCTAAAGCAATGCTGAATGGTGTTTGTTGTTATGTTTTCCCAAGATTTCGAGATCCATGTAATCGCTTGCAAAACATTTATGTTTTTTGATCGTTCATTGATCCATTAATTTCCACTAAAGCTAACAATTGTTTCAAAACATATTTTCGGCTTAAAATAAGGTAAAACGAAAATGAAGTGTCCACATTTGACGCAAATGTGGACACTTTTGCAGCAAATGTGTCCATGTCCAGATTAGAGAGGGTCCCTATTGTAGAGGAAATTTTACTTTAATATCTTGTGGCAAATTGACGGTTCCATAGAAAAAGTGTCCATAAACCTATGTGTCCATATGGCAGAGGTGTCCACAACCGGAGGTTTCACAGTATATAAACAAGTGTGTTTAGAATAGCACTATACAAATATAAATTCAATTATATTGTAACGAAACGGCTCGCCGGCCGCGACATAAACACGCCGGGAGCTACACAAGTTCGCCTTATTGCGATACCGGGAAGGACAGGACGAAGCCGACGGTCGAAGAGCGAGTCGAGAAGCTTCGATGCGATAACAAGTTCCGCGAATTCTAGAATGATCTCCAGAAGCTTCGGGACTATTCCGGCAAACGACTAGAGCCTTCTACCTGCCATAAAAAGGGAATGTCGGACCCGAGACAGGACAGTTGAAGAATCGTTGTGTAAACATTCGGGCGAGAGACCGCGCGCGTTAAAATAAATAAACATCTCTCTGAGTGAAATAAATTATAAGTGTTAAAGTGTAGTTAGAAATAAATTAGGATAATCGCGTAGTGTTTTAGTTTTAGTCGATAGTAAAAACGTTACAGTGGTGTCAGAAGTGAGATTAATTAGTGAAATAAATTAAAAACAATGAAGAAATTACGCGATTTAAAAGTTGTGGACCTCAAACGCGAGTTGGAAGAACGAGAACTCGAAACGTCAGGGACGAAAACAGTGCTGCAGAAACGTCTGAAGGAGTATATAATTAAAAATGGAGACGACCCTGAAACCTTCTACTTCGAGGAAGAAGGTGAGCGCCTCCTTGACAACATAAAAAAGGAACTCCACGGTGAGTTGGATAACCAAACGAAGGAGATGAAAGAACTTCATGACGACTTGGACAACAAAATAGGAAAACTAGATAACAACATGAAAAACCTTCATGGAGAGTTGGACAACAAACTATGAAAACTCCACGACGAGTTGGATAACAACATAAAAGAACTCCACGGCGAAATGGGAAAAATCCACGGCGAATTGGACAATCTAGGAGAACTCCACGGCGAGCTGGATAGCCGAATTGGAAACCTTGACAGCGCACTTCAAGCCGAGAAAGTCCAACGACTGGAACTGGAGAACCAACTGCGAGAATTGGGGACCCGATTAGAATCCATGCATTTCCAGCCCAGAGTCTCGCGGTCTCGGCCTTCATCGACGGCTTGAGGGATGTGGAGATGCAGCGGGCGGTACGGCTGTCACGTCCCAAGAGCACATTGGAAGCCCTCTCGATGGCCCTGGAATACGAGGCGGCGACGGAGGCGTCGAGGAGCTGCGGCCGGGTCAGGACGGTGGTCGGGGACGACGCAGACGTGGAGGCCGAACGGAGGGCGGACGCCTTGGAGCAGGTTGTCAACGCCCTCAAGGGATTGCAGAAGGGAAGCAAAAAGGAACTAGCGAAGTGCTGCCCGTGTGGAGAAGTTGGCCGTCTTCGAAGGGACCGCAAGCGCCCCAGGGTTGAGAAATCCAAACGGGTCGACTCCCAGGGAGCAGCTCCGACCCGGCACCCGTCCCAAGACCCCCTCATCAAGATAGCTATACTGAGAGGTGAAGGTGGCAGCCTGTACGTGGATGGCGAAATTAACGGCAGGAAGCACACCCTACTGATCGACACCGGGGCATCCAAGACGATCCTGAAACCAGGCCTGCTGAACACGCGAGGGAAGAGAGTGATGGAGTCCAGGTGGAGGTTGCGGACGGCTACGGGCGAAGCTGCCGCCGTCCACGGAGAAGTCGACGTCGAGATCAAGATCGGCACTGCACCATTCTCGCCACACCGAGTCCTGATCGCCGACATAGAAGAGGACGCCATTCTGGGAATGGACATCATGAAGACCCACGGTTTCGCGCTCAATTTGAAACGACAAGTAATGCAGGTCGGCCCAGAGGAAATATTCCTGCACACCAAGGGTGAGACGGTCCATCAGATAAAGCTGACAGAAGACACGATCCTGCCGGGTAGGAGCGAATCGATAGTGATGACCCGACTTCAAGGCGTCACCGGAAAAGGGAATCCTGCAGTAGTGGAACCTTGGAACCACGACGTGGAGGTGGGCCGAGGCGTTCTAGTGGGGAAGACCTTGGTGACGCTGGGTGATGAAATTCCAGTCCGGCTCATCAACATCAATGACTACCCAGTTACCATCCGCAAGGGGACCAAAGTGGGAACCTGCTCACCAGTGACGTCACTGATCCACCAGGTGACGGCGAGCGCTGGCTGCAGAGTCGCGAAAGTGGAGGAAGCTCTAGTGGGCGCCTGCGATTCTCCTGCTGGATCCGAGAAGAGGAGGCTTATTGAGCTACTCCGTCGATATCGATCGATTTTCGTATCTGACAAAGGACCTTCTGGGAGAACGAATATTGTTAGACACAAGATCAATACGGGGGACGCGAGACCAATCCGTCAATCAGCAAGGAGGTTGCCACAGGCGAAGCGGGAGGTAGCAGAGAAGATCATCCACGACATGGAGAAAGAGGGAGTCATCGAGCCATCTAGCAGTCCCTGGGCATCTCCTGTAGTCCTGGTAAAGAAGAAGGATGGAGACACCAGGTTCTGCGTAGATTATCGTCTACTAAACAACGTGACGAAGAAAGACAGCTACCCTCTTCCCCGGATAGACGACACCCTGGATACCCTGGCCGGATCGAAGCTGTTTTCCACCCTGGACCTGAAGAGTGGCTACTGGCAGGTGGAAATGGACCCCGCAGACAAGGAGAAGACGGCTTTCACAGTAGGATCTGGACTGTGGCAATTCACAGTAATGCCATTCGGGTTGTGTAATGCGCCTGCTACTTTCGAGAGGCTCATGGAGAACATACTCAGAGGGCTCTCCTGGAAAACGTGCCTCGTGTACCTGGATGACATTATCGTCGTAGGGAGGACGTTTGACGAACACCTGTCAAACCTGGAGGAAGTCTTCAAGAGACTCCAAATGGCTAACCTGACGCTGAACCCAAAGAAATGCCATCTGTTAAGAACAAGAGTACACTATTTGGGTCACGTGGTCAGCAGTAACGGCGTCGAGGTGGACCCTGAAAAAGTGCGAGCAGTCCAGGAATGGCCAACACCGAAGGACAAACATCAATTGCGGAGTTTCCTGGGGCTTTGCACTTACTACCGTCGTTACGTCCGAATGTTCTCTGACATCGCAAAGCCGCTGACACGACTAACCGAAGAGAAACGAGCCTTCGTTTGGGATAAAGAATGCCAAGCAGCCTTCGACGCCCTGAAAAGACGCCTGACGACGGCCCCTGTTCTTGGGTTTCCGACCCAAGAGGGACGCTTCATCTTGGATACAGATGCAAGCAACGACGGGATCGGAGGGGTTTTGTCACAACTGCAAGATGGGCAAGAGCGGGTCGTTGGCTACTTCAGTAAAGTCCTGTCCAAGCCCGAAAGGAACTACTGTGTCACCAGAAGGGAGCTGTTAGCCGCTGTGAAGTCAGTAGAACATTTCTACAAGTACCAGTACGGGAGGAAGTTCCTGTTGAGAACGGACCATGCGGCGATCAGATGGCTCCTGCGATTCAAGAATCCGGAAGGCCAGGTAGCTCGGTGGATTGAGCGTCTTCAAGAATACGACTTCGACATCGAACATAGAGCAGGAACCAGCCACCGTAATGCTGACGCTCTTTCAAGAAGACCGTGTCCAGAAGGATGTCCCCATTTTAGTCGTGCAGAGGTAAAGGAGGCTTCTGCATGCCGCACGACGGTCAATGACGAAGACTGGTCACCAGACGGGCTGCGACGAGCGCAGGAAGGCGACCCTGAACTTCAACGGATCCTGAGGTGGAAAGAAGAGGGTCGTCGGCCGGAATGGCAGGAAGTGGCCCCATCCTCTAGGACCCTGAAATCGTACTGGGCACAGTGGGACTCCCTGGTGATACAGGATGGACTGCTCAAGAGGGTGCTCGAATCCGATAATGGCGCAGAAAGGCGATTCCAACTCATCGTACCCAAGATCAAGGTGGCGGAAGTGCTACGTCACCTCCATGACGGAACCTCAGGAGGCCACCTGGGAGTAAAGGAGACCTTGCAGAAGGTGCGCGAGCGCTTTTATTGGGTGGGCTGCTCCGAGGCTGTTCGCGAATGGTGCAGGAAGTGTACAGGTTGCTCAGCCAGCAATGGGCCGCACCGCAAGCCGAAAGCCCCGATGAGACAGTACAATGTGGGAAGTCCTTTCGAGAGGATCGCCCTAGACATTACTGGACCATTCCCTGAAACCGATTGCGGCAACAAGTACATCCTGGTGGCGATGGACTACTTCACGAAATGGGTAGAGGCCTACGCGATTCCCAACCAAGTAGCAACAACTGTCGCAGATGTCCTGGTGAAGGAGCTAGTAAGCCGCTTCGGAGTACCGTTGGAATTGCATTCCGACCAGGGGCGTAACTTCGAGAGCGAGCTGTTCCAGGGAGTTTGCGAAAAATTGGGAATTCGCAAAACTAGAACAACGGCGCTGCACCCTCAGTCTGACGGAATGATGGAGAGGATGAACCGCACCATGGGCAAGTACCTCTCGAAGGTAGTGTCTCAACACCAACGAGACTGGGATCAACATCTCCCCTTTTTCCTGATGGCCTACCGTTCTGCCATCAATGAGTCCACCGGCCAGACCCCAGCAAGGGTACTGTTCGGGCGGGAGATGAGGCTTCCCTGCGATCTGAGCTTCGGTTGCAAACCGGGAGAAGATCTGGCTGGGGAAGACTACGTCACCGAGCTGCGCCGAAAGATGGACCAGATTCACGAGATGGTAAGGACGAATCTTCAAGTCGCCAGAGACCGCATGAAGGATCACTATGACGTTCGGGCGGACAGCGGCATTTATGAAGAAGGAGACCTGGTGTGGCTGTACAACCCACAAAGGAGACGAGGGTTATCACCGAAGCTTCAGAAAGCCTGGGAAGGGCCGTATACAATGAAGACGAAGATAAATGACGTCATCTACCGGATAAGCAAAGTTCCGAATGGGAAGCCTAGGGTCGTGCATTACAATCGATTAGCACCTTTCGAGGGAGACCACGACCAAGGTCAACAGGTGCGCCAACTACGGCACCAAGAAGATGAGCCCTCCTTTGAAGAGTTTATGGCTGCGTATGGAAGGCCCGATTCGGTGTGACCAAGGAAGAACAACGGGATCTCTTCGGAACACCGGCTGAATATGCGCTGGCTCATTGCGTGGCCCAGGACCTGCGGATGTCCCGGGGAATTGCCGCGGAGTTTCGGACGAGGTTCGGCAAACTGGACGAACTCCATCAGCAGGGACCGGCGGTCGGGCGAGCGCTGAGGATTAAGGAAGATGGATCACAACGGCCGCTCTTCTACCTGATTACCAAGAGGAGGTCCTTTCACAAGCCCACCTATTTGGACCTGTGGGACGCACTACATGACCTCAGGGATACCCTACTTAGCGAAGATCTAACTAAGTTAGCTATCCCCAAACTGGCTTGCGGATTGGACGCCTTGAACTGGAGGGTCGTCAGGAATATGCTGGAGGTCTTATTTCGCTTCACCGGGGTAGACATTTTGGTGTGTTGTTGGAATCCTGAGAGGAGTCCCCACAAGAAGACCGTGGCATGTTATTTCCACCAAACCTCGCGCTGCAGACAGGGGACCAACTGTAGATTCCTACATGAGCCTGGCAGGGACACGTTTCGGGACGAACCGTCTTTAAGGCGGGGGCAGTGTAACGAAACGGCTCGCCGGCCGCGACATAAACACGCCGGGAGCTACACAAGTTCGCCTTATTGCGATACCGGGAAGGACAGGACGAAGCCGACGGTCGAAGAGCGAGTCGAGAAGCTTCGATGCGATAACAAGTTCCGCGAATTCTAGAATGATCTCCAGAAGCTTCGGGACTATTCCGGCAAACGACTAGAGCCTTCTACCTGCCATAAAAAGGGAATGTCGGACCCGAGACAGGACAGTTGAAGAATCGTTGTGTAAACATTCGGGCGAGAGACCGCGCGCGTTAAAATAAATAAACATCTCTCTGAGTGAAATAAATTATAAGTGTTAAAGTGTAGTTAGAAATAAATTAGGATAATCGCGTAGTGTTTTAGTTTTAGTCGATAGTAAAAACATTACAATATTAATGATATAATAAAATCAGTAATAAAACTTTGTTCCTTGAATTTAATTTTCAGGGAATGATCAGGACTAAGGGATCTATTTCCGACAAATGTACGAAAAATTCGATAACTATATTCATGCAAGTATAAACTGTAAACGATTTCTGTCAAATATTAGTTGCATTGAAAATTTTTGTTATGTTCTCTTTTAGTTATGCTGCTAACTACACTTGTCTTTTCGTCCTTCTCAGCCAGAACTTGTTTACCATCTTATTCGTATCTATCACGATCTTCATTCAACAATTCTTCACAATATTTCTTTCACTGGTTAATTTTAACATGTTAGTGTTTATCCTTTCTCTATCATTTTCAACTAGCATACTTAATCATAACAGTAGGGATTATTATGAACCAAAAAACAAATCAGTAAGTGCCACCGCTCTGAAGGACATCCGGATTATAATATTTTATTTCTCATTACTCATTACCCACGCATCTACTATACTCTTTTTCCGAACAAGATAAACGCATATTAATGAGCTCATGAGCTAGTCGTCAGCAGAGGGATTTCTGATGTACCGGAGGAAAAAAAAATTTCGCAGTTATCGTAAGCAGTATACCTGCATTTTTACTTGATTTGTATAATTTCGTAGGGGCCACCCTGTTTAGTGGTGTCAGAACAAAAGGTTCGAAGGCGAAGAAGATAAGAGATGAGCAGAAATCCGAGCGGATATTGAGGTGTCAGTGTCGTTTCGCGTTTTCCCTCTAGATGTAGCTCTCCAGGAAGACGGGGTCACTTGTTACAAATTGCCTGCGTACCCCTATTAGTCGTAATATAACCCAACTGCAAAATAATTTTATTTCAACGAAAAATACCGTAATTATTGGTACTCCGTTATCCTAAATGATATTGTTACCTGCACGCCTACGACCTTGACGGTGATCTCGTTAATATGCGTCTATTTTGTTGGGAAAAAGAGTATATCACACAGGGCGTTCCATATTCACCGCTCCAATTTCGCTCCAATTTCCCCTTACCTTTATTGCTGGGTATGATGTCTGGGTTCTTGTCGTCCTTCTCGAATACGTCCTCGGCGTCCGCCCTTAGTGGGAGCGTCGCCTTCTCCTTGAGGAAACCAGGGCCGCGAAGGGCCTGCGAGGCGTCGCGACGCGCCGCCCTTATCTTAAGGGCTCCTAGGACGACGACGGTGACCAGGAGGAGGGCCGTGACGATACCGACGAGAATGCCGAGGATCGGAGCTACCTCGATGCGGTCCCTCGTGTCTTGGGAGAGGACTGGAAGGACATCGAATTAGATTTTGTGGTTTAGATTTATGAATGAAAAGTTAATTTATCTACAAGTAGAATTTAATGATAACTATCGTAGATTTATCTTAGAACATATTTAGAATCATTAATTAAAATAAATTTATCAAAAGATATATTTTGGGTTTTGGATTAACTAAGGATAAATAGACTTATTTAATAATAGGTTTAGGTGTATTCATGAAAAATAAATTTATTTAAAAATAGATTTTATGATATATATTTATTAACGATAAACAGATTTCTTAAAAAGTAGATTTAGATTTATTAATAAAAATACATTTATTCAAAAATAATTTTTCAATGATCAATACATTTATTTAATGATATATTTAGTTTTAATAATGAAACGTAAATTAACTTAAATATAGTTTCTCTGATTGAGATTTTTTAATGGTAAACTAAAGATAGATTATTTGTTTCACGGAGAGAATGTGTATTATTAGTCGCTATTAGTTTCATTAAATCTGACCAATGTTAGTAGTTGTAAACAGATTTTTAAAACGTGTTATGGAGCAGTTCAGACGACAATCGCTCTCTAGATAACTAATTTCAAATGGGTATTTTAGTTAGTTAACTTTTAAACGAAATTCTCGAACTTATTCGACACTGCAGCGAATTGTTTAAACAAACGAAACAAACCAAACATATCCCGAACAAAAATTCATGAGAGATTTTACCTCGTGTCTCTATGCATCGTTCAAACTTAAAACAATAACAACTCCTGTAAACAAACAAATATAACTTCATCGAAACAACTCCGATGCCTAGCGTAGGTATATATCAATGGAAACGGGAATAAACAAACATTCAATTAAATACCCGCAATGTTATCCGGAATAGGGACATGCCTCATATCCGCGATTGGATTTCCATTTTCCGAAAAAACGATCGGTCGTTTAATCTTTCACCGGCGAACGCCTAATTTGGGTAAACATTTAATTCCAAATGCTTAATGAGATTCCCATTATTCATTTCAATTAGCGATAAAGGACCCCGCACTTATTATAGGGAAAAATGGTTTCAGTCCCAAGGTCAAATTTTTAGTGGAAACGGTAGATCTCAACATCCTGAACAAAAAAACTAATGGGCACAAAAACAATCTACCATCCGGATTTTGCGCTACGGCCCATATAAGGTCGGCACCCTGGTGTTCAGGTCTCGGGTTATTTTTATTAAAAAAGAGCGTATTCAGTGGCCGATTATGGAGACATAACATTATTGCACGGAATATCAGGAGAAAATCTTTAAGATTCGTCCAAAGATAATAAAAAAACTGAAACTCAAGATAAAGATGTGCGCGTATCACGTTTAAAGCCACGTGTCAGATAGGCGAACGACAGCTTAGTACAGAGGCGGCGAATGATACGAGACTCGTGACTAAACTCAGATGTATTGTGGAGGCCCGCAATGGTCTCATGAAGCACCTATTCAAATTCCTACATCATGTGATTCCGACTTCACACCTCCAGGCATGCATGTCTTCATAATCGGCCACTGAACACGCTCTTTTTTGATAAAAATAATCCGAGACCTGAAAACCCATGTGCCGACCTTTTATGGGCCGTAGCGCAAAATTCTGGCCGTAGATTTTTTTGTGCGCATTAAATTTTTTGTTCAGGATGTTGAGATCTACCTTTTCCACCAAAAATTAGACCTTGGGACTGAAACCATTTTTCCCTATAAAAAGTGCGGGGTCCTTTAACTGGCGGTTATAATGTGATCCACCGGCTCTTCTAGTATATGTCAGAGTAGCCCATTCTAAACGTCGGTTTTCTTTCGGGTATGTGCTTCGATTTTAGTACGTTTTAACTGCGACAATTGGTTAAGATCTGTATGGAATGTGTGGGCTATCTAATATAGCTGATAAACTTAACTAGCTCTTATAATGTGCTATAGAAAGATAATTTGACTCAATAATGCAGGCCATAGTTGCCGTTCATAACTTATCTTCCTGATAAATTCCCACCGGAACTCTGGTTTAACCTAAGTGGTTTTCATTTTAATTTGGGCCAACGTTTGCCATAAATTAACAGTTAAACACCGTTATATTTAAATGACAGTTAACGGCTTAACAACGCTGGGTCGATTTAGTATAACACTATTGATATTAACTTATACGTCGTGTCGGTTAATAGTTAACAGGAGGTTCAAGGACTGTTAAATAACTCTTCTTGAGATCGGTTTCCACCCTGATAGTGCAGGCCTACGTCCATTTAACATTTAATCTATAGACAAATTTAACAGTCGGTCAGTATGCGCCTAACAAAAGGATGGTGTAATACAATATAAAACATTTTAACTGTCAGGAATAACCTTATTCGACAGTCATGTGTCAACCGGCAGATTTAGTTAATTCTCAATCTGAGCTTCAACTTTACTCTTTTTAAATGAAAAATTAAATAAATGGGCGAACGGTGATCCCTGTTTAAATGTAGAAGCTTGTCGTATCTCTAAAAGTTGGATATTCTTTATGAAAAAGAAATTCAAACTTATGTCACCACGTTTAATCTACGCTTTTATATAAGGAAGTGTTCTAGAAAAAAGCAATAAAATATCATCACTTTTTAGAAGGATGCGAAATATTTGAATATATTGTTTAATATTTTTCACATCTTTTGAGAAGGTAATGATTTTTCACTATTCTTTATGATGAAGAATTTATGATATTCTTTATCAAAAACAAAATACAAAGTTATACCAACACGTTTAATCTTCGCTTTTATATAAGGAAGGGTTGTAGAGAAAAGCAATAAAAAATCATAGCTTTCTAGAAGGGCGCAAAATATTATACTGTTTATTATTTTCGTACCTTTCGGGAAGGTGATGATTTTTCACGCGTATTATCGGAGTTTGAGATATTCGAATTTCTCGATGTTCTGAGGTCACCTGAGTTCGAAAAACATGTTTTTGGGAACATGTCTGTGGGTATATGTATGTATTGTATGTATATATCGTGTATGTGGTAAACTTTATCTCAGAAACTAGTGGAAAGTTGAAAATTTGTATTTAGGTTGGGTCCTCTGAGAACTCGAGACCACATAAATTTGATCAGAAACAGATAAGGGCAAGGGGCACTTTACTCTTATTATTTTTGTTTCTTTGGATTATCCCAAAACTGGTTGAAGGTCTCTTTTCAATTTTATATATATACTTTACTGCTCAATTCTCATTCATTGCCGTTATCGTTATTTTAACTGATCTTCCAAGAAGTGCCCTTTATTCCTGTGAATTTTCAGTTTTTCCCAATTTTCTCGAAAACGATTTTACCTCTCCTTAGCAAATTTCAGGTTTCAGCTGAGATAACTAATAGCTACAACCTTTATTTGAATTATTTTTCTGAAACCTGGCTAAAGGGCACTTTATTCCTTAAATAATGTTGTCATGAATATTTTACCCGGCCATATGAGAAGGTCTTACGATGTTACACATCGCCATTTTTCTTCTGTTAAGATCAATAGTTTGTTCAGTATAGACGTTTAAGATGTTCTCCTCGACGGTTGAAAAAAATGGATCGTAGACTTCTGCGTTTAAGAAATAATAAATAAAATAATAGGTAAATAGTAATGATAAATAGTAAATACAATAATTTAAAAAAAGTTAAGTGTACCTATAAAATGGTTAACTCCAAATCCTTTGTTATTACGTTTCCATATTCATGAAATTATGGAGATAGTTATCGACGGGGAGAAGAAAACTGGCACTTTCTACTCTACATTAGAGGGAAAAAGCGATTCCAAGAAGAAAATCGAGTTTAATTTTAATGGCTGGTGAAGATTCTGTCTTCTTCGATAGAGTGGACTGTATATTCTAAATGTAGATGAGCTTTGGCTGTCTCCGGTTCCTAAATTTGGTAAAATCACTGCCTAAATCTTGAAGAGCAAAATAAATACGATGTACTTCAATTTGAAAATCATTCGCTTCTTTTTTTATTAATACATAACAACCTAAACACAGGGTAAACAAAAAATAATGTAAAAAACAAACAACTGTATCTCCATACCGCCCGCCTTGACAGACTACAAGTCTTCAAAACGACCAGATCAAATATTACATTTCAAACATCTCAAATCAAAACAAAGATTAAATATTAAACATCAATATAGGTAAAACATGATACAATCCAACATAAGGTAATTTATATTATAAACAGTTCAAAATCAAACACAGTATAAAACTCTACAAATGTCAGAATAGTATCATTTATAACCTTATACAAGTGTCTCTTAAAAGATTTAACATTAGCCTTCCACAGTCCTCCAAAATGTGGTGAATAAGGAGAAATAAAATGCCATTTTAATTTGGATTGAATAGCATAATCTTGGATTTTATCCTCGTTTTGGCTTAAAAACAAGCTCATCTCTACGTGCAAACCCTCTACGTGCGGAAATCTAAAACCAGCAATAAAAGTCTCAGAAGTCAAGTCTGATATGAGCTAAAAATGAACAGCTTTGGTACTTAAACAAATGAATAAACACACATAAGCTTTGCGTATCCTGCAACCTCTGGACTTTCTGTCCTTTAAACGAAACGGACCAGCATAATAAAGGCCAGTGAAAGCAAAAGGTGATAAGACGTTTACTCTATCAAAGGGTAAGTCTCCCATTAAAACATTTGGTGATTTAGGATGCAATTTAAAACATGTGACACATTGTCTTACAATAGCCTTTGCTAAATTCATTCCCCTATGGTTAATCAGAGTTAATCTAGGAATTTTTAATAACATAACATTTCCCAAATCTTGTAGAAAAATTATCCATTTTTGTTTTAAATCGGTTGGTATTTCTTCATCCCAACCGAGTTGAAGACTCCATGGTAACTGTATTAGTCGTTTCCCTAGTACAATGCAAAGTGAAATCAATCCAAGTGAATTATACAATTTCGCAATAGAAGACAACACCTGTCGTTTAGTACAACAAGCAACAGGAATAAGATCCTTAAACTGAAACGACAATGTATCTGAACTTGAACACAATTGGATCCCCAAACATCTCGTCTCTTTGTCACAAATGTTTAAGACATCAGAACTCATAGAATAACCCTTAAAATTATTAAGAAAAATTAAAATATTTGATCTCCACTTTCTTAATTCGAAACAACCCGAACGTAAAATCGTGACGATCTCTGAACACACTTTACCAGCGTCATGTTCACTCTCAAAACCTACAATTAAATCGTCAACATAGAAGTTTTCTAAAATCATTTTAGATGCGGTTGGGTATTCATTTCTACAATCAAACGCAAGTTGTTGCAAACATCTCATTGCTAAATATGGCGCACTCGTGGTACCATATGTGACAGTGTTCAAATTATACACCTGAATATCATCTGTCTTCCTAAATCTCCACACAATCCTCTGCCACTTTCTGTCATCTTCATGGATTAGCACTTGTCTATACATTTTAGTTATATCAGATGTGACTACATATTGATACTGTCTAAACTTAATCAAAGTGTCAAACAGGCTATTTAAAATCTGAGGACCTGGGAATTGTAAATCATTAATCGAGTAGCCTGTAGAAGTTGGTGCTGACCCATTGAATACCACTCTAACCTTAGTAGTGAGACTATCTTCTTTAAACACAGCATGATGTGGCAAAAAATGTGAAATTTCATCCCTTTGGAGGTTCTTGACTAAAGTCATGTGACCCAAATCTATATATTCCTTAATGAAGTTATCATAATCTACCTTCAACTTGGAATTTTTATCAAATCGTTTTTCTAATGATAGTAATCTTTTGACAGCAAAATCCTTTGAACTACCAAGTTTCGCAACATCATCCTTGAACGGTAGTCTCACCACAAACCTACCATGTGTGGTTCGTGAAAAGGTGTTCTGGAAAAACTCTTCACATTTTAATTCCTCTGAGGTCATTGATGACTTCTTATTTATCTCTTCAATCATCCAAAACTTTTGTAACGATTCATTCAAATCAACATTCGATACAAATAAACTCACAGATCTGTTAATTGACTTCCTAGGATCTAAACATCCAGAAATAGTGTATCCAAAAACTGTTTCCTGAAGAATAGGTAAATTCCGACCCAGAGTGATTCGCTGGGGCCTCAGACTTTCCCAGAACAGTGATGCCCCTATCAGTAAATCAATTCTCTTGGGTTTATTGAAATTAGGATCAGCCAACTTAACATCATTTGGTATTTTTAACATTGAAACATCTAAAACAGTATTAGGTAAGTGATTGGAAATCTTTGGTAAAACTAGACATGGAATCTGAATATTAAAATCATTCACAATAGATTGAATCTGTACGTGGCACTTAGTTCTGAGGTGAGAAATCGATGAAGTAATCCCTGAAATTGCAATATCCACATCAGTTTCCTTCAATTGGAGCATCGAAACTAAATCTCTAGAAATAAAGTTGGATTGTGACCCAGAATCCAATATGGCATAACATGTGCGCAATCTACCACTTGAATCATAAACATACAATTTCACAGTTGACAATAATACATGTGACGGTGTAAGACTTGTCAAGGCAATACTCTCCTCAGGCAAGTGTAACAATCTGCTGTGCTTTTTCTTGCACTTAAAACATGGTCCTGATTTGCACTCAGCAACCATATGCCCCTTGCATAAACAATTCAAACATAAATCTAACCGTTTCACATTCGATAATCTTTCTGAAACTTCTAAACTATTAAATTGTGGGCACTGATAAATCTTGTGATCATCTTTGTTACAAAAATTACATTTCATCTTACTATTACCTTGATTGGTATTACTCAAGAAACTTTTAACATTTTTTGGTTTAACATCTTTTGAGAAGTTAGCCTTATTCTTCTCATTGTAGCATTTATCATAATCACCTTTAGCATTCAAGGCTAATGAATATAGCAAATCTGCTCTTTTACTCAAAAACTCGACAAGGTCATCTAACTGAGGAACCTCTGTTCCACCCTTTACCTTTTCCCATTCACAGACCGTTAATTTATCTAGCTTCGTAGTCATCAAGTAGATAATCAACGGATCCCAAGTATTAGTTTGTAAACCTAGGTTATTCAACGCCCGCAGGTGTTTGAATAAAGAATCAACAAGATCACGTAGCACATTTGCTGAGTCCCCTTGGACAACTGGTAAATTGAAAATACCCTTAAGGTGACTGTTAATCAGTAATCTGTTATTATCAAATCTTTTGCATAACAAATCCCATGCAATTTTGTAATTATCTCTTGTAAAATCCAGAGATTGTATTATCCGCAAGGCTGAATCCTTTAAACTTGCTCGCAAATAATGAAACTTTTGTATATCATTGATCGATTCATTCAAATGAATAAGGGATTCAAAAACATCCTTAAAACTCAACCATCCATCATAAGTACCGTCAAACTTTGGTAAATCTATAATTGGTAATCTAACTTGAGAAAAATTAGTTTCCTGACTTTGTGATAAGGTCTGATTTTCACTTAAGTGTAATGAGCTTTGTGAATCAGGAGGTTTCTCCAACTTCTCCAAGATTTCAGTAGCCTTGGCTACCGTTTGATGGTACTTATCATAGAATAAATCCCTCTCTTCATATTGGCTGGCTAGGTGATCCTCCTCGCACAAGGATTCAATCTGATTCTGCAAATCTTCAAATTCATTGTCAATAACAACAAACTTTTCAAATCTACTACGAATCTCAATAATAACTTTGTATGTTAACGAGGATACATCCTGACTAAACTGTTCATAAATCGGATCAATAAAATCTGAGAAAGAGGTAAGCTTATGCTTAATACCACCTCTCTTTCGCCTTAAAGTAACTAAATCCATCTTTTAAGATACAACTGATAAGTATCAATATCATACAAATCAAAAACTTGTCATGTACGGTTACACGACTAATCAAATCATGAACGCGTGGCTCATAAATCTACAACAGGCAGTTCTCATAGGAAACGGTCAACTGAGGAAGGAAATGACTCACATCAATTGATCAACTATCATCAATTATCATCTCCAATCTCCATCCCATACAGCAATCAGCTCACGTAGCGTACTCCCGGCTGCTCCACAGGAACGGTTTCAAAATGGACGATTCCCAGTACTATCTCCGAGGAGGCATCAGGACATCCTGGCTCGATGGACCAAATTTTATGGTGAAGATTCTGTCTTCTTCGATAGAGTGGACTGTATATTCTAAATGTAGATGAGCTTTGGCTGTCTCCGGTTCCTAAATTTGGTAAAATCACTGCCTAAATCTTGAAGAGCAAAATAAATACGATGTACTTCAATTTGAAAATCATTCGCTTCTTTTTTTATTAATACATAACAACCTAAACACAGGGTAAACAAAAAATAATGTAAAAAACAAACAACTGTATCTCCAATGGCTTTGCCAAATTTTTGGAAAAATATTGATGGACCAGTTGTGTTTCGGAAGAAACGCAAATTTAATTGTACGGCAGGACGAGATCGAATTAAAATTCTCTATATATGATATATTACGTGTAGATGTTAACCGTTTAGAACAATTATTATTACTAAACGCTAGTGACTGTTAAAATAAAAAAAAGGTTTAATAGTAAATAGTTATATTAAACAACTTTTGAATTAGGGTGGGATAGACAGACAGAGAGATGTTTTCTGGTATCTATACAGATTTTAACCGGAAAGGAGCTCGAAACTTTAAACCCACATGTGATCTACAAACACAATTTATCAGTACATAAAATAGTGTGAAACTTATAAGAAGATGTTTTATCTCAAACAACAGACACTTGGTTTTGGGGACAAAACTGACACAAGGCTTCCATTGAGCATTTGATTCTCTCTCTCTCTCTCTCTCTCTCTCTCTCTCTCTCTCTCTCTCTCTCTCTCTCTCTCTCTCTCTCTCCCTCTCCCTCGTAATTTAAATTGCATATAATTGAAGCACTGAAACAGTGTTGCAGCAGAAGTGTTCGAGTGAAGAGGTCTCTGAAACTCAAATTCGTTTTGCAATAATTTGTGATAACCTCACGTGCAAACATTTATTAGTTATTGGTTAGAAGTCGCAATAATACGAGTATGTGTCAGATACGTGCGTTAAGTATAACAGCGAAAATATTGTCTGTAATACAGAATCATATTCATCTGGATCTTGGAAACGATTAGTAGCGCAGAAATAAACCCGCCAATACCGTATAAGGTAAGCTATTAAAATAAATGGAGACGTGTAACATCGTAAGATTTTCTCCTATAGCCAGACAAAATATTTATGGCAACATTATCAACGATTTATAAAATAAATTTAGTATTGAATATAAACATTTTCTCTTATTATTAAATAATTCTTATGGTTGTTTGTTAGATGACACAGATCTCTAAAAAATGTTTTTGAATACAACTAACTATATTCAAACGATAAATAAATTTTATGTAATGTAACCACAACAAATTTCAATGTCCATACTTCAAAATAATAAGAATCAAATCTTCGACTTAGAATAAAGAAAAACAACTTTACTTGCTGAAGCTGTATCAGTTAGAATGTACAATTACTCTACAGACCGATGCACTTAAGGAAGTGCCCATTAGGTAAAAATAGATAAAATTATTTCAGATAAAAGTTATAGGAATGAAACAGCTTATTTAAGTTATTAGATTTGGTATAAATCACCAAAAACCGTTTTAAAGAAAATTGTAATTAAGTATTGCAAAAAATTGAAAATTAAACAAAATAAATCAAAGGTGAAGTGCCCTTTAGGACATTTGGAGGAAAATATATTTGAAATAATAATTGTATTGTATATTTAATATGTTAATTCAAATACAAAAATTAGTGAAAACATTCAAATCCTTTAAAAAAAAATCTTTGACATATAAAATAATCCATAGTAAAGTGCCCTTTAGGTAGGTTTCCAAAAAAATATTTCAAATAAAAGTTGTAGCTATTAGCTATTAGTTTGCTCAGATAAAATTAAATTTGGTAAGAAGCACCCTTCGCAGAAGATCAGTCAAGATGACAATAACGACAATCAATAAGAATTGGACAGTAAACTAACTATACAAATTTTACAACAAAACTTTTTACCGGTTTTTGAGATAATCCAAAAAAACCTAGAAATGATAAGAGTAAAGTGCCCTTTGCCCTTAACTGATTGTAAAGAAATTTATGTGGTTGAGAGATTTTAGGGGACCCTGCCCATATTAAAATTTCAACTTTACACTATTTATGGTTTCTGAAAAAACGTTGACAATATACCCACATACATGTACACACAGACATGTTTCCAAAAACATGTTTGTCGAAATTAGGGGACCTCAAAACATCCAGAAATGCCAATATCTTAAATTTCGAAAATCAGCACGACTACAATACTTTCTCTTATTTTATTAATAATCCCACATATCAGAAAGTAAGAAAATGACCTAAATTTAATTAATCAGTTTTATTTTATGTTACAGCGATTCACGATCTGAGGCAATGTTATTTGATGAGAGAGAGAAAAGCGTTTAATATGAAAAGTTTTAACATTTGCCCATAGTGACGAATATCCTTTTTTTTACATGAATCTCGAAAAATTAAACAAATAGATATTGCAAAGGGAAACTGAAAACTTGATGTGAAATTAGCAGACTTGGAACTCAATCACGTTTACGTAATTATTTATAGTTGAGGTAGTGGTATTATTGCCAGAGTATGCGCGTTTAAATCCATAAGTATTTGTATACTGGAAACCTCGCTCATAACATCTGAGGTTAGAGTTCCTTCTAACGATGATTGAGCATTTGGCCACATATCTGGACGTCACGTATATTGAGATGGATGTGGAAATCACGGTAGTTCATCTACAAAAATTCCATACCGAGCCGGTCGACATAATGCCCTTCCTTTGTCCCAAGAAAACTAGAAGGAAAGATCGCGATGGATAGTAAGGACAGCTGCAGGCCGTTGATTATAAATGAGGTAAGAAAATGAAAAATTCCCATTGCACATTTACTAAAAACAAATTTTTTCCTGAAACAGGAGGCGGAGGAGGAGGAGGAGCGTTGGTGATAAAGCAGCAGCAGCAGCAGCAGCAGCCTCAGTAGCCGCTGCACCACCAGCAACAACAACAACAACACTACAAACACATATGCACTGTCGTCGTATGTCGTTTCTGTCATTCATTAAATCTGTGCTTTTGAAAAGTCTAATTGATACTTAAAATTAGCCGAGACCCTTTCAATTTAATATACTTAACCACAGATTAATAGTCACACAAACTTATCCCTCTGTTTTCTCGAGAGATGGATGGGATCTGATTTGTTTCCTTTCCAATAAAGAAACAATTATATGACATTTAGAATGCCTGGCTGGATAGATTACAATCAATATTAAATCTTCGTTTACATCTTTACTTCGGTTAATTCGTTGGTGGGATTAAGTGTCGTTTTTTGTTCAATACTATTATTTAATTCCCGAAAAATTTTTACACTTTTTAGTTAAACAATTTGTTTAACTAATAGCCGGATAGCGCTTAACTTTGGTTTGATTGGTTATAATTATATTATAATTGCCGGTTAAAAGTACCCCTCATTAACTTGCAATTTATATTGCATTTTAGTAGTTTAATTTTGAACGTGATATTAAGATTGTGTTCAACAAGTTTAATTGTCCTTTATAAAGCCATACATAACTAACACGAATTCCATTTCTATGGTCCAGTCACAGTTTAAGAGCTAGTTAGATTATTTCCTCGGTTAACAGATAATTTTGTTCGACTTGGAGCTATTTCCAGTATCATGTTAAAACTGCATTAATAAAAGGTTTTCATTATGATCAGATTGTATTGAAATAACGCAGAAACTTATTTGACGGGCAGGTATTTGACAATCTCAAATGAGAGAGTCGATTTAAAAACTGAGATAACATTTTAACATTCCAATAATTATAAGTTACAATGAGGCTTAGAGTATTTCAAATAAACTAAATCAGTCTGATTCAGTTATATTCTAACAATTCGAGCCGGATCTTGCTCGTGATCGAGGATATAGACAGACAGTACAGATATATGTTGGGGTAGTCGAGTACAGGACTTTCCTCTTGGTAAATTTCCCCCGTTTTAACAAAAATGACCCAACGTGGCTTTCCACCAATTCGGCATTTGAATAATCAAATGTAATGATATAAATATAGTGGGACGAGTAAACTGTGCATTTGGCGGAAATATTCTCGATGATGAGCTCCACCCCCTAATTTCAATTTACCACATTTAACAAAAAAATGACCCTACGTAGCTTTCAGCCATTTTTGAATTTGATTACATATCTTAAAACACACAAACTACTCAATTAGGTATTTGCCATATATTTTAAATTAAACGAAATATATCTAAATTCATAGGGACGAACCCTCAGACAAATTTTATAATCATGAAAAAACATGTTATAGGCCCAGCACCAAGTATTTCAGGTATAAAAAGCAGTAAATGTGCAAAAAGTTAAAGGACCAGCGAAACGTCACTCCGCGTTAAACACGAGTCCGTTCTGCAGTCCACAAAGAGATTGTTTTCAAGTATTTTGGATTTTATTCTTGTTTCCGCTGGAGTGTACGAGTTAAATTGCGACCAAATCTAGTAATTTGTATTATTCGCGTCGTAAAATAGTGTTTTCACTACACTGTTTATATACGGTGTGACGTCAGCGGGCGTTTTGGCGCCACTTCCTAGCGTTTGAATTTCAAATGACTTTTTTTGCTTGAATGCTTTTCATTATTTTTTTTAATATTAACCTAAGATTTATAGACATATAATCTCTCATTTAGCCAGTTTTCAAAAAATGTGAAAATACCTAATTGGCGGAAATATTCTCGATGACGGGTTTCATCCAAAAATTTTGTATATTCACTCTCTTCCGCCACCCCTTTGTCGCCATCGAAGCTTTCCGCCCCTCTGGATTTTGCTTAGTTACATCATAATCTTATAATTCACAAATTTTCAAGCACCATCTCGATCACGAGCGTCACAAGAAAAAATCGTCACTTTCACCCCCTATAGCCACCCTCGTCTCCAAAGCTGAGTTCCACCACTGCGGAAAACTCACGACTCTAACATATTTCTGTATAGTCTGTCCATATTCTCGATGACGAGCAAAATCCGGCTCCAGCTCTTAGACTATTCTCACATAGTCTAATCGTCGGTTAAACGTATTCCACCGTTAGAAGTCGATGTCGTATTTTCTAATAGTTTTGAATACGGAAGAATAATTACCTGTTTGTTTCTCGGCCACCTTCAAAGTAAATCCCTCGAGGACTATAGTTTCGCTCTTGCCTTTACTGTTGGCGGCGTAAACGTGCATTTTTAGAACTTTCCCGGGATCTAAACCGTTCACTATGAAAATAGGGAATTTCGACGAGACGTTCGCCTGCAGGACTCCGGTTTTCCAATCGTAGACTTCCAGCAGAAAAAACTGAGGCTGTCCACCTGAGAAACGAAATTTAATCGTTTAGTCCAAATCAGTCGAAATAAATAAAATTCTGAAATTCTACATTTGAAAACGAAATTCCTGTATGACTCGCAGGAAACAAAATGCCAAATTTGGAGCCTAATTGAATTAATAAAGTGTAGCATGTAGTTGTTTAGTACTTCTACTTTGAAATGGAGTAGTCAACCATATTTTTTAATAAAGCTAAGAGTACTTCAGGAATTCATTTTACCAATCAATTATTTTCATTTTCGTTATAACTTACCATCGAATCCTTCGGTACACTCCACCTCCAACGAGTCGTTCGTCATATTAACGATGGTACAGTTATAGGGCGGGTCGGGCTTCCCAGCGGCGATTATGTGGAATATGCAGGGGTCCTTTTGAGCGCCCGCCAAATTATTTGCCTTGCAAATCACCGTTCCATAGTCCAGTTCGGTCACGGGGGTGTAAGTGAGGGTGGAGGTGTAAAAGTCCCTGCGAAAATCAAAGGGAGACAGGTTTACTTTTGCAACGTTAAACGTAAAAATAAGGCAACGAAGAGAGCAGTCTAATTGTTTAATTTTTAATTATCTCAGTCTGACGGGCACGAGTAATTGTCGGGATGGGGGTGAGGGGGGGGAGCTCGGTGTTTACATCACTAGACGTTTTTTTAAAGAGTTTTTTAATGTCTGGCATTCAAAGAGACACACAGAGAGAGAGAACAAGATGGATAAAAAATCTCTGAAAATTAATATGAAACGTCATGTACCACAAAAATGTGTTTCTAACTTGGGACATATAAAAAATTAAAACTCGTATATAACAGACTTGCTCTTTTAATACCATATGTAAAATAGAGTTGTGACACAAACTTTTCATTTAAAAGAGTTTCAAGACAGTCCTTTCCAAAAATCGACTATGGTATTCTGGTCATCTTACTAAATATCCTTCTTCTCAAAATGAATTCTTTATGCACATTTTGCTTTCCTGAATTCTTTACAGGTGAAAAAGCATAGTTTTGAATTTTTTTGTTTGTTAAATATAATTGTAAATTTCATCTAACCTTAAATAACTTTAAAACAAAATAAAGTAAAATCTTGTAAAACCTTGGCTAAGTGTTCATTGGACTAATTTCTCATATTTTGTTACAAATATTCGACAGTAGAATACACATACATTAGAAGTTTAAGGACGATTCTTAAGGACGATTTCGAGAAAATTTCGAAAAACAGTAAATGACAATAGTGGAGATGATTTAGGCAAAAAGATTTTTATTTCTTATTGTATACATTTTTGACAGTACAATAACTATTCAAAGTGTAGGAAACAATATCGCAGTTGATTTTGAAGAATAATTTAAAAAAATGACAAGCGTATGTGTGTGCTTCAGAGGTGATTAAACCAAAAGTGCCTTAATTATACATATTCAAGCGGCTACTTCAAAAGGAATTGCCGCGACGCTTAATTGAATTCTATAAAAAAGACAGCTCCATGAATACTCCCGGATTATTATTTAAGGAAAGTAATTTATGACCCTCTGGACCTTTCTAGATAATAAAAGATATTTCGAGCAATTACACGAATACGCCGGAAGCTTCCCGATTACATTTGAAAAGTGTATATAAACGGGCCTGCGGTCGGATTATTATTATGAGACGGAAGCCGCGAGAGTAAACAAGCAAAATAGCGAAAGGGAGAGCGATTGAAGTGAATCAATTAACGATTAAGAGTGTAATATAAATTAATTAGCTAAGTGTGTTATATAAATTAGTTTAGTAATAGTGTAAATAAATTAAGTAGTGTCTAGTCTAGTGTACAATTAGTATTAGTGTAAATAAATTATAAAATAAACGTTACAATCTGTAATCGTAAACTAAGCTTAGACATTCGGATCAGGATTATTAAATGCTAAGTTTGGTCTGTCATTCTATATGGAGTTGAATCGTGGACACTAGATTTAAATACCATGAGACGCCTAGAAGCCTTTGAAACGTGGCCCTATCGCAGAATGCTTAGAATACCATGGACACAACACATAACGAATCAGACAATATTGAACACCATAAACAGAGAACTAGAACTAATAACAACGATTAAGAAAAGAAAGACATCATACCTAGGCCACATAATGAGAAATGACAAATATAACTTGCTAAGACTAATAATTGAAGGAAAGATAGAAGGCCGGAGAGGAGTAGGCAGAAGAACCATGTCATGGCTCCGTAACATCAGAACTTGGACAGGCATGAACGTTCAACAATTACTAAGAGCGGCACAGAATAGAGAAGATTTTTATGTAGTGATCGAAAACCTCCAGTAATGGAGTGCAACAGAAGAAGAAGAAGAATAATAGAGCACATAATTCCTGTTTAAACAAGCTTTGAAACAGATTTTGAGGGATTTGAAAAAACCGTAAACATGCAAGTGTATACTGCGCTTTAAAGAAGAGTTAATAGAAAATATTTTTTAACGGAATTGAACATATTCGACAGAAAAGTAAGTAATAATAGTTTAAAAAGCATTCTTATAGCAAATTTTTATGAAAGTTCCAAAATCTGATAAGTAATAGGAACAAAGTACCACTTTACCTGCCTTGAAATTACCAAGAATCTTATTGGAAATTTATGATAAAGCAAAATGGTAATTCAAGGTTTTGATAGTAAAATAAGTATTGAAAATTTAAAAACAATGCTTAAGGCGAATTTTGTGGGAATTTCGAAAATCTCGAAAACACTAAGGGTAAACTAATTTTAAGGTAATTCAGAAAAACTATTATTAAGCGATGGCATACATACTCAATGGAACACTAAAAGTTTGGAAGTTAAGAGAATATGCCTTAGTAGATTGTAATAAAATTGTAACAAAACCGAAAAATGACCATTGTAAATTGAAATTTAGGGAAGATTTAGCTATAAAATATTATCACTTTAATTACAAATAAGCCACGTCAAAACTAAAATAAAAGGTACAAAAACGTTCTTCTGGCAAATATTAAAAAAAAATCCAATAGCCGAAAAACCACTTTAACGCGGCTAATTTTAATTAGAACCTTGTTGGAAGGTAATGGAAAAGTACAAAACCGTAACTAAAAGTTTGAAGAGTTAAATAAATATTCAAAGTTAAGTAATAATTCTTGAGCCGAATTTTGAGACCTTTTTGAAAAAATACAAGAGTAGAGCGCTCTTCAGAGACGATTTTGACTAAAATTTCATATAACTATATAACATGTAATCGATAGTAGGGTCAACTTCTGATATTAAAAATTCTCTTGAAACGGATTTCGAGGTAATTCAAAAAAGCCGAAAAGTGACCAGTGTAAATTGAAATTTAGGAAAGATTTAGCCATAAAATATTATCACATTAATTACAAACAAGCCACGTCAAAACTAAGATAAAAAGTACAAAAACATTCATGTGACAAATATCCAAAAAAAAAATCCAATAACCGAAAAACCTCCTTAACGCGGCTAATTTTAATTAGAAACTTGTTAGAAGGTAATGGAAAAGTACAAAACCGTAACTAAAAGTTAAAAGAGTTAGATGAATATTCTAAGTGAAGTAATAATTCTTGAGTCGAATTTTGAGAACTTTTTGAAAAAAAATGAAAAAATACAAGAGTAGAGCGCTCTTCAGAGACGATTTTGACTAAAACATATAATCCATAGGAGGGTTAACTTCTGATATTCAAAATTCTCTTGAGACGAATTTCGAGTAGTGATGCCCACGATATTCTCGTTTGCGAGAATATCGTCTCGTCTCGTCTGGTTTTCGAGACGAGACTCGAGACGATACTTTAAATTTTCCTTGCGAGACAAGAGGAGACTTTTGAAAGTCTCGTCTCGAATCTCGCACGAGAATCTCGCAAAAGTCTCGAAATATCGCAGATAAAAATGGCAAATACTAATTAATTATTCTAAATATCGCGAATGTTATTGAAACATTTTTTTAAAGCCGCATACTACGGAGCAGCCTGTGTTATCGCAATAAGTTACGACAAACATTTTTTAAAATAAGATCATATTTTATTCATTTTCCTATTTCCCAACATACAATAATTATTACCACCGAAGTTTGAGAAAAGAATCGTATTATTAATAACAGATATTCGTCTTCGTCTTCGTCTTCACTACAAGTATTAGGCACTTTGCCTGTTACGGTACCCATCTATTGCGTGGTCGTCCTACTCTTCTTCTCCCTTTACATCCGTATTTGAAGGCTTTTCTTGGCAACCTGTTTTCATCCATCCTGTGAAGATGTTCCTTCCAGTTTTCCCTATATTTATCACAACATTGACACTATATATATTTAATTTCCGTCTGATGTCTACATTTCTAAATCTGTCTCTTTTTTGTACATCCTTTGACTCTCCTCAGAAACTTCATTTCTTGCGTCTGAATCCGGCTCTCTTGTTTTTTTGTTGTTGTGCAAATTTCGCCATACGTGAGGGTTGGTACTGCAATAGTTTTGTAAAATTTCAGCTGTGTGTCTTTTCTCGTTTTATGTTTTAGGCATCTGCTAATAGTTCCACATATTCTACTAAATTTGTTTGATTTTTGTTTTTTTTAGGTTAAAGGTTAGTAAAGAGTCTAGGAGGTTGTGTAGGTTGCAGCGCCCTAAAACTGGAACATACTGGTTAAGGGAGAAAACCCCTACAGAAAAATCCTAGTCCTACTAGAAAAGAGGTTGAGCAGTTGGCTAGTAACCAGCTCTTGTAAAAATTAAAAATATTTGTAGTACCCAAAATTGCCTCGGAAATAACAGATATTTGGGCGATATAATCTATTATACTGTTTTTATATACTGATTATGTTTTTTCTCGGAATTTTGTTTTTGTTCGTTGAAATCAAAATTAGAAGTGATTTTATTATTTTTTGTATTTCATGTATCTATGATCGATTTTCGTTTTTTTTTTTATTTATCTTGTTAGAATACTATCTTTTTGTTCTTTAAAATAAAAAAAATTGTACTGATTTTATTTAGATAGGGAACATAAAAAATTTGCGAGACTTGCGAGACTTTTGCGAGATTCTCGCGCGAGACATGAGACGAGACGAGACTTTTATTGCGAGACGAGACTCGAGACGAGACTTTCCACTTTCTTTGCGAGACAAGACGAGATTTTTCCAAAGTCTCGTCTCGTCTCGTCTCGTGGGTAACACTAATTTCGAGGTAATTCTGAAAAACAGAAAAATAACAAGTGTAAACTGATTTCTAAAGAAGGGTTAATCAAACATATTTTTAAATTAAATTATACATATTGTACAGCAAATTATATATAAAACTTTGAAAAGTATTCTTATAGCAAATTTTTGAAGAATTTTAAAAGCCCGAAAAGTGATAAGAATAAATTTGGGTAATAAAATAAATATTGTAAAACGTAAAAACAATGCTTGAGGAACATTTTAAGGAAATTCAGGAAAACCGAAAACTACTAAATGTGAACTTCCCTTGCCAGGCGATTAAAAAAAATGCTGTTGAAATACAGTATATATGAATATAACACTAAGAGTTTATAGCTAGAAAATATTGGATTCATATAAAATATACAAAACAGAAAAGTGACGTTTAAAAAATATTTAGCCAAACATATTATAAAACTTAAGTGGGTACATATGTGTTAGCGGAGCAAATATTAAAAGTTAAAAATAATTCTTATGGCAAATATTCAGGAAATTTTCCAAAACCTAAAAATAAAGATGTTAATTTAATATTTTACCCTCGTCTAATTTAATAGGAAATTCAATGGGATGGTAAATCGACCTGATCGCAATACTTCTGATATGAGAAATGAGATATCTAATTTCTTTATATGGCTGCCGGATACGAGAAAGTAAAAAAAATAAAACTATTTGAACATATAAATTTTAAAATATGACAAAAATTGAATTTGTTAAATATGAAAGGTATAAAATATTTCGACTGAGCAAGACAGTTTGAGATTTTCTTATAATATTACTTATCATTTTTAGAGAAGAAACTTACATTTTTAAATCTCAACCACTTGTATCAAATTTTGAACATTTCTGTGTTCAAGAAAGGCGATGGCTTAAAAATGACAAAGTTGAATTAATTTCCAAGGTATAGCATTAATTTTCCAAAATAGCTAAAAGGATTTCAATTTAGTAAAATAATTTAGTAGAACCTTTCATATATTACTTTACTCATCATTTTTGAGAAATCATATATTTGTCTTTTATATTTCATATGAATTATATAGGTCATTACTTTACGAACCCCCATTTAAACCTGGACTGCGGGACTGTCTTGGACTGGGACGAGCTGTTGAAAGACCACTCAAAGCTATCTGGCGCAGGATAAGCCTCCACTTCGCAGGAGACGTTCACGATCTCATGTTTGGCAGCTCCGTAGATGTTCTTTTGGTTCGGGCGACAAATCGGTTTATCTGAAACATAAACAGAATAAATAAGAAGTTTCAGAAAACTTTAATTTTCATCTTGACGTGATTTCCTTGCAGGAATTTTGAATTCATGCAGAGTGTCGCGTTAAGCTGTTTGGTTGGAAAAGCGGTAAATTGGACCAATTAGGGTTTATTAGCAGCGCAGCCATTTCGCCACGCTCGAATCATTATTAATTCCAAAACTTTTTTACGTTGATTTGTCGGAATGTAAAAATAGCGACTGCACCGTACGAACGTTTAAAATCAATAAGAATTTTCGTTCCAATTTGCGTCCAATTGCGCGCGCCAATAAAATATAGTTCTAAACCGTGTCCGGCTAATACCTGCAATTTCGCGTGGCTACTTTTTTCGGACTCTCTGTTGGTGAAATTCATAAAATATGAACAGGCGCGTCGGAACGATAAATTGCGGCTTCGAATTTCACAGAGGGCGGAATTATTACAACAAAACCGAAACTCCATTGGATTTTTGTTGCATGAATTCGTGTCGTTTAAATCAATGAGAGTTTATTGCCTTTTGGTTATCGCAGGAAATGCGCGTTAGTGCGCGTTATCGAAAATTATCATTTCCTGGCGTCGCCGGCGACAGTTTGACTCGCTTCATATTTGTAAATTGTGATATTAATTATTAAAAGTTATTATCGCGTCGCTCATATTTGACGTGTGCAATTAATCGAAATTATAACTGGAATTAGTGCGAATTGACCCGCCTTTGAAGTGTGATTGGTCGGTAAAACCGGAATCAATTACGATATTTCATAAATTATTCACTATATAATTTATAGCGAACAATCAAGAGGAATTATCGATAGACTACTACACAATTTACAAAGTCAATATAAATTGTACAAGAAATCGTTACGTTCGTAAATTTTAATCACGACAGTCGATGAAATAAAATATATATATTATACATATATAGATTACAAAAGAACGTTATTATGCTTTCATCATGAGCCATCTGTTGCTCGATTGTATGCTCCGATTTTTCTGTTTTTATGTATAAATATATAGATATATACATACGTATGGGTGTGTGCGTCTATTTGTGATAGTAAATTGTTTTCTATATATTTAAATATACTGATGTATATATACTGTGTGTCCGTAAATGATTGTACCCATTCAAGGTCATGGATAGTGATTTTAACTTTCAACGGATTAATTAATTATTGCCAACATAATTTCAAAGAAATTCATTGGCCTGAAAATCAAATTCTGGCTGAAATGTCAATCAAAAAGCGACATGGAGCGTTTGTTGCCAACTAAAGTTTGGTTTCACCCACGCGTGCCAACATAATTTGGGTACAGACATTTACGGACACACAGTACTTATACAGCATTATATGTTTAATTTCCCGCATATTATATACTTGTGGTATATGCGTGCTCCGAAATTTGAAAAAAAATGCAATTGATTTTTCGACGCAAATTCTTTTATTTTTGGAGATATAATTAAAAACAAAACGTTTTGTACAGAATTTGAAGCGCTTCAACATACTGTTACTTAAAACTCTATTCAGATTAATAGTTAATCAGAAGGTTGAATTACGATTAGGGTTCCAGATTACTCTGCCTAATAAACTATGCCACACCATGGTGTAACGTTATTTTTTTGAAAAGAGGCATGAATTGACAACTTTAACCCGTTGATTAAAAATTATTCAAGATCCTTTGATATGCACCCAACTTAGCTCTTTACTTAGCAACTCCACTTAACATTATACTCACACATTTTATGTAATTCACCTCCCCGAGAGCCCGAATAACCTGTTGACATAGCTCGTTTGCCCCTAAGGTCAACAGGAGTCAGGTAGTGAATGTAAATGTAAATTATAACCTCTAACAGGCCACATGTAATTGTGTATCAGGAATAAGCCGCTGTAACAGGACTGGTGTCGCAAGGGATAGGGTATCATGTTGTCCCTCATTAGGGATTAAGTTATTAGTTTCGTCTCCCTTCCTTTGTGAACACATTTCTGGTTCATGAGAGGTTATGTGAGCGAACTAGCTTAAACACGAATAACGTAAGATAAGGCTCTGGGAGAATAGGTAGTGATGCAAGAACGAACTTATCTTAGCTAGGATTGTGTGGACTATGTAGAGAACAGGTAATCTAGGAATTCTAACCTCTGATTATAACACATGTAATGAATTGTCGATAATAGAACTGATGTGCCCGGAATGTCTTCACAGGGGATATGATAGAATATCACGTAGTCCATAACTAAGGGTTGAGGCCTTAGGTTGATCTCCCTTCCTCTGTGAACACATTTTTGGATGAGAGGCTCAAAATCTAGTGGGAAGTATGGGCGACTTTTAGGAATACATAGTGAGTCCATGCAGTAAAAGTACCAAAGGAAATAGGGATAATTTTATTAAATTCTATCTATTCCTCTAAGTTAAGGGTATGCAACCATTCATACAAATAGTTTTAGTTCGCTCATACAAATATGTCTCTCTTTTTCACACGTGATCCGGATTGGTTGATAGCTAGGAACATTTATTTGTGTTGGTAACGAATATTCGTTAAGTATACAGTAATACCTTCTCGAATGTTCGATTGGTTTTTATAGAAGGAACGAATAGTATAAAAGTGGACAGGTTCCCCTGGCTCTCTCTCTTTTGGGTGATTTCCGATACCGAGTATTAGTAGGAGTATTAGTATTATTGCGATTATTGTTATTATTCCGAGTGTTATTCCGAGTGTTACGGAGAGTATTATCGTTAGTTCGAGTGAGCATCAGCCAGTCCCAGTCTCCGAGTTAAGTCTAGATGAGTTCAGTGAGTGCGCGGACTTCGGAACCCATTACGATCGATCACTGAAACAGTGTTTCGTGTGTCAAGGGATCTCCGCCGTCCTGGGCGTCATCTTCCCAACCCGAAGACTCCACCGTTCGACCAAAGGGGGCCCAGAGAAGTCGCAGCCGTTCCAGTCGGGTGTCCGAGAGGCCGAACCTCCAAGTATCAGCCGTCTGGGGGGGAGCCATCACCCGATCCAGTATCCGTTCTGGAGAAGGTCAGCCTCCGTGGTGTTGTCTGCGGTGTCATCAGCACCCCTCCAGAATTCCAGACTCCAGTCTCCAGACACGACAGGGCTCATCAGTCCAGGTGAGTCCGAGCCATCATCCGATCCCGGCAGGAGATAGCTGTTCGACCGAGATAGGCAGAAGGCTCCGCTAACGCTCCCGTCGTCCCCGATAGAGCCGAACGATCCTCAACTGTGGACCATTGGCGGCGTCGCCAAGCACCCGTACAGGTTGGAAGTTCTTTTAAAAGTCAGGTTAGGGAAAATCGATGGTACGATAAGTTGGTTGCATATCTGAGAGTTGGGTACTGGTTATTAAATTCATTTATTAGAGTTGCTTAAGTTTTATTTAACGAATCTAACCTCAACCTCCCTCTCGGATTCGGTTAAGCCTTCGTCAAGGTAAGTAAGACGTTTGATAGCTGTGAGACATTGATCGACTCCCCTCACCAACTAGAGGGGGCTCGAGATATCAGTCAGGGCCGGGCTTTGTTTGTAGTTGTTGGCGTCCTTTACCATCGAGAGTATCTGGTCGTATGGTAATTCATCCACGACCACTCACCGACGAGTTGAGCTAGTCGGGCCCCATTATTAATACCGTCTAACTTTTTGGTAACGTTGGTAAATTTAACGTTGCAATGGATTTAATCGAAGCTCCTGTTTTAGTGAGTCAATATGTCGTCTATGTAACATACTTTTAGAGGTTTATGACGCGGCACTTCTGCTTGTGCATATCAATCTGCCTTGTAAAACATAATGCGTCATATTTTCGAAGATAGACTATTCACGTAACCTCTCTCACTTCTCTCTCTCTCTCTCTCTCTCTCTCTCTCTCTCTCTCTCTCTCTCTCTCTCTCTCTCTCTCTCTCTCTCTCTCTCTCTCTCTCCATAATTTTGGCGCGAACTTCCTGCGCCATCTGTACAGAGAATGATTTAAGTCGCCAACGACCAACGATTATAGACTAATCCAAGATTGCTCACTTCCATTTGACCGAGGTTGACAGTTTTGTGACGTCACCACCGGTGCTGAAGTCGTGCGTTTACGTGTTGATCTGTGGACGACGTGATGTGGATATCGTACGTAAATATGGATTACGTAGAGCACGTACGTAAACCGTACAGTTTACTATGATACACCTTATTGTTTACTACAGTAAGATGAATAAACCGGGGCTTAGTCATAATGATTGATTTTACTATGTATAACTGAGCGCTTTTCCCATCCTCTATCTAAAAAATGGTTAGCCGTTTTGATAAAAATGTTTTGAATAAAATTTGAAGATAATTTCTTGCTTAACCATCCTTGTTATGGATGCAAATTGCATCGGCGAGATATTTGCTAAAAATTGATTTTTTGTGACATTATCATCAATATCTTAAGACGAGGACACGAGATTTTATGAAACTTTGAGACAACCTTTAGTATGCCAAAATAAAGGTTTTTACGAGATTACAGCTTTTTATATCTCACTCAGAGGTTGCCTCTATTTTATCTTAAATGACTGCATTATAGGTTGTAATGGTCGTATAGCCACGCTTTCTGTCCAGTATCGGTGGTGACGTCACAGAGTTTGCCAGGCAGATTCGGCGAACTAAGCAATCCTGGTAGTCTATAATTGTTGGCCAACAACGATTGTCCAAAGGGATCATCGCGACATCTGCGTACTTATTCAAAATCTTAGTAAATCAATCATACAGAACAATCGCTATATCTGTTGCTTAGGCAGAATAGTAATTGTGGGTGTTTGATGTTTATTTGCATAGTTTAATTTATTGCATGAACGATATTTGATGTTGGTAACACGCAACAGTGTTTTCTTATCGTCGTAGAATCGGTCACACTTACCGAACACTGATCGTGTTTACAGTGTCGTTCGTCGATTTGATCATTAAAGTTTGCAGGAATTGTAATTGGACATCATAAGAATTTTAGGAAACATATTTGTGAATCACGTGTGAATCGATTACATAAAACGCGGAGAGTTTCTTAATATCTTTCATGATAACTAAACCACACATATAACAGCATCTGTCTCCCCATCTCCACAATTTTGGTAGTATTAAAAGAAGGCCTTAGCACGTATTCATTCTTTGAAACGTATTTGGTCGACACTGTTCAATGTTACTGAAACTTAAGTTGCCATCAGTCAACGCATTAGCGCCATCCATGTAAACGTAGCTACAGGAGTTTCGTTTGAGCAGGTCAATTGATAACGAACAAATTGTCTCATCATCTGTTAATAGATAGAGTTGAAAGTTGTGTTTTCACGCAATCCGTTAAGTTAATTTGTTTTAATCTCAAGATGCATTTATGTTCTTTCTGCGCATGACAATTTATCTTGTATAAACGGTTGCATTTCCCTTTAAAACCACAAAGGAAATTAATTTTTAACTGGTACGCGCAAGTATCTTTGTCAAAATTGATTCATTTGTTGTTGATTAGAGTAATTAAAAAGCTGTTCTTATCTTCTAATCTTGAAAGACACATTCAACACCTGCACCCTCCAACTCAACCAGCACGTGGATGAATGAGTCACTACCCAATTGACACGTGCCTAAAGTCGTTAAAACACCTGTTTAGTTCCTTAGAAAAACCGTTAAAATATCTGCAAAAGACTGTTAAATCCCCCAAACCCATACCAAAACCGTTAAATTCCCCAGAAAACCAGTTAAGTTCCCAAGAAAAACCGTTAAAAGATCTGCAAAGGAACGTTAGATTCCCCAAACATCTGCAAAACCCGTTATATTCTCCATACAACTGCAAAAACTGTTACAAATCAAATAAAAAATATTGAAACTATCACTATATTATTTCCACACTACTGGAAATTTTGATAAAAGTAAAGATAGCTTTTACTGGCATCTGTTGAGTTATCTTACATTATTAAAGAAGTAACATATTACATTCGAGAATAATGTTTGTGCAGGACAATTTGTCATGTGGAACCTTTTGTGACACCTTTAGTTGGATACATTCTGGATTTTTTTTGTGCTAGTCAATTTTTCACGCTGCCTTTTATAAGGTAGATTCAGGTATCAGGTATTACATTTGGTCGGTTCAACTCGTCACGCCATCTTGACACTTAACCTATCATTATTTTTTAGCAGACACAAACTATGGGGATGCATTTTCTGATATTACCCCGATGCTTAAATTTATGTTCGGAAAATTTGCAAACAGACCTGCAATTTCCACCTACTCTCCCACCCGCCCCGTTCCGGGGCGAGCATCCTTCTATTAAATTACACCTTCCTGGGGAGCGGGAGAGATTTATGGAACACATGGAAGAAACAGTGCTATCTGATACATAAAAAACGGAATTTACATTTATGAATATCTGGAAGGAGAAAAGCCGATATTAAGTTATCCCGGGCAGCAGGAGAAGCCGGAGTTCACTCCGTCCCTTCACGACGTCGAACAACGGGAATATAGGAATGTATTCCCGATTTTATTTTATATTTTTCGAAATCGTCGATCCGCATTTCGTATTCCATTGTAACCCGGCGAAGAAAATTTCAAATACGAGTAAGGTTATAATTTAATTTCCCCTTCCGTAGGTCGTAACGGGAACATTGAGACTCGACGAGAGGATCAAAGTTATTACGTATTGTGATCCAGGAGAAAGCTGGAACAGGGGGATTAATGCGTTCGCACCATGAGATAAGTCCAAATGGAAAGTGGATGGAAGTTTAAAGTGTGAGGAGAAGGAAAAAAGTCTTCCCGGCCTTAACCCGAATACAAATCTGGATCAAAACGTGTTTAAAACATGAAATAAGTTCAGAAGGACAGTGGACTAGAAGTTTAAAGTGTGGGAGGAGGAGAGAATTTTCCAACGTGTGTCCTGAGCAGATGATTAATCGGGTGGGTTTCCAGTGGCATATGAAACGGAATTTGTAACTTTGCAAGGAATGCAATGGAAACTCTGAGTAAACCTAAACTGAATTCTGGACCAAAATATGTTGAAAACATGAGATTACTCCTAATGGAAATAACTTTTGAACACAAGAAAATTTCAATGTCGTTTTTATTGGTATCAATTTACAGCAAATTAAATGAGATCTATACTGTCCCATTCATTTCTAAAAAAACAATGGTATTTAAATTACAATTGTGAATCAGTTATTGTGATTGTAGAATGCGTAGACTGCGCATAAATATAAGATTATGCACATGCAAATGCGTATAATGCATAGAATGAATTATATGCGTTCCATGCATAGCAGACTATGGACGTTTCTTTTTCCTTTAACAAATCTACAATAATTTTTAAGCCCAGCCGACATTCCCCTCCCCCAGAACCGCAGTAGGCGGGTCATTGGTGAAACCTAAACTAAATTCATGTCACTTATCCTCAAATCCGTTCAAACCTGTTGAACCTGGTCAAAAGTGTGGAAAACCTGTTCAAATACCAGTTCTAGCAGTTTTTTTGAACCGCTTTGAACTGGAATTTGAACAGTGAACCGCGTTGAACTGGTACTTGAACAGGCTCAGCAGGTTTTTAAAACGTTTTGAACTGGTATTTGTACCGATTTGTGAACCACTTTTGAACAGGCTCAAAAGGTTTGAACAAATTTGAAGATGAATGACATGAATTTGGTCTGGGGGGAGGGGAAAATGGGCGAGACCAAAAAAAAAAGTGGTTGGGGTTACCTACTTATATATCTTAAGTTTTCGATGTGTTGGAAAAGAACACTGCGGATTTGCTACAACAGAACGATGGATCAAATTTCGCTTATTGTGATCCAACAATAAGCTTTTAAAATTGGATGATGAAAATGCCATATTATGTATGTAAAAACGGAAACTGTATTTGGACTTCCAAACAGAACAGTTTTCCACAGGAATGTCCAAAGAGCATTGGTAAATATTTCTATTCCCTGGAAGAAATAGAGAGTATATACACAATTTTTAATTTTTCTCGTGTTAGTACAGAAAAATCGAGAGTAACGCAAACAGATGTCTGTAACAAATTCCACCTATTATAATCCAGAAGTAATGTGGAAGTGTTACAAGTTAAACACGTCACATCTAGTATTGCCATATTAGTACTTTTTATACGATCAAGGAGTCCAAATCATACAAAACTTACTAGTTTTCTCCATGATCACAATTCTAAATATTCGTTGGCTAAGTTTGGGAAAAGTTCTTCGTCGGATACACAGAACAAAATTTCGTACGTAAAATCAATGAACGGCCGTCGTCAATTTTGTGAACATTAATATTATGAATCGGTGATTGTTACAACGATTTCTGGTCGTAAACTAATGAATTCATACATTGAACCAATAAACGAGTCAACATTAAACAGTGAACGCCAAACATTAAAATTAAATATTTCATCCATTAATCTAATGTAACAATTCATTGAGTTAATGTTTGAGGATTATTAAACAACGTACGTCGTCATTATAACGATAAATTTTCGTCATAGATCTATGAACGGCAAACATAAAAAATTTATGAACGGTTTTCGTTGTTTCAATGAACATCAAACATTGATTTTACGAAGCCAGCCATTAACTTTTAAAAACGCAGCAGATTTAATGTTGTCGGAACTTGAAACGATGTCGGCGAACATTAATATTACGAATCACCGTCGTAGACTTCTCTGCATGTACCACTTTTGATGCGAATTCTTCTAAATTTCCTCCAGTCGGTCTGATAAAGTAGGCAGTACAGCGTTCTAACTATTATACTAATTGTGCCAAATTATTGTGTGATGGATGAACAGGCTCGAGAAAGAAATAGTATTTCCCTCTAAGAATGGAAAATTGGTAAGTATTAGCATTATCGGAAAGTTGAAATGACAGTTCTATGCAATAACCAAATCTCTTACTAGTAGGTAGTCTTAAAATTTTATTTTTCTTTGGAATCATTTAGGAAAATGTCTAATTTTGTATCATTTATAACACTTTTATTTTTTTAGGTTGGTATAGACGACTATGAGATTGCTTTCGGAAATGGGGAATTACTTTTGAATAATTGGGAAAAATGGTTTCCCCACACAGTGACATTTCTACAGAAAGACGGACACATAAAAAATTAAACTACTAAAGGCCTTCTGAAGAAAGCGTTTGAGGATTCTTGTAAAGAAAGTAAGTTCTATTTTATATACTTAAAAAATAGGAAAATTTGCTTTTCTTAAACCTTCCACATTAAAAAACATTTTCTTTAAATCCTTGTTTCAGATAATGGATATTCGTTGCTAAATAACTGTAATATGTCTTTTTGTGCTTGACATCGTGCTCGGACTTTGTTTTATGTAGAAATAGTTATAAACACAACGGTTAATGTTCTAAAACTTATGGTGTTTATAAAATTTGAATTTTACTTTCTAAAGCCATAAAACGAACATTTTTTTAAAGCGTAAATCTAGGTTTGGTTCACCATTTCCCCTTCTTTTTTTCAGATTGGCGATCCATGGATATTTGGTGCCATCGGCCAAGTTTTGTTCCAAATGGAAAAGGCATTTTATAAACAAAACGTGTCGCTTGAGAGCTCAAACGTTCATATGATTTGTGAGTTTCTGATGCAATAAAAAATTGATGTAGCAAAAAAGGCTATTATTCTGCAAATCCCTTTGCGAAAAATTAGAAAGTGGTATGTATTAGTAAGATTTTCCACCTTCCGCGTTCTAATGCTTCTGAAACGCTGCATGCAATATTTTCTCAAAAGTCACTGCAATTAATAATTGGAGGTCATAGGTCTATCAACACCAGTTATTGATTTAATGTACAGCAATCATAAGCCAATGTTGATCGTTCGTAATATCAATAACCGGCGATCATAGATCCATGCTCACTGTTTATTAATTTAACGTACAGCAATCATAGGGCTAATGTATGTCGTACATAATATTAACGTCCGGCAACCTTAGATATATGCTCACAATTCATTGGTTTAACACCTAGCAAATATCACATTAATAATCGCCAACATAGATCCATGTCTACTGTACATTGACTCAATGTACAACAACCGTATCTTAATGAACAGAGCAATTTATGTACGACCGTTCATTGAATCAACAACACCCGTCGTCGGCCCGAAATTAATGTCGACGTTCATTGATTTGATGTATTTTTTTTATTAATATCACGTACCTTTTTCGTTCAATGTATGGAAATTGAAAAGTGATAACTTTCAATCTTGAGAAACTGTATGTTTGTTAAATTTTTTTGTGATTTTGCCTTTGCACTGGACACAACCACTCACTTAAATATTCCTAACGATGCGTTGCAGAGAAATAAAAAATATGCAGATTATACTAATAAACCTAAAAGAATTTCAGTTAAAACTCATTTAATTTAAGCAACAATTATCAGAAAAAATATTAGGTCATTTTTCGACAATTAAAACTTTAAATATTTCTACAAATAAATTTCCTGAGTATTTAGAAATGTTTACTACATTAACTGAAGAATTTTGCAGTAGATTTTTGATTTCGGAAAAATAGAAAATTTTTTGTCGTTTGTGCATCAACCATTTTCAATAGACCTTGAAAGAATATCGATTGAATTTCAACTTGAATCTATAGACTTGCATTGTAATAACAATTTAAATGATTTATATTGTAGTGAAGTAGTATGCTCCTTTTATAACTCTTTGGTCTCGGATAAGTTTTCTAATTTAAAAAATTTAATCCAAAAAACGTTCGTTATTTTCCGAATAACGTACATTGGGGAACAAACATTTTTAATATGAAATATTAACAAAATCCCATTCTGATTCTGTATTAGTGATGAACATTTATAGGCAATTTGAAGAATTTCAACAGACTTACACAGAATTATAAGATGATACCAAAAAATTACACTTTAGCCATTAAATTTTGATATGTATAAAAGTTAAATATTTTGAGACAATTTCATTCACCTCCAAGAGTTCAGTTTTAATTCTTCATAGTTCAATAAAAAATTGTATGTTTTGTAAACTCATTGATATATGCCCTTATATGTGCAAATATCATTCGTTCAATTACATTTTTGTTTCATTTAAAATTACATGTTTTCATATAAAAGGATTCATAAGTGTTTAGTATATATGTTTTAAATTTTATGTTGTAAAAAATGTTGATAAAGTTGTTTTATAATTTTTTTTATTTTGCTGTTTTATGTTGTATGAGTAACGTACACTTTAATAATGTATCTAATATTAATGTTTAAAAATTTTCTTTTCGATTTCACTCCTTAAATTGCTTAATAATCACACGTTTTGATTCAAGAACGTCGGTTTTAGATTTATTAATTAAGCTCTAAAAATCTAATAAATTCGAAAAATAGATTATTTCGCCCACCCACGGTTAAATTTTCATCAATGGATATGGATATATTATTTTTTCTGGAACAAATTAAAGCGAATTAAGAACTATTAAGGCGATCTCGGGGAAAACAGGTTTTAATCTAAATTGAATTAATTACAATATTCAATACTTATAGTGATCCAGGAATACCCTGGAAGAGGGGATTGATATGTTTGCAACGTAGATTTAGCGACAGTGGAAAGTGTAAAAAAGACTCTCCCAACATCAAAAATGGAAAATATCCATATGCAGGTCTATAGAAGTTGATAATCATTGTTGTTCCACCGAGAAAATTAAACACAATTTAAATTATTCAATCCGATGGTAAGGAAAAAATCAGCCTGCCTTAACCCACATCGCAATCCTGATCAGTTTCTACATTTCTGGACGTTTACACAGAATTCCAGCCGTCTTCACGGGACGCCGAGGATCCGATAATCCGCCGTAAAATAAGAAACGGTCCGTTAAACCTTCCGGCGACCGTCCTCCCGTTCCCCGTCCGATTCCCGCGGGATTAACGATCGAGGACCGACGAAGTGAAGTGTGACGATTAAAACGCGTCTTCGGATTGATCCTCGGCCGTTGTTGTCGACAGTGGAACGCGCGTACGAACACAGCCAACGGTTCCGGGATGCTAATCCCGGAGCCGGGAACGGCGATCGTTCGGTCAGAATAATCCGGGGCGGCCGTTACGCCGCGTCCAGGGGACGGATCCGATTCTGGATACGGATCGTTTGCTGTTGGATTGGGGAAGAGGGGATAGTTTTTTATTAAGGTTTCGTGTGGGTTCTAATCCGACAATTAATAGGGAGCAAGTTGCTAAAATAGTGAAGAGGATGAATTACTTTTCCAGGCGGATGTTTAAGAAAACCTATATGACAAAACGGATTTGATTGAAAATTTCATGTTTCTATTAATAAAAACCAGGCAGGACTATCGTCAATAGACGAAAAGCGACTCGTTTCATGTTGAAAAAGCGGCGTCAAAAGTTTGTTTACATATCATTTTAGAGTCAATCAGTCAACTCATTTTGTGAAAATTTCATGTTGAAAAAGCTCTGCAACGGCGCCAAATTTTACCAAAAATTAAGAAGTTTATTTACATATCATGGGTGTGAATATAGACACATCCACATATCCTGTAGTGCGGTAAAACAGGTGCTCATTTTTGATCCCAAAATTTGTGAAAAAACGTCCTCTGAGTGATTGTTTATTGCTAAACAAATGTATCCGATACGACTTACCACCCTAGCTATCGTTTAGGGGTGATGCATTGGGAACATATAAAAAAAATCGGAATAAAAATTATTTTAACAACCTAAACTTATTGTAACGTTGAAAATTTTTATCGGAAAATATTCATTTCTATATATCGTATCCTGCTGAAACAGTTTTATGTCGAAAATCAAGGGATGCAATAGCCATTCTGGGGTTCATAGGTTACGCATGGAAAAAATATTTATGTATCTAAAACAATTTTTACATATGTGGTTTTTATCTGGAAATATTCATTTATACATAAACTATTCCCCTGTAACAGTTTCAGGTAGAAAATCAGGGTATGAAATACTCAATAGGGGGTTCATAAGATCCTTACTTCGAAATTTCGAACTCCTAGGTATGGTATTTTTTTAAGTATCTAAATCAATTTTTACATGAAAGAGTTTCATCTGAAAATATTCTCCTATACATAAACTACCACTTTGAAACAGTTTCACGTTAAATATCAGGGCATGCAATAGTCATTTGGAAGATCTAATTCGATTCGAGTAAGTCTCCTTTGAACCCCCGATTCACTATTGCATCCCCTGATTTTCGACTTGAAACTCTTATAGCGGGACAGTTTATATATAAATTAATATTTCCGAATAAATATTTTAGATGTAAAAATTTGTTTAGATACGTAAATATTTGTTTCTATACGTAACATTTGAACCCACGAATGACTATTGTATCCCCAAATTTTTGACTTGAAACTGTTTTAGGGGGATACATTATGTAGCAATAAATATTTTCCGATAAAAATTTTCACTGTAAAAATTGGTTTAGGTTGTTAAAGTAATTTTTTTCGATTTTTTTTATATGTACCCAATGTGTCAACCCCCAAACGACATCTAGTAAGCCCCATCGGCTACATTTGTTTAGTAATAAACAACTACTCCGAGGTCGTTTTTTGTACAAATTTTGGGATTAAAAAGAGCATCTATTTTACCGGACTACAGAGTTTCTGGACATTATCACAAAATGGGGTGACTCAAAAATTATATGTAATATAGGCGTTGTAACAGTACCGACACTAAATTTTGGAGAGGACTGACAATTTTTCCAAAGATTTTAAGGCTTTCGGTATATTTAAAATTACAGGAAACACTTCAAATACAAGTACAGGATATAATTGAACTGTACAGGGGTAACAACGTATGGCAAGAAATATTTTAATTTTTGACCAAATAATAGTGTAACTTTTCTACTGTCTAAAAGAACTAATATAGCGCGAAATGTCTTAACTAATCTATTTAATGTTAACACTAACACGTACTATCAAATTTTTATTTCACACAGCTGTTGTTTATTTGTCGCGCACGACCGCAAGATGAGCTAGCCGACATTGTGCTCTCAGCTGTCGGTGTACCTTTTATGTCTAAGATGTCGCCTCACGAACATTACAGTCGTTTTGATATTACCAAAAAAGACTACCAAATTCGAGAAACTCTTTTCGGGTACATTCTCGTCGATTCGAATTTCGCGGAATCGACATTTCCCAACTTGTTTTTATTTTACACCCAGACTTAGCGTTACAACAGATTGTCACTGTTAAGATATCTAAAAAATACCTACCCCTCATAATATTTCGGAAGCCTCAAATTACTTCATGTTTCCCAAATTAGGCTAATAAAAATTTGGATATGTTTTAGAATGTCACCAAATATATTGTCAGCATGTTAAAGCCAAATTCATGTTTTTAAAAACTAATTAGTCACAATAATTCCAAATTACTACAATAAATTGTAAAAAATAATGCAACATATCCTTATTTTTTATGTGTAGTCGTCAAAAATACGTATGGAGAATTAAAGACGGGTAATCTTCGGAAATTGCCCTCATAGGGCGACGTTCCAGCTCATGACCCCTCGCCGTGGATTAATTACCAAAAACGTATGATAAACGAGCGAGGGCGAGACCATAAATCCAGAAGACGAGTTTTTTCCCTCTCACCTCTCGACCGCAATCAATTACGATCCTGTTGTAATATACAGCGCGATTCACGAGAAACGAACGTGGGAATCGCTACTTCACAATAATTTGGGAATTCAGTTGAATCCTGGTTTAAAAATAGTCCGTTGAACGGTGCCGAATTCAAAAATTTTAAATTTATCAGCAGGGTGAAACAAAACCCAAAATTTTAAATACTACTTATTGTTTACTCCTTTTTTTTGATTGTTCGGGATCATCATTGGTCCTTCGAGCCGGATCATTGGTTTGGTAAACATAGTAATTAGAAGAAATTCTCCCTGAACTAATTCATTATTAGAGCATAATTATTGTATTACTTCTTATCGATAATGTTATTTATTTTTATGTCATCTCTATATATATAAAAATGGATTGCTGTTCGTTTGTTTTGTTAATTTTGGGGACAAATCGCCAAGGCAACCAATCATACTGTCAGTTGGTTGTCAAATGAAAAATTATTACAATCTGTCATCAGTTTGTCAGTGCGCGAAAACTTTATTCATTTTAAAATGCCAGGGAGAAAACAATCTGATTTAGGTCGTCGGAGTAATTCAAATGTGCTACGAGCTACCTCACGTGCAAATCGCACTGACGACCAGCGAGAGGCAGATAAAAATAACGTTCGTATTGGTATGAGAGAATTGGGTTCAAAAGTGAATAATTATGAAGTAGAAAGGCTTAGGATGGAACGAGTTGGGGCATATCTTACACAGCAGCATTTAGATCGACGGGACACCCAGTCTACAAATTCTACAAGTTCGAAAAAACGGACGCATCGAGTACTGCAGCCAGAAGAAAAACCGCCAGTGATTACAACTCCAAAACTTCAAGAACTTCGACGCCAACACAACGGCGGGAAGTCAAGAAGACAAGCAAAGTCCTGATTAAGTCACAGCCACTTTTTCCAGAGAACTGAGTTACAAAGTGAATAACTTCAGCTACGAAAAGATAAAACAAGCAGATGAATTAATTCAAGAACAAGAAAAAATAGCCCAAGAAATCATATAACTACATAATAATTTCAACAAAGACGGAAGTGCAAGAAAAACCAAGGAATACCTACAAAAAAGGATTGATCACCTAGAAGCACTATGGGGGAATGCCCAAGAGAACAACGAGGCGTTCCATGAACTTGGGTTTGACGATCAGCACAATTTTATAAAATCACACTATTTCAAAAGGATGCAGGAAAACTACAAGACAATTCGACTGTACCTGAAGTCACACGAGGAATATAAAACATCCAAGAAACAAGTCTATGAGGTACAAATACAAGACCCAAAACGGGAAGTGAAGAAACCTAAACAACAGACGAATCAAACTAAAGGTAAAAATAACAAATAAAAAAAAACTACTTAGACAAGCTGAAGAAGACATGGCAGAATCAACACCAAGATGGTCATACACGTACTACGAGCAACAAATATCCAAAAAATGGAGCGCACTTCAAGACAAAATGAAATAGAGCGATTCCGGAGACGCAGTGTTCCTGTAAACTTGGAACGAGTAGCATTCCACTACGACCCGGAAATAGATTATTGTGCCGACCAATCCGTAACGATTGGAGAAATGACAATCATTTGTCAATATTGTAAAACGTTAAAATACAGCGGTGAATCTATTGGATTATGTTGTGCTGGTGGTAGTAAAATTGCCACAATTGTTCCCACCACAAGATCCATTACGCTCATTAGTTTCTGGGGTGGGAACGCATATTTTACAAGAAAATTTCATGCCTACTTTCGAGATAGTTTTTGATAAATTAGTTATTAAAAATTTAAAAAGATAATGTACAATTGCAGTTACAAGGCAGTTTGCGGAAGCAACTTGGAGTTTCCCTGTTTCGCGCATGCGTCGCGTGTTCGCGAGTCGTACAATCATCATCTTTATATATTTACGCACCGCAAAAAAGACAAAAAATATAGTACATCCGAAAGCCTTAAATTGATTATGTGTATATCTGTGTTGCATTTAATTTAATGCAGATAAAAAAATTGTATTACGTTTTGACAATATTATTCAAAAATATATGTAGGTGATACGAAGTTCACCGGGTGACCTATAATTTTTTTACCTTTCTTTTTTTAAACTTTACGTGGCATTGGAAAGCATGCCGGGTACGGCTTGTTATAAATAAAAGCTTACTAAAAAAAATCTTGGACGCTTCTTCTTCTTATTCATATTATTATTATTATTATTAATATTATTATTATTATTATTATTATTATTATTATTATTGTTACGAAACGGCTCGCCGGCCGCGACATAAACACGCCGGGAGCTACACAAGTTCGCCTTATTGCAATTCCGGGAAGAACGACGGGAACAGTCGAGAGAGTTCGATGCGATAACAAGTTCCGCGAATTCTAGAATGATCTTCAGAACTTCGAGAACGTTCCAGCGAATATCTCGAAGGTTCTCGCAAGCGAAAGGCTAGCTATAAAAAGGGAATGTCGGACCCGAGCCAAGCAGTTGAAGAACAGGTGTGTAAACATTCGAGCGAGAGACCGCGCGCGCCTAAATAAATAAACATCTCCGTATACGAATATGAATTAGGTGATTGTTAAGTTAAGTTTATAAGTGTAGTGTTAGAAATAAATTAATTAGGATAATCGCGTAGTGTTTTAGTCTTAGTCAATAGTAAAAACGTTACAGTGGTGTCAGAAGTGGGATTAATTAGTGAAATAAATCAAGAACAATGAAGAAATTACGCGATTTAAAAGTTGTGGACCTCAAACGCGAGTTGGAAGAACGAGAACTCGAAACGTCAGGGACGAAAACGGTGCTGCAGAAACGTCTGGAGGAATATTTAATCGGCAATGGAGAGGACCCTGAAACTTTTTGCTTCGAGGAAGAAGGTGAGCGTCTTCTTGACAACAAGCTGGGAAAACTCCATGGCGAGTTGGATAGCCAAATGAAAGAATTCCATGGCGAGTTGGACAACAACATGAAAGAACTCCACGGCGAAATGAAAGAGCTCCACGGTGAGTTAGACGACAAACTAGGAAAACTCCAGGACGAGTTGGACAACAAAATAGGAAAGCTCCACGGCGAGTTGGACGAACTCCACGGTGAGCTGGACAGCCGAATTGGGAATCTTGACAGCGCACTTCAGACTGAGAAAATCCAACGACTGGAACTGGAGAACCAACTACGAGAATTGGGGACCCAACTACAATCCATGCATTTCCAGCCCAGTCGGCAAAACATCTCCAGTCCAGGTAATCCATTCAACGACTCGAGTGAGGTAACCAGGATCGAGGCAGTCCCTACTGCGAGCCATCGAGTAAAGCCGCCTACCTTCGACGGGGAAATACCCTGGGAGAACTACCTCCGGCAGTTCGAGGCAGCGGCGAAAGCCAACAACTGGGCGCCAAGGGACAAGGCAGTGGCTCTGACGGTCGCTCTCCGGGGAAGCGCTCTCGACGTGCTGCAGACTGTTCCAGAGGGGGAGCTGGACAACTTCGGGCTACTCGTCCAGAGGCTGGAGAGGCGATACGGGCACGCACACCTGGGGCAGGTCTACCAATGCCAAATGAAGACCCGACGACAGAAGCAGGGAGAGAGCCTTCAGGAGTTCGAAGCCGACATCGCGAAGCTAGTCAGATTCGCCTACCCGGAAGCGGCGGAGTCCATGGCGGAGAGTCTCGCGGTCTCGGCCTTCATCGACGGCTTGAGGGATGTGGAGATGCAGCGGGCGGTACGGCTGTCACGTCCCAAGAGCACATTGGAAGCCCTCTCGATGGCCCTGGAATACGAGGCGGCGACGGAGGCGTCGAGGAGCTGCGGCCGGGTCAGGACGGTGGTCGGGGACGACGCATGCGTGAAGGCCGAACGGAAGGAGGACGCCCTGTAGCAGGTTGCCAACGTTCTCAAGGGACTGCTGAAGGGGAAGAAAAAGGAACCAGCGAAGTGCTGTCCATGTGGAGAGGTTGGCCGTCTCCGAAGGGACCGCAAGCGCCCCAGGGTCGACAAATCCAAACGGGTCAACTCCCAGGGAGCAGCTCCGACCCGTTGCCCGTCCCAAGATCCCGTCATCAAGATAGCTACCCTGAGAGGTGAAGGTGGCAGCCTGTACGTGGATGGCGAAATTAACGGCAGGAAGCACACCCTACTGATCGACACCGGGGCATCCAAGACGATCCTGAAGCCAGGCCTGCTGAACACGCGAGGGAAGAGAGTGATGGAGTCCAGGTGGAGGTTGCGAACGGCTACGGGCGAAGCTGCCGCCGTCCACGGAGAAGTAGACGTCGAGATTAAGATCGGCACTGCACGATTCTCGCCACACCGAGTCCTGATCGCCGACATAGAAGAAGACGCCATCCTGGGAATGGACATCATGAAGACCCACGGCTTCGCACTCAATTTGAAACGACAAGTGATGCAGGTCGGCCCAGAGGAAATTTTCCTGCACACCAAGGGCGAGACGGTCCACCAGATAAGGCTGACGGAAGACACGACCCTGCCGAGTAGGAGCGAATCGATAGTGGTGACCCGACTTCAAGGCGTCACCGGAAAAGGGAATCCTGCCGTAGTGGAACCTTGGAACCACGACGTGGAGGTGGGCCGAGGCGTTCTAGTAGGGAAGACCTTGGTGACGCTGGGTGATGAAATTCCAGTCCGGCTCATTAACATCAATGACTACCCAGTTACCATCCGCAAGGGGACCAAAGTGGGAACCTGCTCACCAGTGACGTCATTGATCCACCAGGTGACGGGAAGCGCTGCCTGCCAAGCCGCGAAAGTGGAGGAAGCTCTAGTGAATGCCTGCGATTCTCTCGCTGGGGCCGAGAAGAAGAGGCTTATTGAACTACTCCGTAGATACCGATCGATTTTCGTGTCTGACAAGGGTCCTTCTGGGAGAACGAGTATTGTTAGACACAAGATCAATACGGGGGACGCGAGACCAATCCGTCAATCAGCAAGGAGGTTGCCGCAGGCGAAGCGGGAGGTAGCGGAGAAGATCATCCACGACATGGAGAAAGAGGGAGTCATCGAGCCATCTAGCAGTCCTTGGGCATCTCCCGTAGTCCTGGTAAAGAAGAAGGATGGAGACACCAGGTTCTGTGTAGATTATCGTCTACTGAACAACGTGACGAAGAAAGACAGCTACCCTCTTCCCCGGATAGACGACACCCTGGATACTCTGGCTGGATCGAAGCTGTTTTCCACCCTGGACCTGAAGAGTGGCTACTGGCAGGTGGAAATGGACCCTGCAGACAAGGAGAAAACGGCTTTCACAGTAGGATCTGGACTGTGGCAATTCACCGTAATGCCATTCGGGTTGTGTAATGCGCCTGCTACTTTCGAGAGGCTCATGGAGAACATACTCAGAGGGCTCTCCTGGAAAACGTGCCTCGTGTACCTGGATGACATAATCGTCGTAGGGAGGACGTTTGACGAACACCTGTCAAACCTGGAGGAAGTCTTCAAGAGACTCCAAATGGCCAACCTGACGCTCAACCCAAAGAAATGCCATCTCTTAAGAACGAGAGTACACTATCTGGGTCACGTGGTCAGCAGTAACGGCGTCGAGGTGGATCCTGAAAAAGTGCGAGCAGTCCAAGAATGGCCAACACCGAAGGACAAGCATCAGTTACGAAGTTTCCTGGGGCTTTGCACTTACTACCGTCGTTACGTCCGAATGTTCTCTGACATTGCAAAGCCGCTGACACGATTAACCGAGGAGAAACGAGCCTTCCTTTGGGATAAAGAATGCCAAGCAGCCTTCGACGCTCTGAAAAGACGCCTGACGACGGCACCTATTCTTGGGTTTCCGACCCAAGAGGGACGCTTCATCTTGGATACGGATGCAAGCAACGACGGAATCGGAGGGGTTTTGTCACAACTGCAAGATGGGCAAGAGCGGGTCGTTGGCTACTTCAGTAAAGTCCTGTCGAAGCCCGAAAGGAACTACTGTGTCACCAGGAGGGAGCTGTTAGCCGCCGTGAAGTCAGTAGAACATTTCTACAAGTACCTATACGGAAGGAAGTTCTTGTTGAGAACGGATCACGCAGCGATCAGATGGCTCCTGCGATTCAAGAACCCGGAAGGCCAGGTAGCTCGGTGGATTGAGCGTCTTCAGGAATACGACTTCGACATCGAACATAGAGCAGGAACCAGCCACCGTAATGCCGACGCTCTTTCAAGAAGACCGTGTCCTGAGGGATGTCCTCATTGCAGTCGTGCAGAGGTGAAAGAGGCTTCTACCTGCCGCACGACGGTCACCGACGAGGACTGGTCACCAGACGGGCTGCGGCGGGCGCAGGAAGGCGACCCTGAACTTCAACGGATCCTGGAGTGGAAAGAAGGAGGTCGTCGGCCGGAATGGCAGAAAGTGGCCCCATCCTCTAGAACCCTGAAATCGTACTGGGCACAGTGGGACTCCCTGGTGATACAGGATGGACTGCTCAAGAGGGTGCTCGAATCCGATAATGGCGCAGAGGCGATTCCAACTCATCGTACTAAAGATCAATGTGGCGGAAGTGCTACGTCACCTCCATGACGGAACATCTGGAGGCCACCTGGGAATAAAGAAGACCCTGCAGAAAGTGCGCGAGCGTTTCTATTGGGTGAGCTGCTCTGAGGCTGTTCGTGAATGGTGCAGGAAGTGTACAGTTTGCTCCGCCAGCAATGGACCACACCGCAAACCGAAAGCCCCGATGAGGCAGTACAATGTGGGAAGTCCTTTCGAGAGGATCGCCCTAGACATTACTGGACCATTCCCTGAAACCGATTGCGGCAACAAGTACATCCTGGTGGCGATGGACTACTTCACGAAATGGGTAGAGGCCTACGCGATTCCCAACCAAGCAGCAACAACTGTCGCAGATGTCCTGGTGAAGGAACTAGTGAGCCGCTTCGGAGTACCGTTGGAATTGCATTCCGACCAGGGGCGTAACTTCGAGAGCGAGCTGTTCCAGGGAGTTTGCGAAAAATTGGGAATTCGCAAAACTAGAACGACGGCGCTGCACCCTCAGTCTGACGGAATGGTGGAGAGGATGAACCGCACCATGGGCAAGTACCTCTCGAAGGTAGTGTCTCAACACCAACGAGACTGGGATCAACATCTCCCCTTTTTCCTGATGGCCTACCGTTCTGCCATCAACGAGTCCACCGGCCAAACACCAGCAAGGGTACTGTTCGGGCGAGAGATGAGGCTTCCCTGCGATCTGAGCTTCGGTTGCAAACCGGGAGAAGATCTGGCTGGGGAAGACTACGTCACCGAGCTGCGCAGAAAGATGGACCAGATTCACGAGATGGTACGGACGAATCTCCAAGTTGCCAGCGACCGCATGAAGGATCACTATGACGTCCGGGCGGACAGCGGCATATATGAAGAAGGAGACCTGGTGTGGCTGTACAACCCGCAAAGAAGACGAGGGTTATCACCGAAGCTTCAGAAAGCTTGGGAAGGGCCATATACAGTGAAGACAAAAATAAATGACGTCATCTACCGAATCAGCAAAGTTCCGAATGGGAAGCCCAGGGTCGTGCATTACAACCGATTAGCGCCTTTCGAGGGAGACCACGACCAAGATCAACAGGTGCGCCAACTACGGCCCCAAGAGGATGAGCCCTCCTTTGAAGAGTTTATGGCTGCGTATGGTGGGACCGGGAAGGCCAGATTCGGTGTGACCAAGGAAGAACAACGGGATCTCTTCGGAACACCGGCTGAATATGCGCTGGCTCATTGCGTGGCCCAGGACCTGCGGATGTCCCGGGGAATTGCCGCGGAGTTTCGGACGAGGTTCGGCAAACTGGACGAACTCCATCAGCAGGGACCGGCGGTCGGGCGAGCGCTGAGGATTAAGCAAGATGGATCACAACGGCCACTCTTCTACCTGGTTACCAAGAGGAGGTCCTTTCACAAGCCCACCTATTTGGACCTGTGGGACGCACTACATGACCTCAGGGAGACCCTACTTAGCGAAGATCTAACTAAGTTAGCTATCCCGAAACTGTCCTGCGGATTGGACGCCTTGGACTGGAGGGTTGTCAGGAATATGCTGGAGGTCTTATTTCGCTTCACCGGGGTAGACATTTTGGTGTGTTGTTGGAATCCTGAGAGAAGTCCCCACAAGAAGACCGTGGCATGTTATTTCCACCAAACGTCGCGTTGCAGACAGGGGACCAACTGCAGATTTCTACATGGGCCTGTCAGGGACACGTTTCGGGACGAAACATCTTTAAGGCGGGGGCAGTGTAACGAAACGGCTCGCCGGCCGCGACATAAACACGCCGGGAGCTACACAAGTTCGCCTTATTGCAATTCCGGGAAGAACGACGGGAACAGTCGAGAGAGTTCGATGCGATAACAAGTTCCGCGAATTCTAGAATGATCTTCAGAACTTCGAGAACGTTCCAGCGAATATCTCGAAGGTTCTCGCAAGCGAAAGGCTAGCTATAAAAAGGGAATGTCGGACCCGAGCCAAGCAGTTGAAGAACAGGTGTGTAAACATTCGAGCGAGAGACCACGCGCGCCTAAATAAATAAACATCTCCGTATACGAATATGAATTAGGTGATTGTTAAGTTAAGTTTATAAGTGTAGTGTTAGAAATAAATTAATTAGGATAATCGCGTAGTGTTTTAGTCTTAGTCAATAGTAAAAACGTTACATTATTATTATTATTATTTGTATTTATTATTATTTTATAGAATGGTGAGATTTATCGATAACCCGTCGACCAGGGTCATTGTTGATATACTATATATGTTATTAGAAAACCGTACTGAGTTTAGGAATACTGATCTAATAGGGAAGTTTGAATATATGCAATAATTGCAATATGCAAATACGAACTATTTCGATATTGTAAGCGTATATATCTAGTATTCCATTGTTAGCGCCGTTGTCCTAGCAACCACCCTGAGAAAGAGGAACGCACGCACGATGTGTCAGTAGGTGTGGTTCGCTTGACAGCGTCGAGAAGAACGTATGTAAATCAGCAGTACGAATAAACGGTTATGAAGTGAAGTCGGCCATCAATCCACCCCGAAGCAACCGTACAGATTTCAGAAGTGGGATTCTTATCCGGGTTAATAAGAAGTGAAGATTCTTAACTGAAGTAAAAACGCCGAAAGTGAGAGGTATCAATATAAGTGTCGAAAGTCACGGGAAATTTCGAGAGTCACGGCTGTGTGCAAATAAGTGACTTGAACGGAAGGCTGTGTGCAAATAAGTGGCTTGGACGGACGGCTGTGTGCAAATAAGTAGCTTGAACGGACGGCTGTGGAAAGACAGGTGACGGGTTTCGTGGGTGGTGACAACGAACCGAGCGGTGAAATGGTGGCAGAAAAGAACGATCCAAACACCTATAAGTTAGCGGTACTGAAGGGGTTCGCAAGAATAGCCGGCGTGAGTGTGTCCGGAACGAAGGCGGAAATAATTGCGCGGCTGGACCAAGCTGACTCGACGAGAGAATGGATGAGGACGACTAGGGAAGAAGACGAAAGCGACGACGCATCAGAAGAGGAGGTCAATGCAGATTGTATACTTTTTAGTTTTGTTGTAAATGATGTAGAGCCGTTAGGCCGGGGCGGCCTATTGTCAGGATTGGCCGAACTGTAAGCGTATATATCTAGTATTCCATTGTTAGCGCCGTTGTCCTAGAAACCACCCTGATAAAGAGGAACGCACGCACGAGGGGTCAGTCGGTGTGGTTCGCTTGACAGAGTCGAGAGCGAAGATTGTAAATAAACAGTACTAATAAACGGTTATGAAGTGAAGTCGGCCATCAATCCACCCCGAAGCAACCTTACAATATATTGAGAAAATTGAGACTATTTTAAAAAAATGCTAATAAAATGTTTTGTGTAAACTTAGGGGGTAGTCTTCACACCTAAAATCGATGAGTTAGCTCGTACACAAAATTGCCTATAGAATGTTTTTCCAGGTGTTACTCGTATCACAGGATGGAAAAACTGGTGAGTTGTACAGGGATCACATTTTTCGTTGAGAAATACACAACTGTTAATATTAGTATAACAATAGATCGATGATCCTAAATAATATTACTGAAATGTATTGCAACGAAACGACTCGCCGCGGCGATAAACACGCCGGGAGCTACACAAATTCGCCGAATTGCGATACCGGGAAGGACGCGACGAAGCCGACGACTCGAAGATACATTAAAACTATTTCAACATAGGACAAGAAAACTAAAAAATTGCAGTTATAGACTAATTGTATTAAAGTCTCTAACTGTTGCCAAATTCAAATTTAAAAACGCATTTAAGCAAAATTTAATATAAGCCTGTCCAAATAGGCGCCAAAATGATATTTTTCTAATTAAACTCAACGTCAGCAGGCGGAAAATGCACATTGCATTGATTAATATGAGTTTGGTAGTATTGACAATTAGGAATTAATGTTATATTTTACATTGTTTTAAATAGAAATGTGAAATATTTCAACATAATACTACTTAGCGCATTAACTACAAATTTTCAATTTTTTTGTGTATTTCGTCCGGTCCTGGCGGAGCAGCAAAAAACTGTTTACGGCTTTCTTATCAGAGAACGTTGCTGGTAACACATACGCTCGTTAAAGAAATTATTGAAACGCTTGTTTTAAAATATATTGTGGTATTTTTAAATGTACAAAACGTCGGTGGATTTATGTGTTGTAATGTATGAAAGAGGATGTTATAAATTACAATTAGAGGGTGCACTTAATAGTTAAAAGGTTTGTCGAATAAAGGATAATGAAATATTAGTAAAAATTTGCGAGATAAATAAATCATTCTGTAGGCAATTATGGTAAAGGGTCGTTTAATGTTTCTTGGTACTACCAGGATTTTTTTCCTAATTACTCATTGTTCTACTAGTTACACAACTACACTGTTATTTTATCTGACTAATCAAATACGAATATGTGCATATTGCAATAGAATAATAAAGTGTACCTCCGAATTAATGTACCTTGTACTTGTAAAATTTGTTATTTTTCATAACAAGTTATTATTTGCAAACCTTTCGGATTTCGCAAGAAATGATTAACTTTAGATGAAGTACAGAACTCGCTTGAAAGTTTCGATAATATAAAATGACACCTAAGCAACTTTTATTTTCTATTTTCACAGAAAATTTCCATAAATTAATTGCAACGTTAAATGATATTACCTTAAAGGGAAGCCGATATATATGTTATATATATATATATAATATATAACATATAATTCATTTATAACGTTTTAATGATATGCATCTTCTGTTGTTGTTATTATTCGTTGATAATAATGATCTGATTTTGATCTGCGAAGGTGCTGATCTGTGGAGCTGTTGAATTGTTTACAGGATTCTGTGGACGACACTGATGGTGATGATGATGATACTGATACATATAATCCCTACATAAGAGGTTTTACCTCCTTTTAATACTATCATGATTTCTTTATAGGAACATGTACAGTGGAGTATTAATTTATAGACAATTTTAAAATTTAGAGGAATACAAGATCATAATTCCATAATCCAAATAATGGATAGGTACACCAAAATAACATTAAAGGAATATATCGATATCCCGTATTGCGATATATAGATTTTTCTGATGGAATTTAATAAAGGGTCTATATGTAATCCCGAGCGACAAATCAAGAGTCCTTGGAGGAAACATACAAATATGTCGATATTCAATACTTCGGTAAATTTACAGTTTTTTGAAATGATACAATGAAATGCTGAAACGAATCAACAATCTGGTAGATCGATGACACAGAATAAAATTGCTCAAAATTGTAGGTATTTGATGTTTCACTGAAATCACTCCAAAGTGAAATGATATCCATTAAGATTTACATTCCTTCTTTGATGGATCGACTCTCATGAGTGAAATTATAGAAAAGTGTAGATATATTAATAAACCCATACTTCTGATTGGAAATATATGTGAGTGTTGACTTTCAACTGCGATGATTATGTAGTGAAATTGTAAGAGTCGATATTTTATAATCCGATAGACTGATACTCCCGAATGACAAGTAAAAATATGGAAATACAAATAATTTGTAAAAATCTTATATTAAAATAAATAATAAATTGTTCAAGATCATATCATGTCATAAACACATAAATGTATTAGTTATGCGGTTTCGCTGTTGTGTTGTTATTTTGATGATGACTATAACCCGTCATACTTTATACTTCATCATACGTGTTTATATATAATCTACATATTATGGATCTTTACATAGAAGGATGTTTACTTCCATTTATGCCTTTCATCATTTCGTAATGTGGACACATAGAGTAGAGTGTATTTACCTGCTGGGAGTATTACCCTTTAGTGCAATTATAGAGTGTAATTGTAGACTACACGAAATGAACGACAATTCTATACAAAATTAATGGGAAACGTTTGATAATGCGATGTATCGATTATCGTGAGGGAAATTATTCAGGAGAGTCAATATTTAATACTTTGACATGTTCGGTACCTAATCCCAGATAGACACCCTTTAGTTAAACTATAGAACAGTTCGATAAAATATTGCGATAAATTCCTAATTCATAATCCTGAGTAAAAGTGTATAGTTACGAAAACATCATTCGACATCGATCGAAATTATACAAAAATGTGTACATTTGGTGTGTCAATGGATCGACACCTTTGAGTAAAATTATAGAACAGTGTCGATATTTCATTCCCTAATTGGTCGATACTCCTTTTAATTTAATATAAAAAGGAATTGAGTACACCAAACAAATAATAACGCATAATAATTATTATTATAAATGAATAAATTATAATATATACTATTAATAATAACAAATAATATATAGATAAATAATAAAAATTATAAATGAATTTATTATTATTTATTTATTAAAACTTTATCATGGAAAAGTGTTAGCATTTCTTATTTCGATGAGTATGTGGTAATAATTTAGAAAATTGTTGATATTTGAAAATCCGATAAATGGATAACCCCTGATGAAATTATACAAAATTGTGGATATCTGATTTACACTAGACACCTTTTTTGAAGTTATTCTGATATTTCATAACCCGTTAGGTCGATGATACTAAATAGACTTATAGAAATGTACCGATGTTCCTTATCCTGACAGTTCAATTCTGCTGAGAGAAATTGAACAGAAATATTAACCTACTTCTTACAAAAACTTTTAAAGAAAACCGTTGACACTACCCTCTACCATATATTGACACCCCTTGACAAAGCACTGTTACTTACACATGATCCTTAGGTCGAGAGTTCTGCTGTCACCGTCCCCTTCGACGTTCGAAGCGACGCAAGAATAGTTCCCGGCCTGGCCGCGGGTGACCCCTTGGAGAGCCAACGCCGTCGTGCTCATTATAACGCCTCCCTTCAGGTTAGCCTGCATCACTTGACCCTACAGGAAAATAGAAAAAGAAATAGTGTAAAAAATTACAAGATCACAAAACGTTTGGCGGTGTTTTCGTCTGATGCGTAGAATATTTTCTGAGATATTTACAAACGGACCAAACGAAAGGCTTACAAATTTACACGTCGCGAAATGTATCAAAAAATTAATATAATTGTTGCGAGGTGATGTTTTTGGTAGGTATTGTCTTGCGATGTAATGTCAAGCAATAGGGGAAAGTAGGATTTTTTGACATGGATGTATATCGGTTATGTTTGATGGATCCATTGCGAATTAGTACATATTTCCATACTTAGTAGGAACTTTTCACTTCCATAGAACTTGTAACCTGTACTATCAACGCCTCTTCATGTTGCCTAATGTAAAGAGTGTTTATCACGTCGACCTATTCAAGTGATTAACAAATATATGATTGACGTATTTATCCGTGGATATTTTACGTATATATTTTCATACATTTTCTTTGCTTCGGTTTAAATGTGAGCCATTATTTTATGGAACCAATCACAATAATACCGAATGGTGTTGCACTGATTTTTACTAGTAGGTCCTCCAACAGATTTATACATATTCGGGACAGTCAGGGCTTCGCGTCAGCTTTAAAGAGCTTCATAAGGGCCTTATAGAGCTTTCATACAAATCTACAGTCATGAATATAAAAATCCAAAAATTATTCCGTTTAATTTGGTAAATTTAAATAGTTTCAGAACAGATTCAAGCAACTTCACCACTGCTTTACAAAGTCCAGTTTGTTCTGTCCTGCTTCCGTAAAGTCCATTTAATAGTTTTGATACAGGTTTGCTAATTTAGATAGCTTTAGGACATATTCAAGAAGGAGCACAACAGTTTAAAAAGAGCTCTAAACATATTTGACACAACCAGCCATGAAGTGTTTCTGTTTATCTAAGTTAATTTGAACAGCCTCAGAACAAATTTACATAGCTCCAGAATAGTTTTGAATATTTTTTATACCATCAGCTATGATACTATGCCACTTATCTAATGAAATTTAAACAGCTTTATAAAGGATTCCAGCAGCGTTAAACAGCTTCAGAAAAGATTTCAACAGCCACAATAGACTTAGCCATGTAATTTTTCTCTTTGGGATAATTTAAATTGCTTCAAGAGGGATTTAAATAGACAACGTGTTTGAACAACTTTAGTACAGTCATCGATTAAACTGTCTTTTTATAACCATGTTAACTGAAGAAGCTTCAGACTAACTTCAAATGGTATCACTATAGCCTTAAACACATTGAGATGGGTTTGGATATAATTAGTAAGATTAAAAAGAGTCAATTATGAAATTATTCCCTTTACCTAAACTATTTGAGGTTGTCCGAAGGTGTTATGAAGCTGTTATGAACTTAAAAATGGAAAGTGGCTACTTCAAAAGCAATATCTCTGGATATTAGGAAGGGCATTTGCATTGAAATCACAAGAGAGAATAACTGGAAATGCTAATTAATTTCTACCGTGACACCTGTGCAATATTATAATAATATAAAAATTACCAAACCAATCAAAAACAGCACATATTTTGGTAAATTTCTTTGAACCTAATATGAAGATTACCTGTGTTACCTTGTTGTCTTACAATTCATTTAAAACAAAATACAACGTCTTTGAAAATTATAACAAACTTGTAACCAACTTGTAATTCATTTACTTAACAATATCAGAAAGTCAGTTAAATTACAATATCAACGATACTTTTCTTTGTTATTATTGACAACAAACAAGAGAAGTGAAAGGGTTAAAATAATACGGACGCGTCAGAAGAATGTCGAGTCAAAGGTGGCCAAAGAAATAGTCCATTCCTTCAAGGTAAAATTCGGCATAACTATAGAATTCTCTGAAACTGCACCCATTTGGAGTAAAATTTAGTTATAGGTTCTACTTACCCTCTGCTTCAAAGTTGACCCTGTGCCATTGGGTGCTTTTTATTTTTTAGGGGAGGAAAGTACCACTATTCGAAAATATTTATAAAATCAAGATTGGAGCGTGTAATTGGTTGCAATCATCGATAAATAAGTTGAAAGAAAGTCGGTTGATATTAAGGGACATAATTCAACCCCTAAAAGCCACTAGTAGAGATATATTTCAAAAATTATCTTCAAAACGTTCTGTAGCAACTTGGAATGATTAAATACTTACTGTCTACTATAAAGTTAAGTCTATGCCGCGGGTGGTTTTTTTAATTTTTAGGGGTGAAAACTACCCCTGTTCAAAAATTATTATATAATAGTAAAATCATCTTTAAATAAGTAATTATGATGACATAAAAAATGTCAACCCATAAAAACCACCCCCTGTAACAGTAATAGTTCAAAAATATTATTAAAAAATATTATTCAGCAAATTTTAATATGTTAATCATATACTGATAAAAAATTAAGACTTCTTTAGAGTTTTAATTATTTATTGTTTATTCGTAAAGTATAACCCTTATGAAAACCACCCCTTGCAAAACATGCATATTTTATAAGTGCGTATGATGTATATATATATATATATATATATATATATATATATATATATATATATATACTAGTATGAATAGGTATAAATACAAAATACAGCTAGAATACATGTAATTCATCTATGCTTTTATACACGGATTTAAAAAAGTAATTGGTTTTTTATCCACAACTCGATTTGGTTTTATACTATCGAACTTTTCAGAAATCCATTTTGAAGGGTTTTTCAAGGGATATGAGATCAAATTAGTTCAATATTTTTTCGCCCTCATTTTTGAAATGGTTTAAGCTGAAATGGCTCGAACAAATTGCTTTTAACCAACATATGGAAAGTTTAATCGACCGTATCTCACTTAATTTGAATCCCAAAATTGATTCAAAACACCAAAATTTTCAGAAGAGCAAAATCTACAGTTAGGTGTGGTACGCAATTTTGCGTATTTCTAATAGTTTTCGATTTAATTTAAAGAAAATTGAACACACAATCTTCCTCTCATTTCAAGCTTACCTTTTTTCAAAACTAGTTATTTTAAACCAGCTGAACTTCTAAAGCATTACAAGTACATAAAAAAGTAAATTGTTAAGAGTTAATGAATATTTTCAATTAGGATGGTAATTCCGCGGTGATTTTCACTTTTTTCTCGCCGAAAAAATACGGACCAATTTTATTCTTTTCGTAACTCGCTTACGATTGATGCTACAGACTTTTGTAAAAAACATGCGTAAAGGCCATTTGAAGGACTACAAAAAAGGTTTAATGAGTTTACCCCTAAAAATGCATTGTTGTCTTGATATTTCACGTTGAAACTTTCAATTGTGGCGTTTGACGAAGAAAAACCAACTTTCAACAAGCTATTTATCCGCTTATATTGGGTTTACAGACAAAATAAACCCACCTTCCTTTTTGGTCCTTCCTAATGATTTTGTTGATAACTACCTACTTTTTGAGTAATTCGCAAAAAACCGTTTGAAAGGGGTTTTTTTTTATTTTTTATTGACTGTCAGAAAAAAATGTATAGTAAAAAAGATACTTATAATTGACTAGTATATCCATCTCCGGTATTATTTCTAATGTAAAATTTTTCATCACCGAGATGGGGTTGCATCCCCCGAGGGTAAAATTACCCTACGGAACAGGGTCAACTTTGAAGTTGAGGGTTAGTAGAACTTAAACACAAATCTTTGTGCAAATCGATGCAGATTCAGCAATTTCTGCAGGAAAATGGCCGAGGAATGGACTAAAAGTATATAAGTGGAAACCACAAAGGCACAGAAAAGGGGTAGACCACGACTAACACGGCAAGATGGAATGAAAGAGGTAATGAACTGTAGAGGACGAGAAGAGGGTGAATGGAGAAATCGAGCAGGATGGAGACTATGGTGTGAGAAACGGCGATAACTGTAACAAACCCGCTATATATATATATATATATATATATATATATATATATATAAAATAATAATATATATACTAATATAAATACACTTATTTGAAACAAATTACTAAGAGTGAAAGCAGTAAATTATGAAATTATTTTCTTAACTTATATTAACGGGACGTTTTGAGTTAGCTTGAAGCTCTCATGGAAATGTTATGAATTCAAAAATCGCAAGTGGCTGCTTCACAAGCATTATCTCTGAGAGTAATAAAAAGTCTGTGCTCTGATCGTTGAAATGTCCACAGGAGACTGTCGACGTTAAATCGACCGCCGACAGGCGCCGGTCAGCTTTTGACGTCCCTCAATTTACAGCGTCGGTAATGAAAACCGTCGTAATCCTTCAACGGATTAAATCCGACACACACACAACAGGCACGACGACTCAATTAATTAATCGCGTCCGAAAACACACGTCGACGCGACGATATGACGATACTTTACTATTTCGCCCTCTCTCGTCCCCGACGCCCACCGACGGTAGGGGTGGTCGTTTATAACTCAGGCACGGGGAGCCCTGCTGGGGATGAAAAACCGTCGTCGGCCGCAATTCTCCGGCCCACTAAACCCGTCGCGCGATTTATCCGACAAATGCCTCATTTTTTTAGTGCTCGGCGCGTCGCTTGTCCGTCCCTTCCGAAAAGGCTACTTTATGTAAGGCACTTTGGGGGTTTGTTCTTAGAGAGCTTTATTAAGCTAACGTACGTGATGACAGAAATTGTCTTTACGAATAATAACCCATTCATAGACGGTTTATGATCAGAATTTTAAAGTACACAGCTTCGATTCAGCTGAAATTTGAAATATATAGGAAAAAAGTAAAAAAAAAAGTTACATGCTGCCAATGTGCGCTTTTACCCTTGGGGTGAGTGTTCAATTTCAAGTTTATATAGTGCCGATGTGTGCTTAAAGTATAAATATTAAATAGATTTTAATTCACTATAAAATGCATCACTCACTAATTTAAACGTGCAATTTTTTTTGCAAATTTTGATCTAAAACATAGTTTTTAAGGTTTGAAAAATAGTTTAAAATCTCTATTCAACATACTTAAACATTATTAAACTTCAAATAACGCTTAAATATGCCGTTTTTAATTTTTGATTAAAAGGGGTAGTTTTCACAATTTAAAAATGAAAAGTACACATTTTAGTAATATAATTTTTGAAAAGGATGGTGAGACAAGCTTACCTACAAAATTTCATCAAATTTGTGTAGTACTTTAAAATTATGACATTTTACAATATTTTACCATGAAAGAATTGACTATAAGTCAGACAGGAAACGATGATGTTGTAGTATCACCATCGTCGATACATGGATGTTAAGATCGTGTCAACGTTGGATTTATACCTATTTACATACTAAATTCAATGATAGTATGCCATTCGCGTTACCACATAAAAATGGCGTTGTGTAACACAGTAAGACTTTCTCATGTGGCCGGACACAATATTCATGACAAGGTAATCAACGTTTTATAGAATTATTTTAGTATTGAATATTAACATTTTCTCTTATTAATAACTATTTTTTTGGTTGTTTGTTAGATGACAAAGGTTTCTGAGAAATATTTTTAAATACACTGAGGTATATCGAAACGATAAATATATTTCCCTATGTAGTATAAAAACAATAAATTTCAATATCCACACTTCGAAATGAGAATCCAATCATGGTCTTGGAATAAATGAAAACAACTATACATGGTGGAGATGTATCAGTTAAACTGAACAATTACTACACAAACCGATGAATTTATGGAAGTTGCCATTAGGGCAATTAGAGATAAAAATGTTTGAATTGAAATGTATTGGCATTAACCAGCTAACCTTAGTTATGAGATTTGGTATAAATCACCAAAACCGTTTTAAAGAAAAATGTACAACAAAATAAAAATTCTTAAGAGTAAACTCAATTTAGGACAGTTTTAGGAAAATATATTTTAAATAAAAATGGTATACATTGAATATGTCAATTCAAATGTAATGTTTAATGAAAATATTCAAAGCCCTTTTGAAAATTTTTTGAGGAAATGGAAATGTTAAATAGTGCCCTTTAGGGAGGTATTACAAAAAAATGTTTCAAATACGACTTGTAGCCATTGGTTCATCATCATACAGCTATATAGTCGTCCACTGCTGGACATAAGCCTCTCGTAAATGTTTCCATCTCTCTCTATCCCGTGCCGCATTCATCCAATTCGTGTGAATGCGCTTCAGATCATCCGACCATCCAGTGGGTGGTCTGCCTCTGCTGCGAAGTGCATGGTCTCTAGGTCTCCATTCGGTTATATTTCTTGTCCATCTGCCATCTGTCACTCCACTTCTCCTTCTCACCTCCGCATTCGGAACTCTATCTTTCAGAGAGAGACCAAACATAGCTCTTTCCATGCTTCTCTGTCTCACTCTTATTTTGTTTGCCGTTTGCTTTATTAGTGTCATTGTTTCGGCTCCATATGTTAACACTGGCAGAACACACAGTGGTTATATAACTTTCTCTTTTGACATATGGGAATATTTGATCTTAAGATGTAGCTCAGTTTTCCAACCGCTGCCCAGGTGAGACCAATTCTTCTGCCTATTTCACTGGTTTGATTGTCTCTTCACAATCGTATTTCATGACCCAGGTAATTATAGGACCACAGTTGCTCAATATTCGAGTCGTTTACTTTTAGATTTTTAGTTTTGGCTAGATTTGTCATAAAACTCCTGAACTTGGTCGTCTTGCTGATGTTGATATTCTGCCTAACTTCTTTGGATGCAAGTTCCTGTTCCTTTAGGATCTCTTTTGCTTCATCGAATTTGTCTGCAATTAATACTAGGTCATCGGCGAAGCGAAGATGGCTCAGCTTCTCGTCGTTGATGTTAATACCAAAGTTGTCGATCCTAGTAGGTACGCTTAAACATGTACTCCAGAACGTTTGTGAATAATTTCGGAGAGATGATATCACCTTGCCGCACACCTCGCTCCATTTTGAAGTCGGGAGTATCTTCATGGACTCTAATAACAGCTTTCGCTTTCTTGTAAATGTGGTCGATAAGTTTGGTGTAATGATGGTCGATTCTACAATCCGCAAGGTCCTGGAGCATACTTCGATGATCCACTGTATCAAAAGCTTTTTCGTAGTCCACGAAAACGAGCACCAAAGGCTTATTTTACTCTATACATTTTCCAATAAGAATTTTTACTGTGTGGAGATGATCATTGGTGTCATAGCTCTTACGGAATTCTGCCTGTTCGTTTGATTGATAAAGATCAAATTTCGTTGTTAGCCTTTTGGTAATGATTCTCATGAAGAGTTTATAAATCGGCGAAAGTAAGCTGATTGGCTTACAAGCCAATCAGCTACAAGTTACAAGATTGACAAGCTGTAGTTTTGAATTTGGGCTAAATCACCCTTCTTATGCAGCAATACTACGATGGCCTTGTCCCATTGTTCAGGCGTTGTAGTATTTCTCAGGCGAGCATTGTATAGTTTGCACAGTATGTTCAGTAGTGCTGCTCCTCCCATTTTGATGGTTTCAATGCTAACTCCGTCGTCTCCGGGCCATTTGTTTTTCTTCATGTCTTTCAAGCTGTTGTTGATTTCATCGAGTGTGATATCTGGGATATCTTCTGAACCCTGGTTTTGTATTTTAGGAATGATTGTGTTGCTCTTCGGTACTGTCGTTTTCTTGTAGAGATCCACAAAAAATTCTCTTACAACTTTCAGAATTTCCTGCTAATTAGTCGTGTTTAGTCCAGTCTTACTATCTGTAATCTTGCATATCTGTTTTTTGCCTTCGGACAATTTTGTCCTCAGTACTTTCATTCCCTTGTTCTCCTCTATTACATTGGTTATTTCTCCAGTGTTATTTAGCTTTACATGGATATCTCTTTGTTAATTTCTCTCAGCTAGGCGGCGTACCCTAAATGTTTTTCTTCTAAACTTCTCCTTTTCTTCATCTAGTTTCTAGTTTCACTCCTCAGCTTCTCCCTTTTTTCAGTTCTACCCAATTTAAATTTATTTTCCGCTTCCTTCATTGCTGCTGTTACTTATCTATTTGTTTCCTCGATGTCTATGTTCTCACCTTTTGTCATTCCTGATGTATGAAGGCACGAAATTAGCAGTTGTGCTTACTCGTCTGCATTTTGCGCTGTCAATGACGTCCCACAAGCTGTTCTCCTTACTAGCTTTAACCTTTCCTTTCTTATATTTATTGAGATGTTTGCTCTGACTGCTCTGTGACTATCTCTCTAACCTACAGAGAAATTATTAACATCTGTGACGTCTTGTACCATGTTTTTCGTGTTTGAAATTATTAGGTCTATATCGTCGACCTTATATAGGTCGTGCCTTATTCCAAATCCATGATCTCCTAGCGAGATTTCCTATACGCCTTGTTTTTGCCCTAGTTTGGCAATGAAATCTCCTATAATTAGCGTGTAGTGCGAAGCGGTCTGTTGCAGAGCTCTGTTGATGTCGTCGTAGAACTCTTGGACTATTTCCTCATCCTGCGTCGATGTGGGGGCATATGTCTGCACTACTTTTAATGTGTATCTACTGTTTAGTTTGAGTGTCAGAAATGCTACTCTAGGACTTATAGCCATTGGTTGGGTCAGTCCAAATCTAGAATTTTGTAAGAATTGGTAAAGCCGTTTTGGAGAAAATTGAGAAATACTGTAAACTCACATAAGTAGAGGGACCTTCGCAGAAGATCAGTCAAGATAACGATAACGGCAGTCTATAAGAATTGCATAGGAAAGTAAACATGCTAAGTTTTAAAACAAAATTGGATCTGTTTTTGAGGTAATCCAAAGAAACTTTAAATCCTTAAAAATTTCGAGTAAAATGCCCTTTGCCATTAAGGTTGTGCGAAAGGCCGTATGCTTTACAATGCAAACTGATTTCAATGATAACTCAAGATTGAATCATAAGAATTGAATGTTTATTGTACCACTCGATTAGGAAAATATAAATGTATGTTTTTAAGAGATTACTTTTGTTTGAAACTTAGTACATTTCTGGAAATATCGTTTTGAACATAAAAAAAACGAAAAAAAATTCTAAAACCTATTCATTCGTACAATGGTAAAGTTTGATACCTTAATAACGTGGAGAATGAAGTATTGTACGATGTCTATTAAAATATTATGAGCTTGTAAAATTATCTTGGTAGTTATTGTTGAAATTAGAATAACTGGCAAGCCCCTCGAACGGGCGCTACCTCGACAGACCTTCTGACATCCATCGATCCAATCATGACCATATGGTCATAAATTTTATTGCGGTGAAGTTTCAGGGCGGGATTTGAACAATTTCTTTTCTTTTTGCATATTCGCTTTTGATGACATCTACCGGAATTCGTATCGAAGTACCAAAGTATCGAACAACCTTACCTGATTCTGATGAAATTCATGTGGTATCGAGTTTTCAGGGGACCCAGCCTAAATACAAAAGTTCGACATTTTACTATTTACAGTTTCTGAGAAAACGTTGGCAACATACACACAGACATACACACACACAGATGTTTCCAGAAACATGTTTTTCGAAGTCAGGGGTCCTCAATACGTCCAAAATTGCCAAAATCTTTAATTCCGAAAATCAGCACGATTACAATACTTTCTCTGATTATATGGGTACCTACCCCATACGAGAAAGTAAAAATTGATAAATCGAAGACCATTGTTCGTTCCAAGACAAAAATCATGTAACAAGTCAAAAAAATGTAAGCGTAGAATGTAAATGAGAATTTCGCGAACTTCCCGAGAACCCCTTCGCACGTGAACTCTAAACTTTCCTTTCGCATTAAAATTTCCTAGCCGTATGTGAAATTTTCAACGGAACGAATAAATCGCCGGAATGCATTTTTCCATCGGCAGCGACTGCATAAAACATTTCAGGTGCCGGAAGAGCGCCGCGACGTCGGCGGCGTCTCTCACCTGCTCCGCCGGATTTCAAATGTCAGCGTCGCGACGCTCGTAAACCCGCCGAGCGATCCTTGTTAGCTTTAACGTATCCAGTTTAAAATCCAGGCGCCTCCAACGGACAATTAGGGGACGCAGGTAAAGTACGTGCTTCACGCACGAAAGTCCCTGGAAAATCGACTCCGGAAGAAGCGAGCTTAAATTAACAATTAGAAACGGGACGAGAGTTGCTTGGGGAAGTAATGAGGGGTACGAAAAAATCCGAACACTTTCCTGATGTTAGAGACTGGGATTTAACCTTTTTGTAACTACGACGAATAAATCAGGATTTTTCAAAACCAATACAAATTAGAAACTTCGCAATTTCCCCTCCAGCAACTTCCACAAACTCCATAAAACCTTCCAGGTGTTCCTGAAGGAACTCTGCCTGTAATTTTGTTTAACGTGCAATTTTTCCCTTTCCAGGACGTCCGTCAGTTTCCGTTTTATTGACCGAGGAGACGCTCCTCCGACTCTCCTTCCTTTATTTCCTTTACGAATGGGCAAACATTCGATTGTTTGCACAAGGACACTACGGCCAACACTATATTACTAATCGAGGTAAGGACGCACGTTAATTGTTTGCTTGAATTATTAGATTAATAAATGGAATTGTTGTCATATGTGTTGTTTGTGTACGTATAAAGTGTTGTAATAGCATGGAACTCAGGGGGAGAAAATTGGAATAAACATTGAAGTTTATGAGAAGACAACTAAAACGATAAGGGTTAAAATTTTAATTTAGTTTATCGAAACTTGGACTGGAAAAATTGTACCGAACTGACGGTACAACTGAAATTTAAACTTTTCACTGAGGACGTCATCTTGACATTACATACAATTTTTAAAAATTCGATGACACTCGACTTCTTAAGTGGTATTATTTCATGCAACATTTGACCCAAAAGTAGTAAAGAGAAATTTAAGAGGTATTTTCAATTAAGCAATAAAATATAACGCCATGTACTTTCAAAACGTCGTTTTGATTGGTTAAAATCATTTTTTCTATAGTAATTTCATACCTTAACCCTCTTACAATCTACTTCACCCAAATTTGATTTAAACTTTGACCTCAGCGACACCAGTGGACATCGCTATGCACGAAAGGTGGCATTACTTCATAACACTATGTGATTTAAATATCTGTGGAAATAAGGTCATTACAGCTGCATTTTCCGTGTGGGGTTGCTAGTCCCCCATCGGGCGCCTCCCCAGGTGTCGGTTAGGGGAATGCCTCCTAGATATAGGTGGTACTGGGGAAATGAAATACCCAGGGCAGACCAAAACTAGCCAAAGGTGACGATTAGTCTCCATAGACCGGCAAGACAACTAATCTAGAGGAAGAAACCTTCATCAAAAATACCTGGCCCTCCAGGTTGGGGGTTAAGGCGACAGGCTAGTTTCCTGTCACTTGTAAAAAATGATAAATACTAAAAAGCCTAACAAATGCCTCGTAACGGACCGATTACAGGGAAAACGACAAAAGCTACAAAAAAGGAAATTGAATATTGGTACTTGGAATGTACGGGAGATTAAAGGAAAAACAGAAGAAATAACACAAGAACTACTAATCATGGGTATGGAAATGGTAGTGCTAACAGAAACAAAAAAAAGGCACGGGAACAGAAATCATAAACAACTCCGTACACATATTCACTGGAGTACCAAAACATGAAATAGCAAATATAGATGTCTCAATTATGATATATAAAAAATACAAACATAACATAACGGACTTTGAGGCAATCAACGAAAATATTATGAAAGTCAATATTACCATAAAACAGAGGCCATTGACAATTCTTGGAGTATATGGAGTATCAGATCACGAACCAATAGCAAAAAAGGATGATTTTATTGAACAGGTCAGTGATGAAATATTAATAATAGGAAAGTCAAGAGAACTTATAATACTTGGACATCTAAATAGCAGAGTTGGTTGTAGAACTGACGACGACGTCATAGGCCCCTATGGAGAAATAAATACAAATGACAACGATGAGAGACTAGTTGCAATGTGCCAGCAACATCAACTAAGAATTTAAAACGGACTCTACACACCCAAAAATTCAACTACACATAGGTACAACACACAAGGAATCTTAAATCTGTAATTGACTATGTCATAGTAAGGCAAAATACTGCACTTAGAGTAAATGACGTAAGAGCCCATAGTGGTATAAAATGCGGATCAGACCATTACATAGTAAGAGTAAAGTTGGTAGTCCCATTTAGATTTAATCAATGTTTAAATATAGGGAACAAGAAAACGGTCAGACAGAAGAGCTTTCGGAGAAAAGACATAATGTAGACAGCTTAATGGACGAAAGTACACGAATTCTGTATCAACGTAGACTAGACGAGAAACTCAAAACAATACACAAACAAGCAGTAAAAGAGGTATATGAAAATATAGTAAGTAGTATAAAAAATGCTGCGGAGGAGGCCGTCGGTCTAAAAACTGGAGAACTTAGTAAAAAACTGTGGTGGAACAACGAAATTGAAGAACGGAAAGAATATATATATCACAAGTGGCTAAATACACAACAACAAGAAGACAGAGAAAAATTTCTAGACATAAAAAGAATAACAAGAAGGATAATAAATAAAAGCGAAGAGAGAAATGTGGGATAAAAAATGTAGCGAAATTAACACATACTTAGGAGGGGAAAAATGCTCAGAATCCTGGAGGTTCATAAAATCCGTAACGCCGAATTCAAAAAAATAAGGCAAATATTCAAATTATACCAACAAAGAAATGGGCGGATCATTATCAGATGTTGTTAACAGAAAATAGAGAAGAATATTTATCGAATTCACCAACAGAGGTGGTAGTAGAGGGCGAAATAATTTAAATAGACATTGATACAATCAAAAATGCAGTGAAAAATTTAAAAGCTGCTGCCCCAGGAGGAATTCCCGCAGAACTTATAAAATGTGGATCAGAAAAACTCTTTAAACAGCTTACTTGGTGCATAAACAAATATCTAAACGGTGCCCCTGTGCCTGAAGAATGGAAGGAAGCTTACATAATTTCCATCCACAATAGAGGAAGTATGCTATAATGCTCAAATTATAGGGGTATATCAGTAACCATTACTCTAAGCCGTTTGTATGGAAGAATTATTCGAGACCACATTGAAGACGAATACAGAGACAAACAAGAAGAAGAAGAACAATCTGGCCACCACCAAAAAAACACATCTAATGTTCGTAGATCTCCAAAAAGCCTATGATACAGTTCCGGCGGGGAAACTATGGAAAGCATTTCAAGAAACCAACATTAACCATACCATCATAAGAGCTCTCAAAAATTTATATGCTGATTTCAATTCAAGAGTAAAGATTGGCAGTAGAGGGTCAGAGAAATTCCTGGTGGATAATAGATTGCGACATGGCTGTTTTATATCACCAACACTATACAAGATTTATGTAGCAAAAGCCTTACACAAGTGGAAAAGGAAATGCAAAGGAATGGGTATTGATATCGGAGAAACGTACTTATATACGCTACAGTTCGCTGACGATCAAGTCATCATAGCAAACGATAAAGATGACTTAGAATATATGGCTCGGAAACTTCAAGAAGAGTATAGTAACTGGGGACTGGAATTCAACACACAGAAAACTAAATACCTCCCTATAAGAGCAGAACTATCTAATATCCAATTGGAGAATGATGAAGTGGTAAACTACAGTAGGTATCTGGGTGTGGAATTTGACACTTCAAGTAGAGATGACAGAAATTCAGAAAAGAATATCACAAGCCAGCAGAACAACTCAGTGTCTGAATAGTGTACTCTGGAGCAGCGACATTGGAAAGAAACGAAAACATACTATATATGAAACTCTTATGAAAAGCACTTTAACCTATGGAGCAGAGACGTGGAGAATAACGGAACAAAATCGAAGAAAACTTGAGGCGACTGAAATGGACGTTTTTAGAAGTGCGCTGGGTGTATCAAGGAGAAATAGAATACGAAATGAGAAGGTAAGACAACGGATGGGAATAGATGGTTCACTAATAACTGACATAGAGAGAAAGCAACTAATATGGTACGGACATGTCCAGCGGATGGAAGAACCGAGATTGCCCAAAATAGCCATGAAAGTGGATACCACCAAATCGTAAAAAATGAGGAAGACCTAAAAGAACGTGGAGAGAAGGTATAAACAAAGCCATGAGTGCCCGGGATCTGAGAGAAGACCAATGGAATAACCGAAACGAATGGCAGTTAGGCATCAGACAACGACGAAAGACGTTTTTAACCCATACATACATACTTCCAAAAACAAACTATAGTAAGGGTGCCGTTATAGCACCACCTGACGCATAACCTATTCCGACAAGTGCGTAACGATCTGCTTAGACATGCAAAAAGGCTATTAGAGTACCACTGCATAACGGTTGCAATACATTCAAACAATATACTTAAGTAACTCTGAACTCTAAATATGTCATTTAGATCACCACACTAACTACAAACGAATATCACTGAACATAACGGGGAAACACGAAGTTATTGAAGCTTGATACCTTAACGACGCGAATATAAAAGATACAGTGGGGCAAGGATACCATTACAGCACCTTTCCACTTGTCTGCTAGGAAGGCACGTGCCATATAAGGCATTTACGGCACTTGACGACTTGCAAAGAAGCTGTTATTACATCAGAGAATACGCGGACTTTTAATGGTATGCAGGAGATTGCCATATAACGTTGAAATTTCGATACGAAACGAGAAAAACCAAATTTGAGGTCGTCTCAAAAATACTTAAAGCCTGGAATTACGTATTTACGTTCTACTGTCAATAAAACCCCCATAGCCAAGACTAACAAAATACAAAACGATAATAAAAACGATGTCTGGCTATCTCATTCATGGGATCGTTAAAACAGTTAGGACGGTAAATGTTAAAATTGATCTCTTCTTAAGTAATTAATTATACTAAGCTCTTATCGGTATAACTGCGCATTTTACGGTATTCATTTTCGTTTTCTTAGAATTTTAGAAGGTTTTTTTTTAACCGACAATAGAAAAGTCATGTGGACTATTTGAATGCAAACATGGACTTATTTTACAATAAGGATCTCATTCAATAGTAGCGTAGTTACACAAATTCTAACAATTCTCGTGTAATCCGCCAATCCGGCAGGTAACGCCATGACAAGTTCCCAGCACTAAATGACTGGTATAATAAAGTATAATTGACTGAAGTGACTAAAGCATGACTGTTCTGAGCAATTATTAAAAATATATTCTACTCAAATGTATATAAAATGATATTGTCACGTTCTTCGGGATTTAGGGCACAGATAGGTGCTCGGTTTGAAAGGTGGATTCTCAGAGGCGGACGTAAATTAAAGAGGCGGGACACATTAAAAACATTTATTAACAAGTTTTCAATAAGATAATAGAAGCTCCAGTAAAGTTATTTAAGGGAGAAAAAGGTAGACTTATAATAAGGAAAATCGACAATGACAGGTACCACTTAGACAAATTTTAAAAATACGATGAAATACGTTGTTTACATGGTTTTCCAGAGGGCGTGGAAGCACAATATATGCAGGGATATAAGAGCCTCATGTCCGGACATCTCTTCCAGGGGCAGCGACAAACACGACAGTTCAATCGGCCTCTTGAATGTTTTATCGCGTCGCAATTTATTCTAGTCAAGTACTGATGTTATACCTCTTTGACGGCCAAATATATCGATTTGAATAAATATACGTCTTTCGTTAGAAAATTCCTTTACGAAATTGATTTTAGAAAGTTCATGTTTTGCCCCTGGTTTAGTTGCTTGCTCTACATGTTGGCTATGTTCTGCAAACCTTATCAGTTTTTCAAGTCTTGCGACGTCGGATAGAAGCTTAAAATTAAAATTTCGTCAAAATCTGCGTAACCGTTTTTGATGTAGTAATAATTATAATGATAATGTAGATAATAATCATAACTAGGGTCTAATCAGTGCCTTCCGATATAATTTCCAAATTTTTCTGCCTGTTCGAGATACTGTTTCCAGGAAGCGTATAAACTATTTTAAATGGAACAATCTTGGCGAGACTAAACTGGTAACTGTTTATCTAGAGTCCCATTTAAGTAGTTGTTTAGTAACTTGACTTGATCTATTCCATTATATACTATTCTCCATTCTATAAGAAATTTATGGGTGATTCTATGGGGAACGTTATAGCGAACTACTGGTAGTAGGTATCATTGCCAATTTTTGGTTTTTAATAATATGATATTAAAACACGTAATCTGAGCAACGTATTCCACCTGATGCCCTTTAGCTAAATAAATTTATAGAGTATTATACTAAATAGCCAGCCAGTGCATATTGCATTTCAGTTATTTCTTAAATCACAAAATCCTTCAAAAAGATATGGGAAATCCTTTAACTTTTATTTTGGTCGGGAGTCATCCACGGGTGCAAAATCCTTTATATCATTTGCTAAAAGAGATATATCAGTGGAGATTACATGCTAGGCAGACCTTACCTTTTAAAGGAAATTGTCGTGTTCCTTCTAACGACCGAGATATTTTATTATTAAAATTACTGTAGAACGTAAACAAACGGGCAGCCATATTAATGACAGTCCACATGGAACAGAAAAAATATGGAACGTTACATTGCAGAATATTCATGCAAATTCGATGTTCTAACCTCACAGGTCACCGGAAATTTCAATGTAAAGTACCCGTTTCTGGGCCTACGACTGCGGTCGGGAAGATTAGGTTTATTTGGTTTGGCTAGCATATAGTTATAAACGAGAATATATAGTGTATTATTAAACTATATTATGAAAATATCAATTTCTCAGAAAATATCGATTTTCCTCACCGGAAAATATCTCCCAATGATATGTAAGCGCTTTTTACAACATTTCCTTGCCCTCTCGCAAGTAATTCATGCTTTACAGGACAAAACAAACCTCGTATATTCCCTTTTCACGACTCATACCAGCCTCGGCGAAATGCGGCGAATTTGCCAAAAAATATAGAATATTGCATTAATAAAGTGGCGCATCCGCCATATCCCAGATAAATATTACTTTTTGTTAAAAAATCTCCCATTTTCCTCGACGGAAACTATCTCCTACGCATTTATGGCCTTTTGGGCATTTCCTTAAAATTTTCGAGAAAAAATCGGTGCACCCGTGGATGACTCCCGACCCTTTTATTTTACTAATTCTCAGTTTTATAAAACTTGTTATATATCTACTTTTCAGTATTTAGCAATTTTCTCCAAAAAGGCATTACTGATTCTTAGCACGTTTTAGATTTCAACTGATCTAACTAATGGCTACAACTTTTATTTGAAACCATCTAAAACTTTAAAGGGCACTTTATTCCTGAACATTTTCAGTTTCTCAAAATTATTTTGCAAAAAGGCTTTGAATGTTTTCACTAAAGTCTATATTTTTATTAACATATTAAATGTATACAATTTTCATTCGAAATATTTTTATCCTAAAGCTTACTCTAACGAATTTTTATTTTGTAATTATCTTTGAAACGGTTTTGGTGATTTATAACAAATCCCATAATACTTCAGTAAATCTATGCCAAAATCATGGACTTCACGGGGTAATATTATACAGGTATTTTAAGGTTCTGAAATGTATACGCGGGGTACTAGATGACGAATCCATGAAGACGTACAACTAATTTTGCCGAGTTTATTTTTAAACAATGGTCAAAATTGAAAAAAAATTGTTTTTTTCATACAACGTTGCCTTCGCATTTATAAGAAAAATACTTTAGATAATAGTTGTAGCCCATTACAAGGCCTTTAACTTGGCGTTCTACAAATTAAAATCAGTTAACAAATGCCGGAGATAATGGCAAAAACGCTTATTATTGCACTAATATATAAATGTTAATAAATTTGTTATTAATATAACAACATATAATATAACCTTTTGAGAATTAGGCAGTCAATGAGTTTTTAAGATGTGCTAAATTTCAGCCAAATTGATCAAATAGTTTATAAGTTATAATAATTGTTATAAAAGAAGGCAATTGTTTAAACAATTGTACTTGCTTAAATAATGCACTTAGGTAAATTTCTGAAAGTTGAAATAAATTTTTTGTGGCTTTAACTGTAAGACATACCAAGAAAACTTTGTATATTTTTTAAATGTTTTATTAAAAATATCATTTGACAAAGGTGTTACTTTTAGCGAATAAATATTGAGAACAAGCCGTACCCGGCATGCGTCGCAATGCCACGTAAAGTTAAAAAAAAAATTATAGATGACCCGGTGAAATTCCTATCATCTACATATATTTCTGAAAAATAATGTCAAAACAATACAAAAGTTTTATCTACATTAAATTAAGTGCAACACAGTTATACACATAATCAATTTAAGGCTTTCTGATCTACTATATTTTCTGTCTTTTTTTGCGGTGCGAAAATTTATAAAGATGATGGTTTTACGACTCGCGAACACGCGACGAATAGTCGTCCATGCGCGAAACCGGGAAACTCCAAGATTATTCCGCAAACTGTCCTTGTATTAGCAATTGTATATTATCTTTTTAAATTTTTAATAAATAATTTATGAAAAGCTACCCTGAAATTAGGTATGAAATTTTCCTGTACAATATGCGTTTGACCAAACGACGTCATTTAAAAGCAATTATTATACGTTTGGATGTTGGCCAAGAAATATTTAGAGTCATTTCCCACCCCAGAAACTAAAGAAGGTAATGGATCTGGTGGTGGGAACAATTACGGCAATTTTACTTTACCACCAGCACAACATTATCCAGTAGCTTCACCGCTGCATTTTAACGCTTTATAATATTGACAAACGATTGTCATTTCTCCAATCGTTACGGATTCTTCGGCACAATAATCTATTTCCGGGTCGTAGTTGAATGCTACTCGTTCCAAGTTTACAGGAACACTGCGTTTGCGGAATCGCTCTACTTCATTGTGTCTTGAAGTGAGCTCCATATTTTGGGCATTTGTTGCTCGTAGTACGTGCATGACCATCTTGGTGTTGATTCTGCCATGTCTTTTTCAGCTTGTCTAAGTAGTTTTTTGTTTGTTTGTTATTTTTACCTTTAGTTCGATTCGTGGGTAATTCTGGTTTGTCTGTTGTTTGGATTTCTTCACTTCCGGTTTTGGGTCTTGTATTTGTACCTCATAGACTTGTTTCTTGGGTGTTTTATTCGATTAACGTCAGGTACAGTCGAATTGTCTTGTAGTTTTCCTCGATCCTTTTGAAATAGTGTGATCTTATATAATTGTGCTGATCGTCAAACCCAAGTTCATGGAACGCCTCGTTGTTCTCTTGGGCTTTCCCCCATAGTGCTTCTAGGTGATCAATCCCTTTTGTAAGTATTCCTTGGTTTTTCTTGCACTTCCGTTTTTCTTGCAATTATTTTGTAGTTATATGATTTCTTGGGCTATTTTTCCTTGTTCTTGAATCAACTCATCTGCTCGTTATATCTTGTCGTAGTTGAAATTGTGAATTTTTTAACTAAATTCTCCGGAAAAGGTGGTTGTGACTTACTCAGGACTTTGCTTGTCTTCTTGACTTCCCTCCGTTGTGTTGGCGTCGAAGTTCTTGAAGTTTTGCAGTTGTAATCACTGGCGGCTTTTCCTCCGGCTGCAGTGATTGGATATGTCCGTCGTTTCAAATTTGTAGAATTTGTAGACTTGGTGTCCTGGTGAAGATGCTTTGACTTACTCAGGACTCTTCTTGGTTTCTTGACTTTCCGCTTTTGTGTTGGCGTCGTGTAGACTTTGTAGACTCGGTGCCCTGTCGATCTAAATGCTGTTGTATAAGATGTGCCCGAACTCGTTCGATTCCATTATTTACTGTTGAACGTAATTCTGTCATACCAATACGAATGTTATCTGTCTCACCGGTAGTGAGTCGTCAGTGCGATTTGGACGTGAGAGCTCGTCTCCTTGCACATTTGATTGACTTCGAAGACCTAAGTCCATCTTCTCCTTGGCATTTTAAAATCAATAAAGTTCTCGCGCACTGACAAACTGATGATAGATTGTAATAATCGTCTTGACATTTATTTATTTGACAACCAACTGACACTATACTTTCATTTGTTTGATTATAAATGTCAAATTACAAAACGTACCTTTTTCAGTATTTCCCTTACTTATTATTTATGTTTCTCACCGAAAAACCTTCCCTGAACTTCCACAAATATTTCAAGATCAAAATTAGCAAAATCTGTCCAGCCGTTCTCGAGTTCAAGCTACACAAACGAACAGCAATTCATTTATATATATATATATATATATATATATATATATATATAGAGAGAGAGAGAGAGAGAGAGAGAGATAAATTTATTATTATTCCAGGTAAAAACTTGTGAGTGAATGAATTGGATAGCTGGACTCAAAACACACATTCTCAAAAAGAAGAACCTTCTACAACCAATGGGAACTAAGATAGATTTATTTTAATAAAAAAATCATATTTCCATTGTTTATACATTTTTATAGATGAAATCTTAACGCGTTATATATGAATATATTTGTCTTATGACTGCACTCATTGATTTGGCATTCACGCAACGTGTGAAAAGCTATAGCAGTTTAAATTTAAGTTATTCATGAGAAACCGCCTTTTTTATGCAATGACAATTATTTAAACAATTGCCTTCTAGGATAATCAATTAGAATAACTTATAAACTATTTTATCAATATGGCTGAAATTTAGCAGAGCTTAAAAACTCATCAAATGCCTCATTTTCAAAAGGTAATACTAATTGTTGTTATGTTGACAAATGTCAAATGTTAACAAATTTATTAACATCTATAAACTAGTGCAAAAATAAGCATTTTTTGCCATTATCTCAGGCATTTGTTAACTGATTGGAATTTATAAAACGACAAATTAAAGGCTTTTTAATGGGCTACATCTTTCATCATAAGTATTTTTCTCATAAATGCGAATAAAACGTTATATGAACAAAAACAATTTTTTTTTAATTTTGACCAATGTTAAAAAAAAACTAAACAAAATTAGCTGAACGTCTTCACAGATTCGTCATGTAGTACTCCCCAAACACCTTTTAGGACCTTAAAATATCTGTATAATTTTTTCGAGATTTTTTTCTATCAACACTGAACTATAACTTAAGTTAGCTGTTCATTGCATATATCTCTTATTTGAAACATTTTCATCTAAAACTGTCCTATAGATCATTTCTTTCAAAGTAGAGTTTCAATCTACCTGATACAATATACGTCAAGTAAAGTGGTATTTATTTATTTCAAGTCGATGATTGAATTCTTATTTCGAAGTATGGAAATTATAGAGGTCTTTGATGTCGTTATATTACATAAGTAAATTTATTTATCGTTTCCATTAACTTAATTGTATCCCGAAACATTTTTCAGAAACTTTTGCCATTTAACAAACAAGCAAAAGCCAAATTTTCCTATTAGTTTTTAAAGATTTGTTTCATTTTGTTCAGATCTTAAATTGGAGTAACTACTTTAATTCTTAACTGGTAAACATTAAACTTAATTAATTTGGAGTCAGGTTAAACGTTTACAAAAGCTTCCTTAATAATATTTATAACTTAGCCGAATTCTGACATATCGACGTTTCAGATAGTTGAAAATATATTTTCAAATTTGTTCCGAACTGCAGATAATAAAACTCCCTTCGAGGTGGAACGCATACACTTTTACTATACAAAATATCTGCGTCGTTTCGTAGATTTCACATATCCATTGAATCGACTTAACTGTATCCGCGTATGGAACGCCTCATCTTTTTCCATTATCCACCACACAAACCCTCATACACACGCTTTAACGCGAGAATATCAAACCGACTACAAATAATAAAGCGACTGAAGTTTCCAAACTGTAATTCTAACAAGGAGAGGAGAGAAAGAGAGAGAGAAAGGGAGACAGTGAGAAAGAGGGAGAGAGAGAAATAGACAGAGGCGCAATCTGAAACGTTAACTGGCAGAAAGTTGTCGCATTATTTCTGTTGTCTGTTCGCGAGAAGTACAACGCAATCCAACAGAGAAAGACAGAAAGGGAACGGGAGGAAGAGAGAATGAGACGAACGTAACAGTAGACGGAGAGAAGTTGCTATTCCCGACGATTTTCAGCGTGTTCATTTTAATAACTTTCATTCGTTATAATTGCCGGGAAGTTAATGGATGACTGCAGTTGTTCCAACTGTCGAAATTACCTTGGTCGAGTGTCTGGAATTCGGATGAGCGAGGGTGGATCGTCGGGGAGCGGAGGGGAAGACGATAATAATAATATGTTTCCCTCCGTGGGACGCATTCCCTACCAAACAACAAAAGAGGGAGGGAAGAAAGGTCGGCCGGTCTTAGGCAACAACGGTAATTAGATAGATGGATAGATAGATACATTTCATAAGATGTTCCCTACCCGCTTTTCCTTGGAATGGTAACAATAGGGATGTGTTAGTTCGGCTTAAGTTCCGTCTCAATTTCGGCGACGAGAGAACTATGCTGGGTTTTGTTGAAGTTTAAGGAATGGATGGGGTGGAATAGATTGCATTGTTTTGTCTCGAAAACGCGATCAGCAAATTTGGCTTTTGTTATGTTGTTCAAAAATAATGGAATATTTTGTATCAAAAGATAAGACTTAAATAACGCTAAAAAAACGTAGGCATTAAAAATTTAAATAAATGTAGTGAAAACTAGAACAATCCGTCTTTTAAATAAACCCTCACCTTTATCAGGCTGTAGCTCGGGTTATGTTGCTGCGATGAAAATTTAATGAAAGCTACTGAATTCTCTATATTAATTTTTTTTTGTTCCTAATGACTTTTTTGATCCATTAACCTTTTCTAGTTATTGTTAAAAAATCATTCTAAAACATGTATTTTTTAGGTTTAAAATCAACAATCCCAATCGTGAATAACGTGTTTTCACCCCTGAGAAGAAGTGGCACTCATCCCCAGGGTAAAAGCATACATCGGCAATATAGTGTAACGTTTTTACCTACTCGAGAATCACTACACGACACGAGTTGTCTTACTTAATTAATTTTGACCACTTAACCCTCCAATTTATTTGTACACTTACACTGACACTTACCTGCTAACACTTAATCTAGTTTATCTTATCTGACTTACTATTACTAATTAATTAATTTATATTACACATTTAATCTAATTTATGTAGACCACTGTTTATTTATCTTACGGCCGGCCTGGCCGACATCCGTCGACCAGTCTAAAGTCTTTACGAGGCCAGTGTAACAACGGGCTGCCGAGGAGAAAGAAGAACGTAAACGAGCCGCCTCCATAGGCGCGCGGAATATTTTTTACTCGCTTAGTCAGTAAAATTTCATAGAAAAATTTTACATGAATTATTGTAAAATAATTGAGTTTAAACATTAAATAATTAATCGTAATCTTCAGAGGAAGATTCGGAGCCGGGACGAATGACAATGGGGTTAATAGGTGGTAAAACGTGATATTCTTCCTCTTTTTTAATTACATGCGAAACGCAATTTTGCTAAATTTGTTTGAAAGAATCATCCCTAAAGACGGTTTCAATGTTGTCAAAAACAATGTTAGTGAAAGTAGGACTGTGGTTTGTTTTCCGCAAGCGATCCTTGACGTTAGCCCAAATTAATTCTGTGGGATTAAAAATACAGTAGTAGGGAGGTAGTCGAAGGGCACAATGACTTTTATCCCCAGCAAGCTTATCAACAGCATTCTCCTTTTTGAATGTACCCGATTTAACAATTTCAAGAAGCTGATTTTTTGTACGGATGTTTGAAGCTATAGGAATATTTATGCTGTGAAGAAATTCGATGATAATTGATTTCCTGGAACTACTATTAGGAATTTTATTAATTTGACGAGAATGATATGAAGCGCTATCAAGAACTATAACTATATTATTAGGAATATTGGGCAGAAGTCGATCTTTAAACCACTTTTCAAACAATTCGGCATCCATATCCTGATGATAATCGGCGAAACTCTTATCGATATTCTTGGCGGAAAGAAGCAAAGCATTAGGCACAAAACCGTTTTCGTTTCCTGCATGTAAAATTACCACCCGATTTCCCCTAGAACTGGGTGTATTTAATTTACAGTTGTTGCTGTCATCAACCCAACCACGTTGAATTACTTCATGGGTGTCAAACCATGTTTCGTCTAAATATACAATGTTGCTCCCTGATTCCCGAAATGACTTAATTTGTCTCAAATAATCCTGACGCAAAGTAACAATACGAGGTGCCTCCATGATGACCATTCGAGAATCTAATTTTTTTGTTTAAATCCGCAACTTAACAGAATTGACCTTAAAGTGTCTAAAGATTTATATTTATATTCCTCAAAAGACTGTAATTTTTTAAAAATTGATAGTAAAGTGGGCACCTCGTTTCTAGCATAAAAATCGTTAACGGTACTGCGTATAACGTATTTAGCAGCATCATCTAATGCTTTGAACTTCTTTTGTTTACCTAATCTCTTTTGATGATGATTCCTCGCTGAATTATTTTATAAATTGAAGAATATGGAATTAATGTCACGGCTGAAATTTCTAAAATTAAGCAGCGAACCGATTGTTCTGGGTGTCTTTGTTGGAGGCGCTTAAACATATTTAAAATTACTGGTTGTACTTGAGGATGTAGATCCTTATTTGCAAACTCCCAAGAAGGAGACGAGGAAGAACAAGAGGGTTGAGTAGTCACGGTTTCCACATCAACTCGCACTGATTCTGTCGCCCACGGTCTCCAAAACGCCATTCCGATTACAATTAATCATTATTATAAATATAAAAATGAACGGCAAACTATATGATTATGAAATTAACTTAAAAACAAACAAAATACCCTATAACCTGTCTCGGTGATGTAAACCGTGCCAACACTGGTAAAACACTGAAGACACGTGTTCGAGACGTTCTAGGAAAGATCCAGTCGTCCAAAACGTTTATGAATCCACTACAGCACAAACGAGAAAAGTAAACTATTGACAATATTTAGGCGTGTGACTTGCTCGGCGTGGAACTGGAGTGGGAGGATTCTACAGGACGAGTTCGCTAAGTAGTGTATCATGTATCGAGCGTGCCGTATATGTTGTTATTGATCGATACCCGTATAAGCTTGTATATATGTTGGTTGTTACACTGGCTTCGTAAAGACTATACCGGCGACTGTTTACGACTACCGGCGACTGTCCTTGTGTCGCTCTTCGTCTGCTATTTATTTAGCCGCATCGGAATTCCAGAAAGATCGAGGCGTTTCCGGTCCATTCGCGAACCATCTTTATGGTGCTCGAATAGTCTACTGCTTTCCGAGAATTCCACCAGTTCCCCGAATCTATCTCGTTAGGAATTTCTTTGAAGACTGACTCCGACGGGCGCTTATCATTATGGCAGTCTATTTCGTTACAATTTTGACATTTTTCTTATGTATATTTCAAATATCAGGTTAACCGAATTGGTACTTTGAAGTTCTGAGCAAAACCCGTGAATGAATGGACTAATATGCTTTTAACTACTCTTCCTAATGTATATTATAAGAATTAAGAATATTAGATAAATCTGGTTTTTAAGACATTACACGAAAGTATGCGGCGTTTAGAAATTATGGCGATAAGCATTTAATTTTATTTACTCGTGTAAACAATTTATCAGTTAGTCCTGAATGACTTCACTTTTATTCTCCCGGATCGTCCGGAATTCAGCCGTGAACTCCGCGCCCGGACTCACTGGAAGTAGACAAGCATTAGTTTCTAATCAGTTCCAGTTTCCATTAGGTTAACGCTCGGAACTGGCGGACAGCGTATAAAGTTGATCCGTCCGCTCTATTCCCCGGCAACTATTTCACTTTACGTATTGGATATATACGAGGCACGGAATCGGAACCCGACAACCCGTTCCCTATTCCTATTCCCTGCGAAGGCTTTTGTAGTGGTCGGGAACGAAATTCCTGGAATACAAAAGTTAGGGGACTGGGGAGTTGGATAAATTAGTGTGGAAATTCGATTTAGGATCGAAATATCTTCGACTGAAATCAGGTTTGTTGCCGGTATTAATTTAGTTGCATTTATTAATTACAAACCATATACTTTAATATATCTTTAAATCTTTAATAACTTTAAATATCAATCCAGTGGATTGATAAATCGAAAAATGATTGAATTTTCTAAGAATATATGAATTGATTCCACGTTAACTACATTTAATATTGAGTCATTAACATGTGTTATATCAGCCCCTAACAATAGACCCTTTTAATAAAGTAAAGTGCATAGCTAATCACTATTAGGATTGTATAAATATAGGTTCCGTAGAACAAAGCTTTAGTCTTGGTCAATTTGCCGTACCGATCGTACCGAACGTAGTCTTGGTCAATTTGCCGTACCGATCGTACCGAACGTAGTCTTGGTCAATTTGCCGTACCGATCGTACCGAACGTAGTCTTGGTCAATTTGCCGTACCGATCGTACCGAACGTAGTCTTGTTCAAATTGTCATACCGAACGTATCGTCTCCATAAATAATATTGTATCTACATGTATTGTATTGAAACCTAAAGTAGTGTAAATAAATAGTTAGTGGTTTTTAAAAACGCGTTTCTCGACCCGGAAACCGTAACTGGCGCAGTCAGCACGGATCATCTCAACGCAGATCATCCACGAACCAAACGAAGATTAGGACCCACATCGCCCAAATCTTGCGAGGACCACAGCATCCAGGACTAGCATCGCCTCAACCGCCGTCGGACCTCATAGACGATAGGACAACCGAAGTTTGGGACCCATATCGCCCAAATTTGCGAGGACAACGAACAGCGTCAAGGACACGCATCGCCTTTTTCGCCGTTGGACCTCATAGCAGCTAAGAAGAAACAGAAACGAAGGTCAAAGAGACCTATATTGCAGAAAAGCAGAAACAACGGAGACATGAAAATCGTCGTGTTTCACATGTAAGTCGTTTTAATGTTATAAAACAATTGTCCAAATATTTAATGTCAAGTGAAGATCTTTCCAAATTGACCAACACTCTCGAAAATTTGAGCGTAACGAGTTCAAATTCTCGATTAAACGTAATAAGACCCGCAATCCTTAACCCACCTACTCCAAAAACCACAAAAATGAACCAATTGAAACCCGAATATTTATCCTGTATCCCAGATTTTAGTGGAGACCCAAATGACCTTAACAGATTCCCTAGTGTAAGTGAAGCTTTAATAAATCAATTTTATGATAAAGTCAATCCGGCAAATTTTCAGAATATTTACTTATTAAATTCAATTATTTCAAAATTAAAAGGGAACGCAAAAACAATCGTTAACATACAGGGCACTACCGATTGGGAAAGCCTGAAAAAACTACTGTTAGCAAATTTCTCTGATCAAAGAGATGAAATTTGTTTAAATCGTGACCTAATCATGTTGAAACAGAATCCTAATGAAACTGCTCAGAATTTTTACGACAGAGTTCTACACATCCTAAATTTATTATGCTGTTACATAACGGCTCATGAAGAAACCGTAGCAGCCCAAGATTTAAAACGAAATCTATATCAAAACCTAGCATTAAAAACGTTCTTGTCAGGTCTTAGGGAACCGTTAGCGACAACCTTACGGTGCATGAAACCAAAGTCACTAAGTGAAGCCATGCAATACGTAATTGAGGAAGAGAATGTCCAGTACTTCCAAAATTTTGCTCATAAAAACCCAAATAAATTTCCAAATTCTTTTAAACCAAGCAATCAACCCCAATTTAATCAACATTCACACTATAATCCTCGTCAATTTAATCAACATCCGCATTATAATTCTCGTCCACAATTCAACCAACATACCCCAAATAATTTCTTCAAAAATCAAAACAACTTTCCTTCGCAACCAATTAACGTTCAACCAAGAAATCTACCACCACAAAAATTCCTAAGTAACGCCCAAGTTTTCAAACAACCTCAAAACGTCAACGTCTTTAAGCCAAATTCCGCAATGAGAAAAAATCTTCCACCGCCAACTCCAATGAGTACGTCTACTCGAAATACGTATCAACCGAGACCCTCAACGTCTAATCAAAATTTCCGAAATCCCCAAAATTACCAATATCGTCCCAATATGTTCCAGAATACATATAGAGTCAACAATCAAAAACCTCCTTTCGTAGCCGAAGAGCTATACAACACAGACATTTACGAAAACGTACAAGAGACAAATAACGAATACGAAGACGAACAAAATCCTGAATATTATGATGATGAACAAAATTTTACCAAACCAGCCGAAAAATTCAAAAAGAAATGACACCACCAATAATAACTTTGAACACAATTTCTGAAAAAATGAGTGAATTACCGTACATCATTTTCCCAGAATATAATATTAAATTATTAATTGATTCAGGATCAACAAAGTCATTTATAAATCCAGAAATTGCGAATAAATACTTTCCAAACTTAATTAAAAATGACCCATTCATTGTTTCCACAGTATTCCAAAAATCATCACATCAGTTTAGTGCCTCGATTCCGCCATCGAAAATTTTCAACTTAGATCCTTCTAATAAATTAAAATTCTATCTTTTCAAATTTCATGACACTTTTGACGGTTTAATCGGAATTGACAATTTAACGACACTTCAGGCAGTTCTTAACTTCAATACTAATCAGTCTAATCACTTGATAACACCTTTCGCCAAAATTAAATTTCATTTTTATCAAACCAAACGTTTTGAAGATTTAAATCAAATTACAATTCAACCACGTATGGAACAAGTTATAAAAGTAAAAACTTCAATTCAAAATGGTGAAATAATCATTCCACACCAAAAAATCCAAAATTGTGAAATTCCTGAGTGCCTAACAATTGCGAAAAACGGATACGCACTCACAACAATTTTAAACGGTAATGTAAAACCAAGTACTATTGATTTTTCTGCACCAATTCCAGTAGAAAAGTTCGATCCAGTAGAACTCCAAAACTTCGACTTAAATCACATTGATACTCCAAATTATAAAACATTCGACTCATCAAAAATCAGAACTGACCATTTGAACAAGGAAGAAAAAGCCAAAATTATCAAGTTATGTGAACAATTTTCAGATATTTTCCATCAGGAAAATGCACCCTTAACTTTTACGAATAAAATAAAACACCAAATTAAATTAACTGACGAAATTCCAGTATACACAAAAACTTATCGCTATCCTTTTATCCATAAACAAGAGGTTCAAAATCAAATTAAAAAAATGTTAGATTCGAATATTATCAGACCAAGTACTTCACCATGGTCATCTCCAATTTGGATAGTTCCAAAAAAATTAGATGCTTCTGGAAAACAGAAATGGAGAATAGTAATTGATTACAGGAAACTTAACGAGAAAACAATAGATGACAAATACCCATTACCAAATATTAATGACATTTTGGATAAATTAGGAAAATGCCAGTATTTTTCAACTCTTGATTTGGCAAGCGGTTATCACCAAATTGAAATGACCGAATTAGACATCGAGAAAACAGCCTTTAACGTAGAAAATGGTCACTACGAATTTTTAAGAATGCCTTTTGGATTAAAAAATGCTCCAGCCACATTTCAACGAGTCATGGACAATATTCTTCGCGGTATTCAAAATGAAAAATGTTTAGTATATTTAGACGATACCATTGTATTTTCAACCTCTCTTCAAGAACACATAGAAAGACTAAAATCAGTTTTCCAAAGACTACGAGAATCAAATTTCAAAATTCAATTGGACAAATCAGAATTTTTATGTAAAGAAGTTGCTTATTTAGGACATATAATAACTCCACAAGGTGTAAAACCAAACCCAGACAAAATTAAAGCCATTAAAAATTTTCCAATTCCAAAATCAACAAAACAAATTAAAGGATTCTTAGGTTTATTAGGTTATTATCGAAAGTTCATAAAAGACTTTGCGAAATTGACAAAACCTTTAACTAAATGTTTAAAGAAAGGCGCAAAAATAGAATTAAATGATGAATACGTAAATTGTTTTGAAAAATGTAAAAATTTATTAATTAACGAACCAATTCTACAATATCCAGACTTCTCAAAGAAATTTAATTTAACTACCGACGCATCGAACGTAGCGTTAGGCGCAGTTTTATCGCAAGGACCAATAGGTAACGACCTCCCAATAGCTTTCGCTTCTAGAACTTTAAACGATTCAGAGCAAAATTATTCGACAATCGAAAAAGAACTTTTGGCAATAGTATGGGCAACCAAATATTTTCGACCTTATCTATATGGAAGAAAATTTAACATTATAACGGATCATAAACCTTTACAATGGTTATTTTCGCTAAAAGACCCTAGTTCAAAATTACATAGATGGAAAATTAAATTAGAAGAATTTGACTACCAAATTATTTATAAGCCAGGTAAAGCAAATACAAACGCAGACGCACTTTCTCGTATCGAAATCCATACGAAAGAATTAAATGATTATTGGAAACAATTCGATGATTTAATTGGTGACCCAAATAGAACAGTAACGTTTGATAAACCTCCTGAACAAAACGCAAACACTGACCTAGACAACATGTCCCTTATCGTACAAGTAGACGACAATGAACAGACGCAACAAGACGCGAACGAAAGTGAAAATATTACGATTCATTCGAACGTAGATTGTAATCCTATTATAAATATCCCCATTGTCGAACATGCAGTAAATTACGGTCAAAATCAAATTATAATAAGCTCAGTCCTACATTCACCAGCTGCACCAAAAATAACTAACTTATTTGATAAAAAACAAAGAATTAATGTTCAAATTTCGCAAAATAATTTTGAAAATGACATAGTAAATTTTGTTAAAAATTATACCGTACCTGACGTAAATTATTTTCTGTATTTTGAAAACCCAGATATATACGAACCATTTTCTTTAGCATTACAACGAAATTTCAAATGGACATCTTTACGATTTAAACGCTGTAAAAAGAAATTGATTGATATTATTGATAATAATGACATTAAAGACACAATCCAAAATTATCACGAAGGCAAAACTAATCATAGAGGTATAGAGGAGACCCTAAATAGAATAAAAGAAAAATACTTCTGGCCAAAAATGAAAGAATCAATACAAACTTATATAAATCAATGCGAAATATGTCAACAAGCAAAATACGATAGGAAACCAGTAAAAATGCAACTAAATCAAACACCAACTGCATTGAAACCTTTCGAAATAATTCATTTGGATACTTTTACTTTTGAACAGTCAAAATTTTTAACCATAATTGATAGCTTTTCAAAATATGCACAAGCCTACTATTTAACCTCATTAAATAGTACGGAGATTGCTGACAATATAATAAATTTCTTTTCACATCATGGAATACCTAAAATGATCATTGTAGATAATGGAACCGAATTTAAAAATTCAGTGATTACAGAACTTTTATCTTTACACAGAATCCAAATTCATTTTTGTTCACCAAACCACCCTCAGTCAAACGGTATTATAGAAAGATTTCATTCAACATTAAATGAACATTTGAGAATATTAAATACACAAGGTTACAAAAATACCCCAGTTAAGATGAAGATGATTTACGCAATCCTAGCTTACAATCATTCAATTCATTCAGCTACAAAGTATAAACCTATTGACGTAATTAACGGGCATATAACCAACAATGACCCATTTAACTTGGAAATAGATAAAATTCTGTTAAACGATTATGTGCAACAACATAAGGATAAAACAAAGGTATTATATTCAAAGATAAACGCTGATTTAATTAGGAATAAGGAAAACCTTTTAGAGAAAATAAATAAAGACCGTGACAAACCGGAAATCTTTCAACCCGAACAATTAGCTTTTGTTAAGAAAAATATAAGGCAGAAAAACGTAAACAAATTTGAAAAACCGAAAATGATAACAGCCGTGAATCCAGATAGGAAAGTAATCGCTACAAGTTCACAATCTAAAATACATATGGACAACGTGAAACGTCCACTTAGACAGACCTATTCATTTGACTAAAACCAATGTTTTTATTCTTTTCAGATTATGCTTGTTAAGCATCCTTACGAAAACTTTCGGAAAAGAAGAAATAAGTTACAAAAATTTAGAAAACAATCCCGGCATAATCCCCTTAAAAATAGGTACGTCAAAAATAAAAGAATACTCTCACACTTTAATTCATTTTTATGATTTAAATCCGATCATTTACGAAATAAACAAATTAAAAATACAGTCGGAAAATATAACTAGTCACTTAACTATTAATCAACATTATTATAACGAAGTATCTAACTACTTAAAAATATTAAGTTTTATAGAGGAAAAAGTAGAAAATAGAATAATAGAATTATCGCCACATCCAAGTAGAGTTAAAAGAGGTTTAATTAACGGCTTAGGATCTATTTTTAAGACTATAACTGGTAATTTAGACGCTAATGATGGAGAAAGATACGAAACATTAATTAAAAACCTGCAAGAAAATCAAAAAGCACTAAGCACCTCAGTAAAAAATCAAAATTCCTTAGCAGTATCATTAATCAACAAGTTTAACGAAACAGTAACAAAAATTATGCACAATGAAGAAATCTTAAATTCAAGAATTAAACAAATTTCAGGAATTGTTCAGGGAACTGTAAACAGAGATTATACTAGATTTATCAAGGACACATTGATCCAAATAATCAATATGTTCGAGATAATAAATTCAATTTTACAAGATATTGAAACATCAATCGTTTTCACTAAACTAGGCACTGTACATCCAAGTATAATTAAAACCACAGACTTATTTCACGAATTAAAAAGATTAAATGAAAAATTTAAAACAAATCAATTACCATTAAATATTACCTTAGAAGACATATCAAATTTCAAAAAATTAATAAAAATCGATTCTTTTATACTAAATAATAAAATCATTTACCTATTCCATTTACCAATAACCTATCCCTATTTATTTGAAATGTACCATTTGTACTCGTTACCTACATTTTCGAAAGAGAAATTTAAGGCCATAATACCAAAATCAAAATTTGTCGCAAAGGACACATTGTTTTATGTACCGATAAGCGAACCTTGCATTGAAGCATCGGCGAATTTCTTCATCTGCGATAAGAGCGCACTTCTCCAAATGTCCAAAGACAGCCCTTGCGAAATTCAACTTCTAGAAATGAAAACGCCTACAGGATGTATCCAGACGGAAGTCCAGATCGCTGACAGCATGTACCAGAAAACAGAAAACTCCAACCAATGGATCGTTATTCTACCCCAAGAAGAAGTACTTCAACTTCATTGTCACGAGCAGAGGGAAATCGTTCGACTAAAAGGAACATATATTTTTGACATACCCGCAGGATGTCAACTTTCAACAAAACGAAAACTTATCACCAACGAAGAAGATATAACTACTGGTCAAGTCATCCTACTTCCGAAATTGAATCCGAACTACGACGTTCCACTTCAATCGAATTACACCCTTAACCTGGAGAAAAGCAACCTGGATGAACTTCACGTCATCAAGCAGGAATTTATCAAAAACGACCCTGTGCTCAACGAACCGGTAACTTACACCCCAAGTGCCTGGACTATCATCGTATACATAATTATCGTCATAGCTCTGGTGATTGTCACAAAACGAAGACTCCAGAGAAAATTCCAAAGAAGACGAGAAACCACCGCAGCCCTAGAACTGGAAGACGTTCGACTTCCGCCCTCGTAGCCGGAACTCGAATCTTCGGGGGGAGGTGTTATATCAGCCCCTAACAATAGACCCTTTTAATAAAGTAAAGTGCATAGCTAATCACTATTAGGATTGTATAAATATAGGTTCCGTAGAACAAAGCTTTAGTCTTGGTCAATTTGCCGTACCGATCGTACCGAACGTAGTCTTGGTCAATTTGCCGTACCGATCGTACCGAACGTAGTCTTGGTCAATTTGCCGTACCGATCGTACCGAACGTAGTCTTGGTCAATTTGCCGTACCGATCGTACCGAACGTAGTCTTGTTCAAATTGTCATACCGAACGTATCGTCTCCATAAATAATATTGTATCTACATGTATTGTATTGAAACCTAAAGTAGTGTAAATAAATAGTTAGTGGTTTTTAAAAACGCGTTTCTCGACCCGGAAACCGTAACTCATGTAAATCAATTAAAATATTTATAAGTTATCAATCACTAGCGGTATATTTCCACAATGTTGAAACGAAATACTGAGAAATATTCCTTAATCCCAATTATATTCCACAACAAAAAGAAAGATGTATCCTATAAGTGGAATAAATAAATAACAAAATAACGAAACTAAGGCAATGATAGTGTTGTACAATAATAACACTCTGTTAATCAATTGGAAAACTTATAGATTTGTTACCTCATACTTGTATGGATAAATTCCCCTTATATTAACTACATCACACAAAGTATTAGTATATTATTCCTCCTCGTTGTGGCTCAATCAATTACCAATACCCCAGATGGGAAAATAGGGTATTCTCAGTACGGTTCATTACTCTAATTAGCATTACGGTCTGATTGAAATGCAATTAATAATTCAATCGGAACGTCGGAATTACATTAAGAACCGAACTTCCAAGTGAGACTAGTTGAAATCGCCGTCGAATTTCCCTTGCAAATTACTCGAATTGTCCGTCAGAAAATAGGAAAATTGATGGGAAAAACGGTTTGACAAAATTGAAAATAGTGGGGTTTCGTTGGGAAATGGGCGCATTTCCAAGCTTACCATATTAAAATACTCTTTTATGTACGAAATTAAATTTCAAAAAAATCTGAATACTTATTTTGATGTAAGCTTTCAGGAAAGAAGTTACATGCACTCTATCAAAATCCAGTTTGCTGAATTCCTCTAGGTCCAGTAAAATACTAGCTTTAATATGTCTGACTTTATGATTGTCATTCTAAAGTAGGTAGTTCATTTGGATATGCCGCATTCATTAAATATCCCTAATGACGCAAATATTGATTTCATGAAATATACTTGAACTCACCTCAATGAGTTATTGTTTCGAATACTATAAAGACTACAAATTTGAATTCAGCAATAAAAGGACTATAAAATGGCGTGAAATAGGCAATCCAGTCTCCGCCAAAACCACTGAATATTAACTAACCCTGCCGATTTAGTAGAAATGGCGGACGTAGGATAGTTATTCGTCTCGTTTTTCTGTACGTATAATATAGTAAAACCAACACGCTGAACCAGCTATTAAAATATCTAGACCAGTGGCAATAGTATAATGTGTACGTTAATTGATTTTAAAGGCGTTTATGTACTTATAAAATTCTGCGAGATTATTTATCGATTTAGAAACAATTTGTCACTTTCATGTATATTTTCCTTTAATTTTATTTCACGCGTTCGTCGAAAATGATGTATAGAAGTTTAAAACATTTCTGAAGATAATGTGGTGTCAAAACTGGACGGTTCTATTGTTTGTGTTAAATGTCACTAAAATCATTAAATGCTATCTACCTGAATATTACATTAAAATGCGTGACATTCACCTAAAAGTTTTTACTTTCTTATGGGGTATCAATATAACTAGAAATAATATTGTAATAGCAATTGTAATAGCAATGGCAGTAGTGTGATATTGTAATTGCTGATTTTCGGAATTTGAGATATTGACATTTATAAATGTCCTTAGGTACCACGTGCTCGGAAAACATGTTTTGAAAACATGTCTATATACAGTGCACATTTTAAATACTGTACCCGATTCAAGTCAGTGTTCTGTGAAATTATGTTGCAATCCTGAATAATCTGTTAAGACCTAAAATCCCCATACTTTAATAGGAATATCCAACCGACTAGCGGCGTCACTGAATAATTAATTGAATACTAAATTGTAATAATTTAAAATAATAAATTTCGTTACACTTCTCAAGATTACTCATAAGGAAGAAATAACGATCAACTCAAAGCCAGGTTGAAAAATAATAACGTAAATTGAAAACACTATTAATACGCCACTGGCAAAGAGTGTTGACAAAACGCTAAAACTGTCAATTTTGAAAACACGTTGCCAACCAAAATTTAGTTGCAACCACGCATACCAAAAAAATTCGGGAACAGGAATTAAATAGCGCACTTTATATAAAGCAAAAGGATAATATCGGCTGAATAGTGTAAACACTTAAAACTTTTGAAGATCTCGGTGCTGCAGTGGAAAGTTGAAATTTTGTATTTAGGTGAAAGCTCAAGATATAAATTTTATCAGAATACGTTAAGAGCAAAGGGCACTTTGCCCTTTGTCATTTTTATGTTTCTTTGTATCATCTCAAAAACTGGTACAACGCTTTTTTAAACTGCGTATGTTTAGTTTACTATTCAATTCTTATTGATCGCCGTTATCGTTGTCTTGACTCATTTTCTAGAAAGGGCCATCTACTCGTTTGAGTTATCAGATCTTCTCAATTTTCTCCAAAACAGCTTTACCGATTCTTACCAAATTTTAGATTGATGTGATCAATTGCCGGCTACAACTTTTATTTGAAACATATTTTTCTAATGCCTCCCTAAAGGGCACTTTAATAATGTTTTGCCATGAATATTCAGCTTTTCTCATTAGGCATCATTTTTATAAATTACAAACCGCTTCATACTACGCGTCACTTTTAAAATCGCCACTTATATAACCTCGTTTTGGCAGTCAATCCTCTTTACTTTCTCATAAGGGGTACCGATATAATAAGAGAAAGTATTGTAAACGTGCTGATTTTCAAAATTTGAAGTATTGGCATTTATGGAAGTTTTGAGCTCCCCTCAGTTCGAAAAATGTTTTTAGAAACTGTCTCTCTGTGTGTGTATATATATGTATGTAACTATATGTGTGTACACACACAAACTATGAATAGTACAAAGTTCAAATTTTCATTTTAGGCTGATTTCCGTGAAAACTAGCTATCAAATAAATTTCATCAGTATCAGTTAAGGAAAAAGGACACTTTACTCTTGTCATTTTTTTTTGGAATACCTCAAAAAAGGTCGAATTTTTTATTAAAATTTGTATATCTACGTTACTATTCAATTCTTATTGACTGTCGTCATCATCATCTTGACTGACCTATGAAAGGCACTTTACCTTTAGGAATTTTCAGTTTTCTCAATTTTCTCGAAACTGGCTATACCGATTTTTAAAATTTTCAGATTTAAACTGAGCTGAATAATAGCTATAACTTTCAGTTGAAATGTTTTTTGCTGAAACCTCCCTAAAAGGCACTTTAATAATGTTACCATGAATAAGTGGTCCGGCCATATGAGAAAGACATACGATATTTCACATCGCCATTTCTTACTATGTTGTCATTGGGCATATTTTAACTAATTTTTGGCCCCATCTACCACCGGGTATATTTATTAGAGTGCAATTTAGGCCATAATTTGTTCCTGACGAATTAAAATTTGTTTGCAAAAATGTTACAAACATTGCACTTTCTCAACTAAACCTCTTTCCCAACAAATCATATTTATGACAACCAATGCTAGAAAGGAGTGTGATATTATTTTTTGAACTTTACTTTGATATATTTAAGACGAAACACCAATAGTAAATCTCTATATATATAAAAATGGATTGCTGTTCGTTTGTCTACCTTGAACTCGAGAACGGCTGGACGGATTTTACTAATTTTCATCTTGAAATATTTGTGGAAGTTCAGGGAAGGTTTTTCGGTGAGAAACATAAATAATAAGTAAGGGAAATACTGAAAAAGGTACGTTTTGTAATTTGACATTTATAATCAAACAAATGAAAGTATAGTGTCAGTTGGTTGTCAAATAAATAAATGTCAAGACGATTATTCCAATCTATCATCAGTTTGTCAGTGCGTGAGAACTTTAATCATTTTAAAATGCCAAGGAGAAGATGGACTTAGCTCGTCGAAGTCAATCAAATGTGCAACGAGACGAGCTCTCACGTCCAAATCGCACTCACGATTGACGACCGGTGAGAGACAGATAACATTCATATTGGTATGACAGAATTACGTTCAACAGTAAATACTGGAATCGAACGAGTTCGGGCACATCTTACACCACAGCATTTAGATCGACAGGGCACCGAGTCTACAAAGTCTACACGACGCCAACACAAAAGCGAAAAGTCAAGAAACCAAGAAGAGTCCTGAGTAAGTCAAAGCAACTTCACCAGGACACCAAGTCTACAAATTCTACAAATTTGAAACGACGGACATATCCAATCACTGCAGCCGGAGGAAAAGCCGCCAGTGATTACAACTCCAAAACTTCAAGAACTTTGACGCCAACACAACGGCGGGAAGTCAAGAAGACAAGCAAAGTCCTGAGTAAGTCACAACCACTTTTTCCAGAGAACTAAGTTAAAAAATTCACAATTTCAACTACGACAAGATATAACAAGCAGATGAGTTGATTCAATAACAAGGAAAAATAGCACAAGAAATCATATAACTACAAAATAATTGCAAGAAAAACGGAAGTGCAAGAAAAAACAAGGAATACTTACAAAAAAGGATTGATCACCTAGAAGCACTATGGGGGAAAGCCCAAGAGAACAACGAGGCGTTCCATGAACTAGGGTTTGACGATCAGCACAATTATATAAGATCACACTATTTCAAAAGGATCGAGGAAAACTACAAGACAATTCGACTGTACCTGACGTCAAACGAATAAAACACCCAAGAAACAAGTCTATGAGGTACAAATACAAGACCCAAAACCGGAAGTGAAGAAACCCAAACAACAGACAAAACAGAATTACCGACGAATCGAACTAAAGGTAAAAATAACAAACAAACAAAAAACTACTTAGACAAGCTGAAAAAGACATGGCAGAATCAACACCAAGATGGTCATGCACGTACTACGAGCAACAAATGCTCAAAACATGGAGCGCACTTCAAGACACTATGAAATAGAGCGATTCCGCAAACGCAGTTTTTCTGTAAACTTGGAACGAGTAGCATTCCACTACGACCCGGAAATTGATTATTGTGCCGAAGAATCCGTAACGATTGGAGAAATGACAATCGTTGGTCAATATTGTAAAGCGTTAAAATGCAGCGGTGAAGCTACTGGATTATGTTGTGCTGGTGGTAAATTAAAATTGCCGTAATTGTTCCCACCACCAGATTCATTACATTCTTTAATTTCTGGGGTGGGAAATGACTCTAAATATGTCTCGGCCAACATCCAAACATATAATAATTGCTTTTAAATGACGTCGTTTGGTGCAACGCATATTGTACAGGAAAATTTCATACCTAATTTCAGGGTAGTTTTTCATAAATTATTTATTAAAAATTTAAAAAGATAATATACAATTGCTAATACAAGGACAGTGTGCGGAATAAACTTGGAGTTTCCCGGTTTCGCGCATGGACAATTATACGTCGCGTGTTTGCGAGTCGTAAAACCATTATCTTTATAAAATTACGCGCCGCAAAAAAGACGGAAAATATAGTAGATCAGAAAGCCTTAAATTGATTATATGTATAACTGTGTTGCATTTAATGTAATGTAGATAAAAATTTTGTATTGTTTTGACATTATTTTTCAAAAATATATGTAGATGATAGGAATTTCACCGGGTAATCTATAATTTTTATTTATCTTTTTTCTTTAAACTTTACGTGGCATTGCGACGCATGCCGGTACGGCTTGTTGTCGTATAATTTCACCATTATACAAATTTTGCCATGTAATGACTACTCGATATTTTCGTGAATAAGAGTATAGGTACCAATTTAATTGATAATTCCATAACACAGAGTGTAACTACTACTACAATACTATTCAAGCTTAACGTTTGCCCGAGTGAACTTCACCCTTCAGCTCTCTTCAAATTTAAAGTAGTTTTTATGAGAAAGCCAAACCATAATAAATTTTGGAATTTTAGTAAAAGCATCTTGAATTTGTAATACAGAGAGTAGTTTTCTAGCATCTCTAGAATTTCGAAATTTATATTAGTAAAATAATATAAAAAATTCATTAATCCTCATTAAAGCCCATAAAATATGATACACATTCAATGTGAGTAAAAGGATTTTAATTCCCTCTGAAATTTCTTAGAGATCATCATAATCTGTTGCATTCGTAGAACATTCCAGACAAACATTATTCACATCATTCTCCCAATTTGTATAAACTGAATATGAAATTACAAAATACTTTTGGTATTTTGGTAGTGATTAAAGTGAGCTTTGCTTTAAGTTAGGTTAGGTAGTAGTTCGTTTTTATGAATCCTCTATATAACGGATACCAAAATGGGTAACACATGAAAAATTCTTAACTTCTTTATAATTAACAGTAGCTCTTAAAATAGGTATATCTACACTTTCTGAATTTCATGCCGCAAAATTAGTTTATATGTTTTATACAACAGAGTTTCATATCCATCCAAAAACTCTCAAAGCTCAATATTAGTGCCTACTAATATAACCTTTTCCCTTTGCTTGTCTTCGAAAATTTTCTTATAAAATTGCAGCGCCATGTATTGAATTTAAATAAAATGTCTTTGTTTCTTCAATTCATAATGTCTCTTTTGTCTCAGTTGTCTCAATTGTCTCAAAGCCTCAATGTTTCTTCATGAATTAGTTCAAATTTGGAGTAATACGTTTGAACCTCTACTCATTACTCAATCCTGAAGATTTGGAGATGTTTAAATGGAAGCTAATAATTTGGTTGAGCTAATACTGACATTTTAAGTAAAATGGGTATATACCTGAGAGATATTTATATTTTTAATAGGCGACACCGTGGCGAGTTGGTCTTTGGAGACGAATTTTGTGTAAAATTACCACAAAGGTTTCCCTTATGCAAGTAACCCCCATAAATATACCCGTTAGACTAGCTCGGTTCGTTTCCACGAAAAAATACTTTGTCTTTCATTTAGGATGATACGCATAGGCGGCGGAAGTAGGCATCCCCAAAAAAGTCCCAACAACTCAATCGATCACAATTCTCATACTTTTCATGACTTTCATCGTCAAATCCCGAACCTTCAACTGTCGTCATTTGATCGCGGTACCTAATGAATTTTTTATCTCGACTCCTCAACTCTCACGAACGGAAACTTCGCAATCGTCGAAGAAATAAAGAAAGAAGCGCCCTCGTTAAACCGCCCCTTGTGTACTCCCGATCGTCTTATTTTTTTTTCAGCAGAACTTTCCATAAGCAGAGGAGTTAGTGCGGAGTTCTGAAAGTTTCGGACAAGTCGTGGGGAGAACACATTAAGCGGGCCGAAAAGAAAAAAATTAAACTCGAAACTGAGTTGGTGTATCGGTTAATATGGGGGTTGTAGTAAAATTTCCCCCTATATTTCCTACCATGAAGCGTGTTACGTTGATGTATGTATAGTGTAGGAAATCCCGGCTCGGCAAATCGAGTTAGATCCGTTGCAGCAGTTGATAATGGAATAATCCTTTTCAGTGCAACGTGGGCTGAACTGCCGCTGCTTGTAAGATAAGCCATACATGTCTAGGGCAATCAACTAGATTTAATTTTCCGTGTCAACCGAGATGTAATTTAGAGACTTTCATTAATGTTCTCGACGTTTACAGGCTTAGTAGACAGTTTTGAGTGCCTTGGGTAGATGTCAGTTAGAGCGAAACCAAAAATGGCGATGTATCACATAGTAAGATTTTCTCATACGGCCAGACCAAATATTCATGGCAACATTATTAAAGTGACAATTAGGAAGGTTGCAGCAAAAAGTATTTCAGCTATATGTTATAGTCATTTGCCAGCTCAGTTCAAGTCTAAAAATTATTAAGAATCGGTAAAGCAGTTTTGGACAAAATTGAGAAAAACTGAAAATTCATAAAGGTAAAGGGCCTTTCATAGAAAATCAGTCAAGATAACGATAACGGCGGTCAATAAGAATTGAATAGTAACGTAGATATACAAATTTTAATAAAAAAAATGGACTTTTTTGAGGAAATCCAAAAAAATGACAAGAGTAAAGTGCCCTTTGACCTTAAATGATACCGATGAAATTTATATGGTAGCGAGTTTTGAAGGAAATCAGTCCAAAAAGAAAATTTGAACTTTGTACTATTTATAGTTTTAGAGAAAACCTTGACCACATACACCGTACATCTTTACACACATAGTTACATACATACAAACCGTTTCAACAGAGTGGCAGTATCGTATAAACGTAAGAGTTAAAGAAAGGCCATATATTTCTCGTTGGCTAAACAGATAAAGAACTTTTACGACGTTGCTAGCTCGCAAAACTTCACTAACTCAGATAAAATCATAATCTGTTTTGCTGAATTTGTCAATAATTTACTTTGAGCACATTTAAGGTTATGTTAAACAACATATGTACCAAGTAAGATTAACCTAAGCTCATTTTGAGGATTAGTATAACGCTCAATAAGATGAACATATCAGTTTACTGGTTTGAGTATAACAACTTTAGTTATAGACAAAAATGGATTAAAATAACGCATTCATAAATTTAATGTGAATGAATAAATTACTCCAAAAATTTTAGGATACTATATAACCTTTGTTTCTTTACGTACACATTCCAAAAAAATAACGCTGAGATATAAGTTATATACACAGTGGCTGAAAAATGTTATTTCTCTTCTTTGTACATATTACATTTTGTTCCTGGTATAATGCAGCAGTATATCAAACGGTGCCTTGATAGATCATTAACTGTAATATTCCCGAAAAAATGTGTATATTTTTGCAGTTATTTCATACCAAATTTTAAATTGTCCAATATTGAATTTAACCAGAGACTGCTTATGAAAAACTTCATTTGTATCAATATGTAACAAGTATTGAACCAGAAAGTAAGCCAATATACTAAATGATTAATGGTAACTTTATTTCGATAAAGCGCCGAAGCAACAAACAAAACATTTATCACTGGAAAACATTTCGAAAACAAACAGCCCCCCTGGAAAATCTATTACACTCATCTTCGATCGTATCCATCCTACACTTTTTGCTTAACCCAACATTGACGGTACATTAAATTCTATAACAGGCGATACACAACACACACACACACACACACATACACAAACACACATGTGGTCCCTCTCCCTCTCTCTTACTAATCATTAATGTAATACGTACCCACATTAAACGATTGGAGGGTAAACAGTTAAGATGAATAATTGATATGTTTTTCCAAATAGCGCTACCTTTAATAATTCAAGTGCGACGCGTGCGAGAGGGTAAGTTTATTTTCATTTGTGTTTCCTTTTTGTTTTCCTGTAATTGTACTTTTGTAAAGGAATTGCGTAAATTTCTCGACAAAAAGACAAGACGATAATTATTGAGGCGAGATTAGGAAGAGCGGTAGTAATAGTAGTAGTTTCGAAATTGCATCGAGAGGAAATCTACTTTCAATATGTCGATTTATTATTTACGTGTGCCTGAAATGCGCTTGATAATTGATGGCATTATGATGAAAGTTTCGTTTTTGGTTGTACTGCGGGAAATTTAACAAAAATTTCGGCTGTAAATCGATAGGTCCTTATTCATAACAGATTCTAAGGACTATGTGTAAGCATAATTTTCTGCGAAGCGTAGTAATTGTCACTTCAGTAACTGAAATTCGAATAAAAGTGAAATAATAGAAAAATTCAAAAGGTGAGTCGTTAACAAAAGTTTATTAAAGGGAAAATAATTCTATCTATTTCGAGTAAGTATTTTAGTCTACCTGCCATGCTACGCCTTATTCGAGGAATCATTTTGAAAACTACAAGAAACATGACACGTTCGGCGATAGGTTACTTGATCAAAACCGGCTCGAAGGACCAGGTAGATGCATAATTACTTGCGGAGTGTATCGATATTAACTTCAGTCATTAAAATTAAAATAAAGCAAAGATTAAATTGAGACACTAAGTCATCAGCGAAATTTGAGTGGAAAACTGTTTTGTCTAGCTCGATTAAGTAGTTTAACTATTATGTACTACTCGTTGCATACCGATGAATATTTCGTCTTTTGAATCTACTTAAGGAACTCTACGAAAGCAATACATGTGCATCTATAGGGCGGACTATGTGCACGTACAATATATTGCGGAGTATGTCAATTTCCACTTCAGTAATTAAAATCGAAATTAAAGTAAAGTAGAGATTAAATGAAGACCCTGCGCCTTTAACAAGCTTTGGAAAGGAAATTACTTTAACTATCTTGATTTAGTATTTTAGTTGGACTGCAATGCACCGTGCAATTGGTGACATCACGATAACAGTTTCGTACTTTGGATATACTCCAGGGAATCTATAAGAAACCGTAAATGTACACCGATACGTTGCTTCTCCATAACCGGCTCAAAAGAGCATTTGCATGCACAACTTGCTGCGTAGTATATCAATTTTCATTTCAATAATTAAAATTGAATTATAAAATGTAAAAATTTTGTAACACCCTGCGGGCCTTTAAGGGGTTTTTCTTTTATTTACTAGATTTTATAACGTCAGGAAAGAAGGACCCTGTATATGAATGGCCTAAAAACGCTATGCGATTTATTCCACATTTCGTAACACAACAAGTCGGTATTTAAAACATATCCATATTAGTTCGTAAAATGACGCGGAAACGGCTGACTTAGAATCGCTGAATTGGTAACAATCTCTGAGGTCGAAAATCGGACCTTGGTTCCCACTTTTGTCAAATAAGCAAAGGCGGATAACAATATCTAAGTAATTAAGAAGGCGGAAATTATGACGTAACGCGGTTATTCATAGGTTCAGTAGAGGAATTTCGACCAATTACAATTTGGGAGGTAAATTTTGATCGAATTTTGGTACTCGGAGTAGGGGAGTCGAGGGCTCTTAGAGAGAGAAAAGTTAAGAGTTAGGGAGTCGGTCAGAGGCCGAACCCAGAGTCGGTCAGAGGCCAAACCCAAAGTCGGTCGGGTGACCGGACAACCGTCCGGTCGTGGTTTATAGTGAGGGGTCCTGTTTGGTCGGGGACCTTGACGATTATTGTAATTTGACTCGCAAGGGCGAAGTCCAGAGTGAGGAGCTATTTTTAGGTCGGGGACCTTCACGATTATTGGAGTTTGAATCGCAAAGGCGAAGTCAAGAGAAGGAGATATTTCAGGTGGTGGACCTTTGAGGATTATTGGAGTGTTAGCATAATGCTTCGTCTGCACTAGTCCTGCGGGGAAGACCCGGGGAAGCGCGGAGGGAACGAGGCAGGAGATCTCGGTACCTCGAGAGCGAACGGCGGACGGGAGAGAAGCGAAGAGACGGTGATCGAGACGTGACGCGAGAGATTACAAAATATAATTGAAGATTAGGAACTCGAATAAACTTTTAATTATTTCGTGTTTCTTTTTTTTTATTTCGAGAATAACTCAAAATCAGAAGTGGGATTCTAAGATCCATAAAAAATGATAAGTATTAGTGAGGTGTGGTGTTGTTGGAATTCTGGTTCTGACGAAATAACCATGGATCGAAGCAGATCCAGGTCGAGATCGTACGAGGGGCGTCAGCGACGACGAGATTCGGGATCTGGTTCCGATGGCGACGAAACAGCCACGAGGGATCGCAGGCATCACGGCAGATCCAGGTCAGGATCCCGTGAGACGCGTCGCAGGACGACCAAGGGAAGGCGACACCACCGTCACGAAGGGTCAAGCTCCAAGTCTGGACGCAAGTCGAGGAAATCTAAACACCACTCGAGGCGCACAGAGGAGACAGTCACACAATATTGAGTGAGGCGATATCAAAAGGAATATCAGAGGTAGTAAGATATGTAACACCCCGGAGGGAGGAGGTAAGTGCCGGCCCTATTTCACAGACCATTATTCAGGAGTTTGACCCAATATCGATGAATGTTAATGACTGGATTAAATCAGTCGATGAGTACTCTTATTTATATGGGTGGAGCGATCGTACTACGAGTCATTTGGCCCTAACCAAATTGCGGGGACCTGCCGAGACTTGGTATCGTGGTCTTTCTACTCATTTATTCACATGGGAGATTATTACAACCAGAGGGAGGTGAAGTAATTGACGTAACGGCAGCACGGACACGTGCGGAAAGGGAGACTGTCGTCTACCAGACCAGGCAGAAAGAACGGTTCGATCAGAAACGGTCTCATCCCCAACCATATATTGTCGGAGACCTAGTGATGACCCGTATTGGCAGTCAACCCGCAACTGGTGTCAGTCGGAAATTACTTCCCAGATGGCGAGGCCCATTCAGAGTGATGGCAGTGTTGGATCATGACCGATACAAGGTGGCTGAGATACCCGGCAGCACTCGAGCCAGAGTACGATATCAAGGGGTGGCGGCGTCCGAGAACCTGAAGCCGTGGATACATTACGGAGAGTAATGGCCATGCGAGGGAGGCATGGGTAGGGAAGAGTGGAGAGTAAGGCTCTTCCCTGGGGGTCAGCCCTGGGCGACCAGCGGACGGAAGGACCGCTGGCTGGTGTTGGTGCGCTAGCGGCGCAGGTGGTCCTGAAATTTCCACCTGATTATGAGGTGTTGACCAGCTGGTAACGCGGGTGTCTGACCCAGGTCACACGGGTCCGCACCGAGGTTGGGGACAACGTGACCACGTAGGTTATCCTCCTCATCCCGAGTTAAGTTCCTTTAGAATTAAGGTTTATCGATTATGGTATGGTATCGTTCTCAAATTATATTATTAATTAGGCTAGTTGTATTAATACTTATAAAACTTGGGCCCAAGTTTCGAAAATTTTCAGGATGTTCGATTGTTCCTGTCAGTGGAGACATCAATAAATTTGAATTTTATCATAATGTTGCACGACAAGTACTTAGTCCAACATTTGAGTTTCAGATCGAATTGGTCAATAGGAGTACAATGGACTGGTCGAGTGAGGACACTCTACTTCGTCAGGAAAGGCCGTGTTAGCATAATGCTTCGTCTGCACTAGTCCTGCGGGGAAGACCCGGGGAAGCGCGGAGGGAACGAGGCAGGAGGTCTCGGTACCGCGAGAGCGAACGGCGGACGGGAGAGAAGCGAAGAGACGGTGATCGAGACGTGACGCGAGAGATTACAAAATATAATTGAAGATTAGGAACTCGAATAAACTTTTAATTATTTCGTGTTTCTTTTCTTTTATTTCGAGAATAACTCAAAAGGAGTTTGACTCGCAAGGGCGAAGTCAAGAGCTATTTCAGGTAGGGGATCTTTGAGGATTATTGGAGTTTGACCCAGAAGGGCGAAGTCATGAGTAAAAGTTATTTCCAGGTCGGGGACCTTGAGGATCATTAGAGTTGAATTCGCAAGGGCGAAGTCGCTAGTTAGGAGTTGGTTCTAAGGTCTGGGGCCGTGAAGAAAGTCAAAGGATAATTTACGAGGGCGAAGCGAGGAGCTTGGAGTTATTACGAAGCGGTTAATTATCGTCCGAGGTCTGACATTACGACAGTGTTAGAATTGTACGCGAGAAGCGTGGTTGGTGAGTTATTGTCTTACGCTAGGGCCTTAACACTTTGAGAGAGTTAGAGTTTGTACGCCGAGCGACGGAGGGCCGAGTACCTGGCCGAGATCAAAGTATCCTACACCGACATACCGACAGTTGTGCAATCTCGATAAATTTGGTTATTGGAATTTTGGAAAAGTCACTGTCCTCATATCACGTAGGTACAAGCATTTCATACAGGGGCATTAAGGGTTTTAAGGGTGATTTTATCTTGAAACTTGGGTTCAGTGTTCGTGTTTTGTTTTGTCTGGTAACTAATTAAAATTAGATGTGATTTCGTTTTGTTGAATCTTAGACTTCGGGTTGTGTTAATTTTCATAATTTGATTGACTTGGTGGGATAAACGAATTCTTTATGTTATTTTGACTTATTGATTTTGATAATATAATTTTCTATTTTATTCAGTCGTTTAATTTCTGTTGAGCACGATTAAAGCGGGCATTTGCGAAGCCACGCGCCCATGCGTCACTAAGGGACCAGTTAATTTCTGAAGATAATTAATCTCCTCAATCAATCCCACCAAAACGTAATATCGGTACCAATACTTTGACCAGTAAGTTGATCTTCTATTAAAAGTCTCTCATATACAGGGGCCGATATTACAATTTAATCAAGACACTGAGATCTCAAGAAAAGAATATTGAAAGGAAAACTATTTTATCTATCTGTGAATATTATTTAGGTTTGCCTGACATTCACTGTAAACTTGAACAAAGACTTTCTTTTTGGATCTACTCCAGGAAATCTACAGAAACCTCTAAATTTTCAGGGATAAGTCGCTTGTTCATAACCTGCTCGAAGGACTATGTGCAGGCCCAATGTATTGCGGGGCGTATTAATTTTCTTCGTAGTAATTGAAACTATGATAAAGATCAAATCAAGACACAAAACTACTATAAACAGTAACGAAATTTTTTTAAGAAAAATTTTTTGTTTTAAAAATCATAATTGACCCGAAACAATAGAATGGTAAAACAATTTTCAAAAATATTAAACTAAGCGGTTTGTTTATAAACAATTCTTAAACAAATAGCTGCAAAAAATGGTATTAAGAATTATTTTGTTTATCCTTACATTGAATATAAAAACAGCCATACCATAACTTATACAGGAAAACAATATATAACAAAAATTTCTGGATTTTGCACTTCTCGTTGACTTTAAAAATTCGTTGTAAACAAAACAAAACAAAAATTAAATCATTTTATGAGGTCATCTTATTCAGTGCACTCATAGAAAGGACTCCAAGAAGCAAAGAATTTATGGGGAATTTATTTAAACATTCAGCCTGCTTTCAATGAAGACGGAAGCACGAAAATAACTAGTTAATTAAAAATATGCTAGCTTTCTGAAAACTGCATTTAATTTTTTTTTTTCAACGGCACTTCATTCTTTCAAGCTAGGAATTGGCGCCAAAACTAGCTTTCTGAAGGTTATAGCCCTCTGACATCACATCTGGTGTAAACAGTGTTTTATCCTATTTCAGTCCTATTGTAATTTCTTTAACCTGGGGTAATCTGTGCTTTTATTTACGTGGCTACAAACAAAAGTTTGCATAAAAGCAGTTTAGGACAGCCTCTTCAAGTTTTTGAAGGACTACAAGGTAAATAAATGGCTATGTACGGACCTCACAACAAGTGCTGTTTTGTACCCTGTTGTACAAGCACATCTGTAAGTACACCAAACAAAATATTTGTTCGTGTACCTCGAGATTATGGGAGTAAGAAACTGTAGTTTTCAGCAGGAAGACGTGATATGCCCAAATCCAAAAGTATTTTTTTCTGCTGTGAAGACCATTTTAAAGTAAGTTAAAAGTAAAGTTATGTTATGTTATCTTATACAAAAGTAATATTTTTTTTATTTAGTTGGAAGGAGACATGGAAAATTATGTATGTTTTAAACTGATGCGTGCAAAAATAATAATGGAACGGTACGTAGTTCCACATATTTTTGAGTGCCAACGAGCTCGGAAAAGAACTGGGACTAACGTTCTCCCACGTTCTTTGCCTATGAAGAGAGAACGAAAACGTTTAGTAGCAGAAGCTACTATCAATAGCTGTGTTAATTTTTATTGTTAGCAACAAAAAATAAAATCTTAAACGCCAACCAGCATGATATAGATTTGGCTTCGTTCTGAACTGTCCTTATAATTTATTTATAACAATGGTCACATTGTCTTTTACTGAATGCATATTTTGTAAATATATACTTACATTGCTGCTTTTACACCTCTGATTTCTGCTGAATTAAAACATTCCTCCTTTTTTATGTAATCCATTACCATAAACACATCCACAGATGGTAAATTGTTCGTGGAAGCTTTGATAAATCTTACGGCGGCCATTACTAACTAAATAACTAATCAAAAACACTACTTTACGACGCGAATAACACAAATTACTAGATTTGGTCGCAATTTAACTCCTACAGTCCAGCGGAAAAAACAAGAAAGTCCAAAATGCTCGAAAACACAGATTACCTAGGTTAGGTTTCGAAAAATCTATTTGTGGACTGCAGAACGGACCCGTGTTTACACGCGGAATGACGTCACGACCAATGAGCGGCCGTTTCGCTGATCTTTTAATTTATCGCACATTTACTGCTTTTTATACCCTGAAATATTGGTACTGGGTCTATTACACGATTTTTTATGATTATAAAATTTGTTTGAGGGTTCGTCCCTATGAATTTAGATACATTTCGTTTATTTTAAAATATATGGCAAATACCCAATTGACGATGATACGACGGACTGTTATTAATTTGCCATTAGAAGTAAATCCCAACTTTCCAACTTTCAGGACCAACCCTTCTAACTCAGAGAGGTCCAAGTAGCGATTACCCACTAAAAGTACGCTTTCGGAAGTGCTTGAATCATTTCCAAAAATCCCACTTACATTATGCTTCCAGAGGACCTTATAGGGCCAGGGGTTGGCGTCGACGTCGCACTCAAAGTAAACATCGTCCCCCTCCTCGATGTCGTCCGGGTTAAGGTTCGAGCCGAGAGTCAAATTCGGAGCGGGCACATCTGAAAACACAAAAGGTCCGGCTCTAAAAAAATAAAATCCCCCCTTTGGATTCGAACAATCCCTTCTCCCTTTTCCAGGTTTCCGGGGAGGAAGGATTATCCTGGCGCCTCTCCCGTGGTCTGATTTTATATTGCTGTTTACCGGCGTATCAATTCCGGGGATTGAAGGGCGACTTTTGTCGGTCGCCCCCGTTTCCCCGCTACCCCTCCAGGAGAAAAAATGGGGGGTAGGTAAATATTATTAGGCGGGATGTGTCAGAGGTGAGGAATGTTGTTAACTTAGGTAAATCGCCAGGGCGGCTCGTTCCAATCGGACTGGAAATGTTACAATAGTGCCAAAAATTCAGATTGGCCGCACCCTTCAGTTTTTGTATTGCAATGACACAAACATAACAACCCTTGTTACTCTCAGCATTTCCACAATAACACTTCCATTGCTTATATTCCTCAAGAGGGTTGAATATAGCAATATACATATTGTGTGATTTCGGATGAGCAGACGCTTTATATGCCCTGCGAAATTTCCCTCTTTTAATTTGGCATTCTGCAAAAATGATAAGAACGAAACCATCGTTTCTATAGGGAAGAGTGATTTTTCAAAACTCCCAGTGACTAATCACCCGGGGGTAATTTTAGGGAAGCGATATAAGAAAGGAAAGTATGGAAGTCAAATATCATCGAAAAGTCAGTAAGCAGTAGAAATAACGGGTGAATTTAATACTGATTAGTAAACACACCTATTTGAAAAATATTGAAGAAAATGGGTAAAAGTGAGTAAATGAAGTTTCAATTTAATCCTGAAACTTGTAATACGTAGAAGGATCACATAAGTATATTAAAAAGTAGTTGTGTTACTCAGATTGAAATGAAACACGTAAGTACCTACATTTTAAGAAGACTTGGAGTTGATGGGACCATACAAACAGGGAGAGATTGAAGTTTAAAATGACCTCTACAAATTACAGGTGATATTTAATTCATTCAAACATCCAAAAAAACGGTAATAAAATTTGCTCTAGCCACAACTTGCTAAAATTTAAATTTATGTGAAAAGGAGATATCAAAGAGGAGTTGTTTACTAAGATTTCAATAAGAAAGTCTAGTAACCATAATTTGATGCTGCCTTTGAATTTAAAAGGTAAAATCAAAAAATAAATAAATTAAGTGGGAAATTACTTTCAATGATTACATGTTATATTTAGTTAAATATTCCGGAAATAAGTTGTTGGATTAAACTTTATATAGATACCTTTGTAGCCACAATTGTCTCAAATTTGTTGTTATTCAAATAGAAGTTCATTTTATTTTCAGTTATATTTAGTCAGATATTCTGGAAATAAGTTGTTTGATTAAACATTATATAGAATACGTGTGTAGAGTTAAAAGAGTATTTTAAAGGAGTTGCAATACGCAGATATAAATAAAGCACAATAACCTCTACAATTTGACCGAATTTGTAGTTGATGGGTAAAATATTTGAAGTATCAAGTTAGTTCAAGTAATTACATGTAATATTCAATTTACTTAAATGTTCCAAACAGAAGTTGCAGTATTGAACTCCAACAAAAACAAGAATGTAACTGGAAATCTTAATAATTTGTAGTTATTCAAGAAGGAGTTGAGTTACTCAGACTTAAATGAAACGTGATATGAACTAAAATTTGACCACATATAAATTTGACGGGAATACGGGTAATATTTATTGAAATCAAATATTCCAAGAAGCAGTTGCGGTATATGTCTTTAAGTAAAGCATAAATGAAATATAATAAGGATATTTTTATTAAATTTGGTTTCATTAAACTTCAACAAAATGAAACAAATAGCACCCATAATTTGACCATATAGAAAAATTCAAATACTAATAGGGTTCAGAACACAGACCATTAATATAACTAGACCCGGTGTTCCCATTAGAAACTGATCTTTGTTTACATGCCAACATAGCCGATAGGCGCGGTGTAAAGGGGGAAGAAAATATGGCCGCCTGTGACGAATTTTGACAGCGTACAAAGTAGCTATCCATAGGCGTATCAATAATAAGGGACAAAAAGGAAACAAAATTAAGAAAATAATTTATTTATTATTTAGATCAACGGGCAATGAAGCCCTTTACATGCTAGGTAACAAAGATGCGAAATAAGTGACAAATGATAAAGAAGGACACAGATTATCAAAATCATCATGACAGTAATAATGCATACAATAAGTATAGTCCAAGACCTATCTGTCAGAAATTTGCTTTAGATTGGCATAAGAGGTAACCGCAATGTTTTTACATGAATACCTCGGGAATAACGTCTAGAATAAGGATTGACTTATCCTCCAAAGCGCATCGGTCGGGAACAGTGTTAAAAATGCAACAATTTAAAAAGAAATTAAAAAACGCGTTTTTCCCGAATTGTTTTGCTTCTAACTTTTTAATTATTGAATTTAGAAGAAAGTTGAAGAGAGGAAAAAGTTGCAGAATCTATTTTTACTAAAATGGCATAGGTTATAAATTCAAAAATTTATTAGCGGTTTTGCCAAATAGTAATAAACAACAAAAAATCGGCCCAAAAGTGTTTTTTTAACTTATTATTTTAGGCACTTTAGAATGTAGTTAGGACTTCCATATCACAGGTACAAAATCCTCAAGTTATAATAAAAGAATCGAGTAAATTTCGTTTCGATCGGATTATTAGAGTTTGCACAATAATTTTGCAATCCAGAAAAATCGGAAAATATTGAAAATTTTCAAAATTGTTTAAATTTTTTCCACTATTCGATTTTAATAAAATTAGCGGTCATATATAAGAGGGAACAAGCTTTCATGTACTTTTGTCAGAATTAAAAAATATTTATTAGAACGGATACAGTCATTGTTTAAAGTTGGTGTCGTTTTTTTTTTGCTTATAAACAAATAGATTATCTCGGCGAATTTTTTGTTAAATGAAATTCTGAAAACATAGCAGGAAAGTGCTCGGAAAGACGCTTCTTTTTATTCATAATAAGTTGCTATTTTGCTCCTTAGCTTCTGAGATATAACTCCACAAAGTTGTTTAATGTTTAATAAAATAGTTAATAATGGTTAATAAAATTACTATTTTTTCTCATATCTTAAGAAATAATTGTTTCTCACAGTAACCAGTATGTTTTTGTTGAAATTTACATTGAAAAGATTGAAATTTAAATTCAAAAAATGTCGCTTCGAATTTTGACAAATTCATAAATTTTACATTTCTATTAAACACAGTTACAGGGTAGAAATTAATTACCTTGTAGTACTTTTAGGTTCAAAAACTTGATGCATCGGCAATGAAACAGCATCTCTCTTTAAATATCTAGCATTGTCGGTTGCACCTATTTTAGACACAAAATCATCTTTACTGAAATGTTTTGAGCAAATATAGGACGATTTTGTTATGTTATCATTTTCGCTAAGTCCCAAAACAGAAATCCAAATATTTCTTTTAATTGGATCTGCTGGAAACCTAAAATAATAACACTGATAGAACGCCACTGAGATGATACATAACCTCAAAAAATTTCATTAATAAATTTTTTTTATTTACCTATGAAAAGACAATCCCGAGGCTTTCCCTGCATCGCTATAAACGTTACATATCTTGCACCTATTAACCATTGTTAAATGTTTCCTATTTTTATCAAAATTACTCCCGGTTAGTTTTGGTTTGGTTAGGTTAGCGTGTGACAGACTAGCACGCGATGTTGCCACGTTGCCTCTCATAACGAAAGTCTATATTATTTTAGATTTACGTACAACTGACCAACCGCAGGCGAAGTATGCTGGATGTATGAGCAAATTGTAAGCGAGAATTCTTCATTTGCATTTATGCAACAGCGCAAAAAAACGCTTAGAATGTGCTAAGATCTTGTCAATACATTATTTTGTAAACAAACGGGTCTAGTTATATTAATGGTCTGTGGTTCAGAATGACATTATTTTTGCAATCCATTGGCTCTAGAAGGAGGTAGTAGTTAGCTCAATTTGGCAACCTGTAATTTTACGAATTTAAGGAGGATAAATAAACTATTAATTGATCCGATATATAAAATTAACTTAGTTTCAACGAAAGTCTTCCTCTGTCTCAAATTGCTTTAAGAAGAAGTTGGGAATCTTAAGAGAAAATAGTGAAGGTCTGAGTAAAAATGGAAAGAAACAAATGTGTGCCAAAAATCTCCATAGAGTAGGTTTTAGGCTCAACTTCATTGCCTGTAATTAATTCCGAGGAAAATTATGATCTTGATAAAATTGCAGGAGTTCAAAATTATTTTATTCACAATACAAATCTCCTTGTACCGTCAATTGCCAAAAATATGTTAATATACTGAAAACCTAGAAACAATTTTATACAGAACTTCATTACTTCAAAGGGTAATTAAAACGTAAGTCGAGATGTGTGACTTCGAAATAAATTAACTTTCCAAAAACCATACTGTTTCCAGACTTTCTAAAAATAAGTTACGGCATAGAATCATTAAGGAGAGTTTTTATGCCTAACTTCGCTACTTATCATTTGGTAAATTCAAAAGGGATAATTTAAATATTCACATAAATTGGCCAGAGTCCTCGATTGAGTTTTTTTTACGCCCAGTGGCTCCCCAAAAGAAGTGGCTATATCGACTTGTGAGGAAAAGTTTTGGATATAACATTTCCTGTAATTTGGCACACCTGAAGGAAATAATAGGGTTGCTGAAGCAATATAGTATGAAATTCGAAAAAGTTGAAGAAGAGAGAAATTGCGATATTGAAATATCAGAAGTGTTAATGAAACTTTGTTTCCTGTCATTTTTAGCATATTGAAAAGCAGAATTTTTGAGAAGTTTTCGTTTTGTTTCCACTCAATTGACTCAAAAAAGATGTACTTAATGTTTTAAACTTACAAGAATTGTTACAAGAACTTCTCGACAATATTTTCAATAAATAATCCTATTTCAATGAAATAATTTTGGAAATAAATGAAAAGAAATTTTTTTAAAAGGTGTTCAATTAGAAAATGAGGGCGAGGGATATATACACAGGGTTATATCTTCAAATATCTCTAAAACTTCAAAAATTGAGAAGGTCAAATAGACAAAAAATTAAAGAGATTTGGGATATGCAGATATAAATTAAGAAACTGATTTGATAAACGAAGACTTTATTTAGAAGAATTTAAAAAAAAATAATAGAATTGGCGTATTACATGTTAATTAAATATTCATAAATATTTATATAAGAAATTATGGAAATCCAAATATTTAATCTCCAAAAATTGTTCGAAAATGGAGGAAAGTAAAATAAATGTGGGAAGGAATATCTAAACTGGGAGAAATTTTTTAATCTCATCTTCCTTAAACTGGTAACCTGAATAATAATGAAAACTAGGGAACTGTTTATAAAGTTTAGGTAAAACGTTCATCCTTAAAAACCGAAAAAAGCAAATAAAACTAAAAGAAAACATAAGGAAAGTTGTGATTGAAACGAACCCGAAAATGGTAACAATTCTGTTAATTCCTGACGAATAGCTGTACTAAATAAGTGAAGAAAAGTGGGAAAATATAAATGAATTTATAGAATAGCTACCTTGTGTTTTCACCCATAGAAGAAAAGAAGGAAATACAAAAATAAAGGAAAAACTTGGGGAAGTTAAAGTAAATCTGCATTAAAAAGAAAAGAGGGAAATTAGAGCAACTTCTAAGAAAAATGGGAGAATTGGTGAGAGCCAGAAAACTTAAATAAATAAGGGAAATATACTTCGAACTGGAGGAAATTATGCGATTCCCCAAGAGTAATTTATTGTATTTCCACACATAGACCACAAGAAGAAAAGACAAGAATCAAGGAGAAACTTGAGGAATTAACGTAAACTATATTAAAACGGAGAAGATACAAATTGGAAAAAAATTTAACAATAGCAGGAGAATTGGTGGAAAAAACCTAACTAAATAGTAGAAATATACTTCAAACCGGTGGAAGATATACGAATCACAAAATATTTTATTGTAATTTCACGCATACGAAGGAAAGACAAAAATGAAGGAAAAACTTGAGAATGTTAACGTAAATCTGCACTAAAAAGAATATAGGGAAATTGGAGCAACTTTAAAAAAAGTGAGAGAACTGGTGTGAGCAGAGCAATAAAACTTAAATAAACAAGGGAAATATAGGTACTTCAAACCGGTGGAAAACATATGATTCCCAAAAAGATTTTATTGTATTTCCACGCATAGTCCAAAAGAAGAAAAGACAAGAATTAAGGAAAAACTTGAGGAAGTTAACGTAAATATGTATTAAAAAATAAGAAGCAAATTGGAGCAAAACCGTGAAAGAATTGATGGGAGCAAAGAGACCTCAATAAATAGGGAAAATATAATTGAAACCGGTTGATAATATACGAACCCCAAAAATATTTTATTGCATTTCCACGCACAGACCAAAAGAATGAAAAAACAAGAATGAAGGAAGAACTTGAGAAAGTTAACGTAAATCTGTATTAAAAATGTAAAGTGGGAAATTGGAGCAAACTTTAAAAACAGTAGGAGAATTGGTGGGATCAAAAAAACCTAACTAAATAGTGGAAATATACTTCAAACTGGTCGAAAATATACGGATCCTAAAAATATTTTATTGGATTTCCACGCAAACACCACAAGAAGGAAAGACAAGAATGAGGCAAAAACTCGAGGAAGTTAACGTAAATCTTCATTATAAAAGAAAAGAGGAGAATTGGAGCAACATTTAAAAAAAGTGGGAGAATGGCTCATCTTTTCCATTTGGACCCCAAAATAATTAAAAAAGACATATCAATCGAAAGTATTTCAAAAACGTTTTTCAGAGACACCAGTCTTATAGTGCGTAGACGATCCGTTTAAAAGCTATGGCACTGTCAAAATGAGATTTTCCAGAGCAGGTTATGTCGTCAAAAATTAAAAACTGGCCTTTCGTCCATAAAATACCGTTGAACATGATGGTACACTTCTTTATTTTTTTAATTCCTTCTGGTTTCTCTGCAAAAAAGTAATTACACTTTTTAGGTTCTTCCGCGGGCGGCTCCCTTTCCTTCTTCGTTTCTTTCTCGACACTAACGGGCGGGCATCCAATTCATTCCGTATCACACGTTTGTGGTCCTTTTTATATATTTTTCACTATTATTCACGCTCAAACTCTTTGTAAAATTTGTTAAATGCGAATTTCCTACGATATGACCAAAATTGTTTACATTCATGTCATAGAACACAATGTATACTTGACTTTCATAATGGAACTTCAAGGTTCGTATTTTGGCTACGAGAGGGCGATCTTTTCGTCGGGGCGGCATGCACCCACACTGGGGCTCATGATATTTCACATTCTACAGCAAATTCTGATGATACCTATTAGGCTCAGTGAGTAAATGATTGATCCTGCCCTCTTGCGTTAACCACGTACGCTTTAACATCCTAGATTCCTTCTATTCCAAGTACCATCCGTCATGTCGGCCAATTAGCCAGTGCCAGAACTGCTATCTGTCAAAAGTATTTAAATATGGCGAAGGTGCAAACAGGTCTCAGATTTTAATCGTGTTTTTGCATATTTTTCGGTATTATTTCGGCGCGAAGTTAATGTCATCGTTTAGTTGAAGCATCGGACTACATTTGGGCCTTAAAACGAGTCAGAATATCACACGAAAACACTGAGAAATTCCTCTTTGAAAATAGGTAATTTCGGTGTATTTTCCAACGTTTTATTTATTTTTTCTCAAAAACTAGTCGTCTCCGCATCGACAAACTATTTTTCGCGCCACCTCCAAACGCTCCAAATGCTTTTTCTGCTTATAATTTTTATTTTCCTTTATCTCGGGGTCCAAAGGAAAAATCTTAACCAAATGAATGAAGAACTTGAGGAAGTTAACGTAAATCTGTATGAAAAATGTAAAGTGGGAAATTGGAGCAAACCATTAAAAATAGTAGGAGAATTGGTGGCATCACAAAAACCTAACTAAATAGTGGAAATATACTTCAAACTGGTCGAAAATATACGGATCCTAAAAATATTTTATTGTATTTCCACGCAAACACCACAAGATGGAAAGACAAGAATGAAGGAAAAACTCGAGAAAGTTAACGTGAATCTGTATTAAAAAAGTAAAGTGGGAAATTAGAGCAACATTTTAAAAAAAGTGGGAGAATTGGTATGAGCAAGAAAACTTAGAAAACTTACATAAGCAAGGGAAGTATGCTTCAAACTGAAGCAAAATATCCGATTCCCCATGAATATTTAAAAAATGAAGAAAATGGCGGTTAAACTGTAAGCAACTACATATTACAAGATAGCAATTCACCAAAAAAATAACTAACAAAATGCAACTAAATGGTGGAAACCCGCATTACGCATTTACACCATTTAACATTAACTTCGAAACAGTATTATTCACGGGAGGAAATGCAGCTAGAACTTACAGTAAATATTCAACTTCATTGTGTGCTCCTCGACTCCGTTGTGCACCAAGTGATTGGCCACCCTGCACGTCAGCGATTTGCCGTTGTCCGATTTCGTCGGGACGAAGGTGAGGATCGAGATCGTCGAGTTGCCGTCCTCGGAGTTCTGGAAAGATTACAATCGAACGTTAATCGGTGCGGAGTTTACCGAACTTAAACGGACGCCACGTTTGGATTAATCACTTTCGCTCTCCGATGCAGATCGATATGTTTCATAATCGAGAACGGAGATTAGCGTAATTGACGTCGATGAGGGAGGTCTGTTTATTAGTTGATTATGTAACGAATGGTTTTGCAATATGGAGGTTTAAAGCGACGTTATCTCGTATTCGCAGAAGTATCCTGGGTATCACATACAAACTTTAATAATTAATTGATTTTCAAAATGCATATATTAATTTCTTAATGGTATATGAAACTATCTTTAATATTTTGAAGCTTCGATACTAACCCCTTACCAGCTCCTACCATTTCCTCCAGCCCTAACCAGCTACTTCCCACCTGTCAACCCCCTCTTCTTTCGCCCCTTCTGTTTCCCCCCACCCTTCTATCTCCATTTCTTTTACCCCTTCACCTTACTCCGACTTTTCTACCCCCACTTCTTTCACCCCCTAACCACTAACCTGTAACCTTTGACCAATGACTCCTGAACATTTTTACCCCCACCCTTCTAACCATCCAAACAACACTACATTGCTGTTTTAATAATGTACCTTGGTGGATATCACCAAATTACAGAGTTATTGCATAATAGTATATAATCGTCAGAGATTCTATACGATAAACGTTCCAAACATATAACTAGATGGTTGTGAAGTGGATATTGATAACATATAATTATCCTCTCGACCGCATACCATTTTAATATCCCGTTATATATAATCGCTTGGCTTTTCCTGTTAATAAGTACTTAATTGTATCACAAAATTTTATCTCATCAAAAATCAGATACACTCTGTTGAAATACATTGTAAGAATCTCATAAGTAATATCTACACTCTGAAAAGCTACCAGGCGATATACCAGGTCTTATGAAAAAATTCTCGAGTTTTTCATATTCGTTCTCAAGCGAATAGACGTTACTACATTGCAACTACTCAATAAGAAAGGGGATAATTGTTTTTATTTTTAAAATAGGGGTGGAGGTGAAAAGGTCAATTGTCATGAATTGAAAGGTTAGGGGTGAAAGAAATGGGCGTAGACATGTCGGTGTTTAGGGAGGGGGATGATTAGGGGTTGAAGAAATGGTTGGGGCTTGTTAGGGGTTGAGGAAGTTGGTTGGGAGGTAGAGGAAGTGGGAGGACCTGATTAGGGGTAGAGAAAGTGGAAGAGACTGGTGGAGCAGTGAATAATTTTCTTGTATTTTAAAAATTTATTGGAGAGCATTAATTATTGAAAATATTTAATGGATTAATTGAAATATCCTAAATTATATAATTAACAAAATAAGTTAGTTAATACTAACCAACGCATGACCGATTCTAGAATTACTAACATTTCTACCCAAAACTAATATTCCCAAAAATTTACTAATAGAAGGTATTGCCCTTTAACTGAAAATTTTTTGAAAAAAAACTGTTCTTCGATAAAGCACGTATTGAGTTTAATTTAGTAACAACAGTTACTTGTTCTACATCACATGAACTTCTCGTATCAATTACCAATTTCAAAAATTTACTAGTGAGTTGAAAACTGTCAAACTATTGTGAGTAATTGCATATTCATATGAGTGTGGGAAAATGACTGTCAGATTTTCCATTTCTTACAAATAAATATTATTGAGGTAATAGGTACCAAACCCCATTTATCATTAATTAATAAAATTGTCACATTAAAAGGATAGGGTTCCTTCAAAAAGGAGAAGAGCGAGCATTGAAGAAAAATGGTAAAAACATGCCGGAAGGACCTTTTGACCACAACGTAACTGGCGAAAATTTGACAAAATACAAAAATACCATCTTCTGACTAATGTAGATTAACATATGAAACGAATTACTTTTTCATAGTGCGCAATAAAACTCTAAGTCAATTTTTCACCATTAAAAATTGTTATTGACAAGGTTGAGGATACATAAACCAACTCAAGAAAACACATCATTGGACTTTTACAAAAATATATTGTTAAAAGTAAAGTTATTTTCAAGCATAAAAACACCTCTCCTCACTGTTACTATAAATATCTGTCGCCCCACAAACTAAAGAATGGTATTTTTTTATTTTTATTACTGCTTTTATCATATAAAAAATTTCACTTCAGTACGTTCTCCCTTTTCTGCCTTAATGCGGATTCTTCCTCCCTTTCTAACGAGTCCTGGCGGGCCTCTGTTACACTTTTCGCTTGTTTCGAATCGAGTTTTATAACAATTTTTTTCTAGTTTAATAGGCGGAGATCTCTTAGGGGTTTCATTGTTTTTAAACAACTTTTCAAACAAATTAATTACATATATTTATAATTCAATTTTTTTAAATTAAAATATTATATAGATAATTGTACAAAAATTGAATTATTTTGGCCTTTGCAGTCCGTCTCGAAAATCATAAATATTTTTGTCAAAAAGTTGAGGAAATTCTACTTATAATTTTATATTCATTGCATTATTTTTAATAGTTTATATCTCTGAAGAAAAGAAAAATGAAGAAGAACAGTTTTTGTCCAATTGAAACTATTTTGTAAGAGCGACCAAACTAGGGAGCCCACTTTTGGGTCTAATTATTATTTTTTGTCCTATATTAGCCCAAAGAACACATTCTCATTTTCAGAGAAGATCTAGATCGACTGGTACAGAATTCTATTAACTAACTGACTAAGATGGAAATATGTTTCATATAACTGACTAAGAGTTCTCAAGCTGTTACTTTAAGTTAATTAGAAGGGCCTTTATTAACTAATTTTGGCCAATTGTTAACGAACTACAAAAGTGAAAGACGGGATTAAAACCAAAACTGCCATGATATTTAAATAAGGTGAAAATGGCAGCTTTGTATGTCATTCCTTTTTCTGAGATTAACAAGATGAGTATTGATTTATTGTTTTAGAGGTATCTAACTGGCCATTTTTGAATTATCAGATGTTGATGACATTTTCTGCAAAGAAATGGAGATTGTGTGCAAGATGCCACTGTTCAACCAAAAAGTGTAGAAATGATTATGTTGAAATTACTCATCGTAACTAAGGAGATTATGGTAACATCAAGCAACATTATAAATACCATGTTTTTCAGTAACGTTGTGAGGTTAAGAAGAACATCCTTTGAACCAATACTTGTTCTGAAACTATTACTTTGTCGAAATCATAGGAATTGCCAATAGATATGGCGTATCAAATCTATAAAATCATAATAGTTTGTTTAGTGGTTTGAATAGTTTTAATGGAATACCCAACTGGGAATGAATATTTTTTCTGGACTGCAATCAGAACACTGAGACTCAATTTCGTTAACCTTTAATTTTAGTTTCCTTTATTTTAGAGAAATCATCTTCATTGAGTGAGTAAGGAGCAAACCAGCTAGATGTAAATAAAAGTGCGTAAGAAATTGAGTTGTGGCCTATTCAGTTAATGTGTGATGTGGCAATTTATTGAATAAAAAACCCCATGGCATGCCAGGCTGAAAGTTAGATTTATGGGTAGGATATAGAGTAATATAACAGGCACGATGTGTCAAAAAAAATGTATACGAAGTGTTAAAAAAATGCAAACGTCCAAATTTCTAACTTTTTGTATATAACTTTTTTTTCACGCTGCCGCTCTCGTAAATCGCTCTTATATGCATAGATACGTAGCATAAAAATGGCAAATAACATTCGTGTATTATTTTTCCTTGACGACGGAATGTAAATACTGTCATTTGCATTCCTAGGAATATCAAAATAGTAAATCAAGTTGATTTATCCCCAGTTACGCACTGACATATGTAAGTCTGACGTATGTCAGTCAACTTATGCTATAGTGACGTACGTCCAAACTAAATCAAACATTTCATTTTTTGAGGAATTATGAGGACATTTTCAACGGCAGCGTGAAAAATCTAATAAGCCACACGGAACGTATAGGCTGTTAACATTCTCGGCAAGTGACAAGCCTCGGCTTCGCTTCGGCTCTTATACACTTGCCTCGAATGGTAAAACGTCATTACATTCCTTGTGACTTAAATAACTATTATGTACCTTTCTCAAAGATATCTTTTATGTAAAAGTCGTTCGATTCTATAAGGCAACAAAAAACCTAAATAACATTTTTCTCTCAGACGCGAAATAAAAATTTCTGGATTTTTTTTTGAAAAAATAACTTTTTTCTGTACATTTCTCGAAAAAATATTTTATAAAAAAGTCGTTCGCCTCTATAAGATCAACAAAAAACCTAAGTAACATTTTTCTCTCAGAAGCGAAATTAATGTTCTTTGATTTTTTTTTGAAAATAACAAGCCGCCATTTTGAAACCGCAGGACCTATTTGGTTCATTAAAGAACTCGACCGAGATTTTCGGCCAGCTGATTTTTGTACAAAATTTCGTTATAATTCTTTAAAAAATGCGACCTGTAGCTTGCCGACAATTTTCGATATATCCGATATATATAAACTTTTGAGAAATGATTAAGTATGATCTCTAGATACCAAAAAACTGAAAATCGCATTTTAATTCCTCTTTTTCGACTTCGTTAACGAATGCAATACTGGATAAAACTACCAAAATCTACTTTTTCGTTACAGAAATTATTTTATTGCCGGACGAAACTTAGGATGATATTCTTAATCCCAAAATTTTAATTTTAAGGGGTACATGTTTTCCGACATATCTGATTAATGCATTTCATATTCTGATCCCAGAAAAAATACTAGGAAAGCAAAATGGTTTCAACAAATCCAGCGATGGCTGCATTTAATATTCCATTTAATTTCGATAGTAAATTATGATCTGTCGTTAAAAGACATAAAGTTGGCTGTAATTTTATTTATACCATTTTTAGATATATCTTATGTATATATCATACACAAAATGGGTTAAATGGATGATGCTAAATCCAATTTCAAGCTAGCAAAGGTAAAATTATAAGAATTGCGCGATTAGGAAAATATTTTTCATTTCATTATATACTTGAAAAAGGTATTGGAATGCCTATTCTAAGTATTATTTAAATTCTTGTCTGTCTAAAACATTGGAAGGTGTACTTATTTTTATTGATTTACACGCATCTTAAAATTTTGTCATGAATAAATACACGACTGTGGAGGAAATATCGTCATACCATTTGTCAAACAAGAAATTTTGGTTCCGCTATTGTCAATGAGAATTTCCTATTTGCTGTCGCTACGCTTCTTCAAGATATTTATGGAAGTTTCGATGTGTTTATTCAGAAATACTGGAAAGCGACCCAATCAATACGTCTCTTTCATGATAATCGTAGTATGTAACCAGGCTATATAAAACTAGGAGGATCAAATTCAAGGAACGGATCTTGCACTGTCAATTTATTCCTTTTGAGCGGAAACGTCATGTCCTTTGCTGCACACACCGACCTAATTAGATGCGACGTTGCCTAATCACGTCCGTCGGATAATCGAGGAAATGTCCCGCCCGTTTCCCCCGTTCGGAGGTCGTCTTCGAAGAATATCCAGCAACTTCCATGAGTTCCTAACTACCGATACGTGATCCATTATCGACCTCATCGCCGAATCCCCGAAAATCTCTCGCCGGATTAATCCCCGTGATGCACGTCTACTACGTGGGATGCAAATCCCGCCACCTGCGAAGACTCACCGTTTGCGTGGAATTATAGTCCGGCGGCCCGAGCTCCTTCCCGTCCATAATCCAGGATACTTTCGCGGGTGGCCTCGAGCCGAACGTCTGGCAGGGTAGCTCGTACTTCCTGTTGGCCGAGAGGGGTTGATTGCTGCTTAAGATCTCCACCGACAAAGGCCGGACTGGAAAATGTAAGAGGATTTACATTAATGAGGTCGGAATCCAGATAAAGTAGAAGGAGGAAGTGGTATTTTTTGTTAGATTTTTTTCGTAAAAGGCACTAAGTGGCTTTTGCGTAAAGTCTACACAGAAAAGATAAATATTTCTAAACAATAAAATTATTGTGGTTATCACACAGCATAAGGGTTAATGGTCGGTCTCTTTTATCCTTCTCCAAATAGTTGTAAAAATGTGAAAATGAATAGTAAAAGGTTACGATTTAAGGATAATTAAACAGGGCCGGCTTTTCCCAAGGTACGAAGGGACCATCGCAGGAAGGGAGGCTGCCAAAGTAGTATTTATAATTGTTTAAACTAATTGTGAACTTCCTTTATAGCGTTACAGTTCAAGTCCGACTTAAAACGATCATCAAATACGTTTGTTTTTAAGAGATCTCTCGTCGCAACATTTTCTCCTCTTCTACTACACGTTGTTAACTTATACATGTCTTTAATGAACCTGTGTCAACGCGAGCGCCTTCGAATGAGTTTGTCGTGTTCTTCTCCGTATTTATTTAATATTTCGGATGTTTCGGATATTATTACGATCTCACAATTCAGTGCGCACATAAGGAAATATTTTTTTATTTAATAGTTGTCACAGGTTTATGGAAGAATCGCTCGGACAGGTCAATTGTAGATTTTAAATTTCATCATTATTTTTTTATAAAATCAATTAGTGTTTTATTTAGTTTTAATGTAATAAGTATTTCATTTTTTTTAAATTTAAGTCGGAGCTGTTATTGTCTTCTTAGTATAGGTATATTTATCATTTAATTGTCGACGCCCATATGTTGTAGATATCGTCGATGATTTGCTTTGGTATATGTGTTGAATGACGACCACTTAGGAACTTGAAAAATAAAACGGGGAATTATTGAGTGAAGAAAAGTTTTATTTGGTAGAAATACAAAAAAAAAACAGTTATGAAGCAAACGGTGAAAATATTTAAATATTGGCGAGTATATGCATAATAAACGAATATTAAAATAAAAATAGGTATATCTACCAATAAAAATTAGGAAATAATTGGATTATTTGACATTTTCTACTATTAATCAGAGCTTATACAATAAATATACAAATATTATTAACACTGACAACATTTCAAGGCAAAACTTTGTTTATATAATTTCTTAAATCTTTTATAAAATAAATGATTGTACTAGAGCAAGACATCAATTTATTATAAAATTATCCATTGCAATTGATTACATTTTTTATGTTATCCAATATGCAGATTACCAATAGAGTAAAATAACGTATTTTAAAATAAACTATAATAATTGTTGTAATATGTATTTTATGGTCATTATGGTTCATCACTTGGTAACGAAGCCGATTTTAGAGAGTTGAGAGTAGACTACCCATAATACAGTTATTCACGAAATCAAACCTATCTCAGATAGAGGGCGGCCGATCAGGAAATGTTCAATATACCATCGTTTAAGTATCAAGACTAAATGTATATAAGCCACTCGCCCCCTACAGCGTTCTTTGCCCGAGTTAATCCAAGGTGAGAACCAAGACTTGTTTATAGCAAGTCGATCGGTCTATCTGTCTATTGTAAACGTCACCGCCGTTAGTTATAAGCCGCCGAATTATTTGTTATTTGTGAGTGTACGTAAATTGTGAATAGTCCCCGACCGATAGTCTTAAGCCGTCCAAGCTATTCGTAGTTATTCGTCTATTGTGAAAGCGTCCCCGACCGCTAGCTAGTAGGCTATACGTTATCTGTGATTTTTCGTTGTGAGCGTACCGACCGCTAGATATAAGCTATCTGTGGATGAACGTTTACTACATGTTAAACCGGCGGTTGTGAAAACGTCCGTTTTTCCAACCGCCCGGACTTAGTTTTTCCGTCGTCGCGTTGAGGAAAAGTTAATTACCGCTTACCGTATTCTCTCTCTCACACTCTCGCTCTCTCGATATGTTAAAGCCGCACTAACGAATATTAGCAACAGCACGTTTTCCTATCGTCGCCGTATTTTGTTATTTCTCTTTCAATGTGAAATTGTTAGTACTATTTTCCGTTTTCGCATTTTCAGTATTAGGAGGGGTTTTTCATTTTTTTGATCTCAACCGTTTGCAAAGTATTTTACTTTCCGCATTTTCGCTTAGTTAAATAGTATTCGATCTTTCCGATTTCATTTAGAATATAATTTTATTTCTCTCCAACTTTAATACTTTTATATTTTCGCATTTGTGTGTTTCCTTTCCGAGATATATAAATAATTGTAAATAAGTTTTTGCCGACCTCCGTTCGACGACCTAAGCAGGTGTTAGTCGTACGCATTGTTTTAACTACCGATTGGGAATAAAATAATTTTGGATTTTCTATTTTTGAGCGTGTGATTCATTCCTACAGACAACCCTGGTAATCTCCTGAGTTGGTAAATTACCCAGGCACATTCCCGAGAGAGAAAACCCTTAAAAATCTGGCGCCCGAGCAAAACCGTAAAACCTACTCCTAAAACCGATTAACCGAACTTCCGAACTCCGTCCCAGCGCCAAATCTCACAAGTAACCGCACTAAGCGCGATACAACTTATTCATCATTTAATATTGCTATTAAATGGAATATTGTAAAATTTGACGATAATTTTTGTTTGTAAACGAAATCTGGAATAAAATTCTGAAATAAAAAATAAGGTTGTCGTTGAAAAAAAATATCATTGACGTCATATCATCCATATGCATCACCCGGAAGGCGAATTTTTTACATGTAAAAATGCATCAATGAAAACAAAGGTTGATGTGTTCAAGCGATTTTTCTTAAAATTACTCCTTTTATTTTTATCGAATTTAATCATTACTTCCCGAAAGCACGGTAGAATTTGATTTCTGACCAACCACTGCGTCGTACAGAAACATCGTAGCGCTCGGTGCATCGCGTATCGCCCCTTCGCCGCCAGGAAATCCACCTGCCGAAGATTTTGATGCACTTCTCTTTTACAAGGATAACTCGCTTATTATTACCATTTCGATTTGAAATTTTGAATTCACCTGTTTTTTTATCACCTAGAATGGCGGGAGTTTAATTAAGAATTTCACAACACTTTAAAAAGGGTAGCTAGATCGCTTTTTTTCACTTTGCCAAAAAAATATAACTTCCACTATTCGGTATTCAATTTCTAACACTTCTCCGCAAACCGCATTCAGTTTCATTCATTTTGAAGAAAGTTATCCATGAAAAACGATTTTGGAGAGGTAAAGAGGCCTCTTAAATAAGGCGGACGTCAGTTCTCAGGGATTGATGCTGAAATGCTAGGACAAATTCCCTTTTTCTTCTGCCCGGGACAGTGTCAAAAGTGAAACTCCGAAATGACACAAAGTTTTCGTTCTTCGTGAAGCATTAATTGTCGATGTTTCGTTGGACTTTATCCAAAAATTTCAAGACAAAGGCGGAACTACAAGAATGTCGATAAGTATACATAAATACTTCTTATTAACACTTGTATTTTGAAGTGAGGAAATATCCTATGAAACACATGGTTAAAACACTTGTACAATACAGTTAGAATTGTAAATAAACTAGGCAAATATAAGCATATAGGAGAGATGTTGTGTGACATCGACACGTACACCAAGGATTCTTTTCTTTGTGAGACATTTATGGGTTTTATACTAGTAGCACCGTGAGAGATATTAAGAAGACCCTGGTGTTGTCGTAAGGCGCATTGATCCTAAGAATGAAAATGCTAAAAAAACTAAATTAACAGAGACAAAGAAAATATTTCCCAGAAATGTGATATGTCGCTTTGCCCACAAGATCTACCACCAATTAAATTTAACCAGATGGAGGGATTTTTACGATTCTGTTATCTTCCTTTCAGTTTCCTTAATTTTTTCTCTAACGTCTTGAAAGGAAATTTTTAAATATTACTTATTAGTGTTTGTTTTAGGTGGTACCATCTCGTACGAACAAAAGGTTCCAGTGTGAACAGTTGTTGCTTGATAAGACAGAGTAATGTGCTGATCTCATGTTATGGTCGACAGGTGGCATCTTTTAATCATTATTGTGTGTGATAAGTAGAGTTTTGTACTGTTTGACAATGTCCTGGTGTATATGTCGGTGTCACTAACGATCTCTCCAATACGCTTATATTTGAACGATCAAAAGAACTTACCTGAAGTTCGATCGTAATTATATGAAGCGTCCGGTCCGAAGATATCACTTATTTTGCACACAGGTAGTACGGCATCCCGTGCTCTCTACGTCACATATTTTAAAGAATCGCAATCCGTCCCTGCTTCCTCTGATCCCTGCTCAGTTACTTTCCCACTTTTCCTCATTTAGTTTAAATTGTAACGTATTTTCCGCAACCTGAGGGCCCCAAGGGTTGGGTGGGACCGTGATATCTTCGGACCGGACGCTTCATATAATTACGATCGAACTTCAGGTAATTTCTTTTGATCGTTCAATTATATTTCAGCGTCCGGTCCGAAGATATCACTTATTTTGCACACAGGTAGATGTTTAAAGACTAGGTTGCGGGGAAAACGTTAACTCCATTTGGGAGGTATCTGATGTCCTGTATGGTGTAGGATGTAATGTACATATAAATGCCTTAGATGAACCTTAACAATTTATTTATTACCTGTTATCCATATAACAGAAGAACAAAGTGTAGTCTTTTTTCCTAAGACTGTTGTTTATAAGAATGAGAACTAAGAAAAAAAAATATGCTTCTTAGTTTGGCTACCTGAAGTGAGGCCAGGAAGTAACGGAACTAAGCCATAAGTACCTTTGTACGTATCCAGGAGATCAGCATGTGAGCCTTATGTGTCAGCGATGAGTACTGTCTTCGCGAAGTGGCTCGTTTGTGAAACAGGTCTGTTGTAGAACTTCGCGAAGATGGAAGAGCCCTCGCTCCATCCTGCGGACAACCTAATATTATCCCACGATAGGCCGTTTCTAAACGCTGCAGATGTCGATGCATGCCGCGTCGAATGGGTCTTAAACACTGTTGTGTCTATGCCTGCCACCTTTAAGGTCTCACGAACCCAGCGGCTTAGGGTCTGTTTAGTGGCTTGCTTTTGTGGTTTGGCGTAGGTTAAAAATAGTTTATCGCAGTCTGGAGGACGCAGTGGTTCTGTAACTTCCGTGTATTCACGGAGACACGCCACAAGGCACAGCTTGGGCCTCTCCTTGAATACTGGAAGACTCATGCATTGTTGATAGGTTCGTATAGCCGAGGTTTTTATTAGGTCTGGAATGAAGATCTGGACACCATCTGTAGAATTGTGTATTTGGGATAGTCTAATTAAGGCAATGGTCTGAAGATGTTGTCCCGTCGCCAGGGTCATGAGAGTAACCAGTTTAAACGACAAATTTTTCAATGAGGGGGTGTCCAGGTTCTCCAAAAACCGGAGGACCGGCTTCGGATCCCAGGTAAATTTGTAACGAGGTTTGGAGGGTTTCAACCTAAAGATTCCTTTCGGAACGCGCCTGAGAGTGACGTCCGTCCCGAGGTTTTCGGGGAAAATGAAGGATAATGCCGCCCTGTGTGCGTTGAAAGAGCCGCAGGCGCTGTTACCGGTGTCGAAAAGGCTTTGTAGGAAGGTTATAACGTCAGGTACCTTTCCACTGTAGGGCGAGATCCCGGTGATGGAACAGAACTCCCACCACTGCCTGTATGTAGTCGAGTATTGGTTGATTGTTGCTGTTGACAGAGATGCGACACTTGTTTCGACTGCGGTTGCGGGAGTCTGCTTTAGTCGAAGCGCCTCCCTGATAACTTGGCGGCCACCAGGCAAAGGCTGGACGTCAGCGGGTGGCATTCTTGGCTCTAAGGCGATCGGAGTAAATTGGGATCCGATACGAATGTGATGTGATCCATTGATAGTTTTTTAAATAGTGGGTACCACGGCTGTGTAGGCCACTTAGGTACCACTGGAATTCCGGTAGCTTTTTCGGAAAGTATCTTTTGTAGCACACGTAAGATTACCGAAAAAGGTGGGAATGTGTAAAAACAAATATCCGCCCACGGAATAGTAAAAGCGTCTACCGCTTCTGATCCGGGGTCCGGAAATCAGGACACGTACCGTTTACATTTATGGTTATGTTGTTACGCAAATAAGTCAATGTCTGGATTGCCAAACCTCTCTACTAATTTGTTGTATACTGTTGGAGAGAGAGACCGCTCGGTTTCGGCCGGTAGGACTCGGGACTTAAAGTCCGCTCTCCAATTTTTGTGTGAGGAAATGTAGGCTGCGTGAAGCCACAGATTTCTTTGTTCGCACCACTCCAGAGCTGCCTAGCAAGTCTATCGATGGTTGCATGTTGCACGCTACTCATGCGATTAACATAGGCAACGGCCGTGGTGTTATCGCAACGAATGAGAATGTTTTGATTAACCAAAACTTTCGCGAAGCATTGTATACCCAAAAATATAGCCTTCAGTTCCAGATAGTTTATGTGGTGCTTACGTTCCGATTGGGTCCACCAGCCGCGAGTGTGCTTTGTTGAGGTGCAGGCCCCCCATCCAGACAATGAAGCGTCCGTTTCGATTTCGAGCCGAAAGGCGTCCTGTTTAATATCGTTGTATGCAGACATTATGTTTTGGCACCACCATGAGAAATCGCCAGAAAGGTACTCTGGTATCACCATGTGGTTGTCAAAGTTGTCATTATTTAAGCGAAGGGCCTGGACCTTCGCTCTTTCGAACCATTTCGTATATAACCATCCGTATTTAATCCTCGGGCACGCCGAGCTTAAAGTGCCAGTGAAACGTGCAAATTCACGGATTTTGCAAGTTTCCTTGGAGCGGAGGGCGTTTATCCAATTCAGAACTTTTTCTTTCTTACTCGTCGGGAGTTCGATTCGCATTGTCGACGAATCGAGAATGAAACCCAAAAATGTACATCTTCTGGATGGTTTGGGGGAGCTTTTCTCTAGGTTGAGTATGAATCCCAAGGATTCCAATAACGCAGTTGCTGCTATTACAAAGTCCTGACATTCCGCGTACGAACTCCCGATAAGTAGTAAATCGTCAAGGTAGCTGACGCATATTATATTTTGAGCTCGCAGCCTTTGGACTATTGGCCTGATTAACTTGGTGAACGCATAGGGAGCCGATGCCAAGCCAAATGGTAAGCAGGTGAACTCGTATAGGATCTCTTTGAAACGGAAACTTAACTATTGTCTGTGATCTTCAGCGATGGCTATCAGGAAATACACGTCCTTTAAGTCCAAAGAGGCCAGGAAGCAACCCTGTCTCATGAGCCGCAAGGCTGTTCTGATGTCCTCCATTTTGAAATGGGGAGCATTGATAAAAACGTTCAAGTGAGTTAGATTTAAGATGAAGCGCTTTTTTCCGTTAGCCCTATCGGCCAAAAAGATTCCGGATATGAACTGGTTCAAGATAGGTGTACATTTTTTATAGGCTCCCAGCCTAATTAGGTCCTCGACTTCATTTGCCATTTGTCGCTCCTCCCTAACCGACCGTTTAAACAAGGTAGGAAGCCTGAATTGAGTAGGTGGTTCAATTAGGGGCAGTTTATAACCCCGAACGCATTAAAGGACCATGGCATTAGCCGGCAGCGACACCCACCTGTCATAAAACTTTCTGAGACGTCCAGCATGACAAATACCTACCTGCGTCAATGCTTCTTGTACTTGGACCTCTGGAAGTCTCTGGAGGGTCGCTCGCGTGAAGACCTCGTCCCCCTCTGATGACGGGTCGGGCGTTGGCGGTTTAAAGGATAGCTAGTGGATGGCCCACTAGGTGTGCCTTTTTTCGTGCGAGGCGCCGCCGATTGCCTCCCCCAGTGTTTAAACTTCTAGGAGCACTGTAGGTTGAAACAAAGGATTTCAGACTTCTACTAGCACTTTCCAGGCTTCTGGCGGCTGTGATTTTTGACATTAAACCCGCGCCAAATAGTAAGTCAGTAGGGAGGCTTTTATCGACCATTTCCTTCATTGACTTACTCAGAAGAGAAGTAATCAGGCTGCGACGAGTCATCGTGATATTGTGGAAGAGGTCTGTAAGAATGCGGCCTGTGCCGGCTAGTCCATTTAGGACATCCTATATTATATGGCTAGGGACCTGGTCTCCTTCGCGCAAGACGAGGGTAGTTGTCTTTCCCAGGGCGGCAATTCCTCGACCCAGCTGACTCTGGCAGGTAGTGTACCATGCGTCTCGAGTAGCATGTGGTGGAGTTAGGATAGATTTTATCTCTGCGTTAACCATAGGGGCATTTAAGAACGTACCACCGGTCGGTAGCCTACATCTTTCCAGTAATGCTGTTAATTCCGGTTGTGGTAACCTATTAGCGATGGTATGGTTCCACCTACTACTCAGCGCCGGGTGCAGGCTAAAGGATTCAGTTCCTCGTTTTTCGGGGTCCTACCCCAAAATGTCGAGAACATCCTCTGGCAGCTCGACATCGTTATGCACTAAGAGATATTCGTCCTCTCTCTGAGGATCCGAGAGATCGCCTGGGTTTTCGTTTTCCTTATCTGACGCCATGTCGCACGGATCATGGTCGCGCAGATTAGTGACATTCGCCGAACCGCTCGGGTTTCGGTCAATGCGTGTTAGAGCAGAGTTAAAATTCGGCAGATCCGTCCTTGGCGCAGACGAAGAGCGCCGTGTCTCACGTGACTGGGAACGCTTCGAGCGAGGGAAAGACGTCTCTCGCGTACGGGTGGGGGAGCGTGTTGAGCGCGAACGTCGTCTGCTCCTATGGCAGTGACGTTTCTCAATCTGCTTTTTCAGCGTTTTGATTCGCTTTAACAGCTCCTCCATGTCTATTTCTGAGCTGTCGGAGTGACGGCGTTTCCTAGATTTCCCCATACCTATCCTAAAGAGGAGGATTATGTAAAAACCAAAGATAAAACGCTTACCCACTTGACATCGATGTGACGCTGTCGAGCACAAAATACCGAATGAGGAAAAGTGGGAAAGTAACTGAGCAGGGATCAGAGGAAGCAGGGACGGATTGCGATTCTTTAAAATATGTGACGTAGAGAGCACGGGATGCCGTACTACCTGTGTGCAAAATAAGTGATATCTTCGGACCGGACGCTGAAATATAATTGTCTAGTTTATTTTACCATTTTAACTGGATGGTCCATGTTTTTTAACCATTGACGCCGACAACATGTGTTTCATACGATATTTCTTCACCTATAAATGTAAGTGTTAATACGAAGTATATATGTATACTTATCGGTAACCTTGTAGTTCAGACTTTGTCTTGAAAATTTTGATAAAGTCCAACGAAACGTCGACAATTAAAGCTACACGAAGAAGGAAAATTTTGTGTCATTTTGGAGTTTCACTTTTGACATTGTCCCAGGCAGAACAAAAAACAGAACCTCTCCTAGTATTCCTTTAAATAAGAATAATATTATTAATAAAACTCGAACTATTACGTTATTACCACAAATAATATTTAATAAGCTAAGGAATTATTTAATTAATACATACAATAAAAAAAGTAAAAACTTTTGACAAAAATGCAGTCTCTTTATTCCAAAGATTCCTTTTTTCATAAGACTAAATTTCAAATCCATTTAATAAGAAAACAAAATGTTATTTACATTTTTCTAAATATTGATTGAAATTATTATTCAAAAGACATTTAACTGCTTTTAGCCCGGTCAAAATAGCCTTGCATAAATTCCCATAAAGCTGGAAATTTACATGAACGTTAGGTATACCATTACAATGAAATTGGGAATAGTACCTATCCGTCCCATGTGTGCAATAAATTTTATGCAAAGTCAAAGTACGCAAAATTGGGTTTTTTGATTTTTTTAGCGAAACGGTAAGTTAATCAATTAAATAATTTAATTTATTTATCAATTAATAATAACGGCAAATTTATAAGGTTAATTCACAATCTCCACTCTGTTTTGTACTAGATGTATTTAATTTCGACTCGCGGACAATTCATCTAAAACATTTTGTCTAAAACAGTTCATATAAGGGACGATTCATCTAACGGTGAATTCATCTAATGGCGAATTCATCTAAAATATAGTTCATCTAAATACAACTCATCTAAATAGCAATTTGTCTAAACGGAAAGTTTGTCTAATCCTCAAAATTTAATATAGCTGTCAATTTGACGGGTTCATATGGGATTGATGAATTGCCCAAACCTGCCAAATTGCAGGAGAGATATTGTGTTTCCTGAAGAATACCAAAGAACAGAAAAGGGGGAGAGTTTCTTATTGTTTGATTCGGGCAAAGAGAATGACAGAGTAGTGATATTCTCCACAAGAGAAAATCTTATCTACCTTCAGAAGTGTTCTCACTGATTTATGGATGGAACGTTCATGTTCGCGCCAATTGTGACAGTGCGCCGATTGGACGCTTTTAGAATTAAGTTTAAAGTGTGCGCCAATAGGACGTTTCTAGATAATAAGATTAAAGTGTAAGAGGTCGCGCTTTCAATCAAGACATTCCCTGTATTGCGAGTTGCGGGCCTGTAGGGGCATAACTTCGGCGACGTAGGCGTAGAGAAAAACAATTGAGATTTAACAAGAGAAAAACGAGTAACGATGACAAATATAAGAGATTAATACGGCTTCATATTGATATTGACTGCCGGATATTAATTCATTGGTGAAAGCGAGAAAAGTCCTGCAGATTTGACGCCGAGTAACGTGGGACGAGCAGAGCGGCCAGCAGCCTAGAGAGAAGAGAGCGTGAGCAGCGTCTGGCGACCGTTAGCAGAGCGCAAAGGACGTGACGTGAGTGAAGTTTGTGCGTGTTTCGATATAGGCGTGTGCGTCGTCGGCGGATAGAGTTGGTATCGTTAGGGATAGCCGATGACGTGGGGTGATCTGGGGACGAGCGGAGTACTAAGCGAATGCCCACCTCGGTTGGAGTGGTCGTACAGCGAGAGGCCGTTACGTCGCAGACGTAAGACCGGGCTTGCTCGATGAGATAATGGTCGCTTAGCCACCTCGGTTGGAGTGGTCGTCCCGCAAGGGCCTGTACGTCGCAGACGTAAGATACCTACGGCCGGGCTTGCCTGTCAAGAAGGCTTGTACGTCGCAGACCTAAGGCCGGGCTTGCACGATGAGATGGCGGCCACTTAGCCACCTTGGTTGGAGCAGAACGTTGCCGGCATGCCCAATGATACGTCGGCCACTCAGCCACCTTGGTTAGAGCGGATCGTTTCACGGGACCTGAGCGTCCCAGACGTAAGTTGCCCGTGCCTACGCGCTCGCCTACCTCACGTCGCCGAGTATTGAACCTCGAATTTGCGCATTAATTAAGAGCTCTGTTTAGGCCTTGAATGATCATTCAATCTTGTTCAATTTGTAGTCAAGTGATTCGTGACCCTACCGGGTTATGTAGAGTAAACCACGTTGTAATATTGTAAACTGTCATTATTGTCTGTATATCCATCATTTGTACACTTGATGTTAATAAAACTACTTGTTCTGGCTTTTCCCTTTAACCGAAAGGGTTTTTATGCCGGAACAAGGAGGCACTCAAACGCGAACCGAGACTTTCAGTTGTTCCAGCTACTCTCATTCATTCTTTCAACTTATTAGAACTCACATAAGTAATAAGAACCCAAACAGTTCATTTGCATTAACTTTTCTGCCTACACATAATGTAATACATGCATTTGAACAGCTAGTGGATTCGGAATTTTTCCCGCAAGAATGTGAAGATGTTATAAATTACTTCAAAGATAACTGGATTGGTCGACCAACAAGGAACAATAGGCGAAAACTTTTGAAATTGAACTGTGGAACTGTAGTACAAGCCCAAGTGACAAAATTCCTAAAACAACCAATGCCGTTGAAGGATGGCATCGAGGTTTCCAATTCCAAACTCCTTGTGTCCACCCTACAATTTGGAAATTTATGCAAGCACTAAAAAGGGAATAATGTCTTTGTGAGCTTAAGATGGAGCAAGCAATAACAGCAGAAATTTTAACCAAACGAAAGAAGAAGTACTAAGATGTTACTGACCGTCTTGTAAGGTTGGTCGAACGCTTTACGGAAAACGTGGAAAATTTCGCGGAATATTTTCGACGAATTGCACATAATATTCAAATTTAGAGTATGTGTTATTTTTTTATCCTATATTTTGCATCATCCATAGAATGTCTAAATATTTCCAGCCAAGGCCCTTTATGGAAAACCCGTCCACATCGTCCTACTGAATGCCTGATGATGTAACGCAGCTACAACTAAGTCCAGACTCATATTAGTTTCAGGTGAAACTCCGTTTTAAATGTGTAACCACTCAATAAATAAAAAAAATTGTTACACCTATAGCATAAATGCATTCGTTTTATTCTATAGTGTCAACTTCTTGATTAGATTGAATAATCAGATCTTTAATACGTATATTTGATAACCGATACGATATTTAATGTAATACCTGATCAATTCATAAGGTAGATTCAAAACAAAATGAAAAAGAATGTAAAAATAATTAATATGTTCAACAAAATCAGTATTAGATGAACTTGCCGTTTAGACGAATTGCTCTTTAGATGTGTAGTATTTAGACGAATGGTATTTTAGATGAATTCGCCGTTAGATGAATTGACCGTTAGATGAATCGTCTTTTAGATGAACTGTTTTAGACGAACTGTTTTAGACGAACTGTTTCAGATGAATTGTCCGGAACCGTTTAATTTCACTGGTACAATGCTAGCTGGGTGATTTGAAAGTGTCTAAGCAGATATGTAATATTAATGCATTACATGGCATTGTATATATATATATATATATATATATATATATTCTATATAGTCTGTTAATGATTGTGAAATGATGTAGAAAATGGAATCTCGTCTGGATATAAAATCAAAAATCTTCAAAAGAAAGGCAATTAACTAATTAGCCTAGTTTCAAAAGTCGTTTTCCTCATTCTTCAAGGCAAACGTAAGATAGCTAGTACAATTTTTTTTATAAATAAGTAATATAAATAGCAATAGCAATAGCAATAGTAATACATATGCATGTAATTAACTAAATCATAATATTCATTAGTGTAAGTAATGAAATCAGCACAATCTAACTATTCGACTACAATAATTGACATTGTAAAAAAAATTTAAACATTCCAAAAAAGTGAGGTTATAAACCATCAAATAATATAAGTAGATAGATAATAAATATATTCACACTGACGCTATAAAGAACGGGCTAGACCCAAAGTAAACAGTATATATTGGAATTTATAGAGTTGATTGAATGAAAGTTTTATAGTATTTATATTGTAACGCGAAATGTAAACAGCAGAGCGAAATGTGTTTACCATTATCGGTCGGCAGCTTTCCTCAAAGGAACGCGGCTACGCTTATTAAGCGCAGCGGCGAGCAATAAAAACATCTTATTAAAGAAGAAGCCTCCCGACCTCTCTAGACCTTTCTACATAAAAAAAGATGGTTCGAGTAATGTCAGGAACTATCGCGAATACAACTGAAATGTATATAAGCGGGCTTGCGATCGGAGGGAGGAGATTAGACGTGAAGCCGCAACAGAGTAAACAGTGCGAAATAGCGAAAGCGGGAGCGTATAAATAAATTAATAATTAAGATTGTGATGTAAATTAAGTAGTTAGGTAATAGTTAAGATAAATTAAGTAGTGTGTAGTGTTTACTTAGGATAGTGTATATAAAATAGAAAATAAACTTTACAATATTAATGTACTCATGTTTACTTTACGATGTGTATAAATATAACTCAGTGTGTAGAAAAACAGAGTTGATAATTATAAATAGTTGTTAAACCCTGTATATCAATTCATTAATCATTGTATTGGAATGTTTAAAAATGTACAGTATGTGAAGAAAATTCCTTTTAAAATTGCCCTTGTGCAGAAATATATGAGATAGACTAAATAATGATCTACCAAACCACATGTACGAATTTTACGTGCAACATCACTTTTATGTGAATATATCCCAATATTTAAAAGCTTTGACTTTTGATCTGAGCATTTCAGATAACAATTATTCCAAGGAGTTTCATACACAACGTTACAAATCTCTCAACGGTATAAAGGGTAATCAGGTTTAGTGTATAATTTGGTTAACACTAAATTTAATATTAAAATGATTAGGTCTAGTTAAAATTTTGGTATCAACCCTTCAACGTATGGGAGTGCTAAGAACTTCACTAAAGGAAGGTCAACATAAAAATATCACTAGAAACATAAGTTTGAACAGAATTACGTGATAAACATTTAGGGACGGGATGATGAAGAAAATTGATTAATATTTTTTTTTGGATAATTACTTTCTACGAGAATATCAGTCAATATATTTAACCTTTCCTTAACACAAGAGGAATGTGAACGGACTTCCATTTCAAATACTTTAATAAATTTAGTTTCATTCATAGATGGTGGTAGGAAAGGAAATGTATGAAACGATTAATCTATACAAATTTCCGATACCACTTTGTACGAAGCTTAATAATTCCATCCCTATTCTTAAGCATTTCTAGAAAAGGGGTTTTTTCTAAACATATTGAAGATCTTGATCAAAACGGCTAACACTATGTCATTATCACATATTTTAATAAATGGAATTTAAAAAGAAATTAATTCTAATGATTTATTACTAGACCAACAAGGGCATAACATGAAAATAAAGATGGAATCTCATTTTCCACTGCTGCCAAAAATTTATTGATTGTAAATATCTCAGAAAATTAAAATATTTGATGTGAATATAAATTGAATGATTATTTGGAAATTATTAACATTAATCTCACATTTATCACTAATCGACGACCAATTTTTACAAATAATATCCAAAACAAATTAAAAGGTAATATTAAGAAACTACATCAAAATTAATTATGACTTATCTGGTTATTTATAATTATTGATAAAAGTGCTAAATTAAAAAGAGCAAATTCTCATACTTCAAAAACGTTAAAGAGACCAAATAATCAATGACTATACTCCCATAGCATTATTCATTACTTTGGAAAGATTCCAGAGAAGATTAATAAGACTAGCCTTTGGCAACTGTGTGCAAGAATTTGATACCAAATATGAATTAAAGTTCTCGATAATGCTTAGCATAGAATAAACGGTTTATTGCAGTGCAGGTTAATACCGACAAAGGCACTCATGCTACTCACATTGTCGCAACAGCCGTGGAGAATTTGTAATAACACCTCTTGCGCTTTTTACCAGAGAGCCGTGTTATATGTCGCAGGCACGATTCGAAATGCTAATAAGGGTTGTTTAACATAATTCTTACGGAATATCGACTGGTAACAATAGGCCTCCGAGCAAAAACATCCCCTGCGACACATTAATGTTTGCTTAAGGAACGAAAAACGAAGCACCTGACACCCCTTAATTTCAAATATAAATTTGCTATGTTTACCTTAATTTAAACATCAAACAGCCTCTGGTCCAATTAATGAGATATTTGTTCATAGTTAGATAGCTGTAATGATATTTGCCTTCACCCAATACCCATATGATCAACATCGTAGAGCCATATAGTCGGCTATTATGAAATCCATTTATTTTCAAGTATTTGTACATAAATTCAGTTATTTAAATTCAAATGTCATAGTAGGCTATTGACTAGGTCGAAAATAACATAGGTAAAAGGAACTAACGCGTGCAAGATATTTTATTTTTTCATATGGTCAATTGACCTCTAAAGAAATAAAATCCAAAAGTGCTACTAAATTTAGCCATGCGTTTTTGAGAAAGGGAAAGTTTGTCCACTTTTCGCTTTTTCGGCTATAGCGCAAAAACTATGCATTTTTCGAAGATATGTGCCGTAAGATTTCTTGTAGAAAATTAAATTTCCTATGGAAGTGGTGTTTTCTGAATTTCTTTAAGGAAATAAATTCAAAAAACAAACTTAAAAAAATGGAAAAAATTCAAAAAAATATTTTTTTTTTCTTATTTTTGACTAAGTATAACTTTTTTCAGAGTGAATTTAGGTATAGGCATTGCTTCATAGAAAAGAAAGTTTATGAAATTCTCTTTAAAACGGTGGCTTGAAACACTTTAAATGTTTAATATTGACTGAGATACAAACGTTTGAATTCAGCCATTTCTTCTCTATTTTTTACTTTTTCTTTAAAATGCGCATTGTTTCATATTTTTACCTGAAAAAATAATTTTTATGCAATAAATAACTTAAGTACGAATAATTTAATATAAAAAATGATCTTATTTATTTATATTTAAAGTCAGTTTGGCACCGAAAATCATTGCACTGTTTTATATCATCAAAATTACATTTTCCACCCAGTAAACGTAGTATAAATACCGAAAGTTATGGTCTTCCTGTTAGAAGAGCTAAATAAATTTATTAAACGTTACTCCTTAAACCACGCAATTCCCGAGAATTTAAAAGTGAAGATAGAGAACATATGGAAATAGTATTATGCAAGGTATCAATGGTATCCTCAGATAACATGAAGACCATAGCTTTCGGTATTTTTCTTTGTAGCCTGGCCTACATGGGTTGTTGTATATGGCACTATTATTGAAGATTCAGTACCAGAACACGATGAAATCTAGTGATTGTCCCTCAATGCTTGTTTTAAGATCGTTGAAACTCTCCCAAGAACGAAATAATGTAAACGCAATTTTACATTCCTTTGTTCGTGTATTTTCCTATATGTCGCTACAACCGCTTTCCCTCGAGAGAATCTTTTAAAACGTTTTATTTCCCCTAATAAAACCGTATCCAATCACAGCCTAAAGTTTCACCTGATTTGAAATTTTGGGTAAATTTTCCACAATGCCCCCATTGTAATTTAATTTCCACGATAACCCTTTGATGAATTTTCCATCGTCCAAGGTCGAGAATCGCTCCGGTGGCGTATCGGGGGCGCGACCGAACTCCGAAAAAGAAGTTTGGGACGTTAACTCTGAAACTTTGGACGCGTGCGAAAAACTAAGTTATTTCCCCTGATTACTCCTCTCAGAAGGAGAATGCTAATTCGACTTCAATGGCCCTCGACGCGCCGTTCGCGACTCCGACAACTTCCTGGCGAACTTTCCTCTTTTTTATGTATAAAAACGCAGTTTAGTTTGAAAAATGGCCGACGAACGTATGCCGACGCGTCCTTAAATATTCTTTCATTTTTTTTCTCAGGAAACTTCACGGAGTATTATTATTATTACGTCCTCGGAGTCCCGTGCGTCTATCGGCCGAGGAGAGGCAACTTTTGTCGCGGCTCATGAATATTCAGGAGGGCCGCTGGAAAGCCGAGAGCCGCGCCAAGAGGGCTTAAGTTGTAATTTCATTTTGCTCAAACTAAATTAACGGGCATTAGAGTGGGCGAATCCGTTTCGCAGTTTTTATTTTTATTTTCGTTAGAGCGTTTTTAAATATTCCCTCGGTCACGGATAATCTGAGCCTAATGCCGCCCTGTGGGGGTGGGGGGATTAGGGCCGCTTTCGCGTAGTGCATTACTGCAGACTTCTCTTGGAGAGATTGTATGGAAATTAATGTTCTGCTCCTATTTCGGGACAGTACGAAGCGGAACGAATCCACCCAACTCGGGAAGCTTTGTTGGACTAAGTCTCAAATGTGATTGTTAGGGCGGAAATATTTTTGGGAAGAAAACGACTAGGTGGCTAATTATCTAGACTGCATGAGAGATTCTCCTAAAGAGCAATTTCATCGGCATATTATATTTTTCTCGAGAAATCTCTTCATATACTTAATTTGATATTATTGATATTAGTCTAGGCTTCATACTGAAAAATTATAGTTTTCACGGCATAATGTTCTACAGATATCTGAAAGTTTTAAATGGTAGGGGACACCTATAGGAAGATCACTGTATGACCATATACAGCTAGAATGTCCCTGTTTTTTATAAACAATGGGTTAAGGTGTGAAAATCGATTTTTTTCTAATAAAATTTTCCGGTTGCAATTTAAAGAAAAGTAGTCAACAGGAAAGTTGTAGAGAAATGAAAGACGGTTAATTTGGTTTATTACAAATTAAAATCGATAAACAAACAATTGAGTTATTATCAAAAAACTATCAATTTTTCAATATTTTTTTAATGTTAATAACTGTTGCAATAATAGTGATAAGTGAAATGTAATACACGAATTATGAAGGCTTCGGTGGTCTTCATAAGTGTGCAAAATTTCAGCGAGATAGGGTTTTAGTTTACGAGATATCTTATTTGTTTATCACTGAGACTCAATGTTTAAACAATTGAGCTTGCCCAGGCTACAATCCTACAGATATTTAATAAGGTGGAATAGGTTACTTGAATGCCGAACTATGAGTTTGAAGTCCAATTCATTTTTAAAGAAATTGTGGTTGAAAAATCATTTTAAAACGGGGATAATTTTTGGCTTATAAAGAAATTGAATAACTTTTTTGTCTATTGTTACACATGTTTTTAATACATTGCATTGAAAAGGTGGTAAAAAAAACTTTCATTTTTTTTAAAAAAAAAGGTTCTACTATCAATAGATGCCGAGATAGCAACATTTAAAAAAATCATATCTTCATTATTTATAAATATTAATAGCCGAAATTTTCAACAATTTTACATAAAGACCCAAAATGTTAATATAGGGTTTATAGGTTTAATATCTGTGCACCTTGAAAGAAGTTATAGCGCTTTAAAGTTAAGGTATTTCGCTCAAGTCTACGATGTCGTAGTGGAGGGGATAGCAGGTCGTTTGGAAACCGAAACTTCAAATTGGACGCGCTAAATTTTTTTCGATATCTCGGCTTCTAAGCAACGTAGAACCTTCCTTTTTTTTATTTTGTGGTAACTTGATGAAATATTAACATCTAATCTATTTTCATCGCCGTGAAAAATTGGAAAATCCCGGAAAATTCAATAGATACAATTATCTTTGTGTTTTATATTTTTATAAAATTAATATATTTTTATCGCACTAGAAAATCACCGAAAATTCTATACATACAATGACCACAATTTTTTTACAATTTAAATTTAAATTTACAGCAGTCTTTGTTTTTTAAATTTTGTATAAAATTAGTATATTGTACAATTACATTGTTATGAATATTACAAACATTTATTTCTGATAGATATAGAAAATGATGAAAATATTCTGTTTTAGTAAAATACTATTTATTATTATAATTAGTATTATTGAATTAAGGTTCATTACAAGTAAAATCAGGAAATGATCATCATTTTCTATATCTATCTGAAATAAATATTTGTACACTATATACTCTATACTATATGAAATATACTAATTTTCGAGAAGCTGGTAATTTTCTAAGCATTTTAATAAAAATGCTCCCTAGCTCAATTAGGGGCAGATTTTTTTTAATTCACTAATTGTCTATTTTACATATAAATATTAATGGTTGAAATTTTTGGTTGACGTAGTGGGATACTTCATCTATATGATGCCACCAAGTAGAAGAGAGAAAAAGCGATTTTCAAGGATGAAAATTAATTTTTAATAAATCGTATTATCAGGTGCATGAATAAGTCATTAGTCATTCATTACTATAGCGTGACCTGGAAAATTGATCCCAGCGAGTACAAGTTCAAGTCGAGGTAAAAAATCGACGTAACTTCGCTAATTATGGGTCAATTAAACGTATGTTGTTTTCATGAATTTCAAGAAAATATTATAAATAGTTATTTTATTAAAAATACGTCTTTTACGAATATTAGGAAAATTTTTAAGTATAAATTTCCTTCGGTTCCGCAGATACAGGTGTGAATATTGTTGCTTAAATTAGATTATTCCGTTTTTCTCGCTAAGGAGTGGAGCAATAAAATCATACCATTCTTGAAAGTTAAGAAATTAAATAGCAATAAAGAGCCCAGGTTATTTAACGGGCATATGTTCTTTTAATATTTTTCAGATAGTTCGGGGGTGAATTTAATTCTAAGAGTTAAAGGGATGGTTCTGAGATTGCGCTACCAGCCCATATCGTCAGAAATAAATTAGCAATAAAGTAGGCCGGTTGATTTATGTATACCAGAGATAGAGGTGTGGATGATATGGCTTAAGTCTTAAGTCACATTATCCCCTTTTTCTCGCTAAGGGGTGAGGCAATAAAATCGTGGTATTCATAATAAATTAGCAATAAAATAGGAGCCTACAGTAAATGCTGACTTATGAAGGGAATGATGTGGCTTAATAGACATCATGAAATGCATAGTAAAGTGCCCAAACATTAACTTCATTGAAGTTAATCACTTCAAGTTAATTAATTTAGATAAATTGATGACACATTATTGAAGATGAATTTAGAGGAAGTTCCTCAATTAATACTTGCATTGTCGTCAAACGTCAAAAAATTTTGCTTTAATACCAATCAACGTTTTCGAGATAAGTTCTTCAACTTCAGTTTTCATATATTATAGTAATTTACACATTGTTTATTTATTATTATGACTATATTTTTTATTATATAAGATATTAAGTTTATAAACTGCTAACAAAATGTTTATATATATGTTTTTCTTTTCTTATCTTTTCTTCATTAAATAGTGACAAGTGTAAAGTGACCTATATCCATTATTTTCCGTTATCCAATGCATCCATAAATTAAATAAAATTTTACTATGTACACTTTATACATATTAAAGGGCAAAATCAGTATAAATGGTTGATAAAGAAACAGAGTAAATTGTGGGGAAATCTCCAAAAATTGAAAAATGACAAGAATTAACTTCCCCTCTCTGGTGACCCATTTCAATTAAATACTTACTGGGAGGTCAAAGTTAAGTGGAAAGTTTAAATTCGAAATTATAGGCGTTTAAGGTTTTTACGATAGCAGAAAAACGTACCACAGTCAAATATACATGACATTTTTTTAAACAAGTTCCTTGGACTCAAGCGACCTTAAAATTTTTATAAATGCTAACAAGTCACACTCGAAAAGTCGATCACATGTGAGATATTACAAATAGTTAATAACAAATTGATAACCTAAATCGGTTAGCCTTAATTTTGTGTAAGTAAATTAAGTTCCAAAACATTGAAAGTAACAAGGGGGTGAATTTTATATTGTTAAATTAAATTTCAGAAACAATTCTACATTAAGTAATAGTGGCAACGATAAATTTAAATTACATATTTAAAGTAGCTACATTTTACTTTTTAAATATTGAAATAAATTCCGTTAACAAATTTAAGTTATAAATATAAACTGACAAGATATAGTTTCGTAATACAAATGTTATACTTTAACCAGTAGCAATTGGAACACTGAATAAAATCTGATTTTACCGACGACATTCGAAGAGAGCCCGTTATTTCTATACAAAATCATGGTACTTATTTCTTTGCTTATTCAGAAACGCACTGGTGTATTTTAAAACGAAGGTGATTCGTGTTCGTACAGTCGCCCAAGTGAAATCGTATGTGTGAAAGTATGGATATCTTCAGATAAAGAAATGAAGGGTCCATTGGGTGGCACAATTTTTTTACGACAGCGGCGCTTCGTTTGTATCTTCTTCTTCTTCTATGGAGCAGGTGTTTCGGTTCTTCGGCACTTATACTCGAGAAAGCAATGGTGTGTGTATGTGTGTGCCATTTATTTATGCTATTTGAAAGTGAATTCATTTTTAGAGTTATTATCTGTTATGATACGCCAATGGACGACCAGGCGGCATCACTTAAAAAGCCATTAAGTGTTTTTATTGGTGTTCCAATTGTGACTGGACATAGTATACCTTTAAGGTTAATCGGGTTGGTAAGCCATATCGGCTCCCATAAATTTAAATCACAATTCAGATTTAAATTTTGCCACAACCAAATATATACAGCAATATAACATTCAATAAGTTGAAATTGTCTTACTCGAAATTGGTATTATATTTATTAGGCGTCATCAGAAAAATATTAAGATTAGTAAAACCCATTTGATCAGACAAGTGTTAGAATATTAAGGGATAAAAAAATAAGGTAATATTAGTAATAATTACATTTCAACACCTTCACAATTTTTGAGGTAGTATATTTTTAGATTTCAGTTTATGTGCCGATGTCAAGCATGTTACACATAAAACAGAAATTTTAAAACTCAAAATTTAGTAAAATGTTGCCCAAATGTCCAAGTGCGACTTTTTTAAAAATTAAATCTCATTTTCTTAATAGAAGCTATTTGTAACTATGTAATTAATTTGCCACTAAAATCTTGATTATATGTGTATCGATAGCTGAGTATTTACTTAGTCTACAGTGTTTTAAATTGCTGTCTCCTCTCAATCTGAATAATTATAAAAACGATAAAACAACCTCACGGAGAAAATTGATGTGGAATTTTTGGAGTTCCCTAAAATTTTGTCATTAAAAACTCCCACGAATGAACACATTTAACTATGTTTTACACTTTGCAAAATTTCAGGAATCTAAGTTCAGGTGATGTTAAAAAGTTATTTCAGAAATATTTGAATAATCTGCAAAAGTTTCATTGAAATTCACTTTCCGAACATTTTCAGTTTCGTAAATTTCAATTCTAAAGAAGGGAGTTGGTAGGAATATACTGCAAAAATTTAGATGAAATATTCAGAATTCCCATACTTGTTTTGAATTGTTTATAATTTCGAACATTGAACTGCACAGATTTATAGGAAGTTTACTTCCTGCTAACTTCACCAGTTTCACTGTAAAGTAATTATATACCTACCAATTGTCCTAAAAATGTGTTCTTACGTTACGAATTTGTATTGGAAGCTTGAAACATCCAACATTTTCGCGGCCTTTGTTTCATGTTCCCAAGAAAAATCGCTGCGGTTTAATAGGCTTATCTCACCGGAAAAATAAAACATCGGTTCGATAAGCGGCGCCCCGCTAGCTTATACAAGAAGCGAAAGAGGGAAAAAATCAATTAGATCCGCGTGCCGGCGGGCACTTAAGAGCAAAATGCATATCTTGATGTAGGACGACATGCACTTTTGGAGCAAGGTGTTTATATTCTGTTCCACGACGTGTTCCTTTTGTTCGAGATAACCGACCAGATTTATGCGATGCTAGATAAATTCTAGGGAAGAGGAACCTTGCACTTCCTCCTCAGGATTATCACAACTACTTACCCCGTCGCCACGACGCTCTTTATTCCTTTTTGTTTTCCCTCCTTTTTTCGCATTCGAAAACGCAGAAAGCTATCGAGAGATTAGACGGGGCACATAAAAGATTTAATTGAGTCAAGATCGCTGGAGTCGAGGAAAAAACTCGACCGGCAAATAAATGCGGATTAAAAAGTTTTAATTGGACGGCACGTCGCGGCCCAAGTTTTTAATTTCATTTTTCTCGGGATCATTTCTTGCCGAAAGTTCAAAAGTGGAGAGACTGATATCAAATCTACAAGGTTAGAGATTACTAAAGCAATGTCAAAGCTGAGTTAGTCATAATTAATGTTGTAAATTTACTACGACCAGTTAAATATAAATATAAAAACTAATTCGGAATTATACTTCCGAGTAGACAGGAATTAATTGCTTCAGAAATTTATGTGAGATAAATTAATTGTGTAATATTTAATTTAGATCTTGAATAATTAAGCACTTTTTCATGCATACAGTTGAATTAAATATTGGCACATTTCAACTGTTATATTATTAGACGTGAACAATTTCATAACAGTTATATATATTTATTGAGCTGTTGATGCAATATCTATAGCAACTTCCAACAAAGAACTTAATTTGTAACATTAAATTAGTACCATGTAATAAATTTAAATTCGATGGATCTAATTTATTGCCAAGAAAACAAGCGCCAAAATTCCTTGAACAAACTTAAGTTTCAATTTTGTAATCTAAAACTAAATTTTATATACATTTTTTTTTGGCAAATTCAGTAAAATTAGTAATTAAAACTTGTAGAATAATATCGAATAGTATCAAAATAAGGTAAAAGAGTAATTGCGTAATAAAATCAAACATTAAATTTACGTTAAAAAATTTAAACTGTAGCGATTTATTTTTCTGATATCAAATTAATATTCAAGGCGAAGTAATGAAGGTGGATCAAATTTAAGCAAGTGTTTAATTTAATTTTGAGATAATAAAAGAGTCATCAATATAAAATTTTATATTGTTATTAATAGAAGCTTTAAATTTAATGAAATTAATTAGCATTAGGTGCTAACTCTGAGTTTCATATTTTAGTTGACGCCAATTAAGAAATTGTAATATTACAAATTAAAGCTAGCAGAATCCAATTTTGTGATGTTTTCAGAATGGTTTGCATTAAATTCAAGTCGTAATTAAAATTGGCGTCGTTTAATTACATATTATTTGGCTTCAATGGAGCGCCTTCAATAATTAATGGAACTTAGTAATTAATATCAGATCTAAATTACAAATTTATATGGTAAATAATTAACATTTGATATATAATTATCCTTTTTAATTTCAGTAATCAGACAATAAATAACAGTTAATTGTGAACTGAAACTTTAGTTTCTGAAGTTTAATTTGTAAGGCTGAGTTTTGTCATATCAAATTAAGTTTCATAATCAAATGGGATAGTTAAGAAATAATGGCATCAATAACTATTAATTATAAGCAAAATCGTGCAGGATAACAAATTTAATTTATACATACGTACGAAATAATATCGAACATTAAATTTAAGTAACTAATAAAAATTGGACCAGTTTGTTTTTGTAATTTAGATACAAGCTCATCCATTAGTTCAAGTAACTAAGCAATTAATATGAGGTATTTTTCCTAAGATTTATAGAGAAAGGATATAATTTTGTAATATAAATTTAATTGAAAATTGGTAATTGAGAATTAATTAAAGGGTGATAGGAATAACGTAGGGTGAAATTTGGATTAAAAATTTAAGCTACTCAGATAAAGTTCTATACTAAATATGTAGGGAACACCGTGTATTTTGTACTAATATCAGGAATTAAATTTAAATCGGGTGAATATTATTTGATGAAATGAAACTCGAGAATTAGTTAAAATGACGTATCAAAAATATCAGAATACCGCCAGATTACACTTTTTAATTGGAATGAAATATTTTTTCCATATCAAAATAATCGTAAGAAACAACTTATTAATTATGCAAAAAATGAGGTAATTCATCTCTAATTCATAACGGTTTAATTTGCACAATTTTATTGAGCAATAATATAAGGTATTAACTTTATACTCAAAAACACTCTTGACAGCCCTAACTTTGGTATAATTCATATTAACTTCATAGAATATCAAAAGTAATGCCCTACGAGCTATTAAGTCAGAAATTTAGTTGTAACTGAGAAGTGGAAGAATTTTATATGGTGTCATCGGAAGAAGATTAAGAATTGATTGAACTAACCTAGCAATACTATCAGAGGTCACCACCAAGTCACACATTTTAATTGGCGTAAGTTATGCATGTCATATAAATTTAAACATATTAATCAATCGAAGTAACAGTGGCATCATGCGTTTTAAACTTTCAAACAAAATCCTGCAGGATTAGTTTTATAACATTTGTACGTTTGTACCATAACGTTAGACAATGCCATTAAGTTTCACAACTAAATTGGCATAATTTAACCACAGTACATTTTAATGAAACTTCCACACTGAAATAATACTGATATAACTTAAAAATTAATATTTATTAGATTCACAATCCATTGGATTATAGCAATAATAATAATAATGTAACGAAACGGCTCGCCGGCCGCGAAATAAACACGCCGGGAGCTACACAAGTTCGCCTTATTGCGATTCCCGGAAGGACGACGGGAACACTCGAGAGAGTTCGATGCGATAACGGGTTTCTGGAAAATCGAACATTCTAGTAATTATCCCGAAAGTACGAGAAGCTTCTACCTGCTATAAAAAGGGAATGTCGGACCCGAAGAGGCCAGTTGAAGAACCGGTGCGTAAACATTCGAGCGAGAGACCGAGCGCGTTAAAATCAATAAACATATCTGAGTGAAATAAATTATAAGTGTTAAAGTGTAGATAGGAATAAATTAATTCGGATAATCGCGTAGTGTTTTAGTTTTAGTAAACAGTAAAAACGTTACAGTGGTGTCAGAGTGCGGATTAATTAGTGAAATAAATCAAGAACAATGAAGAAATTACGCGATTTAAAAGTGACGGGCCTCAAACGTGAGTTAGAGGATAGAGAACTCGAAACGACAGGGTCGAAAACAGTGCTCCAGAAACGTCTGGAGGTCTATTTAATCGACAATGGAGAAGACCCTGAAACTTTTGGTTTCGAGGAAGAAGGTGAGCGCCTCCTTGACAACAAAATGAAAGAACTTCATGGCGAGTTAGACAACAAAATCGGAAAACTAGATAACAACATGAAAAACCTTCACGGAGAGTTGGACAACAAACTAGGAAAACTCCACGACGAGTTGGATAACAACATAAAAGAACTCCATGGCGAAATTGGAAAACTCCACGGCGAGTTGGACGAACTCCACGGTGAGCTGGATAGCCGAATTGGGAATCTTGACAGCGCACTTCAGACTGAGAAAATCCAACGAATGGAACTGGAAAACAAACTACGAGAATTGGGGAACCGATTACAATCCATGCATTTACAGCCCAGTCCGCAAAACATATTCAGTCCAGGTAATCCGTTTAACGACTCAGTGGAGGTAACCAGGATCGAGGCAGTCCCTACTGCGAGCCATCGAGTGAAGCCGCCTACCTTCGACGGGGAAATCCCCTGGGAGAACTACCTCCGGCAGTTCGAGGCAGCGGCGAAAGCTAACAACTGGACGCAAAGGGATAAGGCAGTGGCTCTGACGGTCGCTCTCCGGGGAAACGCCCTCGACGTGCTGCAAACTGTTCCACGGGGGGAGCTGGACAACTTCGAGCTACTCGTCCAGAGGCTGGAGGCGCGATACCGACACGCACACCTGAGGCAGGACTACCAATGCCAAATGAAGACCCGACGACAGAAGCAGGGAGAGAGCCTTCAGGAATTCGAAACCGACATCATGAAACTGGTTAGATACGCCTACCCGGAAGCGGCGGAGTCTATGACGGAGAGTTTCGCGGTCTCGGCCTTCATCTACGGCTTGAGGGATGTGGAGATGCAGCGGGCGGTACGACTGTCGCGTCCCAAGAGCACATTGGAAGCCCTCTCGATGGCCCTGGAATACGAGGCTGCGACGGAGGCGTCGAGGATCTGTGGCAGCGTCGGGACGGTGGTCGGAGACGACGCATGCGTAGAAGCCGAACGGAAGGAGGACAGGCTGGAGCAGGTTGTCAACGCCCTCAAGGGACTGCTGGAAGGAGGCAGAAAGGAACCAGCGAAGTGCTCTACGTGTGGAGAGGTTGGCAGTTTCCGAAGGAACCGCAAGCGCCCCAGGGTCGAGAAATCCAAACGTGTCGACATCGAACATAAAGCAGGAACCAGCCACCGTAATGCTGATGCTCTTTCAAGAAGACCGTGTCCGGAGGGATGTTCCCACTGCAGTCGTGCAGAGGTTAAGGAGGCGTCTACTTGCCGCACGACGGTCATCGACGAGGACTGGTCGCCAGACGGGCTGCGGCGAGCGCAGGAAGGCGACCCTGAACTCCAGCGGATCCTGAGGTGGAAAGAAGAGGGACGTCGGCCGAAATGGCAGGAAGTGGCCCCATCCTCTAGGACCCTGAAATCGTACTGGGCGCAGTGGGACTCCCTGGTGATACAGGATGGACTGCTCAAGAGGGTGCTGGAATCCGATAATGGCGCAGAAAGACCCATTACTGGGCCATTCCCTGAAACCGATTGCGGCAACAAATACATCCTGGTGGCGATGGACTACTTCACGAAATGGGTAGAGGCCTACGCGATTCCCAACCAAGCAGCAACAACTGTCGCCAATGTCCTGGTGAAAGAGTTAGTGAGCCGCTTCGGAGTACCGTTGGAATTGCATTCCGACCAGGGGCGTAACTTCGACAGCGAGCTGTTCCAGGGAGTTTGTGAAAAATTGGGAATTCGCAAAACTAGAACGACGGCGCTGCACCCTCAGTCTGACGGAATAGTGGAGAGGATGAACCGCACCATGGGCAAGTACCTCTCGAAGGTAGTGTCTCAACACCAACGAGACTGGGATCAACACCTCCCCTTTTTCCTGATGGCCTACCGTTCTGCCATCAACGAGTCCACCGGCCAAACACCAGCAAGGGTACTGTTCGGGCGAGAGATGAGGCTTCCCTGCGATCTGAGCTTCGGTTGCAAACCAGGAGAAGATCTGGCTGGGGAAGACTACGTTGCCGAGCTGCGCAGAAAGATGGACCAGGTTCACGAGATGGTACGGACGAATCTCCAAGTCGCCAGCGACCGCATGAAGGATCACTATGACGTTCGGGCGGACAGCGGCATATATGAAGAAGGAGACCTGGTGTGGCTGTACAACCCACAAAGGAGACGAGGGTTATCACCGAAGCTTCAGAAAGCTTGGGAAGGGCCATATACAGTGAAAACAAAAATAAATGACGGCATCTACCGAATCAGGAAAGTTCCGAATGGGAAGCCCAGGGTCGTGCATTACAACTGATTAGCGCCTTTCGAGGGAGACCACGACCAAGATCAACAGGTGAGCCAACTACGGCCCCAAGAGGATGAGCCCCCCTTTGAAGAGTTTATGGCTGCGTATGGTGGGACCGGGAAGGCCAGATTCGGTGTGACCAAGGAAGAACAACGGGATCTCTTCGGAACACCGGCTGAATATGCGCTGGCTCATTGCGTGGCCCAGGACCTGCGGAGGTTCGGCAAACTGGACGAACTCCATCAGCAGGGACCGGCGGTCGGTCGAGCGCTGAGGATTAAGGAAGATGGATCACAACGGCCGCTCTTCTACCTGATTACCAAGAGGAGGTCCTTTCACAAGCCCACCTATTTGGACCTGTGGGACGCACTACATGACCTCAGGGATATCCTACTTAGCGAAGATCTAACTAAGTTAGCTATCCCGAAACTGGCTTGCGGATTGGACGCCTTGGACTGGAGTGTCGTCAGGAATATGCTGGAGGTCTTATTTCGCTTCACCGGGGTAGACATTTTGGTGTGTTGTTGGAATCCTGAGAGGAGTCCCCACAAGAAGACCGTGGCATGTTATTTCCACCAAACCTCGCGCTGCAGACAGGGGACCAACTGTAGATTCCTACATGGGCCTGGCAGGGACACGTTTCGGGACGAAACATCTTTAAGGCGGGGGCAGTTTAACGAAACGGCTCGCCGGCCGCGACATAAACACGCCGAGAGCTACACAAGTTCGCCTTATTGCTATTCCCGGAAGGACGACGGGAACACTCGAGAGAGTTCGATGCGATAACGGGTTCCTGGAAAATCGAACATTCTAGTAATTATCCCGAAAGTACTAGAAGGTTCTACCTGCCATAAAAAGGGAATGTCGGACCCGAAGAGGCCAGTTGAAGAACCGGTGCGTAAACATTCGAGCGAGAGACCGCGCGCGTTAAAATAAATAAACATATCTGAGTGAAATAAATTATAAGTGTTAAAGTGTAGTTAGAAATAAATTAATTAGGATAATCGCGTAGTGTTTTAGTTTTAGTAAACAGTAAAAACGTTACAATAACAATAATAATAATGATAATAATAATTTAATAACGATAATGGAGGGTGAAATTTGAAATGCTAAAATACAAGGTGATAGGTTCATTCAGCAATAGCACCTGGAATAAGATATAAAATGCGAATTCAAGTTTGGTGAATTATACTTGAAGAAACTTTTAAATCACCCTAATTTATATAGTGGTAATATTATATATTACCGCCAAGCTAGAAGTTTTAATTGGGAGGACTAACTCTTGTCATGTCAAATTAAGCTTCATTATAAATTGAGGTATATATGAATCAAAGGCAGCATTAATCTTTAATTTACAGACTAAAATGTGCAGGTTTTAAGTTGTAATATTTGCAAAATATAGCTAAGACATCAAATATTAAATTTAAATCGACAATTTTTAACATAAACAAGTTTTAGTTTGTAGAGTATTTACATTCACAATTAATCTCGTTATTGAAAAAATAATAGTTGTGGTATTGAAATTGCACAGCATATGACAATTTATAAAATTATATAATATATATTTAACACATTGTGGTCAGCTATAATTTTTACTCACTGTTTAATTTTTAACAATAAAATTAACAGCACACTCCATTGAAAAATAATGCTTTAGGTTGAAATTTAAAATTGACAACACTATTTGGAGTTAATGAGAAAACGTCCCTCTGCTCCGCGGTCTCTCTCGTGGTAGTCGTGGTTCCCTGAGAAGCTGACATCAGCCCATTTTAGGTGCAGGCCTCTCGTCGTCAAACAATAAATTTAGATTTAAAATCAATATTGGCCCATTTTTCATTTTAGTACAATTTAGTTAAGCTCCACTAGCAACTGAATATTTATTAATTACCAATTAATATCTGGCATTAATCCCATTCTAGAGATGTAACTCATATACAATGTACAGTGTTGAATCATTTATTTTCGATTACATGTAGTTGGTACTTTATGCAAATACAAATTCAGTGTAGTATGATTTAATTCATTAAATTAAATTATAGCATCATTTGCTATCTAAAAATAATAATAATATGCATTTGTGTTAACTAGGCTGGAAAATAGGAAACTAGGAAATAGATGAATAAAATTTTGTATTATATATTTATAGCTCATAATTATGTAATTTTTTGAATGTGCTGTAGTGAATTTGGGCAATAATACTAGGCACTATGTTGAAGTTATAATTATAAACCTCATGATTCCAAGAATTAATGGAATACTCTGATCATAGATTGCACTGGCAAAGAAACAATATTAGGCTCTTAAGATAAATTAGCGATGTGGAATTTTGGGCTAACTTAAGAATTAAAAACTTTATTTAATTTTTGGTATATCAATTACCTTTGTGAATAACTAAATTTAAATTGAAAATTAATATTGATGTCATTAAATTTCAGTTTAAATAAAATTATCCTTCAGAAATAATTGCACTAATGAAACAATTAGACTTGGATGTATATAGATTACAAACTTAACAGATAAAAATTAAATTGATATATTCAATTACTAATATTACGATAAACAGCAAAATCTGCTGAGCAATAATGCCTAGAATTGTCGTAAACTTGAAATATAGAATTGGCAGAATGTTATTTGGAGCTATCAAGAGAAGCATTAAAATTAAGAAGTTAATGTAGCAAAAACATCAGTAGTTGCGGCCAAATTATGCATTGTAAAGGGCAGTAAATACGTTTGTGATAACATATTGATCTTTTATATTAAATGAGTCAATATGAGTATACTCTAACCAGTATCAATTGGAATACTCAATAAAATCTGAATTTACCGAGGACATCCGAAGAGAGCCTGTTATCTTTATTCAAAACCATGGGACTTATTTCTTTGCTTATTCAGAAACGCACTGGTATATTTTAAAACGCAGGTGTTTCGTGTTCTTGCAGTCGCCCAAGTGAAATCCTATATATGAATGTATGGATATCTACAGATAAAGAAATAAAGGGTCCATTGGGTTGCAATTTTTTTACGACAGCGGCACTTCGTTTGTATCTTCTCCTTCTTCTTCTATGGAGCAGGTGTAGTCTGCTTCGGCACTTATATTCGAGAAAGCAGTGGTGTGTGTATGTGTTAGCCATTTATTTATGCTATTTGGAAGTGAATTCATTCTTAGAGTTATTATCCGTAATGATATATTGAAAAATTGGACAATAATATCAGGACATAGTATAAGTTGCAAATAAAAATTGGCATAATCTAATTGTGGTAAAATTTAATTAGGCTTCTCAATTAATTGAAATAACAGTGATTAATATCAGTCACTAAGCAACAAGTGTAACTAAATTTTGTGATATAAAATTAATAGTAAAAATTTTTGTGATGATACTGTTAACAGTAATATTAATATAATAAATTATAGCTTGGAGGATATCATTTCGATGAGCAATTATGTCATGCATTGAATTTAAGCTGCAATGAAATGAAATGCAAATTGAGTTTGGGACAACTGAAACAATTTCCGCTATTATGTGGATAACCTACCAATAATATTTATATTTATACTTATTAAGTATAGTATTGAAGTTGAAATAAATTAATTTTCCATTAATTATATAACGCCTAAGTTTGTTTAATTATTAAACTAGTACCGCAATACTGAAGATAAATTTAGGTGCAAAGACCTTCGGCAGGCGACATAAATTGTAACTCCAAACAAAATAAATTATTACTAGTTATCTATCCCAAATATATTGATCCACCAGTTTACTGGCTTATTCGTAAATACAGGGTGATCAAGAATGACTGTTTGAGTTGGCAATCCTACCTGGAGGATTTTTTTGCCTAAGGGTTTGCAATGCTACAACCACACAAGGCGTATCAACTTTAAATAGGTTGCCTCAAGCGATCCTGACCTACCACAACGTCATCTACGTCACAAGGTGACCGGCGATGCAAAAAATACTTTGAAAAACTCAAAACTGTTGTCAATTACAAACGAAAACGCCAGCCAAACGCCGAATTGTCAGAGTAATACAGAGCATAGATGAAACCAGAGTTAGATTAAACACAGGTAATAAAACTCAGACCTGTGTCGCCAGTCTACGTCACGAACTCCGCCTCCCCTGCGCGACCCCCTCGCCAGAAGCTGTTCAATGAGGTAACTTTTTTAAAGTTGATAGGCCTTGATAACCAGATATGTTTATTTCATTTATTTGACAAAACAATCAGCGTTATTTAAGTGGCTGGATCGCCATAGCAGCGAAGGCCAAATAAAAGAAGAAGAAGAACAATCAGCGATAAGATTGTAGGTTATGTGAATAAAAATTAACGCTTAAAAATGAAACTCGAAATACAGAACAAAGATTTAATTAAACCGGCTAAAGGTAATGCTCAAAATGCTCAAAATTTTGGTCCAGACATAAATTAACTCTTCTTTTTAGGCTCTCGAAGATATTCACCAGCATATTGGGGGTAATGTTTGCCACTTCCTGAACTATTGCCTATTGCAGCTCTTTTCAGTATGCAATACGTTCCTAAAGACATTGTCCTTCAAGAGTCCAAATAACGAAAAATCTAATGGAGTGAGATCTGGTGACCTGCTTCACCAAATGCACCGACTAATACCGTACTCTGTCGCCAAAATTCTCTCTTAAATATCCCATAGTATCACGAGCCGTATGTGCCCTTGCAGAGTCTTGTTGGAAATATCCAATTTGACGCTCTTCGTCTGTTAATTGGTTTATAAAAGGCCTCAAAAGGTGTTGGATATATCTCTCCGAATTGACGGTAAAATTAAAAAATATCGGCCCATACACCTGCGTCCTTGAGACTGCCAACCAAACATCAACTTTAACCAGGTGCAAATATGTCTCTCTGATAGCGTAAGGATTTTCACCTGACCACATTCTATAATTTTGTTTATTCACATAGCCGTTGAGATGAAACCAGGCTTCGTCGGAAAATAATGTATTGTCAAGGATATCATTATTATTTAATATGTCATTGAACCAATTGCAAAATAAAACTCTCTGCGGGAGATCAGGAGGGGTTAATGACTGGACGATGGAAATTTTGTAAGGGTGGTACTTTCATTTCTTTTTAAGCACCGTGGAGCAACTTCCATATGGTAAACCTGTAAAACCGTGAACTAGAACAACATGGAAAAGTGGAAGTATTATGGATAAGAATGAAAATTGGTTGAATAGGAGGCATAAGGACCCAACCTGTTTGAAGGGAGAGCTTTCTTAAGGATTTGCGAGGACTTGTTTGCATTCGAGTTCTGATATCCTCGACAACTTCCTCGTTTAGATTAGAAGGTCTACCAGTTGATTTTTGTTTGCTTACGCTTCCTGTGTTTAAATAACGTTCAACTACTCGCATGCAATGTTGCAGAAAGACAGCAAAAGTGACCAAAGTCTCAGGAAACAACTCTTGAAATTGCTGGTATGTCGCTTCGAGGGAGTACTGCCAACCAGTAATTGGGTTATAAATCCCGCTTCTAAAGTACGCCATTCCAATGAAAATATCGTGTTGTAACGTGAAAACCATTTTAAATAAATAAATTTGAAAAGAATACCAGAAATTCGAATTTGAAATAGCAAATGGCATCTGTCAATGACGCTGTCAGTGTCCCAACCGGATGTTACTCCAGTCGTACCATTTAAAAATGAAATTCAGTATTGCCAACTCAAACAGTCATTCTTGATCACGTTGTATTTAATAAAAATATTTTTTAACGTCAATCACTAAACAAATTATTTTGAACGAAAATGGGTCACAATGGATTAATAATACCACACTGAAGTTTTAAATTTAATGTAGCAGGATTAAATTTGATAATATTAGAATATGCTTTAGAGCACATTGAGTTTGTGTAGCAACGATATCAGGGGTTTAACTAAAGTTAGTAATATTTGATAAAACTCGAACAGCGGCATGTGGCTTAAACTAACTGGCTACTTAAAATTTACAGGATTAAATTGTATTAAATGGAGTTTCGGCAACAATTTAACAGTCCATTTAACTGCAGTCAGTACCTTATGCAAATTACAAATTTAACGTAGGAAGATTAAATTTTGCTTAAATTAAGTTGCAGGATCAATTGCTATCAAAAACAGTAATATCTGGAGTTTTTTTAACCAGCCAGTTGGATATAGCGGGTTGTAATTTTGTGTTACATATTAATAGCAAATAATTATGCAATATTTAAAATAAGTGGCAATGAATTTGGGCAATAATATCAGTCACTATGTTGATGTTAAAATTTTATGATAGAAGGATTTAATTATACACTATTTAATTTAGCGTCAACAAAAGTGGTTGAGCTCGCAAAACAATAATATCAGAGTTTTGATTTAATTAATTAGAAGTACGAAATGTAGCACAATATTAAGAATTAATTCCTGTATTTTAGTTTAAACATTTTAGTGATTTATTTGAACACCAAGATTTAAATTCGAAAATAGTATTGACTTCAATTAATTTTAATTTATATAAAATTATCATTTACAACTAATTTGGCTAATGAAACTATAAGAGTTGGAATATGTGTAGATTACAAATTCAGATATTATTTAAATTAGTATATTTAATTGTTGGTAACGAAACGGGCAACAAACTATGATAAGCAGTTACAATTTTAAATTGGCAGAATGTTATTTGGGGGTATGAAGCGAACCATGAAAATTAGGAAATTAATGTAGTAATAACATCAGTTGTTGCCTTCGAATTATCCATTTTAATGGGCAGTATTTACTGTATCATATCAAATTGACCTATAAAATTAATTGAATCAATTTTGCAATACCCGAATGTTCAGCAATAATTACGCGTATTTAATTTACCTTGCAAATAAAAATTGGCATAATTCAATTTTAGAACAATTTATTGAAGGCTTTCCTATCAACCCAATTTACTAAGTGATTAGTATCACCACTAATCCCAAGCTAAAGACGTAAATAATTTGGTGATATAAAATTAACACTCAGAATTTTTTGAGCTTATGTAGCGATACTGTCTGCGTTAGTCTTAAAATTACAAATTAAAGATTGGAGGTTATAACCTTGTTGAGTAATTATGTCACGCAATGAATTTAAGCAGCAAATTTAATGTAATGTAAACTAATATCGGGACAATTGAATTAAGTTCCGTTATTAGTTTAATATTCTACTTGTAGTACTTAAGTTAATACCTATTACATAAAGAATTTCAGTTAAGAAAAGTATTTAAAAATTACTTCTATAAATATTTTGAATAGAGATACCTGAAAACAAAATAACATTATCATACAATGGAAGTTTAAATTTCCTAGTAGCAGGCTGAAACTTTGTAATATTTTATTAATTGTTAGAATACTTTGAGTCAGCGGAGCCATACTTTGATTAATATAATAATAATAATAATAATAATAATAATAATAATAATAATAATAATAATAATAATAATAGCTACTGTACATGGACGATCTGAAGATCTACAGTGAAACCCGGGAAAAGCTACACTCCTTGATAAGCACTGTGAAAAGCTTTAGTGATGATATCCGAATGTCTTTTGGGCTAGACAAATGTGCAATCATCAATGTCAAAAAAGGAGTTGCAGATGACCACCCACAGGGCATTAGTGGAATTGACCAGTTACCCGCGGAGGAAACATACCGATATCTTGGTACCTCACAAAATTTGCGACTGAACGATTCACAATTGAAGCAAGAACTCAGAGAAAAATATAAAAAAACTTATATATAAAGAAACTTATGCGCTGCGATAAACTTGTGGGCAATCCCTATACTAACATACTCCTTTGGTGTTGTGAAATGGTCGAACACTGATCTGGAAGAATTAGACAGAACAACGAGGAGGTACTTTACCAAGTCAAGAAACCTTCACATTAACTCATCAGTGAAGAGGCTCTATTTACCCCGAAGAGAGGGAGGCAGAGGCCTACTCAACATAAAAAACTTATGTTAAAATACTAAAAGTAGTAGTGAGAGAAGACAAGGGCTACACACCTCTCAATTTGTCTCAACATAACTACCAAAGCGATATTGTGTCAATGCAAGAGAATCTGAATGCTTGGCAAGAACAGCCCCTCCATGAAAGATACCCCAAATTGTTACACCTAGAGAATGTTGACAAGAACGCTTCTCTACGATGGCTCCATGAAAGACAGCTGTACCCGGAAACGGAAGGATTCTTAAAGGCCATTCAAGACCGAGTAGTAAGGACAAGGAACTACGAAAAACACTGCCTGAAGCTAAATGTCATTGACAAATGTCGGAAGTGTGGGGCCTCAGGTGAAACAATTGAGCATATAATGGCGGGATGCCCCATGCTAACAGAGTGTGCATATTTAGGGCGGCATATCCAACTCGCCAAAATAATCCATCAACAACTGGCAATCAAGCACAACCTTCTTGATGCTCCACCCCCACCGTACTATAAATACGACCCCTCTCCAGTCTTGGAAACGAACGACCATCTGTTATACTGGGACAGAGTTATAACAACTGATCGGAGTGTGGATTACAACAGACCGGATATCATACTGATAAACAAAAGAGAACAAACTGGAATCGTCCTTGATATAGCAGTACCGTTGTCGCACAATGTAAAAAAAAACTGAGGGTGAAAAAGCAACGAAGTACGAAAACCTGGCATATGATCTCAAAGCTCAATAGAAACTCCGCAGTATCGCTATCATTCCATTTGTTATATCAGCTGAAGGTATAATCAGTAAAAATTTTCTTGCAAATCTAGACAAGATTGGACTCCCCAATAACATTGTAAATCTAGGCCAACGCGCAGTATTGTTACAAAAGTGCCATATAGTCCGAAAGTTTCTAGGCTAGTTGAGAGGAGTTGAATTACTTTCTCAGCTAGATAGATGACAAAGTTAATAACCGCACCAACTTGTATGTTGAGAAATGGAACAAAAATAATAATAATAATAATAATAATAATTTGATTAAATTTGGTAACATTCAATAAAGTGTCAATGCTTATTCGCATATGAAATAATCCGATTGACTACTTCAAATTAGCAGGATTAAATTGTATTGCGTCAAATTCACCTCGAGAAAATCGGGGAAATTAAATACTAAATACCTTAAGCAAATGACAAACTTAGCGTGGCAGGACTATTTGCTGTACTAAATTACGTTGCATAAGTGATTGATTTTAAAAATGTCGGGTGTTTTTGAAAATAAAGACAATTGGAACTAGTTAATTTAATTACATGATTCTTAAAATATGGTGCAGATAATTAGGCAGTAATATCAGATCTTTACGTAAAAAAATTCATGGCAGCAATATTGAAATAAATACTACTAAACTTAATGTCAAAACTAATTAAAATGAGAAAACAACAATATCAGGCATTTGAAATAATTAATGAATTATGAGGATGGAATTTCGCATCATGGTAAACATTAATAAGTTTCCTTATATTCTAATAATATTTTTAATAATAATAATAATAGTATTATAATGTAGTATAATAATAACATAATACAATAATAGTTTAATCATAATTTATTTAATTTATTTGATAATTATTCAAAAATATTTAATTTCAAATTTATTGTTTGTTTATCTACAAGCAAATTAGAATACCATGAATGATAAGATAAGCCCACAGTTTGTCAGTGTTAGTGTCTCAATATTATCACTTTACTTTAATAGGTGGACGACTTTAATAAAGCGCAACATAAAACGAAAACTTAAGCCTTTACATCTTTAAACCAATCAAAATCCCGCTACCTCACATACCTAAAAACAACTTAAACGAACACTCCCTATAACAGCACAACTTTCCCTGCGAATTACCCATTCCCTCCTCTCTCATCGCCGTTAATTAATTCGTGATATAAAACAATACTGGTTCGATCAAGTCGCCGAGCTTTGACAGATTTTCCAGTACAACGAGAGAGCGGAACGCGATAAACTTTGATATGAATATATTCGACTTGCTCTATACGTATTACGTTGCTTTTAATTAGCAGTCGGAATTCCCCCGTTCCCGTTTGATAACGTAATTGTGTGCCAACCCTCTCTCTCCCACACACACACTTGCACAAGTCGAATGTAATATGTCGGGGGTTTGTAATATAAACTGTTACTACCCGGACAGTTAGTGTTAACGGGAACAAGCCGGAAATAACGCGAATGTGTATGTAAGTGTGAGTAACATGGTAACTTAACTTAACGCTTGTTATATTTTACTTACAAACTTTACTGAATCTAAAGAATTATTTATATTACATAATGACATCTTTCTGTATTAAATCGTAACCTGCATTACCTACTAAATGTGTCTAATTATAAAAAATCGACTGAAATTAAAACTTAATCCTTTTTCAAACTTCATTCAATGCCATATGTTTAAACTCTTCCCCCTTTAATTAGTTACCTACACTTATAACCTTATGTAAATGTTATATTAGCTTAATTGGTGATAGGGACTGATTAAATATCACAAAATTAAATCTGGAAAGTTTGGACTTGTGAACTTTAAAATTTACCACGTGTAACTAGAACGATTAATGCTACGTTTATGGCCTTGTAATCAAGTGCTGCTTATTTAATAAATATTGTTAGATGAAATCTGGATAGTTCAAATTAATGTAATAAACTAGATGCTTGTTAGTACTACTATGCTAGCTTAGTTTATTCACAAACTTAATTAGATACTCTAAAATTTTATTTTACGGCGTTAAATTTGTATATTAGATATCTAACAATTTATAACTAAATGGTAGGATATTAGTATTGGTTTTTTCCCAATGCTGAATTTAGCATAATATAAACGAATCCTGCTGATAAGAATTACTCAATTAGTTCACACCATTTGTAAATAATTCGTCAGCTGAGTTGGTTGCGAGGCACATTTTACTATTGGAAAGTTTAGTATAAACAGTTCAAATTAAAGACTTAAAATAAATGCAGCATACTATTCCATTGCGAGTTTAATTAGATTGGGGCCTAAATTTAATATGGGAAAATTGCATCATGCAAACTTCTAAATGCAATTAATTGGCATTATGGTTATATAAAATCCTTCTTGAAGCTACATTCAAAGTACCATAGTGAAAACAGTACAAGTTTAATTTAAACAATTCAAATTGGAAACATAAAACAGGTGCTTTACATTATTACAGCGTAAGCTCATTTGATTTTAAAGATTAATATAACATTGCAAACTAGTGTATTCCTGCCTTTCTTGTATATCGAACAATTTTTTAATTATCTATATCTAGAAGAAAATGGTTCGCCTAACTCTATATTTAGTCTCGTGAACAAATCCTGCTTATTTAAATTATTTAATTAGTTCAGGCCAAAGTAATACCTTCCCTACTTAAACTCACTTTGATATTAAATATTACTAAAATTTATCTTGATAGTTGAAACCGGTAACGTGTACCATATACTTGACAGTATTATTTTGCGAAATCAATAGATTCTTAAGCATAATTCAATACTGCAAATTAGTTCGTTTAACTTAAAAGAAATATAATGGACTAACTACTTAAGCAGTGCAGTATTTGTACTATATTCTTCCCAAAGTTCCATTCGTCCTATACACAAGTCCTAGTTCTTTGAATTGTTAATTAGTTCAGGATATTTGCAATTAATACTCATTTAATTCATAATCACATAATTTATTAGCTGCATTGGCTGCGAGACTGAACTAATTGTTACAAAATTTATTTTAAACAGTTCATATTGAAAACTCGAAATAAATTCATTAAATTATTGCTGTGCAAGTTCAGTTGATACTGAGGCTTAATTTAATAATGCAACATTGCTTTTTGCTAAGTTCTAAGTGAAATAAAAGAGCATGATATTATAATATTCCTCCGAAAGCTGCATTTGATGTCCTGTAATAAAAAAAACTGGCCCATTGGAGCAAGTTAATTAGATAAATCCCTATGTAGCTTTCAATTAATTTAATTGTCTGTGAAGCTTAATTATGTATTTCCAAATTATATTTAAACAGTTATAATTACAACTTATAACACGATCGATATAATTGGTTTCAAATTTCAATAGATTCTGAAGCTTAATTTAATACTGTACTATTTTAACATAATTCGTTTAATTTGAAAATAAGAATAGTTTACTTCCTGGTTAGCTGCGTATTAACTTTTCAATTTTTCATGGAGCTACATTACGGCTGACATAATTAAAACATGACTATTTGAATTAGTTAATTTACAGTAATTTGAAATATACTGGGATTATTCTCTGAACTAGCGTTAAGGCTCAAACAACCATAACAAAATTGAAAAGCTTTAGTTGGAAACTTGAGAAATTCAAGAAGTAACCAAAATATAATTAGAATTGTATTAGTATTCCTTCTTTCTGTAGGTTTATTGATCGTTATATAATTAAATCCCGCTTGTTTCACTTAGTTACTTCACTCCGATGCCACGTTTAATAGTTGGATAACTGACCGTGTTATAATGCATAATTGAATACTACATTATGTAATACATTTAGATCTGAATAAATGTTGTTATTAAATATCATGGAATATAAAACGATAATTAAAGGCTTATTACAAAATGAAATCTTTACGCTTAAATTTAGTTACTTGAACCAAGTTCAAGGTAGTAATGCTATGTAGTCTTAGTTGTTTCTGAACCTTAATTTAATACTGCAGAACTATAGCATGCATTATCTACAAATTGTATCCAAATAACATAACACAAAATAGGCTGATGTTAGTACTAAATTCTTTCTGAAAATTTGTAAAATTTGATATTGCAGAAACACACCCTGAGACATAAGAATTGTAATTTAATTGTAATGCATGCAATGGTTTATTTTAATGTTATGTTATGAAATATTGCAAACATATATTACAAATTTCATCCTTTTATTTCAGAAGGTTGGCATGGGACAATCACTTTCAATTGTTTCTTCCAAATTTTAATTTTATTTACAACAATTAATTTAACACTTTATATTTATTATCGGCAAACTTGAATGATTTAGTTCAACACCTCAAATAATTGTACGTTTATTATGTAGCTTAATTTAAAATTGCATGATCAAATATCACAAAATAGTAATTGTCCTAGTTCAAATTCGTAATATTCCAAACGCCTGACTTTATTCTACATTAAAATGAAATGTTTGTGAGAAATGAATATTAAATACAGGTACCTTTATTTCCTTCAGCTTAGGTCTATGTAAAATAATAGGTTATTGTCATACTGCACTGCAGCATACTCTAATATCAATATAATTAAAATTACAAAAAAAATCCTATGGGCTTAAATTGATGGCTTATACTATAATATAGTGTAACGTTTTTATTTTAGAAATAACTACACTTCACTAATTAAATATTTAAATAATTTATTTAACACTATTGACTAACACTTGTTAGCTAATTTTATTTCACAGCTATTTTCCGAGCACGGCCGCTCAGGTCAATGGTATTGGGCGCGTTCGCTACTTTAGCATGCTGCTTCACGAATATTCTCGTCGCTGTCGAAGGATACAGAACTTTCGTCGAACCGTCTGGAATGCCAAGAACAGAAATAGATTCGTCGGACGGACTGCTCCCGACTTATGTTTATTTTGTGGCGAGACTTTCTTATACAATATCAAATACTAGAAACTCCTGCCATAAGCTTCCACCAAATTTAAATAGTGCATTGAAATATTTCGCCATTAAATATTATATATTTCCATACAGCTAACTAAATCAGTAACCTCATTCAAAAAACATGTTTTATTGCTTTCCAATCTCAAACCATTAACGCCAAAGGGCACCATATGGTACCAACAAACATAACTTTATAAAGTGGGGGGTTTTGCGGTATCTTCGCTCTTCGCTCGTTTTCGTAGGTCCGTCTATTTACATTTTGTTAGTATGTTTCCACGAACCATTTGGTTCGGCTTGTGCGGCACTTTACCGTTTGTTTACTTTTTATACAGAATGAAGAAAAAAGTGTTCTTACGAATTCTCTGAAAACATCGACGTCAACTTCGTGTAAGTACAGTAACTATTAAACATTTTATTTTATACTACATGTGGTAAGTGTTTTGTCCTGTTATTATATGTAACAGAATATTTCAATTCGAGAATTACTCAATTTATTGTTTGGTTATTTATAATATTGATGTTCCCATACGGGCCCGTTAGGCAGCGCTACTGAAAAATTTTTATCAGTAAATTTTGTTTCAGTGGAATTAGACTTCACTAAGCGCTGGATATTGCTTATGGTAACGAAGATGTTGACGGTGTATATATTGAGCCCCCAGAGAGCAATGAGCTCACCGATGAAGATTCGGCAGATGAGGATGAAGGCGGATTAGCTGACAACCTAACGGGAAGGCAACTTTCTGCCAGGGCAGAAGTTATTTGCTCGAACAACGTAAGAATAGGAGCTGATTACAACGATGTTGAGGAGCCAGAAGAGGTGCCAATTGATATGGAGCCAAGGGCTACTAAAAGCACATCATCTTTAGTTTTGGCTACAAAACCGCTCACTACTGATATGGTAAGTGGAGATTTGCAAAACGCAAACCGTAAATTTCCGATAGAAAATTATTCCAAATATCGCACAATGGGGTGTGTAGAATTATTTGAATTGTTTTTCTCAGATGAGGTAGTACTAAATATAATTGATGAATCTAAAAAAAAATATGCATTGCAAAAGAACTGTCCTGAGCTACAAATAACCACTGAGGAACTAAGAATATTTTTAAGAATTCTTATTTTGACTGGTATAAATATTGTACCCTCAAGAAGGCATTATTGGGAGAATTCTGACGACCTGAAAAATACAATGATAACATGACGGATTTTTACGAGTTTGTAAATTTATTCACTTTGCCGACAATGATACCCTTGATCGCGAAGATAAGATACAGGGTCCGGCAGCGAAACGAAAATATTTAAAAAAACTCTCAAAGTCTTAATTATTAATACTTATCAAACTTTTTTACACTAATGTAATCTAAATTAGTGCAAATTATTGAGGATATATGATAATGTTAATTTTTTGAAAACCATATCTGTAAGATGGCGTCCTTCGTTTTGAACACATTCTTGAAGCCTTTTGCTGAAGGATCTCATGACGCTGCGTAGCATATCCAATGGAACATTTTTCATCTCCTGTTGGATTTGCTCCTTCAGTTCGCACCTAGTTCTGGGTGTGTTGATTTAAAAACCTTTAGCTTTAAGTAACCCCACAGAAAAAAGTCAGGAGCCGTCAAGTCTGGTGAACAGGCAAGCCAATGAATATCGCCATTCTTACTAATTAAGCGACCAGGAAACGTCAATCTCAGCAAGTCCATCGAAATGCTAGCAATGTGGCTAGTAATTGAACTCCCGACGGAAAACACTTTGAGCACCAACAGCACTCAGCATTTTTGTAAAATGCCTTTACGGCGAAAGCACGCTGCTCATTCGTCAAACGCAACATGGCGACTGAAAATACCGGCTGTCTGGACTCTCAAGGTCGAGTCCCCCACTCCTCTCCAGCCTTCTGGCGACTGTCACACGATATCGTGATCTTCCCGTTTCACTGCCGGACCCTGTATATAAATTACGGCCACTAACTGATCATCTAAAGAAAAGATTTATTGGGCATTTTGTTCCAGAACAAAAATTATCATACGACGAGTCTATGATTCGTTACTATGGTCGCCACGGATGTAAACAATTTATCCGTGGAAAACCTATAAGGTTTGGATACAAAGTTTGGTGTCTGAATGCTTCAAGTGAGTACCTCATAAATTTTGAGATTTATCAAGGGAAAAATCCTATATCAAACCCGAATTATAAATCACTAGTTGGTAAACCTGCCGCTCCTTTGTTGCAAATGATTGAAGACTTGGGCGATAAAAGATTATTGCGATATAGTTCTTTTTGACAATTTGTTCACTAATTCAAATTTGTTATGTACACTAAAAGAAAATGGATATGGGGCGAGAGGCACGATACACGAAAATAGACTACCGTGGGGCATCCCGCTGACCCAGAGAAAACAATTGGAAAAACAAATTACAGGGGATTTTCACATATTTTGGAAAAAAAACAGTGGCATTATTTATGTAAGATGGATGGATAACAGAGTTGTTACTCTGGCAAGTTCAATATATGGAGTGACACCAATCAAATCAGTTGATAGATATAGTAGAACTGATAAGAAGATCATTTCCACTCCCAGGCCGGATTTGATTATGCAATACAATAAAAATATGGACCGAACTGATCAAATGGATAACAACATTTCATGGTAGGATATATTTCACAAACTGTAATCGTACTGATACTTTGTAACTATTTTCGATATCAGCAATCGAATTGGAATTCGTGCAAAAAAATGGTACTGGCCGATTTTTACATACCTAATAGATGCAGCAATTCAAAATGCCTGGATATTATATAGAAAAAGTGGAAGGAAAATCCATTAAAGTGATTTCAGGAGAAATTTATTACAGCTAAAATAAAAAGAATTTATTGAGAAATCAAGTTTTGATGATTATAATTTTATATCTAGACATATCTCACGACATATAAAGTACCAGCCAAAGCTACACGACGAACACCTCGTGCTGCAGGTAGTGATTTTCGTGTTAGTAACGAGATAAGGTATGATGCCAAGCATCATTATGTAACTACTGTTCCTGAAGGCAAAAGAAGAAGATGTGGTGGTGAAAATTGTACCTGCCGAGGCAGGACAATGTGTTGTAAATGCAAAGTCGGCCTATGCATTGACTGCTTTCAAAAGTTTCATACACAGTAGTGTTATTCAATCTCGAATTTAAGGTTTTCTCAAGAATTATTGTTATTTTTTACTATTCCCAAGATTCTCATGTTTTGTAGGTTACGCCTAACGATCCCATATGGGAACACCTTATTTTTCAATATTTTAGGGAAGAAATGGGTAACAGTTGATGAAACATGTAAAATATAAACGCATACTACTTAGAATAAAGGTTTGCATTTTTCCTCATTTTTTTCTCGACGTTAATGGGTGAATTTTGATTTGCTTCCTTTCATTCCATTATAGAAAAATTTAACCCTGCCACCTCTAATGTGCATCTGGAATTTGATTCCTCGTGCCATCGTTAAGTTCGCCCTAAATCTCAATTTAATATTTTCTAAATTAAATCCGGGCAGTTAGGGTTTTTAATTTAATTTTAACGCCCGATATTATTGCTTCGTTAACTCGGCCGATTTTTTTTTACGGCGCGAGGGATGAAACAATGCCTCGGTCGAATTTTACAACCGCTTAACCCCCTCCCCCACCGGATTGATTAATCCACGGGTCAGCGGGACTGCAGGGGTAGGGGGAAATATAGGGAGAAAGAGAGAGAGGGATATAGATAGAAGTTTACGTCACTTAACAGCTTATAAATTAGATTTCGGGTTGACCATAGGAGGGGGCGAAAGGAGTCGGGGAGGGTGTATGTGCGGAGTTTAATTAAAGCCCTCATTTAATAACTTCTCGAGCACCTATTGGGAGAAAGAGGGGGGCCGCTCCCGAGATAAATTGGAGACCGTAAAAGTTCGACGATATTGTGTATAACGCCGGGAGGAAGATACGGCTGTAATTATTTTTGTCCACGACTGTGTAATAATGCGTTCATTACGTGACAGTCACGTAATGGAACGGAAAAAGAGCTCATTATTTAATCGAGTTGTGTCGCCGCTTTGCTTTCGACTCGTGCCGACAATCTTTACTGGATTGGATATGATCATGATTATTTGCTGCCATGGGATTCTGCGGAAAGTCTGGGACTTGTGGCATTTTATTGGGCGGTGTTAGCACAGTTCTGGAATGATTCTGAAGAGACGTAACAGCGACGATCGTGAAATGACCTGCAATGACTCAGGTCTGTTCCAGAAATTTGACACACGAAGTGTCTTCCTGTTGTATGATAGTATGCTGTCGCTAAGAAGACTGGAGCGCGGTCAATGCAGCAGGTCTGATCTTTCCATGAGAACGGTGTGGTGATTACTTGGAAGATGTTCCAGGACGGCCCTATTTGTGTGATGGGAATCTTTTCATGAATTAGGATATTTCCGCTAACGAAGGTACAGTAAATTAGAGGTTGTTGCGTTCCATTTCCTGGGCCCGCGTTGGAAGACGTAGTCCGGTCCTGCCTGTTGTTTGTTCTCAGTTTACGCTGGGCGAAGTAATCTCCATTCGGCTTGAAGGATGTATTTGGGGCGGTGTCGCGATGTCTGGCCACGGATTGCAGCTAGCATTGTTAACTTAGAATCTTGAAATTTTGTTATAATGGGGCACAATCTATTGACTATCGTTGGTAAAAATCTGAAAGTGTTCCTTTCGTAGAACCACAATAAATAAATTTTTGGTGAGGTTTCTATAATTTGAGGAGACAAATTTCAGACAAGTCAAGACAATATCAAACCAAGTCTCGATATCTTGTACTAGAATTGGCATCAGTATTGATGAAAGCACAATAGAAATCTACTTCACGAGAAATTAGAGGGTATTATATGTACCACAGTACAAATCATGGGTGGTAATGCACACAAATATGTAGTTTTTTTTGTAAATGTGATCAAAATATTGCTTAACAGTATTAAGTATGCAACTTGAAAATGATTGGATCATCGTCATTAAGAATTATTTTAAATGATTATTGCTAGCATTAATAGTAATATCAAATTTAGGCCCTATCTCGTTATTATTTGAATCTACATAAAGAATTTCAATCCAGATGCATTTAACAGTTTTAGATAGAATATAGTATTCAACTCGCCTAAAATGCATATTACTCATTCAGATTATTACGTCCCTCGCCTTCGGCTAGTGACGCAATTTAATTTTTGTCGGTAATAATCGCTACTATACACTAACTGAATAATATGTCATAATGAATAACTGTTTAAATATACGTTCATTACTAATGTTAAACAAAAACCGGATATATTGTTCAATATACCTGAAACAACCCATTTACAGTTTCGCAGGCAATGTTTGTAAAACAAATCACGTGTTTAAGGAAAAAACAGCATTATTCACTGGATGATGATGTCTAATAACATGTCCATTATTCCACATTATTGAACTGATTTATCGTAAAGTCGTCTTCGCTCGAACTTCATGGTAAACGACCACCATTCTTCTGATATTATTATTCTTAGGTAATCTTGTTAAGTGAAACAGTTTAATAAAACCTTCATTAAGTATCCCGCTAAATTATTATTACCACATGGATTCTAACTTTGAAACTAACCGTGCACGACGTTGGCTATTATTCGCTTGTAGAAAAAGCGATGGTAATGATAATTATCTACGATATTAAATAATGCGTTCATTACATAACGATTAATAATAAGTTCATTACACAAACGCCTCTTTTCGATTAGATACTCACCCTGTGTTTGTGCAGCAAGTCTATAGATCATGAGTAACGACCAATATTACTCCCTCGGTGATAATGCGGCAATAAATAATTTGACCTACGACTATTAATCAAGACGTCTAATACATTAAATAATGAGTTCACAATTTCTTTGGAAATAGTTTCACTGTTATCGATTTTTACCTTCAAGGATAATGGACATCATTATTCACTCGTGTTGATCCCGCAGCAACCTAACCCAATAGTGGGAAATAACATGTACTTTTAAGAATGAGTTTAATATTAAATCGACATCTTAGACAAATTATATATATATATATATATATATATATATATATATATATATATATATATATATATATATATATGTATAACATATATTGACTATCACCTCTACTGCAAATCTCAGATTAATGGGTAACGGCTATCATTATTCTCTCATCGAGGAGTTGGAGGTAATTATTACTTTTCTTTAAACTGTTTAATGATATGTTCGTTACGTACAATTATTAATGAAATCTATTATATATCTGGGTTTTGTCAAAGCAACTACAAATTCATTTATTTGCTATATATGGTAACATAACCTCACAGTTATAAATGAGATGTATTTTACGGTATACGGATTATAACGGTTAGTAATAAGTCTGATATTTAATCAAACTTTCATATCGATTAAGGAAACAATTATTAATCCTAGTAATACGTAATACGTAATAGTAGAATACGCCTGAAGATGACCTCAAAGTAGGTCGAAACCGGTTGCGTTTTGTATAATAAAGTGTTGGCAAAACATAGTAGTCTTCCTTCCTTTGACTTATCATGGCCAAATTTGAGTCCTTGGACACCCTCCTTTTATCCTAGTAATAATCTCAGCTTCGTGAGTAAAAAGAGTCATTATTCGCTCGTTACAATGCAGCGATAATTGTATTTGTTCATGAATGTTTAATTATTATTGATAACATAACATTTAATAATTGGTATATTATACCATCGATCTATCCCTGAACGATTGCAGACGTATCTTCGGTTCTTGATGCAACACTGAACTTCCTGATTATCGACCGTCATTATTCGAGGATTTACCGGTAACTAATTGTACCTATACTGTTCTAATTTACGTTCGCTAAGCAACATTAAATGAGGAATCCTTTATATATCCAATCGATATTAGATCAATTAAATGTTTGCTTTGGCTTCGTGCCGTGTATCTTAAGTCCGTGGGTAATTTTCATCATTATCCTCTTGCTGAAACTTTGGGGTATTGATTATAGGTAGGTTTGATTAATAAGAATTCAGTACGCAATATTTAATAAAATCTGTTAGTAAATTAAACTGTCTTAGCAATTCACTAATTACTTTTAACAGGTGGGTTATAACGATTATTATTGGTTGATTAGGGATGCCGCGAAAATTGTTTAAAATGTCAATTGTTTAGTAACAAATCTAATGCGCTACGTTAAATAAAAATTATATTATACAATAGACCTATTTAAAACCGGAAACAGATCTTTCTTATGGTGGCCTTGCGCGAGTAAATAGCATTATTATTCAGCCGGTATAACCCTAAAGTATCAAAAGCACACTATTTAATAATATCTTAATTACGTAATGTTGAAGAGTTAGTCTGTTATTCAACTGAGTGTTCTTGAAGCGATGACATACTCGTTTTTGACTCGTATCAAAATTGAAAACTCTCTGAGTTAAAAACCATCATTATTCGCTGGCAAACGATGAGGCAATAATTACCTTATTCGATTCTACTCGTTCAATAACATGTGCATAGCTTACAAATAATTAATCTGTATTAAACTAGGTCTGTTTTGAACCAAAGACTGATTCTTGGGGCTATAGGTTCGTGCTGAAAATGAAACATCATTGAGTAACTAGCATGACTATTCACTTGCCTTTACCCGTGATAATTAAATGTTAAATGAACTTGTTTAATTGTCCATTCGGCAAGAAACATATATAGTAATAAACCAATTCTTCAATTGATGTGTTGTTACATATATTTTTCAAGATACTATTTCTTGTATAAAATTTATTTTATCCCAGAAATACTTATTTTAAACAAAATACCCAGCATTTTTCCAAAGAGACGTGCTATTTCTATGTACACCGATTAGGATATAATCTAAATTTATTTGGGACTGAAATTAAAAACACTGTAGTAATGTAACTAATGCGAAATAGTGATATCTGTATGTTGTATATTATCCGCTCGCTGAGTACCTACATGACGGTAATTATTTTAAAGTTTTCGTGATATGCTGAAAAGTTTTGACTAACAAATTCAGTGTGATAATAGGAATATTTACAATTTTAGAATTCAGAAAAGTGATAAGAATAAAGTGTATTATAGTTTATGCAGCTTTTGGAATCAATTAAAAACTTACCTTAAGTGGAGGAAACTAAAAGGAATATTTTAAATTTTCTCATTGCTGAAAATTTTCAATCGAGCATTAAAGAAAAGAAGAGACTAATCAATGAAAATTTATGATATTTAGGACAATTAATTCGATATATTTTAATGCATTTGAATTTTTTGAAGAAGTTTAGATAGATGTTTAGGTACATGGAGATTCTGATAAGTTTAGGAAATATCAAGACTTGCGTCATTTTTCAATTAATGGCAATGTGTAATGGTATTGCAATGGCATTACAAGTTTATAATATTTCATTATAAATGTTCGACAGAAATATACATATTTAATGGTAATAATAATCAAAATGGTTTTTGAGACAGTTTAAAAATACTGTAAGACAAACTGTAAATTGTGAACGAAAAATGAACGAAGTGTCAAATGATCTCCTTAGAGAATGTACTGTATGTAGATATCTCTCGTAGCTCGTGGGTGGCTGCGGAGATGAATCTTGTCTCCAGGTTGTAAGGCTGGAGACTGTAGTTGTAGTTGGAGATCAGGGCGTGACGTGATCTCTTGTTCTTGAAGTTATAGTTGTGTGGAGAGAGGGCGTATCGTGCTCTCCGGTGTGGACCTGAGGGCGTAACGTGCAGGTCCGGGGTTGAAGTTCTCGAAGTCTGGAGAGAGGACGTATCGTGCTCTCCGGTGTGGACCTGAGGGCGTAACGTGCAGGTCCGGGATGAAGTTCTAGTAGTTTGGAGAGAGGGCGTAACGTGCTCTCCGGGGTTGAGGTTCTTCTTGAAGTTAGGGGTTGTCGGTTTGGGTGGCGTGAAGCAAGATCACAACACACTGTCGTTTTGAGCATACATCTTATACTGGTTTATTGTCCCAAATTTCAGAGCTTTTATACATCTTGTTTTACATTGGTTAAATGAGATATTATTTGCTTTGTTACCTTGCACTAGACTGACCTTCTCGAGAATCGTTTTGTCATCAAGTTACCTAGACGTCGTGTTATGCTTAGTCAGCTGAGCATGGAGAATTGAACTTGGCCGGTTCACGTTTAATCGTAATTGTTTTCCTCTAGTAACGTGAAATGGTCGCTAGTGTTATTGATTCGTGTTCGAACGTTAAAACAATCCAATAATATTTTACACAACTATCAATGATTAAATTATGTAAAAAGTTCCCTAAATTCGGTTACAATAAATTACGATTTCTTCACCTAAAATTCCCTTAAAGAATGTTGACGTAAGCGCCAACACCCTTCAACCAAAGTGTAGCTGAAATGGTAATAAACTTTAATATATGTGTTGCAATTGAACAGCAACATAAATATTACAGCTTGAAGACACTTAAAAAACGAACAACGACATAAGTAAATTATCGGGAATATCTTCGTACACGATTTTAACAAGAATCTTATAAAACTTTATTGCACATATTTGACAGTATAATAAACGTATATAGGTTCATAAGATTTTGAAGAATAAAGAATAGATTTTGACAAAACTATCAAAACCAAAATTTGACAGTTGTAAAATGACGTTTAGAGAATATTTAATAAAAAATGGAAATAAAGGTACATAATTAATGATATACATTCGAGAGCAAATAAATATTTAAAGATTCAAAACATTCTTGAAGTAAATTTTGAAAAACCATTCCAAAGCCGAAAACCGACTAGCAAAATACCGCTTTATCCCGGCCGATTTCAATATAATTTCCTTGTAGGAAGCTGTTGCTATAGTACAAAATTCAAACTAAGAATTTAAATACTATACTAAAAATCACAAGTTTTAAAAACTATTTTTGATGCATCCTATTTCTATACACACGGATCAAAATATAATGGATAATTATTTGGGACTGAAATTAAAAAGCCACTGACACATCTAACCAATGCTAAAATGTGAACTCAATATTTTTAAGGATTGACAACGAAAAAACGAACAGATGGTATTTAGAACGGTGCTGAATGTCTCGGCCCGTAATTTGGACACATGAAGTAACATAAATAAACTTTTTTTAATATTTCCAGGATTGAGGAGATTTACCTGTTAAAGTGTTTTGGAACGATTACAGACTTGCCTATGATTCCAGTTGAAAATCTCAGCTGGTCATGTAACGACTCTCATTAACCCCATGCTGAGGACACGGCGGTAATTATTTTGTAATGTACTGTTGAATAATATTTTCATTACATAGCGCTGAATATATAACTTATTATTTAACTGACATATATATCGTGGCGATTACACAATTACATTCGACTCTAATCCAAAATAATAATGCTGAGGTTTATAAGGTGAAATTAAATAAATAGTAGATCAAAACAATACACCTGTCCGACTCCAGTGGTACAAACCTTTAAATCCATGGATAACAACCCTAAATTTTACGGTTGCTGCATGTTGAAAATTTTAGCTCTGTGGATAATCAAACTCATTATTCGTTTGTCGAGGATGTGACGATGATATACAAACACTGTTTAGTTATACGCTCATTACACAATATTTAGTAATAAATTCATTATGTCAAAGCTATATAGTTTTAATATATAATACAAACAATGTTTAATAACAAAGCCATCAAGTAATATGAAGTATTAAACCCACTTAGCAATTTAATCATCTCAGATCAAGAGCAGATTTGCCGTAGGTAATCCCGTGGGCAACGAGTATCATTATTAATTTAGCGTCTACGCGTTATATATTTCGATAATCTCTTCATTTTGCAACGTTTAGTACAGAGTTCATTACTGAATACATGTTGTTTTCGAGCGAGTATTAACGATGTTTTTTACTTGGTTATCGTTGATGCTGCGGTATTCATTTTTATATACACCCTTTAATAATACCTTCATAACATCACATTTGTAATAATGACACTGTTATGTACTTGATTTTGTTTTGTAATAAAGCGTTTCCACCTAATACATATTTAATATTGAGCGCACTGTTGAACTAATCCGTTTCGGAGCCACTTACCGACTGCTTCGACCTGTGTTGAAAATCTCAGATCTGTGGGTAACGACCGTCATTACTCGTCCGTCGAGGAAACGTGCGTAATTATTTTTATCTCTATTGTTTAATAATACCTCCATTACATAACACTTAATAGGGACTCTATTATCCAATTGTTCTGTCCGGGGACGATTAGAGACTCGCCGTCGGCCGGAGTCGTTAATCCTGACTTCGTGGGTTATAAACGTCATTATGCGTCGTTGAGTATAGATTGCGGATGGTTGCACTTTTCGTTGCACGATTGCCATTCACGCTAACGATATTTTCAACGACGAATGGCTCCCCTTAGTTTTTGAATAGTTCATTAGTCAAGCTACCTTTTTGTTTTCCTCCTTTCTATTTTTCATCGGGGACGTAACGCGACACGAGCTCGTGTTACGGCGCATTAATTACGGAGTAAACCACGCTTGCTTCTCGCCTTAATTATTTCTTTATTAGAAGGTTTCGAGTGGATGATTCTACGGGGACAAAGTACGCTTTTTCGTTGCGTCGAACATATTTGTAAAGTATCAGAGTTTAATGCAACTTTCGGATATTTCTTTTTGGAATGTTTCATTGAGTTTCATGAAATTTTTTCTCAACGACTTTACCGAAATAAAGAGATTTCCCCATTTGTTAAAATATGTTTGAAAAATATTTGCAGCTAGCCTGAAGAGGGATGGGAAAATAGCGTCCACGAAAATCCCTAAATTTCGAATTTTAACTTTTTTACATTTACAGTGCTTTTTACATTTGAAGTACTCGTGCGATGTTCCCAGAGAATTATATAAAATACCGAACGTTCCGAGTTGGAGTGGATATCCTTTCAAATGTTTTTCCGCTGGGCGAACGTTGAAATTGTAGTGCTATCCAGTGTCACTACATAAAAAATAAAATACATGAATGAGAGAATATCGCTATTCAATATGATCGGTTTGTGAAGTTGCATAACTCCAAAAACGATTTTATTGAATGTAATTTGGACTTACAAAATGCCTCGTATGTTAGTAATAGTGGTGAGTGCCACCATTGAGATCCTTTGATATCCAATGAACAAAAATGGGTTTAAACTGTTTTGAACTTTGAGACATTAACATGAATGTATCAAAATACTTTTATTTAACTAATTTCGAAAGGTGTATGTATAAAGCTTAACGAAAATAAAGTAGGTATTTTTGGTTTCTAAAGTCGTACTAAATTGATCCTCTCTGTCCACCCTCTCAGGAATAAAATTTTTTGTTAACACTCTTGGTAACTAATCTACAACCATACTAATTTCCAGTTATTAAGCTCTACTTACAACAAATACTCCCTAAATTTCAATTCTACCACCCCTCTCTCTTTTTCATAAACGAAATTCAGGGTTTTTAGAATTTTGTTCTGGCCCCTTGGACACCAAAGCGTCAAACTGCAAAACCCAAATTTTTTTATACCTTAGGGTGTATTAAAATTAAAAAACCTAAAATAGATTTCTCCCGTATTCTTCACCCATCTTGAAACCTAAGTTTTGAACGTACTATATACTTGATTTTCTAAATAATCGGCTATTTTTCAATGAATTACATCCCCTTTTATACCGGCTCGGGAGGAGAAATTAGGGTTTTCAATTATTGTTCATAAATTTTAATTAACAAATTAAATAAATTATATTGTTTAGTATCCATCTACTCGAGAAATATTTCAGAAAAAAAGTGACAAAAATAAATTTCATCCCTAATCTTCCCCCTACCCCTTGTAGATGGAAATTTGAAGTTATAGTATGTTACTGACATTCGACTTACGAAGATATCTGTAAGTTTTGAGATTTCTCGATTTAAAAAAATTTCAAATTATGTTTTGAAGGAGCTTTTAATTCTAATAAGCCTTAAGCTTACTGAAGTAGATAGAGATTTTGGAAACTCCTTATCATTGAGACACTATGATGGGCTGAAATATTCCCCGAATTGTGTTCAGATATTCACATAGATGTTTTGAAATTTTTTAAATTCTGTGATTTGTGAAGTTCAGGCCACATTTGAATTTAAAGAGATATTTACTTAACCAGCATATTTTGCACAATATCTGAACGTTTAAAGTTATTTACGTATTATTTTCTCACAGAAACTGCATATCATTCACAAAGCACAGAAAAATGTGTCTTCCTTTGAACTTACTTCGGTTATTTGGTGTATATTTTATATGTTTATATTATGGTATATCCAGGCTATTGAGTGAAGTAGCTGAAAAACCGTTAAATCGTTAGACAAGTTGCAGTTTCCATTCCGTCTTGCAAGTTAAACTACGCAATTTCTATTTTCTCAAATGATGCGCTCATAGTAGGGGCGAGAATCGGGTCGATTTTTGCGTTAGAATTATTAACATTTCTATTTCAGTACTGCAACGTTAAGTTTACCAACGTTACCAAAAATTTAGACGGTCTTAATAATGGGGCCCGACTAGCTCAACTCGTCGGTGTGTGGTCGTGGATGAATTACCATACGACCAGATACTCGATGGTAAAGGGGCACCAACAACTACAAACAAAGCCCGGCCCTGACTGATATCTCGAGCACCCTCTAGTTGTTGAGGGGAGTCGATCAATATCTCACAGCTATCAAACGTCTCACTTACCTTGACAAAGGCATAAACGAATCCGAGAGAGAAGTTGACGTTAGATTCGTTGAATAAAACTCAAGCAACTCTAATAAATGAATTTAATAGCCGGTACCCAACTGTCAGATATGCAACCAACTTATCATACAATCTATTTCCCTAACCTGACTTTTAAAATAACTGCCAACCTGTGCGGGTGCTTGGCGACGCCCCCAATGGTCTACAGTAGAGGATCGGTCGGCTTTATCGGGGACGACAAAAGCGTCAACGGAGTCTTCTGCCTACCTCGGTCGAACGGCTACCTCCTGCCGGGATCGGATGATGGCTCGGACCCCCCTAGACTGTCGTGTCTGGAGACTGGAGTCTGGACTCCTGGAAGGGTGCTGAGGACACCGCAGACGACACCACGGAGGCTGACCTTTTCCGGAACGGAGGCTGGATCGGGTGATGGCTCGAATCCCACCCTCCCCGACGGCTGATACTTGGAGGTTCGGCCTCTCGGACACCCGGCTGGAACGGCTGCGACTTCTCTGGGCCCCCTTTGGTCGTACGGCGGAGTCTTCGCGTCGGGAAGAGGAGGCAGCGGAGCTCTCTTGACAATGGAACGGTCGAAACGGAGAGACTCCACTTAGCTGTCGCCCGTCAGCCCACGAAACACTGTGTTCGTGACCGATCGTAATGGGTTCCGAAGTCTGAGCACTCACTAAACTCAACTAGACTTAACTGGGAGACCGGGACTGGCTAATGCTCACTCGAACTAACGATAATACTCTCCGTAACACTCGGAATAACACTCAGAATAATAACAATAATCGCGATAATACTGATATTCCTACTAATACTCGGAATCGGAAATCACCCAAAAGAGAGGGATTCAGGGGAACCTGTGTCCACTTTTATACTATCCGTTCCTTCTATAAAAACCAATCGAACATTCGAGAAGGTATTACTGTAAACTTAACGAATATTCGTTACCAATACAAATAAATGTTCCTAGCTATCAACCAATCCGGATCACGTGTGAGATAGAGAGATATATTTGTATGAGCGAACTAAAACTACTTGTATGAATGGTTGCATACCCTTAACTTCTAGGAATAGATATAAATTAATCAAATTATCACTATTTCCTTTGGTACTGTTCCTATGTTACTGTTACTATGGTACTGTTACTGGACTCACTATGTAAAGAATAGGAGAATGTTCTCGGGGAGCTAGATGAATTATGAAGTGTTCTTGACAAACCCCAATACAAAAATAATCTTGATCAAACTGCCGATGTTTAGGACTCACTATGTATTCCTAAAAGTCGCCCATACTTCCCACTAGACTTTGAGCCAAATTTTCCTAATGAATCTAACCTCTCGTTCAAAAATGTGCTCACAGAGGAAGGGAGATCAACCTAAGGGCTCAACCCTTACTTATGGACTACGTGATAATCTATCATATACCCTGTGAAGACATCCTGGGTACATCAGTTCTATTATCGACAGTTCATTACATGTGTTATAATTGGAGGTTAGAATTCCTAGATTACCTGTTCTCTACATAGTCCACACATCCCAGCTAAGATAAGTTCGTTTTTGTATCACTACCTATTCTCCCGGAGCCTTATCTGACGTTATTCGTGTTTAAGTCAGTTCGCTCACATACCCTCTCATGAACCAGAAATGTGTTCACAAAGGAAGGGAGACGAAACTAATGATTAACCCTTAATGAGGGACAACATGATATCCTATCCCTTGCGACACTAGTCCTGTTACACCTGCCCTATTCCTGATATTTAATTACACGTGGCCTGTTGGAGGTTATAATTTACATTTTCGTTCACTACCTGGCTCCTGTTGGCCTTAGGGGCAAACGAGCTATGTCAACATGTTATTCTGGCTTCCGGGGAGGTGAATTGCATAAAATGTGTGAGTATAAAGTTAAGTGGAGTTGCTAAGTAAAGAGCTAAGTATCGGGCTACAGTTGTCGATTCATGCCTCTTCTCAAAACAAATAACGTTACAGTACAAGTAAAGAAGGTTTGTGAAAAAACGGTTTTCGGTGTAATTTCAAAACAGTAAAAAAATATAATTACATTTCATTATGTAATTACGTAGTTATTATGTGTATTAAACTTGCACAACTAAATAAACATTTTAGATTTACCCAAACACTCCTTGAGGGGGATTTTGAGAAAATTTCGAAGAACATAAAAACGACAAGAGTAAAGTATCCGTCAGGGATGTTTTTAACATGAATCTTATAAAGCTTGATCACATACATTCGGTAGTGTAATAAACATACAAATTTCGTAAAAAAATGTTAGAGTGCATTTTGAGAACATTTTCAAAACTGAAGAAAGACAATTGTAAAGTCTTCTTAGAGGCGATATAGCGAATAATTAAATTAAACTTGGTTACATGTATTTAACAATGGAATGTATATTAAGATTTAAGAACACACTTGTAGACTAATTAGGGAAAATTTCCAAAAATCGGAAAATGACAAAAGAAAACTACCTCTTATCCTTGGATGAGTTTAACCAAGCGCGGAATTTACTGGTATAGTACAAAATTAAAATTAAAATATTGAAACCTAAAATGAAAGTTTCTAGTTTAGAAACAATTCTTCGTGTGAATTATTGAGAAAATTTCGATAAAACTAAAAAGTCAAGAGAAAAGTGACATTCAGATACAGTTTTGGCGAAAACGTTATTGAATTTTATTATACATAGCCTATAATAAAAAAATATTAAAGGTTTAGCAAAAATATATTCCAGTTAATATTATGAAAATTACCAAAAGTCTAAAAATTACAAAATTAGAATGTCCAGTAATTAATATTTAGTGAAAAATATATTAAACAGTATTTTGGATATTCGATAGTAAAACAAACGTTCAGGAATTAAGAGAAAAATATTCAAGCGGGGTTTGAGAACATATCTTAAAACCGAAAATTGACGAACATTATGTACCCCCTTGAAGAAAATTGCAATAGTGGTATAAATATAGGATGTACACCTTTCGGGTGTTTAAAAGTTTTTCATTATTTTAGTATTGGTTGATTAGATTTTGGTACCATTAAGATAGACGACCCTGTATATGAAAAACTAAGAAGGACATGACATTTAATCATTATTTGAAGAACACCGGATCAGAAAGTAGAACACACTGTTGTTTATAACCACCAATTCGATAACGTTTGTTAACTAATTTGTACCCATTGTGTAAGGTCGAGGAACGAACTGAGTAGTGAGAAGCGAAAAATGGCAATTTCAATAATAAGCGGGTTTTGTCACGTATCAGGAGTAATCATAGGTCGAGTAGAAATAATTCGTCAATTAAAATATTGGACTGTCCTACATTTGGGCCGTTCTACATTTGTCGCACTTCCGAAATCAAACAACGCAACCGTATGTAAAGACTATCGTCTCATCAGCCTGATGAGCCATTTCCTTAAACTTAGAGTTCTAAACACGAGAATATATAGTAGGTGCGAGGAAGTGAGTGGTGCCAGTCAATTTGGATTTAGGAACAGTATTGGAACAAGAGAATCCATATTCAGTCTCCAAACATTAGTGCAGAATAGCTAGGACCAGAGAAAAGACGTCATTTTGTGCTTTATCGACTATGAGAAAGCATTTGATAATGTAAAACACGATCTCCTCATATCATATCTTAGCGACCTGGGACTGGATGGAAAGGATATGAGACCTATAGGTAATTTATATTGGAACCAAAGAGCGGAAATTCGAATTCAAAATGCAGGAACAACTGAGGATTTTGAAATAAGAAAGGGCGTCCGTCAGAGTTACATCTTGTCTCCGATGTTGTTTAACTTGTATGTGGAAAGAGCTTTCACCGAATCAATCTCCGACAGTGCAATGGGAACTATAGTAAACGGAATTCCCATTAACTTCATTCGATGTGCGGATGATACCGTCATATTAGCGGACAGTGCAAGTGATCTACAAACTCTACTAGATAAAGTCAATGAGGAAAGTCTAAGATTGGGTCTGAAAATTAACATCCGCAAAACCAAATGTATGGTCGATGACGAAGGTTCTCAATTTCCCAAAATAAAATTTTATTTGGGGAAATTGAGAACCTTCGTCATCTAGCATCGCTCTGTACCCCGAGAACTTTTTCTTCGTCTCAAATGTATGGTCATTAGTAGGAACGGTACTCCAAATTCCACAATATCCATAAATGGATAGAGCATTGCACAAGTCACTCAATTTAAATACTTGGGATGCATAATCAACCACAAAGGGGACCCAGATCAGGAAAAAAAATGCAGAATCGAGCAAGCTTGAACAAAGTTCTTAAGTCTTAGAAAATTTTTGAGAGACAAAAACTGGAATTTCAGTGTAAGCTGTAGGATGGTAAAGTGTTACGTCTGGTCCGTTCTCTTGTACGAAGTCGAGGCATGGACGTTGAAAGCAGCAATTATCAAAAAAGCTGAGCCCTTCGAGATGTGGACCCTGCGACGGATACCGAGAGTGTCGTGGGTTGATCATGTAACGAACGAAGACATACCGAGAAGAGCTGGTTTGGTGGACAGTGAACTTTTCGAAAACATCAAGAGAAGAAAAACTGGCTACCTTGGACATATACTACGCGGAGAGCGTTATCATTTCCAACGTCTTATTCTCCAGGGTAAAATAGAAGGAGGAAAGAGAGAAATAGGTAAAAGGAAGGAAGGTTTCCTGGCTACGAAACATACGAAAATGGACAGGAATACGGGATTTCCAGGCACTGCAAAATGCTGCATTCAATAGGATCATATGATGATAGAAACGATGGACGCCTACGCAGGAATCTGCACGGCACTTTAAGAAGAAGAAAAATATTGGAGGGAAAATTGTTGCTCGGGACTTTACTGAGGGAGAGAGGACCCAAGTACTCCTGAGGGGAAGAAATTGTGGAGTAAAAAGATTCGGTCGGGAACCGAGTTCCTGTGTGGTTAAGCGTCGAGTGATTATTTTCTTAAAAATGTCTGGGAGCTTCAGGGGAGTTAGAATTGATTCGCGAGGCCAAAGTGTAGAGTTTCTGTTTGAGTCGTTACGAGGAAGTTGTAAGTTTGTAGCTTTCAAGTGTTGACGTTAGAGTGGTAATTTGTTTTGAACTTTCGTGTAGCATTAGATTTTGGGTTGATTTTGAAACGTCGACAGTTGACAATAATTGCTACAACCTTGATCATTATTTTAATGGAATTTTGAAAAGTTACTTTCCTCGTAACTTGTAAAGACAATTTTCCATATACAGGGGTATTGAGTTTTAGAGGGAATTTTACCATTTTATTAACTATACGACGAGGCTAGAAATTTTTGTCTCTTTGTGTGGGTTTTACTTATCCATGTTACTCAAACTCTAAAGGAATTTTCCATTGTTTAATATGTTTTAATATTGTGTCGTTTTGGGTTGAGAAAACTTTCCTTTTGTTGTCCGTTTTTTTTACTCTGTTGTATCCGGACACTCAATTTTTTTTTAATTTTTTGTAAACATTAAAGTTTGTGTTTTTAATTCTAATGAACTGGATATCTAAGCGTGTGTTATATCAGCCCCTAACAATAGACCCTTTTAATAAAGTAAAGTGCATAGCTAATCACTATTAGGATTGTATAAATATAGGTTCCGTAGAACAAAGCTTTAGTCTTGGTCAATTTGCCGTACCGATCGTACCGAACGTAGTCTTGGTCAATTTGCCGTACCGATCGTACCGAACGTAGTCTTGGTCAATTTGCCGTACCGATCGTACCGAACGTAGTCTTGGTCAATTTGCCGTACCGATCGTACCGAACGTAGTCTTGTTCAATTTGTCATACCGAACGTATCGTCTCCATAAAAAAATATTGTATCTATATGTATTGTATTGAAACCTAAAGTAGTGTAAATAAATAGTTAGTGGTTTTTAAAAACGTGTTTCTCGACCCGGAAACCGTAACTGGCGCAGTCAGTAGGATCATCTCAACGCAGATCATCCACGAACCAAACGAAGATTAGGACCCACATCGCCCAAATCTTGCGAGGACCACAGCATCCAGGACTAGCATCGCCTCAACCGCCGTCGGACCTCATAGACGATAGGACAACCGAAGTTTGGGACCCATATTGCCCAAATTTGCGAGGACAACGAACAGCGTCAAGGACACGCATCGCCTTTTTCGCCGTTGGACCTCATAGCAGTTAAGAAGAAACAGAAACGAAGGTCAAAGAGACCTATATTGCAGAAAAGCAGAAACAACGGAGACATGAAAATCGTCGTGTTTCACATGTAAGTCGTTTTAATGTTATAAAACAATTGTCCAAATATTTAATGTCAAGTGAAGATCTTTCCAAATTGACCAACACTCTCGAAAATTTGAGCGTAACGAGTTCAAATTCTCGATTAAACGTAATAAGACCCGCAATCCTTAACCCACCTACTCCAAAAACCACAAAAATGAACCAATTGAAACCCGAATATTTATCCTGTATCCCAGATTTTAGTGGAGACCCAAATGACCTTAACAGATTTCTTAGTGTAAGTGAAGCTTTAATAAATCAGTTTTATGATAAAGTCAATCCGGCAAATTTTCAGAATATTTACTTATTAAATTCGATTATTTCAAAATTAAAAGGGAACGCAAAAACAATCGTTAACATACAGGGCACTACCGATTGGGAAAGCCTGAAAAAACTACTGTTAGCAAATTTCTCTGATCAAAGAGATGAAATTTGTTTAAATCGTGACCTAATCATGTTGAAACAGAATCCTAATGAAACTGCTCAGAATTTTTACGACAGAGTTCTACACATCCTAAATTTATTATGCTGTTACATAACGGCTCATGAAAAAACTGCAGCAGCCCAAGATTTAAAACGAAATCTATATCAAAACCTAGCATTAAAAACGTTCTTGTCAGGTCTTAGGGAACCGTTAGCGACAACCTTACGGTGCATGAAACCAAAGTCACTAAGTGAAGCCATGCAATACGTAATTGAGGAAGAGAATGTCCAGTACTTCCAAAATTTTGCTCATAGAAACCCAAATAAATTGCCAAATTCTTTTAAACCAAGCAATCAACCCCAATTTAATCAACATTCACACTATAATCCTCGTCAATTTAATCAACATCCACATTATAATTCTCGTCAACAATTTAATCAAAATACCCCAAATAATTTCTTCAAAAATCAAAATAACTTCCCTTCGCAACCAATCAACGTTCAACCAAGAAATCTACCACCACAAAAATTTCTAACTAACGCCCAAGTTTTCAAACAACCTCAAAACGTCAACGTCTTTAAGCCAAATTCCGCAATGAGAAAAAATCTTTCACCGCCAACTCCAATGAGTACGTCTACTCGAAATACGTATCAACCAAGACCCTCAACGTCTAACCAAAATTTCCGAAATCCCCAAAATTACCAGTATCGTCCCAATATGTTCCAGAATACATATAGAGCCAACAATCAAAAACCTCCTTTCGTAGCCGAAGAGCTATACAACACAGACATTTACGAAAACGTACAAGAGACAAATAACGAATACGAAGACGAACAAAATTCTGAATATTATGATGATGAACAAAATTTTACCAAACCAGCCGAAAAATTCAAAAAGAAATGACACCACCAATAATAACTTTGAACACAATTTCTGAAAAAATGAGCGAATTACCGTACATCATTTTCCCAGAATATAATATTAAATTATTAATTGATTCAGGATCAACAAAGTCATTTATAAATCCAGAAATTGCGAACAAATACTTTCCAAACTTAATTAAAAATGACCCATTTATTGTTTCCACGGTATTCCAAAAATCATCACATCAGTTTAGTGCCTCGATTCCGCCATCGAAAATTTTCAACTTAGATCCTTCTAATAAATTAAAATTCTATCTTTTCAAATTTCATGACACTTTTGACGGTTTAATCGGAATTGACAATTTAACGACACTTCAGGCAGTTCTTAACTTCAATACTAATCACTTGATAACACCTTTCGCCAAAATTAAATTTCATTTTTATCAAACCAAACGTTTTGAAGATTTAAATCAAATTACAATTCAACCACGTATGGAACAAGTTATAAAAGTAAAAACTTCAATTCAAAATGGTGAAATAATCATTCCACACCAAAAAATCCAAAATTGTGAAATTCCTGAGTGCCTAACAATTGCGAAAAACGGATACGCACTCACAACAATTTTAAACAGTAATGTAAAACCAAGTACAATTGATTTTTCTGCACCAATTCCAGTAGAAAAGTTTGATCCAGTAGAACTTCAAAACTTCGACTTAAATCACATTGATACTCCAAATTATAAAACATTCGACTCATCAAAAATCAGAACCGACCATTTGAACATGGAAGAAAAAGCCAAAATTATCAAGTTATGTGAACAATTTTCAGATATTTTCCATAAGGAAAATGCACCCTTAACTTTTACGAACAAAATAAAACACCAAATTAAATTAACTGACGAAATTCCAGTATACACTAAAACTTATCGCTATCCATTTATCCATAAACAAGAGGTTCAAAATCAAATTAAAAAAATGTTAGATTCAAATATTATCAGACCAAGTACTTCACCATGGTCATCTCCAATTTGGATAGTTCCAAAAAAATTAGATGCTTCTGGAAAACAGAAATGGAGAATAGTAATTGATTACAGGAAACTTAATGAGAAAACAATCGATGACAAATACCCATTACCAAATATTAATGACATTTTGGATAAATTAGGAAAATGCCAGTATTTTTCAACTCTTGATTTGGCAAGCGGTTATCACCAAATTGAAATGACTGAAACAGACATCGAGAAAACAGCCTTTAACGTAGAAAATGGTCACTACGAATTTTTAAGAATGCCTTTTGGATTAAAAAATGCCCCAGCAACGTTTCAACGCGTAATGGACAATATCCTCCGCGGTATTCAAAATGAAAAATGTTTAGTATATTTAGACGATATCATTGTATTTTCAACCTCTCTTCAAGAACACATAGAAAGACTAAAATCAGTTTTCCAAAGACTACGAGAATCAAATTTCAAAATTCAATTGGACAAATCAGAATTTTTATGTAAAGAAGTTGCTTATTTAGGACATATAATAACTCCACAAGGTGTAAAACCAAACCCAGACAAAATTAAAGCCATTAAAAATTTTCCAATTCCAAAATCAACAAAACAAATTAAAGGATTCTTAGGTTTATTAGGTTATTATCGAAAGTTCATAAAAGACTTTGCGAAATTGACAAAACCTTTAACTAAATGTTTAAAGAAAGGCGCAAAAATAGAATTAAATGATGAATACGTAAATTGTTTTGAAAAATGTAAAAATGTATTAATTAACGAACCAATTCTACAATATCCAGACTTTTCAAAGAAATTTAATCTAACAACCGACGCATCGAACGTAGCGTTAGGCGCAGTTTTATCGCAAGGACCAATAGGTAACGACCTCCCAATAGCTTTCGCTTCTAGAACATTAAATGATTCAGAGCAAAATTATTCGACAATCGAAAAAGAACTTTTGGCAATAGTATGGGCAACCAAATATTTTCGACCTTATTTATATGGAAGAAAATTTAACATTATAACGGATCATAAACCTTTACAATGGTTATTTTCGCTAAAAGACCCTAGTTCAAAATTACATAGATGGAAAATTAAATTAGAAGAATTTGACTACCAAATTATTTATAAGCCAGGTAAAGCAAATACAAACGCAGACGCACTTTCTCGTATCGAAATCCATACGAAAGAATTAAATGATTATTGGAAACAATTCGATGATTTAATTGGTGACCCAAATAGAACAGTAACGTTTGATAAACCTCCTGAACAAAACGCAAACACTGACCTAGACAACATGTCCCTTATCGTACAAGTAGACGACAATGAACAGACGCAACAAGACGCGAACGAAAGTGAAAATATTACGATTCATTCGAACGTAGATTGTAATCCTATTATAAATATCCCCATTGTCGAACATGCAGTAAATTACGGTCAAAATCAAATTATAATAAGCTCAGTCCTACATTCACCAGCTGCACCAAAAATAACTAACTTATTCGATAAAAAACAAAGAATTAATGTTCAAATTTCGCAAAATAATTTTGAAAATGACATAGTAAATTTTGTTAAAAATTATACCGTACCTGACGTAAATTATTTTCTGTATTTTGAAAACCCAGATATATACGAACCATTTTCTTTAGCATTACAACGAAATTTCAAATGGACATCTTTACGATTTAAACGCTGTAAAAAGAAATTGATTGATATTATTGATAAGAATGACATTAAAGACACAATCCAAAATTATCACGAAAGCAAAACTAATCACAGAGGTATAGAGGAGACCCTAAATAGAATAAAAGAAAAATACTTCTGGCCAAAAATGAAAGAATCAATACAAACTTATATAAATCAATGCGAAATATGTCAACAAGCAAAATACGATAGGAAACCAGTAAAAACGCAACTAAATCAAACACCAACTGCATTGAAACCTTTCGAAATAATTCATTTAGATACCTTTACTTTTGAACAGTCAAAATTTTTAACCATAATTGATAGTTTTTCCAAATATGCACAAGCCTACTATTTAACCTCATTAAATAGCACGGAGATTGCTGACAATATAATAAATTTCTTTTCACATCATGGAATACCTAAAATGATCATTGTAGATAATGGAACCGAATTTAAAAATTCAGTGATTACAGAACTTTTATCTTTGCACAGAATCCAAATTCATTTTTGTTCACCAAACCACCCTCAGTCAAACGGTATTATAGAAAGATTTCATTCAACATTAAATGAACATTTGAGAATATTAAATACACAAGGTTACAAAAATACCCCAGTTAAGATGAAGATGATTTACGCAATCCTAGCTTACAATCATTCAATTCATTCAGCTACAAAGTATAAACCTATTGACGTAATTAACGGGCATATAACCAACAATGACCCATTTAACTTGGAAATAGATAAAATTCTGTTAAACGATTATGTGCAACAACATAAGGATAAAACAAAGGTATTATATTCAAAGATAAACGCTGATTTAATTAGGAATAAGGAAAACCTTTTAGAGAAAATAAATAAAGACCGTGACAAACCGGAAATCTTTCAACCCGAACAATTAGCTTTTGTTAAGAAAAATATAAGGCAGAAAAACGTAAACAAATTTGAAAAACCGAAATTGATAACAGCAGTGAATCAAGATAGGAAAGTAATCGCTACAAGCTCACAATCTAAAATACATATGGATAACGTGAAACGTCCACTTAGACAGACCTATTCATTTGACTAAAACCAATGTTTTTATTCTTTTCAGATTATGCTTGTTAAGCATCCTTACGAAAACTTTCGGAAAAGAAGAAATAAATTACAAAAATTTAGAAAACAATCCCGGCATAATCCCCTTAAAAATAGGTACGTCAAAAATAAAAGAGTACTCTCATACTTTAATTCATTTTTATGATTTAAATCCGATCATTTACGAAATAAACAAATTAAAAATACAGTCGGAAAATATAACTAGTCACTTAACTATTAATCAACATTATTATAACGAAGTATCTAACTACTTAAAAATATTAAGTTTTATAGAGGAAAAAGTAGAAAATAGAATAATAGAATTATCGCCATATCCAAGTAGAGTTAAAAGAGGTTTAATTAACGGCTTAGGATCTATTTTTAAGACTATAACTGGTAATTTAGACGCTAATGATGGAGAAAGATACGAAACATTAATTAAAAACCTGCAAGAAAATCAAAAAGCACTAAGCACCTCAGTAAAAAATCAAAATTCCTTAGCAGTATCATTAATCAACAAGTTTAACGAAACAGTAACAAAAATTATGCACAATGAAGAAATCTTAAATTCAAGAATTAAACAAATTTCAGGAATTGTTCAGGGAACTGTAAACAGAGATTATACTAGATTTATCAAGGACACATTGATCCAAATAATCAATATGTTCGAGATAATAAATTCAATTTTACAAGATATTGAAACATCAATCGTTTTCACTAAACTAGGCACTGTACATCCAAGTATAATTAAAACCACAGACTTATTTCACGAATTAAAAAGATTAAATGAAAAATTTAAAACAAATCAATTACCATTAAATATTACCTTAGAAAACGTATCAAATTTCAAAAAAATTAATAAAAATCGATTCTTTTATATTAAATAATAAAATCATTTACCTATTCCATTTACCAATAACCTATCCCTATTTATTTGAAATGTACCATTTGTACTCGTTACCTACATTTTCGAAAGGGAAATTTAAGGCCATAATACCAAAATCAAAATTTGTCGCAAAGGACACATTGTTTTATGTACCGATAAGCGAACCTTGCATTGAAGCATCGGCGAATTTCTTCATCTGCGATAAGAGCGCACTTCTCCAAATGTCCAAAGACAGCCCTTGCGAAATTCAACTTCTAGAAATGAAAACGCCTACAGGATGTATCCAGACGGAAGTCCAGATCGCTGACAGCATGTACCAGAAAACAGAAAACTCCAACCAATGGATCGTTATTCTACCCCAAGAAGAAGTACTTCAACTTCATTGTCACGAGCAGAGGGAAATCGTTCGACTAAAAGGAACATATATTTTTGACATACCCGCAGGATGTCAACTTTCAACAAAACGAAAACTTATCACCAACAAAGAAGATATAACTACTGGTCAAGTCATCCTACTTCCGAAATTGAATCCGAACTACGACGTTCCACTTCAATCGAATTACACCCTTAACCTGGAGAAAAGCAACCTGGATGAACTTCACGTCATCAAGCAGGAATTTATCAAAAACGACCCTGTGCTCAACGGACCGGTAACTTACACCCCAAGTGCCTGGACTATCATCGTATACATAATTATCGTCATAGCTCTGGTGATTGTCACAAAACGAAGACTCCAGAGAAAATTCCAAAGAAGACGAGAAACCACCGCAGCCCTAGAACTGGAAGACGTTCGACTTCCGCCCTCGTAGCCGGAACTCGAATCTTCGGGGGGAGGTGTTATATCAGCCCCTAACAATAGACCCTTTTAATAAAGTAAAGTGCATAGCTAATCACTATTAGGATTGTATAAATATAGGTTCCGTAGAACAAAGCTTTAGTCTTGGTCAATTTGCCGTACCGATCGTACCGAACGTAGTCTTGGTCAATTTGCCGTACCGATCGTACCGAACGTAGTCTTGGTCAATTTGCCGTACCGATCGTACCGAACGTAGTCTTGGTCAATTTGCCGTACCGATCGTACCGAACGTAGTCTTGTTCAATTTGTCATACCGAACGTATCGTCTCCATAAAAAAATATTGTATCTATATGTATTGTATTGAAACCTAAAGTAGTGTAAATAAATAGTTAGTGGTTTTTAAAAACGTGTTTCTCGACCCGGAAACCGTAACTCGTGTCAAAATATTTTTTTTGTTTGGAGATAAATTTTTTTTAAAACCTCACCACACCACGCTTCACTAATAAGGAAAGGAGCTATTCTTGATATCGAATTGTTGACGCTAAGGTCAACATTATTTAAAGAAATCTTTAGGTTAGGAATTCTTATTTGTTGTAAATTAATTTAGGTAACATTTTACCTAAATCACTCATTGAATTAAACACGCTCAGTTTACCAAAATGAAGAAAAACACTGACCGAACGTGATAAGGTCAATATCATATAACAAACAAATGGACGCGTAAGCAAAACAACGTGTCTCTGAAACGTGATAACGAACGTGCCCTGGTAAGGTCAGTTACATAAGTCTGGTACGTTGGAAGATAACACACAACAAAAATCGACTGCGTTATCAGAGAACGTTAAACAAACCGAAATGCTCCCGAAATTATGGCAATAAATTAGTATACGTAATATGACCATTAAGTGATGATGTATAGTTTGGTCTTGATCAAGTCCCATCTGACCTTAAATCGATGGGTGAAACTGAATTTCGGGAGTCCCTTACTTCACCATAACCATTAGTTCTCACGAAACGCCATGAGAGTTTACACCGGAGATTACGTCTCGCCATGTCTCCAACCTACAAGAATTTAACTAGGATTTGCACGATACGCCTTCAGAACCACATCTAAGATTACGTCATACCATGTCTCCAATCTTCAAAAACATCTGTATCCTTATAACCTGTAGATCAGGTTCAGCACTGCAGCCGACAACGAAGCTACAAGATTCTACTTACAGTACATTTACGTACAGACCGCTGTACCATCTTCGATCAGATTGATTAACGAAAATAATAAATTTTTGCATTATCTTTTAAAGTTATTTTATTAGTGGTATATTAGAGCAGTTATGCCCAGGTCACTGGAAATTTTTGTTTTTAGGATACTTCCATGGATGTAGCGAAATGGGTCAGAATTTTCAAAAGAAATTTTATATTTTATATTTTGGTCCATGATGATTATGTTTTAGGTTTTGCGAAATATTACGATTTGCTATATATTTTCAAAAACGCCGTTGTATCCATTTAAATTCATTCTCATATCTTGTTATAAATATTCGATGTAGGAATAAATATTCAATCTTTAAAAGAAAGCGATAGAGTATGTATGGAAAATTTCAATACATTTTCAAAATTTCCAAAAGGCAATAAGTGTAAATTGCCCTTCAGAACAAAATAACCAAAAGTTTTATTATTCATGATTATTCATATTGAATAGGCTAATAAGTGTTCAAAGTTTAGAAACAAATCATTTTTCGGATTTCGTGAAAATGTCGATAACCGGAAAAAGAATAAAGTGCTCCCCAGAGACATTTTTTACTAAAAAGTGTAATAAAGTATATATTCAGTAGTAGAATGGACATTTAAATTTTAGAAAAAGTGTTATAGTAGTTTTAAAAAAAACTAAAAACTAAAAAAAATTATGTGTATAAATTACCCTTTCTAAATATTACAGTTTTAAAAAGAACGTTGTAGAAAATTATGAGTAAATTTCCGAAAACAAAAAAAAAATGCGTGAACATCTTGAATGCCGAAGAAGTTTTGTTTTGTTATCAAAACAAATGTTAAAAATTTAGATAAATACGTTAGTGGATTTTGAAATTACAAAAAATTAAGAAAATTGACCTTAATGCCATTTTTTGAATATTTCCAAGTAAGGGGAATGGCACTTCCATATCAGGGAGGGTAAAACAGTTTCAGTACCTACAAAAACATCCATAGATGTAATTCCTGTAAAATTTCCTGATAACACAGAATGTTAGATGAAGTTTTGGTTACAAATATTTGAAAAATTTCGAACGGTGCTACTCTTAATAGATCCCAAAAATTAGGGGAGGGTTGAATTATTGATCAGAGGTTAAAATTTTTAAAAACTTTGGGAGGATATAGTACCCGTCAAATTGAAATGACTTCGATTAATGTTTATGTTGCTTTAGGTTTCTTGTAAGTAAATTTTTCGTGGCGTGTTTCTTCGAGAAATTTTGCGGAAGGAAATTTTCTCAATTCTAGGGTAACACATATACGAGTAGAATTTGTAAGTCTATAATTTAATTTTTAAAACAAATACTTTTGAATATTACATAATGTTTTGATGCAATAATTTGTAGTAGATCACCACAACACGCACAAGAATATAACCTCTTTTGTTTAATATTATGCAGCTTGTTGAACCTTGTTAGAAACTAGTAAATATGAAAACTGTTTATTTTTTTTGTAATTTTCTAAAAATATATAAAATTAGTTATGTTTTCGGGAAGCCTCGTATTTTAGAAATTCTTTAATATACAGTAGTCTTATGTTAAAACGAAATGAGGCACTCTAGAGCATGCAATCGACAATACAAACAATTGTAACACGAGTTGCCACCAAACAGTTAGCGCGACTCCGAAATAAATCACTTTTATCTACTTTGCATTACTAATGATCTCATTATTACATCAAAAGTAGTGTAATAATATGCGTATTATTACATTACTTTTGGTAACTTTTAGTTTTTTTAAATTGGTACATCAGCCTGTCACGTAGACGTACGTAGACGTCAAGGTTAAATTATTAGTATTTCAATAAACATAACTTTTAAAATTTCATGAATCTACATGCTTGTCTTCCATTTCGCTCACGTAAGTAAGTAGTTATTTAAGTTGTCCTAGGGCCACTAGATTTTCAAATTCAAATCCGAAACGTTGATGTCAGTGACGTCAGTGTAACCAACCCACGCTAAATTCCCTAGGGTAATACGAAAACTTGAACAGCCAAAATTTAATGAATTAATAAAGCAAAGTATACAAAACAGTATATTACACTCGTTTAATAAGACGTATTATCACACTCGTTCTATTAAAGCACTCCTCGCTTCGCTCGTCGTACTTTAAAACTCTCGTGTGACGATACTCCGCCTTATTAATCTAGTATAATATAATGTACTATTTATTCTTTTTTATACTTTTATCCAAGCCAAACCTAAACCTTTCGGACCGTAGTCGTAGGCCCAGAAACGTTTCCGTGAAGGATTTTCTCGTTCCGTGTAGATCTCAGTCCAAGATGTCTACTGTCTGTTTTTACGTTTAAGATCAAATTTTATAATGAAATATCTGGGTTGATAGACGAAATAAAGTAATTGCCACACTCAGGTAGGTTCTTCTTTAGACGCTGATTCTGTTGATATAATTTTTGTTATTGTACAGTTAAAGCATTTTGTGTCCAAAACGATTGATAGCTAGCGTCACCACGGATAAGGCAACCGACAATACAAAAACAATTGTAACACGTTGGCAATAAACAGCTTGCGCCGCGCGATAATTGGTCGTCCGGGTTGTACGGTTTTTCGGCAATAACACCTCTCGCCGATTCAGCGCTTCGAGCGAAGCCCGCCATAAGAACGCTATGCTTCCAAAAGAAAGCACGTATTTATACTGTCTCCAAATTGCTGGTTGGCAATGTGTGGTGGCTTCCCTTCCTTATGTCGATCGTCGATCGAATTGTGAGCAGTCCGTCGGGGCTTTATTGCGGAGATTTATAGGGAAGTAGTGAATGCGCAATGCAATGACGCCAATGACGGACAGACAAGTGACGGTCGCCTTCGATTGATTGGATCGCGCCGATCGCGGTACAAACGATTGGTAGCTAGCGTCACCATGGAGCTGGCAACCAATACAAAAAAAAACAATTGTAACACGGTTGCTACTAAACAGTTAGCGCGGCGCGATAATTGGCCGTTGTGAGCCTGACGGTTTTTCGGCGTTTACACCTCTCACGGATTCAGCGCTTCGAGCGAAACCCGCCATAAGAAAGCTATTCTTCCAATAAAATATGTTTTAGCACAGTAAGCTTAAAACGTCTGGAAAATTTAGACTTCCTAAACTTTAATGCATGAATTGAAGTTTTTATTATATTTATTAAATTTTACAAAAAAATAAATATTTCGAGTAAAAATTAATTATGAAAATTATGTAATTTATGGAAAATTCTAAGAAGATAATTAAAGTCTATGCAATTTTTGTAATAATTTAAGGGTCTATTATGAATGCGAGGTTTTGAATAATAACCAGGCATGTAAACTTAGGAAATGTCACATTTTTAACAGTTTGTACTATCAGTACTCTCACGAAAAACAAAATATTTTATGAACTGTACAATTTTAATAATTGTAATTTATTATTTCAATTCTAAACCTCCAACTATTTAAATTAAATATGTTTAGTAAAATAATATCCAATATTGTTGTATGATTTATGTTCATAAAATTATTATTGTATATTTTTTTTCAGGTAAACATAATATATGAAATAATACGCTTTTTACGGGAAAGTAAAAAATAGAGAAAAAAATAGCTGAAATCAAACGCTTATATCTCAGCAAATTTTAAACCTATAAGGTCTTGTAAGCCACTATTTTAAAGAGAATATCATAAGCTTTCTTTTTTGTGAAGCAATGCCCATACCTAAATTTACTCAGAAAAGAGTTATAGTCAAAAATATTAAAAAAATCAAATTTTTCGATATTTTTAATTTTGTTTTTTTAATTTATTTAAGAAAAAAATGGCATCAAAGAATACTATTATGATAGGAAATTTATTCCTGTACAAAAAATTTTACGCCATATATCTTCGAAAAATGCATGGTTTTTGCGCAATAGCCAAAATATCTAAAAGTGGACAAACTTAATCAGTTCTCAAAAACGCATGGCTAAATTTAGTAGCACTTTTGGAATTTATCTCTTTAGAGTTCAATTGACCGTATGAAACAATAAAATACCTTGAACGCGTTCGTTCCTTTCACCCCCTTTTTTTGACACAGTCAATAGCCTATTTAGGTCATTGTTTAAATTTTCTCAAACCGGAATTGCCCAAATTCGTAACGAATCAGTTCAATTTTTCGAAATCCTCGAAGAGAAATAAATATGTTTTACGCTAAACAAGTTCAGTTCATTATTGTCAAGTGGTATTTCACACGTGTCCTCTTTCTTAGTCGGCACTTAAATTTTAACGACGGTTCGAATCGTTAGAGTATGACAAGACGTTCCCTCCCCCCGTTTAGACGGCATCTAAATAAATAACCAGAAGGAGAGCTTCCACGGGCAAGAAAAACGTTTTCCGCTCCTTGAATAAAACAGCGCGCAATAAAACCGCCCCTCTTCCGACACGAGAAAAATTGCCATTACATCTCCTCCTACCCCACTTCCCGCTCCTTCTCCCGCTTTTCCCATCAATCCCGGATAAAAATTCAAATTGGAGTAATTGTTTTAATGCATAAATCCCTGTAAATCGAAAAAACACCAGAGATCCGATTTAATTAAAAATATTTGCATGCGAATGTACTGCCGATGAGGAGTTCCCCGTTTAATTCTCTAATGCACGGAATATTATCCCTCCCAAGTGAGGGGAGGTGGGTCGACTGGAGGGTGGGAGTGATGGTTCGGCTGGTCACATTCACAGCCCAAAAAATAAAAAGCGTTTTAGATAAGCTCCCGAGGATGTTCTCGCGAAAGTGGACCGAATGAACGTACGAGGCATACGTGGGGGAGATCGAGGGCGGGATAATAAATATGCATTATTTTTAATGTACAAATTATGGAGATTCGCTGCAGCTGAATTTGCTTCGTTATTAAGTTTTTGGTCGACTGTAGACGTACGAACAATTTTCCTACGTGAAACAATTATACATCTGCTATAGTCGAAACGTCGTATTTTGTTGGAACGAACAATAGCAGGCAGGCAGATTCACAAAGTGACTTTTAATACTTCAAGCCACTTCATAGTTGTCAGTGTTGTTAAAATTACTGCACAATAAGTAATTAATCACAATTACAATTACTTTGAGTAAATTGTAGTTAATTACAATTACAATTACAAACTATGCGATTGGAATTCAAAAAATCAAAAAACTTTTATTTTGCGTATGGGAGAAAAATGTTACTTACGTTTTTTGTTGCTCTTGTATCGGCGAACGACTTTTGTAAAAAACATATTTTTGAGAAATATACATAAAAATAGTTATATGCAAAAAGTTAGAAATTTTGCCGTTGTTTTTTTTAACACCTAGTTTAACGTACCTATCGATACAAAATTAGGAACAAAACTCAGTAGGCCGAATATCTCGGTCGAGTTCGTTAATGGACCAAATCGGTCTAGCGGTTTCAAAATGGCGGCTTGTTACTTTAAAAAAAAAACAAAAGCTTTTATTTCGCGTCTAGGGGAAAATGTTACTTCAGTTTTTTGTTGCCCTTATAGAGGCGAACAACTTTTGTATAAAACATATTTTTGAGAAAAGTACAGAGAAAAAGTTATTTGCAAATATTTTAAAATTTTGACGTTTGTATCTTTTCACACCTCGTATGCATTTTTTTGACACAACGTGTTACATTACTACATATGCTACCCACTACCCATAAATCTACCTTTCAGCCTTTCATGCCATGTTTTTTTTTAAGTAAATTCGTTATAAAAAAAGTGTAAATTTACCCTTCTTTTTACGAAATTTTGTAAAAAAGTGTAAATCTCTGCTTTTCCGTAACAAAAGTGTGAATTTAAACTTTTTCGTAAAAAAGTGTAAACTCACACCATTGTACGGAAAAGCTGAAATTTATACTTTTTTTACAAAAAAGTGTGAATTAAAAATGAAAAAAAGGTTGTACTTGATGTGGCCCATCTACGCTACAAACTGCTCCAACAAAATATACTTGTTAAAATTATTATAGATAATGATGATTATGCCATAAGGTCAAAAAACGAAGAGTTACAAAAAACTTCGTTGTTTAGGATTAATAATAGGACAGTTTAACAAAATCGTTAATGCTGATCACTGGTTGGGACAGGGATAGAGTTGCGTTAAAGAAACCAGGTAGTCAGAACCAACAATTAGCAACTTTAAGCTACTTACATATTACCTACTAAAAATATTAAAAGCACTTTTATAGAATGTAATTACTATTGTGAAAAGTAATTGAAAATATAATTGTAATTGTACCGAAACGAGTGTTTGAATTACTAGTCAATTACAATTGGAAAGCAAGTAATTAATTACTGCTTCAATTACAATGAAAGTAATTCAATTACTTTTTTAAGTAATTGTAATTAAATACTTAACAACACTGATAGTTGTACACACCACTTATTGTAACATAAATTAGGAAATAATGTGGCGAGCGGGAGCTAGATGCTTCCAGGAATCGACGCGTCTTTCCTAGAAAAGACGATTCTAGTATGATTAATGCCATTCGGGAAATTTCTTTCCATACCTCAAAAGTGTAAAGAAAGAAATATAATAACCCTCTAGCCCTAGTGAGGAGAGTTAAAATGGAAGAGATACTAAATTGGAAATTACGCGCGAACATAAATGAAAATTAAAATAAATTAATGTTAGGTAGCAGTAATAGTACTAGAATAGAACAGTAGAATAGATTTTAGATACAGATAGCTTATACATAACATATACGGAAATACAATAGCCCAGTCTGTGTAGATTTTTTCACGACCGGATGGGAGTGGTCAAATGTTGTAGGCTATGATTATTTGATCATGCCAATATACTTTCAAACATTCAAAAAGTGTGCATTAACAAATGCGAGGGGTCCAAACTTAGCAAAAACAAGTTTTTTGATTCTACAAGCCAAAGTATGCATTTTTACGAGAAAAGTTTCAAATATAAGTTGTAGAGAACTTAAAACAAACCCTACAATTTGAGCTACAGTACGATTAATTTTCTTAAATATTTATTGCAAAAATGCCAAAAAACCACTGAAAATGGTCATTTTTTGCATATTGATTATTTATTGCAAAAATAATATGATTTAGGTTTTTACTACTTTAAAAGCTAGCTTTTAAAATTCCCAACCTAAACAGCTTTTATAAAAGTCAATTGGGTAATTTGTTACTGAGATTTTACTATTTGTTTATCCCAAGACGCATAATGTTCATTGCTGTTACGTCTTTTTCGATAAACATTTCGAGGTGCACAAAGGCCTATTCTCTTTATAAATAACCAAATTTTCATATCAATCAATCAATCAAACTGCCTATCCACTCAATGGATGTTGGCGACAACATGTTGGAAATATTCCCTGTCTCTGGCTGCGCTGACAAGCTCTTCCATCGTTCTTAATCCGATCCAGTGTCTGATATTCCTTGTCCATGACATCTGTTTTCTCCCAATTCCTCTTCTGCCGTCTATTTTCCCTTCCAAAATTATTTGCAGCAACTGGTATCTGTCGTGTCTAAAAATGTGACCAAGGTAAGCCGTTTTTCTTCGTTTAATAGTTGTCAACAATTCACAATTCTTATGGACTCTTCTTAATATTTCTTCATTTGTTACCCTGTCTGCCCAAGGTACTTTTAATATGCGTCGGTAAGTCCACATTTCGAAAGCCTCTAATTTATTGATCATGTTTGCTTTCATAGTCCACGACTCCACTCCGTACAGAAGTACTGACCAGACATAGCATTTTGCATATCGGATTCGTAGGGTTATATTCAGGTCTCGGTTTCTTAGAATTTTCTCATATCTCATGAACGCTGTCCATGCCATCTTAATTCTGCATCTAATGTCTTTCTCCGAGTTCCAGTCTGTGTGCAGCCAACTTCCCAGATATTTATATTGGGCTACTCTTTCTACCTTTTGATTATCAATCTTAATTTCGGCGTTTGCATATAACTGTTTTTTCCTGCTGATTATCATAAATTTAGTCTTGTTGGCGTTTATGTTTATCCCGTACTGGTTGCTGTTTTCACTTAAACGGGTACACATCTGTTGGAGTTCTTCAATATCATTAGCAATATTTAGGTTTATCATTAAAAGACAATGATCGGATGGTACATCTGCACCTGGATAAGTTTGTGCTTTCGTAACGCTCGTGCTAAATCTCTTGTTGACTAGGATATAGTCAATTTGATTACGAACAATGTTTCCAGGTTTGTCCTGTGGTGCTTTCCATGTGTATAGTCTTCTCGCAGGCAGGGAGAACCAAGTGTTTGTGATTTTGAACTGTTTTTCTTGACAAAATTGTATTAGTCTGTCTCCTCTGATGTTTCTTTCTCCTAGGCCACAGGGGCCAACTATTCCTTCGACTATTTCCCCTCTGCCCACTTTGGCATTAAAATCTCCTTGAATGATGTTTAAATCATGTGGTTTTGTGTAATTTAGGAGTTGTTTGATGTCTTCATAGAATGGTTCTATTTCTTCTTCGGGTTTGTCAAGGGTGGGAGCATATACCTGGATGATATTTATATTTATTGGTGTTGCTTTAATCTTTAATAACATCGCTCTATCACTATACGGTATAAAATCTGTTACACTCCTATTCACATTATTATTCACGACAATGCCAACTCCATTTTTTAAAAACGGGGGTGATTTTATTTTGTAAACAAATTGACCTGGAGCCATTTTCATAACTTGTACAAATTTCTCACTAACAAATTCGGAAAACTGGAAAACAACAAAAGCTTCATATTTTTATGTGTACTCTAGTAAACCACTAGAAATTTTAAAAATTAAGAACACTGTATTAATTTAAAGGATATTTTCTAATAAAATATAATCGTATAGTTAAATAATGTACCAATATGAATGATATCTTATGATTTATTCAATTTTTTTATAGTACAGACATTCATCACAAGCCCAACACTTCTTTAGAGGTTCCTAAAACTATATAAAATTTATTTGAAGCTAATTTTATTTTAAGGGTTAAATATGTTGTCGAAATTTCCAAAAATCTCGAACTACCTGTTATTAGTTATGATACAAATAATATTATGCAATGACTATCACATTAAAAAGAATTATTTTTAAATATTTTAATCTTCATTTCTAAATCATAGTTATATTCATATTTTTTTTAATTCATCAACAGCGCCAGGTACCGTATACCAATTACTCTAATGAATGGATGACGATTCGAAATTAAACGCAAGTATGTAATGCATCAAAAGGCGCGATACAATTTTAATGATAAATGAACGCATACATAATTCCTATAAAAAAAGTAATAGTCATACTAATGACTACATAACGTGTGTCGCTTCTGTAAGTTAACCACTCCCTTAATTTAAATAAAATCGATAATTTAAACGACTCAATTAAATTGTGAATGTACAGTATTAAGTAGTAGGCCTAATAAACGCGGTTAACGTTTACTGGATTGACTATATCTACTCAAATACAAGCAAGAAATAAATGAAAAAGGAGCGTATTTAAAATGAAATAAGATTTAAGCCTTACAAAATTGTGATACTATTTATACACACAGAAGGAACGTAGGAAATTATTTTTTGTATAGTTTTGATATTGAGGACTACACAGTGTCCTTAAAACTACTAACAAATTAGCACAGGTTTGTAAATTATTTATTGCAACAATTTCTTGGCTTCAAATAATTACACTACACCAATTATGTACTACTTATTTACTTTATTTAACACTAATTTCTACTACCCATGACTTATCGTTTAATTTGTTTAGAATAATTGATAGCTCGCCCCGAATTTCACTTACAAAGTACATCAACTGTTTGCTCTAGCCCAACCTTCTGCTCTTTATGACCATCACTTATACTTATATTCGAGATGAGGAAAAAAGTTTCTGAGAAATCTCGAAAAGAATAGAAGCCTCCCTTCTAAGAAAGACTCCTCCAGTCCTTAAAGTCACTACCTAATAAATGGCCACCCATCATATTTAACTTTCCTTTACCGTATGTTTAAAATGCAACATTTTGTGGAAGAACATAAATTATTTTTGACGAGATCGCCAATTGGGTACAACTTTTTGGATCCTAAATTTAGCAATTATAGAGAATTTGGTGGAGTTTGCTATATTTGGTACCAATTCTCAATTTTCAATTGTGTGAAAGTAAGAGTACCATTTTCGTTAGTAAATTGGATTTGAACTTTCCTATTACTACAATATTATTACGTACCTACTCAAATTTTGAAGTTTTTGTCAACCTTACTAGAAAATTTCTAAAAATAGAAGTTATCTATTAAAATAGAACACTTAGATAGGTTAACTGGGCACTACCATCAAGGCACTATTACATATTAAATAGTTATACAGAATAAGGAACATTTTGAAACTATGGGATTTAAGATGTATATAAAGGTTATAGAGCTGACCAAATTGCTCATCGAGACTATAGGGTTCTTAATACGTTCTAAAATAATTCAACTCCTTTATCCCCTTCATATCTATCTATCCTTCTTATCCTTATTCCTTTTGATGTTGAGAATTGGTTAATCAACATAAGTAAAACCTGACAATTTTGCAAATCTTAAAACTTTTTTGGTAAAACGTAAGGGATTTAAAATTCGAGAGTTGCAGTTTAATTTTAGCGTTTTGGAAACAGACCAATTAAGACATTACTGATATCAGACATTGTTTGAAGCATGGTTCTGCACAATTTTTCAAATGAAAAATTTTAGGGAAATTTAATTACTTAAGTGGTGAAGTACCGTTATAGAATCAAGATAAACTTGCCTAAAACAAGTGACTTGAAATAACTACTGTAATTATCTAAATTTTGAAAGTTGTGAAATAAAATTTGAAAAGTATTATTTCTATTATACTGGCTGATCAAGAATGACTGTTTGAGTTGGCAATCCTACCTGGAGGATTTTTTTGCCGAAGGGTTTGCAACGCTACAACCAGATATGTTTATTTGACAAAAATTTTACACAACAATCAAGGGATAAGGTTGTAGGTTGATTAGCCTTGCAGCAAAAAGGAGACGTTAACTACTCTCACCATAGACATAATACTATATAGACTACGAATCGGTATAAGGCGCGATGTGCCCAGTGGGAGCGAGAGGCAAATAAATAAGGCGACTTGTTTCTCACTCTAAATGGGCGCAGCTAACAACTCCGTAACCATGACGCTCTAACCTTTAGCCTTGTCAGTTTCGTCACTTACTTTTATTTTGGAGGTCGCGTGTTCTAAACACCAAGAAAACTAACATTTTCTTCTCAATTCCACTTTTTTCCCGCTATGTTTAGAGTTTTGTTTCATTTCTTATATTTCCCCAATAGTTTTCGAAGATAAGTGATAACAAATTCTTGATTGTATCGATACATGATTGACACGAAGCTGTAAAGGTTAGAGCGTTATGGTTACGGAGTTGTTAGCTCCGCCCATTTAGAGTGAGAAACAAGTCGCCTTATTTATATGCCTCTCGCTCCCACTCGGCACATCGCGCCTTATACCGATGCGTAGTCTATACATATTATTATGTCAATGACTCACACACACACACACACACACACACACAGATTGCAGGTTATGTGAATAAAAAACAAAGAGCATATCTAAATAAAATTAACAACCCAACAGAAAGAAATAACGAAATTTATAGGCAGAAAAGAAACCAAAGCAAACAAATAACACGAGAAGCACACGAGGAATCATGGAATAGATTCATAAGCAACATCGAAGCAGATATACATGGTAGACAAACTATGGCATACAAAGTGATGAAAGCACTCAATATAGAAGAAAAGGGCCAACTAATTACTAATAACATAGAACAACGAGAATGGATAAAACATTATAAAGAGTTATGGTTCGAAGAAGGAGCGGAAGAAATCATCTTGGAAGAATATGATACGAAAGGTCTAGACGAAATAACTATGGACGAATTGACGGAAACTTTAAAGTTTACAAAAAACAGAAAGGCAACAGGTCTGGACGGTATTAATACAGAATTGTGGAAATACGGTGGTATAATATTACATCTGAGAATATTACATATTTTTAATAAATGTTGGAAGGCGGGTAAAGTATCTATCGAATGGAATAGAGCTAAAGTGATATCATTATTCAAAAAAGGCAACAAGAACAACTGTGAAAACTATAGGGGAATAAGTTTAATAGACACAGCCTCTAAGTTATATGCTAAGATTCTAAACAACCGTCTCAAGGTCATTATGGAACACTTAATAAGTGAAGAGCAAATGGGATTTCGAAAGGGCCGATCTACTATAGACGGCGTATTCATTCTTCAACAGATTATTGAAAAGCATCGGGAATTTAACAAGGATACACACATAGCTTTTGTTGATCTAGAAAAAGCTTTTGACAACGTTAATAGATACAAACTATGGAAGATCATGGGAGAATCAGGATACCCGAAACATTTAATAAGAGGAGTACAAAGTTTGTACAGAAGCACCAACATATTAATAGATCTTAATGGCCAACTAACAGAAAATATCGCTACAAACAAAGGAGTCAGGCAAGGCTGTTGCCTTTCCCCTACTTTATTCAATATATATATGAATGAGATAATTCGTGATTGGAGGACAAAATACAGAAAGGGAATTTGGCTAGATCAACATACACGTGTCGATTCAATACTTTAAGCAGATGACCTGGTATTGCTATATGAAACAGAAGATGACTTGCAAAGAGGGATTTACGCTTTACATCAAGTGTGTAAAAAATACGACATGAAAATCTCCGTGAAAAAAACAAAAACTATGGCTTTTTCGGGAATACATCCCATAAGGACAAAGATTGTGATTGATAATCAGATACTGCAACAAGTTAATAGCTTTAAATATTTGGGATGTAATATGTCGTATAATTGTAGTAATGATATAGAACTGAAGGTTAACAGATTTTCACGGGTATGTGGAACAATAAGTAAAACTCTCAAAAACAAAACAAGAAAAGATACACAATTGAAATTTTATAAAACCATTGCAGTGCCAACCCTCACATAAGGAAGCGAAATATGGACAACTACAAAAAAGGAAGAACAACGCATACAAACACAAGAGATGAAATTTCTTAGAAGAGTTAAAGGATGCTCCAGAATAGACAAACTCAGAAATGAAGACATTAGAAACGAGCTAAGTATATTTAACATCAATGATAAAATTAAGGAAAATAGAAAGAGATGGAAAGAACATGTTGATCGAATGAATGCAGATCGCCTACCATTTAGAGTAATGCATTACAAGGTTCGGGGAAGAAGAAGCGCAGGCAGGCCAAGAAAGAGATGGGTACCGTAACAGGCAAAAATATATGCCTAATACTTGTAGCGAAGAAGAAGAAGAAGTGAATAAAAATTAACGCCTAACAAATGAAACTCGAAATACAGAACAGTGATTTAATTAAACAGCTAAAGGTAATGCTCAAAATGCCCCCCATTTTGGTCCAGACATAAACTAACTCTCCTTTTTAGGCTCTCGAAAATATTCACCAGCATATTGGGGGTAATGTTTGCCACTTCCTGAACTATTGCCTTTCGCAGGTCCTCTTCAGTATGCAATATGTCCCTAAAGACATTGTCCTTCAAGAACCCAAATAACGCAAAATCTAATGGGGTGAAATCTGGTGACCTGCTTGGCCATATGCCCTGACTAATTACTCTGTCGCCGAAATTCTCTCTTAAATATCCTATAGTAGCACGAGTCGTACGTGCCCTTGCAGAGTCTTGTTGGAAATATCCAATTTGACGCTCTTCGTCTGTTAAATGGTTTATTAAAGGCCTCAAAAAGTGTTGGATATATCTCTCCGAATTGACGGTAAAATTAAAGAATATCGGCCCATACACCCGCGTCCTTGAGACTGCCAACCAAACACCAACTTTAACCGGATGCAAATGTGTCTCTCTGGTAGCGTAAGGATTTTCGCCTGACCAAATTCTGTAATTTTATTTATTCACATAGCCGTTGAGATGAAACCAGGCTTCGTCGGAAAAGAAGGTATTGTCAAGGATATCATTATTATTTAATATGTCATTGAACTTTTTGGGCATTTGGAGTCAATACGGAGAATTTGTTTTTACCGAATTTCCCAGGACACAGAAAAGGTGTCCTGGAAAAGGAGGTATTACAAAACAAGGGAAATACAAACGTAGCTCAAGGAGGTTTCAATTTAATATTAGCCACAAATTTACAAATTTTGAAACTGAATAATGAATATTCTCGTGAAACTATTTTTTGCATTTATCCAATATGTAGATATTCATTTAGACTTCCTTGTTCACAAAATCGTGCCTCCTTATTTATCTATCTTTGACACTTAGGACCTATCGACTTATACAGGGCGTTCGTGAACTTTTTCCACATAGAATCAATTCCATCTTCGAACACGCCAGCGGTTACGTATTCCTCGCTAATTATACCGAGGCTAGCTTAAATATATACCGAATTCTGTGATTGGAATAAGGGTCCCGCTTAAATACTGTTTGCGTAGCAGATAAGAATTTCATTATGCCGAGAGATGTGAGTCCCGAAACCCGATCGGCTAACGAACCAATTATCGGGAAGCGAGGGATGCACGGCAGGAAAGTTTTACATCTAATTTGATTATTTACAAGTGGGTAAAACTCGCCAGGTCTCCGAGGGGTGTCCGGGAAAAAATAGGGAAGAGGGGAGACAAGGTTACGGGAAGAATAATTAACCGAGGGATAGCAAACCGAATAAAATTTTTGTTGAGACGGGGTTTGGGCATACTTTTTGTATCCTGGAACATGTGAGCAAAAGAACTGTGGTAGCTTTGGAGAAGGTGAAGACATTTTCAACTTAAGGAGAGAAAATATACAATAATTTTGTATACAATGTTTACAATAATATAATTGGCTCCCTAAAAATTTCGCGGCTACGATAGTACTACATAATGCAATTTGCCTTACGTCAATATGATATATGCGCAAGTTATATTGAAACACTATTTATGGCTGTAAATTTTACCTATATCACACATCATAGGTGCGTAATAAATTACATGCATGTTCGTGTCGTAAATCTGCAAATTTGAATTAATATTTGTCATGTAAACATAATTTGGAAACTTTGGCGGAGAGATAAACGAAAATGTATAGTAAAAAACTAGCGATAGTGAAAGAAAGTTGTATAAATTTAAAAGGCTGAATAAAAGTGAAGGTTTCAATTATTGTAATATTTTGGAGATTCTATAAAAGAATTGTTTATATCTCCTAAATCTTTACATTTGACAAGTACTGATTAAAATATTGTAAACAAATTAACAATGACAACACACCCAATAATCATATTTAAGGAACTCGTTTGTTGTTAATGTGCCTTCTTAGGAATTTTGTATAGACGATTCTAAAGTTTTATAAAAATATTCAGTCATAACAAAACTCAGTTCAATTATTTAGCTGGTTACCGGAATTAGCTAAAATTAACTCTCCACCAAAAATATTGGGGTTCAATGTCACAAACTAAACAACTAATAATTATAATTGGCTCTATAACAATGTCTGACGAAGTTTCGATTTCAGGTAATGTGCCATTTTGGGAATTTTGAATAACAGATTTTTATAAACTCACATTTGACTACGTTTAATTGAAAATTTGAGTTTGGGAAATTGAAAAAAAAATGTACTATATTATACACAGATTTTAAAGAGTACAATAAATAATTAGGCTTTTTTATTGGGAAAATCCTATCTTAGAATTTACTACACATTTATATTTTTTTAAACTGTACATTTTCTCAGGGGAAAAGTAATTTGCATTGATTTTCGCTAAACGATATAAGTGAGGCTCAGTAATTATGAATGGTTTTAAATCGACATTAACTATTTTAAAACTTTTGTTAAAGCGCCTTGTTCCATAGATTGTAATTTCAAAAAATCTTTTGGTAAATTTTTTCATGTTGAAGCGCTTTGTAAGATTAAATAACAAAATGAATTTACATGTAAATAGATATTTTATAGTACACAAGTTCGTCCTGATCTTGATAACCAGTCAAACAATCCAACTCAAATGGTGCATAATGCTCAGGATAAATTATAATCGATTTTCAAAACTGATGTCAAAAAATTAAATAAGATTTTCAAAATATATTTTTTGATATAGTTTAATACCATATAAATATTATTTGGAATTTGAATCTAAACGATTCGTTGCTTAGTAAATTTGAGTTAATTATGAATCACTTGGTAGTTTTGAAGTGTGCTAAAAAATCTCTTGTTAGTTCAGAAATTAAAATTTGTGCAAATTGAGCCAAACCTTGTAAGTGTTAATTGGTTGCAACAAACAAGATAAATTATGGATTTCTGTGTTGAAGAATTTGCTGACTAATCCTGATACCTCTGTAAAATTTTTCAAATATTCAAATATAATCAAATATATTTTTTCAAAAAAATACTGAATTATATTATACTGCATTTTAGGTACCAGTTAGCTCATACACTTTACGTTATAATCAGTTTTAAAATAAAACTATAATAGAGCACGTTTTAAAATTGTGATTTTTAACCATCTCGAAATATCCTATACCCTCATTTAAACTTTATAAAACTCATAGTGTACTATTACATTAACATTAACTCTTAAAGTTTTGATGACTTGCCTTCTAATTGTTAACGATTTAGTGAATCTTTTCAATCTCAAAACTTTAAACAAAATTAAAATTATTGTTACTTCTGAATTTTGATTAAGAATATATTCCGCACTTTAGGAATAGGCTTGTTTCATAATATGAACAAAATTATTTTTATATAATTGCAATTCTGAGTTGATCACCAGCTATTAGTTCCAACCGAAATTTGGATAATGTGAAGAATTAATTTTATACAATACAGACAAATACTTGTCAGATCAAAATAAACTTAAATAATTAAATTTATTAAACCCTTGACGTAATTATTAATTCAGACTATTTTAATTTCTTTGGAGTTGTATAAATTTTAATAACAAGAATAAAAGTTTTGGGAATGAGTTAATCATAATCATTTCTAAGCTAGCAGTTATATAGTAAGTATGTAATATTATGTCATCACCATCATCAATTATGTAACATTTTGTACAAACCTTGTACCTTGTACCTTGTAAGTCTTGTTTTGTACAAACAAGGCTTTGGTGTCTTAACATAACAGGGTTTCTTGACATTTCCTATTAGTTCAAACTTAATTAAAATCCAGTACTTTAGAGGTATTTATTAAAGTTATTACAAATTATTCAGAAAAGAGATCCAAATAAAATTAGAGAAAATAATTGTTTGCATGTATATGTTTGTATGTATGTTTTCTATTTATTACTAATACCAAAGACAAATCCAAAAACAGTATTGGCTTTGCTAATACTAAATGAAATAAATTATTTTAGAGAATTCCGCAGATTTTTTTAAACACAGAGCTAAAATTATTAAAATTTTGAAACAAAACTATAGTATGCATAAATTTTCGAATGATATCAAATTGCGTTTTCTACATTACCACATTTTTCAAAAAAAATTCCTCCTTGTAATATATTACAATGATTTCTACAATATATAATTGAAATTACATACGTATTAATTTTTGGGGAGTAAGTATATTAGCTTTGAGGTTAGTAACTATCCTTACACAAGTTTAGAAATTTTACGAAATACTACGGTTGTTTAGATATGGACCGAAGATATCCAAACTATAAAACTTAACAAATTGTTCGCATTCAAACCTTTTAGTTCTGAATAGTTAAGTTTTCAAATTTTGAAAGTAAATAACATTTTAAAGTTGCCTATAATGGTATACAGGGATAATTCTTACATATATTCAGAATGACTGTCCATCCACACTTTAGTGTTGCTGATCAGCTAAACAATCTAAGTAAATTTGGCACTATTCAGCAATATTTTAATCTATACAACGTAAGTTACAGTTTCCAAAACTTCATAATAATTTTAAGCTAAATCTGCAAAATAACGTGCAAATGTGAAAGTTTTAGGAGCATGTAAATTCGGCTTAATTTCGTCTTCTTGTGGTTGATCTTTATACAACGTGATCAAGAATGACTGTTGAGTTGGCAATGCTGAATTTCATTTTTAAATGGTACAGCTGGTAATTTGAATTTGATATTTAAAATTCAAATTTCTGGTATTCTTTTCAAATTTATTTATTCAAAAGGGTTTTCACGTTACAACGCGATATTTTCGTTGGAATGGCGTACATTCGAAGCGGGATTTATAACCCAATTACTGGTTGGCAGTACTCTCTCGAAGCGACATACCAGCAATTTCCGGAAATGTTTCCGGAGACTTTGGTCACTATTGCTGTCTTCCAGCAATATTGCATGAGATTAGTTAAACGTTATTTAAACACAGGGAGCGTAAGCAGACAAAAATCAACTGGTAGATCTTCTACTCTAAACGAGGAAGTTGACGAGGATATCAGAACTCAAATGGAAACAATTCCTCGCAAATCCTTAAGAAAGCTCTCCCTTCAAACAGGTTTGGTCCTTATGCCTCCTATTCAACCAATTTTCATTCTTACCCATAAGACTTCCACTTTTCCATGTTGTTCTAATTCACGGTTTTACAGGTTTATCATATGAAAGTTGCTCCACGGTGCTTAAAAAGAAATTAAAGTACCACCTTACAAAATTTCCATCGTCCAGTCACTAATGCCTCCTGATCACCCGCAGAGAGTTTTATTTTGTAATTGGTTCAATGACATATTAAATAATAATGATATCCCTGACAATACCTTCTTTTCCGACGAAGCCTGGTTTCATCTCAACGGCTATGTGAATAAACAAAATTACAGAATTTGGTCAGGTGAAAAGCCTTAGGCTACCAGAGAGACACATTTGCACCCGGATAAAGTTGGTGTTTGGTTGGCAGTCTCAAGGACGCGGGTGTATGGGCCGATATTTTTTAATTTTACCGTGAATTCGGAGAGATACATCCAACATCTTTTGAGGCCTTTTATAAACCAATTAACAGACGAAGAGCGTCAAATTGGATATTTCCAACCAGACTCTGCAAGGGCACATACGGCTCGTGCTACTATGGGATATTTAAGAGAGAATTTCGGCGACAGAGTAATTAGTCAGGGCATATGGCCAAGCAGGTCACCAGATCTCACCCCATTAGATTTTGCGTTATTTGGGCTCTTGAAGGACAATGTCTTTTGGAACTTATTGCAAAATGAAGAGGAGCTGCAAGAGGCAATATTTCAGGAAGTGGCAAACATTACCCCCAATATGATGGTGAATATCGTCGAGAGCCTAAAAAGAAGAGGTGATTTATGTCTGGACCAAAATGGGGGGCATTTTGAGCATTACCTTTAGCTGTTTAATTAAATCATTGTTCTGTATTTCGAGTTTCATTTTTTAAGCGTTAATTTTTATTCACGTAACCTACAATCTTATCGCTGATTGTTATGTCGTTATGTCAAATTTTGGTCAAATAAACATATCGGGTTGTAGCGTTGCAAACCCTTAGGCAAAAAAAATCCTCCAGGTAGGATTGCCAACTCAAACAGTCATTCTCGATCACCCAGTAGCTTGTCAGATTTTTCAGGAAAATGAAACTATGGAAATGGGAACAAGAAGTAAATGGGTAAGTGTGTAAGTACAAGGCTACATCACAGGTATCCAAAATTTCATGAGTTAAGAATTTGCCATGAATCTGTTTAAGTCCTTCTTAAATCATGTGTGCCAAAGGGGTCTAATCTCAGACCATTATTTCTATAAAGTATATTTATTGGTATTGCTACCATCAGTCACTTATTGCATGACGACGCCCTTAAGATAGACCATATAACTAACACCAGAGGGAACTGTTGTCTTATCCATGAATATCTTGATCGTCTCAATGTCTGGTGTGTCTAGAATTGCTTATTAGTTTTCAAAATGCAGAGTCGTGTCCTTCATAATCCAAAATAATTCAATTTTTTACAACAATAAACTAGACAATATCGTATTGGAGCAAGGTATAAAAAAAGTATGTATCTTTATAATGCATCAATAGAGTACAGAAATAATTTGGAAGAGGAAAGAAAAGTCTGCTGCAATTATATGTCATCTACACGTTATTTAAATCGAATGAAATCGATTGAAAATATATTCGATCGATTTCATATCGATTTTCGATATTTCATTGGAGAGAACCTCCAATGGAAATTATTGAAGTATCTATCGTTTAAACTTGATGGTAAATACACAGCTGCAGGTTATCCACCTGAGCAACTGCAGTCAAAATTTGTAGTTGGTTCACTTGAATCTCGTGAAAACAGATCAGGTCAAATATAAGATGAGATCACATATTACATTTCAATTCAATCTAAATCGCAACCCTTTGCCCTGCAGCACGAATATAGCAGCATTTATATATTTTCAAACGAAAATGTTATAATTATCCCAATAACGAAAATATCCGCATAGAGGTACATCTAAAAAATAAATAAATAAATTGAAGATATATAATACTGGGTGATCAAGAATGACTGTTTGAGTTGGCAATCCTACCTGGAGGATTTTTTTGCCTAAGGGTTTGCAACTTGCAGAGTCTTGTTGCAAATTTCCAATTTGACGCTCTTCGTCTGTTAATTGGTTTACAAAAGGCCTCAAAAGGTGTTGGATATATGTCTCCGAATTGACGGTAAAATTAAAAAATATCGGCCCATACACCCACGTCCTTGAGACTGCAAACCAAACACCAACTTTAACTGGGTGCAAATGTGTCTCTCTGAGCATAAGGAATTTAATCTGACCAAATTCTGTAATTTTGATTATTCACATAGCCGTTGAGATGAAACCAGGCTTCGTCGGAAAAGAAGGTATTGTCAAGGATATCATTATTATTTAATATGTCATTGAACCAATTGCAAAATAAAACTCTCTGCGGGGGATCAGGAGGGGTTAATGACTGGACGATGGAAATTTTATAAGAGTGGTACTTCAATTTCTTTTTGAGCGCAGTGGAGCAACTTCCATATGATAAACCTGTAAAACCGTGAATTAGAACAACATGGAAAAATGGAAGTTTTATGGGTAAGAATGAAGATTGGTTGAGTAGGCATAAGGACCAAACCTGTTTAAAGGGAGAGCTTTCCTAAGGATTTGTGAGGACTTCTTTGCATTCGAGTTCTGATATCCTCGAAAACTTCCTCGTTTAGAGGAGAAGGTCTACCAGTTGATTATTGTTTGCTTACGCTCCCTGTTTTTAAATAACGTTCAACTACTCGCATGCAATGTTGCAGAAAGACAGCAAAAGTGACCAAAGTCTCAGGAGACAACTCCTGAAATTGCTAGTATGTCGCTTCGAGGGAGTACTACCAACCAGTAATTGGGTTATAAATCCCGCTTCGAAAGTAAGCCATTCCAATGAAAATTTCATGTTGTAACTTGAAAACCATTTTAAATAAATAAATTTGGAAAGAATACCAGAAATTTTAATTTTAAATATCAAATTCAAATTACCAGCTGTACCATTTAAAAATGAAATACAGCATTGCCAACTCAAACAGTCATTCTTGATCACGTTGTATATCAAATAAAATTTTAAAATTTGGAGAATTATTTTGTATGTTGGTGTCATGTCGACTTATTTTTTATCTGATTGAGCTAGCTGTAATCTTTCCTGAAGTAGGTCTTGATGTTGTTAACCAGTTAACCAATTTAACTAAAGTATCATATTTTTGTAAAATTTTAGACGGATTTGCCAACAAAAAACTCAGATTATGGCCATGACAATTATTGGTAGATTACGATTTTACCATCAAACCACATCCAAAATGCCACATTTTGGAGATGTAAATTTTTAAAAAATCGTTCCCGCAAAAGCTTTCACAAAAACGGGGTAGATAACCCTCTCCCCTCGCCCCACCTGCGCCCCCTTACACCCTATTAAAATTAAACATCCCTCCGCCGCAATAACCAAGATTAGACGTATCATCTCCGCCGCGTACGGCCGGATTGTTTCATTCCCACAAAGCGGCGCCATTGTCCGGAATCAGAATAGCTCATCACGCATTTACCGTTTCCGAAGCAGTTTTCAATTTAACAGCATAAAAGATTTAAAGTGAGAGGTTATTGTGGAAAGGTTCAGGGAAAAAAAGAGAGGAAATGAGACTGATGCATGACTACACTCTTTATGTTCGGAGCGGTGAGGGAGAGAGAAATAGAGAGTGGGGGGAGGAGAGGGGGGAAAGTAGCTATCCCGCTATCAGATCTAACGAAGGATGGAAATGTTTGAATTATCTGCGTGGGTTCGAGTGAAAAAAAAGAGTAGAAGAAAGGAGGAAAGCGAGAGAGAGGAGGAGATATTTTGGTTGTATGCGGGAAAGATTGAATCAATCTATTGGATGGATTTCGGACAAAGAGCCCGGGAAGTCGTTTGAATACTGATGCGACTTTTTTCCACGGAAAACGATCTGGAAAATGACGTACTGGAATGGAGAATAGAAAATGATGGAATATTTTTATAGCTCGTACGGCTGCGCGAGGTTTAGGGCACAGCTTTCAGGCGTATTGGAAAAGGAAACAATTTAATTTAGGAGTAGGGAAGAGCAGGGGGGAAAGCGCTACTATCCAAGAGCGACAAAGAAACACACTCATCCTTCGATTTAAGCTGATGTTTCAATAGTGCCTTCGGAGATGTCCAGTTTTATTCAAACCCCATTTGGATTAGTACAATTTTGGTTTTAGCCAGCCACCAAAAAATACACCTACAAAGATACCAACCAAAAATAGTAACACACAGTCTTCTTACATTGGATAAATTAAACAAAATTACCACAAATTTGCAATTTGTTCTCTAAGGTATTTTGAGCTTAAACGTGGCTTCGACATGAATATCATAAAAATTTTGTGTGAAAAGACTGTGCAATCGTGCCACTACTATCGTTCTGCCTCGAAGTCTGGGAGCATAGCCTCGCCATGATATCAATCAAGTCAGAACTATGATCTTCTCAAGCCTTCTGCCAAAGTGGCGTGTTGGCGGCTTATAAAACCACTCCTATTAAAACCTTATGTATAATTGCTCAACGAGAACCTTCAGTATTGCTTCAACAATACACAAAACCATGTCAAAATTAAAGAACTGGTAGAGCTCTGTTCCTGGTGAGTGAGGCAAGAGCGAGGGACTATTGCTTCAGAGTAGTCATAAAGGGAAACGCGATGTATACAACTGACCTGTGCGGCCGTGCGCGGAAGATAATAAACAGCTGTGAAATATAAATTAGACAATAAGTGTTAGTTATCAGTGCTAAATAAATTAGTTCAGTATTTAATTAGTACAGTGTATTTTAAACCAGTAAAATGTTACAATATGACGACAATAATCATAATGGTATAAACCGCGTAGAAAGCTTCCTTTGCCACAATACTATTAAATATGTTTGAACATCAAAAAATATTCTTTTTTGATATCACCAAATTTGTATGTTTTACGTAATCAAACTTCACAATAAAAATGTAACTTATCGATTCGCCTTCATAACAAATTTTATTTTCTCTTTAAATCGATCCTGAATTCTATTCAATAATATTGTAAAAGAAAAAGAGCTATCTCGCTCAAATATATACACATGAGTTATTAGTTTTTACCTAATTCTAAATAACATTGCATATAGACTAGTACCATTATTGATAATATTCTCTTCAAAACAGAAATACTTTTTGAATTTTCTATGATATACGGAAGAGTAATACATAGTAGGTAAACCAAACCCACTGTTTTCTTCAATGGTTTGATACATTTTATTTTTTTAATATTGTTTATTTATAAGAACAATCCTTATAAAAAAATCATTACGGCTTTATGTGTTAGTGATTGAACGGTAGAAAAGCAATTTTTAAGAACAAATTTCAAACATTATTTCCATGCATTTGCTTAATGGTTGTTAAATTTTCAAGGCTTATGAACTAGTGGAGAATATAGAAATATTTAACTGCATTCCTAGTAGAAGAGTAAATGAAAATATAGCGACGGGTGATGAGTAACGGCACATAAACAGAAATGATGGAGTGACTTTACACTAAAAAGAGTCTCGATATCTTATCTGATATTATATATTTATTTATGTATATTATTTATATTAGGTATTTATTACAAAAAAAAGCTATCAAAGTTCATAAACCATTAACCATAAACTAATTTATGGAATAAAAATGAATAAGCACTGCTATTTAGAATGCATGTGGTTGAGAAGGTTTCTTTGAAAATGTAACGCATCTCTCTGTAAAATGAGGTAGGAGGGGCAGGGCGATTTAAATTTGAAACATCTATCGACCAATTATCGTCGTAACATTTGTCTTTTATATTTGTGAGTTAGTTAATCGGTAAACTTTTATAACATTTTTGATCGACAATAATTCTTGAACACCGTAGAATTGGTAACTTGTGAGATATCAGGATTGTGAAAAATGCGCAATAATTTGTGTTCCAAAAGTACTAATATTAATAGGTTTAGTATTAGCAAGTAATGAATAAATAATAAAATAAATAATAAATAATAAAAATAATAAAGTTTTATGAACAAATTGATGGAGTAGCCATAGGGAGCCCATTAATCCCGGTGGTGGCTAATTTCTTCATGGAAAAATTCGAGGAAAAGGCGATAAAAACTGCAAGTAAAAAGCCAAAACATTGGTACAGGTACGTTGACGATACATTTGTTATTTGGGAACATGGAGAAGAAGAACTACAAAAATTTCTGCGACATTTGAACATCATAAACCCAAAAATCCACTTCACGATGGAAAAAGAAGAAAACAATTGTATTGCCTTCTTGGACGTTCTCGTCATTAAACAGAAAAATGGAACATTAGAACACACAGTATATAGAAAACCAACACATACGGACAGATACCTGCACAAGAACTCCAACCACCATCCTAGCCAAAAAAGGGGAATGCTTAAAACCTTAGCTACCAGAGCCACACGCATCTGCCAAGGGGAATATCTTCAGGAGGAGAACAAACACTTAAAAAAGGTATTACAGAGAAATGGATATACAAAACAAGAGATCAACAGGGCCCTACGAAAAAGCGAAAAAACTACGGGAGGCAGAGAAATGGAACAACGTGGAGTGGTATGCCTACCTTACATAAAAAACATCACGGATAGAATAGGGAAAGAAGTGACGAAGAAAGGAGTAAAACCGATATTTCGCCCCACCCGAAGAATACAGGAGAGTCTAAGGGGCCCCAAGGACAAGAGGAACCAATTGTCAACACCAGGGGTATACAGAATACCATGCAAATGTGGAAAAGTCTACATTGGCACCACAAAACGATCCACAAACACAAGGATAAAAGAACACAAGAGGAACTGCTGCCTAGGACAAACAGAAAAATCTGCGATAGCAGAACACACTTTAATGGAGCCTGGAGACCATCAAATCCTGTTGAGGACACACAGATTTTGGCCAACACTCAACATTTCCACACACGAATACAGAGAGAGGCAATTGAAATTTTCAAACACAAAAACAGTTTTAACCGGAAAGAAGAAACTTTAAAGATAAACAGTACCTGGATTCCCATACTTAACAGAACGAAAATTAAACCATTAAACAGGGAAACGTTCAAGGAAGGGACAGGTATACGAGGGACTGGACAAACGGACATCTTAACAGATAATCATGGGAGCACAAAAACAAACGCAGCAGGTCTAGGAATGTCAAGTGTCACCAAGTGTCACGCCGAGGATACAGTCGAGGGTAATTTTCGAAGCAGTCGAACGCTGAGAATACTACCACATCGCCTCTGAAGATGTTTGCCGCAGAAGCAGACGAAACGTCAGGTTACTTAAACCTTTTTGGACCACGGCCAAATAGCCCGGAAAAACGCATTTGCATAAAGCCGTAATGTTTTATAAATGATTTTATAAAGCGTTGACGCAAAAGGTGTAGACAAAGTATATATTTTTCTGATAGGAAAAGTCATCATGTAAATTTGATATTATTGTTTGATATAAAAAATTATTTTTGCAAAAATTTGTATTTGAAAATATACAATACCTACTATAACAACAGTTGCCGCTTGTTTATTACAACAATTCAAGTTTGTGAAAATGTAGCCAATTATTATACTCTGCGAGTATTTTCTAAATCAATTTTTAAAACTCAACTAGGACAATCCAAATATGAACAATCAATATGAAAGAATACAATATTTTAATTATTTATTTACTATTTACTATAGAAAAATCTTTTAGTTGCTGTCTAACAGAGTGGTGCTAGCAGGGACACCACCGCATGCAGAATTTTATTTGTGTAGTGAAACAATTTAATAATATTTATAATCGGGAACATAATTCAGATTTCTTTAAATTTTCTGGAAAATTTCTAATCCAATTGTAAAAAATTTAAATTTAGTTTGAAGGCAAATTAATTCGCTACAACTTTACTTTCGAGACTAATTAAGAAGAACGCATAATTTTCGAGACAGTACGGAACTTTTGTTAACTTTAAACGTTGTGTTTAACAATTTTGCAAATTAAGTTTTGTACGCATTTCATGTTCCTTTATTAGCATAATAATCTTCGAAAAAAACCTCTATAACGAAGATGTCACTAAACAAGTTTTACTCCCTACAACTTTGTTCAAAAGTAAATACACTCAGGAGGAAAGGAATCACCAAACCACTGAAAATAAATTAACACAGCATGGACGTTAACAATAAATCATAAAATAGGTCTGGAAAGCAAGTTGTTGGCTAGAAAATGTTTGTTCTGTTTGGGACAAATATTTCTCCAAAATGTAGCTAGAAGCATGATGACTGGGATTGCTGTATTGGAAAAGAACGAGGTTTATCTCGGCTAACATAAAATTGCTCAAAAAGAATATTAAAATCTCACTGAATTTATACATAACTCGAAACCCACTACGGACGAAATCCATGACAAATTTACTACCCATAAATCCAGAAGAAATTACTTACCTTCCGATTGTGCTATTAATAAAATTTTAAAAGCTCAGTTCCGTAGAGCTAAGCTGCTAAGTCAATTACAAATTTTCCAGACATATCCTACCAAATCATCATAACCCTTGAAATGATTCTATGAGGCGTACACACCATATTAAGGTTGTATGCTTTACAATGCAAACTGATTTCAATGATAACTCAAGATTGAATCATAAAAATTGAATATTTATTGTAGCTATCGATTAAGAAAATATAAATGTATGTTTTTAAGAGATTACTTTTATTTGAAACTTGTTACATTTCTGGAAATACCGTTATGAATATAAAAAAACGAAAAAATTCTAAAACCTATTCAATCTTACAATAGTATAGTTTGAATAGTTTTGAAAGTTTTATTATGAGCTTGTAAAAGTATCTTGGTAGTTATTGTTGAAATTAGAATAACTGACACGCCCCCTCGAACGGGCGCTACCTCGTCAGAAGTCTCTGCAAATAGTGGACGTTTGAATTTTTCCGCCGTCTTATTTGAAGAAAAAAAAACACTACTACGTATCGCTCTTTCGCCATTATATCAGACCGTTTTGCCGAAAATTAGGCATGTTTTCCTATCTTCTCCGCGCTTAGCTACTTCTCCGTCGTTGTAAATTATTGCATTTTCCATACTCAGGAATAATTTTTCGTTTCAGCATTTTCGTCACTGAGAGTAGTTTCATAGTTTTTCGATTTCCGCCTCTTAGAATAATTTTATATTTTTCGGATATCCATTATTTAAAATAATTTTATTTTCCGGTTTCGAACATTTCATCTTTTCCAATACTTAGAATAATTATTTGTCTCTAACTGAAAATAATAAATTCGTATATGTAAAATCGGTCATTCATTCCGACCCAAAATCTCTCTTCCGAAATAATGTAAAAACTTGTAAACAAATAGTTTTTCATACTTCTCCGCTTTCTGTCCAACACCAAAACGCAAACAATACTTTACTTGTACATTGTTGCCGCTACCATTTCGAAATAAATTAATCTAAGAATTTTCCGTCTTGTGTGTTTTATTCTTCGGACTGCCCTGGCATTCTCCTGAGTAAGTAAACTACCCAAGCATACAACCGAGGGAGAAAACCCATCAAATCTGACGCCCGAGCAAAATCGACCTTAATACCGTTTAACCAAATTCCCCAACTCCGAACTCTACAAGTAACCTACCCCATTAGTCGAAGTCGACTCGACGACGCTAAAAGAGACGTTACAAATTGATGTATGTTATTTACATACTATTTACTACCTTAAAATATCAGAAAGGTTTTGTGAGTTTTGAATAGAATCGATCATTCCTTTACATTATATTGAAACTGTGTTTGATAATATGAACGTTGCATGCGACATACATTAACCAGAAAGGCGATATGAATGATTACCAATCATTAGGAGGCAATAGTAGTTATTAAATTAGTTAATATAACGACCCTTTTTAGTTTTGACCAACATAGATTGTAAGCGCATTTTTGTATCAAGACTTTTGTATCTAGAAGATTTTTGTATTTTTGTATATAAGTATCATGTAGTGTTAATAATCACCAAGAAATCAACAAATTGCTAAGGGGCGATGTAAATTAGGCAGCAAGACGTAATACACAAAACAAATTTCGGGGATTGAAATCAAGTGTTAGCAGACTGGCTATACTAGATATACGTTAGAGGTTGCATTATTGAAACTCACAGTAGATCTCTATGGAGGTGGTGGCTGATACAGGCTGACTGATGTTGTTATTAGAAGCTTGGCAGGTGAAGGCTGCGTGCTGATCAGAGCGCTGGAGCCGCCTGATGATCAGCTGATGGGATCGGACATTTTGGAAACCTGAACGCGTCTCCGTCGACTCGATCAGCTTACCCTCGCGCCACCACTTAATCGTCGGCTCGGGTTTTCCTGAAACAAAGTAAAATCCTTATTGTCATACCATTTAGATATCATTAAGGCTCGGTTCCCATGCATACTCTCATAAGAAATATGGTCCTTGTGGGAATATTTAAGGACGGTATTTGAAATACTATTCCATTTGTTACACGTAAGCATAATATGGTAACTTAAAATTGGTGTAATAAGTAAATCATTGTAAGTTCTAAAATTTTCCATTTTGAATAAAATGAAAGAAAGATTAATTCAACAGCAATCAGGTATAATGGGGCCTTGAGTCCTCTAATGCTATAGTGATGCTTTCTGTTAACTTAAAAAGGAGCAAATGTAACCAAAAGCAAGACTTTGGGAAATACGTTTTTCAACAAACAGTTATGGCCTCTTTTTGAGAAACGTTAATAACAAGAACCTATTTGAAAATTATAATTTAAATTCGAAATGTAGAATCGTGCTCGATATGATGAGTTAGATTTCATCTGTCTGGTGTCCATGGAGCAATTTATATGTAAATTAGAAACCACTTTCGGAACAAACTTCTTCAATCCTCTGTGAATCCCAAAATCATGAAGATCGTCAAATATAGACATGAGACGTAATTTCCGCAGTTCTTTAGTTTTCAAAGGTAAGTATTAAAAATTTAGAGCTGAAAATATTGAGATATGAACTTGAGTTAATCCAAATCATTCGTGATAGTCAAATTTGGCGAGGTATTCGAGAGACTGATTTTGAAATAAAAGTAAAACTACAAAATTCTATGGGAGATACCAATATATTGTAACGTTTTTACTGTTTACTAAAACTAAACACTACGCGATTTGTCCTAATTAATTTATTTCGAACACTTTAACACTTTCAAATTTATATCACACAGAGATGTTTATTCAACTGCCAGTCTTGGGTCCGGCATTCCTTATATACGGCAGGTAGGCCCCTTCTGGATGTTTCGAGATAGTTCCACGAATTTCTCCTCGGGTTTTCGGGAAATCGAAGCGTCTCGGCCTTACTAGTTTGTTCCCGTTGCTTCTAGAACGAATTCGTGGAACCCGGGCAGTCCCAGACGTGTTTACTTGTTTTCGGCAAGCCGTTCCGTTACAATATGATTTAGTCATAAATGTTAGTTAAGATGCATCTTTTATTGCCCTCCATTAGGTGCTGTCTATTGTACTGATTTCACCTCTAAATTAATCTAATTAAGAAATATTGAATAAAAAATTAACTTTATTTGTACTTTAACTATATATTCCTACTTATGCTGTGCTTACATAATATATTTTATTTATTTTTACCTTAAGCAACGATATTCGTATCGTATAATGAAATCTATATATATATATATATATATATATATATATATATATATATATATATAAAGAACACTTAGTTTAAACACGTTGGGGATGCAGTCAAACAAAGGGCTGAAATGATACGCTTCTTTGCTAAATTGCCAAGCTTTCGGAATTCTTTATTCCATCATCAGGGCATCTGTAAATTACATATCCTATTATACGTAACATGTAATAACTTGAGTTACTAATGACTTACTCGCTTGAAAACTGTGTGAAAAGCTGTTACATATCAAGGAACTAGATTTATGGAGCACGACCGGCGCCACGAGGTCTGAACGCTTTGAAGGTTACAGAAAGAAAGAGAGAAGGAAATGGGAAATGGCTGATCAACAAGTGCCTTCATAAATCACAGAACATTAAAACGAGTATTTGACATTAAGTATACTGTTTTATGTGAACTAAATTTCATTTAAAATTTGCAACCCACTAACCATGTTATTATATGCAACCATTTAGACGCACATCACCCGCCACAGTGGTGTGAAAAGATATCTACAACACAAACTTTTCAGTAATTTAGAATTACTCAGTGATCACCCTGCCACGGTGCTCACTGAGCCATTCCACCTTACTCCGTCTACCAAGTGGTTGTCAGATAGTTTTAAAATGTAATTATAGATGATACTCAAGTTTTGGATATCTGTGTGTTTATTTAGGCAATTGGGATTGTTATGAATATGAACCATTTCCAAGAAAGTTCTCTTAAAAATGCCTTTTTCTCTTCTTAGTACCTTTGTTTCACCATAATCCATGCCGTGTGTACTGTTTAAAGCATGTTCTGCAAGTGCACAAGATTTCATGTTTCTCCTGCAATCACTTTTATGTGATGTAAGCCTACCTTTTAGGGACCGCGAAGTTTGTCCAATGTAAACTTTATTACATTCCGAACAAGGAATACTGTACACAACTCCGGATATTTCCGACTCCTTTAACGGAGTTTTCAGTTTTGAATAGAGTTTGTGCGCTGTTAGCACATTTCTCTTTGCAATTTTTAATTCTAACGGGGATAAAATGTTTATGAGTTTTGAAGTTAGTTCACTAATGTATGGTAATGTACTAAATCTTCGGACATCAATTGGGTTCGCGAGATCATCTGTACCTATATGTGTATTTTCTAAACGTGATACTGCATGGCGAGTATCCATGTTATCCAATGAATTTACTAATAACCTGTTTACTAAACGTTTTGGGTATCCATTGTCTACAAGGATGTTTTTTAGTTTCTTTAAACCTGTTTCCTTATGTGAAGGGTGCGAGAGACGAGTAATCCTGTTTTTCATTGTTTTAATGAGGTTAATCTTCATTCATAAAGGGTGGTATGATTGAAAATGTAGGTATCGGTTGCTCACATAGGGTTTTCGGTACCACATTGTACGTAGTACATTATTCTCATCTCTGATAACTAGCATGTCAAGGAATGGTAGGGAACGATCCCTCTCTTCTTCACACGTAAATTGTAAATTTGGATCTTGAGCGTTGAAAACCGCCAGGGTTTCGTCTACTTTATTGTAGGGCACTGATAGAATTAAATCGTCTACGAACCTCTTCACAAAAGGAATGGTATAATTAATGGAATGGAGAACGTCATCCACTAAATCGTCAAGAACAAAGTTAACCAATATAGGAGAGATTGTCGAACCCATTGGCGTGCCAAAAATCTGTTTAAATAATGTGTCTTGGAAAATGCACACATTTGAATTAAAAATGAATCGTAATACTCTTAGAAAGGTATCCAAGTTCATAGTGCAATGTGACGAAATTGTATTCCAATGTCGTGTAATGCTGGATTACCCATGGATACCCAATTGATGGATACCCAAAACGTTTAGTAAACAGGTTATTAGTAAATTCATTGGATAACATGGATACTCGCCATGCAGTATCCCGTTTAGAAAATACACATATAGGTACAGATGATCTCGCGAACCCAATTGATGTCCCAAGATTTAGTACATTACCATACATTAGTGAAGTAACTTCAAAACTCGTAAACATTTTATCCCCGTTAGAATTAAAAATTGCAAAGAGAAATGTGCTAACAGCGCACAAACTCTATTCAAAACTGAAAACTCCGTTAAAGGAGTCGGAAATATCCGGAGTTGTGTACAGTATTCCTTGTTCGGAATGTAATAAAGTTTACATTGGACAAACTTCGCGGTTCCTAAAAGGTAGGCTTACATCACATAAAAGTGATTGCAGGAGAAACATGAAATCTTGTGCACTTGCAGAACATGTTTTAAACAGTACACACGGCATGGATTATGGTGAAACAAAGGTACTAAGAAGAGAAAAAGGCTTTTTTAAGAGAACTTTCTTGGAAATGGTTCATATTCATAACAATCCCAATTGCCTAAATAAACACACAGATATCCAAAACTTGAGTATCATCTATAATTACATTTTAAAACTATCTGACAACCATTTGGTAGACGGAGTAAGGTGGAATGGCTCAGTGAGCACCGTGGCAGGGTGATCACTGAGTAATTCTAAATTACTGAAAAGTTTGTGTTGTAGATATCTTTTCACACCACTGTGGCGGGTGATGTGCGTCTAAATGGTTGCATATAATAACATGGTTAGTGGGTTGCAAATTTTAAATGAAATTTAGTTCACATAAAACAGTATACTTAATGTCAAATACTCGTTTTAATGTTCTGTGATTTATGAAGGCACTTTTTGATCAGCCATTTCCCATTTCCTTCTCTCTTTCTTTCTGTAACCTTCAAAGCGTTCAGACCTCGTGGCGCCGGTCGTGCTCCATAAATCTAGTTCCTTGATATGTAACAGCTTTTCACACAGTTTTCAAGCGAGTAAGTCATTAGTAACTCAAGTTATTACATGTTACGTATAATAGGATATGTAATTTACAGATGCCCTGATGATGGAATAAAGAATTCCGAAAGCTTGGCAATTTAGCAAAGAAGCGTATCATTTCAGCCCTTTGTTTGACTGCATCCCCAACGTGTTTAAACTAAGTGTTCTTTTTCAACTTAGTCAGTCAAGACTAATACTCGATTATATATATATATATATATATATATATATATATATATATATATATATATATATATATATATATAAGGAAGGTCTTAGGAAAGTTATAACAAGCTCCCGCTTTTGAAGATGTAGTCCAAAAAGGTATCAATAAATTGTAAACGGCCAGTGTTAGATTTACTCTTCGTATATTAATTTCTAGCTTTCGGAAACGTAAGTTAAAGCACTGTTACCTGCTGTATACTAAACTAACTACACTGAGTAATAAAACAGGAATGCAATCTTAGTTTATAGGAATAATAATGCGCAGCAATCGATATTAACGATCTAAATGTTAGAAACACGCTTATGATTCTGAAATGTAAAACACACCAACGGAAATATTCTACCAACCGGTGGAAAGAAAAATCGACAGATAAAAGATAATAAAGAAAAGAAAGGTAGGTACGCCAACTAACACATAACAGAACATATCTTTGTGTAACTGCAGGCAACCTATCATACAAACAACTTTAGGGGGAAAAGTATTAGAAAAAATGTTGCATTAACAAATGTCAATAATTTATTTACAAAAACACCGTTATAGAACATAGAACCACGACCAACATTATGGAAAAGCACCGCAACAAAACCTTACGGAGAACCAGTAATTACAGGTTATTGTTATAAACTCTTCAATTGATCAACAAACAGTGGCGTAGCAAGGCGGGGGCGGTGGGAGCGGGCCGCCCCGGGCGCGACCCTGAACGGGGCGGCAAAAAATTGTTACAACCGCGGCGGACATACGATATATAAGGCGGGAGAAGGGAGAAGAGCCGCCGAGTCAGTCAGTAGTCAGTAGTTGTATTTTGACTGCCATGCACTCATTTGCATTTCTATGCTATCTCGGATTCTGGAATGCAATTCTTGTGGAAGTTAATGATTAATGAGACTCAACTGTATCTACAGACAAAAGGCCTTGACATTAGTTCTTGCTCCACTAAAGTTAAGGCTTTAGAGACCTTCTTGGTGGAAAAAAGGGATGATCTCGTTCATGCTGCCTGCATCCACTTTTACAAAAAAGGTATGTAAAGAACAGGGCATTGAGGTTGCACCCTGCCGAACAAGAAGGAAAACACGCTTTCATGATGAGAGCAGGGCAGCGGATGCTAGTTTATCATGAGTTGTAACTGCGGCGTGAATTATTTATACTCTAGCCAATAGCAATTGGAACACTCGATAAAATCTGAATTTACCGAGGGCATTCGAAAAGAGCCCGTTGTCTCTATACAAAATCATGGGACTTATCTATTTGCTTATTCAGAAACGCCCTGGTATTTTTAAAATGCAGGTGTTCAGCTGCCCAAGTGAAATCATATATGTGAATGTATGGATATGTACATATAAAGAACTAGAGGGTCCATTGAACCGCAATTTTTTTTACGACAGCGGCACTTCGTTTGTATTTTCTTCTTCTTCTAAGGTGCAGGTGTACAATCGATCAGTGAAATCGTGTACGAGGAAGTACGTGAGACTCTACGGATACTGGATGGTCCACTGGACCATAACACAGCGGCCACGTGTGCTTTCCTTGTGATGTCTTCTTCGGCACTTATACTAGAGAAAGCAATGGTGTGTGAATGTGTGTGCCATTTGTTTGTGCGATTTGGAAGTGAATTCATTGTTAGAGTTATTATCCGTAATGATACGCCCATGGACTATCGGGCGGCATGGCTTTTCACCACTTAAAAAGCCATGAAATGTTTTTTTGCCGTTCCAACTCTGATTGGACAAAGTATACTTCTGTAGAGAGAATTATCCAGGAAATCAAAACAAGATTTCAACAGGTGGCATGATCTGGACGCGAAGTTTTCTTTTTTAACGCCATCAAACCTATTGAACCCTGAATACGTTTGCAAACTGAACCAAGCACCAGATGATATTGTTATAGAAGAGTTTCAGCGAGAACGTGGAAGACTCCAAAATTTCGTCCGTGCGTCAAATAGAGAAGCAGAAATTTTGACTAAGGGGCGGCTTGAACGTCTCCAGTTTGTACAACAGTACAGTTTGGGTAATAGACGAAACGTCGACAATTCATAAACACAACGTGTTTCATTTAATCCTGGGGAGGTCATCAGAAAACCACCACAACATTCATCCTGGTCCCCGAGAACGAACACCACTACAGTTTGGGTACTTCCGTTCCTAATATTGCAATAATGCTGAGGATATTTTTGACAGTAGGCATCAGTGTATCATCTGTGAACGTAGCTTTTCTAAATTGAAATTAATAAAGAATTACTTACGGACTACTATGAGTACGTTCAGGTTAACTAATTTGGCAATATTGTCAATCGAGCTTGATTTAGCAAGCGAAGTGGACTTTGAAAATGTGATTTCAGATTTCGCTGCCCGGAAAGCCCGTAAAATTAATATCTGAGTATATTCGTATGTAGTTGTAGGTACTGTGATACTATGTTATGTCAAGTTACAAGTAGCATAATAAATAATTTATATAGCTGACCTAATATGGAACTGTTTTTTATTATTATTTTTTATTCTTAGCATTTTAGAGGTATAAATTTTTATTTTTGATTCTGTATGGGCGGCAAACTGGGCGCCTCTAACCCACGCTACGCCACTGTCAACAAAAGACGTAATGACAACCTTTAGCCAACAACAAGTAAACATGACACAAAGTATCAAATCTTCAAAATTCAAAAAAATTTCTAAAATTGAAAAACATTAATGTAGCATAAAAAATATTAACTACAATACGCAAAACAGTGTACCAGTCAGGCCAATCAAATGCTAGGTATCAAATTCTGTCTGACACATCAATGTTCTCGATTTCATCATGGCTAAAAGACAGTAAGCACTCATAAACCGTACTTAAGTTACTTATGTTAGATCTTTTGTTGACAAAATTAAGGCTGGATTTCGTTATGTGAACCATTTCTAAAAAGTTTCGTTTAAACCAGTTGCTCTCTTGAGACAAAATTGATGCATTATTAAACTTGAACGAATGATTTAGGTTTATCGAATGTTCAACAAGTGAACATGACCTCTTTTCCCATGTTTTAGGTGATGTTATTCCTGCTGGAAAAGTTCTGGAGGTTTGGTTTATATATGGTCTTCCACAATCAGCACAGGGAATACAGTATATAATATCACTCTTTTCTATCTGGGTTAATGGAGTTTTTAGCCTGTATGTAGTTTATGGATAGTCTTAATGTTTCTCCTTCCTATAAACAGATTCTCCTTTTTTTAAATTTTTGTTAAAAATGGTGTGATTTCAACTATTCATCTATTCAACAAAAATCTCTCCTGTATTCAAAAGGTTATTTAGAAAAACCGTATCTCCATTGTTTATGTGCAGTCCAGTGTGATACCAAAAAAAGGGGAAAAAATTTATACAGATATTTTAAGGACCTAAAATGTATTTGGGGGGTATTAGATAACGAATCCGTGAAGACGTACAGCTAATTTTGCTGTCATTTTTAAACAATGGCCAAAATTGAAAAAAATAAATCTATTTGTTAATACAACGTTTCCTTCGCATTTATAAGAAAACTGCTTTAGATAAAAGTTGTAGCCCATTAAAAAACCTTTAATTTGGCGTTTTATAAATTCAAATCGGTTAGCAGATGACTGAGCTGAAGGCAAAAACGCCCAATTTTATAACAACATTTGGTATGGCTTATTAAAAATGAGGCATTTAATGTATTTTTAAGATGTGCTACATTTCAGCCAGTTTGAGCAAATAGTTTACAAGTTATTCTAATTGTTTCTCCTAGAAGGCAACTGTTCAAACCATCGTCCTTGCCTAAAAAAGGCAGTTTCTGAAGAATACCCTTGACTTTAAAAGGATGCAGCTTTTACATATTGCGTGAATACCAAATCTATGAACGGAATCATAAAACTAAGATATTCATTTCTAATATGTTAAAATTTCAGCTCTAAATATTTACACACAATGGAGATATGTTTTTTTTATAAAAAAGCTAACTGGCTTCCTATTGGTCGTAGAATATCCTTTTTTTTTGAGAACGTGTGTATTGACCCATGCTATCAAGGTTATCTCAGGCTATCAAGGCATTCACAAGTTTGTACCATGAATAGTAATAATGTTATTCTAAATGTTTATTAGCAAAAAAACTACCACCTGTTTCAAACTATACATTTAATAACAAATTTAAAAAATATATAAATTTTCTTGGTATATCTTATAGCTAAAGCCACAAAAATCTATTTCAACTTTCAAAATTTACCTACATTCATTATTTAGCAAGGACAATTGTTTAAACAATTGCCTTCTGGGGTAAACAATTAGAATAACTTATAAACCATTCGATCAATCTGGTTCAAATTAAGCACACCTTAAAAACTCTGCAAAAGGTTGTATTAAATGATGTTACGCTAATAACAGGTTTATTTACATTTATAAATTAGTTTAAAAATAAGCGTTTTTTGTCATGCATTCGTTAACTGATTTGAATTTATAAAGCGCCAAATTAAAGGCTTTTAATGGGCTACAACTTTAATCTGAAATATTTTTCGTGAAAATGTAACGGAAACGTTTTATGAACAAAAACATTTTTTTTCACTTTTGACAATTCCAAGATCGTAGGCTTTCACGGCCGGAGTCACTGGAAAAGTAGATTCCCGGGCTATTAGGCCGTGGTCCATGCAGGTTTCTTGAGCCTGACGTTTCGTCTACATCTGCGGTAGACATCTTCAGAGGCGGTGTGGTAGCGGTCTTAGTGTTCTTCTAAGATTCGCGTCCGCGACTGCTTCTCCGGTTCGAAAGTCCTTTCTATTTATACCGATGTCCCTTATTTCTATTTTCTTTTGACCATTGTTTAAGTTTAAAAAACCATACAAAATTAGTTGTAGGTAGATTTCACGGAAATCTATGAATTTGGCAGAGATTGACTGGATTATATAAGAAAAGTCAACACCACCATTCATGTAGTTCATGTCGTCAAGAGATAATTTAAGTTCAAGAATATCTTTTAAAATTTTGAGTTTACTATGAATCTTTGGTTTAAACTAAATTCACAATCGATAATTAAAGGATAAAGATTTAAGACCAACTTGATTTTAAAAGCTGTAGTTTTACGAAAAACAAGCGATAGACGTATAATAAAACCAAGACGAAATCATCATGGCGAAAAGTCGAGAGCTTCTCTCCTAATGCCCGATAAACTATCATCTGCGAATCCCGTCCCGAATATATCTCCCCATCGGACTTCTCGCCATAAAAGCAAATCCCTCCGTCCCTCTCTGGCACGGAAGCCAAAAAATAAAACACGGAAAGCAAGATGTTCACTTGCGAGTCCCTCGCACAGGCCGGCGTCTTCCAGATTAAAAGGCAAAACAGCGGTGAGAGGCGTAATGGGGCGTGAACCATATTTCACCCCCGCTAAGGACTCGTCGCCCCGACCCCCGCCCCGCTCGGCCTTTCAACGGACTGACTCTACTAGAAAATCGGGGCCATTACAACAGAAATAAAATTAATGCTCTCCCGAGCTCGGATTTATTTACTGCCTTCTAGATCATGATAGAATAGAAAAAAAAAGAGAGGAAGAAGAGGAAGAAAGGGAACAATGACGGATCGCTTTTGTCGCTCACACTTTTTCAAGCCGGGACGGACGGCGAGGGAAAGATCGGCGAACGAGGCGAGTCGGTTCCTCGTTACTTTAATCAGGACAGGAGGACTAACAAATAATTTTTTTTAGTTAAAGAGAAGTGAAAGGAAGACTTTTTTGTTCGGTGTCGATCGACCCGTCGACACTTTTAATAAGGCGCGCTTTTCGTACCTTCTGGTGAATTTTAAAATAGCATTTGTCAAACCTAAACAAATTGATGAAATAAAATCAAGTAAATAGAGGAACTATTAATTATTTCATGTTATGGGGTAACTAGAGCCTATTTTACATTGATTCACCTAATATATTCTGGCGCCCAAGGGGGGAGGTATGAACTGGTACACAACAGTAGTCACACTGGGATTGTGCTAGAGCGTAATTCGAGGTGGAAAGCAGGATACAGTTAGAGAAAAACAAATTTATTTTATCATAAAGAAATACAATGAAGTACCGAAGTAAAATCAAACGGCATTGACTGGGTAGGAAATAATTAAGCAACAAAAATTATGAAAAATTAAGTTGGCAACTTTACTAAAAATGGGGATTAACTCACCTACCGTTGATATAACTGCATATATTTGTATTATAACGTTTATTCTAATTTATTTACACAGTTCTTCACACTACCCAATTTATTTAGTCCATTCCTTAACTAATTGATTTATATTACACACCTAACGCGCTAATTTATTCGTATGCTTATCAATAGTCGGCTTATCGCATTTTGAACACACGACGGCTCCTTGTATACTATCCCATTGACCGCAGGCCCGTAATTATATATCCTCTAATAATGTCTTTCCAGAACTTTATGGTTTATGGTTTTTATGGTCGCCTTTGATCTGCGCCCTCTTCGTGAGATAAGAAGGAGCACGCTTCACGCTGATGTTTATATTTCGCGTTACAATATTTTGTAGATCACACGTCGTTCCTTACGCAGCGAGATTTCCACGGGATGATGAGATGGGAAAAGTTGGCCAGCGAGACAATGAGCAGCTACTACCAGGCGAAGCTGGCGGGAGAGTCGGTGTTACCAGCGAAATGCTGTCTCCTGCATTATTGCTGGGTTGCCGGCCGAGCTACAAGCGAGTGCTTATGGCGTCTGTAGCACTTCCCCGGAGCAGGACAATCGAAATCGTTTGATGTTACAACTGCCAGCAGGTGGGAGATCACCTGAGCCGAGACTGTCTGCAGACTCGAGCGGACCGGTGCAAGGTTGCGGCAGCAAAAAAAAATTATCTTTTATATTTCATTTATACATCCTGTCGATGAGCGCGCTCGCGCGTGTGTGTGTGCATATGGCCAAAGAAGTTTCACTTCCACCGTCTGGTCCGACGCAGACTTTTATAGTTTTTTTCACAATTAAGCGTTTGCCTTAAATATCTCTTGCATAATTTATGTTCCAAATAATTCTACCACACAATATTTAAGGAAACAATTCATATGATTTATCTAATTCAAAGAAATTATTAAAACAAAAAAAGACAGTTTAATAAACTATCAAATATTTAATGTTAAAAGAATAAGTAAAGCCCATTTTACAATGATTCACTTTTCTTAGAAATAGACACATTTTAAAACTTTAAGAACTTTAACATGTGAAGTTTAAAAACAAACTTTAAATGTGACATATGCTAAAAAATTCTCAATAGAAAACTGTCAAACTCTGAAAATATCCTGTAAAGTGTGACAATCTACAAATTGTATAGACATAGTCTAAATGAAGCTACATATATTCCTGACTCCTGTTATGCTCTTTAAACAAAAAAGTGCTGCATATTACGTTTCTTGACTAAGATCAATATCGGATAGCCCTGTGCCAAATAATTTATTCTATCTTAAAAATCCTTAAAATAACTTCACACGATTTTTATGAAATTTTATCAAAGTTCTTTTGATGAACTTAAACCTTCCAGGATAAAACCCCCGTGGAAGCACCCAATGTTCCTTGGGAGAATAAAAAATTGCCTGACATGCCCAATGTGCTATGGAATCTTGGAGACAAAGCTATTATAGCCCAAGTAGCACACCAATATTGTACCAATATTATGACAATATTGTGTTATAATGGGCCATTATAGGTATTAAATATTGGGCCAATAATAAATGTGAACATTTGACAATATTGCCCCAAAGTTATGAAACAATATTGGTTAAATATGGTATTTTAATATTGTTACAAAATTGTTTATCAATATTGGTCCAATTTCGATGTACAATATTCTGCCAATATTGAAAAGCAACATTGGACCAATATTTTTGTACATGCTTGGCGCAATATTGCAAAGTGGTCAAATTTTTATTGGGTCAATATATGTGCAATATTCAGCCAATATTAAAATGCAACATCGAATGAATATTAATATATAATATTTGCCCAATATTGATGCACAACCTTGAGAGAATATTGCAAATTGTTCTCAATTCTTATTGGCCCATTATTTAAAAACAATAATTGGTCTTTATTGAAATGTAACATTAGAATAATATATTTATGACATGTTGACATGCGCATGACAATGAATGTCAGGAAGCTTTCAATATTTCCTGGAACTTGCGTAACAATATTGGTTAAATATTGGAAAATTATCTTAAGTTCAATATTGAGTGGAACTTGGGTAACACTATTGGATAGATATTGGTAATTAATCGTAAGTTCAATATTGGCTAAATTTATTAAACCGATGTTTGTCCAATGATCTGGCTTTCAATGTTTACTGGAACTTGCGTAACAACATTGGTTAAATGTTGGTAATTTATCTTAAGTTCAATATTGACTGGAACTTGGGTAACAAGATTGGATAGATATTGGTAATTAATCTTAAGTTCAATATTGGCTAAATTTATTAAACCGATATTGGTCCAATAATCTGGATTTCAATATTGGCTACATCTAATGTAACCATATTGGGTAAATATTGGCAACATATTTTTGGTTCGATATCGGCTACATCTAGTTTGCCAATATTGGGTCAATACTGGTACAATATTGGAATAACATTTTATATTGGACCAATATGTTCCCAATGCTCTGCCAATGTTGTGTGCTACTTGGGAGGGAGCTCCAAGTTCTTTCAGTGAGTGTTTCATTTAAGTAACAAATTCCTGAGGACAGGCTAACTAAGACACCTTATAATTTTCCTTGTAACACACAAATCACCAAATTGCTTTCCATAATTTTACTTGCCCTAATTTCAAGTAATATTGGGTAGACAAGTTATCATATAAAATTTGTAAAATGGCAATCTCTGATTTTAAATTTTAGACCCGTTTTCACATTTCAAAGTTTGTCTTAAATATCCCCTGCGTAATTTAAGTTCCTAAATAATCCAACCAGACAACATGTAATGAAAATAATTCATGTAGCTTATCTAATTAAAACAATTTAAGAACATAAACACAGTGAATTTAATAAACTATCAACGATTTAATATTAAAATAAAAAGTAAAGCCCCTCTTACACCGACTCACTTTACTTAGAAATATATACAATTTACTTCGAACTTTAACAAAAATATCCTACACATTCATCGGGGCAAACTACTTTTAGAGACCTTCTATTTTTCGTGTCATAAGCAAGTCACCTAATGTTTCCTTCATTATATATAGCTTTGATTCAAATGATATTGGGTTGATATGTCATCATGTAAAACTTCTAAAGTAACATTTATCCTCAATTACAAATTGTAGAGTTTTTTTGAAACTAATACCAACACACCTGTTAACGCTGTACGCATTTACATAGTTATCGATTGCATTACATACATCTCACTTAGTTTAATTTCCTAAAGTAATCAAACCGACATAATTCAAAGAACAAAATTCGTCTTGTCTACCTCAAATTTGGATTTACCATATTCAAGTTAAATAACGAAATATAAAAAGAGAATAAGCAGTCAATAAACGAGATAAAACATATGGAATAAACAAAGCTCCATTCCCACGAAACCACTTTACTTATAACTAGATTCAGTATACAATGAATTTTTAACAAAACCGAAAATATATAAAGGATTTCTGACGACAAATTATTTTAGAGACGTTCCAATATTCGCATCACATGCAAGTCGTGGCATGTTTTTCTTTTATTCTATTTACTGTTAATTCAAGTGGTATTAGATAGATATGGTATCACCAGAAAATCTAGTGAAAATTCTCCATGGCAAATTAAAGACTTATTTTCGCACATAAACCAAAAAGAAATTCCAACGTAACATGCACTGACATGCAGTTATCGTTTGCCTTAAATGCCCCTCATTCAATTCAAGTTCCCCAATTAATCCATCCAGACACAGTATTAACGAACACAATTCATTACTACGTTCCCGAAGGTGGATATAATTTTATTTCGATTATTATCACTTCGCACGTCTTCCCGTGAACAATACCGCTTAAACCGGTCATAATCCATCCCTAACTTCCCTAACAGCCGCCCCTAATCCCATAACCTCACTCCGGGCCCTTCGATAACAACCGATCTCCCGAGATCGGCCCCGATTGTCTACGAAGCGCAATTTGCCAGTCATGATTGAGTCATATATTTCAATAGTTAGAGACTTCCTAACTTCCCATTGGAAACAAGTCTTCCGGAGAAGAGGAGAAGAAGTTCCCGGTTCCGGGAGAGCGCTTCCCCCATATTGTTCCATCTGGGGAAGTGGAAAGGTGGGGGAGGGAATAGCAAAAGGAGGTCTACTTCCTCCGGGATTATCGATGGTTAATCAGGGCATTGCAGTCTAGTAGGTAACAATGGGAGATTGGAACGGGTAATGGATAGCGATAACTTTTTTGCTGTCGACGGAGTGTAATTGTAACCATAACCCACGGTGAGGTCGCTTTATGTTTACATGTCACTATTTCTGGCGTGCTAATTTCAACGTGAAAGACAGATTATCGAAATTATTACGTTAGAAGGCGAAAAAGGTAGAGTTTCATTTTTGTTTATGAGCGAATGAGTTATGCCAAAAACTGACAAGTGATCGACCTGTGATATTACTTGCATTGAACTGGCAAGTACCCTACTAACTCACGAAAAATAGATGATGTATTTAGGCGGCAAACACTTTTGACACATGTTGGTTTACGCCTACTCACAGCGAGCCCGTGAATTCTCTGAAGGTTGATTAGTGTCTTACAACTGCAACAATTAAAATGTAACAGTCACTTTTCTTGTCTATGTTTTATATGTATGGATATTTTTCGATTTGATGAGTTTAGGTGAGTTATGCCAGTAACTCACCTAATTGCCAACTTAAGGCAATTGGGTCAACATGTTGGCGTGGCGTGGTGTATCTCTGTATTACATTCAGAGTTCTCTACCAACTAACTAGTGTTAAGTAGAGTCATACTCATAACTCACTAAATAAACATGAGGTATTATTTGGTAACGCTCATACGAATACTAAGATAACAGTTGAGTTATCATCATAACTCACATCAAATCTATCTGTGGTATTAGTCACTCATTTTAGTGACATTTCGTTTTGGAATTTTAAAGGACCTATTAACAACATCTTCAACTTTGTACAAGCGTTTGTAACTCATAGCATATTAACCTGTATTACTACCTAACACATTTTGGTACCGGTTTTGGCACCTCTTGCAATATGATTACGTTTGTAACTCGTCCACAATTAGCACTATCATGACTTAAATTATGTAAGTGAGCAATACATTTATTTTCATAACTCATGAGGTGTTAATTCGGTAGTAATTTTGACATAAAGTTCTCTTGGTTAATGCCAACAACTCACTCATACATAGCCTGTGAATTACCACATAATTGACTAGGTCTAACCAGATAATTGAATTACGATTCATAACTCACGCTAAATCGAAATTAGAGGGATTATTTAGAAACTCTACTGATCTAATCCTGGTCAGCTCCTTCTATTTTCAAATCCGGTAACTACCTGTGACCTCTTCGCGGTCCCCACATTACCGAAAATGAGTTTAAATCTTGCTAACTAACTTTCGTTCTACCTTTGAGATCATTATATACAATTTGGTTATACTTCTGACGTGGCGTGTAACTGTTTCATTTCTGTGGTTTATCCAGATTTAATATCCTAATGAATTACTTGGTGTAAGTAAATATTTGAGTCATACTTACGATATACTTGAGGGGGACTTATTAGGTAATATTTGTGGCACAGAATTTTAAATGGTGTATGCCTCAAGTCATTATCAGCTAGCCTGTAAATTATCTGGCAGTTGTTCAGACGTAGCTAACACATGAGTTATGATGATAGTTCACGCCAACTTAATGTATGTGGTATAAAACTTCACTGAATAGACCATTTCTTCATTATTTTTTTTTTCGAATTTTAACTAACTTCTTCTGAGCCTATTTACTTTTTGGGTAAGTGTTAATTAAGTGTGTTGTGTTTAAAAATCATCCCATCTAGACCTGTGTGACTACTTGCGACAATTTGGTTATGGTTTTGGCGCGTCTTGCAACTGGTTTATATCTGTAATTCAACAATTAGCTTCCCTGTGAAATACTTGGTGAAGGCAGGTAATGGAATAGTGCTCATAACCCATGAAATGCATATGATTAGTTAATTTGACAATACTTTTCACACAAAACTCAATAGGTTTATCCCTACGTAGCACTCACAGCAGCCTGAGAATTATCAGGCAGTTATTTAGATTTGATCTTATGAATGAATTATGATGATATTTCACAGATAATCCAAATGTGAATTGTTATTCAACAACCATGTTCCATTTGAACTGGATCAGTTCTTTTAAGAATGTGGAATCTATTTGGAACCATTTTAGTTCCTTTAGATGAGTTATCCACATAACCCACGTTCAATCGACCTCTGAGAATGTTACTATGATATCAGTAAATCACTATAAAACTGTTAAAATATAACTTGGAAACTGTTTCTTTTTTGTTCATATTTTGCTATCCTAGTGAATTACTCGGTGTAAATAAACAATTTAGTTATGCTTATAACTCATAACTTACGAAATACACGACAGCCAATTTATCTGGTAATATCGATGACACAAAGTTTCTATAGGTTTATGCCTATAACCCATTATCGGCTAGCCTGTAGGTGACCTGGTAGTTGTTTAGGCAAAGATTAGAGTTGAGTTATGATCGTAATTAATGCTAACAAAATTTGAGGGCATACAAATTTACTAATCGAATCCTGGGCCTGTTCATTTTTATCCTGGAATTTGAAATGACCGCTTTGAAGCACCTTCATTTTTGTATAGGCGTTAAAGTGGATGAGTTGTGCTCGTAACTTAACCTAGATCGGCCTGTAAGCCTTTTACAGAGCATTTTAGTAACGGTTTTGATGCGTCGAGTAATTGGATTATTTCTACAACTCATCAGCAATTAGTGAAAAATGTGCTGCAATATAAGCAATGAAGTTATGCTCACAACTCGCTAAATGTATGAAGTCTCAATTTGGTAATACGTGTGACACACCACCTTAGGGGTTTATGTCTATAACTCACTTAGAGGTTGTCTACGGATTGTTTGGTTGTTTTTTAGTTCTAAGCAAATAATTCAAACAATGATCACATTTTATACCCAATGGAGATTCAATGAGTTAATTTATATTTTCCCCGATTTAATTTTGCTTAGGTTTTTGTCTTAAATACTATGCCTACATTTGATTTATTTATCGTCTCTAGATTTTTTTATTAGCGGTTAGATGAGTTATGCACATAACTCACGTCCTAATGAATCGTAAAGGTATTGACGATAATTTCGTAACCTGGAATGGTTTGTTGTCTATAATTTATCTATATTTAGCATCCCCGAGGATTATTTGGTGTAAGTGATCCAGAATATCTTGTATATGTGAAGAAAGCACTAATGTACATAAGTCATGAAATATACCTGAGTGCTAATTTGGTAATGATATTGAAACAGCATCATAGTGGTTGATAGATGATAGATGTATCTCATCTCGTTCGTCGTTAGCCTAAGCTTATGAATTAATCTTGACTTGTAAAGTATCATTCACATAAGCAGTAGTGCAGTTGCAGTGCAGGGGGAGTGTATTTGAAACAGCAGCAGCGGTAACATATTATTGGTCGTCCTGTTCACATTGGACGTACCTAGTGTGAAAGGCTGCTGAAGAATCAGTATGTTCTTTGCCTATTCGTTCCTACTCGTATATAGACAAACACGTCGTTGTTGCAAATTGTATTTTTGATTTGGATAGTCCATCTAGAAAACTTGACCTTATTGAAAGAGTTGACTCGAAACAAAACTGTAGTTGTAGTTGAGGTTAAACAATTTGTAAACAAAACAACACACGCCGAAGCGGCCGACGTCAGTCCTCGTCTCTGATTGGTGCTTGTATGCGCGTGTAGTGCAGAAGCTAAAAGCTTGCTAGGTTCTACACTACCACTACCTTCCCACAAGGTCGTCGATGTGAACGCTGTCATTAACATACACAGGCTTAACTTTTTATAATACCACCGCACTACACGTACAAGTTCTACAACTGCACTACTGCTTATGTGAATGATACTTTAGATGAACTATTAATTTGGAAAATAAGTAGTTAAGCAATGCTTAAACCTCATACCTGCAATCAATTTTTTAGGAGTCATTAAAAATAACTCATTGATCAGTTCTTACCATAACTCACAGTGACTTAATTATACTCTCGAGCAACCTTCTCAGAAACCGATGACATCAACTTTCTCTCAAAAACTCCATTCACCCGCACCGTAACCACATAAAACTGCTCCCCGCGACGACTCCTTCTAACTTCAAAAGTCCCAATCTAAATCAAACAATCTCCCGAAACTATCACGTTAAATTAATTTATCTTTTGTGTGTTTGTGCGAGCGTAGAGGGAAAAGGGGGGAGGCCCTTTCTGCAACGCAAACTGTTACGGCGTGCAATTCCGAAACTCCCTCGCCTCGGAATTGAAACTTCATTTACAACTCCTCAAGCCGAATCCTTAAAATAGTTGTCTGCTAATTGCCTCGACGTAATGTCGAAGAGATTTAAAGTTATGACTCCGAGAGCGATCCGCAGACGCTTCTCTTAATTGTTTTTGTGGCTCGTGTGTGCGGATGGGTGAATGTATGTGATACAGAAAGGGGAAGATTTGAAAGGGAAGGGAATGGAAGTGAAGCTCGTCTCACGGAAAACTCAAAGACTATTATAGTATCGTTTAACGAAATTAAAATTAGAGTTAAAGGGCACTAAAATGGAGAGGGGGAAACTGAATTGAGGGGGGAGTGATTTGTAAATTGTTTTTACCTCAGAGAATTCGTAGATAATTACAGTTCAGTATTAGGTGAAGTGATGAGTGAAGGTTTAAGTGAATAAAAACCACAGACCAATAATATAACTAGACCCGTTTGTTTATAAAATAATGTACTGCCAAGATTTTAGCACATTTTAAGCGCTTTTTTACGCTGTTGCATGAATGCAGATGACAAATTCTTTGCTTACGATTTGCTTATACATCCAGCCTACTTCGCCTGTGGTTGGTCAGTTGTACGTAAATTTAAAAATAATATAGACTTTTGTTATGAGTGGCAACATCGCGTCCTAGTCTTTCGCGCAATAGAATTCGTTGTGTAGTCGGTTTGTGTGTGTAATTGATAAAAAATAGAAAACATTTAACAATGGTTAATAGGTGCAAGATATAGCAATGCAGGGAAAGCCTCGGGATTGTCTTTTCCTAGGTAAATAAAGAGATTTATTAATGACATTTTTTAAGGTTATGTATCATCTCAGTGGCGTTCTATCAGTGTTATTAATTTAGGGTTTCCAGTAGATCCAATTAAAAGAAATACTTGGAATTCTGTTTTGGGACTTAGCGAAAATGATAACATAACAAAATCGTCCTATATTTGCTCAAAACATTTCAATAAAAATTATTTTGTATCTAAAATAGGTGCAACCGACAATGCTAGATATTTAAAGAGAGATGCTGTTCCATTACCGATGCATCAAGTTTTTGAACCTAAAATACTACGAGGTAATTAATTTCCACCCTGTAACTGTGTTTATTATAAATATCAAATTTATGAATTTGTCAAAATTGGAAGCTTGACATTTTTTTTTAAATTTCAATGTTTTTCATGTAAATTTCAACAAAAATGTTATACTGGTTACTGTTAGAAACAATTATTTCTTAAGATATGAGAAAAATTAGTAATTTTATTAACCATTATTAACCATTTTATTAAACACTAAACAAATTTGAGGACTTATATCTCAGAAGCTAATGACCAAAATAGTAACATATTATGTATAAAAAGAAGCGTTTTCAGAATTTCATTAAACAAAAAATTCGCCGAGATAATCTATTTGTTTATAAGTAAAAAAAAACAACACCAACTTTAAACAATGACTGTTACCGTTCTAATAAGTATTTTTTAATTCTAACAAAAGTACATGAAAGTTTGTTCCCTCTTATATATGACCGCTAGTTTTATTAAAATCGATTAGTGGAAAAAAATCTTAAACAATTTTGAAAATTTTCAATATTTTTCGATTTATATGGATTGCAAAATTATTGTGCAAAATCTAATAAACCGGTCAAAGCGAAATTTACGGGATTCTTTTACTATAACTTCAAGATTTTGTACCTGTGATATGGAAGTCCTAACTACATTTGAAAGTGCTTAAAATAATAAGTTAAGAAAACACTTTTTTGGGCCAATTTCTTGTTGTTTATTACTATTTGGGAGAACCGCTAATAAATTTTTGAAATTATAACCTATGCCATTTTATGTAACAAGCGATTCTGCAACTTTTTCCTCTCTTCAACTTTCTTCTAAATTCAATACATAAGTTAGAAGCAAAACAATTCTGGAAAAAACGCGTTTTCTAATTTCTTTTTAAATTGTTTCATTTTAAACAATGTTCCCGACCTCTGCGCTTTGGAGGATAAGTCAATCCTTATTCTATACACTATTCCAGAGGTATTCATGTAAAAATATTGCGGTTTCCTTTTATGTCAATCTAAAGCACATTTCTGACAGATGGGTCTTGGACTATACTTATTGTATGCATTATTACTGTCATGATGATTTTGATAATTTAAGTCCTTCTATACTTCATTTGTCTCTTATTTCGCACCTTTGTTATCTAGCATGTAAAGGGCTTCATTGCCCGTTGATCTAAATAAATAAATAAATTATTTTTTTAATTTTGTTTCCTTTTTGCCCCTTATTATTGATACGCCTACGGACAGCTATTTTGTACGCTGTCAAAATTCGTCAACGGCGGCCATATTTCCTTGCCCCTTCACCGCCCCTATCGGCTATGTTGGCCTGCATCAGTTTCTAATGGGAACATCGGGTCTAGTTATATTAATTGGGTGTGATAAAAACCATCTGTTGTGATATGTGACCATTATATACCAAATGGGAGACCTGCAACAGGTGTATGCCCTGAAAGAACTAATAAAAAGTGCATACTTCTACAAGAATTGAACGTGAGTTTGGAATTTCTAGATCACAAGTATTAATTATAAAATTGTGAAAATGTCATTGTTTGTTCAAAATCGTAATTATTCACAGAAGCGTAACAACAGCAAATTTAAAAAAATACAACCCTTCTGCTCACCGTTAGTGGAAGACATGAGATCGAGACTCGCCTTGATCTCGTCTCGTCTCGAATTTCGAGACGAGATGAGCCGACATGTAATGTAGAAATTTCGATACGAGACGAGATCTAATTTTAGTTTCTTCTCGAAAATTCTCAAAGTGTCAAAATAGGTATCTTCTTTCTACTGGTTGTAAGATCTCCATAGCCATGAATAACGAAAGTATAGGTAAAATTATGTCCGGTAAACAAATTTATTGGTCCATTCAACCATTCAGAAGGGTAAACGATTAAATTTGCAGCTCTCATATGTACAACTGCACATTTCAACGTGATCACTTCAATTTCTTATAATTTTAGAATGGTGTACTAGAGGACCGACATTGTGGTGTGGATGATTTAACTGCATAAATGGGCATATTTTCGGTAATGCATTCTTATTTGGCAAATTTCGAAATTTTAACAACGTTTCAAAATTAACTGAACGAGTTAACTACAAAGGGAGAGGGATGGCAGGAGATGGTAGCTCCATATCTACGGTAAAATGATCTGTGAGCTCCTGGAATCGAGAAAAATCTGAAAACGGACTGATCGTTTGATGACTATACAGGCGAGAAAAAGGACTACGAGACTACTACGAATAGCCACTTGGAATAGAACGTCCCGGAGAAACAAGGATCAAGAAACAATCAACGAAATAGCCAAACACCAAATCAACATTTGCTTGAAGACTGAAACAGTTAAATAAGGAAAAGGATCTACCATGGTTGGCAATTATGTTTTTCTACAGTGGTGCAGAAACATCTCAAAGAGCAAATGCTGGGGGTAGGATGATTAATAGAAATTAAATATATTAAGAACGATGTCACTGGAACACAGTATATTAGACATAGTTTCTATATATGCACCACAAATAGGTAGGCCCAAACGAGAAAGAGACATGTTCTACCAGAACCTGCAAGGCCTCCTAAACAGCATAACAGGAAAGACCCAGGGTGATTTCAATGCGTATATTAGCAACACTGTGATACCAAAAATGTAACAAAAATTTAACAGTCCCGTGGAAATGTAAAATGCCAAACATTCGGTAGAATTCTGTACTCTGAACGAAATACCAATCACCAACACATATTTTGACCAATAGCTACAACATAAATACACCTGGACAGATATCAGCCGTATAATATTGACAATAGACTTTATAGTAACTAACAAATACATCCAATTATATAATCCAATGACGTAATATTGTTAACATCAGTCAACGTTGGAAGAGACCTTAGAAAGGTATTTCTTTGCAGATCTCAATGGGTTTGATTGGCTTGGTTCAGCATTCTGAATCTCCATTGCTTCCTATCTGCTGCCAATATTTTCATCTGTAGGTGTGATGACATCATTCATTATTTGTTTTGCGTATTGTTTTCTCAGTCTCACTGGTGCATTTCTCAGTCTTACCCTCTATGATTTTTTTATTAAATAATCATGCCTTAATTAGTATGTGTCCTATTAGCATATGTCTCCTTTTTTGATCTCTTTCATATTAGTCCGCTGTCCATTATTTCTGGTTAATACCACGTCATTCGTAATATGCTCTGTCCAGCTAATCCTTAGCATCCGTATGAAGACCCACATCTTAAACCCACTACATTGAAAACGAATGGTTTCGATAGTTGTTTCCTATTCTGTATTGAGATTCTTTCAGAGGTTAACAATTTCCTCTCTTTTTGAAATGCGACAGTTGCTAAGTGTATTCTTCTTATTATATCTCCTTTGTCCCTGCCGTCTTTATTAATTATAAATCCGAGGTATTGAAAGCTTTCTCTTTCTTCTATAGTCATGTTGTTAAGTCGCGCTATGTCGCCTGCGTATCGCAGGGTTGTAATGTTATTGCCTTGTTTTAATGCCAAGATAAATTATTTCGTTAAATTTGTCAATTGCAAATTGTATGTATAAATTGAATAGTGAAAGGGGCAATAAGTAGCCCTGCCGAACTCCTATTTTCACTGTGGCTTCCTCATTTGCATTATCAATGCTTATCACCGCCTTCTGTCTTTTATATAGTGTGTAGATTATTCTTCGGTATTTACGCTATATGCCTATCTTTTCTAGTATTTCACACAGTGTATTCCGCTTTACATTATCAAAAGCCTTCTACAGATCTACAAAGGCTATATACGTTGTCCGCCCCTTTGAAGTCTCTCTCAATTACAATCAATTACATTAATCAAGGTAATGTTTTTTTTAGTCATTTTAGGGGTGTGTGTAATCCAAAAATTCTAAATGGCGAAGAGCACGTTCCAACCATACGTTATATAGGTTTTCGGGGTCGTTGAGTCTGAATCTGGGGTCCGCTTAGGTCCATCACATATGGTTTTTTAGAGGTGATTTTAAGGTCATTTTAGGGAGGTTTATAGTCCAAAAATTCTAAATGGCGAAGAGCACGTTCCAACCATACGTTATATAGGATGTTGTGGTTGCTGAATTCAGATCTAAAGTTTGTTGGGCTGTACCCTAAGGCTAAAGATCATTTAAAGGTGATATTACGTGATTTTATGGCGAATTTTACATGATGTGAATTTATATGCTGGTTTATATGATGGCTAATTTATGACCGACTATATATTTTCAAAAGAAATATTATATTCGAAGTGCTCAAAACCCTTATTAATTACCTGAGTATTTCTAATTTGGCGACGTGGGATTAAGGTTTACATATAATTTTTTTTTCTAAATCCTTTAGCTGGTTTAGAACAAATTTGTCCAGGGACGAACGAAGAATTACCCAATTGCACAAAGATAATTCCAAAAATAAGTACTTTGGATTAATAATATAGGCATAAATAGTGCTTTCTAATTATATGTATAGATAAATTAAAATTAAAACGATAAGTTTGTTACATGATACTGCCTTCGCATGTAATACGGAATCTGTATTAATTACTACATTGATCTTATAAGTGAAATAGTTAAAAGTTTCATTCGCGGTACCCCAACAAACATTTATTGTTAGCTTTTGGGTAGGTATATTTATTCATTTAAATTATTTTAAACAAATATTTGTTACTTAAATTGGTTTCGAATTTTGTGCCAGTCCTCTATAATCCAATTTTTTAAATTGCTTCGAAGTCTTTAATTCAATGTTTGCCAAAAACCTACATATCTTTTATCAAAATAAGAATTCGATGAAACTAATTTATGAATGTTTAATTTTACCACATCTATAGTATAGGTACGTCAGGAAAATCTGTGTTTAATGACATGGTATTTATTTGCTTCGAGATTTTTTGAGACTGATGCGAGACCAGAAATATGTCGAGACGAGACGGGACCAGACAAAACTTTTTGGAATTTTTCGAGACCGAGATGAGGCTATGTTATTTCTCTTCTCGTCCCAAGACAAGTCCATTAGCAGCCAGCACGCTCTTCGGATTTAACACCTTCAAGTCCTCTTTAGTCCTTCTTATTCAGAAACACTAAAAACTCACGATTTCCTTGATCTTCCTCCTTAAACGCCATCAAGTCTGAAATTCCAAACTTCCTCTAATACCCCCGTGGATATCAAGCTGTCCAGGATCTAATCATCACACCCAGTTTGCTTTGCAGTAGGAAGCCGGACATCCTGCACAATCTCATCAAAGTCCTTATAATCAAAAATCGTCCCGGATCCAGCTCACAGGGTCCCCTCTCTCCCTTTTACTTCGAATTTGTGTTAAGGAACTCCGTTGTCACGTAACCAAGCCACTTAGTTACTTACACGGCAGATGTTCCACATCCCCCGGGGACCAAGGAACGGATGTACGTGCGGTAGGAGATACAAGTTAATAAGTGCAAGCGGAAATTTATCAACCAAGGGAAAAATGCATTTTCTGGCGATTGTAAGGGGAAAATTGCATGAGTTACGGTGGAAAGCAATTGGGGAATTGTGTACGATTGTCGGTTAAATTCCATTGCCGGTTGTCTTCCTGAAAACGTATTTAAGATCTAACAAACGATTTAATCCTGAACAGAAATTGGAATTTTAAAAGGTAATAAGACTATTTACATCAATCAATTTCGGTAAAATGCTGCACAGTTGCTTTTAAGGTGTTTTAACAATTTAATTTAAGAGTTAGCACCCACCATTTTCGATGAATGTCTGTTCCACAGATTTCGGTAAGATGGAGTTAATTTGTTGCTGAATAGATTTTGCTTTTGCTAAGCACTGCGCAGGTACGGTGTTTTGAGCCCCATTTTCCTCAGTAGTTTATTTGAAAAAACAAAACATAATTTGATTTGATCACTAAAGAGAGTTTTGTGACAGATTTTGTAAGCAGGAGGAAATCTTTATGACAACAGAGGAAGTGAAAGATTTCTCAGAAGAAAGAAGGGAGTACAAATAGTTATTTTTTTAAATTTAATTAATTTAAATTTAATTAAATTTCTATAATTCTTAATATTTAGTTTCATTAATTTTTTAATTATCATCATTCTCCAGCCATTTTAAGTATCAGTACTTTTAAATCATCTGTACAACTAGGCTTTGTGGGATAGCGTTTATCTGAAAATAGTCTCCATTTCAGAAATTTTTCGTCCAGCTGTGGTCGATTTGTCGTGCTGCATTACCAGCACTTCTCCACTTTGAATTGGAGATCCATTCAATTATGTCCTCTGCATTACTTTTTCTACGATTCTCCTGATTTCTTACTCTGTGTCAAAGTGATGTTCCAAGCATAGATCTTTCCAGTTTTCTTTGTGAAACACATAATTTTCTAGCTGAAGCCTTAATGAGCGTTAGTTTTCCGCCCATACGTGAAAATAGGTAGGATATACCAGTTGAAGGCCTTTCTCTTTAAATCTATAAGAATTTTGTTTCTAAGCGTGTACCTCAATTTTTCAAATGCTGCCATTCCGAGGTATATGCGCCTTAGAAGTTCTAAAGTTTAGTTTTCGCCAATTTTTAATTCGTCTTGTAGATAAATATACCTTTCAATGAATTCTACTTGCGCTCCCACTATGTATATATTTCCTCTTGGTACTAAATTTGTTATAAACTTAATTTTGGTGTAGGTTATGCTTAGACCAACCATTTTCATTGCGTTCTGTAGTTCAGTTTCAGAACAGAATGTGTAGGAGTACGAAGTGAAAAACCGTTCGAAGGAAAATCATTCATCATTCATTGGAAAAAAATACTACGTTACAATTATATCTCCTTTCAATGCTGATTATCTGATTCAACATAGGACCGAATTCCGAAATGCCATTTCTTTCCTGAGACCGAATTCTAAAATTATATATGTTACAGGTTGCCACTTTCCTATCGGATAGAGTTGGTTATTGACAAAGAGTTTCTTAGAAAAATTGGTGTTATAACTTTTGAGGTGAGAAATATTTTCCTACTGAACAACAAAATTTGTTGACGTGGCTAACCTCACACCCGTGACTAGAAAATTAATCCATTTAAAAATAGGAGTTGTAGAGGAAACCAGCTTCAGCTTCAGCAAATAATTTTTAATTTCGTCAAAACGATTTGACAAAGCAAATAACTATCAATAGTCAACAATCAACTATCGTGCAAGATTTGTTGAGTAATTTGTAATTTTTCTCAATAAATGATACATCACTTGAGCAACATATTTGTCTTTGTATGAAGCTACACCGTATAGAATTAAGGCAGGTAACACTATGAAAATGGTTTATCCACACCTAATCTACATAATTTGTTAAGTCCACGCAGTCGCAGAATTTATAAGAATCCAATCTCTTCTGGTTAATGATTTAATAAATTATATAAAAAAATATCAAGTGTATTGAGTATAAGTTTAATAAACAAAAAAATTATTTGCGATTTGGACATTTTTTCTTCCGCGACCCTATTACAATATCAGGAAATTTTTTAAAATTTGATTCTTACCAATCGACTATTATTTATAAAGGCAAATTATTAATTGGTTTCTAAGAGAACAGTTCAGTTTCAAAATACATTTATGGCTCTGATGAGGACGGTACAATTGTAAAATTATTTTGAAATAGAATGAAAAAAGTCTCTGGAAACGTTGAGTAATCAGTTTTTTTAATTTTTTTTGTACTGTGTATGCTATCGAAGGATGTAAAATATGTTGAATCAATACTGAAGGATGAATTTAATTGTCAAATAAATATAAAACCAAAAATTTTACACACAATAAAACATATTCCTCTTACTTTCGTAGATACAGAACGATCCATTTCTATTTTCAGACGTATGTTTACGAATAGAAGGCGAGCTGTTTTCATGAAAAATTTTGAAAAACATATAGTTATAAATGCTCACTCTATCAATATTAATGAATAAGAGTTGTTGTTATTGTATTGATTAAATTTTCTAATTCTTCGTATATTTCTATTAACAATAAATAATGTGATAGTTTTGTAACTATATTAAATTTTTACAAAGAACATAACAGAAAGGTTTTTTATCTCAATGAAAGTTTTGCCCAATTTAAAGTCATCTTCTAACCATTTAATCGAATAAAATTCAATTTTTACTATTTCATGTACATATTATACTACCCATATAATGAAAGAAAGTATTGTAATCGTGCTGATTTTCAAAATTTGAGATATTGACATTTCTGGATATTTTGAGATCCCCTGAGGTTAAAAATATGTTTTCGGAAACATGTGGTGTGTGTGTGTGTGTGTGTGTGTGTGTGTGTGTGTGTGTGTGTGTGTGTGTGTGTGTGTGTGTGTGTGTGTGTGTGTGTGTGTGTGTGTGTGTGTGTGTGTGTGTGTGTGTGTGTGTGTGTGTGTGTGTGTGTGTGTGTGTGTGTGTGTGTGTGTGTGTGTGTGTGTGTGTGTGTGTGTGTGTGTGTGTGTGTGTGTGTGTGTGTGTGTGTGTGTGTGTGTGTGTGTGTGTGTGTGTGTGTGTGTGTGTGTGTGTGTGTGTGTGTGTGTGTGTGTGTGTGTGTGTGTGTGTGTGTGTGTGTGTGTGTGTGTGTGTGTGTGTGTGTGTGTGTGTGTGTGTGTGTGTGTGTGTGTGTGTGTGTGTGTGTGTGTGTGTGTGTGTGTGTGTGTGTGTGTGTGTGTGTGTGTGTGTGTGTGTGTGTGTGTGTGTGTGTGTGTGTGTGTGTGTGTGTGTGTGTGTGTGTGTGTGTGTGTGTGTGTGTGTGTGTGTGTGTGTGTGTGTGTGTGTGTGTGTGTGTGTGTGTGTGTGTGTGTGTGTGTGTGTGTGTGTGTGTGTGTGTGTGTGTGTGTGTGTGTGTGTGTGTGTGTGTGTGTGTGTGTGTGTGTGTGTGTGTGTGTGTGTGTGTGTGTGTGTGTGTGTGTGTGTGTGTGTGTGTGTGTGTGTGTGTGTGTGTGTGTGTGTGTGTGTGTGTGTGTGTGTGTGTGTGTGTGTGTGTGTGTGTGTGTGTGTGTGTGTGTGTGTGTGTGTGTGTGTGTGTGTGTGTGTGTGTGTGTGTGTGTGTGTGTGTGTGTGTGTGTGTGTGTGTGTGTGTGTGTGTGTGTGTGTGTGTGTGTGTGTGTGTGTGTGTGTGTGTGTGTGTGTGTGTGTGTGTGTGTGTGTGTGTGTGTGTGTGTGTGTGTGTGTGTGTGTGTGTGTGTGTGTGTGTGTGTGTGTGTGTGTGTGTGTGTGTGTGTGTGTGTGTGTGTGTGTGTGTGTGTGTGTGTGTGTGTGTGTGTGTGTGTGTGTGTGTGTGTGTGTGTGTGTGTGTGTGTGTGTGTGTGTGTGTGTGTGTGTGTGTGTGTGTGTGTGTGTGTGTGTGTGTGTGTGTGTGTGTGTGTGTGTGTGTGTGTGTGTGTGTGTGTGTGTGTGTGTGTGTGTGTGTGTGTGTGTGTGTGTGTGTGTGTGTGTGTGTGTGTGTGTGTGTGTGTGTGTGTGTGTGTGTGTGTGTGTGTGTGTGTGTGTGTGTGTGTGTGTGTGTGTGTGTGTGTGTGTGTGTGTGTGTGTGTGTGTGTGTGTGTGTGTGTGTGTGTGTGTGTGTGTGTGTGTGTGTGTGTGTGTGTGTGTGTGTGTGTGTGTGTGTGTGTGTGTGTGTGTGTGTGTGTGTGTGTGTGTGTGTGTGTGTGTGTGTGTGTGTGTGTGTGTGTGTGTGTGTGTGTGTGTGTGTGTGTGTGTGTGTGTGTGTGTGTGTGTGTGTGTGTGTGTGTGTGTGTGTGTGTGTGTGTGTGTGTGTGTGTGTGTGTGTGTGTGTGTGTGTGTGTGTGTGTGTGTGTGTGTGTGTGTGTGTGTGTGTGTGTGTGTGTGTGTGTGTGTGTGTGTGTGTGTGTGTGTGTGTGTGTGTGTGTGTGTGTGTGTGTGTGTGTGTGTGTGTGTGTGTGTGTGTGTGTGTGTGTGTGTGTGTGTGTGTGTGTGTGTGTGTGTGTGTGTGTGTGTGTGTGTGTGTGTGTGTGTGTGTGTGTGTGTGTGTGTGTGTGTGTGTGTGTGTGTGTGTGTGTGTGTGTGTGTGTGTGTGTGTGTGTGTGTGTGTGTGTGTGTGTGTGTGTGTGTGTGTGTGTGTGTGTGTGTGTGTGTGTGTGTGTGTGTGTGTGTGTGTGTGTGTGTGTGTGTGTGTGTGTGTGTGTGTGTGTGTGTGTGTGTGTGTGTGTGTGTGTGTGTGTGTGTGTGTGTGTGTGTGTGTGTGTGTGTGTGTGTGTGTGTGTGTGTGTGTGTGTGTGTGTGTGTGTGTGTGTGTGTGTGTGTGTGTGTGTGTGTGTGTGTGTGTGTGTGTGTGTGTGTGTGTGTGTGTGTGTGTGTGTGTGTGTGTGTGTGTGTGTGTGTGTGTGTGTGTGTGTGTGTGTGTGTGTGTGTGTGTGTGTGTGTGTGTGTGTGTGTGTGTGTGTGTGTGTGTGTGTGTGTGTGTGTGTGTGTGTGTGTGTGTGTGTGTGTGTGTGTGTGTGTGTGTGTGTGTGTGTGTGTGTGTGTGTGTGTGTGTGTGTGTGTGTGTGTGTGTGTGTGTGTGTGTGTGTGTGTGTGTGTGTGTGTGTGTGTGTGTGTGTGTGTGTGTGTGTGTGTGTGTGTGTGTGTGTGTGTGTGTGTGTGTGTGTGTGTGTGTGTGTGTGTGTGTGTGTGTGTGTGTGTGTGTGTGTGTGTGTGTGTGTGTGTGTGTGTGTGTGTGTGTGTGTGTGTGTGTGTGTGTGTGTGTGTGTGTGTGTGTGTGTGTGTGTGTGTGTGTGTGTGTGTGTGTGTGTGTGTGTGTGTGTGTGTGTGTGTGTGTGTGTGTGTGTGTGTGTGTGTGTGTGTGTGTGTGTGTGTGTGTGTGTGTGTGTGTGTGTGTGTGTGTGTGTGTGTGTGTGTGTGTGTGTGTGTGTGTGTGTGTGTGTGTGTGTGTGTGTGTGTGTGTGTGTGTGTGTGTGTGTGTGTGTGTGTGTGTGTGTGTGTGTGTGTGTGTGTGTGTGTGTGTGTGTGTGTGTGTGTGTGTGTGTGTGTGTGTGTGTGTGTGTGTGTGTGTGTGTGTGTGTGTGTGTGTGTGTGTGTGTGTGTGTGTGTGTGTGTGTGTGTGTGTGTGTGTGTGTGTGTGTGTGTGTGTGTGTGTGTGTGTGTGTGTGTGTGTGTGTGTGTGTGTGTGTGTGTGTGTGTGTGTGTGTGTGTGTGTGTGTGTGTGTGTGTGTGTGTGTGTGTGTGTGTGTGTGTGTGTGTGTGTGTGTGTGTGTGTGTGTGTGTGTGTGTGTGTGTGTGTGTGTGTGTGTGTGTGTGTGTGTGTGTGTGTGTGTGTGTGTGTGTGTGTGTGTGTGTGTGTGTGTGTGTGTGTGTGTGTGTGTGTGTGTGTGTGTGTGTGTGTGTGTGTGTGTGTGTGTGTGTGTGTGTGTGTGTGTGTGTGTGTGTGTGTGTGTGTGTGTGTGTGTGTGTGTGTGTGTGTGTGTGTGTGTGTGTGTGTGTGTGTGTGTGTGTGTGTGTGTGTGTGTGTGTGTGTGTGTGTGTGTGTGTGTGTGTGTGTGTGTGTGTGTGTGTGTGTGTGTGTGTGTGTGTGTGTGTGTGTGTGTGTGTGTGTGTGTGTGTGTGTGTGTGTGTGTGTGTGTGTGTGTGTGTGTGTGTGTGTGTGTGTGTGTGTGTGTGTGTGTGTGTGTGTGTGTGTGTGTGTGTGTGTGTGTGTGTGTGTGTGTGTGTGTGTGTGTGTGTGTGTGTGTGTGTGTGTGTGTGTGTGTGTGTGTGTGTGTGTGTGTGTGTGTGTGTGTGTGTGTGTGTGTGTGTGTGTGTGTGTGTGTGTGTGTGTGTGTGTGTGTGTGTGTGTGTGTGTGTGTGTGTGTGTGTGTGTGTGTGTGTGTGTGTGTGTGTGTGTGTGTGTGTGTGTGTGTGTGTGTGTGTGTGTGTGTGTGTGTGTGTGTGTGTGTGTGTGTGTGTGTGTGTGTGTGTGTGTGTGTGTGTGTGTGTGTGTGTGTGTGTGTGTGTGTGTGTGTGTGTGTGTGTGTGTGTGTGTGTGTGTGTGTGTGTGTGTGTGTGTGTGTGTGTGTGTGTGTGTGTGTGTGTGTGTGTGTGTGTGTGTGTGTGTGTGTGTGTGTGTGTGTGTGTGTGTGTGTGTGTGTGTGTGTGTGTGTGTGTGTGTGTGTGTGTGTGTGTGTGTGTGTGTGTGTGTGTGTGTGTGTGTGTGTGTGTGTGTGTGTGTGTGTGTGTGTGTGTGTGTGTGTGTGTGTGTGTGTGTGTGTGTGTGTGTGTGTGTGTGTGTGTGTGTGTGTGTGTGTGTGTGTGTGTGTGTGTGTGTGTGTGTGTGTGTGTGTGTGTGTGTGTGTGTGTGTGTGTGTGTGTGTGTGTGTGTGTGTGTGTGTGTGTGTGTGTGTGTGTGTGTGTGTGTGTGTGTGTGTGTGTGTGTGTGTGTGTGTGTGTGTGTGTGTGTGTGTGTGTGTGTGTGTGTGTGTGTGTGTGTGTGTGTGTGTGTGTGTGTGTGTGTGTGTGTGTGTGTGTGTGTGTGTGTGTGTGTGTGTGTGTGTGTGTGTGTGTGTGTGTGTGTGTGTGTGTGTGTGTGTGTGTGTGTGTGTGTGTGTGTGTGTGTGTGTGTGTGTGTGTGTGTGTGTGTGTGTGTGTGTGTGTGTGTGTGTGTGTGTGTGTGTGTGTGTGTGTGTGTGTGTGTGTGTGTGTGTGTGTGTGTGTGTGTGTGTGTGTGTGTGTGTGTGTGTGTGTGTGTGTGTGTGTGTGTGTGTGTGTGTGTGTGTGTGTGTGTGTGTGTGTGTGTGTGTGTGTGTGTGTGTGTGTGTGTGTGTGTGTGTGTGTGTGTGTGTGTGTGTGTGTGTGTGTGTGTGTGTGTGTGTGTGTGTGTGTGTGTGTGTGTGTGTGTGTGTGTGTGTGTGTGTGTGTGTGTGTGTGTGTGTGTGTGTGTGTGTGTGTGTGTGTGTGTGTGTGTGTGTGTGTGTGTGTGTGTGTGTGTGTGTGTGTGTGTGTGTGTGTGTGTGTGTGTGTGTGTGTGTGTGTGTGTGTGTGTGTGTGTGTGTGTGTGTGTGTGTGTGTGTGTGTGTGTGTGTGTGTGTGTGTGTGTGTGTGTGTGTGTGTGTGTGTGTGTGTGTGTGTGTGTGTGTGTGTGTGTGTGTGTGTGTGTGTGTGTGTGTGTGTGTGTGTGTGTGTGTGTGTGTGTGTGTGTGTGTGTGTGTGTGTGTGTGTGTGTGTGTGTGTGTGTGTGTGTGTGTGTGTGTGTGTGTGTGTGTGTGTGTGTGTGTGTGTGTGTGTGTGTGTGTGTGTGTGTGTGTGTGTGTGTGTGTGTGTGTGTGTGTGTGTGTGTGTGTGTGTGTGTGTGTGTGTGTGTGTGTGTGTGTGTGTGTGTGTGTGTGTGTGTGTGTGTGTGTGTGTGTGTGTGTGTGTGTGTGTGTGTGTGTGTGTGTGTGTGTGTGTGTGTGTGTGTGTGTGTGTGTGTGTGTGTGTGTGTGTGTGTGTGTGTGTGTGTGTGTGTGTGTGTGTGTGTGTGTGTGTGTGTGTGTGTGTGTGTGTGTGTGTGTGTGTGTGTGTGTGTGTGTGTGTGTGTGTGTGTGTGTGTGTGTGTGTGTGTGTGTGTGTGTGTGTGTGTGTGTGTGTGTGTGTGTGTGTGTGTGTGTGTGTGTGTGTGTGTGTGTGTGTGTGTGTGTGTGTGTGTGTGTGTGTTCATGTACTGCATTTGCTGTGACATCTTGTGTGTACCTGTTCCTGAACTGTTACATCTGTTCTACTTGTGGCATCTTACACTGCGATGTCACAACTAAACATGCTCCATCTTCATACCGAAACCAGATTATTTAAAATATAGTAGTTGGCCCGCCTTTTTATTCGACGGGACACAGTTTAAGATGATGAGATACGCATATAGTAGGTTGCATATCTTCCGGGGTGCTCTTTGTGTATGATGCCACAATCCATGATGATGTCAACAGGAATCAGCATTAATTGTGGCATCCTGTATGATGGCGCCCTCTGGTTGATACACTTTTCGAAAATTGTGTATCGACCGCTTCGAACGTTTTTACCGTTATTTGAAGCGATACACCTCCATACTCTTTGACTATGAACCGATTTGCATGAAATTTTGGAATTAGTCTTATCTAACCCTTAGCTTCAAAAGTGACGTTGACTCGATCGCCTCTTTTACCCTGGGGGTGGTTGCCACCCCTTCTCGGGGGTGGAAATTTTTTTTTGCCAAAATAGCCTGGGGAATCGATAGAGGACACAATTGTAAGCAAAAAGTGTTGTATAATTTTTTTTTGAGATCTCAATAGTTTTTGAGTTATTCGTGATTAAATCTTGCCATTTTCATGGAAAAATGACACTTTTTTCGACAGTTTTTTGCGAATAACTTAAGAACTATGCGTCTAACGAAAAAAAGTGTAAGAAGGAATTGTGGGTTATAAAAAATAAAGAGGCGAATTTTTTCTTAAATCTACTAGTTGCAATTAAAAGGGAGATATGGTAGGTGAAAAAAAATTTTTTTTTCGTTTATGCTGGAATCGGTGCATTCAACTTGAAATAACATAAAAATAATCGATTTAACGGGTATAATGCTAAAAACACTTTGTGTAGTGCTTAAAAATACCTTTAAAATGAGGATTGCTAAATGTCGATTGCTTTCAAACTAAGCGAGATAATTTGCAAAAAATTTTACTACACATTTTTTTTAAGAAAAATGAGCAGTAAAATGAACCCCACTACCATCAAAATTGAAATGAATCGTTTTCCCTCTACAATATCTTTGACACTAGTGTTATTTATATGCTCAAAAAACTTGACAGGTTTAAAATGTATGCATTTTGAAAAAAATTAATTTTAATTTTAACGTTTTGATACTTTAATTCAGATTTTTCTTTAAGAAGGGTGAAAAATTGGAATGGAATTTATTGCAGTTGTATTTATTACGAGGTATTTGTTGACTAGGTATGAATTTTAGGACACTGACCGATTATAACTTAGGCCCCAGTATTGCTCAAAAAATAATAAATATCAACACTTCTACCTAACGAGTGGGTGGAAAAGGGGATCAAGATATATGCAAAAATTACGATACAGCAACAAAAAACGGGGCGCGGATATAAATAGTGCTGTCAAATAGTTCACTAATTCAGTGTATTCGCACAGTTAGAAACAATAAATGATGCCTAGTTATGACTTAGGCCCCCAATTGCACCGAATAAAAATCAGAAAACGAGAAGTAGAATTACCTACCATACTTAGAAAGTTACTGAATTACTGGACTTATTTACTGAACAATGACAGGGTTTAATCTACTCCTTTTATTATCGTTTTACCTGCGCTTTCGTCTTCATTGTCATGGAGTTGGTGGCATTACATTTTTAAATCGTAAGAAAACTCTTAAAATGTAATTTCTTAAAAAAAAATCCTAACTCGGCTATTGGTCAGAAAAGGTGTCTCTTTTTAAAACCTGTATCTTCATCTCAACAACCCGAATTTTCAAATCAAACATATTTTTTTAATTAATAAATGAGGCTGCAGCTCTATTTCTTTATAAGAAAAAAACACCTTTAATATTCAAAGGGTTGAAAATTAATTTTTAATTATACCCATAACTGAATATGAAATTTCAACTTTACGAAGAGATTAAGCCTGTGCCATACGAAATGTTCGCTCAACAAAAAGTTATTGCCATAAACATTATGCTTCTTGGGATGAACATTTAACAATATCTCAGCAACGATTGAACTGATTTGCTTTAAAAGATTATCATTTTGTTCAGAGTGATGAGGGCTTCCTTTTAGATGCAAGGAATAAAAAAAGCAGTTTTGCAATAAATAATTTATTGACGAAATTAATCGTACTAAGGCTCATATTTTAGGTTTTTCTATTGTCTACAAATTTTAGCTTGTGCAGTTTTTTTAAAATGCTTACCTTGATTTATGTAATTAAAAAACATGTTTTGTCAAACTTTGAACCCCTTCCCAGAGGCCCCTACAAAAAATTTTGGGTTGTATTTCATATGGGGTATATCCCTTCATTGCCCTTAACACCCCAAAATAGGTCTCATTCCACCCTGAATTTTGGTCAAAATCATGCCTTTTTTCCGTCTATTGATTGGTCAAATTATATACCTATTTCTAATATTTTGTTTCCAGTTGATTAAGCAGACGATAAACAATTATCGTCGCATAAAGAAATTTCCCCTTTTTTTATTGTCGTGGTCGGAATCGGGGAGAAAAATGAACGAGCAAAATTTTAAATAAATTTTGTCACGTAAATGATTTCCCAATTAAATCAATTAATAGTATACCACAAAAAAAAAAAATCAATAGAAATATAGGTGGTAAGATATAAATTTGGCAATGTTAAAAACATGTACCATTAAATTTTTATGGTCCTTATTCTGTGAAAATTATCTCAAACTTGCACTTGCCGTTATTAGTTGATTAAACGGATGCTAAACAATTATTATTATCAGGAAAACTCCGCTTTTACCTCCGAGACGGTGAAAACAGGAAAATTGGAATGTACTGAAATTTTTGTAAAAGTTCGCCCCATTTTATTTTTTTAAGTAACTGAATACTAATACATTTAATAAAGTGGCACAAAATATAAACCCTCACGGTTGTCAAGCGGAGGTAATAGAGATATCAATTATTATCAAATTGAAATGGTTAAAAACGTGTCATTTTTATTCCATGAATAGTTTTTCATAATCCTATTTATTGTTAGGAATATATTATTATTAAACGAATAATACTGTGGTGGTCTATATACACCTTAATTATTCATTGTGCAATTTATTATTTACTAATTATCCATATCATACAGCTTAAGCAGCAATAGGCTCTTCCAGTTACCAACAACTTGTTGTATTTGGTAAAACCTTCTGTGATTGTGATTGATTTCTCAGCTTTTTTCCAGAATGTTATTTTCCTATTTATTACGCCATTTTCAGGGGTATAACCACCGATGTACATTATTAAAATGCAATGACTCAACGTTCAACGTAACGACGAAAAGACGACAACGCCCCTTAGAGTCTAAGCAATAATTCAAAATGGTGAAAAATAGAGATATTATGCCTAAAAATACGTACGATCTCTCATTCGACCAGGATCAAAGTCTAGAAAAATGTATCAAAATCGTTCATTAGAACAAAAAAAAATAGTAAAATTTATTAACAAATTAAGTTCAAAAAAGGTAGTAAGTACCTACTTCGTTTTTCGCCGATATCTTATAAACTGTTTATGTTTTTTATATTTTAAAAATATATTTTTAAAGAGGATATTTAAAAAAGTAACTCCCAACACCCGCAACTCTACCTCCATCATTTATCATTTTAATTTAACGCTGAAAATAGGCCTCCGCGCGGCATTTTTAGGTTGCGCGCGCGGCGACAAAACCGAGAACGTCACACTAAATATATTTTTAAGGTACTAAATATTATATGAAGATTAAAAAAATATGTATTGTGTATTCTGAACACTTTAGAAAATTTGCTCCCGTTATAAATTTAACTTAAAGTAAATTGTTTTAGAAGTTAGACAATTGCAAATTAACAAAATTTTCTCGAATTTCCATCTTTATTATACATTACAAGAAAATTTTTAAATAGTTGCCTTATAATTTTTTCGCTTCGTGGAGCATTTCTTATGTGCAACTTAACAAGATCACACTAGAAAAGTTTAAAAAAATTTAAGACTAAAATAATTTTTTAACTTAAAAAAAAAATGAAAATTCCAATAAAAAAAATTAATTTATTAATGCTTAATGGTTTTTGTATTAATAAAAGACATTTATTGACTAGAAAAAATGCTCGACATTTCCTTATAATTTTTTATATAAATAAATGGACAATTGCAATCAATTAAAAACAAAATTAAAATTTTATTCTCTTGAAAATATGATTTTTTTTTTAATCAAAATTTTTCTTAATATCAATGTTTAATTGTTCATAACCATTTTTTAACATTTCTTTTGCTTCAATTATTGATTATGAACTTTTTTTAAATTATAAATGACTCCTAAATGAGGTTATGAGGAAAACAAATATGAACAATTTCATTGTTGATTTATAAACTAATTCCGAACTTTTTTTATATTTTTTCCTGAAACTTCTAAAAAATACAAAATCAACCTCAAGACACTTTTTTAATCGATGTATTTCTATTTACATTCACAATTTTCATTAAGGAGTAAATAAACGGTTAATGTAGGTGATATGAGTTTAATTATAAAAACAAAACTGATGAACACATCCATTCATCCAATACGTCCTCCCCCACATTACTATTGAAAAAAATATCAAAGAACTAAATTAAAACTAAAATCAAACTTGTTTTTAACAGACGAGTTTATCACTTAGCTTCCATGTTCTTTCGTATGTCAAGATTAAGAGATCTGTTTTCAATTTTTTTAAAAACAATTGTGGTGCGACATTCTTTATTAAAAATATTTAAATTATCCACACTTATTTACTTCATTTCCCATAATCCGATAGGAAGAGTGGTATACATTTTTAGGAAATAATATGTTTTAATATTCCACAATATAAATCAGGACCAATACAATTGAAATAAATGTTCACGGAAGAAATTAACTAAGTAATGATGTGTTTTTAATTTTGTAATGGCGTTCCTGGCACGAACGCGAACTATTCATATACTGTATAACAATGTTTGAAAAAATAATGCAATACGCAAACCTTACCATGTGTAATGAATGTGTATGCGATAAGACAGATGTAGGAGATTTTTTTTTAGAAAATATTGGTTATTTAGAATCATGTTGACTTCTAATTGGTAGATATACCCAATTTTTAATTAATATATAATGAATAATTCAAGAATTAAAGGAGGGGCTTTAAATTATGTGAATATTATAATTTACCAACGCTCTAGCTACCCAATAAAAAAGTGCGGCAGTTTTTTTGTGGCATATCATAATAGATTCATTTCGAGAAATTTTAACAAAACAGTGTATGACAAAATTTATTAAATATATACCTTTTATGATTATAATGAATTTTTATCACCCTCTGTGGTTGAAGCAAGTTTTTTGGACATAATAATTGTTTAGCACCCGCTTAATTTATTGGCAACCGGAAAAACTATTTAAGTGAACATTTAAGGAGTAAATTGAATTTCTATAAATTTTAATTATTTTAACAGGTGAATATGGTTAATTTACACCTTCCAATTTTCAGGTTTTTTTCCATAAAAAAGGTCTCTTAAAAGAGCTATTGAAAACTAATTAATACAACATGGCCTATATACATAACAAATTGAATTACACTTTAATACACGCCAACCAAAATATGTTAGTTACGACATCTTTATACACACACACACCAAATTGCATGTCTTGTGGCATCTTCATACACACATACCAGAATGTATTTGCTGTGACAGCGCTGTCACAATTAAGGTTCATGCAGGTCACTATAACTCCGGATAGGTGGAGTGTAAAACAATTTTAAGTTTATTGCCGTGTTACCAACAAATTTCCACGCCGTTTAATGTACAATTGGTCCATGTTGTCACAATCGATGATAATGCATGGATGTCACAATTATGTGCGAACAGGTATGTGTGTGTGTGTGTGTGTGTGTGTGTGTGTGTGTGTGTGTGTGTGTGTGTGTGTGTGTGTGTGTGTGTGTGTGTGTGTGTATGTATCACACACAGGAAGTCAGTAGTCCACAATGAAATAAATAAGAGAGCTAGAAGTACAGTGAAAGGTTTAAATTGTTAACTAATTAACAATGATCAAAAAAGACATAAAGCATTATTGTTATATCTGCAATAGTTTAAAAGTTATTGTAATTATGAAAACAAAAACCGAATAAAAAGGACAAGTTTCAAGGCATAATAATATCTATTAAAAATTGTAAAAAAAATAACGTTTTTTCATAAAAAACAATACATGGCTATTTTTATTACAGAATTAAATACTGTTTAAAAAATTCACGAAAAAAATGAATTTGCTAGTAACAAATTGTTTATTAGAGAAACAAATGAAAAGTAAAGGAAATACCTTTTTTAAGAAACTCTAAGAACAACAGAAGTAATGATTTGTAGAGAAAAAATGGTTCCTTAATTTTTATATTTAGCCGCAAATACGATTCTTAATTAACAAACGCATTTGTTACCAACAAATATTTTTTTAAGAAATCGTTTTTTCTTTAAAAATCATGATTTTCATCAATGAATATATCACAAAAAAATCATAAACAATGTATTTGTTCATAGCAATTTTTTAAGCAATGGTGGTAAAAAATAAAAAAATAAATTTATATAGCTTGAAACCCTTAGAAATCGAAACCTTCAAAACATAAAAAAAAATTTTTTTTGTTGACTTTCTCGTATTGTTTAATTTCCAATTGTTAATAAAAAAGTGGAAAATCAAAACTTTACAATTTTTGCAACGGTGATCTATTTGTAAACCTATTAACAATAACTTCAGTAAGTAAAAAAAATCCTAGGGTTTTAGTTCAATAATTATCGGGGTTTTTATGTTATCATTCAGTGTAGAAAAATTTGTTAAATAACAAATGTATAATTCATGGAGAAATTGGGTAAAAAGTTTTTAACCGCGGATTATTGTTAAATGATGTATCCCTATAATACGTGATTTTTTTTCGTTCCTTGATATTCATATTTCATATGTTAAAACAATTTTTTTTGTTATTGTGTTAGAGTTAGGCAACGCGCCGCGCGGAAGCCAGACTAGCCGTTTTTGGCTCTATTTTCAGGGCTCTGTAAAAATTATAAATATTGGAGGTACAGTTTCTGGAGTTGGAACTTTTTTTTAGCAAATTTACTGATCTTTTCAGGTCTCTTCTAATATTTCGAAAATCTTTAATATTTTTCGAGATATTCAAAAAAAACAAAAGCCAGACTTTTTCTTTACTTAATTATTCATAACTTTTGCAATTCTTTGAGCGCCTTTTGGGACCTTTCCTTAAACTTTCTACATGACATTACGAATCGAATGACACCATGATCATAATTTTCGGAGACTATACAAATTTTTTTTCAAAAATGGTACATGTTGACTAGACTAAAGGGCACTTGACTGTTGTCATTTTTTGTTTTTTTTTTTTTTGGTCATTTCAAAAACTGGTCCAACGTTTCTAAGTTTTGCCTATCAACTTTACTATTTAATTCTTATTGACGGCCGTCATCCTTATCTGTACTGATCTCCTGCAAAGGGCCCTTTACTCTTGTGAATTATCAATTTTCTTTCAATTCGTTCAAAGCGGCTAAACAGATTCTCACCAAATTATAGTTTTGAATTGAGTAACTATTGCCAACAGCTTTTATTTGAAACATTTTTTTCTAAAACCTACGTTAAAATGCACTTGTTGCCATGGATATTTTGTCCAGCCGAATGAGTGTTTTATCATGTTACATCGTCATTTTTACTTTTTAAGAAAGTGTACTATTTAATACATTTTTCAGTGTTTATATATATTTTGTTTTATTTTATAAATGATACACTCATTGAATTTAGCATTCCATCTTGTTTATTTTTTATGTATTTGATTGCGAATCTAGGATATTTAAACTGGGTAAAAAATTAAAATAAATTTTGACTGATTACTCATTGTGCTTATCTTTGATATTCTTGTGCACTCTGATTCCCGTTTTTATAGATTTCTACGCATTTATTACGTCCTTTGGTCATTTACCTCGGCAACGGTTATTTTGGATGAACACTGGAACATACCACCACTAATTCATATCGCTTAATGCTTACTTTTGTTGTTGCTGCTTAGAACAAACTAATGTCTCTCCATTTCCTGAAAAACTCCCGATGAATAGTATCGAACCTTTTCCCCCAAGGAAACTTATTTAAATATCAAGAGTAACTAAAAGCCCCAGACCGATCGGTTTAAAAGTCCCCCGCATGTAACAGAAGATAGAAAAACAAACAGGAGAAAAGACTCCCGATAAAGTAGAAAGGGAAAAAGGGCTCCATCCGGTCTCTCCCTTTGGAATGCAAAACTAACGCCTGCGGGCGTTTAAATAGAAAGAGATAGACCGAAACACACACACAAGAATATATCTGTGTAGTGTTGTAGCTGCTGCTGCTGCTTAGATCTCCAAAGGTTCAGACAAAGAAAGAGATACAGAGGACGGGAGTGTGTAAGTATTTTCTTTTTCTATTTACTTTGGTAACGTGTTATCTTAGGGAACTTTCGTTATATGGTAATTCGGGATAACAACTTCGGGAGACTGATGTTTTCGGTTAGGTGATAACGCCTCGAGGAGGGATCGACGGGGGAGTCTTGGGGGATTATCGTATTTTCAGAATTCGCCGGATTACCTCTCAATAGAATGAGAGAAACGTTTCGGAATATCGAAGAGGAAACTTAGATATTAGCTTCGAACATGATAAATTACATCGACACGTAATAAATATAGTCAACGCAGGATAATGAAGGGAAGACTGGAGTGAAGTTAGCCACAAGCACGAGTTGTATAGTCCAGGAGAATTTCCTATGATTAAGATTTTTACTAAAAATATACCTGGGGGATTGCTTACTAAAAAAACGATTTTATTTTCTACGATTCACCTAACAAGCTGTCATCTTGGGTTGATAAATGGAGTGCATGTACAAAAAATGGTTTAACCACATAAATAAGTGTTTGAAATAAAGAAAATTACAATTTCCTACTCTTGAACGCATACATGTCTTAATTTCAATTTGGAAGCTAACTGTGCTAAAGTAATGAATAACTAATCATCAGTCGCAATTTACGATTATACATTATTTTTAGTTTAATGATATTGTCACGCTTAGGGGGACTAATGCGCCGTTAAGGCTTTACGATGCACTGAGGTGTGGTAAATAAAGTAGAACATAATGTAGCAAACCAATGGGATTTATTTTAATCTTTTACAACAAATCGATAGTTAAATGGATAACAAATGGGTATCTCACATAGAGAGGGGGGGGGAGGAAAGAAAATGAAACACTGGGTACAAGAATAAATAACGCCAAGAATGTCCGTAAATTTGTTATTCCTCAAAAGAGATCAAAACCAGAAAGTTGAAAGATTAAATAAGAATTAAAAATGAGATTATTAGGTGACGAGCTCTGGGTAGCTACGTAGGATGTCACCACATGTGCTCAATTATTCCCTAGTTAATGAATGATCCCTAATAGACACAAAAGTAAAACTTCCGGCAACACACCTTTCGCCTCTGACTTAATTATTATGTCCATTTACTTCTCCCATGTGTGACATTAAATGTAAAAAAAAATCAGCATTTTAAACACTAGACAGATGTGTTGTCAATGAGATTAAATAAAGAAGAAGAGAAATAAAGAAGAGAATGATTGGAATACACACAACTAAATATCTCTCAGGACCACATATAATTACAAACAGATTTACATTTTAAAATCTTAGGTCTGTCTCATAAATTGAACAAAACATTGGTCAATTCATATTATATTGCTTCTTTAGTGACAGAATCTCACAAATGGAAGAGTTCTTTGACGGAAAACGACTTAGCTGAGGCCCACTGGTAATTTGCCTCTATTCATGTTCCGTGAAATAATTGTTATCCCGTGAATTTCCATCACGAAATGAATAATTTTAGATTAACTTAGGTTCATTTTAATAAATTAGGAACTTATGCAGCGTCACAAAGAGAGGCTTCGAGGAACACTATCTCGTAGTAAATGAAAAACAATAATGATAAATTTCGTGATTTAAGATACATTGGTTTGCATGCCCTCTACCGACAAGTATACATATACAGGCTACCTTACATAAAACTATATATCTTAAGAAAAACGTCTACTTTGGAAGTACCAACCAGCATTTCTGAATTAAAACCAACGGATGTAAATCATATTGCCAAAATGTACTGCATTTTTTTTCTGATTTTTAAAACAATTCAAATTTTTTACATGCCAAAATGAAGATTTTGAAAACTTCATCAAAATCGTAGATTCAAAGAACGAAAAATTAGGTAAACACCTACTTCAAAAAGGACGTACCAATTACTCGCTTTAAATACGGTCAAAATTCGAAGCGACGGATTTTCCATCAATACCGTTGTTTAACTAGGGAAAAACTGCCATATTATTTAAAATCCGGACTATAAATCACCACTGAATACTGCGCATTAGTTATGCAGTGGGCATCGCAGAAGGATACCCTAAAAGTGGCTAGGCGCGGCCAACGATTTCAAGAAGTAGGTATGAAGGTAACGAGAAATCTATCTACTGCGCATACTACTAATAGTGCACTGCACAGAACTGCACTTTGACAATTTAAATGTGAATACTTGAAGAAGCTAAACCTATATCATGAAAACAGGAACAGTTGATTTTGAAGTTTTGAAACAGGAAGGAAAACACTATTGGATCAATCACTTAGTAACACAGAGAATGCTAAAATAAAGCGGATTATTTTCTAAATAATCTCCAAGGCACTATAACCGCAGAAGATGAAAATGACGTTTACTACAATAGCTTATTGCGTTTTGACAGTTTTTGAATACTAAAATTTCATAAAAACTTCATTAACGCGAAACACACAGTAGATTGCGATATTAAGTTAAGTGTTTTCTTTTTTATCTAAATTTATATTTTAAATTAATAGTCAATCCAGTCATTATAGGGGGTTTACCAAGGAAAATCGACATACCCAGTATATTAAAACGCAAAAACTTCTATTTTGGCATCCTAAAACATCACCTATAATTGGATGGCCGCAAGTTTTAAAGTCGGGGGTCAAAAGTCACAAAAATCGATTTTTTCTACATATTTTGCAAATATCTCGTTTTCTGTGGGTTTTACGCTATTTGTATTTATTATCGATATTGTAGAGAATCAAATTCTCTACAACTTCTATATTTAACATATCTTCATAACTCGAAGTGTTTTCGAGATAGAGGGCCAGAGAATCATGTGAGGTCAACTGGTAGTCCCGATCTAAAACTCGTATATAAAGGTTATAAATAATTGCTAAATATTTAATTAGCATTTATTAAGTTTTACATTAAATTGAATCTTACTTTTTAATAATTCTCAAATTTATCAATTCAATAACACTTATAAGCTCTTTCTGTAATTAAAGAATTATTAAGGGACATACTTTAATTACATTTTAGTTATATTCTCATTTACACTAATTGAATTTGAAGTAAAAAACAATTAAGTAAATCTTGTTTAAAATCCGCAAACTCTTTAATTATTTCATAAATTTAAAAATTTATAGTCAGAAGAAGAAGAAGAGAATTGAAATTAGAACTTGTTCTTCTGGAAATTTTTATTCTTTTATATTAATTTTGAAAATATTAAATTAATCAAATTACACTTTTACTAAAAACGTTAATTACAAATGTATTTCTTTTTTTATTTATTTTGAGACTTCTTAGTATAAATTAGATTACAATTAAAATGTAATTTAATTATTTTCCTCAAAAATTTACTTACAATTACTTACAATTTTACTTACATGGCCTGGTAAGTGTTATTAAATAAATTGACAGTTAACTAAATATAGATAAGTAACCAAACAAAATGTATTTAATGAAAAACTTATTAAAAAATGATATGTATATATTTAGCAATAATTTATAACCTTAATATTACGAGTTTTTAATCGGGACTACCAGTAGTAACAGTTGACTTCACATGATTCTCTGATCAGTGCTCTCCGCCCTCTATCTCGAAAACAGTTCAAGATATGAAGAAATGTTAAATAAAAAAAGTTGTAGAGAATTTAATTCTCTACAATATTGATAACAAATTTAAATAGCGTAAAACTCATAGAAAACGAGAAATTTGCAAAAAATTTTGAAAAAAATCGATTTTTGTGACTTTTGACCGCCGACTTTAAAACTTGCGGCCATCCATTTATATGTGAATTTTGAGGAAAGTTTTAGGGGATACCAAAATGTAAGTTTTTACGTGTTAATATACTGGGTATGTCTATTTTCCTAGGTATTCACCTAATTTGGCCTAAGATGACTGGACTAATATATCTTCTAGAAGAATGCAGGTAGCGGGTTTGGACATTTTTCCGAAAATATAGTAATTTTTTTAAGGAAACATAAATATTCTTAATATAAATTATTGGTGCCTTTTAGATTGATTGAAATTAAAATTATTATTTTTATGAAATTATATTATTAGAAAAAAATAAAATATTTTATTGAACTTTATTTATTTTATTTTAATAATTTATATTTTTTTATTATTTCATAAAAAGAAATAAAGGAGGGTAAGATTATGAAAAATGGTTAAAATGAAGTCAAATATTGAACGATTTAATAATTTCCCTAACAATGCTCGATTTGATAGTCTTTTTTTAAGGAAAATATTACAACTGTATCATTCTAACCGTTTTTTGAAACTTTCTAACGTACATGAAAGTTTCAATTTAAACTTAAAAATAACAAAAAAATGCTTATCCCGTTCTCTTATATAAACTTACTATCAATTTCGACTTGAAAAACATCGAATAGAATCAACGCTATCATAACGCAATTATGTCTATAAAGTACGACTGGCTGCAGCTAACTGCGTCAACTTACAAAAATTAATTCCTTCGAATTGCCTCCTCTCTAAAACTTTATTTCCTTTTCAACTAAGAATTTTTCCAAAGAAATTTTCCCCTTATCCTTATTTCCGAGTAAATCTCATCTCCTTCCCAGCTGGTCGAAAAAGCAAACAATAAAAAAAATGGCTTGGTCAAAAATTGCGGCGGCTTAACCTTCTGGGAGAGACGTACATAATTCCCTAACAATTTTTAATTTTCTCCTGCGGACAACACTATTTTCTGCCCCATTTCGAATTTTTCCGAGGGATCTTCTCGTAATTTCAGCTACATCCGCCCTCCCTTGCTAGTAATAGTCGAAATAGGAAACAATAAGGAGCAAATCTCCCTCTCTCTCTCCCCATAACGACTCCCCCCATTAAACCCGCATTCCCCTTCGGGACATACGGGGACTAGGTTACGTGACGCCCCCTAGCGCCGAACCCGGCGAAACAATAAACACCGAATTTTATTATTATTAAAACAAAGCTTACTGGTCGTATAACAAGGCGCCGAGCATATGTAAGGAAAATACCAGAACAACACTGTGGCGTCTCGAGTTCACTTCCAGGGAAATTTAAGTCCATTATGTTTTGTATGGGAGACGTTATTTATGGCCACGTCCCCTCGACCCCCAACCGCCGTTTCATCCCCTAGGAAAGGGGAGCGGCGGAAGGGGGGATTATCCGGGCACGGGAGGTGATTTATAAAATGCTGGATAATGGGGGGATGATCGGGGGGAATGATGGGTGGATTTTAACGGTTTTAACGTGAGGAGTGTTTATTTCCTCTTTTTACTACGGTGCGTTATTGGAACAGGGTGTTTCACTTACAACACTTACTTTCATACCTGTTTATCTCTTTGTTATATGTACATAGGAAGATTGCGTCACGTGGCATTGGACTTCAGTAAATTAGAGAAAACTGTTTAGATTTTTATGAGTTGGTTGCGGACAATTCAACGAAAACAACTCGTCTAAAGCAATTCATCTGAAACAACTCATCGAACGGTCAATTCTTCTCATGAGCAATTCATTTGAAATAGAATTCAACCAAAGAGCAATTCATCTAACTGATAACACAGCCCCATAAAAAATAATTAAGTCCGGATCTGCAGATCAGACATATGTATCATTATGCAATTTTCACAGCTGAATCCGAATCCGCGATCAAAAAAGGCCTTCACCCCTGGAATTGGCCTTACATGGCTAAAGTTGCCACCATAAGGTGTGAAACGTGAATTCCGGGATGATGGATGCTCAGGCGAGGCCGATTCATTCCCAAGCCGAAGCCGAATTCTTGGTCAAAAAATTTTAAAACCGACTGGGATTCACCATCTGAAGTAGGAAAATGGGCCCTCGGGGTCGGAAAATGGGCCCTCGGAAGCCGGAAAATCGAGATTCGCTGGTCGGGATCGCAGCACTCGGATATTTATGTACTTTCAAACTTTAACAACGCAGACGACGGTGAAATTGTTCTCTGAACCCAGAGAGTGAATTCCAATTGGCTTCGAACTGTTTTACCGTCGTCTGCATTGTGCTGCCATACCGACCTGCGATCTCGATTTTCCAACTCTCGCGGGCCCATTTTCTGCACCCAGGGCGTGAATTCCAATGGGCCTCGAATTGTTTCACCGTCGTCTGCGTTGATAATGTTTAAAAGTACATGAAAATCCGAGTGCTGCGATCCCGATCTGCGAATCTTGATTTTCCGGCCTCTGATGGACCTTTGGGGCCAATTCCAGGGGTGTAGGCCATTTTCTGACCTCAGATTCGGATTTAGCGGTGAAAAATACATAAGGACTTTATTTTTTTGTGGGGCTGTGTAATTCATCTAAATTAAAAAGATAATGTAAATATCAATTGGAGGCGACTCTCAGTATCAAAGCAATTAGTATAGTAACAGAGAAAAAAAAATTTTAGCCTCTTGTTTTCTTAAGTCTATCCGAATTCTGACGAATACAAAATGCAAAATTTATTATTTTTTGGTGTTAGTATGTTGGATGGTAATAAAAAATTGGTGAAAATTGAAATAAAAAAATATTAAATTACATTATTAAATTTATTAAATTATCAAAATGGTTAAATTAACGAGCTCAGACAAGCCATTTGGAAAGTTATGATACATTTTACAGTTTTTTAATATCATAAACATCGGCACCAACCTTGTTAGATTTAGGGATATCGTTTGTTGCGCTTGTATTACAATTCTGAAATTCGTTTTCAATTTCCCTGTCTTGGCATGTTGATCCTTGTTGGGCGATTAAACGTTGGCCAAATTTTCAAAGTAGTTGACAATTGCTTCAAACTCTTGTGGCAATACATTCAAATCCAAAAACTGTTTAAATGCCATGTACCACATAATGTGTAAGTAGACGAAATAGTACGGATAATTAAACTTTTGAGGAAGGAAAGGAAAAAAACGAAAGGGTAACTATGAAAAATTTAGATATAAAAATAGTAATTAGAAAATCAGTTTGTAACGAAGCCGATTTTAGAGAGGCGAGGGTAGACCACCCACCATACAGTTAATCGCGAAATCAAACCTACCTCAGATAGATGGCGGCCGATAAGGCACTGTTCAATCTACCACCGCTTAAACATACAGACTAAATTTAGATGAGGCAACCGCCCCCTCCATTGTTCTGTACCCGAGTTAACCCCTTGTTTATAGCAAGTCGATCCGTCTGCCTGTCTATTGTAAACGTCACCGCCGTTAGATATAAGCCGCCGAATTATTTGTTATTTGTGAGTGTACGTAAATTGTGCATTGTCCCCGACCGATAGTCTTAAGCCGACCGAAATATTCGTAGCTATTCGTCTATTGTGAAAGCGTCCCCGACCGCTAGCTATTAAGCTATACGTTATCTGTGATTTTTCGTTGTGAGCATACCGACCGCTAGATATAAGCTATCTGTGGATGAACGTTTACTACATGTTAAATCGGCGGTTGTGAAAACGTCCAACCGCCCGGAATTAATTTTTCCGTCGTCGCGTTGAGGAAAAGTTAATTCGCGACTACCGCAGTCTCTCTCTATCTCTCTCGCTCTCTCTCATAACGTAAATGGCCGTATTACCGCACATTACACACTGCACGTTTTCCTATCATCTCCGTATTTAGCTATTTCTATTTTATTGTGAAATTGTTAGGATAATTTTCCGTTTTCGTAATTTTCAGCTTTAAGAGGGTTTTTCGTATCTCAGGTTCTAACTATTTGTAAGAGTATTTCTACTTTCCGTTTCCGCATTTTCGATTTGTTAAATAATTTCTCCTCTTCTCACTGTTATTTAGAATATCTTTTTTTTCTCTCAAATTGTGATAATAATAATATTTTTGCATTTGTGTGTTTCCTTTCCGAAATACATAAATAATTGTAAATAAGTTTTTGCCCGATCTCCGTTCGACGACATAGCGCCAACAGGTGTTAGTCGTACGAATTGTAATTGACTGCCGTGTGGGAATAAAATAATTTAGGGATTTTCTAATTGGAGTGTGTGTTTCATTTCTACAGACAACCCTGGTATTCTCCTGAGTTCGTAAAACTACCCAGGCATAATCCCGAGGGAGACAACCCTTACAAAATCTGGCGCCCGAGCAAAACCGTAAAACCGACTCTTAAAACCGATTAACCGAACTCCCGAACTCCGTCCCAGCGCCAAACATCCCTAGTAACCGCAATAAAGCGCGTTACAAGTTTGTTAGTTTCATTAGAAATAAAGTATTGAAAGAAGTTGCCTCTTCGAGCGCTTCAATTTCATACCTCAGTATATACGGTAGAAACATAAATTATGAATGTAGTATATACATAAATTATAATTAATAACTATAATGTAACATAATATATACAACATATATATACACTATATACATTGTAGAGGACAATTTACAATAATTAGTCGATAAATTTTAATTTTCTAGTATTTTTTGTTTCAATTTACAATAATATACTAAAAACATCCACTGTATGCTTAACCCAAAAATATAACGAATTTTATGTATTTCACAGTTCGATCAGCCTTAGATCTTAAGCGGCAAGGAAATTTTTGTTTTGATACACACCAGTACGTTTTTAAAGGTTTTATGTCAGTATTATTAATTGCTTTCTTAGCAACAATTCTTCCTGAATAAAAAGTGTTGTGGATATTTATAATGTATAATATATAATGCTTGTTGGTATATATTGGTATAAAATTGAGTTGCTCTGTAGATGAATCCACTTTTCAAATGAATTTGATTTTAGATTAACTGTTTATTAGTTGAATTATTATGGATAGTCATATTAATCAACAATATTTTTTTAATGCTTTTTCTCACTAATATTAATTATTCTTTTAACAAAAATTCTTTCTAAATGAAGGGATGTTGGGAAATTTCTTACTTTATAATTTATAGCGTTTCGGGATATCATTTGTAATAACAACATTAACTGACACTTACTTAAATTGCTCGTTAGTTGAATTTCCCATTCAGATGAACTGTTCGTTAGCTGCATTTCATTACAGATGAATAATTGTTTGTGATAAATTATTTTGTACAAATTGTTTTAAACCAACTATTTGCAACAGAGATATTTAGACGTAATGATAGATATTGCGACCATCGTGACAAAAATTTGCGTTACACAGCATAAAACGTCATAAGGAATCTTCATACCTCTACAATACTAACTTTGGCAAATCCCAATAAATTGATCACATCCTTATTATTACATTTTGGAAAATAAACATTTCATAACTTTGAAATATTAGTTGTGAGCCAGGGTATCAAAAATTGAATTTTGTGTCAGTTAGAAATGTGTCAATTAAATATGTCTCTGAGTTTAAATAAAATTTAAACAGCAGTTATTTCCTTAAACGCTGTGAATAAAACTGGTTAATAAGAGTTCGAAGACTACGAAGAAGTCGCTTTATTAGTTAAATGATGATAACTTTTGAACTTCTTTAACTACGTAATTGAAATTTCCTTATTCCTTTAAAACTACTTTCATAAACTATGTAAAGAAGTTTCTACATAAAACTGGTGTGTTGATATTTTTTCACGATCTATTAAACGTTACACATAAAAGGACATAACGTGGGAGACATTATTTTCTTCATACAGTATTATCAAATGTCAATTTCGAAGTACAAAAATTACTCAATGGCGAAGACTTATAATCAGGGACACCACAATAAGAGCAAATCGATCAGAAGAAAAATGGTTGAAAAACATTTAACTTGAAAACTTCACAACTAATGTAGCAGTTAAAAATTTCGAAATAGCGCAGAGAGTTAACAAAATAAAATGGCTGCATTTTCCTTTATAAGGGATATCACAGTACGAGCAACTTGATAAAAAAGAAAGAATTTTGTAGACTTTAAACTTAAAACTTCTTGCGTTAATAGTTTTTGAATAAAAATCTCGTAATAAAAAATTCCTAAAATAGTTTGTCATGTTAGTACTACATAAAATACTAGGTATGTGAGGTATTCTGACAAAGAATATTATTTTAGGACGAGCATAAATTTCCCAAATGTTCCTTAAAAAGCCAAATTTTCCCAAATCTCAATTTGACTGTTAAAAACACCAAATTTTGTTTTGTGTGTTCCGATCTAAAAAGGGGTATAGTGGGGATGCCATACCACCTTCATTTTTCCTAACGCTATTCTAACCCACACGTTCCATTACAATGAGATTGATATTTCAAAATATTCATTTCCCTCTCATTCATTTTGCTCCAAATTCGAAAGGTAACATATTAGAAAAATAAAATGTCAAATTAGAGTACACAACAGTTAACTGTTTCGCTCCTTGTTGAAGTATACTGGCACTTTTTTTGTAAATGTCTAGTTGTCAGTTATATTTTTAAATTGAATATACAGTTCGTGGCACAAAAGTAATATCTATTCTTTATCATTAAATTTCAGCATTCAAGATCACTATCAAAAAAATTACCGTCAAGTGATAGACAGTTTTAAAAGCCAATTTAATATTTAATAATATTCCAAAATTTCTATTCAATTCGAAAGTGAAATTTAACGTAAAATAATGTAACCCCAATGTAATATGAAGTTTTAATCTGTCTTCAAAACATAAAACATATCTTGGAGTCTGCTCTCATAATAAACATTTATATATTATATATATATTATATATAGCGATTATATATTACACTGCTAACACTGTGTATACACCTTTAAAGTATTTCGAAATATATCCTCTTTCTATAATAAGAGCAAAAAAATTTGATTTTACTATTACCTGAATTCTCATGTACCTTTAGATTATTTTATTAATGTATATAGTTTTACGTTATTATGTTACTTAGTAAATAAATAGTTAATAAAATTCTCCTTACCTCCTGTAACGATACACGTTAGCTTCATGTCGCCACCCTCCTCGTAAGGGCCTGCCAGGGAAGGCACCTCTTTGCCTTTGTCGTCGATTATTTTCGGCTTTTGGGGAGGAACTGGAAAAAATGAAAATTGATTGGAAAACTTTTCCAAATATTGGGTTCTAGTTATATAAGGAAGCCATAGGATCAGTTGTAAAAAAATATTTATGTATACACGTATGTTAGAGTGAAGAATGAAACAAAATTGTTATGAGAAACAATTTGAAAATATTTGTAAAATATTCTGCTCCTTTTATTCGTTTGAATTTGTAATGAGCACAATGAGTTTTTTTCTAATATCTTCTCATTTCTTAAAAAGAAACCCCAGTCGATATTATTTCCAGAATATTCAATATGGTCAAATTTTTACAACAAATATACTAGGTTTTCTTGATACGTCAATCAATCGATCCAGCATACCATTACCTCTGGATCCTAAAATTTAAAATCCATTAACTTTTTAGAGACAAACTTTTTTTGTCGATTACCTTTCACTTGCTGAGGACTAGGGTGATGTCAAAGTTGTCTCCTTAAAAACTCTTAAAAAAGCAGAGCTAATATTTAGCCTGATGTTTTTTGTAATACCCTTAAAATCCTCGATTCTCCATTTTTTATGTAACCAAATGACAAAAAAATTAGGATTACGCCACATGCGAAAGAAGTAAATTGGCAATGAGATTACACATTCCACCATTCTTGTATTTTTAATGGAACAATGCTAATATACCAAGCCGCATTTTTTCTACGAACCGAGGGTGAGAACCCTATTTCTCCCACTCCCTCTCTCTCACTCTCGTTCTTATAGGGAGTGAAGAAATGCGTTGAGTCGTCACTTCCACTAAAAAAGGGTTATATTGAAAATAAGTACCGCTTTCAGTTCTAATTACTTTGAGGAGGGAAACACCTATTTTCTTCCATCAACGTTTCATTATGCAATTATCTCATTGGTATTAATGAGTCATATTATTTACAAATTTACATGCTTAACGTGAAAATTATGTAGGCATTACCCACGTCCCGCCCCAAATGACTTTCCTTTTTGTAGACTTAATTAATCTATTTATCACAAATCCAATTAAGTTTTTTATTTGTGTCGACTTTTCAATATGCAAATGTAATGGGGATGTAAAAGGTGTCTTAAATCAAAATGAAAAAAGTGTTAACCTAATTAAACAATAAAATCATAAAAATGATTACTCCAAAATATTGGAACAACTATAGAAAACTCATGTACAGGAAATTTTTATAAAAAATGAATAGACAATTTTGGACATGCTAAATTAAAGTCGGTTAACAAATATGAAAATTATTGTAAGAAAAACATTAAATACTGGCATCCCTTATACTTCTTTTAACTACACAAATTCATTAAAGATGATTTGAACTATTTCTTTAACCTGAACTTACAACCGTTTAAAAGATATATAAATTATGTGATAAGTAGCTGGAAAGTTAATATAAAATTCGCGTTTTAGGTTACAGGTTAAGGTTTAAAATTATAGTAAAATTTTCGTTGCTGCTCCACTGTAAAAGCTTCAGAATAAGTCAATGGATTAATTTCCAATCCAGAAAACTAAAGTGCTAACTAAAAACTCTGGCACACATAATTAAAATTAGCTCAAATTTATAAAATAGGGACCGATAATACGGAAGTTTAATTTATTTTATTTTGTAACGTTAAGTGCTAATGTGCAACTGTCAGGATTGAAATGAAGTTTCTGTGATAGCTTTGTTATTAGTTTAAGACCAAGCACTTTGGGAGATAATGTGTCCTGTTTCTTGAATGAGCTAATCATTACTTTTGCACTTCTTGAAACTCCGAAACTCCCACATAGATCTGCAATGAATTCTGCATTTGGAGACCCAACATATAAAATAGTAAAATGTTACTTGCATCTGCAGAAATGTATATTTTAAACATGTCAAGTCAAACATGCTACAAATCTCGAATTAAGTATAACTCAGTAGGAGTACGAATATCACAATTTGGTATTCTAAGGATTATATGAAATCATCTAGATGTATCAATTTCATTAATGTTGTGTTATCCACCTAAAAGATGCATACATCTAGTCTTCCATTAATGTATGTTGTTTTCCTATATAATGCACAAAGACTGGTTCCGATTGTAGATTCATCAGAGTAAAATATTGTCACACCTAGGGGAATAATTAGTCTTTATGTGTTGACGGTTGTGAGACTGCAGCTCATAAAATGGGTAAGAACAGACAGGTTAAACAAACCAACGACTTCAGCATGATATGCTGACAGGAGAGAGGGTGTACAACAAAATTAACATAATTCTTTAGGTAGGAGAGGGAAACTGGGTACATAGATCAATGAGATATTGGTGCAAATTATTAAAAGGTAAAATGCAAGGAGCCACCAAACATACAAATTAAAAATAAATAAATGGCACAGCTTACATGAGTCTGAGTGTGTGAGGTTGGTGAGAAGTCACTACATGACAGCACATAAAGTAATTTTACTCAACAGTGCATGACAAATTTTAAAGTTTCCAGAACGAGGACAAACATCGTCAGCAAAACGAAAATTAACAAAACATGACTTCATAAAAGAATCTCCTGGCGAGGCACCTATGTTCAATTAAACCATGCAGCACATGCTAAACAATAAACATTATTAATTTGAATAATTATGCCCAATCGGAATCGGTTACCAAGTTAAGTATCAGTTAAGTATCAGTCAAGTATCCTGTCACGCTATCCAGTCTAAACTACGTGCTCGTCAGCTGTTTTGCTGAGGAGTGATGTCCTCTGTGATGCTGAGATTTCTGCATCAGCTACCACTCCAGGAACCCTAGGGACTTCTGTAAGCATACATTTGTTCACCATTTATTATTTTGTCTATTTTGTTTTAACAGTTTATTCATTTTCACTTCATCTTTGCTGCTTCATATCATGAGCTCTCTCTCTCTCTCTGCATTCTGTACTGAACCACTAGTTGCCAGTAATTGTTGTTAGGTTTGTTTGTTTGTGGTTTTCCTTTTTTTTTCTGAGCTGTCACCCCCACCCCGAGCATCCCACTGGGCCCTTGGCCCCTATGACCGTTACAGTTTATAGATTAAAACGTTGTCAAATCTGTATGAAAAGTGGTACAAATTTAATCGATATTCGGATCAAAGAAATGAAGAATTGTTAGGGTCCATGTCAAGTATATGTTTATTGTAAAAGTTATTCAAGGGAATTTGTATATAAAGACAATAATATATTAAGAAAAGAGAACATAAAATTTAGTTAAAAATGAAGAAAGATAATGTAGGGTTATCCACGGTTAGAGCTGGCAGCACTGCCTTGTTTCGGGAATAACTCTAACAGGGTGACCGACGGGAGCCTGACGTTTTTGGGATGGTTATTACATGGCAGGTAGGAGTTGTGGAGAGCCGAACTACCAAGCATTAAGGTTGTCATTCGATGCCGTTTCAGCAGCAATGGAGCAATGGACGCTTGAATATCGCATGTTTGCTTATGATGCATTTGTATGCAATTTTGCGCAAATTGTAGCTGAATTTGGAAAATATTTTTTTTCCAAGAGGATGGTGCCACCGCACACACTGCTCGTGTGTCTATGCAAGAGCTTCGAGGTATATTTCCACAAATGCTAGTTTCACGTTTCGGCGACATTCCATGGCCCCCGAGATCACCAGACTTGACCACTTGTGACTTTTTTATGTAGGGGGATCTGAAATCACGTGTATATGCCCAAAAACCCCGCACATTGGATGGACTGAAGGAGGCAATCAGAGAAGTATCGACTACAATTGATGATGTACTGATGACTCGTGTGATAGCCGCCTTCTTGCGATGGCTGGAAAATTGCATTCAGGAGGATGGACACCACTTACCCGACGTAATATTCCACAAATAATATTTACTTTTAAATGGCATGTCATGGCAAACAATTTAATATATTACAATAAAAATTTCTTTAAAAACTAACTGTGTACTCTTTACTTTAAAAACGTCAGATTCCCGTCGGTCAACCTGTAGTCACCATTGGAAAGTTTAGTTTCCATAGTAGTTCGTTTTGTTTCAAAAACAGTAGTTGTCAAATAAAATATAATTGTATGCACACATAATAAATCCTGATACGAAAACCAACAATGGTTATGGGCCCAGGGACGCAATCGGCGTGGTGTGTGTACACAGGAGTCGACATCGTCAGCCGTACTTTCGCAGAACGAATTCAAGTGCCAACAAACATGGCAGAGACAAAGTACACAATCGAGAAGCTGAACAGCGCACATTATGCATCGTGGTCTTACCAGATGAAGATGGTGCTGACTGAGTGCGACCTGTGGTCGATCATCAATCCTGGAGAAGCGGAGCCTGCGGAAGATGCCTCCGCTAAGGACAGAAAGGACTACATCGCACGTCAAGGTAGAACTCTCGCAAAAATTGCTCTTGCGATCTGCGACGAACAGCAGGTGCACATTCGTCAGCTGACGACAGCGAAGCTGGTTTGGGAGGAACTTCAGCGGTTGTATGCTCCGACAGACAGCAAGTTCAGGAAGGTTCAACTGCGACGAAAATTTTTGTCGTGCAAAATGACAGCCTGCGAGTCAATGGAGTGTTACTTGGGCCAAATTAACAAGACCGTCGCGGATTTAGCGAATATCGGCAACGCAATAGAGGATGGAGGGTTGGCCATGACGGTTCTATGTGGATTATCGAACGAATGGGAACACTGTGGTCTCAACGTTAAGTAACCTCTCAGAAGCAGACTTAGCGGCGCCTCCTTGCAGGAGACGCTCGACGTACCGAGGGTCACGACGTCCAGCAGCAGGCACTTGTGACGAAGATGAAGCCGCAAGGAAACCGAAGGTCTCACAAGTCCGGAAAGTCATCGGACGGCGTCACACACGACAGGAAGCATGACCAGGAAAAGAAGAAACCTACGCAAAAGGGGAACCTTCTCTGTTACAACTGTCAGGGAAGCGGCCACATCGCCCGTTTTTGTCCAGAGAAGAAGAATGCGAACAAATCCCGCGATAAGTCGCGGATGATGACGATGAGCGCCTGCTGCGGGAAGGAGAGGATCAACAGCGATAGTTGGATCATCGACTCCGGGGCCACTCATCACGTGACGCCACTTGAAGCTTATTTCTCGGACATTGACAAGAGGACAGTAACCGATGTCATCGTGGCAGATGGCAGTACGACAGTCGCCGTCGGAAAGGGCACTGTGAGGGCGAAACTTGTCAATAGTTTTTATGATATCGAGGAATTTATGGCGAAAGACACCTTGGTTGGTTCCAAACATCGCTCATGGTATCATTTCCGTACGAGCAATTACGAAAAACGGGATGAGAGTGATCTTCGACCACGAAAGAGGCTACATCAAAGCTAGTAGAGCTACTAGTAGGAATTACTTGTTAGCGAGCCTGAGGATGGCTTCTATTAAGCCGAAATCGGTCGCTCATCCTTAATAAAGCAGCTGGTTAACACTTGGTGTTTTCCTTTGGATAAGTTACCATGGACAACTTTGAGAAGCTGGACAACTTTCGGTCGTAGTTCGTTTTGTTTCAAAAACAGTAGTTGTCAAATAAAATATAAGTGTATGCACACATAATAAATCCTGATACGAAAACCAACAGATAACATGGCAACTCTCAACTAAAACGGGAAGTTTAACATCTTATACAAATTTAACAACTATAGGTACATTACTTAACTAATCTATATAATTAATCTTGATTTCATATTCTAAAGCCCATGAATACAACAAGATTGACAGTTGTGTTTTATTTTCCAAAGATCTCCTCATCGACCCCTAAATACATTCATAAAAATCATTTCCCTCGAAACCGCCCCCCAGTGAAAAAAATTTAATTATGCACTTTGGGGTCCGCTCACCCCTTTTCCCCATTTCAGTTGGAAGGGAAGTCTCTGACTCGTTTTTTGGGGACACGTAACTTTTTACATAAATTATGTACGAGGGTTAAAAGCAAGAAGTTGAATTACCGTCGATTAACGTGCCTCCCCCTCCTACCCACCCGCCCCCTCGGCTCCTCACCCTCCGCCTTTCCGGTCTTGAAAGCTTTTAAAACGTGGCGTGCGTTATACTTCGAGATTTGTTTGGTTAATACGGCGAAAGGGAATATTAATTGAAGTTAGATGTTGCGAAACTGGGGATGAGCACGAAAAATGAATTTCACGTCAAAGGAGGAAACTTTAAGCATTTTAATTATGTTTTTAAATGGATACGAGGTAGGTTGCTAACTATTACAAACTTGGTTTCATGGCAATAAAACCATTACTTTCTGAGATAAGGAATTTTGACAATTTTATATCAAACGGGATTTATGTTCAGACAGTTTAAGGCACTTGTTTCAAGGTTTACCGAATTATAAAAAATAAGTAAGAGAAAATGTTTGGGTCAATACTCCGAAATTGATATGAAATTTTTTTCGAAACTTATACATTGAATACCTTACTTGTGGATTACCAAGTTCCATTAATTGCCTTTACTAGTTCGTAGTTAAATAGTTGGATTTCATTATTATACAACATCGTATTATTATTAGCAAGTATTTAGAAGGAGATGTTTAGGAGAGAGCTGTGCCACTTATGTTGATCAATTTTTGAACTGACTCGGTTAGCACGCCACAATTTTCGATCTTGCTGATCATTATCCACCTTTCAAAAAAAAAAAATACTTTTGGCAAATATTTTGGAAATCGATGTACACTCGAAAAACTTCAGGGAGTAATGATCATGTGTGCTAACTGAACTAATTCTAAATATTTACAAATGCAACTTAATGACAAAGTATCCAGTAACAATAGGCATATATAATGCGAAAATTTTGGAAATAAAGTAAAGAAAAGTTTTTCTTAATCTTTCTACCTAATTTCAAAATATCTTATACATTTTTGGGGAACAAAACGAGCCATCATTACCCAAAATTCTTTACAGATACATTAGGAAACCTTCTTCTTCTTCTTCTTTCTAATATGGATTGCCATATTAGTAGGCTACTGCCTGTTCGTTGCCAGCGTGTCTTCCCCGGAAGATGAGGTCTAGCATTCTCTCCATCGTTTTGGTGTTCTTCCCTGGGATCTTTTCCCTACTGGGTTTTTCATTTTTACATGTTTAACGAGTCTGCTGTCTTCCATTCTCTTTATATGTTTGTTCCAAAACCTCCGTCGTTTTCTAACCCACCTTCCTATGTCCTGTATTCCGCATTGTTGTCTAATATCTTCGTTCCGTATTGTGTCATATAGTGTTTTGCCTTGTATGCTCCTTAATTAGCATTAGGAAACCGATCTATAGAAAATATTTACAATTCTTTTAATTTCTATTTAAAACCAATTCGACTTCATCCAATCCACCATAGGCCGAATAAATACTGTAACTGCTACTCTAGTGCTCTACACGAAAAATGGTTGACTCCGGCAACCCTCCCTAATGAGGAGGCATGATTTCCTTGTAACTCGAGTCGGATTTCACAGGACAGGCTTTAGTGGTAATCTACCTGTGAAGGGTAGGATTACAATTAATCGTCTTCAGGGTCCATTAAAGCACCGTTCCTACCCCTTCTCCATGAATTTGACTTGCTTGTAAATGGAAATGTGTAACAATAAAATTTAAGAAATCTAACAATATCTTGACAAATTGTATTGCATCTAGTCACCAGGCTTAATTTGGTAAGTTTTATTGAAACAGAGGGTAAAATCTATTTTTTGTATAGAGCACTTTTGTGTATAGAAAAAGGCATAATGGAAGTGTTTGGTAAAGTGGCCGGGACCTGGATGCCGTTCCTTTTGTACATAAAAGTCATAAGTTTGGCTTGATTCTGTTTGTATAATTATTATTGCTGTTTAATATAATTACAGATTTACTATCATTTGTTGTAGAATCTGGAAACGGCATATTCTTGCCTTGAAAATTGTATAATTGTGAATCAGTATAGGTTACTTAAGTGTTGTGAAAGATAACAACGCAGTGGCTTAAGAGGGTATCAATCACTCGTTGGTAATGCTGGACATATTCAGGCTGGTCATTACCTTCGACACGTGACCTTTCCAAGGTATAAAATAGGTAACCTTTAACCGTTTATTGGATAAAATTATTTCTTTTGTATGTTAATCGTTCAGTATCTTTCGATCATGTATCGTCTTACCACAATAATCTTTCTTAAGTACCAATTTTAATATATGGTTTTCCTGTTTGTACCATGTCGCACGAAAATAATTCCACTTTCATCTAGCGCAACACAGGAATGTATCATTCTACTGGGCAGCACATATGGTGGAGGCGCCGTTGATTTTTTGTGCAAGATGGTACCTATTAAATTCAGGGACTACCGAATAGAAACAAGGATTCCCGCATTATTCCAAAACTATGCACAGGAGGATTAATTGTCTTACGATGGCTCATTATGATTCCAATAAGAAATGTAGGGAAGAGAGGTTTATACAATGTTACGATTGGAATAATATTCGTCATAATTTGCCGCAATCGGGGTAACTGTAATTAAACGCCAGTCAACCCCGATGCGCAGAAGTTCAACTTTGTAATACTTTGTAATAAATTCACATTCTAATTAAAATGCGACTGCCAAGTTCATGTATGTTTAAGTAGGTGTCACAATTTAGCAACTGACACTCGTCGAATGGAATAGCTAAATCTGGGCTGTACACACCATAAATATAGACGATCAAATCAAGAGAATATCAATTGATCAGATGCCTTAGTGTAGGGCATTACTCTCTCACTCAGCGTCCCTGTCGTCATCCCAATTACAAGATATATCCTCTTCTTCCAGGAAATTATCTTATTTCCTTGAAACTCTTATTTTTTAGAATGATACCTTTCCTTTTAATTATGTATTATTTCATGCAATTTTTTTTCGAGTCAATTGATTTTTGTGTATATTCTGATATTTTGCATTTAAATGTACTTATTAATAATATAAGAGTAAACGCATTTTCCAATGTTTTTCAGATTTTCACATTGGGTCACCTCTCTGGGGTAGGGCACATTCATGGTGACCTCACCCCCTAGGTGTGACAATGTATATTTCAACTAATGCATCCAAATAAATCGTTGGATTTCAAGGTCCACTTTCCACAATTTCCAATTAAAGCGACAAAAACAAACAATCTTACATAACTCAATAACATGATTTTGGTTCAATACCCAATATCAATATTTTTGATACAATATTTATATTTATTTATTATATTTGTTATTATTATAATTATAATAGATCATTATTATAATTATTTGTATTATTATATTTATTATTTATTTATTATATTAATTTATTATTTACAAAAACAGTATCAGACACATAACACCAAATTTATATTGTATTTAAAAAATTGAACCTACTTAGCTCACTGTTGTGCTCGTCATTCGATTGCTTTAATATACTAGAGAAAACGAAAATTCGAATAATATGACTTAACACTGTGTTATATTTCTAATGCAATTAACGGCGTACAACTTTTAAAGAAATGTTTGAATGATTGCAACTCATTCAGTCATTTAAATATGGATCGTAATATTCGTATATCGAAATGGGAAATTTAACTTTAAAGTGCATATTTTAAATTTCTGTTCCCTTGGACAGAACGAAAACAAATTATTTAAGAGCATTCCGGACTAAAGTGCTCTATCAGAATGTTAGAATTTAAAAATGAGATTTCTAAAAATACTGTCGTTTATTAAATCTCGTTATAAATGCTTTATTTTGTTATTGTATGATTTAGTAAAACGTACACCAAAGATGAATATGGGGTAATGAGAATGTTGATGTGTTTTAAAATAAATTCAATAAGCAATATTCACTTTAAAGAAAACTTTGGTAAATTAACTGAAACATAACTGTACCATAAAAATATATATTACAATTTTCATCGAGCTTACGCTAATTATAGCAACGACAGGAGATATCTAGTTCTGCCACATTTAGTTTTTTGGAAATTTTTCATGAACTATCATGGTAAGGAATAACGTACAAGTATTATACATACAAACAATTAATGAAGGCGCCAATGAGACTGTGGAGTAAAAAAAGGGTGTTTTGTGGGGTAAGATACGGCGTAGTGAGCATATCAACAATCCGTGTCATTTAGGTGCTGTCCCCATGAAAAAATTTTATTATGTTAATTACGACGTTGTCAAGTGTTACGGAAAGTATGCTGTCTCGTGAATGGAGTCTATTACGTACTAGAAAAGGTTTATATGTATGTACCGACAATCAGTGACACCCCTGAAGTCATTGTGGGGTTGGAACCGCTGTAGATCTGAGACTTTCAAGGTGATTGATGAAGCATTATCGTGAACGTTTTACCCGATCCGAACGGATTAGATGAACTGTTTACGATTCGCCAGAAGTAACGAACAGAATTGCTTAGGGTTGCATTGTTTATATTACGCTGACAATGGGAATGGTCCGTTTGGGCGTTGATCGAAGATTCTTAGTACGAAATATCCTTTAATGTGTAGTATTGTTGCTACTTGCGTTTCAAAGTTATATCAGTGGTTAAACTCGAAGCGCAAGAAGGTACGCAATCTGCAAGTGCTAGTAATCAACAGGTGGTATCTAACGTGTGCGTGCGTAGAAGGGAATTGCGATGTTGCCAAGAATACCCTAAGAATATCTTGGAGAAGTTATGTCAGACAGGGAAGTCGTACTCGCTTGGGATCTCTTTTACAATATTATCAGCGGCATAACAGTTGGACTGAACCGTTTGATGTGCAACGAACTGATGTTCTCCGAATTGACCTATAGTAATCGTTATTACATTATAACGGGTAGTCCGTTACATTTCTCGTTAATTATCTATTTTTTCTAAACGTTAGTTCCGTGGTCTCGATCTCTAGGATATAATGGATATACCGGTTAGCGCGCCCTCTAAAAGGAATCGCGTCAGTGGGTTTTGCGTTCTGTACTTTTGTCGGTCGCTCTCTGTGGTCTCTAGGTTTTGTCGAATGTGAACGTTCCGTACTAGACGGGTAAACATACTTCCTTCTTTCTTGTCACGGGTACGCAACGTACATACGAGAATCGGTAACATGTGTGTGTTCCGTTGGGCCCACTGTCACTTGTCATTTTTAGCACTTAGAGAAACGACGATGAAGGGGCGGTGAGGGGTGGTTTAGTGGGTGCTTAGTGTGGTTGCATATCCTGATGGTGATTTCTTGGTTGGTTGGAATATTTTCAATTTCGTCATCATCATTTCGTCCACAATTTCGTCGGCCATGTTAGTGTGATACTGTGATGTTAGTTGATGTTAGTGTTAATGCTTGGGCTTGGATAAGTATTATTTTATTTTGATAATTTACAATGTCAGATCCTACTGCAGCTTCAATGAAAACTTCCAAGTGTAAATTCATTTGCCACTTTCCTTCTGTGATAACAAATATTTTAGTCCCATAAGTTCAAAACAGTCCTTCAGATCCTGAAATTTTAGATCTTTCATTATCGAAAAAAAATTCTAACGTTTAGGCTCTATCCCACAAAAACTTAATCCAAGAATAGTTGTACATGGTGTACACATTTTAAATCAGAATTGGAACGAAAGTATTCCCGAATTTTCGGTTTTTAATGACAACAATGAGGTATTAGTAGGACCGAATCACATTGAAAAATATTTCTATATAAACGTTTGTGATATTTCAGACGAGTATTCTATCCTCGACACTAAGAGATTAGGTGTATTATTGACAATAGGTATTTCAAGAAAAGATTTTACACACAACGAAGAGAAAATGTACTACCAAATACATCGTAATAATACCACTCGAGTATAGTACGTAAGTAGATTACGGTATAAGCTCCAAAACACACAGAGCCATTAAATTAATATTAAGGATCTATATGAACGTGGATGCTTTGAATTAATAGATAGCAATTTAAATGAAATTACTCATAATTACATTAATTCTCAGTTACACAATTCGAAAAGATCACCTAAGAACAGAATTTTGTCTGTAGAAGATAAAGCTTTTGCTTTATCAATATGCAAGAGAAGTCCTCGTTTATATAGATATCTGAGAATGCATTTTCAATTGCCATCGGTATGGATTTTGAAAAATCTATTGTCCATGATTCCTTTTGAATGTGGCTTACTAGAACCCATTTTGAACCGTTTAGAAGTACAAATTGAAAAAATATCTCAACTCGAAATCATGTGTAGTAGTGTTTGATTGAATGGGATTAAGCCCTTGATATTATTAAAATTATTATGTAAATAATATAGTGTATAATACATTATTATAATATTTTATTTATTTTATGTTACTGTGGTGTATGAGATTTTGATACAAAATCACCAAAGAATGTACTTTATTAAATTTTTTACTGGTATTTTTTATAGCACTATTTTATATATCTAGTATTTATGTGGGCACTATGCAGGATATTTAATGTTTTATTTATTAATATGTTTGTTTAGTTGTTGTTCTATGTGGTATATGATGATCTTGAGTTGAGTAATTTATTGTAGTCTGCATATTTTATAAAGAACTCTTCTGATACATTTTAACAAAACGAAATGTACATTTTAATACTTTTAATAATATTTTCTTTTACCTATTTTACGGGAAATCCAGATAAATCGCTATTACTTTGTATAAAACTATGTTATAAATAAAGATGATAATTTTATATTTTTCTATTCTTTACGAGCCTATTCACGAGAGTTGGGATTCAAGCTTGCCGCCAAGTAAAGAAATAAATTCAGTCGTAGTTCAACGTCTGCCGTAAGAGGCGCTACAGTCAGGGCCCACTGTCACTTGTAATTAGTGTTTCGCTCAAAATACACGGCGTTTGCACTTCTAAACAATATATGTTCTGTGTTTCTTGTCGAATTCTCGCCGGAGTAGATACGTTCCCTCTCTTCGATATTTCTTTTATCTAACAACGACTATCTTTAGCATTACCTCTGCATGTAATTGTTCTTCGAGACTTCTCTTCGGAGCAATTTGTGGCGTTTAGCCGTGGCTCTGAGGTGAGGAGAGCCGTATCTCGTATTTTTGGTTCGTCTGCATATTGGCTAAGGATATAGGAGAGAGAAGACCTGTTGCGCCTTCCGCCATATTTATTTTTTTACGAACCTTGCGATCAAGGTAAGCAACCACGTGGAAAGATTTCTCGTCTAATTCCTTTGTTTCGTCTACTTTGTTAGGATTCTAGTAAGGGCCTAGTTCCCAGTTCTATTGATGCCTGACGACTTGAGTTCGGACCTTGGAGTTCCTGCTGATCTTCCAGCAGATACCATGTGCGGCCTTGGGATCTAAACCCTTACTTACCGTCTTCCTGAATTCCTGTAAACGGATTCCAACGGTCGAGACCTTTGACAAGCCCAATAGCTTTCTGTTGTCACCAAACAGCCCGAACGTTCAACATAGAGGAACTTCGAGGACTTGGATGTTCAGATAAGAATTTTGTTTTCCTTTACCGATTTTAACTCTCCTATCGGTTTGACATTTTTTTTATGTCCGGTCCTATAGCGTCCTGCGCCTTCCGGTTTCTCGCTTCCATTCTCTTCTGTCGTCCCAATCTCCTGGTTGAGAGGTTACGTTCCGACATGGCCTTTTGTATTTCTCCCATCCATGTCGCCTTAGGTCTTCCCTCTTTTTCTTCTTTCTGTTTGTGTCCATTTGAGGATTTGCTTGGGGATTCGTGTGTCATCCATCCGTTCAACGTGTCCGTACCACACCAGCTGTCTTCGTTGGATTTCTTCTATTATATTTGTTTGTGCGTTCATAATTTCTCTAATTCGTTCGTTCGTTACTCTTTCAATTCTTGATTTTCATGCTGCTCTACGCCAGAAGTCCATCTCTAGGGAAAGCAGCCGTCGCTTTAAATTTGCCTTAAGTTGCCTAGTTTCACATCCATAGAGAAATATACTTTTAAATATGGAGTTGTATAGGAGGTGTTTTCGTTCTCGGGAGATGCACTTTGACTATAGGATGGAGTTTAGGCATCCTATTACTCTCTTCCCTTTTGTAATTCTCTCTTCTATATCTTTCTCTGTACGTCCCCCACTGTCAATCTTTGTTCCTAGGTACAGGTATTCCGTACACGCCCCTACTGTTTCGTATTCTTCTGGGTGTAGATCATCTCTGTCATTTCCAATGCAGAAGTATTTTGTTTTTGATCGATTTACCGAAAGTCCCCATTACTCATATTCTTTAAACAGTCTTCTTGTCATGAATTCCAAGTCCTCTTTATCATGTGCGACGACCACTTGATCATCGGCGAAATGTAAATTATATAGTTGTACTTTCGTTTATGGGTATGCCCATTCCGCTGCATGCTCTTCTTCATTTTCTAAGGACTTCATTGAAGTTTGTCTTCAATAAGGTGAGGGACAAGCAGCAGCCCTGTCTCAGACCTTCGGTAACTGGAAAGCTGTCCGATAATTCACACTTCAGCTTAACCTTGGAGGTTTATTGGTCGTAAAGTTACCTTATCGTTGTTATTAGGGTATTACTTATTCGAGATCTTTCCATTACTTGCCATAGTTTTATAACTGAGCAGCCGAGGGCAAAGCAATAGCGATATAGAGTCGAGCTCTTATCGTTATAACATCGCAGCATTTACTTATCGGAATCGTGTGTCTTCTCATAACGTCGAGAAATCTATTTGGATCAATAAGAAGTGCACCATACGTAAAGTTAAGAAGATAGTTGATTTGCTTAAGTAATGGAATAAACCATGTGCTAATGTGTATAACAGGCGAAACATGAACAACGCAATTTTTATTAACATATTATTATATTTTATTTATTAATATATTATCATTGGGAGAATTTGTGACTTAGTATAGTTTAGGAACTGCGTCTAATGGCGACCACGTATGGGACCGTCTTCAATGGTGATGTTTGAGAAATTTATTTTTTTGTGACTTACCTTTGGAAATGTGTGGAATACATATTTGGAATAAATTCATAAGTGTTGGAGCTTTTGACCATAAATTATTGGTATTTGTTAAAGACCGCAGGCGAGAAGTGGCATATCTAGACATTCACCGGAACGGGTAGTATTTTCACTATACCTGGTAGATCTGGTCTTCCAGGGTTAAGGGTAAAATGCCAGTATAAAATTTGTTATAAAAACAAAGGAAATGCTAATTAGAACAGATCTCCGAAAAATACTAACATAATACTTCTAAATACCAAAAAAGAAAATACCCCTTTTCGCCAGCCGAGTTGCTATCACAGAAATGCCCCACTGTCGTCCCCCCATCCCATAAAAAATCTCGGAGTCCTCGAACCCGTTCCGCGCCTAATTAATAATTTCGAGGAACTTTTGTTTCCCGTCCGAACTTTTGTATTGCCTTTTCTCCCGCTAATTAGTGCTGATCGGAAACGATCCGAATTCTGGAAACAAATCCACAGAAAAATTCGAGAGGGGATCGGCGGGGGAGGGAGGTGGGGGGCGATCTCACGCCCAACTACCCCCCTCCAACCCAGCTCCCTTCCGACACTCCAGAGTTTTATCGTCCGGGACAAACGCCGCAATAATGTGTTATTTAAACTTCGTAATACTTCGGGGAAATTTTACGCGGGAGCCTCATTGAAATACAGGCGCGAACTCCCCGAAAAGTTTTCCTGCTCAGAATAACCGAATTATACACTAAGTAAAATTTATCTTCAATTTTCTCGGAACTTACTTTTTATTGGGTATACAACCGTCGAATTTTAGCTAATTAAGATGTTCCTTGAGTAAGGGGGAATCGGGTGATGAGGGGAGCGGTTGTAAGGAACGATGAATCCCGAATTAAACTCAGGGCGGATTTTGAAGGGTTCGCGAGTCAGTTTGAGGGATGATAGACGTATTTCTTTCATTAAAACACTCGAGTTGTATTTCCAGTATTCCATAATAAAAAGGCTATTAGGACTTCGTCGTACCGTTGATAATGAATATGCTTTATTAATTAATAATTAAACGCAAGCGAAATACTCCATTAGCCGTCAAATACGGCATTGACTTTCATAATAATTCATTCAAAAGATATAATAATCGATAATTACGTCGGTACACCTCTACGATAACAAAGCAAATGAAGTTAATATCAGAACTAATTACTAATTAAATAGGGAATTTGAAATAATTAGGGAACAGCATATGTATGCTCTGATTCTGTTTAGGCAATATTAATTATTATTTGAAACGTGTCAGATGATTGAAATTTACCTGGATATTTGCATAAGGGAGTTTTTCAAATTTAAAATAGATGTTAAACAGAGCAATACCAATACTCCTAAAAGCAAGTCCAAATAGAAACATAAAAGCTCGAAATGCAGCTAGTTCTGATTTGGTTTGGGAAGCATGGAAGGAAGGGAATAATATTCAGCTTTGAATTTGAATAAAAACAGATTATCGGCAAAGTCAATTTTTGTTGGAGCGTCGAGATAATTCGATGAAAACTTTGAAATTACAACTGCAGTTTAACATATTTGGGGAAATTTTAGAATTAACACGATTTTCCTGGTAATTTTTAGATTAGGGATCACATGTTTAAAAGTTCAAGAAACAATCTAAGAGGAGCATTTTTTTTAAAGTGAAAAATGCTATATTAATATCCTATATTAATAATTAATTATATACCTAACTCTATACACATTAGTATTAAGACAAAATACTATACATATAAGAATAATATTCAAAATTTGGAATCTTTTGGGGTATCAATTGAAACACTTATTTTAAATACACAAAATTGATAGAAATATTCAATTTACCATTTGAAACTTGCAAAATGCAATGCAAAAATATCTCCGAAATTTAAATTTGTAATCCGAAATTCAATCATCGAAACAATGTCGTATCGAAATACTATTTTCTTAACTCAAAATAGTAGTGTTTAAGAAACTAAATAAAAAGACATTAAAAAACATGTTAAGAAATTTTGTTTGCGGATGGATAAAGATATCGCAATTTAAATTTTAAAATTATGGTATACAAACACCACAATTAAGACCCCAAAACTCACTATGAAGTTTAATTTAAGTTTGAAAAACATGAAAAGGGGAAAGGAAATGAATTTATTTCAAACTATTCTATATCACAAAATTAAAACTAGTGGTATAAAGTGTTATAAAGTGTAAAAAGGTAAAAAGTGTTATAACACTATGTTCAGGAAAAGTGAAATATTAATTTAAGGAAAAGAATTTTAAATTTGATTGGATAACAGAATAAGAAATTTTCGAAACTTAATAGGTTTGTCGAACCTATCGAAACTAAATAGTTAATCTACGAATTTAGTTTGGAAACTAAATAAAGGAACATCCAAAATTGAAAATATTTATGTCATCCGGAAAGTGAAACAAAAACGGAAAACTTGTAGAAACTATTTTTTATTTTTGCAAATTTTGGTGTAAGGGATTCCAACGGTAACTTTTGCATTCAAATTTGAGATTCAATAAAGAAATTGGAGGAAGTTTTTAAATACGTGCAAGAAAGTAGCGAAATTATATCACGAATATAAATTTACTATAAATTAATATAAAATATAAAAATGTTAATGTGAAACATCGTAAGACTTTCTCATATGGCCAGACAAAATATTCATTGCAACATTATTAAAGTATCTTTTGGGGAAACTTTTGGAAAAAAAATGTTTCAAATAAAAGTAGTAGATCAGTACAAATCCAAAATTTGGTAACAATCGGTAAAGTGATTTTGAAGAAAATTGAGAAAAACTGAAAATTTACAAGAGTAAAGGGCCCTTCGTAGAAGATTAGTCAAGACATCGACAATGGCAGTCGATAGGAATTGAACACTAAAGTAAATATAGATAGCTAAAAAAACGTTGCACGAGTGTTTGAGATAATCAAAAAGAAACTACAAATGACAGGAGTAAAGTGCCCTTTGTCTGCAACTGATTCTGATGTCTCTGTGGTGGAAGGTTTCCGGGGAATCCAGCCTAAATACAATATTTCAACTTTCTGCTATTTATAGATTCTGAGAAAACGTTGACCACATACAACATACAAACACATACACATAAACACATACATAAATACATACACAAACACACATGTTTCCAAAAACATGTTTTTCGAATTCAGAGGACCACAAAACGTCCAGAAATGCCAATATCTCAGAATACAAAAATCAGCACGGCTGCAGTACTTTCTCTTATTATATGGGTATTCCATATGAGAAAATAAAAACTAATATCATTATACTAAAAATTTATGTGGGCTACTAAAATTTAAGATGCGGTTTCTCTTACCTATGATACACCTAAACGATGCAAGAGAAAAAGTGCCACGTGTATTCAAATTTAAAATTAATCAAAATAACTGTAAATATTAATATTATTAAATTTGTCAATATGTAGTTTAAAACACAAACTAGAGGAAGAAAATTTCGGTTTATTTTTTGAACACGTGTATATCGTTATAGGAATAAAACTCATAAATTTAAGTTTGTAAAGGAGCAAAGGAATTTTTCGAAATTGAAACAATTTTAGTCACAAAATTTAAACTCGAAAGAATTTTCTATTAGACCAAATGATAGAGCTAGAAAAGAATACATTTTCACACTAAAATTTAATCACTCGAATCCTATACTATTGTTCAAAAGACAGCTCAAGTAAAAACTAGATAAAAACCCACTTGTTTGACCTAGCGAAATTCATATTGCGATTTTTACAAATTAATGTGAAAAGGATGCATTTTTTTATTATTTTGCGCATATGGCGAAAAGTAATGAAGGGGTCGTTATATAATCCATAGAAATTTTGTAGGAAATAAAAAACCTAGAAAATGGATTGGCGTACAACACGGTGTGCGGAAAGTTGCTCGCCGACAGTTGCTCGCCAACAATTGCTCGCCGACAATTGCTCACCGGGAAAATTGCTCGCCACACATTTACTCGCTAGTCAGTTGCTCGCCATCGGGTAAATTTAGATTCAGGTAATACTAACAACTAGACACAATGGCATTTATTTTTCAAAAAATTTATCAATAAATTTTTAATTAACAATTTGTCATCTTCAGAAAGTAAACCATTGCTAATTAATACTAATAAAAATAAATTTAACACAAACACAACTTAACAAACAATTGAACACAAAAATTTAACGATTAGGTACAAATTCTCTCATTTATCGACACATAAAATCTAGAAAATTGAAAATTGTATAAACCAAATTAAAAAAATATGTTATTAACTTATTAAAGATAGTTCAAATACATCAAAACAATACAGAAAATCTGTAACAGATACAAAACAAATACAAATATAAATCAAAACGTTCTTGACAATATAAAAATACTTGACAAATATGGAATTATAAAATTTAAACGTTGTAGTTTTAAGACACGCAAATATTTCACTAATGTTCTATTTGCATAGTTATTTACAATGTTTTCTATCTGTTGTGCGCAATCACTATATTTCTTACGTGCAACCACGGGGTTAGCACCACCTATGTATCGTTCAATTTTTCCACAATTGAAACTTTGTTGCCGATGCCAACCTTCATATAAAAGTTATTGGTTTTTGGTAAACCATTTTGAACAGTATTGTAACAGTTAACAGTTAAATTTCCGAAAATTGGTAACCACTATAACTTAAATTGAGTCATTTACTGTTAACGAGTGACATTTCAACGCTTTTAACAATAAATATTTGAGGATTACGTTGAAGCCTTTAAGGTTAGGGAGTTCGAAGGGTGAATGGTACTAGCAATTGTGTATTAAATTTCTTTAAATTCATATGCATTTAGCTATAACTAACAATAATATTATGAGAAATATTATCTGTTGGCGAGCAATTATGAGGCGAACAACTGGGTAGCGAGCAATTTTCCCGGCGAGCAATTGTTGGCGAGCAATTGTCGGCGAGCAATTGCTGGCGAGCAACTTTCCGGGAATCGTACAACACGATCCACACCATTTTTCACTGAGAAAATACGGAAAAACTACCAAAAATTAAATTTGGTGAAGGTTCTGTCTTCTTCAATATAGTGGACTGTATATTCTAAATGTAGATGAGCTTTGCTGTCTCCGGTTCCTAAATTTGGTCAAATCACTGCCTAAATCTTGAAGAGCAAAATAAATACGATGTACTTCAATTTGAAAATCATTCGCTTCTCTTTTTATTAATACATAACAACCTAAACACAGGGTAAACAAAAAATAATGTAAAAAACAAACAACTGTATCTCCATACCGCCCGCCTTGACAGACTACAAGTCTTCAAAACGACCAGATCAAATATTACATTTCAAACATCACAAATCAAAACAAAGATTAAATATTAAACATCAATATAGGTAAAACATGATACAATCCAATATAATAATTTAAATTATAAACAGTTCAAAATCAAACACAGTATAAAACTCTACAAATGTCAGAATAGTATCGTTTATAACCTTATACAAGTGTCTCTTAAAAGATTTAACAATAGCCTTCCACAGTCCTCCAAAATGTGGTGAATAAGGAGAAATAAAATGCCATTTTAAATTGGATTGAATAGCATAATCTTGGATTTTATCCTCGTTTTGGCTTAAAAACAAGCTCATCTCGGACAAAATTTGGCTTGCACCTACAAAGTTCGTTCCATTATGCGAATATACATCAGAAGGAAACCCTCTACGTGCGGAAATCTTCTAAAACCAGCAATAAAAGTCTCAGAACTCAAGTCTGATATAAGCTAAAAATGAACTGCTTTGGTACTTAGACCAATGAATAAACACACATAAGCTTTGCGTATCCTGCAACCTCTGGACTTTCTGTCCTTTAAACGAAACGGACCAGCATAATAAAGGCCAGTGAAAGCAAAAGGTGATAACACGTTTACTCTATCAAAGGGTAAGTCTCCCATTAAAACATTTGGTGATTTAGGATGCAATTTAAAACATGTGACACATTGTCTTACAATAGCCTTTGCTAAATTCATTCCCCTATGGTTAATCAGAGTTAATCTAGGAATTTTTAATAACATAAGATTTCCCAAATCTTGTTGAAAAATTATCCATTTTTGTTTTAAATCGTTTGGTATTTCTTCATCCCAATCGAGTTGAAGACTCCATAGTAACTGTATTAGTCGTTTCCCTAGTACAATGCAAGGTGAAATCAATCCAAGTGGATCATACAATTTCGCAATAGAAGACAACACCTGTTGTTTAGTACAACAAGCAACAGGAATAAGATCCTTAAACTGAAACGATAATGTATCTGAACTTGAACACCATTGGATTCCCAAACATCTCGTCTCCTTGTCACAAATGTTTAAAACATCAGAACTCGTAGAATAACCCTTAAAATTATTAAGAAAATTTAAACTATTTGATCTCCACTTTCTTAATTCGAAACAACCCGAACGTAAAATCGTGACGATCTCTGAACACACTTTACCAGCGTCATGTTCACTCTCAAAACCTACAATTAAATCGTCAACATAGAAGTTTTCTAAAATCATTTTAGATGCGGTTGGGTATTCATTTCTACAATCAAACGCAAGTTGTTGCAAACATCTCATTGCTAAATATGGCGCACTCGTGGTACCATATGTGACAGTGTTCAAATTATACACCTGAATATCATCTGTCTTCCTAAATCTCCACACTATCCTTTGCCACTTTCTGTCATCTTCATGTATTAGCACTTGTCTATACATTTTAGTTATATCAGATGTGACTACATATTGATACTGTCTAAACTTAATCAAAGTGTCAAACAGGCTATTTAAAATCTGAGGACCTGCGAATTGTAAATCATTAATCGAGTAGCCTGTAGAAGTTGGTGCTGACCCATTGAATACCACTCTAACCTTAGTAGTGAGACTATCTTCTTTAAACACAGCATGATGTGGCAAAAAATGTGAAATTTCATCCCTTTGGAGGTTCTTGACTAAAGTCATGTGACCCAAATCTATATATTCCTTAATGAAGTTATCATAATCTACCTTCAACTTGGAATTTTTATCAAATCGTTTTTCTAATGATAGTAATCTTTTGACAGCAAAATCCTTTGAAATACCAAGTTTCGCAACATCATCCTTGAACGGTAGTCTTACCACAAACCTACCATGTGTGGTTCGTGAAAAGGTGTTCTGGAAAAACTCTTCACATTTTAATTCCTCTGAGGTAATTGATGACTTCTTATTTATCTCTTCAATCATCCAAAACTTTTGTAACGATTCATTCAAATCAACATTCGATACAAATAAACTCACAGATCTGTTAATTGACTTCCTAGGATCTAAACATCCAGAAATAGTGTATCCAAAAACTGTTTCCTGAAGAATAGGTAAATTCCGACCCAGAGTGATTCGCTGGGGCCTCAGACTTTCCCAGAACAGTGATGCCCCTATCAGTAAATCAATTCTCTTGGGTTTATTGAAATTAGGATCAGCCAACTTAACATCATTTGGTATTTTTAACATTGAAACATCTAAAACAGTATTAGGTAAGTGATTGGAAATCTTTGGTAAAACTAGACATGGAATCTGAATATTAAAATCATTCACAATAGATTGAATCTGTACGTGGCACTTAGTTCTGAGGTGAGAAATCGATGAAGTAATCCCTGAAATTGCAATATCCACATCAGTTTCCTTCAATTGGAGCATCGAAACTAAATCTCTAGAAATAAAGTTGGATTGTGACCCAGAATCCAATATGGCATAACATGTGCGCAATCTACCACTTGAATCATAAACATACAATTTCACAGTTAACAATAATACATGTGACGGTGTAAGACTTGTCAACGCAATACTCTCCTCAGGCAGGTGTAATAATTTGCTGTGCTTTTTCTTGCACTTAAAACATGGTCCTGGTCTGCACTCAGCAACCATATGCCCCTTACATAAACAATTCAGACATAAATCTAACCGATTTACATTCGATAATCTCTCTGAAACTTCTAAACTATTAAACTGTGGGCACTGATAAATCTTGTGATCATCTTTGCTACAAAAATTACATTTCGTCTTATTATCTTGATTGGTATTACTCAAGAAACTTTTAACATTTTTTGGTTTAACATCTTTTAAGAAGTTAGCCTTATTCTTCTCATTGTAGCATTTATCATAATCACCTTTAGCATTCAAGGCTAATGAATATAGCAAATCTGCTCTTTTACTCAAAAACTCGACAAGGTCATCTAACTGAGGAACCTCTGTTCCACCCTTTACCTTTTCTCATTCACAGACCGTTAATTTATCTAGCTTCGTAGTCATCAAGTAGATAATCAACGGATCCCAAGTATTAGTTTGTAAACCTAGGTTATTCAACGCCCGCAGGTGTTTGAATAAAGAATCAACAAGATCACGTAGCACATTTGCTGAGTCCCCTTGGACAACTGGTAAATTGAAAATACCCTTAAGGTGACTGTTAATCAGTAATCTGTTATTATCAAATCTTTTGCATAACAAATCCCATGCAATTTTGTAATTATCCCTTGTAAAATCCAGAGATTGTATTATCCGCAAGGCTGAATCCTTTAAACTTGCTCGCAAATAATGAAACTTTTGTATATCATTGATCGATTCATTCAAATGAATAAGAGATTCAAAAACATCTTTAAAACTCAACCATCCATCATAAGTACTGTCAAACTTTGGTAAATCTATAATTGGTAATCTAACTTGAGAAAAATTAGTTTCCTGACTTTGTGATAAGGTCTGATTTTCACTTAAGTGTAATGAGCTTTGTGAATCAGGAGGTTTCTCCAACTTCTCCAAGATTTCAGTAGCCTTGGCTACCGTTTGATGGTACTTATCATAGAATAAATCCCTCTCTTCATATTGGCTGGCTAGGTGATCCTCCTCGCACAAGGATTCAATCTGATTCTGCAAATCTTCAAATTCATTGTCAATAACAACAAACTTTTCAAATCTACTACGAATCTCAATAATAACTTTGTATGTTAACGAGGATACATCCTGACTAAACTGTTCATAAACCGGTTCAATAAAATCAGAGAAAGAGGTAAGCTTATGCTTAATACCACCTCTCTTTCGCCTTAAAGTAACTAAATCCATCTTTTAAGATACAACTGATAAGTATCTATATCATACAAATCAAAAACTTGTCATGTACGGTTACACGACTAATCAAATCATGAACGCGTGGCTCATAAATCTACAACAGGCAGTTCTCATAGGAAACGGTCAACTGAGGAAGGAAATGACTCACATCAATTGATCAACTATCATCAATTATCATCTCCAATCTCCATCCCATACAGCAATCAGCTCACGTAGCGTACTCCCGGCTGCTCCACAGGAACGGTTTCAAAATGGACGATTCCCAGTACTATCTCCGAGGAGGCATCAGGACATCCTGGCTCGATGGACCAAAATTTATGGTGAAGGTTCTGTCTTCTTCAATATAGTGGACTGTATATTCTAAATGTAGATGAGCTTTGCTGTCTCCGGTTCCTAAATTTGGTCAAATCACTGCCTAAATCTTGAAGAGCAAAATAAATACGATGTACTTCAATTTGAAAATCATTCGCTTCTCTTTTTATTAATACATAACAACCTAAACACAGGGTAAACAAAAAATAATGTAAAAAACAAACAACTGTATCTCCAAATTTTTTTGAAAATTTATAATTTTGACAAGTTTGAGGCTGGAAAAACTATCTTTCGGGAAACGATAGATAATATTATCAAAAATGTTCTCGATGATCCCCAAATAATAACAATAACTAATCGTTTACAATGCCGACGTTTCGCTCAGAATCCTGAACATATTCATGGCTCTAAAAATATGTTAAGTATTTCCTATTTCTTATATAACTAAAAAATATCACTTACCTACATGTCATAAGATAAAACATGACATGTTTAACTTTGACAACTGTATATCGATTGATTTTTTATTTTAAAAAATTTATTAGAAGGCCATTACAAATAATAATAGAAACCTTCAAATTGCTAGTGCCAATCTAGCGTCAAAAAATGAAAGATGAGGATAGAATTTGTATATTTGTGTTGAAAATGTGATAGTTTTCATATGTTGAATTTATTTGAATAATTTGTAATATGCTATTATTATGTGTAATGGCCTTCTAATAAATTTTTTAAAATAAAAAAACAATCGATATACAGTTGTCAAAGTTAAACATGTCATGTTTTATCTTATGCCATGTAGGTAAGTGATATTTTGTAGTTATATAAGAAATAGGAAATACTTAACATATTTTTAGAGCCATGAATATGTTCAGGATTCCGAGCGAAACGTCGGCATTGTAAACGATTATTTATTGTTATTATTTGGGGATCATCGAGAACATTTTTGATTTCATCTCATCTCCCCGAGAACATTCTCCCATTCAATAGATAATATTGTGCGATTTTTGAGGTGGTTTCTGGCCGATGCGCAGTTTTTGCACAATTGCTTTATAAACAATTTTCGCACCTTTTTTTTGTAAAATGCGCGAATTTATGGGAAATTGATTTTTCTTAATTCTGCAAGCCGCAGTGGAAAATGTACGAAAAAGGCCCTAAAAGTTGCTTCAAACACGCAAAGAAAACACCCCAGCAGCTTCTTATTTCCCACGTGAAAATATAAGATATAAATTTTACAGATTTCTGTTTCTACTTCAAATTGCGACTTGCAGCATTGGGAAAAATTAGTTTACCAAAAACTCGCGCATTTTGCAACACAAAGTGCGAAAATTGTTTTCAACTCGATTGTACGAAAACTGCGCATCGCACCCAAAACATTTTCCGCACACTTATATTAAACATCATTGTCTATCACGAACTGCAAGATAGTTTTTCCAGCGGCAAAATTTGCCGAAACTATGAATTTTTCAATAAAGTTTAAGTTTGTGGGGTTTTCCAAGATTTTCTTTGTGAAAAACGGTCCGATTGTATTGTGCAGTAAAGCATTTTGTAAGTTTTTTAATTTGCTACAAAAGTCCTATTGGCTTTATAACGATCGACACTTTTCGCAATATTTGGAAAAAGTGCATTTTATGCACTTTAATTTGTTTATTAAAATCCCAACACCGACATCGCTGTGTCAAACAGATGGGTTTTTATTTATAACTGTCTTTTAAACAATAATACAGGTTTTGACCGTCTAAATTTTAGCGTGGAGAAAAATCTCTAATGGTGGACATATAAGTTCTACTATACTGCTGTAAAAGACATATACTTCAAACAGAGACAAACCAGGTAGCTCTTTTCCATAAATTATTTGTTTTGTGAAAATTACCAGGGAAGGAATTAACATATTGTAATGCGAGAAGTAAACAACGCGAGACGTGTTTACTCGATCCGAGCGAAGCGGCTACTTCAAAGGAATTACCACGACGCTTAAAAGACAGCTCCATGAATTCTCCCGGATTGTTGTTTACGGAAAGTAATTTAAGACCTTCTGAACATTTCCTACGTAAACATTATTAAAAGAACAATCGGGTTCCTTCCGGAACTGTGGAGAATATACGAGAAGGTTCCAGATCAGAATCAAGGTGTATATATAAGCGGGCTTGTGATCGAGGAGATGATTAGAAGTAGAGAAGCAGACGTGAACGCGACATAAGATCCGAAAGCGGAGCAGTGCAATTAAATTAAGTAGTGTCTAGTCTAGTGTACAAGTAGCTAAGTGTGTTAAATAAATTAGTGTACAATTAATGTAAATAAATTAGAAAATAAAAGTTACAATATCTTATAAATGTGAAATCGAAATACACTATTGATAAATATAATAATTATTATAATAGATATTAAAAATATATAATATGAAATAACACATTATACAATTATAATAAAAAAAATACATCTTCCTAAGTTTGGCAAGGCATTTCGAAATTCAATATTTGAGTTTTCTTTCCTTTCATTTTTTGGAAACGTAATCAAAATGGATTTGTTTAAAAATTCAACATTCAGTTTGATTCACTTTTGAAAACTGTGTAGTCTGGATAGAATTCACGTTTGTTGAATTTGAAACTGAATTTAATTATACGAATTCTTGAAATTTAAAATATTCTTGTCATGTCAAGTTTCAACATAAAAAATTAATTTTATTTTTACCTGATATATCTATATCAAAACAACCCGTAGGGTGAGAGCGAAGTCATGTGTCTAAAATTTAAATTTGAGTCAGGATAAAAAAGAAAACATAAAAACACATCATCTTAAAAACAACAACTTACGGAGAACTTCACAATCCCCCTCTTAATAACTTCCCAAATTAAATTAAAATCCCCGTGAAGACTCCCCGACGTTCCCCGAATCCCTAACCGGGACCGAGACGAACGAGGCGAGGAGAGCGCGAGAGTGAAAAAAGATGTCCCGACAACTTCCCATCGTCCCTATAATCCCTCAGGACCCGTAGCGGCGGCTCCGTTCGCCGTAAACATGAGACCTGTCAAATTTAATGACGAGACTCGCATCACCTTAAAGTATATCGTTGTTATCGTTCCGACAGGTGGAGTCCCCGATCTCGAACTCCGCGGCTACTTTGCATGATTAGACGTTGAGGGAGTTTGATGGGACAAGGTGTCCCGGCGATCCGATTGGATATGGAGGGGAAAAAATGTGAGATATTATGCCGACGTCGATGCGTTTCTGGATATCCAGTTCATTTTTAGGTTATATCGAGTATTTTGAAATAGTTCCTGGTTCATAAAATAATCTGAGTTGGGGAAAATCAGACTAGTTTTTGATAGCGGTAAACTAATACTGTGTTTTACTCTGTTAATTAATTCCCAAGTTACTTGCATTGCATTGGGTACCTCCTAAGGTGACGGAAAGGGAAACGCCTCTTCGATACGTGTGGTACTGGGGGATGAACCGAAACTAATAGAGTATAAGACATAGAGTATAGGCTATTGAATATGTCATTTATAGACCGTGGGCCCATGACACCAAAAGTGTCGATAATGTGTATTCGTATGACCTTTTAGGGACATACTCAGACAGCCCGGGAAACCAGGAAAAAGTAACTCCGAGCGTCTGTGACCAGTACTAGCACCTGCTATGACCTCCACTTCTTGTAGATGCTGGCATAAATCGAGATGCCCTCTCCGGAATCGTATGCAAATGTCGGAATATGGTTAATGGGTCTAAAGGAGTCGTTCTTCCGAAGGGCATACTTTCCTCGATTATCGTCTATTACCAGTCTCTATCACCGTCTGTTGATACGGTGATAGACACTTTATTATTCTCTGTGACACACTGACAATTTTGTCAGTGTGTCACAGAGAAAAAAATTTGTTATCTTGCCATTTCAGAAAATCTCCCTACGAAGCTAGAAATCGTGCTACCGCTTCCCATTCTTGTGTAATCGACATACTCAATACCATCTACTCATCTGTTTATATACCAGTAGATATGGGATATTAAGGCCCCACCCCAATAGGCACATAAAAGATCCCCACAAATTTTCAAAAGCTGAGTTAATCTACCACCGTCTATTAGATAGACGGTGGTATTAGATAGAGAGATTGATTTCTAAAAATTTTAAATACCTGAGGTACTCCAAAATCGTGAATCGTCATTCACTTGACCTACTTAATATTTTTTAACCCTTCAGTTAATATCTCAGCGGAAGTTGGACATGAAGGGAGAAAATATTATTATAATAATGTTGCTGCTGCTCCTCGTTTTATTGACCAATGATGATGGGAAAAGTTTAATTTGCTTTTACTAATGCACATAAGTAATGTCAAGATATTTGCTACAAATTCGTACACTTTGTTGCGTCGCTGGAGGTAAAATTATAGTCCATTTTCCATTTTCCGTCTGTAAGCCGCAATGTAATCTTCAGCCCTGCGCCATCCCGGCAAGTGCTGAACTCAAAAGCTCACCTCTGACGTTATTTCCCCGGAACAAAGGCGCGTTAGGAATATGTCAGATTCGGCCATTAAACCCGAATTCATCCTTAAGTTCCGCGCGGATTTCCACCGAATGTTTAAATACAATTAAAGCAAACTGCTCCGATAAACAAAGTATGACATTCGCAAACTCATTAACAAGTCGTTGGTATCGTAGGATTAGCGTTTAAGGGTCGCCCCGTATAAAGGCTGCGAATATGTCGCAGTAAAAGCGGAATGTCTTTATGCGTTCGCGGATAAATTGGGGAATTTGCATAGACCGCCCCAGCCCCTCAGCCGCCCCCGTCGCCCTACTGAGCTCACTCCCGGAGCGTGTGTGTTTTGTGTACTGTTTACTGCCGTAGGGGAAATAGGGGGGATGTTTTATTATCCCGTCCGTCGTTATCGTCCGGGATACCTTAGTTTATGAGGTGAAACGAAAATAACTCTAAAAAGGTGTAAAGTAACTGATTCGGGGACATAAAGGGACTTTTAAAGGACGCATTAGGGCATGCGTCGACGCGCCTTCAAGCCAGGAATATATATATGAATGTTGTGGAAAATTCATTCTCTTTTGGGTACGCAGTCGAAAGGTCTTTAAAAGAAAACCAATTACTAATTGGCCCATCCTAAGTTAAAGCTTAGCTTCAGAAAAGTACAAAATTTGATACAAGTAAATAATACTAATATATACACTGATACATAAATAAGTAATGATACTGGTGCAAGCAATGAGTAAAGCGGCAGAACATTAGGCGTCAACCATAATGGTTCATCTTACCGCAAATTTCACTTTCTCGTATGGGGTACCCATATAATGTGAGAAAGTATTGTAATCGTGCCGATTTTCGGAATTTCTGATATGGGTATTTCTGGACGTTTTGATGTCCCCGAGTTCAAAAAACATGTTTTTGGAAAGGTATCTGTATGTATGTATGTATATATGTATGTATGTATTGTACGTATGTATGTAATGTACGTACGTATGTATAACTACCTTCGCGATAAATGAATTTTATGACGCACCGGCTTATGGCAAGAAGTTAAGGGTCTATTGTGTTTAATGCTTTTATTATAGGTATTTTGCCGCCGAATTTCGAGCAACTCTCCGAGGAAAAGGTAAATGAAGGGGCGTATTAAAAAATTATAAAATACATTTGAAATAAGGTATATTTTGTTTTATGTACAGTAATTATATATAAATAGTATTCTACGAATGTTGCGAAAAATGTTTAACAGATCAAAAACATATAGAAAATATGGTTGTGATTGGATGATACCATTTTACCATTGCGTTTGATTAATTTTAATTATTATTCGTCAGACGTGGAGCTGTCTTCATTCCCGATAGGAATAATGAGTTTTGGAACGTGTGCCCAAATTGCTTTATATTCCACTCTTTGGAAAGTGTATGACTTATACATGCAGAGCATTCGTCTGCCGTTATTATTTTACACTGTTCTTCAATTACGTTTATGATATCGTTATTGACATTTGGCTTTTGATTATTGTGTCTTATATTATTTTTAGTAGTGACCAATATGATAAATGTTTTCTCTCACGTGGGCATGCTTCAACTTCACTAGCACTAGTGTCCGAAATTTAAAATTCGCTATCATTTGTCGCATCTAGTTCACTACTGTAACAAGTTTTTAAATTCTCACTGTTATCAGACACCCATGGACGAAACATTTTCGATATGTGAATGTTTGGCTGTTAACATGAATACTGAAAATATAATCCAAATAACCCAATCATTTAATAGCACGGCAATGATTTTCGACCTGACAGTCCTTTCAGTTTACCTTATACCAGCTTACCGTGGCCAAAAGATAACACAAAGATTTTTTAAATATCATTGCAGTAAATGAAAAGTATTCCAGATAATTACTCGTTTTCCAAGAAAATATTCTCTCCGACCGACCATCCCTTTGTTAAGTAGTTAATAAGGACACATTTGCGATCTGCGAACCGCTCGTAATGGGCGCTCTTTAAGCTTACCTGGCAAAAATACTCAGTACTGCCCATTGTGGGTGATCATGAACTGCGGACAACCGATGGGTTGAGAGCAGGTAGCGCACGAATTGCGGACAGGGCAGTTCTACTCCGCTTAACCGCCGCAACCCTTCTTCTCAGATATGCAGTGGGATTGCATTGTTTAGAAAAACATCTCTAGGGACGAATTCTGGTATTTCGTGTCACAAATCGTTTCACTTTCATTTCAACATTGATTCGGTTAAGTGGTGCTGATTACCTACTTCTAGTACGGTGAGTTGTACGCAACACACCGCACCTCCTCTCACGTTAATTATGTGATCTCTTACGGGTTCTCATTTAGAAACGAATTTGTAATTCAATTCAATTCAATGAAAATGTAATTGAATAACCGTCGAGGTATATTGCTAGGGTAGTAGTTGCTTAGGGTTGATCTACACATTTGAATTTTTTGTATATATTTTTTAAATTTTTATTAATTTATTTCATTTTTATAAAACTGACTGAAAAAGTACGTCATTTCAGATTCAATATATGGATATATGTCTTGCAAATCGATTTTTGTAATAATATATTTAACTGCGGCCCTTTACCTGTTCATTTTACCTGACCGACCCTTGTCCGCAATTCATGCAGTGATTAACGGACCCCAACGACACTTGTCCGCAATTCATGCATCTGTCCGCAATTCGGGTGCTCCGCTCATTGTAGAGTAGCGTGCGGACGGTCAGAAGGATGGTGCTAATAGTCTAGTAATAAATCTAAAGATCAAGTACCTCGAAGAAGAGGGGAAGGTCATAAAATTCATTTATCGGGATGGTAAGTATATGAGCGTGTGTATTTCTTTAACATTTTCTTGGAAACTATTGTAATGAAGCGTATTTTTGAGAGTAGAGGATAGGCCACACCGTACCTTAACCGCGGAAACAACCCTACCTTAACCGCGGAATCAAACCTATCCTAGATTGATGGCGGCCGATAAGAGAATGTTCAATCTACCACCGCTTATCTATCTGGATGAGCCTCGAGTAGGCAAGTTTCCCCCATCCAAGGGTCCAACAATCACACTGAAATTTTCGTTAGGTGAGGACCAGTACTTATTATTCATAAGCCGTTACGTCTGTCAGTCAATTGTGAGCGTTACCGCCGTTAGATTTAAGCCGTTCGAATCCATTGTTATGTGTTACGAAACTGTCCGTTAATTGCGAACGTTACCGCCGTTTGATTTAGGCCGTCCGAATTATTTGTTATTTGTTACGTAACTGTCCGTTAATTGTGAACGTTACTGCCGTTAGCCTTGAGCCGTCCGAACTCTTTGTTACTTGTAAGTCTTAGGTAACTGTCCGTTACGACCTCTAATTATAAGTGATCTGTTGTTGATCGTCCGTTATCTGTTAAACCGTATGTCAAATCGTTAACTGTGAAAATGTCCGTTTCTCCAACTCGCTATGAGTTAATTTTTCCCTCGTCGTGTTAGGGAAAATTTAATTCACCACTATTTTCCGCTCGCCTTCGCTCTCTCATAACGTAAGCTACCGCATTGCTGAATATTGGACACTGAACGTATTCCTCTCATTTCGCAATAAACTATCTCTCCGCCAATGTAAATTATTAGGATAATTTTCCATTTCCTCATTTTCGTCACTTAGAGGGGTTTAATATTTCAGATTTGGTTATTCCCTATACTATTAATCCAGTAAATGAAAGCCGATAAACTCCCAAACCTGGGATAAATTCTGCAAAAGGATGAAACTGGGGGAAATTGTAGGTCTCAACTGGGTCTTTCGAAATACGGAAAGTTGTAGATACTCCGGGTCCCGGAACATGGTAAAAAATGGTCCTCAAGTTCCAAAAATCCGTTTTCAGCCGTTATCTCCAAGAATATGGCATTTAGAAAAAATTTGTGTAGATACAAAAGGAAGATCAGTTCATTAGCTACAAAAATGATCCTTATGAATTTTTCCGAAAAGGAGAGCAAATTCGAGAAATGGAGACATAATTGTAATTACAATTTTCTACTTAAAATACAATTTAAGGTATTTCAAATAGGTTCTGAAGAAATAGGACAGTTCGCTGTCCTATTTCTTCTAATTATTTTACCAACTACTGCTCTTTTGAAAGAATACAGCATTCCAATTTCTATAAATTTTTCGTTTTCTGTTTCTCAACTTTAATTACTTTCATTGAAATTTGCATGTATTTTAAGTTCCGTTATGTGAACGAAAATACTTTAAAATTGGTTATGTCTCTTATGACATCACATGTTGTTAAATAAGTGAGACTTTTCATATAGAGGATAGAAATTTTGCAACAAATATCCTTCAAGTATCAAGCGAATTTGCGTTTTCAGTTTCAATTATTAATTCAGTTCCAAATGTGTTGTATTTAGTTGAAGAAATATATAATAGGGGATAAAAGATAGCAGTAAACATCACACTTGAAATTAGGAGCTCTCATGCTGTTGGCGCTAACGTCAACATTATTTTAGGTTAAGAAATTTTAATTTATGATGAATTAATTTTGGGAAAATTTCAACACGTTTTGTTTTACAAACAGATAATAGTCACTGACGCAGCTTAGGTAACAAGGTTTTTGGGATATCTAATTCATCTAAAAAGCACGTCTTATTTTATTACGAAAAATAACAACGCAGACCGAACGGCAACAAGTCAATTTCAAATCACAATAATTAACCGAGTAAGCATAACAAAAGTTATAACAAGCGCTCCAGTTAAGGTCAGTTTCTGCAACGCTAGGTCATTGTAAGAAAACTAATAATATCTCATTTAACCAATGTAAAACAAGATGTATAAAAGCTCTGAAATTTGGGACAATAAACCAGTATACTTGTATGCTCAAAACGACGTGTGTTGTTGGTCTTGATTTACATCACCCCAACCTACCAGCTCTGACGTTACGCCCTGAGATTCTACGATATCATCAAGCTACGACAACTTCAACTTCAAGAACTTCAAGGGATCACGTCACGCCCTGATCTCCAACTACTACTACAGTCTCCAGCGGATGGAACGGAATGGGACAACTCAGCGCGGCCAAGTCAGCGCGGCCGTCTCAGCGCGGCCAATTCATCGCCGGGATAACTCATCGCGGGCAAACTCATCGCAGGACAACTCATCGCCATGAATACTGCTGTACATATAAGTATGTTGAAAATTGCTAGTCACCTTAAATACTATAAAAACTGACATGTTTGAAATTCACAGCAAGTTCGAAAGGTATTCTAAAGCGGTACCGTCTATCAATTCTAAAGCGGCCGTAATAGTAGCCCAATGCATTTGGCAAAAATAAAGGCTAAAAACTATAAACATTAGCAGCAGCGATTTTTTGTTGTTTACAATCGTTAATCGGTAATCGCACACAATTGTGAGATGGGCGCATGACGACCAAATATGGAAATACTTACTTTTTATATTTGATTTAATATTTGATATATTTTCCATATTTGATGTACCTAAATAAAATTAAATTTGGTTTGAAGTGGAGAATTGCGTTTTTTTCTAAAATGTAAATAATTTTATTGACTAGGCTGCTATATTGCGGCCGCTTTAGAATACCGTTTGAACTGGCTGTGAATTTCATACAAGTCAGTTTTTATAGTATTTAAGGTGACTAGCAATTTTCAACATACTTATATGTACAGCAGTATTCCTGGCGAAGAGTTGTCCTGCGATGTGTTGGGCCGCGATGAGTTGGCCCGCGATGAGTTGGCCCGCGATGAGTTGGCCCGCGATGAGTTGTCCCGGCGATGAGTCGGCCGCGCTGAGACGGCCGCGCTCACTTGGCCGCGCTGAGTTGTCCTAGACCGGTCTCCAGCCTTACAACCTGCAGACAAGGTTCATATCCGCAGCCGCCCACGAGCTACGAGAGAGATCTATACAGTCCACTTACAACAGAGACCACTTCACACTTCGTTCACATGCCTTGAGAGTAGAGTTGAGTAGTAGAAGTTGAGTTACACGTTATGCAGCTCAGAGACTGGTAATAATTCTTCGCCAGAATTAAGCAAGTTGCAATTTTCTTTTGAAAATCATGAAATTTGACATCAAATTGACATTTATAAAGTTACTGTTGGATGTATTTAGACAAGGTCGGGAGATTCACTAAAATTGTGGTAATCTTTACTGAAACGAGGATACTTACAAAAGAGTTGGAATTTTGCTTAGACCAATATGCAATGAGGAGACTTTTATAAAATCTACTGAATACGAAGAACAAATATGATATATCTATAAATTCTATGGAATTGTCCATTTCGATCAACTCTGCTTAGCTTATACAAATGAATGTATTTTATATATCTGCAACAGTGACAGGCTCGTTTTAAAGAAATATAATTAAACATTGCGAGGTTTGTTATTCTACTTTAGTACAGTGAAATACATTTCGTTGTTAACGGGTATACTATTTTTGGGAAATAAAAGTTAATTAAGCTCATAAGTCGATGTGCTACTTTCGACTGAATATTATCATTTGCTGTTGCAATAATCTCGGCAAGGCACGTAAGTGGACACAAATAAAAGGCCTTTGGAGCTACACGGCATATAAATATATAAATAAATAATACATCCGCATATGTCACCGAGACTTCGACGAAGCTCCGTAGCGTGCAGGGATCGACCACGAAAACGTGTACTTCCAGCAGGAAAGGAAGAGGCAAAGGAGGCGAGGCAAACTCATTACTTGACCCTGCATGTACCCCCTTTCATGTCTCCCGGTTTATTCGGGTCCGATGCCGCGTGTATAAAATACGCCCTATTTCCGTATTCCCTTTCCATCCCGATGCAACCCTTCAATACAGCCGCAGAAAGAGAGAGAGAGAGAGAGAGAGAGAGAGAGAGAGAGAGAGAGAGAGAGAGAGAGAGAGAGAGACTAGAGGAGGAAGGGTACGTGCCAGGGGGAATTCCTGCAAGCGCTTCTCGCAGGAAATTCGTAAAACAACCTGCAGGAATAATGTTATGGCACGGGTGGGACATTCCAAACGGATCCGAAGTAAGGGATTAATGCGATATGTTAAGGCTGTTCGGAAATGTCGAGACTCGAAAGGTGACATTATAGACTGCAAACATAATTTATTCAACATGAAGACATTAGGAGTTTGGCCAGTAAGCATTACACATTAAACTATTTTTGAATTCTAAGTAAGAATTACTACTAGCACCCTGATTCTTAGTATGTAGATCTTTTTAAAAACTTGTATTTCTTACTTTTTAATACCCTTATGCCATGAAAGAATTTACAGGGTTTTTATAATCCGCATGGTGAGTTTAAAAATTTCGAAAGTGCTAAATTGTTTTTCCAATTTGAACGTTACAGGATTTCCAATATATTCATATCTATTGAATCCCTTGGAGCACTGAAGGTTTATCAGAACTCAGTAAATGTAATTGGTAAGGGTGCCTGGAGAAACCTCATCTTTTCAACATCTTTTCTACTCTATTTTAAGCTTGTCTGATTTTTGCCAACAATTTGATTGACCTTCGATATAAATGAGCGCAAAAATTATTCATAATACTGTTCGAAACTATCCGACTTTCGGAGATTTTAGGAATGTTTAATTTCGTTTTTCTTTCCCTTGGAACATCCGAGGTTTTTAAGAACTAATTTTGAATCTTGGATCTACCATAGACACATTAATCAGATAAAATCGTTATCTACCTATAGAATATTCAAATCGTTTCTTGGTTTCTTCATACCAGAAATATTTGTTTTGAAAAACGGAAAGAGAAATTTGGAATATAATTTAAGACAAAGGAGCGGGAAAGTACAAATAGATATGAGAAACGACAAGGAGGAAATTAGAAAACTTGATACATATTACTAAGTATTTAGAGCAAAACTTGCCGGTACGAAAGATATAGATAGGAAGTTTTTGGGAAAAAGGAAAATTTTAATGAAGCGTATTTTTGAGAGTTGAAGGTAGGCTACATACCGTACATTGAACCACGAAATCATACCTATCCCAGATAGATGGCGAAGGGAATATGCAATCTACCATTGCTAAGTTATCTAGTAGAAGAGTCCCGAGTAGGCAAATTTCCCCCATCAAATCGTTGTGCACCACAGTGAAATTTTCGTTAGGTGAGAACTAATACTTGTTTGTGACAAGCCGAACGCTATTCGTATTTATCCGTTGTTGTGTCGGATAACTGTTTCCGTTCTACCGACCGATATATGTAATTGTCTGTCAATTGTGAAGCGTTACCGACCGTTAGATTTAAGCCGTCCGAATTATTTGTTATCTGTTACGTAACTGTCGGATTGTGAACATAACGACGTTAGATTTAAACCGCCCGAATTCTTTGTTGTATGTACCTGTGAACTTACTGGCGCTAGATTTAAAACTGACCGAATTTTTGTGGTATGTGGACGTGCCGCCGTTAAGTTTAAACCGAAGGAATTTTTTGTTATATGTAATTGTGTACGTTCTTCCGTTAGACTTAAGCCGCCCGAACTCTCTGTTACCTGTAAGTGTTACGTAACTGTTCGTTAACGACCTCTAATTATAAGTGATCTGATGTTGATCGTCCGATATCTGATAAACCGTATGCCCAACCGTTAATTGTGAAAATGTCCGTTTCTCAGCTACTAGTTTCTAGTTGCTGAGTTGCAGTTATGCTAGTTTCTCAACTAGCATAATTTTCCGTTTTTCGATTTTTAATACTTAGATGAGTTTTCATATTTCAGGTTCAAATTATTTGCAAGAATATTTTATTTTCTGTTACCGCATTTTCGCTTCGTCAAATAATTTCGAACCTTCCCGATTTTATTCAGATTACATTTTATTTCTCGCCAACTGTGATAATCTCATATTTTCGCAGTTGTGTGTTTCCTTTCCGAAGTATATAAATATTTGTAAATAAACCATAATTTTTTGTACTTCTCTCATCATCGCTCAAAAACGAAACGCCAGCAGGTGCTTGGCTATACATTGTTGCCACTGTCATTTAGAAATTTAAACAAATTTATAGAAAATTCAGGTATTTTCCGTTCTGAGTGTGTCCTATTTCTACGGACAGCCCTGGCATTCTCCGGAGTAAGTAAACTACCCAGGCGTATCACCGAGGGAGAAAACCCTTCAAACCTGGCGCCCAAGCAAAACCTACCCTAAAACCCATTTTCCGAACTCCCGAACTTCGTCCAAGCGCCAAATCCAAACAAGTAACGTGACAAACAGCGTTAGAAAATGATACAGAATAGTAAGTTTTACAAAGATAATATTAGTTAAATTTTAACGGTCAATGTGATATTGACATCAAAATAAAATATAAAGAAATTATAAGAATAAAAGAAGCAATTGGAACAAGACGAAATAATATTAGATGACCACCAGAAAAATATTGTTCTGAATCCGGGTTAAACAATATCGAAAATTAATGGAGAAAGAGTTCACACGTTAAAGGAAAGTTTTACAGACACAAGAAATCAGGCAGACACCAACATTCAATCCGCAATTAAATTGCATTAAATTTGCTAATACAACATTCTACTACTTCAATTTTAATACACCGATAAATATATTAAATATTATACACATGAAAATCAAATAATGGAAGATAAATTGTCTAGGAAATGTAAAATGTGGTACCATAATTGTCTACCAACTTCTTGGCAAAATAACGTTAAATTTTCTAAACTTACACAAAATAGTTGTACAAGTTGATATTTGCAGCTATGTAGAAGTTTGCCTACAATAATATTCCTGCAGAAATTTTTGAAATTAAAATTAGAAAAATCAAAAATAAAATCAACAAGTGATATTAAAAGTTCTATTTTCAATCTACACATTTCTTTATTTACAATCTACATATATACTATGCTGGAATACACATACATGAAGATTTCCAGAACATATGAAAAGCGCAATGCTACGAAGTTTAATACACTAGATTATTAATAGAAAATTTCGCGTTTCTAGAATTTTAACCTTCAGCAAAATTTTAGTGTCAAAACGCAGGTACTGTTTTCCTACAGGATTTTATTAAATTGATTCCTTTCAAAACATCTACAAATATAAAATAATGGATTGTGTTACTTTAAATGTGCAATTTGTGTATAAAATGTTTTTTTATTACTCTACTTTTCTATAAAATCCTACTGGATTTTGTCAAATTAAAAGTTTCTGAATATTTCTGAAAACTGAAACAAAGAAATCTATTTTTCATGGTATTCACAAACTCGAGGTGATATCACTTGGTGTCAAGTATATATTGCAGTTTCATACATACATGTATATACCTAGTTGCTGCTTTGGCAAAATCGGCTACAATTTTTTGGTGTAATTTACTTGTGTTAGATATTAAAAGTTTCCTGATATTGAGTTTTCACAATTTTAGTTACACTCAATGAAAGAATTATGTAAAATTCCAGAATACCGCCGCATTTTTAGAATTGCTCACGACTATGTTAGTGCCCTATTAAATTAAAGTGATTAGAGAGCGATTTTGAATTAATTATAATTAAACAGGGCACTATAATAATTAAGACTACAAGGCATTTTAGATATTTTGTCAACATCATCAAACTGCTGCTACGCTTACGCGATATCTTGAATGCAATCATAGGTCTATCTTGACGAATTTCTGCCATTTTCTTGGAATTTGCTTGTGATAGTTACATTTATGTAAAATTATCTTTTGACGAATATAATAAAAACCATATGAAAAAATTTCCATAAAAATGACAGATATGTCAATAAGAAATTATTAACTGATTCGTTAGAAAATAAACGGAGATAAGTAAATTGGGGCTATAAGACGTTAGTGCATATACGATACGAACTCGAACCACAAAATCTCTTAGGAAAGTGAAACATGTCGATATAAATTACTGTCCGTAAGTTCTACTAGTAATAAAACAATATTTCCTAGATTTCCAAAAAATATCCTAGTAAATACATGTGTGTGGCTTTGTTAAACCTTAAGCAACTGAAATTTTTCATAAATCTTTAAAATCAATATTATAAAACTTTCTAATAAATGTAACACGTGCTAACACACAGTAACATGTATTTATACTGGAATAGTATTTTCGATAGTTTGTTTGTACAAACTTTTGAAATACAACCAACAAAATTTCATAGGAAGGTCTTTTCGGTAGTAAATTGCTTTAACACCTTAACCAATTTTAGACAGTAAATGGAAGCTTCCCACATTTGCACGTGACATTAGTAAATACTTGTAAAACTTTTTGTTTTATTCGGGTTTTCACAAGCTCTTATTTGAAATTAAATATCTAAATTACAAGACTCCCTTGGAAAGGTAACACATGTTAATGTAAAGAACCTTGACTCCTCACCTCCTCTACATATTAAAACCCAAATTTACCAAATTTATAATACATGTAAAAGTGAACATTTCAATAGTGATTGTTTATGACTAAAGTACCATTTTTACGAACTTTCACTTTCTCTTATGGGGCACTCATGTACGAGAAGTATTGAGTTGGACTGTTATTTGAGTTATTAATAACTGGATTTACTACCACATCTAGATGTTTTAAAGTCCCCTGAGTCTAAAACCAGGTTTGTGACAAAACGTGTGTGTGAATGTGTGTATAAAGGTATGTCTTTGTGTATGTGTATGTGTGCCTCTGGTACAAGTTTCTCCAAAAGCAAAAACCACATACCTTTCCTACTTTGTATTTAGACTATTTTAGTCATTACCCCCCAATAAGATTTTCAATAAAATAGCCTGGATAAATGGGTAGTTTACCTATGCCATTTATCGGTTTTCAGAAATATTGTTAAAATTTTCTCGAATACTCTATTAAGTATGTAACATTATTCGAGTGCCTAATATATTTAATAAAGTTTAGTAACACTCTTGGCTGAATCTTCTCTAAATGACACTTTACCATTGCCATTTTTTTGGTTTGTGGAAATTTTTTCAAATTCCTCTTAAACTTTTTTCCCAAAATTTTGGTATTCATTCTGTTAATTAACATTTATAAAAAGCTTTTAAAAGTTTTCCTTAAATCTACTCTAAAAGTTACTTTGCACTTATTATTTTTCGGTGTTTGTAATTTTTCTTAAAATCTAATCTAGTAGTTTCTTCTTACCCTTGAAGGTTTTTTATACACTAAAATTTGTATAATAAGGTTTAATATTATATTGGCTAAGTCGTCTCTGGAGGGCACTTTACTCTTATCATTTTCCTTTGATTAGTTATTCTTCAGTTGGATGTCTATAATAAGGTGTATAAACATTTTAGATTCATTGTCTGTGAATAACAATGTATTCTCTCATTTTTCACCCTTCTGAAATTTCCTTGAAATCCGCCTAAAGAATTGTTTTGGATCTTTCATTATTTATTTTAGGATCTATTTTGTATAATTAAGTTTAATAATATTTTGAATTTTTTTTATTCTACTTTGAATATTTGTGATAGTATATGAGAAAACAATCCGAGAGTCGCCATTTTTTAAATTTAAACCTAAATGACAACTTTGGGAATGTAACATAGGTTGCACAGAATACCTCGAGAGCGATAAAAATAGAGCTAGCTTAAACCATGAAGTTATTCGTTATTAATTATTTTGTTTAATAATTAATTACAAATATATCACACTGGGGATTGTATCAAAGGGAATTAATTTAAATGAAAATAGCACCAAGACAACAACAAAAATGGACTCAAATTAGCTTATGAAAATTAAATCAAATTTTAACAAAATTCCTCATAGTAGCACTGACTGCCAAATCATGGGTATTAATTGATATAGGCATTTCATAGAAAAGAGTAAAGTAGATTAGGGCTGAATGTTTTTGAATATAATCTAAAACCGTGTTATATTTCAGGGTTTAAAATAACACAATTGGAACGGAAACGCGCTGGATAGCAAAGTCACATAATAAGAAAATATGGAACATATTTGTAAACCAATCTAGGTAGGAAATTTTTGCTCATGCCCCTAATGACAATTACCCTAAGGAATCGTTAGCTGAAACGAAGATATTTATTCTTTGCTTACGTAAATAAATTCCCAGTAAAGCACGGAGTGTATGATTCATTAGTATTGATTTTAAGGGGTGTAAGGAGAAAGAAAGGCGTAACCAAACTAAGTAGAAACGTCTAGTAATTTCATTTGAGCTAAGATAATGCTAGATAGATAGATAAGATAGACAAGGCATTTTTAAAAACAAACATAAATTATTTTAAGAATAGAAAACAACCTAATAATTGTCCATTGTATATTTCAGTCGATGACAATAACATCGGATCTACCTCCAAACTAATATCCTCAACTCTACCAACTCAACTCCTTATTCCCAAATAAACACTTCACAACTTCATCGATTCTCTTTTACCACGTTTTCGTCCCTTTAAATTCCAGACGCGGTTCTTCCTCATTTTCCGCCTTATTCTTCTTAGTCGTTTAGCCTTAGTTTCTCCGCCGCTACAAATATAAAAAATCTGTGTCCTCAATAATTTCCTATTAGGAAAAAAATATGCAAAATCCGGTCGAAACAGTTCCTCTACAAAATCAAAATTAATTCTACAAAATCAGTATACGCTACAAACCCTAGAAGCAAAGATTTTGAAAAATGCGCAGTGGCCTTCTTGCACTCCGGATTTAAGCACATTTCAAGATCTTACGACCTAATAGCAAGTGCAATTGACTTTGCCCATCGATAACTTAATTATGTACTGCTACAGTTAAATAAAACAAATTAGGATTGGTCAACCATAACCTTCTAAGGATAATTGTGTGGAAGTCTGAATTAACTCTGTTCATTATTAATGAAGTTATTAAGAAAAATATTACTAGAAGATAGTATGTGGCAAGCGACGTCTTGTCGGAAACCGGTGCAGGAATATATTATTATTTATGGAATTCTTACAGAAAAAATATTACCCTTAAGGAAGCGTGCCGTAAAAATTTAAACGGTCCCTGCACTTTCTATAAGTGTCTTGTGGTGAAAGGAACTGCACGAGAAAATTAATAATCTAGAGGCAACCCATCGTACTGCGTTTAAAAGGAAGCGTATGAAGCGATATCCAAACTTAAAAGTAAAATTTTAAAACTTAAAACAAAATCCTTCTGAAGAATTTTGGATGGGACAAAATTTTGGCTAGAATTAATCTTGAAAGTCAACTTAGAAAATGTTTCTCGCATACCGACGAAATGACCGATGGAAACTCCTTTTTTGATCTAGTCGAGATCAAGCATGGGTACATACATGCGTTTCGGCGACAGCTAAGGTAATTGCCTCGCCTGAGCTCCTTAAATTATCTCATCACATACATACGCCCGCAAGAAAAAGAAAATGATTCCCCCTCCCACCTTAGGTTCAGTTATACAGCCCCGACACGCAATTTACAAAACAGCCCCTCCACCTACCCTCACATCGGTAATTGTGTTTCGGATATCAAAACCTGAGAGGAAAACCTTAAAAGAAAGAAATCGAGGGTAGGTTTCCGGCCCACTCTCACGCCCTCTGTGCAGACACATGATGTACATGATTAGAAAAAAAGACGGAGGAGGGGGGAATTTTCCTTCGGAGATGTTTTTCGGGAGGGGGCAGTTTTATTACAGTGGGACGGTATTTTTTTCTTCATCACGCTATCTCTCGACGGCCCGGATGGGCGGAATATTAAGCGTTTTCGAAGGGCTTTTGATTTAGGGAAAACGATTTTTTGCGTGTCTGCCGGGAACACCTTCGGCGGATTATTGCTGGTATATATAAAAAGGAAAATGCGGCGATACGGCAGATATCGTAAGGGTGGCGTTAACAGTGGCGGGACTAAGGCGAGGATAATAACTTAGATGGGATTAAATTTTCGAATCTGGAAAATTTCATCGTTTTCGCTCATCCCAATTTTCGATTTAAAAAATATAACATTGAAATGTTTTAGTTTTTTTATGGAACTTGAGTAAATTTTGTTGTGGGGTTTCACCAATGTTGCTGAGATTTCTGTCACGAGTGATATAATCAAAAATGTTTTCTATGCCGAAACAAGCTCTACGATCAGATGTGGTAATAATCGGGTAGGTAGTATGAACGATTTGAAATTTGGGAAAAGTAGATCCTTTCCTTCTGGAAAATATTTTCTCAAGAGGTAAAATAAGAATCTAAAATAAATAAGAATTTATGTAAATAACTTTAAATCCTCGCACATTCTAGAATCTACTGTATCAGGAGACGGTTTAAGAATTGCAATACATTCCTATATAATTTATTCACTCGCATATCAACTCAGTTTAACAGATATCGTACATGTGTCAAATATCAAGTTCTTATTATCAACAATAATAAGAATATTCATATTATATGGAAAACTTGAACTTACACCACCGTATAGATTTTGTTTCGATTTCTGAATACATTATATATACAGGGTGATCTAGGGGTGCGTGCAAGCTACGTAACTTTCTGTCTGTACAATATGTCATATGTATACACTTCATAAATACAATATAAGCCTGATATTTTGCTAACGGTAGGTACGACAACAAACTACATGTTATTTATATACAGGATGTCCCAAAATGAGATACAAAACTAATTCCGGTGTTTTTATATAAACTCCTGGATAAAATTAACGCACCACACAATTAAACTTGTACAATTACAATACCGAAATTAATATTGCAATAACATTTTTATAAAAACTTATAGTTAGATACTGTCTAGTAGCTTGTAAATGAAATTAGCAAATCAGGGCGTTATCTCTAGTAATTTTTTATTAATGAAATTTTTTCTTGGAAACAATGCAAACTTGTAAACAGAAAACAAACGAAAACAATAGAAATTTCAGACTTAGAGCTGTTCTAATACCGCGTATGTCCTCCTCTACTCCTAATTACTGCTTACATGCATCTTGGCATACTGGAGATCAAATTTTGAACGACTTCTTGAGCAATATTTTCCCATTCCTGCATTGCTGTATCTACCAGTTGATTGCGGTTGGCAGGTGGAGGAGTACGGCGTCGATTCCTTTTTTTTTAATATCGTCCCATAGATGCTCTATTGGGTTCATGTCGGGACTCTTGGCTGGCCATTCCACGAACGGAATACGTATAGCATTCAAGTAGCGAATAACCTGCCCCGCTACATGAGGACGAGCATTGCCCTGCATAAAGAAGAAATTCGGTCCCACAATAGGAGCAAATGGCATTACATGGTCAACAACAATATGTTCCAGATAATAATCCGCATTCATTGACCTACCACGTATGGGGACCAATTCTGTGCGGCCATCGAAACCGATGCCTCCCCAAATCATTACAGAGCAACCACCAAACAGAATTCTTGGAGAGATATTGCAACTTGCAAATCTCTCTCCTGGCCTTCTGGCACGCTCACGTCCATCAGAAGATTTAAGGCTGATTCTCGTTTCATCTGAGAATAAAACCCTCTTCCAATCATTACGAGTCCAATCTTGATGTTGTCTCGCAAAACGCAACCATTGAATTTTGTGCTCTCTGGTGAGCAGGAGTTTCTCGGCCGGTTTTCTGCTGTCTACTCCAGCTACATTTAAGCGCCTTCTAATCGTTCGGGAAAATACAAGAAGATTGCGAGCAGCTACGAGTTCATTTTGTAGGATGGTACTAGTCGTTGTTCTGTTTCTTAGAGCGGATTGTCTAAGAAAACGTTCATCTATTGGATTAGTACACGGTTTTCGCCCTTGTCCCGGCCTTCGTAAATGAGAACCTGTCTCGTTAAATCGTCTAACCATGCGACTTATGCTGGAATAGTTTCTTCCTATCACATTAGCAACATGACGCATCGAACATCCCTCATTCGGCAAAGTTGATACTCTTACTGCTTCTTCCACTGACAAATTTGTTCTGCGATTCATTATTAAACTGGAGAACACTCGCACTTACATTATCAATAACAAAAAACCTTGGTGGCTCAAAACAATTAGTCTTAATAAGCAACAATTTCTGGTCAGATTTTAAATCAATTTTCATCAAATATGCTTTTCTTTGCTATTACACTTTTAAATCTAAACCCATGTTGACAAAATTTACTTGAAATGTCGAAGTATATCCAGAGCCTACTTGTAAGATTGCTAAACAACTGAAAATCATCATTATTTTGGAATAACTCAAAATATATGTGGTGGTGCGTTCATTTTGTCCAAGAGTTTATAATTCGACCATTTTGCTTTCATCTAAGGATTCGGCACTAAATTTTTAATATAACACACCAGACACTCGTAGATGTACCTGCATTATTAGGTTCACTTACAAGGCAAATTTACATATTATCATCATCATCATCATCATCATTCAGCCCTCTGTGTCCACTGTTGAACATAGGCCTCCCTAATCATTTTCCATTCCAATCGATTTTGTGCTGTTTGTAACCAGTTGCTGCGGATCCTCTTAAGATCGTACGACCAACGCGTAGGCGGTCTTCCTCTACTTCGCTTGTCCGTTCTAGGTCTCCACTCAAGAAGCCTCTTTTCCCAACGATCATCCCGCATCCGTGCAACGTGGCCAGCCTAGTTCCACTTAAGCTTCGCAATAGCTTCAACAACATCGCTTTTTCTTCACCGGTTCTTCTTCGCAAATTTTCGTTTCTAATGTGGTCCTTTAGAGTCACACCAAGCATGGATCTCTCCATCTTCCTCTGTGTGACTCTAAGTTTCTCAGCTGTTGCTGTTGTTAATGTTAGGGTTTCAGAGCCATATGTCATCACCGGCAGCCCACACTTATCGAAAACTCTTGGTTTAAGATTGACGGGAATGTCGCTCTTGAAAACGTCTTCAAGTCTTCCGAAAGCTGCCCATGAGAGAGAGAGCCTTCTCTTTAATTCGCATGTCTGGTTATCCCTTGAGATGCTGACCTCATGGCCAAGGTACACATATTTATGTACCATTTGAATTTCAGCTCCGTCAATCTTCAAACCACAGCTGGGAACAAGGTTTGACATGAATTTTGTTTTTGACATATTGATATTAAGACCGACTTTTTCACACGCCTCCTACAGGTCCTGCACCATCAGTCGCATTTCTTCTAGAGTGTCCGAGAATAATACTATCTATAATACTATGTCATATGCAAAACGTAAGTTGTTTAGGTTCTTGCCATCTATGTTTATACCTCTCTGACTCCAGTCCAATTGGTTGAATTTACATATTTAGACACATACAAATACATTTACATTTAACATACATTCATAACAATTCATACAAATTTACATATATAAACAAAAAAGTAGATAACTACAAAACCGTTGAAATTATCGCATGAAATATTGTCAGACAAACTAACCCACAATTTGCATATAAAAAATAGCGATATGTAACATCATAACAGTTTCTCATATGCCAGGACAACATATTCATAGCAACATTATCACCGTTTTGTAAAATAAAAAATATAGTATTGAGTTCATGAAAATCGTCCTTGAAAAAAGCATTTTGAAACTTTTGATAGTATTTAAACTATATTGGAATGGAAATATATGCTGCTAAATACTAACATGTTATATCTTATATTACTTGGTGCGCCAGCAGATACTGTCAGATCAAAACACCTACGATACAAAACAGCAAGGCAAAATATAAAAATAATTTTTGTTTGGAAACGACGGTTAGTCAATTGCATAGAATGCGACATGCCACGCACAGCGTCATCCCTTAAACTGCGCCGCCATACTGCTCATACACACCGTTTGCTTTCCCTACGTATGCACGCACACATATATTTTCGGACATACATAAATGTGATATTTGTGATTTCTGTGAATATATCGGATTCATGACCACTCTGTAGTTCCATAGTACTACAGAGTGGTACAAGACTATAGTACACAAAATATCTGGCGTATAAAGTGTCCTGATGAATTGTGAAGTACCTAAAGCATCGGCGAAGAGACTGGATATTCTTTTCAAATGAGGAAATACACAATCGTCACATCCACTAAAATGGACCTATTCTAGACCTTGAATGGACTTAATCTAGCCATGGAATGGATTTAAAATAGACTTAAACAGATATGTTCAGGATGTGCAACGAACATAATCTGGATCTAAATTGAATCGATTTTGCAGCAGAAACGCAACTAATCATTACGTCCAATGGACATCAAATGAAATTGAAATTTGACCTGAAACAGACCTGTTAAGAACATAAAATGAACGTTATATGCGTCTAAAATGGACTTAAAACAGACATATTCAGGACGTGCAACGAACGTAATAAGGATTGAAAATGGACCTATGTAGGTGTTAAGACGGACCTTATTTCAATGTCAAATAGACGTAATATGGATTTAAAATGAATTAAATCTGGAGGTTCAATGGACATAAAAATAATGAAATACATCTTTGAACCGATATACCAGTTTCCTCTGGACGTCAACGGACGCACTCCATTGGACAGCTTTGGATGTCCAATATACCTACATGTGTTATTAGGGTTTGATTTGTTCTTATTGAGTTTCGAAATTTGAGTTATATATTTTCCATTAAAGTGATAAACGTTGGCAGAAAGTGATAGTACCCCTTAACCTCTCTAAACTGTATATGCCGATTTTCTCGTTACACAAAACATATCAGTAAACACACCTACAGAATACTGTAAACATTAGCCCTCGTATAGTTCTTTATATAATTTTTTAAATTAAAATTAACAAATTTTATTTGGAAATATGACAAATAGACAGAAAGAGCCTGTGCCGATCTCGAATTTGGTAAACCAGGGATCTAAGTAATCGGGAGGAATAATAGGATTTGACGCTAGTTAGACGAACCGGGCACTGTAAAATATACTTAATAGTACAATAAATATATTATCATTTTGAAAATGTGGTGTAGAAGAGTAGTAATTATTATTTGTGAAGCATTCGTCAAGCCACTAGTAATAAGTCACTTACAATTAGAAACTAATATCTTATCAAATTTCCTTTAATCAATGTTACTTAAAACAAAGGACACCGTATAGCAAAAAAAACTGAGCGAAACATAGGAAAGAATTTTAGTTATTTTAATTCACATAAATGAGTGGTTTGTTACTGTGGGTGAACCGTGAGAGATAACTTGATACGGGAAGTGACGTAATTATTAGTAGAATACACAAGATGGGTAATTGGGATACATCGATGTAAATTACCCACAAAACTGCTTACGTTTTGATAACGAGGGTATAGCCACTTAGGAGGTGGAGGAAGGGAATTTTCGTACTTTTGCCGAATGAGTTGGGGCGTGTATGTACTGAGTCGGGGTAATGCGGAAAAATCGCGAGTTCGTAGGTATTTAGTACAAATGGTGGGCCTTGTGACGTGTCAGGAATAGTCATAGGACGAGTAGAAAAAAATTGACGAATTAAAATATTAGAGGGAAAATTTTGCTAGTGACTTGGCGCTAAGGGAGAGGGGAACCAAGTGCTCCTGAGGGCAAGAAATTGTGGGCTAAAGTAGTCGAGGGCCACGTTCCCGTCCGGTTGTTTTTTTGTCGGTCCGATGTGTTAACGGGAGTATTCATTTTCTTTGCAAAAGTCTGTGATTTGAAGGAAGTTTAGCGTTTTTTTCGCGCAGGCGAAGCGTATGGTTTTGAGTCATTACGAGTCATTCGTACGATTTGGAGATTTTTAGATTTGCTACACGAGCTATATTTGTTTTTGAAATTTTTAGAGTTATTGCGTGAGAATCGTAATTATCTTGAGATTAGGATTTGTTGTTCCAAAGTTGTAATATTGAGAGTGTGTGAATTTGTACGCGAGAGGCGTCATTTTGAAATCAAGTTTTACGCGAGGGTCGTAATTATGAGGCTCTCTAGTTCGTTACACGAGAATCGTAAATTGTGGTAATGTTAGAGTTTCGTACGCGAGAGTCATAATTGTTGGAGTCTCAGAGCTTTACGGAAGAGCAGTAATCTTCGAGAGTGTAAGGGTTTGATTCGGATACATCCGAATTGGGGCCAGGAATTGTCAGATAAAGCTCCGAAAAAGGGAACATCCGAACTGGGGCCGAGACGCACTTAGGTTTATTGCAATATATATAGGTAGATTTTATGCGAAAATAAGCGCGTAGTTGTCAGATGGGGGCAAGTTTCATAAACTTTGAATTACTACTAACAAAAATTATAAAATCAAAGAGTGACATCATAAACACTTTATTAACATCACTCATCTTTACATCAAAGATTAAAAAATTATACTTAACCTATACTATTGTTATTACAAATTTTGGTATCTAAACCTAACTGACAATAATTTTAATAAACTCTAGATGACTAATTTTTTCTTCCTGTATTTCTGTCATTTTTTTTATATGGATTTTATTTTTTCCACTATGTCCTAACGAAGTACCTTTGTTAAGCAATAAGCCCTATTTTAATTTTAATATATGTATCAATTTGAAACTCCAAAAGTACCTACTTTTAAAAAATGGCTTATATTAGAATGGGGACAATCAAATTATTAAATTAATTATTATTGATTAATTATTAAATTATTAAAATGACTTAGCGTGAAAATATTCACAACATTGGTTGTCCTATGAAAAGATGAAGAGTGTTCAGCCCAAATGCGTGGCGGAAATCTAGAATTTTCTTCAATATAATTATCTCCTAAATAATTGCAAAATTGGGTTACTTTCTCATCTACCGATTTAACTTCACCTAAGTCGAATGCAAATCAATCACCAACAGTTTTTGGCTCAAGAAAGAGAAAACCGAAACGAAACGTTAAAGATATATTAACCTCACTTGCGTTTGTTTTTTCCTGATATTCACAAGGCAAACCAAGTTGTTGTATTTTACTAAACCACGATTGTCCTAAATGAAACATACATCCTCTTATAACACAATTCGGAGAAGACTCTGATATGACTTTATGAATTGCATATTCAAAATCAGCCGTAATTACTTTAAGTGACAGTCATTTAAACTAGAGCATTTTTCTTTTAAAAACTATTTAAAATCCTGATACTACGACAAATAATGACTTTCGTTTGGAAGAAGGCAGACCATCAAAGGGACATAATGCTCATTTGACGCTACTTTGACTCAAAATGTGACACTTTAATAAAACTTCTTAAATATAGTTCACCACAGAACATTGTTAAATTTGGCAACGCTGTTGTTATTTAGCATAAAAATTCATGAAAATTTGCCGTAGAATGTGAAATATCATGGGCCCCAGTTCGGATGCCCTGCCGGCCCCAGTTCGGATGAAAAATAATCTACCTGGCCCGCTCGGGCCCCAGTTGGGATGTTCCGGTACGCGAGAGGTATTAATGTTAGAGTTATACCGTTTAATGTTAGGACCGTAGTTTTGAAGAACTTAGAGTTCGTACGCGATAGGGGTAATTTTTGAGGGAGAGAGTTTTATACGACTGCGGTAATCTTCGGGAGAATTCGAGTTGTTACGAGAGAGCCATAACTTTCGTAGTGATAGAGTTTATGCGAGTGCCGTACTTTGTTTGAAGTTTTATAGTTGTTGCTATAGGGTTGTAATTTCGGGAATTAGAGTTATTCGCGCGAGAACAATATTTTTGAAATTTGAGAGTTGCTAGAGATTTGTAATTTTGAGTTTAGAGTTGTTGTTCAAGAGCATTTCCAAATCCCGCTAATAGTCCAGCCATCAGAAATTTTAGCGTGGAATTTTGGGAAACAAGATCGAATTCTTTGAAAATTGAGATTTAGGTAGTATTTATAACCTTCTTCAAATTTGGACTTGTGCCGAAGTGTGCTTTTCCCCAGGGGTGGAATCCATCCCTGCTAAATAATAAATTTTTAATCAAAATAAACCCAAAAATAGATAGATTGACAAGTTGTAAGCAACTTTTGTTCTATGAAGCTTTTTTGTAAAGTTGATATTTTTCGAGTTATTCACGATTGAAACTGCACATTTTTATTTGAAAGAACGGATATTTTTAATGGTTTTACACCAATGACTTGAATATCTTTCATCTCATCGGAAAAAATATTCAGAACAAGAATGTAGCTAATAAACAAACAAACAGATTCGTTTTTGAATGACCCCTATAAACCAAATAAGTTATTGTTCGTTGAAAGTTGGTTATTTTTTGAGAAGAGGCTTGTTTCGTGGAGAACAGGCTCCACAGGCCCGCTGTGCAAAGTGACATTTAGTGTCTGACAGAGCTTCCTAAATCCTCCACATTGTTGCTGGAATGCCCATGGCCCGAATTTTGGAACAATTCAGGTATATACAGGATTTAGCACGTTTTGGCCGAAATAAGTCATTTTAGAATCTATGGCCATTTCTCGGTATTTTTTATTTACCCCCTGCTATCTTTTCTCAGCTCTTTGCGTACCACATGTTCGACCTGTCGACGTATATACAGGATTTCCCATGTTATGGCTGAAATAAGTAATTTTCGAATTTTTGGCCATTTCTGGCAATTTTTGCCCGCTTTTTCGGCCAATTAACAGAAGGTTTTCAATGCCAAATGGTTTTTAAAATCGCTACTATATCATGAAATTGAACCGCGAGTGATGATTAAACATCTTGTCATTTTTGGCCAAAATTGGCCAAATGTGGCCAAAATTTTTTTTGGCCGAGTGACTTTCAAGTACTTCTAAAGACACAAATTCCTGCGCAAACCACAGCATCCTATTACATTCAGTGTATGAGTTATAGCGGTGGCCGCTAACTTAATATTAAGTTGGCCCACCTCTTGTAGCTCCGGCTATTCAAATGCTACAAAATTCGTTTTCTCGCTACAAAAAAGCTACAAAAAAGACACAAAATCTCCACTGTTTTGTTTTGCTGGCCTGAGGAGGGTGGTCCGCCAACTTTATAAACATGTGTTTCGCAGCTGATGACTGGACTAATAATTCTTATGCCCACATACCAGAATATTTATTACGCAATTAGTATTAGTCAGTGCTGTTTAGCAGTTTTCAAATTTTAGTCGATATATTTATCAATAATATTTTAGTTTAATTCAACACTAATGTTTTTAAACGGTCAAAGGGTCGAAAAACCTGGTGGCCTTGGATAAAAACCCTCATATACGTCGTCCTTTGGGCATTTAATACCGGACTCTCCGCTCTGGAGCAAAAAGATAAATGCAAATACGTTCGAATGGGAATCGGGAAGAGACGTACGACCCCATCCAGTCCGTTTCCCCCTCCTCCTGCGACCTTCCCGACTTTTCGGTTCATTAGAGCTTGAGCCGGACGCTGCGTCATTTAAAATTTCATTAAGCGGACCGGACAAATTAAATATTTAAAGTGTCTCGCTCCGTCTCTCTCACTCTTGCTCCCCGCTCTCGCCTCCCGTGGGCGTAATACGCACACGCACATTCGGGAACGTGCCGGCGTTCGCAGGACTTTCCTGCAGGACTCCCCGTCCGGACGGTTAAGGAATCGGGAGACGGTAAATTTCGGCTTTACCGCCGCAATTAGAGCGGAACGGGCCGTTAACCGGAGTTTTTGGTGGCGTCGAGGGGGAGTGATGGCGATAGGTGGGAGTTTGTCGTCCCGACGCTTTCTCCCGCGGGACAGGGACGTTTTTTCCAGTTTCTGTGGTCCGCAATTTACTAAGATGTTATGGAAGGGAACTATTTGTGATCCATGAAAGGTCAAGGTGACCCGGAAAGTCGTTGGAAAGTGTTTGGATTAAAATGGGAGTTGTGGGGAACTTCCGAATCCATAAACTGTTTTCAAAATAAAAATGGGATTCGATTGATAGCACAGGGAAGATGACAACATATAAACGTTAACAGAGTTAATGTAACTAACAAACTTGTGAACAGTAGTAAAAATTTCCAACTACTACAGAGTGATCAAGAAATACTCATTAAGTTAACAATCCTACCTGGAGGATTTTTTTTCTAGACCGGAAATCTGTCCCTCTGCATGACAGCGACAGCTAAATAAACACAAATATCTTAGGTTATGTGAATTTATTTACGATATTTATTTACCAAACCAGAAAAATACTTCAATATTCAAAGGTACTGCTCAAATTGAGCACCATTATGTTCTAAACATAAATTCATTCTCCGTTTTAGGCTCTCGAAAGTCGAAGACATTTATTAACATCCGAGGAGGAATATTTGCAACTTCCTCGATAATAGCAGCTTCCAGTCCTTCACGTGTATGTAGAACATTACTGAACACCTTGTTTTTAAGGTGCCCAAAGAAAAAAAAGTCTAGAGGTGTCAGGTCTAGTGACCTACTTGGCCAGATTCCCTTACTTATGACTCGATGGCCAAAAACTTCCTGCAAATATTGCATTGTGGCACGAGCCGTACGTGTTCGAGCCGAATCTTGATGAAAGTAGCCATTTTCGCGCTCCTCTACAGTTAATTGGGGAACGAGTGGCTGAAGAATGTGTTGAATGTATCGTTCAGAATTAACTGTGAATTTAAAAAACACAGGACCAATTACTCTCTGCCGCGATACAGCCAGCTAAAAACCAACTTTAATAGAATGTAAGGTTGTTGTTCTAACAGCATGTGGATTTTCACCAGACCAAATTGTGTAGTTTTGAGAATTAACATTGCCATTGAGATGGAACCAGGCTTCATCGGAAAAAAAAGGTTTTATCCAGGATGTAATCATTGTTCATTTTCTGATCGAACCAGTTAGAGAACAGGGCGCGTTGTGGGCGGTCAGGAGGATTTAGGGATTGGACCATCGATAATTTGTACGGGTGGTATTTCAATTTGCTCTTCAATACAGTAGAACAACTTCCATATTATGATAAACCTGTAAAGTCACGAAACGGAATACGGCAAATTAGGAATAAGTGGAAATTGGTTAACTTTTGATAACGGTCAAACTTGTTTGGAGGTAAAGCTTCCTAACCGATTTGCGAGTACTTTGTTGTAGTCGGGCCCTGACGTCTTGCACCACATTTTCAGTGAGTACGGAGGGTCTACCAGGTGGCTTTCCTTTCTTCACGTTGCCTGTATTCAAATATCGTTGAACTACGCGCATGCAGTGTTGTTTAAAAACGTCGATAGTGAACACAACTTCAGGAAACATTTCTTTAAATTGATGCAAAGTGGTGCATTCCAATGAGTATTGCCATCCAGAAATGGGGTTATGAACTGCACTCCGAAAATAAGCCATGCCAATAAAAATATCCTGTTCTAATGTAAATAGTACCATTTTTATAATAAAAATTTGAATCGCCGCTCAAGTGTCATTGCTGTCACTGTTAAACGTCGAAGTAGCTATCAAGTAACCTGAAGTGGTTCCAGTTCTACCATTTTAATATAAAATTTAGATTGCCAGCTTTAACAGTATTTCTTGATCACCTTGTAGTTGGTGATTTCTACAGCTCGGATTATATGCAAAATGCATACTTCTGCATTTTTTGTATTTCTCTTCGTTTTTTTTTACATAGTTTGCACATTTAAATGAATTGTGCATATTGTTGCATATTTTTACCGTTTCACTGACAATTTTACGTTTTCAAAGAAATCACAACTAAACTAACAAAAATAAAATCTAATTTGTACAAAAATCTCGTTTATAATGTAGTCGATGAAAGACAAATATCTGCGGGAGATACACAGCTTACTTACTAATTGGGATTTTGTCTGAAAACCATTCATCTAAACCTTATTTAACTGCCGTTAAAGAATTAAAAAAAAACAAATGGGGTGACCATCAGCAGATTTATCCAAGAAAATTGAACAGCCATACATCTAGTGAATGGTGTACAGTTTGAAAAAATAATATTACTAATGCTTACGGATGCTGTAACGTATACGCTAAAAGTTGCAACATATTTGAATATCTTTTACCCAAATTTAATACATTGCACATGCCTCGCGCATGGTATAAACAGAGTTGCAGAAGAAGTATACAATCAATTTGCATTAGTTAATGATTTAATTGCCAACATTAACAAATTTTTTGTAAAGGCCTCATTAAGGGTAGAGATATATAGGGAAATATTACCGAATGTCCCACTTCCTCCCAAACCAGTAATTACGAAGAGCATTACTTTTCTGGCAGCGGCTTTATTTTATTTCAAATACTTCAACCAAATTCAACAGGTTATATTTAAATTTGAAGATAATTTTTCAACGGCAATTGAAGAAACAAAAAAGGTTGAATCCAATACTGATGCAAAATCTTAGTTTCATTCCCACCAATTACAAATCTATTATCACACCATTTTGCAGCTAGAAAAACAAAACCTTTCCTTATCTGAATCGGTAAGATTGGTAGAAAATTTATGGGAAAATATTCATAGCGCACGAGGAAATGTTGGTAAATTAATTTAAAAAAAACTAGTTGTTATGATAGGAAAATGAATGTTTTTTTTTATTTTTAACTAACGTTTCAAACGCTCTAAATGGAGAGTTTTCAGAAGAGTTGATAATGGATCCTAAGATAATTTCATATTTAAAATATGCCCCAATAACGTCCTTCGACGTAGAGCGTACGTCTTCTGTATATAAACATACTTTAAGCCACCGGAGACAATCGTTTACAGTCGAGAACTCAGAGAAGCATATAGTAGTTAATGTCAATGCCTGTTTGACGAGTAAACATGTATGACTTAATTACTATTGCAACTAATTATATCTAAAAAAAGTTTTTTAACACAGTGTAATGTTGGTTACTTTATTACTGTTAATAAATTTATACGCGAGTACTTCATTGTATGTATCTAAATTGATGGAACTGAATAAAATATATTTTGATACTTAAGGGTTGTTTAATATTGCATATTACGCATTTATTTTTGTATATATTTACATTTCGTTGCATATTTCGACAAAAATTCATCCATAGATATGCGCATATTTAGGGGAAGTTTTTTGCACATAAATCCGACCTCTAGGATTTTCGACGAATAAAGTGATATGTATTTGAACGAAACTTCAAAATATTCAGAATCCTATGTAACAGTATTAATATTATTACTTTATCATATAAAGCAATCATATATGATTAGGATTGTAATTATGTTAATTCTTCGAATTTAAGTTATTAGTACCGCTTTAAGGTCCACTGAGCCTAGAAAACGCGATATTGAAAAATCGACTCTATGTATATATTTTGTCTTCTTATGAATACAATTAGATATCAGATATAGTACAAATTACAATCAGGCACTCCCATTTTTCAAAGTACTGGCGAACGTATTGAGATTTTTTTGAACACATCGTGCGAAGAGATGGAAACAACCTGGAGAGGCTGATGCCAGATGATTTTTAATGATTGACGCAAATTTTGAAGGTTGGCACCCTGCGTAGTTGGTTAGCGTGGTCACTTGTCAACTTGTTTATTTTTGATTCATTTTTAGTTTAGATTATGTGCAGTTGTATAGAGATGAGAAGCAAGTTAGATTATTCTGCAGTAAATACTGAACATTTTGATCTTCTTGTTGTAAGCAACATTCAACTCTACGCGATAAATTACTAAAATCATTAACTAAAATTTCAAGTCCAATATTTGCCATAGCTTTAATTGTCTGCTGCAATTCTTGCAAATTGTCCAAATGGTTCCGAAATACAGCATTTTTTAAATAAAGGAACAAGATATAGTCCAGGGAAGTCAAATCCGGAGATGTACTAGGCCACAAACCAGTGCTAACTAAACGGTCTTGAAAGAATTCCTCTAAGAACGAAGTTGTAGCTCGTGCTGTGTGTGCAGTTGCATTGTTATGCTAAAAATAACCTTTTATCAACTCTCTCTCATCCAACTCATTTCTAAATGGCTCTAACAAAAGCCTTTGATATCTTTCAGCGTTAATAGTTTCATGAAAAAATATTGTCCCGATAATTCGTGTTCGTGACAGACACCAATTTTTGATGTAATGGGACTTGGAAAATATTGTGGGGGTTCTGTGCTGACCAAGTTCTTTATTTCTGTGAATTAATAAATCCAGAGAGATGAAACCATGTCTCATCAGAAAAGAAAGTCATATCAGAAAATATTTCTAAGGGTTGCACGAGAGGATGATTAGGAAAGTTCTGAAATGTAAGAAATGTATAAAGCGTAGAATAAGGTAATCGTTGATGGAAACCTGTTTGTTGTGATACACGGCGTATGTAGGCATTTAGATTTTGTTTTATTATCTGATCTACATTTTGTACAACATCCGGCGTGGCAACAGTTGGAAGTCCAGTAGATTTACCCTTTTTAACGCTGCCAGTACCTAAAAACCGTTCAACTATCCTACTAAAATGTTGTGCAAAAAACGATATTCTGTTTGTTCCCCTGGGTATGTTTCGAGAAACTGATCGTAAGTCAATTACTAAGTCATGTTCAGTTGTAAAAACCCTTTGTCAATAAATAAATCGTGATAAAGATAATATTATTTATTGTGAACTTCGATGTCACATTTAAGTTAAAAATCAAGTGCAACAACTTCGTACCGTAAACAAACTGTAAAAATATTGCCAACCTACTAAAAATAATCACACTCATTAAAAATCACCCGGTAGTTTCGGGAAACATAGAAGGGCGAAGGTCTAGGTTGCGCTCACCAACCAGATGGACTGATCAGATCCAAAAGGTCACCGGTACTACCGGTACTACAAATAGTCCTGGTTTGAATTAAACTTTGTGCCTCACCGGAATTTCTCAACAAGCTCTCCATTAAAAGCGGTCGTAGAAAGGGAGTAAGGTCCTCTACCCATTTTCCGGTTTGGGTAAATTTCTTCAAAATTTTTTGGACGATATTTTTTTAAACTCATAATATATTTTCCTCTGTCAAATGTATATACTATTTACGTTTAATAACATTTCTTGCTATATTCCTTACAAATGGCACTTTAATATTTTTTTTTCGGTTTTTGGTAATTTTCATAAACCCCATTCCAATATTTTCTCTAAATTTTGATTTTCTATTCCACTATCGAATGTATACTCGCATACCAATAACGATGTTTACTAAATCGTCTCCGAAGGTCACGTTTTCCTAGAATTTTTCATTTCCTTGAACATTTCTCAAAATAAACCCGAAGATAATTTTCTAACTTTGGATAGTTATTTTGACACCCAATATATAAGAATATTTTTGGCTAAATCGTTTCTTAAGGGCAATTCACATATATCGGTTTTTATTTACAAAACTGGCGCCCAAGATTCCAACCAATAATCCAATTCAAAATTCTTTGTTATTAAATTATACTTTTTATTTCAACCCGTTACTTATTCCTATTTTTGGAATACTTTCGTTTCATTTAGTTTAAAAATGTTGAGAGTTCTTTTACTGGTCTATTTTCGTTTCTGTAAATTTTCTTAAAACCCTCATCAAGAATGCTCTTTAAGCACTGAATGTGTATTTCATTACCAAATACATTCACTAAAGATTATTTTTGGGTAAATCTTCTCTGAAGAGCACTTGCTCTTGCTGTTTATCAGTTTTTCCTACCTGTCTGCCTGTTATCCTTGTCTATTTTGCTAAAGAATATGTATAATGAAAATATGAAGAAGCATTCCGATGGACACATGAGTCTTCTGAAACTCGAGTTTTCTTTGAAATAAAATTTTTCTCTGAAATTCACTGCAAAATGGAATGGAATGGTATCCTCAAACAAAATCCTGAAATATATTTTGTGCATGATATTCTAGGGAAAACTCTAGAAGATCGAATATTAAAGAACAAACAGAATGAATTCTATTGTGAACCTCAATGATACATGTTGAGTTTGATATTAAATTTTGTTTGTTGAATCGAAAAAATTTGTTTTCTGAGTACCGAGAGCGATAGATTTGGAAGAATCGAAGAGATGAAGGAATTTTTATTTAGGAGTAATTAGGAAACTCGGTATGTGAGAAATAAGTATAGAAAAGATTTTAGTTATATAGAAGCATTTTCGAAATTTCCCAACAGACTGAATGGAGTATAATAAAACAGAACAGTACAATGCTTTGGATCTTTTTTCAAATTAAATAACATTAAACTGATGGATGGTAAGGCACCAACAAACTGTTTTTTTGTGGTTGAATTTTTCACCTTAAATTCGTCGCGGTGAATGTAATAGGAATGCTTTATGTTGGCATAAGGAGATAAAAAATTTAATACCAACACTCTAGATCGCTCGACTATAAAACTGGCGCGGTATAATGACAAATAGAGCTTAGTTTTTGGATACTATTAAAACTAAGGAATTGAGTTTAAACATTACTTCTAAAATCTTACTTAAATTAGTCTTCTGAAAAACTATTTAAACGAATTAGAAATATGTGCAAATTAAAATTATATTAAATTAGTCCTCGTCTCTTATGAGCAATTTTAGAGCTTTCCTGTGATAATGCTCCGTCCACTTTCTAAGAAAAATATCATAACAGAATTCACACATAATTTTCATATTTGGAGCTTTCTCAAATTATATTACTGGATAAGTTTAGAATATACTTTGGATTGAAAATGGGATCGAGTATTTTCCATGTGGTGCAAACATTTTAAAACAAATCCAACATCCAAGAACATTTGCGCATTTGCAACAGTTTCCATTGTCCATCTATGAGACAAAATTTGTAATAATGAGCTTGTCTCAAATCTAATTTTCGAATTTATCAAATTTCCTAATTGGAATTTGTTTCATGAAATTTGACAAATCTTTTATATCCACACACTCACATTTCTGTGCATATATATTAATCCCATTAGTTTCGAATCAAATTCTTGAATAATGCGTTTTCACTATTTACTAAAATTTACTTACTGACTACTGTTAGCTTGACCCTGGCGTTCCTTGTGGGTGACTTCAGGTAATCGATTCTGCACCGATACTCTCCCTCGTCCCTTTCGCTGACATTATCGATGTTCAATGTCGACGGGTCAGGCATAGTCCTGAAGAAGGCTCTGTTTTCCAGGCTATCGTCCTTCCAATGTTTGGCAACTTTTGAGTAAGGACCTCTGGTGTCGTAGCTGGAAAGAAAACAAAAGTGGCACGTCAAGAAAGCATTCATCAAAAAAAAAAAAAAAAAACATATAAATTTGTTCCAAATAATATTTGAATTAGTTCTAATGTGGACGGAGAATTCACAAAATATAATTGATCACAGAAATATTAACCATTGTGTTCCAATTTTCGACGAACTAATTCGAAACTTATTCAGAGACAGTGAAGTCAGTTAAAGGGTCGGCCGTGTAACGCGTCACGTTAAGGTATTTCTTTACGGTATGTATTTTATTTAACAGAAACCCAAAACAACTACGTTAAAGTTATATCTTCTCACATGTTAGAAGAAACAAAATTCAGCAGGTTGGAACCTTGACCAATATAAGTTACTAGGTTATACTTTTTTTCCAAAAAGATAGACACATATTAATGAGCTGACCGTCAAGTTCATAGGCGTGCAGGTAAAAATGTTATTTTGGATAACGGAGTATCAATAATTACGGTATTTTTACGCAGGCAATTTGTAACAAGTGACCCCGTCTTCCTGGAAAAATACATGTAGAGGGAAAACGTGAAAGGCCACTGACATCTCCATATCTGCTCGCCGAATTTCTGCTTAACTCTTACTACCTTCTTCTTCTTCGCCTTCGGACCTTTTGTTCTGACACCACAAAACAGGGTGGCCCTTCAAAATTATACAGAAATAGGTAAAAATGAAGGTATACTGGTAACGATAACTGCGAAATTATTTTTGCTCCAGTACATGAAAAATTCCCCTGATAACGACCAGCTCATTAATAAGCGTCTATCTTGTTGGGAAAAAGAGTATAGTTGCTTAGTTTTCTATATGTTAAAATTAATGATATAACTGCTACTGACCTCTTCAAGTGATGAAGAGGTTTTGTTACTTATGGTAAATCAATTACTACCGTGTGAAACTACGTTTTTGCATTCCTACAAACAGAACGCGTTCTAGATTTCAATAGAACTTGAGAATGAATTATTGGATATACGTTTTGTTAGACTATGCGCACTAAAAGAAATCATTGCTAAGTTTGACAGTCCAGTAGGTGCTACAAAATTAATATAATAATTTTCCATATTATTAATATTTTGTCTGTGGAATTAAAACAAATTCTCTTCCTCAGGACTCCAACGTAATAATAACATCTCCGTATTGCGGCCAGACTCAATATATTCCATCGATATTTCCTGCGAACACTTCTATTTTAAGGAGAGCGTGTAAATTGGACATCGGACAAATAACAAAATAAGTATATGTCATATTTGGCAACGCTCTATAAGACGGTCCTAGGAAAATAACCCCCGAGACAATCACCCGCGGATATTTACCCCCGGACACTTACCCCCGGACATTTACCCCCCGTACCAGATACATCTCGAACACATACCCCTTGAAAAGAAATGAGTGTAAATTCTCAATAAACTTCAAATTAAATTTTTTATACTCTTTCTGTTTGCATCCACTGAACATTATTTCCAAATTTTGGTATTTTTCTCTGCATGATTTCATGGGGGACGTATATATCCGGGGGGTATTTGGTATGGGGGTAAATGTCCAGGGGGGTAAGTGTCCGGTGGTAATTGTCCAGGGGTTGATTGCTTCGGGGGTTATTGTCCTTTTACCCTATAAGACGATAGTAGAGAAGCAATGCCCCATGTAATCTTAAAAGGAAGAATTTTGCCTTGCACAAAGTGCCCCATAAGATGTGTAAGACACCCCTCCCGCAAGCCCTCCTCACTTCAACCGTCACTCCACACTTCCCCACCTACCATTACTCCGCCTCCCACCCCCCCCCGCTTCACGTCGTTACCCCAGGAGAGGGGGCGAACTAACCCTTTAATATATCATTAGTATAGACAATTAAAATACCAAACCAGTCTAATTATAAAATAATGTATTGCGAAGGTAATAGTACATTGCAAGAGCTTTTTTAAAAGGGTTTCACGAATTCAGTTGACGAATTTTCTCCTAAAATTTGCCTGACCATTAAATTCAGTGATTTGGTTTTAATAAAATCTGCATTAATATTAAATTTTGGTAGAAATGGCAACGTCGATTCTTATGTTTTCAACGTGATATTTGTTTGTTTACATTGAACTTCTTAAGACAACTTAGCTGAAATTTGAAAAGGCAATGGTTAATAGGTGAATAATGTACAAAATGAATAGCAATAAAGAAAATGTTTTTTGATTATTCTCAGTGGCATTATATTGGTTTTCTATTTTTGAATTAAAAGCATATCCCAATAAACAAATATATAAATTAACGTTTTGGGACTTGACGGTACTAATCAAATATTTAAATGAGCCTGTATCTGGTCTAAATATTTAAAAAAAAAAATTTGGAGTGTAAATAGGTGAAGCCAAATATTTAGACAATGTCGTAAATGTAACATTTTCCAAAAAAAAACAGTGAATATTCATTTATTTTTATTTATGATGGAGGTTGTACGGCTGCTGTCACTTATAGCCATTTGATACTTTGATTATTATATTTATCATTATTTTACCCATATACAAAGAATTTTGTAAACAAAAGAGACATTTACAGAAAACGTTCGTCCTGAATACGTATAATCGAACAGTATGTGAATTTATTTACACATATGAAAAGTTAAAAACATACAAAACATTATTTTAATAAAATTCAATTAAGTAGGTCATTTGCTGCAAATGATTTAATAAATTTACAATACATGTTAATAAATCATTCTTGGAAATAAATTTGACTAAATGTCTTACAAACAATATAAAAAACTATAAAATGATTGCACTCGATTTTTATAGGTCTATTAATAACATTTTTAGTATCAACAGAAAACCAATCACGTTCAAAAATTTTAAAACATATTTTCTATATCATTGTCTTAAAAAGATTAAATTCATAAACTGAATTATAATCATGATATAACTAAAAAGATACAACGGATTAGAGGGCGTGACAGCTCACGTTGATAACGGCAGTTTAATTAATGAGACGGAGAATATTTTAATGCAAACATAATATAGGCTGAAACATGTAAAATGGTAAGTGGTGAGAAATACTTTATAATACATAATATACAACATATAATATTATATATTAATGATATTAATAAAACATGCTATATATATAAAACATATTATATCATATTGTAACGTTTTTACTGTCTACTAAAACTAAAACACTACAATATTTGTCCTAATTAATTTATTACTAACTCTTAACACTTATAATTTATTTCACTCAGAGATGTTTATTTATTTTAACGCGCGCGGTCTCTAGCTCGAATGTTTACAAACCGGTTCTTCAACTGGCCTGCCTCGGGTCGGGCATTCCCTTTTTATGGCAGGTAGAAGGCTTCCCGAACTTTCTGACAGTTTCGAGATAATTGCTAGAATGTTCGATTTTCCAGGAACCCGTTATCGCCTCGAAGCTTCTCGAGCCTTCGGCTCCGTCGCGTCCTTCCCGGAATCGCAATAAGGCGAACTTGTGTAGCTCCCGGCGTGTTTATGTCGCGGCCGGCGAGCCGTTTTGTTGCAATATATTATACTTATGTTTTTTTTGTAGAAGTGTTGATAACCTTCACTTAACAATGTTAACTTCTTGTGTAATTAACTACTTTGACAACTGTATTGATGATGGTCCGGCCTACTGCCACATTACTTTCTTAAAAAAGTTAACTACAAAAAGTATCAGCGATGGACCTACACCATAAAACGATGAAAAAGTTGAATACATCCTTACAAAATAGGATAAGATGCATTGGGACGAAATTTGTTGTGTTTTGTAATGAATAGAATTTTATTTTTTGGTTCCTCAGTTTTGATTTCTTTGACCCTTATTATTGATATGTCAGCTTCGGCCATATTTCAGCCATATATATCAGAGGTGTCCATAGTAGAGAACTTTAGTTTTAGGTATATCTTGAAAACATTCCCATTTTTATAGAGTGTGTTGAGAGGATTAATTTTAAAATTTCGCTTTTGCAGTAAATGACTACCACTACGACATGACAGTTTAATTATATTGTATTTTGGTCGATTAATTCCTCTTTGCTCGTCGGTAAAACTTAACGAGGGCTGTCAAATTGAAAAATTTTGATATTGCAGAGAGTCCGACAACGTTCTTCGTTGTAGCTGTTTTCGGTATGTAATGTTATAATCAATCGTATCGTCCATCGATTCGTCCTATAATCTATTTGTTTACCTGGATTCCATGAAACTTATGAATAAATCATCCGCCATGATACATTAATTTAATTACGGTTATTATTGTTTTATCAGATTTCCAAATAAATATGTCGAGTGTACTGTTTAAAATTCACGCGAAACGGCCATACATCAACGAATGGCGTCCGGCTAAAGTATATGAAAATTAAATTACATACAATTTCGCTTTATCGTGTTATTATTATCTAGTGGAGGGTTATTTTAAATTTGAATCGAAAGTGCACGAGCTGTTAAATTTTTCGTGTAACAAATTACAACAGGTAAACCGGCAATTACCGGTAAATCGAGAGTTATTACCTTAGAAAGATCTCTCAATGTCAATGTGAAACAATGCCAATGCCAATGAACAAATCTATGCATTAGTCTTGTTAAGGGATCGACGTAAAGTCACTTCTTCGTCGACCACTTCACAAATCGAAATTTGGGATTATTTATATTTTCTGAAATCTCTGGAAATCTATTTTATATACAAGTTGCAAATAAGGAGATATCAAAAATATATACTACAAAGTTTGAAGTTTCTATTTGTCCTGTCAAGGGCCATTTTCCCGTGCAATTTTGGCAATCAATATCGATTTTCTTGAAACTTATTAAAAATCTAACCTGTGCCGAAGAGGGCTTTTTCCTTAAGGGTGGAAACATTTTTTAATAAAAATAGACTTGGAACTCGACATACTGACCAATTCTAAGCAATTTTTGTTCTATAAATATTTTTTGTAAAGTTGATATTTATTGACGATTGAAATTGTACATTTTTAACAGTTTTTCACGAATTATTTCAAAAGTTTTCATCTTACCTAAAGAATTATTGAAAACAGGAATTTAACCAATAAAAAGACAAAGAGACTCGTTTTTTACGACTTCCGTAAATTCAATACAAATCGAGTTATTGCTCGTCGAAAGACGATTATTTTTAGAGAAAGAGAAACTTTGGAACTTTCAACCTTGATTAACTTGGAAATGGAGAAATTTTTGGGGAAAACTATAGAAACCTTTTTTAAAGCACATAAAGAAACCTTTCAAATTAGTAGGGTTCAAACCTATTGCATAAAAATTGACAGAGTTAAAATAAAAATAATTCACTTCTTTATTTTTTGATTAAATTCTACAATTAAACACTCGGAATTACCACCTTAATTGAAATTAATCGTAACCCACTTGCAATTTACCTTATTTGGGTACTATTGATGTGATTCGAGTGATTTAACTGGTTTGGAATGCTTATTTTAGTAAAAATAACCGATCAAAGTAAAAATTGCATTTTGGTAATTAAAAAAAAAAGTTTTTTTTAAAGTAAACCAAAAACTATTCATGTTATCCAAAAGTTCTTCAATAAAGATTGTAATGTAATGTGTTTACAGTAAGGGGTAGTTTTTAGACCTAAGCCCGGTCCAGCACAGGGTACATTTAGAAATAGAGGGTAAATAGAGCTTAAACCAAAATTTTTATGAAAATCGGTGTTGATTCCCAAAATTGCACAGTAATATGGTATTTCCTCGTTGATGACTGAACTATATCTGATTAATTACCCATTGTGTTATACCCATTTTTCAAATCGGTGAACAAATTTCAGACAAAATGGCTTTTGAGGCTAATATAAGCGACATGAGTTAGACATGTTATACGATAAGGTTTTGATGACAGCTTTATTAAAATTTATAACGAAAAATTTTCGCATGTCGACATAATTAACGCTCAATGTCAATGCTTCGTTTAAAACAACAACTATTTAGTCGCTGAATCCAGCTTTAATTAACAATCACTAATCCATTAATTAGACATAAAGTGACGGATTTGACCAACTATACTGCTAGCAATTATCTTCATCGTAATAGGGATTTTTTTCCCTTTGTCAGTTGATGTTATTCATTTCAGTTATTACGTGTCTTAAAAGCAATAAAAAATGTGTGACTTGGTCATGAGATGATGATTTTGCCCAATGGGGATGTAACGTGATCAGATTAGCCTCTATTTTAACAGGATAAAAGTTACGAAACATTATGAAACTTGCCAATAATAATCAATTAATTAATGAATAATAGCTGAGGTTATCAGCAAATGGAAAGGTAAAAAATTAGTCGCTATAGTTTATAGTCTGAGAGCTGGCTACAGAGGGGAAGGGGTGACTCGGTGCAGTGGAAATGTTATCAATTACAGGCTCGATTGTTACGGCCATGGCGTAAGGGGGGCCGCCAGAAGGTACCTTGGAAGAATAACGGGAGGATAGGGGGTCAAATATGCATTTTTTATGTAAACAAATTGATGAGGTGCAGTGTTGAAAATTTGCAAAATAATCGGAGATGGTACAAGCAAGTAGGGAAAAACTTGCCAGAAGACTAGGTGGAAGAAAAAGACTCGCCAGAAGGCGCTAATGTTGCAAAAAAAATTGCAATAATTAGGTGACTCGGTGCACTTCTGGCAATTTTTATACTTATTATGTAATTCAAGACTAGATCACCTGCAAAATGCCAGAAGGCTAAATGGAAGAACGAGAGAGATATTAGCGATATCCAGAGCGTCGGTGGCCCACGCGATGACCAGATTTATTTTGTATTTTATATTTTATATTATGGGGTGCACTTCTAGCGATTTTATTAACATAATTGAAGATATTTCATGAATGTTTTTGCTTCCTTTTTGTAACTGTTTTCATGACAAAATTTAAGAAGATCGTGCACTGTCATGGTTTGGTTTCATAGGGTCATTTCAATGTCAGTGACGTCAGTGTAACCAACCCACGCAAAATTCCTTAGGGTAATACGAAAACTTGAAAAGCCAAAATTTAATGAATTAATAAAGCAAAGTAGATAAAACAGTATATTACACTCGTTTAATAAGACGTATTGTCACACTCGTTCTATTAAAGCACTCCTCGCTTCGCTCGTCGTACTTTAAAACTCTCGTGTGACGATACTCTGTCTTATTAATTTACTATAATAATATAATATATGTACTATTTATTCTTCTTTATACTTTTCTCCAAGCCAAACCAAACAAACCTAACCCTCCGGACCGTAGTCGTAGGCCCAGAAAAGTTTCCGTGAAGGATTTTCTAGTTCCGTGTAGATCTCAATTCAAGATGTCTACTGTCAGTCTATTTACATTTAAGAGCAAATTTTATAATGAAATATCTCGGTTGATAGAGGAAATGAAGTAATTGCCACACTCAGGTAGGTTCTTCTTTAGACGCTGATTCTGTTGATATAATTTTTGTTATTGTACAGTTAAAGCATTTTGTGAAACGATTGATAGCTAGCGTCACCACGGAGAAGGCAACCGACAATACAAAAAAATTGTAACACGTCAATAAACAGCTAGCGCGGCGCGATAATTGGTCGTCCGGGTCGTACGGTTTTTCGGCGTTAACACTTCTCGCCGATTCAGCGCTTCGAGCTGTGCTTCCATAAGAAAGCTATGATTCCAAAAAAAAAAAAACAATTGGGTCATGGCGTGATGTCCACCGACGCTCTGTGAGTATCGCTAATATCTCTCTCGTTCTTCCACTTAGCCTTCTGGCGTTTTGCAGGCGATCTAGTTTTGAATTACACGATGAGTATAAAAATTGCCAGAAGTGCACCGAGTCACATAATTATTGCAATTTTTTTCGCAACATTAGCGCCTTCTGGCGAGTCTTTGTCTTCCACCTAGTCTTCTGGCAAGTTTTTCCCTACTTGCATGTACCACCTCTGATTATTTTGCAAATTTTCAACACTGCACCTCATCAATTTGTTTACATAAAAAAATTGCATATTTAACCCCCTATCCTTCCGTTATTCTTCCAAGGTACCTTCTGGCTTACGCTATGTCTGTAACAACCGAGCCTATAATTGACAAAACTTCCGCTGCACCGAGTCACCCCTTCCCCTCTGTAGCCAGCTCTCCGTCTATTAGGGCGCATAGTGAATTTTTTCACTGGATACAAACTATTATTAAATAAACAAGTACAAGCAACGTTTTGTTTGCAGGTTAATCAAGAACAATTATCTTATACTCTGTTAAAAATTTTGGAAGATGATGAATATTTCTCATCTATAAAATGGAGGTAAAAATTTGAGTTTTCTCAACATTTTCTGCATAACTTGCTGCGTGAATTCCTTCCCTATCTATCACAGTAACCTGAATTCTTGAGCATCTGTTACGTTCGGATGTAAGGGTTATATTCTCCTTACGGGCGAGAATCACAATAATGGCGTGATGGCACGTCGTGTCTGTCCTAACAGTTAGGAAGGATATAAATTTTATGACTTCTCCGTCGGAGAAAAGTTGTCGGTACGCCGGCGGCGGCGGAGGCGTCATCGCGGACAAAAATTTCATATAAAAGATTTTATGAAACAAACTATTTTATTGGTTTTTGTGTGTGTCTCTTGTGTGTGTCTGTCGACGTAGTTCCGGAACGTAATAAAACTTCGCTAATGGCAAAAATTATTTAATGAAATTTCTATACGGTTATGTGTCACCATCAGTTATGAGAAAAGCGGGCGGATTAATGTTACGAGTTGCCGGGCCGTAAAAGGAGCCGGTATTGGTCAATATTAGAAAATTTGACGTAATTTAAAATTTATTGCTTGCTAGCCACGAAGTGAGTTTCATACAATTGGGGCATTTGCTCGGTGAATTAGAATTTACGGAAAATATAAGTAACTATATATTAAATATTGATTAAAGTTAATCGATTTCTAGAAAACTTCATCAGTTCTATCAATCACACCAAATTCAAACAACAAATACAAAAGTTAATTTTAAATTACCATTTCCGAAAACCAGTAGGTGTTATAAAATACAAATTACTTAAATGACATTGGATGTAAATATTCCTAAGTGTATTTATTGATTAACATAAATTTGTTATATATCTTTTTAGTTTGGAAAGCAAAAAATAGCGATGTGTAACATCACAAGACTTCTTCATATGGCCGGACCAAATATTCATGGCCATATTATTAAAGGACCTTTTAGGAAGGTTTTTGAAAATAATGTTTCAAATGAAAGTTGAAGCCATTGGTTGGTTCAGTTGAAATCTACACTTTGGTAGGAATCAGTGATACTGTTTTGGAGAAAATGAGAAAAACTGAAAATTCATAAAAGTAAAGGGTCCTTCCCAGAAGATCACGTAAGACGGCGATATGGGCAATCAATAAAAATTGAACAGAGGAGTAAAGTTACAAAGTTGCAAGAAAAACGTTTTACCAAATTTTGAGATAATACAAAAAAACTAAAAATGACAAGAATAAATTGCCCTTTGTCCTTAACTGATCCTGATGAAATTTATGTGGCCACAAGGTTTCAGGAAACCCAGCCTAGATAACAAATTTCAACTTTCCGCAATTGGGAGTTTCTGAGAAAAAATTGATGACGTACATCATACACATACATACATACACACATGCACACACAGACATGTTTCCAAAACATGTTTTTCCAACTCAGGGAACCTCAAAACATCGAGAAATGCATATATCTCAAATTCCGAAAATCAGCACGATAACAATATTATCACTTACTTTATATGAGGTGAGGGTATTATACTAGAATGTAAAAGCTGGTCAATTTTAAGTTTTGGCCAAAGGTAGAACTTAAGAAATATTAACGAAGAATTCGAAGGTTATTCGATAACTCTTTATTTTAGAATTCTATGTTAATTGAACTGTAAAAATGCTGACAATAAGAGTGAGGCGGAAATCAGCATCAGTGGGTAATGAATATAAAATGCAACTCAGCGATTAACTATAAAGGTGCGAATTTACGTTAAAGGAGTTGTACTGGTACGTGACAATAAACGCAATTGAATTCTGATTTCTTTTGGCGTATAGTTTCAGTACAAAATACCTTGGTTTCTTACTTGCTCTTAATATTGCCACGTGCAGAGAGCAGTATATGGACGTGTAATTAAGCCAGTGGCAGAACGTGGATTTCTTCACTTTAAACATCGAAATGTCTTCCTTACACCTTCTTTAATTAAGTTGAATTAGCTATTAAGCTTCTGAAACGATTATTAGTGTTTCCTGAGATTGAGATTATTGGAAACATAGACTATTTGCAATTTTAACAATTGTTGTTGGGAGTTTACGCAATTTTAAATGATAGTACTCAAAAAATTGGTAAAATTCAAATTAACTGTTATTCTGTATGAAATATTTTAGTTGCTTTGTCATTATTTGAAGTATATAATACGCCTTTCAATGGTGTTTGTCAATCCCTTAATAAAATTTCAAGGTGCAAAATTGAAACTGCATCTCATGCCTATACTTGAAAAAATGTTATACAATGTACTGTCCATTACTGTTCAATATACTGAAAAAAATAATCCTGGAAGTTTTTATTTAAATAATTTTTTAGTAATATACAATAATTATCAATAAATTAATTGGTAAGATCTTTGACTATTTCTAATCTATATATATAAAAATGGATGTTTGTGTGTATGTTCCGCATAGGCTCCTATACCATTCGTCCGATTGCAACGAAATTTTGGTGAGTTGTAGGGCGCATGTCCTTGAAGGTTCCTGAAATGGTTCCGCGTCAAAAAAGAAGCCAGGGGGCCGAAACGGCTTAAAAATATATACATGACAGGCAATATGTCACCTTTATTTGACAGACGAGTGACTGACAGATGGCGCCATCTCGCGGCGAAAAGGTAACTTTTAAATGTCGAACAGTTTGTCAGCGCTTTGAGCATCGAATTGCTCAAAAGCATTCTGTTAATCTATACATATATATATATATATATATATATATATATATATATATATAAATGGATGTATGTTTGTTTGTATGTTACGCATAGCTTCAATACCATTTATCCGATTGACAAGAAACTTTGGTGAGTTGTCGGGCGCATGTCCGTGAAGGTTCCTGAAATGGTTCTGCGTCGAAAAAAGACAAGGCAATAAGACAAGACAAGGTAATAAAACGCAGACCTGGGTCGTCAGTATACGTCACGAACTCCGCCTCCCCCGCGCGACCCCCTCGTCCAGAAGCTGTTCAATGAGGTAACCTATTTAAAGTTAATACACCTTGGGAAAACGAGCCAGGGGGCCGAAACAGCTTAAATATATAAAATGCTACAGTTCGATTGGCCGTATATGCAAGACAGGCAATATGTCATCTTTATTTGACAGACGAGTGACTAAAATATGAGCTTCGGAAAATGACGGGCAAAGGGAAGATAGACTAAGGGGCCAAATTCAGAAACGCCACTCACCCTACACCTACACTCAATTTTTAAGTAAAATCTTCACTACACTCAATTTGGAATTCATAGACTTTCCTCAATTGAAATGTCCCTTAAATTGAGTATTAGATTGAGTGAGATTTGATTGGTTTTAAGTGGTGAAATTCACCACTTAAAATAATTCCACACCATACTTTTACGAGTTTTGACTTTCGTGCAGATAGTCATTAGCGTCGTTAGTGACAGTTTTTTGTGCATTTCTGTTTATGTTAGATGTTGTTAGCAATATGGATATCATGGCTAATGAGTTCAACGAATTTGTAGAGTTCCGACAATATATTGAGGATGAAAGATATTTACCAGTTCCTACCTATGATAAAATTGTAGGTAGCACCCTATGATGTAAATGCATACCGAGGGAAAAGTATGATTTGTTTAATAAAGCAAATAAATGTTTCAGAAATTATATCAGAGATTACAACAATCCCCTTCAGCACTTAACCAACTTGGAGATCTTACAGAGGTATAGATTTGGTGGAGACACTATTCGACATATTATTTTTCCAGTGGTATATAGCAGGCATAGAGGTGGAGACTCTTTTAATTGGAACTTTTTTCCTTGCACACATACTTATTTGGAATGCTCTTTGCTCATTGTTTCAACGTAAACGATTTTGCAAAACGTGATTCCAAATTAGGTGACGCCTGACATGCGCCTGACAGTCGCTGCCACAAAACACATGATATATGCACAGAACACCAAATTGAACTAACACAGTCAGCAGCGAACACGACGACTTGCGATATTGCCAAACATCCTTCCCTCAAATCATTCTTAAATTGAGATGTATTTGAGTAACTTGATTTACAGGTTTCTGAGTTCCAAAATTGAGGAGAAGGCGCACTCACCCTCATTTTGAGATACAATTGAGTGTAGGTAGAAATGAGTGTGAGTGGCGTTTCTGAATTTGCTCCTAAGAAACCCTTAGTTTAAGAAATGCTCAAGCCCGCTTATTTGAAAAAGACGACTAAAGGGAAAATAGACTAGAAACCCTAAGATTAAGAAATGCTCAAGCCCATTTATCTGAAACAGAGGAGCAAAAGGAAGATAGATTAGAAATGCCCAAGCCCCCTTATCTGAAATAGACGAGCAAAGAGGAGCAAGATTGGAAATCGAAGGAGTACGAATTGCTCGAGCCCGTTCGTCTGAAATAGATGAACAAAGGGAAGCAAGATTGGAAATAGCCCATCGGTTGTAAAAAATAATTGCAAAGCAATATTTTTTTCCCTTTTCATAACATTCTGCAACATAATCACAGCAATGCAATGCATGGTATTGAAATAAATTATTTGTTTTCTCGGTAAATCTATATTCGCTAGATTACCTATTTTTATTTAATTGTTCATTTATTTTATGTCAAACTGAGCCACAGCGAAGCGTGGCCGGGTCACGGCTAGTATTACATAAAACTATTACTGCACTAAAAGTGAAATTTCGTCATAATACTTTGGAAAGTCCGGAAATTTTTATATGAAATTAATCTTAGGTGAACAATTGAACAATTGTTGATCTGCTGGATTCTCTGTATGTTCTCATTAGAGATACACATATATAAGAAATATCGTAAAAGGGTTCATTTTCCTAATTTAATTGATTAGTAATTATGTTTTATGGTGCCCTCTCGGAGTCCAGAAAACATTTTTTTTAATTATAACGTTGATCTACATCAGGACATCCTGAAAAGATTTTAGAAAATATCGTCAGAAATAATCATTTTTCGGTTATGGGGAATTTTCTTAAAATTTACTGCGACATATTTGTAAAGTTTTAAGATTTATTTCACTGTCTAATATGTGTAATAAAATTTGGTACAATTTTTTACTAAACCCTTTGTGATGGGCACTCTACATGTGTCACTTTCCGGTTTTTGAAAATTTCACATAATCGACTACAGCACTTTCTTTCTATACTTTGAATATTTAGTGTTGAATATGTATGATAAAGTCTCATGAAATTTTTGGTAAAATCGTTTCAGAGGGGCAGTTTAGACTTTCTCGAAATTTTCTCGAAATCAGGCTGAAAAATCGTTTTTAAAACTTGAATATTTCTTCTAGTATCAAATATCTACAACATGTATAACAATACGTTGTGCTAAATTATTTCTGCATGGTACTCCACTCTTAACGTTTTCCGGTTTTTCCAGAATCTGTGAAATCAACTTGAAGAATAGTTTTTTTAATATTAAACGTATATTCTGCAACCCAAGTTTCCTAAGAAATATAAGAATATGGTCCGACAGACACATCGCCATTTTCGTCATAGAAACTGACTAGGTATACTGCAATTTTAGAAGCTTGGAAAATGGATAATTTTATTTGTGTTTCGATATATCAAGGATTTTAAAATCCCCTTCTAATATTTATTGATTCTTGTGTTGTTTTTAAAATTATTTGCAGAATTTTACGTCAGACAGGTTGTAAAATATAATTCTGTAGAGTCAAAAAAGTGCTCTGTAATTAATTATGTACTTTTTTTTATTTAGGCAGCTATTATGGAGAATTAAACAGAATTTTACTAAACTTCGCCTAATTAATTTTTTAAGTGTTAGAAACTCAAACAACCTTTCGCGATTTGTTGAAAAAGTTATAATGTTGCAAGTTGCTTCATGTCGTTGGATATGGTATACTTAAGGTTAGTTTAGACGGTGCGAGCTAGCGGGTCAGTTGAGAAGGCCAGTAACTGTTTACCTGCTAGTGTTATTATTAAAACAGATCCGCCGAGTTACTGTCTCTGCAAGGATGGACAGCTACTGAATGCGAGTTACTTCAATATTTTTTTATTTTACTGGCCACTTGCCTTCCCCCACGAGACTGAAGTCAGTAGGTCGCATCCTATTCGCTTAATTTGAACGCATAGTACAGTACCTGGCAATTAAATTTAAAGAATTTCGAACTGTGAAGGTGTCAATCGCGATAATATAGGTCTCTCGTAATCATGTTTATAGCTCCTGATGTCTTTTACAACCAATTTGTGACCCAAATCCGTCTGTTTCTTTTTCTTGTCAGAACATTTTCAATTTCTTTAACCAACTCTTCGCACAAAATTATGGAAAAAGATTGTACTGCCTTGCGGATCGCAATTTTTCGTACTTTCGACATATTGCACTCTCTTTGAAGACCTGCAAGCTCACTGTCCAGAAACACAGTGGAGCTACTTCGTGTAAATAGGTGAGCAGCTTGCGTATTTTGTCCCCCACTCGCAAAGTACAGCTACTGTCTACTGGCTAGCCCAGCAACTCGCACTGTGTAAACTCGCCCTTACTCTTCGAAAATTATTTGTGCAACACATTTCTTAAAGATTCAAGAAAAAATAAATCCGCCCTTGTTGCAACGCAACCAGATGTTAACACGTTTCATTAAAATTATGCCTACCTGTCGAATTCTCCCGCCCGCTGTGTCCCACCCTCCCCCTATTTTATCATAATCTGTGTACGAGCCCTCCTCACATAAACTCCGGAGCCGAAAATGTGCCCGGCAAGCGAAAATCCACAGATGCAATCTCTCGAACATGAGCCCGAGAACGACGCGCGATGGAATAATTTAAAAAATAAAAAATCCTGCGACACGGTGCAGATAATACATTATTTTAACTGTTTTGCGCCCTTTTGTATGCAAATGAAGGCGACACACGCATTATAATTCCGGTCGGCTCTTTCTGTTTCTCCCTCTCTCCCTCTCTCTCTCTCTTTCGCCCTCGCGAGCGTTGCGAAAAAATAAAAGCTATGAGGAACCGTGTGAATACATTCCATTACACAAATATTTACTTCGCGTGTCTCTCTCTCTCCCTCTCCCGACTCGGCCATTTTTCTGTTGTCGCGGAATATTAATTTTTTCAGGGCAGGCGGTTATCGAAAGCGCCAAGGTTATACAGGGCGTCTTCCGCTGGTGATATTTCATAAGTATCAAACCCAAATTAAAACACGTCAAGAAATCCTTCCCGAAATATGTAAAATGATCATAAAAACAGAAAGTTTTTCAAACTTGTTTAAGTCAATCTTAATGAAAGATTTTCATGCTCTCTAGTGCATGTTTCAGGAAAGTCTCCGAAACGGAAACGACAGGGAACCGATAGCACGGGTGCCAGATTTGAAGGATTTTTTCTGAGAAGCCTAAATTAGTGGAATTCAGGAGAATGCCCCAATAAAATACATATGATGGGGAAGAAATAACTTGGTTAATGTTTAGATAACTGAAAGTTTACAAGGACATTAAGATTTGTTGTGAAAGTGATTAGCACTCAGCTATTTATTAAATAAAAGTTTTAGCATTACTGATAAGACAAAACCACAACGTTGAACAAATCCCTCACAAGAAGTAACATATTTACAAAGTACTACATGACGCAAAGATTGAAAGTAGAATATGACCTATATGAACAGATTCTATTTACAAAATGTGACGATGAATAACTGGCAAAGGTTAACTAACGAGGATAGCGTGTGACTATTGCGGATTTTATAGAAGCATATTTATTTGAAAGCGGGAGACAGATGCGAGCAATAAAAGTAGCAACTAAATACAAAGCTATGTACAATAGATATATTTACATGTCGTACCCTTAACTTGAAAAGTCCGCTGGCTATTAGGTAGCTCATGCAATTGATTGCAACAGAGCTGGTAATACGGAGTGGTCGGAAAATGGACGTTTAAATTTCGCGAACTTTGAAAAATTTGCGGAACTTTCAGTAACTCTTGCAATGGTTCGATAGGGGTCGCAGCAGTACGAGTAGGTCGGAAAATAGGCCATTTTAAATAGCGAGGATCGGAAAATTACCGAATTTTTGAGATTCTTCTAGTCGGTCGTTGAGGACACTATAGTAAATCCACTGAGAAGAAAACACCCACGAAACGAGGAAAGGTAGTAAAACTAAACAACACCTAATACACGTCGTTTGCTATAGGTGAAAAAGTCATAAAACTTTTGGCGGGAATTGTTGATGTACAGAGTTGGTTGAGTAAAATTAAAAAGTTTAGTTGTTTGATCTATGGATGTCTGTTTACAAGCGTTGAGGCAAGTCGTTGATGGTGATAGTGGACTTTAAGTTGATGGTCTATTTTAACATATCGCTATTGTTATTCAGGTTTTTGATATAAATTTGTATAAACATATTTCTGTGATCTATTGCAATTATGGAAAGACACCTTCCCTGCTCGCCTATCAAAAAGAGACCTGGCACATACTTAAGCTGCGGGGAGAAAACCATTATTTTAAATGTATACAGAAAAGAAAGAAATGAACATCCTTAATAAAATCCTAGTAAAAGATAAATTATAGTCAAGGCGATCATTCTTAATGCGACCCTGTACTTATTCGATAGCTGGTCGCGCGCCTTCAATTTCGACGTTTGTGTTTCATGGAAGTTTTCTTCTCAGTGGATTCACTATCGTAATGCGAGTAGGTCGGAAAATACGCGTATTTACGTAGTGATAGTCGGAAAATCTAAAGTTTTATTGGTAGAACGTTTAATGGACCTAGAAGCATGCAAAAGTCTGTCCAATCAACAAAAATAGATAGAATATTGCCATTGAGTATGAAGCGTACCAGCAGCGGATACCATGCAGTGATTTTTCTCTCCTTAAAGAAAATATTCTCAACGTGTATAAAACTAGAATCAAATAAAATTATGATTTCGTCATGATCGACCGTTTTAAAAGTTTCGTATATTGTAGAAACTCTTAAAAATGACGACAAATTTGAAACTCTTGAAAGCTTTGAACAATTTTTTCTCCGCAATTAGCAGTAGCTAGAGAAAGCAATATGCAAGTTATTGAGAAAACAGTGACAGAAACTTAAATGAGGGATGGTATGGTACAGAATATTCAGAAAAGTCTTAGTCAACCAGAAGGCTAATCCTTTTCACTTTCTCATATAATAAGAGAAATTATTGTAATCGTGCCGATTTCCAGAAATTAAGTTATTACCATAACTGGACATTTTGAGGCCCCTCAGTCCTAAAATAATGTTTTTGGAAACATGTCTGTGTATGTATGTATGTATGTGTGTATGTATGTATGAGTATTTGTGTGTACGTGGTGAACGTTTATTCAGAAATTATAAATAGTGGAAACTGAATTTTTATAAAACTTGCGAACATATAAATTTCATCACAATCAGGGTAAAGGGCATTATACTAGTAACTTTTAGGTTTTTTTTGGATCATCTCAAAAGCTGGTCAACATTAATTTCTAAACTTCGTGCGATAACGTTATTATTAAATTCTTACTGATTGCTGTTATCGTTATCTTGACTGATCTCCTGCGAAGGACCCTCTACTTTTGTGAATTTTCAGTCTCTCTCAATTTTCTCCAAAACGGCTTTACGGATTCTTATCAAATTTTATACTTCAACTAACCTAATTAGTAGCTACAACTATTATTTGAAATAGACACTTTACTCCAGAAAATTTCAATTTCTATAAATTTAAATTTTTCCACTAAACTTTATATTTGAATTAATATATTAAATTTGTACAATTGCTATTCGAAATTGTTTTTCCTAAAACTGTCGTAAAGAATTTTACTCTTAATTTATTTTGATGAACGATTTTCTTTAAATTGATTTTGGTGAATTATACTAAATATCATAAGTCATAACTTACGTTAGCTGTTTAATGCCTATTATACTTTTCATTTGAAATATTTTTATCTAAAGTTGCACTGAAAGGCACTCTCTTAGATACATAGGTTAGTAGAGTAATTGTGCCGTCTAAGTGACACATCTCCATCAATTGAGATGTTATTAGGTAAAGTTTTTTTTTCCAAGTTCCAAGTTCCAAGTCGATGATTGGATTCTTATTTCGAAGAATGGAAAATGAAATTTATTGTTTGTTATATTTAATAAGTAAACTTATTTATCATTTCAATAAAGTTAGTTGTATTCAAAAATATTTTTCAGAAACTTTTGTCATCTACCAAACAACTTATGGAAATATTTACTAATAAGAGAAAACGATAATATCCAATACTAAATTTATTTTATAAAACGGTGATAATGTTGCCATGAATTTTCAAATAATCTTCAAAACTAATTTTAATGACGTGAACAATTCAGTTCTAATATGAATTCGAGCGATGATTGCAATTACTGTATGGAAGATTTTTAAAATTTCCCTTTCTCATGGTAAACATGATGTATAATGGTAATAGAAGTTAAAACCCCACAAAACTTTTCACTGTATATAAATGTTCACTACAAATTATTAAACATGAAAGTTTAACATAAAACAAACAATAAGTAGGAATTGCAGTTTTCTAGAAATTTGGTAATGGAAATCTTAACTCAAGTATTAAAAATTTTTATCGTTCCAAAATGCATTTTAAACATTTCCACTTAATTATTTTAAACTTGACAAAAGTCGAAGATAGTAAAAAATGATTTCACCGTACAGTTTAGTTCGAGGAGTGATCGTGCGATTTATTGATTAAATTCATATTTGATGTAATATTCTTTTCATTATTTTATTTAATTTATAATTAATAAACTTATTTATTGGTTAATTAAGTTAAAGCCTGAATGTTAAATATCGACACACTATTCAACCCGGATGCCAGTAACCAGGATACTGCGGTCCCTCAAAAGTGTTTACGATCCTTTGGTTGCTTAGAATTCTACTTATCTATCCAATATTGAGCTTTGTGATTTTTAACAATTCGAAGCGGAAAAATCTCTACTAATAATAAGGATAACATTGATAGGGGTATAATTGCGAACAGCAAGAGGGAGTAAATTTACAGAGAGTGCAATTTGGTAGGGCTCGAAATGCACCAATATAAACCCCACGTGACGTTAGGGATCGCACCAGTCGACCCTTCCCAGGTACTCTGCACTACGAAACAATTATAATTCAATATTTTGTTCGAGAAAATTTTGATTAACGCGAGTATATTTGTATTAAAATCGTTGTTTTTCCTCTACAATTCGATACCAAACTCAAAATATTTCCAGGAAAATAAAATTGTTTTATAGGTATACATGCGAATCTACTCACTAATATAAAGACGACATCGTTTCATATTTGAGAAAGAGAAATCTTGACCTGTAATCTATATAATAACTAATAACTATTCAAATATAACTGCTAGAAGTACTATGGATTAAACTAAATATATGGTAAATAAAATAATAGATATTACTCTAAAATAAATGAAATATACTGAAGTATATCGACTATTTACCAAACACAACCTGCTAGGTAGTACGAGCGTGCAATTTTAGGTGGCGAGGAATTAATTCGAAGGGAAAGCAATAAATAAATTCAGATAAGGTTAATTAAGCAAATTAGTAAAACAAATTGGGTAAAATAAAGGCTACGGTGATTAATTGTTCTTACATATTTAGAAGAATTTGCTGTATTTCTAATTTGATGCTTTGAAATGATAACATGAAAGTAGACAGGTGAATTTGCAGGTTACTTTTTGAAGTGGAAATCATCACTGTCCTCAATAATCAGTTTCAGTTAGCACAAAACGGCAGTCACGACGAGAAAGGGCCGACACCGTTCAGCCATTTTAAATTTATTCGAGGGAGGGTAGCGCCTCGCGCGACACTAATGAACTTTTTTATTTATACAAAATATTGTGGCGTCGCGGGTCTACGTCGCCCGCCACCTCCGCCCCCTAATCACATTCAAGATCTCCGAGATTACCGAAAGGGAATTTCGTCGATAATAAGCTTTCTATCGTCGGGAGAGTTGATTTATTACGAAAGTTTCGGAAAGCCGCAACGCAGGAATAAATCCATAACAACGTACTGGGCCATGCCTGACTCATTTGAAGTACTGTCACGATTTGCGAGAGTTTATAAGGAAATAATTTTGCTACTTTGGAAAACAAATTAATCTTAATTTATACATACCTTTGTAACAAATTATTATCTAATTAATGATAATATAATTGATATTTATTTATAACATTCTCAGACTGTCGTATTTGTCGCCAATCGATAATTGGACTAAATCCTCAACTATCTATATTTCGAAAGGGAGTGTTTACCTGTCTGCCATTAGGTCGGGAAGGCTATGTGCTGTTCTCTTCAAAATATATTTTTGGCACTTTCGCCTGTAAAATTTTGTATTTTCGACTTTCCGTGCCAATTTTACAACAATATATTTAATAAAACTTATTTAGCACTTGCTCAGATCTATTTAATATTTCATGAGATTTTGTGATACCATCGACCCCAACCTAATTTAATCCGGAAACATTTCCAATCGCCATTCTGACCATACCCTGGATTACATTACACAAGTATTTGTAGGTAATGGTGTGACAATTACTTTTGTGACAAATGACTTTAGTGTACATTTATTCTACTATCCAGTTATAATAATGAAGGTTAATGTTTTAAATGTGGTCGAAATGAAATGTTTTACAAAGTTTCAAAAGTGTTCGTCTGATAGTTAAGAGGAGATTCCGATGAATTGCCATTTAAATAGGTTTCCAGGTGATGGCAAAATTGTATTTTCTTTATGAAAAGTCTAATTTGTACAACGAGTATGTTTTTTGAAACTAAGTTGTCATATCAATACTGTAACGCTCTTTGATGCGTTTACTTGTGAGATTTGGCGCTGGGACCGATTTTGTGAGTTCGGAAAAGGGTTTTAAGAGTCGGTTTTACGGTTTTGCTCCGGCGCCAGATTTTAAAGGGTTTTCTCAATCGGGAATGTGCCTGGGTAATTTACGAACTCAGGAGATTATCAGGGTTGTCTGCAGAAATGAAACACACGCTCAAAAATAGAAAATCCAAAATGATTTTATTCCAAATCGGTAGTTAAATAATGCGTACGACTAACACCTGCTTAGGTCGTCGAACGGAGGTCGGCAAAAACTTATTTACAATTATTTATATATCTCGGAAAGGAAACACAAATGCGAAAATATAAAAGTATCACAGTTGGAGAGAAATAAAATTTTATTCTAAATGAAATCGGGAAGATCGAAAACTATTTAACTAAGCGAAAATGCGGAAAGTAAAATACTTTGTAAACGGTTGCGCTCTGAAAAATGAAAAACCCTTTTAATACTGAAAATGCGAAAACGGAAAATTATCTTGACAATTTCACAATAAAAGAGAAATAGCTAAATACGGAGATGATAGGAAAACGTGATGTTGCTAATATTCGGTAGTGCGGCTTTTACATATCGAGAAAGCGAGAGCGTGAGAGAGAGAATACGGTAGGCGGTAATTAACTTTTCCTCAACGCGACGACGGAAAAATTAATTCCTGGCGGTTGGAAAAACGGAAGTTTTCACAATAGACGAATAACTACGAATAGCTTGGACGGCTTAAGACTATCGGTCGTGGACTGTGCACAATTTACGTACACTCACAAATAACAAATAATTCCGCGGCTTATAACTAACGGCGGTGACGTTTACAATGGACAGATAGACGGATCGGATCGACTTGCTATAAACAAGTCTTGGTTCTCGCCTTGGATTAACTCGGGCAGAGAGCCATGGAGGGGGCGAGTGGCTTATATAAGTTTAGTCTTGAGTTAAACAATGGTAGATTGAACATTGCCTGATCAGCCGCCATCTATTTGAGATAGGTTCGATTTTACGATTAATTGAACGGTGTGCGGTAGGTAGTATACTCTCAACTCTCGAAAATCGGCTCCGTTACAATGCGAAATGAATATTTACATGCATTTAGTATTTCACTTCTTGCAAGTAAAAGCAAAGGATATTGAAAGGAGACAAACAATCCATCACTGAAAAACTCATCTAAGTAATACCTCTTCCAATTAATCAACCCTTCCTACGGCTGATCTGATATTGTAACAAAATAGTACATAATCATATATATTTAATAGGCAACTACACCAAGCAGCTTTGAGTGAAATCTAAAGTCAAACTGTCATTGACTGTTAAAAAGAGTTATTGAAATAATATTACTTGAATACTACTTATATTTTATAAGGAACCATTACAATAATTTTATTTTTAAAAATTGAAAAGGGAAAAATTATGATTAAGTGCTGACTAAAATTACTTGAATATTTAATCGCAACAAAAACATATCCTTGGAAGCTTGGGACCCATTCAATATATTAGGGTATGTTAAGTATGATTAGGACGATTAGGGAGAAATATTGCAAGTTGCTTTCTGACTTAGTGATAGGGAGACAATTGACCCTTACTGTTAAAGAAAAAGTTTTCCTTTTTCAGTTTTACGTTTGTTGGTGTATGTCTAGAAATATGTGGCTACGAAATCCATTCCTAACTTTACAGCCTCATTTGGGATATTCCAGAAAACCTCAGTGATAATTGAATGCCTGTTGGTGAAACTTGTATGATAATTAGATTATGTTCCCATATTATATTATGTTGTATTAATGATTATATTATTATAATATATTATTTCAATTTGAGTAATTAGCATCTCATTAGTAATGTACCGGTATGTTATCCGTTAAGTTAGTATTAATTTTATACACTGAATGCATAAGTCATCATTGAGCTCATTATTGTGTTCTCTATTCCCTTACGTGATATTGAAACTTTCATATTATAGTGAATATTGGAAAGTGCGTCTCAATGATGTTAAAAAAAAGTAATACTATCAGAGCAAGATATATTATATTGCGACGTTCTTGCAATGGCTATGGTTTTATGTTGGCACTACGTTTAGCACTGTAGGTTGGTAGGTTGGTATTATATTTTGGAATAAAAATGCTATGGCGAATATTTTGAGAACGAGGCGCGTTGACGCTTTTTTGTATTATCAATATTAGATAGATATACTTATTCGATTTCTTATTATAATGTAAATTATTAAACTGTATTTAACTATATAACATTACAATTTGAATTTACAGACTGAAATAATAATACTAAGATATACTTCAAGTGAAACGTTTGGCAAGTCATTCATTTACATGAATTATTCATAACCTCACAATATTTTTTAACCTTCTTAAGTTACGCACGACAAAGCTAGATTTCGACTGTCGGCACTTCCAGAGTGCAACGTGTCTGTTTTTGTTTTACAAAAAAAAAGAAGTTTCACATATTTCCAGTGGACCAGCTAATCACGAATATTCGTTAAATTGAGGTTATTATCTTTGTGCAAAACTTCTATCTTTTCTATGATACTGATATAGTATATCACAATTTGTTTAAAGTGGAACGCATAAAATACTGCTATTACATATTTCGTTCACATTTTAAATAGTCAATTTTATAGTAACAAAATGTTTATAAAGCCAATTCCCAATATCACGTTTATTGGTTTTCGGTGGGTATAAAATGTTTTATTCGTCCTTTACATTGATTCACGAAGCATGCGTTTTACGACATGTGGAAACTTTTAGTATAAAGTGAACATTGCAAACGGCCTCCCTGCATTTCATGTTTTATTTAAGAAATAATTAAAAACTTCATTCCTACCATTCAATAGTAGAGAACAGTTATTCTTTTGTGACAATTGCACTTCCTACTTATGATTATTGTCATATTTGTTTTAACACACAATACAATTTTTACACATTTTCGTAGTATTCCAATTATTACAAAATGGACTAAATTGATTTTGTTTAACCGCTGATTGCTCTTTTTATTTATATTTTCACAAAACAGAATTCTCAGTTTACTTTTTAAAGTGGGATCCTTTGGTTCATCGTTAATATTTTTGTTTTAAGTTTTGTGTGTGTGTGTGTATGTGTGTGTATGTTTGCGGGTGAATTCGTGTATATATTCGGTACATTTCGGCTGAATATTTAATAAAGTCCTGACGTTATTATTCTTGTTTATCTGACACGGAACTCCCGCAATATTCATAAGTTATTCCGCCATCCAGCTTCCGACCTTCCCAGCCGAAATCTGTATGTGTATGTGTGTGGGTGTGTGTGCGGAGGTTTTAGTTTCTGCACTAGACGCGATTTACATAATGATATTCAAATTGCCCTCACTTTCAATACCGCCCGGGAACTCCCGGCGGTCTGTTTACGTACATACGAACCCACCGTTTCTAGTCTCTTTTGATGTTTATCTTATTAATACGACGAAATTACTATTCGAATTACGTCGAGAGAGGACCATCCCGCAGGATGACCGACGACATCATTAATTAACACATATATCTCGGACGACACTTGACTTGCTGCGTCGCTCATATTCGGTAATCACGTGACAGGGATATTTGTTTTAGTCCCGCCCGTACGTTAAACTTGATGCATTAATCATCGTACGGCGCGAAGGGAACGGGGGGAGCAGAAAGTGAGGGACGACGAGAAGATGGAAGAGCAGTCGAGCAGTCGATTTTGCTGTATCGGAGGTTTTCATGGACGAGACGAGTTTGACGGAGTGAGACTTTATGCGTCCGACCTAGTCAGCGGTGTTCGAGTTTGAGGGATGGGTGCTGTTAAGGATCCCGAGAGTTAATTAAAAAAAATGATGGAAGACTTACCAAGTTTGAGTATCCCTAAAATCCATAAAAAATTATCTGGATCCATTTCATAACTAACCAGACCTTTCAATTTCATATAAATTGCTATTGACTATTTAGTAATTTCGTAGAATTCCACCCCCTCATCCTGAAGGACGACGGAGCGACTTAGGAAACAATAGATTTATTTTATGAAACACGGTGGACAGACATTTGGGATGTACTAGTGGGAAATTAATTAAAATGAAGGCTATAGACTTCCACACGGTACCACAAAGTCGATTTATTTAGAATACTCACCTACTGATTTACGAGTTCTGTTAGCAACATTTCCAAAAGAAAACATTAATATCAAATATGGACTATAATTTTCACATCACAGTGCCATAGAAATTATTGACGTCGTGTTACCATGGAATTTCATAGAATTCCACCCCCTCATCCTGAAGGACGACGGAGCGACACGGTGGACAGACATTTGGGATGTACTAGTGGGAAATTAATTAAAATGAAGGTTACAGACTTCTACACGGTACCACAAAGTCGATTTATTTAGAATACTCACCTACTGATTTACGAGTTCTGTTAGCAACATTTCCAAAAGAAAACAATAATATCAAATATGGAGTATAATTTTCACATCACAGTGCCATAGAAATTATTGACGTCGTGTTACTTAATATAATGGCATGGCAGTTCTTCGGTTGGTCTCTTGATTTTCAATGGGACGAAGAGTCAGAAATGCACAAGTTAACGATTTAAACTTTAAAACAATAACTAGTTAACGATCCACAATAACAAATAGAACAAAATTGCAACTTAATATATTTCAGTTATGCGAAATGTCAAACATTCAACTAATTGGTACATATGATTGCATTCACTTTGACGTCAATTAGGAAAAAATTAACGGATAAACTATGACGATTTTCAATTGGAATGCGCCTGATGTTTCCACTGCCTCTTCCGGTTAGCCACGATAACATTCGGTTGACTATATTTTTCATCAAAAATTCTAATTTTACAGTTCTAAAACGGAACAGAGGGAACATATAATACTTAGTCAAATCGATAAAGTCATTACTTTTCTCGTAAGTCATTCGACCTATCAAATTTCGACCACTGAATTATTGTATACATTTGCATCAAAGCAAGTATTAGAAAGTCTAATACGTTATTTCGGGTACCAATAGCAAATCAATTATTTATTATATTGGAAAAAGCGCTGTAGAGTTTGTTTTGAGCAAAATTATATCGATATGAAGGTCATAGAGTACAACTGGTTAACACAATTTAAGTTCTGTAAAGTATCCAGATTAAATCACCGGATTGGTTGTAATACCTACAAAATACTACTTAATTAAGTGCTACTGAAATACTTACACATCGTAGTGCCACAAAAATTACTGACATCGTAATGTTCCAAATGAGACGATGACTTCTTTCGATTGACGACCGTTTCCCAATGTAAATAATAGGTGGACAAAATAAAAATAAAACAATATCGTGCATTTGTTTCAAACTGTCAAGTATGCCTAGTTAGTTAGCTGCAACAACTTTGCCCCATTTTGAATACCCCATAAAAGTAGAATTTATGTTCAAATGTTTAATACGAGTGATTCCAATCTAAGTTGGATTGTGGAAGAAAATTCACGAAAGAATGTAGACAACTTTTGATTTAATTTAAATTCGTGAAAAATCTGACTGTGAAGTGAATTTATACTAAAGAATCAAATTTCACCAATAAAAAGTACCTAATATATGGTTATTTAGAGTGATATACATACAATACATCGGTGCGTAAAATGAAATGATTAATATTGTTCGATAAAATTGTTTGTAATTTCAAAATTCCAAATATTTAATGAAATGCAATTTAAGTACTTTAAAAGTTTTAAAATATTTCTGTTTATTTTAGTAAAGCCCTTTTAGTTAAGCCAATTGATTTTTCAAATTGCACTAATAAAATATACCGGTTTCATATTCCACCAAACTGATAGAGACAATTAACTCAATTCATATTTGAAATTAGATTATATGTTTGAATCAATCGAATCAACCAAATTGGAGTAGAATTAAAAAAATGTGGCCCACTTCTGATTGCACCGTTTCCAAAGCAAAATGATATTTTCCTTAAATGATACCTTCCATGCCTTACAAGGTATTATGCAAAATTCGCATATTACTACCCTTTGTGTGAAAATCCTGTTAATTGCCTATATTTTGCGTACACTCTGAGCATTCCAAGGTGCAAAACTTATTTCGCCAAGAGTTTTAAATCTAACATAAAATTAAGATATAAATGAGTCGAAGATTACTGGTACACTTCACATGTCGTTATAAATATATACATATTTATAGCTCCTTGTTGAATAACTTTTAAAAAAATTGTTGTTATACAAAACATAATTTTAAACAGAAAATGAATGCAACTTTATTAAAAGCATAATCAAAATATAAAAAAAAATTCAAATCTATTCGAAAAATTTCTGAAATATCAACAGAGCTTCAGATGTAATGAATTTCAAATAAATAGCATTGATATTTAGTAATGGCAATAATGTAACCGTCAAATTTATACAAACTGCGTTCTATATAATGTATGACTAACATTCTTAAAAAAATGTCATATCATCTTAAAAAAAAATTAAGCATATTGAAATATCAACGAAAGTCACTTCATTCTGGTGAAAGTTTCAATACCTGCCAACATTTTTCTGAGAAATGAAAATTTTTGGTGATTATTTTTAATGAAACAGAAAAAACAGTTTATAACGTATCAGAAAAATTTTAGGCCTTCTAAAATTTTAGTTAAAATCGGAATAAAGGTCCAGTGTAACGAAATCCGATTGTTTCGGCAGAAGCAGCAGGAATGAGGAAAATAAAATTAATAAAATTCAAGGTACTTAGAGTCCTGAAAATGTAAAAATTGCCTAACTATATTTATATATAGGAAGAAAAATAAAATCATATCGTTGTACGCAGTAACTGAAGTTACGAAGAAACTAATGCTGCGATACTATACCTATAAAAAATCCTCTCGACGTACTTCCACTCCCCCAAGATCGCCACATAAAAATCCCCACTAAATCCCTGAAATTCTCCAACCCGACCCACATTCTCCCCTCCCGACCCGCTCTGGACCGCAGCACCCACACCACGCTCCCGTTCTCCCAATTCTATCCGAAAGTTAAACGCCAGCAAAACTGCCCCGTAAATCGAGGGGGGATGCAGATCGGGACAACATGTCAGGCTCGGGAGCGGGAAGGAACGGGGTGAGAAACGGGGGAAGGGGCGGCTAAGCAAAGAGTTATAACGCGATCTCGTCCGTGGCAGTTAACCACGTGTGGTCGCGTCCCCCCACGGGGGGTAATTATCGCGGCGCCCCGGACCCGTTCATCTAGTCGGGATGCGGGGGACGAGGTAGGAGATAATGGGGGTTTTTGGGAGTCGTGGGGGAAAATCGGGGGATAATTCTGGGTGAGCTATTAGATTCGTAATAAGTGATGAACCATAGGCGGATATTCTGTGAGCGTTACATAATCGTAGAACGATTTAGACGATTATCACTAGGATCCTACAAGAGAATTTCAGACAATCATATATGAAGTTCATATGTATAAGTGAAACGTAGCTACAAATTTATTGATTTATGAGTTTTGAAGGTTAAGATGAGAAATGCCAATTTCAAAAATATCTTACGTGGTAGGTACCTTACAAATTATACATCATTGGTTCGATTAATGTGCTGAATTAAAATCGTTTTGAGGGAAACGCACATAAAACAGAGTATGAAGGATCTAGCCGAGCATCACTATTATACCACAAAAATACCAGGAAATTTTATGTGAAATCAACACCATCAACTCGTTGTTGTTGTACGATTTCACAGGAATACGTTAAAAGAAATTATGACAATTTGTTGAGCATCACTATATTTACAACAGAATTCTCGTGGCATATAATTTGAGTTTATACCAACGAGAAATAAAGAAATTGTAAAACGAATGCGTTTCATTAAATAGGTTGTAACATACTACTGGATTAATATCTGTATTGATATTGTAATATTGTGCATATTGTGTATTCATTAAGTGGTACTGGAAACTAGTGACGCTTTACTAGCTAACAAGATTTGACAAAACTTAAAAGCTTAATAAAAACTGAATCTATTCTGAGTTATAATAATAATTAGGATAAAATGATATAGAAAATAAAAGCTAGGATATGTCTATGTAACCTAGTAAATATAAAACGTGTAGTACCAATTCTTGATTTTAATTATACAAACAAAAATAGCTGACTAACTGAAACCTATGTTTTCCTACTAATGTTAAGGGAGGTTCGTTAGGAATAAATAAAATAGAAATACATCTCAACCTATTACTGAGCAAGAGATCAGAAGCAAGGATAGAGGTGGTTATAAGGAACTGTCCCTAGAGAAAAACGTGATATTGACCATCTTAACAATATGTCCTAGGGAATGGGCAGAAATCTGCCAGTGTTTAAAAATTTGATCGTCTGTAAAGTCGGTTTACGGACGATAATTTTACGTGATAACGTCATAAGAAAACATTGAAAAAAAATGGCATGCTTTTATGAATTGAATAGATTATTATCACTAAATTATCATTGATATTTTATATTATAGAAGGTTTTTTTCGCACTGCGATTGGAAGGTCCAACTGGTCATTTTAGACACATTTTTATGACATTTGTGAAGTTGAACATTAATCTTGTACCTTACATGAATTGCTGCGCAGGATAATTGTTTTCATTGAATATCAAATGATAGCAGTCGACTTTTTACACGATCATTTATATCATTCATCATAATGTTTTAGTCGAAATCGTAACATAACCTATTATTACTGCACTCGTTTACCGAAGCAAGAACAAATATATGAAATTATATAGCTAATCGAACTCTTAGAATGCAAGAATTAAATACCTTATTGCCGCAATTGTTATTGTAATAGTAATAGGCAATGGTATGCACCGTAAATATTCAGATAACTTTATAAATAATAGTCGGCAATATCGCTAACGTCCAGCTGTGAGATGTCGCCGTCGTCGCCGACGGAGTGGAAGGGAGATAGATGCGTCATCTCACTCCCGCATGGCTCAATAGACTACATAAACAAATCGATAAAGCGTGTAATTTGCCCATAAGAAAGTTTTAATTCTACATTTATTGCTAATTTCGTTGTAAATAAGAGTTGCCAGCTGTATATTGTGATCACGTTTGTTCAAACCTATGTTATCACCAAATTTTCTAAATAGGTATGTAGTATAATGTAGTATTGGCCCATATTATATATTATAGGTTATGTTATTGTTTTATTTTCATCAAAATTTATCATTTTTGTTGAGTTTAGTAGTGCTGCTGTGTTTAAGGACCGTTTTTTTAATAGCAAAAGTAAGCACTCAGTCAAAGGGTCCTCGGTAGCCACATATGGTTTTGGAAGATACATTTCTACGGCTGTTATTAACTGGCAATTCTTTTATTTTTGAAGCATTCCATTTACATTCTTTATCAGTGACTGATATATTATAATGCCCAAAAAGAGCCAGCGTAGCAATATGGTGGCATTTTATACCCCTCGGGCAGGTATAAGTAGCCGAAGTAATCTCTCATGATATATTTAGTGTAATTTGAAATAGTATATTTCATTTAATAATATAGTATAGTACATTTAATAAGACACATATCTATAAAATCAATGGAAAGCAGAATAGCTACCTCTACTCTATATATTTAATCCTTCATGCTGGCATGTATTTCCCCTCTAATAATCATAAACTCAGCGTCAGCATCAAACTGCATGCTTTTTACATGATTGGATTCCAATGCATTTTCACACATTTTGATCATTTCATTCTCGTCTTCAAAAGACTCAATAATGTGGCAGATTTACAAAATATGTTTGGATGCCATTTTCAATCAAAATTCTGACTTCAAATGGTTCCGTTTAACTAACAAGTACACAAAATAAATCACACTAGTAAACAAAAACATAACCTCAAAAAAGTAAAATGGGCGAAAAATAATAATTAGGATTACCTTTTATCATAAATACTTTGTTGAAACGTTGAGCCGTCCGAAGTTTTCACAAAATATCGAACTGGCCACTCTTATTCACGTCAAAACTAATAATAAACTTGAAAACAAAATCTTGTTATGGGCAAATTATTAGCTTTATCGATTTGTCTTGAAACGTTTCATAGCATCGCCCATTTGTGACGTCAGACTTAGGTGTTCCATTGGTTGTGTGGTTACGGTCTCTCTGTCTCTTTCACTTGGACGCTGTGTCGCTGCAGCGGAAGAGAGATAGATGCGTAACGTTAGATTTTGTGGAAAGTGTAGCTAGCCCGCACACCGATGAACAATGATTTATGACGTAACTACATTTGAAGAAATTAAAGGGGTTTTTCCCTACGGGTCGAAAAAGAGGCATTTCTACCTTAAGTTGTTGGTAAAAGAGGTTACGAAAAATCTTCCTCTGGGGTTAAAACTAAGAGACTAAACCATGTGTGGTGATAGAGAAAAAAAAATAGAGGGAGTAGGGGAGATTATGAAGAAGGTCCTTTAGCGGCCGAAACGCTGCGCCTCTACCATGTGGCACTATTCTAAGGGGCTGTGACGCAAAGGGGTGCTCTGGTTGGGGGGTGGTAGCTCAGAAAAAAGGGGAAAGAATAAACAAATTTAATCATATTTATTAGCAACTAATTGCAGGGGCAGAGAGAGAAAGAGAGAGAGAGAGAGAGAGAGAGAGAGCCCACGTTATGGGGTGGCAAATACGAAGTGAAACTGAGCAAACGGTTAAACACAAAAAAAGACAAAAAATAATGAAATGGTGAACAGCTGTATTATTACATGATGATTTTCGGTCGCGCGCTCACATCGAGTCGTGGTATTTCCATTTCCGGGTCTCGTCTATTTGTTGTTTACTTAAAATCAACTATAATGTGAAAAATTTGGTCAGAATGGGGCTCAATTTATTAACTATCGCTGGTCAAAATTTAAAAGTGTTCCGTGATACGGTTTGCTATAATTATAATATAAGTAGATTGATGCTCTGTAAGGCAAAAAGTATAATCCTTTTTTCGTTTCCTAAAAGGGAGCGATAAAATTCAAAATACGTCGTGCGAGATTTTTCGCAAGAAGGGAGATGGTTGAGCTGAGAGACTAAAAGATTTTTGATTGGTCATGAAAGCAAGAGTGGGATTGAATTAGGTATAATTTTGAGAGAAATTTGGGAGAGGGAAAGAAGGAAGTGGGTTGAAGTGAGGATTCGGGCGAAGACCGTGGGGGGTCGAGGTTTGCCTTGACAAGCCTTCGCTGAAGTCTCCATAATTTGAGAGGACCTATTTAGCGAATAAGTTTAGATAAGTTTATTGGAGTGTTAAGTGTTTGTGAGTGAACCGTCGGATCAACCCCCTTAGCCTGGTGACCAGCTCTTCGTCGAATCAACCCTAAGTAGTCTGGTGGCTCATCTTCGTCGGTTCAACCCTCAGTAGCCTGGTGGCTCATCTTCGTCGGAACAACCTTCTTTAGGCTAGTGGCTACAGTGTTGCCACCAGGTCTCAATCCTGGTTGGCTAAGAAGCCGATTGCCGTGGACACGGCGGGAGGCGGTTTCGCTATTGTTGTGAACTCGTAAGGTATTTATAAAGAGGCCTCTTTCTTTTTAAAAGTGCGATTCCATCGATCAAACTATTTTTCGTTTTTGTTGTTTGCTGATTATTTGTTTGATTACATGTTTGTTGAATTGTTCATAGTGAATTTTACACTTCAATTTTGTACAGTAGTTAAGGAATTCTTGAGTATTGACATTTTTTTATTTCGGACTCGCCATAATTAAACCACTTTACAATTAAATTTGCTTTCTTTCGACCACGACAATAATTAGTTTTGCAGCTAGCCGCAATATTTGGTTGTTAAATAAGTAACAAAAATTCATTGTAACAGTATGCTTACAGAAGTCCCCAGGGAACCTCGAGGGGTATCTGGTGCAGGAATCGCATCGCAAAGGACATCTCTCCTCACGCAAGACAGCAGACGGACACGTAGTTTAACTGGTAGCGTCACCGGATACTTGACTGGTACTTCATCGCCTAATCGATTCAATTCGCCCCGTATTTATTCAATTAATGGAATTTATAATTTCCGTGGGATGCTTGGTCTCGCTAAACATACGTGCCTCGCCAGGAGATACTTTTGTGTGGTAATGTTATGAAGATTCGCGTTATTGCTAGGGACGTTTTTCCTCATTTAAGATTCCTGCGAGATCGGTGGCGACAATATTATAACTTATCTAACTAGCATGACTTGAAAGATTAATTCTCTAATTTCTATATGAAAAACGGCATTCAGTAATTTAATGTGCCATGTCGTTACCGATTCAATTCAGTTATTTCGGTTAATAACATACAAGTAGGGTAACATGTATTTAAATAGGATTCTATAAGCTTCTCTTCGGTAACAATTTACAGAGTAATTCGAAACTAAATGAAGCAAAGCAAAGCTCCAAATCTCCAATCATATTTTGAGAAATTGCGAGCGTCCTTTCAAAACAAAAGCCAGTTTTAATCCCCTTTAACGTTCACATTAAGCCGCATCGCCGCCTCCTCTCTCGTATCTATTAGAGGCAAAGGAATTTCTCATCGGCGCCTGGGCTGGAAACGAAAAAAGAGGAGTCGAAAACCTGCCGTACAGAGCAATATAACCGAGCCGGTCGCTCGTTACCGGCACAAAATCGGGGAACAAAAGCCCTCCGGTCGCCGCGACGCCGAACGCGTCCGAAATCGTTTCTATCAATTCGTGGCCATCGGGAAACTACATCCCTCCTCTCCAGAACTTCTCTAATACGAGACATAAAAGTGAACTGCGAACCGAAGAAAGCAATAACCGACACTCGGCGGCGATCGTTATGAAAGAAAGAGAGAAAGAGAGGCAGAAGGGGAGAAGAAGGGAGAAGTTCCTCTGCCGGTTATAACTTGCCAAATAAACAATTCGCCATTACTCAGGCCGGCAAGGGTGGAAGGAGGACGGGTTTATAGTCGGGAACGGGATGTTTTCGCCTCTTCCCTTTTTTCATTCCGAACTCGCTTTTTTCTTCCTCCTTTCCAGAACTGGGAAAGTTTTAATTGAGACGTATGTCCCGCGATCTGAAAATAATTTTTTCCAGGAGGAACTCCAACGCGATATAGTGCTACACGGACGTAGTTTTGTGTACGTGTATTTACGTTTACCTTCTATATACTTTTGGTTTTGTAATTAACCAGATTGACATTAATTTTTTGGAAAATATTTATTATACTTTTGGGACTGTGGCAATTGAACTCCTGAACAACATTAACGCACCACCACACATATTTTGTGTTATTCAAAAAAAAGATTATTCCAAAATAATGATGATTTTCATTTCTTTAGCAATCTTACGAGTAGGCTCTGGATATACTTCGACAGTTCAAGTAAATGTTTGCAACATGGGTTTTGATTTAAAAGTGTAATAGCAAAGAACAGCATTTTCGATTAAAATTGATTTAAAATCTGATCAGAAATTGTTGCTTATTAAGACTACTTAATTGTTTTAAGCCACCAAGGCTTTTTGTTATTGATAGTGTTAGTGCGAGTGTTCCCCAGTTTAATAATGAATCGCAGTACAAATCTGTCAGTAGAAGAAGTAGTAAGAGCATCAACTTTGCTGAATGAGGGATATTCGATGCGTCATGTTGCTAATGTGATAGGAAGAAACCATTTCAGCATAAGTCGCATGGTTAGACGATTTAACGAAACAGGTTCTCATTTACGAAGGCCGGGACAAGGGCGAAAACGATGTACTAATCTAATAGATGAACGTTTTCTTGGACAATCCGCTCTAAGAAACAGGACAACGACTAGTACCATACTAAAAAATGATCTCGTAGCTGCTCGCAATCTTCTTGTATCTTCCCGAACAATTAGAAGGCGCTTAAGTGAAGCTGGATTAGACAGCAGAAAACCGGCCAAGAAACTCCTGCACACGAGAGAGCACAAAACTCATAGGTTGCGTTTTGCGAGACAACACCAAAATTGGACTCGTAATGATTGGAAGATGGTTTTATTCTCAGATGAAACGAGATCAGCCTTAAATGTTCTGATGGACGTAAGCGTGTCTGGAGAAGACCAGGAGAGAGATTTGCAAGTTGCAATATCTCTCCAAGAGTTCCGTTTGGTGGTGGCTCTGTAATGTTTTGGGGAGGCATCTGTTTCGATGGCTGCACAGAATTGGTCCCCATACGTGGTAGGTCAATGAATGCGGATTATTATCTGGAAAATATTGTTGTTGACCATATAATGCCATTTGCTCCTATTGTGGGACCGAATTTCTTGTTTAGACAGGACAATGCTCGTCCTCATGTGGCTGGGCAGGTTATTCGCTACTTAAATGCTATAGCTATTCCGTTCTTGGAATGGCCAGCCAAGAGTCCCGACATGAACCCAATAGAGCATCTATGGGACGATATTAAAAATAGGATTCGACGCCGTACACCTCCACCTGCCAATCGCAATCAACTGGTAGATGCAGCAATGCAGGAATGGGAAAATGTTCCTAAAGAAGTCATTCAAAATTTGATCTCCAGTATGCCAAGACGCATGGAAGAAGTAATTAGCAGTAGAGGCGGACATACACGATATTAGAACAGCTCTACGTCTGAAAATTGTATTGTTTTCGCTTGTTTTCTGTTTTCAAGTTTGCATTGTTTCCAAGAAAAAAATTTCTTTAATAAAAAATTATTAGAGATAACGCCCTGATTTGCTCATTTACTAGTTACTAGACAGTACCTAACTATAAGCTTTTATAAAAATGTTATTACAATATTAATTTCGGTATTGTAATTATACAAGTTTAATTGTGTTGTGCGTGAATTTTGTCCAGGAGATTATTTATAAGGTAAATTTTTAAAACTACTTATAGACGGGGATCAAAACGTAAGTAACATTGTAGTTATCATCGCACAGAAATTGATATATTTCGTGAACACCAGTGTACCGTAACACTCTTTTTATTATTCCATCGAACGTCCCATTGGCCCTTCATAATTGTGCCTGTTGACAAATGAATCTTACTTAATGCTGCTACCATTTGTATAATGCGTATTCCAAAATTATTTCCAATTAACTGCTTCCCAAGTGAGCATACGAACGTCTCCAGAATATCGAGGCAAGACGTTTGGGACGTTTTTGGGACAACGTATCATAAACTTCGATCCAGCAAGGACTGTATGAATATTCACACAAGGTTTTGAAAGTTATGTTAATCACAAAACGTGTTCCAACGTCCAACAACGATTGAATTTGGGTCGAAGCATCCTACTGAACAGAATTTAATGGATATTTTTAGGAAGTGTATGAAGGAATGTCCACAAGTCATTGAATTTTGGTTCCAAACAGCCCATTACAGACACTTCAACGGATATTTTTCAATGACTCCAAAATATACAGTTTTGATTCAATGCAGCCCATTATACAATCTTTAATAGATGCTTTTGCATCATCCCAAATAGATTAAATGTCTATTAGAAGCAGCCCTTTATAGAGCCTATTATAAATATCTGTAGAAAATTCATAAAAGATTAACTTTTTGGTCCAAGCAGCCCATTGAGAGATTTTTGTTGGATTTTTCTAAAATGTCTATAAACCATCAAACTGTGATTTGATGTAGCCCATTATAGAACCTTTAGAATTATTATTTTTAGAATATTTACAAATGATAAATTTTTGGTTTGAAGAAATTATTATAGAACATATAAAGGTTAAGAGAAGAACGATTGTTGCAATTTATAATTCACCTCTGACGAAATGCAAGGTGAATAAATGATTAAACAAAATGGCAACGTCCATGAATGGTAAAAAAATATGCTTGTAGAAGTTTCCAGGGGGCCTGAACGAGTGGCAGGTACAGGAATCTCAGCGTTTCAGAGAACAACATCAGCCCAACTGGATACTTGATTGCTTTGTTGATTTATACCGCTCGTATTTATTCATTTGTTCGCGTTTCTTATTTATTCTTAGCTCGCGGCTGCTGCACGAAACATACGTGTCTCGCCAGGAGATTCCTTTACGAGGTAATGTTTTGGTAATTCCAGTTTGTTTGAGGGTGAGTGTCCTCGTTCTGAATTCCTGAGTATTCCTGAATATTACTTTCAATAAATGTTTTTAGAACGTCCATAAAAGATTAATTTTGGTTCGAAGCAACCCATTAAATATATAACCTTAAATGGACGTTTTTAGTACGTCCACAAAAATCCGTGTTTGTTTCGAAGCAGCTCATTAGAGAATTTTTAATGAACGTTAATAAAATTAGTAAATCTCTATCACGATATCATTTTTTTTCATACTGTTTAGGCTACAATTTAGGTTAGTATCTACGTGTACCGATTAAGGAGACAATTGCGCATGCTTAACATAACTTATCATCGCTTACGAAATGCTCGATAATAGTGGAGGCACATTTAAAAGTGATAACCCCTCTTGATTGAATTTATATACGTCACAGAACCCATATCCAATATATAATATATATTATATATATGTAGCAAATAAAGTAAAATAGAGTATACATGTACTGCATACATATACCCAAAATTCTTGAAACTCGCAACACGGATATATAATATACCAATACAAATGTCACTACTGAAATGTCAACTTCTGCGCGCTGATTTTGAATGTTGAGATTAGTGGTAATAACAATTAAAACTTTTTATATGCATATGCTCTGTTGCTCATGCATATAGATGTATATACATTTGTAAATGTATAAATAAAAATAATATATATCGTCAACCCGTGATAAGAAGTAGTTACTTCTGTCTGTCAGTTCCGCTACTGACACATGTTTTTTGAATGACTAGAAAAGCGAATGTTTGAAGGCAAGAAGAAATAAGTTCAATTTCTAATGAAATATGAATTGCTGGGAAGGAAAAAATACCCCACGAACAGTGATTCATGTTTCGATATATTGTCCTTTTAATAGAATACTTAATACCCATAATTTACTTTCTATCATATCGTCTATTTTGTTGTCTAAATATACCGATTATATGAACGCCAGACACATTATCGACATAAGATACAATGAAACCTAAACGGGCTCAAAAAAGTAATGGATTTCTTATGATCTAATGCATAATGTTTTACAACAGGATCCCTTTGCAATATATGGATTTTCCTTTATCGACATAACAGACCAGTAATAGAGATATAACTGAAAATAACTAAAAGTTTATAGTGCCTTGACTAATGAAGCCTTTATATTTTAATTTTCAAGTCGACATCAAAAGACCTGTAATACAACAGCTAAACATCTAACACACTTTTAAAAGATATCCTTAATCGCTTGCAGAACGAGAACATTTATAAAGTATTTCAAAATCACCGTGCCATAACAGTATTTAGGGAAAGTTTGTTAGACCTAAGAAGAGATTGGAGCGATTATACAAGGTGTCCCCGTAATACGAAATACCTATTCTTGAGCAGAGAAAACCCATGATGGACACCAAAAGAGATAAAAGGCACCTCAGACGAAACAACAACATCTTTATTCTATGGGATGGATCGCTTAACACATCTAATAATGTGGGACATCTTAATTAATTTAAAATATTAACTTACTACTGAAACTGCAACCAGAATGTACCACACTGATATCAAAACCAACTTTATTGGAAACTAATTGATCCAATAAGATATTAAAACAAAATTTTTTAAATACGTTTTCTAATTTTGAACTAACTTTTAAAAACAATTTTTCTCAAATTTTAATTTAAGTGGAAAGGCATTCACCACATGCCATCCCATTTCCATGTTAGGCGTTAATACAATTTTTTGAAATGAACTGAACAAGATAAATTTTAAAACAGAGCATCGAGAAAGCCTATAAGTATGTTCCAACTACTAAGAAAACCATTGTAGAACCGTTATTTCTTAGTAAATTTAAACTTGTCAATAATTTCGTGAATGTCTAGGTCTAGAGGATAGGAGACTTGGTAAATTTGAAATAATCGTTCTGTAACACTTCTTGTGTGGATTGGAAGAAACCTTGTATGAACCTTACATTAAAATCAGTTACCTAAAACGTCAAATCCCTAATTAAACTAGAGGTTAAGAGGAAATTGAAATGAACCTCGTTAAGCTAATCGAAATAGATAGTACCAAAACGGCTTCATTTTTACAGATACGATATTTATTTCGAACTAATTTTTGGTTATTTTTTTTAACAAACCACCGCAAAATGTGTTTTGAAGCTAATTTTGATTTACTAAGTCACTTTATTATTTATGTATTTATTATTTGTTTATTATTTATTTATTATTTATTTATTTATTTATTCTACCAGCTGTAACAAATACAAGGGCTGCAGCATGTAACACCACAACCCTGTTGCAGAGATGGATCACCATCTGTAGGTCCAGATCACCATCTGTTCACCTTGCACCATCCATGCAGGGTGGACACAGTACAATTAACAACAAAACAACTTATGAAGTACAAAAAGCTAAAACTAACCTAAAAACAAAGCCTTCCTCATATTGTCATTAACACCCAGGAACCAAATTTGCTTTCAAACCAAACAAAACATATTTCAAACCAAAGTCCTTTACGGCTTCCCTTATCTTTTTCTTGTAATTCTTACCCCCCATATACTTATATCTATCCTGCAATTTATTAAAATAAAATATAGCTGTGTAGTAGCTTTGAAGACTAACTTTAATTTATTCAGAATGTGTCTTTTGAAGAGCAGTACCTGTTGTCGTCACATAATTTCTATTCATTATTTATAAATAATAATGTTTTGTGTTAGGACTATTTATGTATACTTAACTTTACACGCGTACTTAAAAAACTCAGTGAATGTAGTCGAAAATGTTGACGCATATCTATAATCTCCAAACAAAGAGCAAGGGTAATACACCAGAGAGAATTAAGAACGAGACGAGACGTGTTAGAAATTTATCGTCCAAGACAATACCATGTAATTTCTCGTTTGTTTCTTGTACATAATAGTAGAAATCTTCGTAGTTTACTCCTGCATTGAAAACTTCTGGTACATTGAGCTAATCATATCGTCACATACAGGGGTGGCATATGGACCATGTAATTAATCCAAGAGCAATATGTGCATAACCCCTTAATTTACAGTGAGTAAGCGCAGAGGAACTGGGTGTAGTCGCGAAAATAATAAACTCAATACATAAAATCGACTATTTTTCGTCATTAATACTCATTCGGTAGCAATCGTAAAGGTAAAAAATTGGTCTAGCTTGTACGATGCTGTGGTACTATCCGTTAGTCAAGATATTCAAAAAATATCTCTACTGCCTTGAATTGACGGTTACGTTTCCTTCATATCCTACAAGCTACAAGTAATTAAGTTATCCCACTTTTTCCATTTCTTCATTCGATGATCATTTCAGTTTTTTCTTGTTTCACATTCATTTGCAGTTTTGATTAACTCTTCGAAAAACCCTATAGCTACCTATCCACCAAGTGTGGTATTAATATTGAAGCCGTATAGAGCAACTATAAACAGTTTGTTGGAATGGTAGCTAAATAGTTTTGGTTTGTTAAACAAGTACGTCTTATCCCTTTTTGGGTGCAGTAACTCCCAAATAGAGCCCGATGGGCAGTAACTGTGACATTGTCTTATTGTCTAAGGTGCTGAGAAGGGTATTATAAGTACCACCTGTTATGGTATTTAAAAAATGATTTAGTGATATTTCTCATGGTATATAACAAGCGAAATGATCAGTAGGTTATAAGGTTCGTTTCCTAACGACCATCGATACAAGCTAGAAATGTTAGCGAAACCCATCAAGAGAACGAGGAAAAAGCAGAATGTGACAAATCAGGCGCTAACAGTTCACGCTCGGGATAACAACGAGTTCCATACGCAAACAAAACTCCACTCGGAGCCACAATAGAAGCGCAGGGGCAATTACATGAACACAGTCATTAGGAAACAATTCACGAATGACATGTAATTATCACGCCTTCCACTCCATCTCCCGTTCTTCTTACTCCCCCGTTTCATCCCCACTTCCCACACACGGACACACATCTCTACCAGCAGGATGGGGGAGCTGTGATAAACGCGAAATGTATAGGGAATTAAATTTGAGGAATCATATGAAAATTTACGACCATGTAGATTTCCTTACTGCAGATGAACAGACAGAACGTCTGATTAGGTGTTCATTCCGGTGGATCAAGCGAGATCCAGATTCGTTTGTCTGACGGTATTGTTTGGTATTTCTATTTGTAGGAACGAGTATATCGACATACTGTTCTATACTTTAGGATCCCTTCATTCAACGCATTATTATGTTTTGACTAATTGACTCTTGCCCATTAACATTAATGTGTTATATTTTGAAAATAGTTAGGGTTTTAGTGGTGTCATTTGGGGGTATTGAATAATGAACATGATTTATGAGTGTTATGACAAATAAATATGTTGAATAAAAATCCCTAAAATACCTCACTAAATTTAATATATTGTTTAACGTATACATGAAGTAAGTTGCATACCAATTTTTAATTAACAGTCAATATAATTGAAGTGCATTTCAATTACACTTAATTAAATATCTTATTTATTTCGTGAATAGTTGTAGTATCGATAGCTGTATGAAACTAATAATAAGATCACGGATTTATATTCAAAAGTGTCCCCTAAATATGCGCATATATATGCATGAATTTTTGTTGAAATATGCAACAAAATGTAAATATATGCAAAATAAATGCAAAATATGCAATATTAAACAATATTTAAATATGAAAATATATTTTATTCAGTTCCATAAATTTTGAAACATAAAATTAAGTACTTAGATGGAATATGTTCTCGAAATTAATTCATTGTAAATGTGTATATGAAAATCCCGGCTGGGCTATAAATTTCCATTTTCAACAATTCTCTTACATTTCTTTCATATTGTCACACGCCTGAGGGCCTGAGGCCCAAAAGAAGTGCTCTGGTTGGGGGTGGTAGCTCGGTGGAGACTAAAAAGAAGACATGGTGAAACAGACAATATTTATTGGAGCATTAAATATAGGGGAGAGAACATCATAACACAAAATTAAGGCAAATGAGCGAATGGCAAGAAGTGAGAGAAAGGTCAAAGGGAGGTGGTTGCTTACTGTTGGATGACGATGGGCAGCAGGCGCAAGGCTCCTCCAATTAGCGGCATGCCGGAGGAGGGACCCTCAGACGGGCAGCGTGACATGATACTTGACGATTGACTGACCCACCGATCGTTATCATCGAGCTGTATAAATACAAGCGGGATGTTTACGAACGTGATGTCGTACCTGTCCGAGAGTCGTATCGTCCTTCGGTTTAACATCGCCTCGGTGCTGAATAAGCTTAGACGGCGACCTATTTTCGCTAATTGGGGCCGCATCGTGACAATATAAAATTAAGTACTAGTGTATAAATTTATTAACAGTATTAAAGTAGCAAATAATATTACAGAGCGTTAAAAAACTCTTTTAGATATAGTACATAATTAGTTATATTTGTTATTATGTCGTACATATTTATTCGTCAAACACATTAACACTAACTATTAAATGCTTTTCTAAGTTTTCGACTGTAAACGATTGTCTTCGGTAGCTACAGAAAACCTATGCTCTACGTCGAAGGACGTCATTGGGGCATATTTAAATATAAAATTATTTTAGGATCCAATATTAACTCGTCTGAAAATTCTCCATTTAAAGCGCTTGAAACGTTATTTAAAATAAAAACCCTTTATTTTTTCCTATCACAGCAAACGAGTTTTTTGGAAACTAATTTAAAAACATTTCCTCGTACGCTGTGAATAATTTTTTTTAATAATTTTTAGCAATGTTACCGATTCAGATAAAGAAAGGTTTTGTTTTTCTAACGGCAACATGGTGTCGATAATAAATTTGTAATTGATGTGAATGAAACTAAGATTTTGCATTAGAGTTGAATTCTTTATAATCTTTTTTGTTTCTTCAATTAATTGCCGTTGAAAAATTAAATTCAAATTTAAATAGAACCTGTTGAATTTGGTTAAAATATCTCTATATATAACAAAATGAAATGCTGTTCGTTTGTCTGGGCTTGAACTCGAGAACGGCTAGACGGATTTTGCTAATTTTGATCTTGAAATATTTGTGGAAGTTCTGGAAAGGTTTTTCGGTAAGAAACATAAATAATAAGTAACAGAAATACTGAAAAAGGTACGTTTTGTAATTTGACATTTGTAATCAAACAGATGAAAGTATAGTGTCAGGTGGTTGTCAAATAAATAAATGTCAAGACGATTATTAAAATCCATCATCAGTTTGTCAGTGCGCGAGAACTTTATCGATTTTAAAATGCCAAGTACCTAGAAGACGACGACTTAGGTCGTCTAAGTCAATCAATGTGCGACGAGCTCTCACGTACAAATCGCACTGACGACTGACGACCAGCGAGAGACAGATAACCATAACATTCATATTGGTGTGACAGAATTGCGTTCAATAGTAAATAATTATGTTGTAGATAGACTTAGAATCGAACGAGTTTGGTCACATCTTACACAACAGCATTTAGATCGACTGGACACCGAGTCTAGAAATTCTACAAGTTCGAAAAAACGGAAGCATCGAGTCACTGCAGCCGGAAGAAAAACCGCTAGTGATTGATTTCAACTTTAAAAACTTCAAGAACTTCGACACCAACAAAACGGCGGGAAGTCAAGAAGACAAGCAAAATCTTGAGTAAGTCACAGCCACTTTTTTCGGAGAATTAAGTTAAAAAATTCACAATTTCAACTACGACAAGATATAACAAGCAGATGAGTTGATTCAAGAACAAGAAAAAATAGCCCAAGAAATCATATAACTACATAATTATTGCAAGTGCAACAAAAACCAAGGAATACCTACTAAAAAGGATTTATCACCTAGAAGCATTATGGGAGAAAGCCCAAGAGAACAACGAGGAGTTCCATGAACTTGGGTTTGGCGATCAGCACAATTATATAAAATCACATTATTTCAAAAGGATGGAGGAAAACTACAAGACAATTCGACTGTACCTGACGTCAAACGAATAAAACATACAAGAAACAAGTCTATAAGGTACAAATACAAGACCCAAATCCGGAAGTGTAGAAACCCAAACAACAGACCGAACAAGATTACCGATGAATCGAACTAAAAGTAAAAACAACAAAAAAAAACAAAAAACTACTTAGACAAGCTGAAGAAGACATGGCAGAATCAACACCAAGATGGTCATGCACGTACTGCGAGCAACAAATGTCCAAAACATGGAGCGCACTTCAAGACACAATGAAATAGAGCGATTCCGCAGACGCAGTGTTCATGTAAACTTGGAACGAGTAGCATTCCACTACGATCCGAAAATAGATTATTGTGCCGACGAATCCGTAACGATTGGAGAAATGACAATCATTTGTCAATAGTGTAAAGTGTTAAAATACAGCGGTGAATCTACAGGATTATATTGTGCTGGTGGTAAAGTAAAATTGCCACAATTGCTCCCACCACCAGATCCATTACCTTTTTAGTTTCTGGGGTGGGAAATGACTCCAAACATTTCTTGGCCAACATCCGAAAATATAATAATTGCTTTCAAATGACGTCGTTTGGTGCAACGCATATTGTACATGAAAATTTCATACCTAATTTCAGGGTAGTTTTTTATAAATTATTTGTAAAAAATTTAAAAAGATAATATACAATTGCTAATACAAGGACAGTTTGCGGAATCAACTTGGAGATTCCCCGGTTTTGCGCATGGGCAATTATACGTCGCGTGTTCGCGAGTCGTAAAACCATCATCTTTATATATTTACGCACCGCAAAAAAAGAAGGAAAATATATTAGATCAGAAAGCCTTAAATTGGTTATGTGTATAACTGTGTTGCATTTAATTTAATGTAGATAAAAATTTTGTATTAAGTTTTGACCATATTTTTCAAAAATATATGTAGGTGATATAGGTTCACCGGGTCATCTCTATTTTTATTTATCTTTTTTCTTTAAACTTTACGTGGCATTACGACGCATGCCGGGTACGGCTTGTTTGAAATAAAACAGAGCCGCTTCCAGGAAAGTACCTCATCCAGTAATTACTGGTTTGGGAGGAAGTGGAAAATTCGGTAATATTTTCCTATATATCTGTACCCTCAATGAGGCTTTTACAAACATTTTATTCGTGTTACCAGTTAAATCATTAACACATGGGAATTGATTGCGTTCTTCTTCTGCAACTCTGTTTATACCATACGCGAGACATGTGCAATGTATTAAATTTGGGTAAAAGACTTTCAAATGTGTTGCACCCTTTATCGCATACGTTGCAGCATCGGTAAACATTAATAATATTTTTTCAAACGGTACGCCATTCGGTAGAAATACGACAGATAAATTTTCTTGGCTAAATCTGCTGATGGTCACGTTATTTGTTTTTTCTCATTTTTTAACGGCAATTAAATAAGGTTTAGAAGAATGATTTTCAGACAAAATCCCTATTAGTAACCCAGCTACATATCAGTCGCAGAGATATCTGTCGTCATCGACTACAATATAAACGCAATTATTGTACAAATTTGATTTTATTCTTGTTTGAGTACTTTTCATTTGTTTGGAAACATAAAATTGTCAGCGAAACAGTTAAAATATGCAACAATATGCACAAATCATATAAGTATGCTAAATATGTAAAGAAAAGGGAAGAAAAATGCAAAAACATGCATTGTGTGTATAATCCGAGCAATAATAATAATCATCTGGTGAGAATTTTGAACGACTTAATTTTCCATTACACTTGGCAGCTCGTTTTATTCATCAGGTCAACAGTATAAGTCTCGTCCTACTTTAATTTAGACAACAGGCCCTGTGAAACCCACGTGTTCGAAATTTCCACCCCTCCTCCGGCATCCCATCATCATGTTAAACGATGTGTATTTTTTCTTAGATCAAAGGATCCTTTTGTTCGTCGGAGTTTCGGTAGTGCGTGTGTTGATTGCCGTATCGATGAGAGAAAGGGGATGAAATACCATCAGGTCCGGGGGGTAATAACGAGATTCCTTTTCTGGGGGAAGTAACAATAAGGGACGCGGAGCGTCGTCGAAGGGCGTACATGTGCGGGCGTAAAATAACTTTACAAGGGATTGCGTTATGGGCTCGTGATCTTCCTAACCCAGGCGCTTTTGTTCGAATCCGACTGGGAGTGCTTTATCACCGGTGGCTTCTGCGTACAGGTGGAATGGGGTAGGTCGTGGAGATTCCTGGTTTTACTAGTAAGTTTAGGGGCTATTGTGTGGGATCTTTTGATATTGTTTGAAGGATGGGGAAGTTCGGTTTTGGTTATTTGGGAAATGTATCATAGATAGAATGCTTCTGCCTCTCTGCGTTATCTTCGTAATGTTCTTATTGAGTTTTTTACACATGAATGAACCTTCTTTTGTGATTCTCATTATCAGTCACATTCCACATAAAATCATTGTTTGTAAGATTTCGCCATTACTTGTCTGCTACTATGATTACCTTTCCATTTATTATGTTCTCATTATTATACACTCACTGAACGAAAAAGGTACGTGATATTAATAAAAAAGTACATCAAATCAATGAACGTCGACATTAATTTCGGGCCGATGACGGGTGTTGTTGATTCAATGAACGGTCGTACATAAATTTCTCTGTTCATAAAGTTACGATTGCTGTACATTGAGTCAATGTACAGTAGACATGGATCTATTTTGGCGGTTATTAATGTGATGTTTGCTTTGTGTTAAACCAATGAATTGTGAGCATATATCTAAGGTTGACGGACGTTAATATTATGTACGACATACATTAGGCCTATGATTGCTGTACGTTAAATTAATAAACAGTGAGCATGGATCTATAATCGCCGGTTTTTGATATTACGAACGATCAACATTGGCTTATGATTGCTGTACATTAAATCAATAACTGGAGTTGATAAACCTATGACCTCCAATTATTAATTGCAGTTACTTTTAAGAAAATATTGCATTCAGCGTTTCAGAAGCATTGGAACGCGGAAGGAGGAAAATCTTACTAATACATACCACTTTCTAATTCTTCACAAAGGGATTTGCAGAATAATAGCCTCTTTTGCTACATCAATTTTTTATTGCATCAGAAACTCACAAATCATATGAACCTTTGGGCTCTCAAGTGACACGTTATGTTTATAAAATGGCTTTTCTATTTGGAATAAAACTTGGCCGATGGCACCAAATATCCATGGATCGCCAATCTGAAAAAAAGAAGGGGAAATGGTAAACCAAACCTACATTTACGCTTTAAAAAAATGTTCGTTTTATGGCGTTAGAAAGTAAAATTCAAATTTTATAAACACCTTACGTTTTAGAACATTAACAGTTGTGTTTATAACTATTTCTACATAAAACAAAGTCCGAGCACGATGTCAAGCACAAAAAAGACATATTACAGTTATTTAGCAACGAATATCCATTATCTGAAACAAGGATTTAAAGAAAAAGGTTTTCTAATGTGGAAGGTTTAAGAAAAGCAATTTTTTATTTTTTTTAAGTATGTAAAATAGAACTTACTTACATTACAAGCATCCTCAAACGCTTTATTTAGAAGGCCTTTAGTAGTTTTAGTTTTTATGTGTCCGTCTTTCTGTAGAAATGTCACTGTGTGGGGAAACCATTTTTCCCATTTATTTAAAAGTAATTCCCAATTTCCGAAAGCAATCTCATAGTAATAGTCTATACTAACCTAAAAAAATAAAAGTGTTATAAGTAATACAAAATTAGACAGTTTCCTAAATGATTCGAAAGAGATACAAAAATTTTAAGACTACCTACTAGTAAGAAATTTGGTTATTACATAGAACTGTGTCATTTCAACTTTCCGATAATGCTAATACTTACCAATTTTCCATTCTTAAAGGGAAATACTATTTCTTTCTCGAGCCTGTTCATCTATCACACAATAATTTGCACAATTGGTATAATAAAGTTAGAACGCTGTACTGCCTCTTCTACTTTATCAGACCGACTGGAGGAAATTTAGAAGAATTCGCATCAAAAGTGGTACATGCAGAGAAGTCTATGACGGTGAATCGTAATATTAATGTTCGCCGACATCGTTTCAAGTTCCGACAACATTAAACCTGCTGCGTTTTTAAAAGTTAATGGCTGGCTTCGTAAAATCAATGTTTGATGTTCATTGAAACAACGAAAACTGTTTATAAATTTTTTATGTTTGCTGTTCATAGATCTATGACGAAAATTTATCGTTATAATAAAGAAGAACGTTGTTTTATAATCCTCAAACATTAACTGAATGAATTTTTACATTAGATTAATGGATGAAATATTTAATTTTAATGTTTTGCGTTCACTGTTTAATGTTGGCTCGTTTATCGGTCCAATGTACGAAGTCATAAGTTTATGACCAGAAATCGTTGTAACAATCACCGATTCATAATATTAATGTTCACAAAATTGACGACGGCCGTTCATTGATTTTACGTACGAAATTATTTTCTGTGCTGCTTTTAAATTGTAATGTGTCCCTTTCACAATTCGCTATCAAGTTTCAACATTTCATGTTATCTTGTGCGCTGTAATTTTTCTGGTTATTCCTTTTTCTAGTTTACCTTTAATTATGACAAAAAAACTAACTGCAATCAATACTGGCCTCTCTATTTCATAGAATTATTATTAACTTGCAAAGTTCTTCCTTGATTAAAAAACATATTTCAATTTTGGGAACTAGTTTCATAATTCTCCATTTCAAGCACAAGTTCACTGTAACTGATTTAAATAACGATACAGGGGGGTTGGCAGAAATAATGTGTTAAGTTCGATTTGATTACGTGGTCTATTATTTTTCTATGGAACACAGAATGGATTGTAAGTCATCGCTCAGCATAGAATTGACGAAGCTAAAGTTGAACATTTGCCGGGTCTCAGTTATAATATTAACTTTGTGTCGTAAAATGAGACAAACTTCGACAATATTATGTAGAATTTAATGTACTTTAACCACGGTCTAATAACGTGACACATAAAGAAAATACATTGATAAATCTACTCAAATCAATTACGAGCCAACCGCTTTATCAGGCAAGACAGTGTGCAAAATGGTAAATTTTCGAGGATACCATTCACAATGGAACGTTCTACTCATCACATTGTCACGCTTAGCATTAATGACCTTAACTGAAACTTGACAAAAGTGAAATTGCACGCACGAGTTAAATGAAAAATAAAATTCAAAGGACACAAAATATAAATAAAAAATAAATTTCTATGTTCAAATTAACAAGTGGAACTTTTCAGTCTAAGAAGGGGTTAAACATCACTGCAGGGCAGCTGTTCTATGTACATTCTGTTTATTGGGCAGCCCCATGTTTTGGACCAATTTAAACCAATCGATGGGTGATCGAATCGAACGAATTATTACCTATTTAACTAGGTCTTTATTGGCGAAGGGGACGCCGTACTTATGTTTTATTTATTATCCTCGCGTATATATTGTACTTACTTCAAGAATATTAATTTATCAAATCGAGTAACCAAATGTATAATTCAAAATGACTTTAGAAATAGCGTTCTTTGCTGTCCTTTGTGCGTTACAGTATGATTCCCCAGACACAAAAAGCACAAGAGGAATCGAGGCTTAATGTAGTCTAAATTAACGCCCGAAATAGTTAGTAGCTCGTACGCCTATCATGCCAATAAATTTTGCAAGCAGACGCAATTACTAAAAGTGTTTTTTCACTCGGAACTTTACGCATTAATATTATAATGCAGAGTATTACATTATACAGATATTAATATTCTCAAAAAAAATTATTGGATTCAAAACTTTTAAAATTCTAACACAATCGAAACCTACCCCTGGGTTCCATTAATTAATTAGAAGGTCCCACGGAAATGTGTTCCTAACCCTTCCCTCCTTTCTTCTCTATCTCGTAATTGCTATCCCTCATCTTAATATTTTAACTGAAATGGTCTCTCTCCGAAATGATAAAATTAGATGTTATCCTTGACAATATTGGCGTTCTAATTAAGATAAAAATTTATATGACTTTCGTCTAGGCTCTAATTTAGTTTCATTTAAGGTTTCAATTAAACGAATATTTATTGTCCCGCATTATCGATAAGAGTCTCGAACAAGAGGTGTCCCTGAACTATAGGTTGAGTTAAAATACAAAAAGTATTTCGACCTACTAGAAGCGCGTTTATTATAAATATATTATTTTTATATTATTATAATTCATTCTATTTGGCGCAAGTTGCCACCGTTTCTGTAGTAAACTAAGAAATCAGATATGACCTAAATAACCATTCAAAATATCAACGGTACAAGTTATATATACGATTCACTGGCACATTGAGGATTATGCAGAAAGAAAAGGATTAATGCAAACTACACATGTGGCATATATTACATATTTTGTGAATGTATAAATGTGTTTGCAATTTTCTTTCTAAAAACTCTTGTAATTATTAACAGACAAAAGTATGTACTCCTTTAATATCTTGATTCAATTTGTTAAGTACTTATATGTACTAAGTACCTACATTAGCTGGAAAGCCACAATTCGAGTTGACCTTTGATTCAACAGATGGTGGTTTATAATCTGTGTTGCAAGCGAAGGAAATATTGGACAAAAATTTTCTTAACAGAAATGTTGATTTAGTTAACTATAATTACAAATTAGTCACAATTTAGCCAAATCACTTAACTCGTTACTTTCAGGCAACACAAAACTAAGGAATGGATGTGAATCAGTATTTATATAAAAGTTCCGATGATACATGAGGCCAGAAAAGTTTAAAAAGTCAATAACGTCTTTGAAAGGAGATATGTCTAAAAATGTCCTGAAACAGTTTAATGTATCTTGCTATTTTAACTAGCATATAAAGTACTTAGGTAACATTTACAAAAGTAAAATATTTTGTTTTTAAATCGAGGTAAATAAAGTGAAGTTTAAGAAACAAATGCATTTAAATGGAAAGTAATAAAAGTTAATACAAAATTTGGACAGCAATTTGGACAATCAATTCATAATTAGTTTTAAAAATTCATAAGTTACCTTTATATGAAAACGATAATATTATTGATTGTACTCCAATTTAAATTAAATATGGCGTCTAATACACCAGTGTCGATAATTTTGTAAATGGAAAAAAGTGGGAAAAAATTATAGTAGGATGAAACCCATTGGAAAAGGTAGAGAATATAACAAAAATGAAAGGAAAAATAAATTACGGGCGATCTGAGGCCAGGAAGGGGGAGAGGGTGAGTTTTTAAGGGTAAAAAACGGTTTATCTTGACTTCCTGCAAAACTGCAAGTCTTATGTGTAGTACATACTTCCTATTTTAATTAATTTGTTGAGCATAAAAATTATTATAATAGTAATAATCCCAATTCTGATTAAATTGTATTATATGATCCCACTTTAAATAGATTTGTAGAGCACAAAACATATATAAATGATTATATTGATATGTAATAGTAGTAGTAATAATAATAATAAGGTAAATGAAGCATAGGCACTTGACTTGTTTAATAAAAAAAATGTCTGTGTGGGCCAGATGGCGAGGGGCCTTAGTTTCGAGACGACTGCACTTCTGGAACAAAGGAATAAAAACGACTTTGAGCACTTCATTCTCTCTGTTAATTAATAGACAATAAATAAACTATATTACTTTATAGACTTGGTCAAATTGTATAATCAAGTAATTAGAACAAATATTCAATGCAGACAGTATCATAGTTTATCGTTTTTCTCTCTATTTTCGTCTGGCTTGTGCAATGGGTATTAGGGGAGGGACGCGCAAAATACCCACCAGACCTCAAACACACTAGTACTGGGCGTGCAGGGGGTACTAAGGGAGAGTCGCGCGAAGTACCCGCCCCAGCTACTAGGAAACACCAATATTATAAACATCTAGGGCCGAGTGTGCAATGGTACTAAGGGAGAGACGCGCGAAGTACCACCCGAGATCCTAGGTAAACGCAATACACTAGTACTGATCGTGCAATGGTACCAGGGGAGGGACGCGCAAGGTACCCGTCACCTACTAGTGGCAATTACCCCAAGAACGTGCAATGAGTACTAAGGGAGAGACGCGCGAAGTACCCTGTCTTGAGATAACAGGCGGCACCGTGTTAACAGTGACTGACTATAATGTTTGGAATATCAAATAGAGACAACTACGAATATTTCTCATTTCTAAATATCAACGGTTAATTAATTAAAGTGTTAGTTAGTTAATCAACAGTAGAAGAATGAATGGCTCAGTGATAAACTCACCAATTAGTGGCTTCTTCCAGTTACTCTGCTTTTTTAATGTCTTTTTCACAGTTAACTAAATGTCACGAAACAACACCAACTCTTGTAAACGAAGATATACGACTAACACGCCTTTTTAAAACTGTAACGTAGGTACTCATAATATTCCCTTTTCCCGTTCTTAGGGATGGGCGGAGCACTTGACTCGTTTAGATAAAATTCCACTCGAAGAGCGGAACGTCGAGCTTAGCTCATATAAGGCGAACCACATGTTACAATTTATATATTTTTAGAGGGTTGTTTCTTCAGGCGAAATGTAATTTAAAATGAGAAAAGCAGGGAGAATGGAAGTAAAAGAGGAAGAAAATAATAGATAAATAAAATCAGTCTTACATATGAAAAAAAGGTAAATGGAAAAGTTGTAGATAATAAAAAGATCTACCACTTTTGTATCAACACTTTTTTCACATAACCTCAAAATTTATGTAAAAAATTCAAAGAACCAAGTTTTTGTTGTTTTATGTTTACCTTTTGCAAAAAAAATTCTTTTTTCACGAAATTTGGTGAAAACTTACCCCTTTATGTCCCAAACATACAGTAATTTTTTTTTCTAAAATATTCATTTTTTTACCTTATTTTGACTTAATATCGAAAGAGCACCCTAATTTTCAATCAAAAATTATCACATCAAAATATGTTTTCTTAAAAAAGTTGGTGTGTTTATTGTTCGCTGAAATCTCTACTTTCTGATGGTATAAAAAAATATATACATTACTATGGTAAATGTTCTCAGAAAATGCAAATAATGAAAAAAACTCGAATCCGATTTTTTTTAATCATTTTGTATAATTTTAAGTTATTTATTAAAATTTACACTTTATTTACTCGAAAAACCTAAGATTTCATGTTACATTGATAAACAAAAAAATTGCAAATCCATAAAACATCAAGATTGCAAAAAACAGGCGAAAATAGTTTGTCTAAATATTAAAAATAGGATTTAATGGGGATTTTATCTAAAAAATATGACTGTTGCAATTTTTTTCAGTAATAAACTTAATTTATTAAATTCTCATTACATTTATCTCATAGAAAATCTCAATATTTCAATATACATATAAATCGTACTATTGAATTTAAATACTATATACTGATTACGTTTATTCATTATAATATTTTTAAATACAATAATCTTGTTATATATAAATACCTTATCTTGCATTCTAATCACTTCTCCATTACTTTTTGTCTCTTTGATGGCATTTCTTCATCGTTAGATTCGACAAACCTTCACGATTCTAGTGGATCTTCGAAATCTTCAAGACCATCACCGTCTTCGTCCCCAAGATTATTTCCGGTCTGCATTGGTTCTTCATCCACAATTTCATCTGAATCATCAACTTCCTCGTAGGTTTCTTCTTCCACATTGGAGCATGTTTCAGAACCATGCCAATTTGAGCATAAATTTATGCATTTTAAACCAGGTTTTCGGCAGCAACATTTTAAACTGTTACATCCAGTTTCACATATGCAGCAAATAGTTTTGAGCAATATTTCCGGAATTAATTTGAATAAAATTTGACACATTTTTATCGACTAATAATGAGTTGACGATACCTTTATTTCCTTTTCCGGCAAATCCAGATGTTGTATCGCAACCAGAAAAACAATGGAGAAATGCAACGATATTTTTTAGGGATTCATATTTGAAACTATTAGACGGGAAAAATAGATTTTTTATAGTACCAGAACCTGGCTTGGGAAAATGAATATCATGATTACTTATTAGAATTTAATTGATTTAATACACAACAACAGATCAATATTTTGACCCACAACAATGAAGATTTTATTAGTATCTCTTGCAATTTCTATCGAGATCTTAATAATGTCAGCATCAGCATCTTCTTCTGCTTGTTTACAGGAAAATCCATGTGACTGTAATTTCTTTATTAACGTCTTTATTAGTTTGTTCTTGTTTTTCTCGTTAGATAAAAATTTTTCTTGCAAAAATGGTATTTTTGTATGGTTTTGATAATTGAACTCTGGGGTCTGGGTCTGAGGTTTTTCTAATACTACGTTCTACTCTTTTAGTTGAATTAGCTGCTGGTACTGTTGTCACAGTAACTAATAGTTCAATTTCGCGGTACCCATCACAAACGATATAGCTGCTTGCTGCGTAATGTTTTTCTACATAGCGCAAATATTTATTCATGATCTATGAACTCTATGAAATACCATTTGACGGGCTAAAATATTCCTAAGGTCACTCAGGTATATAAGTAATCTTAAAATAGAAATAAATAGGTATCTACGCATATAATTTCAAGAAGATTCTAAAACTCTCTCAAAATATTGTAGATGTCTTATTAAATATTAACTTTATTAAATTATTTGGTTGTTTATTATAGTAGTATATTTCGATTAGCAATTTTTTGTTTATCAATGTAACATCAAATCTTACATTTTTCGAGTAATTAAAGTGTAAATTTTAATAAATAGCTCAAAATTATACATAATGATTCAAAAAAAATAAATAAAATTTCGGATTCGAGTTTTTTTCATTATTTGCATTTTCTGAGATCATTTACCATAGTAATGAATATATTTTTTATACCATCAGAAAGTAGAGATTTCAACGAAAAAAAAAACAGGCCGACTTTTTTAAAAAACACAGACATTTTGATGTGTGAATTTTCGATTGAAAATTAGGGTGCTTTTTCGATACTAAGTTAAAATAAGGTGAAAAAATGAATACTTTAAACAAAAAAAATTACTGTATGTTTGTGACATAAAAAAGTAAGTTTTCAGCAAATTTCGTGAAAAAAGAAATTTTTTTGCAAAAGATAAAAATAAAAAACCAAAAACTTGGTGATTTGAATATAAATTTTAAGGTTATGTGAAAAAAGTGTCGATACAAAAGTTGTAGATCTTTTTAGTACCTATAACTTTGCCATTTAACTTTTTTTCATAGGACTTCCAGTTTTGCCGGAAATGGAGATAAACCGTTTTTTACCTTTAAAAACTCACCCCCTCCCCCTACCCGACCTCAGATCGCCCGTAATTTATTTTTCTTTTCATTTTTGTCATATTCTCTGACTTTTTTCAATGGGTTTCAACCTACTATATTTTTTTTTTTTGGTCTTGAAAATTATCGACACGTCTATAATCCCATATATTTCGAACTGATATTGCATATATTTTTTAATTTGTGTGCACCAACAAATACAAATTTATAACTCTAATTTTAAAACTGCTTGTAGTTTAAACTACGGGAATAAATGCCAATTTGTCCATGTATATTATATGTATTATAAAATAATACATTATAAATTACTTCCCTATGAATATATTGCATTATATGTTATCACATTGTTTCCGTAAAACTTTTCCCAGAATTATAGGTTTTCTCTTTTAACGTTGAGTTAGCGTTCACCGAGATGTACAAATATGTACATCTCACATGTATACAATCAAGCGAAATTTTTTCAATTGCAATAACAATTTTTAAAAGTTATTTTACTAAACAATTAACTTATGTTTCAAACAGAATTCAAATTTCGTATTGCTATTGCAACGTTAAATTCTATTAACGTTACAAGACGTTCGATGATCTTACTCACAGGGCCCGACTAACTCAACTCGTCGGTGAGTGGTCGTGGGTGAACTACAAGTTGACCAAATAATGCGATGAAAGAAGGGCGCCAACAACTACAAAGCCCGGCCATGACTGATACTTCGATCTCCCCTTTAGTTGTTAAGAGGAGACGATACCGTCTCACAGCTATCAGATGTCTCACTTACCTTTACGAAGGCTTATTCGCATCCAAGAGAGAGGTTGAGGTTAGATCCGAAAAATAAAACTTGAACAACTCTCATAAATGAATTTAATAAACTATAGTTAGATATAGTACCCCACTCTCGGATATGCAACCACTAAAATATTGTGCCCTAATAACCCTAACCTGACCGGTACGGGGCGACGCTGCTGTTGACCCTCGAGGGACTGCCTAGACTGCCGGCGTAGGCCCCCTGGACTGGGGTGGTTGGACTGGTACGGCTATCGGCGTGGGCAGCTCCGGCGTCGTCTCTGGACCCCTGGACTGGAGGCTGGTCCAACTGCGTGGACGGCTCTGGCGTCGTGGCCGACCCCTGGGCTGCTTACGTAGGTCCCTGGTCGCTGGGGCTGACCCCTGGGCTGCTTACGTAGGTCCCTGGTCGCTGGGGCTGGTCCTACTGCGAGGGCGACTCTGGCGTCGTAGCGGGACTACGGCGTGGACGGCTCTGGGCCCCCCTGTCGACAGATGCGAAGTCCCTCGGATGGCTCGGTTCGGATGTGCGTCGCTGCGGGACGGGTTACCGTCGGAACAGGAAACAGGAACCCCCTTTCTCTCGCTGTCGCCTGTCAGCGCGCGAAACGAACCGACGGAACACCGCGTTCACGTAACGGTCGTTCCGTGCACACACCAACCGGTTCGGGATCACAATGTTCGCGAGAGTCCCACTTTCTGTCGCTCGCACTCACGCCCGGAATCAGGAACCACTCGATATCGGAGGGCAAGAATCACTGAGATTGACAGAGAGTAAATCACTAAAATAACTAACGTTAATAAAGAGCAAGAGTAAGAACTAACGGAGAGTAAGAGCGTAAAAGACTAAGAGAATAAGAGCAACCGGTAACAGAGACTAAGAATAAGAGAGCGAAAACAGGGGAGCTGTCCGCTTTTATACTACTCGTTCCTTCTCTACAAAAAAAAGAACCTTCTAGAAGGTATGGCCATAAACTTAACAAAATTCATTACCAATACAAATAAATGTTCCTAACTGTCAACCAATCCGAATTAAGTGAGAGAAGGAAAGACATATCTGCATGAGCGAAATAAAACTACTCGTATAACTGGTTGCCTACCCTTGACTTCTAGGAATAGATAGAAATTAATCAAATTATCCCTATTTCCTTTGGTACTGTTACTATAGGGTCTCACCATGTATTCCTAAAAGTCGCCAATACTTTGTACTACATTTTAAGCCGAATCTTCCTATTGAATCTAACCTCTCATCCAAAAATGTGTTCACAGAGGATGGGAGATCACTTGAGGGCTCAACCCTTCATTATGTACTACGCAATAATCTATAATATCCCCTGTGAAGACATTCCGGGTACATTAGTTCTATTATTGGCAACTTATTACGTTTTATAATTGGAGGTTAAAATTCCTAGATTACCTGTTCCCTACTTAGTCCACACAATCCTAGTTAAGATAACTTCGTTCTTGTATAACTACCTATTCTCCCGGAGCCTTATCTGACGTTAAACTAGTTACCGCGCATAACCTCTCACGAACCAGAAATGTGTTCACAAGGGAAGGGATACGAAACTAATAACTTAGCCCTTAATGGGGCAACAATACACCCTATCCCCTGGCGACACTAGTCCTGTTACATCGGCCCTATTCCCCGGTATTGAATTACATGTGGCCTGTTAGAGGTTATGATTTACATTTACCTTTATTACCTGACTCCTGTTGGCCTTAGGGGCAAACGAGCTATGTCAACAGGTCAGTTTGGCTCCCGGGGACGTGAATTACGTAAAATGTGTGAATATAAAGTTAAGTAGAGTTACTAAGTAAAGGGCTAAGTTGGTTGCATATCCAGGGATCTTAAATAATTTCCAATTAACTGGCTAAGGTTGTCGATTCAGGCCGCCTCTCAAAAAAAATAACGTTACAATCCCCCCTCACTTTAAAGAAATTTACCCAAATTTCTTTCCCCAAAAGAATTAAAACATACCTAATTCGGAGTTTCAAGTACTTAGCCCTGCGCATACACACTACTTAACATAACCATAGACATCCAGTTTTAATCTCTCACTCTGAGAATTATGTGACCAGTAATTACAACGGTAATACTCACATCCATACTGAAATGTCTTACGCATGGTAAACTCTTTGATGGCAAACAGACCGATGTCTGTTTGACGGCTGAAACTTCTGACGGCTAAATCCCTCATACCGAGGTAAACATAGTCTGCAACTACAGCAACATCTACAAATCATCCATCAAGAATCTCACCACAACAAGCCTAATCGGTCAACTCACATTAGTGTATGGGGCGGGATATCGAGAGAAAGAAGGATTTGCAAAAAAAACTCTGATGGAACTTGCGACAATCCAGCACCAGTCAATTACAACCAAGCTAAAGCTTTAAATAGAACCGAAGGAACGAAACAGGCTACAAAATAAAAAGAATTTAGGACGTGAAGCGTCCCAATTCCAAGTGTTCACTTAACCTAGTAAAGCTGACGAAACCTCTATCGGGAATTTCATTATATTACACGTCAGAATGGGAGCTAGGGGAATCGGTCACCCCTAGTCCCATGTGGGGCAATCAATACAAAAAAAAAACGATAAGAAGACTCTACGAATTTATACCAGTTTCCCACAATAACTGGGGTGCGCTGGGTCAGAACCAACGACACCTACCTTAAAACTACTGAAATGCGGCACTTAGCCCCCACGCTAAGTCCGCCCAAAAAGGGATAAAGCAGGAGACCGCTCGGTGGTGATCCCTGCGGGCAAATCCCGCGCGCGAGCCTACGCGATGACCCAAAAGGACGCAGTAGTGGACCCTCGTACCGGGCACAACCCTCAGGCTAGCAACCCTCTCCCAAGAGGAAGGAACTGCTCCTGGTTTTCACCAGTGGCTGGCATCCAGACCACACCCCCCGACGCACTCCCAGGTCAATCGCGCTTGCCTTACGGCACCCGTCGCGACGATGTCCGCACACGGTTCACCCCAAGACTCCTTGCACCCAAACGCGAAGATCGATCACACGAGGTGATCGATCGATGGAGAACCTCCATCCTAAATAAATGAACTATTGGACTTCTGCCCTAAGAGGGTTACAGAAAACTACACACCGATTCTACCGGGATCATGCCCGGATGGGAAAATGGTTCGGCTAGACCAAAAAAGAAACAATTAACCCTCTATTCCCACACATATTCGAGGCTCCACTAAATTCCTATTATCGAAAGGGAATTCTATCAAATCTTCTCAATCCAGCTTTAAAGACTGACAAAGGGAAGCTCCAATGAGGAAACGAAAATGAAACGACTGACTCCAAATGCAGTTTCTGAAACACAGCTATCACCGAAAACAACTACTCCGCGAGCTAATATCCCTCCCGGCATTGAATGACACCGGTGATTTCTGACCTCACAAACAAACCCACATGAAAGCCTGAAAATTGTTGGGGGTGAAATTTAGGTCGGAGTTTTACCGCCAGGACTCCCAACAGCCCTACGGAGATATTCTACCGCCGTCATCCGCTCAGCGAACATTGTTGGGGGATGGAATTTAGGTCGGAGTTTTACCGCCAGGACTCCCAACAGCCCTACGGAGATATTCTACCGCCGTCATCCGCTCAGCGAACATTGTTGGGGGATGGAATTTAGGTCGGAGTTTTACCGCCAGGACTCCCAACAGCCCTACGGAGATATTCTACCGCCGTCATCCGCTCAGCGAACATTGTTGGGGGATGGAATTTAGGTCGGAGTTTTACCGCCAGGACTCCCAACAGCCCTACGGAGATATTCTACCGCCGTCATCCGCTCAGCGAGCATTACAAGTAAAAGCTTCCCTTAATAAATCTTCTCTAACTTTACCACACCCACGAGTAGATGGAAGTAACTCTGTCGCATTCCGGTAAGATATTTCGGATAATTAGTCCCCCACAACAACGTCACGAACTCCAGAGGCCGAAAGTACACCATTACTTCGCCTCCCACACAAGAACGGCATGAGTGTTGATCTCTTCGTATTATTCCTTGCACACCAAGACGTTTCCCGAAGCCATTATTACACTAGGCCAGTGGAAACATTACGACAGAGAACACAACTCATTCCTAAATCCTCGCCAAGCGAGATAACTCTTAAAATGGGGATAAAACACCTACTTTCCTACCCTTATGCCCACAGACACTAGCTAAAGACCTAACAAGGCCTGACTCGACTCCAAAACCAACCAAGGGATATCACCCTATAAAAAAAAACCCCATGGCATGCCAGGCTGAAAGGTAGATTTATGGGTAAGATATACAGTAACATAACACACGATGTGTCAAAAAAAATGCATACGAGGTGTGAAAAAATACAAACGAGAAAATTTTAAAATATTTGCAAATAACTTTTTCTCTGTACATTTCTCAAAGATATGTTTTATACAAAAGTTGTTCGTCTCTATTAGCGCAACAAAAAAGCTAAGTAACATTTTTCTCTCAGACGCGAAATTAAAGTTTTTTTTATTTTTTAATTTTCTTAACAAAAATAACTTTATTTTTGTACGTTTCTCTACAGATTGTTTTATATAAAAGTTGTTCGCCTCTATAAGAACAACAAAACAACTTAGTAACATTTTTCTCTCAGACGCGAAATAAAGGTTTTTCTTATTTTTATTTATTTTTGAAAAAAATAACTTTTTTTCTGTACATTTCTCGAAAAAATGTTTTATACAAAAGTCGTTCGCCTCTATAAGTGTAACAAAAAACTCAAGTAACATATTTCTCTCAGACGCGAAATAAAAGTTTTTTGATTTTTTTTTGAAAATAACAAGCCGCCATTTTGAAACCGCTAGACCGATTTGGCCCATTAACGAACTCGACCGAGATTTTCGGCCAACTGATTTTTGTACCAAATTTCGTTGTGATTCTTTAAAAAATGCGACCTGTAGCCTGCCGACAAATTTCGTTATATCCGATATATATATATATATATATACATATATATATATATATATATACATATATATATATAAATTTTTGGGAAATGATTAGGTATGATCTCTAGATACCAAAAAACTGAAAACCGCATTTTTATTCCTATTTTTTCTACTTCGTTAACGAATGCAATACTAGATATAAATCTACCAAAATCACCTCAACTAAACTCTAAATGTGGTAAAATTAGCCGAGACCCGCTCATCTGTCGTAACCAAATCATTATCCAAATCATAATTCCAAAACGAAAACCTTAACGACGATTAACTACAACAGTCCTGCCATCTACACGCCCTCTTCGGGAGGATGGGCTTTTAGGTCTTTGATGTGCCATGTACCTGCACTTTTCCCTGATTCATCCCTCAACTCATAAGTCCATGGGGAGAGACGTTTAGAAACAAGGAACGGTCCTATAAACTTAGGGGCTAGCTTAGCTGAGAAGTATTTAGCCGCATCGGACAGGACATAATTCTTTCGCCAGACTAACTGATTTGGATATAACTGCACATCCCTACGTCTAAGATCGTAGACCTTTTTGTTAGCTTCATATGCTTTCGCTAACTTAGAACGGACTTCAAGGAAAAGTTTCGACAAACCATTCGTCCGAGACTCTAGACTGGACGTTCGGTCAAACGAGATAGGATTATCCCTCAGGGGATCCTCTGGATTTTTATTGCGGGTACACAACTCTCGTCCAAAAACAATGAGGTTAGGAGTGTAACCGGTGACTTCATGTACCGTAGATCGAATCGCACTACCAGCCTGGGACAATTTCATATCCCACGTTTTATGATTGTCACCAACATAAGACATGATTAATGTTTTGACAACTTTGTTTACTCGCTCCGTTGGGTTTGCTTGAGGATGGTAATGTGGGGTATATTTAATACTGATGTTATATTTGGACATCAAATTCTGAAACTCCTTGGACCGAAACTGAACACCATTATCGACAATAAAAGTCTTCGGACAACCAAACACAGAGATCACATGATCCTCGATTATCTTAGCAACACCTGCCGCCTTGGCGGAACGCAATGGGAATAACAATGGAAATTTACTAAAACAGTCTACTACCACTAATATATAAGCATGTCCAGAAGTGCTACGGGGTAACGGACCTATTATATCAGCACACAACAACTCAAATGGTTTGGATATTGAAACTTGAGAACTCAACATTAGTCCAGCCGGCTTCTTTTGTTCGGGTTTAATGGAAATACAAGTAGGACAACGTCGAACAAACTTAGCTACATCAGCATACATCTTGGGCCAATAGTACTTCTGGGCCAGATACCGGAATGTTTTGAAAGTGCCTAGATGAAGCAACTGCTCATGAGTATTTTTGATCAAAGCTGGTCGATGATCTTTAGGTACCACTTCCCGCCAACAATCTTCAGGAGTCATCAATTCGGGATAACGCATTTTTAAATGCTTATACAATTGGTTACCTGTTTTCCGGAAGCCAGGATAACGCTCCGGAGTGGTAGAAACACGACTAAGCATCTTATTGAACCAAGGATCGGTAGTATGATTGAACTTTACATTGATAACATCGACGACGGGTACTGACCGGGATAAAGTATCGGGAACTACATGTTCTTTCCCTTTTCGATGAATGATCTTAAAATCGAATTGTTGCATACGAACCGCCCAACGAGCTAAACGTCCTGTGGGATTCTTCAGGTTACTTAACCAGACTAGAGAATGATGATCAGTGATGACAGTGAAATGACTCCCTTCCAAGTAAGGTCTTAATTTCTCAATTGCCCAAATCACAGCGAGACATTCCCGCTCTGTAACTGAATAGTTACGTTCTTGTCGAGTCAAAGATCGGGAAATATATGCGATCACTTTCTCTCCCTCTGGGTGTTCCTGACTGAGAACCGCACCAACACCAAACCCAGACGCATCTGTCTGAACAATAAAAGGCCGAGAAAAATCTGGACAAGTAAGGACAGGAGCTCTAACTAAACAGTCCTTTATTTTATTAAACGCTTCTTCACACTGAGGAGACCAATCAAACGACTGATTTTTCCTCGTTAGCCGGGCTAAGGGGGCTATGATGGTCGAAAAGTTAGGTACGAAACGTCTGTACCACGAAGCTATTCCAATAACTTGTCTGACTGCTTTGACATTACGTGGAGCTGGTAATTCGAGAATGGCTCTAACCTTTTCGGGGTCACAATGCAATCCTTCGGAATCCACCACATAACCTAAATATTTCAGTTCAGGCCGACAAAAGGAACATTTCTCTTTTGAGACAGTAATATTAGCCTCTTTTAATCGTCTAAAAATTTCTCGAAGGATTTCAATGTGTTTCTCAAAGGTTTGGGTAACAACAATAATGTCATCCAAATAGACAAAGACGTGATCGTCTAACTCAGGACCTAAGATACGATCAGCAAGTCGCTGCCAAGTGGCAGGAGCATTGGACAATCCCATGGGTAACCTGCGAAATTGGAAGAGGCCACGACCTGGGATAGTGAAGGCCGTCAAAGGCTTGGATTCCTTGCTTAGGGGCACTTGAAAATAAGCGGACTTAATATCTAATGATGACAAGTAACGAGCATCCCTTAACTTATCCAACGTCGCAGAAATATATGGTATCGGATAGGCATCCTTTTCTGTTACCTCATTCAGCTTTCGATAATCCACTACGAATCGCCATGAACCATCCGACTTCTTAACCAATAATATTGGGGATGACCAGGGACTAGAACTAGGCTCGACTACTCCTTGCTCCAGTAATTTATCTAGCTCTTGGCTAATATGATTCTGCATAACGGGTGAAACAGGATAATATCGTTGTTTGATAGGAGCAGAATTAGTTTTGATCGAATGTTCTACGAGATTCGTACATCCAAGTCCATCACCCATTGCTCGGAAAGCATCTTGTACCAAATTATCCAACTTTCTATACTGTTCCCGGGTTAATTGAGTTTTAGACTTTAAGGCAACTACATCTAAAGATTTGCACACAGAGGACTCCACAGAAAATTTCCAACTACCACTCCTTAAATCCGGGACAATACCCATACGTTGCCAGAAATCGGCTCCTAGGATAAGTGGATGGGGTAACGTAGGCATAACTAACAGTCGAACAGCTTTCACTCGATCTTCAACCTCGATCGGTAACACAACATAACCTATACTATGACATGGCGTACCATCAGCCAAGGTACAACTATTAACAACACTAGACTGCAAAGACACACCTATCTTCTGTAACGAAAACCAACCGGGAGCTCCAATTATACTAACGGAGGCTCCACTGTCTAATAATCCCTGAAACGGTATCCCAAAAATTTTCACAGAAAGATAGGGTCGCTCATCACCCTGAACATGTGACAAAATAAAATCTAAAGCTGTTCGATGATTACTTGTAATATCGACCGTAGATGGGAAGGCACCTAACCGGTCCCTTAGGGCCTCCCTTGGAAGTTTTCCGAATTCTGATTACAACGAGGACATGAACGCACTGTATGACCCTGTAATCCACACTTAAAACATTGAATATTTCTAGGCGGTCGCCCACTATCTGAAGAACGATTCGGTTGAGGACCCTTAGATGGAAGGTTATTCGGTCTAGACCGATTTGGCGGAGGATTGTTACCACGAGTACCATTAGATCGAGGACAATTCACAGCTAAATGACCAGTAGCAGTACAATTATAACATCGCCGACCTGGAACAACATTATGAGTGCTAGATTCTGAGTGTACATAAGCTAGATCAGGTTCCAAACTTTTCCTACTCCGTGAGGGGGGGATAAATGCCTCGATCGCCTCCTTTCGTTCTTCTAACTTTTGCCCAACATCAAGTAATTCTTCCAAAGTATTAATGGTTGTCAATCCTAATTGAGTTTGGTAGAAGGGAGCGATATTTCTCAAGAGAATACTTAATTGAACTCGTTCGGATATAGGACAAGTCAGCCGATTAAACATATTGCTCATAGTAGCCACATACATGCCCATATTCTCATTCGGACCCTGTGTACGAGTTTTGATTTCATCTAACAATTTCTCATTATAATTGCTAGGAAGGAATTGCTTTCGAAGAGCTAACACAAGATCATCCCAGGAATGGAGAGTATTCTTCCTAGATTTAAACCAAATTTTTGCTTTTCCGACAAATAAATCACCTGCAGAGGTAAACAACTGAGTTTTTGAAACATTCCTTGATTCACTCAACTCACACACTGATTCCAAAAAAGCATTCAGGGAAGATGTTGATTCCCCATCATATTTTAAGTCCCATTTATATACCGGAACAGAATATGGTTTAAAATTACCCTCACTAATAGGGCCTACAGAATTTCCTACTGAAGGTTTAGCATCTTCCTCAACTTCCTCATCAGAGCTAATCTCTGAATTACTATCCTCGGGGGAATCTTTCGAAAGAACTGTGGACGATAATACTTCGACAATATCTACACTACTTACAGCCTGCGATAGTTGTTTCACTCTCTTTAATCTCCGTTTTAAATCGGAATTGAGTTGCATTACCTCTAATAAATGTTTAGAACGTATTAACAACTCTTCATTGGAAACAGCTTTCGTACGCTTGAGCCTTTCATGTACATGCCATAACTTGGTGGAAATTTTCATATACGGAACACTACGTTCATCTTCGGCCAATGCCTTAATTAAAGATTGAATCTCTGAAAGTTTCTTTACCACCGCAGCTATATCATCTACAAACGATATACTATATTCCGGTATTGAAAAGGCTGCACCACTCTTCTCAATTTTTAACAAGTTACTGAGAGCTGTGCGCATCTTCATCACCGTCATATCGGGGTTCACGTCTATCACTCGACACTGTAATTCATATAATAATTCCTCCTTGTCAAGGCGGTTCACATTCATTCTGAAACCTTCCATTCTCAAGTTCTCAAGACCAAAACAATCGAACCAAAATAATCACTGTAACAACTAATTACTTGAAACTATAATCAAAATCACCTAGAACTCTGTTAATAAACTAAAAAAACTACTTAATTGAAACAATAATAAGTGAAACAATTGATAGCTGTATTTCGATGGCCCCACGTTTTAGGGTGCCACTTTTGCAACGTTAAATTCTATTAACATTACAAGACGTTCGATGATCTTACTCACAGGGCCCGACTAACTCAACTCGTCGGTGAGTGGTCGTGGGTGAACTACAAGTTGACCAAATAATGCGATGAAAGAAGGGCGCCAACAACTACAAAGCCCGGCCCTGACTGATACTTCGATCTCCCCTTTAGTTGTTAAGAGGAGACGATACCGTCTCACAGCTATCAGATGTCTCACTTACCTTTACGAAGGCATATTCGCATCCAAGAGAGAGGTTGAGGTTAGATCCGAAAAATAAAACTTGAACAACTCTCATAAATGAATTTAATAAACTATAGTTTGATATAGTACCCCACTCTCGGATATGCAACCACTAAAATATTGTGCCCTAATAACCCTAACCTGACCGGTACGGGGCGACGCTGCTGTTGACCCTCGAGGGACTGCCTAGACTGCCGGCGTAGGCCCCCTGGACTGGGGTGGTTGGACTGGTACGGCTATCGGCGTGGGCAGCTCCGGCGTCGTCTCTGGACCCCTGGACTGGAGGCTGGTCCAACTGCGTGGACGGCTCTGGCGTCGTGGCCGACCCCTGGGCTGCTTACGTAGGTCCCTGGTCGCTGGGGCTGACCCCTGGGCTGCTTACGTAGGTCCCTGGTCGCTGGGGCTGGTCCTACTGCGAGGGCGACTCTGGCGTCGTAGCGGGACTACGGCGTGGACGGCTCTGGGCCCCCCCCTGTCGACAGATGCGAAGTCCCTCGGATGGCTCGGTTCGGATGTGCGTCGCTGCGGGACGGGTTACCGTTGGAACAGGAAACAGGAACCCCCTTTCTCTCGCTGTCGCCTGTCAGCGCGCGAAACGAACCGACGGAACACCGCGTTCACGTAACGGTCGTTCCGTGCACACACCAACCGGTTCGGGATCACAATGTTCGCGAGAGTCCCACTTTCTGTCGCTCGCACTCACGCCCGGAATCAGGAACCACTCGATATCGGAGGGCAAGAATCACTGAGATTGACAGAGAGTAAATCACTAAAATAACTAACGTTAATAAAGAGCAAGAGTAAGAACTAACGGAGAGTAAGAGCGTAAAAGACTAAGAGAATAAGAGCAACCGGTAACAGAGACTAAGAATAAGAGAGCGAAAACAGGGGAGCTGTCCGCTTTTATACTACTCGTTCCTTCTCTACAAAAAAAAGAACCTTCTAGAAGGTATGGCCATAAACTTAACAAAATTCATTACCAATACAAATAAATGTTCCTAACTGTCAACCAATCCGAATTAAGTGAGAGAAGGAAAGACATATCTGCATGAGCGAAATAAAACTACTCGTATAACTGGTTGCCTACCCTTGACTTCTAGGAATAGATAGAAATTAATCAAATTATCCCTATTTCCTTTGGTACTGTTACTATAGGGTCTCACCATGTATTCCTAAAAGTCGCCAATACTTTGTACTACATTTTAAGCCGAATCTTCCTATTGAATCTAACCTCTCATCCAAAAATGTGTTCACAGAGGATGGGAGATCACTTGAGGGCTCAACCCTTCATTATGTACTACGCAATAATCTATAATATCCCCTGTGAAGACATTCCGGGTACATTAGTTCTATTATTGGCAACTTATTACGTTTTATAATTGGAGGTTAAAATTCCTAGATTACCTGTTCCCTACTTAGTCCACACAATCCTAGTTAAGATAACTTCGTTCTTGTATAACTACCTATTCTCCCGGAGCCTTATCTGACGTTAAACTAGTTACCGCGCATAACCTCTCACGAACCAGAAATGTGTTCACAAGGGAAGGGATACGAAACTAATAACTTAGCCCTTAATGGGGCAACAATACACCCTATCCCCTGGCGACACTAGTCCTGTTACATCGGCCCTATTCCCCGGTATTGAATTACATGTGGCCTGTTAGAGGTTATGATTTACATTTACCTTTATTACCTGACTCCTGTTGGCCTTAGGGGCAAACGAGCTATGTCAACAGGTCAGTTTGGCTCCCGGGGACGTGAATTACGTAAAATGTGTGAATATAAAGTTAAGTAGAGTTACTAAGTAAAGGGCTAAGTTGGTTGCATATCCAGGGATCTTAAATAATTTCCAATTAACTGGCTAAGGTTGTCGATTCAGGCCGCCTCTCAAAAAAAATAACGTTACACTATTTTAAACTTTTTCTAATAACTTCAGTGTAATTGTCAGTAATAAAAAAAAACCTAAATTTATGAATTCTAAACTAACAATTTTTCATTAAGACAGTTTCATGAAGAAAGGTTTTTTCGTGTTTAATATAATATCAGAAGAGTATAAGAAACTTTCCTATTCTTTAAAAAGTACTTATTCTAAACATTCACACAAATTCCAAAGAATGTCTCTTTTAGTGGTGAACTAACATCTTTTCAAAGGTCTAACATTCTCCTGCATACTTCATACATAACACTCGTTAAAACTAACTTACCATATAAACTCGAAATGCTATACTAAGCTCCTTGAAATTATAAAGAAGTAAATCTCCAAGCCAATTGGAAAGATAATTAGGAAAGAGTTAAAGGGTTATAGTTAAGATACACTTTTGTCCCGCAAATCTGTTCAAAACGTCACATTTGAACAATCTTGTCTCATTGCGACTCATTCCCTCGCTAATTCTTCCATGAGTACCCTAAAATTATTTTCACAAAATCGTTCAGCATATTTTAGTTTTCTTTATAAAACCAAATTACAATCACGCCTAAGGGCGCCGCCTATGTTTCTCTAATTCCATTATTTTCATATATTCCAGGACGACGACCGAATGCTGAAAATTGCTTTAGACGATCCCAGAATCACAAGTATATATACATGACGCGTCAAATCTGAAACGCACGATATAAAGCATTATTTAATACGAAATGAATTAGGAATTAATGTTTATATTCATAAAACATAAAAGATAATCAAAATTTGTTAAATAACTTACTTGCGTGTACCTTGTATATTACTGTTATGTAATCTTGTAAAACCTAAACTAACTTGTTTGATAATTGTGTTTAACACTGTTATTTATTTTTAACCGTTTTGTTCGCATACATTACATATGTATTTTTACGGTGAGAAGTAATAAATTACACGTATACTAACGCACCCTCTGTCACTTGAGAGAAACACGCTTTACGGGTGTATCTAATTAACTGCTCCTCGGCGAACAGTGCAAACTACACCATGCAGAACAGATAAAGCGGTAAATGATGCAATTACAATCATCAATAACAGTTATAATTCGGTTAATTTTCATCTAGCGTTGTATATAGCACACGTACTGGGTTTAGCCTGGGCGAGAATGCGTCGCGCTGGCGACGTATTCTGGTTTAATTGACAAGTAATATAAATTAAATAAATTTGTATTCGCAGATACCATTACCGCTTCCCTATCGATCGCTTTGGACAAGGCGGAGGTTAATTGCGACAAAAGTAATTGGATTCGGGTTATAAGTTCGTTAGTGGAAGTTGAACGTTAAGATGGAAATTAGGTTTAAAGTTGCAAGGATCCGAGACGGAGGGAAATTGTTGTTGGTGGAAAAATGCAATTATCAAAAATGTGAAACTTTATATGGATGATAATTAAAGCAGCAAACAAAGCATATGGTACAACTAACGTCATTAGCCTATCGAAAATGATATAGTATGTTAGAACAAAAGAAGTGTGAAGAGCACTTCGTTACATTATTACTATTTGGCGTGTTACCCAAGAATTACCCACCACCCACTCAAAGATCTCACCTGGAAATGTGATATTTAAATGTGATTACCGCGTCAGCAATATCGTAAACCCAACCTGGGCGAGATGCTTGTAACAGGTCCAAGAAATGGTCCTCAATAGAAAAATTCGAATTAAAAAGATGGTTGTCTGAACTTACAGATTATAAATTAGAGGAAAAAGAGGTACATGGTCAAAAATTTTCTTACTAGTTACGATTTCTGTTCAAGAAGTTTTTTAGCAAACTCTAGTCATAAAATTTCAAAGTTCATATATTTACCACTTATATTCGTATATTTAATCCTATTTACTTGAGACGATGTCAACCAGCCGAAAATATTATAAGGTGTAACAGATATTCACAAACTATAGCATCAAGTATTGGAGATTATTACAAGGGAAGTGAATTTATCACCACTCGACGTCTTTACTTAGTGGCCGAAATCTGGTATAGCTGGGCTATAAGCTAATAGTTTTAGAAAGCGATCCGCAACTGCTCAGCTTTGTTTCGACGAAACAACCTTTCGAAACAATCAGTAACATACCAATTCTATTCCATTATATTTCTCAATGACACGTCATGTGTGCCACAATGGAACTACTACAATTTCTGCCACCCTAACTGTCTCAAGGTCTATTCAATATTTCCAAAATTCATCTCCTCTCCTTTTTCGCATATCTTTTGTATTACAAATTGTAAAATTACACTGGTTAACAAGGATTTATAATTATTCTTATAAATCATGGGCACAAATCGCCCAATGAAGACCAAACCCCTCTTTCATTTCTTCAATCCGATCATGGCTCCCAAATCGCACGACCTGTGATAAGAAGAACCAATGTATCGTCCTTTTATAAATACCGGAAATAGCTACGTTCCGATCTTTATGACCCTTCAAATAGTGCAATGTGCCATTTTGCCATGCGCATTAGTAGCGTAATTACTGACAAATGATACTTATTTAAATTAGGATTACTCTAAAGTCTCCAACAGAAGCTAAATAGTATGGATTTAATGATGTATTAAGTACAGAATTAATGTATTTAGTGAAATGAATACCGGATAGTGATAACAATTTGGGGTAAAACTGGTATGCACAGGAGATACGATTTCGATTAATTGCCACCACATTCCACACATGAATAAGAAACGCTGGCACATCTGAGTCCAACAGTAGAGGGACTACAATCGTAAAACAATGAAGAGCGCAAATGATGCAAGTGCACTTTCGGCTCTTTTAGATTTCTAGGCCGACCAAACAGAGTTTGTAAAAAATTACATAAGTGTATTTTCACCTGTATTATACTACGTACTTATGTGTCGTAGTATATACTATAATATGTACTGTATTTTGCTTGATAAACTTCTTGTATTGAATTGAATAATTCTGTTGTTGATAATCTGAGAATTTTTATATATAGATCTGCTTGGTTGAATCTCTTCGCAATTGCTACCACAATTTTTTTAGAAATATTTTCTTTGATATTCTTGACGAAATTTCGACATTATTCTAGGTTTTCTCCTAAAATGTAACAATCAATTAATACCAACATGGTACTCTACTAGGTTATTGTGTTTGTTGGGGTGATTAATGCATTGTGGCAGTCAAGCCTTTCGAAGGTTCTTATACAGGCAATACTAACTAATAGTGGAATTGTCATTTCAAACCTTTATACACCTCATTAGAAGTTATATTATAGAATGATATAACCGAAAACCGTATTTCAATTACTCTGTTCAATTCGATACACCTGTGATCAACAGGCAGACACCTATAATAGCTAGATAACACCTATAATGAATTAATATTTGTCAGTTTCATGACATGTGTATTATTCGCTTAATTGCAGTGGTGGACGTCCCTTTATTTTAAGTTTCGGCGTTAATTGAAACAAGTAATCACCGTAGCCGGTTGCAATCGTCGCCAGTTTCGTCGTGTCAAGCGCGACGTCCATTTCTATTATTTCTAGTGTGTGATTGTTGAATGTGCGTCAAAGCAATTAAGCCCTTGTGATGTAAATACCATAAAAATAATCACCTAATTCCGGTATACCGCCTTTCATTTCTCTTAACTTTAATAGACCAAGAGCTGGGCACGAGATTTCAACATCATCAGTAATATGGAATTCGTAAACAGGAATAAATTCTATTACCATCAGTTATTAAAGTTCCGAGCAGGCGGACAGCTTACTGGTTGCGAAGGGTAGTTATAAGGGGTGAAAGTGATTAATTTTTAGGGGAAGTTACGGCATCGATAATAAGCTTAAAAATCTATGTCATGATAGTTCTTACCATACCTAAACTAAATTCCAAGCGGCGGACACATAAGTAGGTGCAAAGGGGGTGGCGGACAATAGTAAGGGGGTGAAAACACGAAGAGCTAGAGCCGAAATTTCAACGTCATCGTCATCAATAATATGGAATTCGTACACAGGAATAAACTCTATTACCATCAGTTATTGAAGTTCCGAGCAGGCGGACAGCTTACTTGTTGCGGAGGGTAGTTATAAGGGGTGAAAGTTGATAATTTTTCGGGAAAAATTCGGTATCGATAATACGCTTAAAAATGTATGTAATGATAGGTCTTACCATACCTAAACGAAATTCCAAGCGTCGGACACATGAGTAGGTGTAAAGGGGGCGGCGGACAAGGGTAAAGGGGGTGAAAAGGCGGAAAGCTATATAGAGCCGAAATTTCAAATTCATCAGTAATATGGAATTCGTAAACAGGAATAAACTCTATCACCATCAGTTATTAAAGTTCCGAGCAGGCGGACTGATTACTTGGGGCGGAGGGTAGTTATAAAGTGTGAAAATGGTTAGTTGGTCGAGGAAATTTCGGCATCGATAATACGCTTAATAATGCATGTAATGATAGATCGTACCACAAAAAAACGAAATTCCGAGCCTTTTCACCCCCGTCACCCATGTCCGCCACCCCCTTTGCACCCGCTCATGTGTCCCACGCTTGGAATTTCGTTTAGTTATGGTAAGACCTATCATTACATACATTTTTAAGCGTATTATCGAAAGCGACATCTTCCCAAAAAATTATCAACTTTCACCCCTTATATCCGCAACGAGTAAGCTGTCCGCCTGCTCGGAACTTCATTAACTGATGGTAATAGAATTTATTCCTGTTTACGAATTCCATATTACTGATGACGGTCACGTTGAAATTTCGGCTCTGGCTCTCCGCGTTTTCACCCCCTTTACCATTGTCCGCCACCCCCTTTGCACCTACTTATGTGTCCGCCGCTTGGAATTTCGTTTAGATATGGTAAGACCTATCTTGACATACAATTTTAAGCTTATTATCGATGCCGAAATTTCCCCTACAAATTAATCACTTTCACCCCTTATAACTACCCTCCGCAACAAGTAAGCTGTCCGCCTGCTCGGAACTTTAATAACTGATGGTAATAGAGTTTATTCCTGTGTACGAATTCCATATTACTGATGACGGTGACGTTGAAATTTCGGCTCTAGCTCTCCGCGTTTTCACCCCCTTACCATTGTCCGCCACCCCCTTTGCACCTACTTATGTGTCCGCCGCTTGGAATTTCGTTTAGATATGGTAAGACCTATCTAGACATACAATTTTAAGCTTATTATCGATGCCGAAATTTCCCCTACAAATTAATCACTTTCACCCCTTATAACTACCCTCCGCAACAAGTAAGCTGTCCGCCTGCTCGGAACTTTAATAACTGATGGTAATAGAGTTTATTCCTGTGTACGAATTCCATATTATTGATGACGATGACGTTGAAATTTCGGCTCTAGCTCTTCGCGTTTTCACCCCCTTACTATTGTCCGCCACCCCCTTTGCACCTACTTATGTGTCCGCCGCTTGGAATTTAGTTTAGCTATGGTAAGAACTATCATTACATAGATTTTTAAGCTTATTATCGATGCCGAAACTTCCCCTAAAAATTAATCACTTTCACCCCTTATAACTACCCTTCGCAACCAGTAAGCTGTCCGCCTGCTCGGAACTTTAATAACTGATGGTAATAGAATTTATTCCTGTTTACGAATTCCATATTACTGATGATGTTGAAATCTCGTGCCCAGCTCTTGGTCTATAACCTTTATTTTGAAGGATATTTGAATACAAATTTGAAATTGGAAAAGGATTCCATTTCACCTCTTTTCCCTATATAAATATTTATAAAAACCCTTTACATGTACGGGTACATACACAAAAAAAATTCACTAATTTATAATAGCAACTTCTATAATCCTGGATAATGGGCTGACACCTCAAAATATTGTATTGGAGAATTTTTTTTGAATATGTTGTCACATCACAATGCCGCGCTAATTGCCCTAAATATTTAATGGAAAAGTGTCTAGAGGTCAAGGTAATTTCAGTAAATGTCGAGTAAAATCGAGTAAAAATCATAGGCGCTAAATCAGCGACTTGACTATGTGAAATTCGGTGCAGTAAATAGAAGCAGGATTATTTGTCGGTCAAGTTCAACGCAGTTTCATTGATTGTTTTCGTCGAGATGTAAGCGCTAACCGTTTACTGGTTTCAAAGTTAGATATACCTAATTTAAGCTACATATATTAGGGATATGTATCTATGCAGGTTAATAAAACCAATGTAAATTTTGCCAGCAAATGAGTTAGCTAAGATAGTTCACAAACAAAGTGCAACTTTCGTTTTTCAATTCAAGTTGAAATTCAATTTCAAGTTTTAGTTTTTATTATCGAAACTAAACTTGTTTCCCTATAATTCTTACTGAAGATATTAAACAAAGTTTAAAAGGTGACTTTCAGTCATTATGGCTATTTAATATTGTAGCATTGCATTTTGCATATTGAGAGAAACCAAAGAGAAATTTAAATTGGAAGTCAAAATAAAAGAAAAACTGAAACGTACTTAAATGGTCGACAAACACAGACAATTAATATATCTACACCCATCTATTTACAAGCCAATATATTGCCAAAATGAAATTGAAATGAACATCGATTCGTGTAATTTCAGCGTTACATTTATTTGTTTATATTGCACTTCGTGAAGTATTTTACATAAAATTCAAATAGGATACAGTGGTTACTAGGTGCACGATAGGCAAAGTGTAAAGCAATTAAACCAAACGCTTTGGATTAATCTTGCATAGCTAAATATGAAAAGGTCATGAGGAAAAATAAAAAATATTTTAAATCAAGTCACTTTGTAAACCATAACTGATCGAGTTAAATTGTTGATTTCAGTTTTTACAAATAACTGAGTTAACCACATTTTCGATAGGATTTGTTCCTTTCAACGGCAGTGTTGAATGATGAACGAAGTGTGAAGTGGCCTCTGTTGAAGTGGACTGTATAGATCTCTCTTGAACCTCGTGGGTGGCTGCAGAGATTAATCTTGTCTCCAGGTTGTAATGCTGAAGACGATCTCGTAGATTGGAGATCAGGGCGTGACGTGATCTCTTGAAGTTCTTGGAGTTGAAGTTCTAGTCGTGTGGAGAGAGGGCGTGACGTACTTCTCCGGAGTGGGATCTGAGGGCGTATCGTGCAGATCCGGGTTTGAAGATCTCGAAGTTAGATGTTCTCGTAGTTTGAAGATCTCGTAGAACTCTCAGAGCGTAACGTGAGAGCTTGTAGTTTGGGGAGACGTTAATCAAGACCAACAACACACGTCGTTTTGAGCATAATATGTATAGTGATTTATTGTCAACTTTCGGGATCTTTTATACACATTCAATTACATTAGATCAATGGTACGTCTGTTTGTTTTTCTACAACGACCAAGCTTTGCAGAGCTGACCTTAACCGGAGTGCGTTATTCGCACGTTACGACGACTCCTCGTTGTGCTTACATCAACGATTTCGTTCACCTATACACGTTCGGTTTAATGCTAATTTCCGTTTCTAAACAACGCGTGTTAATTTCAATGATAAAATTACGTAAAAAGTTCCCTAAATTCGTTTTACAATAAATTATAATTTATACACCTAAAATTCCCATAATGTTGACGCTAGCGTCAACAAATGACTTTAATCATTCTCGATTTAAAATAGTTTAAGTCAACAAGCCACACATTTTATTAAAAAATTTATACTGAATAACTCCTACTCGTATCATATGTGTATTCATTTTAAAAGAGGAAAACACATATAGATAAAGACATTACTTTAACAAAATTTGTTGCACAATTTATTTGTAGCATATGATCTATGATCATATAATACGTCTTAATGAATCATCATCAAAGAAATACATTTATATAAATTTCTTAAAAACAACTAATAAAATTCCAACTATTGAATTCGGTTTGTATTGACTTGTTAAAAACATAAATATTTAATCATTTTCAAAATAGAAAATAATTTGTTACTTCACTATTAACAAAAAATAATTTTCAAAACATTTTCGATCCGTAAATTCTAAAACTTAAGTTTGGAAATTATGTTCTAATGATGATTTAGTTAAAAAAGGCAATTGATTAGAAGGCATGACAGCTCAGGCCGATAATGTAGGTTTTATTACAGAAAACATCTACGCCTTAGTTCAGATATAATATGGTCTATAATATCTAAAATGGATAGGAAATATTTTATATTCTTATAGAAATGTTAGCAACGTTGATTTCAAGAACTTTCAGTGTGTAATATCTCAAGTATGAGTATGTTTACTTCTGATATGTTTAACTTGAAAAAAAAATTATGTTGCTCTTGTTCACGGTCACCTTCCTTTCTCATGCAATTGAACTTTAAGATTAGGAGTGATAAGACGAAATTAGTTTCGTTGACTAATGAATAGAAGATACTTTTTTTAGTGTTCTAATTTTAATTCCTTTTAACCCATACAATTGGTACGCCTATGGACAACGGTTTTGTTGCCAATCACAATTCGTTAACGGCGGCTAGATTTGGTTCTACTTTTACATCTCGCCCATCTCTTATGTTGGTATGTAAAACAAAAATACTTTCTTATGGGAAAGCCAGGTCTAGTCACATTAATCGTCTGTGGGGACAGCAATATTTTTCACCATTCACGGAAGAAAAAAAACTATCGCCGCAAGGCACTACAAGGATTGCAAACTTATCTAACAATGATGCGACTTTCAATTTTCCTCCCTAATATTTTCTAAAGTACACTCCTGCATATATTCTCGCCTTAAACGCCAAATCCTCATATTCGAATCTGATCTGGTTATGGCTCTTCCAATAACCGGATCTCCGCTTCGATCCGCGTCAGATGCATTGGGTCCACTCCTGGAACTTATTTCCTGCTTACTTGAGCGAATTACCCGGTCGAGTGTCGAAATTCGGTGTGTCCCCCACCTCGCTCCCGCAGGAAGATGGAGGCTCTCTCGCCCGCCTTGTAAAATTGGAGCCGTGCCCTTCTTAACCCTTCGTCGATACGCTCGAGAACACCTCGCCCATAAAACGCTCTTTTACGAGATTCCATTACTGGATCCAATATCGAAGAAAAATTACATCAAAAAAAATAGAGGGGAAGGAGGTGCGACTTGCCCCCGCTCACCCCTTTTCCGTCCTTATTTGCTCTTATGCCGCATGGCGATTTAAATCTTTATCCTGGTTACTTTATTCTAACTGTATACTGATTTCAATAAAATCATATCTCAATCCTATATTAATTTATTCACATTATTTCATATTATTGTTTCAAGTCTTCTACAGTCTCGATGGGTTACTGAATTATCATTTTTCTGGGGGAAAGTGCGTCAAATCCCCGGCAAGAACGAAAGTAGCTTCGACCCTAAATAATTCATTAGGGCCCTTAATAGATTGAAGCTGTCGGTCAGGATTAAGGAATAACGCGAGAAAGACACGTAATCCCTTTAGGGGAGAGGAGATTGAGTCGCTCTTCTAGTGGAAATATCTGATCTTCCTCCAAAAGTTATACGTATTAAGAGAACGTTTTATATGTACCCACAAGTGGTCACAAATAAGGATGATATTTTGGTTAATTATTTAATATTTTTGGTAAAACGATTGCACCCATAGAGTTAATGTACATGTTACTACATTTACACTAATGTTAATTGTAAATGTTTGGTGCCAAGTGACCACTACTTTAGGTACTTTTTGACGCACCATTTCATCCACCCGGAATAGGGGTGTAATTCATCTCCTAAACTTTAAATAATCCAAAGTGGTTAAGTGGGGGTTGTTTGAAAGACGTGTTTCTCTTTATGATTCTCTCATTTTTCGAATTTATTAAATTAATTTTTCAGATAATTTGTTTTTAAAACAAACATCTCGAATGCAAAATATGGATCAAGATCTCCAATTGAAGTACATCCTCGGTAAAAATTGTGGTCTATCGAGTCACCTTCTCATTTATAATGATTTTCCATATAATAAATAGGTTAATTGGTAGGCCGTTTTAATTAAGACACCGATTTCTACGATTGTGCCTCATTACCGATCAATTATTATCGTATGAATCACGGTATCACACCGATAAAACCGCGAATTTTCCGACCTTCGCGACATACCGTAGCGCATTTTCCGACCTTCACGAATTGGGACCAAGAGTTTCCCAATCTTTTCGTGCTACTAGTGCTTTCCCGACAAATTAAAATGGTTACCGAGGAAACTTCGAATTTTCAGTGTCTTGTAAAACTCATATTACGAATTTTGCGACTATGAGTTGATAATTTAATTTTACAAATAGTAAATTACAAATAATAAACCATTGTTAGTTAAATCAACTGCGGCCTGTAATTAATAAAGATATTCTCATAGTTACTCACTGCTTGAACAGCTCTGTTGTTCTGTTTGTCCGTTGTGTATGAACTAGTTTGTTTGAATCCACCCGTATATTTCCGCTTTAAAACACATTTAGCCACTTTTGCTAGTTAGACACTTGACTAAGTGTGGAAATATATTAAACTAAATTAATTTTTACCAGTACAGTACAGTCTTCACCACCTTTATTGCTTAAAATATATTGTGGTTTCCTGCAATTGATTCAATTAGACTTACTGAACATTAACTAATCTCATTAGTTTCAACCTCGTGTGTTTTATTTTTAATGACGTACTGGTATTCGGCCGAGTTATATTATGTCAAGTTGAGTAAATCCATGGAATCTGGCACCCGAGCAAACCGTTCGGGTTCGTATATAAGCTTTTAGGGCATTTGGAACAGTACGTTAAGTTTATAGCCATGATGGAATTTGCTTCGCGGATTGCGAACTTCAAGTGGATTGCATATTATCCAAATGCATACAAAATTGCTTTGCAGGGATGGATTTGGCATTGCCGGTGGCTTTGATTTGATTGGACACATATTCAATGAATAGTAATTGAAATATAGCCGACCTATTCCAAATTCAGACTGGAAGTCAACAAATCAAAATACATACTATATAGGTAAGTACACAATGCTCCGATAGTATGACCATTCAACTTTTATTCTTGTGTTCCTGTATTATGGTATTTAATATAAACCAATCCAAACTTTAATAAAACCCAATGAGATGAATGACCCTTCTCTGATTCGTCCATATTTTTTCTAAATCACTTGGTGTATTTTTTACCATCTCCGATTTACTATGCTATAAACAAAGGCATGGTGTTTCTAATATTTAATATTTTAAACAAACAAAATTTAGTGTAAACATCAATTAGGAGTACCTTTATTTCATACTGTACATCTAAGAATAATAATTATTGTTGAAAGGAAATGAAGTCAAAACTAAAACAAGAGTGTTCTTGATAATCCCCAAGTAATAATAACTAATGGTTGAGATTCTTTAAATTGCCACGTTTCGTTCATGAAATCTTGAAGAATCTCAACAATTAGTTATTATTATTTGGGGATTATCAAGAACATTCCTGATTTCATCTCAGCTCCCCGAGAACACTCTCCCATTCTTTACGAAGTCAAAACTAGTTTCCTTCAGTTTTCCCATCGGGACCATTTTAACAAAATATTCAAAAATGGTATTATTACTCGATTACCCCATATGAGCAGTTGTGGTACATTCACGAAAAGACGAGCCGGAAAATGGACTAACTTTATACGTTAACCCCGTATATACCTCACATAAAATAGCCATTTTCGATACAAATCGTCTTATTGCGTGTTTGGGATTTACGGTCTCAGGTAACGATCATATTAACATTCGATTGATTTCTCCAGTAAAACTTTTTCCGAAGTTGACGATAAAAGAAAACTCGAAATTTGATAAATCTGTCCGTTGTCGATTCACGCGAGGAAATACGGGGCGAACGAAAGTACCACAAGTAGGGGCAGCCTACAGTGAACTAAACTGAAATAAATTTTGAAAGTGTTGCTACACAGTATAAAGTTTAATAAATTTGAGAAGAAAAATTTGAATTGATAATCAAGTAAAAGACACAAAATTTTCGATCAATTTACCTTCTTGATTTCTAAGATCAACATCACTATAACTAAGAGATTTGAAATAAATTCACATCGCAAACCATCTACTACCGATAACAATATCCCTTTGGATTGTACACTTATTGTATTGATTTCAATAAGAAAAGATTGTGGGAATTCTCTGGGCCTTTTCCTTGATAATCAATAAAATATATGTGTTGGATAAACTGGTGAGTTATAAATTTTTAATCCAAATTACCTCCCGTATGCCAATTTCCACCTTTTCATAATATGTAATTATATTTTAATATAAATAATAAAAAACATTTTATAATAGTAACTTTCATCATTTAATCATATATCTAAATATATGAAAATAATACATTCACTTTTTTAAAATTAGTAAAAATTATTTCTCAATAATAACGACTAAATTTTTAATAACCTCTTAATATTTCTATGAAAGTACCAATATTTTGAGCTAAATATAATCACATTCAAAAGAAAAACGGGTCAAATGAAAATCAAGTCTGAAAACAAAATAACACTAGAAGCTTACACCACTGACTAGCGACAATTTGTTGACCACAAAACCTTGAAATAATAAGAAATAAAATCTTTAAAATTCAGAATAGTACTGCAGCAACAGAATCCCATTATTTAATGATGCACAAGGTAAGTCTCAATGATATTTAGGATACGCAACTGAAATTTTTCAAAATCTACAATATCAATGTAACAAAAATTTGAAATTCTCCGACAAAAAGCAAGTTGGTATGGCAGGCTAATATAACCCCAATGAGAAGTGCGTTCGAGACATTCCGGAAACGTCGTAATTCTTTCTAGAAATAGGACGTTTAAAAGACAAAAAGTATAATCCTTTTGTAACAATAAAAATGTAAGTGAGTCATCAAGCCTTGTCTCACCATAAACCAATGCTCAAAATTATCCAAGAGCGTTCAAAATTGTAAATATTGAAATAAAAAATTGTTATTCCTCCATTTTAGCATTTTAAGTAATGGCTTAAGAATTTTAAAATCTTATGAAACCTAAATTAACTCAATTTAAAAAATTTTTGAATATAGAAAATGTAAACTTAAAATGGCCGTTATGTATATTTAATCTGAATAAATCGAAACATATGCAATAACTCAGTATGTGTTAAGTGTTAAAACATTAACAAAAAATTTTGTTGGTAGTGCTACCACATAAAGATTAACTTTATTTTTGTTATTTTGGCAGCTTTTCACGTAAGCTCTAATTTATAAATGTATTTGTTGAATTTTAAAGCTGGAAGGGTTTCTCATAATTTGAATTTTACGCATAAAATTGTTTCATCAAAACAATTTTCTACACTTCAACAACCTTTGATCCAAAAAAGGTCTGCCAGCGAAATTAATGGAGTCATGAAAGAAACGTTTTGCTACATGTCAATGTATTTTTAGTTGGGATTCACTATTTTGGGGTAAAAATGTGAGGATGATCTTTTTCCACTAAGCTCTTTTGACAAACAAAATTTTAAAATCAATATGCCCGATTTTACATATTTTTTTTTAGATTCTCGCACACCTAATATATTTAAAAAAACATCCATGCTGTTCCTAAAACCGAAAGAGCATAAAATATCTCAACAAGCAATTTTTGTAATTAAACTACAATGATTTCTATTAAAATTGGGTAGTTAATAATTATTATAGAATTGATGATTGAGTACCATAATAACTAATAACTGTTTAGTAATTATGTGGATGCATCTAAATTTTGTCTTCAAAATATTTAGGGTTGGACAGATATTGCAACATATAATGTATAATCCAAAATAAAATTTCAAGCGCTCATCGCCGAACAGCCTAAATTTGTTGATCCAAAAATTAGTGGTTCCAGTATGCTACTGACACATCCAAAGTTATTAAAAAAAATAATAAAAAAGCTGGGACTACAAAGTCTAGAACTCTATTTCAACATCACAGTCTAATAATTCAGAGATTTATAAGTGTTTTTACTGAATTGCATTCAAGAGATCGTATCAAGTTGTATCAAGTTTTCAATTCAATAGAACGGTTGTATCTAAAAAATTCTTTCTAGTATTAATGTGAAACTATTGCAGACCCCTACTATCAAAATATCATGGAAAGAATGTCGAAATTTCATGGAAACTAGTTTTAGTACTTTGAACTGATATCCTATTCAAATTTTAATGTTGCACGTAGAGGTAGTAGCTCAAATAATATTTCCAGTAATACTTTATTTTTCTTTTAGTAGTTTAACGGGGCTTTAATATCTTGCGAAATTAAATCACAATTTCAGTTTCATTACAAGTCTGTGGATGTTGTAACTTACAAAAAAAAACATTAAATTATTGTGGTATTCAAAACAAAACTTGAAAGCTGATTCCCATAAACAATTGTTGATTTGATGATATTTCACCGGTAGTTGAATGAAAACCAATCTTTTTAAACATCGTAAACATTCGAGCTCATTAAATGTAATTAAGTGAATGTCATATCCGGCACGACGGCTAATTTCATTAAAACTTTTTATAATCCAACTTAACGGCTAAAAACCCTAAAAACTTCTGATAATAACGTAAAACTTTCCTAGCAATTATAACACAGGCATCACAGAAGACCATACCAAAAAATGTCCTCACAAACTTAGTTTCAGAAATGACTTAGAATAGTTATGACAGATTGATATATGTGAGGCAATCAAACTGTGATGCCGAAAATAATGGTCACATCTTAACACATGTCTATTATGTCTGTCTCAGTTTTTGAAAAAAAATCAATGATTTAAATTCTATAAGAAACTGAGTTTCAATAAATGCATGTAGATATTACATTGAAATGTTGATTTGCGTACACTTTTTAAATCAAAAGTGTTTTTGTACCTATCTCGAAAACCCTTTTCTGATGGTTATGTGAATTGTTCTCAATACATTGTTCACCAAAAATAGATAATCCTTCGCAACTTCATCAACATTTGAGTAATAACAGAGGCTCGTTAAAGTTACAGTGATTCAAGTTTTGTTGCCCATAGTTATGGAAAAACCTCAAAACATTCTGAAACTTCGATAGGTCATCAAAGAAATCGTATTAATAGTTTAATTCCAGCACTCTCAACAAATTTATTTAAGGATTTGTGATATTAGAAATAAAATATAGAAATATAAATTATATCAATAAATAACAAAAAAAAAAATTATTACTATTTAGTAATTATACGTATTTGTTTAAATTGTAATTCTATTAATATATTACAAACAAATATAAAATAAAATAAAGTATAAAAAAACTTAGGAATATGTCTTTCAAAAATAATCTAATGAAATATTTAGATATAAAATAAAAATTAAAATTTTATTAATTTTATTTAATTTTATTTTATTTATTTTTCTTTTATTAAACTTTGTAAAATTCTCAGTTTAAGAAGTGTACCTGAATTTACATGGCGCAAATTGCATTAAAATTTTGGATAGAAAATTTACGGTCTTACAACAAAAACTGCTTCTACTGTTATGGTAAAATTAGATTAAACAACAATTCATTGAAAGCATAACAGGTCGCCTTACAAGATTTTAGAAAGCTTATAAGATGTGACTGATTGGAAGTTTAATTCAAATAAGAATCTTGGAAATATCGATATAGTTTCAAAAAAATTATTTTTCCAATTACGTGAAATTTTCCTAGTTCTTTAATAAAACCCGATTTTTAAATCTTGTAAAAGCTCGCAGTAGATTTAATACTCGATTGTATTTTGTAAAATTGGAATTGGGAATATTAAAATGTAATATATATATGTTATTAGGAATGTAGGCAAAAGGTCTTTTAAAAGAAAATCCTCTTTGATGCGATCAAGCTTTCGGAACACTTTATTCCTTCCTCAGGATCTCTATAATAAGGTGTGATATACAAACACTTACATAATTTATGACTGAATTTACACTCACCAGCGTGAGAAAAATTGAAACTGGTGCTTAAGGATTGAATAATCGAGATTCTTCATATCAATTTAGACATTATTAATTATTTTTCATTTTTTAATTTATTATTCTTCAGGAATTTCCGGCAATAGGTAACCGTAATACTCATTGGTCATACATGTGCTCGTTGTTTACATTTTACACCTTTACAGGTTATAGTTAAGTCAAGTCAGTTAGTTTTAGACATGGAACCGCTGCCACCTGCCATGTTAGAACCAACAAACAAGACTGCCAACTCAAACCACGTAAAGGCCCTCGATTACCTAACGTATGCAACCAAGCTCTCACCCTGCTTTACATACATCAGTGGCAGAGCATCAAATAAGTATAATGTACAATTTCATTGTTACGAACCTTAACATACTATAAATAAAGACATTTACATTGTATAGCGGGAAAAAAAACGATAAAAAAGAACGAGAAAAAAGAAAACATTATTATGAACATTACAGAAAGCAGTGGCAGACAATAATAACGACAGACAGAAATATTGTTATAGAAAACAACAGCGAAGAGGTCCATTGTATGAGAAGGAAAGTACTTTGTTAGTGAAATGTCTGTTATCTAGAGCAAGAACCCGATCACTCCCACTGGGGAAATTATTAATAATATTTTTTTTTTTGCTCCCTTCAATGATTCAACAGATCATTGTTTAGTTTAAGGACGTAAGAGTAAATGTTACTAAGGTTGTCAATGTGAGTCCTTTTATTTATCGTTTTATCAGTATTAGCAATTTCAACCATTTCTAGGAAGGTTCTTTTATAAAAATTCCTCTCGGTGCGAAGTATTCCTATATTATCGTAATCTGGATTACGCTTCACTTCATTTACATGTATAGCAAGCTGACAGCTATTATTATTTAGACATTAATAATGTCAAAATTGATATGAAGACTCTCGATTATTCAATCATTAAGCACCAGTTTCAATTTTTCTCACGCTGGTGAGTGTAAATTCAGTCATAAATTATGTAAGTGTTTGTATATCGCAACTTATTGTAGAGATCCTGAGGAAGGAATAAAGTGTTCCGAAAGCTTGATCGCATCAAAGAGGATTTTCTTTTAAAAGGACCTTTTGCCTAGATCCCTAATAACCAAAGGGCGGAAAAAATGCACGTGAATAGTTTAAAAAAATGCGCATTAAAATGCACGAAAATTTCAAAAAAATGCACGAAAATTTCAAAATAATGCAAGGAATGCATAAAATTTGGTAAAAAATGCAAATGCTTAAAAAACGTTTTTTTTTTCGTTTAGATCGTCCTAGATTAAGGAAAAAGAATACTGTTGTTTAAAATGTATCTGATTTTATTACAAACCAAAATTTAGTTTCAATACTACATATATTATATTATGTATAGGTACATAGATATATAAAAGAAATAGGAAAAAAACAGACTACAAAATAATAATTCATTTTTCATTCATTAATGCTGGCACAAAATGCATTTATAATTATATGTTTTTCAAAGTTTTCAATAAGAAAAGATTGTCTTCTATCAGTAAACATATGTTTGAAAATAGAGAAAGTTCGTTCTACATCTACTGACGTAAGAGGAGCGTATTTTAATGTATGTACAATATTTGGTTTTACATCAATTATACAATTAAAGTCGCCCGTAAACATTAGTGCAACAGTTTTTAACACAGAAAATCCTTCGTTAGCTTGTATAGTACTGGAAAATTTGGACAAAACTAACTTTCCAATGTTTCCATCTACCTTTTTACATTCCGCTTCAAAAACATTTAATAATTGAACTGCTTGAACCAGAGTCATACATGTATTTTGCAATTGAACCATAGTTTTAGAAACAAAAGAATAATTAGTTTTTATAAATAAGAGTTTATTGTGGAGAGTCGAATTTTTAAATATTTCTTGACATTTTAAAAGAGCCGCAGAAGAGGAATCATGCAAATCGGTAATAACTTCCTTTATTTCATCGTAGTGTTCGGCATAAAACATTGCTGCATCAAGCCATGTTCCCCATCTAGTTATGACAGGTCTTGGCGGCAGTTGAACTCCCAAAAGTCTTTCTCTATAAAACTGAATTCGCGATGGACACTTAATAAATACCTTCTTCATATAACCTATCAAGTCGTTAACAATAGAAAATTGGTTTCTTATTAATTCTGCGACTCTGTTAATGGCATGAGCTAAACAAGTAACGTGAATTAGATTTGGGTAAAAAAATTTTAAATTCTTACCAGCCTTAGTCATATATGGGGCAGCATCAGATAAAAACAAAATGAGTTGCTCAAATGGAACAGTATTTGGTAAAAAAAAATTACTCAAAGAATCTTGAACAAATCTGGTGATTGTTAAGTTATTTGTTTTGTCAAGTTGTTTTGAAGAAATTAAAAATGATCTGGATGGAGTGTTTTCTTCTAAAACTCCTATTAATAAATGTGCAATATATCTTCCAGTCGAATCAATCGTTTCATCAACAATAACATAGAAGTAATTCTCGCATATAATATTTTTTATAGTCGCTATCGTGTCGGTGTAGATTGCATCAACACTCGATTTCCTTAAAGTAGATTCATCCGGAATATTAAATGAACAAAATTCTTTCAGAAATGATTTTAAATGAAAATTATTTAATTTTTTCAATGGAATATTGGCCGCCACCATAGCCTTACAAAGTTTTTCATTGAACTGCTTCTGTGGATCATTTTTTAACTTTTTCTGTAAACAGGACGGTAGAGTTTGATGTTGTTTAGCGCCTTGTTTCGATTTATTCAAACTTGCGATATGCTTTCCACTCTTCACATGTTGCTCCACGATGAATTTTTTTGCAGCATGGATCTAAATATGAAGAAAGTACTGTTAAAATATGTTTTGTTTCTTAATTTTAAAAGAAGAATAGGACTTAAAATTGAAAGTAAAATAAATTCAGCAGTTTTGACTTATATAGGGGCCATTCACAATTCTTTGATAAAGTAAAAAGTGTAAAAATGCGTCAGGTAATTTATGAATGGCCACATTAATTGATATCTACGTAGATATCCACTCAAAATAATTGCCATAATTGGAATATTGTAAGCAAGTAAATGAAATACTAATTCAGTTAATTAAATTAAGTTATAAAGATACTAAGTTATTGAGTATTAATTCAGTTAAATTAATCTAGGTAGTTATTGCTTTCTATGTACTTACTATTTTCGAACATGCTGTGCAAAATAATTTGTCACCATCCCACTTCAGCTCACTATAAGGTTTAATCCACACTTCAATTAAAGTTGTCTTGGGCATTTTTAACTTTACAGAACAACCGTTGAATTTAACTTCTCTAAAGGTAGTGACAAATTGGAAGAACATCAAGCTGGTCCTAAAACCGGTACAATGGCCGGAGAGGATTAAGAAACACACTAACACTAACAGCTAACCCTGCCCCGCGATCAAAATAAGCCTTTCTACGAATTTTGAGTAAGTATAATATGTCATTAAGCACATCCTCCTCCTATTAGACTACCCAGGTAAAAACAACCCTTATGAAAATGAACCACTGCCAGATAGTAAAGGTACTTGATTACAGTTCCAGTTATAACTTATATTGTCAATAAGTTGATTTGTCACTCATCAGTACATTGTTTTTCTAAATATCCAGCAGATTGTAAAGAAAAATGCAAAATATGCACGGTTGAAAAAAAAATGCAAATTTGAAGAAAAAAACGAAGAAAATGCAAATAATGCAAAAAATGCATTTTGCATTTTATCCGCCCTTTGCTAATAACATATCTTTGTGGTTCTAACCGGTCAAGGCAAATACGCACCAACGTATATATATATATATATATATATATATATATATATATATATATATATATATATCAACAAATTTTCTTGTATTTTAGTGAAGTTTTAGTAATATTTTATTTACAATACAATGTATGCTTTATCATAATAACGTAAAATGAAGACTATTGGGGAAATTTTTCGGGATTGAGGTTGTAATTTAATTCCATGTCACAAATTCATCAAAATTTTAGTTTTATTAAAAGTGTGTTAGGGTTAAAACTGACTACTACGAATAAAGTTTTTGTGCTTAAAGTAATGGTAGTACGTCAAACATAAATAAATGACTAAAATTAAATATACTAAAAATAAATTATATCACAATACATAAAATTATAAAAAGTTTATAATCAGTTTTGTGGGTTAAATTGTTTAGTTGTTAGGTATTAAGGTAACTTCAATAGGACACTTGGAAATTTTTCCCAAAATTTTAGTTTCACCACCCACTCTCAAAACTGCTCTTGATTATATTATGAAGCTTTAAACAATAGCAGACTATGCTACATATTACCACAAAATGAGCTTAAGTTCTTTAACAAAACGTGATCTTTTTAAGTTCTTTAAAAATAATTGAGCTTCATTTAACATAAATTGATTTTATAACTAACGTTTAGCAAAATGTTTAGACTAAAAGCAGCAGTTGAGGTTTAAAATTTTTCTAGTCATTTCCTGCATTTTCCACACTACATTTCACACAATACACAATTTCATAAAAATTTCAATTTAGCGAAAGCTGACAAAGTTGTTCCAAAGTTATTAATATCAACATTGAGGATAACAAAAAATGTAAAAACTATATTATAAAATTAGTGATTGAATATTGCGAAAATCTGAGTAGTCTAGAAAGGAATGACAATAAAATATAGAATTCCACTGCAGAAGACAATTTTCAAAAATTTAATATCTTAGAGTTTCATCATATAATAATTAGAAAGCATAAATATTTTTCGAATGTATTAAAAAATTTGAATATCGAATAAAAAAACTTGATAAGATTCATGTTTTTAAGGATTATTCTCAAAAGTTTCAAATCTTAACAGCCTAAAACTGGTAAAATTGAAATGTAACGCAAAGTAGTTTGATACGCCGGATTTGATAATTTAAAATAAAATAAGCATACGTTTCCCAAACCGTTTGAAAGATCATAAATTGTCATGATCCTAAATTTCTTGAATCTAAAAGATTTCGGAGATACCGAGTCTGTCAAGAAAATCTAAAGTCCCATTTCAAACGAAATGGAATTTTAAAATGTTATAAAATATTTATAACAAGTACTCCTACATTTACAATTGTCTTTTGAAATTAATGATTAATCCGATACATATTGTCATTAGTCTCTGAAATATTAATATTTGTAAATTTCATATTACCCGTTTCCAAAACGCTAGAATTGGTAACAGTGATTTATACAATTTTTAACTGGAATTATTTTATAGTAGGTTTAAACAGTTTGATGAAAATTATGGGAATAATCATTATTTCTGATGCAGAACATAAATCCTATTATTTTCAATGCTCCCTTATGCGTTATTTAATATCAAATCCTACTATCCCCTTTAACCATAATATCACTGGCTGTACATAAAATTTGTGAATATTTAATATGCATTAATAATCCAGACACATTTTCATGCTTTTCTTAACCACTACCAACGAAAAGAACAATCTTGTAAAATAAACAAACTAAACATACGGCAAGTTATGAAGTTATGACGTCATTAATAGCTCTTTCCCCGCCTTTCCACTTTTTAAGATATTACCCAGACGTCTTTCGGAGATAAAAACTAAAAGACACACGAGAAACTCTGCGAGGAGCAAGGGGAATCCTCCCTCAGGGAAATCTGCTGCGCCCGTAGGAACGGCTAATCTTCCCACAGGCCGCAATCCGCCAGTTGTAGTTGCCGTTGTTGTTTTGTTAACGTTCAACCCCTTACGAGATTTCTGGGGCGAGACGAAGGAAACGTTAATTCATAACTACTGTGGAATATCCTGCAATGGTGTCGCCAGAATGTGTTCGTAAAGGCCTTCCATAGGTTTCTTGCACGAAACATAGCACGTTTAAAAAAAAGGAAGAACACTTTTATATGAGTTAAATTTTAAATAGATTTCAATTTTGTATGGTAAAAAGAAATGAATATACAAGCAAAAACGAGTTGTATGAGAAAAGGTTGTAGGGTATAACGGGTAATTTTTAATAATATTTTCAAAACCTGAAGATATTAAAAAAGGGACATTTAAATTATTTCTACCGTACGAATTGTCGGCATCGAATTGTCGTCGGTCTAATTATCATCTGTTTGCTTTTCCTCCTATCGCACCGTTAACATACGACGTGTGTTTACACCGGAGGAAGTATGCAATTCGCAACAAACAATTTTAAGAAGAAAAATTCCATTATAGGTGAGTGTCCGGGTCATTACCTAACCGTCGTGATTGTTAGCGTTAAAATACTATCAATAAATTGTTGGTAATTGTGTATGTTGGTAAAAGGGGTAATCGTGGAGTGGGAGAAAGGGAATATCAAGTGCAGGTAATACCTAAACTGAACATATACGAAGCAGCCGGATATAATCAAACAGCAGATGTAAGATGTTTCGAGTCAGGTTACAGCAAATGTAACGAAGAGGAAATGTTAATTTGGGCGTCAAAAATTCAAAAGAGAGCACAATAAATAATCACAGAAACCATAGGAATGATTTTAGGGAAAGTTTGAAAAATACCAATTTTTGCGATTTAAAAGCAATTTGGATGTTTATTTCTTTTCGCGTGTTTCTTTCTATTCCGTTTTATTACACATTTTCTTATTTTGAATAAAACTCATGAAAAATTGTTAGATTAGGCTTTGAAGCCAAACGACTTAAAATTGAAATGTTTTTTAAATTTTGGAAGAATGATGAGGGATGGTTATATTTGAGTTGCATATGTAGCATTATATATTGCAACAAATTTTAATGCAAGATATCATATAATGCTACGATAAGAAGAAAAGAATTAAACATTTATTCTTATTGTGTAAGCTATCTACCTTCCTCTGTTTTGTATTCGAAATACCGATGCCATTCAATTGAGACTTATCGTACCGAACTAAAGGTCGCCTCATTGATTTCCCCTCCAAGCGAAAGGAAAAACTCCATCCACTCCCATTCCCCATCCGACATTACCATCTTCAGGGATCGTTTTACCTTCGTCGGATCAGATCATCCGAACTGTCGCCGATTTCCCAGGGATGGGCAAAAAACAAATAATTTTTTCCCTCGCGGGGAGCACCTCCATTATTTCGACCTCCCACCGAAAACGGTCCCTCTAATGATCCCGCTCTCCCCCGATAAATTTGCGAGGGCAAAGGGAAAAATATCGGGAGTATTAGGGGGATATTAGGTAGCAAACGGAGCTGGAAACCGTCTGTCGTCTGTGGGTTCCCGGAGGACGCGTGGGGGGTATTTCGAAGGCACTCGATTCGAAGTAATTAGATTTGGACCCGTCGTGCCTTGGTGCAATGTGTGGGTAACGTTTGGGTGTTGTATGAAACAAAAAAGTTGAATAAGTTTCGCTGTCACTATGAAAAATAGTAAGCTGCCTATAGAAAGGGTCTCGGCATTATTGTGTGAGCCGATAGAAACGGCGATGACATTTTCGTCTCATTGGGGATGTTTGACCAGTTGACGGTATACATTTTCGTCTGATTATTTTCGACTACTTGCAACGGTTCTTGTCGCGACCGGCGCGGAGCATCCGAATTGGGCTCATGATATTTCACATTTTACAGCAAATTCTGATGAGGCCTATTAGGCTCAAGGGGCACATGTTTGATCCTTGCCCCCTTGCGTTCAATGGGTGCATGTTTGATCTTCCTCTTTTGCACTTCCAACGCATTTTCGAGCGTATCACACGACGTTCACGTATCAGAAAGCTTCCCGAAACTTTAGTGCATCTCATTAGACGAAAATGTACTGTTTGAAGGGATAGAGTGGTTCAGGTAACAGGGCTACCTCTCGATAATCACACGGAAATATGTCGACCTGATGGAAATGATAACACTAATACAATCAAGGAGGTTATAAAGAAAGCAAGGGCCCAAATAGCTTATAACATTTAGAATGAAAGCTTAATTGAATAGTTCCATTGAACATTTTAGGAAAGAAACATCAATTCAGTAGCTCCTTTAAGGCATCTAGGAGGGAATCATTAAGTACAAAACTATATATCGTTTAGCCGACATGAATAGGTTAATCAGTGACAGTAGAACAACGATGGAATCGAAGAACAACGGCTATTTTGGATTTTGCACTACACTACACTAAATTCTAAATTCTACAATAGAGTTTGGCTCTATCTCTTGTTAACAAATTATTTGCACACCTTTGCGTGTTGAAATACTTCAGCTTACCTGCCCAGTTTCTTGAGCCGTATTGAAGTGAATATCATGTAACTTAACGAGTAGATATAAATATTCATTAAAATTTACTGCTAATTGTTGTATTTAGATAAATTTTATAGTGAAACAGATGTTCGCAGATGGTGTGTCATTTGTCGAGGCGCCATTAAAGGACTATTACCAACAATAGTATATCAGCTGAAAACCACCGATTTTCGCTTTTTAGTTCTCCTATTTAGGCCCGGTTTTTCAATAGAAGTTTAAACTCAGTTCAAGGTTTAAACTAGGTTCATCATCTGTGGAGTGTTTTTCATACTAAGTTCAGAGCTTGAACGTCGATCAAATTTGAACCCTCCTTGATGAGGGTTTAAACTCAGTTCCGTGGTAACAGTCGTGCCATGTGTCAAAAATCGTTAACCTAAAAATTAAGTGTGTATTGTGTATTCATTGTATTGTTTATTATATTGCACTGCATAGCGGTAGAAATTAGTGTTCAAAATGAATTTAGAGGATATATTTAGATTAGTTGATGATAGTGATGATGAAGTGATGAACGAAATAAGGCGGAATGTTGCCCAGGCGAGACCGCGACGATTCCACGTGATACGTGAACGGCCTACTCATTTCGAACGGTGGGATGAAAACGAATTTTACAACCGTTTTCGTTTGAGTAAGTCTACTGTACAACGGCTGATCAATGAAATAGGCGATCATATTGCTTCAACAACAGAAAGGTAAAGTGTTTTATATTGTAATATTTAGGTAAACATATTTTATTTTTACAGAAATCACGCTGTTCCTCCTCCATTGATGGTGTTGTTAACGATACGTTTTTACGCATCAGGCAGTTTTTTAATAACCGTAGGCGATTTTGCTGGCATTCATAAAAGTACTGCCAGTAAAATTATTTGGAAAGTGTCACGAGCGATTGCTTCCCTTCGCCAACGATATATCAAAATGCCCTCAACATTACAAAAAATGACAAGACTTCGGCAAGATTTCTTCAACGTGGCCCGTTTTCCTAGATGTGTTGGGGCAACAGACTGTACCCATGTTAAGATACAATCTCCTGGTGGCGACAATGCAGAAATTTACCGTAACCGAAAAGGGTACTTCTCGATAAATGTGCAAACAATTGCAGGAGTAAATTTAAAAATTAATAATATTGTAGCAAGATGGGCAGGTTCATCACATGACTCCACAATATTTAATAATTCAATTATAAGAGGCAAATTTGAAAGAGGAGAAATGAGTGATAGTTTACTTGTTGGGGACAGTGGGTACCCAATAAAACCATATCTAATGACACCTTTGGCAAATCCAACAACTGCAGCACAAAATTTATATAATGAATCAATTATTAGAACACGAAATTGTGTGGAACGGAGCTATGGTGTATGGAAAAGACGATTTCCCATTTTAACGTATGGTATACGGATGAAACTCAATCGCATACAGGCAATAATTGTGGCAACAAGTGTTCTACACAATATTGCAATTGATATGGATGAACGAGAGCCACCTCCAAATGAAGAACTAGAACACCTCATTAATCTTCAACAAGAAAACATAAATCCTAGGAGAGACAACGAAGTAGTTGCAAACAATTTTGTTCGAAATACAATAATTAGAGAGTATTTTCAAGCTTTGTAACCATTTGAAATAAAAATGTAACTTTGTTGGGACTGAGGGCTTTTGTGCATGAAACAACATCCTATATTATTATTGTTTTTTATTTAATTCAGCTTTCAAAATTTTCATTTTCATTTCATGCTCTTCAGATAAAATTTTTATATTTAATTGATGTTCTTCATCGCGACGCAACATATTTTGTTTGTGTTCTTCTAGTAGGATCTCTTTCTGGGTCCTTATCAATTCCAATTTTGCTTCTGCAATCTCCTTGAGGTGGTAAGTTTCCACCTTGTCGCATTTTTGACAATGTTTTGCTGTAACAAATTATTTCATGAATATAATTATAAGTACATAGCAGATTATTTTTAAATGTGTACCTTTATCCACTTGCTTTGTTCGCAAAGCAATACTCCGAGGTTCTTTCAGTAATTTGGGAGTATATGACCATCTATGACGTTGTCCACTGGTTGCTGTAAGGTTTTTACATATTATTAATCTACCGTTAATAAAAGGCAAAGCTAAATATTTGTGTATTAGCTAAAAATTGTATGAAATACAATCTATCTTTAATTTAAGAATAGTTTAAATTTCTTACATGGCTTCGGTTCGGGAGTTTCGGTTCCTTCAATTGCCACATCCTGTATTACCTTTTCTGAGTGAACTTCTTCAAGAACATCTACAAATAATATAAAGAAACAAGAAATGAAAACATATTTCAATTATACCATCGGTTATTGGGGCATCATCATCGAACTCTGAATGAAGCCCAGTAACTTGGGTTCCTAGCAATTCTTTAACAACTTCATCCGTTCCTGTAATCAATATTGGTTTGTAACCGCCTCCTCCTGTTGCTTGTAATGCACATTTTGCATCAGCAAACTTTTTCTTCGCCCTTTTTTTTAAGTTATCATATTTTCGCCGTAACGTAGCTGCATCTCGGCTCTTCAGAGAATTTGCACAAAATTCTTGGGCCAGTCGCTCCCACTCCTCATTTTTTTCTCGGGATGAGGTAGCATCCGTCTTTTTATTTTCGATGATCTCCCGTCTTTTGACCACTAAGCTCATCTACATTAGAATAAAAGCAGAAATTAGACATGCCTTACAAAAATCTTAGAATGTTGAATTGGTACATTACTTGGCGTACCCATTACATTACTTACTAGCAACTCCTCCTCGCTTTCAGTGAAGTTAAAGGTTCTTCTTTCTTTTGCCATCTTTACCCACGCGTTTCACACTAATTACAAGTCACAAGCAAATAACAAATAAGGCTCCCAAACATAAACGTCATAAACACTTTTGAGGTTACCTGCGCGACTATCCACAGAACAGAATTTTTTGTGCTCTGCGCTTCTTCTTTTTACGTTCTACATCAATGAACTGAGATCACTCGAACTCACGTTTGATATCAATTGAAAAACGACTGGTAATTGAACTTGGTTTAAACTAGGTTTAAACTGCGAACCCGGTTCGACTGAACTTGAGTTTAAACTATGATTGAAAAACCGGGCCTTAAGCATACAATTCACTTTGTATCACTTATATGTATTACAACAGATGATTATTATATATAGTGACTAGTATCGGTCGATTTGCATAATAATATATTGCCAAAATAATAGCACATTCTCAGCAATTTTTTACAATGTAGCATAAATTCAGCTGACGGTTTTTTTATGATTTGCATGTATATTGCATTTCGGTCCTTTCGTTTTACATAAATCTACAAAGTATTGACTTACGATAGGAGCGACAACATCGGTCAATACGCTTCCATCCTGACACTTATTTGTTTGTATTGCACTTCGGGAAGCATTTTAATTTAAATTTTCAAAAACACACTGTTTAATAGGTGCGTAATGTGCAAAGTGAATAACATAAAAGAAAAGCAGTTTGGAATTTTCGTTTCGTATATAAACATGGTGAGTTCATGAGTAAATTTATAGAGCATATGTATCATCTTAGTGGCGTTCTATGAGTTTCCTTATTCTAGATTTTCAGATGTAGTTAAAATAAATATTTGGACTTCGTATTTGGGACTTAATTAATTCAACCTAACCAACAATTCCTAAATTGTTATAATAGAAATGCTTTAAATACAATATTTTTCATCATAGAAGTAATACACAGTAACTAGTTTTTACAAAATGAATTAATTTGACTGTAACTAAGCTCTTTATAAATCAGTTATCATTAAAATCATGTCGTAATTCTTTAAGCTAAAAGCTAGTTGATTTGTACGTAAATAATTTATTGAACAAAACATAAGCAGTTAATTTAAATAATTTATTTGGGTTTTTAAAAATAAATGGAACACCTATGTTTTCAAGGTAATTAATAAGTTGAAAGGACAATTTTTAATAGCCTTTATCATCCCCGAATAAAATATTTTTAAGTCAGCAAGCCACAAGCTTTCAGAAGAAATTCATACTAAAAAATTCTCTTGTTTATAGAAACATTATTTATGTTGAAGAAGATAGAGTGAAACAAATGAGTAGAAATGCTCGTTAGTTACGATAAACTTGCTAAGTTAAACTATAAATGAGGAAAAAGTGGGTGTCGCCACGTTTCACAAGAACGTTTAGATTTAGTTAATATATGGTTATGTTTGTTGTATAATGCCTCGACCAGGTTTAGCACACAAGAACTGTATTAATCGAGTTAAACATACAGCCAAGCAATAAAATTCGATTTACATTAATTGGTCTATTGATTACAAGTTATAGTTGCACAAATAAAATATTTAAAGGAAAAATTCAAAAACATACTGAATACGTAAACTCATCCGTTAGAAAGTTTTAAAGATATGCCAAATTTTTTTTCAAAAAATTTATTTGGTTCCAAATATTTTTAAAGATTAGGCAAATCGCCTTACCAAAATTGCTAGGTAACTCTCAATAGATATGTAGTTATTTAGGTTTCGAGATTGTATACGCAGAGATTCGAAACAATAAAGAAATTCATCGATAGCTCCAAATAATACCTATATTTCAAATTGTTCTTGGTGAAGAAATCGAAATGATATTATGTACCTAGCTATAAAAGGTAGATCCCTCCCTGAATGCAAATATTTATCATCTTATGCCTATTAAAAGATAACTCACGATCTAAGATTCTTTACAAAGGAACGGAATAACAGGTTTTCTGGAAGAAACATGAAGCAGTATTGTATGGTTCATTGCCAACAAGCCCCATAAATACCAAGCTACATACCCAATTAAACCCACTTAATAATATGACATAAAACCGCATTTAAGGTTAAACAACATCCAACTAATTGTTACCTTACGTATGTACTGTAAATAGTCATGTTTTCCCTTAATCCGGTATTAACCATTTTACCACAGCGACGTCCTCAATGTGACCGTAATTCAAACCAGTACACTTGAGTTGTTCTATAAACTGTTACAGAAAAAGAACCTTTTAGAGCGCAGTAAAGCAACTTGCATTCTAAAAGGTGCACGTCTTGAAGTAATTTACGATGATTACCTTGCAACTATTTCCTTGAAAGCTCCTTTTAGATTATTAATCCGCCCGGAAAAATCCCTGAAAGCCAACTTGGAATGGAGAGTTTAAAATAACCTCCCCTCCTGGGTCTCTTTAATAACTATACCGTAAAAACGGGAGGATGTAAGATTTAAATTTAATTAATCCTTCGATCCATCTAGGCCGATATTACGGCAGTGTAATAAGCTCGTATATCAAGATGATAATCGGAGACGCCACCCGCAATGAAAATATATTCAAACATGAATTAAAATGATTTATACCGGTAATAAAATCAAATTTTATGAAGCAAGGTATCTGAGGGTGTATTACCGGGGATTTTGCCTTCATCGCGTTGGCTTTCATAAAGGAAATTCGGGCGCCAGGGAGAAATCCCCTTTTGACATTTTTCAGAAATAGGGGAAACGCTCTTTTCTATAGGAAACTTTTTTTGCGATTCAAGAGGAATTTCCCTAATTAATGCTCAATTCGTAGCTTAATATAAGTCTAATTTATCCCAGAACGGGAACTCTTTTGGTTGTACTTTTATTATATTAATTCTGAAAATATATCACATGAGTCGAACATTAATTTATTGAAGAGAAAATATCATTTGGCCGGGTTTTGGCTTAAAATATTTTATTTTGTGCCAATGTTTGTTTTAAGGAAGCATTATAATTTTTCGGAATTTTGATTTCACAAGATTTATTCTAATTCCACATGCAATTTATTGTTTTGTCACCATAGAGAACGGTAAATCCATTTTTTTCCTTTTGCGCCGCCAACAAATTAACCTTTCCTCTGTATTATTCAGTCCTTTTTTGAAAATACTCTGTTAAAAATATTTCTAGAAATAGAAGGCTCAGTATTTTGTCGCCACTTACAAAATGCATTAAAGGAAGTAATTCTTGCACCGCTAATTAATTACATCACGCTTACACTCTTTACGTCTCTGAATATATTTTGATGTTTTCCTTCTGTCGAGAATCCTAAAAAAGTTTTCAATGTAAAGTTTCGTTTGGTTGCTTTGTAGGTACTTTGGAGTTACAAGCATTAGTTTTACTGAAAAATTAGATTCGTTTTGTCACGGTATGTAATTCTAAAGAGCGGTTGTTTGATTTTTTTGTTATTCAAGGGAGGGTATCACTGCTTCCCTTCTGTGTCTATATCTCTATTTCTATCATCAAAATTTAATTTAGTCCCTTATGAGTTTGTACAGAGTTATATACTTGTGAACTTCCTGTATCTAAACACACAATATGTTACATGGTGTGTGCTTGTCTTTTAAAGAGGATATTTTCTTCATATTTTGTTGGTAATCTGGCTCCATAATGAGGATTTCAATCCCAGAATCATTTTTTATTGTTATATAGAAGACACTCACATATAAGAACTATTGTAATGGTAATGCCACATATTATGAGGCTTTTCATTGAAATGGGTTAGGGTAAAGGGCAAGTCTACGTTTGAAACATTTCGGTGTTTGGTTGGAAATTTTCTCAAATTTTCATTCTTCATATTTTTTAACCTATTCGTATTTATTCCACTATCGAATGTATATAAAATAGTTAAATGACATTTTCGGCTAGATATTTACTGAAAGGTAATTGACTCGTAACTTTTAAGTTTTTGAACATTAACACCAAAGTTTTTATAAACTTTGAGTACATATTTTACTGTCAAATTTATATAATAGTATATTAAAGTATGAGTGGATATTGAGCTCTTTCAAACACGAGCGAGTTTTCGAACACGACGGCGTAGTCGGAGTGCTCGAAATAGAGCAAGTGTTTGAAAGAGCAATTATCCACGAATACTTTACGCGATTTTTTTTTATTGGTACCTACCTTTGAAATCATAAATAGTGTAAAATTACACAAATAATACCCAATATAATTAATTTGAACGACACTCGGGACGCTTCGTGCCGGCCCGTCGCACGTCGTGTCACCAATCAGGTCGCCCCGCTACGGCCAAAAACGCTCTGTAATTGGTTGATTTCGTCGTTGTTGACACGTTTCCATGGCGACTTTAAAACACGCGCGTGCGATAAAGCCCGATTTACGCACGCCAAAGCATGGTTTAAATAGGCAAAATAGCTACCAATAAAAAAAAAGTTTAATAGCGTTTTTCCCTTAATCTCCTCTAAGCGGCACTTTACACTTGTAATTTATCGATTAATTGAAGTTTTCTCGCAATCAACTACAATATTTTTTTTCCAAACTTTGATCACATATTTCAATATGTATATTAATCTTAAATAACAATCCTAGTTGAATAGTCCCTCAAATGCACTTTACTCTTGTCCTTTATGATTTCTTGATATCTTCTCTAAATCAGTCTGAAGACTTTTATTGAATTTGAACATTTATTCTTATATCGAATATGTATAATACAGTGTAATAGCACTTTTTGGGTAAATCTCCAATGAATGCTGCTTTAATCTTGCCGATTTGGGGTTTTACGAAATCTAAAAATCCGCATCAAGAACTGATTATATACTTTGAATATTCATTTTATGATTTATTGTGAATAATCGGTTAATAACATTTCTAGCTAAATATTGCCTCAAGGACAGTTCACATTTACTGCTCTTTTTTATAATCTTCTCGAAATCCGATACAAATTTTTTTAAATATTGAATATTTATCCTTTTTTCAAATATTCATATTAAAATATAAGAAGATAATAAATCGGCCTTTATTATTTAGTTACCATGTGTAATTTATATAAAAACACTCATTTAAATATGTTTCTGATTTGGTACTAATTAGAAGGTTTGATTATTTTCTACTAATTTGAGATTAAAATTTTCGTCATACTTGTTCTAGTTTATTTAATCTTTATGTTTAGTTCAAAAGATCTACTTTAATACCATCTGTTTTAACAAGATTTGGTCCACTTTTATAAATGACTTGAATTAATTCCTGTATTGTTCTGTTGTTAGAAAAATTCTCTCTACTTTATTCCAAATATCATATTTACACTAATTTGAAGGTACTACCATATTTATCCTCTCATTTTTCTTTTTCTATTATAAATCATACAAAACATTAAATATAGTTTATATTGTCACGTATTGGGGTCCAATGGGTACTTAGGACTGGATGTTCGGTTAAGATTTGAGTAGAGGTTTGGGAATGGTAGCTCGAACATAAGGGTAATCTAAAGAAAACCTCTATTTTACCTACCTAAACATACGAATTACTGGGGCCGTATGTAACATAACATTAACTTACCCTAGGAAAGATAGAAATTGGGCACAGTGGTACATGCACATAAGTAAAACCAAATAAGGGCAAACTAGCATGATCTTGGCATTGCTGGGTTTAAGTCAAGTTATGAGAGAGCAGAAGTACCGTTGTATGGATATTTTGGTATACCCTGATAGGCGCGGAAATGAAGTACTGAACGGCCGAAATTTTTGCAGTAAGATGGATCGTGATGCGGTTTTTTGCATTCGGTTCGTGAAAGCGTCTACAAATTTTGTGAACATTTGTTAAGAACGAGAAATGCCAAATTGCAGAGGTGCAGAAGAAAAATGCATTTTTATACGTGGATATGAAGGTAGCGGTTGTTAAAAAATTTACAACTCGTAAATAATAACGGAAATAAGTTCAATTTTGTTACTCGGGGGTTTTTGGGGTTGCTGAAAACGAATATGACATCGCCAGTGGTCTCCGAAGTACCTGGTGCTTAGGGCCGCTGGATCCAACGTCGTCTCCGGGAGTTTTAGAGGAATTAATTATATAATTAGCCGAAAGGTCTAAACCCGGGGGTTTTTGGGGTCGCTTAAAACGAATATGACATTTAAATTTCGACGTTTCAGTGAGAGGGATAATTTTTTTAAACCTTTATCAAGTTGACAGTGACAGATAGTGCACGAGCTTCTTAAATTTTGTTATGAAAACAGTGACAAAAAGGAAGCAAAAACTATTCCAGGCACTAGATATTTCCATCAGTTTTGTGTTCACAATAAGCAAATCGTCAAATAGAAAATCGAGAAATGGGCATTGATTTTCGACTCAGGCTCAGGCACACAAACTCTAGCACACAAAATTCAAACACATTTCAACAAATTTAGCATTGAAGATCTTGATTCCTGAAATTCTCTGTACCAGTTAGATTGGATGAATAAAGTATAAATTTCTGGGTTTTTACAATATATTTTTACATGTTTCCCATGATTTTGAATATTTTCTAGAGCTTCTCCCTCCGGTAAAAAAATTAAATATGCCAATTGGTGAGTTATAAAAATTTGTTGATCTCAAAAATTGCAAAAAAGCTAAGATCAAGATTACAGGCCTTGGAATGAACCGAAACTGGGAAGATTTTACATCGACCCACTATTTTCAGAATTTTTTTAAACCCAAATTCTCTCATCGGCAGTCTAAAAACGAAAATTTTTCATGGCCCGCAAAAAATGAACAAAACACAAAATAGGTCACAAATCCAAAATGGCGCAAAATTAGGAGCTGAAAATGTAGGATCGGACGTATTTTTATATCATAAAGACGACTAGATACTTCCGGTAGCGATTTAGAAACCACCGCATTCACTCCCTGATCAGTTAACATGAAATCTCCATGTACTTATTTCAAGATTTTTCTAGACCGTTGACGAGGTAACACGAGATCATACTTACATTGGAACGAAACGTAACCTTTAGGATTGCTAGGGTTTTTCGAGGCCGACACGAGACCAAGTCAATTCTAATTTCGTCTTGTTTTCACCAATGAAAGGACTATATCGAATTAGAAACACTTTTCTAGCTATGGATCCTGAACGTATCGTCTAATGTCTAATGCTATATATTTCTTTATCCACCATCACCTTATAATTGGACTTTGATGACTTATAATTGCACTTTTATGAAACGTACTAACCAGTATATTATCCACATGTGGAACACAATTAGTTTATTCCACTGGAGGAATAAAGTTACTTTATTCCACTGTTACAATTAATCACCTTAGCAAGCAGCGTGCGCAGCAATCTGAGTTTCACCGAGCTTTAAAAAGGACGTCACGAAACAGAAATTTGATGTAGTGTTTCAATAATCTTAATAACTTGGGCTTGTGATTGTGGATCACAATACGTTACATTGCATTCGTGTTTTAGTCGCGTTTTATTCACTTAAGAATAAACAACGTGCGAACTGCAGATCTCGCGTTTAAATATTCTTGCCTGAATAAAACGCTGTCCAAAAAACTTATACAATAAACAACTAGTATTCGATATACTAGCAAATAACGATTTAACTCTCTGTCCTTTACTACTTACCGTCTTCTCACTGACGTCTCAGGATCAATTCCTTGTAGAATGATGGATCCAAATAAATTATATTTTAATCCTTATATTAAAACCTATCGATGCACCTTTTCGCTGTACCCATTACCGCCGTAAGGATCCCCGCTTCGAAATTTCAAAAAAAATTGCTCGTCGATTCAGCAAAATTTCCCTTAATTACCCCGTAATTCACTCCCCCAGCTTCACCCACCTCGCTCCCCTTTTAACCTTCTTTATTGACGCCGTTTAATACCGAATAGCTTATTAGACGTATCTGCGTGCGCTGATAAATGGCCGAAATAAATCGTGCAAGAATAGAAAACGCCGAGCGAAGAGAGAAAGAGGAAAAGAGAGAGCGAGACCTGCCAATATTCCCTCGGGAACGTGAGCGTCTAGCGAGGCGTGAACAGAAATTGAAAGCTGCTCATCAATCAAATTTTTGGTTTTGCCGGGAATAAAACGAGAGTTGGGGGGGGGAGCGGTGGAGGGGGACGGGAGGAAGCTTATGAAAAATAAGTCTGGCACATCTCTGCATATCTGTAAGCCGGATGCGTAGAACGGATTTGGAATCGTTAAAACGTGAGGTGCTGATCGGTCGCGAAAGCGATAGAGGCGGCGGGAAGGGAGACGGATGCCAAAACGGCCGAAGGATTAAACAAAGTATGGAGGGGAAGTGACTCGAATTTAAACCTCTGAAGTTTCGAGAACCAAAATCGTTAAATGAGGTTAAGCCCTTTCGAGTCAGTGTAAGATATACTAGAAATTGTTACAGGAAATTTTATCAATAAAGTTTACGCAGATTCAAGAAGATGCACCTATTGCAGTCTCTCTTCCTCTTCGTTCCCTTCAATACCAGTAAATGAATACAAATGTATAACCTACTTTGGTTTAGGTAAAAATGAAAATTTTCTTCAATAATTTAAAATTTTTTCATACTACATTTCTGGGTATGCATGAAAATAAGATTTTCTATTAATTCCAGGAAAGGACCAGCTTTACAAATCTTTTTGGTGTTTACTTATTTCCACAGTCTATAAGATATTTATCCTACTGTTGTAGAAACGTAATACTACCGTGTTTCAGTAATAAAAGAGATTAACTCCAAATCTAGATAAAATGTATTTTGGCACATATTAGTAATGTAGAAAGACACTTAAAGGTCTTAACTTTCACTTATGGAAGACGTGTGATGCTAGATGGGCTCTATAATTGTCTTATATGTAGTAATAAATATTTATAAATAAAAAACAATAAAAACTTTAGCACTTACTAATTGGAACGAAGCCGATTTTCGAGACCACCCACCATACAGCTAATCGCGAAATCAAGCCTATCTCGGGTAGATGGCGGCCGATAAGGCACTGTTCAATCTACCATCGCTTAAACATCCAGACAAAATTTAGATAAGCCAACCGCCCCCTCCAACTGTCCTGTACCAGTTACTGAGTTAATCCAAGGTCAGAACCAATACTTGTCTGTGACAAGTCGTACGTTATCCGTACTTTTCCGTTGCGTCTGATATCAGTTTTCCGTTCTACCCACCGATATATGTAATTGTGAACGTTACCGACCGTAGATCTAGACCGACCGAACTATCCGTTATCTTTTACGTAATTGTCCCTAAACTGTGATTGTCACCGACACTTAGATTTAAGACCGCTGATTTCTTTGTTATATGTAACTGTGAACGTACCGCCGATATATTTGTTATCCATTGCGTTACTGTCCGTAAATTGTGATTGTCACCGCCGTTAAATTTAAGGCCGCCGAATTCTTTGCTATATGTATCTGTGATTGTTCCGCCGTTATATGTTATGTAATTGTCCGTTACCGACCGATATATGTGAGTGATCTGTAGCAGCGTCAAAATATCCATCTCTCCGAACCGACTTGAATTAATTTCTCCCTCGTCGGGTTAGGTAAAAATTAATTAACCACAATCTTCCGCTCGTTCTCTCGCTCTTGCTCTCACGTGATGTAAAGGCCGTTTTAACGAATATTAGACACTGCACGTTTTCCTATCGTCTCCGTATCGAGCTATTTCTCTTTCATTGTAAAATTGTTAGGATAATTTTCCGCTTTTCCATTTTCAGTATTAAGAGGGGTTTTTCCGTATTTCATATCTAAATTGTTTGCAAAAGTATTGTAATTTTCCGTTTCCGCATTTTTCGCTTCGCCGAACAATTTTCGATCTTTCCGATTTTCTCTACGTAAAGTAATTTTTATTTTTCGTACTTTCCTAATTGTATTTTCTTTCCGAAATGTTTAAATATTTGTAAATAAACATATTTTTTTGCAATTCTCCGGTCTCCGATCTCCGAAACGCCAGCAGGTGTTTGGCGATACAGTGTTTTCACTTTCATTTAGAAATAAAATAATTTAGGGATTTTCTGTTTTGAATGTGTGTTTCATTTCTACGGACAACCCTGGTAATCTCATGAGTTCGTAAATTACCCAGGCATAATCCCGAGGGAGAAAACCCTTAAAAATCTGGCGCCCGAGCAAAACCGTAAAACCGACTTTTAAAACCCTTTTCCGAACTCCCGAAATCCGTCCCAGCGCCAAATATCCCAAGTAACCGCAACAAGCGCGTTACATAATTTTATTTTGCACAATGAAATAGTCGTATCTACACACATCTGACTGTATATCCGCGTATTTTGAACCATAGAATCTAATGGGGCAACTAGTTTAGTCGCAAAGCTCAACAATAGGGCGCCATAGGGGAAAAACAAGGAAATTATTTTTATCAATTTTAAATATTGTTATGACCGACCTTGCAGGAATCCAGAACGAGGAAACACACCCTCAGCAAAACATGAATTACCAAAAACCTAACCTAATAAAAGAAGGCACAATTGTTTATTTATACCGTATAGCACACCGTGCAATGATATACATTTCTCTGAGATTCCTGCACCCGCTACTCCTCCAGACCACCTGGGGACATATGTAAGCATATTTTTTCCATTCATTAACTTTTTCTTTTTGGGTTAATAATTATCTACCTTACGTTCACAGTGTCTTTGCTGTCCATTATTACAGGCTCTCTCTCTCTCCCCTGAATGAACCCCCCAGTCTCTCTTTGCCAATAAATGTTGTCAAATTGCTCATTTTCCCTCCATCTGAGTTACCTCTTCCCTACCAGAGCACCCATCTGGGCCGTAGGCCCTGAGGACCGTGACAATAATTTCTTCCCTTTTGAGGCCAGAAATTGAACTTGTCAATTTTGTGGTCACAGGATAGATTGAAGGAAGAACTTTTCCCTTGGCAAAGTTTCATTTCGCTATTTAGAGAAGTTTTGAAAATGACATGATTTTTTTGGAGACAACTAAACAAAACATTCACTGTCTCGCATGTCTCCATTGCTTCCGACCCAAAATTTAAAACATCAATTTGGTCAATTTTTGATAAAAAAAAAATAGGTAAATATTGTTGTCTTTTCAGTACAAAAAATTAAACTTTCGAATTTCGCGATGAAACTTTGGGGCAACTTAATTATTTGACTGAGTTTTAAAACACGTTTCTAAAAAATTTCAGTAGGTACTTCGTATGTAGATAAACGTATTTTTATTTTTTATTGTTGACACGGGAAAATAATCCATTTTGGTGTGAGACCCAAAATTTGAAAATACCAATATTCTGCAATTTAAAAAAAAGGAAGCATTTAACTTCTTTTATTATTGAGACACAAAATTTATCTCTCGAATTTCAAGATGAAACTAGCAGGGTACCTAATGAAGATGCATTCCAGTTCCTTAAGTAAGCTTCGAAGAAGACAATTTCGACCTGCCGTCAGTAACTATATTTTCTTGAAAGCGGTACATATTGTAATTCTATGAAATTCTCTTAAATCTCACATATTAATGAGCTAGGGGTTTCCCATGTATGCTAAATAACTACAGATGGGAAAATAATTTGTTATTAAGGGTTGGAGTTAAATTTCAGTATAGTAATAAAATCAAAAGCAAATTTCACAAATGTGGTTCGAAAATTAGGTAACTTTGAATAGGCTGGAAATAACTAGTTTTCCCCATTGATGAAAACTGTTAACCATTTCTATGACACACTTTTCGTACACAATACGTTGCTCGTCTAAAAAATGTTGACACACCATTTGTGCATGATATGCAAAATGCAAATCAATTTTTACTATTGAAATATTTGCATGTCATGCAAATTAAACGGATTGGTAAAATCCCAGCAACACCATCTTTCACACTTTATACGTAAAATCGGTCACGCCCATCATTTTACTTCTAAAAAGGTTAACGTCCACCTCATTTACAGCTATCAAAACCCTCCGTTATTATCATGACGTTGAACGTCTCAAGTCCGGAAACGTTCTATTATCATATGTCGTTTTTGGGGTCACGTGAAGGATTTAGAAACTTGCTACTTTACACTTGACACGTCGTCCTTAATCCGCCACGAAATACATCACATCCTTACGTTATCCTGACGGACGTATCGTGGAATTTTTAATCCGGATTCGGAGGGTTAGGAGTAACTGTTAGTAGGACAATCATTGTAGCGAAAGAAATATTACTTCGTTTGCGATATAAGAGTCATAGGAAAGTTTCTTAATATCTGTTATTAATAGATGGGAAAATAAAAGATATCTAAGTTGGTGGTAAATTGAAAGAAGTAGGACAAGAGGAAGAGTTAGTCTGGACGCTGAATTGTTAGGAAATATGAGACAAAGTGGATACAGTACTATAAAGTAGTGCTTCGAGAAAACACAACTGGAACGAAATAAAATATTATGTACTTAAAACTGACACAATTGTTAAAATTGAATTAAAAGAGCTCCTGAAGAGCCATAGCGTAAGGTTAAATCGATGAATTAATTACCACTTCGTTTATTTATATAAAAATGAATTAGCCTTACAATTACACTAAATTAATCTATAGTATTCTACACGATGTTTCCAAAGTTGATGGTATACTTTTAACCACGAGTAGAACATAATAAATGCCAGCAATTTTTCAAATAAATTTTCTACCGAAATTCAAGAATAAAAAAATTTCGATGAAAATTATTTCACTTTTTTTTTAAATACGGAAGTGGGTTTAAAACGTCATAGAAATTTCAAAATTACGAACAGTTTGCTTATTAAAAAGCTGAAAACTGACTGCATCAATAGGACGATATCATTTTTTTATGGACAACAAATGACATAAGACATGCTTTTGAAAAAGAATAAAGTAAAATAAAAAAAAATAAAAACAAAAAGTAAAGTAGCAGTGACTGCCTGAAATAACCTCATTTTCCTATTTTGTACTCATCAAACCGGGTTGCAAATACCCTTTGTTTAAAAATGAATGTCATCGATATTTATCAACTGTAAAAATTCAGGTCATTTCAATTACATAATGGAAGGATATTGGATTTTTACCCCGAATTTTCAATGTTGTGATTATATCTCTCAGAAAATTCTTTTTCAGAAATGATTTCCTGAATAAATTTATAAATTGAAATGTAATGCCTTGCGTGGAGTTTTCCTCAATTTAGTATTAGGTATATCTACTAATAGATTGGTTGTGTAAATGTCATCATTTCAACAGTCATTTCAACATTCAGCTAAGGAACTTGATTTCTCTCCGATACTCGACACAAAATAAAAGACAAGTAATAATGAGGTAGGAAAGTATTGAACAAATTAAAAATATTAACATCGGAAAATTTAACTTTAAAGTTTCCCAAAAAATATACAAAAATTAAAACAGTATTAAAAAGGAAATAAAAATTTAAAAATGTTTTTAAAAATGTTTAAAAAGATGTAAGTATATGTGTTCGTTCTTAGCACATTTTCCTTTAAAATTAAAAATTACCAACAGTTCTAACTTTGGATTTAGACCAGGTGCTACACCAGAACAACCTCTTATGTAAAGAAGTGTATTGCTTTGGTCATTTTTCAGTTACTGGAAATTTATTAAAAATTCGCCAAATGAGGTTTTTTAATCATTTTCATTTTTTGAGGGTATCTTATTCAGTTTTGACGATAAATAAAAAGTTTATTCAGAACACTTGTTTGTATTTGATTTCTCTGGACGTGGTTAGACGAAAAGCATCAAGATTGGAAACGCCCGGCATAATTAAGAGATTCTTAGAAGACGAAGTAGGCATTAGGTTGAAATCAGGAGGAGAAATGAAAGAATTTATTTGATATTGAAATCCGAGAAAATGTAAAAAGAGAGTTAGAACGGGACTAACATGAAAAGAAAATATGACCGAAATGAAATTTTTCTGTCCAAAATTGGAAAAATTAGAGGCGAAATATTTACATAAGATGTCATAGGGCGACAGTGAATGATTCCTTCAATTAAATATTCCCACTTTTTATAACTAAATTTATTCTGACCAACATGCCAATTTACATATTTTTCAAAAAAGGAGTCCAACAGTCTATGACTATTGTCAATGACAAAAGAAGCCAATGAATTACAGAACAATAACAATACTGAGAACAGTCCTTATATCATTCACAAAATAGTACTCAAAGAATTTAACTCAAGATACGGATATGCGAAGATACGAGAATGAGGAAGGTTTCCGCCAAAACAACTGTACCACAAACGATACCTTCATATTAAGACAACAGAGAAGGCGTCTATTATTCATAGTTTAAAAATAGCGCAGAAGCACAACCCTAATCGAAGAAACCAGGGCAAACACGATAAAAGCCGCAATGATATCAGGAAGCCTACGTGACGTAATTAGGAACAAAAAATACATGTGAGTTTAGAGCAAGGTGAGGATTTATAAGACATAGGTGAGACCAATCCCTATGTATGCGGCGGAAACTAGAGACATCCAAAACCAAACAACTAATTAGGAGCGCTGAACTAAAGTCATATAGAACGCTCAAACGTAATAACATTACGACATTCAAATACGGATCAGTACCATAAGAGACGAATTGCAGGTGGAAGACGTGGTATATGAGTAAAATCGAGTAGAAGAGAATGGAGAGAACACGTAGACGGGATGGGAGAAAACAGATTTGCAAAATGGCCTAAAGGCCAGATACCGCACCGTAGAAGACCCCCAGGTAGACCTCCCAAGATATGGCACGGAAGCTGGACATCAGGACCAGCTGAGGAAGACATGTCCTAATTGAATATGAAGCAAGAAAAATGTGTGACTCTGTTGATACTATAAACTTATTAAATTCTCTTTGTATGTTCTTAGGGCTTGAGTTATAGCAATTCTTTCCGATTACATGATTTGTATTTTATCGTGAAGAATAGGTGTGAAGTTTACACGAAGTTTTGGTATGTGCACCCTTTCTCTGCTTTTTTCCATCTTTGAGGCATCTGTATGGATAAATAATGGTATATCCTGGAATCTTGCTGACAAAGAACTGCGAGGGTGTCTAGTTAGGGGAGAGTCGATTTTGGTTGTGGTTAAGGAATGGTTAACTGGTTTTTGAGATACCTACCAGTAGGACCAACTTAGCTGTAGATGCGCAGTTTAACGCAGGTTCTATTTTGAACCAAGTTCAGTTATAAATTTGTGTTGTAGATAAGTCACTCACGGTTGAACCTAGGTTGAACCAAGTTTAATTTGAGGGAACGATGACCAGCGCTTAACGAGGGTTCAAGTAAGGTTCAAGAAATTTGACTGTTGACAGTTAGATATAATGTCTATCTGGAAGTTGGATTAGGTAATGATTTGCTGATAATTTACCGAAATGAACGCGTTATTAGAAGAATTAACAGATGATAAATACTTCATGGAGGTTGTGATTGGCGTCTTGCATCCTGAATGTTGCGGTTTGCAACTCTTTAGGAACTTACGTCATGTAAGTTCGACTCGAAGGACCAGGCAAGACGTTGTTTCTTCGTAGAGCTGTTGCAGCTTGCCAATGCAACTGGGTGGTGGACCCAGGTTATGAGGATTGAAACGCTGATGTATTTACATTTACGACTTATATTGACTTATATTTGGAAAGTAGTGCTACTAACAAGTACAATACATTAATTTTATATACAATACGAATATCTTTGCGGTTGAGAGTGAATTGAGGCGTTGTGAGTGAGGTGTTGTGAGTTTGATGAGTTTTGCGCGAGTGTCAAAGTATTTTCTCTCGTCTCAAGCGTGTGTCCATCGGGTAAATGTGATGGCTCCGCCCATCACCCCCTCATCTCGATTCGCGATTGGAGGACCCGAGATTGCTTACTGAGTACTGATTGGGTGAGTAAGTTAAGCGCTCAGTACACCAGATGTATTGGCAATAAAAGAGAAAATTTACCCTCCGACTATAGGGGTAGCTGGCGTGAAATTTGGAAAGTGAAAGAAAAATGAGAGAAAAATTGTTCGTCTCGGTAATGTCGCCCTTCCTAGAATGCTGGAAGATAACGAACATGTGCTCTTTTTGAGCGACAGTGGGACAATTTTTCTCGGAAGATATGAAGAGAGCGCCTATGATATCGGACGAATGATACCGTTACTAAAGTTATGAAAGGATGCAAAAATAATTAAAGAGAAAATATAGAGAATTTGAAGTGCCTTTGTCCCCTTGTGTGCCTAATTTTGATTTTCAAGTGATTTATACAGCGTACAAAAATAAATTTGCTAGTCGGAAGAGATTGACAGGAGATTGAAATATGAGGGGCTATTAGGATAATAAATAATGGAAAAGGTGAAGAAAGATAATGTTCCAATGTTGGAATTCCAACACTGGAAGACCGCAAACGATTCGAAACAGGCCCATTCATTTCGAAATATCGTCTGACCAAAGTTATTGGTTGATCTCTTTATAAGCCTTTGCATGCATTTCTCTTTTTTTAAGCCATCACCCACACCAAAGTTACCAACTCCTTTATTTTAACTTAATTACTACATGCTCCCTACAATATTTAAATAATTTAATGGGACTTCTGCTGGAATACCAAAATAAAGTAACAAACCAAAATAAATTATGTGTATATCTATTTATTACATTATTTTGGCACAACAAAGTCAACGAAAGAAAATATAAACTATAACACACTGAAAACTCACGATCAGTCTTCAGAATTTTATAGGTTATAATACCAAATGTTCCCACCGAACCGGTCATTATGCCCAAAACCCAATTTTTTTTATCTATCTGTGAACTGTAAAATCGTTTAACAGATTCCATTTTATGAAATCAAGTTGGCCAACACAGCTTGAACATCGTTCTACAGAACCACTGTTGAACTGCTGTTCTACAATAAATTTTTTATTGAACTCGGTTCGAAGACCGAAGGTTGTCCAGTGTCTCGAAGGTGGCCATAGTAGTTAAACCAGAAGAAAACACAAAGTCTTCACCACCAATTTATTAACCAAAAGAGCGACCGTTTTCGACTATCTAGTAGTCATCATGAGGCTCGTAATATTAAAACATTTTAGGGCTCACGATGAACGATATGTAAGACGTCACAGATAAAACAGACAACACAGTTAAAAATTAAAATGATTCCTTCACACATCTAACAAACATACATGTTAAATTTTTAACTGTGTTGTCTGTTTTATCTGTGACGTCTTACATATCGTTCAGCGTGAGCCCTAAAATGTTTTAATATTACGAGCCTGATGATGACTACTACATAGTCGAAACCGGTCGCTCTTTTGGATAATAAATTGGTGGTGAAGACTTTGTGTTTTCTTTTGGTTTAACTCGGTTAGAAGTTGAACGTTGGGTCAATTGAACTTGCGTTGAACTAAATCTACAACCGGGCCATAGTCTCATTAAGTTTTGGGCACTATGACTGTGACTGAAATCCCTCTCACCACATTCCCAGAAATTGGACTAAATTGGCAGTAATTCGAAGGAAGCGAGAAAAGAAGAAGGGTATATTTGAGATTGACATTCAAGAAAGTTAGAGCAGAACTGAATAGAAAAACACAACATGAACGAAACGAAAATTTTCTATACAAAATCGGGAAAATTAGAGGCGAAATAATTCCATGGCAAGTCAAATTGCGACACGGAATTATTTACCTACTCCATTAAATATTCTTGCTTACCATCAACAAAATTTGTTTTGAACAACATACTAATTTACTTATTTGTGAGCAGAAACCAATGACTGTTGATTGAACCTGAGATCCCTTCCACCACTCCCCCGAATTCCCTTGCATGTTAAATGATTCAGCCGAGCTGCTTAGTACCAGGTAAATAAATTATACTGAGGATTTACTTTTCCGCGCCCAGCTCAAGCGGTCACCTGAATATTTCAGACCCGCTCCCCTCCAGCCGCATCTCCACCTAATCCAGCCCTCACCTCGGAAATATTTCCAAGTCACCAGACCCCAAAAAGCTCTCCTTCTATCTCCTCTCTCTCTCTCTCTCTTGCCCCCCTTTCACATTCCTCCTCCCGTCTCCCCCGTAGGCGAAATCCGATGGCACGTCCTTACCCCTTGCTCCCCCACCTTCCGCTGTGTGTACGTACAAGAGGCAGGGTCGTTGTGGGGAAAAGGGGGGAAACGACGTTCCAACAATGAGAGAACGACAGCATACATAATTCATATTCCTAAATAAATACACTCCGAGAGTTTAGAGTTAGATATCATCATCTGGGTGGATTATCGTCCCCCGTGTTCCCCCCATCGGTGCCCCCCTTCCGTTCCCCCTCTAAACAATTCACGAGCCATTGTTCGTTTCTATTGTTATACCTGGATTAATACGCGATAGTTCGGTTCACGGTTCGACGAGTTGTCGGGGGATCGGCGGTCCTGGAGTTCGGGGGTACGGGGGCGGGGGAGCTCGGAGGGGAGTCCGGACAGGTGATTCTGGATACTGTCGGTCTAGTGAAACCTTTCGGGACGTTTGGTAATTCCGACGAGTTGCGTGTTGATATTATCCGAATGGCTGGTAATTGATAAATCGGAGGGTACGTTCCGTTTACGTGAAAAATTAGTGGAAATAAAACTGTTTGGATTGAAAATAGCGGCTAATGCAAAATCCAATTTTTTGTTTGTTAAAGTAGAGAAAACAAAAGCTCCCTAATTGGAAACAAGTTCGTTTCTGAAGCCCATATAAGCTCCCTAGTGTAATGTATTTTTTGAAGCGTCTCTTCTGCTCAGATCCACATCTGAATAGAACCCTCTCCCAATTATCACCAATATCACCATTCCCCTTTTAAAGTCCATTCATTCACGGTTTTTGTTCAAAATTTTATAGTGCCGCTTCAATTGACCTGAAATTTGAAACATTCATAGGAAAAATATCAAAGAAAAAACTTGTATAGTGGCGATGTGTGCTTTAACCTTGGGGGTGAGTTCACCTTTCTCTGGGGTGAAAATATTTAACTTCAAAACAACTACGGAAATCCATAGAATGTTTAATTTCAAGCAAAAAACATTATATAAAGATTTCCCGTTAAGTTCATATTTTTCGAGTTATTCACGATTGGATTTGTTGATTTAATACCCAAAAATGGCATGCGTTTGAGTGGTTTTTCAGAAATAACTCGAAAACAGTAAATTTTATCGTCATGAGTCATTTTAAGTCATGAGAATCAAAGACACCCTTTAAAATAACGAAGTGAATGGCGTTCCTTAAATTTTCATCGCAGCAACATTACCCGTGTTACAGCCTGATGAAGGTGAGGGTCTATTAATTGGTAACAAAGTTGGCTATAAATCGCCAAAGTTCCTTGCAACCTGTAAAAATGTTAAATAATCCTGCACCAGAAGAACTGCTTGCAATGATATTTTGCAATTGCAAAAAAGTATGTGGTATAACATGCAGCTGCCGAAAAATTGAACTTTTCTGTAATGCAACTTGTGGAACTTGCTGTGGTGATAATTGCCAAAACTGTCCTCCAATTACAGATCAAGACGAGGAAGCTAATGATAGTCCTTCTGATGAAATGTAAATTTTAAATATGTAAAATGTTATAATTATTATGTAAAATATTGTTTAAACTTTTATTATGTAAATTATATAACTTCTATTTTTTAACCTTACAGCTATTGTATAGTTTCTAGTTTACCATTTTAATGATACGAAAAAACGTAAATTTTTTAAATGTTTCATAGCTTATATTTAAACATTTTTTTTATAATATTGTGTAAGAAGGGGTGGAAGCAGCGAAGTATTTGAGAAATAATATTAAAAATAATGAGATTTTATTTAGTTGCATCGAAAACATTGACCAATTTCAAATTATGGTAAAAAAATTTTATACATTAGGTACCCTATAAAGAGTGGTTTTCAAGGGATGAATAAATGAATTATATCACAAATTAGATTTATAAATGGTAAAATTATTGTAACGTACCATGAAAAAATCCTTCAAATATTGGAATATCGAGAAAAAAAATCCATAAAATTCATTGCAAGGGGGGGGGGGGTTATAAAGGTTGAAACTATTAAACAGTTGAGAAATTACACTACGAATATTAAATAGGTTTTAATTCACTGTTAAATGAATCAATAAATAGTTTAAAGTTTTTGACCTAAAGGCTATTTTTAAGGGTTGAGAAATAGTTTAAAATCTTTATTTGACATACTCACACATTATTAAGATTCAAGTAATGCTTAAACATGCAGTTTTTAATTGTTGTTAAAAATTGCTAGTTTTCACGCCTTAAGAGGCCTCTTCACACATGAAAATCGCTTATTGATGTAACTTTTTTAAAAATGAATAGAAACGGATGCGGTTTTCGGTGAAATATTAAGAAGTTGTCCTAGAATTTCGCTTGCCTATGGATTTTTTTCTCACTTAAAAAAAACCGACCCAAGTACCCTTTAGAAAGGGTTTTAAAAATTTTAGTCGACATAGCGAAAACCTTAGTGATGTAAAACAGGTATATTCCAATTCTCAAAACGAAATACGTAATAATAAGGGAGTATTTCAATTAAGGGAAAGTGCATGCAAAATCATTCGGCAAGTGGAGATCCTTGCGTGAAACGACGGAGTTACGATGCACCGAGCGATATGTTGTGTTTGTCGGAGGCCCATAGTCGGGTAAGAAATCGGTAAATTTTATATTAGGCATTATGCGACAAGCGTGTCGCTCGCATATTTTGGAACATAGGACAATGTGAAACATGGTAGGTTTTGCTATACCACAGGATACGTGAAACCGTGTTTCACTACATTTTTATGGTCTCAAAGTATTTCAATATAAAAGAGAATAGTACAGAAAATGTTAAATTAAATGTGTTTTTATTCGCTCCCACCCTCATATATATAAAAATAATGTAGCTAATGTAATGTAGCTAGTAATTGATTTTTATTTTAAACTACACACTAGCGTTTTCAACAGTGCCGATGAATAGAGTGGATGAAATGAAGCTTAAACATTACATAATTTATGGAAATAATAATTTTTATTGCAATGTTTTCCATCAGACATTTTTTTATGGCGCGAAAAATTATTTGTAGGAGCTTATGTCGGCAGAGAAGGGATAGTGTCCTATCCGCCTTCTGATACAATTACGCGCACTAGAAGCAATTAATATGACATTCGGTCATATTTTTTATTTATTAACAACCAAGCACAAAAAATCATAATTTCCGCTATTATCACCTATTATTGCAAAAGTTTATATCCACTAATAACTTCAAACTAATCAATATTTGAAACATGAAACAACCATTAAAATTGCGTTTTAGAAAATGTGGATAAGATAAATATCTGTTTTGCTTATAAACTTGCAAAATAAAGAAGAAATAATAATTAATAATGATACTTGAAAGAATTCACTCAAAATTGTGTTCAATGCGCCAAAATATGAGTTTCATTGTACTACGTGAACCCTCTAAATTTCAGATCGTTCCATCGAATAGCTTAAATTTTATTCCATCTGTTTATCCTTTATCCAAAAACCATTTTTTTACAATAACGCAAGTCAGACAATAATAAAGATACACCAACTGTACACATATCATAAGAAAGAAAGAGAGCTGAACTATCGATATAAATAAAAACACGTAAAAAAATCGTTCTTTCTATTGCAAAATTATGGTACAAAAATATTAACATCAATAATTGTCAATATTTAAGAATACCTTTTTCCCTACTGCTCGAAAATAATTATTTTTTCATATTCATATTAATTTTTACACGAATTTTAAAAAATGAAATATTGTTCTAGGTCAATTTGGGACAAAGTTAGTATTTCTTTTAAATTCATAATTAATGTGTTTACAAGATATCTAACTAGCGCCATTTTAAAGTCAAAGATTCACAGTTTCACAGATCATCACTTGTCGGAGAATGTGGAGGGGGAACTTAAAAATTTATCACAAAATAAGAGAGCGCCTTCCAACTTGATCAATATTTTATATCTTTGTAATTTTATGTAACACAAGACAACATTCATATATTACATAATTGCATAATTGGTAAAAAAATAATATTGAAACTTCACTATACAAAATATTAATATTTCATTTCAGTTTTTACAATATTTATTTAACAAATACAAAATGTTTCTATACAAACAAAAGTGTCATATACTTAAAAAAAATCAGTAACATGCAACTTAAGTTTTAATTATTATATATAAAAAATATTACCCAGGAGATAAGTTTTAAGGTAATATTAAATTTTTAAAATAAAAAAATTATAGGAAATTGAAATAGATTAGGTTACTTTTCGTATACAAGTTAATGACAATACATTTTTTATAAAAAGTAGTTATTGATGGAAGTGGAAATAATCTATTCTTAGGATAACGAAAAAAATCAGAGCAAAATATTGATGCTTTGGAGAAAGAAACTATGTTTAAACAAATTACACTGTTTATTTATTGAAAAATGATGAACCAATTACTGTATAGTTGTAATGTACTCAAAGAGTACATACCTACCAATTAAAAATTAAATATTAAATTCCGTTAACTCGATCTAAATATGTAGAATTGTGATCGAGTTTGAAGAGGCTTTTCCCTATTTTGATGTCTTCAATTGTTAAGTTGCTCCATCACATTCCACAACTAGTGATGTTTTTTAAAAATGTTATCTTTTGACTGTAAAATGGCGCTTCTAAGATTTTTTAATAGTTACCAACAAATTAAAAAGGAATGCTAACTTTGGCCCAAATTGACCTAGAACAATTATTTTTTTTTTGAAATTGGTTTAAAAATGCCAGCTTTCTGAACATGAAAAAACATTTCTTTTCAACCAATAGGAAAACAGTTACTCTTATAGATTGATAATTAATAATGGTAATATTTTTGTACAATAATTGTGCATTAAAAAAAGGGGATTGTCTTGGGTTTTGCTATTCATATCCATAGTTCAACTCTCTTCCTTTCTTGTGGTATCTGTACAGTCGGTATAACTTTATTATTGTCTAACTTATGTATTTGCAAAAAATGGTCTCTTGGATAAAGAAATGGAATAAAATTTAAACTATTCGATGGATCGATCTGAAATGTAGAGGGTTCACGTAGTATTTTGAGACTCACATTTCCGCGTATTTAACATAGTTTGAAGAGAATTCTGTAAAAATTCATTATTGATTTTTCTTTTTCTTTATTTTGCAACTTTCTAAGCAAAACATATATTTATCAATTTTTATGGAACGCAATTTTAGAGCTTGTTTCAAGTTGCAAATAATGATTACATAGAATTGTTATTGGTTATGGTTATGAAGTTTTGCAGTATCTGGTAGGTGATAACAACGAAAATTTGGATTCATTGCACTCAACAACTAAAAAATATGGCCGAATCTACGCAAAAAAGTGGTAGAATCTCTTTCTGTCGGTCAATATTGCCCCAAAACGCCTAAAATCTAAATTATAGAAAAAATTGGAGTTTTAATTAAAAAAAACAGTCACTTATTGCTTTTTTTTGCAAAAAAAAATCTTCATCTCAAACCTAAAATCGACCTCTCCGTGCGATTTGATTATAAACATTTAGCAATGCAGTAATACATTATATTCCACACTTTATGCTCACCCTCTATATTTACTATATTATTTAATAAATTAAGTAAACACATTTAGGAGGTGTGTACTACTTACACCTCCCAATGGCTCTGCTGAAATACTCAACCCTCAACTCAATTCAGCAAAAAAAAAAACAGGAACCGTAAGTACTTTCATTTTCTTTTAATAGGACAAAAATAATATATTATTTTAAAATATGTGTGCCTTATAATCTAGTCAACATGTATCAGTTTTCACAATAATTTTGTATAGTCACCGAAAATTATAATCAAGGTGTCATTCGATTTATAATGTCATGAATAAAGTTAAAGGAAAGGTCCCAAAAGGGGCGCAAAGAATTTGCAACAGTTATAAAGAATGAAGTGGAAAAAGTGAGGCTTTTGTTTTTTTCCAATATCTCGAAAAATATAAAACATTTTCGACAAGATCATCAAATTTACTGAAAAACAGTTCCGATTCCCGAAAGTGTACCTTCAATATTTATAATTTTTACAGAGCCCCAGAAATATAGCCAAAACCCCTATAATTATTGAAGTAAAACCCTAAAATTTTTTTTCACTCAGTGAAGTTATTCTAAATAAACTTACAAATAAATAACCGTTGCAAAAATTGCTACTATTTATGAAGTTCTGATTTTTAATAAACATCTGGATATCTGTTAACTTGGTTTTTCTTTAAGTTTAGTGAACTGTCAAACATTTATTTATGAAAATTATTGTTATGTAACATTTAGAAATGTTTTTGAACATGTCGGCAATTCGATGATCTAAATGAAGGGGGGAAGCGGCAGTTTATATTTAAAAATGCATACAGTAACGCCATTATACTACTCTACACTACACCTAATGACGCAACTTACAATATATTTCGTAAAAGAAGTGTATCTTTAAAACTGGAATCGACCTGTTCGAGCTATTTTCTTATATACATTCAATAGTAATGGTGTAATACATTGTAGCTGTAGCTAGCGCATTACGTATGCGCTCGACACAGCCTAAAATATCTAAATACTATCTGAAAGTAAAAAGATTCCGTAATTTCGTCCCTCGTCCGGACGCTGCTGTTTAACGAAGGCCTCGACAAGACAGACGTGTCTCGCAGCGCATGAAGAAAAGAAGACAGAATGTAGGGATGGAAGAACTGTACGTCTTGGATTAATCGTCGGATACGTAGCCGCCGGACTTCAAGTGCATGATTGGAGGGGTCTTAAATACAAAAAGTATATATTTTATTCACATAACTTCTGAAGAGGATGGTAATGCAAGCTCACTTGCAAAATTTCATCAAAAGCGGGGTGTTACTTTAAAATTCATGGGTTTTACTTTATTTTGCCGTGAAAGGATGGACTATTAGCCGGCTCGACTAAAATTAGAATACATATAAATTTTGAAGTAATTCGTATCAGATTGGGAACTAGTCAAAAAAAGTTTAGGTGGTATGGAATAATAACTCCCAGAAAGTAACAGTTTGAAATGACGGCGTCATTGTTTACACAATGAATAAAACCTGAAAATTGAGAAAAAAATAGTTTTTTTTTACAGTATTAAAATACACATCAAATTAGAAGCTCTCACAAATTTTTCTTTGAAAAATTATAGAAAAGCGGTTCATCTTAGATTTGCTAAAAACGCATTGGTTTATAATTTCTTTAAATAGTTGCAAAAAACCATTGAAATTCTAGTTGTTGATAAAAAGGGAAAAGCGGAATAAATAATTACTAAAGTTGTACGACAAGATGTTTTTTGTGACTTTTAACAAACCCTCAAAATTGGTTTAAAAAATATTAATTTGTTTATGAGTTACTTAAGTAGTTTATTAAAAAGTTACTGTTTTGATGTTAAAAAATGCGGTTGTTAACGCTATGTAAGAAGCGTTCAGCGTTCCAAAACACGTAGTGGGAAATTAAAATTTTTTACCTACCACTCCACAAAATGGCGTTTGAAAAATTATTTAATTTGTTTTATAAACTTTTCGTTAATAACGTCGCGAGGAATAACCATTTATTAATGCCACTATGATATTCGTAATTCTGGCAATTTTTTTAATATTTAGTCATACGTTATGAAATAAGTGATATAAATTGATTTTCAATACTTGCAAATAAATTCGTCCTTATATAATAAAATTTATATGTTGAAAAAACAATGTTTTTTTAAGAATTAATTGTTTTTTAATAACACATTACAGTTTTCATCGTTTGCAATAATTATTTTTCACAAAAAATAACACTAACGTTACTGACTAAAATAACCAACTAACTGAAATATACTAACATAACAAAATTTGTAAAAGCAAAATACCCATACTTTTCAAGATAAGAAAACTCAATAACGGCTTGTCGATACTCGCATCTGATCTCTTCGATGTATGCATTTCTAACTTATCCAAACAACGTCAACCAAATTTGGATAGGCTGACGATCTAGCCCTGGCCGCTCGTCATAAAATCATAGAAGCTGCAATCAACACATTAATAGAGGTAGGTGAAGGAAAATGTCTCATTAATAGAGGATCGGACCGTGCTGGAGTTCTTTTCTGACTGGAGATACATTCCCAATATGATTAAAACTGAAGTAACCTTCTTCCATTTTATTAATGAACAGGCACCCCTATAGCCTGCAGTACATTTTGGTAACATCCTACTGCGACATAATCCGTACCCCAAATACCTGATTGTTACGCTTGATAGATAGATAGAAAGCTGTAATGAAGCGTATTATTGAGAGTCGAAGGTTGGGCACCGCCACACACCGTACCTTTAACCGAGGAACCAAACCTATCACAGATATGTGGCGACCGATAAGAGAATATTCAATCTACCACCGCTTATTTATCTGGATATATCTCGAGTAGGCAAATTGCGCCCATCCAATCGTTCGATACCACAATGAAATTTTTACTAGGTGAGAACCAATACATCTTCGTCATAAGCCGTACGTTATTCGTATTTATCCGTTGTTCCGTCTGATATCCGTTTCTGTTCTACGGACCGATATATGTAATTATCGGTGCATTACAATTCCGAACTATGGTCAGTTTTTCTAATACCCACTCCGAATTCCGAACCACAACCCTTACCCTCCGTTAACTATCTTTCCGAATTGCGAACAGGCCCCAACCCATAGACATAAGACAACCTGGGCGATCGAGACAACTGTATCCGTTATATTAAAAGTCTGATAACCCACCCGCCCAATCATCGCCTTTGCACTGAAATCTTTTAAGAATCTTAGAAGAATCCAGTTATAGGTAAAAAATTTTGCCCTAATAAGTTGTAATGGAAGTGAAAGAATGTGCCATTTATACCACTATGACGTCGATGACAAGTGCTTCTAGATGAAAATTTCTTTATATTCTACGTAATATCAAAGACTGTAATATGTTATATGTACATTAATGTAATTCAATTTTTTTTTTTGAAGATTGGATCGGTCGGTCCCAGGGTCGGTTTGTACGCAAGTAGAGCGTAGGGTAGGTACCGCACGTCGAGTTCGGAATTCGGATAAGGGATTAGTGGTCCGCTACTTGCACCTTATCTATTTCTGACCGCGGTTCGGAATTTGGGTGCGCCCGTAATTATCTGTCACTTGTAAAGCTTACCGACCGATAGTTTTTAAGCCGTCTGAATTATTTGTTATTTTTTACGTAACTGTCCATTAATTGTGAACGTTACGGACCGATAGTTATAAGCCGTCAAATTATTCGTTATCTGTTACGTAACTGTCCGTAAAGCGTGAACGTTACCGATCACTAATTATAAGTGATCTTTTGTTTATCGTCAGCTTAATCCTTCATCTTTTCATTATTTGACACTAGATTAGCACTCACGATTTTGAAGGTTTCTATGATTATTTATAATGGCCTTCTAATAAATTTTTTAAACAATCGATATACAGTTATCAAATGTCAACCATGTCAAGTTTTCCATTTTAATGACATGTAAGTGATATTTTTTAGTTATGTAAGAGATATTTAACATATATTTTTTAGAGCCATGAATATGTTCAGAACCCTGAACGAAACGTCGGCACTGTGAAATATTCCTACAATTGTTGTTATTATTTTGGGGATTACCAAGAACATTTCTGATTTTATCTCAGCTCCCCGAGTACATTCTCCCATTATTGTATTTTCCGTTTCCGCATTTTTGCTACGTCGAATAGTTTTCGATCTTTCGGCCACCTGTGGTAGTTCCATATTTTCGTAGCTGTTTGTTTCCTTACGAGAATAATAAAACCGGCCATACACACCGATTTTAAATTCAAAGTCCAATATGCATAAATATTTGTAAATAAATGGTTTTTGTATTTCTCCGCCTTCCATTCGACAACGAAACGCCAACAGGTGTTTGTCGTGTGCAATGTTGCCGCTACCATTTCTAAATAAAGTTATTTAAATATTTTCCGTTTTGAGTGTGTGTTTTAATTCTACGGAGAGTTTTCGCATTCTCCTGAGTAAGTAAACTACCCAGGCGTACCACCGAGGGAGAAAACCATTGAAATCTGGCGCCCGAGCAAAACCGACCTTAAATCAAACTAAAAAAATAATGTTTGGTTCTTTTCTGTTTGTTTTTCTTTTAAATATTAGGTGTATATCTTGCCTTTCTTGATTTATTTTTCTCACTGTTCTCTTTGTTATATTTCTACATGTGTCTGTCATGTTAGACCACATAGGTAGTTCTCTGTTTGTTTTTTTGACGTATACATCCATTTATTGTAAATGGCCTAAGTACAAAGTAAATGAATTGAATTGAAAACCGTTAACCGTATCGCTGAACTCCGTCAAAGCGCCAAATTCTGCACGTAACTCGTTCCTCTCAGCGGCAACAAACGTTACAACGCTGTCATACAAAAAGCAGTTAGAGGATACGGCAGTCAAAATGAACACCAGAAAAACATAATCCATAAGTTATGTGGCACTACTTGGGTTATAAACGCATCCACACTTAGAACTTCAGCGCTCAGTACGATCTACTCCGTTGTCGAATACTGCTCTCCAGTTTGGCTAAACAGTTGTCACATAAAGAAAATTGACAATAAACTAAATGAGACAGTGAGGGTGATTAGTGGCTGTCTAAGAAGACCTGCTGTTCCATGACTGCCCGTCCTGTGTCACATTGCTCTCCATCACATTCGCAGACAGGAGAAATTTCTAAGAGAATACCAATAAATATTGCCCATGACCTTCTGCCAGTACATGAGGATTTCCCTGACATACAGAGACTAAAATCTAGGTTTCCTGCACTCCTCTCAGTAGAACAACTCCTTGCAGAAAACTTCAATGTACGCTCAAGTGGAGAGAATACTGATGCGATGTATACTATTATATTGTAACGTTTTTACTATTGACTAAAACTAAAACACTACACGATTATCCTAATTAATTTATTTCTTACACTACACTTATAAACTTAACTTGACAATCCCTTAATTTAATTTATATTCGTATACACAATGTTTATTTACTTAACGCGCCCGATCTCTCGCTCGAATGTTTACGCACCGGTTCTTCAACTGTCCGGGCTCGGGTCCGACATTCCCTTTTTATGGCTAGCCTTTCGCTTGCGAGAACCTTCGAGATATTCGGTGGAACGTTCTGGTCCCTTCGAGATAGGATTCTAGAATTCGAGGAAGTTGTTATCGCGTCGAACAGCCGAGAAGGCTCTGGTCGGTGCGCACCGCATAGGATTCTCCGAACCACGAATACTGCGAACTAGTGTAGCTCCCGGCGTGTTTATGCCGCGGCGAGCCGTTTCGTTACACTGCCCCCGCCTTAAAGATGTTTCGTCCCGAAACGTGTCTCTGACAGGCCCATGTAGAAACCTACAGTTGGTCCCCTGTCTACACCGCGAGGTTTGGTGGAAATAACATGCCACGGTCTTCTTGTGGGGACTCCTCTCAGGATTCCAACAACACACCAAAATGTCTACGCCGGTGAAGCGAAATAAGACCTCCAGCATATTCCTGACAACCCTCCAATCCAAGGCGTCCAATCCGCAAGCCAGTTTGGGGATGGCTAACTTAGTTAGATCTTCGCTAAGTAGGGTATCCCTGAGGTCATGTAGTGCGTCCCACAGGTCCAAATAGGTGGGCTTGTGTAAGGACCTCCTCTTTGTAACCAGATAGAAGAGCGGCCGTCGTGATTCATCTTCCTCAATCCTCAGCGCTCGCCCGACCGCCGGTCCCTGCTGAATGAGTTTGTCCAGTTTGCCGAACCTCGTCCGAAACTCCGCGGCAATCCCCCGGGACATCCGCAGGTCCTGGGCCACGCAATGAGCTAGCGCATATTCAGCCGGTGTTCCGAAGAGATCCCGTTGCTCTTCCCTGGTCACACCGAATCTGGCCTTCCCGGTCCCACCATACGCAGCCATAAATTCTTCAAAGGAAGGCTCATCCTCTTGGGGCCGTAGTTGGCGCACCTGTTGATCTTGGTCGTGGTCTCCCTCGAAAGGTGCTAACCGATTGTTATGCACGACCCTGGGCTTCCCATTCGGGACCTTGCTGATCCGGTAAATGACGTCATTTATCTTCGTCTTCACTGTATACGGCCCTTCCCAGGATTTCTGAAGCTTCGGTGATAACCCTCGTCTCCTTTGTGGGTTGTACAGCCACACCAGGTCTCCCTCTTCATACATGCCGCTGTCCGCCCGAACGTCATAGTGATCCTTCATGCGGTCGCTGGCGACTTGGAGATTCGTCCGTACCATCTCGTGAATCTGGTCCATCTTTCGGCGCAGCTCTGTGACGTAGTCTTCCCCAGCCAGATCTTCTCCCGGTTTGCAACCGAAGCTCAAATCGCAGGGAAGCCTCATCTCCCGCCCGAACAGTACCCTTGCTGGTGTCTGGCCGGTGGACTCATTGATGGCAGAACGGTAGGCCATCAGGAAAAAGGGGAGATGTTGATCCCAGCCTCGTTGGTGTTGAGACACTACCTTCGAGAGGTACTTGCCCATGGTGCGGTTCATCCTCTCCACCATTCCGTCAGACTGAGGGTGCAGCGCCGTTGTTCTAGTTTTGCGAATTCCCAACTTTTCGCAAACTCCCTGGAACAGCTCGCTCTCGAAGTTACGCCCCTGGTCGGAATGCAATTCCAATGGTACTCCGAAGCGGCTCACTAGCTCCTTCACCAGGACATCTGCGACAGTTGTTGCTGCTTGGTCGGGAATCGCGTAGGCCTCTACCCATTTCGTGAAGTAGTCCATCGCCACCAGGATGTACTTGTTGCCGCAATCGGTTTCAGGGAATGGTCCAGTAATGTCTAGGGCGATCCTCTCGAAAGGACTTCCCACGTTGTACTGCCTCATCGGAGCTTTCGGTTTGCGGTGTGGTCCATTGCTGGCGGAGCAAACTGTACACTTTCTGCACCATTCACGAACAGCCTCAGAGCAGCCCACCCAATAGAAACGCTCGCGCACTTTCTGCAGGGTCTTCTTTACCCCCAGGTGGCCTCCTGAGGTTCCGTCATGGAGGTGACGTAGCACTTCCGCCATCTTGACCTTGGGCACAATAAGTTGGAATCGTCTTTCTGCTCCATCATCGGATTCCAGTACCCGCTTGAGCAGTCCATCCTGTATCACCAGGGAGTCCCACTGTGCCCAGTACGATTTCTGGGTCCTAGAGGATGGGGCCACTTCCTGCCATTCCGGCCGACGTCCCTCTTCTTTCCACCTCAGGATCCCTTGGAGTTCAGGGTCGCCTTCCTGCGCTCGCCGCAGCCCGTCTGGTGACCAGTCTTCGTCAGTGACCGTCGTGCGGCATGCAGAAGCCTCCTTTACCTCTGCACGACTACAATGGGGACATCCTTCTGGACACGGTCTTCTTGAAAGAGCGTCAGCATTACGGTGGCTGGTTCCTGCTCTATGTTCGATGTCGAAGTCGTATTCTTGAAGGCGCTCAATCCACCGAGCTACATGGCCTTCCGGATTCTTGAATCGCAGGAGCCATCTGATCGCCGCGTGGTCCGTTCTCAACAGGAACTTCCTCCCGTATAGGTATTTGTAGAAATGTTCTACCGACTTTACGGCGGCTAACAGCTCCCTCCTGGTGACACAGTAGTTCCTTTCGGGCTTCGACAGGACTTTACTGAAGTAGCCAACGACCCGCTCCTGCCCATCTTGCAGTTGTGACAAAACCCCTCCGATCCCGTCGTTGCTTGCATCTGTATCCAAGATGAAGCGTCCCTCTTGGGTCGGGAACCCGAGAACAGGGGCTGTTGTCAAGCGTCTTTTCAGGTCGTCGAAGGCGGTTTGGCATTCTTCATCCCAAAAGAAAGCTCGCTTCTCCTCAGTTAGTCGTGTCAGCGGCTTTGCGATGTCAGAGAACATTCTGACGTAACGACGGTAGTAAGTGCAAAGCCCCAGGAAACTCCGCAATTGATGTTTGTCCTTCGGTGTTGGCCATTCTTGGACTACTCGTACTTTTTCAGGGTCCACCTCGACGCCGTTACTGCTAACCACGTGACCCAGATAGTGTACTCTCGTTCTTAACAGATGGCATTTCTTTGGGTTGAGCGTCAGGTTAGCCATTTGGAGTCTCTTGAAGACTTCCTCCAGGTTTGACAGGTGTTCGTCAAACGTCCTCCCTACGACGATTATGTCATCCAGGTACACGAGGCACGTTTTCCAGGAGAGCCCTCTGAGTATGTTCTCCATGAGCCTCTCGAACGTAGCAGGCGCATTACACAACCCGAATGGCATTACGGTGAATTGCCACAGTCCAGATCCTACTGTGAAAGCCGTCTTCTCCTTGTCTGCAGGGTCCATTTCCACCTGCCAGTAGCCACTCTTCAGGTCCAAGGTGGTAAACAGCTTCGATCCAGCGAGAGTATCCAGGGTGTCGTCTATCCGGGGAAGAGGGTAGCTGTCTTTCTTCGTGACGTTGTTTAGTAGACGATAATCTACGCAGAACCTGGTGTCTCCATCCTTCTTCTTTACCAGGACTACAGGAGATGCCCAAGGACTGCTAGATGGCTCGATGACTCCCTCTTTCTCCATGTCGCGGATGATCTTCTCCGCTACCTCCCGCTTCGCCTGCGGCAACCTCCTTGCTGATTGACGGATTGGTCTCGCGTCCCCCGTATTGATCTTGTGTCTAACAATATTCGTTCTCCCAGAAGGCCCCTTGTCAGATACGAAAATTGATCGATATCGACGGAGTAGCTCAATAAGCCTCTTCTTCTCGGGTCCAGCGAGAGAATCGCAGGCGCCCACTAGAGCTTCCTCCACTTTCGCGACTCTGCAGCCAGCGCTCGCCGTCACCTGGTAGATCAGTGACGTCACTGGTGAGCAGGTTCCCACTTTGGTCCCTTTGCGGATGGTAACTGGGTAGTCATTGATGTTGATGAGCCGGACTGGAATTTCATCACCCAGCGTTACCAAGGTCTTCCCTACTAGAACGCCTCGGCCCACCTCCACGTCGTGGTTCCAAGGTTCCACTACGGCAGGATTCCCTTTTCCGGTGACGCCTTGAAGTCGGGTCACCACTATCGATTCGCTCCTACCCGGCAGGATCGTGTCTTCTATCAGCTTTATCTGATGGACCGTCTCACCCTTGGTGTGTAGGAATATCTCCTCTGGGCCGACCTGCATTACTTGTCGTTTCAAATTGAGTGCGAAGCCGTGGGTCTTCATTATGTCCATTCCCAAGATGGCGTCCTCTTCTATGTCGGCGATTAGGACTCGGTGTGGTGAGAATCGTGCAGTGCCGATCTTGATCTCGACGTCTATTTCTCCGTGGACGGCGGCAGCTTCGCCCGTAGCCGTTCGCAACCTCCACCTGGACTCCATCACTCTCTTCCCTCGCGTGTTCAGCAGGCCTGGCTTCAGGATCGTCTTGGATGCCCCGGTGTCGATCAGTAGAGTGTGCTTCCTGCCGTTAATTTCGCCATCCACGTACAGGCTGCCACCTTCACCTCTCAGAGTAGCTATCTTGATGAGGGGGTCTTGGGACGGGTGCCGGGTCGGAGCTGCTCCCTGGGAGTCGACCCGTTTGGATTTCTCAACCCTGGGGCGCTTGCAGTTCCTTCGAAGACGGCCAACTTCTCCACACGGGCAGCACTTCGCTGGTTCCTTTTTGCTTCCCTTCAGCAATCCCTTGAGGGCGTTGACAACCTGCTCCAAGGCTTCCGCCTTCCGTTCGGCCTCCACGCCTGCGTCGTCCCCGTCCACCGGCCTGACCCGGTCGCAGCTCCTCGACGCCTCCGTCGCCGCCTCGTATTCCAGGGCCATCGAGAGGGCTTCCAATGTGCTCTTGGGACGTGACAGCCGTACCGCCCGCTGCATCTCCACATCCCTCAAGCCGTCGATGAAGGCCGAGACCGCGAGACTCTCCGCCATGGATTCCGCCGATTCCGGGTAGGCGAATCTGACTAGCTTCGCGATGTCGGCTTCGAACTCCTGAAGGCTCTCTCCCTGCTTCTGTCGTCGGGTCTTCAATTGACATTGGTAGACCTGCCTCAGGTGTGCGTGCCCGTACCGCCTCTCCAGCCTTTGGACCAGTAGCTCGAAGTTGTCCAGCTCCCCCTCTGGAACAGTCTGCAGCACGTCGAGGGCGCTTCCCCGGAGAGCGACCGTCAGAGCCACTGCCTTGTCCCTTTGCGCCCAGTTGTTGGCTTTCGCCGCTGCCTCGAACTGCCGGAGGTAGTTGAGGTAGCGGCTCCCAGGGAATTTCCCCGTCGAAGGTTGGCGGCTTCACTCGATGACTCGCCGTAGGAACTGCCTCGATCCTGGTTACCTCCTCCGAGTCGTTAAACGGGTTACCTGAACTGGACATGTTTTGCCGACTGGGCTGGACATGCATGGATTCTAATCGGGTCCCCAATTCTCGCAGTTGGTTCTCCAATTCCAGTCGTTGGAGTTTCTCGGCTTGAAGGGCGCTGTCAAGGTTTCCAATCCTGATATCCAGCTCACCGTGGAGTTCTCCTAGATTGTCCAATTCTCCGTGGAGGTGTTTCATGTTGTTATCTAGTTTTTCTATTTTGTTGTCCAAGTCGCCATGAAGTTGTTTCATCTCCTTTGTTTGGTTATTCAAATCGTTGTGGAGTTTTTCCATTTTATTGTCCAATTCTCCATGGAGTTCTTTCATTTGGCTATCCAACTCGCCATGGAGTTTTCCCAGTTTGTTGTCAAGGAGGCGCTCACCTTCTTCCTCGAAGCAGAAAGTTTCCGGGTCGTCTCCATTGCCCCTTAAATATTCTTCCAAACGTTTCTGCAGCACTGTTTTCGACCCTGTCGTTTCGAGTTCTCTATCTTCCAACTCGCGTTTGAGGTCCGTCACTTTTAAATCCCGTAATTTCTTCATTGTTCTTAATTTATTTCACTAATTAATCCGCACTCTGACACCACTGTAACGTTTTTACTATTGACTAAAACTAAAACACTACACGATTATCCTAATTAATTTATTTCTTACACTACACTTATAAACTTAACTTGACAATCCCTTAATTTAATTTATATTCGTATACACAATGTTTATTTACTTAACGCGCCCGATCTCTCGCTCGAATGTTTACGCACCGGTTCTTCAACTGTCCGGGCTCGGGTCCGACATTCCCTTTTTATGGCTAGCCTTTCGCTTGCGAGAACCTTCGAGATATTCGGTGGAACGTTCTGGTCCCTTCGAGATAGGATTCTAGAATTCGAGGAAGTTGTTATCGCGTCGAACAGCCGAGAAGGCTCTGGTCGGTGCGCACCGCATAGGATTCTCCGAACCACGAATACTGCGAACTAGTGTAGCTCCCGGCGTGTTTATGCCGCGGCGAGCCGTTTCGTTACAATATACTACTTTGGACTAGAAGGAAGAATAGTTGATCATAAAGATATATGATCGGGATGGGAAAGAGTTGTAATATTTCGGACAAAAAGTGATGGATTCCTAAACCAAGTTAATCGGAAGAGTGACTATTTTCTAGTACACAAAACTAGCAATTCATATTTCATATTTTAGTGACACGAAACACGTCAGTTGGGCTTTAAGGAGAACAGCAGTTTTAAACTTCAAATCAAAGTGTTTTGATTATCTATCAGTCACAATTGAAACGAGTCGACCGCTGGTTTGCCAAACTGATTTCCAATAAACTTGTAACAAAAATCCCCTGAATACGTCTTAACAAAACAAACAGACGTTGATGGTATAATGCTGGATTTCCGCTTTAAAAAGTCGACCCTCAACACGTTTCTATGAAGAGAAAAGTCGTGGGCAGGAAAAACCCGCGAGCCATTCAAAAAATTACGCTTCCAAACTTTTCACGTCGCCCGAAAAAAAAGCAAACAACAACAATATCCACAACTCAACCTCGTACTCACCGATGAGGTGGAAAAGAAATGTGGGAGAGGGGTATTCCCACGCACAAAAAAGCATTACGGGGAAACTAAAAACTTCGGTGGCAGGGCGCCCTATTAAACTTTAATATTCTCCTCGGTGGTTTTGAACAAACCGAGTTCAAATAGCGAAAGAGGAGGTCGGAAGGAGGAAAAAAGGGCCTAAATCACTTCCCCAATCCTGCACTGTATATGTGCAATTAAAACGACCGCTCGGGTTAACGTGAATTATGCGAGCAAAACGCGACGGAATTAATAATCCCGAATGCAGCGTTTACCGAGCTGAGAAATCACTTAATTTCGGAACATATTCAGGGAAGCTTTTTGCTCCTTCCGAGGGGACACCCTCGGACAATGGCGAGAGGCCCCGACGGAATAATCCCTGTTATCATCGGTAAAATGCATTCAAATTAAAACTTAGTCGAAAAGGACTTACGCTATATACCTCGGTTTATTTTGTAATGTTTCATTTTAAATGAAATTTAGTGTATTTCTTTCTCGATTTATGAACATTACGTACCTCTTTTTTCTCTAATCTGATAGCATTATCAGCTGGAGAACCGACATGTTGGCCAACACACATAAAAAAAAACGCCGGATGTAATTGATTTGTGCATTGTTAAGGGAATACCTGAAAAATATGAAAATTGAATCAAGTCTTGATCTCTCCTCAGACCACTCACTCCTTATTGCTACAATAAGCTCAAATCTCTGTCAAAAGAATAAAAACAATCAAATACTGCATAACAAGAGAACCACCTGGACACTGTTTCGCAGTCTTGTAAAGGACAAAATAAATTGCAATATTTTTCTTAAAACTCCAGAAGACCTGGAGCTAGCAATCGACTCATTGAACGTAACCATACAACAAGCAGATTGGGCGGCCACTCCACCAGACTCTCAAAACGATACTCAGGGTAAGTGTTCGGCAGAGATAATGCGGAAAATTCAACAAAAACGTAAGATAAGGAAAAAATGACAAATTACTGGTTCCCCTGAAGATAAGAGCAAACTAAATAAACTAGTTAAGGAATTGAAGGAACAAATTCAAGCCGAAAGAAATCATGAAATAGCAGAATACTTGACCAACCTATCACCCACAGAAAATACTGATTACTCCCTATGGAAAGCAACAAAATGTTTAAAACAACAAGTACAAAATGTCCCACCTATATAAAATTTGAGAATGTGCAATGGACAACAAGCGATAAAGATAAGTGCGAAGTTTTTGCTGAACACCTATGCAAGGTTTTCGAACCATTTCCCAGTGAGTCATCGGCTGAGGAGGAAAATGAAATTGACTTGTATCTACAAGAACCATTACAAGTGGAGGCAGCTCTGAAGCCCTTTTCGTTAAGAGAGGTTAAAGGCATAATTCACACAGGACTAAAACCAAAAAAAACCCAGGCTATTATTTAGTCACCGGAAAAATCATAAAAGAATCGCCAGAAAAGGTAATAAGACTTTTGACCATCATCTACAACGCAACTATAAGAATTGGCTACTTCCCATCGCTCTAGAAGGTCTCTCAAATTATACTTCTACAAAAGCCGGGAAAGGACCCATCTATTCCTAACTCATATCGGCCTATAAGTTTAATGACAGTACCATCCAAAATACTGGAGAAGCTTCTTGCTGCAAGAATACACCCAGAACTGATAAACATATTACCTCACCTTCAATTTGGGTTTCGTGAACGACACACCACTATCGAACAAGTTCATAGAATAGTCAGGAAAATAAATAATAATTTGGAAAGTAAGAATTACTATTCGGCTGTTTTCCTAGACGTCTCACAAGCGTTTGACAAAGTCTGGCACAAAGGGCTACTCTACAAAATTATAAAGTTCCTTTCTTCCAATTTGTTCCAGATCCTGAAATCATATCTCAGTGACAGATATTTTCTGGTAAGACATCATGGGCAACAAGTAGGCCTTTTCCAGATAGGTCAGGGGTTCTACAAGGAAGCGTCTTGGGGCCACTACTCTACTTGTTACACACGTGCGACCTGCCAACAAACAACAAAACCCAGACATCAACTTTTGCTGATGATACGGCAATTCTGGCCTCACATAAAGACCCAGTGATTGCCTCCGCTCAAGTACAAAAGAACCTCAATGTGATTTAAGAATGGCTCAAAAAGTGGCGTATTAAGGTTAATGAACAAAAATCTACTCATATCACATTTACGCTACGACTCTGGCTCTGACGCTAAACGGGAAGGAAATACCGCAGGCCGAATCTGTAAGATACCTAGGCATGCACTTGGATCGCAGGCTTACTTGGAAGACACACATCTGTACTAAGAGAAAGCAACTGGGTCATAAAGTTTAAAAAATGTACTGGCTTATTGGTCAAAACTCACAGCTGACTCTAGAAAACAAATTGCGAGTATATAAAGCAATTTTGAAATCCGTCTGGACCTACGGGATACAGCTCTGGGGGTCCACAGCAAACTCAAACTTTGAGATCCTAGAAAGATGGCAAGCAAAAATTCTGCGAATGATTACCGATGCTCCCTGGTTAAGTGTATAAAGTGTATAAATCTAAAATGTATATAGATTAAAAAGTTATATCTATTCATGTAAATATTTACCTTAAACAGTTGAATGCCAATGGGCATGAACCTACGTGTTAAATTAGACGATAGATCACATACTTGTTACCCACGGGCAGATTGTGTATATATGGGATAATAATGAAAAAAAATATATCTTTCTCGATTTATTAACATTGCGTACCTCTTTCAGTTGTTTCTATGAACAAAAGAATAGGTTAATATTAATATGTGGCTGTGAGACTGGTCGTACTATTTTTTTGATATATTACAAATAGAGGAACAAAAGTAATACGGTGTACGCTAAAAACTCTTTTGCGTTTTTACATCATTGCCAATTAAATGATAGAAATTGTAACATCCCATCAAAAACCAGAAACCCTAAACTGCTATGTCTTTACAGAACCATCAAAATGAGCTGTGGGGAAAGTAGATTGGTACTTTTGTTGCTAAGTAAAACTCCTTTTTCCTAAACACTAACCTTGCCCAAAAAACCTTTTCAATGAGTTTAAGTTATATTATTAATATTGTAACATTTAACGGTCTCGGAATAAGTTACACTACGGGAACTAATTTATTTTCCATAAGAAATAACACAATTCCTAATTTATCACACTGATTTATTTACTATTACGCGCATGGTCACCCGGTATTAGTCGCGTTCCGCTGTTTGACTGCCAGTTGGTTCTTATTTTTTGACGAGGCTTTAAGTTACAATATTGTGAGAAAAAAAAATACGCAGCTTTAATTTGTCGGGAAATGTAGCTTTTGCAGTGTATAATACCTGATAGAAATTTCAAAGTGGTTCAACGAGCCAAAATGACTTTGTCCATGCCAGGCCTCCTAATTTCGCAATAAAATAATTCGCAATAATATATTTATATAATTTCTAAAGGGTCTGAATAAAAGAAGAGAGACTTCCCCATCAACATAAATTGCTGAATAATCTACAATATTAATATGGCAATTGCAATTTTTTTAAGATAAATTGAATAACCTCATTATATTGACGTATAGTTTTATACCTCTTTTATCAAAAAAATATATTTACAAGAAGAGACCATTCAGGTGCACTACGAGAAACTCGATGACTTTTAAAAAAATGCGGATCAACATGATATCCCTTCAACAAAATTTCAAAATAGCAGATGCTACATCATTAAATATTGACGAGTGTTCCTTTCCCCAGTCTACAACCCTCAATGTGCAGAAGCTCTCATAAAGATTGTATGGCAACAATTATAAACTTTGGTAAAATTTTAATTCTCAAATATTATTTTCACGTAACAGAATACAAATTCCGTTTATGTAATATACAAAACAGCTGTATCCTACGTAATCACCGTTACGATTCTTAATTTCAACGGATATTTTGTTTGTAATCGTAAATGATTAAAATAATTTATTTATTTACAATAACAGCGATATTGTTGAAAAATGTACATTTATTTTATATAAGTACAGAATGAGAGCTAGACAAAATACCGCATTTTTTGTTCACTTCAATAAGTAATAATTGCATGAAACTAAATTAGACACATTGCAATTTGTACAACACTTCTCTATTAACTATCAAAATTAATATTAATGAAATAATCGTAAATGTTAATAATAATTATTTTCTTAATAATAACTGCGATATCGTGAGACATTAAATTCATTGTGTATTCATAATTAACACTAAGAAGAATCACCTATTTTTGTTCTGCTTAATAATTAACAATTGCTTGACACTAAATTAGACACATTCCAATTTGTATAAAACCTGTCTATATTTGTCAAAGTGAAAATTTAAAACTATGTTTGGCAAAAAATGTCTTGAAATTTTTTTAAATATTTAAAAACCATTTTATTAATATTCAAGATAAAAAACAAATAGATAACAATTTTGCTCATAGGCTAATATGCGCTAAAGTTATATATTTCACAGTTTATTTGTCAATGAACAACGAAATCCAAAAAATGTTTATCTCACGTCAGGACTATTGATCATCAACACATAGTATACCACGGAAAAAAGGGAAGACTTCTATTACAGCCAAGTCTCCAAGAGGTTCTTTTTTCCTGTACTATTAGAGTTGGTAGCCATTCAAAATTTAATAATTCTTCTTTCCACAGATTTCGAAAAAAATTCCAAAATTCGAAAATAAAGATAAGTAAAGTGTCGCTTAGAGAAACTTTAACTAGAAATATTATCACATTTTACCACATATATTCAATAGAAGAACAAATATAAATTTAAAAAATAATTGAAAATAAAAAAGGATGTTTCTGAGAAAATGCCCAATAACCTAAAAATGACAAAAGTAAACTATTCCTTTATAACAACCAATTTTAATGAAACGCTAATTGGGAAGTCATAGTCCAAAGACAAAAATTTCGATCGTATGTGATTTTTACATTTGAAAACATGTACCAGAGATATATTCACACTTACATTTTTTATTTAAATTTACTTATTTGGGTACAGGAGAGCTTTAGACGTCTAGAAACGTTAATCACTTAAATTGGAACTATCGATCCGCCTACAATATTTCTCACATTTGAGTACCTATTATAAGTAAGTAAAAATTATCGAATAAAAATGGAGATGTGTAACATCGAAAGACTTTTTCATATTGCGGGACCAAATATTTATGGCGACATTATTAATGGGAGGTTCTAGAAAAAAATGTTTCAAATAAAAGTTATATCCATTAGTTAGGTCAGTAAAAATATAAAATTTGATAAGAATAGGTAAAGCCGTTTTGGGGAACATTGAAGGGAACTGAAAGTGTACTAGAGTAAATGGCCCATCGCAGAATATCAGTCATAATAGCGATAACAGTAATAAATAATAATTGGATCGTAAAGTAAATGTACAAAGTTTAAAAAAAAACGTAGAGACAGTTTTTGGAAATCTTAAAAATAACCTACAAATGACAAGAGTAAAGTGCCCTTTTCCTTAACTGATTTTAATAACATTTATCTGGTAGAAAGTTTTCAAGGGACCCATCATAAATTCAAAATATATACAAATGTACACACCTCACAAAAACTTCCGGAAATGCCAATATATCAAATTACGAAAATCATCACGATTACAATACTTTCTCTTATTATATGGCTACTCAATATGATAAAGTAAAAATATATTTAATGTTACTTTCTCTTCGGTTAGGTGTTAATTTGTAACAATTTTTTAATTATTTTACCTGTAGCATTGATGATCGCGTGTTAAAATGTCTTAAAAGATAAGAAACAGGCTTAGTTATAAAGCTTACGGTGCTTAAACCTGTGAAAAAGCTTATTCTCCTTGGAAGGTTTTATTTTCCGAGCGGAGGAAATGACATATTGACAGTGCGTACATAGAAAACTCACTTGGCTATGAATGGCATATCCAAAATTGTCGAAAATTCAGTGGTTGATTTTCAGAGATAGTAGGTATCCAATTTAATCAAAACAAATATTGCATCTTCCTCCGATTACGTTAACAGGTTTTCAAGTAATTTGAATTTTTAAAACTCCACCAGAAATCTGAAAAACCATATTTTGAACGGAAAACAAGTTTCGATAAAGTGATTTAGGTCAAAATGATGGTAATTTGAAAATTATGAGAATTTTAAATTTCCAAATTACGCGGCCTAGGAGTTAATTTTGATATATCTCCGCATGGCTTCAACAACGTTTTTTCGTAAAAAAAATAAAATACTGCACATCTTACGAAATTCCAGGTAGAATAATATCCCAAGGTTAAAAAAAATTATATATTCGATTTTTACTTATTAATTAGAATTAGAATTATTGTAATCGTGCTGATTTCCGGAGTTTGGGATATTGTCATTTGTACACGTTTTGAGGTCCCCTGAATTCGAAAAATATGTTATTGGAAACATGGCTGTATGTATGTAAATATGTATTTATGTATGTCAGTATATATCTATGTATGTGGGTGTATGTTGTGAATGTTTTTTCAGAAACTATAAACAGTGGTAAGTTAAAATTTTGAATTTAGGCTGGGTGCTCTAAAACCTTTTTAGGATTTTTGAATTATTTCAAAAACTTCGTATGGTGACTTTACTACCCAATCCTAATAGACTGGTGTAACTGTTATCTTCAGTGTTCTTCTGCAAAGCGCCCTTTATTCTTGTGAATTTTCAGTTTTTCTCTATTTTCGCCAAAACGGCTTTACTGATTCTTACTAAGTTTTAGATTTCAGCTACGGTTACAACTTTTATTTTTTTCTAAAACTTCCCTAAAAGAACTTTACTGTTGAATATCTGCAATTCTTATTTTTTTTAAATGCCTTGAATGTTTTGACTAAACGTTATTTTTGCATTAATATTTTTATTTGAAGTATTTTTCGCTAAAACTGTCTTAAAGGGCACTTTACTCTTATTTATTTAGTTGTACAATTTTCTTTAAAGCGGTTTTTGTGATTTATAGCAAATTTCATAACTTAGTTAGCTGTAATACCTATACTTTGTATTTCAAACAATTTTGCCTAAATTATCTTAAGGGGCACTTCCTAAGTGCATCGGTTTGTATAGTAATTGTTCAGTATAACTGCTACATATCCATCAAGTAAAGTTGTTTTTTTTTATTCCAAGTCGATGACTGGATTCTTATTTCGAAGTATGGATATTGAAATTTGTTATTGTGCTATTGCATAAGTAAATTTATTTATCGTTTAGATATAGATAGTTGTATTTAAAAACATTTTTCAGAAACCTTCGTCATCTAACAGCCATCCAAAAAATATTTAATAATAAGAGAAAATGTTAATATTCAATACTAAATTTAGTTTATAAAACGGCGAAAGTGTTGCCATGGATAGTTTGTCCGGCCATATGAGATACTCTTACGATGTTATATATCGCCATTTTTTTGCTCCTTGCATATATACGGATTGGCCTTAATATAAGGAAAACTATAATTATGTGAGTTTCATATTTAAGTACTAGTCAAACTACTACTATTATGAACTTAGCACATGTATTGAAAATACATAAACTGTGGATTCACAACGTTACTGGTAAAATCTTCAGTAAATGTTTTTGCTGCGTTTGTCAATAAATTTAAATATTGCTTAATGAAAAACTAATAAAATTATTTTAATAAGGTTTGCGTTGGAAGGAAAGTGACTAACGTATCAAATATATACATTGTAACTGGATATTTCCTTAACTACTTATGCTATTAAGGCGAACATAGAAGTATTACAAATTCCGGATTTTATTAATAGTATTTTAATATATCTAGCAAACGAATACACAGATATGTTTAAATTATTTTAATTAAAAAATTATAAATGTTCAAATATTCCAAACAATATTGAATATATTATGTGCAAACTAAAGTTTTATCGTTTGTATTTTTCTTGTGCGTACAACTGCTTAGCGTATTATTGTATACGTTTATTTTAAGTGAAACAGATTTTTGTGATTACATTTACTTCTGGAAATTACAACTTACAACTAGCAAAGTTGTTTACCAACCAATATTACGTCAGAAGGATGTAAACCTATAACGACTTTAATATCAATTTTACAAAACAAACTCGATCCCATTTCTGTCTAAAAATTATCCAGTTACCCACTTAATTTGCTTTACACTCGAGTAGACGATTACGTCTCTACTATACGTTGTTCGACGGTGAGGAAAAGTGTCGTTTGTCTCACGTCGTAATTAGCAATACAAGAAAAGTTCCGCGGGATCCGTTAAACGCGAACAAAGATCCTCATCCCGAGAACTTCCGGGCGCTTATTCCCGTCCCTTAATCCATTAAATTCGATAGCAACACTCTCCTGTATACAACAATGAAGTAACCTCGGAAACAACTTAAACGCGACAACTCCAAATGTATGAAACTCTTTGTGGGAAACTTTTAGCAACCGAGAATCGTAATACCTACTACAAAATATAATCCAATTTTACGGAACTTTTATCAGAAAGTTTCTCTCCCCCCTCCCGTCTCGGGAGGGGTGGGGGGCAGAGCGGAAGCGGAAAAGGAAATCAGAAGGAGCCTTTGATTTCGTTCGCGAAATTAGGAATGATGAAACAATTTTAAATGTGAACGGCGAAAAGAAAGGACTATTATTATCCATTATGTTGTTTCCGACGAGGTATAATGGGGATAATTACGGAACAGCCGCTGGAATTTAATTACACACTTCCCGCTATACGATGGAAAAATATAGGGAAACGGGACTGGTTAAAAAATAAAACACTTTCAGCCTCCTTCGCTTTTGTATTAATCTTCCATTACGATTTCTTTTTTCCACTTATTATCGCTACTCCTCTCGCTTTCGAGCCTCTCTGAAAACACTTCGGGATGCTTTAAGTACACCGTTTTTCTTTCGAGCGTTTCGCAGGCGATCTTAAAATAACAACAGTAACAGACTGGATTTAAGGAAAAATTCCTTTCGGAAAACTGTCTTAACTGCTACGAGCGTTACGATAAAATTGAGCGATCTAATTAATTTTTTAAAATTGTAGTCGAATTTCCTGGTCGTCTACGACACCGATTTGTTTACCAGCACCAACATTCTCCCAGCATTTACGAGAAAGCCATCTGGGCTACTTTAGAAATATAAGAACTTGAGAAAAGCAATCTGGGAGTACTGGCAACCCTTTAAAAACAGTTAGGCTACAGGTGAAAACGGAGTAATAATCAGGAACCTGCCACACTTACATCAGACAAACAGCCTCTTGAAGTTACTAGCAACTCACTCAGCTTGGCTTCAAGCAAGCGCCCCCTTGAAACGAATTGCAAATTATTCAGCTTCGCTTCGGGGAAACAACCTCTTGAAGCTATTAACGATTGTTAAGCTTGGCTTCAAGTTAACAACCTCGTGAGGCAATCAGCAAATCACTCAGCTTGGCTTTGGGCAAACAAGCTGCAGAAACGATTAGCAATTGATCAGCTTGCCTTTATGTAGAGACCTATTGAAGCGATCAGCAACTAACTTAGCGGTGGTATAAAGGAGCAATCATTTTAAGCGATCAGCAGTTCCTAAGCATCGATTCACGCCAACAATCTATTGAAGCGATAAGCAACACTTAGGCTGGCATATGACAAATAAATTCTTAAAACAGTGTGCAACGGTTCAGGCTTCGCATCAGGAAAATAACCTTCTTAGGTATTCAGCATCAGTAAAGCTTGATTTTCAGACAATCGAACTCATGAAGCAATCAGCACCTTAATCAGCTTGGCTTCAAGCAAGCACCCCTTCAAACGAATTGCAAATTACTCAGCTTCGCTTCGGGTAAACACCCACTTGATTCTATCAACAATTGTCAAGCTTGGGTTCAAGTTAACAATCCCGTGAAGCACTCAGCAAATCATTCAGCTTGACTTTGGGCAAACAAGCTGCAGAAACCATTAGTAACTGATCAGCTTGCCTTACGCCACAGGCTCCGCTTCAGGAAAATAACCTTCTTAGGCGTTGAGCATCAGTACAGCTTGACTTCAGGCAATCGAACTCTTGAAGCAATTAGCACATCAATCAACTTGGCTTTAGCGACACAATCCTCTGAAGAGATTAGTAACTCAACAAGCCTCATTTCACGCAAACAACATATTAAAATGATGAGCAATATAGAAACCTATTGGAGCGATCATGTACGGATTAGCTTGGCTTCAAACAAAAAACCTGTATTAACAATTAGCAACTACTTTAGATTTCGGATCCACACTAACTCTTCCTAAATCTTGTTACAATATCAGATTTGTAAATACGAAGACACCGCATTTTATTTACAATCTGATCCTTGTGCTTGTATAGTCATAGGGTTAATCGAAAGCCGTAGTCCGAAGTAGGTTGCTAAGAAACTATAAATGGATTTGGTTTATTACTAATGAAGTTATTAATGGAATTAAAACCTGATGGTAAACCCTAGCATCAGGGTGAGCATAAGAGATACGCTTCGCCGAGAAACATGCCCTTTAAATATGAGGGATATTCTGAATGTGATACATAGCCTTGTAACGGAGGAACACACAGGATTGTACTATTAAACTTAACATAACTTAAACACATTTATCTGAAATACCTGACCGTTGTATATAAATAAAAAATGTGTAAATAAATGAAATGCGGTGTAACGAGTCGTAGTAATATTTCAGTTAAATTAGTTTTCTTAAGTTCAAGTTTAGTTGAATTAATTTAGCTTGGTTCAATTTCCTTTAAACCCACGTATAACTAAGCAATGTATTTTACATGTATCACATAATTCAGTTAAATCCCAAACAAAGGAAATCCCCAATAGAACTAATACATGAACTATTGAAAAGAAGAGTACACGTTTCTAATTTTATTGTTTTATTTTTAGATACATTGCAATTTTTAGAAAAAAATGAAGCACGTCTTCATATATGTACAAACATTCCCATTTAAGGGATGAAACCTACCACTTCACCCTAAATTATTACTAATTAAATATTATATTTACATAAAAAGCGTGCATAAGTTATTTCGAAAATTCAATAAATAATATTTTGAATGAGACACATTTTTTTAAAATGGTCTCTTAGAAATATTTCAATAGTTTCCAAATAACTAATTGATTTCACTTTTATTTTAATGCAAAGTTATCAGCACGAATTATCATCAAAATTTCATCAGTTATATGCCAATTATCAGTATGTTGAAAAATGTATAAGTTCAAGTGTATTTCAACGTATAAATTGTAGTCCTGCCTTTTATGAGAACCAATTGGTAATTTGCTTTTAAAAGAAATAATTTCGTATTTCCAGGTAAAACCTTTCACATTTGTTTTTTTAATGTCAGAATATAATATGTGCCTTATATTTCTTAGCTTTGACTTTTTAAAAATTCCCCAAAATATCGATTAACTGTGTCGAATTTTATGACTTGCGATTTCGCGAGTTGATTTTGATTTGTAATAGTAGTCAGATAAAGGTTGGAATTATTCACATTCGCATACACACAGAACAAGTAATATAAGTTTCGATACACGTGACAAGCGGTACAATTTCGTCCGTAATCCCTTTTTGAATAAATTTTGTAATACACTTCCGTCCGGCGTCTTAATTTTCAACTATACACTTTCGTCCGATGGTAATACGGGTAGTCTTAACCATAATTTGGAAAACCTATTCCATGCAATTACAATACAAATTTCACATTCTACAGACAATTCTGTTGATACCTATTAGACTCAGTGAGTACCTGTTTGATCCTTGCCCCCTTGCGTTTCGAAACCTTTTTTTTATTTCCCTGTTATTTCACCATTTCCAACAATTTTAATATGTCTTAATACAAAGTATATAGTTAAGTTATGCGGGCGGACGAGAGTGTATGCGCCGCAATTTGACGCACTCTTATTTCATTATTCATATAAATTTCCAAACCAGGTGATTGGACGAAAGTGACAAGCTAATCTCACTCAGGTATTCTAGAGGGGTGCAGGTATACAACTGTTATATGAAGATTTAAATTCGCGTAAATATTTGATGTTGGCTACATCGAACAGTGTTGACTTACCGTCCGTCGATAGCTCATATTTACCAAACGGCTGATATTGTTACATTCTTGCTTTCAACATGTAGTATGTTTTACAGACAATCGGAAAATTTGCAAAGTTTACAAACTATTCCATTAAGACAAGATTTTGAATAGTTTGTGAGTTGATAGCTGAATATGAGGGAATTATGTTCCATGGAAAATTGAAATATAAAATTATTTATATTTAATATCATTATTATTTAAAAATTTTGGTTAACAGTATCTGTTTCTTCATTGGTAACGTGTGGCGAAATTTATTTTACTTTTCCTGTATAGTGAAGGTGAACCAGGTTTGATGGTCCACAAGTTATTTTTTTGTATAATATTCAGAAAGGCTATCCCAATGGAGACATAATTTTCTGGGGTGCTAAATTTTCTATTACCGATAATAGAAAACGGATTCATATTTCAACCAAGTCGAAATATATTGTAAAGCAACCATGGAAATTTTAGAAAATTCGCATTTACACTAAGGACACACATGAGCAATTGGGGGACTCCTGACTGGACCGGGGTTTTGTGCCAGTTCTGAACTTTACGGCTCTATACCATGGACTTTATAGTACTTAGGTTGCACATTGCCTGTACTTCTGTATGGAGAACTGTGAATTACTATTAGATGAGGTAGTATGTTTGATTCATCCAGAGACGAAATACGCATGGCGTATGACGAAATAATCATAAAGAAATATTTCAGTCCAATACTCCACACTATTTACGATTTATGAGTGTCAGAAAACTCCTATATATTTATTAGTTTTAAGCAATGACACGTTTTGTGAAATTACTTCGGTAGGTACCATAACGAAATTGGTCCAAGGAATTCAGTCAGTTGTTGGCACAGCCAAAAAGCATGGGACTAAACGATATTACACGAGAAAATTTCGCAAGTCTGCGATAAGGCGGTGATACACCAAAAATGGAGAGTCTATGCTTTATGGATTTGTACATTGAACGTTCCCAATTATGAACGGTAATATTTCTCACGAAATTGCCAATTAAAATTTAAAAACAAGGAGTGGCCAATATAAATCAATAACTTTTGTGAGTAAATTTGACTATGCAACATTTTGATATTTCTAAAGATGTACGGGAAAGTGGGATAGGGTATCATATTTAAACTACACTTATCACTGCGGCTCTATTAACCTGGTCTAATATTTTATTTACCTCTTGCTGGGTGACAGCAATGAGAGGGAAATTATTAAAAGCAAAGTTTATTAATTTCAATACTATCTGTGGGTAAGACATATTTAAAGGTAGGAAAACACAAACATAAACACACACACACACACACACACACACACACACACACACACACACACACACACACACACACACACACACACACACACGCACACAAACCCCTGCTGGGGTCATACAAATGACCTCGCCCCACAAACGTTACCGTTGATATATTCAGTAACGTATGAGATTCATATTTTATCACCCACCGTCTGCATTAATATCACCTTTCGGACTAACCCACCGCCGTCTCCCCTTCTCCCACCCTTACGTGGCCATCCAATTTTCATCCAAGATTAAACAAATCTGTCCAATTTATCCGCGGCGGAAACCCGTTCTCCATCAAGAGACGGGATACCCACGTGAGGTTCCCCTAATCCCCCTACGCACACCTATTCAGGTAATAGCTCCGCTGGGAGATGGAGGGGCAGGGACATGTTTCTCCACTGGAAAAATTATAAAATTTATAAATAATACAAAGAATTTTGGAGGTTTTTTCTAATATACCAGAGTTATATTTTTTAACTACATGGGTAATGACTGGTTCCTACTTTATTTAATTAGGTAAAAAGTCAGAGAGTACATTCCAGTTGCACATTTACAATAACAGCAAAAGTTGTTTAAATACTTGAATGTTTATTTCTAATTTATTTACACTATCCTAATTATACACTACACACTACCTAATTTATCTTAACTAATTCCTAACTAATTAATTTATGTCTCGCGGCTTCACGCCTAATCTAATCTCCGACCACAAGCCCGCTTATATACATATCTCCATTGTATTCGCGATGATTCCAGGTCATTCCTTTCCAATAATGTTTGTTCTAGAGAGGTCGGGAAGGTAATAAATCATTCTTCCTTAATAACATGTTGCCGGGACTCAATTAAGCGCAGCCGCGTTCTTTTGAGGTAAGCCGCCGTAAACTTCGTGCATTTCGCGCTGCTGTTTACATTTTGCTTACAATAATATAAGTTAATAGCGTAGTCACGTCTTGTCACGTTTTGTCATAAAAAAAATATTTAATTACTGATACAATTTCAGTCAATAATTTCTGTTGGCTTCATGAATAGATGAGCAAATAACTAAACGTTTTTATTTGTATTTAAATGACGTAGCTATTCTTGTATCCATTTATTAATAGCGCAAATAATCATCATCGGACGATACAACGTTTTCAAGATAATTTTACTCAACTTACATTTAGGAAGCAATTAGTTATAGAAACTTAAAACAATAGAAATAACCGGTTAGTCCGATTAAATTTATCTCGATAGTCGAATATATTAAAAGTGTTAAAAGTTAGCTTGAATGAAGGAGCGTAAATTGATTAATAGGTATATTGGTTTTCGAGTGAGGCAAAAAACGCTTTGGAAGACGTAGTCCGGTCCGTTCTGTTGTTTATTCTCAGTTTACGCTGTGCGAAATAATCTATTTTAGGCTTGAAAATTGTGGTTAATGCGGCGTCGCGGTGTCTGGCCACAGATTACAGCAAGCATTGTCAACCTAGAACGCTAAAATTTTGTCACAATGGAGCTCAATCGATTGTCTATTGTTGGTAAAAATTTGAAAGTGTTCCGTTGTGCAGTTTGCCTGTTATTACAGTTTAAGTGAGTTGATGCACAATAAGGTTAAGAAATATTCGATATTCTGGCACAAATATTTTTTATGATTTCTGGAAGATGGCCATAAACTCAAAACTACGCCTAGCTAAGCACCTCGCAAGAGGGGAACTCGTTGGGTAGAGTGAGAAAGAGAGAGGGAGGTGTAAAGGATTTTTGATTGGTCATGAAGATAAGAGTGGTATATGAATTAGGGACATTTTTGGGAGAAATTTGGGAAAGGGAAAGATGGAGGGAGGATACAGGCGGAGGATTCGGTCGAGGTTAGTTGTGGGTTAAGGTTTGACGTGACAAATTTTTGCTGATGATTCCATAATTTGAGAAGACCTAACGTTTGGATTAGCGAATAGGTTGGGATAAGTTTGTGAAGTGTTAAGTGTTTGGGAGTGATTCGTCGGATCGACCCTCTGTAGCCAGGTAACTTGTAAGGTATTTATATTGACGCCTCTTTTAAAAGTACGACTTGATCGATCGAACAGTTTTCCTTATTTGTTGTTGCTATGATTATTTGCTGACTATATGTATGGTTAATAGTTTAAAGTGAATTTTAAAATTCACGTTTTGAAAAGTTAGCTAAGGAATTCTTGGGTGTTTACATTTGTATATTTCGGACTCGCCATCATTATACCGCGTTAAAATTATTTTTGCTTTCTTTCGACCACGATCCACTAATTATATTTGTACCTAGCCGGAATAATTGGTTTTAATAAATAACGAAAATTCATCGTAACGCAACGTTTCAAAGCATATAACAACTGCTATCGACTTCTGATAGGCTTTGGTGCCTGAATTCTATTGAGATGGAAGGTTATGTGTCGGACAATATCAAAGGAATCAAAGTTTCATACTCTCAAGTGAGTTGGTAATTACACTGATTCAAGATAAATAAAAGAAAATAACTCTTTTCTTAAATAACAGGTTCAGATTAAAAAAAAATTGATTGTCTGTAAAGTCGGTTTACGGACGATAATTCTACGTGATAACGTCATAACAAAACATTGATAAAAAATGGCATACGTTTATGAATTGAACAGAATTATCACTGATTTATCATTAGATTTTTTCGCACTGCGGTTGGCCAGTCCAACTGGTCATTTTAGACACATTGTTATGACATGTGTGAAGTTGAACATTAATCTTGAACCTTACATGAATTTCTGAGCAGGATCATTGTTTTCATTGAATACTAAATTAAAGCAGTCGACTTTTTATACAATCATTTATATCATTCATTATAATGCTTTAGTCGAAATCGTAACATAACCTATTATTACTGCACTCGTTGACCGATGTAAGAACAAATGTATGAGATTATATAGCTAATCGAACTATTAGAATGTAAGAATTAAATACATTATTGCCGCAATTGTTATTGTAATAGTAATAAGTAATAAGCAATGGTAGGCATAGTAAACATTCAGTTTACTGTATAAATAATAGCGTGCCGTCGACGCCGACGGAGTGGATTAAGAAAGCGGGTAGCGCGTACCCCTTCCATCGCTCTCGCGAACGACGCGAAGCGAGTCGATCGTCAAATCGAGCTTTCACTAGGACGCGGTAGTGGCAGAGAGATAGATGAGTCGCAAAGGAACCGCTAAGGTCGATCTCTGTTTATTATTCTCACTCTGACCCTAGCTCGCACGCATAGGTCTGGCGCAACGTTACCATGTCTTCTGGAAAGTGTAGGTAGCCGGCACATCGATTTATAAGAAGTATGTCACGTCAAAAATTAAACTAATGTATGTAAATAAATTTATAATGGTGCTCGATAACTGCCGCAATGAACCGTATATATAAATTTAACACATTTATAACGTCTATGGCCAAAAATGTAATCATTCTCAAGAGTTCCTGCTCCCATCGACGTTAAAAACCACAACCACGTTACGCCCGCGAGATCCGACGCACAACGCGACCGTAAAAATCCCAATAAAAATTCGCATCCTTTTAAGGGATATCCATCGACGCAGAAAAAAATCGGGTCGTCCGTTACTTTTATTGTTCTACATCAAATAATTTCAATCAGATATATAATTTTCTTTTATGCGTTTTTGCGACCTAAAAGGTACCGTCGAGTTACAACGCGAATGAAATAAAGAAACGAGACAGAATCACCCTCACTTCCTCTATTCTTCTCTCTCCCTATTCCATTCCAAAAAATAGTCTCCGGGAAATTTTACGTTCTCAGGTCACGAACGAGTCCGACTGTTATCCCCCTACACACACTATATATATATATATATATATATATATATATATATATAAATCTAGGATATGATGTCAAACAACGTCCCGAGTTCGAGACATTGACCAAGTGTAATAACGATCTCCGTGTCATATTTTACCCCTAGTTCACTTCCCCGAGACGTAATCTAGTTTTTGCGGGAAATAATTGAAGCATGGTCTTATTTTCAAAGAACAACACCGATGAGTGTGTCATAGACATTACCCTTTTTATTAAACACAGTGAAAAGTGTTATCAAACTTCAACTTCTCAGTCAAACAGCTAAAATATCTTCGTAGCCTTGGCATCAGTAGCGAAGATTCGGGACGTACTGGAGCCGTAATGAAATTTTTGTAGGAAGAGCTTAGATAAGGTGCATTTGTGGGCAATAATTTGGCAAAGGTGGAGCTTATAATAAATGGAATTTTGAGGTTTGTTCGATAGAGGAATTTGTATAAAGACGGCTAAACTCCTCCAAAGAGGGGGGATTGGTTATGCTGGAAGGGGCTTAGATTAGATAAAATAGTAGTGGTTCTAGATCAGGATTAGATTACCAGATAACTTTAATAAGAAAACATGTTTTGATGGTAGAGATTTAAATAGGATAAATCCATTATAGACAGTGAAATGAAACAACCAATATTATTAAAGCACAAATGATGAGATCCGTTTTGTTTACAAGTGAAGACCAATAGGTTCCAGCGGAAACAATCACTATTTAATTGATCCCCAAACGATAATTGTTTATAGACAAATTACAATTAATTATCAGGGAAAATATATGAAATACGAATGTATTCGTTGGGCAGGCAAGGCTCCTATGAAGCATATTGCAATGATGTAGGTGGAGGCGCATAACAGGAAGACCTTGAATAAGATCAACTGGTGGAGGGAGCTTCTTAAAAATAGACACAACCTCTCGTTTCACTGGATATGTGGAAGGGGCTTTGATTTGACAAATTGTGTGGTGGCGTTCCATGATAGAAAGTGGTTAAGATAACACGAATTGGTAGAAAGAAAGGACAAAATAATAAGATATTGTTTCAAATGGGTGGTACAGTAGGAGGTTAATTTTAGGAAGGAAACTAATTTCGGTTTTGGGAAATAATATCCAGTGGCGAACCAGCAGCAACAAATTTTGTCTGAATTTGATAAAATTAAAAATGAATATCTCGATTTTTCCCAGGAAAATCATCACTATTTCTCGTAATCGAGCTATAGAGCATAAGCCTGTGTGCTCTTTAGGACCAAGTTTAACTCCGTCCCTTGTTACTAATGGAGGTAGCTCGGCGTATAAATCTCTCCAGATCAATATATAGATCTTTTGAAATACGAAGGGATGAAACCGAAGTATATGTTAACCATTAACGAACTACATACTGATATTCTTCAATTAGGTGCTTAGTTGCAAGGAGATTGGTGATTGGGATTGAAATTAGACGGTTCTGTGGGAGGTAACTAAAGATGAAGAAGTGTGGTGTGTAATTTTTGTGATAAGATGGGTATGAAATTATAAGAAACGGTGAGAATAATTTGGGAGAAGTTAAGTTTAGTTTGGATGAGGTAAGTGAGTAATGCTTATGAGAATTTTTTTATAAGAAAAATTTAATTATGACGGCGAAACGTAATTTAATCACCCCAATAAATTCACAACAAAAGTAGTTAAAACCCTTTTATAAATAATATAGGCAGATATCTCTATACTATAAAGAGTAGTTTTAATAAACGCAAAATATGCCGAATACAATACCTGTAATAAGTTGCTCGTTTCGAGAAGAGGTTCCATAGGCGAGACAAATTGGTAGGAGGAGCTTATATTAGGCCTGTTTATGGATGGGTGTAACGGGTACATATAGGGGGTAACATTTATATGGGAAGCCTTTGAAATATCTTTAGATTATCTTTAAATTAAATCCGGCTCCAAAGGAATTCGCTTCGTTGTCTCCATTTATGTATACTTATATATTAAAAACCTAATATCCTATCAGGTGTAATCTCGCTTCAGTACAAATTTCAGTGTTATATCATCTAAAGTGTTACCTTTAATTGGAGTATCCTCTTATTCTTCAGAGTGAAGTATTGCGTGAGATCGCAATAATAATGATCATAGTCTACGTTGGTAGCCTACTAATATTTAGTAATATTGATTATGAGTTCTAGTTCGATAGACTACATCACACTTCATGATCTTTTCATGTTAGGAGATCTTACCTTTAGAGATTGGAATGTTTGTTTTGTCTTATCTTACGAGCAACCCTGGTTTTCAAACGGAAATAAATTTTATGTAGTGTACATACAACATATGGTACACAAGAACTTATGCTATATGCTTTCCTCGAGACTACAATCATTTTTACTCTTTATACGTTTATTCAACCATTAAACATATATCTATATATAATATGGTATAATAACATGCTTGGCAAAATTGTCTTTGAGGGGCACTCTACCCCTCTCATTTTCCGGTGATTAGAGACTTTGAAATACCCTCAAGAATTTCATTTAAATTTTAAATATTTATTTTATGGTTCAATGTGTATCTTAATGTTTAATAACATTTTTACTATATCTCCCCTACAGAGCAGTTTACACTTGTTGCTTTTCCTCTTCTTTTGTTGTTTTCTCGAAATACAATCCAAGAATTATTTGAATATTAATTATCTACACTACTATCGAATATCTATAAGAATGTTGTCCGATGGTCACATCGCCCTTTTTTATTTTATCGTTTGGATTTTACATAGAAGCAATCATTTAAATAATCAGGTGGTAATAAATGGAAGGCTTCATTATTTTTCACTATTATCACATTGAAAGCCATTTTTTCTTCAGCAATTTTTGCCCACTGCTTTAATGTTTATTGTTTGTTTATTTGATCTTAATTTTTAATTCAAATGCCTTATTTTAACACCGTCTGTTTTGAGGAACGTATTAGTCTTATCAATGGCTTGAATTTTAATCTTTGTAATAATTTTATTGCTCTTGTTATGTCATTGTTTCTATTATGTTCCAAAATCTATATTCACACTAACCTGATTCTACTACCATAATATCCCTATTTTATTTTTTACTTCCACTCAACAAAAAAAAAAATATGTATTTTATTGTCACGCTTAGGGGCCTAAATGGTCCTAAGCCTTAGGCTTGGATGTGACGTTAAGATTTGGGTAACGGTATGTGGGTGTGAGCTTTCTAGGCGAATGGATGTATCGGCTATAGCACACTTATTTATCCATTTGGTCAGGAGAGTTTACATTTGTAGGTTAGGGATTAGGGTTAGACCAAAGTGGAGTTGGTGAAGTTGTTGGAAGAATATGGAAACATTGCTAGATTCTCCTCTAAAATGTTATTTAATATATTTCACTACACCATTAGCAAACTTAAATACAACCGATAAAATTATTTGTGGTCATGTAAAAATTCCGGTAAGTTCCATTTTCCTAGAGCAGCATTTTTAAATCATCTACTTATCGGAAATATACCAACTGGCCCTTTTCCTAGTCATCACAATATTTAATTTCTTTTAGAAACGTGTTGAGCGCTGAATTCTAATCTTTAACAAGGCGTAGCTAAGTGTAGGAGAAAGGTGAAAACCGAAATACCCAAAACGACATTCAAAGAACAGCTAAAGAGAAAACTAAGCCGTTTAACTCGATTTCCCAGTGAAAACCAGAACGTTCAGAATGGCGTGAAATGAAAGGGTATAAATAAATCTCAACCGTTATTAACTCACACGAATATTCCCCAAGCAACAAACTTCTCGCATCGGAAAAAATAAAGCGATTAATTAACTATTTTCCCTCGTCCCGCTAACTAACAATCCGCACTAAACACAGTTTCTCCCTTCCCTCGTTTTTCGTCGCAGATTTCGCGTCCGTGACTCGATTAACGGCGCCGGGACGCGTTGCGTCGTCGCTTCGTTAGAGATAAAAGTTCCTGCTGAGCTTGTAATTTTTAGCAAAAATTACATTAAGTATTTATTAAAACAACTAAACTAGTTAGCGAAGTTGCCTCGACTTCATAAAGACGTTGTTTAATTCTCGTTAGAAGATAAAATACTCGAGACGTAATATGAAAAGGGACTTAATTAATTCGGACGAATAAACAAAGGAGGTGCGTTAGGAGAAGAAGAAAAGAAAAATTTCGACTTTGTTTCACTTGCGTCGTATCAAAATGTTAACGAGTTTCCGTCATATCTGTATTTAAGGGACGCGCGACCATTATCCCTTGGAATTAATTGTAAAATTCATGAATAATAATGGACCCTGACGGTAGCATAAAAAAGTCCCTTACCGCGAAATAATAAACCGATCACTTTGATAAAAAAGGGAAACATAATGAATACTTAAATTGTATTAGCGGGAGCGTGTTAAGTAGAGATTAGTCTTTGATTAGTTCGAGACCGGGGGTGGTACGGCGAAGTTAAACTGGAGATTAATGGATATTTATTAGCAATAAGGACTTTATCCTTGGATACTTCGATATTCGAGGGAGAGTCGGGAGCATCCCGTCTTATCGGGGAATATTAAAAGCGGAACGGAGTTCTGCGGCGCCCCTTGTTTCAGCCACGAACCAAGAATACATCGTTTAATACAAAAATTTAATGTAGGTCCAATAAGTGGTAAAGCAAAGAAAGAGATCACATAACGGAGGAATGGTCAGGAAACGGTAGAAAAGTGTTATGGATAATTAAAAAGGCGAAAGGCAATAAATGAAATAAAAATTGCATGGGAAATAAAACTAAACCTGCTACCTGCTAAAAAAAACTAAGAAACCTGCTACACAATATTACTTGTGGTAATTACCAACCCAACTTTTTTTTTATGGGGAATCGTGGGGAATCAAGTAAATTAGGAAAATAAAGGGAACTCATTGTTCAGAAATTAAGAGCCGCGTATTAGATTTCCGCTTGCACCGCTTAAACACGCCCTGTAGGGTTTAATACCGCCCTTCTTGCTAGTTCCGCTCTCGCTTTAGTTTTATCCCTTTCTTTCGCCTGCTTCTAACCGCCTTAAACCGAATTTGCAAGCTTGTTCGCCTAAGATTAGCTAGCTTGCGATCTTCCGTTCTGCAAATAGATTAAAATAGAAACGTTCTTTCCTAGATGTAGTTTCTCCATTCAAATTTCCGTCGAGTTATTAAAATTTCCCGTATTTCCCGTACTTATAGATAAGAACCGAACCGTTTTTGCCCAAACACCTGGTCCGAACGTTCCGTTCGAGAGCGTAGCGTAATGTTGCCGGTGCCCACCGATATTTCCTAAAATCCTAACGTACAGTGTTGCCAATAATCCCAGAAAGTCTGGGAATCGGAAAATCTTTGCACTACGTTGCCGAACCGCCCGTTATTACTCTAAATAGTTTATAGCATGGTTGTCATTTTACCGCATTACCCCAAAATAGTTATATTGTACATAATTGCCGAATTCTCCCGAATACCGTAAACCATTCCCTTGTACATAGTTGCCTTTGTATATTCAGCTGTAAATATGATTCTTTTGTAATATAGGTGATCCGTATTTGTCCCGAACAGTGTGTTTTATTTTCACTGACCACCTAGCGTTCTCCTGAGTATAAACTCACCCGTGGCTATAGGGAGTAAACCCTTAAAAATCTGCCGACCGAGCGAACCGTTCAATAATTGAAACTATGAACTCTGTTAAAACGCCAATCCTACAAGTAACGTAACTTTCCAAAAAAGTCGTCGTGCCGCCGCCGACACTACGTCCCGAGGAAACTACGTCACAAGTTTTAATGGCAGACCATATTGATAATGCCATAATACAACTCGACAGGCTCCACCGAGAATCAAGACAAATTCAGCTAAAAATTAATATAGTAAAAACAGAATTCATGACTAACTTAATGTTATCTAACAACATATCTTTTGGTAATAATGAAATAAAATAAGTGATTTCTTACAAATACGAAATTAGAAAACCGCGGGATAGTCGGACCTGTGAAATTTTTTGAAAAGGGAGTTTGGCATGGGGAGCATTTTGCAGGCTCAGAGAATACTTTAAATAAGAAGTTCTTGTTAGTCTGAAATTCAAAATTTTTAACCGATGTGTCCAGTCTATTATGACGTTCGGAGGAGAAACCCTAACATTAACCAAGAAATCCGTCAATAAAATAAGAACAACACAAGCAGTAATGAAAGTTCAATGTCAGGGATTTCTCTTAGAGACAGAATGCTTAATAGACAGATACGACTTAGGAGAGGAGATACAGAAGCAATAAAGAAAATAACATCTTTGAAATTGAGTTGGGCGGGACAGATTGCGAGCATTAAAGATGACCGATGGACTAAAAAGATCGTTGAGTGGAGACCACGACAGGAAGCATATCGATGGAGAAGAAGACTTCCTACTACTGGGTGATCAAGAATGACTGTTTGAGTTGGCAATCCTACCTGGAGGATTTTTTTGCCTAAGGGTTTGCAACGCTACAATCAGATATGTTTATTTGACAAAAATTTTACATAAAAATCAGTGATAAGATTGTAGCTAATGTGAATAAAAATTAACGCTTAAAAAATGAAACTCGAAATAAAGAACAATGATTTAATTAAACAGCTAAAGGTAATGCTCAAAATGCCCCCCATTTTGGTCCAGACATAAATTAACTCTCCTTTTTAGGCTCTCAAAGATATTCATCAGCATATTGGGGGAAATGTTTGCCACTTCCTGAACTATTGCCTCTTGCAGCTCCTCGCAATATGTTCCTAAAGAGATTGTCCATCAAGAGCCCAAATAACGAAAAACCTTATGGAGTGAGATCTGGTCACCTGCTTGGCAAAATGCCCTGACTAATTACTCTGTCGCCAAAACTCTCTCTTAAAATATCCCATAGTAGTACAAGCCGTATGTGCCCTTGCAGTCTTGGAAATATCCCAGTTGACGCTTTTCGTCTGTTAATTGGTATATAAGAGGCCACAAAAGGTGTTGGATATATCTCTCCGAATTGACAGTAAAATTAAAAAATATTGGCCAATACACCGGCGTCCTTGAGACTGCCAACCCAACACCAACTTTAACCGGGTGCAAATGTGTCTCTCTGATAGCGTAAGGATTTTCACGTGACCAAATTCTGTAATTTTGTTTATTCACATAACCCTTGAGATGAAACCTGGCTTTGTTGGAAAAGAAGGTATTGTCAAGGATATCATTATTATTTAATATGCCATTGAATAAATTGCAACATAAAACTCTCTGCGGGTAATCAGGAGGGACTAATGACTTGACGATGGAAATTTTGTAAGGGTGGTACTTTCATTTCTTTTTAAGCACAGTGGAGCAACTTCCATGTGATAAACCTGTAAAACCGTGAATTAGAACAACATGGAAAAGTGGAAGTCTTATGGGTAAGAATGAAAATTGGTTGAAGAGGAGGCACAAGGACCAAACCAAAAAAAAAAAAGAAATATTAATATTATATCCCAATAAAATTAATTCAACTAAATTATAAAGTAGGATACTAAATCAATCTCCTGTGTTACGGAATGATTTTCTCTTGCCTGGTAACGAAATTTGAGCGACTCGTATGGAGTCAGATTCTGACGATCTTGGTAAACAATTTTTTTGGATGTCTCGACTTTGCGACGCCACTTACAATTTTAAAGAGGTTCGCAATGTTGACTTTCGATAATTAACTTTCTTGGAATCCAAATAGCCGTTGAGATTATCACGTGTTACGAGAGTGATGTGTTTTGCAAAGAGCGAGGGATATTATAACGCCACAAGGATATTTTTACGGGCCGTTGATAGGCTGCACCTGAGGAGAGAGGGGGAAGTTTGGGTGAATAAGTGGGAGAGTTAGGGCTCGGGGAGATAGTGAAAAGGACTTGGCTTCGGGCATCGGGGAAGGTATTTTGAGTTTAGTTAATGTGAGTTTAAATTTTGATTGGGATTAGTGAATTGGTTGTTGTATTGGTCTGGTCAAATTAGTAAAATTAGCATACCGCTCCGTTGACAAACTTTTACTAAACGAACCCGACTAATTTGATGGGTAAACTGTAGAAGTAAAATCAGTGCAAAATCGGTGTGTTGATTATAAGTGCCCTTCGGAGTGCGTAATTGCTAAGCCAGCCGCCATGCGCGACTACGTACAGGGCGATCTGCCTTGCGTCCAGCCATCCGCCAAGAACGCCAACTTACAGGGCGATTTGCCTTGCGTCCAGCCAGCCGCCAAGAACGCCAACTTACAGGGCGATCCGCCCCGTATCCGGACGGATTCCAGCCGCAGGCGACCATCACCGAGCCCTTCTTCGAGTGTTGTGATTCACGTTGAGTGACAGATATTTTCCCCCTTAAAGGCCTTTAAGATGAAACATTAATTCGATCGATTTCCCCCCATTATTAGTGAAAACTTTAGTAACCATGTATTTTTGTTTCCTTGCAACACTTCAGTATTATAATATTTTGAGAAGATTATGCGTAGATTAAGTATTATGAACTGTTGGAATTGATATTTGGACATTTGTTAGGTATTGTTTGGTATGAGACCCCCTCGTGTATATAGACCTTGTTGAATACCTATTCTGGTTCTTTGAAATATTCAATTAAACAGCTATAATTGGATTTTGACATTTCTTTTCGACAACATCTGAGTCATTATTAGTTCGAGTTAGCCGGCTGAGGAACTTTTAAGCAATTAATACGTAAGTAACAAAAATAATTACGTTTCACCTGTTGACCTTGCCATTGCAGAATTGTCAGGATCTTTGTTACCTACGTTACTGAAGGAAATAGTTGTGTAAATCTACGTCCCATATGAGTAACGAAGTATTTTTTCTTCCGAGTAATTTTTTTCCGAGTTATGATTTTTAATTCCTCATTCTAATCCTGAAGAACGGAGGAGTAGGTCGCTAGGTCGTTGATTTAGGGAGCGGCGAAATGCACCATTATACCAGTGGATCGGGTGAAACATCGGCTACTTTACCCTTTAGCTTTAGAATAATATATCCCCACGCCATCCCCTCCCCGGCTTTGGCTCTTGGAGCGCAATTCATTGCAGACAAATTATTTATGGAGTGAGCTCCTTCTTCGTTGCAGCGCTAAAGTAATTTTTAAAGGCCGAACTTCCGAGCGTTCTGGATTTTTAATGAGGCACGGGAAGTTGTCCCGCCGAGGGAAATACTTCGATGCTTGTTGATTGCATACTTTTTTGTCCGCTACTGCCGGCAGAGCTGAAACTTCCGGTTATAGAGGCTATTTACTTTCCGTCTTGCAACTCTTTTGTGTTTGTTTTAAGTTTAACTGAAGAGAGGGTACGTGCGCATGCGCTATTGCGGTACGTCCTTATTTGCATTGGTTTTACGTTAGAGTTTTCCCAACGAAACGTAACTATGAGAATCCAAATATAATACAATAACAGAAATTTAGAGACGAAATTCAAATAGGGGTTTCCACATCACCGATCAAAGTTTCAGGTTGAGTTCTACTCGTAGTGGAAGAAAAGCAGTGTACAATACTAGAAATTTCCAAGCAGGTTAACATGTTCATGGCTACCAGAAATTTATCTTTGTGTTTAAGATGTACACCTTAAGAGTTTAACAAGAAGAAGGAATGTAATACGGAAGTGCAACACTAGGCGAAGAATCGTATTGCAAGGAGGGGGAACATAATGAAATAAGCCTATATTCGGCTAGTCTCGAAGAGGGGGCGAGGTGAAAAGAATAAAGATTATATGAGATTCTTTTAATTCTCAGGGGCTGAAAGAAGGGAGGTCAATGAGTTGGATAAAATAATAGAAGTAATGTCGGGTCATTAATTGAACAAGATATTTTATTCCGAGTGGAAATAGTTAGCACTGGTGGAACAACTTTTGAGTGGGGCTTGAATTTATTGTGTAATAAGAGGGCAGTTCCAAAGCGGCAAAGCTGTGTATTAAAAAGAAAATTTTGTTATTTACCTTCAGATGAACATATTTCTATAGCGGCGCGTTCAATTTAATGGGGCTATGATTGGCAAGGCGAGGTTCGTAAGGGTAGGAGTATTGAGTTTTTAGATAAGAGGCGTGTCTAAAAATATTTAAAAACTTTAAAAGGCGCGTGCCTGATGCATTCTCTAAATGCCTCAATTAAATATGTTCCGAAATGGGCGCATGGATGTGATGGAGCTTTATATCGATGAGAGTTATAAATGAACTGAAATTAGAGGGCATGGCTCACTATTAGTGGAAAGGAGTTGTGTGTAAGGAAGAAAGAAAGAGTAAATTTGTTGGATTTGAATAGGGACCTGTCCAATGCGGCGGAGCTTTGTGATAGTAGAAGAAACTTTGTTAAATTTCTTCCATAAAATTGAAGTTCCATGTACTGAGGGTTTATATTCAATAGAATCGTAAATGAGTTGAATGCAAATGAATATGATGACCATCAGTACAATTTAGTATTGTGGGAGTTGCGTCGATTTGTTGGATTTAAAGAGGGGCGTGTCGCAGTGTGAGGTGGAGCTGGTTTGTAACGGGAGGAGCATCAAATTATTAGGCAACGGAGTGTCTAAAATCGGATGATACGTGCAATTTTCTTTACTTACTAAAACAAATTAATCCGGCTATCAAAATAAAAATAATGAATGGGTCGTGGTGGAAAGAAAGTCTAATCAAGTTCCAAATGAAAATACAAACGTTAGGTCTCCTCAAATTATGGAAATCCCAGCAAAAATTTGTCAAGTGAAACCTGAACCCAATACTAACCTCGACCAAATCCTCTGTCTGAATGCTCTCCCTTCTTTCCTTTTCCCAAATTTCTCCCAAAGATATCCCCAATTCACAACTCACTCTTACTCTCATACTCTCATAAGTAAAATCCTATACTCTCTCTCCGCCCAAATAGCCCCCTCTTGCGAAGTGCTTAGCTCGGCGTAATTTTGAACTGATTACCTGTTTCAAGAAACCATTAAAAACGTTTATGCCAAAATATCGAATATCTCTTTATCTTACTGTGCATTAACTTACCTAAACTGTAATGACAGGCAAACTGTACAACGGAATACTATCAAATTTTTACCAACGATAGCTAATAGATCGAGCCCCATTCTCACAAAAATTCAAAGTTAACGATGATTGACTTAATCCGTGGCCAGACACCGCGACGACGCCTTAATCACAATTTTCAAGCCGAAAATAGATTATTTTTCTTCAGCGTAAACTGAGAATAAACAACAGACAAGACTGGACTACGTCTTCCAACGCGAGCTCAACAAATGAAACGTAACATGGAGATGGATATGAAATGGTATGGGACATAACGGAAGATGTTCAATATGTAAAAACTTTAAAAGGGACCTTATGCGCTGGGGGAAGAAACTTCTTGGTATATATCTCCCATTAAATAAGTTTCTAATGGAACACGTTCTGTATGGGAATGTTATACATGACATTGATGTTCATAATTTATTAATACTATAATATATCAAATTCCCCATGCTGACAGACATTGTAAATGGATGAATGTCAATGATGAGCAAAGGGCGGAAAAAATGCACGTGAATAGTTTAAAAAAATGCGCATTAAAATGCACGAAAATTTCAAAAAAATGCACGAAAATTTCAAAATAATGCAAGGAATGCATAAAATTTGGTAAAAAATGCAAATGCTTAAAAAACGTTTTTTTTTTTTCGTTTAGATCGTCCTGGATTAAGGAAAAAGAATACTGTTGTTTAAAATGTATCTGATTTTATTACAAACCAAAATTTAGTTTCAATACTACATATATTATATTATGTATAGGTACATAGATATATAAAATAAATGGGAAAAAAACAGACTACAAAATAATAATTCATTTTTCATTCATTAATGCTGGCACAAAATGCATTTATAATTATATGTTTTTCAAAGTTTTCAATAAGAAAAGATTGTCTTCTATCAGTAAACATATGTTTGAAAATAGAGAAAGTTCGTTCTACATCTACTGACGTAAGAGGAGCGTATTTTAATGTATGTACAATATTTGGTTTTACATCAATTATACAATTAAAGTCGCCCGTAAACATTAGTGCAACAGTTTTTAACACAGAAAATCCTTCGTTAGCTTGTATAGTACTGGAAAATTTGGACAAAACTAACTTTCCAATGTTTCCATCTACCTTTTTACATTCCGCTTCAAAAACATTTAATAATTGAACTGCTTGAACCAGAGTCATACATGTATTTTGCAATTGAACCATAGTTTTAGAAACAAAAGAATAATTAGTTTTTATAAATAAGAGTTTATTGTGGAGAGTCGAATTTTTAAATATTTCTTGACATTTTAAAAGAGCCGCAGAAGAGGAATCATGCAAATCGGTAATAACTTCCTTTATTTCATCGTAGTGTTCGGCATAAAACATTGCTGCATCATGCCATGTTCCCCATCTAGTTATGACAGGTCTTGGCGGCAGTTGAACTCCCGGAAGTCTTTCTCTATAAAACTGAATTCGCGATGGACACTTAATAAATACCTTCTTCATATAACCTATCAAGTCGTTAACAATAGAAAATTGGTTTCTTATTAATTCTGCGACTCTGTTAATGGCATGAGCTAAACAAGTAACGTGAATTAGATTTGGGTAAAAAAATTTTAAATTCTTACCAGCCTTAGTCATATATGGGGCAGCATCAGATAAAAACAAAATGAGTTGCTCAAATGGAACAGTATTTGGTAAAAAAAAATTACTCAAAGAATCTTGAACAAATCTGGTGATTGTTAAGTTATTTGTTTTGTCAAGTTGTTTTGAAGAAATTAAAAATGATCTGGATGGAGTGTTTTCTTCTAAAACTCCTATTAATAAATGTGCAATATATCTTCCAGTCGAATCAATCGTTTCATCAACAATAACATAGAAGTAATTCTCGCATATAATATTTTTTATAGTCGCTATCGTGTCGGTGTAGATTGCATCAACACTCGATTTCCTTAAAGTAGATTCATCCGGAATATTAAATGAACAAAATTCTTTCAGAAATGATTTTAAATGAAAATTATTTCATTTTTTCAATGGAATATTGGCCGCCACCATAGCCTTGCAAAGTTTTTCATTGAACTGCTTCTGTGGATCATTTTTTAACTTTTTCTGTAAACAGGACGGTAGAGTTTGATGTTGTTTAGCGCCTTGTTTCGATTTATTCAAACTTGCGATATGCTTTCCACTCTTCACATGTTGCTCCACGATGAATTTTTTTGCAGCATGGATCTAAATATGAAGAAAGTACTGTTAAAATATGTTTTGTTTCTTAATTTTAAAAGAAGAATAGGACTTAAAATTGAAAGTAAAATAAATTCAGCAGTTTTGACTTATATAGGGGCCATTCACAATTCTTTGATAAAGTAAAAAGTGTAAAAATGCGTCAGGTAATTTATGAATGGCCACATTAATTGATATCTACGTAGATATCCACTCAAAATAATTGCCATAATTAGAATATTGTAAGCAAGTAAATGAAATACTAATTCAGTTAATTAAATTAAGTTATAAAGATACTAAGTTATTGAGTATTAATTCAGTTAAATTAATCTAGGTAGTTATTGCTTTCTATGTACTTACTATTTTCGAACATGCTGTGCAAAATAATTTGTCACCATCCCACTTCAGCTCACTATAAGGTTTAATCCACACTTCAATTAAAGTTGTCTTGGGCATTTTTAACTTTACAGAACAACCGTTGAATTTAACTTCTCTAAAGGTAGTGACAAATTGGAAGAACATCAAGCTGGTCCTAAAACCGGTACAATGGCCGGAGAGGATTAAGAAACACACTAACACTAACAGCTAACCCTGCCCCGCGATCAAAATAAGCCTTTCTACGAATTTTGAGTAAGTATAATATGTCATTAAGCACATCCTCCTCCTATTAGACTACCCAGGTAAAAACAACCCTTATGAAAATGAACCACTGCCAGATAGTAAAGGTACTTGATTACAGTTCCAGTTATAACTTATATTGTCAATAAGTTGATTTGTCACTCATCAGTACATTGTTTTTCTAAATATCCAGCAGATTGTAAAGAAAAATGCAAAATATGCACGGTTGAAAAAAAAATGCAAATTTGAAGAAAAAAACGAAGAAAATGCAAATAATGCAAAAAATGCATTTTGCATTTTATCCGCCCTTTGATGATGAGATTGGTTTCTACGCAAAGGATTCCTTTGGGAGGAATGCCGATTTAATGAATTTGAAAATGGGCGTTCCTCATGCGAATTTGGTAGTAGTAAAGGAAGCTTCGCTTTATTTGTATTCCACTGTGGAAGTTTGTAGGTTTGCAAAAAGGCTAGTTTTAAGTGGAGAATTGATATAGTCAGTGGAAAAACTCGATGTAGCAAGTTTAACAAAGACATGTCTGTCAGAGCAGATTCTCAGTATCTGACCTATAGATTACGATCGATTTACTTACATTTACTTTATTACACAATAAACGTGCAAAATAAACCAGAAGGAACTTGGGACGGTATGTTCTTAATAGACTAAATATCTAGTAGAGTGCATTGATTAAAGAGATATTTCACAAAAGTGTAACAAACCTGGAGTCGTCACTTTTACAAGGAAACGAGTGTAAATGGCAAAGTTAATAGTTACAGTAGGGCATTGTGGGAGATAATTCGATATGTTGCGGTTTAAAAGGGGCGCGTTTAATGAAGCACTTTGTAGAAGTAGAACTAGATGGTAAATAATAAATTTCGAAAAGAGCGTATTCAATGAGGCGGGGGCGGAGCTTTATAGGACAGAGAGGAGCATACAGACGTTAGATTAAAATGAGGCATTTGCAATTTCCCTCTATTCCCTGGAATTAGGAATTCAAGAGAGATGAACTGAATTGTTTAAATTTAAAGAAGCGTATCAAATGAAGAATTATGTTCAAGCAAAAGAAACTTTCATTTAGTTCTGAAAGCAAATGCTGAGTGAAATAGGGTCTTATATTAAACGAGGGAGTTTCTAATCCTGATATCAAATGTGGGCGTGTTTAATGGAAGTGATGAGTAATAATTGGAGGAAAACCCCTTGAAAAAGTATTTAAGTAGGAAAAGCAATTTCAAAGTAGGTATTGGTACGCCCATGGGTATGATAAATCCCTGAATGTGAGCTAATGTAGTTGCACAGAAAGCAGAACAGAAAATAGTCATTAATAGGTACAGTTATTTTCATACGAAACAAAATAAACATGAAAATAATAGCCAACAACAGGTGCAAGTAGTAAGTTTGTTGAGAGAAGGGAATGATATATTGACCAAAGCTGTTTAATGAATAAAACACAGGAAACGACTTAGTCACAATAAACTGTTAAGAATGTACTTTGGGATAGGAAGAACAGCAAGCGGTCACGTTTTGAATAGAACCACTAGCGCAACTGTGTTGAACTTGACCGATGACTAATCGATGAGCTGTGTTAGTATTCAAAGTAATCAAATTGTTCATTTAGCGTCTTTCTTCCATTCGATCAATATATTACCCTGATTAAGGTGATATAACGTGTATGTATCGCTAGCACGCCTTACTTGTATATAATTACCATGAGCCAACTACGGTAATGTAACACCCTGCGGGTGTTTAAGGGATTTTTTTAAATATTTTATTAGATTTTGGGACATTAGGAAAAAAACACCCTGTATATGAAATGACTTCAAGCGCTACGTGATTTACCCTCATTTCGTAAGTCGGTAATTAGAACATACTAATATTATTATTTCGCACAATAACGCCGGAACAGCTGACTTGGATGCGTTGAGTTGGTAACAATAATCGAGGTCGAAAATCGGACTCTGCTTCGTACTTCTGTCTAATAAGTAAAATCGGATAAAACTCTTAAGTAATTAAGAAGGCGGACTTTATGACGTAACGCGGTTATTCATAGGTTCAGTAGAGGAATTTCGACCAATCACAAATTGGGAGGTAAATTTTGATCGAATTTTGGTACTCGGAAAAGGGGAGTCGAGGGCTCTTGGGAAGAGAAAAGTTGAGAGTTGGGAGTCAGTGAGAGGCCGACCAGAGTGTCAGTCAGAGGCAGACCAGAGGGTCAGTTAGAGGCCGCCAGAGGGTCAGTCAGAGGCCGACCAGGGAGTCGGTCAGAGGCCCAACCAAGAGACGGTCGGGGACCGTACCCCGTCCGGTCGTGGGTTACAGAGAAGGAGCAATTTCAGGTCGGGGACCTTTGAGGACTATTGGAGTTTAACTCGCAAGGGCGAAGTCAAGAGAAGGAGCTATTTCAGGTCGGGGACCTTCAGGACTATTGGAGTTTGACTTGCAAGGGAGAAGTCAAAAGAAGGAGCTATTTCAGGTCGGGACCTTTGAGGACTATTGAGGTTTGACTCGCAAGGGCGAAGTCAAGAGAAGGAGCTATTTCAGGTCGGGGACCTTTGAGGACTATTGAGGTTTGACTCGCAAGGGCGAAGTCAAGAGAAGTAGCTATTTCAGGTCGGGGACCTTTGAGGACTATTGGAGTTTGACTCGCAAGGGCGAAGTCAAGAGAAGGAGCTATTTTCACGTCGGGGACCTTGACGATTATTGGAGTTTGACTCGCAAGGGCGAAGTCGAGGGTAAGAGTTATTTTTAGGTCGGGGACCGTGAGGATTAGTAGAGTTGGATTCGCTAGGGCTAAGTTGTTTCTAAGGTCTGGGGCCGTGAAGGTCAGAGTTTCATTCGCGAGGACGAAGCGAGGAGCAAAGAGTTATTACGAAAGAGTCGTAAGTATCTGGAGAGGTCTAGAGTTGCTAAACGAGTCGTACTCGCCCAAGAGTGAGAGTTGTTGAGCGAGAGAGGAGATTTTGGAGGTTACAGTTTACGCGAGGGTCGTAATCTCTCTGGAGTTCAGAGTTGTCGATCGAGGGCATCAATCTTGACAGTGTTAGAGTTGTACGCGAGAGGCGTAATTGGTGAGTTATTTGTCTTACGCTAGGGCCTTAACACTTTGAGAGAGTTAGAGTTTGTACGCCGAGCGACGGAGGGCCGAGTACCGGGCCGAGATCAAAGTAACCGACACCGATATACCGACAGTTGTGCAATCTCGATAAATTTGGTTATTGGAATTTTGGAAAAGTCACTGTCCTCATATCACGTAGGTACTAGCATTTCATATACAGGGGCATTAAGGGTTTTAAAGGAGATTTTACCTTGACACTTGTGTTTAGTATTCTTGTTGGGTTTTGTCTGGTAACCAATTAAATTATAGTTGATTTCGTTTGTTGAATCTTAAACTTGGGGTTTTTGTTAATTTTTATAATTTGATTGACTTAGTGAGATGAATGAATTCTTTGTCGTATTTTAACTTATTAATTTTGTTAATATAATTTTCTATTTTATTCAGTGGTTTAATTCTTTTTTGAGCTCGATTAAAGCGGGCATTTGCGAAGCCCCGCGCCCATGCTTCACTAAGGGACCAGATAATTTCTAAAGATAATTAATCTCCTCAATCAATCCCACCCAAACGTAATATCGGTACCTATACTTTGACCAGTAAGTAGATCTTCTATTTAAAACCCTCTCATAATAATAAATACATAGGGGCCGATATTACAGTAATTATTAATGGATAACTACCGCTATAAAATATGAGCAGTTAGCTCAAAGTGAATGTTGACGCTAGCGTCAACATTATTTAAGGGATTTTTAAGTGAAGAAATCATAATTTATTGTAACCGAATTTAGGGAACTTTTGACCTAATTTAATCATTGAAATTAATACGCGTTGTTTTACAAAACAGAAAAATCATTCATAATTAAGAACGAGGATAAGTGTGAACAATATTATTGGATTGTTTTAACGTTCGCACACGAATCAATAACACTAGCGACCATTTCACGTTACTAGAGGAAAACAATTACAATGAAACCTGAACCGGTCAAGTTCGAATCTCAACACTCAGCTGACTAAGCATAACACGATGTTTAGTTAACATGATAACGGAAGGTCAGCTGGGTGCAAGGTAACGAAACAAATAATATCGCATCTAACCAATGTAAAATTAACCTGTATAAAAACGTGTTTAAAAGGAGAAATCGATAACTATTGATTGTTAGCTTTGTATAACATATTTCACTCAGATAGTTTTAAAAGAAAAATATCTAAGAAAGAGGTGCTTGGTTGTGTCAGAAGAAAGAGGTTCCAGAAAGATTTGCTTTGATTTTTGAAGGTAGTAAAATGGCATGTCTGAAAGACTGTAACGAACTATATCAGTACAAAGTAGCTTGGTACTGTTGTGGAATCTTGTAGTAAGAGGAGAAATGTTAAGTTGTTGAATTAAAGATAGGTACATGTAATGGCTCAGATGGATGAGGTAGGTCATGGATGAGATGCCTCGAATCAGTTGATCATTAAAAGTAGATTTGATTTCGACGCATTGAATCCACCAACAAAGTGTTTAGTAAAATTGAGTTTGGTTTAACAAAATTTGAGTCACTAAAATCAAAGGGATCGCACATAAAGGCAAATATTGATAGAAACTAGCGGTTTCGCATTGCTAGAAATTTAAGCAGCGAATCTAATGACGAGAGCAACGACGTAGGTGTGTTAACGTCAGGTTATAAGATTTCATTTGATTAGAGTTCGAACTGAGCATGATAGATTGGAAAAGCTTTATAGTAAAGGGAGGAGCGTATTAATTAATGGGGCGGGCCTTAAGATAACGACAATGAAAGGATCCTTTAGGGAGATGCTTGGATATGCTTGATACTATATGGTGTTCAAGGAGATGGTTCCACGGTGATGCCTACAAAAGATGTAACTTTGTAGATGGTGAAGGATCCTGTGCACAATAAGCATTGTCACTCAAAGATTGTTTCCATCTCAACAAAAGTAACTCAGTAACACTTGTGGTGGAATTTTGCACTTGACAATCATCCTCAGTGATTGAAAGACCGTTTAAAGGCAACATCAAAATTTGTGCGAATGGTGCTAAAGAAAATCACCCCCCTTCGTTTTGTGACAAATATTCATAAAACACCCTCGACGTCGTCGTTTAATAACGGTAGATTTTCCGCTCGCCGAGCTTCCATCGATCGTCCCATCGCTCCCCCCGCCCTGAATTGTTATAATAAATTCCGCCCTTTTCACAAAAGCGATTCATCACCGATGTAACGCTCTCAAAAACATAATCAAAACAGCAGCGCCCGCCGTCACCGCCAGAGGACGACTCTTTATCTTATTGTTGTCCTTCTGCGAATTAGAATATAACTTCCTTAAAACGATCCTAAAGTATGCAAATGGCGCGCCGTGCGTTTTGCATAATGGCGATTACGGAGGGCCGGGGAAGTGAAAGGGGGGGATATACACGTTGATGCTCTTCGGCTTGTCCTTGCGGCCCCCGTATAATTTTGCAGTTATCGTCGACACCCCTGCTGCCCCGGGGGCTTGACTTATGGCGACTTATTTAGTTTTTATTCGGGGGAAAGTTGGAGAGGACGTTTCGTCTATCACACGAAATAAACAACCTGCATTAATATTCGACAGAGTTCGAAACAAATTTCGACAACGACGACAACCCGAAAAGGGATTACTAGGGATAAATCTTCATGCCACGTCAAGTAACTCGTATGATACAACTGCAGGCATATATGCCATACAAATAGGCATGGATGATGGAAAACTATTACTATATTACAACAGCGCGAAGTCACCATTCTAAATGAAAACTAAAGGACCCGGTATTTATTTTCATATAATCTTAGTTATGCAATTACTGAGTGAGAATAACAATATTTAGGACTTGGTTGAAGTTGTTTATAAATTTCGATTGGATTTACAGCAGCAATGTATTGTGTCTATGTGTCTAAGGGATTTTTATCATTATATTATTGGTTAATTATATTTTTGTAACATTAGGAAAGAAGACCCTGTGTATGAAAAACTAAGTGGTACACCTACCCTCGCGATAAATGAATTTTAAGACCTTCTCCTCTTCTTCGAGGTACTCAATCTTTAGATTATTACCAGACTATTAGCACCATCATTTTGGCAGTCAGCACGCGACATGACAATGGGCAGTACTTAGTATTTTTGCCAGGTAAGCTTAAAGAGCGCTCAATACGAGCGGTTGGCAGATCGCAACTGTGTCCTTAATAACGACGTATCAAAGGGATGGTCGGTCGGAGAGAATATTTTCTTGGAAAACGAGTAATTATCTGGAGTACTTTTCATTTACTGCAGTGATATTTAAAAAATCTGTGTGTTATCTTTTGGCCACGGTAAAAGTAGATTGGAGGTGCCCTCTCCAGTGGAACACGAATCTCAATTTTACATTGCGGTTCGCATAATGGTTGGGTTCCGGACTCTTTACTGCTATCGCCTAAAGACATTAGAGAATGCTGTCTGAATTACCATCATGATATGTGCTCCAGTATTTTTGAAAATTGGATGGAGAATATGTTATTGCCAAAACCACCACCACATAGCGTAGTTGTTTTAGATAACGCTCCGTACCATAATAGACTAGAAAATAAACCCCCCAATTCGAATAGTAGGAAAATTCATAACCAGATTTTTTTTAATAGAACATGATATGTTTTTTAAAGAAGAATTAAGCATTAATTAAAGAATTAAGACACAATAGACCCTTACCTTCTTGCGATATGCGATAAGAACACAACGATGTTAAAAGACACAATACTGCTGACGTTTGATAACAACTTTGTACCCATTGCTTAAGGTCGAGGAACGAACTCTGGGTACTTTTGCTGAATCAGTAAGGGCATGTACGCACCGAGTAGAGAGACGCGAAAAATTCTAATTTCAATAAGTAATCAATAACAAGTTAAGTTGTGTGTATACAATATAGGTTTATTAAAAATTTGCTGTGTTTCATACGACCTAACAAATTTAATTTGTCGTATTTGAAGAATTTTTAATGTCTACCTCAGTTCGGAAGATACTCGCTATATTAACTTTTAAACCAATCAAGCTTTCGTAGGATTCAATTCGTCAAATTGCAACAAACATCTAAATTTGAATGCCGTAATAGTTGTAGCAGAGAATTTTACGGCCACTTTTTTCGTTAAATTATTTATTATGAAATTCTATATATCATACAGGGCATCAAAAACATGTGTAGCCTGTACTATTAGAACTCTTAGCTAACGTAAGTGCTTAGTATTTTGAGCCAGAAGGCGATAAACGTTCAAAAATATAATAAATCTTTTCCATTATTAATAGGCCTAAATTCAATAACAAAGAAAAATTCAGGCCCATATATACATTGGTGCGCTGATAACAAGTTTGGCATCGAAGGAGAACCCGTCCAATATAAATGTTTTTGTTATGGGTTGTTGAAGAAAACTACCCTAACTCTCCGCCACTTTGCTATTTGGAAAATTCACTAATGATTAAGAAAACTTGGTACCTTTGATATAAAACATGTAGGCTTGTGATATTCCGATCAGAGCTACCGTTTTCCAGAAAATTATAGTTGATACTCTTAATGTACTTTTGAGTTATATATACTGCCAATAAAGGATAACAAGCTATAAGGTGAGAGAGTTAAGTACAAAACAGGTGGACAGTTTTAGCGGATATGTGATCGTAAATGGTCCATTTGCAACAAAGTCTGTGATCTTTTAACATCACAAAAATTTTAAAAAATATATTAAGTTTCAATTAAAGTTTTCTGGAAAACGGACCACTTCCTTTGAAATGAAAGCAAAGTAGTACAGGTATTATGTTAAAAGTTTCCTTTTTGTATAGATTATTTTAAAAATTTAAAATGGGGTGGCACTCGCACAAACTCAAAAAATTATGTTTAATTTGGAACATGTCCATGTGCTGGTACAAAATTGTCACCAGTGCACCAAATTTAGTATCAGGCGTCACTTTGGCTTAGCAATTAACAAAAGTTTTACAGGTACAGAGAAAATTGTTTATTTTTTCAGAAAGTTTAACGTCCAGTATTTTAGCAGCTAAGCGTTATGGGACACATATCTCCGAAATTTTTTTACATATATCGGACAATGAACTTGGTGATATATTTTTATTTAACACACTGTATAAAGGACACTTCACTATCTATTACCATACAATATGCTAATTTACTGCTGTTATAATTTAATAAAATATATAAATGCAATAAACCTTTTCTGATATCTAATAAAATACTATTTTTGGGGACAAATGTCCCTGAATTTTAACATTTTATTATGCAATCAACTTTGAAAAGTTGTTCTGTAGACATTGATCAGAGTCACAAATATTTCTAAATAGAAATAAATTTTTTGGAGGACGTGAAAACCATCCCCACTCAACTCGGGTTATAAAATGTTTATTTATTTCCAAATTTAAGACTTGTTTAATAATGACTTGTTTCGCAATACAAGATTAAATTTTACTTTAGGGACATAAATCAGTAATGCTAATGAAAAAATCGTGTCTTCTCCCAAGTGTAGATATATACTATCAGAGTTTTGTCACTTTTTTATCATGTATACGATTAATTTGAAAACATGAAATCCCATGCTGAAAGCCACTGATGAAATTAGGGAACGAAATGTTTTGCATGTACCTCATGGTAATACATTTCATAATTGTATATTTTGAAAAAAGCCCCAATGAATTCGATTTATAAATTATATCTCAGTAATACTCTTAATTGACAAACATTGACATACCCAAAAAATACATCGTCCCTTCCCAATCGAAACATTAAACCGATTAAACCGACGCAGTAATAACCGGATGATAAATATCTTTCACTTTCATCAAACCAACTGTAATACGTTACAAACCCCGTAGGTATTCGGCCCTTTTAATTTGGATCTTTTAATAATCAAACCGTTCTAAGTCGATTAATCCGAAATTCGTATCGCGTTAATAAGTAGTGAAGTCTACAAATATTACGCTATACGTGAATCAACAAATCCAAACCGTTGTTACTTTATTTACTAATAATTTAGGGAATACAATAATCTTAACACAAAGCATGCACAAATTAAGTAATAATTAGGGAGTATTTTAGGGACTAATTTATTTCCTCTTCCTCAGTGAATTATATAGGGTGTCATAGGTTACCTGACGTTATGAATATAATATATTATATAGCTTTCTTGTAATTTAGTCAGTGGTGAGACGTAAATTCATTCTCATTGGTCATCTAAAAGAAGACTATATTCTGATAGGTCTTAATCAGTGATTACTTTTCTGAAATTTTAACGCACTCCACCTCAAAATACTAAGCGTTAACGGATATACCTTCACTACGAATTCTCTAAGCGTTTTGGGACATACCATTTCCCTTTAAAATTTACTACACTTGTTTTTGACACCCTGTATGACAGCAAGAATTTCTCTTAATAAGAGATAATTTAACGAAAAACTGGCCATAAAGTATTTTAATACAACTTTTATGACATTGAAATTCAGTTGAGTGTTACTATTTTATTTATGCAACTTTAAGAATTATTATCAAAGCTTAGTTGGTTTAAAAGTATATATAGAACCTATCTCACGAATTTTCCCTACAAAATAAGATTTTAATCGATCAAATAAGTATCTTTAAAACTAGAGAAATTGTCGTTAAAAAACCATTTATTATTCTGTAAATTTTGTTGAGCGTAAAAAATTATTTCCTAAAAATTTTCAAAATTGACAAATAAATTTTTTATATCGTCTCAAACATAGCATATGTTAGATAAATATCTATTGTGTTATAACATTCATTGTAGAAGTTTGCTTAAAAGTATATTATCCTAGTAAATATTTCGTTCTTATTGCTCTTTTTTAGTTATTGAAATAATTACTATTAAACACTGGTTGCTATATAAATACGAGAGAAATATGCATGGAACAAACAATGTGGAAATGCGCAAAATACACTGCATATTATGCATATATAAATGGGCATGACTTAATAAAACTAAGAGCCAATATTATTACAACTACATCTGAGCTGATTAATATAATTAAATTAAAAATATTCTCGATGATCCCCAAATAATACAATAACTAATCGTTTATAATGCCGACGTTTCGCTCAGAATCCTGAACATATTCATGGCTCTAAAAATATGTTAAGTATTTCCTATTTCTTATATAACTAAAAAATATCACTTACCTACATGTCATAAGATAAAACATAACATGTTTAACTTTGACAACTGTATATCGATTGTTTTTTTTTTTTTTATTTTAAATAATTTATTAGAAGGCCATTACAAATAATAATAGAAACCTTCAAATTGCGAGTGCCAATCTAGCGTCAAAAAATGAAAGATGAGGATAGAATTTGTATATTTGTGTTGAAAATGTGATAGTTTTCATATGTTGAATTTATTTGAATAATTTGTAATATGCTTGAGCAAAATTTTGAAAATCTTGTTGTCTATTTACAGTGTTATCTGATGTTTTAATATGTACTGCCTCTTTGAATAATCTTTCAAACCAAATTGATTCACGTTCTAATATCGAAATATTTTCGAAATCGAAATTGTGATTGTTCTGTATTGCATGTTCCACTAAACCGGAATGTGATGAATTATTTTTAGTGATATTCAATTGATGTTGTTGTAATCTCTATTTTATATATTGTTGTGTTTCTCCAATATATACCTTAGGAGGTTTACAATCAGAACATGTGACCTGATATACTACGCAACTCTGTTCTTTTATAGGTGTTGGGTCTTTAATTTTGGAGAAAATGAGATTATTTAAGGAATATAATGAATACAAAGCTGGATATATGTTTAGGGCATTCAGGGTTTTGAAAGTGAAATTTTCTATGTTGTTATGGTACGGGAGTCTTATAAAAAGTTTATCTTTTGTTATTTGTGTTGTGTTCTGTGGAGAAGTTGGGATGTTATTATTAAGATTGTTTGTTAAGTGATCTATTCTCTTATGTATGTTGTGCAATATAAACTGTATGGGATACATGTTCTTAACAAAAGTTTCTATTATGAATTTAAGGTTTTGTACTCTGAAAGATTCGTGGGAGAGTAAAAATGCCCTGTCGACCAAGTTAATTATGGCAGCTCTCTTGTATCTCGTGGGTTGAAAAGAAAGGAAGTTTAGATATCTTCCAGAAGACGTAGTTTTCCTGTACCAATTTGTGATGCAACATCCGTTATTGAAAGAGATGCAGACATCCAGAAATGGTGGAAAAATATAGTGGAAATTCCACTATATTTCAGATATGTAGATGATACTCTACTCATAGTACCCAATAATAACATTCATGAAATAATTAAAAAATTCAACAGTTTTCATCCGAAGATTCAGTTCACATGTGAGCTTTCTAACAATAACAACCTACCATTTCTGGACGTCTGCATCTCTTTCAATAACGGATGTTGCATCACAAATTGGTACAGGAATACTACGTTTTCTGGAAGATATCTAAACTTACTTTCTTTTCAACCCACGAGATACAAGAGAGCTGCCATAATTAACTTGGTCGACAGGGCATTTTTACTCTCCCACGAATCTTTCAGAGTACAAAACCTTAAATTCATAATAGAAACTTTTGTTAAGAACATGTATCCCATACAGTTTATATTGCACAACATACATAAGAGAATAGATCACTTAACAAACAATCTTAATAATAACATCCCAACTTCTCCACAGAACACAACACAAATAACAAAAGATAAACTTTTTATAAGACTCCCGTACCATAACAACATAGAAAATTTCACTTTCAAAACCCTGAATGCCCTAAACATATATCCAGCTTTGTATTCATTATATTCCTTAAATAATCTCATTTTCTCCAAAATTAAAGACCCAACACCTATAAAAGAACAGAGTTGCGTAGTGTATCAGGTCACATGTTCTGATTGTAAACCTCCTAAGGTATATATTGGAGAAACACAACAATATATAAAATAGAGATTACAACAACATCAATTGAATATCACTAAAAATAATTCATCACATTCCGGTTTAGTGGAACATGCAATACAGAACAATCACAATTTCGATTTCGAAAATATTTCGATATTAGAACGTGAATCAATTTGGTTTGAAAGATTATTCAAAGAGGCAGTACATATTAAAACATCAGATAACACTGTAAATAAACAACAAGATTTTCAAAATTTTGCTCAAGCATATTACAAATTATTCAAATAAATTCAACATATGAAAACTATCACATTTTCAACACAAATATACAAATTCTATCCTCATCTTTCATTTTTTGACGCTAGATTGGCACTCGCAATTTGAAGGTTTCTATTATTATTTGTAATGGCCTTCTAATAAATTATTTAAAATAAAAAAAACAATCGATATACAGTTGTCAAAGTTAAACATGTCATGTTTTATCTTATGACATGTAGGTAAGTGATATTTTTTAGGTCATAAGAAATAGGAAATACTTAACATATTTTTAGAGCCATGAATATGTTCAGGATTCTGAGCGAAACGTCGGCATTATAAACGATTAGTTATTGTATTATTTGGGGATCATAGAGAACATTTTTAATTTCATCTCATCTCCCCGAGAACATTCTCCCATTGATTAATATAATGTTTGAAATATCTAGAAAGTATTCAGTTTTTATTCGTTACATGTACATTTATGTATAGTAAAGCTAAAGAAAATAAATGTTGCGTGAAACAAGGGCCTCCACTTGTAGAATCAAAACACAGACTCTATAAGTTCCCACGGCAATTTTGAACATCCGAATCTACCAATTTTTGGAAATATCGTTTGGGGCCACTTTCTCAATTGTGGCTGAACAGTGAAATTCTCTAATTTCATTATTAAATTCCATAAAGGATTAGTATTTCTACACTCGTGCCTTTACAAAATAATAAGATGCAAATATATTAGCATATATAAAGCGTTTCATTTACATGGTTGCAACAAGACATATTCCATGCTTTAGAGATATTCAGCGTATTCGAAGAACTCGTAGAAGTCTCCGGCAATGAATTCTGCAATATTGTCACGAACGGGAGCAGATTATGGAACTTGCAAATTAGTCAGTGGCGAAAGTGGTTCATTTTCTTTAAACATCTCAAAGAGGATCATATATTTATAATTTTTCATTTGGGATGTAAAATCCCAATCATGTAAAACATGTCACTTATTAATTTAGTGTTGCCCTCTAGTTCTACTATTGCTTACTCAGTGCTTCCTTAACTTTCGCTGGTCTTCAGTTGGTGTTTGATTCAACATACACAATTTTTCTCTTTTCCAAAATTAGGGCATGTTAATGTTAGGTTACACACCGCCTCCTGTAATACGTTTGTTAATAGTGAGCCAAATAAATGTCGATAGTTTGTTTAACCTATTTTAACTGAGCTCTAACCCCCAAACATTACGCACAAAGACCCAGCAAGCCCATAGGTGCGACAATATTATCTTACTAGCTCCTTGCAACAATTTATAAACTACTTCTCTTTCTTAATTTTTAATATTTTTTTGCAAATATCCATGAACAGTACTTAATTGTGATTACATCTAATGTGATTTGTATTGTAAGACCATGAATTCCATGACACGCCCTTTACTCATTAAACCATTCTAAGTTAATTACTTCGAAATTAGTATCGTGTCAATAAGTAGTGAAGTCTACGAATACTACGCTATACGTGAGTTAACAAATCCACAACGTTGTTACTGTGTTAAGTAATAATTTATACAATTCACTAATATTAACAATAAGCAAGCACCAATTAGGTAAGTATTATAAGTATTTTAGTGACAAATTTATTTCCCCTCCCGCTGTGAATTATATTGCGTTTCACAGGTCACCTGTCGTGATATATATCACCTGACGTCGTTGTTGTAATCGGCAAAAATAGAAATACTGGAACGCCCATAGGCGGAGCGCAAGGGTGGGTTATTCTATATGGATGTGTGTTAGCGACGGATATGTGTAGTATACCTATCAGACAGCGAACGATCAGAATTGTTAAAACATAAATCTCGTAGGAGCAATATTTCCGAATTTCACCTCAAATTTAAATTAACATTCTCTTCGGCCCGGGAAAACATAAGCGCAGTGAACGATAAAATGTTCGTTCCCGATCTTTCGTTTTTATAATAGCGATGGGAAAGGCGATCGTCCACAGAGCCGGCGAATTTTTCCGTTTTTTAATTACGTTATTAAGGACGTTCAGGTAATTTCAGGAACAGCAAGGATTTCGGAATGTTCCAGGTAGCATTACAGGACGTTTTATTATCTGCAGCGAATAGCGAAAGGTTAATGTGCCGTTGTGGCATTAATGGCGTTGCGGATTTGTAATAATGGGGGGTATTGTGACTGTTTGTATATAAAATCGAGTTTTATGGGAGAATCGGGGAACGTTTACGCCTCGCGAACTATGGGAAGCTCTTGATATTTACGTTAGTGCTCTTTTAAAACTGTCTCATAAATTAAGGTAGTAGTATCTTGAGAAGTACACATGCATATGTAGCATTACTTTAAGAACAGCTTTTATTATATTACTCTAAACATCAAACATGACGATATGAGACAAGAAAATAAAACTTATTTTGCTTTCTCAAAAGAGACACTCAGATAAAAGAAGCATTGTAATCGCGAAGATTTCTAATTATTAGTCTTTCTATAATTCTACATCATATGCTTGTGGTAGGCTCTTCTACGAATGTAAAACGCAACATCCCAATAAGCTTTTCATTAAATCTGGCCTGGAATAGGGGCGTAGTTAATACCTGTAATTTTTCGAATTTTGGGAATTGTCACAAAATTTGGAAGAACTTTTCCAACACTAATAACATTTATTCACTGTCGAATGTTAAAGTTTAATAACATTTTAGCTAAAAAATCTCTAAATGTTACATTTGTTACTTTAATAATTTTTTTTTCTCAAAATCGGCTTGAAGAATTATTTTTAAATTTTAGATATTTGTGCCATCCTACATGTACAAAAAATTAATGACATTAGTGCTAAAGCTTTTGTGATGGGAACTTATTTACACTCGTCATTTAGGAGTATATTTTTAAATATTACTCGAAATCCGCATTGAATGTTCAAAATAATTATAGTCTTTGAAAATTCTAGTAAATATACCTTATTTGTCAGCCTCTCCACAATACTAAAAGTGGAAAGGATGTTCATATTCTTATGTAACACCCTGCGGGTGTTTGAAGGATTTTTTTATTTATTAAATTTTCTAATATTAGGAAAGAGGACCCTGTATATGAAAAAATGTACATCACTACGTGACTTATTCCTTATTAAGTATAAAATGCAGCAACTCGTAAATGTCACATGATCCCGAAAATTACAACTTTAGATAACATCGATGCGCTCATTACCAGAGGTTAAGATTACAGGTCTTTAAACACGGCCGACGTAACAATAGTCGGAATTGCATTATTTAATTAGTTCACGAAGGCGGACTTTATGACGTAATGCGAATATTCATAGGTTCAGTAAAGGAATTTCGACCAATTTGAATTGTGGAAGGAAAATTTTGATCGAATTTTTTTATCGAAAGAAAGGGAAATCGAGGGCTCTTAAAAAGAAGGAAGTTGAGAGTTAGAGAGTCCCGTCGCACCCCATTCGGTTGTATTTTACAGTGAGTGGTCATCTTGGTGTTGAAGCTAAGGACCGTAAAGAAGTTCAGAGTTAGGGAGAGACGGTCAGGGACCGGACTTCAGGTCAGTGTGTTTTGTACTGAGTGGTAAGGTTTTGTTAAGGCTCTGGGACCTTTGAGAGGAAATTAGAGTTTGATTCGCGATTGCGAAGTTCAGAGTTTGGAGTTATTTTCAGGGCCGGAACCTTTGAGCAGTATTCGAGTTTAACTCGCAAGGGCGAAGTCCAGAGTACGGAGTTAGATTCAGGTCGGGGACCTTTGAGGGGTATTGGAGTTTGACTCGCAATTGCGGAGTCAAGAGTTACGAGTTATTTTCTGTTCGGGGGACTTTTGAAGAATATTAGGGTTTGATTCGCGAAGGCGAAGTCCAGAGTTGGGAGTTATTTTCAGGTCGGGGACATATGAGCAGTATTGGAGTTGAACTCGCCAGGGCGAAGTCCAGAGTTGGGAGTTATTTTCAGGTCTGGGACCTTTAAGGAGTACTGTAGTTTGACTCGCAAGGGCGGAGTCAAGAGTTACCAGTTATTTTCAGGTCGGGGGACCTTTGAGGAATACTATTAGGGTTTGATTCGCGAGGACGAAGTCCAGAGTTGGGAGTTATTTTAAGGTCGGGGACCTTGAGGATTATTATAGTTCGACCCGCAAGGGCGAAGTCGTGAGTTAGGAATTGTTTATAAGGTCTGGGACCGTGAAGAAAATCGGAGTTTAATTCTCGGGGGCGAAGCGAGGAGCTTGGAGTTATTGCAAAGCAGTCGTAAGTATTTGGATAGGTTTAGAGTTGCTAACCGAGTCGTAAACTTTCCTTAAGAGTGAGATTTGTTGAGTGAGAACGGTAATTTTGCAGTTTAGAGTTTACGCGAGTGTCGTAATCTCTTTGGAGTTTAGAGCTGTCGTTCGAAGGCAACAATCTTGCCAGTGTTAGAGTTGTACGTGAGAGGCGTAGTTGTTGAGTTACAGAGTTTTACGCGAGGGCCGTAATACTTTGAGAGAGTTAGGGTTTGTACGCCGAGCGAAGGAGGGATGAGTACCGGGCCGAGATCAAAGTAACCAGCCAGAGAGAACTTCTAGAGATTGGGTGAGTCGTTAATAAGTCGTGAGGAACGTGTAGCTCTACATTTTGGGGTTGGTTTTTTGAAATGTCGACAGTTGTGTAATCTCGATCATTTGTTTAATGGAATTTTGAAAAAGTCACTTTCCTCATGTCTCGTAAGGACAAGTATTTCATATACAGGGGCATTAAGCGTTGTAGGGAGATTTTCCCTTGATATTTGTGTTCATATTTTTTGGTTCTGTCTACTCACTAATTAAATTAAATTTGATTTCGTTTTGTTGTTTGTTAATTTTAGACTTGGGTTGTGTAACTTTATAAACTGAACGACGTAGCGGGATAAACTAATTCTTGTTGATATTTTTATTTAACATTTTGTTAATATAATTTTCTATTTTATTCAGTATTTAATTTCTTTTGAACTCGATTGAAGCGGGCATTTGCGTAGCCTCGCACCCACGCTTCACTAAGGAACCAGTTAATTTTTCCAGAACCAGAAAACAATCAATTACCTTAATCAAACCCACCCAAACGTGATATCGGTACCTATACCTTGACTAGTGTGTCGATTTTCTATTAAAATAGTTTTAATAGTAATTAACACACCAACTAACCATGATGAGTAAAACGCTATGACTTAATATAGCGCATATGGTACGAATTATTAATCATGTAATCATATTATTTTATATTACTCTATTATGGTTTATCTCGTTTCATAAATTTTTACATTCGATCATTCATTCATTTTAACTTGCGTATTTTTATCTATTAACGGACAATTAGGAAACATGTAAACCATGTCAAAAAATGGAAATTAGGGATAATGATTGAGACTAAGTTGCGTGTAATTCAGGACCCTAATCAACATCAACCTTAATCGGCTTGTCCAATGAAATAGAATTTCTTATAACTCAAGCTATACAAAACATACATTTTTTAGTCAAATAGGATTAGCTGATTTCTATTCGACTCTTCCACCTTTCTTTCAGGAAATTTCGTGACTATCCACTTACCTGTATATAGGCGAGTGTTCGTCCTTATACCAAACGACCAGCACTACAGTGTCATTCGGGGCAGTCAGATCGCAGGGTAGCACGGCCGTACCCCTGATAAGGGCCTGGACGTGGATGGCAGTCCCGTCTGCAACGAACAAAATTAGATCAGCCATGTATTACATCATTTCGACAACGAATCTCTAATTTCAATCAGCGTGACGTATTCTTGAAACCGCGTCCTCGCGCATAATAATCCCTCCGATCCCCTTCCCTTCCTCCGACGTCCGTGCGACAAAAACCGCCATGACAAATTACTACATAAGATAAATGAATATTCGACGGTACGGTATTATTTTTTCTTTTTTCGACAAAAGCTCTCGGGAGGCAGGAAAAACCGTCCGCGTGTCACAACTGGCTAACATGATAAACCAAAATATTAATGGTCCATTGTGAAAAATTGCAGACGGAGATTTGTCACGCGTGTTTTAACCTAAATTGCGTTTAAAAAGAATGTTTAATGATGGCGCGCGCTCGCCGATTGTGTTCTTGTCTGGGCGGATTTATGGAAAGTTTACAGGTACTTAAACTTCGATTTGGGTAGTATGTTGAGTTGACATCGCGAAAATTAGGAAAAAATTAAAATTATGTGCTTGCTAAACCATTTTTCAAACATGACTGACCACCAACTAGTTTCGTTTGAAAATTTTATTTGAAGAAATTTTTTGATGTGAATAATCTTTATGGCACAGACTGTGTTGTTTGCTAGGGATAAATTTTTCGTTTGTCATCAGCAGACTCTCTAAGAAAAAGTACAACCAGGTTCGATGCACGTGACCAGGTGACGTTATATATATATATATATATATATATAAAACTAAATAGTAACGGGGATGCAGCCTTATCTTGGGACTTTTTTAAAAGAACACTCTTATTCCTTTAATACAGGAGCTTTCGACAATGTTTATTGTCTTTATCAACTGCAACTGTGAACATGATATGTTTGTTAAAAATTATACAAAGATGAAAATTATATACTTACAGAAAACGAGATTGCTGTTAAAACTATATAACACATCAGATCCAGAAAAAAAATTTCAATATTGGAGTGGAAGAGGCAGGTTATTTGTTCCGAGACGTTACAAAGATATTTCAAAAATTATTTGACAAAACCCATGGAAACAAATAATTGATAATATAATATAATAAATAATCGGTGAGAGCGATAACTGTACATATACAATATCACCCTTCCTGTATTTCCTTAAATCTAAATATGTGTTTCTGAGTAAGTTTCACAATATTGCTTTGTCAACTTTTTAGACCAATAATTGTTAAGAGTTGAGACAGAACAGGAATTAATAATTACGCTCCATGGTTTGGCACCAATGAGTAGCAATTCTATAAAATCAAACATCACTGAATTCATAGCATTAATGTGAAAGGATCTCTTTGTTCCTGTATCACTTATCAATTATTTGTTTCCATGGGTTTTGTCAAATAATTTTTGAAATATCTTTGTAACGTCTGGGAACAAATAACCTGCCTCTTCCACTCCAATATTGAAATTTTTTTCTGGATCTGATGTGTTATATAGTTTTAACAGCAATCTCGTTTTCTGTAAGTATATAATTTTCATCTTTGTATAATTTTTAACAAACATATCATGTTCACAGTTGCAGTTGATAAAGACAATAAACATTGTCGAAAGCTCCTGTATTAAAGGAATAAGAGTGTTCTTTTAAAAAAGTCCCAAGATAAGGCTGCATCCCCGTTACTATTTAGTTTATTAACTAATTCAGCCGTGACTACAAAGTTCTATATATATATATATATATATATATATATATATATATATATAGATCTGGGGGGGGCTGTTCTATATATATATAAGTTTGAGGGTGTTAGGTGTGTAAATATTATATGAAAATTCAATTCGTATACATATCTTATATTGACAAGACTTAGAAATATTGTATCCCAGTCGTAAGTACGGTCACATATACCTATTAGCTGATCTTGTATATTTTTGTTCGTCGGTTTTATCGCTATAGTTTGCAACCTGTTAAGTATAGCAAGTGTTCTTTTAAGAACATGTTTTTGAATTGCCTATGAATTGATTGCGGTAAGCGTGTGCATTTTTCTTCCAGTGAAAAGTAAGGTTGGGTAATGAGATAACATACTTTTAGCAGAAGTAACAACTTCTTCACTATTCAGTGTAAATTTCGTAATATAATTCAATTTGTAATAATTTAATAATCCATATTTTCGAGGCAAATATTTTCCTTGTTTTTAAATTTATATAAAACTTTAAAGGAGACGTGTACATTTATTTCCCGTGAAAAATAATGAAATCACTGCTCAATTATTCACAAATCTCGGGAAGGCCCTTTCGATTAAATAGTTTGTGAATATGACAAAAGTCAATCTTTGTAATTACTGTCTGTAGCTTTATATAGAATTTACAACGTAGAAGGATTAAAATAGTTGCAAATGACAACAGCAATACAATTTTTCATTACAGGAAAACCCATTTTCCTCAAAATCACTACAAGAGAGATTTAAAAACTGTCGTAAACACTGGTATAATAAGCAAAACATTTATTGATTTTATTTCACAAAGATAAGGATTTCCAATTAACGGTCAAAGCATGCGTGCTCATTTACTTGATCACACTATTTTAAAGAATTTCGATATGCTAATATTATCAGAAACTTACAAAAACAATGAATAATCAATATATAATTCTATCTTCAACTGCATTTTGATTTCAAAAGAACACAGATTTCAGTTGCTGGAGTGGCCATTTACAACAAAGTATAAGACAACACGTATTGTTAGTTCATGTGTTGACATTTATTTAATAAACACTATACCTTTGAGTTTAGATACCAGTGAAATAGGGGAGATATATACAGCTCATTGCGATAACGAAAATGGAAGAACACTCTTAAGGAATGCTGTTTATATTCCACCAAAAAGTACCGTCAAAGAAGTTATCAAATTTTTGCAAAGACATAAGTATATAGAACACGGGAGTGAAAGCTTTTAAGTACCTACTAGGTGAAAATGGCACGAAATACCATTGATACTGTAACGCGAAATTTTGTAAACAGCAGCGCGAAACGTGTTTACTCTTATCGGACCTCGGCGGCCATTTCAAAGCGCTCCGTTAATTGAGCGATAAAAGGAGAATGGAGGATACTCCAGAATATTCTTATTAAAGGTAGAATGATTTATTACCTTCCGGGCCTTTCTAGAAAAACATAATGGACTGGAATCATCTCGAATACAATTGAGATATGTATATAAATTGCGGTCGGAGAGAGGAGATTAGACGTGAAGCCGCGAGTGAGTAGACAGTGCGAAAAACGGACAAGTGAGAATTGTACAAATAAATTAAAAGTTAAGTGTGTTTTATAAATTAATTAGTCCGGTAATAGTCTAGATAAATTAAGTAGTGTGCAGTGTAGAATTAAAACTGTGTAAATAAATTAGAATAAACATTACAATGCTGAGTGGAGACTTTAATACTAATTTCGCAAAAGACTCATCAGAACCATTGATTGACTTTGTGACAGATATAAGTTAAAATTAACAATGTCCAACGTTAATAAAATCAGTACGGCATAAAATGGAACAATAGTAGATACTGTATTTTAATACATATGAATAGATGTATTACACGCGATTTTAATTAATTTTTTTTTTAGAATGCAATGATAAAGGAAATGAAATTATTTCAGAAATGCGAGATAACTATAGTGATATAATTATATCATATTACTTGAAAGTTTTAAGTACTAACGTGCCTCGTTTAAAATATACTTTATTTATCGACATGAAACGAAAAACACTGATATTTGCACTTGAAGAACACAGTCAGGTGTACTCTATAAAGTTGTGTACACAGAGAGAGAACACTCAGTACTCAATACTGAGTCCTGAGTTACTACATTTGGAAGTTGTGAATTATTCTGACGATAGAAAATTTGTACAAAAGCTATAGCGAGAACTGCACGTAAATTCTTCAGGACAAGGTATCACCCTACAAATTAAACTTTCGGAAAAATACATACAAAATATAGCATTATTATGATAAAAGTATAAGTGGAATCCCAAAAATAGAGCCCAACCTTGATTTTATATGATTATTAAGTTATAGCCGTATTATTCTTGAAAAAAATAAGCATCATTTTTGACAAAAAAATTTAGCAATATATTCTTAGAGAACTAATTTAGTGATGAAATATATATATATATATATATATATATATTAAAATTATTTTATTCATCCATATTGTGTCAAATGGTTGAATTATGTTTTAATAATTCTATTTTTTAAACTGTAAAAGCGATATTGAAAATTTCCTTAATAGTATGAACTAACAAGTATCAGACTCTTCAGGGACGTAATAATTAAATTAAATTAAATTTAATTTAATTTTAAAATAAATTAATTTAAATTAAAAATTAACTTTCCGAGTTAACATAAAGGAAAGTTTCGGTAAATTTGGATAATAATTTTTTAAGATGCCCTGAGAATTTAAATCGACTTGTAAAATAATGAAGTAAAATTCCTTGAGAAAAAGTGATGTCCATGTGTTAGAAATAACCATAAAATTACTTAAGAAAGAGCAATTCGTACAGCCTTGGCTAATTCGTTACTTCGTTCAATGATGCAATTTTTCGCCATAGATCATTTTTTGAAAACAGTACAAAAGAATAAGAAAATTGAAAATTTCGTTAAACCTGCGAAGAAATTTTTTTATATTATCTAGAGTAGCAATTAAAAATTGACAATAAATTCCGAACAAAATTCGAATGTAAAGACATTGTAGGCATTTTTTGACAAACTTGAAGATTTATTTTTGCAGATAATCACAAAAATTCTATCTTTTCGAAAATAAATTTTTCGACAGAAAAATGCAATTGGCAATTGGCAATGGCAAGACATGCCATTCACATAGGAGCAACTAATATTTTTAAACTGAGTGGGGATCTCTCAGATTTATTTTTGAAGATAATTTGATAATTGAAAATAGATTTAGAGAGACGGATTTGTATAAATAGTTCCAAAATCTTGGTGAACAGTGGTAAATAAATTTTATCGACCCAACCCAGAATTTTAAAGGTTTAAATTTTTTTATAAAAACCTGAATTCACTAGTTTCGGACTTTGCAATGGAGAGACACAATTTAATTAATGCAAGTAATTTAATTTAAAATATATGTACCTATATTTTCAGATTGAAGTTACATTTATTGCAGGCAACGAAAGGACTTTAAATAGTCAGGAATGTTCTTGATAATCCCCCAATAGAATAAAAACAACTAATTTTTAAGACATCACGATGCCGAAGTTTTGTTCATAATTATGAATATATCCTATAATTATCTATATGTTAATATTTAAAAAGGACTTTTGTTGTCGCCATGTGCATGTATAGAATTCGGTAGCTATAAGAATAACGTAACTGGTATGGGCTAGAATTAGCTTCCCCGTCGGTTTCATATGAATATCAATATTTATCAGGAGTTCTGCCTTACGCTGCGCCGCATTCGGATTACCGACGTCGGCGCCCTTTAACGAAAATAACAAAAGCACTTTCCGCGCGAAACTCTTTATCGCCTCCCCAAACTGAATCCAGGACGGCGAAAATATTATTATCGTTATTATTATAGTTATTGTTATTACTTATTTTTATTACGTCTCGTAGCGACATTCCGAGCGATATTTCAGCGCACAATAAACTATTGTGCGCCTCATGTATATTCGCGTTACGTGTGAAATATACACACACACATGTTTTACTCGAGGTAAAAATTGGCTTTCGCCGCATGTCGAGAGGATAAATCGTCCAATTTATTCAACAATTTAAGTTTCGATTCACGTACTTAAGGGCGAGGGAGAAACCTACGCGTTTTCCACGGAGGTTTTCTCTCGAAATCCTCTTAAGGTATCATTAGTAGAAATAAAACACCCTGTAACAACTCCCACAAAAACGTTCCTCTTTTAGCCTTCGCAATTAACTACAGCGGTGAAATTGCGACTACTGCGCGCCGCCTATGGATATGTGAATAATTCAGAGAGAAACAGAAAGAGTGAGAGTGAGGGAGAGATAGGCAAAGGTTTTTTCTAGCATAGTATTAATATCCAACAAAATAACTAATTTATAATCGAACTATTCTATACACATATAAAGAATAAGGCGAGTCATTTCTTCGAAAATTCCTACAATAAATAATTAAACTCGAATTAATCGTGGAATTGACTCATAAGTCAATTATAGTTAGTAGTTGTAGGCAGTTATACATAACTTCTTCAGATAAGAAACTGTATTAATTTTCGCAATCAGGAGTATTTAAAAATCACGAGTTGCATTTTTTTCGAAAATAGAAAGGGCGATGTAAATTATTTTAAAGGAGATATTATCGCTGGACTCTTGGACGATAGCAAACTGCACCGAAACCCATTACCGGCTTATAGGATTACGATAAAAAAGAGATGGTGCACCGACGATAAAGTCCTAAAACAGGTAGCAAAGGAATCTCATCGGAAAAATGTATATTAACACCTTATATAAATGTAGTAACAACTAGAGGAAACCAACATTTTAATAAAAAAAATATGTTAAGAAAAATCGGTTTTTTGAGCGCTTTAAAACGATACCTCATTCGATAGAGTTCAGAATTAATTTTATACTAAATAAATCAGGTTTAATATTTACAGTAAATCGCATCTAAAATGTACTATATTAATTAAGTTAGCAGATGAAATTTGCAAAATATGTACCCTACGAAATCGTCCTAATGAGCTCTTCAATTTAATACCTCACTCGATATATTTGAAATAAATTCTGGATGTTGTATGAGAATACTTTCGTTACAAAATAGATTTTATTCATTAAATACCTAAGAACTGAATTAAAAAAAGGGTAACATATCTTTTAATGAAATTTATTTACAGATACAATAATTAGTCTCGACTACATACTAGTAATATAATAACACAATTTATAAGTTAGAAGAAAATACAAACGGGTATCAGTTTGGTTGCTGGATCAGTTGGAGTACAAATCCTTCCAGTTTGACCGTAAAGGTAAACACTGACATATATTAAATTAAATAGCCTTGATGAACAGCAAAGACCACGTGATGCTCGAGTATTTAATAAATTACATTTCGTAACTTAAAAAATTAACAAACTTGAAAAGGGACAAATCGATCGTTATCAATACGTAAAAGACATTTATTACTATATTAGATATTACAATAGACAAATCTTTTTAGATTCTCTGTAAATAAATAATAGGATAACATGACAATACTAAAATTTGGACCAAAAAATAGTATATTTGACGCAAGTGTATCACTAAAGACAAAAAATGTAACCGCACCAAAATTGGGATAATGTAAATTATTACAAACACTTTTTCAAAAACGAATTCTGCCAGTCCTAAGTCTGCGTACAAGCGGGAAGGAATTTTTTGTCTTTATATAGGTAATCTAACTATATTTAAAAAAATATTTAAAGAAAAAAGCAAATTATTTTTTGAAACTACAAATTTTATGATAATAATTTATTGTCTTATGTTACTATAATAGTATGCAGTGGATACTAATTATGGTATCTGTAAATAGATTTCATTTAACGATATGTCACTTTTTTTAAATCAGTATTTAGGTATTTAATGAATAAAATCTATTTTATAACGAAAGTCCATACAACATCCAGAATTTACTTCTACTATATCGAGTGAACCGATTCAGATTAGTCACAACAGATATTATAACCCTAAACTGCCCAATATGACAGGATGACAAATAGTGGTGAAATATGTTAAAATGATACTAATTTGGTAGAAAGTGGTAGATTTGATAGGGTTACAGATTGAGCTGTAACGGTCCATTTTTGAAATATGTTTCGCAGACAGGCTTAAGAAACTTAGCCCCTTATTTAGGCTTGCGGGAGAGCGCAAAACTGACTGCAATATATATTACCATTAATATATTAAAAACAGTTCCAGTTGTAATCTGCTGAAAGCAGCTAAATTTTTAAGCTAATATTGGTACGCAAAATATTGTGGCATATATATTAAAGAAGTAACTACTACATTGACTTAAATTCAACTCCTAGCCACGACAGAAAATCTCTTAGTGGCGACACCAATATGGCCCACAACGTTAATTTTTATGAAATACGTAGAATCGTCGCTAAGCTGAAATTAGGAATGAAATTTACGCTTTTAGATGTTCGAAATGCGAAAGATAATTGGAAGTATATCGTTAACAATCTTCTTTTCAAACGACTCATAAGAAGCATCATGGAACACTAACTGAATATTTCCAAAAAACCCCCCTGAATCAATCTTAAAATAAAAATACATTTCTTAATCTCGATTTGGCCGGATTCTAGATAACCTGCTGACGTAAAATATATTTTTATATCCAGAGGATATCGCTCCAGCCTTCCATAATAACGGCGAAAAATAGGAGCGAAATTAATTTTTATAGCTGGTGGCCCTCGATTGGTTTAAAAAATAAAATATCCCAAAATTGGACTTACCGGGGTACAAAATAGCCTGGAATTTGTTGGTCGGAACAAAGGATAAGATGAGTTCAAATTTCAAGGGAAGCCAAATAACACAATTATTATCTTTATTCGAGTTGTAATCTATAACTATATGGACGATATGGACTCTACATACTGAGCTTTTCTATTGAAACGCGTGTCCCGAAATCAACAAGAGCAAAAGAGAAACTTATGGTAGTTCGTTAGTACGACAGAGAAGGATGTTTTGCAACGTTGCCGGCCGAGCAGGCAGTCCAAGTCAACTCGTACCATGGTCGCGTATCGCTTTACACTTTCGGATGTGTGCGGTACAGTGTGCGGAGCGGATGACTGTGATATTTCGCCAGCTAGCATCATCGCAAAAGTTCGAACTCTGTTTAGCCAACGAGAAATATATGGCCTCTCTTTCGCTCTTATGTTTATAGCATCCTGCGACTGTGTAGAAACGGTTTGTATATACCTGTGGCCAAAATAGGATGCTCAAACAATTTTGTGCTTAACAAATCTTGTGCTTTGTGCAATAATGTGTTTTAACATTCCATTTAAATTGTTTAATTTTTTTAGTTATGTCACGACATAATTCCCTTTTGATTTTAAACAACATTAAACACATTTAACTATTCGTTAGTTAAGTTTATTGCCTTCCTGATATACTTTTTCCATTATTTTTGGATTTTTTGACATCTATTAAAAATAAAATTCATAGATCGATAAACAATTGAAACATAAGTAGTTTTAAGAATTTTAAAAGAATAAAGGTGAAGGTTTTCTTGGAAATCAACACAATACTTTTTTCTGACTTTTTGAATTATGTGTGAATTGAAAAAATATCATGTTCTTTAGCACCAATTATTACATTAAAAATATTACACCTCTTTGAAACACTTCGAGTAATAATTACACCAAAATAATAAAAAGAAGTCCCCATGAAATTTAAATGAAAAATAACTGAAACAAAACACTAAGATCGAGATTAACACCTTCATAAATGACAACACGAGTTTCAATAATAAAATTATTATTAAAATATTTGCGAGTTTTTAAAAACAATTTTTCAAGCGAATTGGAAAATCCTACTGAATTAAAATAAAAGGATGTGTTCCCAGCACATCGACACAATAAAATACTAATCTTGAAGATGACTAGTAATGTCATTATTCATTATTCATTACAGTACTTTATTTACCTTCTACTTAATTTAAATTATATTGCCTTAGATTTAAATGTTCGAAATTGTTATTAGATTCCAACTGCCCTTTTGTCAGAGAGGGCTTCACAAATTTTCCTATTGAAATCCCGTTACTTTTCCCTGACGTATCCCGCCAAATTAAGAAAATTTTCCCGACCTTATTTTTGTAATCAGCGGCCTTTCACGCGTGCTTCCAGGAAGTCTTTTCTTAGAGAAATAATGGAAGGGTCATAGGAAAAATAACATCGAAAACTCGTGAAAACGGGAGAACAAAAATATTTTTAATATTTATTGTGATTCATAAATAATATTTCATATTATCAATGTTACGTCGAAGTACAAAATATTTAGATTATTTTTACTGTATTACGCTTTGTGAATGTCTCAATTAAACTGCCTTAGCTTATCAGGTCTCATTTGGTTTGGTTTCTTTTCATTTTTAAGGTTCAGTCTTGCGTATGAGTTAATATTCTTTCTCAATAGCCTCAAAAAGTTTGTTTTCAAAATCCCTGACTTTTCCCGATTTCTCTGACTAAATTTAGAATTTCCTGACTTTTCCCTTATTTCCCTAATTTCCCGACTGTGTGGCACCCTGCTTAAGTGCTCCGATACAATTTTTGAATTTGTAATATTTCCTAGGGGCACATGGCTACGTTACCACGATATTAATACTCTCGTCTGGAACAATGGAAGAACGCAGACAGACGCATAGGCGGCGCAAAGGTATATTTTTATAACAAGTAGACTAAGTAGTGTACAATTTGCTCCACTTTACTAATGGGTCGCTACCTGTCCTCCAAATGCCAAAACATTTACAATTATCTTCCCACAGATACTAGCAAATCCATTACATCCTCCCTTTGAATAAATTAATGTTCCTCCCCCCCCTTTAACCTTTCCCTTAAAATCCTACAAATTTTCACCCAACATTTCACCCCATCCTCAAACTCCCGCTAAGATGTTATTAAGAAAAATAAACCATGCCCTTGAATGAGTAACGACCCAATTTCTCAAGCCCCCCCTGTCCCCCACTTCCCCTGAACCATTCGACCTTCTCGCCCCACCCCCAAGTCCCGTTAAGATGTTATTAGGAAAATAAACCTCCCCTTCCGACCCACTCCCTCAATGAATAACGACCTAATTTTTCACTTCCCCTCTTTTCCCCCTTTTAACGAAACCGCTGACAAATGATAAGGAAATGATCGAACCGTGTGTTTAGCGGGACCTATCGATAAAAAATAACGTCTCCCTCTAACCCCCTTCCCCTCGGATCACCCCCCTCCGCGCCAGAATGGGGGGATCAGGAAAAAGGTTATTAGCTTCGACGTTTTACGTTACAAGTAACTGTAAAATTTCCGTATTATGATGTTCGGGATGAAAAATGGTCGGGACGCTCCTGGGGGAGGAACAGAGCGCGGGGGTGGGAGGAGGAGGAGGTTGCTGAACTGGAGAGTGGGGACGTTTACCCCCAGTAGATTTTGTTTAGAACGAGATTGCTTAGATTAAATTAATGATGTGCACGGTTTCGGTAATATTTCTCAATTTTCGCTCTTGGGGGGAAGGGCTGTTCGGGGGATGTTTAATCAGTAGTATACGAGGCGTTCGAAAGGTAACGAAGTGAAAGTAACTCAAATTAAACGCATGAGCCTGGAAAACGGTAGTTAGAATGCATTAAATAAATAAAAGTGCCATTGAAAAATTGCACGGAAATTCATTTGATACAGGGAGCTTGAAACTCGATAATGTAAGCAGCATCACAGTTTCCTAAAACTATATAAATACATACTAGTCAAAGAAAGTATGCTTTACACACCCTGCTCCACTGTTGAAGACAATTTATAGCTAATTAAACTTTTATTAGCTGCACCTTTTCAACACAACACTCACAGAAATTAAAAAAATACTCCGTAATAAATAGATGAGTTATATTTTTCGGATTTACATATCCACCAGATTGTTATACATTCACACAGCTATTTATTAATCTTTTTCTATTTATCCTACTTTTCCACTTTACTTCTTACTACAAGCTTTTCCCTATTGGATAGTATATTTCTAATGTCCCATTCTTATAGTTCAATATCTACGAGCTAATTAGGTAATAAAAATTAAGTAATAATCCTACCATTAATATTATTTAACTAATTAAGTAATAGTAATTAAGTAATAATATTACGAGCTTTCCACTACTGGATACTAAATTTTTAATGCGTTATTCAACTAGTTCAATATCTTTTATGTTGTTCTCCCTAAAACATTAAATTTAATAATTGAGTTTTTCCAATTATTAAATATGTAGAAGGTATTAACATTTAAGCATTTTAGTATTTTTTGTAATAAAATGAATATTACGACAATTCTTCGGCATTAATACACAAAATTAATACCATTAACAAATTATTTCAATCAGGAAAGTAATCCACATATCAAGCCCCATTTAGCGGTATCTCAGCATTTAGAATTTGGGGAAGCAGCGCGGAAATTTTACTGGTTTACTAGTAGTTAAAAATCCTCGTACTTTTATTATGTCTATTAGATATGACCATTAATGTTTAATATTAGAAAATTAGGTTGAAAATTGCTATAATGTTGGTAAGCTTACTAAATTGTGATGTCAATTCAAAGATTTCAGTGTGTTACAGCCTGTTCAAAATGTGATGAGGTAGAATTCCAAGAAAACGCGTAGCTAGCTTTCTCGGTATCGACGACTTTCGACAATCGACGGAATATGAGTAGATAGTCCGAGAGCCGGCTGCAAATTTTTATACCGATCGCGTAACCACTCGAATATTCGAGAAAATCAATGTTTTGCATATAAAGATTCCAAAAGTGTCATGGTGCCAGTTAAATTTTGGCCGAAAGTGCGATAAAAAAAATTTTATTCATTAATTCTCCGACACGAATGCCTTTATAGCGTAATCAAAAAACACTTGAACAGGGACATGCGCGACACTTAGGCGATGCGAAAAATGTATTGGTGCCACCTCTCATCTGGCCGCGTCGCCCCGGCACCAGCACGCAAAAGGGTAGGTTTTTGTAGTAATTTGTGCTCATCACGTAACTACTTGATCGAGGTATCAAATTAAAGGTATTGATGTCTCCGATAAAAAAAATCTAATAGTGCCACTTCAAATCTAGTGCAAGTGCCTGGCACCAATGATTTTATGCGCGATTGTCGCGGGCCGTTTTCTCGATTATTTTCCATTTTTCTATAATACGTTTAGAATGAAAGTTGTACAGATTTATATTAAGACCATTTATTGTTATGAACATTTGCGAAATTCATAATTTTCAATACATGTACGGCTAAATAGGTCTCAGGAAGCGGATTTCCGTGCAGTTTTTTGGCAAAAAAGTTGCTTTTTTTATATCGACGGCGTCATATCAAAAGGGTGTATGAACCAAAAAGTAAATTTCACAAGAAACGTATAAAACCTTAAACCAGAAGAAAACACAAAGTCTTCACCACCAATTTATTAACCAAAGAGCGACCGGTTTCGACTATCTAGTAGTCATCATCAGGCTCGTACTAAATAAATGAGGAACATTAGGCATAAAGAGGTAAGTATCTTACAATACAATACTCACATATTAAAGCATTTTAGGGCTCACGCTGAACGATATGTAAGACGTCACAGATAAACAGACAACACAGTTAAAATTAAAAATTAAAATGTTTCCTTCACACATCGAACAAAACATAAGAGACATGGAAACAGCCCTAATAGGAATAACGTCCTCATGATCGCTGTAGGCGGTTACTACGCGGTAGTCCTGACGGGTGTATAAAACCTTTTTAAAATCGAAATATTTGATGAAATTGCTGTTTCTTCTATTACAGTAAAATAAGAACATTACAATGTGCTGGAAAGTAGACTATATATACGCCCTTCTGATGTATCTAGCGGATTGATTATTATATAAATACGCCAGAAAATCTCAAAAATGACCATAATAATATGACGGGGTCGGGGCGTTTTCCGAAACCCCTTCCTTCTCGATATCGCGTATGGGCTCCATTAGGGTTTACGCAGGAGAAATTACCCACAAACAAATAAACGATTACAGTTTTATTACGAACTAACAGAACTAACACGACAATTAATACTACCGGAGTAAATGTTACTTATTTAGTAAGAACGGTTAATTATTATCGAGGTGATTGGGAACCGAAAGTTTTGTCGGACCAGCCGCGCTCGAAGTCAAATTAAGAGTGTCCTCGTCGTCCTTATCTTTGGTATTTTCTCCCAGCTGGTTCCGACAACTCTTCCCGAGCGTATCATATTACAACTCGCGTTCCCAAACCCATACGAGTAAACAAATTCCTTAAGCTAACGTAAATACGTGTGTCTCAAGTGGACCCTCTCATCCCTCTCCGACAAATATATTGTTTTATTACAGTAAATCATTGACATATAATGGTAAATCAGAATTTATTACAGTCTCGAAACTCATTCGTTATTTTCTATAAATAAATATATAATGTAATATTGTAATCTCTAATATTTTTATAAATATTTATTTATAATATATAAACTTTAGTTAATATTAATAAACGGTTCTTTCGCTGTATTTAGTCTGAATCAGAATCTGAGCTTGCGAGTTCATTTTCTGATTCCTAAATTTCATTGTCACTATCAATTATTGTTGAGTTAACTACAACTTCGTCCGCTGTGCCAGGAACTGCATCACCAACGAACCAAAGTGGTTTCAGTTTGTCATCTTTGAGAACCCACCCGTATTGTAAAGGATCTAAAATTTCGCACTTGTCCAAAGTTGCGTTACACCACAACGAGCTGACGTAAATTGCACGCAAAATTTTGTGTTTCAAAGTTCTGAAGCAGGGTGGGATCGAGGTGGAGTCGAAGCCCTTGATTTTACGTATGAATCGCTCGGTTTCAAATTTTGTAAAATATAACCTCTGAAAAATTGAAAATCTATACTCATTAACAGATGGAATATGTTCTCGAAATTAATTCAAAGTGATGGTGTATATGAAACAAATGTAAGAGAATCTGAAAATGAAATTTGTGGCTCAGCCGGGATACGAACCCGGATCTCCCAATATCGCGTCAGGTGTTCTACCAATTGAACTACCGAGACACCTATCAATTTCATTTTCGATGTTCGTGTTAAACGTTTTTGAGAGGATGATACAGAGGACGTATTGGTTGTACGCAACACGCCGTACCGGGTTCGTATCCCGGCTGAGCCACAAATTTCATTTTCAGATTCTCTTACATTTGTTTCATATACACCATCACTTTGAATTAATATCGAGAACATATTCCATCTGTTTCATTTGTATATCAGAGAACACGTAAGAGACCACATGATTAACGTGAGAGGGGTACGGGGTGTTGCGTACAACCAATACGTCCTCTGTATCATCCTCTCAAAAACGTTTAACACGAACATCGAAAATGAAATTGATAGGTGTCTCGGTAGTTCAATTGGTAGAACACCTGACGCGATATTGGGAGATCCGGGTTCGTATCCCGGCTGAGCCATAAATTTCATTTTCAGATTCTCTTACATTTGTTTCATATACTCTCATTAACACTTTCGCAGTTTTTAACTGAATACATTGATGACACGAATTCTTGTAAGGTCTAAATCAAATTAAATTAATTCCCATTATCAGAATAACTTTCGTCATCAAAAATATTATTTTGTGAACTTAGCAGTTGGAATGCAGTTTGGAAATTTTCATTTCTTTCGAGAATCTTGAAAGGTTTTACTTTTCCTTTTCTGAAAAGAAGAAGCTGTGTAATCGCACCCAGTAAAAGCATGGAAACCTGGCAGCGACTGACACAAAGGAGTTCCCAATTTCTCATCTAACAAATTGCAATTCACAAAATCATGTTCATTTTCTTTTGAAGTTGCGCTAAATAGCCAGATCTCCGCGACGTCTAATTTGCTCAGATTGGCCAAAATCACAACTAAAACGTCATGTCAGATGATTTCACCAAAACTTTCGAATCAGATGGTAATTTACTGATGTGGTAGAACCGTGTATCCGCCTCTTTATGGTGACATATAAAATCTTTTTCCTCCGTTTTTTTTTCACCGAGTCGTTCGACTCGTATAAAAAGCAAGTGTGGTCCACCGTCAAGTAAATTTTTTTATTCACAAGAAATGGTGCTAAAAGCTTACTCTCCCAGTTTTCCGATAAAAAAACAATGAGTGAATTCTTGAAATTTGGATTTTTCAAGCTTTTCATGAAGTCATTGGACCTTTTTTGATGTGGGCCTTTGATAGTATAGGAAATTTGCTTTTCATCTCGTTCATCTCTCTCGCAGTCTTTTATAGATGGGCTGAAGTAACGATCGAAAACAATGTGAATTTCAGTAGCTTTGGTGTTGCAAACTTTTTGGTTCATATACCCTTCTGATATGATGCCGTCGATATAAAAAAAAGCAACTTTTTTGCCAAAAAAACTGCACGGAAATCCGCTTCCATAGACCTATTTAGCCGTACATGTATTGAAAATTATGAATTTCGCAAATGTTCATAACAATAAATGGTCATAATATAAATCTGTACAACTTTCATTCTAAAGGTGTTATAGAAAAATGGAAAATAATCGAGAAAACGGCCCGCGACAATCGCGCATAAAATCATTGGTGCCTGGCACTTGCGGCCAGATTTTAAGTGGAAACATTAGATATTTTTATCGGGGACATCAATACCTTTAATTTGATACCTCGATCAAGTGGGTGCGTGATGGGCACAATTTACTACAAAAACCTACCCCTTTGCGCGCTGGTGCCTGGGCGACGCGGCCAGATGAGAGGTGGCACCAATACATTTTTCGCATCGCCTAAGTGTCGCGCATGTCCCGGTACAAGTGTTTTTGGTTACGCTATAAAGACATTCGTGTCGAAAAATTAATGTATAAAAATTTTTTTTATCGCACTTTCGGCCAAAATTTGACTGGCACCATGACACTTTTGGAATCTTTATATGCAAGACTTTGATTTTCTTGAATTTTCGAGTGGTTACGCGATCGGTACAAAAATTTGCAGCCGGCTCTCGAACTAAGAGGTAAAACGTCATTGACGGCGCGGTCGTAGCTCTTACCTCTTACCCTAATATCAGCTTGTGCATGCATTCGACATTAACAATAATGTCGAAATTTTTAAGGCACACCTCTGTCGCGGTATATCGTTACAGTAATTCCAATAAGAAGGGGTTTATTGGCTTAGTAGTTTCTTGGAATTCTAACTCACCAGATATCGAACGCGCTGTAGCTTTTCGCTCACTTATTTAAAATGGTGCATATCGACTGCCGTCTCGGTCAATATGACCCTTTAGGATTAGCGAGGTCGACTAATCCCTCGCTTCAACTGCCGTTCAAGGATCCCTTATTGCCTTTATATATATGCTCGCGAGAGGGCAAGGATAATACACGTTGTCACCGAGCCTAACAGGCGGGTGATATTGATAAATAAATAAGAAAATGGTTACGTTAGGTTTGGTTACGTTTGTGCCGGCGTTTTCATTATGATATTAAAATAAATTGAAATAAAATATAAAGTTTAATTTGATGATAAGGGCCAGGTAAAATCAAGCCGGACGGCAGTTGGGCATAGGATTAGAATCCCTTTAACCATTACCCCGATTACTTATGATTCACACGTACAAATTATAATCGTAGGGATGAAATATTCATACGTACCGATGAGTGTTCGCTACGAACGTAAGACAAAAATTCGTACACAAAATTATTTCGTTATTGCTGTGACTGATAAGATAGACGAAAATAGACGAAAATCGACATGAAATGTGTAGAATGAATGGCAACTTACAGTTTCGTTCACAGTAAAATTACTTGAATGTATATGTGAATGTGGAAGAATAATATACTTAATTGACACTACAAGAAAGTAGATTAACACTCGTGTATTTAAATTAGACAGATGATTGAAAATGAAAGGCAGTTAGGTGGATCGTATGAATTTGAAGAAAAATTTAAGACTGCCGTTTCTTTCACCGTAGGAATAATTGAAATAATAAGCAGTTACCGGTCAATAAGTCATTTCAATCGGAAGATTAATAGAATAAGGAAAGCTAACGGAAGGGTAGATTAAAATTGGTATAATTACATAAAACTGTTTAGTGCGATTGATGTAAGTAGTACAAAAAAATGGCAAGATTCGTGTAAAATTTTCCATTATGAAATAATAAAGGACCGGATATTTATATTCACACAAAATGAACGCCCCAAATTCTAGTTATTTTACTTATTTTTATATATATAAGTTGTAATTTTTGCTTAATTAATTAATTGTAGCTAAAGTAATTTTCATTACAAATGTATAGAAATAGGCACCAATATAGTTATTTCGACATTAAAATCAAGAACATTAGGATAAACTGCTTTCGGGATTTCTTTATGAATCTATACTGGCTTTGTGTTGTGCAATGTGGTTTGGTAAGTTCAAAAATATTATAGGCAGCCATATTCTATACACGAGACTGCATACATACTCTACCTTGTTGTACTTGGAATATTGCAATTATTTTCTTATGACTTCTTTGTAAGTTAAAGAAGGATACCTGGCTAAACCATATTTTCAAAATATTTTTTCCTAAAAATGTCTTAAAGGGCACTTCATTCTTAAGAATTATTATCTTGTTGTACATCTTTAAAACTGTGTTGGTGATTTATACCAAACCTCATAACTTCAATTAGCTGTGTAATGCCTATACAATTTCTTTGAAACATTTTTATTTAAAATTGCCTTAAAGGAAAGTTCCTTAAGTGCATCGGTTTGTAAGGTAATTGTTCAGTCTAACTGACAAATTTCCATCAAGTAAAGTTGTTTTTATTTATTCCAAGTCGATGATCGGATTCTTATTTCGATGTATGGACATTGTAATTTGTTACTTTTGTTATATTACATGAGTAAATATATTTATTCAATTTTGCCATACAAACTGACGTTTATTGACGTCAAATCGAACCTATAAAGTCATTGTTTATTTTGTTTATTTAGGCAGCGGATTAAAATGTTTTAATTCGCTGCCAATTCAATTTAGCTGTATAAAGTGACGTTTTATATGTTTAAAATTGTTTTTGTCCTGGTCAAGGTTGCGGCACTAAAGTTGTCATCGTTGTCATCTTGTCAAATTTTCTCTTCAAAATTGGACTTACTCCGCTAAACTCCAGTTTATATAGGGCAAAATTGAATAAATCGTAATACACTCGCGGATAAATAACTATTATCGTTTCGATAAAGCTATTTAAAAATTAATAAAATTATATGTTAGTAAGAAAGTTAAAGATTAATATTATTAATATACGCAAGTACCCATTTGGGTACAAATATATTTTTCTTAATTTGGAAACTTGGGTTCAATGTTTTCTATGTTGTACGAAACGATCCATTATTTTGGTCTGCTTTTGATTTATCCAGCGACCCTTTTCGTAAAATTTCCATATTCACAATATTGCAACGTTCAAGACAAATTTTGTCTATCACTTTTGATCTGCCGCTCCCTCAAATTGGGAACACGAGATCCATCTCCTCTCCCGGAATTATTCATATCGGATATGCACCGGACGGGAGAGAGAGAGAGGAAGCTATGGAGATATAGGGGACGTGCACTATTCACAAACAACTCGCCCGATTTTTATTTTTATCTCCACGGTTATGATAAATCGCGGACACCTTTCAAGAGGAGGAATTGCTTCCCGGGATTGCTTCCGCGGGATAAATCCTCCTCCCGACTGGCGTCGTCCGGGTCGCCGGATCCCTCGGGCCTTGTCGACGGTCAGGACAAATGCCGACGGGCGCTTCATGAAACTTTAATGCGGTCTTACGTGCGTTCCGAAATCTAAGGCGAGGGACGGACGCCTTAATAAATTCACGTACGTACGATTTGGGTAAGTTTGACAGATCGAAGGGATATAAACCGCCAGAAAATTTTCCGAGGCGTCCGAGGAAAGGGCTCTTAACTATAAAGTGACGGAACATAAACATATTGGTCACCCCTTCAAAATACTACAAGTTTATTTTAATACCTTATTTTCTGATATTGTCGCTGTCCTAAAGGCCTTGTGCCAGAGGGGTTGGGGGTGGTAGCTCAGAGAAAGAGTAAAAGCATATACAAATTTAGTGATATTTATTGACAACTAATTGCAGCAGAGAGAGGATAGAGAGAGGAGAGCCCGTGATAAATGACGGTAAAAACAAAGTGAAAATGAGCAAACAGTTAAACAAAAAACAGGACCCAAAATAATAAAACGGTGAAAAATGTATGCCTACAAAATTCGCACGGAGCCTTGAGGGGTAGCCGGTGCTGGAATCCCATCACAAAGGACGGGCACGTAGTTTAAATGGCAGCGCCACGGGATACTTGGCTCATACTTCACTCGCTAGTGGATTCAAATCGCCCAATATTTATTAAATTGATGGTGTTTATAATTTCCCGTGCGCTGCTTTTTTAATTAAACATAAGTGTCTTGGCAGGAGACTCTTTTGTGATGTCATGATGTTATGTTGATTCGCGTTGTTGCTAAGGATGTTTGTCCTCGTTTAGGGTTCCTGTGATGTCGGTCGCGACAATATCAAAAGAATTCCTTGTATAATTGGGTCATTCTATTCATGAAAACCTCATGGATGTATCATGGTCAATGAGATCATGGTCCAAGCATCATGGAACTATCACGGTCGTATTATACAGCGGATTCTTTAAAGATATTTGTGTTTTGGAATATTAGTGTTTGAATTTGTATTTAGGTCGAACATGACCGAAGTACAATACTAGAGAACATAAAATTGTCCAGGGAATGGTTAACTTCTCTGCAAATTGAACATATTTCTGTAGTGACAAATATTCACATTGATGATCTTTGGAACATTCTGAATATTTCATTATTGTAGTATTATAACTTTAAAACTATTTTTTGTTTTCTGGATTTCTATACTTTATTCGAGACAGGAATAGTTATAGAGTGTATGAAATTGTAGAAGAAATCATTAAATCCGCTTAAAATTTCATAATTATCAATTAATAGATAAGGAAACAGTTATCTATAGAATATATTCTATAATATTCTAATAATATTCTAAATTTTTGTTAAATTTGTAATTTCTAGAATTGGTACCATTGCCAAAGGAAGATCAAATTTATTGAAATTAATAAATATTTATAGTGACAAAACTTTTAGAATCCGGCGAGGACTTGGATTTGGACACTATATTTGGAAAAATTATTTCAAGTTTAAGGATTTAAATATTCTTTACGAGATTGATACAAATCTAAAATAGATACAGCTGTCCAAATATAGATTAAATTCACTTCGCATTTTACGATAAAAAAAATTAGAGAAGAGGGAAAAACTATAAAAAATTCGCAACTGTAATTGCAATTGTAAATATTTTACAATTGTGTTGAACTTCTGAAAACTATTCTTGATATCATCATTTAATATGGCATTAATAGAAATCTAAAATGCACAGAATTATCTAGAGCATAATATTAATTTCCTACAAATTTAACAAATACCTAGAGAGACAAAATTTCTAGAAACCTAAAGATGATCAGGGGAACATTCTGAATGTTTTAAAAATGTATTAGTTTCTCAAAAAACAAGATTGTTTACAGCTTTAACAGACTCCTAGAGTGATAAGATTTCTAAACATTTGATGAAGATTTTGGAATATTCTGAATGCTTTTAAAATTTGTCCAAAGAATAATTAAAATCACTTTAAACTTTGAAATTACAAAATGATCGAAGAGGAGAAAAAGCCTACAGGAATCACTTAAATATATACGGAACATTCAAAATATGCCATCATAGTGTTAAACTTGTTAAAACCTTTGTTGATTTGTAGATTCAACAAGATTAGATACAACACTAATTGTCTTAAGCCTGGTATAATGTTTCCACAAATGTAGCATATAGAGATTAAATATACTTTTAAAAGTCCGATGATAATGTTGGGAACATTCCGAATATTTTAGAAATGTAATATTTTTAGGTTTATAAAATTTATTTAGTTTTCACGTAAAGTAAATATTCTTCTAAAGTCGATCAAACTGTCCAAGTATGTTTTAAATTTATTCAAAATTAAAAATTATAAAAGAGGAAAAGGTGGTCCAGTGTGTTACATATGGATCACTCTAAACATTCTGCAATTGCATAAATGCATAAGCTTAATATTGTTAAATATATCTAATATATTTTGTACAATCATGAATTGAATCAAACCTTAAAAACAAGCGTTTTCTAAATTCGCATATTCCTGAAATAATTAATATCAATCTTGTATGCATATATTTCTCCATACGATCGTTAATTGAAAGAAAAATGTAACAGATTTCTAGATGGTAAATTTTAGTAAACACCACTTATTTACTATATTATTATCATTTACCAGATGAACTTTGTTACTTTTTAGCACTAGTTACTAGAGTAGTTATGTAGATTTTTCAAGTGATTATTACCATCCTGGAACACATAAAATCGTTCAAATAATGTTGAAATTAACTACAATTTCAACAAACAGACACACAACAAACAAACAGTGTAGTGGGAGAGAGAGCGGGAGAGGTGGGAGAGAGAAGGGAAAATGTAGAGGGAGGGAGAGAGAGGGATAGAGGGGGGAGGGAGGATATGGAAGGGAGGGGGTAGAGGAAGAGAGAGGGGAAAGGGGGAGAGAGAGAGAAAGAGAGAGAGAGATAACACGCCCATGGTAAGGGACGGCAAAGACAGAGGTTAGGTAACCAAGTGTTAAATAACAAAGACAAGGTTAATGAGTGGAGCCAATGGTTTACATGAGTCTCCACGAAACCTGGAGGGGTAGCAGGTGCAGGAATCTTGGAACCTTAAGGAATGGCATCTTCCCCCAAAGCAAGTGAAAGTGTCCGGGAGGCAAACACATAGATTCACTCGGAGCATAACAGTTCATTTGCATTTTACTATTAATCTAATCAAATATGGTGGAAAATAGGTGAACATTTTGGTGTAGTTTTGAAATTTTGTTTATACATGTTTTTTGGGTTGCTTTACACGAATATCAAGTTTGCCAAACGACTTTTGACCGGAAATGTGTTTTTTGAAGGAAACTCTCTTAAAAAAAGGTATTTTTTAAGATTTTATTGAATAACTAAAAACATATTCATGTTAGGTAAATACTGGTTATATAAATGTCGAAAAAGAATAAAATTCGCTACACTTTATTTCTCTTGAGTTTTTTTCTAGGGTCAACGGTTCAGCTGCGATAAGGACGCTAAGTTAAGGGTTCCTTCAACAACGCGTCCTTTTCCATGGAGGCTCGGGCTCTGCATCGGCATCGATAGTATAAAGAGAGACAAATGAACATACGTATTGTTGTTAATTTATTATTCCTTTAAACTACCTTGTCTAGTCTCATTTCCTTCTTTCATTTGTACAGTGACGAAGAAATCCAACTCCAATTCATGCAGAACTTCATCTTCATTTATATATAGACAAAAAATTGGAATTTTATTATAGGTAGTTGTTAATAACTACTTTAAACTGATACCAAGTACAATTTCCTCGTCTTCTTTCATTGGTTCGGTGACTAAGAAATTAAACTCTAATTCGTTCGGCATTTCCACCTCATCTTCCGGGTTTAGAAGAAGGACTGCTGTATTATCGCAACTGTTTTCACAGTTGAAGCACAAGGTACTGCAGCTAAGCCCTGCTTTTTTGCAGCTACAATTTCGTTGGCAATTTGTAGTGCACATATATGAGACAAGCTCCAATAAATCTGGGGGAGCAGATGATAACACGCTAGTCACAAGGGCAAGACCTTTTTTCTATTTTTTCCATCCCCATTCTTCTGGATTTTCTCGACACCCAACCATTGCTGGACCTGATAGTACACTCTTAGTGAGTGGAGTGTTGTCGCGCTGCAGCAGCAGAAGGTGGCGGTGATGCAATGTTTGCTTTGAACTTGAAAGCAGATTTCATGTGGAAACATATCTTAAATGATTAAGCGAAGGCACAGTTTTACCACTGTATCCGTATAGTGAAACCAGAAAACGTTCACCAGCATCAGCAACCATATCCTGAGTAGCATTGGAGTCTTTAAATACATTGATACGGTCAGCAATATTTTTTTTTCTCAGGGTATAAAGGAAGTTCAGTTTTACTTGATTATACAATGCCGATATTGTACCACATCCACCCATTGCGTGCAAGAACAGAATATTATCAGCGATTAATGTGTCACTTATGGCATCAGTGGGAGAGAATATAGCAGTAGAGACTTTGTTCTTCCTAGGTTTCAAAAAGAAAACATTTGAGTGTTCGCAGAGACCAATTAAAATTACCAAGAGGTGTATATATCATCACCCACTATAATCACCTTCTCATTGGTTGGAGCCAGTTGCAATGCTGTATTCACTATTAGGGTATCAGCATCTGTTGTGACAAGAGCAACGGTTTGCCTAACATCCAGGACACAGTTGGCTGCCCTGAACGGTTGTAAGCTTGACGGGGCCAGAGAGAAGGGGAACCAGGAGAATGGCGAAGAACAGCGACCGCGTCACACGTACATTTTACATCCTTTTTGAGTTTGAATCTTTGAATGCGTTATCACAATAAATTGTTTACAACAGAAGTGTTTTACAGTCCACTTAATAATCTATCGACCCAATAGCATCTTCTTTCGGCTGTTTGCAAGAAATTCCTACCGAAGTAAATCTCGCAATGAGCATTAATATGAACCGACTTTTGTTTCTCATGTTAGCAAGAAATCTCTCTTTTGCCATCGTTGATATCATTGTATCATCAAACAGCATATCACCTGAAGCGTGTTTCCTTGATCTGTTCATACGCTCTGCACTTTTTGTACCACCGTCGAGGCCTTCAGGGTACCCATCAAAAACAATTACTGCGTTTGATTGATATTTTGATTTGACATATTCTACCTACTTTTCACAAATAGAAAAAAATGTTTGATTCGTGCTCTATAGAACCCTATGTAAGAGAAACCCACCATCTATAACGTATTGAACTTGGTTTCCTCCTCTGCAGTTTGCAGAGCAGTGTTGTCAGATTCCCATTGCAGTGAGTTTCGCCAGCGGGTCTGAACTGTCGATCGGACAGCAAAACCATAATAACATAAAATATATATTTTATTTGCTCTTTTTGCATTCTTACAAAAAAACTTCATTTTTTGGACAAAAAACGAGTTTCCGGTGAAAAATTGTGTTGGCAAACATGAAATTCATGTACATCTGCCTATAAAACCTAGTGAAACCAAATATCAAAACTACACCAATACTTTCCCCTATTTGCCCTTTTTAATTACCATTTGATTAGACTATATGGATATTTATTTGCCGAAATGTTCAGTGTTTCGCATTGTGTGAACTGGTTTAACTAAACATGCGTGTCTCGCTAGGAACTTCTTTGCGAATTTATTTTTGATAATTCACGTTTGGCTGAGAGTGCGTTTCCTCATTACGGATTTCTGAAATGTCGTTCGCGACAATATACATACTTGTCTTTCAACCAGAAGTAAGGTTTTCACAATATCTAAAACCAAACCAAAAAAATCTGATCAAAAACACCAAATATTTACTGTGAAGCAAATAGGTTCCCACAGTGGGAAATAAAGACACATGATATTTTCTTGGATGTCTTTAAATGCTCTGCATTTTCGAGATTAAACTAATTGAATGTAGCATACAAATTTGCTGACACTTTAATAGCATTTCATCACATTTTTCCTCAGTCTCTCCCTCCCACCACTTAATTTGTCTATCTTTCTATCTTCCAGATCAAATCTGTGGGAGAATTGAGAGGAAGTTCGAAATAAAATTATACGCGAGGAGCGATCCCGAGTTGGTATCCCCGCAGCCACCGAGCTAATCAAAATATGCTAATTTCCCGGCGGCGCGCGATAACTTTTATTGAAAGCTGCATAAAAATGATAAAGCTAAGTGGGCAGTTAAATACTTCGATAATTGTTGCGGCGAAGTTGACTCCGGGGAGTTCCATTTAGGGGGTCGGAGGGGTTCGAAGTTCCTTCGGCGGTTTATTGGTTGCGACAATCGCCGTGATTAAACAATTGAAAAATTATTTTGCGATGAAATTGCAGATGTGAGTGAACTTGATTGTTTTAAAAAACACACCGCGCGGTAATCCGTGTCGGATATAATGAAATGAAAATAGGGACATACAACGAGACAAATCCATAATCAATAAAGCGATGTTATAAATATTTGATTTAAAAGCAATATTTCCAATATGTGGAAGGGCCCTCAATATTTCAACTTTCAATATGCCAGGAAGGAATTTTTTCTCTTATATTTTCACATGCATTAGTATTAAATATTTAAACAAACTGTTGATAATGAATGTTTCATACTTCTCTGTGTGATTCAAAGCGATTAGTCATTTCTACAATTCGAATTCCTGCTATGAAATACCATCAACTATATCTGATGATATTTTTTTTTTATTGGTACGCTATTTTGCCTATTTAAAACATGCTTTGGCGTGTCTTGTCTTGTCTTGTCTTGTTAAGTTAACGTCTCTTTTACGCTGCCAGGGCCAATTTGGACGGGACCTACAGTTTAACGTGGGCTCCGAACCACGGTCCTCGAGCACGGTTGTACCCCCTTAAGGCTCTCACCCCAGTTGATCCACTCCGTGCTCTACCGACTCAGGGTGTGTGTATCCTAGTCCCGCCCTCCTACAGGATATCCGATCCTATCCGGCCTGGTTACCGGCGTGAATAGGAACGGGATTTTGGATACATTTTACACACTTCCCGCAACACACACAACATCCATGGATTACGTGGGATTCGAACCCACGACGACAGTGTCCGCCTGATTCAAGGCCCGCGCCTTAAACCACACGACCACCGCCGCCCCATGCTTTGGCGTGCGTAAATCGGGCTTTTTCGTACGCGCGTGTTTTAAAGTCGTCATGGAAACGTATCAACAACGGGCATATCAACCAATAACAGAGCGTTTTTGGCAGAAGCGGGGCAAGCCGATTGGTGGCACGACGTGCGACGGGCCGTCACGAAGCGTCCCGAGTGTCATTCAAATTAATCATATTGGGTATGCATTTGGTTTTGATATAAAAAATGGTACCAATAAAAAAAAATCGCGTAGAGTATTCGTGGATAACTGCTCTTTCAAGCACTTGCTCTATTTCGAGCACTCCGGCTACGCCGTCGTGCTAGAAAACTCGCGCGTGTTTGAAAGAGCTCAATATCCACTCATACTTTAATATACTATTAAAAGTTTACAAACATGGCAAGGAAAGATGAACTTTATCTATAAAACATACTTTTCCTAATATAACATTTGCACTTAAACCGCAATACATATACTTGTAGTAGCAAATAGATTGGTTTCCTCAAATTGATCACCTTGTTTCATTTTTAAATTTCAAATTTTATATGATAATATAATTTTATTTTAAATGAAAGTTATTTCTAAAAGATTTCACTTAAACTTAAAACTAGGCAAAATTGAAATGATTTCAAAAAAAGAATTCGTCTACAGAGCTTCTTGATGATAACATTAACGTACATAAGGTTTAGAACCTCTTCCTATAAATTTGTGGCAAAATCCCAGTTTGTACTAAAATTCTTTTGCTAATTTCCTTTAAAAAATGTGGTGACATATTTATTATCTATCATAATTGTTATTTTTTACATCATTTATATTACCTATCATAAACAGAAATGAAATATAGTAGCTTCTGGTGACCTGACTGTCTAGTTAATTGTACACCGTCGTCCAATCCAAAGCAGAAACAAATTTATATCTAATTCTCTACCTGTCAAATATTCTTATATAAAAACGGTTCGCAGTATATGCTTACCAATGATGCCTACCAAACCGTTTATCTCGGGAACATTCAGTATGTTTATATGTGTATGACAATTACAATTAGGATAGTTCCTATACAATATCCAGTTTTTCACATTTACATCTCTCTTCAACGTAAAATTTGATTCGTAAGTATAAGAATGTATCAACTGCTTCTTAGTTATTTCTTACCAGAACTACAACATACGGTTCATATTAGCTTCTGTGTGGATGTATAACATTTTGTAGAATTTTCCAAAATGGAGGCCCTTCAAATTATTTCTATGACCGATATTGCTGTATTGAGCAGTCCGCTGTGAATTCAACGTTACGTTCACTTACAATTTTAATAGAATATTTAAACTGTATACCCTCAATTGTATTGTAAAGAAATCCTCCTAGGTGCCTTCTCTATTGAGGTTGGCGATCAAAATAGCGTAACTTTCTCTGTCTTGTGCTTTATGAATTAGATTGTTCCCACTAGTATGTGTCCAGTCTCGTATGTTTCTGAGCCAAGATTTTTTCTTTCTTCCGAAGAAAGAAAGAAATAGCCTGCCATAAAGATAAGCGCCCGTCGGAATGAGTCTCTTCAATGAAATTCCTAACGAGATAGATTCGGGGAACTGGTGGAATTTTTGGAAAGCCGTAGAGTATTCGAGCACTATCAAGAAGGTTCCCGAAAGGACCGGAAACGCCTCGATCTTTCTGGATTTCTCATACGGCTAAATAAATAGCAGACCGAGAGCGAGACGGAGTCAGTCGCCGGTAGTCGTAAACAGTCGCCGGTAGACTGGTCGACGGATGTCGGCCAGGCCGGCCGTAAGATAAATAAACAGTGGTCTATATAAATTAGATTAAGTGTATAATATGAATTAATTAAGTAGCTAAGTAGCAATAGTAAGTCGGATAAGATAAATTAGCTAAGTGTTAGTAGATAAGTGCTAAGTGTACGTGTACAAATAAACCAGAGTGTAAGTGGTAAAAATAAATTAAGTAAGACAACTCGTATCGTGTAGTAATTCTCACGTAGGTAAAATCGTTACAGTATACAAATTTCGGATATCTAGGTTAAATAAATATGAGTCTGATTAAAAATATTGCAAATCTCAAAGTTCCATTTCAATGTCAAAAGTTTAAATTTGGCGAGATTTAATGAAATGTCATATTGTTAACTAATTACAAGTTTAGTGTTGTAATGACAATCAAGATTAGTATGTACCTGAATCATATTTGTCCTTTTTTATAATTTCAATCCATTTTTTAATTTCTTATATTCTCGAAATATTTGCCAGTTTAAAATGCGTATTCCTTGGAACAATATGAGGTAATAGTATTGTAAATTTTCTCATGTTGCTAAGCACTTAGTTTAGCAGCAATTATTTATATTTTTACATTTTTCACAAGAAAGAGACTCGATAATAGTGGCGTAACGTATTATTTAGTAGGATGTACTTTACCGCGTTGGAATGGATTTTACAATTATAGTCTCATAAATTTTTATTCACCTCTATTTACCTCAACGGTTTTATCGTTTACGCCTATTTGTTTATTTTTATCAAATATCTTGCAACATTACCGGATGTTTATTTTGTAATTATCCACCGTTACCCCATTAAGCAAAAGCGATTAAATGAGGATTTTAAAGGGATTATCAGGGCACTATATTAATTAAAAGACATTACAGAACTTAAGTTGCCTAATAAAGCTCGTTAAACTGCTGTCATGACTACGCAACGATTTTGACCAAGCGGTAAGTCAATTTTCACGGCTTTCTGTCCATATCACAATTTTACAATTTAAAGAGATAAATGTTTAACATACGACAATTAAAGATTTTCAATTTATTGTGACATTATATAGTGTTACCGGAGGGAGGGAACTGATCACTTGTAATGAAATATGAAATGAAAACGAAATTTTGATAGTACAGTTTGCATGAAAACTATATAGAAATGGCAAAATTGCCATTTCTATATTCTATAAAAATATAAAATAAAATTCTATAAAAATTCTCAAAAAGTAATTCTAGGAAAATAAAAATAAATATGTCCAACTAGTGTTGAAGAAATATGTAACCCTAATATTATGAGACGATGCTGAACCGTGGAACATATGACTTTGAATGTCATTACAAATTTCAAATTCGATGAAAAAAAGTGTAATAAATTTGATTGAATTTACGTGATATTGAATAAAATTGATACGCCAATAATAAAACAATAATATTTAATGCTGGTAATAATAATAATGATAATATTTACGTTGCTGCAGATCAGCTAAATTGAGTATTTTTTGTTTAGCCGATTCCAATTGTTACATAAATTCAGGAAAACAGGTCTCACAATTTGGAAGAATTTTTATTCTTAATTCCAGCAAATTGTTACAATTAACCTAAAACTAGTGGATTTCATTGAAACGGTATGTTTTAGTCCACAATCATAATACACAATATTACACAATACTTTATGAAGTCTACAATTCATGGACTTCAAGAAGGTAGAATAAAAAGTTCGAGACTTGCTCAAATTCCCTTATGCAAAGAATTTTACATTTCTGGAACACAGCTCTAATAATTTCACAATCCTTTTTGCTCGATTTTTCCAAACTGCTACATGAAATCTTAGATTGATGTAATTCATTAGAGTTATCTAATGGAACACAATATACAGAGAGAATGAAAATGTTCGGGGTATAGGGCTCACCGTGAGTGCGAGAGAGAATATGGGAATTAAAACGTAGTAGAAAGAGAGACGGTTTTCTTCTTTCTCCCACTCTCCCCCCACCTCCAGTACACACCATCTCCACCTCCACACTTCGCTGTCCGCTCGGGCGCTCGCTGCGCTCGCATAATGCATAATCTAGGAAGCAGTGCGAAAATTCAATTCATTCCCAATATGTATCAATTTATTAATTGTTGTTAACTTAAAAAAGATAATATTATAAACAAAATCATCAATTTAACAAAATTGACGTGATCTTCTTGAATTCTTCAATTACTTAAATAATTTTTATTCCTTTGAATTGACACGGTGGTCTTAGAAAAATTATTTCATTTACAATCGCGTAACTTGTTGAAAAATTGAGTTAGATCGATTTTTACTACGGGACAATATTCTTTCCGGTGTTGAGAACACACCATAATTTATTTGAATTTTTTAATTGATATTAGATAATTATAAAGCATTATTTTATGCCATGTACCTACTCGCTTTAGAAAGTGCGCGCTCTTCCCAAAATAGCCACGCGGAAGCCTATTTTCAGCGTTAATTTAAAATAATTAGCAATGAGGAAAGTTACGGGAGGTGGGACAATTTTGTTGGAAATTTTCTCCTCTTTTAGAATCTCTTTTCAGATTTCGATTAGCTCTTGTAGTTTCTGAGTTATTCACGGAAAGCTGAATGTCCTTTTTTCTTTGTTCTTTATGATCCTTTATGATTTATGAATGTCCTGATTGTCCTTTATAACTTTTGCAATTTTTTCTTTAATTTACAAGAAAAAACGCTTGTAAATTATGATCAACAATTCCACGGAATATGGTTTTTTAAGTGCCTCTCGAATCTAGTTAATACTTTGTTTTTCAAACTTTGAAAAAAAAATAGAATTATCACAATTTCTAACTTTCAAACTAAATTAGAAGGACGAACTGGACGAAGGAATACAGGATCGATACCAAATCAGTTAGTCTAGTCAAGAAGTGAGTTTTCTGAGAAAAATAGTTAGAAGGGTAGGAAAAATATGAGTGATGAATCATTCGACGCGGATTGCAATTCTGACCAATGTGTTTTTTCGTTTTTTGCCTGCAAACAAAAATTGCAATTATTATTAACAAAGAACGAAAAAATAAAACAGTAATTTTGTTTTATGACGCCATCTTATTGAGTACACTCATAGAAAGGACTCCAGGAGGCGAAAAATTTGTAATGTAATAATTTAAACAATTATCCAGCTTTCAATGTAGATGGAGGTACGAAATAAAATAGGTATAATTAACAATAGGCTAGCTTTACGAAAAACGCATTTAAAATTTTTTTCTCAACGGGACTTTCTTTCTGCAAGTGTTGAAATGACACCATAAATTTTTCAAATTTTTAATCAATTTTTATTGGTTTAATAACATTTTTTTAGGTGCGGCACTCAACTTTACAGCCGGCGTCAAAGGCCGTGCGGAGCCATATTTCAATACCAAAGTACCACTATAAATGTTATAGCTAGAGATCCGAAAGCTAGGAGTTTTTTATAGGAAATTTCCTCCTCTTTAAGGATCTTTTTTGCAATTCCCGCTATCTTGTATAGTTTTTGAGTTATCATCCAAAAACGAAATGACTTTTATTTTTTCGTTTTTTGTTAATAATAATTGTAATTTTTGTTTGCAGGCAAAAAACGAAAAAACACATTGGTCAGAATTGCAACTCGCGTCGAATGAGCCATCGCTCATATTTTTCTACCCTTCTAACTATTTTTCTCAGGAAACTCACTTCTTGACTAGACTAACTGATTTGGTATCGATCCTGTATTCCTTCGTCCAGTTCGTCCTTCTAATTTAGTTTGAAAGTTAGAAATTGTGATAATTCTTGTTATGACATTAAAAAATATGAGCAAGACCTCATTCCGTTTGTAATGACGATAAACAATTGCAAAATATTAACATAATAAGTAGAGTAAAAAAAGAAAAAGGTTTAGTTTTTTGAAAATTACTCGAAAAGTACTAATAATGAAGAAAATAAATAAAAATATTCTTAAAGAGGAGAACATTTCTCACAATAAATTTTGACTCTCGACATCGTGCGTTAGCAACGGTAATAAGTAATAAGTTTAGTAACAATTCTATTTTTTTTCAAAGTTTGAAAAACAAAGTATTAACTAGATTCGAGAAGCACTTAAAAAACCATATTCCGTGGAATTGTTGATCATAATTTATAAGCGTTTTTTCTTGTAAATTAAAGAAAAAATTGCAAAAGTTATAAAGGACAATCAGGACATTCATAAATCATAAAGGATCATAAAGAACAAAGAAAAAAGGACATTCAGTTTTCCGTGAATAACTATGAGAAACTACAAGAGCTAATCGAAATCTGAAAAGAGATTCTAAAAGAGGAGAAAATTTCCAACAAAATTGTCCCACCTCCCGTAACTTTCCTCATTGCTAATTATTTTTAAATTAACGCTGAAAATAGGCTTCCGCGTGGCTATTTTGGGAAGAGCGCGCAGTTTCTAAAGCGAGTAGGTACATGGCATAAAATAATGCTTTATAATTATCTAATATCAATTAAAAAATTCAAATAGATTATGGTGTGTTCTCAACACCGGAAAGAATATTGTCCCGTAGTAAAAATCGATCTAACTCAATTTTTCAACAAGTTACGCGATTGTAAATGAAATAATTTTTCTAAGACCACCGTGTCAATTCAGAGGAATAAAAATTATTTAAGTAATTGAAGAATTCAAGAAGATCACGTCAATTTTGTTAAATTGATGATTTTGTTTATAATATTATCTTTTTTAAGTTAACAACAATTAATAAATTGATACATATTGGGAATGAATTGAATTTTCGCACTGCTTCCTAGATTATGTATGCATTATGCGAGCGCAGCGAGCGCCCGAGCGGACAGCGAAGTGTGGAGGTGGAGATGGTGTGTACTGGAGGTGGGGGGAGAGTGGGAGAAAGAAGAAAACCATCTCTCTTTCTACTACGTTTTAATTCCCATATTCTCTCTCGCACTCACGGTGAGCCCTATACCCCGAACATTTTCATTCTCTCTGTATAACCAAACTATTCAATTTACTGAATTAAAAAGTTAGGAATTTCAGGAAAACACGTCCAAGAGGGGCCGTAATAATTTTGGCAAAATTATTAGAATTAAGGTCTATTACCGTAATATTAACCTAACAAAATATTGTAATTTCTTGACCGTAAACAAAGAAATTAAAAGCTGAATCAGCAAACGGTACAATTTGAAATAATATGCAGCGAATCATTATATAATCAGACGTTGGTCAAGCTCACCACCGTCACCCCGCCACTGGGTTCATGATTTACTGAAAATTTTTGATCATTTCATAAAATCAATGTAATGAAACAATTTCCATTATAACACATTACTGAAATTTGTAAATTGTGGTGACATAAATTTTCACATTTTTTTAAATGATTTCCTTTAAAACAGCAAATCAGGAGCATTTCCACTTGCGAAATTTTACAATATCTATAAATGAAATGAAACCAAATAAATGTATTAGTTTAAAAAGAAATCGCTGTTAAACTCTTTTGCCTAATTGGATATTAATTAAACTAATTATTAAATCTTTCCGAATTACTTGAGCTGTTGAGGTGACAATTATAGTGGATTCGAGGTCACAAATCTTAAAATACATTCAATTTATCTCTCACAACAAAACAATTTACTTCATAAGGATCACCAGTAGTATTGCACTATGATTGCAATTTTGAAATAAGAATGAAGTTCTTGGGAAAATTTTGATTATATAACAGAATCAAAGAAGTAGTACGTTTTCTATGATTCGACATAATTTTCATGCTAATTTAACCCACATTATTAGAGGAAGTCTTTTCTTCTCAAAGTGCCGTGCAGATTCCTGCGTAGGCGTCCATCGTTTCTCTCATCATATTGTAATGCGAGAAGTAAACAACGCGACACCAACTACGACGCGTAAAGACAGCTGCACGAATTTTCCCGGAATGTTGTTTACGAAAAGCAATTAATTTGTGACCTTCTGAACATTTGCTGCGTAGGCGTTCTAGAAGGCACGAGAAGGATCTCGATTATGGTTGGGGGTGTATATATAAGGGGGCTTGTGATCGAGGGAGTTAGTTAGAACTAGAGAAGCAGACGTGAACGCGACATACGATCCGAAAGCGGAGCAGTACAAATAAATTATGTAGTGTCTAGTCTAGTGTACAAGTAGTTAAGTGTGTTAAATAAATTAGTGTTCAATTAATGTAAATAAATTATAAAATAAACGTTACATTGGTGTCAGAAAAGCGGATCATGAAGAAGTTACGCGAATTAAAAGTGGCCGAGTTAAAAAAAGAACTCGAGGAACGGGAATTGGAAACAGGAGGGAAGAAGACTGAACTCCAGGACCGGATCTCAGCATTTTTGAAAGAAAATGGCCAGGACCCGGTAGTTTTCGAGTTCGAAGATGATGACATCACGAAGCAAATCGCCGCCCAGAGGGAAGAAAGCGCCGCCCAGAGGGAAGACATCACTGCTCAAATCGCTGCCCAGAGGGAAGACATCACTGCTCAAATCGCCGCCCAGAGGGAAGGCATCACTGCTCAAATCGCCGCCCAGAGGGAAGACATCACTGCTCAAATCGTCGCCCAGAGGGAAGAAATCGCTGCCCAGAGGGAAGAAATCGCCGATCAGAGGGAAGACATCACTGCTCAAATCGCCGCCCAGAGGGAAGACATCACTGCTCAAATCGCCGCCCAGAGGGAAGAAATCGCTGCCCAGAGGGAAGAAATCGCCGATCAGAGGGAAGACATCACTGCTCAAATCGCCGCCCAGGGGGAAGACATCACTGCTCAAATCGCCGGCCAGAGGGAAGACATAATTACTCATATTACTGATCAAATCGCCGTCCAGAGGGAAGAGATAACCGACCAGATGGAGGCTCATGGTAAGGAGATTGAAGAGAAGATCAAGCAGTTGGAAGAACGACTAGAACAAGTCAGTAGCGGCGAGGGGAAAGAAGACGAAATTAAACAGAAGACGAAGCAGTTGGAAGAACGACTAAGGCGAGTCAGTAGCGGCGAGACGAAGGAAGAAATAAAGGCGGTCGTTCAACAGAACTCGATATGCACCAATCGAGTGACGCCCCCAACGTTCGATGGAAAAATTCCGTGGGTCAGCTACAAGAAGCAGTTTGAGGCAGCAGCGGAGGCTAATGCTTGGTCCCCTCACGAGAAAGCTGTTTCCCTAACGGTAGCCTTACGTGGAGAAGCGTTGGAAGTTCTTCAGGCGCTATCCACCGAGGAAGCCGGGAATTACAATGAGCTGCTGAGGCGACTGGAAATGCGGTTCGGCCAAACACATCTGGAGCAAGTCCATCAATCCCAGATGTCCAATCGCCGTCAGAGATCGAACGAGACCCTGCAGGAGTTCGAAGCGGACGTAGCCAGACTAGTGAGGTTGGCGTATCCCACGGCACCGGAACAGATGATGGAGTGCCTCGCAGTGCAGACGTTCGTGAGCGGGCTGTGGGACCAGGAACTGCAGAGGAACTGTGGCGAAGTGGGCCATGTGAAGAGTTCTTGCAAGCGGCCCAGAACAGCGGCGCCGGCAAAGGCCCAGGAAAACTAATGCGGGTCGACAAGAAAGGGGGAACGTCGACCCGTAGCAGTGGAAACCCCCGGGCCAGTATAGCCTCGTTTTCCCACCAATTGGGGAGCGCGTACGTCGATGGCACTATCGACGGGAGATCCCACGCCATGCTTGTGGACACGGGAGCTACGAAGACGATCGTACGCTCGGAAGTTGTGAGGGACCGTAGGAAGATTAGGCCAAGTAGGTGGCAATTGAGAACTGCCACTGGGGAGAAGGCAGTAATACACGGTGAAGCGACGGTTAGCATGACGTTGGGACGAGTAAAGTTTGACCATCCTGTTCTCATAGCCGAAATTGAGGAAGACGTCATACTGGGGATGGACGTCATGAGGAATCATGGATTCCAGTTGGATTTCGAACACCGAGTGTTGAGGATCGGTCAAGAAGAATTACTGCTACACAATCGTGACAACTTTGTGCTAGACGTAATAATGGCAGAAGATGTGATTCTCCCGGAACGAAGCGAAACGATCACCTCTACCTATCTGAGGGGTGTTGTGGAAGAGGGAATTCCAGCCGTGATCGAACCAGAAAACGATGACAATCGACTGGCTCGGGGGGTACTGGTAGGAAAGGCGCTCGTTACTCTCTCAAGGGAAGTGCCTGTGCGGCTACTCAACATCAATTAGTACCCGGTCACCATCAAGAAGGGTACGAAGCTGGGCACATGTATAGCCGCATCGGCCATCGTCAGGGGCGTTAGTGAGGAAGAAAGATCCAGACACACTCCGCAGGACTTGAAACAAATTCTTTCCCAGACCATTGCGTTTCTCTTACCCATACAGAAACAGAAGGCCAATGGATTAATAAATAAGTACCAGGACATATTTACCACTGAGAATGGAAAGCTGGGAAAGACCAAGGTCGTGACACATAAAATTAACACGGGCGAGACACGACCGATTCGACAAACAGCAAGACGACTACCCTTGGCCAAACGGGAGGAAGCCGAGAAAATCATCAGGGACCTAGGGCGGGACGGGATCATCGAGCCGTCAAGCAGTCCATGGGCCTCGCCGGTAGTACTGGGGAAGAAAAAGGATGGGACTACTCGATTCTGTGTAGACTACCGGCAGGTGAACAGTGTCACCAAAAAGGACAGCTACCCGCTACCACGTATCGACGACACACTCGATACCCTTGCTGGATCCACGATATTTTCGACCTTGGATTTAAAAAGCGGCTATTGGCAAGTCGAAATGGACCCTGCCGATAAGGAAAAGACGGCATTTACCTTCGGTAACGGCCTGTGGCATTTTACAGTCATGCCATTCAGACTTTGTAATGCCCCAGCGACGTTTGAGAGGCTGATGGAGAGCGTGCTAATGGGTTTGACGTGGAAAACGTGCCTAGTCTATTTGGACGATGTCATCGTGATGGGCAAGACCTTCGAAGGACATCTGAAAAACTTGGAGGACGTCTTCCAGAGACTGCGAGGTGCGGGGTTGAAACTGAACCCGAAGAAATGTCAGCTCTTCAGAAGGAAGGTCTCTTACTTAGGGCACGTAGTGAGCAGAGAGGGCGTCGCCGTTGATCCGGACAAGACAAGTACGGTGAAGGAGTGGCCAATACCGGCCGATAAACACCAGTTGAGGAGTTTTCTAGGACTCTGCACGTACTACCGACGCTATGTCCGGATGTTCTCCGACGTCGCTAAGCCGTTAACGAAGCTAACGGAAGAAGGTCGAAACTTCTGTTGGGATGAAGAATGCCAGTCTGCCTTCGACGAGCTGAAGAAGAAGTTGACCAGTGCCCCAGTGCTGAGTTTTCCTCTGCCAGAAGGACAGTTCATCCTGGACACCGACGCGAGCAATGTGGGAATTGGAAGTGTTCTGTCGCAGCGTCAGGAGGGACAAGAACGTGTCCTTGGATACTTCAGCAAGGTACTCTCCAAACCAGAAAGGAATTACTGCGTCACCCGGCGTGAATTATTGGCCATCGTCAAGTCCATCGAGCACTTCCATAAATATTTGTGTGGAAGGAGGTTTTTGATCCGGACCGATCATGCTGCTCTTAAATGGCTCCTCCAGTTTAAGAATCCCGAAGGACAGATCGCTCGCTGGATCGAGAGGCTCCAGGAGTATGACTTTGTCATAGAACATCGGCCAGGACAGAGTCATGGAAACGCAGACGCACTCTCGAGAAGACCATGCCCTGATGAGTGTCCTCATTGTCATATAGCTGAGGAAAAGTCCGAGAAAGTCTACCGAACGACCGTGGTCGCCGAGGAATGGACACCATCCTCGTTACGACAAGAGCAAGAAAAAGACCCGGTCCTCAAAGAAATCCTGGTTTGGAAAAAGGGAGGAGAGCGTCCTGAGTGGCAAAAGGTATCACCTGGCTCGCCAAAACTCAAGAGCTATTGGGCACAGTGGGACTCTTTAGTGGTTGAGGATGGACTACTAAAACGCGTACTGGAGAGCCAAGACGGGACGGAGGAAAGACGGCAGTTGGTAATTCCCTCCAGTAAAATTCCGGAGGTCTTGCGGCACCTTCACGACGAACCGTCTGGTGGACATTTAGGGATCAAGAAAACGCTGCAGAAGGTACGGGAGCGATTCTACTGGATCAATTGTTCAGACGACGTGAAGGACTGGTGCAAGAAATGTACTACATGCTTCGCAAGTAATGGGCCACAAAGACGACCGAAAGCTCCCATAAAACAATATAACGTCGGAAGCCCCTTCGAAAGGATCGCTATTGATATAGCAGGACCCTTCCCTGAGACCGAAAAGGGGAATAAATACATCCTGGTCGTAATGGACTATTTTACGAAGTGGGTAGAAGCGTACGCTCTCCCTAATCAGGAGGCAGATACAGTGGCCGATGTGCTCGTGAAGGAGTTGATCTGCCGGTTTGGAGTACCCATGGAATTACACTCGGATCAAGGAAGAACCTTTGAGAGTGGCCTATTCCGGAGGATATGTGAGAAGTTTGGGGTACGAAAAACAAGAACCACGGCCCTTCACCCTCAGTCTGACGGCATGGTAGAACGAATGAATCGCACCCTCAACCGCTATCTAGCGAAAATGGTCTCGTCACATCAAAGAGACTGGGACGAACACGTGCCGTTCTTCCTGATGGCCTACCGCTCGGCCGTTCATGAGTCGACAGGACAAACTCCAGCCAAAGTCCTGTTCGGGCGAGAACTTAAACTGCCCTGTGATCTAATCTTTGGCGCTAGACCGGACGAGGACGTTTCGGGGGAAGATTACGTCTCCCGGATGCGGCAAAGGATGAACGAGATTCACGATCAAGTCCGATACCAACTAAATATCGCCAGTGATCGCATCAAAGAGCGTTACGACATCAACGCTAAAGAGGGTGGCTACCAAATGGGAGATCGAGTTTTGCTGTACAACCCACAGAAGAAACGTGGTTTGTCCCCTAAGTTACAGACCAATTGGGAAGGTCCCTATGTTGTGAAGAAACGAATCAATGACGTGGTCTACCGGGTAAGCAAACTACCAAATGGCAAGTCGAGAGTGGTGCACTTCAATCGGTTGGCACCCTATGAGGGGTCGCACGATGAGGCGGAGGTTCCCCGAGTAAGAAACACGTTGGCGCAGGTGAACGAACTTTCGTTCGAAGAATTTATGAGCGGCTACGGGGGTACCGGAAAAGCACGGTATGGGGTAACCTGTGAAAAACAACAGGATTTGTTCAGCGTACCTGAAGAATACTCGTTGGCCCATTGTGTGTCCACCGACCTGGTAATGTCACGAGGTATCGCCACGGTTTTCAAGAAGAAGTACGGGCGCTTGGAACAACTCAGAGCGCAACTCCCGGAAATTGGCAAGGTTCTGGAACTACGTGACAACGTAAGACATATCTTTTATCTGGTTACGAAGGAGATCGGGTCCCTTAAACCATGTTATCACGATGTATGGCGAACCTTGCATAGGCTACGAGACCGACTGCTGGAGCTCGACATCAGGAAGCTAGCTGTCCCCAAGTTAGGTGCTGGACGAGATCAGCTGGACTGGGGGGTTGTCCGGAATATGCTGGAAGTAGTGTTGAAGAATACCGGAGTGGAATTTTTAATCTGCTGTTTTGGGCCTGCACCATGTCGACTTGGGAAGACGGTCCCCTGTTATTTTGACGCCACGTCTCGCTGTAAGCGGGGGGCTAACTGCAGGTTCCTGCATGGGCCTACCAGGGATACGTTCCGAGACGAAACGTCTCTAAGGCGGGGGCAGTGTAATGCGAGAAGTAAACAACGCGACACCAACTACGACGCGTAAAGACAGCTGAACGAATTTTCCCGGAATGTTGTTTACGAAAAGCAATTAATTTGTGACCTTCTGAACATTTGCTGCGTAGGCGTTCTAGAAGGCACGAGAAGGATCTCGATTATGGTTGGGGGTGTATATATAAGGGGGCTTGTGATCGAGGGAGTTAGTTAGAACTAGAGAAGCAGACGTGAACGCGACATACGATCCGAAAGCGGAGCAGTACAAATAAATTATGTACTGTCTAGTCTAGTGAAGAAGTAGTTAAGTGTGTTAAATAAATTAGAAATAGAAATTAGAAATTAGAATAAAATAAATGTAAATAAATTATAAAATAAACGTTACAATATTGTCGCGATGCGGCCCCAATTAGCGAAAATAGGTCGCCGTCCAAGATAATTTAGCACCGAGGCGACCTTAAACCGAAGGACAATACGTGACTCTCGGACAGGTACGACATCACGTTCATAAACATCCCGCACATATTTATACGGATGGATGATAACGATCAGGGGGGGGGGGTCAGTCATCGAGTACCACGTCAGGCTGCCCGCCTGAGAGTCCGTCCTTCGACATGCCGCTAATTGGAGGAGCCTTGCGCCTGCTGCCCATCGTCACCCAACAGTAAGCAACCACCTCCCTTTGACCTTTTTCTCACTTTTTACATTTGCTCATTTGCCTTAACTTTGTTTCCGATGTTCTCTCCCCTATCATATTTGATGTTCAAATAAATATTGTCCGTGTTGCCATGTCTTCTTTTTCAATCTCTACCTAGCTACACCCCCAACCAGAGCAATCCCTTTGGGCCCTAGGCCTTCAGGCGTGTGACAATATGATGTGGTAAGTAACAGAGGTTTGGAGTTACTTCCCAACCTCTCAAGTATGAGAAAGCTCACGCCTTTAGGGCTTGATCCATGTCCTTAAAGAACTTCGTATATTTAATCTTGTTCGATGTTTGTTAATATCTAAGTTTTATTTATTTTAACTGTGCATGTCAACGTATTTGTCTTGTATGTATGTGTGACGCTGCACACTTCGAACAACAGGAGCCCTAAAACAAAACAAAACAAATTGTTTACGAGCCTGAGGATGGCTTCTATGAAGCCGAAACCGGTCGGTCACCGTTAATAATAACAGTTGGTTAAGACTTGGTGTTTTCCTTTGGTTAAATTACCATGGCCAACTTTGAGAAGCTGGACAACCTTCTATCGTTTTCTTCTCTTGATGTTTTCGAAAAGTTCACGGTCCACCAAACCAGCTCTTTTCAGTAGGTCTTCGTTCGTTACATGATCAACCCACGACACTCTCGGTATCCGTCGCAGGGTCCACATCTCGAAGGGCTCAGCTTTTTTGATAATTGCTGCTTTCAACGTCCATGCCTCGACTCCGTACAAGAGACGGACCAGACATAGCACTTTACCATTCAGAGGAAGTCTAAAGTTAATGTATACCAGCAGGACAGGTCCGAAAATGTATCAGAATTAACGATAAAAGAGCATTAATTTTTTCGAAATTATCACACTTCACAAGTTACTCTGTATGGAGTAGTGTTCAACTCTGTAATCTCTAGCTAGCAATATGTAGCATGTTGAAACAAAATGCAGTTGATAGTTATAAACCAATGCGATGTATATATTGTGTATTGCATATGCAGTGTCTGGTATAGTATCAACTTTTTTCAAAGTTTGTTTGAAAGTTTAATTTGTTAGCATTTAATGGGTCTTTTATGGCTTTTTAATGGTTCTTTCCACATAAATGTCTTTTGAATACCTACATAATGAGCGGAAAACTTGACATATGTTTAATTTAATTTTAATAGAAATATTTACTAAATCCAAGAATTTTCTAAATAATATTAGAAGTAACCTGAAATTGACAACAGCTGCCTTATTTACTTCAAATGCAGTGTTAAGCGAATATGACATGAAAGTAGAATTATATATCGAAATATTAGTAAGGTTAACTGCTGGTAGACTGCGGTCCATAAACCATAAGCGGGGAACTGACAGGCTTTTAATTGTCTCGCTGGGAATTGTACCTAAAACTTAAAAGCCTTAATAATAATTCCGAAAGGAAAATTACAGTATATGCCTCTGCGTTATCCTAAGCCACTACCAGTGTCACTAGATATCGGAATTTGGTAAGGATCTCTAAAAGTGTTACTACATTATAATATTTACTTCAACTTTACGAAAAGTTACTTTAAAATTTCAACCGTTAAACCATTCTCGTATTTATCGAAGTCTGAAAAGATATGTGTTCTGCCATTTTACTGGACAGCTCGAAAAGACGTGAATATGATTTCGGTCGCGATGTTTCTATGTAGTGTCTCTTTTACCATATCTTAACTGCTCTACCGATTTTGATGTGCAATAGCTTGGTGGAAAGCCCTCGTCACTATGAATATCACAGGTTTTATATTAATGGAAGTACACGTAAAGAGCTAACGGCCCAACTGGTTTTGATATAAGAAGACTCGTTCTATTAGAAGTGTCACAGGTTTCATATCACCAAAAGTTCAGTTTCGATTCTTGCTGGAAGTGATTGTAAGAGGCGAGCGGTCCAGCAGATGTTAATTTAAAAAGGCTCATTGGATTCGTTACTTCTCTATAATTATTGCGGGATATAGGACAGGTAGGTCACCTCACTTTCCGATAGGAAGTGATCTTGATGTACCAAAGCTCGTTGGATTGTTGATTTAACCAAAAATGTCACAGCTACATATCACCGGAAATGAGGATAAAAATGCGAACCGGTCAACAGATTGTGTTAAAAGACAAATTGTTGGAATAGCGGTAATGAGGGGAAGGGGGACTGTAATAATGTCCCCGACAATTATTAACCCATGGATGGTATACGATGTATTCAAAACCGATGGTCCTAATGCACTCAGAGCATTAACCAATTAGTAATGAGTTACATTAATAGGTTGTTCTAAATTGTTACTAAAATTATTGCACAGAGTTGCCCATGTAGTTGTATGTGGTCGAAATGAAGTTCTGAGTTTAAACGTTTTCAAACTCATACATTTTTGGAACACTTATCAAATATGAACTTTAAAAAAAATGAACCTATGAAAGGTATCAAAAAAGTTCTCCAAACACGATAACTGTTTATTGATCTCCTTCACTTTCATATATACTGAAAAGAAAGAAGTGAATATATATATATATATATATATATATATATATATATATATATATATATTTAAGAAAAAAGGCGACTGGAAATGTTAAAAATATGAATAATACTCTTCCAAATATTTCAATTTTTAAATTTCCTTTGATAGTTCTCTAACTTTCAAAGCAGTCCGGGGCTCCGTAGACTCAGACCCTCCCTTGAGTGTATTTAATATTAAAAAGCAACCTTCAGTTCACCTTTTGTCAGCAACTACATGTATTCATGTAAATTTCGTGTCTCCGAAATTTAAAACGTCATTCTTAAACGTGGAATATAATTTTTTGAAGAACTTATTTGATCCTCGACACATTGTCACTACTTTCAGATACAAATTTTTTAAGTAATATAAATGAGGTGTGTGAAGTGATGTATATTAAAAAAACGCGATGTGTAACTTCTTATGACTTTGTCATATGGCCGGACAATATTTATGGCAACATTGCCACCGCTTTATAAAATAATTTTAGTATTGAATATTACCATTTTCTGTTATTAGTAAATATGTGTTATGGTTGTTTATTAAATGACAATGGTTTTTGAAAAGTATTTTGTATAAAACTAACTTTATCGAAACGATAAATAACATTATTACTTATGTTATATAACCAAACAAAAAATTGCAATGTCCATAATACGAAATAAGGATCCAATCATCGACTTGGAATAAATATTTTAAAAACAACTTTATTTGATGGAGATGTATCAGTTTGACTGAACAATTACTCTATGATGCAGTTATGGAAGTGCCCATTAGGGCAATCTTAGATAAAAATGTTTCAAATAAAATGTGTATGCCTTAAACAGCTAACTTATGTTTTACGATTTGGTATAAATCACCAAAACCGCTGAAAATTGTACAACACAAAAAAAATTCTTAAGAGTAAAGTGCCCCTTAGGACAGTTTTAGGAAACACGATTCGAGAAGAAATTGTATACATTTAATATGTTAATTCAAATATAAAATTTAGTGAAAATATTCAATTCTTTTTTGAAAAAAAAACAAATATTGAGAAACTGAAAATGTTTTAGAGTAAAGTGCCCTTTAGGGAGGTTTCAGAAAAAAATGTTTCAAATAAAAGTTGCAGCCATTAGAAAGCTCAACCAAAATGTAAAATTGGGTAAGAATGGGTGAAGCGGTTTAGGAGAAAATGGATAAAAACTGAAAATTCACAAGAGTAAAGGACCCTTCGCAGATCAGTCAAGATAGCGATAACGGCAATAAATAACAATTGAGTAGTAAGGCAATTATTCAAAGTATTAAAAAACGTTGAGTTTGATTTTGAAATAAGTCGTTATTAAGAGGTTCTACAATATACTAAACCTTTAAGACGTTCGATCATGACGCAATCATAATTTTATTTGATTCTAGTTTTGTACATGTTGAAAATATTTTCTGTAAGGAGAGAAAAATCACTGCCAGGTATCCGCTGCTGGTATACTTCATACTCAATCATATTCTCTTTATTTTGTTGATTGGACAGGCTTTCGTATGCTTTTAGGTCCATTGAATGCTCCACCAAAAAACTTTTGATTTTCCGACTATCACTAATTACATACCCGCATTTTTCGACCTACGCACATTACTAGTGTCCTGAATGGCCGATTATGGGAATCACCAAAAAATCTGAAATTTTCCGATCTTCGTTATTTAAAATGGCCAGTTTTTCGACCTACTCGTTCTACTGCGATTCCTGTAGAACCATTGCAAGAGTTACTGAAGGTTTCGCAAATTTTCCAAACTTCGCGAAATTTAAACGATCATTTTCCGACGACTCCGCATCACCAGCCCGCTTACAATCAGTTGCAAGAACTACCAAATAGCCAGCGGACTTTTCAAGTTAAAGGTACTACATGCAGATATTTCTGTTGTACTTAGATTTGTATTTAGTTGCTACTTTTACTGCCGCATCGGTCTCCCGCTTTCTAATAAACATGCTTCTATAAAATTCACCATAGTTACACGCTATCTTTGTTAGTTAACCTCTGCCAGCTATCCGCCTTTACATTTTGTAAATAGAATCTGTTCATAATAATATAGATCACATTCCACTTTCTCTCTTATGTCTGGTCTCTTCGTCATGTATCACTTTATAAATTTGTTACTGCTTGTGAGGGACTTGCTCACCGTTGTGAATTTGTCTTATCAGTAATGCCAATAAATTTTATTTAACAAATAAGTAAGTGATATTCACTTTGACAACGTAATTTTAATGTCCTTCCAAACGTTGAGTTATTTAAACATTAACCAAGTTATTTATTCCACATCATATATTTTTTATTGTGGCATTCTCCTGAATTCAACTTATTTAGGCTGCAGAAAAAAAATCCTTCAAATCTGGCTCCCGAGCTATCGGTTCCCTATCGTTACGGTTTCGGAGACTTTCCTGAAACATGCACTAGAGAGCATAAAACTGATTCAAGAAAATTAATTTGAACATTGTTATAGCTAGCTATGAAAAGCATTCTGGTTTTATGATCACTTTATATCACTATAGTCGAGAAACGCCAAAATTTCTAATTTCAAAATCAGAACTATTGCATTAATTTCTCTTATTACATGGGTATCCCACATGAAAATGTAAAAATAAATATTTGAGTGGTACCACTTCGGTTCAGTCAGACACTTTCGATTGTTGTCGAAATACGTACTGTATTATGCAGCAATAGTTGTTTGCAGTGTTCGTAGTAAAAGGTAAATTATTTTATTTGTGAAATTACATAGACCATAGTGTGAACGTGACGTCGTGTATTCCTTACCGATCACACTCCCTTTTACTTCTTCATCGAAACCAAGCCTTCCTTTTACACTACTTACTGTGGTCACGCGATAAATTAAAATCAGCAGGTAAATTTCCAATTTCGACAAACACTAAATATTTACCATTCTCGTTAGAATAATGTACTCCTGTTTTCGTTTCCAAAGGAGCAATTTCCCGTAGTGCGCTCGATGTAAATATCGCACAGCAGATAACGCTCATGTCTTCCAGTAATATCACGCGAATTTTTTCGAACCTCCAATATTGAATCAAAGCTGAAAACAAAAAGAACACTCGAGCATCGGTAAATCGTAACACGAAACGAAATTTACCAGTTACAACGAGCGTTATATTAACTCTCGCAATTATATTTACAAAAGTTTTTAGTGTCGGAGATGAATAATAACGGGTATTTGTTTAACCAAATATTTCATTTTCCGACGGAGGAGGGAAATGAAAAAGCAAATACGGCGTAGAAAAACAATTTAGGGCGCCGCCGCTTGCGTCATTCGCAGGACGCGGGTAAGTGAAGCCCTTTTAAAATCAGTTTTATAATCAGAGAAGAACGAACTAGAAACGAAAGAAAATGGAATTATAAAGTTCTGGGAGAAAAAGAGGAACTTCTGTAGATCGACGAAAACTCGATATGTTTTCAGATGTAAAAGATGTCTTAAAACGTCAAAGCTTTTAGACAAGGTGAAGTATCGAGTAGCGAATATTGTACCGACGGAAACTTTAGTTCATTAAAAATATACAAGCCAGTGAATATCGAGGATTCAATCGAGTCTCTTTCGAGTTATTGGCAGCGAAGATACTATGTACTTGAAAATTGTTAGAGGAATATTTCAAAATGTTCTAAACTAAATTGAAGTGTTTGAGCATATCGATTTCCCCAAATCGTTATGCGGAAATTCTAAAACTTCATGCAATAATTTGGAAAAATTTTACATAGTGCTCACCCAAAATGTGGTTAGATATCAACAATTTCACATTTCTCTCTTCGTGATTCTTAGTGCGATAAAATATCGACACGTTATTTTTGGAACCCAACTTTCTTAGCTTAATTTCCCTCTTTCTCTCTCTCTCTCTCACTCTATCTCTCTCTCTCTCTCTTTCCCAATACCTCCCTCCCCCTTACCTTCCTCCCTCCCGATCTCCCACCCTCCCTACCTATCTCCCTACCTCCCTCTCGCCTCGCCCTCCTTGCCGCCCTCACTCCCTCTCTACTAATTCCGCTCCCTGTCTCCCTCACACCCTCTCGATAGAGAGAGATATCTCACCATATTTATTAAATAAACTTTGTATTAAAAACATCTATTAAATTTATTGCTACGAAATAGCTGAAAAATAGCTATGAAATGGACGTCCAATGTATATCCCAATTTCAGCATGAGTTGGACGTCTTCAAAAAACTATGAAATGGACGTCCAATGTACATCCATGTTGTAGTATCAATTGGACGTCCTTAAAAGACTTTGAAATGGATTAGTCCCTAGAGTTTACCTGGCTTAACCCCAGTTTTATTTACCCGGTGTATTTAATTAAATCGTTTCATTTAAAATATAATTTTGACTAACATTCATATCAAATTCCAATAATTTTTTATAAAACGTTGAGAATAGAGAATTTCTCTCAAACAAAAATTCGGGTTCTCATCAGGTACAAAAACCTTTCTAAACGAAAGGTATCGATTCAGGTATCGACTATTGACAATAGGTACACCGGATGAAACTCATTATATATGGAAAACAAACAAAATTCATGAGTTTTTGCTCAGCGTTCTCTTCAAAGTTCAACGTCTAAGGGAGTGTTTGTGTCTTAACGTTCTTTGTAGTACATAGTTGTAAGTGATTATTTAGTGTATGTGACTTCGACTTGCTGGTGAAGTATTGAAGTCAGTGGTACTGTACCCAGACAGCACATACACATCCAATGGACTTACATTGGACGTCCCTCATTGGACGTGGCTGACATCCATTGGACGTCCACGCAACGACCGTTGGATGTACAATGTACGTCCATGGGAGAGCCAAAGTATAACACTGTGGACGTTCCATGGACGTCCTTCTGGACATCCAATGGACGTCCTTCGGGACATCCAATGGACGTCCATTGGATATCCAAAGGACGTACATTGGACGTACAATTGATATCCAGTAGACATCCATTGGATGTCCAGGATGACGTCAATTGATATCCAAACGACGTACATTGGACGTACAATTGATATCCCAATGACATCCATTGGATGTCCAGGAGGACGTACATTGGACGTCCGCATTGGACGTCAATTGGATGTTTGCAGGGCGTTCATTGGCCATTAATAAAAGTAGACCATAGGAATATTAATTATGAAAAAAAATTCAGAAAAAATATATTTCACTGAAAATTAGCACACACATTTCATGTTTTGAATATGCCTTTATACTGTGACGGGATTGGGAAAATGACTAACTAAATAAAATCAATATAATATAATATAATTCATGAATTTATTCAACATACGAAAAAGGGCAAAAAAAGAAAGTGAACAATACAAACATAAAAGCTAATAATATATATACATATATACAAAATACATACTAAAAATTTAAAGTCAATTAACAAAAAAAATAATAAACATATATACAAATTTATCACACATACTATAACATTAAAAAAGGTAAAGATTTATTCAACATACAAAAAAAGTTAAAAAACAAAGTAAATAATATAAACATAAAAGCTAAAAATTAAAGAAAGTTAACACAAAAATAATAATTATATACACAAAAACACACATAACATAAAAGTAAAAAAGGTACTGAATTAAAAGTATTGTTCATGGTTGGTTTCTCTGAGCCCTGTCTTTGGCTCGTCGTAGCCACTTCATAATGCAGGCTTCCACCTCTTTTTTCGTCACATTCCTGCTGACTGTCCCAGCGTCTGAAAAAAAAAGAATTATTCTTGATTAATGACTTAAATAATATTAATTGCATATGGTTTGGTTTCTATGCCCCACATTACACATTACCAAGGTTGGGACTAAACTAGTTAAAAAGTTAGAAGTTAAGTTATAAAGTTAAAAAGTTACTAACTTTTAACTTAACTTAAGTTGATTTTAATATTCGTTAACTAGTAACTTAACTAGTCACTTTTATATGGTAACTTTTAAGGGTTAAGGGTAAAAATCACTGAACAACATGAAATTTAAATTCACCTGTCCTTTATATTATCTCTTGTCTGTTTTTATTTTTAGTAAAATAAATACTATATACACTAATAAATACAACAAAATTAGGTTTAATGAGGTTAAGTTGAATGGCTATTCTTTTAGTAATTGTAAACTGGTTTTTAAGAAACTTTTTAACTTGTTAACTTTATAAAAGTTAATTTAACTTAACTTTAAACTTCGCGATTATTAAAAGGTAACTTTTTAACATAACTTAAGTTGGTTTGGTTCTCGATTAAGTAGTAACTTAACTTTTTTCTAAAATCGAAAATTTACCCAACACTACAAATTACTTTAACTACCCCCTTTCCCTTTTACTTTATACTATATAAGTAACTTACGGATTATGACGTCGCTGCAAACGGTCTGTACGAAGGGGAGTTTTCCTTTTAATCCGTGGTACGAAAACATCTGGCCTAGTGTATTTGATATTAAACGCGCCATACATCTTCGTACAAAATCGTACAGATCATTTCCTCCCACCTGACAAAGCTCTTGTGCCTGTATAGAAACAAAAACAAGTTATTAAATGTGTAATCAATAAATTTGACTGGTAGTACTTTTAGCAATAGGTAAACCATAAATATTTACAAAAATCTCTATTGATTTATCCATACTTTCCCTATATAAACGAGATAAAAGCTTCCTAACAGATTTTTCTAAACCAAAATGGAAATAATGACCTGGTTCAACGATTTTTATGTCAGTTTTTCTGGGGGTCTTCAATAAAGTTCTAGCATCCTTAGGTAATGTACCGTGAAAAGGTATTAAAACTTCAAGGATGTCATTAATAGCTGCGTGTGTGATATTATATTTGGTATTATTGGATATTAGCCATTTAAAAAAAAATGAAGCACTAAATCGGATTAAATTATACCTACCTACTTACCTTGCCTTTGTCGAATGACTGCTTTTCCAAAATTGCACTAAAAATCACTTATTATGTACTGCAAAGAACAATGTTAATACACAACCACTCCCTTAGACGTTGAACTTTGAAGTGAATGCTGAGCAAGAAATCATGTCTCAGAATTGCAAATATGTTATGTGGGGTCGAATAGTTTCGAAATGTGCACCGCACATGTTTCCACTTTCTATACGCGTTTTTAACAAAATCGGAGGCGTCAAACCGTCACGCCGGCCTTTTTCAGCGTTCGGCCCTAAGCAGTGGGAGATACGAGTAGCGTCCCGATTTACCTGAATTTATGAGGGTCAAAAATCTAGGATGGTTGAGCTAAGCAGATGTGTATTACTTTCTGCATTACTGTAAAACTTTCATTTCTTATAATATATATTTGCTGAGATACTTTAATTTTCAATTCTAAAGTGACTTAATATTGTATCAGTTTTTTTTTAATTTTAAAGTGATACCTATACGTCTTCCTGACAAAAATTTTAAGCACGAAAGATAGTCGAAATTTAATGTAAGAATTACAATAAAAAGTTAAACATGCTCATTGCAAATTATAAAAGAAAAGTTGCCGTCACTTCCGCTTAAACCGGAAGTGATGCTACTTTGCAAATATATTAGGATAGATAGATCCTCTTCTCCAAAATATTCCTGTAAATTTTTAAACCTTGTATCTCTTTATGTTCTTCATTCACGGCTTTAATTACATAATATTGCAGTATATATTACACGTAGTATATGTATAAATCACCCTGTATATTGAACGGATAGAAAACTATAACACTTCAAAATATATTGGTACCAAAATGACTAAATCAATTTTACTTGTTTTTTCGAATATATGTAGCTGTACCCTTATTAAGCTTTTCCAAAATGGGCGCCAATTATAAGTATTGTAGTTTATAACTAGTTTTTTTTTTATAAATGACGTCGGACTAATTAATGTGAAATATGGATATCCATTGGACGTTATTTCATTTTACAGTTTTATAAGTACGTCCAACTTATGCTGAAATAGGGATGAACATTGGACGTCCATTTCATAATCTTATAAGGACGTCCAATTGATGCTACAACATGGATGTACATTGGATGTCCATTTCATAGTCTATTGAGGACGTCCAACTCATGCTGAAATAGGGATGTACATTGGACGTCCATTTCTTTGCCTTTTAAGTACGTCCAATTGATGCTGCAATATGGATGTACATTGGACGTCCATTTCATGGTGTTTTACGGACGTCCAACTGATGCTGCTACATGGATGTACATTGGACGTCCATTTCATAGCCTGTCACGAACGTCCAATTCTTGGTGGAAAAGGGACATACATTGGACGTCCTCTGCAGGTCCATGGACGTTTGTACGTTTAATGGACCTGTAGTGGACGTCCATTGGATGTCGTGTGTTTACTGGGTAATTATATTTTAATTTATTCTATTATTATACTTTTACTTATATTAGTTATTATATATATATATATATATATATTATATATTTATTTATATACTGTAAAATAATATGGAGGGTGGGGGGGTTAAAGTAATTAGTAATGTGGGGCATAGAAACCAAACCATATGCAATTAAGATTATTTAATTTAGTAATCAAGAATAATCCTTTTTTTCAGACTCTGGGAGAGTCAGCAGGAATGTGACCAAAAAAGACGTGGACGCCTGCACCATGAAGTGGCTACGACGAGCCAAGGACATGGCTCAGAGAAACTAGCCATAAATAATATTTTTAATCTTATTACCATTTTTACTTTTATATTATGTGCGTTTTTGTGTATTTATTTATTACTTTTGTGTTAACTTCTTTTAAATTTTTAGTATCAAATAATATATTTTTTCTGATATTTTTTTCGTAATTAATAATCTTTTAAATAGCTAATCTAATAATCTACTTTTATTAATGGCCAATGATTGACGTCCATTGAACCTCCAATGAGAACGTCGTTTGGATCTCTATTGTATGTAAAATGGACGTTCGTTGGATATCAATTGAACGTCCAATATACGTCCTCCTGGACATCCAATGGATGTCATTTGGATATCAATTGTACGTCCAATGTACGTGCTTTGGATATGCAATGGACGTCCATTGGATGTCCCGAAGGACGTCCATTGGATGTCCAGAAGAACGTCTATGGACGTCCACAGTGTTATACTTTGGCCCTCCCATGGACGTGCATTGTACATCCAACCGTCTTTGCGTGGACGTCCAATGGATGCCAGCCACTTCCAGTGGGGGACGTCCAATGTAAGTCCATTGGATAAGTCTGTGTGGTCTGGGTAGCCATAAAAATCATGCGTGGACTGAGCAGTGGCAAACACGACACAATAAAACTTTTAAATAATCTAAAGAAATTTAGCATAAATTGTTTTCCAAAATGGTATTATTTTAAATTTCAAAAACTGAAAATTTTATTCAATGATTTTGTGGTGATAAAATTAAATATAGCCTCAAATTTGTTTTATTGGAATTTGTAAACCTAGATCTGCATATAAAAATTTTTGATACTAAAATTTTCCCAATATCCATAAAGTGTCATAGGATGTCTTTTAGTAAACTTTAAAAAAAATATTTCTATGCAACCTTACCCTGTTTTCCTGATCATTTCATACCCCTATAACACCGAATGAACAAAAGAATAATTATAACGATTACATGAGATCCACGGCATGGCGCCTAGAAAATGCTATCTTTGATTTTTAGAACTATAAATTTTACTATAACGTCATTTTGGTATTGGCTTTTTGTGAGTCCGGGAAATGATGCATATTTGGAGATAGTCGATATTAAGAGAGAGTGTAGTGCCCAATAATGTGCGATTAGAATTTCTGGAGATATGCATGGAATCTATTTGTGCGAAAGGGAACATTCTGCGTGCAGACAGAGGTAAATAGGATTAGGAACGTTATTTGCTGCTTACTTGCATGCAATTAATTACACGCATACAATTATTACGATTTGTTGAAAATGGGTTTCTTACAGTTTGCTTGTAACAATGCCGTAATATTATAAATATTTTTTTAAAAGAAATTGTGTAAATACTGCCAAACTGAAGGACAATATCCTTATAAAAGTAATACGTTATGGCTGTCACATAGAAGAAGGCAATAATCAAAATTTATTTACTGTTGACATGCATGCTATTTGTTCATGACACCGAAAATTTAAAATGTCCAGAAATAACAAAAAAATCTGAAAATTACTTATTTCAGCCAAAACATGGGAAATCCTGTATATACGTCGACAGGTCGAACAGGTGGTACACAGAGAGCTCAGAAACGCTAGTACGGGGTCAATAAAAGAAATGGCCAAAAATCTAAAATGACTTATTTCGGCCAAAACCTGCATATAAATCCTGTACGTACTTCGAGAGTTCGAAAATTTGGGCCCCAGAATTTCCATACACACTCTCGAAGGATCCAATGGATCCTTCTAGCCTCTCAAATTCACCTGAGACTGCTGGCCTCTGGAGCTACAAATTCCAAAATGACTTATTTCGGCCAAAACCTGCTAAACCCTGTATATACTTCGACAGTTCTAAACTGTGGGCCCCGGAATTTTCAGACACACTGTCCAAGGATCCAATGGAGCCTTCTAGCCACTGAAATTCACCTGCGACTTTTTAGAACTGTCGAAGTATATACCGGATTTATCACGTTTTATCCGAAATAAGTCATTTTAGAATTTGTAGCTCCACAGGCCCGCTGTGCAGTGACTCTTAGCGTCTGACAGAGTCTCCTATATCCTCCACATTGTTGCTGGAATTCCCAGGGCACGCATTTTCGAACATTTGAGGTATATACATGATTTAGCACGTTTTGGCCCAAATAATCATTTTAGAATTTTTGGCCATTCCTGGGTATGTTTTATTGACCCCGTGCTAGCGTTTCTGAGCTCTCTGTGTACCATATGTTCGACCTGTCGACGTATATACCGGATTTCCCATTTTTTTGGCTGAAATAAGTAATTTTCGGATTTTTTGGTTATTTCTGGCCATTTTTGCCCGCTTATTCGGCCAATTAACAGAAGGTTTTCAGTGCCAAATGATATTTAAGATCACTACTATATCATGAAATTGAGCCGCGAGTGGTGATTGAACATCTTGTCATTTTTGTCCAAAATTGGCCAAATGTGTCAATAAACATTTTTGACCTTGTGACTTTCAAGTACTTCTAAAGACCCAAATTCCTGCGCAAACCAGAGCATCCTATTACATTCCGTGTATGACTTATAGCGGTGGCCGCTAACTTAAGTTTAATTTAGCCCATCTTTTGTAGCTCCGGGTATTCAAAAGCTACAAAATTCCTTTTTCTCGCTACAAAAAAAAAAAATCTCCACCACTTTGTTTTGCGGTGGTCCGCCAACTTTATACACATGTAGTCGATCTATTTTCCTGAATCCGATAGATAGAATGTAATGTGTGAAATATAAAACGTAATGTCATTGAAAGTAACAAATTTAGTAAAAATTTGGAAAATATTTGTAACGGGTATTCCGTTACATTTCTCGTTAATTATCTACTTTTTCTAAACGTTAGTTCCGTGGTCTCGATCTCTAGGATATACCAGTTAGCCCGCCCTCTAAAAGGAATCGCGTCAGTGGGTTTTGCGTTCTGTAATTTTGTCGGTCGCTCTCTGTGGTCTATCGGTTGTGTAGAATGTGAACGTTCCGTACTAGACGGGTAAACTTACTTCCTTCTTTCTTGTCGAATTCTCGCCGGAGTAGGTACGTTTCTCTCTTCGATATTTCTTTTATCTAACAAGGACTATCTTGAGCATTTCCTCTGCAAGTAATTGGCCCTCGAGATTTCTCTTCGAAGCAATTTGTAGCGTTTGGCCGTGGTCCTGAGGTGAGGAGAGCCGTATCTCGTATTTTTGGTTCGTCTGCACATTGGCTAAGGATATAGGAGAGAGAAGACCTGTTGCGCCTTCCGCCATTTTTTTTTTCGACCCTTGCGATCAAGTTAAGCAACCACGTGGAAAGATTCCTCCTCTAATTTCTTTGTTTCATCTACTTTGTTAGGGTTCTAGTAAGGGCCTGGTTCTCAGTTCTATTGAGGCCTGACGACTTGAGATCGGACCTTGGTGTTCCTGCTGATCTTCCAGCAGATACCGTGTACGGCCTTGGGATCTAATCCCTTACTTACCGTCTTCCTGAATTCCTGTAACCGGATTCTGACGGTCGAGGACTTTCGACAAGCCCATTAGCTTTCTGTCGTCACCAAAACAGCCCGCCTTCGTACCTATTGTTCCAGCACAACTAAACAGGGTGGCCCCTTCAAAATTATGCAAAAACAGGTAAAAATGCAGATATACTGCTTACGATAACTGCGAATTTTTTTTCCTCACTTCAAAAATCCCTATGTTGACCACGAGCTCATTAATATGTGTCTATCTTATTGGGAAAAAGAGTATTGTCTCCGGATAAACCTAATTTAGTTAAGTGAGTATTATGATAGGCGAGAAACCTTCTGTACACTTTTGGATCTCATTTTAGATCTTGGGAGAATTTGTTTACACCTGCAATTCGTCTCGTTTCAATAAGATTTGAAAAACATGTGGTGTGCCCCCAAGGGGGCGGTCGCTTTAACCCTTCGCGGGAACAATTTCCCGTCGAACCTCTCCGTTCTTCCGGAAAAGCGATCGATTTCACCTCCACCTGAGTAAAGAGCCTCTTTCTCTCGCAATATCTTTTGCGAGATCGTTCGGGAGAAATATTAAATTTTCCGCCGTGTCCTTACCTCCTAAGACCAAACAAATCTTATTACTTTGCCAAATTTTTCGGCTCCGCTGAAATTCGCTTTGTGCGGGCGGGGAACAAAAATTGTTTCACAGTTCGGAGGGTGCGGTTTGGATTTTATGTTTTCGTCGGGTCTGAGGGAACAAAGGACGCAGACGTAATTCGGAATTTGACATTAAGTACGAGGCTAATCGGCGTGTATGCTCGGTAAACACAAACACATCATTTACTGATGGTATCCAGTAATGGGTCAATTAATATACCCAAAGGTCACATTGGGGTATTATTTGGTTTAAGTTGATATGTATTGCCCACGACGTTAATTATAAGTATGATTGAATCATTTTATTTCAAGACCGTTTACGTCTAAAACTGAGCTTTATTTAGCTTCCGAAATAACTTTATTTACTTTTAAAAAAAGTTTGATAGTGTTCCTGCAGAAAACTGAAAATAATTGAAAGATTGCGAAAATTAATAACTATATATTTACATAATATATATGTTATGGACCAAGTGATTAATGGGGCATTGTATATAATGCCCGGACATTTTGAAAAATGCCCAACATGAGAAGGCAATATGATAATATTTGTTAAAATAATTAAATTGCCCGGGCTGTATAAATAATGTCTATCACCTATCGGGCAGGATAATAAAAACACATGTTTATTTCCATTCCTGTCCTTTAATAAGTAAAATGAGCAAAAGTAATATGTGGAGGATTTATTCCCATATTTATTGAAACAATTGCCGCTTTGAAGGCATCTGGAGTTACACAGTTTCTTTTCTTTGCGACAACTGCATATATGTATTAGTCTTTACAGTCACCTTTAGAACCATATAGCACATACACTGTAACCTTGCCCTCCACATTTAGACATCCTAACACACTCTCTCAGTGAAATCTCTGTCTCCGGAATATCTTCAAGCGAAGCAAATCGTTCCTTACACACTGAAAATTTGTTTCTTGAATAACGTTGATTGAGAACAGCATGTATTGTTCCTAATTTGTAAAGATTTGAGGCTGTTACTTCAGTCACGGTAGCAACGAGCTCGATCAACATCTGGAACGCGGACCCTTACGGTGCCACCTATTTTAGCTACGGGATATTTAGCGTTAGATGCATCCAACATTTTATTAGCCTGTTTCTGCAAATTACTTAAAGCCAATTTCCTTACAAACATAATATTTTCTTTCTTGCTCTTCACATTTTGTTCTGATGAAGCCATTTCGTTTGTGGGTATTAGATTTAAATCCGAAGTTTCTTCACAATGCACATCTAAGGTAATGGATGGTGAAAATTAAACGTTTCTTATGACTTTTTGTTTAGTTATTTAAGTAATGTAAAGATTTGGTTAAATGTTCTTGTTGAATTATTGTATACAAGCGGTACCCGACATGCGCTGCAATGCAACTTAAAATGTAAAAAAAAGAAAATAAATGAAAATTATGGATGACCCGCTGGGCTTCGTATCACCTACATATATTTTTGAAAAATATGCTCAAAACTTGATACAAAATTTGATCTACATTAAATTATATGCAACACAGTTATACACATAATTAATTTAAGACCTTCTGATGTACTATGTTTCTTGTAGTTCTTTGCGGTGCGTAAATATATAAAGATCATGGTTTTACGACTCGCGAACACGCGACTTATAATTGCCCATGCGCGAAACAGGGAAACTCCAAGTTGATCCGCAAACTGTCCTTGTATCTGCAATTGTATATTATCTTTTTAAATTTTCAATAAATAGCTAATCAAAAACTACCTTGAAAGTGGGCACGAAATTTTCCTGTACAATATGTGTTGCACCAAACGACGTCATTTGAGAGCAATTATTATATTTTTGGATGTTGGCCAAGAAATGTTTAGTTATTTCCCACCCCAGAAACTAATGAGCGTAATGGATCTGGTGGTGGGAACAATTGTGGCAATTTTACTTTACCACCAGCACAACATCATCAAGTATATTCACGGCTATATTTTAACGCTTTACAATATTGACATATGATTGTCATGTCTCCAGTCGTGACGGATTGGTCAGCACAATAATCTATTTCTGGGTCGTAGTGGAATGCTACTCGTTCCAAGTTTATAGGAACACAGCGCCTACGGAAACGCTATATTTCATTGTGTTGTGCTCGCTGTTGTTGAATTTGATGTGCCCGATGTCGTTCCATTCTAAGCCTATCTACTACATTATTATTCACTGTCGAACGCAATTCTTTCATACCAATACGAATGTTATCATTATCTGTCTCTAGCTGGTCGTCAGTGCGATTTCGTCGCAAATTTGATTGACTTTGACGGCCTAAGTCAGGTCGTCTTCTTCTTGGCATTTTAAAATCAATGAAGTTCTCGAGCACTGACAAACTGATGGTGGAATTTAATAATCGTCTTGATATTTATTTATTTGACATCCAACTGACACTATACGTTCATTTATTAGATTACAAATGTCAAATTACAAAACGTACCGTTTTTATTATTTCCGTTACTTATTATTTATGTTTCTCGCCGCTTAAAGCTTCCCTGAACTTCCACAAATATTTCAAGATCAAAATTAGCACAATCGGTGCAGCCATTCTAGAGTTTAAGCGAGACAAACGAACAGCAATTCATTTTTATATATATAGAGATTACTTTTACTAAAAATTTACTAAAAAGAAATTAAATGGTACAAAAGACTTAAACGATTACGTAATGATTTACAGCGGCGTAGATTTAACAAAAAGAGCTCAGTGCGGAGTAGCAATTTTGATAGACAATGAATGGAAAAATATAATAATAAACACCGGAAAAGACAGAACAGGACCAATAACAATCAACAGAGGTGTAAGACAGGGATGCTGCCTGTCGCCAACCCTGTTCAATATATATATTGACGACGCTGTACGACAATGGAAACAAGAAATTAACCCCGGAATAAGACTAACACCCGTCAATAAATGTATAAACACAGTACTGTTTGCCGATGACCAAATAATTTTACAAAAAACAGAAGACGACCTACAATACGCAATCTACCGCTTGAATCAGATGTGTAAAAATTACAACTTAAAAATATCAGAAAAAAGACAAAAGTTATGGCTTTTCGAGGAAAACAACCTGTTCGTTCCAAAATACTTATAAACGAAACACCCATAGAACAAGTATCACACTTCAATTTCTTGGGATGCGATATAAGCTACGAATATGACAAAGATGTTACAAACAAACTACATAAATACTAAATGATGTGTTGCACCATACAGAGAACACTTCAAAGCAAGACAAGCAGAGAAACAAAAATAAAATTCTATGAAGTGATGACAACACCTATATTAACATATGGAAGCGAAACCTGGGCACTTGGGAAACAAAATAGACAACGAATACAGTCGGCCGAAATGAAATTTCTAAGAATGACAAAAGGTTGTACACTGAGGGACCATATAAGAAATGAAGATATAAGGACCGAATTGAACATATTTTCAATGAATGACAGAATACACCAAAACTCATTAAAATGGAGACATTACATTGAAAGAATGAACGAAGACAGATTGGTCAAACAAGTGGTAAACTATAGACCACACGGAAGAAGAGACATTGGTACACCCAGAAGAAGATGGCTAGAATGAAGACGGAACAGGCTGCAAGCCTAGTTCTTGAAGTGCAGAAGAAGAAGAAGAAGAAGAGATTACTTTAAGTCTTTTGGGATGGATTAAAGTCGGCTGGCTATCAATTGTGTGGGCGCTAAATTGTTGGCGACCAATTGTGCAGGCGGTAAATTGTACAGGCTGTAAATTGCTGGCGGTAAATTGCTGTCGGTAAATTGCTGATGGTAAATTTTCCGGATCCGAGTTATTTGGACCCCCGAAAACGTTACAAATAATATATACGCCATTCTCTAAACGAATATATGACAAATGAGATCCCACTTCAATTGATGGATAGCATTTTAATAATTTATTTATAAAATACTTCCTGTGAATATTTGCGATTGTCGCCCATTACTCAATAAATGCGTAATAAGCGTAAGAGTTACGTCGATGTATCCGCTGGGACCGTAAGACGTGAAACGCTGAATAATAGGGGTACTCACAATGTTTCATTTAGCATGCTCTAGCGTGCTAGTTGTGATAATCGTAGAGTTTCAGCAATAGCATGCTAAATATTCCAATAGAAATAAGTTAGTCAATGTAGCACACCCGGTTGTGTACTAAATACAGTGTTACTATGCTAAATGGCGGCCATGTTGTCATTTCCAAAGAGGTTTTAGGTTTTATGTTTATACTGTTCTATGGTAAATACCGGCAGTAAATGGTAAAGTGTGGGTTAAGGTTAAGTGGTTTGTTAAAAAACAAGATTTTTCAAGTTTCTAATGAGTATAGAAACAAAGAGAAGTCAGCCGAACCAGGCGGCCATAAGATGGTCGAAGGAAGAAACGTTGATACTGCTAGAAATCATTAAAGAAAATAAAGAAAATTGATTCGGACCAATCTGAAGATTTTACCACAGATCCCAATTGAAATGATACAGAATACCTAAAAGAGAAAACGGCAAGAATCTGATCTAAACAATCCTCGATGACTTCATTCTCTTCTTCTGCAGTTTCACATGACTGAATTTCAAATAAACAGTCATTTGCCGAAGTTTCATATAATTTAAATTTTTCACTACTCATCGGCATGATAAAAGAAATAAACCAAAGAAAAGAAACACGATTTTAGTTATTTACAAAAAACTGTTTCAGGATCACACCGCGAGTGGCGCCACCGCACCTATTTAGCAAGATTACGATAGTACATAAGAAGGTATTACGACGCATAGTCTTTTAGATAACATCAATCATTCTTAACAAACTATGACAATCATTATAGTATTAACGTTCACGAGTACATTGAAAACGCTCAACAAATTTTGTATTTTTTTTTAAACGCTATCTGGGCTTCCGCAAACCAAACTTAAAGATAGGCTTACGTAACTGGCATCACGTTATTGGGTAGTTTTATTGCGGAAGGTGCCAAAAAACTGTTTTGAGAAATTATAGAAGTTCACTAAACTACTTGCCTATGTCTTCTCTAACTTCTATAAGCATACTTAAAATCTCCAAATTTCCTAATCCTGAGAAGAATTTGAAAAATTCTGGTAAGATCTTTTCAATTTTACAAGATTTTTTTCAAAACAAGTAGGTATAGAAATTAATGAAGTACCATGCTTTCTCGTGACGTATCAGTAGATCATTTGAGTGTCCAGCAAAACTTCCTCCACATTCAAAAAATAATCTATTCAATGCTTCAAAACACTATAACCTTTACTATATCTATTTCCTTTTCTCATCGAATTTCTTGTTTGGTATATCAAACAAAAATAACACGCCTTGAAAACACTAAAAACAAAAACCGAATCATTTGAATATAACAAATCCCCTCGGAAATTTTTTTTTCGCCAGAGGGCCCTAAATCTCCCGATCATAAAACATTAAACGTCATCCAGGCTGCCATAGCTCCTTATGGGAATAACGTGCCCCCACCCCCCCACCGTCTCCCTGGCGGCCCCTCTCGACTTCCACCTTTAATAAATTCCCTCAAAAAATCAATTTTTTATTCCACGCGAGGCGCCCGGAATAAAAAATAATCTAATAACTTTTTAATAACAAAATAGCGTGAGGTGTTTCCCGAATTAGGACTCCCATTCATCCGAAATTACTTTTCTATCATCTCGTTTGCATTCCCCGTCCCTAATGTTCACACAGCGGAATTAAGGGATATTTAATCAATAGGAGGAAACATGGCGGCGGAGGTCGTGATAAACAATGTAGGTAATAGGAAGTGAATAATTAGGGGAATAAAATACGGGGGCAGAAAGGGAGCAGGTCTAATCGAATTCCGTATATTATGGCACACAATGGTGACTTACGGGTAGTCTGCAATATTTCATAGGGTGTTTTTATATTAGAAGGTGCAAATAGACTTAGCTTCAAAATATAAAACACTTCACTTCATTGAAACATTTAGGAAGAACGGGAGAGGCCGTCACATTTCAAGCAACACCAAAATGCATATCCCATGAGTAAGGACTGGAAAATATGCAACGTAAAATGTGCCAATATGCATGCAATATGTACTAAAGAAATGCCTAAATAGGCAATATATGCCCTTAGATATGCAATAAGCTTCTATGAAAGTTATAATATACAATTGTTATTTTGAGGAAATTAAACACACATTTAATTAATATATACAATTTTTATTATCATTAATAAGGTACTTATTTATTACAAAATACAATCGTGTATTTTTTTAATTTATTCATGGTTAAATTTTGTCTACGCTCCGTAAATATAGGTTTACATGATGAAAAAACTCGTTCTATATCGCAAGATGTGATCGGCGCATTTTTAAAAGTAAGTACTAATTACATTAAAGTCTTCACAAAATTTGCCATTTATTACATTAATTCAGGATTTTAGTGTAGCAAATCCTTCATTTTTGTTTAAAATTCCTGCTAATTTGTCTTTAATTTCCTTTCCACATGTAACCTATCGACTATTTCAACTTTTTTTTAAATATTGTTTATGATGTCAATGCTATATTTGTTATACTAAAATCGAGTTATGCCCTCCCCATTTATTTCAAAATTAGTTTTTATATAGAACTGATTTTTTATTCTAGAATCTTTGAAAATTTTGATACCCTTTTTATTGGCAAGACTGGTTATTGTTTGAAATTTTATAACAACACTTTTGATACCTTCATAATTGTCGACAAGAAACATGAGATATATGCCCTATTTCCCATCTTGTTAAGGCAGATTCTGAGGGCAACGGAATTCTGGGATGTATCTCGTAATATAACTACACGTCAAGGCGCTTTCAAAAATACTTTCTTTGTGTTGCTAATTAAACTGTTTACATCTACAAATTCTAATCAAACTTTTTCAGCCATACTATTTACACGATGCGCTAAACAAATACAATGTATAATATTCGGGGAAAAAAATGTAAAACTTTCAGCGAACTTAACATATATGAAACTGCATCAGTTACCGTTAATTAATATTTTCATAGGGTGCTTTATCGGGTAAAAAGAAATTAGCTAGGGACTCATTAACAAATCCCGCTATGATTCCATGATTGGTTTTATCTACGTTATATACATTAATCAAAGATCCTTTAGATTAATATGAAACAGTTAAAGTCCCAATAATGCAAGCTGAAGATACTGTGAGCCGGTGGTTTCATCAACAGAGATTTTATAATGCCCTTATAATGCTCTCAGTTACATCTTTATAAATCTCATTGACGTATTTCTTGCGCAGATGTAAGGAAATAGGTGCCATAATGGGTTTATCATCGACCTTGCAAATAAGTTTCTAAAAAGTTTTTAAGTGTCGGGTTGTCTAATTTATGCAGAGGAATGTTGCAACCCAAATCTTTGGAAAAACCTTAGTGTGAAGTTGAGAGGGTTTCCTCCAAAAGTTGCTGAAGCTGTTTTTTGTAATTTTAAGAAAGCTTGTTCTTATGATACTTAGTTTTCAAATGTTGCACTATTCGGAATTTCTTATGGCACATAACCTGAAGTAAATATAAATTTATTTAAAATAAAATATCACATAATTACTGCACAGCTAAAAAAACTAAAAATAGTAAAATTTTTAGTTATTGTTTAAATTATTAATAATTGGTAAATACAATTTCTGTTAGCGCCATTTGAACATGCGCCAATTGGACGTTTATATAGATTAGGATTAATGTGTGCGCTAATAGGACGCTGTTAGATATTACGTTTAAAGTGTTAGATGTCGCATTTTCCTTCAAGATATCTCTTTCAGAATTGACAGAACGAAAACAACGGTGACAGGTATAAGATAATAATTCACTGGTGTGCAAGAAAAGGAGAGAAAACCCAATTTATGGAACAATGAAGCCCTCAATCGCGAACAGAGATTTTAATGTTTTCTCATGCTATTCTCATTCATTCTTTTTCTTATTAGAACTAACGTAAGTAATAAGGAGCCAAACATTTTCAGTACTGTATAAATCAGAAATTGACTATGTTGTAATGAAGCCGATTTTAGAGAGTCGAGGGTAGACCACCCAGTGTACAGTTAATCGCGAAATCAAACCTATCTCAGATAGATGGCGGCCGATAAGGCACTGTTAAATCTACCATCGCTTAAACATCCAGACTAAATTTATATAAGGCAACCGCCCCCCTCCGGCGTCCTGTATATGAGTTAATCCAAGGTCAGAACCAATACTTGTCTGTGACAAGCCGTACTTATTTATCCGTATTTTTGCGTTGCGTCTGATATCCGTTTTCCGTTCTACCGACCGATATATGTAATTGTGAACGTTACCGACCGTAGATCTAAACCGACCGAACTATCCGTTATCTGTTACGTAATTATCCCTAAACTGTTATTGTCACCGCTGTTAAATTTAAGGCCGCCGAATTTTTTGTTATATGTATCTGTGATCGTTCCGCCGTTGTATGTTATGTAATTGTCCGTTACCGACCGATATATGTCAGTGATCTGTAGTACCGTCAAAATATCCGTCTCTCCGAACCGATTTGAATGAATTTCTCCCTCGTCGCGTTAGGGAAAAATTAATTCACCACAATCTTCTGCTCGCTTTCTCGCTCTTGCTCTCTCGTGATGTAAAAGCCGCATTACCGAATATTAGACACTGCACGTTTTCCTATCGTCTCCGTATCTAGCTACTTCTCTTCTATTGTGAAATTGTTAGGATAATTTTCCGTTTTCTCATTTTCAGTAGTAAAGGGGTTTTCATATTTCAGATCTTAATTTTATTGTTCGCAAAAGTATTGTAATTTCCTTTTCCATATTTTTCGCTTCGCCGCATAATTTTCAACATTTCCGATTTCATTTAGAATAAAATTTTAATTTCCTTCAACTGTGATAATTATACATTATCGCATTTGAGTGTTTCCTTTTCGAAATACATAAATAATTGTAAATAAATTTTTGCCTGATCTCCGTTCGACGACCTAGCGCCAGCAGGTGTTAGTCGTACGAATTGTTTTTCACTGTTTTCACTGCCGTTTGGGGACAAAATAATTTAGGATTTTCTATTTTTGAGCGTGTTTCATTTCTACGGACAACCCTGGTAATCTCCTGAGTGCGTAAATTACCCAGGCATATTCCCGAGGGAGAAAACCCTTAAAAATCTGGCGCCAGAGCAAAACCGTAAAACCGACTCAAAAACCCTTTACCGAACTCCCGAATTCCGTCCCAGCGCCAAATCTCCCCTAGTAACCGCACAAAGCGCGTTACAATGTACTCTATCAAAAAATATATTTAAGATATTAATTTAACCTATAATTACAGAGTGTGCAAAAACAATTTCATCACCAATGCTTTTCAATACCTCGCAATCACCAATCCAATTTTTCAGAAGAAATAACTTTGTTGTAGGCACCTTTGGCACCTTTAAAAATTCAAATTCTATTTTTTTCACAATAGCACAATGCTCCACCGTGTTCACCCGTCTATGAATGAACGAAACATAAATGAATTTATTTTCTTTTTCTTAAGCTAAAGATTGGTACATTACTAATTTTCTAAGAAAGGTTTATTTTTCATGCCATATTTGCAATTTGCGGTGAAGTCGAGTTGTCTCCCAAGGGGAGCAGGTAAACTTTTTTGGTGTCCAAATTATCACCCGGCATGGGCCGAATTGTCTCACGCGCACCCAAATATACTCAGGTAGATTTTCTAAAAATTCCACAGCAAATTCTGATGATGCCTATTAGGGTTAGTGAGTACATGTTTTATTTTTGCCCCCCTCCACCTACATGTTTCATCCTTGCCCCCTTGCGTTTCCAACGTACTCTCGAGCGTATCACATGACGTTTACGTATCAGAAAGCTTCACGAAACTTTTCCGACCCAACTGAAGTCCCCTCGAATGGTGCTCGAAATGCACCAGCGGGATTATAGACACCCCGTGGCGTTAGGGATCGTACCTGTCGGCCGTTCGCAGGTAGTTACAGGTAATTCGCAATACAAAACAATATAAAATTGATTATAATTCAATATAATGTTCCAGCGAATTATGATTAACGCGAATATACTTTCATTAAGATCGTTGATTCTTCCTCTATATAAATCGATACCGAACTCAAAATATTTCCAACAAAATCAAATTGTTTTATGGTTTAAAATGTGTCTCTAAACAATATAAAATTGATTATAATTCAATATTATGTTCCAGCGAATTTTGATTAACGCGAATATATTTTTTATTAAGATCGTTGTTTCTTCCTCTATAAATCGATACCGAACTCAAAATATTTCCAACAAAATCAAATTGTTTTATGGTTTTAAATGTGTCTAAACAACATAAAATTGATTATTATTCAATATTTTGTTCCAGCGAATTTTGATTAATGCGAATATATTTTTATTAAGATCATTGTTTCTTCCTATATAAATCGATACCAAACTCAAAATATTTCCAACAAAATCAAATTGTTGTATGGTTTTAAATGTGTATCTACTCACTAATATAACGACGAATTTGTTACATATTTGGGAAACAGAACCAGGCACCAATAACCGTACCAAGGCACGTAACTATCGGTTAAAACCAACCTTTTATACGGTGTCGTCTCATCTCAGGACCTCTCACTTGAGGACCTATACGAAATTTACCTGTTTTTCTCTCATTTGCGGACCTAGCCTACAGGTACAAGTTTGAACCGAATGACTTGAGGACCTTTAAGTAATCTATTACCTGAGGTGAACAACAACCCTTCAAGAATACTACGGTTGCAGTTTTGAAGGGTTGCAATTTCCACTTCAATCAAAGCGTTTGGCGGAAAGTTCAAAGGTGTGCTGCATTATCACATTAACCGCCCGAAAAAAATTGTTGATGGATGGCTTCTCATCATGGAATCTGCATCTGTGGACACGACACTGGAGAAGCGCAATGACTACTTCGTTGGGCGGTGCCTCGAAAATGATGCAATTGGGAATATGGAGAATTGCAATAAGGGAAACACAGGACGACAAACCCGTTGGAATCGGTAGAGCAAATTCAATAGAAGGTTGGGAAGAGTCGGTCCCAATGTTTAAGAATTGGTCAGTGCCTTCAAAGAAGATCTAAACATAACACATTTTTACGAAACAAGCTAGAAATCAACATGACACCGAACAAGCGAAGAAAGTCTATTCCGATCTGGATTCAGCCATTGGAAAAACCATTACCGACTTGGAACAAAACAAAATTTCACTGGGTCGAACTATGGCAATTTTACAACGTGTGGTTTAATTTGTTTCATTTTATTGCACATGTAAACCAAATTATTTAAAGGCAGTTTAGTAATATTGAAAATTAAAGTCGGCCGATTTATTTGGTTGCATTTTTTCTAACTTGAATGGTTATTATACTTATTGGGTACCTTTGTAAAGAAATCGTCGTAACCATGGAGTAAGCATTAAGTCGGTTTCACACGGGATGGGGTGAATGTCTTCGAAGATTCGATTCATCGTCACTTCCCTCATCGTGTGGAAGACAGACTTGCCCAATTTTATTAATTGTACAAAAAAGTTGCAGGTGTATTATTAGCGTCTAGGCCTATAGGTCCTAAAATTATACTTTAAGTTATTTCAAATTTTATGGCTTTTGACGAAGGTCCTCAAATGATACAAACTTGACCGAGGTCCTCAAGTGAGAGGTCCGCAATTGAGACCGTCCCTTTTATACAGTTGACCATAATATTTTGCTAATATGTATTTAATACAACCATAAAGGCCGACCAATCACACACTTGTTTCAAGGATCAAACCACAGTATAGATATATCATAGAGGGAGATATATCATAGACTGTGATCAAACCAGAGCACATTCCTGGAACTTTACACTACTTATGTGGTAAACAACATTAAGGAGGTATAACAAGTTCCCTTTTCATCAAGATAAAGATTGCAGGTCAGGATTTCTCTTTCTAAAATATGTAACAATTTCGTCTTTATATCAGTGAGTAGATACGCATTTATAATTTCGTATATGTTGAGAAATATATTCCTAATATAATAATTATTTTCACCGAATATAGACCACAAACCATAAAACAATTTGATTTCGTTGAAAATATTTTGAGTTTGGTATCGATTTGTAGAGGAAGAAACAACGATCTTAATAAAAATACTTTCGCGTTAATCGAAATTCGCTGGAACATTATATTGAATTATAGTCAATTTTATATTGTTTCGTAGTGCGGATTACCTGTCCACTACCTGCGAACGGCCGACAGGTACGATCCCTAACGCCGAATCCCGGAAAAAAAAGCCGTGGAAAAAAAAGCCGGGGAATAAAAAGCCTGGAAAAAAAAGCCGATGGAAAAAAAGCCGCGGAAAGAAAAGCCGCGGAAAAAAAAGCCGATGGAAAAAAAAAGCCGCGGAAAAAAAAGCCGGTGAAAAAAAACCCAAGCAGAAAGGAAAAGAGAAACCCAACGCAAGAGGGCAAGGATCATTCATGTACTCATGGAGCCTAATAGGCGGCGGGTGGATATAATTCTCCAGCAGGCGACCAAAATCCAGACGCAACACTTGCCACCATTCTCTGACCGTTGTTATGGGCGGCCCCATAAACGAAAACCGTATGAAAACCTATTTAGATATTACATATTTTCGTGCAGTTTTTCTCCGTGGGCTTTATTTCACCGGCTTTTTTTTCCGCGGCTTTTTTTTCCATCGGCTTTTTTTTCCGCGGCTTTTTTTTCCGCGGCTTTTTTTTCCATCGGCTTTTTTTTTTTAGGCTTTTTTTTCCCCGGCTTTTTTTTCCACGGCTTTTTTTTCCGCAGACGCCTAACGCCTCGGGGAGTCTATAATCGGCTTGGTGTATTTCGCGTCCGACGGAATAGACAGGTAGCCTTCGGAGATGATTCGGTTATGACCTCTTTTAGGTAACAGGTAATAACTCGCATTTGGGAGACAACTCGAACCCACTCGCAATTTGGGCTGTATAGCGATTAGATTATCGTTAAGTCCCTACCGTTATAAAGACATCCGTCTTAATATTATCTTTATCAAAACTTCCGTATTGGAAATATGCATCTCATTAGTGGAAAGCAAATGATATGTAAATACCATCTTGTTAAGGGTTTGGAGAAAAAAAATTGGTAACATTGGCAGAAATGACATTTTCTTTAAATGTCACTGATGATCTTATGAAGATGGAGAAAATATGCTTAAATATGCTAAATAAACGAAAAATATGCACATGCATATGCATTTATCGGAAAATGCTCAAATATGTAAGAACAAAGTATAAGATAATTACAAAGTATTGAAGCCATATACCAAAAACTAAAGATATGCGTTTTGCATAAAATCGAGTCCATACCGAAGACTTTCAACGAAACTGCCAGTATACTGCTAAGCGCCGCCTATCGGCCTCTTAATGGTTCGGTTGGAATGGAAAAGATTTGAAAATATATTAACAGGGATTATATTTTTGTACTACAATTACTACGAAATTTTACTACAAATATTACTACGAATTTTACAACGAATTTTACTTTAAATATATTTCGTCGATACGAAAACGCGAAGTACCTTTTATCAATTCCCAAATTCGCTTCTTTGAATTAATTAAATCCTTATCCCCGTCATAACCTAACCAACTCAACTCTAACCATCCATTTCTATTACCCTCCAGGACTCTATCCCTCTCCCCTTCCCCTCGCCCCGTCGTCCTGTTTCGATCGAACGAACGCTGTCCCGGATCGATCCTGGCCGGAACGCGAGGGATGAAAGGCTCGGCAGGAAATGGCCCCGAGTCCTTTTTCTCCCCACGTCAACTTTTCCGGGATTTTTAAATTTACGGTCACTTGCAGGGATTATTTCGCTGCTGCGATTCTACTCTAACGGGATCCAGATGGGCGTACAAGGTAGTCCATATTATATGACCGTCGTCGACCGTTTTAGCAGGTTCTCATTAAGTCCGCGAATAGAGAGTAATGTTGGAAAATTGTAATAATTGAGCTGGTACTGAAAGCTTTTTTTATTTATAAAACCTCTAAGGGTGTTTATTTCACTATAATCTGATCAGGATCAATGAGTAGTTTAAATCTAACTTAAATTGCTAAAATATATGATGGAATAAATTTCATTCAACAATGTATCTATAGCGTCTTGTACAATATTCTTTACACACTACGCACGTGTACAATTAGTCTGCAAGAATGTTCCGCTTTAGTACTAACCGCGTTCACTTCACTAGTTCATAGGGTGTTGTCCTCTTGAGCCTTCGTTCTGTGTTTGTGTTATTGAGGAGTGGGATGATTTCGACGTTCAAATCTCTTAAAAATCGTTGTTCATGGCTTCTGGCACATTTTGTTATTACCTGTTCAACTGTTTCTGCTTCCGGATCTCGATGAATGCAGCTATTTTTTACGTACCATGGAGCATCGACACTGCATCTCATCACTTTGTTTTGGAACGTCTGGATTATTTCAGTGTTGTTCTTGCTTGCGCAACCCTAGAGTTATGCACCATAGGACCATACCGGTTTTATAATTTGTTTATAGATTACTAATTTGTTGTCTATAGATAGTTTGGAATTTCTTCCGAGCATCCAATACATTTTTCTATATTTTATATTGAGTTCTTCTCTCTTCTTTCTGATATGGACTCCCCATTGAAGTCTCTTGTCTAGGTGTAGCCCAAGGTATTTAGCAGAGTCTGCGACTTGGACTTCAGTGTCGTTTATTTTGATAGGATAATACCACTAATTGTTATGAACCGATTTTGTGCAATTTGTTTTAGTTCTCCATTTCCTTGTCCAATGGTGAATTTTATTAATTGAAATCTGTAACTTTCTTGCTACTTCTTCGTGGTATTCTCCAGTTCGTAGTACAGCTTTGTCGTCGGCAAAAGTTTCAATCATGTCCTCTTTAAGGTTTGGAATATCATGGGTATATATCAAATATAGTACCGGTCCAAGTAGTACAGTACCTTGGAGTACCCCGGCTTTGATTTCTTTGAGTTCTGTATAAGTCTCCGCTGACTTATTTCTAAAGTATCTATTCAGTGCATAAGGATCCAATAATTGAGAGTGTTGTGCTGGGAGTACTCTTTTTAATTTGTAGATAAGTCCTTGATGCCATATTCTATCGAAGGCCTGAGCAACATCAAGAAATATGGCTGAGCAGACTATTTTCCTTTCAGAGCTTTTTCTGTTACACTAGTTATTCAGTGTATTTGATCTATGGTCGAGTGATTTTCTCCGAAACCAAACTGATGATCTGGAATGAGGTTTCTTTCTTCTATTATTGGCTTTAACCATTTTAGTAAAAGCTTCTCAAATAGCTTAGATAGGGTAGGTAACAGAGATATTGGTATATAGGACGAAACTTGATCATTATAACTTCTGCCATTTTCCAGTAGGCTAGCATGTATTTGAGTCTAAACGATGCATTTATTAAATTTGTTATTTTCACTATTGCTTTTTTAGGAAGTTGTTTTAATAGTTCTACTGTAACCAGATCAAACCCAGGGGCTTTTTCAGTGTTAATATTCCCTTTGAGCTCATTATTGACCTCTTTAGGGGGTAACAAATTTTATTTAAATTTTGGTACTGAAGGTGATTTAAATTTGATTCCATTGATATATAAAGGAGTTTTGATGTCGTTGGATCCTAAAACGTAAAAAAATTTTCAAATATCTTTTTCTTGTAGTGTCTATTCTCTGTGGATGTTGGAAATCACATTGGTCCAAATTACCTTGTTGACTGCTGATGTAAAAAGGTTGTTGGAGCTCATCCCTGTCCACTGCCTAAGGTTCTTAAGTCACGAATATCTGCTCCTACAAGGGCCTCTTCTCGCTCCTATGCAGTATCAGCTGGATAAGATAGTACTTCTCATTCCTCATGACATGCCTAAAGTATTCCAGTTTCCTTCATTTAACGGTGATCCGAATTTCCTTGTTTTTATATTTTCTATTCAGGGCGGTATCATTTGTCACATGATGTACCCAGGATATCCTGGACATGCGGCGGTAGCATAGCATCTAGAAAGCCTCCATCCATCTACTTGATATATCTGTAAGGGTCCATGCCTCTGCCCAATACATCAATACTGAGACTATGTAGCATCGGAGGACTCGAACCCTTATTTGGATGAAGAGCTACATGTTTCATATTACATTCCGCATACGACCTAACGCACTCTTGGCTTTTTCTTTTCCGGACTTGATCTACCATGAATGATCCCATTGCCGGTTAAGGTTGCATCCCAGACACGGAATATGTTCTACTTATTTTACAGGATTGTTATTAGCGTAGAATTGAATGTCATTTGTTTTATTCTTAATTATGAGTAGAGTATGCGTCTTTTTCAAGTCAATCTTAAACGGTATAATTCGTTTACATCTACGCCTCGAACTATTAGTTTCTGAAGACCTTCCCATAAAAAAGAAAAATAATGATTATAGGTGGTTTCAAATTAAGAAATATCACATCCTTTTCATAAAAACAGTTATTTATTGTTTCCTTTTCATTTATTATTTCTATTATTATGTTCGGAGTTTCGCATAAGATTATTCCTTATGGCATTATTTTTTCGTGCAAAACTCATCGAGTGCACACCGTCCATCTAGGATCAATTTTTATAGTGTGATGATTTTCTATTCTTCTTAAACTTTTCTGTTTGGTGTATTTAAAGAACTTTTGGCACAAGGTGCGCTGTTTTTAGCAGGACAGCTTTCTGCACATTCAAGAGGTGGTATTATTCTGGAATGTCCTATATGATCGCATACGTGTAGTGGGATATGAGTCCAGTTGCTCCCATAACTACCCGAATAATCATGGTTTTTAGACTCCACCTTCTTTCGATCTCTATTTGCATTGCTTTATTTTTGAGGCGCATTTCTGCCTCTTTCTGAGGGACATTGGAGTCTGAGAGGATGTCAACGTCAATTAGTAGGCACATTATTTTAGTTGTATCTTTTAGAGCTAAATCTGGTCTAGTTTACATTGATCTGGCGGTCTGTTTGGGTTTGTGTATCCCTCAACAAGTTCATCTCATCTGTTCTCAGTACGGGATCATCTGGCATGTGTCCACACCATCTGACTGTAACTTTGATGATATGTGTTTAAAAATGTCCCAGTGCAGTTGAGAGGTAACTGCGTTCTTGCGTTCCACATATTCTCTCTTTGCCAGACTTGAACATGGTTGTAATACGTGATGGATGTTCCCTATTTCTGTCCGACACATTCTACCGCTAGGGTCTGTACTGGTTTCTAAGATTTTGGTTTATAGCTAATTCCTGGCTACCGATTGCTCTTGACATACCGTGATGAGTGACTCTGTTTCCACTTTTAGTTCTCCATACCTAACCCATTCTCATGATTTCTCTTCGCACGTGGTTCCTTTTTCTGTTTCTCTGAGTGTTAGGCAGTGCATTTTTTCCATCTATTTCTTCTTTGTCGTTTAAGCTCCAGGTACTGCACGAGTATTTGATTTGCAATCTGTTGCTTGATCTAGTGATTGGTTAGGCCTCTACTACCATCATGTCTAGGGATATAAAGTCTATCTATATCGGAACGTGGATGCAGAGCACCACGTATCGTTAACAATTTTCGTTTAAAATCCATAACTCTGTTCTCTGCCTGTGTTTATTTTATGACTCCAAAGCTGTATTGCAGCACCGGAACTTGCTTGCGTTACGATGGCCAATAGATTGTTCTTGGCGCTGAGCTCGGTATTAAGAATTCCTCCTCTTCTTCTAACATATTTGCTGGTAGGTTTCTTTTTTATATCCTAGTGACTAATGCCTTCGTTTTCCTCTACTCCTGGGTACTGGTAAAATTTGTGTTTTATAAGGGATTTTATTGTCTTTATGTCGCCAAACCGTGTATTCTGTCTTTCTGCTGCTAACTTTCCCCCTCTCATTGTTATTCTAGCACATTTGTATAATTCAGATTCCATTCGTATGTCTTCACTGAATTGTCGTACTATCTTGAGTTGTGGCAATTAATATCAGATCATCCATATACAGGAGATTATTTATTTTGTTTTTTTTTTTTTGTCTTTACATTGGCAAGCAGTTTGTGATTTGTTGAGCATTGAGCTAAGCGGGACTAGTGCGAGGCAAAATAATTATGGCGAGAGGGAGTTGGTAAATGCCATATGTACCTTCCATTTCGCCATTAGTTTTTCTAGGTTGGTTATTATTATCTCTGACGCCTAATGTATCTTAAGGGATTCTAGAAGACAAGTACGAGGGACGCTGTCGAAAGCCTTTTCATAGTCGATTATGGCAACTGAAGGGTTTTTGTGGCCTTTTCTGCAATCATCACTTATCATCTTGCTAAACGAGAAGTAACCTTTGCATCCTGTAACTGTTTTTAGCGCAGCATTTTTGTTCTGATGGGAATAGATTATTTAGCTCTAGGTGTGCATACTGTCTCGCTCTCATCATGCTAATTGTACATGGTGTCAAGGCAGGTGATTGGATTATAGTTGCTGGCTAGGCCTGTTTTCTCGTTTTTGGGCAGTAGATGTGTTTTCCCTTTCATAAACCATTCAGATGTCTCCATTTATTATTATTGTCATTATTACTTACACACCAGAACTTTAGAAAAATATAATAACGCAGATTATGATAAGTATCAAAATTTTGATTAGGCAGATAGTTATTGTTTTCGTTTTATTTATTTATTGTTTTTATCATTATTAATATTGCCATTTGAAAGCTCTAACCTGGAAAAAATATCGTAACGTAGCTAACGACATTTTGCAAATAAACAAAGCTATTGCGAATAATCCCTCAATTATGGTCCGATAATCACATATACATTAAATCTATAGTTTGTCCCTTTTGCTACACATTACTTTTATGTAATTAACTTCCAATAACGTATTCAAAGTTTTCCGATTTCAAAGATTTAGTCTTCACACCCTTATCCGCATTCTCTCTTTTGAAATGGTTCTCTCTGTATAATTTCCTGAATCTCTGCTAGGGAAATTCCGGACTGGTAGGAAAATAGGGAAAATAGGTTGCGGTATATATTTTATTCTGGAACTTCGAATTGGTTTTTTTTTTCGGTCTAATATCCCGCCAGTAAATAAGTCGGATCTGTTTTATTTGCAGGATTTTAAAGGAAATTGATGTGAAAGATGCCGGGCAAACGGGAATTTAAAAGATAATGCTTTGAGATAGAAATGTGTGGATGAAAACGTATTGGAGGTTATAAATTGATGCATAGTAATTAGTACAATAGTTTTTCCCCAAATTTTTGCGGAAGGTAAATGTCCAAATTTCACTTTTGAAACCTGAATTACACATTTCAAACATACACAGGTACCCGAAAAATTGCAAGATATGGGTCTTGCAATTTCTATCTATTTGGGTAAGATACGAGACTCCATTTTTAAACGAGAGTTCTGGTATTTTAAGTAAGGCTACAAACAGGAATATTAAAAGTAACCGAAAATTAAATTTGAACAAAAATGTTTGCAATTTGATACAGTGTTTTGTGATAAGTGTTTGTTTTAATTTAGGAATTTGACCTGATATTTTAAAATATGGCTCAAAATCTTAATCTTCCAAAATGGACGGAAACAAAGTTAGTTCTCCCAATTAAATTAGAGCTTATAAGGAAGCTGAAAAATATTTGAAATAAATTTTCTTATCAAGAATTTTCATAAATTAATTTAGGTAGTTCCAAGCAACTTTTAACTAAGTCTAAATTTAACACTTAAATACCACTAAACAGGTACGGGCAATACAACAGATTCACTTTCAATGGAAAGTTATCTAAAATGTTAAAATTGTTAGTAAATCTCATATCAACCCATAAATTCTTGTCTTAAATATCCTTTAAAAAGAGCATTGGAAAGTAGTAAGGAAACTTAGCAAACCAAATTAGACCTTGGGTGTTAAAGTAGCACAAAAAGAAAATATTCGTACAACATAAGGCTTCATCTGTAAAGGTAAGTCTTTGAGTTAATTTTCTTCAAAAACAATTTAGAATAATATTAATAATCCTCGGAAAACATCTAAATGGGTCGAATATATTTTGCAATAAAGTTATGGTATTAAATTGAACTTATAGACTAGAACAGAAAAACAAATTTTATATCTCTCCTGAAACAATTAAACACTTCAGCAATATAAATGAAACTGTAACTGAAACTTAATAATTAAATTTGCAAACCAACTTTACGTAGCACGCATAGCATTTCAAAAAACAATATTTTTTTAAATGTAAGTACAGTTCAGAAAAACATGTCTGTGTCTAAATATACTATTTCAATATTTAACCAAATGTGTATATCGTTAAAAAATTGTTTTTAATGAAAATTAGAACTTAAAATAAATTATAAATCATCGACGATTCGGTTCCTTTGAAATATCCAATTTTACCAAATCAACTTCAGCAGTATGTTCTTAAATTTGAAAGTCTTTAAGCCCAAGTTTAAAACCTCTAAAGCTGAGTTTGAGATATTAGAAATTTCTCTTTAGTGGGTTTAAATGGTGGTATAATGAAATAAGTCTTTGAATAAAAATACAAAGTTCTATAACACACTCTAATCAGTTTTCGATAATTGACACATAAACCGGCTAATAAAAACCAAGTGTCGCATACTTCAATGAGAGGGAGGGGATAGTACATCTTAAAATTTCCAGACTAGTCTTAATGAAGGTATTTTTGAAAATGCTTAATTTTGGAAATACACGGCGTTAAACTACTTAAAAATAAGGATTCCCTTTATTTTCATTCTAATAACTATTTTTATTATTATCTTACAAAGCATTTTCAATTAACAACCGATATTAAAATAGATGCTGATTACAACTATGGTGTTGAAAACAACTTATCATAAGGTAAATTTGATTTTTTAACTAAACGCAACAGAAAAATTTATCAGCTATTTAAGATGCATCAGTTGACAATTTTCCAAATGCCTTTAAGGGCTTCAACTTCAAAAGATATTTTTAATATAATAATTTTTTAAATTTTATAATTCATATTAATTTTTTTTTAATATGAATAAAGCATTTAGAAGACAATCCTAAAATATCCCTTAAATTTAAATTTTAAATTTCAAAGAGTAATATTGAGAAGATACATAAGTTCTTAATAGATTAATAATAAAATATTTGAATCGTTATTGGAACTAAATAAAAATTTCCTGAAACTGAAGTATTAAGCGCTTAAACAAACTTTCCAGAAAAATTAGAAAACCAGCATTTTTATCAAAACAGTTCAACCGGATTTTTCAAAGTAAACCCCGTAAAAAAATTAAAACATTCACGTAACAAGAAAATATTAATTTTTCAAGGACTTTCTCTGTCCTTCAACCTAAATACCTAAACGTCAGAGTTACCACCCCCAAGCCAAGTTACTTAAGGACCAAGTTACGCTTTCAGCGTGACAATATTTTAGGCATTCCTGGTAAAATATTCAAATGTATTTAGACTTTGAAGCAAAGTATAGTATCAATAATCAAACTTAATTAGGCACTGAACTGCAAAAGTAGGTGCTCTGATTTAATTTATGACTTTAAAAGAAATTATAAATACAAGACATTTAAATAAGATCTTGGCTGCAGAACGAGGACTTTTAGGGTTCTATTGCGTTTAAGCTATAACTACAAAAGAAATTTGAAAATAATTCAAAATACTATGTAAACAAATGTGTAAGAAACCTTAGCAAATGATGCTGTTACATTAATCATAATATGAAAAATATAGAGGTATCCCCAACATGGTGTTAGAAAAAAATCTTGAATCATCCCACACCACCAAGATCTGATCAATAATGAATTTTCTATTTGAAGTAGAATACTTAAGTAGCATAGGTAGATTCTTGTATTTTATTCAGGATTTCTAAAATTTAAGTTTAAGTCAGGTTTTATACCAAAATTTTACAACTTTTCCAGAGGAGGTACTGTAATAGCAAATGTAAATTTTTGAATCTGATTTAATATTTTATAAGGAAACATTAGTCTATTCCATACATTTCAAATTTAAGTAGTTCCCAAGGAAGACGAGGGAATATTAAAAGTAAGTTAGCAGTTGGTTGAAAGACCAAAGAACGGTTTTAGTTTTATTTTATCGGTATTTAAAAAGGAACTAAGTACTTGGCTACAATTTTAAAAATTAACAAAAATCCGTGAATAGTCCTTGATTTCCCAATTATTTGTAATCAATTTTCCCTAAAAGCACTTTTAGTTATCAGAGCTTCGACAGATCGTAACTGCACGTAAAAATTCCCTCTTTTCACTTCAATTCGACTGGAAACGCGAGAATTTTCACTCCGATTCAATCCTTTATTTCCAATCCTTTTAAGGAGACCTCCCTCCTCATACCCCTCCTCGATTCCGGGGCGCTTTTAAAAATGCCCTCCGTGTCGCTAAACTTTCCAATAAGTGGGCGATAAAGTGGGGCATTAACAGAAAGCATGTGCTCCGATTTAATGCGGTGTTATAGGACGGAATTTGTAACCTACGTACTAAATCCGTTCAACGTTTTATTGGGTACCGGGAATTTATTATACCCTGTATATATGCTTGAAAAGGGGACCGTGTAGTTAGCCGGATAAGCGGTAGGAGGCGTGGGGAAGATTTCTTATTATATTCGTCTCTTTTGTTTCTTGTTTTCATCGGTCTCAGAGAGTTCCCACAAGCGGGACGTGTCGGATTTGAGGATTGGTATAAAATCAAGAGATATATCTGCTTTAAAACATTCTATATATAGTCATCATTAAAGAAGGGCATTTATGCAAAGTGCATATTTTGCATATTTTGCATATTTTATGCAGTTCTAAAATTATTTGCATATTTCTCTATAAGACGGTATAAAATGCATAAAATAGCAAATAATTACAATTATAACGTTAATATTCCAGTTTACCTGGTACCTGGGAATTCCAAGCATAAGATTGACAACTGCAAGACCGAGTTAACGTGTTGACAGGTAGCCGGGATAGAGTTAATAATCGTCCGTGTGACCATATAACGACGCTTAAAACGCGGTAATAATTAGTTAACGAGGAAATTTTCTGCGAAAAGATTTAAGGGATGGCACTGACATCGGCTAATTCAATTTACCTGAACAATTTTAAGTTTAGTTGTGAATGTTATTCTGAATTGCTAACACGATTTATATTTATTAAGTGAAAATGCCAAAGGTTTCAAGTGTTTCCATGTGGATTAAACCTTACAAAGAATTATGTATTGATATGGAGAAAGTATACTGTTCTCTTTGCGCGAAAATTGTAAGTAAAATTATTTATTAGTAGTTTTAGTTAACAGTGACATTTTTTATCAAACAAATTCACCTACTATTCTAACTTTTTAATGGATCATTTAATTCCAATATGAGTAAAATTAATCGAATCCTAATGATTTGCGTTCAATCAATTATCATTAAACAAATAATATACTTTTGATTGAAAAACAACTTAATGGCTAATTATGGCTAAATGACTAATTTTTCGTTCGGTTTTCTTCCCAGATACCATGCACAAGAAAATCCCAAATTGATCAGCATATAAAACGTCTTCCCATACAGCTAAACTGGAGAAGTTGAAATCTGGAGACAAAGTTCAATTATCGCTGACCAAATCATATGCATATAATAAATTTCATAAAAATAACATCTTTTATTTCTTGCATATTTGTTAGTTTTTTTGCATATTTCTATTCAAAAATGTACATATTTATGTGCATATTTATTGTACTTTCATTTGCATATTTGCCTTTCTCTAGTCATCATCTACGAACATTACATAAAGTAAATATTATTTTCATGACAGCTTCAGTCTATATTGTTGACTTATGCTTCGATAGATTACATTAAACTTTACCTACCTACTTGATTAAACATTGAAAAAGATTTTAGAATTTTAGATTTTAGAAAAAGATAAATAAATAAATAAACGTTTCTTTTAATGTTCAAAATAACTAATACTACGCTAAATGTTTTCTCTACTTTTTAACTAACACTATCAATTATTATCTAATTTACATTTTACATAGCGATTTAGGATATGTTATTACAATTATATATTATACATATATAATATAGTTATTAATTTTATGATATTTAGAATCCTGACAAAAATTTAGATTTCTTCCTACTTTTCATCTTTATTTAGCTGTTCATCCTTACTTCCTTAGTTCACCACACAATCTTTTGCTACCTTCCTCACTTTGATCTCTTTTTAATGCAAAGCTGTGTTCTCTAATTTTCTTTTTGGCCATTAGATGCTTCCTTAGTAAATGCTTCCTGAGTTTTCCTAATCTAATTCCGTAACTGCTGTACTCCTCATAAATAAGAAATATTTTCTTAGTTTCCCTCTCAGACCATTTTCTTAGTAATTTCGTTGCTTGTTTCTTTCTTCACTCCAAATTTAAGTTCTTAAGTACTTTCTAAAATGGCTATTCTCTCTATTCTGTTCTTTTCTGCTATTTCATTTTGCATATTAATTTCTACCATATCTTCCTTCCTCATTCTTTATTGAGCTCCGGGTTGATTCCTTTCCGTTCTTCTTTATTTAAATTTTGACGTAAATTTCTACGTTATTAAATAATTTGTTATTTGCTCTCACATCTAACTGTACTGCACATCTGCTCAGTACTTTCTTCAGTGATAACTTTATAATTCCATCTACAGAGTTCCTTCACTTTAATCGGGTAAACGGAATTATTAATTCTGCTAGGGTATAAATCATTTTCCAAAATGACTTAAAGTTAAGCTTAAGGAAGCACGTAAATTCCAATTGTAACACTAAACATTGCGTATGAATCATAAGAGAAAAATGTATCAGTTTCTATTGACGTGATTTTACTTCTGCTTAGAGATGTGCGTTGAACAGCTCTACTGCCATGTAATGACAGCACAGCCTTATAGTGCTCTCAGGCTAATGAGAGATGTGCTACTCTTTTTAATATAACTATTCACATTTGTTTTTTAATTCTGACTAATTTGGGCCACTTTCGTTTATTATCTGTTGTTAATCTGCATTCTGCTCTTATTCCCATTTCCCATTTCTGTAAAATTTCTTTATTAGGTCATATACTTCTCTTTATGTATCAGTTTTTGGTAGGATGTATAAATATCTTTTGGTTTTTTCACCTATTTTTTTTACCCTTTAGTTCGAGAACAGTTGTCGTCGAACTCAGAATGATTTAGATGATAGTTACATTCTGAGTCCCCTAGGAGAAAATCTTCGCAATCTGAAAAACTCTTTCGATCTTGTCAACGCAATTAACAAATAACTTCACACCTTAGAGGGACCACACCTTCATATCTTTAGGTGTGGTATCTCTGCATACCAACACTTCCATTGATGTTGCGTTAGATTATATCTCTTCTATATTCGGGGAACTGACGACCACCATCACCCTCGATCTATTGGTAGACATCATCAATTTAATTTTTGTTTCCTCGGTTTTCTCCTTTAGAGGCAAGACTTACAAACTGGTTTATGGTTGTCCAATGGGTGGTCGCATGTCCCCCATCATTGCCAATTTTGCTTTGGTAGCTCTAGAAGAAAAAGTTCTTAACAGTATAACCCCGTCATTACCACTATACTTCAGATATGTGGACGATACTCTACTCCTTGTACAGGAAGATAAGGTTCAGGATATTACTGATACATTCAACAGGTTTTACCCGAAGATTCAGTTTACTTGTGAACTTGCTAACAATAACAACCTTTTTAGACGTCTGCAACTCTTTCAGCATAGGACGTTGTATCACTAATTGGTACAGGAAAACTACATCTTCGGGTAGATACATTAATTTCCTTTCTTTTTCACCAACGAGATACAAGCGAGCCGCCATTTTTAACTTGGTTGACATGGCTTTTCTTCTTTCCCACGAATCGTTTAGAGCAGAATACATCAAATTCATTATAGATACTTTGGTTAGGAACATGTACCCCACTCATTTTATTTTACACCACATACATAGAATAATAATAGATCAATTAACAAGTAATCTTAATAGTATCAATAGCCTAATTGCCCCACATAACGCAACACAAACATCATATGATAAGTTTTTAAAAAACAACACTGTTTAATCACTGAATCAATCATAAATTTGAACTGAAACCAATGTCAATAAATTTATAGCGCGAAAGGGGAAAATACCGAAATGCCTTAGCCAATACGTGTAATCCGCATTACGGATTCAATCAGGACTCTTCTACTAGTGCATATACACTTCGCATTTATTAAACGCTTCACCGAGAAAACAGCGATCGATCCGTATCCCGGACAATTGTGATCAACCTCTTTTCCCCTCTTTGTGTGTGTGTATCCAGAATTAGTTTTAATTATAAAGGCAGTAATGTATGCAAATTGGCATCGTTCGTAAACGGTCGGATCTTGATACGGACCCCCGCTATCGACACATTTTTTACAAAAGAGAAAGAGAGAGAAAGAGAGAGAGAGAGAGAGAGAGAGAGAGAGAAAGGGAAATAATGGATTTGACTCGAGAGCTTTTTTTAATCTGCATATTATCGGGAGAACAAAAGCGTTCCAAGCGTCAACGTAGTTTACTGGGAAGGGGAAAATTGGAAATCGAGTCAGGGGACATTTTCAGGGAATTATGTTATCCAGTGGAAGAGTTAAACGAAGAGAAATTAATTTTGGGTTTTTGGGAACTGATATTTTTTTGCCGATTTGCCAGATTTTGCATGTGTAAGTTTACAACTTGGGGAGTTATTCGTCTTGAACATATTTATAGATTCACCTATATTATCCAACATGACTGCGAAATTACAAAATACGATTATTAAAATTACAAAATGTAACATAGGTGTTTTGAAAATTACAAAGTATTTGAACACCAGAACAACTCCTGCATTTGAATGGATCAATGTTCCTCTTATAATATTATAGGTACTTCCGTAGATACGATGACATTAGAGAATGTCACTGGGACATGCAGTAGAAAAGCGAATTGGGAATTGGAAAAGAATTCAATTTTTCTTCAATTTTACCGTACATCCGACGCATCCCGTACAAATGTTCATAAAGGAATCAGCTTACCTGAAAAGTGAATTATAAGGACACTATAAAAGTTTTCATTTGTACACAAAAGTACCCTTTGTCGTTTAAAATGTTCAACGCATACAGAGCACACCAAACAACCAAAATATCGGCGTTAATATACGGTGCTTTATAAAGCCGTTCCAACCGCTACTGTTCCAAAGAATAGTATATTCTTAGTATAAAGTATGAATGGATATTGAGCTCTTTCAAACACGCGCGAGTTTTCGAGCACGATGGCGTAGCCGGAGTGCTCGAAATAGAGCAAGTGCTTGAAAGAGCAGTTATCCACGAATACTTTACGCGATTTTTTTTATTGGTACCATTTTTTATAGCAAAACCAAATGCATACCCAATATGATTAATTTGAATGACACTCGGGACGCTTCGTGACGGCCCGTCGCACGTCACGGCCAAAAACTCCCTGTTATTGGTTGATATGGTCGTTGTTGATACGTTTCCATGGCGACTTTAAAACACGCGCGTGCGAAAAAGCCCGATTTACGCACGCCAAAGCATGTTTTAAATAGGCAAAATAGCGTACCAATAAAAAAAATATCTTTTTCCATTCAATGCGCTGTGTTAGTTACAATAAGGCGTATCACTAATTGGCATATTCACAGGCAAAAGCTCTTAAAATCGAAAAGCACATTAAAGCCAAAGCATTCACTCGAACCACAGCATCGTTTAAGACTAGTGAATCCAAGGAAGGGTACCTACTAGCATACCAAAACGAAATATGAACGAGGAAGTAGTAGTGAGATAGGTGAGACAGAACATAATGTGTCTCGTAGTAGTATTGTAATGATTTGGCAAAGCATGATGAGCCTAAAGGTACGATCAGAGTGCGAACGACCGGCGACGCGACGCGATAGCGATGCGACGAGCGACGCCGCAGAACGGAACAATATTGTGTAACCAAATGCAAACGTTCAGAGTGATAGCGACCAGCGATGCGACGTGGCAACGACGAGCTTAGCGACAGCCGAGGGTCGCTGTCTCATCGCTATCGCGTCGCGTCGCCGGTCACTCGCACTCTGATCGTACCTTAAGAGTTGTGGAAATGTAACAGGGCATAAAGTGTCTCGTAGTAGAGAAGGTATTGGGTGTAAATATTCCAACTAGTATTTTCATGATTTATAAAAATAAACATGTTAAACCTGGAAAACAAAGTAGAGAGCTTCGCTGTGAATATAATTTTGGTGTAATAAATTACGGAAGGAATCAGAGCGCATTGTAAAGTTTGCTGTTATATTTATCCATCTACTTGAACTGTACCCGCTAAGACATAGCTTAATTAAGATTATTATTCTTCTTCAAGTGCCCTCTGCTCTTAGAAGGATGGCTGTCATCACAGCTATTCTCACTTTTGATGCTACAGCTCTAAAAAACACAGTTGAACTACAGTTGTGCCATTTTCTCAGATTGATTATTTAACCAGGAACTGCGTCTTGTGACTGTGCTTCTTTTTCCCAGTATCTTTCCCTGCATAATATTCTGCAACAATATGTACTTTTCGCCCATCATCACGTGGCCCAGATATTTCAGCTTCCTTATTTTAATTGTGTTTAATATATTCTTTTTCCTCCTCATTCTTCCCAGTACCTCCTCATTTATTACCATGTCTACCCAACTTATTCTCAAGATCCTTCTATATGCCCACATTTCAAAGGCTTCCAGTTGATCACTTATATTTTTCTTCAACGTCCAGGATTCCGTCCCATATAACAACACCGAGAAAACATAGCATCTCAATATTCTGACCCTACGGTGTAGGTTAAGATCTCTACTGCATAACACATATTTCATTTTGTTAAATATGGTTCTGGATTGTAGAAATTCAGTCGGGATTACAGGTTCCAGACGTCCTCTCTTAACCAGCATTCCTTAGCCTTTTGGATCGACTTCCTGGCTACGTTGGATTTGGAGTTAGTTTTCAGAGATATAGAGCGTGGAAAAACGTTGTTCCTTAGACATTCGTTGAGGAACCATATTTTAGTGAGGGTCCTCTTACGTAGTAACAACCTGTTCTTGTAGAAATGGACAACGTGGGCTCGACAGGCTAGCTTTAACGACCGAAGATTGTCCAGCTTCTCAAAGTTGGCCATGGCAATGTAAACCAAAGAAAAACACCAAGTCTTAAACAACTGCTTTTTAGCAGCTTTAACCAACTAAAGCAGTTGGTTAAGACTTGGTGTTTTCCTTTGGTTTACATTGCCATTGCCAACTTTGAGAAGCTGGACAACCATCGGCCCTTATATTTCCTAAGCTTATTTGCATAAAATTATTAACATTAATAAAAATATTGATTATTCACGATATATCGTCGATTCGTGTTTATTTGATTACGATATTAAAGTGTGAGTGGAACTTTAATAAAGACACAATCTAGCAATAAATTATTAAACATGTTAAACACATCATTGAACAGTTGTTAAATTAATAAAATATTTACATATTGGCTTTACATGCTCGGTCGGTCGTAGTCCTTTATTATTGCAATAGTGGCAGGAACCTGTGTTAATAATCATTGTGGTATTAGAGCAGACGCAAATTTAAATTAATTAATGAATTAATTATGACTTCTGATATGAATGTGCTTAAACCTCCCTAATAGCTGCAAAGTGTACATTAGTAACTTTTATTTATAATAAGAACATAAATGTCCTTCCAGAGTTAGTTAAAATTTCAGTATTATCTCAACTAAGTTAATAGCTTTTGAGATTGGAAACATTTATCTTCTCGGCAGTACCTCTATCGCTATACTCGCTAGTACAGTAATTTAGCTATATTATGAATTTTCCTAGTTCGGTATCGTAGTCGAATGATGAATTGTGAAGTATTGTATTTTAGTTATTCCTGAATTATAGAGGTACGTATTGACGCGGAGTTACGAACTAAAGTGTAATGTATTGTGTTCCTGGAACTACTGTCGAGAGTAAATTTTCCTGGACATATCGTATCAGCTGGGTGAAGAACTGATGTTACCTTATGAATTTTTCAATTTTAACCCTTTACTTTAAAGTAGCTTACTTTTTGGGTTTAATTGAGCTATCCTTGATTACGGCATTATTTGTGGTCCGTTTTCATGTAGGTGCGTTCCTTGCACATTGTTTATTTCGGGATTAGGAAACTATTCGAAAAGACTATGTGTATTGTTCGCTGCCTTCTAAAATATTTGGTAGTTTCTTAAGTAAACGAACGACTTAACAAAAATTTTTACGTTATCCTATTCCTCCTCATAACCTATATCAAATATAAATTACCTGGGTCTCATGTCTCTTAGCTAACCATTGCACCAAGTATACTTACGATATTTATTAAGGGATAAGTTGGTAATTAGAAAATCTCAGGATTATAGGTTATATGTCATAAATATTAAAATTCAATTAACGGTTAGTTAATTGTTTCCTAAGTATACCAGAATATTAAAAAGTGCCTTGGTTGATTAATAAAAATATAGTTAATAATCAAATCACTAACGGATTTCTAAATTTAATTTAATTCAACTTTAGTAAAATTTATTTCTCCTGTCGCTTATTGGGTATCTACTCAATAAATAAAATAATGTCTAAATTTCCTTAGGTACCCGTTGCTGATAGTTAGTAACATATTGTAACATCCTGGGGATGTTACTAATTTATTTAAGGGATATTCGAAGAAATTGATTAAATAAATGGGAAAAGGCTCCACCCTGTATAATTGGTTTCGAAACTTAAATGATTGAAACTATAACAAAATTGGTTTTGAAACGTAAAAATGTTTTATAATTGAAACTATAACAAAAGGTTAAACGCCCGAAATTACAAATAATTTACGCGACTAAAGAGATGAAAATCCCAGCGTAATCAGAAATGAGCGTTCAGGGAAATGCAACCTAAAGCACAGGTTTCGTATGGGAGAGGCTGTCTCTGGAAAAATTCTTTTGGAGGATTCTTGACATTATTATAGGCCATGGGTGACGAAATAAATCTTCCGCTGCAGTTCGTAACTGTGTGAAAATTGATGACTTTGAAAAATACACAGCTCTCATTGAGGACGAAAAAACTTCACTTCGGTCCGGGGAACAGAGGTGTTCAGACGAGGTCATAGCAACGGGGTTGCTACGCGTTTGGGGCGAGATTTCGAGTCAGTGGTTTGTTTTTGGTACTTATTAGTACCGAGGGTGTAAAGTAAAGTAAAGGAATTCAGTTTGGGAATTTGCTTTAACGCCAATCAATTATTCAAGTTTGATTTTAATTTTGTTGATATTTTTTCGTATCATTAGTTTTGGGGTTGATTCCAAATTTTTGCTATTTGGGGCCGTATCGAGTGTAATGTCACGTTTCCGAGTGTCATACCGGAGCCGAAGCGACGAATCTTAGGGTGGAAGTCAGCGCAGAACTATAAGCTGGTGAGTCGGGAATAAGTTACGGGTTTTTACTAATTTTCCAGAGACGGAGAACAGACGAGGCGATCATTTCTTTTGTTGGTTCGTATTTATATTTATTTCTTTGACTGGGTTTCGTGTGTGTGGGTTCTGTTCGAATTTCGACGACCCGGGACAGACGCGTATCCAGGTTTAAACTCTGAAATCTTAACGCACAACTTAACACACAACTACGTAAATTCCTTGATCAGTTCACAGTTTGGTAATTTTGGCTAGTTTCAGTCACAAGTAAGAACTAGAGCTTTGGAAGTAAGAATAGTATACAATCAAATATTGATCTAGGTACAGGGTAGAGGATTTTCCCAAATAGGGTGGAGTTTATTATATTTTTGATTGTTGGGGAAATATCTTGTACGCACTCTTGTATGGGTAGCATGCGTAATTTTATGTCTATTTGATTACGGTTATTTTTTTTGTGAACGGCTACTTGGTTATTTTAATTTCTTTTATTTAATTGAGTCATTTTTTTGTTCACTGTATAGTCATAAATTTTATCTAGTCAATATAAATTTTAATTTCATTCAAACGTAACACTTGGGTATTATCTTGCTACCGAAACCACACTGTAATCGACAGGCATTTGCGAAGCCCTGGGGCTCGCGTTCCTGTAGAGGTTGGTCTGAAACCTTGTCTCCGCTGGGCCAAAAACAGTGTCGTCCGTTCAGAGCGACATTTTAAATAATTAATTTCTGGGCTGGTGGCAGACGCTACCATTTCTTAGTACGTCCCTGTATTAAATACGGTGCGGCGTTACAATATGACCATATTCCAGCTCGATGGTGTTATCATATTGTTACGAGGGAAGCAGTTCATGGGCCACTGAATTAAGTCAGGGGCGAGATACGTATTCTCTCATTTCGATCGCCCAAAGGGATTGTCAAGTCATCTCATGTCAAAAACGAACCATGGGAGGAAAGAATAACACTACGTTACTACCAGAAAATGCTCATTTGCTTCCTTGTGATTTGGCTCAGCCACAGTAACTTTAGAATCAATTGATAATTTAATTTTCATTTTTATATATTTTTTACTAAGTTTTTCGTCTTATGGTGTGTTGGATTTTATGTCATTAACCTACATTCACATATTGTTCATTTTTGTACCCAATGTCATTTTCTCTGCCACTAGTTGAGGTCGTTGAAACTAGGTTACATACCATCGTAATCCACATATATGATAGGTATCTCAAAAAAAATGTAATTGGTTAGTACAATCCTGACGCACCTCAGCTTCCATCTCCATATCAAGCACATGTAGGGACCTACTATGCCACTGAGCGTGACAATATGTAGAATGTTAAATGAGAGTAAAATGCTCCCTTATATCTTTCACTCTTAAAATCCTTAAAAACCCGCTCTCTCAGTTGCCAACGTGACCTATGGAATAATAGACCGAATTATATGTACCTGTGAACGTTATCGACCGTTAACTCAAACCGACCGAATTATTTATTACCGTCCGATTGTGAACGTACTACCGACCGATAAATGTAATTGTGAGCTTCACCGCCGTCATATTTGAGACCAACCGAACTATTTGTTACATGTTATGTAATTGTCCATTACCGACCGCTAATAATAAATGTTTTGCTATTCCGTCCGTATATGTTAGCTCGTATTTCGAACCGTTAATCGTGACAATACCCGTATCTCTCAGAACCGCGACGAGTTAGTTTTTCCCGTCGTTGTATGGAAAAATTAATTCACCACAATCTTCCGCTCCCTATCTAGCTATTTCTCTTCCATTGTGAAATTGTTAGGATCATTTTCAGTTTTCTCATTTTCAGTAGTAAAGGGGTTTTCATATTTCAGATCTTAATTTTATTGTTCGCAAAAGTATTGTAATTTTCCGTTTCCGCATTTTTCGCTTTTCCGCATAATTTTCAACCTTTCCGATTTCATTTAGAATAAAATTTTAGTTCTCTCCAACTGTGATAATTATACATTCTCGCATTTGTGTATTTCCTTTTTGAAATACATAAATAATTGTAAATAAGTTTTTGCCCGATATCCGTTCGACGACCTAGCCCCAGCAGGTGTTAGTCGTACGAATTGTTTTTCACTGCCGTTTGGGAATAAAATAATTTTGGATTTTCTATTTTTGAGCGTGTGTTTCATTTCTATGGACAACCCTGGTAATCTCCTGAGGTCGTATATTACCCAGGCATATTCCCGAGGGAGAAAACCCTTAAAAATCTGGCGCCCGAGTAAAACCGTAAAACCGACTCTTAAAACCCTTTTCCGAACTGCCGAAATCCGTCCCAGCGCCAAATCTCCCTAGTAACCGCAACCAAAACGCAAAAATTCAATGTTTGAATTTTACAAGTAGTCAATCACTAAATACAGACAATTAAATATTTCAATAAGAACCATTTTTTCCAGTATATAAATTACTTTAATAAATATCAAAGCAATGATTGCACTTATTTATTTAATTAACATTGTGTAGTTACAAAAAAACTTGTGTGAAATTTATTTGAGAATTCCTTTATAGAATATTACTATATTATCTTGTTTCGGGATCGCATACTCTCGTCTTAATTATTAAACGCATGAAATAACAAATATTATAACCGGTCCCGTTACCTTAATGTCAAATGTAAACAACTAAGGAAGGTATATAATAATTATATTAATTCATATATGTACATATGTAATTAGATATAACAATACAATATAATGTATATAATAATAAGCTTGTAGAGCTTAGTGCCAGTAACTAAGCTGCCTTTCGACTCACTTGACGTGCTTTACCAGCTTATATGAGTAATGCTGCAGCTCAGTTATTATATACCCAGTTATCAGTTTTCAGAAGTTATTTATCTAACGGTAAGCTGTGTAAGTGGCTGATCCAGATGCGTTACTGTGAAGACATCCCTAAGTCAGGGTGACCACAAAATTTTCCTCTCGAAATTCCCTGATTTTTCCCTGACTTTTCCCGCCAAATTTTAAAATTTTCCCGACCTTATTTTGTGATCAGCGGTATTTCACGCGTGCCTCCAGGAAGTCTTTTCTTAGGAATGTAACGGAAGGAACATAGGAAGAATGTCATTTAAACTTGTGCGAGAACTAAAATCTGTTAATATTTATTGTGATTCATAAATAATATTTTAAATTATCAATGTTACGTCGAAGTACAAAACATTTAGATTATTTTTACTATACAATACCCTGTGGATTTCTCAATTAAGCTACCTTAGCTTATCAGGTCTCATTTGGTTTGGTTTCCTTTCATTTTTGAGGTTCAGTCTTGCATGTGAGTTAAGATCTCGCACTTTTTTTTCCAATAACCAAAAATTTCCGAATTTTTTCCAAAATCCCTGACTTTTCGCGATTTCCCTGACTAACTTTAGAATTCCCTGACTTTTCCCTGATTTCCCTGATTTCCCGGCTGTATGAGTCGAGGGTATCTCTGGAGCATTCGCTGGATGTGTCATCATCATAGATCTATCGAGTACAAAGGTATCAGGTATATTGTTTTCAATGAGCTACATCGAATGCTAATGATATCGTCACGTTTAGAATTCTCAGTCCTTACCCAGAATAAGTTTCCTCCTTGATACTTTTCTTAGAGCTGAATGGTGAATTAGTAATTCAGGAGTAAATTATATGTAACATGATTACTTTGTGAATTTTAATTGTTTAATATTTTATACAAATTGTTTCCCTTCCTAAATTATTATTTTTAGGTAGTTCTTGTTACAAATCGTTCCTCGGTTGTCATGTTTTGTCACAAATATAACTTTTCTCAAAAAATTTCTGTTCTTAACCATGAGTTGCTACCCAACGAAAATGGAAGGATATTCCATTCCTATGAACGTGACAATAGCATACTGATACATATTAGGAATTTTTTGTAATGGGAGACACTGGAAACACTGTATACGTTGAAATTTTTGTGGTCTTAAAATTTAAGTTTGTGTTGTATCCAAGGACCAAATTTTCCAACGCTTTAATAAGAACCTGATGATGATTGTTTAGTAGGATTTACATAAATTTAATAGAAAAGCATTTTAAGATATTTATCAACCGGCACTCTGTTTCGCTTAGAACCGAACTTGTATCCGTTAAAGGTTTAGTTTATTTTTCTAATTCACAATTTTAAGGTAAGCATGGACTTGCCGTAAATCTATAGGCATAAGATGAATGAAGTAGTTCGGCAAGAAATGGTCCATCACATAGGTATATCACTAATTAAAGTTTTATTAAAAAAGTTTACGTTTCTTCATTGTTCCCCTATCGTTAATATATTTATAATAGTTTTCATTAATCTCCCCTTTTTTTCGACAATGGAAAATATTTTTCCCGTTATTGGAGGATGCAACGAGATTAATTTCGAAATGGACATTTGCTGGATAAGCGGAGATTGACACTAAGTATATTGACAACATTGAAACAATGACGAAAGTGGCTTATCATAAAGGGAAATGGAATAGAAATAACCCCACAAGGCTGAGGACTGCGTTGTTAAGGCAGATTGCACTAATACGTCCATTTAGCAAGTCCCGCCGTGCTTCAGAAGAAAAATTATGCCTCATCTAGTGTTTCATATTGTGATTTGTTATTGTGTGCCAAATTCTCATATCTCTCAATATTTTGTTTTCTGAGACATTAACGGAATATCCCTAACAACGATTCCGCTTTTGCGAATATGGCCTAATTCTATTAACCAATACGCTCGGCGAAGTTAGAGTTGATTCCCGCCAAGATAACAAATTAATCCGCAAATGGTATCAAAACCACATTCATCTCTCCTCAGACGCATCCCCTCCAATTAGTCGGAAAATATTTCCGGGAACGATGAAAAATGTATCTGTCTAAATAGAATTACGATTTCCACTTTTTCCTCTCTTTCTCTCCCTCCCCCGCCCTTCTGTCGCTTCCAATCCGGTCCTGTTGCAAAATTCATCGTTCCGACCCTGCCAATTCCAACGGGAAGAGCGAGAGGAAAGCGGGAGAGGGAGAGTTAATGCAGCGCCGACTTCATCGAATTATGTCAAGAACTGTATCTTATTTCAATAGACTCCTCCGGGCGGTGATGGATACTGTTTCGTGGAGAGTTCTTTAGGTAACAATATCCCGGCCACTCGGAATTCGGAATCGATACTTCCTTCCCTTATAGGTTCCCGGGGGAGGTCATGTTGGGTCACGTGGTGGTGGCTTTTCTTCTTGAAGGAACGGTCGAGTGTGTGCCCCCACCTGTCTTGATTTGAGATTTGACACGTGTTCGGGTTGCTTAAATGGTTTTGAAAAAAATTCAGAAGGAATACGTTTTTACTATGGAGAAGACGCTGGAAAATTCAGGACTGAGGAAAATTTAACGATAAATTCTCAGCTTATTAAACAAATATCCAAGTGACAAAGTTTGTTTAAAAATTACCTGAGTTATTAGAAACTCAAAGATGTTAGAAGTAACTCCTGAATTATTTTAAGAACCACCTAAATCTAGGTAAAAAAACCATCGTAGGTTTTTCACGGCCGGAACAGTCCGGAAATCTGTGTTTCTTTTACTACCTAAATCTGTTAGTGATCATGAAATGCTGTAAGGTTGATTTAAAACATCATTTTTTCAGAGTCTGGTAAATGCGCTTTCAATAATATAAATTGATCTGAATATGAAGAGAATGTCTTAATTAATACTTAAAACAGGTATTACCTATCGGTATATCATAGTAAAATTATCAAAATCGTGAAAGTTTTTCAGGAAATATTAGAAAATCATAAACCGAACAAAGAATACAATAAAACATTTCCAGTAGATACCTTTTAGAATTTATAGAAATAAAGTAATAGTTCAAGTTTTACACAGTTATTTGTTTGTTAAGAATTTGGTTCAATGCAACGAATATTGGTGGAAGAAAAGCGACCGAAGCATGGCTCATACTAAAAGCATTGCGAATTGAAAACAGGGCAACAGCTCAAATAAATTTAAGATCTCACAAGCAGTCGAAAGATTACAACCAAAATCTGTTAACCGGAGACAGCGCAGAATTCCTCATCAAAGATGATGACAAGAAAAACGTCTCTTACAATACAATACAAGACGACGACATTACCGTAAATGAGATTAAAATAGCATTAAAAACTATGAGAAGTGGACGAGCACCAGGACCACGTGAAATCATTATAGAGCTGATCAAATACGCAATAGTCAGCTGATTGACTGGCTTACCTTAATTTTAACTTGGTTTTTAAGAACTGACGATCTCCCTTCTGAATGGAAGAATACGTATATATTTAATATACATAAAAAGGGTGACAGGATGATACCATCAAACTAATGAGGACTAAGTGTGACTAATTCTGTTTAGAGATTGAGTGGCAAAATAGCAAAAAACACAATTGAAAATGAAACAAAAATTGTGGAGGAACAAATTGTTTTCTGTGCTGGTCATTCATGTATGGATGACTAGAAACCTCGAACGCAACTGTCTTCATAGATTTAAGCAATGCCTATGACAGTGTTCCCCTTAGCAAACTACGGCTTGCACTAACAAAAAAATGGTGTCAGTGAGGTTTATATTAAAACAGTTAAAATACTTTATATGAACATGTCAAGCAATATTAAGATTCGTGGACGGGTATCACAATATTTCTCAGTTACAAAATGACTTCGCCAAGGATTGCCAATAGCTCCAACTCTCTTTAAAATATATTTTTAATACATTTCGTGAAGTTCAAGTCATTCTTGCTGAGGATGGAAACGATGTGTATGACATGCTAAGAAAGCTAGACGTAGAGTACAACAAATGGGGCTTAACCACAAACACTGATAAAACTGAATATATTATGGCACGAAATGTACAAAGAAATCTTCAGTTACCAAAATGTGAAGCAAAGGGCGTGAACTGAACTAAATATCTTGGCTCAATAATCACTAATGATGGCTCAAGTAACCAAGACATAAAGAGCCGAGTAAAAAAAAACTTGCTTGTAATGGAAATGGGATATTGGAGAAGGTGCTGTAAAATAACTTTACTAGACAACTTAAGAAATGAACATATAAGGGACAGAATGAATACACCAACAAATATTATAAATACCATCGAGGCAAATAAATTAAGATCGTATGGACATATATTAGAATGGCGAAGACTAGATGCATCAAGGCTAAGAGAATTTTAAACTGGAATCCGCCAGAAGGCAGAAGAAGGAGAAGGCCAAAGACAAGTTGGTGAGATGGTGTAGAATCCGCTATACGAGATACGAATCTGAATGTAGAATACTGGCGAGATTCAAAGCAATGAAAACTAGGATGCGATAAACGACTTTGATATGTTGTAATCTAAACAGTGTGCTGACTTAAAGCACCAGTAAAAGTTCGCTATTTGGTGATAATAGCTCGATTAATACGGCGTATATCCGGATGAGATCCCAAATAGTTATAGGGCTGAATTAGCCGAAACCGGTGATTTAATCTATAGTTCCCCAAGTGGTGTAGTTTTGAAGTGGGTGCAAAAGAAAAAATGCGCCAGCTTCCGGAGAATATATTCTATATGAAGATAATCGCGAGGGAAAATATATAAGCAGACAATCGCCAAATGGTCAGTTTAAATATCTGTCCGCCTAACGATCTAGACAGTCCTGTATTAAATAGAGGGTCATGAATTGGTTAAGTAAGGGTAATTGAGAGGAGAAGGTCCATTTTTCATCGCGTGTGTTCTATAGTAATAGAGAGCAGTTTCGTATATCTCAAGAGAAAGATTAGAGAGAAAGACGTGTTGAGAGAATTGAATAGCGAAAACATAAAATTCAGAGGAAGATTTAAGGAATCGAGCTAAAGTTGTAGTCGACCTACTCGAGCTGAAACTGAAGTAACCTGAAGTCTTCTAACTTAATTTGAACATTGAATGGTTTTGTTTATACTTTCATGCTCAGAACGACGTATATAACGATACCAGGAAATGAAGATCCTGAAGGGTTTTATAGTGATTTATCTGGTAAGAAATTTTTATCAAAGTTTGACGAGTAAATGTAAATGTCTTATGGAGTCTTGTGTATTTTGTTGTGTTGAGTCAATAGTCGTGGACTTTATAATGATATTATTTATCGTTGACATGTAATTACAACGACATTCCTTGTCACAACCCTACTAATCAGTATAAATTATTCATATGCTCAGATCATTGCCGGGCATTTTAGAACCGAAAATATTGCGATAATAACTTTGTTTCACTAGTTAGAAAGATATAACAGATGATACATGCATACATAGGTGTACTACATCTCTATATACATAAAAATGAAGTGCTGTTCGTTTGTCTGGGCTTAAATTCAAGAACGGCTGGACGGATTTTGCTAATTTTGATCTTGAAATATTTGTGGAAGTTCAGGGAATGTTTTTTGGTAAGAAACATGAATAATAAGTATCGGAAGTACTGAAAAAGGTACGTTTTGTAATTTGACATTTGTAACCAAACAGATGAAAGAATAGTGTCAGTTGGTTGTCAAATAAATAAATGTCAAGACGATTATTAAAATCCATCATCAGTTTGTCAGTGCGCGAGAATTTTATCGATTTTAAAATGCCAAGGACCTAGAAGACGACGACATATAGACCAAGAGCTGGAGACGAGATTTCAACGTCATGAGTGATATGGAATTCGTAAACAGGAAGGAACTCTATTACCAACAGTTATTAAAGTTCCGAGCAGGCGGACAGATTACTTGGGGCTAAGGGTAGTTATAAGGGGTGAAAATTGATAATTTTTCGGGAAAATTTCGGCATCGATAATACGCTTAAAAATGTATGTAATGATAGGTCTTACCATACCTAAACGAAATTCCAAGCGGCGGACACATGAGTAGGTGAAAACGGGGCGGCGGACAAGGGTAAATGGGGTGAAAAGGAGGAGAGCTAGAGCTGAAATTTCAACGACACGATCATCAGCAATATGGAATTCGTAAACAGGAATAAACTCTATTACCATCAGTTAATAAAGTTCCGAACAGGCGGACAGATTACTTGGGGCGGAGGGTAGTTATAAGGGGTGAAATCGGTTAATTTTTCGGGAAAATTTCGGCATCGATAATGCGCTTGAAAATTCATGTAATAATAGGTCTTACCATAACTAAACGAAATTCCAAGCGGCGGACACATGAGTTGGTGCAAAGGGGGCTGCCGATAGGGGGTAAAGGGGGTGAAAAGGCGGAGAGCTAATAGAGCCGAAATTTCAACGTCATCAGTAATATGGAATTCCTAAGTAGGAATAAACTCTACTACCATCAGTTATTAAAGTCTCGAGTAGGCGGACAGCTTACTCGGTGCGGAGGGTAGTTATAAGTAAGGGGTGAAAGAGGTTAATTTTTCGGGAAAATTTCGGCATCGATCAGAAGTTTCAAAATTTATGTAATGATAGGTCTTAACTGAACGAACTGAACCATAACTGAACGAAATTCCAAGCGGCGGACACATGAGTGGTGCAGGAGGGGCGGCGGACAATGGTAAAGAGGGTGAAAATTTATGGAAAAGTTCGTGAGTTTATTCCTGTTTACGAATTCCATATTACTGATAACGTTGGAATTTCGGCCCTCGATCTCCGCCTTTTCACCCCCTTTATCCTTGTCCGCCGCCCCCTTGGCACCTATACTCATGTGTCCGCCGCATGAAATTTCGTTTAGGTATGGTAAGACCTATCATTACATACATTATTAAGCGTATTATCGATACCGAAATTTTCCCGAAAAATTATCAACTTTCACCCCTTATAACTACCCTTAGCCCCAAGTAATCTGTCCGCCTGCTCGGAACTTTAATAACTGATGGTAATAGAGTTTATTCCTGCTTACGAATTCCATATTACTGATGACGATGACGATGAAATTTCGGCTCTAATTTACTGCGTTTTCACCCCCTTTACCCTTGTCCGCCTACCCTTTGCACCTACTCATGTGTCCGCCGCTTGGAATTTCGTTTAGGTATGGTAAGACCTACCATTACATACATTTTTAAGCGTATTATCGATGCCGAAATTTTCCCAAAAAATTATCAACTTTCACCCCTTATAACTACCCCTAGCCTCAAGTAATCTGTCCGCCTGCTCGGAACTTTAATCTTCTTCTTCTTCTTCTTCAGCCGTTACTCGTCCACTCCTGAACATAGGCCTTTCCTAGCTCCTTCCACTGATTTCTGTCCTGAGCTTTCTGGTACCAATTTACACCTGCTAGAGTTCTTATATCATCTGCCCACCGTAGTGGAGGTCTGCCTCTACTCCGTTTCGTTTCCCTTGGTCTCCATTGCACTATTTTTGGCGTCCATCTCTCGTCCTTCTGTCTTGCGACATGACCCGCCCACTGCCATTTCAGTTCTGCGATTTTCTCGACTACCTATATCTTTAACCTTGGTTCTTCTCCGGATTTCATCATTTCTTATCTTGTCTCTTAGACTGATACCAAGCATTGACCTTTCCATTGCCCTCTCCATTACTCGGAATCTGTTGGCACTTGTTTGGGTGATAGCAATCGTTTCCATTCCGTATGTCGCAACAGGTATAACGCAGGCGTTGAAAACTTGACGTCGTAGGTTTATGGGAATATCGTTATTTCTCAATATGTATGAGAGTTTTCCAAATGCAGCCCAAGAGAGTTGTATTCGTCTTGCTATCTCCCTCGATCTGTTTTCTTTCCTTAGTGAGATAATATGACCCAAGTAATTGTATTCCTCTACATTTTCGATAGCGGTGTTGTCTATATAGATCTGTGTGTTTTCTGGGCTCATTATTTTTGTTTTTGTAATGTTCATTTTTAGACCTACCTTTTGCGACTCTTCGTTTAACTCTTGAAGCATTGATTCGATCTCTTTGATGTCGTCTGATACTAACACAATATCATCTGCAAAACGAAGGTTGTTTAGATATGATCCGTCGATTTTGATCCCCTTATTTTGCCACTCTAGTTTTTTGAAAACATCTTCGAGAGCTAAAGTAAATAACTTTGGCGAAATAGTATCACCCTGTCGTACTCCTCGTTTAACCTTAATGTTATTCGTTTTTGTTTCGTCATCGATTTTTACATGCAGGGAGGCATTTTTATAGATGTTTTCAATTATTGTAGTGTACCTGGAATCGATACGTGCGTTGTCCATGGATTTCAATATATAACAGATTTCAATTGAGTCGAAAGCCTTGTGAAAATCAATGAATGCTACATGAATTGGTACGTTATACTCTGCAGACTTTTCTATGAGTGTTCTGACTGCCTGCAAGTGATCAATTGTGGAAAAGCCTTTTCGAAAACCAGCCTGTTCTACAGGTTGATAGGAGTCAAACTTTGATGTTAATCTGTTGGTTATAACTTTTGTGAAGAGTTTGTAAAGGTGAGACAATAAACTTATAGGTCTGTAGTTCTCTATGTTGGTTGAATCCCCTTTTTTAAATAACAGTATGACTTCCGCTCGGAGCCAGCCTTCTGGTACTTTGCCCTCATGAAGACATTTATTAAAGAGCTTTTGGATACATCTTTCTAACACAGGTCCACCAAATTTGAGCATTTCGGTTGTTATCTTATCTTCGCCAGGACACTTACCGTTTTTCATTTGTCTTAGTGCCTTTTTTATTTCCTCACTTGTTATATCTGGCAAATCTTCTGAGCCTATATTCAAAATTTTTCGGGTTCTTTTTATTGGGGTTGTCATTGTGGACAAATAAAGTGTGGTGTAGAATTTTTCTACAGTTTTTGCTATCTCTCTTTTCTTTGTTATAATTATGTTGTTTTCATTTTTTATTTTTATTAATTGTGTTTTCCCTTTTGACAATCTTGACCTTAACACCTTCATACTCCCATTTTGTTCAATTGTTTCCTGTATTAGTTTGGTGTTTTCAGTTCTTATGTCCTTTCGTATGTGTTTTTTGATGCTTTTGTTTAACTCTTTATATTGTTCCGTGTGCCTTTGCAGCTTTCTTCTGTTGTTTATAAGATGTAAGGTGTTGATTGATAATTTATTATTAGCTGGAACTTTGCTTCTAGAGCACAGCTTTTTTACGCTGGTAAGGATACTTGATTCTATTTTTTGGGCTATTTGTTCCACGCTTAGATCGATATCAGAGTTGATAGGTTGTAGTCTGATTTCTAGTTCCTTTTGGTATTTTTGTTTGTTTGTTTCAAGTTCTTGTGCAGTAGCACACAATGGTCGTTTAAAACGACCAAACGACGGAACTTTAATAACTGATGGTAATAGAGATTATTCCTGTTTACGAATTCCATATTACTGATGACGTTGAAATCTCGTCTCCAGCTCTTGGTCTATTAGGTCGTCGAAGTCAATCAGTGTGCGACGAGTTCTCACGTCCAAATCGCACTGACGACTGACGACCTGCGAGACACATATAACGATAACATTCCTATTGGTATGACAGAATTGCGTTCAACACTAAATAATTATGAAGTAGATAGGCTTAGAGTCGAACGAGTTCGGGCACATCTTACACAACAGCATTAAATCGACAGGACACCGAGTCTACAAAATCTACAAGTTCGAAAATACGGACGCATCGAGTCACTGCAGCCGGAAGAAAAACCGCCAGTGATTGATTTCAACTTTAAAAACTTCAAGAACTTCGACGCCAACACAAAAGCAGAAAGTCGAGAAACCAAGAAGAGACCTGAGCAAGTCAAAGCAACTTCACCAGGACACCGAGTCTACAAATTCTACAAATTTGAAACGACGGACACATCCAGTCACTGCAGCCGGACGAAAAGCCGCCAGTGATTACAACTCCAAAACTTCGAGATCTTCGACGCCATCACAACGGCGGGAAGTCAAGGAGACAAGCAAAGTCCTGAGTAAGTCACAGCCACTTTTTCCAGAGAATTAACTTAAAAATTCGCAATTTCAACTACGACAAGATATGACAAGCAGATGAGTTGATTCAAGAACAAGAAAAAATAGCCCAAGAAATCATATAACTACATAATAATTGCAAGAAAGAAGGAAGTGCAAGAAAAACCAAGGAATAGCTACAAAGAAAGATTGATCACCTAGAAGCATTATGGGGGAAAGCCCAAGAGAACAACGAGGCGTTCCATGAACTTGGGTTTGGCGATCAGCGCAATTATATAAAATCACACTATTTCAAATGGATGGAGGAAAACTACAAGACAATTCGACTGTACCTGACGTCAAACGAATAAAACACCCAAGAAACAAGTCTATGATGTACAAATACAAGACCCAAAACCGAAAGTGTAGAAACTCAGACAACAGACCGAACAGGATTACCGACGAATCGAACAAAGTAAAAACAATAAACAAACAAAAAACTACTTAGACAAGCTGAAGAAGACATGGCAGAATCACCACCAAGATGGTCATGCACGTACTACGAGAAACAAATGTCCAAAACATGGAGCGCACTTCAAGACACAATGAAATAGAGCGATTCCGCAGACGCTGTGATCCTGTAAACTTGGAACGAGTAGCATTCCACTACGACCCGGAAATAGATTATTGTGCCGACGAATCCGTATCGATTGGAGAAATGACAATGATTTGTCAATATTGTAAAGTGTTCATTTGTTAATATTGTAAAGTGTTAAAATACAGCGATGAATCTACCGGATTATGTTGTGCTGGTGGTAAGGTAAAATTGCCACAATTGTTCCCACCACCAGATCCATTACGCTCATTAGTTTCTGGGGTGAGAAATGACTCTGAACATTTCTTTGCCAACATCCAAGAATATAATAATTGCTTTCAAATGACGTCGTTTGGTGCAACGCATAGCTACAGGAAAATTTCATACTTAATTTCAGGGTAGTTTTTGATAAATTATTTGTTAAAAATTTAAAAAGATATTATACGATTGCTAATACAAGGACAGTTTGCGGAATCAACTTGTAGTTTCCCGGTTTCGCGCATGGGCGTCGCGTGTTTGCGAGTCGAAAAACCATCATCTTTATATATTTACGCAACGCAAAAAAAGGCGGAAAATATAGTAGATCAGAAAGCTTTAAATTGATTATGTGTATAACTGTGTTGCATTTAATAAAATGTAGATAAAAATTTTGTATCAAGTTTTGACCATATTTTTCAAAAATGTATGTAGGTGATAGGAAGTTCACCGGGTCATCGTAATTTTTATTTAACTTTTTTCTTTAAACTTTACGTGGCATTGCGACGCATGCCGGGTACGGCTTGTATAATATATATATACATAAATTTTATTCTGCAATTTGTTTACGAAAATATTCCATGAAGCACTAGGAATAAATACTTTGCAGGGTATTTATATGTTAAAAATAAATTTGCGAGAGTTACCTGATTGTACACGGAAAAGTAGCAGGTTCCCTTGAAGTTTAAATGTATGCCAATTGACTTACTTTGGAGAAAGAAAATGGAAACGTCACTTACCTAAAACAAAGAAAAAGTATTAAATATTAAGGTGATGACAAAGTTTTATGTTTGAATTAATGTCACATTAATATTAATAATAACTGTACCTTAAAACTTGTGGATGTGATTAAATGGGGCATTTTTAAGACACAAAATTATAAATGTTGGAAAAATTGATTTCTTTTCAGTTCTCTCCCTAAACCGAATATGAACATTTACTTACAAAAATTACAATGTACTTACAATTACAATGTAACTTACAAATTACATGTAAAATACAAAAGTGTATAGTATAATTCACGCTTTGCATTCATATATCTAAACAAAAAATTTCATACATACTATGCAACAATGTTAACACAAAATATATATTTTACCCGAGATGAATATAAATTAAATATTTTGCTACTCATTTAATACCTTACACTCCTTTATACGTCTCCATTCCTTTCACAGATTTACATTCGGTAATCATATAGCTTCATATCGCTCTATTAAAGTAGCGTGTATGGAGAGCAAGACCTGGGCTTTGATACTTTGCAAAAGAAATGTAACCACGTTTCAAAACCGTTGGACCAAAATGCAATCTGAGTACACCTCGAACGCTACCAATCGTGGAAATTAAACTAATTTGCAGGGAAAATGATAAACCAAAAGTTATATTACCTATCTGCTGATTGATCGTGTTCAATTTACGTGGTATTTTATTTTATAGTGTAAATTTAATGTACATATTGGAATAACTATGCACATTATTACACAAATTAATTATTCACTAAAAAGCAGAGGAAAAAATACTTTCAGTGAAATTAATGCGGCAAATTTCATGTCATGAATAAGGTTTTATTACTTTCGTTGGGACGTTAACTAGATATGCTTTGGCCACCCTATGCATACTTCGTAATTTTGCCCCTCTGAAGGACAACACAATTTCTGATACGTTGTATAATCCAAATATTGGTTCAATGTCGTGTTGAAATTGAAAAAGAAATTAAAAGCAAAAGTGTTTTATCTCATCAGGAATTAAAAAAAAATCATGGATGAACTATCCAGCTAAAGGAGTGGAAAATAAGCACGATTAAAGGACTTTGCTGGGAAGCCTGAAGGGATTTTTATACTTATATAGCTGAGCACGACTATGGGTCGCTGTTTCTTATTCTTTTTACAGTTTTCATACTGTTTTATGTTATATTCATTTAAAAATAGAAGAAATAGAGTGAAATATAAGGATAGCTTCAAATTCTATTCCTGTTGATACTCTAGAAGCAATTATGTAGATCTTGGAAAATTCCGAAGCGTTTTTATGGATTTAAAAAATAGTGATTAGGGTGTGGTTCTTAGCCGGACGATTAACATTTAATTAGGAGCACCGAATTGTAACAGGTTTGATATAATTTATTTGGTTAGAACATTTCTTTTTAAGATATTAAAAAGTCGGGGTAGTTTTCTCCTGTTGAAAGTCGCTGGATAAAAAATTAAGTACGTTATATTAAAAAACTGCGATTACAATTCCCAGATGTCCAAATTTTGTCAAAATGGCAATATTTGTATAATGAATAAATGTCCAGCTTTTTTCGTTTTAGAATTCCAACTCGAATTGGAGGATATGAAAAGTTTATTTTAATGGGTGATATTCACCATTAAATGCAAGATTCAATACTTGAACAATATGTGTTCAAAGTTTATACAGATCCCATTTTCCCTATATTTTCTAATAACTAGTTTTGTCAAAAAGGTTTAGTCAAAGAAGCAAGTCAAAACTAGCTAGTTTTAAAATCTCTACTGAAAAATTCAAATTGTTTTATTGGGATGGTAATCTCTTGATATATATAAATTATGTTTTTAATAGTCTCATTTAATAAGGAATAATTTATAATTAGTTTCGTTAAACAATGCTGTTATTTTTGTGAGATATTAAATGGTAGTTGTTTTTCTGGGTGATTTTCACCCCTTAAGAGATACTAAAAAATTCAAACCCATCCTTATACAAATCAGGTATTACAACTCCCCTGGACTCAAATTCTGTAAATAAGAATGTTTTTCTATAATAAACTTTGTAAGTCTGGTTTAGTTGAAAGATTTCAACCAATTTTTTAGGTATTAAAAAGTTATTGCAGGTGATGGTTTTCACCCTTACGTTGACGACTTAGCGATTAAAAATAACGTTAGCCTATTTTTTTCAGCACATATTTTATAATATACATTCAAAGATAGCTCATATTCAACGTTCTATGAAAAATTATAAGTTACCCTAATTATCTGGGGGTTGAACATTTTTTCTATATAAATTACAACACGATTGAGAGCGCCGCCGTTTTATTACAAATAATTTGTCCTCTGTTTCGTTAAAAAAAATCTGTTTTTTTTTTAAGAACATCAAAATCTGTTTCAAGAGAAAGTTTTCACCATTCTTTTGATTGACTCAGATAGATGATTCATCATTTAAAAATAAGTATTCAATATTATTTTCAATATATTTTATAACGCAATGTTAAGGCTGTTCTCTCAGAGCACTATTTTACGGTATGCAACACATATCATTTATTTATTATTGGATTACAAAAAAATTTTAGTAGTAAGTTTAGTATTAATGTACAAACAAATTGTAGTTTGTACTTTTTTGTTGTAGGTAGGCATATCCCTAATAAAAATTAATAACAGAAAAAAAAAATTCATTTTTTGAATGTTAAAAAAATAAGAACTACAGTTTGAAGAGAATCAATCGTATGCTGATATGTTCTTCCCCAATGAATTTTTTCCTTAGATGAAAAACAAATGTGTATTTATGCAAACAATTTTATAAATATTCGAAATTTTGGCGAATGCAATACAAACAATACACACGTGTTACAGCTTAAAATTGTGAGACTGAGAGGTCCGACTATTGTCGGATGTAATAAAAAGAATACGAATAAAAGCGACTTTGTGAAGAAAGCAACATTCGATTTTCATTGACGTTTTAACAACATTTTACGATATGGACTGTGTACCTTTCACCATCGGATTCACATCAAGTGAGAGAACAGCCTTAAAACTAGTTAGTAATATAGGTACTACCTAAAATTCAAATTCGCTCGCAATTTATTTCGGGGTTAAAGTCTCTTATACCAGTTACGTCATTATGGGTATCACTTCATAAGAAATAATTTATCATCGTTATTCTAAATAAATTTATGTATTTGAGAAAAGTCTCTACAAAACATAAAAAATTGATTAGATAATTGCACGGAATTTAAATAACGTCCATAAGAGAGTACTATTACAATAAACAATGTTAGGCTTGATTCGTTGAATAATTCTCTTGTGGTTTGGGGCTATTAAACCGATATCGGGGTTGCTTTTCACAATGATGGGCAATTTAATATTTAAAAGGTAAGTATCTATTGTCCCCTTCATATTATTTTATTTATATATTTATAAGGCACTTCAAATAGATGATCACAAAGCTTCTATCCAAAACTGAATTTTATGCTTTATATTATCCTTTAAAAAAACTAACCCTTAAGTTCTATATTCACCTACATATAATTTGGGGTTACATTTCTCCCATATTCAAATTACATCAGTAAGAGCGTCTTCTCATAAGAAATAATTTTAAGGCTTGTTTAGTTAGAAAATTTCGATTCGCGTTAGAGATAATGCCAAAACTTTGGGGGTGACTATGGGGTAGTCTCCACCCCCTAAATTGATGAGCTAACAAGTATACAACATTCTCACGTAGAGTCAAAAACTCGGCGACGTACTTTCATTTTTACTCCGCTATAGTGACGGGAAACCGCCGATTTTACATAAAACACTAAACCAACATCACTGCAGGTGTGGGCCAATGCGCGTATATACACATTTTTGTTCCTCTCCCGGTGCCATTATTTTCAGGTGTAGTTTGTCAGTTTTATCACGTTTGCGTTCGGATCGTTTCTCATCTATTGATCCGCTTTTATAACGAAAATAACGCACGTCCACGATCCGAATAAATCAAGTACCGAAAGTGTGATAGATTAGACCGAAATCGAACCGCCGGACAACGACAACAAACCTGGGGTACTTTGATATATGTATTGAATTGGCGGGGAGATAATTTTTGGGGCCAGGTGGAAATCTATAATATGAATACCTAACGACAAACCGTCGGAGTTTCAGGAATAGTTTAGCATACAAGTGTGAAATGTAAGGCATTATCCACGACTATTAAGCGCAGCGGTTTCTCTATAACTCATCAGTAGATAATCAGCATGTCACTGAACGAGCGTAGCTTCGATGAACCGCTAAAAGAATATTACATATTGTAACTGATACTGTTACCATTATTATCATTATTATTGTTAATGACTATTATTATTGTTATTATTTTGTTGCTGTAGTCTCATCTGTGACGGTGTCTTCGGACTCATCGGTATTGGCAAGATGAATACTACCTATTTAATGTTTAAAAATTTATGAACAATTTGACTGGTATTAAATATTACTGACTTTTGCATGTGTACTCTGAAAGACACTTTTAGTTGCAGATCTGACAAATTCTGTTTCAGTGAGCGAGGTATGATTCCCGTTGTACTGATGATTAGATGGAGAATAGTCACGTTGTTCTGTCCCCATTGTTATTATTATTATTATTGTTGTTGTTGTTGTTGTTGTTATTATTATTATTACTATTATTTTTATTAGAAGGTGAGAAAAGAAGATATCGATTAAACAAAGAAAAGAACTTTAATTTTTAGAAATTTTGGAAATTGGCAAAGGTTTCACAATTTGGTAAAACCACAGGAGATTAATATATCTAGACATGTTTCTTTATAAAATAATGTAATGCATAATAACAATGGTCAATAAAAAACCAGTCAATATCTGCTATAAACATTTAAAATTAAGTGATTTTGAGTGTAATTAGGTACAGACAAATATTTTTTCAAATACAAATATTTTTCAAATGGAAAGTAGTACAATTTAATTATTGTTTACAAAATCGTAACAGATGTCTTGTAAAGCATCTATCATTTAAACCAAATCTTAAGTCTCGTAATATAAAAAATAGTTAATTTGTAAATAAAATTACTTGTCATGCATAACATGAGTGGTTGATTGAATTGATGGTTACAAAACCAATTCAAATACCTACGTTTTTAAAGTACTTCTTCCTTTAAACGACAATTTCGAAAGACTTTAATCATGCCTGTTATAAATATTTTTGAGTCAATAAACCACAATTTTTTTGAAGAAATTCATACTAAATAACTATACTGGTGTAGTGGAAATACAGGAAGAGATAAAAGAAAAAAATTTTTTTTTAGTAAAAAGCAGTTTAAAAATTTACTTGTAGCGTATAATTTTTATAAACTTAAGTGTGATAAATCATGAAGATGAACTTTTATATTATTATCCTAAATATAATTTAATGAATTAATTCGACTTATGTTGACCTAATGAAAACAAGTATAGTATTTAAATTTCTTCTTTGTTCAAAAGATTGAAATATCAATAACCTTATTTTGTTCTCAGTGGAAAAAACCATTTATTTCAAAATATTGTAACGCGAAATGTGTTTACTCCCGTCTTACGTCGGCGGCTTGCCTCAAAAGGATTGCCGCGGCGCTTAATTGAATTCCATAAAATAAGGACAGCTCCATGAATACTCCCGGATTATTATTTAAGGAAAGTAATTTCTGACTTTCTGGACATTTTCTACTTAAACATTATTAAAAGAACAATCGAGTGCGTTCTCGAATTATCTCGTAAGGTCGGGAAAACATTATGAGGGACTATAAAAATTGCACGCGGCGGACGAGAGAATATTATTATTAGTAGACGGAAGCCGCAAGAGTAAATAGCGAAATAGTGAGAGCGTTTGAAGTGGAATAAATTAACGGTTAAGAAGTGTGACATAAATTAATTAGTTAAGTAACAGTCTAAGATAAATTAAGTAGTGTTAAGTGTTTAATTAGGATAGTGTATATAAATTAGTAAAATAAACGTTACAATATATTAAATTGTAATGCTATAATTAAAAAAGCATCCAATTAGATGGAGGGACAGTTCAGATCGTTGAGGTCAGGTCTATTATTAAGAACGTCAATGTTTCAGTTCAGGTATATTATAGTCTACAATATGTAAAATTGATAGAATTATTTTATTTATTCTTTAATAAAACCACAAATATTCTATATTATATTCTGATACATTTAACTTATTTGGACATTTTAGAAAAGATGGTTTTGTTGGCGGCCACATTTCTTTTTCGATAAAGATAATTTGGAAATTTCTCTCATTTCAAAACCTTAAAAATTTTGAAAACGTATTTCACGATTAAAATACAATCAAACCGCAAAATCTTTCGCAAAAAAAATAGGAAAAGGTGTATTTGTATAAAATTGATTTAATTTCGTAATAAACAGAAACTGGATTTTTTGTACCTCAATTTTGTTTCTTATAGACTCTTAATAGTGATACTCCTGTAGACGGCTGTTTTGTTGCCTATCACAATTCGTTAGCAGCGGCAATATTTGCTTCCCCTATGCAGCACGCCCATTACTTATATTACCCGTATACCAAATAATATATGCCCTATGAACGCCCTAGGTATGCCCGTAAGCAAATAATACTTCGTTATGAGAACACCGAGTCTAATTACATTAATCGCCTTTGTGTGAGAGGTTTTTTTGTCCATAAGAAATTTGTATCCAAGTTTTTTCATTAGAACCACACGTTCTCAAATAATTGGCATTCATGGAGAAAACGGAGAATTCACCTTTTACAAAAACACTTCACCAAATTTCTTGTTAGATGTTATTTTATATCAGTTACTTAAAACGATATTGTCGACATAATTCAACAATGACTTGCCCTAATACAATCTGACAACCGAACTTGGGATTTTAAGAAGACCTAATTAATAATTTCGCAAGTAATTACAGCCCATTAGCCCCTCATCGACCCTCCCCCCACCCCCCTCACGTTTCCTTAAGATGATTAATGGCGTAACGACGTAAATGCCAAGGTTTCTCATTTTTTTTTCAGCGTCGGGTCGAGTCACGCCCTGAAATAAATTAATTAATCACCTTAATCAATAATAATTTTCTACACGTTAATCACAGGTGAGAGGAGATATTGATGAACTCATCACAGCCCACGCGCGGCGGGTTAGCGAAATGTTTACAAGTAGATTAAGTTATATTTTCTGTAATTTTTTTTTAATGTTTAATAAACACGACAATTTTTACGATCGATAAAGTTGAGGGTAAACGGAGGGTCCGCATTGGTCGAAATAAGGAGATCGGATTTGTTATGGCGGGTTTTATGGCTCCGATGCGTTCCATTAGGGTAATCGGATAGTTTTTATATCGACGGTGGATTTATTGGGTAATCAAACGATCTAAAAGGTTATAAACAGGGCTATAAAAATAAGAAATTAAAATGTCACGAATATCACAAGGAAATCATGCTTTCCCAGCCCACGAAGACGTTATACGTGGTGTTCCGTTATTAAGTCGGAATAGAAGCAATGTATATTAAATTACACAAACCACAAATTAGTATACAGAGTATTCGTTTTGAGATCTGCAGAACAATACTAACGAATATTATTAATTTTCATTACTTAGCACATTAACGTACCAAAAAACAAAAATATCCTTTATTCCACCGTTCCTCAATAAATTATAAAAGTGTTTCTGTCAACTACACCTTCAAATTAATATTAAGATAACCATAAATCTATGGCAAACTTTTATCTAACACAATTTTATGACTTCATAATAAACTACGTACTGTTAATTGTACCCAAAATCATATACCTAGGAATTGTATTTATTACACCACTCGAGTTTAACAAATTTGATTTATGTAAGCTCTCAAAATGTATTACAACTACGAGTTCATTGCGTTAGCATGTAAACAGTTCCTAGTTTTGGAAACTTAGTTACAACTGCTTACTTATTTGTTGCTAAACTATATACTGTGAAAATTTAGTTATTAGTTATTACTTATTACTAATCGCAAATGGAGCCCACATCTCTTATTTAATTACTAAAACATCTAATCGTGATAAATTTGAGCAGTTGGGACACAATTTGAAAATTATATCTAAACATTGTGATCACTTGTTTGAAAATTTGCATGTTGTGATTATTGTAACACTAGCACTTAATTAATTTTGTGTATTGAAATTTAAAAATTATTTTCAACAAAAATGAATTTACCTTCGGTACTATATAGAGACGATTTTGGAAATTTACACACTAGAAATATTTATATAATATATATATATATATATATATATTATATATATATATATTATATTATATAATATATATATATAATATATAATATAATAATATATATTATAATATACATATTATATATATATATATATATATATATATATATATATATATATATATATGGTACGTTCCAACACCGAATTTAAATTTTTTTTTAGATTTGGCCCAAAATCAACTAAAACGGTCCTTTTGGGTCCCTGAAACTCTCCCTAAATTTTTAGGGCCCCAAGTGGAATTGAACTCAAGTTATGGACAATTGAAAGTTGAAATTTTCAGGTTCGGCTCCAAAACCAAAAATTTTCAACCATCCATAACTTGTAAAAATACCCATTTTTATGAAAAAAGTTTTAAAGAAAAGTTGTTTGCAATGCTTTAAACTTTCGGAAACTGCTAAAAAAAGTTCATCCGACATGGTTCACTATTGACGAGTCTTGGCGCCATTAGTCGTCAGGCCGCCAAAAAAAAACATTATCAGCTTTCCTGACCAAAAAAATCAGGAGCGTAGCTGGATTCGATATAAAACTTTTCAGCCCAAACAAAAGTTAGCCAGACCTAAGGGCTTAGAGAAAAAAAATGGTTTTCAGGTTCAGCTTGAAAACCAAAAATTTTCAACCATCCATAATTTGTAAAAATACCCATTTTTATGAAAAAAGTTTTAAAAAAAAGTTGTTTGCAATGCTTTAAACTTTTGGAAACTGCTAAAAAAAAGTTCATCCAGCACGGTTCACTGTTGACGGGTCTGGGCGCCATTATTCGTCAGGCCGCCAAAAAAAAACATTATCAGCTTTCCTGACCAAAAAAATCAGGAACGTAGGTGGATCCGATACAAAACGTTTGAGCCCACACAGAAGTTCGCCAGACCTAAGGGCTGGTCCCAAATTTGAAAATTTGTGTTGAAAATTCAAATTTCCAGAACAATTCTTGTGGAAGGTTGCTTCAGCGTTGTCGTCAACCGTTGTGGACCTTCAAAAACATCAACAAGAGCAACAATTTGGGTGAGAGTCGCTTCTTGGATAAAAAATGTGCGTCAAGCGAAGTCATCTGGGATCAAAATTCAAGTATTTTGAGGAATTTTGAGTTTTTGAGCCGCCGGGGACTTGGAAAGTGCTCTATTTATATGAAAATAGCATGCCAACCTTAGTGATGTTGATCCCCAGTGAACTTCTAGAAAAAATGTCGCTCATGGTTTGAGATTAACTGGCAAACAGTGGATTTCTGGGGGCTCAATGGAATTTTGTTGATATCAAGGGATTTTTGCCGGATTTCACCATTTTTTTTCTCGGAGCTCTTTGGTCTGGCTAACTTCTGTTTGGGCTCAAAAGTTTTGTATCGAATCCAGCTACGCTCCTGATTTTTTTGGTCAGGAAAGCTGATAATGTTTTTTTTGGCGGCCTGACGAGTAATGGCGCCAAGACTCGTCAATAGTGAACCATGTCGGATGAACTTTTTTTTAGCAGTTTCCTAAAGTTTAAAGCATTGCAAACAACTTTTGTTTGAAACTTTTTTCACAAAAATGGGTATTTTTACAAATTATGGATGGTTGAAAATTTTTTGTTTTGAAGCCGAACCTGAAAATTTCAATTTTCAATTATCCATAACTTGAGTTCTATTTCACTTGTGGCCCTAAAAATTTAGGGGGAGTTTCGGGGGCCCAAAAGGAACGTTTAAGTTGATTTTGGGCCAAATCTAAAAAAAATCTAAATTCGGCATGGAACGTACCATATATATATATATATATATATATATATATATATGCAAAATGTCATATACGCCTCCGAAATATATGTTCTAACATCGTACTCGGCTCCGAAATCGGAGGCATATACGTAAAACCGGAGGCAAGTAGGTACCCCCGTGTATAAAGTGTTTTTTCGATGTTATACGTCACTACGCGTTGTTTCCCCAATTTTAGGTCGGAGGCGAATATACACTATACACATATACAGTTCACCGTTTTTCCGACGTGGTGGCGCCACCGCTTTATACATATATACATTTCGCGTTAGTGCCAATACCAAATCGACTCCACATGTATGCTATTCGAATCCGCCTCCAAAATTTGGCAACATCGCTGGAGGCGTCTGCGGCATTTAAACGTATAAATTTGTATATTTTTAATTTCTTTCCCGTTATTTGAAATTTTCTTATTGATGTGTTATAACGTCATGTAATGGGCGTATACATCTCCACTCCACGAAACAAACCAATTTACCTCCATGGTTTGTTCAAAAATTTTAATCACATTCAAATTTTGTTTTAATAATTGTTTTAATAATCACTCAATAGCACCATTTGTATAAATGATAACCGATGGTGTGTATACATAAAAAAAATTAGGCGAGCTGTCGACGTTTTTGGGCAACAGTGAATTTTTCTTTTTGTGTTTGATTTTAAATCATGAAGGATGCTGCGGGCAATGGAATTCAGTATCAATTTGGAGTCAAATTTCGTTCTGAGTCCATATATGTTAATTTCATACATTCTAAACAATTGTTATAAGTATTATACAACAGTAATTAATAAATATGTGTAATTAAAAAAATCATACGTATGTATAAAATATCTACATATGATATTTACAAATGTAAATCTGTAATAATCATATGTATTATAAAATAGCCAAAGCAATAATCTGTAGTTTTTCGCTGATTTTTTAATCGAAAATCGCTGATTTTCTTATGCAATATAGATATTGTAGAAGTATTTGCAAAATACTTCACTGAACAGGTGGCTATCCAACTTTAATTTCTTATATTTCGGTGTAACAGAAAATATAAGAATCACTATAAAGTAGCAAGAAATTGAAATTCCGCCTATAACTCACAAAAATTTATATATATTGTTAAGAATCTAATAATATTAAAATATTTTTTTCGAAATAATCCAGAAATATAACAAAATACATAATATTCTCTAAACAAATACCAATAAAATTAGATAAAATGATAAGACAAAATCATATAAGTTATTTGTCTTTATAGGCATTATACACATATGGTTTTATTCGAACCCAATCTTCACCACGAAACAAACGGGGGTGTTGCTTCAAGAACTCCTCACAGTCCGCCTTTTTGGGTGCTATCTTGGTTTTAATGTGTTTTTTGAATTGTTTTTTAACAGCTTCTGATTGCTCACTACTCCATGATATTCTGTTTTTATTTTACATTGATCTAAAAAAATTAGGTAACTTATTGTTAGGGTATTATAAAAATATCATTAACTACATTAACTTATGACTTTAATTCCAAATTATTTCAGTTAGTAAAATTTTATCAATTTAGGGTATATTTCCTATTTTTCTCTTAATTAATTTTTCTTTTTTAATTGATTTTCGTTATTTGATTTTTTCTTTTAATTTTACTTTAACTATTACCTGATAAGTAATGGTAGGGTCCTGGGTACCATTTCGTATGTTCGTTTATATTTTTAATGAATATCTAAAAGTAAATTTGAGTAAGTTTTTTGTTGAAAATGTTCCAGTAATAATGTGTCACAGTTATTACGCCCTAATTTTTCTGAAATACGCGCGTAAGTGGAGAAGTCTTATGTAAGAATACATATGTACAAATTCGTAAACAACACTAACAACGCAGACCGCTAAGTATCTTCTTCTTCATATTAAGTTAACGTCTCTTTTACGCTGCCAGGGCCAATTTGGACGGGACCTACAGTTTAACGTGGGCTCCGAACCACGGTCCTCGAGCACGGTTGTACCCCCTTAAGGCTCTCACCCCAGTTGATCCACTCCGTGCTCTACCGACTCAGGGTGTGTGTATCCTAGTCCCGCCCTCCTACAGGATATCCGATCCTATCCGGCCTGGTTACCGGCGTGAATAGGAACGGGATTTTGGATACATTTTACACACTTCCCGCAACACACACAACATCCATGGATTACGTGGGATTCGAACCCACGACGACAGTGTCCGCCTGATTCAAGGCCCGCGCCTTAAACCACACGACCACCGCCGCCCCGACCGCTAAGTATTGGAGGCGACATTAGCGGACCAACATTGCTATATGCTATATACAGAGTGTTACGATGTGACAACATTGTCGGAGGCGAACTTGCTATATAAATATGTCGTATTATATACACTGGAGTCCATCAGGTTGAAATTGTACTTTGGAGTTGAATATGTATCTCGAAAATGCCGGTCAAATGTGTATATAAAAAATCTTTCAATTCTTTACCCCTCTAATAGTGCTTCGGTAACGATGATTTCGTTGAACTTTTATATACAAGATTCAAACCCCTAGCTGCATCCCTTATGGTGGAGGCGTGGGCGCCTGTTTCGTGTACGGAGCCGACAAAGATAGCTGTGCATATATATATATATATATATATATATATATATATGTATATATATATTATATAGATATTATATATATATATAATATCTGAATATCTAAAAACTTTAAACCTTCGAAGATATCGGAGCTGCAAACAAAAGAGCCTACTCTAAAATATAATATACAACTAATGTAGTATTAGTTCATAAACATATACATTTAGAAGACAATTTTTGCAACACTTAAAAGTACTGTATAACCAATATTGAAAATAATCATGATAAATAATATAAGAGACATACATGAGCTTATTCTGAACTATTTTAGTAGTTTATATACTATGGTAAAATTTTTGCTGAATAAAAGTTTCTGTTTCAATTTATTTTATTTTAATTTATAAGTTATTTAGTACGAGTTTCGATTTACTGCGAATATTATACGAAGCAATTTTAGGAATCTACATAAAACTAATTGAATGAAGGATTTTCTAAATTATAATCAACTAAATTTTATTCATTATAAGGCGTGAACTTGATTTAATAAAACAAATGTGTAAAAGGAAATTGAAGTTCAATACGTTCATATTTATAGATTGATTTTAGGAATTCATATAAAACTGCATAAATTATCAGTTCTTAAATTTCTGCAAAATGGTATAAATTAGTTCGAACTTCGAGTATCCACAAGCATTTTATGCAAGATTTAAATTGAAACACCACATTTGTTCAAATCTTGAAACAAAAAGATGAATTACACATCATACTTACATAAGATTATTCAACAAACTTACACCCCTCTATTTTACTCATTAATAAAACTTGAAACATTGCACGAACATCGTTTCAGTCGTAACGAATTGGTTCTGGAAAATCCTAAAAACCTCGAAGTTACTGTTTCTAGTTGGTAACAATAGGGATGAAATTTGTTTTTGACGGTTGTATGGAATATGTGATCTAGACAAGACGTAAACGTTAAATAGTTTCTGAAAAGGCGAGTTCAACGGAAAATTTTAAGTAAATATTCGATGTGGGCCCCAGAATTACTTTAATTAACAACCATTAATTTTAGGAATGAACAAACATATACTTAACTTTTTATCAACAAAATTATTTGCTTCGTTAATATTGTTCCTGCAGTGCATTTTGTCCAAAAAGTATTTAATTTTTGATGAAATAATTTTCTGACCTGTACGTTATATTTTCGCATTATTTTACAGACACTCATGATTGAATGAATAAAAAAGTTTCTATTTTTATAACGCGGTTAGGTAACATAAGGCCACCCTGTATAACTTCCACCAGATTCTTGACGATAACCCAAATTGACACCATTAGCTCTTGCTAATTAATTTCAGCTTATGTAATTGGCCTTCCATTAAACCCAATATGTAAAATGGGTAGTTTACGGTGTATATGATACGTGCGTATCGCCTAATGACTAAATAGCCTGTAGTGATGTGTTTTAAATTGTACGTCTGCAGTCATGCGATGGGATGTTATGGAAATTGTTTTGATAGGAAAATTGACGTGGTATCGACCGGGAAAACTGGAACAAACATCCAAGTTGCGTAAAATGGGAGCGAATTTTGGACAATTGGTCCTTCGAGTCGGAAGAGATATGGTATAGAGAGAAAGTATCTTGAACAATGCTGCAAAAAAATTATTTTTTAAACATAAAAATTACGAGGTAAAGACGCAATATTATATCATTTGGTCCTTTCAACCCGTCTATCAATATAATTTAAGATAATATAATATTATAAGGTCACATAATATTAAAAACAGAGTTACATAATACTAATAATACTAGTAGTAAAAATAACACTAATAATAATAATATAAGCTGGTCATATAAAAGTAATATAGACTATATAACTGAAACTTCAACTTTTTAACTCTTACAAACATAAGTTGTGAGGAAACAAGAGAACGATGAGATTATTTGGCCTTTCTATCTCGAACAAAAATTGTCAAAAGTGATAGTAACATGAGCAATATTGCAAAAATAACGATTTTTTAAATATAATAATTTTCAAATCATGGGCTAGAGAGGCAATGTTATATCATTTCGTCCTTTCAATCGACCTATCAATCTGATAACGGTCACACAATAATCAGAATTATATGAAATATTAATAAAAATATTTATATAAATTAAGCATGTAAAAAATATATACTGCATTACAAAAGCTAGAACTTTTTAAACTTTCAAAAACGCAAGTGGTGAGGAATAAACAGAAAACTTGATTACTTGGTCCTTCGAGCCGGATAATGAGTTAATTGAAGTGTTAATAACATAGGCCATAATGCGATAGCTATTACTATTCTACAGTGTGGAGTTTCTATGGAAAGGAGCTTGACTAAACAATGGAAGATCCCTTGAGTTTGCCCTAATGAACGTATTATTTCATTTTATGGAGGTCGAAGTTCTCTTCAGTTTTATCAACATTATCCAGATATGCTACAATGATAAAACCAAAAATAGCTATCAAGTAAGTGAACACAATTAAAACTTTATTGCCAATTGGATTTTCAAGTGAAAATTTGGTTTGACACTAGTTTATTATTAATCGACATGAACTACTGTCTTCAATGAATAAAAACTCCCAAATTGACCAGTGCAAAATTCACATAAAACTTAAATTTATTTATATATGATATATTGCTAAGATTAAAAACTCCCAAGCAGGCCACCTTGAAATCCTCTTGTTTCTTCAGGAAAATTCAATTGAAAAATTAACTGGGAGAGAGGATATTTGAAATTAGATCTCCCTAAGTGGAGTCAAGATTAAATGTTTCAAAAATCTTCATCTTAACGGTAACTTCGTTTCACGTTCATTCCTTTTTCCTTTTTGTAGAATGTTGTTTTTCATCTTTTGCAGGAAAATTTATTTTTGACTGAATAATGTTAATTTTGTTTTAGGTGGTGACGTCTTACGGAGCGAATCGGAATTTATACGGGAAGCACTACGGGATCATTGGTAAAAATGAGTGTATAATGTATATGTGGTTAGTTAACGTAAACAGTCTAAAGATGATAGCGAAAATACTTTTTGCTATTCTTGCAATTAGGTTTCTTGAAAATAATCCTGTATTGTTGCACATTAACCCAGGCTGTTTGCTATTAACATAGGTAGTGATTAAAAATTCTACTCGAAAATAGCACACAATGTAATACGTATAGATATATAAAACATTTAAAAATGAATTTATGGGAGTTAAAATAAGATAAGACAAAACTGGATCAGATGTAGTTTTTGAAGAGTAATTTAGAGGATTTGGTAATGACTTAAAAATTTATTCATTGTCAGCTTCTGATGGAAAATTTATAGGTGAGTGTGTCTTCAAGAAAGTCGTTGAAATCAGTTGGGCTCTAGATTTAAATTTTCTTAGAGTATTAAACATCTAAAATAAAAATTACTGCAGATGGAGGTAAGGTGCTCTGTCAAATAAACCCGTGGAGGAATAAAACCATTATTTCGCAAGAAACCAGAGGCGTTCTTAAAGAAATGAACGAAAATTAATAAATGAGTTATAAATGTATATGTAACGTTAAGTTTGCTTAAAACCGTTATAATTGTTTTAATACAATGTACGAACGCGAATGTTATCAACTCAGAAACGCTTCCCTTTTTACCTGATTTATTATTATCTCGTCATTAATATAATATAGTATAATATCGGAATTCGGTATTTATTTGTATCTAATATTTTGCGGTAATACTTTGTATCTCCTAATAATATCTCCTATTTCTAACGATGTGTTGGATTTTTGATGTATATCTTGCAAATTTAACGACTCAGATATTGGTGATCAATTCTTCAATTTTCATTCATTCATTTTTTTTAATTATGTATAGAGAGGCTGGCATGTACTATTTTGTGAAATGTGAAAACCTGCATTGCATAAAAATTTCAATTACTTACACAACCAAATACTATCAACTATTTGTAGCTTCATTGATTAATACACACTCATTGATTCTATTCATGTTTCGTCACTAACGTTAATTTTGTCAGAGCAGGAAGTGAGTGTGAAGAGGCATAATAAATATTTTTTTAAGCAATAAAGATCTTTACTTGTTATGTTTTCAAAGTTTGCTTGAAATTCGAAAAAACCCATCACTTTAAACATGATTGTCCAGTGCCGTTGCTGTATGTCTATTTGTTGTAAGGTAATAATTAACCACTTTTCCTAGAAAAACAAAAAATAGTTCACTTGTCCATTAATGTCAAACCGGGTGATTCGAATTGGAGTACTTAGCATGAGGGATTATTCTATGCAGAAGTGGGTGCTGTCTAATCGAGGCGCAAATAAATACTGCATTTCGGATTATGATTAACTATTTCAAGAAGAGACCACAACGGCCACGTTGATCTCGGCAATTCTAGGTAAGTTTAGGGAACTGCAATTGCGCTTAATGCTTGCTAATCGGCCCATTTATTTCATTTCAAATCAGTAGTCAGCCATCCAGTTCCGATTATTGCGTATTTACTAATTTTCTCCGAACGTACGACAGAGAATGGTTATTCCCTGTAAGTTTACAATATCCAGGCGTACAATATTCGCACGTGTTCCAGGTGAGTCACTCAAAATACAAGGGGATTCCCTAGGGCAGTGTGGAAGACATTATAAAACTCTCAAAATTTAGTGGATGCCACCTTGTATCGGTTTTGCATTTATAATGAGATTTTATTACTCCATGGGTTTCTTTGACAGACATCCAGATATCAACTTTCCTAACTAGCTATTGCGGTATATATGTCTCGTAACTTGTTAAAAATATTACAGAGTACGATTAAAGAATTGCTAAGAACGTCTCTTATATTTATATTTAAAGAATTCCGTACATCTCCATTGTGAAACCGAAACTCATTATCCTCCATTCCCCATTCGAACTCCCGAAATAAAAACATTCCAATGCTCTCTCCAATCTCGGCTATCATTAAAACGTCCCCCATTCCCGGCCCGGATCCCGGTCTCCCCCACCATTTATCCTTGCAACTTCCTTACGTGCCTCGGTTAGGTAAATTACACAGCAACTGCTGAGGTTAATGGACAAATTTTCAGGAGAACTGAGGTGTGACAAAAGGTTCGAGATATACGACACGATATTATGGTTCCCCGTCTCCCTTCCCCTCCGCCACTTGAGTTAATGCGCCCGGGATAGTTGTGGAAATAAAATCGGGCCTGGGGATGGGGGAAAATTTGTTTATGGGGCGAAGATCCGCGACCTAATTCCTCATAATCCAACTAAGTTACACGGCAAAAGTGATTACTGTCTCCAGAAGGATTTAGAATGTTCGGGGTTTAGTTGGGTATCAAGTTGGGAACTTCCTTAAAGTCCTTATGGGTTGAAGGCACCTCTTAAATCATCAACGTTGCCTAAATTCGACTTAATAAGCAGCACGGGATTGTTGAGATTTTTATTCAAACGTCTTCTCATCTTTCTCCAGCAACCTCTCTCCCTTTATTTCTCTTGTATTTTTCATTAAGGGCACAGCGGTCTCCGAGAGCCGATAAAATATGGCGGGCCGGCTTGTAGTTGAACGGTAATCTTGAATTATTGAGAGCGCCTTGAATAATGCAGGAAATAATGTTTGTGGCTGATAAATTCTAATGGTGTCATTACGGGGTGTAACCCTACTGTAATGAGGGTTGCCTGAGGTAAAATATTGCACCCTCCGAGAAGCCGAGGAGTCTAGCAAGGTGGAAAAGTTCAGGGAAAGATTTTTTGGGGGATATTTTGACCTACATCGTAAGGCGCGCCAGAAATCTGACCTCCGCTTTGAATTTACAGTGGAAAGTTTTCTGGGAGGTTTCGAAGAGGAGTATTAACAACTCTCCAGAAAGTTTTAAGTTTGGAACTGCTCTTATCTAAAAGAACATATTAGTAGGGACGATGGAAGGAAAAATCTCTTTACAATTTATGAAAGTAATAAGCAATGTGGTAATTCTAAATAGTTAATAAAGATTAAATTAACCTAAGTAGGTTGTTACAACTCCAGAACTATCTTTTTAAATTCTGTATGGCTATTTGGATTAAAGTTCATATACGTGTCCTTGAAAATGTTTTATTTAGTTGAAAATATTTTCGTAATTAAAATAAGCACCTCATATTTAAACCCCAGCAAGAGTTTGGTTTTATAGATTTTTTATTAGAATCGTTGTTAGCCTTAGAGCAAATAGGTTTCCTTGAAATGCCCGAAATGCTATTTGACACATATACATGGATTCAGCAACTAAAAAAAATTACCGCTTTGATTTATTTAAACACTAGAATCCTCATTTACATTAAATTTTATTAACGGCGTCTTTATCGTTTTTAAATAAGTTTTCAATTTCCTGCAAATTTGGATATGTTTCTCAGTGATAAATAAGGTATCTTCCTGTCAAGCAATATTATGCCATGTATAGAGGTATAAGTATATTACAATAGTTATATATTTTATATTCCAATAAACTCTATTAGAGTTCAAAGATTTATTTTTCTATTTGAACATATTTAAATTAGGCAGCTGGGTTTAGAATTTTAATTGCAAGGAATTTTGTAATTAAAATTTTTTGGAATTAACACAGAGCACTTCTCTAAGGTCAAATGTCGGCAGAATGGCTATAAATTCTATTGACGTCCAAGAAATCCCTCTTTCAGTTCTTCTATTTAATGAGGAGTGAAGTTTACTTGACATTCATTACAGTTCAGGGAAATTATACTGTAACGGGAAGTCTCCCTATAAATTAAACACAAGTCGTGAAGTGTCCATTCGACGAATCAATTTGAATTCCTAGAATTCAATAAACAATAGTTATTCAAGTAGTAATGAACAGGAAACGCGACAAATGCCATTGAACTGAGCGGCCGTGCACGAAAGATAAATAAACACCTGTGAGATATAAATTAAGCAATAAGTATTAGCTACTAGAGTTAAGTAAATTAGCTAAGTATTAAATTAGTTGACTGCAATTAACTTCAACTCGAGAAACGTTACAATGCAATGTACATTATATTAGACTCTTAAGGTGTCTTTAACTTTTTTCTTGACTTCGATTCTCGACTACAAGAAGTTCCAGAATTAAAATTTTTGAGAAATTCTTAAAATTCGATTTTATCTAAGAACAGATCTGGAAAAAAGACAACAATTTCTGTTCAACTTAAAAATTTCTCTTCTTAATGAAAAACATTATGAAAAGAACATGAAAGCTGAATAAATTTCGTGTATTTTGAAGAAGAAGCATTCCAGTTCAATAATTTGAGCAAAAATCAAGACCGTTTGAAATAATGTGCACTTTAATTTTTTGAATAGAACTGTCAATGTAAATTCTGACGTGGCGCCTCAGAGCGTCTATTTTTTTTCAGAAATTGTGAAAACACGGGTTTTATGAAATTCGGTGTATATTAACTTTACAAACATTAAAGAAGAAAAAAGTGTACAATTTTTTGGTGGTTGAATCTGTGGCGGTTTACATCTACCCATCGTGGAGAAAACAAAAAGTGCGGGCGGCGTAGCAACGAACAATAGAATTATTTATTATACTTTGTTTTGGCATATTAGACACGAGAATATAAAAGATAGGAAATCACATTTTACGTGTACGTTCATTTTTCCTATAAATCGATATGGTTGGGTTTAAGACATTTGAACAGATCTAAGAAGAAGACATTGTTGCATGATAGTACTTTTAAGTGTATTTAATAATACTAAATAGACGAAACAAGATTTTCTTTGATATCTAAAAATTGACAGAAATAAATACACTTCAATGTGTATCAACTACATAGCTAACCTAATTATTTAATTGATATTTGACGCATCGTTCTAAATAAATTGAACATTGCAAATATTTTCGTATAAATTTACTGAAAAACATTAATTTGAGAGCACTTCTATGAATATTAGTGTAAAATGCTCAGCTCACTGTTTAAACTCATGGGAATATTAATTCAAGAAAACATAAGTTAGTGGAAATCAGTTAGTGATTCGGAAATATTTATAAAAACTGAAAAGACTAACTCAATTTTATACACAAAGCAAACAACTAATCTTGAATTGCTCGTTTTATTTACTTCTGTTCTCTACCAACTATAATAAGTGTAGGAAAACTGATTTTCAGTTTATTATCTTGGAGTGATATGTAAGGCATTTTTAACAGCTGAGTTTGAGAAATTCATTTGGTATTTTAATATACCACCATACAAATATTGTAAATACATTCCCATTGCATGAGTTGAAAGAAATGACTTAAGTTAAACTAATGCAATCTGGGGTTGCTCGATTTACTGACCTCTAGTTTGAAGTGTTATACGTGTGTAAAGTGTATTAAACGGAAGGCGAAAAGGGTTCACCTCAGATTTTCTTGAGTTTAAGTACATTTAATTGTGTATTTTTGATAGTAGCAAATATTTATATTATACGGGTATCTATATATTTAGCTTAAAAATCAAGAAAAACATTTCCTATTAAACAGTTCTTTAAATAATAATGTGAACGATATCTAAATACACTTTTGTAACTCTTCAACTAAGCAATTATATTTTGGCATGGGAAAATATAACCAGAATGGCGTTACAGGTGTACCTTTAGGAGAACTGATAACAAAAGTAAGACATTTATTGAACTCCAGCAACTTCAGAATTCCTCAGTTGACCTATTTTGCCAGGAAGCATTAAAACCAACTAAGACATGCAAGACAAAAGATTTCTTTTAAATGTCCAGAATTACTAAAAGGTCTATTAATTTCAGGAAAGTTAATATGCCAAATTTGATGTGACAGAATGTCCATTCTTAAAGGTATTGTCACGCTTAGTGTCCTAAAAGTTCCTTAAGTGTGCTTGATTTTGGGGATGGTATCTCGAGTAAACCGGGTTAAAGAAACCAATAACATGTATTTTAGACTGTCAACAATTGTAAAAAATGAAATTGAAACCTAGCATCCAACGACATTAACTAGGAGACATAAAGTCACATAAGGTTCAAGAGTAACTCACACAGAACGTTATTAAAATAATATAAATTTTCAAAATGATACATAACTGGCAAATGAGAAAAAGTAAATTAAAATTAAAAGTAGCGAGTTTATATGATAAGGAGGTTGATGAGGTTCAGCCAAGTAACAAAAGGGCAGAGGAGCCGAACAATTATTACGAAATTTGGCAACAAGCCAAATTTTTGATTGATCATTGGTTATTGATCGACCAATAATTCAGCAAACGATTGATCCAGATTGTCAATTTTAGTCCCGTAAACGAATGGGTTTAGTTAAATAGCGTCGTCATTCACGTTTAGTTTATTCTCTAGAATAAGCAAAAGTGCGAGAACATGACATAATTTTACATGATCTTAACAAGAAAATGGACGATTCACCAATGATCTAGTTATTTGGCACATGTACTGCTCCCCTTCGTGGCAATATTATTTGCATCAATCTAACATATTAAGGCAATATGATTATTGCTGAAGTTTTAAAAATTTTACAAATACATTTGCAAAATATTTTCAATAGTTAAAAGTTGATGGAAAATGTTTTAAAATCTACAAAAAGTTTTAGAAAAGGAAACAGAATGTACTAATTCCACATTTTAAGGTAACTAAGATTAGTACTGAGCGTATTGAATGGGTTTTAACTAAAGAAAGGTAGGGTTACATGTTGATTATCGAAAATACCTAATTGCAGTATTGGTTTTTACCTATTTCATTATTTGAAATTACAGAATCTAATCAAAAAACGTGTCAGAAATATTCTGAAAGGAGAAACTGAGTAAAATTTAACTTTGGTGAATTATTGGCACACCTTCTAATACAAAAATTAAAATAAATTTCCGCTATTTCAAAATTTCGATTCAATTTTCGAATTCAATTTCAGCGACGAAATGGGAGTGACTCCGCAATCCGAAAAATAACTGCATTCGTACCCGATCGCGGACGCTTAACTTTCTACGGGCGTTAATAGCCCTCCGAGCTACATAATTTTCGAATATTTATGGGCCCGAAGGGAAAACTCCTAATGGCGATCATGAGGGGAATATTTCAGAATACTTGAGCGACGAATTTGCATATATTTCCGGAAGGGAGCAGAACGGGAGACCCTTGATAGTTATAATTATTGATAGTAAGCCGAAACGGGACAGAAATTGTTTAAAAGGGTCCATTAGGCCGTAAACGTATTTAGCGACGTTCGGTCAGTGATTGAAAACGTTCGAGGTCGTCCGCGGGAAACGTATAGAGTTTAGGGAAAGGGCAACATATTTGAGTTGAAAAACATATTTTAATTTCAAAACAAAAATGGCTGGTTTTAGGTAGAATCACTAAATTAAATACTTTTACAGTGATGAACAAAAAAAGCTATGAAAAGGATTGCATACAGATATTATCCCTCGAACTGGCATTAATACAATAATGAGTAATATACAGAAGTTACTTTACCTTTTTACTTTCTCATATAAGAGAAAGTATGGTAATCGTGCTGACTTTCGGAATTTGAGATACCTTTTGGACTTTCTGGATGTCTTAAGGTAATCTGAGTTCGAAAAACATGTTTTTGGATGTCAAACATGTCTGTGTGTGTATGTATGTATATATTTATTTTATGTATGATTCGTCACGTTTTCTCAAAAACTATACCTAGTGAAAATTTCATATTTTGTATTTTGGGCTAGGTCCCCCGAAAACTCACGACAAACATAAATTTAATCAGAATCAGTAGAGCAACAACAATTTTTTTCTAAAAGCATTCTAAAGCGGTTAAACCACATGGATCATATCAACAATATCTAAATGAAGTTAACTGCAAGTGGGTTATGCTTCATTTTTGTGAGGGTGGTAATGACGAAGGTATAATTTTTAATGGAAGCCAGTTTGGTGATAACCATATCACCAAACGGTGATAGACACTGGTGATAGACGATGATCGAGGAAAGTATGCCCTTTGGTGGAACGACTCTTTTCGACCCATTAACCATATTCCCACATTTGCATACGATTCCGGAGAGGGCATCTCGATTTATGCCAGCATCAACAAGAAGTGGAGTCATAGCAGGTGCTAGGAGTGGTCTCAGACGCTCGGAGTTACTTTTTCCCGGTTTGCCGGGCTGTCTGAGTATGCCCCTAAAAGGGCATACGAACATAGATTATCGACACTTTTGGTGTTATGGGCCCACGGTGTAATAGGCCTATCGAGTTGTTTCCAAAAATTTCACCATTTTTAAATTATTGAAGGTTGCACATTTTCAATTTGGGGGTTCTCGAAAAATAACCATCCTTCAACGAGCAGGAAGAACTGGACAGCAACCAATTATGGGAAGAAGTAAAAGTAACCTTAAATACGGTGGCACAAAATAAGTTAGGTTATAGAAAGGCAACTCCTAAGAAAAAATGGATAACAGATAATATTTTTCATCTGATGAAAGAAAGAAGACACTACAAAAATTGAAATGTGCATGAATATCGACGATTAAATAATGTTATAAGATCAGAAATTCGAAAAGCCAAAGCCAACTGGCTAAGGGAGGAATGCCAAACAATAGAAAATCTGCAAGCTTTACATGACACCAAAGAAGAGCACAGTAAACTAAAAGAGGCTGCTGGATTATATAAAACCAAGGCACCTACAGTACTTGTCATTAATAACGACGAAACTATTCTCGAAAAGGAAGAAAAAGCAATACAATTGGAGAACTACGTTAAAGAACTCTTTCAAGATAATGAAAGAACAAATTTAGAAGAAGATAACGTAATAATTCGTACGGGTCCTGCAATAACAAAGGATGAAATTCGTCATGCCTTAAAACAAGCCAAAAACAATAAGGCAGTTGGCCCTGATGACTTGCCAGCAGAGATTATCAAACTATTGATGAATACAATCTTTCTCTTCTAGAAGTAATGATTAACAAAATATATAAGGGTCGTTATCCGGTAGACTGGCTTAGGTCTACATTTATTCCACTTCCAAAGAAAAACAAAGCAAAGAAATGCGGAGACCACCGTTTAGTTAGTCTAATGAGTCATGCCCTTAAAATATTCCTTAGGGTCCTACACAACCGAATTTACCGCAAATGTGAGGCCAATATTGCAAATACCCAATTTGGATTTTGAAGTGGGATGGGAACCAGGGAAGCACTTTTTAGTGTGCGTGTACTCATACAAAACTGCAGAGATGTTCAGAAATATGTCTTCATATGTTTTGCGGACTTTGAAAACATCTTTGACAAAGTAAGGCATGATAAACTAATTGATATATTAAATAAAGCAGACTTAGACGACAAAGACATCCGTTGTATACAGAATCTCTACTGGCATCAATCGGCTCATATAAAAACAAATGACTTTACAACTGAAGATATTGTCATATGTAGAGGCGTAAGACAAGGTTGCATATTATCACCTCTACTATTTAATCTTTATTCGGAAACCATCTTTAAGGAAATCATGGAAGATAGAAATGTTGGAATTAAGGTAAATGGGGTATATATAAACAACATTAGATATGCAGATGACTCTATCTTAATTGCAGATAATATTGAAGATCTGCAACAAATGATCGATGAGCTGAACCGTATTGGTACAAATTATGGGCTTAAAATAAATAGCAATAAAACAAAATTCATGATGATAGTAAGCAGACCTAAACTCCCATACAACAATGCAAGATTAATACCAGAATGCCAAACTTTAGAACGAGTAGCACAATATAAATATCTATGAAGCTGGTTGCATGAAGATTGGGATAATGACAAAGAGATTAAATGCAGAATTGAAGCAGCTCGAAATAACTTTTTTTAATTTAAAAGAGTGCTAACTAGTCGTGACATTAAATTAAAGCTAAGATTACGTTATGCCCAATGTTATGTATGGTCGGTGTTGCTGTACGGTGCAGAGAACTGGACATTGAAGTCATCTTCCGTCAACAAAATGGAAGCGTTTGAAATCTGGATGTATCGTAGAATGCTAAGGGTGCCATGGACAGACAGAGTAACCAACGATGAAATTCTTAGAAGAATCGTCAGAGACCGTGAGTAATGCTTATTGTCAAAAAGAAGAAAACATCGTATTTTGGACACATAATGCGAAACCCAAAATATCAACTGCTGCAACTTATTGTCGAAAGAAAAATATAGGGCAAGCGAGGTATGGTCAGAAAGCAAATGTCATGGTTAAGAAATATAAGAGATTGGACGGGGTTAGGAACGATAGGAGAGTTGGTCCACACAACAACCGACAGAGAAATATATGGAAGTATGGTCGCCAACATCCAACAATAGTGGATAGGCAGTCGAAGAAGAAGAAACGAGCAGTAACTCAACACTTATTGGGTTTATAGAGTTGATTCACAATCGAATCTCGTTGTTTGTTTATTAGCTACATTTTTGTTCTGAATGTTTTTTTCTGATAAAATGAAAAATTTTCAAGTTATTGGTGAAAAACGGTTAAAAAACATTATTTTTTTCAAAGAAAAATGAGTAGTTTCAATCGTGAATAACTCGAAAAATAATAACTATACAAAAAAACTTTATAAAACAAAGGTTGCTTAGAATTGGCCAGTTTATAGATTTCCGGATTTATTTTGATTAAAAAAAGTTTTACAGTTTATGAGGGGTGGATTCCATACCTAGGGAAAAAGCACACTTCAGTACAAGTTCAACTTTGAAGAAGGTTATAAATACTACATAAATTGTATAATTGACTATAATATATAATTGCTATTTTGTAGATTGGTCCCGTTAGCGAACTTCCATTTATTTTAAACAGCTGAGATTTTACGGGCAAGGCCAAAAAGTCATCAAGTGATTACAATTAGTTTCCAGTCGAGGCGGAACTAATTTAAATTTCTGGCAAGTTGGCCGTGCTAACTCGTCCACAACTCCTGGACTCCATCCAGGAACGAATTTCCCTCAAATCCCCGAAATCGTACCGCTAAATCCTTTCGGAAAAATTCCCGCCCCCTCACCATCCAACCCAGTACATAATATTTAAACACTGCGCGGATTTCCCAACATCTGTTCTCAAAACTCACCCTGATAATTAACTCCTTTCCCTCCTCGAGGCCCGCGAGGCTCGCTCGGATTTCGCGGAGACGCCCGCTCGCTAGGCGGATTTCATCTGTTGCGAATTTCCTCCCCCAGTTTTCTTTTAAGCTTCGACTTATGGCAAAAATTGGGACGAAAACAATTCATATTCCTTAACGTCTCGACGGCTGAGCGGGAAATTAATATAACCGTTCCGACGCTCCTGCCCTAAATTACCGAGTATCGGATATTTTCCCGTGACGTCCTCATGAATAATTTTTAGTGTAATTCGATAACGGCACCGACGGTTAATTAACAAGGGACAAATGCGATGTACACGGTGTGGTCCAGGAGTCACTGGAGTAATTTATTTTGCGGGAAAAGCGCGGAACAGTTCCGGATTTGACTTTTTAAAAAGTGGAAATTTATTTAAGCTTATAGTTCTACTGATTTTTTACTAAAATTTCATATTGCGAATTAGAACATTTCATTCAGGCTTCCAAAATTTGGGGTTTATTATTACCAAAAGATTCTACTGAATGGAGGTCATTTAATGGTTGTATGTTTGTACGACAAAAATACAAAAATACTAACAGGAAACCCCTTTTTTCCATGAAATGATAGGAAGTCTGTAGTTATATTCTGTTAAAATTTTTACTCCCAACTAACAATATTTGTCTATTAATTAACATTTATGTAAAAAACATTGCATAATATTTAGTTCTTTGCTTGCAAAATTACAACTAATGAAACAATGCTGACACTTGGGGTGGGCAGGTTATGGCTAACCAAACGATATTGTCGCGATGCGGCCACAATTAGCAGAAATAGGTCGCCGTCTAAGCTTATTCAGCACCGAGGCGACCTTAAACCGAAGGACGATAAGACTCTCGGACAGGTACGACATCACGTTCGTAAACATCCCGCGTGTATTTATACAGCTCGATCATAACGATCGGGGAGTCAGTCTGTCACCTAGTATCACGTCACGCTGCCCGTCTGAGAGCTCGTCCTTTCCGGTATGCCGCTAATTGGAGGAGCCTCGCACCCGCTGCCCTTCGTCACTCTAAAGTAAGCAACCACCTCCCTTTCGACCTTTTTTTCTCATTCCTTATCATTTGCTCATTTGCCTTAATTTTGTATGATGTTCTCTCCCCTATTTTTTGATGCTCAAATAAATATTGTATATGTTACCATGCTTTCTTTTTAGCTTCCACCTAGCTACACCCCCAACCAGAGCACTCCCTTTGGACCCTAGGTCCTCAGGCGTGTGACAATATGGAAATGTATTCTGCACCGACCCAATAGGATAATTGGTACCAGAAGAAAACTGTGTACGCGAGAAAATAGAAAGTTTTCTTTAAAAAATGATAATGAAATTGTGAAAAGTCCCCATCGATCCTATGAGTGCAAAAAATTTTATGCCAGTTCAAAAGTGGCAAAATTGGGATTTTTGGATTTTTTAGGGAAGCTATTACTTTATGATAAAGATAGTTTAAACAACAGTTGTTGATCGGGAAATTGTCTACAAAAATTGCTCATACACATTTTCCCCCAAGGTACACCATTGCTGAGGAAAAGCAATTTTAAAATTTGTTCAAGTTGCTTTCTCCATTTTATACCTGACTACGCTGCCTATGTACATCATTGGATGCATAATGTAAATAAAACTATTTTTCGGTGACAAATACATCAATTTTGAATAATAGCTATGGGAATATGAACTGAAAAGAAACCCAGACACACATTTTATGCCACCATGTGACCTTGAGCAATATGTGTCAGCTGTTCAACAGATCGTGTAGTCTGGGATCCATAGAAGATACATCGAGTAACATCTCTATATACGGAGCTTTCCTATCGAAACGCTTGGTGGGAAACCAACAAGAGCAAGAGAGAAACCAGCAGTAGTTCGTTAGCGTGACAGAGAGAGAAGTTTTGCAACGTTGCCGGCCGAGCACGCAGTCCAAGTCAACGCGTGTATCGCTTCACACTTTCGGATGTGTGCGGTACAGTGTGCGGAGCGGATGACTGTAATGTTCCGCGAGCTAGCAACATCGCAAAAGGTCGTTCTCTGTTTCGCTAACGAGAAATATATAGCCTTTCTCTCGCACTTATGTTGATCCCACCGTGCGACTCTTTAGAAACTGTCAAAAATGGATTGCTGTTCGTTTGTCTAGCTTGAACTCGAGAACGGCTGGACGGATTTTGCTAATTTTGATCTTGAAATATTTGTGGAAGTTCAGGGAAGGTTCTTCGGTGAGAAACATAAATAATAAGTAAGGGAAATACTGAAAAAAGTATGTTTTGTAATTTGACATTTATAATCAAACAAATGAAAGTATAGTGTCAGTTGGTTGTCAAATAAATAAATGTCAAGACGATTATTCCAATCTATCATCAGTTTGTCAGTGCGCGAGAACTTTATTGATTTTAAAATGCCAAGGAGAAGATGGACTTAGGTCGTCGAAGTCAATCAAATGTGCGACGAGACGAGCTCTCACGTCCAAATCGCACTGACGACTGACGACCGGTGAGAGACAGATAACATTCGTATTTGTATGACAGAATTACGTTCAACAGTAAATAATGGAATCGAACGAGTTCGGGCACATCTTACACAACAGCATTTAGATCCACAGGGCACCGAGTCTACAAAGTCTACACGACGCCAACACAAAAGCGGGAAGACAAGTAAGCAAGAAGAGTCCTGAGTAAGTCAAAACAACTTCACCAGGACACCGAGTCTACAAGTTCTACAAATTCGAAACGACGGACACATCCAATCACTGCAGCCGGAGGAAAAGGGGACAGTGATTACAACTTCAAGAAATTTACTCCAAAACTTCAAGAACTTCGACGCCAACACAACGGCGGGAAGTCAAGAAGACAAGCAAAGTCCTGAGTAAGACAAAACCACATTTTCCAAAGAATTAAGTTAAAAAATTCACAATTTCAACAACGACAAGATATAACAAGCAGATGAGTTGATTCAAGAACAAGAAAAAATAGCCCAAGAAATCATATAACTACAAAATAATTGCAAGAAAAACGGAAGTGCAAGAAAAACCAAGGAATACTTACAAAAAAGGATTGATCACCTAGAAGCACTATGGGGGAAAGCCCAAGAGAACAACGAGGCGTTCCATGAACTTGCCACGGGTTTGACGATCAGCACAATTATATAAGATCACACTATTTCAAAAGGATCGAGGAGAACTACAAGACAATTCGACTGTACCTGACGTCAAACGAATAAAACACCCAAGAAACAAGTCTATGAGGTACAAATACAATACCCAAAACCGGAAGTGAAGAAATCCAAACAACAGACCGAACAGAATTACCGACGAATCGAACTAATGGTAAAAATAACAAACAAACAAAAAACTATTTAGACAAGCTGAAAAAGACATGGCAGAATCAACACCAAGATGGTCATGCACGTACTACGAGCAACAAATGCCCAAAACATGGAGCGCACTTCAAGACACAATGAAATAAAGCAATTCCGCAGACGCAGTGTTCCTGTAAACTTGGAACGAGTAGCATTTCACTATGACCCGGAAATAGATTATTGTGCCGAAGAATCCGTAACGATTAAAGAAATGACAATCGTTTGTCAATATTGTAAAGCGTTAAAATGCAGCGGTGAAGCTACTGGATTATGTTGTGCTGGTGGTAAAGTAAAATTGCCGTAATTGTTTCCACCACCAGATCCATTACCTTCTTTATTTTCTGGGGTGGGAAATGACTCTAAATATTTCTTGACCAACATCCAAATGTATAATAATTGCTTTTAAATGACGTCGTTTGGTGCAACGCATATTGTACAGGAAAATTTCATACCTAATTTCAGGGTAGTTTTTCATAAATTATTTATTAAAAATTTAAAAAGATAACTTACAATTGCTAATACAAGGACAGTTTGCGGAATAAACTTGGAGTTTCCCGGTTTCGCGCTTGGACAATTATACGTCGCGTGTTCGCGAGTCGTAAAACCATCATCTTTATAAATTTACGGACCGCAAAAAAAGACGGAAAATATAGTAGACCAGAAAGCCTTAAATTGATTATGTGTATACCTGTGTTGCATTTAATTTAATGTAGATAAAAACTTTGTATTGTTTTGACATTATTTTTCAAAAATATATGTATATGATAGGAATTTCACCGGGTCATCTATAATTTTAATTTATCTTTTTTCTTTAAACTTTACGCGGCATTGCGACGCATGCCGGGTACGGTTTGTATTAAATAAATATGTTCACGATATACGCAGACATTTTAATCAAAGTGTAACCGTAGTATTTCATGGCTATATCGATTCTAAAAAAAAACGTTAAAGCCTCAGAACAACTTCGCCCATTTGTAAAAACATCGGCATCTTCTGATATTCTCTTTGATCGATTTATGACAGTCCCAACCAGCCAACAAGAATTTCTGTCAAACATTCATAACAAGTCTCAGTTTATTACAATGCTAAAATAAAAATTTACCACTGAAAATATTTTAGCCAAGCAAGGTGATAATGACGCTGATATATTCAACATAGAAACTGCAATAAATCAATTCAACCCAACTGACGTAAATGTTTTTGTTGGTGAAGATGTTGATCTGTGGGTATTACTTACCTCTCGAACTTCAATTAAAAAAACCATTTGTTTTTTAAAACCAGGCAATACTCAACAATCATTTAAAATATTTTCAAACAGGAATGTATCGGCTGATTCTATGTGTAAAAATCATATTCTATTTTTACATGCTATGATTGGCTGTGATATAACATCACTTATGTTCCGGAGGGGTAAAACAACAGTTATTAAGTTGTTTGAAAAACGAGATTTAATTATATGTGCAAAAGTCTTGGAAGATATGAACTGCTCCAGAACGCTAATCACCAGTGGACTTCCATTCCTCCTTTCTTTATACGGAGCCCTAAAAATTACTGGCATTGATATGTTACGTTACATATCTTTTGTGAGACACAAACGTAATATAAAACGTGTGCAATTATCTTGTCTTCCTCCAACCTATACCTTACCCAAAATTTTATATCATGTCTAAATTCTAGTTTTTAGTATAAAATTAAAAGGGAATGAATAAAGAAGGTAATTAATTGTATTATTAATGGGTGAATATGTACCCTAATTACTTAACTTAAGTAGTGTTGAGTACAACGTATGTCTAAATTTATAGTTCTTGTCTTAAATTATGACGTAATTTAATAATTAAGTTAAATTGCTTTGATATCTATACTTATATTGGGCTAGAGGGTATAATTAGCAGTAATTAATTTTGCTTATTTATGAATTTTAGGAAGCAGCAATAATTTTATAACTAACAAATTTTTGTGCCAGCAGTTGCGGTTATACAAAGAAAGTAATTTAATTTTATTGGTTGATAGTTAAATTTTTAGTTATCAATAAGTTTGTATTGAGGTGAAATTTCATTACGTAGATTAAATTCGGCTTCTAATTGCCCTTAACCTGAGCTTCTGCTTACCAAAGTTTTATCGAGTATATTACCAGGTTCGAGTGTGACTTGGTAATCAACTGGACGCAGAAGAATGGGGTTGGAAGCTTATTAATAACACAGTGGAACCAATTCACACCCTATTTCCACCTGCAACAGGGAAGCTCCTCAATAATATTTTTTACAACTGCAAAAAGGATGTAATTTGAAATGCGGCTGAATAAAGGTAGGCTTATTTTGTTAACCAGCATATGCACCATTTGTCAAGATCTGTCGTGTTTAAATGTTGAATCTCCAACATAAGATGATCCTTACATTTACGACGAAACAACTGATGTATCGCTACTGCATCAATTTACATAAGCTCAGGGATATGAAGAAGAAGATGGAGAAGAAGAAGTTTGATGAGAAGACCTGATATTTCATTAAACTTCAGTAAAATAGCCGAGGAGCAGGCCTAAAGGGGAAACCGTACTAGGAAAACGCTCCAAGTACACTACCTCAAAGATGGCGTGGAATCATGTGCATATTATGGAGAGTACAACTTTAGCAAATTTTCAAATCGCTTTTTCTCAGAAACGTGAATCTTACGGAAAAAGTATTAGGACAATTTTTTTATAGAAACCCGTGTTCTATAATTTTCGACTGAACTATTTTCTTCACAAAACTAACTGTCTCGCTAAAAAATCCAAATGACCCAATTTTGCCAACTTTGACGTCGAAAATTTTTTTGCATATATGGGATCTCTTCAAAATTCCACGATAATTGCATCCCTAACGCGTCTTAGTCTAGTCAAGAAGTGTGTTTGTTGCGAAAAACAGTTAGAAGGCTCGGAAAAATATAAGCTATACCTCATTCGACGCGGAATGCAAAACTGAGAAATGCGTTTTGAGGATTTTTTCTGCTAAGAAAAATTGCAATTTTTATTAACAAAAAAACCATTAAATAAAAACGCTCTTAGATTTTTTGATGACAACTCAAAAACCCTAAGAGATAGAGGAATTCGCAAAAGAGATCCTTAAAGAAAAGGAAATTTCCGATAAAAAAGTCCCTACTCACGGATTTCTATCTCTTATATTTATATTTTTAAATTTTTGCTGAAGGTAAGGCTCCACGCGACCGTTACGGCGTGCGCTCGCCGCCTCTGAAGAGAACTACGTCATAGAAAATCATCATTTTAAGGTACTAAGTATTAGTTTAAAAATTTAGAACTAAGTTTATTGTATTCCATACACTTGAAGGAATAAAGTTCTGTTGGAAAAAACATTTTAAATGTATTTTCCAAAAAGCTAGCCTATTCTTAATGAACTAGTTATTTTCGTACTTCCGTCTTCATTGAAAGCAGGCTAAATGTTTAAATAAATTCTCCATAAATATTTTGCTTCGTGGAGTCCTTTCTATGAGTGTACTCAATAAGGTGACGTCATAAAATTATTTAAAATTTCTTTATTTAGTTTACAGCGAATTTTTAAAATAAACAAAAAACGCAAAATCCAGAAATTGTTGTTAATTTTTTTTCTCTTATATATGGGCGATTCCATGTCAACTGTCGTGAGGTTGGTGCGTCATAATTTTTTTTCCAAACCAAAACTATTTCATTCTATTCTAGGTTCGACTAGAAGTATTATCCCAAATTTTCAGACAAAAATATTACTACTAGCGTTTTTTACGGCCAATTTTCGTTTCTTTCGCGTTTTCAGTTTTCGATGACAAATTTTCTCCAAAACGTTACCGCAAACACATCGCACGCTGGAAAAATTTGAGAGTACCTATAATCGATGTAAAATTTTCCAAGGAATCCATTCCCGCCCTCAGAATTCCCCTAAAATTTTTTCTTTTGCAAGCAATCCCAAAATACCAATTTTTATTAAACTTGCTCTATCTCGCGAGTGGAAATTTTTGGATTTTTTTGGAGGAGCACAAAATGTTTGGTTTTTAGTGTACTTTGAGGGACTTATAACTTTTCCGTGTGTATTTTGGTTTCAAGTGCCCAAACATGCGAAAAATGGCAAAAAATGGACGAAGCAGCCTAAAATGGTGCATTCAGCGTGAAAAAGGAGTGTCAAAAGTCTGGAATATTCATGTGAATCTCAAGCTCAATTCTCAGCGATGAAGCCAGATCATTTTCATTAAATACCAGACCATCTGGAGGTCCAATATTGGGAGATTTGTTCAAAAATTCAAGAAATATTTTCGATTGCTCGATACTTTGATGTTCGATTTATATGAACTTTGGACGCTAATATCCAGGAACTATGAAGGTAAATGACGTTAAATGACGAAAAATCAAGTGATTAAGATATAATATGACAACACCGAACATATCCTTTTATGGAGACATGAGGGCAAATCAGCATCTTTTGGACATATGGTACACAGACCAAACATGCAATTCTCGTTTTCTGGGCTACAAATTAAATTAGCAACAAGATCCTTAGAGGTCAATTTTGTGCCAGTACTATTTAGAAGGAGTTTGAAATTTTGATGGATCTGACAAACACAAATAGAATGGCTACCATTCGCACCAGGTACCACGCATTGTTTACAAGGACAAGAGGTTATCACCAATTCTCTTTGAATAATGATTGGATAATAAAATGCAAACATGCCATTTTGGATGACAAATGTGCTGGTCAATATGTAGTGTTTATCTTCAATGATGTGTGGCATCTAGGAGTAACAATGACTTCGGATGAATTGAATCTCGAGGCAGAGCTTTCAGTACTTTCCTTCAATCAAGTGGCTCAAGCTAATTCATTCCCAGATCCGCCAGTATGCTTGACCGTTTCGTTTGCTCAATACTCTGCGAAGTGAAGCTCAATGAGATAAAGAAGGCCCCAAACACATTCAGGTTGAGCAGTGCTCAGCACGAAAAAATGGTGAAATATTTTGAGAAATTTATGTCGGGGATGGTCTAAATACGAAAGCTGTTCATATTAAAGTAATAAAGAAAGTTCCTCCATAAATTAATGCTAATATTATTTTATAGATCTGCACCTTTGTAATAAACCATATTTAGTAGTATTTTTTAATATGTATTTATAACTTAATAAAAGGAACTGTTCGGTGTTGTCATACTACATCTTAATTACTTGATTTTTCGTCATTTAACGTAATTTACCTTCATAGTTCCTGTATATTAGGGTCCAAAGTTCATATAAACCGAACATCAAAGTATCGAGCAATCGAAAATATTTCTTGAATTTTTGAACGGATCTCCCAATATTGGACCTCCAGATGGTCTGGTATGTAATGAAAATGATCTGACTTCATCGCTGAGAATTGAGCTTGAGATTCACATGAATATTCCAGACTTTTGACACTCCTTTTTCACGCTGAATGCACCATTTTAGGCTGCTTCGTCCATTTTTTGCCATTTTTCGCATGTTTGGGCACTTGAAACCAAAATACACACGGAAAAGTTATAAGTCCCTCAAAGTATACTAAAAACCAAACATTTTGCGCTCCTCCAAAAAAATCCAAAAATTTCCACTAGCGAGATAGAGCAAGTTTAAAAAAATTGGTATTTAGGGATTTCTCGCAAATGGAAAAATTTTAGGGGAATTCTGAGGACGGGAGTGGATTCCTTGGAAAATTTTACATCGAGTATAGGTACTCTGAAATTTTTTCAGCGTGCGATGTGTTTGCGGTAACGTTTTGGAGAAAATTTGTTATCGAAAACTGAAAACGCGAAGGAAACGAAAATTGGCCGTAAAAAACGCTAGTAGTAATATTTTTGACTGAAAATTTGGGATAATACTTGTAGTCGAACCTACAATAGAATGAAATAGTTTTGGTGGGGAAAAAAATTATGACGCACCAACCTCACGATAGTTGACATGGAATCGCCCATATTATGTTATGGCTGTTTTTATATTCAAACTAAGGATTACATAATTGTGGAAATTTTTTTACAGCTATTTGTTTAAGAATTGTTTATAAATAAACGACTTAGTTTAATATTTTTGAAAATTCTTTTTTTACCATTCTATGCTTTAGGATTAATTATGATTTTAAAAATAAAAAAATTTTTCTTAAAAAATTTTGTAATAGTTTATAATCGTTTTTTTAATGTTTTATTAGATTTAATTTTTTTTTATTTTTTTATTTAGTTTTTTATTAGATTATAAAAATCTCTTAATAGAGTAGGAGAAAAAAAAATTTTTTTCACTGATAATTTCATGGTTTATTAGTTAACAATTTATTATAAAACGTTTTTGAGTGTCACTATATTTTTTCTCTATTACTACTAAAAATTACAAAAACAACGATATGCAACAAAGTGACGTAACAAAATTTTTTTGTATAAAAAACTTTTTTGTTTTAAATATTTTTTCTTCACTTTGTGGCATATGGTTGTTTTTGTAATTTTTAGTTGTAATACAAAAAAAATATTGTGACACTCAAAAACGTTTTATAAAAAATTGTTAACTTAATAAACAATGACATTATCAATGAAAAAACATTTTTTTTTGTCTTATTCTATTATAGCCATAACATAATACATAAGGGAAAAAAAATATTACAACAATTTCCGGATTTTGCGTTTTTTTTTTTATTTTAAAAAGTCGTTGTAAACTAAATAAAGAAATTGTAAATAATTTTATGACGTCACCTTATTGAGTACACTCATAGAAAGAACTCCAAGAAGCAAAATATTTATGGAGAATTTATTTAAACATTTAGCATGCTTTCAATGAAGACGGAAGTACGAAAATAACTATTTCATTAACAATAGGCTTGCTTTTTGAAAAATGCATATAAAACTTTTTTTCCAACGGTACTTTATTCCTTCAAGTGTATAGAATACACTAAAGTTTGTTTTAAATTTTCAAACTAATACTTAGTACCTTAAATAATTATTTTCTATGACGTAGTCGCTTCAGAGGCGGGGAGCGCATGCCGTAACGGTCGCGTGGAGCCTTACTTTCAGCAACAAATTTTAAATATAAATATAAGAAATAGAAATCCGGGAGTTGGGACTTAGTTATCGGAAATTTCCTCCTCTTTAAGGATCTTTTTTGCGAATTCCTCTATCTCTTATGGTTTTTGAGTTGTCATCAAAAAATCGAGAGGGCATTTTTATTTTTAATTTTTTGTTGATAACAATTGCAATTTTTGTTAGCAGAAAAAAATCCTCAAAACCCATTTCTCAGTTTTGCATTCCGCGTCAAATGAGCTATCGCTTATATTTTTTCCCGAGTCTTCTAACTAATTTTCGCAGCAAACACACATCTTGACTAGACTATTTGTAAAATTTCAACTTTGCGGGAATTTATGCAAACGTGAATGTTTGTTTTGACCGGGTTAATAGCCTAATAATGAATGTCGACATTCACCCGTGTAAATTCACAATAATAATTTTACATGATTAATTTTATATTTCTGACATTCACCAATTTCCGACCTTCACAGTAAAATCCATATTAATCGTGTACAAATATTTTCCTACATATAATTTAATCCAGACATACAACGCGAGCGTAAAAGTACGTAAAATGATGCTCCATATTTTTAAATCCATTTGACCGTACACATACAAACATAATTACTACAGTACTAAGCATCTGTGAGCTAGCGAAAGCTCGAAATGTTAACCATGCAAACCTATCCACGAGCTTTTCCATTTTTATTATCTTTTCCCGTGGAAAAATAAGAGAGAATTTTTGCCTCGTCTTTCCCAAACAATGAGGGGGATTTGGCCTGTGCCGTTAAAAAAGACTTCTCCCGCGTTAACCTCGACCGCGGCGATGATAATCTCATTTAGGAACCGGGAATAATGAAGTATAAACGTGACGTAATAAAAGTTTTCAGATTAGAATATTCGACTTTATGAGAATTTATGGCGACCATTTATTTGATGTGTGATTAAAGTTTGGGGGCGAATAAGACGTCCCTCCTCCGCGGCGATAAAACGGAACGGGCCTATATAATCCTTTAAAAAATAATCTGGTGTCTGAAGAATTTTCAAAAGTGTAATAGCTTAGACTCGTATAGAGAACATTTTTTGTTTGTTCTGAGAGACAAAAAACGAAAAGTATGCGTACTTCACATTTTCAGCTTTTCAGGAGCAAAGTAAACCGAGTGCAGGGAAAACAAACATAAGCTTTCCTTTTTACTTTTATACACACGCATACGCACTCGACTTGCTCGAGTAAACGCGAAGGAAATATAATGGGAACGAAGTAATCTTTTAATCCTAATTGCAAAGTTGGAAAAAACAAAACACATAAACGGAAATTACTAAACAATTTATTTTATTGTTACAATTTTTATCTAATGGTAAATCGATTCTTCAATATGTCGCGCAAACAACACGTTCGGTTTGTTAATACCGAAACACGATTTTTCTGCGGCTTTGGAGGTCGTTATGGGATTTTAGTATTACGCTAATAACGCTGGATTAATGTCCAAATTTATAAATTAACCGAGATAAATAAACCATGCGAGCCGTATAAGGTAGTTGTTTAATAAATTTCATAAATAATCCATGAACTTTTATGTGATTGCGGTGGTAACTACAATTACGCGATTTCGCCCGAAACCATGATAATGCCGCACCGGCATATAAAATTAAAACTAAGGAAAACAGAAAATCAGCATGCAGGTAACACGTTGACATTTAATATGTAATGTTAAAATATAAATGTTTTCCTGAGGAATATACTGTGAAATTTAACAAAATAATCTGAATATTGTAACACCCTGCGGGTGTTTTTTTGTTATTAATTTTTTTTTAACATTAGACAAGAGGACCCTGTACATGAAAAGACTAAATCGCTACGAGACTATTTTCTTATTATGTAACACGATAAGACGGTAATTAGAATATACTCATGTTATTAAAACGACGTGGAAACAACTGACGAATTGATAACAATATCTTAGGTTCAGAAACGGACCCTGTTTCGTTCTTCTGTCGAATAAGCAAAGGCGGGTAACAATATCTAATTAAGAAAGCGGACCTTGTGACGTAACAGGGATAGCTGTGGATTCAGTAAAGGAATTTTGACCAATTAGAATTTTGGAGGGAAAAATCTCGCTCCAACTTTGGGAACCAAGAGAGCACAAATGCTCATGGAGACAAGAAATAGTAGATGAAGGGAGTAGGTAGAGAAAAGGGTTCTCCGACGGTTGTTCTTCGGTTGGCATCACTTATTTGGGAAGGTCTGGGACCTTATGAGTTAGAGTTTTTCTTTGTTCGCCGAAGGCGATAGAAAGTCCTTTTGTGTTATTACGTGGGAGTAGTAAATTCTGTTGAAGTTCAGGGCAAGTTCGTTGTGAGTAATAAGTTGAGATTTTAAAGCTTAGACTTGGGAGAAGTAGTGTTTTTGTGTTGCACTCCAGAGTAATTTCCTCTGGGTTGTAAGTCGGGAGTTTTGAAGTTCAGACGTAAAAGTAGTGATTTTTATTGGTCCTTTTATTTAAGTTCCTTTCTTCAGAGTAAATTTATTTGAGTAGCAAATTGTGGGATTTTTTTGATATATCGAGAGTTGTGCAATCTCGATAACTTGCTGAATGGAATTGGGTTCTCCGACGGTTGTTCTTCGGTTGGCATCACATCTTTGGGAAGGTCTGGGACCTTATGGGTTAGAGTTTTTCTTTCTCCGCCGGAGGCATGTAGAGTCCTTTTGTGTTATTACGTGGGAGTAGTAAATTTTGTTAAAGTTCAGGGCAAGTTCGTTTTGAGTAATAAGTTGAGATTTTAAAGTTTAGATTTGGAAGTAGTAGTTTTTTTGTGTTGCACTCCAGAGTAATTTCCTTTGGGTTGTAAGTCGGGAGTTTTGAAGTTCAGACGTAAAAGTAGTGATTTTTATTGGTCCTTTTATTATAGTTTCTCTCTTCAGAGTGAATTTATTTGAGTAGCAAATTGTGGGATTTTTTTTTATATATCGACAGTTTTGCAATCTCGATAACTTGCTGAAAGGAATTTTGTGAAAGGTTACTTCCTTCGTATCTCGTAATAAGTTTTCATATACAGGGGCATTAAAGGTTTTAAGAGAGTTTACTATTTTATCAGGTTCGTGTTGGTTTCTCCTTTATTGTGTTTATTTTTTTTGGTTCTGTCTGTACACTAAAAATCTGTTTCAATTTTATTTGATGTCGTATTTTTTGTATTAAATTTGACCCACCTTAACTAGTGCATCGACCTTCTATTAACCCAAAAATGGCCGATATTAAAACATCGTTATGTAACATCCTGCGGGTGTTTACGTGATTTTTATTTTGTTATTATTGGTTGATTACATTTTTGTAACATTAAATAGAAAACCAGTGTGCTGGTAACACGTTGACGTAATATATAATGTTAAAGTATAAATATTTTGCTAAACAACTTACTGTGAAACTTTACAAAATAATCAGGAGTAGATAAGAAATGAGACATCTGTAACAGGAGCAAGGAGCAGGTTAGTGACTCCGACCTTGACCTTGACCTTTAAGGTCGGAATCACTAACCTGCTCCTTGCTCCTGTTACAGATGTCTCATTGGAGTTGATTTATTGACCCCCCCCCACCTGTCTAGACAATGGACCTTGACAATGACCGGGACCTAACTCCCCCCCCACCTGTCTGGACACCCCCCTCAACCTCTAACCTGGGCTATGAGAGTTCTGTAACGGGAGTTAGGAGTCGGTTATTGGTCACATACCCGAATAATTTATTTCACCAGAATCGCAATTTAGTTTAATGGATTCGTGGCCATTACATATGTGTGTATGAAAAAAAAAAAGAGACATCGGTAGGTCTCGATCTCTGGTTTGTTCCTAGTCTAACGTCCCAATCAATTAATAAAGATATACCCCCCCCCCCCTCAGTTCCTAATTGGGTAAAAAAAAGTTAAAAGCTGTTATCCATTTAGTAGAGCTCAGTACTCAAGAAAATGTTGATCAAGAATATTCTAGTACTTCATGCTGTGTGGCAAAACGTCTTATACATTCGTACAAACGAAACTAATGAAGTGTTTGTACGTTTCAACAGTAACGAGACGACTGGTAATCGGCCGTCAAAATGGATGAAAATGCAGGAAACAGAGTCATTTTTTCAATCAAAAATACCTAGTAATAGCACGACATATAAATTACGATTGAAGAGAGGTGTGAATTCCACCGAAGACTCCAAATGGCTGCAACTGTATCCCACCATTCCTCCAAGTACAAAAGCTGAGTCATCGGGCAACCAAACCATAGTTACTGCACTTCTCGTCTACATAGCTGTGTCTTCAACATGGTTATTGGGTGACAGCCTTGTAAAATTATATATGGCCCTAGTAAAGAACGTGTAACAGAGTTAAAGATGAAGCTTCAACAATTTTTAAAATTATACGAACCTATATTACTCCACCATCATCAAGAGATACTCAAGAGCTCCCTCCTAGAAGTACAGAAAAACAAGAATGAGGAAAGGGATTCTATCGATCCGGGAGAGATGAAGAGTAAAGAAAAACAAGTGCAAAAGATAATTAGTCTCTACTTGAGAATTGTTGATACAGTAAATGTGTAGTTTCTTTTAATAAAATGGTTTCACATGTAATAATCTATTCTTTATTTCATATATAACGGTATACAAAAATATCAACCACATTATAATACGAAAAAGAATCTATGGTTAATAATTCAAATTACATTACGAAATATTTATCGTAATTTATTCAAATCAATTTATGGTTGAAATTTTTTATTGGAAGAGTAACAGGGAACAGATTACTGTGTGAAGTGTACGTCTTTTGATTAAGTCTTGTTATTTTTCACTTATTAATAGGTTTAAAAAAAGAACTTTTGTTATTTACAATTATCCCTCAAAATATCGTTTAAATTACATACAAGTTATACTTACACGCTTTCACATTGTTAAGGGAATAAGTACAAAACGCATCTTCGGTCCTTGATCAGGCGTAAACGAGAACTCTGGTTAGGTTACTTCAGCTGTATTCCTGTTAGAGAAAAAAAATAGATGTAGAAATCAATTCAAATTAATTCGGATGACGATCAAAGACATTACGAAATAATTAAGTGAAATATAGTTAAATCAACTTGTGTTTATATATCAAAACATACTTGAAGTAGTAAACACTAAAAGGTTGTATATTGTTTTTAGTTGTAATTCTTCTAATTAATTCTAATGGTGTTCCCTAGGTTAGTTATGTGTGAGTAAACACGATCTTTTGTGACACCTCTTCTTTTGAATTCAAGTGTTTTTCGCTCATTAATAGGTATTAAACAATAACAGTTCGTGTTATTTACAATTATCCTTCTAAATATGGTTGAAATTACATGCAGTTCTACTTACGTCATTTCACATTGTTAGCACCATTTACAATACATCTCTGGTTTCGCGACTTCTGTCTCGTCTCGCCTTGATTCTCGTCTGAACGAGAACATCTGCCTTAGCCCGCCGCGCCATATGTTTCGCGATATGCGCGAGTTACGTTTACTGCGAGATGCGCCGTACCTCTTCAGTGGTGACTCAGTCCCTAACATATGCTTCCTAGAGAGAGAAAAATGTACCGTGAGTTTGGAATGTATTTAGTCACATCAAATCTGGTCAAAATATTCGATGTAACGAATAAAAAAAAAAAGAGCTGCTTATTGTAATTCAAAGTAGTACAATCTAATACAAGTATGAACAAATACTTACCCCATTCATTTTTCCGTGGACATCACAGCGAACTTCTCACATACGAGGCCGAAACACGACTAACGCGAAACGCGAGTCGAGAACGAGTCGTCCAGTGTTGCCACAAGGTCGACATCGAAATTCCGTACACAGACACCAAAAATGTCCGTATTTTAAGAAAAAAAATCCGTACATATAATGCAATGGCAGATTTTTCAATTTACAGAAAACGATTATTCAAAAAAAAGCTATATACGCAGATATAATATAATGTAAAACATAACTTATGTATGTTGCTCACCCAATCATACAATTAAGTAACATTAAACCTATAAACTTTGTTGTAGTGGGACGATAAAATCCGGTTGCATCAACAGTACCTAATACTTAATCTACAGTAAAGTTCTCATTTTTGGCGTAAACTTGGATGTCTTGGATTTATTTGAGAATATCTTTATTTGTAAATAACTAACTAAAATATGCTAAGTAATAGTGTCAAAAGGCATTAGTGACAAAAAGTCCGTACATTTGCGTACGGATTTAACGTTAGGTCCGTACTCCGTACTTTTTGCTAAATTTCCGTACAAGTACGGATAAATCCGTACGTATGGTAACACTGGAGTCGTCCAAAAGCTAAACACGTTGCGGAAAAAAATTGTCGGAGGCTGCTATCTTCCACGCTTCTCTTTCGTATTATAATTCGTACAAAAAAAATGTCTAATTCAACGGATACTTCGAGGTTGAAATAATTCAATAATGAGGCGTGAGAATGTTTGCCATTAAAATTATACGAAATAAAAAAAATGGCGGTGAAAAACAACACCAGTCGTCGGGAGTAATTAGTGTTGTGCAAAAAACCTCCAGGACGCAATTAATCGTCAGACTTGTCATTGAAATTATACGAAAAAATATACAAATATGAAAAAACCCGTCTCGTCTAGACGCTTCGACCTTCTTTTTTTAATACAGTATAAGTGACAAAATTGTTAGTGGAAAAAAAAGACATAATTCGTCTAGACGCGTCAACCTTGGTAATGAGATGCAGATGTGTTTCGTATGGGAACGTGGGAACGTGGGAACCTATTTTTCTTCTAAGATTCCCCAGATATAAATTCGAACGTGTCATTGTAAAGTACAGTCATGTAAAGCAATGCAGTGCTGGTGTGTTGATGTTTTCTGTTAAGTTTTGATCTAGTCTATCTCCGTCCTGAACAACTTTGTCTACAAATTTACCCTTCACATAATCATCTGAAGTGACTCGCGTCTTCTTCACCTACTTGGTCGACTTGGTGTTTCCACTTCAACGGTATCACAAGGTATGTTCAATTAAACAGACTGTATACTAAATCACATAACCCAGACCAGAACCTGTCTAGACCGGTAGCTGTCTCGGTCATCGTCAAGGTCCAGCGGTTGTCTAGACAGGCGTGGGAGCGAACAACAAAAGCCACTCCCATGAGACATTTGTAACAGAGCAAGGAGCCGGTTATTGTAAACTGAAGGTTAAGAGGGGTCTTGAGAAGGCAATCCCCCCCTCCCCCCCACTAAAAACCCCCACCTTCTACTAAATTTAGAGGTATAAAGTAAAAACACAAATAGTTCAATATTCAGTAAAATGAATTATACAATGTCTACTCTCGCTACTCCGAAACCGTTTGTGGTCTTAGGGGAACGACGGTTTCCTCTGAATCCTTCGAAGTCAAAGTTCGTGTCTGTTGGAGTGAGTGTCCGATGGAATTTCACACCATGTGTCCGTATAGCAGGAACTAAGGCGGATCAGGTGTGTTTTGAGGAAAGTGCGTGGGAAAACTTGCTTACCAACCAAGGTATTGTGACAAATTTTCTACATTCCACCGATCCATATGACACAATTGATGCGGGTGAATTTACGTTGGAATTCAAACAACTACCGTACGGAAAAATCATCAAAATAGGGAAAGATGATTCAGCCGTTCATCTGGCGTATGAGTCGATCTGCACTTTGTGGGACCTACTGCCTGTTATCAAATACCGAATGGAGTGCCTCCGCAGACAACAGTTTCGACACTATTTCAAGATAATCCAAAAAGCACTTCAAGGGATCACAGGTGACCTGATTACACAAACGTACAACCTTCTAGAACCAGAAGGAAACCCCTCCAGTGAAAATGTTGACTTAATGTTGGAATTCATTTTTACACAACCTAATGTATTTCAAGACGAAGTTAAAAACTGTTATTTTTGATTTATCGAAAAACAAAAAATATTATGTTCCCTACTTTGATGAATGTAGAAATATAGTGTGGATGCATGTAGCCCTTGATAGAAACCGGTTTGACAGGAGAATTAAGACGATTGCAAGTGTTTTAAATCCTGTTTTAAATTGTAAACATAGGTATAACATATTTGAACAAAGATTTAAATAAAACGCTCTGTGTTGAAGAAAGTTTTTTTTATTTTAAAACTGCGTTTTTATGAATCCATGAGTTATGAGTATTATCAAAACCTAACCACTTAACAAATAATTGATTTCCTTTTCGGCGCAATATCTTTTCAATTAAAAAGATGTTTGGATGTTTTGTTCGTTGCAACTCTTCCGCATAAAAGGCACCAGAAATCTTCGCTCCATTTTGATCTTCCAGAAGGTAAGTGATGGGATTGGTATATTGAATTGATGATATTTTAAATATTTCCGTTGACCAATTGGGCAAATATCCTTTAGAAAACGCTTCTCGATATTTACTCACACGAACAAACTCCCCTACTTTGAATTTAGGTCCTCTAGGATCCACCAGTTTTAAACGATTGTAAACCGTACGTAATAATTCCTTTGCGTTGCGTTTTGTGATTTCATTTGGCTTTAGACCCGTAGTAGAATGTGTAGATTGATTATATTCTTTCACAATTTTAGGTAAAAGTGTTAACCATTTGTAAGTTCCTTGCATACTAAATTCTTTCCACATTTTAGTTTTTAACGTTCGATTAACTCTTTCTACGATGCTAGCTTTTAAAGTGGAAAAAGTACTGTAATGCTTAATACCGTTATCTCGCATTAATTGTTGAAAGTCTGTGTTGTAAAATTCCCGTCCAAAGTCCGTCTGAAGATGTTTAGGGGTTGGCATGTGAGATAAAATTTTTTTCATTGCTAATGTGACGTCTTTTGCAGTTTTCCGTTTAACTGGTTCTGTCCATACATATTTACTAAAAACGTTTATTACTACGAGAATATACCGAAACCCTTGATTAAATCTGGCATACGGAACCATTTCAACTAAGTCTGCCTGTAGAAGATCGTCAAGTCCTTTAACAATAACCCGCCTTCTTTTGAAATTCTTTCTAGAGGGTTTATGAATTTCAGTGACAACTTGTCGCTTACTCATTTTTCGCTATAGGGCACTGTAATACAATTTGGTAATATAAAATATCTTCAGTATTTTTTCTCAATGTCCAAAAGGAAATCTTATCCCCTTTATTTATAGTTTTTCCAATAAGTGTCTCTAGATTAAGGTCCATTAGTGTGTCATTAATATTTACGGAAACGCCATGGGGATAAGTGTCAACACTCTCAACTGTACCAGTAACTGGTGCAGTATATACCGTTTTTGCATTGTCCAATACAAACAGCCACACGTTATTAGACTTCTTTTGGTGATCTTTTCCAATGCCGCGAATGTTTAACAGACATTTGTAATGATAAATAGAAGGTTGCCAAATCTGAAATGTTGATGAAGGTGAGATCGGTGACGCACCCACTGTATCTTCCGTTTTACGACTATATGGGACTTGACGGGGAGTTAGCATATGACGACCTGCTTTATCTATCATTGTTAACCATACGAATGATTTTAGGACAATACTGCGCTGTTGAAACAATCTCCCCCTTTTATACAATTATTTTAGCTTCTTTTAATTCTTCAATTATTGATAGAATCTCGTTGTTGTGAGAGGTATTTCCTGCATATTGAGATGCGACCAAGAGTTTTAATCGCTCAATCAACTCATTATAATCATCAAAGTAACGGTATTCAAGTTTTTTATTGTTCCACTTCATAAGGCCTCTTCCAATCTTTCTAGTTCGAAGCGCTAAAACATTCGGGTCCGAACTTGATCGTCTACGAAATTGTTCCAACTGTTTTTGTTTCGTTAACGAATGGATCGTACTTATTTGGGGTTTAATAATGTCTCGAAATTTTGGTGCGTTAGAAGTACTTAAACCTTTCTTCGGGTCATAATCGATAAACTGTGTGTTTGTTTTTCTAACAATATCGATATAATTTTGGAGGTCTTTGTTTTTGTACCCGAGTGGCTGGCTCTTAAACAAAAGTTCATACAGGCCGGGTGTTCCCTCATATTTTTCTTCTCCAATTACTATATCTTTATCATCGAATTGTATGGGAGAATTTCCTATGTTCCAACCATCCCTATCAGGAGCGAAATGTACTCCAAATTTTGTGTTAAAATCCCGGGCTCCGGTACTTATAAGATCTTCGATGTATCCTCGAGGTAATGGGGCGAATTGTTGTAAGTATTGACCCATATCTTCGTCTCGTATAGTTTCGAGAATTTTGGATGTCTCTAGAGGCATCTGACTTAAGAAAGTGTCGTCGAAGTAGGCAGATCTGTAGGGGTCCTGTGTTGGGTCGTATGCGAACGACTCCTCCGTCGGTGCGATAGAATAATACTCTTTAGGAACGGGTTTCAATTGTGAGAATGTGCGTTCCGCCTTAAGTTCTTCTTTAGGTGATATGGTTTTAAACTGTGTTAACAATTCTTTTAGAGGTTGTGTTATCGGTTTATAGGTTTGTTCCAGAGAAGATTGAGATTGTGCGATGTCTCCTTTTAAAGCTCGATATTTTTGCTTTAAAGCCTTTCTGGTAGCTATAAGCTGTTTTGCCACTCGACTATTCATATTGACTAACACTAGGTGAATGGAACACACGTTTATATATGAATAAATTTATCAAACCCCTGGCGAAATCTTCCTTCTTTCATAGAACAATCTTTATCGATGACAAGAAATCCATATTTATTTTTCCAACACTGAGCACAAACCTCCTTAAAAGTGTGGAAGGGCATATCTATGCTGACGTGGTCGTTATAAATGTGTTTTAAATTCGTCATATCTTGTTGAAATATAATCAATAGATTAGTGTTGTCACGTATCAATTGCTTGGGAATTGCAGCGTAGGTTTGACAAAGATAAAAACAATCAGTACTTTTATGCCTTCCAAAGGAAAAATAACTTTTAATGATATTTTGATTACAAGATGCCACATCATCGAATATTATTACCGAATTGGGTTTTATTTCTTCCGCAGGGATAACGGTTTCCCCATCGTTGAATTCAAAGTATCCGATATCTTTAAGTGGTTCCATAAGTAATCGCAAATAGGTATATTTTGGTTGATATAGGGACTTGGAATATAGGTAAATATTTTCAAATCGAAGACCGTTGGGATGTTCTAACAGACTTAGCATCACTTCCGTTTTTCCACAACCTGAAGACCCTACAATTAGACCCCGTTTCGTATTACCACCGAATAAAATTCCATGTTTGTTATACGTTTCCACTGGGAGTATAGACTCGTGGTTTTTGATCGGTAAATGAGTGTTTTGTTGTTGAATCTTCATCCTACCAGCTCAGAATACTATATAAAGCAGAACGTCAACCTTCCGAGCTTATATAATGATCTACCGGGGTACCGTGAAGAAGAAAAAAGGAAGTGGTTTACTGAATACTTTAATCAATAAACTTCCTATCGAGTTACACATTCCAGGATACAAGTTCTGTGGACCTGGGACAAAGCTTTCCAAACGTTTAGAGCGAGGTGATAGGGGTATTAACCCTTTGGACGAAGCTTGTAAAAAACACGACATCGCTTATTCACAATTTAAAGAGTTGGAACAAAGACACCACGCTGATAAGGAATTAGCAGATATCGCGTGGCAACGTGTAAAAGCAGGTGACTCATCGTTAGGAGAACGTCTTGCTGCACTAGGTATAACGGGCGCAATGAATATTAAACGCAAATTGGGCATGGGTTTGAAGAACACTATCAAAAAGAAGAGAGGTGCTGCTTTAAAATTGACAAAAAAGAAACGTAGAGTACTTCAAACACCTAAAACGGGCAAGGGAATTAAAAAACGACGTGGACCAAGAAAAGGTGGTTTTTTACCTTTCTTGCTCCCTCTGTTGGGCGCATTGGGGCCGCTCATAGGGGGCGCTGCGGGAGTAGCAAGTGCCGTTACTAAAGCTAACAGAGAAAAGGCTGAACTGGAAGAACAGAAAAGACATAATTTGGCAATGGAGGCGAAAGGTCAAGGATTGAAACGTGGTCGGGGAGTACATTTAGCTTATCCGTTTCCAAAAAACTACCAATAAAATTACCACACCGGGCACTCACTGACATCGATTTGAAAAAATTCGTAACACAATTACGAATTCCACATTATCGAGGAATCTTTTTTCGAGACAATTTACCTAACAGAATTCATAAACAGGAAAGTGCAATAATTAATTTAGATTCTGTGCGCGGTGATGGTACTCACTGGGTTACATATACAAAGAAGAATGACGTCATCAACTACTTAGATAGCTATGGAAATTTACAACCACCAAAAGAATTAATAAAATATTTTTTCAGTGATGGTAAAACCAAACACATAAATTATAATCATGATTCTTATCAACATTCTGGGTTTATTTGTGGTCATCTTTGTCTCCTATTTTTATTTAATCAATATTTGTAACGCGTTTTAGCCATTCGCTATTCAACCATACTTCAGATAAAATGTCCTGCAGCTTTATTCTCACCGGGCAATCTTCAGAATTAAGTTTTGATTTTAATCCACCTGTGTTTCTAGAAGATGACGTAGATTATGAAATTGGACTTGTAAATTTTGATAGTTTTTATTCCATACCAAATGTCGATGACACAAATAATTCATTTTTTGTGCTAAATGAATCCGATACACTTCGATATTTAATTACAATTCCCACTGGTTCATATGAAATAAATAATCTACTGGACGCGATGCGTAGAGAAATCATGAAAAATGATAGGAATGCAGAAATCACAATGGAATTTGATACGAACACCTCTAGAGTTATGCTACAAGCAAACAGACAAATTTCATTCGATTGTGAGAATTCACTGGGGTCAGTACTTGGATTTAATAGAAGAGTTATAGAAGCAGACAGTGATGTTACTGGTGATACCCCTGTTCAAATTCTTAAAGTGAATGCCGTATGCATCGATTGCAACATTGCCGCTGGTTCATTTTTAAATGGTCGTCCGGTACATATTATTCACCAATTTTTTCCTACCGTTTCCCCAGGGTATAAAATAGTTGAAACTCCACTCAACACCATTTATTATGCAGTTACCGTGAGAAAGATTAGCAACATTACCCTGCGTATACTCGATCAGGACGGAGAACTTATCAATTTTCAGAACGACATTCGCACGATTCGTTTACATTTACGAAAAAAGTCCGAATAAGATGGTTTTCCGATTTAATAAAGCGCTTCGAGTCCTACGTCGACAAAGCAGAAAAACCACAATATTAACAAAGCAAAATCGTAACTTTTTAGTATCTTTAGGTTTTAAAGTTTTAGTATGATATAAAAGACCACATTCAACATTTTTCTACTCAGTTACGTAAAGTTGATTCAACAGTGAACATGGAGAAAAAGGATCTCTTGGATGTAACAGAAACACCCTACAATGACACCAGTATAGAAGACTATCAGTATCACTTTTACCAACCCTACACTTCTGGTGAAATTAATTATAACGACGAAGTTCGGATCCCGATCCCTGATTTGAACGCTTATACCGCCCCCTGTAACAGCTACTTATACGTAGAAGGTAAACTGGTTAAAGATGATGATACAGTGCCTACCAAGTTAGAATTTATTAACAACGCCATTTCCCATTTATTCCGAGAAGTACGGTATGAATTGGAAGGAATCGTACTCGATTCTGTACGAGATCTCGGGTTAGCGTCTACTCTAAAAGGTTATCTTGCGTACACCCCAACTGAAAGCTATAGGTTAGCAAATGCAGGATGGTTTCCAAAAAAAGAGATCTCTACACCTAAAACAGGGGAAACTCAACAACAAGCGATTCAAAGAGAAAGAATAATAACAGATAATAATGGAAATTTTAATACGATACTACCGTTAAAACATTTAATGGGATTTTTCGAAGATTATCGAAAAATTATACTTCACATGAAGCAGGAGTTAATACTTATTCGTAGCAGCTCCGATTGTGATGCAGTAATTAGTACAGATGATACGGAAAAGCCGAAAGTGATTATATCAAAACTCTTTTGGGTGATGCCACACGTCTCACTTAGTTTAGCGGAACAATTACGATTAAACAAAATTGTTAATAAAGGAACCTCACTCCCAATAACCTTCAGAAGTGCAGAATTGGTAGTTTATCCATCATTACTGAAAACTTCGCGTCATACCTGGGCGGTGAAAACATCACCTAAATTGGAATCTCCATTACATGTAATAGTAGCTTTTCACAAGGGTAAACGAAATTCACTTACTGCTGATATGAGTAAATTTGATGACATTTCTTTACGGAATATAATGGTATTTTTAAATTCTCAACGCTATCCATATGCCGATCTAATGTTGGATATCAAAAACAATAAATTCGCAACACTTTACGAAATGTATGCATACTTTCAAGACTCTTATTATCCAACTAAAGGAAATCAACCGCTGTTTAACCCAACAGAATTTAAAAAATTCGCACCTATCGTACATATTGATTGCTCTCATCAAAAGGATTTTGCTCAAACAGGATCTGTCACCCTTCGAGTTGAATTCGAAACGGAAAATATAACGGACGATGTTGCAGCATACTGTTTAATTTTACATGAAAAACGATTCACGTATAACCCTTTGACGAAAATTGTTCGCCCACTCTAAAACACAACCATCTTCAGTTAAGAAGCGTCACTCAGACCAAAATATCTCAGTCATACTATGAAGCCTCATAGAAAGAACATCATACTGCACGAATTTACTACAAATTTACATAATTTTAACACAAACCTTCGGAAACTTCGAGTTGAGATTCTAGTGTACTGTATATCTAAACACTTTAAACGACTTCAGATATGAAAATAGTTGTCGATATTCAGGGTTTTATGCGAGAACGCAAAGACTTTGTTGTGAAAGAACTAGCTGCCTATGATGGAACTCACCTGTGTCACACTGTGTTTAAACCACCTTTCCCAATGGATATGCTATCTCCAGAACAACAATCCCAAAATAACTGGTTAACGAAACACCATCATGGACTTTCTTGGAACACTGGATTCACACCACTACATCAATTTAACAAATATCTACAAGACTTAACCTCATCTGCATCTCATGTTTATGTCAAGGGAGCCGAAAAAGCACAGTATCTTCGCAGATTTCTTTCTAAGGAAATTATTGAATTACCCGAGCAACCTGCTTTAATAAAATCAGAACCAAAATGTTTTTACCATTCAAATAATTGTTGTATGTGTGCGTTAACAAATGTATTTTTTTTATATGAAAACTTTATAATGCATTAATTTAGAAAAATAAAACAACGTATTAAATATCAAAAAATTCTTTATTACAAACATGGCACTTGAACTCTCTCTCTGTATTAAGCTTATAATTTTCAATTTCGTAAAAAATTACCTTCTCTTTTTCCATAAAGGCAGGTGTACCTTCTCCACCACCCATCTTTTCCTCCACTTTCGCTTCCTCGCTCTCGCCCACTTCCATAGAGGTAGGTGTGGCTTCTCTATCCCCCATCTTTCCATTCACGTTCGCTTCCTTTTCTTTCTCCTGTTCGTCCTCCTTGTCCTCCCCCGACCCACCCTGAAGGTCTTCATCTTCCACTGATTCGTCTTCCATGGATTCGTCTTCCTCTTCTTCCTCTATAAATTCGGCTGCGATTTTTTCCGGTAAGTACTGTTTTATATTGTACAGGAAATCGGTTAAGTTGATTCGTTTAATTTCCTGAACAAAATGTTCAATACATAACTCTGATTCTTCGTACATATCACACAAGTCACATGCAACTTGATACTTTCTCGCTAGATGTAAACAGTATTCCTCTTCATAAAAGCGCCCCATTCCGTAGTTCGACTCGTGGTGAGCATCCCACTGCAGATCCGCGAATTTACTACGTAGATACGTTATACCGGTTTTCAGATCGTTAATTTCAGGGTATTGCCGATAACACATCCACATGATTACTAAACACAATTCTACTAAACAGACTCCAAGAATACTGTGTTAAATAGTATCTCTCCTTCCCCCGGACCAGAACCCGCTTGTTCAATAACCTTTAACGTTGACCGTGATAGTACTCTTGACTTCCACCATCACTTTGAGCCCCTCCTTTCCCCCTTCGTCTAGACCCCCCCTTTCATGTCAAATAACCATGGCCATGAGACATCGGACGCAGATGTGACTTTGACCCCCCTTCTCCTCCCTCGTCTAGACCCCCTCATGTCTCGACACACCTTATTCGTGGTCATGAGGCATCGGACGCAGATGTTGTTTTCGGATAGCGACTTCAACCTTCACGTTGACTTTCAGCGTACCCCCCCCACCACCCCCCCTACATGTTGAGACAGTCCTCTGACGGAGGATTCATACAAGTTACCAGTATATCCTGAAACACGTTAGTTCTCAACCAGACGCCTAACCATGCGGTGTGAAAAGTGTGCGAAACTTTTTCAAACTATGGGACGTCTCTCACGTCATCTACGTACGTGTCAAAATCATACCTGTGAAATGTGTGGAAAATCGTTTACCACTTCATATAATTTATCTCGTCATAAGCGTCTCAGCTGTAATACCGACGCCACAACCAGTAAACAACTTAAATTCGCTACTGGTACCCCTGCTCCAAGTGTTCCGGATAATGGTGCCCCTGTTCCGAGTGTTCCAGTTTGTGATCGTAGAAGACTACATAGACCAATTTTACACTCTTCAGCCAACATCCAAAAGCTACACCACGCATTCAAGTGTCGCATCGCCAGCTATAGGGTTTCCACTGATGAGAATCACATCACTCCACAAACGTTCTTTACAGAAATACACTCCAAGGTACTAGATATACTGTCAGAGTACTTAGCTCGATTTCCTACTCTGAAAATCAACATGGAGCTTTTTGGCCTTTACGTTATACCTGAAAAGGATCTCTCCGACGTCAAGTCTTTTAATACAAAAAATAAAGTTCTCACTGCTTCTATTGATCTTAATCAACTTTATGAAGACTTTAAAGACGAAATCCAATCACAAATGTCAGACTTCCAAGAACGTGATTCCGGATGGGCCTTGAAACATATTCTATTTTTGGATGTGAACATTAACAAGTTTAGTGCAGTGTCGGCGTCCTCATACATCAAACTTCCTAAATCAATAGAGTCCACAAAATGTGTTTTAAACATAAAAAATTCAGACAATGCGTGCTTCGCGTGGAGTATTATAGCAGCGATATTTCCAGCAACTGGTGAACCAACTCGAGTGTCGTCATATCCCCATTATGATATTTTGCTAGATTTTACAGGAATCGATTTTCCTGTTAGGTTAAAAGATATATCTAAATTTGAAGACCTAAATAATATTTCAATCAATGTGTATGGACTTGAAACAAAATTCGAAAATGGTAAATACGTCACCGAGGTGGTGGGACCGTTACATTTTACACAACACCGTAAACCTACCCATGTGAACTTGTTGCTTATTTCAGATGATGATGATGGTAACAACCATTATTGTCTCTTCAAAAACCTCTCAGGGTTAGTGCATAAACAACTCTCTAAACGACATGGATCAATATATTTTTGTGACGGTTGCTTGCAATTTTTCAGGAAGCCTGAAAAGTTGGCCATGCATCAGCGAAACGATTGTAACCACATTTACACCAAAACACCGTCAACTAATCTTATTACAAACAAATGTGGTGAGCTTATACCTCAAAATATTCTCAAGTTTGTTAATATTGAAAAACAGTTGTCAGTGCCGTTTGTCATTTATGCCGATTTTGAGAGTATCTTGAAACCGATTCATCATACTGAACCAAGTAGTGACAAGTCTTTTACGGTGAAAACTTTTGAACATGAACCTTACTCTTTTGGGATGTATGTTAAATGTAATTTCGATGATGCTTATTCGAAATATTATTCATATCGAGGTCCTGATGTTACCGAAATATTTACACAACAGTTAGATGATATCGCTCACTCACTTTACTACACACACTTAAAACATGTAAAACAGATGATACCACTAACCAGGCAAGAAGAAGATCTATTTCAAAAAAGTTCAGTTTGCCACATCTGTGATAAACCTTTATCACAAGACGAGAAGGTCCACGACCATTGTCATCTGAGTGGTCTCTACCGTGGCCCCGCCCACTCCATTTGTAACTTGAATTTTAAAACCGCAAAGTTTATTCCTATCTTCTTTCATAACCTCACAAACTATGACTGTCATTTGTTTATTAAAAAATTGTGTCCAAAGGGTGAAACGATGTCAATAATAGCTCAAAACAAGGAAAAATATGTCTCGTTTTCAAAACGTATTTTAGTTGAAAAATCACTCAATCCTCAAGTACCAGATACCTATATTTCATTACGGTTTGTTGACTCTTTCCGCTTCCTGTCTAGATCTCTTGATAAGTTGAGTCAAAATTTAAATTCCGATCAATGTTGTGAAGTACGCAAACATTTTCCACAAGACAATGAATTTAATTTGGTAAGGCGTAAGGGGGTTTTTCCATACAGTTACGTAGATTCGTTTCATAAGTTAGATGAAAAATTACCTCCCATAGAGAATTTTTTTGATACACTTACCGGGGAATCACTTTCTCAAGAAGAGTATAGTCGAGCTCAAGAAGTGTGGCATACTTTCCACTGTTCATCTTTAGGAGAATATTCCGATATTTACCTAAAGTCTGATGTACTTCTTCTTGCAGATGTATTTGAAAATTTCAGAAAGATTTGCATGATCAAGTATAAGTTAGACCCGGCCCATTACTTGACTGCACCTTCTTTGAGTTGGGATGCCATGTTACGCTTTACCCAAATTGAACTTGAACTTCTCACTGACATAGATATCATACATTTTTTTAAAAGGGGAATTCGCGGTGGTGTTAGTCAATGTAGTAGAAGAAAAGCTGTAGCAAATAATAAATTTGTACCCGATTATGATATTTCGAAACCAACTTCATACATTGTTTATTTCGATGCCACAAATTTATACGGTTATTCGATGCAACAGGCTTTACCAACTAGTAATTTTAAATGGTTAGAAGAACATGAAATCACATCGTTAGATTTATCTTTAATCGATGAAAATTCCTCACAAGGATATGTATTGGAAGTGGATTTACAATATCCGTCCAATTTACATGAATACCACAATGATTTCCCCTTTTGTCCGGAACCTATAATCCCTCCTGGTGGTAAAATGTCCAAATTAATCCCCAATTTATATAGCAAACATAAATATATCATTCATTATAGAAAACTACAACAGTGTTTAAAATACGGTTTAATTTTAGAAAAAGTACATAGAGTTTTAACGTTTTCCCAATCACCGTGGTTAAAGCCGTACATCGACTTCAATACTACTTTAAGAAATTCCGCTTCCAATGAATTTGAAAGGGATTTGTTCAAATTACTAATAAATTCAATTTTCGGTAAAACTATGGAAAATGTCGATAAACGACAAGATATACAATTATGTACACACTGGGAAAATAAAGTCGGATCTGTTGGAGCCAGAGCGTTAATAGCTAAACCACATTTTAAATCATGTTCAATCTTTGATGAAAATTTGGTGGCAATTCACTTGGGGAAAACAAAAGTATCATATGATAAACCTCTTTATGTTGGTTTTTCTATTCTGGACATTTCTAAAACAGTACTTTACGATTTTTTTTATGGTTTCATTAAGGAGAAATATGGTGCTAAGGCAAACTTGTGCTACACTGACACAGATTCGCTTATTTTGGAGATTTTCACCGAAAACGTATACGATGACATTAAAACCAATATCGACTACTTTGACACGTCAAACTACCCAACAAACAATATTCACAATATTCCACAAACCATATCAGTTGTAGGAAAAATGAAAGATGAATTTGCAGGAATACCTGTAGAAAGTTTCTATGGTACTGGTGCTAAAGCTTATTGTGTGAAAGCGGTTGATGTTGTTAAAAAAGCTAAGGGAATTTCTAAGAATGTCATAAAGAATCAACTTCATATGTCTGATTATATTCAGACTGTTGAGAATGGAGGGTCTATTTTTCGTAAAATGTATATTTTTTCTTCCCATCTTCATACAGTTTATACAGAATTAAAAAATAAAATTGCTCTGTCTTCACAAGACGATAAGAGACGTCTCATCCCACACACCTATGACACATTAGCTTGGGGCCATTTTCTCATTACACCAACTGAAGGTGATTTAGATCTTCTTCTTAAGTATGGGGATCAAGTTGGAACTTGCAACGACTTGTTTGAACTTGATTCACTCGAACTTTCACTCCCCCCCACCTAACCAGCTGCCCCCCCCCCCCACTACCACGATCACTACCACCTCTGCTGTTTTCTAGCATTCATTCCGTTAAGAGTGCTCGTAGTATCTACATCGTATAACCTTAAATATGGCTGGTGAAAGTGTGCTCGTTGCAAAGTTTTTAGATGCGTTTGGTAATGTAAACGTTGACAAGTTTTTGGATGAGTATGGTTACTACGTAACACCATTTCACAAGGATGAACTAATGGATATGTACGACAGATTGAAAACCCGACAGGCCCAAGAAAAGCGAACATCGAGGTTTGGAACCCATTTTGTTAGCTGCCCGTGGTCCAGAGACTCAACCACCGAAGGTCCAGATACGTGTTCCTGCCATTATTGGGAGAGTGAATGCGAGGGAATCCATAGATATGTCCAATCTATAATTGAAGTGTATTTATATGTTATTTCTAAAGCCAAAAATAAATTCAGTTGTTAAAATATTTTCCTTTAATTAAAATACATTGAAATTCTGGGGAAATAAATTATTCGGGAATGTGATCACGGGGGGGGGTAGGGGGGTGGGTTCGTGGTCCATAACCGACTCCTAACCTCCGTTACAGAACTCTCATAGCCCAGGTTAGAGGTTGAGGGGGGTGTCCAGACAGGAGGGGGGGGGGGAGTTAGGTCCCGGTCATTTTCAAGGTCCATTGTCTAGACAGGTGGGGGGGGGGATCAATAAATCAACTCCAATGAGACATCTGTAACAGGAGCAAGGAGCAGGTTAGTGATTCCGACCTTAAAGGTCAAGGTCAAGGTCGGAGTCACTAACCTGCTCCTTGCTCCTGTTACAGATGTCTCATTTCTTATCTACTATCAGGATATCGTAATGAAACACCCTACGGGCGATTGAGGAATTTTTATTATATTATTATTGGTTGATTATATTTTTGTAACATTGTAAAATAGGACCCTGTATATGAAAATCAAAGTTGGACGCCAAGTTTCATTACGTGTATCGTACACCATATTGATAAGTAGCACACATCGATACTAATAAACACAAAACCGATGACGCTTGGTAGAGACTTGGTAGAAAATATTCCTGTCAAAATAACCACCCGTGGAGTAATAAAACGATTATTTCGCCGGTAACTAGAGGCGCTCCTAAAGAATTAATAAATGAGTTATAATGGTATATATAATGATAAGTTTGCTTAAAACTGCTATAATTGTTTTAATAAAAGGTAGGCATTACCACCGCAAATGTTATCAATTTGTTGTTAACTTGTCATTAATATAATATAATTATAATATCGGAACTCGGTATTTATTTATAATATTTTATGGTAATATTTTTTATATCTCCTATTTATAACAATGTGTTGGATTTTTGACGTATATCTTGCAAATTTGTCGATTCAGATGTTGGTGATCAAATCTTGAATTTTCATTAAGTCACTAATTAATTTTTTTTATATTATTATGTACCTATGGAGAGACTTTCATGTACTTACTATTTTGTGATAGGTGAAAACTTGCATTACATAAAAATTTCAATTACTCTCACAACCAAATACTATCAACTTTGTTGTAGCTACATTGATTAATACACACTCATTGATTCTACTAATGTTCCGTCACTAACGTCACTAATGTTAATTTTGTCAGAGCAGGAAGTGACTGTGAAGAGGCATAATAAATATTTTTTACGCCATAAAGATCTTTACTTATTATGTTTTCAAAGTTTGTTTTCCGAATTATTCCAAGAAGAGACCACAACGGATATCGTTATCTCGGCGATTCTAGGTACGTTAAGGGAACTGCAGCTGCAAATGCTTGCGTTAACATCTCGGGTGTTTATGTAAATAACATCGGCCCATTTATTTCATTTAAAATCAGTTTATCAGTAATCAGTCGTCAATCCCTAGACGTGCAAGTGTGTGTAATTAGGCATGGACATTATGAAATTTTCAAAATTTAGAGGAAGCCACCTTGTATGGGCTTTGCATTTATAATGAGATTTAATTACTCCATGGGTTATTTTGACAGACTTTAATCCACTTTGCATGGCCGACGAACGAACTCTTTTGGTTTTGCTGAATCAGTACGGGCGTTTACGCATTGAGTAGCGGGAACGCGAAAAATCGTAATTTCAATAAACAATATAATCAATCAAAAACAGCGTTTTGCGACGTATCGAGGATAGTCATAGGTCAAGTAGAAAAACCAATCAAAATTTTGGAAGAAAATTTTTGCTCGGTACTTGGTACAGATGGAGAGGGAACCAAGCGCCTTTGCGGAACAGAAAATTGTAAAATAAGAGCTTTTAACTTGCCTTGAATTTAGAGTTTCGGAGTGCTTTACTCGAGAGCAGTAATTTCGGGAATTTATAGAGTTCTGGAAGCGGGCGTAGTAATCTTTCGAGAACTAGAGTTTTTTGTTTTGAGCGGATAGTGTGCTCATACGGGTTATAATTCAGGGAAGACGTAACTTTTTCCAGGGGTAGAGTCAATCATTTTTCTCCGCACGAGTGAAGTATGTTGTCGAAAACCAATTACTCTTGAAATCAATCGACTAAATCAATCAATCCCACCCATAAGTAATAATCGAGACCTATAGCTTGATCAGTGATTCTATTCTTGATCAGAGTTTCGATTATTAAGGTCATAAATGATGAATTTTCTGAACAATTTTCAAGCAAAAACGAGAGAGCTTCCTAATATAATAAAGCTACAGAAAGTTTTGAATGCGTACCTAATTTTTAGGTTAGTTGCATATGCTGCTTTGGACCATTTTTATAATATAGTAACGGAAAGAACCGCGTCAAATAAATCCGATAGTTGGAAGGAAGGTGCTTCCGTGCATCGAAGCGTCCTTCCAGAAAGAGTAATTCTATTAAATTAGAGCCCATTCCCATGATTTCGTCAGCACTACGATGGACGGCTTGCAGCACTTTTACGACTCACACATTAATTTCAATTTAATTCATGATAATGTGTCTATGCACTAACTACATTTTATTTCTTAATTAAAATTAGGTGATAAAGTAAATTTAATTGAAGAGAAATTTCTTAACAGTAACATTGCGATCAACATTTTAGAATATTTATATGCGATGATAGTAGATGTGGATCAGTAAAATCAGTAAATCAGTAAACAAATAAATTTAGTACACGGGAGCTCTGTCTTGAAATAAAGGTTCCGGTGGTGAAATTTATTGATCGCCGGGTTCTTCTTAATTTATACTATAATTTTCCAACGATTTCAATCGTCGAAAGACGTGAATATTCATAGTGGCATTTTCCTCGACAATTACCCAAATACCCCAAGACTGATTTTCTCTTTCTCTTTCTCTTTCTCTCTCCCTCTTTCTTCTCTCTAATTATAAACGATGTGATAATCTGTAAAATTGAGCAACCGACGTTATTGTTATTAAAAAGTTGCGCCACTGGTATAATTGAACGAAACGCGTGCTTGTATATATATGCACGTACTTTTCCCACTGTGAAGCAGTTTTAGAGTCGTTTCGGGCACGCGAACTGTCAAACACGCGATCTCGATAATAATAAAAAAGTAGGGAGAGGAAGAGGGCGCGAGGGACGACGTATGTGTCGATTTTCCCGAAGGATTTGTGATGAAACGGAAACTCGTATTATACATATTTTACAGAAATAAATCCCTAAAAGGTAGACAAGCTCCAGGGATCCCAGGAGAACGTACGATCCTAAGGATTGGGATCACACGACGAGGCAATTCAACAAGAAAAAAGATGCAACAAAGGGGTAGACAAAGCGGTTCACGGTAATAAATTAAAGACAAATGGATTACTCGCTTTATTCGTGGGAAGAAGAGACAAGTATTTTTCAGGATATTAAGAAGGAACTTTGAAGCATCAGAAAATATTTAAGATTGTTGAGGAAGTCCGGAATTCCTTAAATACAATTTTAAAATACCCACGGAATTACATGTGCCTACAGATGATTAAAGGTCCTTGTAGCGTAAAAATTTTGCAAAAATAGAAGTATGATAACGAAGGAATATTTACTAGCTAAACCATGTCAAACAGAATATAAGTTTTCAAAGGACCAAATAATAAAAAGTCCAAATTTAAATATTTATGGGAAAAACGTCAGTCACGAATTTTTAATTCCGAATTTCAAGGGGATATACTTATTGCACATTCCCTTGAAACAACGGTAAAAATATTTTCTAAAACTTGGGTATTAAAAAATATCTTTAAAATTTCAGGATTAATGCTAATATATTAAAATTTTCGCTCAGGACAGTTTCAATATATATCCCTTATTAACTGGATAACAGGACAAAGATTTTCCATCACCACGGGTATACTTGGGATCTTCACACACTTTGGAATCATGAGTTGGTAACATAAATTTAAAAGGTACTTGAATCTCATACAGAGGATACCAGGATTACGTCAAAGATTTCGTAATAGTTTTACGGGATTACGGGAAAATCGGATTAAAAGTTTTTCGAACGTACTTTCGTTACCTTAAATCCAAAAAAATATACAAAGTAGGGGCCACTTAAGTGTATTAAAATTATTTAAACTTTTTTGTATTATATTATTAACAAGGCGGAAGAACAAATAAAAGAAAACGGTAACGTACTGATCGGAGTATCTGAAGTGAATCCCAGAATCCTTAGGGATAATGGTTGATGGTAACATTAAGTTCCGTTTGGTGAAAGACGCAGGAATGTTTTCCTACTTTTTGAATAGTTTTACGAGACTACTACGGAAAGAGATATAAAATTTCCTAAACTCCTAAGGCATCTATGGTTCCTGAGGGAGTCATTTCAATAATATTTATGGGAGTTGAAAAACAATCTCTCTTTCTGTAAGGTTCTGGGTAAATGTTTTCTAGGTAAAATCCAGTAAAATTTAAAGGAAATCCGTCTTCGTTTTATGTGAAGGCATGAGAAATTAATTTTTATTTCACACAAAATATATTTATATTTAAAGGTCCTGTGGGAAAATAAGCTACTTGTTTTAGAGTATAAGTAGAGTAAGATAATTTTAAAGGATAAGAGGGAAACTAGATCAGAGAAACCTAGGTTATTATGTTACCGAAGGAGAAAAATCTGGAAAAAATCTTCGGGTGTTCCAGGATTACTACAAAGTTATTCCCAGGATAATTTAAGTCCTATAAGTAGTCTTATTATTTTATGTAAGATATAAAAAAACTCGAATGTTTGAAAGTTCTAGGGGACTTTATGGTTCTGTAGGAATATAATATCTAATAGGAAGATTGTGCTTTTAGATATCACATGAAAAATAATTATTTTAAATGATCCTCTGGGAGAGATCTCAGGATTTCTAAAAGTCCCTGCAAAGTTTTTTTACTAGAGTAGAGTTTAAATATAGCCAAATTTCTACAACGCAATAGAATAATTTGTGTATATGGAAACTCCGGACTTATTTAAAAAGGTTCTTCGCTATGTCATTCAGGAAGGAGTGCCAACAAAGTACGGCCCAGCCGTAGAAGCAGATGCCAAAGCTATGCTGCAGCAGATAGAAACCGGTGACAAGGTGTGCAGGATGAAGAAGGCACTGTATGGCCTCAAGCAAGCTGGTCGCGCATGGCACACTCGACTGGATAAGACCCTTCGCGTCATGGGTGCTCGTCCTACAAAAGGTGATCCGTGCTTATACATCATGGGAAGTGACGCAAACTTTACTATGATCATCGTTTACGTGGATGACATCCTCGTCATGTCACGTAATCCAAACAAAGCAATTTCTTTTGGAACGCAACTGACAAAACATTTTGACGTCAAGAATATCGGTGAATTGAAGAGATGCCTCGGGATGGACTTCAAAGTCAGCGACGACGGTATCAAGATTTGCCAACGTACGTACGTGAATGAGCTGCTGGATCGTTTCAATATGAAAGATTGCAGAACTGTCTCAACCCCCCTCGACGTTGGGACAAAACTGATGAAGATCGAACCTTGGAACTCGAAAGATGGACCAAAACCACCGTACCGCGAGCTGGTAGGTTGTCTACTCTATCTGGCTGTAGCTACTCGTCCCGATGTGGCTCACGCTGCCAGCGTATTGGGGCAATTCAACGACTGTTTCGGTAAGGTTCATTGGAGTGCAGCGAAAAGGGTTCTACGCTACTTGAAGGGCACCGCAAATGTGGGAATCGCTTTCAAGAGCAAGGAGGGAGATCTCGAAGGATTTGTGGATGCAGATTGGGCTGGATCCATTGACGATCGAAGATCTTTTACTGGGTACGCTTTCAAGATGGGCAGCGGGTGCATCTCGTGGGACTCAAGAAAGCAAAGGACCGTAGCCCTATCATCCACTGAGGCCGAGTACATGGCCCTCGGTGAGGCTACAAAGGAAGCCTTGTACATTCGACGTCTACTACGTGAACTCGGCGTCTTCGTGGGTTCTGTGAAGCTGTGGAACGATAACGTCGGAGCCGAGAAACTCGCCTCAAATCCAGTCTTCCACGCGCGAACCAAGCATATCGCTGTTCGCCATCACTTTATTCGAGAGGTCGTCGGTTGCGGAGCAGTTAAGCTGGGACACGTAGCGTCCAAAGAAATGCCGGCCGATGTCCTTACCAAGGCGCTCACAAGATTGAACCATGAACATTGTGTCTCTCTTTTGGGCCTGCAGAAGGTGGCAGTTTAATTCCCTAAGATAACTCATCGAGGGGAAGTATTAGATATATCATGTATCGATATCGTTATGGTTATGTATCGACTGTCACCTGTTTTAAAAACAATTTTTAATTCTAGAAATATTGTCAATACAGTTGTCAATATACTTCTTGATCATTTTGCAAGTTTTGTGGCCGTCTTTTACTCGACTTTGCTACAATTTGGGCTCCCTTAATTTCAGAAGAGAAATGCTCGAGTATTATATAATTTGGAAATTCGTTAGAATTCCAGTATTGCAGGGTAACTATAGCACACGTATACAGAAGTCCAAGGGAAATGTAGTCTCTTTGGGCAAAATAGCAAGGAACAATATTTGTAGGTTTAGGAATCCCAGAGAAGCTATTATATAAGAATATTATGTTTTGGAGAAAATCTAAGCATCTCACGATCCTCGAAAAGTTTTACCGGATTACAGGATAAACAAAATCGATCTTTTTTACATCCTAGAGAACTGCGGGTTCGTGTGAAAGAATATTACAAAAAACATATTTATAAAAATTCTAAATTATAATTTTTTTTTAATGAAAGTAATCCCGGAAATCGATAGATTGAGTAATTCTAAGCAACTTTAGTTGTATAAAGTTTTTTTGTAAAGTTGATATTTTTCGAGTTATTCACGATTGAAACTACACATTTCTCATGGAAAAAACTCATGTTTTTTAACCGTTTTTCACCAATAACTTGAAAATCTTTTATTTTATCGGAAAAAACATTCGGAACAGAAATGTAGCAGTAAACAAATAAAGAGATTCGTTTTTGAATGATCTCTATAAACTCAATAAGGGCTGAGTTGTTGCTCGTTGAGGGATGGTTATTTTTCGAGAACACCGAAATTGAAAATTTTGAACCTTCGATAACTTCAAAATGGTGAAATTTGTGAAGAAAACTAAATAGACCTATTTTAAAATACATAAAAAAAATTAAATGAGCACTGACTAAAGTCCCTTGCATAAGAATTGACTGATTTATACCCAAAATAAAGTAACACCTTTCTTTTAAAAATTACACCCTCGTCATTACCACCCTGATAAAAAATTAAGCGTAATCCACTTGAAAATAACTTTACTTAGGTGTTATTGATATGATGCATGTAGTTAAACCGGTTTAGAAGGGTTATTTTAGAAAAAAATAATTGTTTAAAATGAAAATTTCATTTTCATAATTTTAGGAAAAAAATGCATTTTTCTTAAATAAATCGAAAACTGTTATAGATATGAAACAATGTTTTAAATGTTAAATGCAGGCTTTCTCCCTCTGAAAATTTTAATTTTTTGTTTACCTTTGTATCATAAAAATTGAAGGAGATATGGTAGTTCGAAATTTACATTCGCGGACTAATTATAGCTCATCCAAGCCCTTTGAAGGCAACCATTTTCAAAACTACGGTTGTAAAAACTTTTAGCTACTTTACTCTTAAACGCTTGATATTCCCTACAAAATGCATTTTTTAAACAGTTTCTAGCTTGGAAAATAAGGGAAGCACTTATCCTCGGAAAAACAAAAGGCAGAACCGAGAAACATATGACATACGGTGAAAGTATTATAACGGTTGTTTAAGATTTTTTATGTACTTTAACAAAGGTTTATTATGTTTTTCCCAAAAATTTCACCATTTTTAAGTTGTTGAAGGTTGTAAATTTTCAATTTCGGTGTTCTCGAAAAATAACCATCCCTCAACGAGCAGCAACTCATCCCTTGTTCAGTTTGTAGAGGTAATTCAAAAACGAATCTCTTTGTTTGTTAGCTACATTTTTGTTCTGAATGTTTTTTTTTTTTTTTCGATAAAATGAAAGATTTTCAAGTTTCATTTTAAAAATCATTGGTTTTCTTTTTTAATGAAAAATGTGTATATTCCATTCGGAAAATCGAGAGAGTAATAAAATGTCATTATAAATGCAAATCCTCAAAAACTGTAGTACTGGCGAGATATGTATAAACATTGCATTTAGTTATACGTCTCTGTACTGTTCCTAGGAACTATTACATTGAAAAGCACCCGGATCAAATTTCTACCTGCGTTCGGGTCAAGGGATATAATCCGTCTTTATCTTTCTTATGAAGAATTGAATGCTCTTTCTCTATTACTCCAATTCGGTTATTTCGCACTGTTTTCGTTTACTTGAAATCGTCACATCAGAGTCACGCCATGGGGTTTTTTATTTAAAGAAAAAAAGTAATCATAAGCAATATTTGTTTATTTAGAATTTATGGAACCTATATATAAATAATAAATTTATACCGTGAGGTCGAAATGAAACTATAATTAATTCACTTTTACTCAAAGAACTGAACTTTTCCTAATATTATACCTAACACTGGCATATGCCATAAGGGATAGAAATATACATCAATCCAAATTAATTACTTACTAAATTAATATATCAAAAGCACAAAGTATACATAACATCACTTTTGTCCAAGCTTATAAGAAACAAAAAAATTTTAAAACGAGGAACGTGGCACAATTTCACAAATTATACAAAAGAAGTAACTGAATGGCTTAAAATAATAATATATTTATTGGAAATAAAGAAATAAAAATAAATCTTAAGTTAATAATAATATAGGTAACTATAAGTATACCTAAATCGATTTTCAGAAATCTCATTTTCTCGTACAAGAATCCGTTCAGGTATACAAAAGGTACACGTTCAAAAGAAAAAGGAGTAATCGTGAGGTTTTGGAAAGACGCAATGTTCAGGAATGTTTTCAAGTTGAAATTAATTAATATTCAGAATCATCTGAAGAACTCTCTTCATTGATATCCTGTGCAGTAATGATTAAGGGTTCCACGGCGTTATCAATCATAAAATCTAACTCCCAAAATTTTTCTTCTTCTTTTATAACATGATTTATGACTTTTTGCCAATTTTCAGAGGTGGTTCTGCGAATGGATTCTTCCAGAAGAATTTTAACATCTTTTAATTTAAATGTTTTATTTTCCCGAGCAACATAGCCTTTTACCTGAGCCCATATTAATTCTATGGGATTGAGTTCGCAGTAATAGGGCGGAAGACGAAGCACAGTTATTTGGCGATTTTGTGCCATTTCATCAACTGCATACCTTTTACGAAAGTTGCAGGTCTTTACAATTGATATCAATTCCGATTTGACCATGTCCTCCTTATACGGAATATTTTTTCTTATCAGCCAATTTAAAATTTCAGCCTTCCGCCAAGAAATTACCGGGGATTTATCGACCTGTCTGGAATGATAGCTCGCATTATCCATGACAATTACGGAACCAGGTGGGATGAGATCGAGCATTTGAACGAAGTACTCCTCGAAAACGTCCGCGTTCATGTCTTCATGATAATCTCCCGTCTTCTTCGATTCAAAAAGAAGTAGGCCGCCATCCATAAAGCCACTAGTACTGCCGATGTGGGTAACAATAAGTCGTTTACCTTTTCCAGTCGGTGCTTTTAGTCCTGTTGATAAACCTTCTAAAAAGGCTTGTCGCGGATTCACCACACTTTTGTCCTGCCACACTTTTCCCACGGTATATCCTTGGTTTACCCAGGTTTCATCCAGATAAAAAATAGCCCTTCCTTCTTGTCGAAATTTTTTAATATCTCTGAGGTAGCTTCTTCGCCAGCAAATAATTTCATCGGATTCCCGAAGAGGAGAAGTTTTAATTCGCTTATCCCAACAAATACCTAGTTCCTTCAGAATCGTCCACAACTTGGTCCTTTTCAATGTCATACAGTCTTCTGGCAGTTCATGTAACATTTTATCCAATGTTGGGATTTCACGTTTGAAAAAAAAGGAATGAAGCGTTCGACGAATGAGTCTCTTGCTATCCTCATCAACAAGCATTTGAGGTCTTCCTGGTGCAGATTTTGGAGCCTTCACCTCTCCACTCCTCTCTTCCCTTTTGACGCGATATATCGTTGATTTTCCATATCCCGTCATTTTGTGACACATTTCAACTAGGTCATCTACGCTGGATTTAGGATGTAGATGTTTCAATCCGTTAAATACATTTAAAACAACCACTTTTTCACGACACGATAACGCCTGCTTATTCGGTAACTTACACGGGGTAAAGTTCATAAGACTTGACATATTTAATTCTTGATAGTAAGACTATTAGAATAAGAATAACCGAAATTCAGGTATTTCCCTTTTATACCTCCTTCAACGGAGGGAGAACTTTCGACCCCATTTCCAGGTAATTCTTAATCCTACAGGTAAATCTCTGGTAACAGTTAACTAAGTAGTTTAGTGGAAGAGTAAAGGTGCCTGAACAAATTATTAAGTGTCCACATTAAAAAAGACCCGTTCCAAAATGGTCTCCGAGTTGACGAATTGTCTAAAAGTATTCAATATTTACAAGTAATATCATTCATTGATATATTTCGTTAACGGCACCGATTAAATTGGTAATTATATGAATTCATTCCTTTTAGGTTCAATCCTTAATCACTATATGTACGATACAACTTCAAGAAATTTTAAAATGGAAACAGTTCCATGGGTGAATTTAATTTATATTTAAAAATCAGGGAAATAAGGATGGTACGCCCTTTGTTACAACCCTAACCTCCGATTTTGAGTTATTTATTACTCTCTCCCTATTTCGAATGGAGTATAGCTGTTAAATAATTTTATAAAATTTCATAAAGGTAGATATTCTTCTAGTAGAAAATCGCAATGATACCTAATCATACCTGAATATTTTATCGTCATTCAAGATTAAATATGGCACATTTATTCGAAACTCCTGGAAGAGTTTAGGTGGTTAGGGGAAAAAGTTTCAAAGGAATTCTGAGTAGTTCTATGGGACTTCAAAATCATGGAATTTGGAATTCATGGAACAGAAGATTGGAATAAATTTCCTAATAAATCCCATAAAACTTTGTGGATTTTTAGGTATCTATATTACATTTTAAAAGCCATACTCCCATGTCAAGTGTCATACAGAAAAAATATCAATCTATCAGAAAAGATAGAAATTGTTATCCAGCCTTGAGCAATTGTGGAAAATTAAAGAAAATATATTCGAAGGATATAAAGGTCCAAAGGGAGTGAATGAAAGGCGGCAACATAATGGGTAGCAGTATGAAGAGAAATTTAATATGAAATCTGAGAAGTGGACAGGACGATAATCTAAGCAAAAATGGTTAAAACTCTTTATTCTCTTAGTATGGTTTAAAAATGTGAAAAGCCAAAAATGCACAAAAACATAGTAGTCAACGTAATAACACACTCTACTAGTTCCTCTACTCTGTAGTTAGCTGGAACTCTTATAACAAAAGTAGGTTTTACCACCATTGCCCTTGAGCATGCGTAATCGCCGGCAAACGAACGGTTAGTAACGATAAAAATTATTTTGTTTTCAGTAGTAGCAGTAGTGGTAGTAGAAGAACTAATTTTTATTTCTATTAATATTATGTGTATTACTAAATATTTAAAATACAGATATACAATTTACAGTACATAATATACACTTAATATGGATGCAGCCAACTTTTCTACTTTCTCTTTTTAACTGCTACTTTATACTATTTCTCTCAAATACACCGGAAACGGAGACATGTTTCGCACTTGTAGGTAATAATGTTGAGTAAAAGAAAGATAATGCCAAGTGCAAGAGCGAAAAGAGTCAATCTTATCACTACTTCGCCCTTGTCCTTTTAAGAGGTGTCTTAATGGCATTCGCCTACAACGTGTCCATTTTAGTTAACGGAAATAAAAAAAAATAAGACAGACATTAAGACACATATCGTACCTTCAACCGCGAAACCAAACCTATCACAGATAGATGGCGACCGATAATGGGGATGTTCAACCAACCATTGCTTAGTTATCCAGAAGAGTCTCGAGTAGGCAAATTTCCCCCCTCTAATCGTCCGATACCACAGTGAAATTTTTCGCTAGGTGAGGACCAGTACTTGTTATTCATAAGCCGTTACGTATGTCTGTCTATTGTGAAACGTTACCGACCGTTAGATTTAAACCGACCGAATTATTCATTACCGGTTACGTAACTGTCCGATTGTGAACGTACCGCCGTTAAATTTAAACTGACCGAATTATTCGTTATATGTAAACTGCGATCGTTCCGCCGTTAGACTAAGCCGCCCGAACTCTCTGTGATCTGTAAGTGTTACGTAATTGTCTGTTACCGACCGCTGGTTATAAGGGATCCGTTGCTGATCGTCCGTTATCTGTTAAACCGTATGTCCAACCGTTACCTGTGAAAATGTCCGTCTCTCCACACCGCTATGAATTAATTTTTCCCTGGTCGTGTTAGGGAAAAATTAATTCACCACTATCTTCCGCTCGCTCTCGCTCTCGCACAACCTAAGCAGCCGTATTGCCGAATATTAGACACTCCACGTTTCCCTATCGTTTGCGCATTTAGCTATTTCTCTTTCGTTGTGAAATTGTCAGAATAATTTTCCATTTTCCCATTTCCATTACTTAGAGGAGTTTTCATATTTCAGATTTGGTTATTCGAAATAACATTGTATTTTCCATTTACGCAGTCTATCTACATCGAATAGGTCCCGATCTTTCCGATTTCCCACAATTAAATTATTATTTTCATAGTCGTTTCTTTCCTTAAGAAAATAATAAGACCGACCGTTCACACCGATTTAAATCCCTAGTCCGAGATGTAAAAATATTTGTAAATAAACAGTTTTTGTATCTCTCCGTCTTCCGTTCGACAACGAAACGCCAGCAGGTGTTTTGTCACATACATTGTTGCCACTACCAATTCGAAATAAATTTATTTCTTACGGACAGCCCTGAAATTCTCCTGAGTAAGTAAACTACCCAGGCATATCACCGAGGGAGAAAACCCTTCAAATCTGGCGCCCGAGCAAGACCGACCCAAAAACCCTTATTCGGAACTCCCGAACTCCGTCCAAGCGTCAAATCAAACAAGTAACTGCAAACAGCACGTTACAAACATATAAGGGAGACAAAAAATTAGTTAATAGGTAAACCTAGAGGAACAAAAAATAAATTTAAGGCAGTGTATTTCACCAAGAGATCATCGATGACTGAGTAATGACCTATTAGCGACTGCTTCGATTGTATATTTTGTTTTGCATTTAAGTGTGACAGTTCTTTAATATCATTCCCTTTGCCTGTCAAATTCTGTCGACATTAACATCAAACGTGTGACAATACGAAATTCCTATAGTATATTATTAAAGTAGAGGAATTCACGCTTTGCTCCTGGTTTAGTTAACTGGTCCAAAGTCTGCCTTTTTGTACGTGACGTTATGGGTAGCCACGGATTACTAGGATCCATAGGAAATGAAGAAGTGCTCTGGTTGAAGGTGGTAGTTCAAATGGAGGGGAAAAGAGCAAACAAACTTAACGACATTTACTGACAAATAGGGATAAGTGATGGCTCATTTCAGGGGAGAGACAGAACCCATGCCAAGGGGCGTCAAAGACAAAGTTAATGACATGTAAGTTAAATAAGTTATTAAGCAAAACGACAAACTTAATGAAAGGTGAAAAACTATGCTTAAAAAAGTCCCCAGGAGGCCTGAAGAGGTAGCAGGTGCAGATATCTCAGAGCTTCGGAGAACATCGTCCCCCTAGCGAAACGGGCCCGGCGGGCACGTAGTTCGACCGGCAGCACAACGGGACACTTGATTGATTAATTGATTTCGATCACTCGTATTTATTTACTTGAAAATGTTTATTATTTGGCGTGTGCTGCATGGTTTTTTTAAACATACGTGCCTCGCCAGGAGATTAATCTAAGGGGTTATGTTTGGTAATTCACGTTTTGCTGAGGATCAGTTTTCCTCGTTTTGGATTCCTGCGGGATCGGTCGCGACAATATTAAACTACCCAAAGCTTATGGGGTAACTTTTGCAACCAGCTGAAAAGGTAAATAGTACTGTTGTAATAAAAATTACTGTTTTAAAACAATACGCAATTCTCTTCATCACCATTGGCCGAAATTACCGGAGTTATCTTAATAGTGGTTTTCTCTTATCGCATAACCAGAAATAAGTGTAATTGGAGCATGAGCATTATGTACCTCTATATTTTATAAATATAGAAAATAAAGACCCTCCTCTCTCATACAACTTAACAAATTTGGCACGTTTACCCCTTTTTATTTTTAATTTTCGATTACCTCACGCGGTCCCCTGTCACATCTCCCCCGTTAATGCCAGCCAGGAGATGCGTTAAAATTAAATTACTCACCAGGGTTCCGTTCACTTTTTCTCTAGAAAAATACGTATATTTACACACAAACCCACTCCCCGGGGAAGACCACGTCGTCGTTGCGGTTCGCGAACGTACGTAAGTTAAGTTGGTAAAGTTCGGGACATACGAAAACAATACCGGAACTGAAATCAAACGGAATAATGCAGGAAGCTTTATTCGAAATTGAAACTCGCGCAAAACAAAAGAAATTTAAACGATATTACTCTCGGGGAGGCGGAGAGAGGAAAAAGAAAAGAAAAGAAAGGAGGAAAACAGCATGGGGATGGATCTTCTGTACGAGAGAAAGAAAATATTTCATATCTCCGGAACATCTTATTATTTCAGAAGTTGTTTCGGAGCATATGTATACATACAAACACACACGTTTGTTACATAAGGAGCCAATGTCGAAGAGAGAGCTGGTTTAAAAAGTTCTTTATTCAGTTCGACTGGGGCTTTGGAGCAAAAGTACGTACTTATATCATATACATTGATTTCTGGGGATGTTTCCAGGGAAATGCTGTTGGAAATGCTAAACTTAAGGAAAACTTGTTGTACATAATACACTGTTCATTAAAAGTTATGAAGAGTACTAATATATACAACATAAATTTTAAAATATAGAGATAGGTAAATACAAAATACCAAGGGAACTGATGGAAAGAAGTTAGACAAACTGCGGTGAAATACCTGCAACGCAAAATTTATTAAAAAGTGTGTGTATGGATGTAAGGAAATGTCGAGGCACTTCTCAACTGCCCCTAAACTTAAAGCAGTGTGCTCCTATGGCTTGAGTTCTGAGTAGGTCAAGAATAATCCGAAAACCACTATTCACTTTCAGAAGTAGTGAAAATTACTGTTGAAGTGCTTTTGTCAGTTTTATTCTATGGTAATTTAAGAGTAGTTAGAAACTTTAAAATTTGCACAGTTGTAGCTTATGCCCTAGTGGAGACCGGAAAAATTTCAAACATCTCATACTTTACTTACAGAGGGGATTGAAAATATGATGAAATTGATTAAACCAAGTCAGAATAGCTAGAAACTTTAAATCAGGTAAGGTTATGCTCGAGTCGCTAAAAAATCAACAACCGTATATTTTGCCTAACGATGGGGAAGGAAATAAAATGGATTAACAGTATGGAAATAAGTACACCACTTTAAAATTTGCATGTTTAGAGTTTAGACCGTTGAGTGGCAAGAAATATTTTAAGTAGCCTGAATTTAACTTACCGAGAGGGTGGAAAAGGGGTGAGTTTCATGTAATGGGCATTGAATAGGAAGAGGTATATTGCTTCCATTATTTAGTGCGTTTTCAGGTTGTTATTGATTTCATGTCAGTCACTCCGGACCTTAACACCAAATCCCACATTACATGTGTGAATTCATGGAACGAAGGATCCCGTCAAGTGATATATAAAAAGGGGTTACACTTGCTGTCACAGGTGATTCAAAAAAATCCGATAATAATAAATTTTACCATTTGAGGGCATTTAAAAATATGAGTAAAAATAATTTCTCTGATTTCAATGGTGAGATATTTGTTGAGCACTTAGGAGCTCCAAACTAAGTCTAAATAGATCGAAGTGACAAGCGAGATTGAAACTTAAGTTAAAATTCTCATAAGCAGTAAAAAGTGAAGTACTAATAACGTATCAATTAACTCATCAACTAGTCGATGAACTACAATGAACAAACTTGTGGTGGAAAATACAAGGATGGAGTTAAGAGCGGAAACATGTGATTATTATCGATAGGTGTGGGGTGATACTCTTTTAAAAATTTTGGCCGCTATGACTATTATAGCTCAAAACGGTTGAGTACTTATATCGATGTAATGAACTTAAGTTGAACATAAAAGCTACTGAAATATGCGAGTAGTCTCATTATATTCTCAAGGGTAAGTGGCAAAACAATAAACTAAAATTAATTAAACCTAAAATTACAATGTTAAAAAAGCACAGAAGCTCTATATCCAACAGAATGCGAACAGGTAATTAATCTTTTTTAGGTCTTGTATAAATTTTTTGTTTACTGATATGAGGCCATCATATGAGAAGTATTGCCATCAGACGCCGATTGTTCGATTTTGAGTTTTTTGCATTTCTAGAAGTTTTAAAGTCCATTATATATCCTATATATATATATCCTATATATATCATAAATATATGCATTTAAACAATGTCGGTGTGTACCTACTTACGTTTGCATGTGGTATATTTCCCCAAGAAAATAAAAAACCTTTAACTTAGAGTTTTAACTTTCAAACAAGACTTTGCGCTGCATGATTCTCCAGTAAGATTTTGATTAAAATCGGTTGGAATAAAGGGTGAGTTCACGCATTTCCCTTTTTAGTTCTTTGAAAGTTTTGAAAAATTTCCTGCAATAATTTTTCCCCATTTAATATATATTCCACCGTCGAATACACATAATAAGATTGATTAATTTTTTTTTGCTCAATCCTCTCTAAACCACAATTCACACTTGTCGTTTTACGGTTTGGAAAATTTTGTGAAAAATTCAGTCGAATCCTTTTTTCTAAATTTTGAGCATCTATTCTATTATAGAATATGTGACACTAACGTTTTTGCTAAATCTTCTCCGAGGACAATTTACGCTTGTCATTTTCCGGTTTGTGGAAGATGTGTGAAAATCTTCTTCAATTTTCCTGTAAAAATTTGAAAGAAGTATATTATTTAAATGTGTGTAATACCGTTCTATAACATTATTGGCTAAATTATTTCTATGGGACACTCTACTCCTGTTGGAATTTTGTATTTCGAAATATTCCCGAAATCCGCCTGAAAAATTATTGTTTTAAACTTAGAATATTTATTTTGCAATCGAATATTCACAATAAAGTATGGGCACATCACCATTTTTCAGATAGGCTCAGAAGGGATGCTATTAGGCTCAGAAAGAAATAATGTTTACAACTGAAACGCTAGTGATTTTAAATTTATAGTGAAGCATTACATAACATAACATAAGTTACTATTAAAATTAATTAAATAATAAATAATAAATTAATTAATTGTAAAAAGTCATTTCTTACGGAAGGTTCCCGATACAGCTCAGAGCATAGCACTTTAAGGTTAATTTAGTTTCAACATGGATAGTTTCAAAAAGATATTTAAGATTTCACAAAATCTCATCACATATTTTTAATGGTGTCAAGTAAACAGGGCGGTCTAGGGACCCTATAATTTAGTGGTGTGCATTTTGCGACTTTCTTCATTATAATAAGATGGTGAAATGCAGTAATTCATTACAATTATTTAAGCGATTTCACATTGATCTGACTTGTTCTACGCGGTGAGACCTATAGGAGAAAAATCGCACTGTCCGTTGTTAAATTTCACTACTATTAAGGGGTAGTTTAATATTGTCAGTTTCGGTTTTTTGGAAATTTTCTCAAATATGGTGTTTTCTTTTAAACTTTTAATGTTTGTTTCACTGTTCAATATATAATAGCGTTCAATAAAATTTTAGGCATAACCGTTCCCAAAGCGTACTTTCCTGTTGTGGTTTTCCTGTTTTTATAAATTTATTCAAAATCCACTCCAACATGTTTTTCTACATATGCACTGTTTATTCCACTAATGAACATGTTCAAAATGGTTAATACTATTCTTGGGCAAACCGCTTTTGAAGGCCAACTCATTTATGTCGTTTTTCGGTTTTTTGAAATTATCTCGAAATCCACCCTCAGCAATGTTTTTAATCATGAAATATTTATTTTACCACCGAACATTTACAATGAAATATGAAAACGTAAGAGTCCGATGGACACACCACAATTCTCTTGATTTTATACTGATTGGTATTTTGTCATTATACTTAACAGTACGCAACAATATAACAACAAGAATAAATTTATATAACCATCACAAATTTTATAAAAAGTGCTAATTTTAGTGTTATGGATCTCTTAGTTAAAGTGGAGTTGTTCCAAAATTTCATAGTGCTACTGCAGGAAAAAGGTTTTCAAAACACTTACTAACCAGGGGATTGTGTGTAAATTATTTGGGTCAGTCCACACTTGTTTCGTCGCTATCTTATCTATTTTAACTAATTTTTGCAACAATATCAGTCATAATGATAAGACTTTTACCTTCAAACTTAGAAATTGAACTTAATTACTTTTTTCTACAATTGATGCGCAATTCAGTAGAGATTTGGAGATAGAGAATTGGAAAAAATTCTAATCGCAATGAAGAACGAAACTTATAAGTTGAAATTTAAAATTGGAATTTCGAATGAACATTTTGCTTAAAATGTAAAACGAAACCAACATGCGTTCAACTTTACAATCAAACATTTTTTGTGTTTTTCTGTTTACGTAATGGGTAATGCATATTCAATTTCTAGTTGTTTATATTTGTATGTAGTGCTGGAGTTTATTTACAATCAAACTAATAATTCGTTACATAAAGAAATAATTTCTATTATTGGGCCCAATGCTTGATTCATGGTTTTTCCTTCCATCTTTATGTTTTTTAACTTTCACACATCGACTAAACTGCTACTGACTGTCCTATACTATTGTAATGTTTTTACCTACGCGAGAATCACTACACGACACGAGTTGTCTTATTTAATATACTTTGACCACTTACACTCTAATTTATTTGTACACTTACACTTAGCACTTATTTACTAATACTTAATCTAATTTATCTTATCTCACTTACTATTACTTAACTAGTTAATTTATATTACACACTATTTATTTATCTTACGGTCGACATATGTCGACCAGTCTCCCGGCGACTGTATACGACTACAGGCTTTCCTTTTATCTACTGTCCCCTTTACCGCTCTCAGTCTGCTATTTATTTAGCCGCATCGGAATTCCAGAAAGATCGAGAAGTTTTCGGTCCTTTATTCGGGAACCTTCCTGATAGTGCTCGAATACTCTACGGCTTTCCGAGAATTCCACCAGTTCCCCGAATCTATCTCGTTAGGAATTTCTTTGAACTCATTCCGATGGGCGCTCATCTTTATGGCAGGCTATTTCGTTACACTATAAACTGTTCTATTAGGGCAAACCTTTCTCTATTTATGTTATTTATTTGAAATAATGGATTAAAGACATGATTTAGGGGTATAAAAAAAATTAGGCAGTTTCTAGTCAAAATATTGTTAAATTGTTAAACAACGTTCAACTAGATTTAAATTTTATAGAAACTTTACCCCATTCTCCATCCATTTTTTATTTTTTAAACGAACACTCTCCGGAAACGCCCTGAAATTCGTAACATCGATTAAACTCCGGATATCTAAAATTCCTTTATCTTAATGGGAATTTTTGTGTCCCCTCCTCTTCCCCATCCCCTCGCTCGCCCTTCGCCCCAGTATTTTTCAACGGGACCTCGTAAATACTTCAACATTTAAATTGTTTGCTAAATCAAGCGGCTCATTATTACCTCCATTAATTATTTGCGAGGAAATTAGCCAAAGAGATAATTAATTTAATTTCTTATACTTCCCTTCGTCCTTCTGCTGCTGCTGTTTGCCCTTGCAAAATTTCGCGTCTAATAAGCAGAAGCCGAACGTAAATTGGGAAAATTGGTTTAGAGATTCCGGGGGTTTTGTGCTACCGGTAAATAAGCGTAGAATGGATCGAGAAAGGGGCCGAGGGGAGGGTGGGGGGAGACGTTGTGTTTTGGCTTCCGATTAATTCCGGGAAATTGCGATTTTTCGCGCGTATCGAAACTGTAAAACGTATAACAAAGGAGTGTTTTGCAATTATGCCAGGCGAAAAATGGCGGCTCGTAAAAGAATTCGCGGCAAAATCCTTGTGTTTATTTCAGAAGAGTAATTAGGGGCGAAATCGTAAAAAACTTGAATGGAACAAATTTTTCTTTAATCAACTATCACACCGTTGTACAGGAAGGTTAATCCTTTAGCCCAGACCAATGTTTCTGAGCATATACAAAAAACTCAACCACAGTTGTCTATGCACTTGATAGAATAAAGTCCCGTTGGAAAAAAATTTAAATACATTTTTCAAAAAGCTAGCCTATTTTTAGTAAATTTCTTTTCCGTACTTCCGTCTCCATTGAACGCAGGCTAAATGTTTAAATATATTACTTATAAATTTTTTGCTTCCTTTGAAGTCCTTTCAATGAGTATTCTCAAAAAGTTGCCGTCATAAGTTTATTTAACATTTCTCTCTATTTTGTTTACAACGAATTTTTAAATTCAACAAAAAACGAAAAATTCAAAATTGTTATTAAAATTGTTTTTTCTCTTATATTCTAACTAAGGATTAAATAAATGTGGACAAATTTGTTTACTGCTATTTGTTTAAGAATTGTTTATAAATAACCGGCTTAGTTTAATATTTTTGAAATTTTTTTCATATGCAACAAAATGAAAAACATTAATAAAAAAAAATTTCTTAAATCAATTTCTTGCTTAAAATTCTTTTTGCAATTTTTTTCAGTATTAGAAAAAAATATTGTGACACTTAAAAATGTTTTAAAACAAATTATTAGCTTATTGAACAATGAAATTGTCAATTAAAGAAATATTTTTTTCTCCTATTCTACTAAGAGCCACTAATAATTATTTTTAAAGGCAAAACTATTGTTTAAATAAATATTTAAATAATGCACATATTAAAAAACGATGATTATAAACTATAACAATTTTTTTAACAATTTGTTTTTACTTTAAAATTCATAATTAATTCTAAACAATAAAATTGTAAATTTTATTTTCCAAAAATACTAAACTAAGCCGTCAATTTATACACAATTTTTAAACAAATAGCAGTAATAAAAGTTATCCACAATTATACAATCCGTAGTTTAAATGTAAAAACAGCCATACCATAATATAAAGAGAAAAATACTTCTTAACAACAATTTCTGAAATTTACTTTTTTTGTTGATTTTAAAAATTCGTTGTAAACACAATTGAGAAATTTTGAATATATTTTTGACGCCATCTTATTGAGTACACTCATGGAAAGGACTACAAGAAGCGATAAATTTATAGGGAATTTATTTAAACATTTAGCCTGCTTTCAATGAAGATGGAACTATGAAAAAAATATTTCATAAACAATAGGCTACCTTTTTGAAAAATGCATTTACAAATCCTTTTCCAACGGGACTTTATTCTATCAAGTGTATAGAATACATCACTTTTTTTAATTTTTAAACTAGTACATAATACCTTAAAAAAACGAAATGAGGCACTCTGGAAATGACCGGGAGGGGAAGCATAGCTTTATATAATATAATTATATATATATATATATATATATATATATATATATATATATATATATATATATATATATACATATATACGTCATGTACAGAAACGATTGGTAGCTAGCCACTCACCGATTCAGCCCACAATCGCCACCCCTAGAGCAGGCAACCGACAATACAAACAATTGTAACACGAGTTGCCACCAAACAGTTAGCGCGACTCCGAAATAAATCACTTTTATCTACTTTGCGTTACTAATGATCTCATTATTACATCGAAAGTAGTGTAATAATATTCATATTATTACACTACTTTTGGTAACTTTGAGTTTTGTTAAATTAGTACATCAGCCTGTCACGTAGACGTGCGTAGACGTCAAGGTTCAATTATTAGTATTCCAATAAACAAAACTTTTAAAATTTCATGAATCTTCCATTACGCTCACGTAAGTAAATAGTTATTGAATATGTCCTAGGGCTACTAGATTTTCAAATTCAAATACGAAACGTCAATGTCAGTGACGTCAATGTAACCAAACCACGCAAAATTCCCTAGTGTAATACGAAAATTGAGCAGCCAAAATTTAATGAATTAATAAAGCAAAGTAGATAAAATAGTATATTACACTCGTTTAAAAGACGTATTGTCACACTCGTTCTATTAAAGTACCCCTCGTCTGACAATACTCCGTCTTATTAAACTAGTATAATATAATGCCGTAGGCCGTAGCGGTAGGCCCAGAAACGTTTCCGTGAAGGATTTTCTCGTTTCGTGTAGATCTCAATCCAAGATGCCTACTGTCAGTCTGTTTACGTTTAAGAGCAAATTTTATAATGAAATATCTCGGTTGATAGACGAAATAAAGTTATTGCCACACTCAGGTAGGTTCTTCTTTAGACGCTGATTCTGTTGATATAATTTGTGTTATTGTACTGTTAAAGCATTTTGTGAAACGATTGACAGCTAGCGTCACCACGGCAACCGACAATACGAAAACCATTGAAACACGTTGTCAAGAAATAGCTAGCGTGGCGCGATAATTGCCCGTTGCGATCGTGACGGTTTTTCGGCGTTTACATCTCTCACCGATTTAGCGCTTCGAGCGAAACCCGCCATAAGAAAACTATGCTTCCAAAACGATTTTCTGTGACGAACTCGCTTCAGAGGCGGCGAGCGCATGCCGAACCGTCGCACGGAGCCTTACATTCAGCAACAACTTAAAATTATAAATATTAGAGATAGCAAATCGGGAGTAGGAACTTTTTCATCGAAAATTTCCTGCACTATAAAGATCCTTTTTGCGATTTCCGCTATCTCTTATGCTATTTGAGTTGTCATCAAAAAATCGAAATAGCGTTTTTTTTTTTCGTTTTTTGTTAAAAAATATTGCAATCAAATCCTCAAAACAACTTTCTAAGATTTGCATTCCGCGTCGAATGAGCTATCGCTTATGTTTTTCGGATCCTTCTAACTATTTTTCGCAGGAAACTCACTTCTCGACTTAGACTAAAAAGCTTTTGCGTCTCACGAAACTGAAAAACCGAATCACAAGAACAATGGAAAATAAATTCGATCATTTTATCCAAGATTTTTACAAGATTCGATTTCCATTGAGGCAGTGTTACAATAGTCTATAGAACCTTGTATTACACTTTTCCAAATCGCATATCAAAGTGTTTTAAGGCATCGACTAGAGCTTATGCTATAGATATAAAATTACAAAATGCAAAACTGTTCCCATGTACCAAAAGAATGAATTATTTTTTTGTAAAATTAATGATCGAACCGCTACGAAACCTAAACGTTGGATGATATTGGTTTTTTATGTCCAAATTATGTTCGTTATCATACCAAACGATTATTTATCGCTTTAACGGTCCGATGGACCGCTCCCAAAAGTCCAAAGGTGAGAATATTATAAAAGACAGGACAAATTGGAACCTTCCAAAAAGAGTAGGAGATACGATCCATAGTGCCACCGTCTCCGATAAATCTATAATCTCCGTACGTATGTGCATATATGTATTCGTACAAATGCACTTCCAGTCGGGATACACACATCGAGTACACATTATATATTCACTACGGTAACACATTAGATACAAATTGCCTCATGTCAGCCGGTTAAAATTTATCGAAGCGTGTTTCTTATGGGGACAGAATTTACGGCCCGAATATGTAAATGGCTTAATTCGACTTTACCGTGGATATATTCTGTTTGGACATTTTTGTGCAACAGTTGTCGGAAAGAGCGCGAGCGAGCTAGCGAGAAGGACCGTAATTTGTTTTCACGCTTTTACTCGTGACGATAATGGAATTAACGTTATTAATGTCGAAGTTATTTATTGATAATTACGAGGAGTGAAAAGTTTCTAAATTGATAATTTATTTGCCGAGGAGGTTTTCAGATGTTACTCCGTCTTTCCGGTTTCCTAACGAGGTCACGAGATATCCAACTTATAATAAGAGCTAATGGAAAAATATTTTTATGGTTGGAAGTGTTTCGGGAGATAAAGGAAATGGCTGCGGAAATGAGAAAACATATTAATAGAAATTTCCTGCGAAGGTTCTAGCCTGGCCAATCCGACCACTAAGACTTCAATATGTGACGGTAAATTTCACAATTTTAAGTGTCCTCTGGGGTCCATAACAAGAAACACGCCTGAAAATAACTGTAGTTTTTCCTGCCTACATGTTGGCTGCAATAAATCTGAAAAGTTAACGAAATAATTTTCTGTGGTTGAACACAAATTTAACATTTTTGAGCCGACAGGGGACAATGGAAATTTTAAATAATTTTTAAGTGTTAAGTCAACGGCAGCTGACTGTTAGCTGCCTTAACAAATTATGTCACAAATTAAATCACCTTTATATTTGAACTAATATTTCAAGAGATAAAAAGCAGTGAAGCTGTAAAGCAAATTAAGGCAAATTTTAAACAAAAACATGTCGTTTCCATGGATGAATGACAACGTATTATCGTAATCAAAATAAGCTAGAAATCAAACATTTTCTCTAGTTTCGTGACGGAGATATTTTTACGATAGGCAAGAATCATGGAAGTTGAGATACACTCTTTAAAACCTAAAGAACATTAAAAACTCAAAATGTCCAATACCAGTGGACTAATTCTTTATGAAAAGCAATATTGCATTATGAAGGAAAAGAAGACATTTTCTATTTAACAGAGGACCATATTTTTCGAATGAATTTGAATCTTCTGCCAAAATTGACAGTCGCCATAATGAGTCAAATTAAATAAAATGATAGAGGAAATGTTACATATCATCAACGTATTCTTTTTGAACAATTATACTTATTTTGATATCGGATGTTGTGATAGAAAGTAGATATTTATATTATTTTTTCGCATGAAACCTTGAATGTGAGTATGCAAGTTATTGCAAGTTTAGTAAAAGTTACAAGAGCGTCATTAGTACTGTAAGCTCTTCCAGTAACTAAATATCTCTCTAGTACATCATTTTTGTGTAGTACTGTGGTGCCTTCTACTTCCTTAAAATTGGATAACACTTACACTTTAACGTTACGCTTCATTGCAAGTTGTACTCAACGATTACGCAGTATTTTAGATGCGACATTTCCAAACTATTCATCGTAAGTGATAAATTTGTGCTTGCTTGCCTTTGGAATAATTCTCTGGTCTGCTATGTATATCCAACAATCAGAATCGCAAATCGGAAAAGTATCGCAAGTTCTAACACCAAAGGCTACCGTGAGGGTACCTTTACTTAAATCATAAACTTCATAGACCTTCTTGATGATCCTTAAAAAAAGAACTTTAGGCAGTAAAAATGCGTGGTAAGTTACACAAAATGAAGCTTTTGGAGATAAATTTCTAAGCAATGTCACTACCACACCTTCTGGCCACATTCATATGGCCCAGATTTTATTAATGGACAATGTTCCAGAGCAGATTATATTTGGAAACAGTGGTGCATTATTACATGCTTAAGATCAAAACACTATCAAACTGTAGAATTTGTCTATTCAAATGGTAGAAATTACTTAGCATACAAGGTTATAAACCATCTAGTCTTTGGCTTTGGAAAACTAAACTCAGATTATCACAAATTTACCTTCTATAATCACCACCAAAAGGAAATGAATTCTGGAAAGCTAATAGAAGGTTTTAAACTTATACGGATTAAAATATCGTCGATTAATTGTAGGACTTGTTACTACCTATTTTAACAACGGTACTTAAACATTTTTTAATCGATACATTTCATTAACAAATTTTGAGTCGGTATTTATAAAATTTCCCTCGGGGGAACTTGTAACCCCTAGAGGGCGCGTCCCCAGGTGGCGGATACGGGAATGCTCTAACCGAATCAGTAATGGGTCGGCGGGTAGAAGGGAAATAAAATACCTTCCGTGAACCAACAGGTGGGGTAGACAGGACTCCTTAGCTATAGAGAAAGCAACCTGTCTAGGAGAAGGATACTCTGATATAAAACCCTGCCCCTCCAAGTTGGAGGTTAGGTCGTTAGGCTAGCAACCTACACCTATAAAAATCTTCAAAACGCTAAAAAACCCAACAAAGATAGACCTCGGATGTCGGACAGGAATTTTGGTAAACGAACTAAGCTACGGAAATGGACGTTGAATTTTGCTACATGGAATATTCGTGGAATACGTAATAAACAACAGGAAATATTACAAGATTGTTTGAAACGTGAAACTGATTTTATTGTGCTTTCGGAAACTAAAAAGAAGGGAAACGTAAGCTAAAACCTAGGAAAATGTATACATTTCTTCTCTGGGGTATATAAAGACCAACGAGCTAAAGCAGGAGTATCCTTATTGGTACATAAAAAGCACCAGAACAGAATTAAATCTTGAGAACCTATAAGTGAAAGAATCCTAAAATTAACACTCCATGCAAGAGGAAGAACTATAACGATCATTGGCATATATGCCCTTAATGATGACGCAACTGTTCAAGATAAAGACAGCTTTGAGGAAAGTCTGAGAGAGACCATTGACAAAGCCCCAAATGGCCATGAAATAATAATAGCAGGTGACCTAAATGCACGAGTTGGAAAATAACGAAGGAGTGGAGTGGTTGGAACGCAGGGAGAAGAAACAATTAATAATAATGGATAAAGATTGATAAGTCTATGTGAGGAACGTGAGTTGAAAATAATAAACACATTTTTTGCCCACAAGGACATACATAAATATACTGGGTATCAATATGCACGAGGATTAAAATCTATAATAGACTATATCATAATTAAACAAAAATCAGGCATAAAAGTGAACGATGTGAGAGTTCACAGAGGCGCCGATTGCGGTTCAGACCACTCACTAGTGGTAGCAAAAATCTACATTCCTTTTATTGGAACGACAGCAAGAAATGAAAAAACAGATATGAAGACCTGTGATTATAGGTTAGAATACAATTTAGATAGCCTACAGCACGATAGTACAAGAAAACTTTTCTCGTGGAGATTAGAACAAAAACTAGTAATTGTAGAGAGATCTACTAAAGAAGAATACCAACACATAAAAAATTGCATTAAGGAAGCAGCTGAAGAGGCCCTAGGAAAGAAAGGGAAAAAATCGAATAAACCATTCTGGTGGGATTCTGATCTAGAAAAAAAAATCGAAAGAAAGAAAGAAATATACCAGCAACTCCTTCAAACGAAAAGCAACGTGATTAATGAAGAATACAAGAAAGTAAATAAAGAAGTCAAACGAGAAGTGTTCAAGAAAAAGAATCTGTCATGGGAGAAAAAATGTCAACAAATTGAGAATTATTTGGGAGGTACAAAATGTACGGAAGCCTGGAAGACAATAAAAACATCAAATGTAACAATAAAATACAACTACACTTAAACAATATTCCAGAGGCTCAGTGGTTAAAATATTTCAAAGACCTATTAACTGAAACGAGAGACAAATTCAATATACGAGATGAACCTACAGAGGCCACAGAGCACATAACACTGAATGCAGAAGAAGTGAGAAAGGCCATAAAAGATACGAAACTGAAAAGGTCACCAGGTCCAGGAGGAATATGCCCAGGGCTAATTCGATACGGTCCTCCGAAACTGGCAGAAATGCTTAGAACTTTATTCGAGAGATGTTTGAATGGAGAGGAAGTACCAAGGGAGTGGCGAACTTCATATATTTCACCAGTCTTCAAAAAAGGCTCAAGATCAGATCCGAAGAACTACAGAGGGATTGCCGTCATCCCTACTATTGGTAGAATATATTCCAGAATATTAAAAACCTTAGTTGAGGAGAGTATCAAAGAGAAGCAACCAGAAGAACAGGCAGGCTTTCGGGCAGGACGGTCAACGGTAGATAATATTTTCACTGTCAAAATTGCAGCAGAAAAAAGAATACAACGTAACAGAGAGACACATATAGCCTTCATTGATTTGGAGAAAGCTATGATAGTGTCCCAGTCTCACAATTATGGAAAGCAATGGAGGATTTGAATATCAGCAAAAGTTTAATAAAGACCACTAAAATGTACTGTGAACAGAACACAGCCATGATCAAACTAGGGCATAGATTGACCATTTCATTTGAGGCAACAAAAGGCCTGAGGCAGGGATGTTGCCTATCTCCCACCCTTTTCAAAATTTACTTGGACAGATCTTTAGTAAAGTGGACAAAGAAATGCAAAAATATGGGACTGAGGGTGGGAGATGACAAATTGTTCACATTATACTTCGCAGACGATCAAGTCGTCTTAGCGGAGGACGAGGAAGACCTTTCATATATGGTTAGAAAACTCAAAGAAGAGTATGAAGCAGCCGGGTTAACTATGAATTTGGCGAAGTGTGAATATCTTGCTGTGGGTAAAGAAGAGGTTGAGAATTTAATTTTGTGGGATGAGAGTTTGAGAGGAGTGGAAAAAAGTAAATATCTGGGAGTGATTCTGAATAAATATGGAAACAGTAAAGATGAGATAGGAGAAAGAATAAATAAAGGACGATCTGTTACTCGAGCATTAAACTCTTTGTGTTGGGACAAATACATAACAAAAAAAAACTAAAAAACATATTTATGAAAGTATGGTTCAAAGTGTCACTTTGTATGGCTCAGAGGTATGGGATGTATCCAGTGCAAACAAGAAAAAACTAATGGCCACAGAGATGGATTTCCTTAGAAGAAGCTGCAGACGGTCAAGATTAGAAAGAGTCAGAAACGAGGTTATACGGGCAGAAATGAATATGAGTAGACCAATATCGGAAGAAATAGAGAGGCGACAATTGACATGGTTCGGACACGTCAAGAGGATGGCTGATGATAGATGGCCTAGAAGAGTGCTGGAGTGGATACCACCCGAGAGCAGAAAGAGGGGACGACCTCGGAGAAGCTGGCGAGATGATGTTGAAGACGCCATAACTACGAGAAATTTAGAGGAAAATCTATGTTATGAGAGGGATAAATGGAAGTTGGGGACGGAGAGACGGCGACAGCTGTAGCAATCCGAATATATATATATATATATATATATATATATATATATATATATATATATAAAATTTTATAATTGTTTTATTGCATGTATAACGGTAGCATGATCTCTGTTACCAAAGTGTTTCCAAGTTAGTATCTGGTTAGCTATTTTGCTTAAATTTCTTTGGCAAAATACACAGCTATTTGTCGCGGCCTTACAAGACTGCAAAGTCTTCTATTGGCTTGCATATCTTAAACCTCTATATTGAAAAATTCAGCTACTTTTTGTGTATATCCTCTATGGTGATTGACCTATGACTTGATTTAGGAAGATCGATTATATTTTCATTAGCTGATTCTACCGTCATAATTTTTCCTGATAATGAGGTATGGATAAACTTATTTAATTCTGCTTGTAATTTCATTATATTAGATATTATGTACATTCGCAATTTTTTCAAAAGCCATATTGCAATTTATTTAATTGGCGAATAAGCTTTAAATAAATCCAGTGAAAAATGAGAGCTTGTTCCAAGAAAACAACAAAAAGAAACGCTTTGTCATTTTGTATTTGAAGAGAAAACTTAAGCTATTACTTTGAGGAAAGAAAAAAGAAATTTATAAAGGAGTTTTATGAGTTTCCCTTCGATTAGATGCATCACGATCAGTGTCTTCATGACACTGATTCCTTTGTCCAATTCAAACGGATGGTAATATTTTTAAACAGAATGGAAAATTTTGTAACAGAAATAGTAATTATAAGTCAGCTAATCACAAATTCAAAATATTCCCCTTTCATAAAAGATTATTGATTTTGATTTTTATCCGAATCATTTTGTCCGCTTCAGAATTAACAGAAATAACTCAAATTTGAGTTAACAAGAAAGAAAATTTATACATGAATCAGTTGTCATTGAAATTTTTGGGAAATTTTAAACCTTAATTGTGACATATGTTGGAAATAATGTATGTATTTATATAATATTGACATTTCTAATTTTTAGACCAATGTTTCACTACATTTAAGTTAATACACATTATCCAAGGTGCAATTCATACACTAAACGTACACCAAACTCCTGCCCCAGTCAATGAAGTCAATTATTTCAGAGATATACTGCTCCGCTTAATTTGGATCAATTCGTTCAATCTACGTTTTACCACTACGAATACAGATATGAATTCATAAAAATGAAAGAACAGTTATGAATGAAAAGCTCCATATTAACTAATTTTGGTATTCAAAATTCAAAATAAAAATTTTTATTGTGTCCGTGATATGCAAACTATCTAGGAAACATTAAAAAAAATCTAGTTTTCAATCGAAGGAATTGAATAATTGAGGTCCCGGATCAAGTTATTCAAATGAGTCTGAAAAAATTTGAATACCCAATTCATGACTCGTGTAAGACATACTCTATTATGATGAGAGTCCAAAATATTTAAAAAAAATTCCAGCTAAAAAAGAAAATCCAAATAAATTTCAACCCTTTGGCTCAAATCGAATTGACATAACCCCCATCATTTTCTTCATCCCCCATTCCATTTTCCAGGACAGTTAAGCCGTCTCCCCACTCTCCCATCGAATCCTATTCCACCGTGTAACTGGATAGAATTTTTGATTTGGGAAATAGTTTCGGTTCTTGGATCACAAATTAATTCCAGTCTCCAAAATGCCCGTACAAACTCTTGATTGGATTAGTTTTCGAAAATTTATGCAATATGGTAAACTATTGATTCGAAAGTATTAATTGTCAAAAGAAAATAAATGACCGAGGGATTCCAAAAATTTTAACAATAATTTAAGAAAAATTTCCATCAAGAATTTTCAAAAAAACAAATTTCACCCTTCGGATGAAATCGAATTGATATAACCCCCAAGTGTCATTTTTTTCATCCCTCATTCCATTTTCCAGGACAGTAAAACCGTCCCCCCACTCTCCGTCTCGAATCCTATCCCACCGCGTAAATGAATAGAATTTCTAATTTGGGAAATAGTTTCGGTCCTTGGAAAGGGGGTGTTCCACACACAACCGCCACTGCCTCCGCCGCCGCCGCCGTCGAGCCGGATTACGTTCGGAAACGTAAAGGGCCAAGAATCCGTTAAATAATTAAACTTTTAATCGATTTCGGTTCGAAGACGAGTTTTTATTATCAGAAACAGAACATTCTTTAATATGACTTTAATCGGAAAACTTCGACGTTGTACCGAAAGGGTTGGGCGCTCGGGGGAGTTGGGGTTGTTGACGGTTAAGACGAGTGGGAGTTTCAAATGAGAGAGGCGAGACAGGTTTCGGTGAATCCCTATCGGATAACAAAGAGCTGATCGATTATTTTTTCCTGAAGGTTAAATCCAGAAGAATTTCCATAGGATTCATTAATCCGTATGCGGCAGTTGGGATTTCCTACTCCTTGGCTATTATCGTAATTCAGCACTTGATATAACAACGTTACAACTAGTTATGGGACAACTCGAGTAAAAAAGAACTCGAGTACTCGATTATTGGTACAAATCGAGTGACAAAGTACTCGAGTAGTTCATTACTAGAATGACCGGTTATAACTCGAGTTATGACAGTGATACTCGATTTATAACTCGAGTAGTACTTTTGCATAAGGTACTGGTATCTATAGTTATCTATAACGTATCTACTTATGTACCTATTTTTTTAGTAGAATAATTAGAATAATAGTAAGATGTCATATTATACCAACGAAAATATTTACAATTCAACAGAAAAAGATTACATACAAATTCATACAAAAATAACAATTTCCAATTCACATAAAATTAACAACTGACAATTATGATACTAATTAAAGCTTAAAAGTTAAAAGAAAATATCATATCCAAATTTTTGGCTGAAAGTCTACTTCTTTTTAAAGTGGTTAGTTCACCAGATTTCGAAAACACCATTTCAGAAGAAACTGATATGCTAGGAATACATAAATATTTACATGACAATTCGTACAAATCTGGTAAAATATTTTTATACTTAGGCTAAAACTCAAAAGGAATTTGATTTCGATTAACTAGAGGTAATTTCAAAAATTCTTGAATTTCTAATTTGGTACTGGATGGTGAAGTTAAATAGTTGTTATTTGTTATATTGGACGTTATTTGGTCAAAGTCAGACCATAAATTTGGAGTTGTACTACTAATTATATTTTGCATATTTGGTTGAAATTTAGTAACTGCCATTAATTGAGGATTTTCTGAGCAAATATTGTTTAATTCTTCAATTACTAATTCCTAAACATGATCCGCATCTAATAGGTTATTGAATAAATTTTTTTTTAATCTAGGGTCTAAAAATGCTGCTTTCATAAATACATATATCGTATTTTGAAAAATTTTGAAATATGCGTCTGGAGACCTCTAATAATTTTGTTTTCAATATATTACCAACTTCTGTTTGGGTTTGAACGTTTTCTATGGAACCTTTTAATCCATTAAGCAAAGGAATTACGAAAGAGATTGTTGAATATTTTTCACCACTAAAAATGTTTGTCAAATCGTACATTAGTCCTAATAAAACTAAACAATCTTTCAAAATTTTCCACTCTTATGAATGTAAAAATTCGACTAACGTTATATTTGTTAAGGTATCACATAACGCGTCCTTCATTGCTACCAATCTTTGTATCATTAAAGAACAGGATTTCCAACAATCAACAATATCTCGTTTAACTTTTAAAACAGGTAGACTACAAGTATGCTTGTCGAACTGACACTGTATTTAAAATGACCCACTATCGATGCATTTTTTTAAAATATTTTTTAAAACTTGATTGCAATTTAAAATTTCATTCACAACCAAATTTTATGCTTGTGCAAGATAAGGAATGTGGTTAAGTTTAAATGTTTCTGTAGTGCATTTTTAATATTAGCACCGTTATCAAATAAAACGGAAACAATTTTGTTTGAAATTAGCCAATTATCAAAAATGTTACTTAAAACATTTGTAATGTTTTCTCCTGTGTGGGTTTCCACTAACAGTTTTGTTTTAAGTACTATTGCCATTAATTGATTTTCATACAAGTTATGTAACTTGAGTTATTGTCATATGTCCATATGTAGGTGGTAACTGCTGCATATTTTATATTTTTCAAGATGACTTTTAACAACTGTTTAGAGGTATTATAGATTTGAGGAGAAGTTTTGTTGTATTTGTTTTATTAGGAACCTTATAATTTAGTTGTAGCACCTGTATAAATTCTAAAAATTCCTCATTTTCAAATATTGATATGGATTGAAAATATTTGGTAACGAGTTTAACAAGTTTCTCATCAATTTTTGCAATAGCTGACTCAGTTAAATTAAATTATTGGTTGACCGCAGTACACGAAGCAGAAGCAACATCCATGGTCTTCAAATTTTCTTTGTTTTTGTTATTTGCCGATGATGCGATAGTGTGAATTCGTGACAAATGCCGTCTCAAATTTTAAGTAGCGCCATAATAAGAAACCTGTTTCTTGCACACGGCAGATGTCTTGTTTCTTGTAGGCGCCACAATATATTTTGAATATTTACTATAAAAGTAGCTTTTATTACATTTTACCAAAAATTGAATCATGTTAATTTTTTTTACTTTATACTGCCATGCCCAATTTCGAGTCGCTGGACAACCTTCGATCGTCGATCGTTTATATGGCTTATAGGTCATTTATATTTCACTAAACAATCACTAAACTGCGTATGAATTAAATAAATTATGCAGGAACTTTTAATAAAACAAAGTTTCTTTAATGACAGTAAACAAGATTATTAGACTATAGGCGAGTTTATACAGAAAATAGAATAAAATAAGGAACTAACGAAAATAAATTAAGAACAAGGATGACAAAACATCGGTTTATACAGATGAATAAATTAAAATAAGAAATAAAAATGAACCAATCAAATCGCAGTATATTTGACAATGACTTTGTTGTTTTGTACACGTTCGCACGTTCTGGGAATTTAACATGGACATGGAGTTAACCTCCAAATGTTCAGTTGGTGTTTACTTTGTTGGTCGTGTTTAAAAATATTTAAAATAGGTAAAAATGGATGATGGAGGGTTAATAGAACAAATATCGACTTTTCCGCAATTGTATGCCAAAACAGATGGACGATTTAAAAATAATCTGATAAAGGAAAATGCATGGCTGACCATTTCACGCATAATGGAGGAAACACCTAATAAGAATTTCAATTTGTCTCAATAAATGGTCAAACATCTCTAGAGACATCCTTGTTTATTTAAAGAATTGCTCCCTATCATGCCTTTTTGCGTATTCCAATAAATTCTTATACATATTACATATTGCACTTTTTGTCTCTATTCAAAGGCGAACTTTAAAACGCCTATTACGCTTCTTACGTAATAAAGCCACAGCCGCAGTGCCTGCCATCAACAACATGATCGCCCCAACGGCCCCAACCTTATAATTCGTATTCATCCCTCCAAATTGTTTAAACAACGTTAACGCCACCGCCAACCGCCATAAACAATATTTTTAGGTTAGGTAGTTAAGTTTCGGTTTCCACTTTCCGTCATGCACGAGCACGATAGTTTCCAAGCAAAATGAAATAAAATAAGACAAAAAGATAAAAGTTGGCCATCTTTTGTTGTTATTCTTATTTCTTATTTTATTTTATTTTTTGTATAAACCCTATCATAGAAATGTGCATGTTTAACTTTATTTTTTGTTTTATTTTGTTCCTTATTTTATTTTATTTGCTGTATAAACCCGCCTTAACTCTCAGGGAGCAAAGTTGCCCTAAAACACTTAACATACTTTGGTTTATTGCACCCCTTGATACTGTCATTTCATTCACGAAACATTCTAAGCAAACTTGAAGCTTGAAATTGTATTTTAGCCTGGAACTTTCCCCGCAGGAACGATTAATATAACAAGGTTTCTTTAATAGCTGTTGCGGTTTGCAACTCTTTGGGAACTTACGTCATGTAAGTTCGACTCGAAGGACCAGGTAAGACGTTGTTTCTTCGTAGAGCTGTTGCAGCTTGCCAATGCAACTGAGTGGTGCGTTTCCGCTGGACCCAGGTTAGATGAGGATTGAAACGCGAGTGCTTTTAAATTTACTACTTATATTAACTTATATTTTGAAATTAGATCCACCGACAAGTACACTACATTAATTTTATGTACAATATAAATATCTTTGAGATTGAGAGTGAATTGAGGTCTTGTGAGTGAGGTGTTGTGAGGTTGATAAGGGTTTCGCGAGTGTCGAAATGTTTCTTTAGCTTCACGAGCATTGTTACATCAGTGCTATGTAGACGACATTCTCACGGGAGCAAACTCTCTAGCTGAGTTAACAGAGCTCCGCAGGCAACTCGAGCTACTTTGTCTTGCTGGAGGTATCACTTTACATAAGTGGCACACAAGTGCGCCACAATCAATCGCGCCACATGAGGATAACTCACTGTATCACATAAATCCAGATAAATCCAGCAGTAAGGTACTCGGTCTTGCTTGGGACCTTCTGAGAGAAACGTTCTGAATATCACTACCCCCACAACCGAAACTAACTTCAGTCACAAAACACCAAAGTCTCTCATATGTAGCACAAATGTTCGACCCCTTAGGACTTATCGGCCCAGTCATAGCCTCCGCCAAACTGTTTATTCAGAAACTCTGGCTACATAAGTTGGACTGGGACGAACAGTTAAATTCCGAATTACACTCTGAATGGCTACAATTCAATGAAACCATCCCACACCTTTCAAAACAAAAAATACCGCGTCATTTAGTCTCTTCCGAAGAAATCCTCAAAATCGAAATTCACGGCTTCTCGGATGCGAGTATGAAATCTTACGGCGCATGTGTTTATGTGCGAACATTGTACAAAAACAAACAAGTCGACTGTCACCTACTGTCGTCAAAATTGTGGTCAAAATCTAGAGCAGATCCATTAAAGACAGTATCAATACCGCGACTGGAGTTATGCGGATTTCAACTCCTCGCTAAATTAATCCACAAACTACTGGCAATTTATAAGGACACAATCAGCGTGAAATCTGTTTATCTCTGAACTGACTCTCAGATCGTTCTCTGTTGGTTCCAGTCTCACCCATCACGCTGGACTACCCTTGTAGCGAATAGAATTTCGGAAATCCAAGAGATAACCGCTACTTACAATTACCGCCACGTAAAATCCGCGGACAATCCAGCTGATTGCGCGGGGCCACCCCACCTGAACTCCTCAATTCACTCTCAAAGATTCGTATTGTATATAAAATTAATGTAGTGTACTGGTCAGTGGAACTACCTTCCAATTATTGGTCAATATAAGTCGTAATTTTAAAATCACCCGCGTTTCACTCATCATCCAACCTGGGTCCAGCGGAAACACACCACTCAGTTGCATGGGCAAGCTGCAACAGCTCTACGAAGAAACAACGTCTTGCCTGGTCCTTCGAGTCGAAATTACATGACGTAAGTTCCCAAAGAGTTGCAAACCGCAACAATAGCCGTAAACAAGACTCAGACTCTCTCTCGAGGAGCTAAGTTGCCCTAAGACATTTAAAATACTTTGGCTCAGTGTCCCCTTAGTCCTGTCATTCTATTCAGGAATCATTCTGGGTTCTAGGTAAACTTAAAACTTTCCTTAAGAGATCTGCTAATAGAGTAATGTTTCTTTTAAAATACACGAGATAGTTCATATTGAGGAAACAAGGTCGGCCTAATACTTTATAATACTTCGGGTCTATCTTTACTGTAATCCTGAAATCTCCGTAGGAATAATTTTGGATAATACTGGGACTTCCTACAGTATATTCTCATTTTTTTTAAATAGGGGAATTTCTTTATCGAACCACCCTCCGCTGCTAACGTTGGTTTGGGTAAATTTGGAAATAATTTGTTGTATTAATTTCAGATTCTATTATGGTTTGCATCTTGTCCTTCGGAACTTAACCGGCGTAGAACCCAAAAACTAAATTGCAAAAATGTTCAAAATCCGGGTTAAACATCGCACCGTTCATCCTTCGAACCGGGCACAATGTGGTGATTTCCAACATGGTTATTGGAGCTTGCCTTTTAAAACATTGGTCCTTCGAGCCGGATCTCACATTACGAATTACAGTTGGGCTTATGGAGCATACACTAAAATCTGGCAATAGGGATTAATTTTGCGATTTTAACTCTGCTTTTGAATCCCACATTACTAAGGATTCGACTCGAAGGTTCAATGTTGTGATTAGAAACTCGGTTTTTGGAGACTGGTGTTTAATTGTATTGGATTATTTTTGGAATAAAAGGGGATTACATTTACGCCGACTTCCTAAGCACTGACTAATATGTAGAAAATCTCAAGTGATGGTTAGTTCCAAATAACAATAATCGAAAAACAATTTATACGGAGACAGGGGTTTAATTGTTCACTCCCTCCCTTTCCTAAATTTCTAAGTGTTACTATTTCTAAAAACAGGAAAACGAGTATTTCCAAAGGATATAAGTAGGTCAAGACGAGGTGTCAATAACACTTCAAGGATTTCTAATAATAGAAACCCGCCCAACATGCATCACTAATCTTTCATCCCCCACCACGCTTTCGCATGTGGGCAATTCTATTCGATTAAGGGAGCTTTTAAAATGCCATACAAATATAGACATCCACCATCAACGAGAGTTCGAAACTCATCGTTAATTATTCACTAGAATTAGCCACTTCGCCCGGAGAACTTAAGATATGTTTAAGTAATAAAAGCATAACTGCGAGGAAAGTGCGGAGGGAAGGAAGAGAGAGCGGAGTTTTGCTTAACAAACTTCCCGCGGAGTTAGGAAGTGCGGTCGAAGTTTGTCACGTGGTTCTCCTCGTTATCGGTGTAGTTCGTGAGCTCGGCTAAAGTGGAACGATAAGGGAAAAGGGGAGGATGGAGGGGCCGATTCTTTTGCCCGTTTGATATCCGAAGACTTGTAACCCACTCCGTTCCCGCTTCACATCCGGCGGCTTAATTCCTGGGGATTATACAACGTATTGAAAGTTAAGTGGGATTCTTGCGAATTTTGGAAATCTTACTGTAGTGGAATTTTTCCTTATACTTGTAAGACTCATTTGGAAGTTTCAATCTGGAGTTGTAGAACTTAACTACGGCGTTCACGTTAAAGTTTGTGGTTTAATGTATGAACTTGATATTCAGGGGAAGCCCCTTTATATATGTGTAAATAAATTAGTGAATAAAACACAAACTTGTTACTGTGAAATAGGTACAAACTGAATTCAGAGTTTTCAAAATAAATACTTCGTGCGAATACTTCGGAAAGAGTCCAGAGGGGGGAAGGGCTCTGCGGGGCCCGGGAACCGTTCTGTTTTTAATATGACTATTATAAGATATCCCTAAATACGGAAATAGTTTAACTGGGAGAGCGGTAGACTGAAAATCTCAAGGTCCTAGGTTCGAATCCTAGGTTCGGTAGATGTATTAAGTACATGAAATATCTAAAAAATATTTCATGTAATACATAATTCATGTTGTATCTGATCTCTTTTGCTTTCGACTTCTCAGCTCCCTATAAGTTCCCTTTACCGTTTTAAATGTATCTAAAGTAGAGTTTTAAATTCATTTTGACGGCCAAGCATACGTCAAGACACTTACTTTGGGGCAAAAATCTGGAAACGTCACTTACCTGAAACAAAAAAAAATATTAGAGTTTAGATTACAATAAAAGTTGTATATTCGAATTTTGTTACAGATATATTTGGTAGTAATTTTTGGTTCAAAAATAAATATTTTCAAAAACAGATTATTTCAAATATTCCGAAAACTATTGCCCTCCCTCCAAATTTCATTCTTTAATTCTTTACCCACACCCCAAATTTGAAATCCCGGGAGGTTTTCATTTCTTTCGGCATTTCGTTACATATTAATTTTTGGTCCATTTTAATTTCCTTACAATTGGAAACGGCTTGTTAGAATGTAATGGAATCATGTGCTGATTATAGCATTTCTTTCTAAACATATTACTAAGGAGAGATTTTCCAAAAAAAAATTAAATATAGTTTATGCCCTACAAAGTTTTCTAATTCCCTTACAAAGCAAAATCCATATTACTAATTTTTATCAGACGCAACAGTATAATTCAGTCCAAAATACACAATCCAAACTAAAATAGCAACATTTATTTTGTTTTTATTTACGTAAACTTGTTTTCATCTAATAATTTAATTACCGGTTATATTTCAGTCAACTCCTTATGATGTTGAGGGTTTATTTTCACGTGATGGTCGCCTCTATTTACCTTTTCCAATGTCTTCCCGTCCGTGGAAACCGCAGAAGCATCCTTTAATATGATAAATTGCGCTTTCACAATAATGCAATGTCGACTACAATTTCTAGTGAAATACCTTTGGCCTGGAATTTATCGTCGTTGAATTGAAAGCCAACCATGGTAAAGTGATACGCACAGGAAGAGAGGGAGACGGACAGAAAAGGAAGATTAATTGCGTGGAATCGGCTTTTTATATAAAATAATAGAGAAATTCGAGACGAAAGGTAAAAGGATAAAGGTCCCAAGAATAGGATTGCAAAGCAAATTGAGGTTGTAGGTAAATAAGTGGGTTGAGGTATAGTGATTTTACTACGTAAAAAATTCGAAATAGGGACAGTTAAGTTCAGTTTATGTTCAACTTTTGACCAACTTTATTAATTACGTCTAACTACAACGTGATCAAGAAATAGTGTTTAAGTTGGTAATCCTAAATTTCACTTTAAAATGGTAGAACTGAGACCCTTCCTGTTGCTTGACAGCTACTACGATGTTTGACAGTGACAGCATTGACACTTGAGCGGCGATTCAAATTTTTATTATAAAAATGTAGGGGTTTTTACGCTGTCTAGAGTCTCTTTAAAATACTCGTCTTTTTGATACTCTTTATTCCATTGCCGTTCAGGAATCTCTTATTTACAAACTTAACAAAAGAACGTAAAAAAACAATAACAACGTAATACTCGGCCTGCTCAAAAACAAACCCGGCAAATATAAAAACAGTTGTCAATATGACAGATAAATTTCCTACACTCTCGGCCGTCCTGACTAAGAATCCGTCTCGGATTCGGTATCATCATACCCTAACCAAGGTTTCATGTGCTCAGCACAGGTGGAAGTGCGCATCGGTCCCTCATGCTGACCAACCTTCATCAACAATTGATTTCTGTAATAAACAGGCACCGTATCCTTATTTACTGGCATCCGTGTGTAATTCTTTTTCACTTCCATGTCGAAATATGTGTAACACTGGCTCTGATGACAAAAGTTCTCTCAACTTATGAAAAGCTTGTTTGTGCTCGTCTCTGAATTCGAACTCCTTATCCTTCTTCAGCATATCGCTAAGTGGTTTTGCGATTATAGCGTACGACGGTATGAACTTACGAAAATATCCGCTTAAACCCAGAAAAGGCTGTAATTGCTTATGCGTCTTGGGCTCCGGAAAATTACGTATGGCTTGGGACTTGGTGTCAGAAATTTGAACTTTTCCGTCTTCAATGATAAATCCAAGAAATTCAACGCGCTTTCTCAAACATTGACATTTCTCTTTTCTAATCTCGAGTCCAAAATCCTTGGCCGTGTCCAACACTATCTTCAATCTCTGGTTACCTTCCTCTTCGGTACCGCTCATGATAATGACGTCATCCATGTAGTACATTACGATGTTCTTAGTAGTTAGTTCTCTAAAAATATGTGAAATAAACCGCTGGAATACTGCAGGGCTGTTGCTTAATCCAAATGGAACTTTCAGGAACTCATATTGTCCATTATGTGTCACGAAAGCTGTGTACCTCACGCTGCTTTCTTCTACAGCTACGGGGAAAAATCCGTTCTGTAGGTCAATTGTGGTGAAATAACGGGCATCTTGTAGACGATCTAGCACATCTTCTATCAATGGCAATGGAAAACGGTCTTTTACTATGTTACGATTGAGTTTACGATAGTCGCAACAAATTCTGGTTCTCCCATCTTTTTTCTTCACAAGTACTATGGGACTCGCAAAATCTGAACAGCTTGGTCTTATAATCCCATCTCTGATCCACTCGTCAACTTGTCTTTCTACTTCTAATTTTTCGTCAAACGACAATCTTCTCGGCGTTTGATAAATCGGTTCTTCTGAATTTAAAATTATTTTCATCTCGACTTCAGTACTTTTTGTTTTACATGGCTGGTATTCTGCAAGTAGATTCTTCGCAATTATCTGTTGTTCTGTATCCCCATTGTGTTGAAGTGTATCGTGGTTATCATGGGCTATTGTCATCTTCATTAGGAAATTTTCCTTCTCTCTTTTATGGATAATAACTCCATCTTCTCCAATAGTGATATATACTTGAGACAATACGTCATTTCCAACAACAGCTTTAAAACTGAGACAGTGGGTTGGCATAACATGAATTTTAAGAGTTAGTTGTTCATCGTTTACTGTCACAATTTTTGTAAATGCTCCTAACGTTTTTACTTTGTCTGTACCTATTCCCTTTATTTGAATCGAAGTGTTGTCCAACTGCACATCATTAAAATGGTTTTCATAAACATCCTGCCTAATCGCGCTTATGTCGCTTCCTGTGTCTAACAAAGCTATCAATTGAACATTGTCGAGGATCAATTTCACTGCATTCGATGGTACGGCTTCAGCGACATTTAGATTTGCAGTTAACGTCGAAGGTTTGTTCCCTGGTTTCTCCGTTTTCTTCGGACATTTTGCTGCAACATGACCGAAGTCATTACAGTTGAAACATTTCGTTCCTTTGCTTTTGTGGAGACATTCTTGTGACTTGTGTCCACTCGCTCCGCAGTTGAAACACGTGTTCGTCTTCTTCTTCTCCGTCTTGTTATCTCCTTTTGCGTTTCGCGTTTTACTAGAAGCTCCATCTCGTTCTCGATCCTGCTTCTGGTAACTTGACCTGGAGTTTGCTGCTCCTTTGATTTTTTCATACATCTTGACCTTGTCCTTGAAATCTATGAAGTTTCTGGCTCCGTATAGTACAATTTTATCTGATGAATCATCTTGTATACCGTCGATTATATACTGTATGACAGCTTCCGCTTCGATGTTCGCTCTACTGCCAATCTCTCGCGTAATCAGTACGTACTCTTGGACATTCTCATTCTTTTGCTTCCTTCGTGTTGACAATTTCTTGTGGATTTGTGCACTGCTGACTTTTGTTTCGAACTCCTGATTCAGCTTGTTTTTCAACGATGTCCTCGTCTTGATTCCCTTTTCCGATCGAACGAATAACCTCGCTAATCCCGTCAATGATTTTTTCGCAAAAATCAGTTTCTGAAGATCGTTTCATCCTGTTACCTCGGCAATTTTTTCAAAATCCGTAATCCATCTTGTTACAGGGTAATCTTCACCTCCGTCGAACGTGCGAATACTATCTTCGATATCTCGAAAAGTTAAAGCAAACGAAGTCGATTGTCGTGGGGCGGCGTTGTACTTACTCCTATCATCTGCTTCATCTCTTTCTTCTCCATCGTCGTCTTGATTAGATTCGTCGTCTTCTTTATCTTCTTGGTCGTTTCTGTCGACATTTTCAGTTTCTTCAACGTCTTCTTCGTCTTCTTCGTCGTCTTCCTCGATGTTGAGGTCATTCATGAAGGAACAAATGCGACTTACCACCTCGTCGTTTTTACCAGAATAACCTAAATTTAAAACATTGCATGCGGCGATGAGATCCGCAAACTCTACTTGTTGTTTAACGTCATTAATTTTTGCAAGATACTCAGGTGAATTTTTATCAAGTCTGAAACCGGTAAATTTACGCAAAGATTTCCGCGTCTGTCTGTTTAGACCCTCGTTACCATATGCAATTTGATGTAAAGCTTGGACGGTGCTGAATTTACATTTGGAAATATTACTCTCAATTTCTTTAAATTGACCCAAAGTCGCCATTATTTCAATATAAACAATACACAGTAATAACCAGAAAATTTACAAAACAAGCATTAAACAGCTCTAGACACAATAGGGTTGTATTATCTAGTTTATGGCGCCGCTTGTTTATAAAATTGTAAATTTACTACTTTATAATGTTTCTTCGCTTTATCACCGTTCACCTCACAACTCTGTGAAAATCAATCTCGCACCGAAACGCTGGATGAGGTTCTACTATCTCTTGAAGTCTCGTAGTTTCCTCTCGCGGTGACTTCCTGGACCTGAACGGCTGGCTTCTCTGGACCTGGACGGCTTTCCTGGACCTGGACGGCTTCTCTGTACGTCTTCTTCGGCTGCACCTGGACCTGGACGTCTTCCTGGTACTGGTCGTCTACTTCGTCTTTACCTGAACCCGGACGTCTTCCTAGAACTGGTCGTCTACTTCGTCATTACCTGGACCTGGACGTCTTCCTGGTACTGGTCGTCTTTACCTGACTCGAACTCACAATCTCGGGACGAGCCTCCAAAATTGTAGGGGTTTTTACGCTGTCTAGGGTCTCTTTAAAACACTCGTCTTTTGGATACTCTTCATTCCATTCCCGTTCAGGAATCTCTTATTTACAAACTTAACAAAAGAACGTCAAAAAACAATAACAACGTAATACTCGGCCTCCTCAAAAACAAACCCGGCAAATATAAAAACAGTTGTCAATATGACAGATAAATTTCCTACAAAAATAAAAAAAATGGTACTGTTTATATTAGAACAAGATATTTTTATTGGCATGGCTTATTTTCGGAGTGCAGTTCATGACCCCATTTCTGGATGGCGATATCCCCTTTGTACCAATTTCAAGAAATGTTTCCTGAAGTTGTGTTAACTATCGACGTTTTTAAACAACACTGCATGCGTGTAGTTCAACGGTATTTGAATACAGGCAATGTGAAGAAAGGAAAGCCACCTGGTAGACCTTCCGTACTCACTGAAAATGTGGTGCAAGACGTCAGGGCCCGACTGCAACAAAGTCCTCGCAAATCGGTTAGGAAGCTTTCCCACCAAACAGGTTTGATCCTTGTCAAAAGTTCACCAATTTCCACTTATTCCTAATTTCCCGTATTCCGTTTCCTCACTTTATAGGTTTATCATATGAAAGTTGTTCCACTGTGTTGAAGAGCAAATTGAAATGCTACCCGTACAAATTTTCGATGGTCTAATCCTAAATCCTCCTGACCGTCCACAACGCGTCCAGTTCTGTAACTGGTTCAATGGGGAATTGAACAATGATGACATCCTGGATAAAACCCTTTTTTCCGATGAAGTCTGGTTCCATCTCAATGGCTATGTTAATTCTCAAAATCACAGAATTTGGTCTGGTGAAAATCCACGTGCTGCTAGAACAACAACTTTACATCCTACTAAAGTTGGTGTTTGGCTGGCTGTATCACAGCAGAGAGTAATTGGTCCTGTGTTTTTTAACTTCACAGTTAATTCAGAACAATACATTCGGCACATTCTCCAGCTATTTATGGCACAATTAACCGTAGAGGAGCGCGAAAATGGCTACTTCCAACAAGATTCGGCTCGAGCACATACGGCTCGTGCCACAATGCATTATTTGCGGGAAGTTTTTGGCCATCGAGTCATAAGTACGGGAATCTGGCCAAGTAGGTCACCAGACCTGACACCTCTAGACTTTTATTTCTTTTTGGGCACCTTAACAACAAGGTGTTCAGTAATGTTCTACGTACACGTGAAGAACTGGAAGCTGCCATTATCGAGGAAGTTGCAAATATTTCTCCTCGGGTGCTAATTAATGTCTTCGAGAGCCTAAAACGGAGAGTGAATTTATGTTTAGAACATAATGGCGCTCAATTGGAGCAGTACCTTTAAATATTGAAGTTTTTTCTGGTGTGGTTATTTTAATGGTAAATAAATTCACATAATCTAAAATATTTGTGTGTATTTAGCTGTCGCTGTCATGCAGAGTGCAGAAATTTCCAGTATATCGTTGCAAACCCTTAGACAAAAAAATCGTCCAGGTAGGATTGCCAACTTAAACAGTATTTCTTGATCACTGTGTAGATAGACGATACTCTTAGTAACGAAAAGACGTATTTTCCCATCTATTTAATATTTCAAATTCCAAATTTTATTTAAGCCTTGAAACCATTCTGAACTTAAAATATTTCAACCGGTACAATGTACTTAACTCAAAGCAAGTTATGTTATTGATGAGAAATTTAAATTTCTGCTACTATGTTCGAGACTGTTAAAAAGATATCTTAATTCGAAAAAATGAAAAAGCTGAAAATATTCAGAATTTCCACAATTCTATTTAAATTTATTTATTAAGAACTTATTTAAGGTTTTACAACCAACAATAATTCCATATATTAGTATATGTACTTAAATTTTCAAGATACATCTTGAGTAAATAAAAGCTGAAAAGTCATGAAGTACTTTCAAATTTAAAACATTTCAGACTGCTGAAATAATTTCAAAGCAAGTTCAGTAATTTACAGGCTTTAGATATAGCTTTACCATCAATTAGACAAACGATATTATGAAAATATATCTTATTTATGTGAAAACAGAAGTATTCATTTCATTCTGTACATAAATGACAGTTCCACTAGACATCCTTGCTATGAAAAAAGAGGACATGTAATCATTATGCTATAGAAAACACAATATGTTGATTATCAATTAAATTCATTTAGATAAATGCTCCCTCATAATAACATATACTTATTAAATGAAAACAAAACAGTATTGAAATCATTTTGAAAATGATAGATTTTGTTATACATTACGCTATTATATGTTATATTTATATTGTATTTAAGTCATATGATATAAGTAGGTAGTGGTGGGGGTGATCTGATGTGCCCCATTACCTACTGAAATATATAATACTTTTAAGGTCTATTCTGGTTTGCTTTTGGAATATGCCCCTATCAGTTCATTTATAAAGATACTGCCATATGTAAAATTTCATAGAACACTAATTAGAAAACGGGTGTTAACCTAGTCATATCCAGAAATTTTATAGTTCAGTAAAATTTCTGTTCATTTTTAACATCAAAATTTCTCGAAGAGATCTTTTATGAATAAAAAATTTTATCCGATATAATTTACCACCCTAGCTGCCGTTTGAGGTTAATTAAATGCTGTGAATAAACAAAAAATCGAAAAAAAATTTATTTTAGCCACTTAAGTCAATTTTTACATCGAAAGTTTTTAAATGGGATATTCGTTTATACTTAATAATGTATCTCCCAGAGACAGTTTCATGTAGAAAATAAGGAGATGAAATAGAAAACCGGGGGTTCATGTGATACTTTGAAATTTCATACGGTTAGGCATGGAAAAATTATTTAGGCGTCCAAACCAATTTTGCTTTAAAAATTTTAATAGGGATATATTCCTTTCTCCATATTCGGCTTTAATCGTATTAAATCAATAACAATAGAAAACATGTAAATAGCAAGGGACTTAAAATAACAACAATGTATATTTGACCTTTACCCCACTTAAAACGATGGGTTTACTTGTTGGAAAACCCTGTTTAACGAGAACACTACTGGTATTTAACGGCTGCTGGGAGGCTGATCACGAAAACCAGGGTGCCTCCGCATTTCTAAATTGGTGCGTCATCCCTAAAATTACAAGAACACACCCTTTGGGAGAAATTTTGTAATAATCTGAGTAATACTCTAAAATAATCATATGAAATGTACTATTTATGTCAGTTTGAAAACTTAGCATGTCTATGCAGAGTTAGGATTATCTTAATTTAAGGGCTAAAACCAAAAAGTGTAGAACCGGCCCTATATGAACTTATAATATAAAAAAAAACTAAAAAGCATTGTCTTCCCTATTTCATCTTAATATGTACAAATGGTGGGTTGAAATCGGCGCACACTAGTTCGCATCCGGCGGTTAAACACCTGCTGAAGTTGCAACCTAGTTCGCTCCCGGTGCCCTAGGTTAATTCGCTCCCGCGGTTTCGAGTAGCAGGTAGAAAGTGGTGGGTTTCTTTATTTAATATTAAGACGAAATCAAGGTTTAGGTACATAAATTTTATTCAGTGGACGATTTATTCTTGCCCTCTTGCATATATATCGCACGTTCCGCATGCAAAACAAAAGCACGGTTTTAGGAATTAGGAATAGATACCATTATAGTTTTAAATTTTCCTATGAAATACCTCATTTCCACGCGGAAATAGCCTATTTATCCTAAGCCTCCACCGGGAGCTAACTTACCTGTCCCCTTTTTCAACCCCGGATTATAATTTGACCGCAGGAGCGAACTAGTATACACCGGTTGAAATATTGAAGACGACTATGTTCGGTCGTCTTCAACACTGCAGGGACTTCAAGCTTGTAGAAAATTGAAATTCAAACATTTTCATGGAGGGTAGTTTCTTGCTAGAGGAATGAGGGGGGGTCGAAATTATTAACTTCAATATTCCAATCCTCATTTACCCAAAATTACCCAATTCAATATGCGTTTGCCAAATCCAAACGGGAAATAGATACGGTTAATTTAAGCAAAAAAGTCTAAATACATAGTTTTGACCGTTTGTGGTTTTTAGTTTTAGAGAAAATCCTAACACAGGCATACATACATACACACATACATACATACTGACGGTTTTCTAAAAGCATGTTTTGAGGACTCATGAGACCTCAAAACGTTCAGAAATGCTAATATCCCAATTTCGAAAAATCGACCCAATTACAATACTCTCTCATATATGAGTACCTCATTTGAGAAAGTAAAACGAGGAAACAAAATGTGTCAGGCCTTTCAAAAAAATAAACCACATATTTTGAGGGATCCGGAAGGTTCGCCCCCAACATTTCGCCCCCAACATTTCGCCCCTCACATTTCGCCCCTCCACAATTCGCCCCCAGGTATATTTCGCCCCTACACATTTGGCCCTCACACATTTCGCCCCCAGGTACACTTCGCCCCCACACATTTCGCCCCCAGGTACATTTCGCCCCCACACATTTCGCCCCCTATAAAACACTTCTTTACAATATGTTTCGTCTCCTTTTCTCATTTTGCCGCAAAATTTGTTGGCTTAGATTTTTCAAAGTTAATACTAAGATATGAATAAAAAGTTTGTTTATAACTATTGATAACCAATACATTGCGTATAATTTTGAATTTTAATTTATAATCGTGTTCGTTCCTTTTCACAATGAATTATCCTTCAGATAATGTGCTGTTTCACATAGATACATACTTTTATTATTGTTTATTTGTTATTATTTTTATTATTATTTATTATTGTTTATTTATGTTTGTTATTATTTATTATTAATCAGGAAATATACAATACATAATAAATTGCATTTTAAGTTATCAAACCGATAATTACAATACTTTTTCAACACCTTCCTTAAAATTTGGGATACGAAGAAACAAGGATAAATATAATCTTAGATGAAAATTTCGGGTGGGACTTACCTTAGTGAAATATACGGGGGCGAAATGTGTGGGGGCGAAATATGCCTGGGGGCGAAGTGTGTGGGGGCGAAGTGTACCTTGGGCGAAATGTGTCGGGGCAAAATGTGTGGGGGCGAAATATACCTGGGGGCGAATTGTGGAGGGGCGAAATGTGAGGGGCGAAATGTTGGGGGCGAAATGTGGGGGGCGAAATTTCCGTGAACCATATTTTGACTGGGGTTACACACCTTTATGAAGCAGTATGATAGACAGAGAAGTATAGCGAATATATAGATTAAGTTAAATTACTTTTACGGTTACTCCGAATATATAATTAGGTTAACGTAGGTTTAGGTAATTAAATAACTTATTCAATACGTAATACGAAACCTATGAACCCCAGATTTTCCAATTTATCTTCTGATTTTCGACTTGAAACTGTCTAGTGGGAATATGTTACAAATAAACGAATATTTCCGTATAAAAATTTTCTATATAAAAACTGGTTTAGGTGGTTAAATTTTTTGTTTTTGATTTTTTACAAAAGCACTCCATTTATCAACCCCCAAACGACAGCTAGGGTGGTAAATCGTATCGTATTCATTTTTTTGTTAATAAACAAGCTCTCCGAGAAAAAAAATTTCAAGACAATTTGAGATTAAATAAGAAAAAATAAATTTACGGGACTATAAGATTTGTGGATTTGTCTGGTTTTACACTAGCATAGATATAAATATTTGATAGTACAACAAATACCTAATACTAAAACAAACTATTCTGTTTGATTTTAAGGAAATTTTGAAAAACTGAGAAACAGCAAAAATATTTTTCCATTTATGAACTATTTTACAAAAATGTTTAAAAAAAATTCAAAAACGATTCTTCAGACGGATTTCAAGAACACTTCAAGAGGCCGGAAAACGACACCAATAAAGTGCCATTCAGAAACGATTATGACTAAAATTTTTGTTGACAGTCGCGCAAATACCCTAAGGTTATGAAAAACGTTAAAGTGGATTTTGAGTAAATTTCCAAAAACGGATACCTAAGTGACATGGATATGTTCTCGCCTCCCACCTTTCGGTATTAGCGTTGATACCTAAGTCACAATTGTAAATTGTCCTTTGGAGAAACCTTTCCTAAAAGCGTTATAAAATTTTGTTGTATATTGGAAATTAAACAAATATCGTGCCCTTCAGAAACGATTATGACAAAAATTTTTCTTTACAGTCGCGCAAATACCCAAATTTGGAAAAAAATGTTGAATTGGATTTTGAGTAAATTTCCAAAACCGGATGTAACAGTTGTAAAGTGTCTTCGGAGAAACTTTACCTAAAAGCGTTATTATATTTTGTTATACATTGGACAGCCAATAAATATTAAATTTAATAGTTATTTATTATACAAGCAGATAAAATGAACGTTTAACGAGCAATATGTTTAAACGCGCGCGCGGCGCAGCCGCAAGCGCCATAATATCGCGCTCATTGCATTCGCGAGTGTATTACAACGTTTTATTTAAATTTGCCATATATAAACTGACGTTTAGTGGAGTAAGTCCAATTTTGAAGAGGAAATTTGACAAGATGACAAGTTCAGTGCCGAAAACTTGACAACGATGAAAACAATTTTAAACATATAAAACGTCACTTTATACGGCAAAATTGAATAGGCAGCGTATTAAAACAGTTTAATCCGCTACATAAATAACATAAATAAACAAAATAAACAATGACTTTATAGTGTCGATTTGACGTCAATAAACGTCAGTTTATACGGCAAAATTGAATAAAATATATTACTCCAGCAAATTTTGAGAAAATTTCCAAAACCAGAAATATGATTTATAATAAACCACCCCTCCATTCCTGACGATTTTAATGAAAAGCCTGCTGGGAGATGCTGGTAAAAGGCACATTATAAATTTCAATTTATACTCTTTTACGGTTATTAGTTTCGGAGCAAAACGTACCAAATACAGACACAAACAATTTTTTTTACAACGTGTTATTTTCACTCAGTAGATATTAAAATGTTTGGAAATACTGATAACTTATATCTGCAAAATCAGCCTGGAAACAGTAACACCTTTATATGAGTGCATCATATGAACAAGTGAAAAGAAAAGAATATAAAAACATAATCAAAACAGAAAAGGATGAGTAGGCAAGAGAATGTAGGAAATAGTAAACCATACAATTTTTACAAAGATATCGAGAAAATATATGGGTATGAACAGAACATCTAATATGGCACTAAACTATTTACCAAGGGACATAAACGAAGGACACGGTATAACTGGAAAATAAGGTGTGATAACTTAATCTGATGATTTTAGTTGTGATTAACGTGACAAGAAATATAGAGAAGAATAGCTGAGGGACCCAATGGATTAATAGGGCGGACATACACTAAATTCAATGCAAACAAGGAAAGAATTAGATATTCAGAATAACTAACATTGCGATTGTATAATTTGACGAAGTTAGAGCGATACAATCACAAAGAGGCACGATTTTTAAAAAGAATGGGAGAGAGAAGAATAAAAATATGAGACAATGTAATAAGAGTAAATAAGAGACAATAAAATTCAAAAATAACGTACTAATAAACAAATCAGTAATAAACCTGTACACTACAATAATCTCATCAACGCTAACACCTATAATAGTATATTAAAGTATGAGTGGATATTGAGCTCTTTCAAACACGAGCGAGTTTTCGAGCACGACGGCGTAGCCGGAGTGCTCGAAATAGAGCAAGTGTTTGAAAGAGCAGTTATCCACGAATACTTTACGCGATTTTGTTTTATTGGTACCTACCTTTGAAATCATAAATAGTGTAAAATTCTCAAATACCCAATATAATTAATTTGAACGACACTCGGGACGCTTCGTGCCGGCCCGTCGCACGTCGTATCACCAATCAGATCGCCCCGCTACGGCCAAGAACGCTCTGTAATTGGTTGATTTCGTCGTTGTTGACACGTTTCCATGGCGACTTTAAAACACGCGCGTGCGATAAAGCCCGATTTAGGCACGCCAAAGCATGGTTTAAATAGGCAAAATAGCGTACCAATAAAAAAAAAGACAAAAAGGTACTGAAAAGGTTTCGACGGAAGATCAATAGAGCTAGAGAAAAGTAAAATGGAGTAGAGCCATAAATCAAATGCAACAAGAGGTAGATATGACGTACAAGTAGGATTGGCAGAGAGATACATGGCTAATTCTCATCTGAAGAATAGGAAAATAATTAATAATGTCTGATGCTAAAGTATTCACCTAATCAATATTTACTTTCGTTTTGGACATGGTTTATATGCCTTGAAAATGATAGTAAATACACACATAACTAAAAATTGTAACACCATAAACCATGGGCAAGCAAAAAAAAAGGCCGGACAATCAGAGGAAAAAAGTTTTACGTAATCTACCCCAACTGTGGGGCTTATAGAGCATTGCGGTCTATTTTCACAATTCGCGGTACACAACCAATGTTCGGTAGTTATTTACAACATCTTGAATAATACATACCGCTATACATTAAAATATACGTATGTATGCATATTTATAGCACAAACAAAAGGTAAATTGCTGCAATTACTCCCTATTTTCTCTCCAGCGCAGTTTTTCTCGCTACCACTCGACCACCACCTAGGCCCCTTTCCCTGAACTTTCCCATTAACGTAATTCCACCTCGTCTCCTGATTACAAAAGCGAACAAAAAGAAAATTACGGACGAGAACCACACGACGACTAAATAATCCGGCAGCTGCATACAAAAACTCACATACATATACACAAAAACATACGCTATCGATCCATAATAAAACTGTTGATCAGAATGGACATGCATTTCTAAAAAGAAGGGGAACGATGATTAAGACACCACCAAAAGGGAATTTAAGAACATTCAGAAAAGTAGTCAGTTAAAGGAAAGAAAACAATTTAAAGGGATGCAATAAGAAGATGAAGTTAAAACGTGAAATTATTTACTTTAAACATCGAAAACAATTTCTTATATTCATACATTATATATAAAAGTCGACAAAAATTAGCGCTAAAGAGAATGACATAAAACAAATTTCGCAAATAAATCCATGACAAAATAAACAAACGAGGCAGTAGCTAACGGGATACTGATTAGTCATCAATGATCAACTAGTCGCACATGCTGCACCTCAGCGTCTACAGAATGGTGCGTCTGCCCTGCCGTGATGCACCACTGCTCCTATTCCAGACTTAATGTAAGCTATACCACTAACTATTTCTCTTTTGCTTTCTACTTAACACTGTATAATATATTGTGTGATATTGTGTATGTGTTATTTATATTTACGTTATGTTGTTTTGTGGTGTATTATACACACTATATTCTATTCTATTTGTCTCCTCCAATTAAGGTTATTAGTACTGGATTACTCACCACTCCCCTGTAGTTCATTTTTGTTTTGTTCTCAATAAATATCGCTAACTTGTTTAACTCGTTTAATCTACCCCAGCTTAAGAGCAAACACCCTCAAACAGAGCACATGTTAGGTGACTAATAAAAAACTAATGAATAACTGAAAATGTTTCCATTTGGTTTAACTGAAGCAAAAATATGTATGCCACCACAAAGAAAATTCCTGATGAACCAAGCAAGTGCCTCGTTAATTATACTTAACTTTAAATACTTTCCTACAACCTCAGAACACCTTTTGCGACTCAGTTCTCAGCTAAATTTATACTTATATTATTTCATTAGTTTTCATTTTATCCGTTATTGTATCTAATTTCGATATTGAGATATGGTTAAAAAGAGCTCCGGCACACTGATGCTAATACTCAACTAGGGTTCAGAAAAGGCCCGGGTCGAGTTCCGCAGAACTACCTGAAAAATCCCAAAACAGGGATTAGCCGGGATTATCCGTTATCGGGTGTTTAATGGGGGTACCGACATTATAGATGATTTTCATGTTAGGTGTTTCGTATTTCATATTTGATTTTCGCAATAATAGTAATTTTTATTTCTCATATCTCCATAGCTGTGTCTCCTTTCCGAAATGTATAAATATTTGTAAATAAACATAATTTTTTGGGTGCCGCTCTAATATACGGTCTACCGTCCTAAATCTATTCTAATATGCGGTCTACCGTCCTAAATCTATCGTAATATGCGATCTACCCCAATGAAGTCTCCATATGTAGTCTACTAATGAAATTGAAGTGCTAATGTAGTTTATTTATTACGAGTACGAGTTGGTATTTACAAAATGATAACATGTTATTACGTATACAAAATATAAATTATCGGGTGATATACTTCTTTAATGTCTCTCATAGTCCAGTCATCAGCCATTTTCGCGTGGAAAAATTTCTTACCCCTTAGAAGGGGAGGTTTATAGAGATAATTCAAAAACGTGTTATGAGCTACATTTTTGTATTGATTGTTTTTTCCGATAAAATGAGATATTTTCAAGGTATTGGTGAAAAACTGTTAAAAAACATTCGGTTTTTCAATGAAAAATGTGTAGATTCAATCGTGAATAGCTCGAAAAATATCAAGTTTGCAATTTTTTATTTGACTTGTCAATATAATGTTGATCAGTAGATGTTTATATGCATGTATGACGTTTGTTAAACTGACATTACATATTTTTAACCGCAAATAAATGTATATAAAGAAATTCTCAATATTTAATGGCTTTCATCACCCTCTCCTCTATTTAAGTTATTAACAGTGGGATAATCCTTTGGCGCTCCGGGTGGCCCGGCGATCCTTTTGCGGAATTTGCCCTGGGATTACAGACGCAGGTAAATTTTTACGGAACTCGACGCGGCCGTCAGAAAATATATAAAATGCATATTTGCATCCTTTCCAAATATCAATTTATGCTAGAGTGCTATATAGCACTCTCTATTCTGTAATACCAAAACGATAAACGCCATTACGGTTCATAGCAATCAACAAACAAAGGGTACTTTAATACTTTCTCTATTTGCTATTATTCAATTGCCAATGTGTAATGTGGATATAAGTAAATTCCATACTGATTTCACATACATTTATAAGGACGTTTTAGTCATATCAAACTAGATCTGATAATTCAACAGTAGTTGAAGACTTTCCAAAAATGTATGTGAATTGAGCTGAACGGAAGTTGACCTAAAATAACACGAAACGTGAGATATAACTCAGGAAGTTTTTAAAGTAGTTTTGGCGCTGATTAAAATTACAAAGTTTATAAAAAAAAACAATATCAATTTGAATCGGGCGATAGTATTTTAAGAAAATTATATATGTCCTAAAGTTTTTATTTAAATAAGTGCTGACGCAACTAAAGAATTTATGGTATTTCGATGTGACGTGACGGGAACAGGACGTTTGAAATGAAGTCTGATACTTTAAAAGAAATCACGAAATTTGAAGATAACTCTTTATATTAACGGTTCTAGGACAATAACCCCCGAGACAATCACCCCCCGGACATTTACCCCCGGACATTCACCCCCCGGACATTTACCCCCCGTACCAAATACCCCCCGGATTTATACCCCCTCTATACAACAATACAGGAAAAATACAACGAATTGAAAATGAAGTTTATTAGGGACAAACAGGAAAAAATAGAAAATGTGAATTTGAAGAAATTCTATTATTTTACGATAATTCTAAAATATTATACGTCATACAAGTTTTATATGGACATGCAATGACATTTTAAAAGTTATGAGCAATTCCGCGAATATACTCTAAGATGTCTCGTTCTTCATAGCTTTGCACTATATTGAGGATCCGAGCATTGGAATCTGCATACTTTTTTCTTTGTGGTTATGGTGGATGTCCGGCTAATATTTGGGTGCAATATACCTGTTGTATCGCCTGTTTCCTTTGAAAATAGGAAACAAATTTATATGTGGTGGGGTGACATCCGCCAACATTCGACTGGAAACTCCGATGCCATCCCTCCACCGAGTTGTTCGTTTTTGGTAATTCATCCTTGGAACGCTCAAACATATTCCACATGCTCTTGGGAAAAACTGGTTGTCGTCGTCGATTATTACGATGTGGTCGTCCGAGATAGGTATCTTCAAAATAGTCAGGAATTGGCAAGCACTAGGGGGGTAACATTTCATATACTCTTTCAAAAGCATTATCTACTTCGTCTATTGGAGCAAATGCCACTGCTGCGATCATTCGAAGTTTAAGTGAAAAGTCGAAATTTTCTTGGCACCTTTAACTAAATCCATTACCGCCTTATCGGATTAGGATGGATAATAAGGGTACGCTTCAACCCCGGTACAACTTTCAAAGATGTACCACGTAATAAAAAAAGTCCGGTAGGTGTCTTGTACAGGGGGTAAATGTCCGGGGGTATTTGGTACGGGGGGTAAATGTCCGGGGGTACATGTCCGGGGGGTGATTGTGTCGGGGGTTTTTGTCCTGACGCCGTTAGGGTTACTAAGATATTACGCAAGAAGTTACAACTGGAAGACATGGAATTACAGTATGACTTGAAACGTTTAAAAATGAATTTTGACACATACAAAGAAGCAGAGAAAATTCTAAAGGACCTTTGACAATTCTCATGATCTGATGATATTTTCAATGAAGTTGAAGTTATCTTAGAAGCAAAGTAACGTTTCCAATAATAAATTTGACGTGGAGTTGGGATTTTTCCATATTATTTGTGATGTTCATTGTTAACCGATAGCACTAATGTTCATCTTAAAGTTCGTCTAATATTTCAAAAAATGCTAAGAATTGTTTAAAGAATTTGCAGTAATTATAATAACGTTCAGTAAATGATTTAAAATACAGAGAAATTCTCTACCTACAATGCAGACAGCTTACAGGATAGCTCAACATCTTTTCTATTTAAATTAAGATTGAGCCGAAAAATAGCTGAAGATAGGAGTAACATGGTCACAGCAAATCACAAATATGAATTTCTAAAAGAATCCCGGCCTCTATGGTTTACGGAAGAGCTAGAACAAAAAACAAAGGAAAAAAAAAGTGGCATATCAGAAATGGCTCAGCACTAGTTGCTCAGAAGATAGAAAAGCGTATGTAAGAATAAGAGCTGAAACCAAAAAATATATTATTAAGGCGAAGGACAACATGTGGTTAAAGAAGTGTGAGGAAATAGACAGCTTACTGGGAGGAACAAAAAGTAAGGAAGCCTGGAGAACGATATCAAATACAAGACAAAACGTACAGGAAAGATTTCATTTACACCTTATAGGTAAGCGGGAGTGGGAGAAGTACTTCAAAGAGTTATTACAAGAAAACAGGCAACCTTATAGACACCAAGTACTTCCGACCCTGAACGATCCCGAACGCGTAGAAAAAATAATGATTGCGGAAATAGATGAAGCTTTAAGGGGAATGCGAAATAATAAACCCCTGGTCCTGGAGGTATTCCAATCGAGTTAATAAAACACAGCACAATAGAAACGAAAAAATTGCTGGCAGAAATTTATAATGCATGCCTTACAGGTGAAAGTGAAATACCATACGAATGGGAAAAATCTATAATTACTCCTATACATAAAAAGGGGATAGAAAAGTATGTAACAACTATAGGGGGATTAGTGTGACTAGCTCGATTGGAAGACTCTATGGAAGTACAATAAAGAAACGAATAGAATTGGAGTGGCAAGATACTGAAAAACAGAGTGGATTTAGAGCAGGGAGGTCGTGTACGGACAACATATTCTGCTTAAGACAACTATTGGAGAAAAGATCAGCGAGAAACCTGGAAACTCATTTGGTATTTGTAGATTTGAAGAAAGCGTATGATACTGTGCCAAGAAATAAAATGTTTGAGGTGCTGCTGCAAACAAATATAAATCGAAAATATATACAAACCATAAGAGAACTATATACAAATACAACAACATCTGTAAAAATAGGAAATGAGACTTCGAACACGTTCCAGACGTCTAAAGGACTCCTGCAGGGATGTTGTCTATCACCTACTCTGTTCAAAATCTATATGGCATATGTACTACGACACTGGACAAGAAAATGCGTTTCAATGGGGATTCAAATATACGATTCTTACCTGTATACTTTGCTTTTTGCAGACGACCAAGTGGTCATCGCTGCAGACAAAGACGACGTCAGCTATATGACTAAAAAGCTGAAAGAGGAGTATGAACGATGGGGATTAGAAATGAGTCTGGAAAAAACGGAATATCTTGCGATAGGAACAGATGGGGGAGACTTAGATCTGGAAGGCGAATACATTAAGGAATGTAAGGAATTCAAATATTTAGGCGCAATATTTGATAAAACTCCGAGCTGTGATAAAGATATTGAATATCGAATTAATCAAGGGCGGAAGGCTATAAATCAACTAAATAGCATATGGTGGAGTAAAGGAATAAGGAGTACGACCAAAAAGAGAATATACCATACTATCATAGAAGGAATTACACTATATAACTCGGAAGTATGGGAAATTAAAGATAGGCAAAGTAAAAGACTCCAAGCCTTAGAGATGGACGTACTTAGAAGGAGTTGTAGGATATCTAGGTTACAACATATCCCCAATCAACAAATAAAAGAAAAAATGAAAACAGAAGGTGATATCATTGACCAAATTGAACAAAGGAGGCTAATATGGTACGGGCACGTACAGAGGATGGAGGAAACAAGATGGCCAAAAAAGCTAATCCAATATAGGCCACCCGAAAGACGGAAGAGGGGTAGGCCGAGAAGGACGTGGGAAATGGACGTAGAGAAAGCAATGCACAGTAGACAACTTCAAGAAGAAGATCTACATGACAGGAAAGCATGGCGAGATGGATGCAGGAAACGGCGGATGCTGTAGTCTAAACCTGCTGCATATATATATATATATATATATATATATATATATATATATATATATATATATATATACTTGAAAGTCTGACTGAAGATAAATTTAACTAAACGTGAAGAGGTCTCTCTTCTGGGGATGCAGTCAAGGCGGTCGTTAAATGAAAGGCTAACTTCTAATAATGGCCGAGCTTTCGGAGGTGTCGTTTTCCTCCTTCCTCAGCGCTAACCTGGTCAAAAGCAAGTACCACACTTTAATAAGTTGCATAAAAATGCAACTCATTAAAATCAAACTCAAATAAACTCAAAATGTATTATAAGTAATGTTCTAAAACTACGTACCCAATGCGGTTTGTTATCGCTCTTTCATGTAAATATTTCGTTGATATACACCAGTTCATGGTACATGTGCCTAACCTCACTTCGATGTATTAAACACCCTATTGAAGAAATTTGGTATGGATCTCCGCTGCTGACTTTTTATGGCTTGTCCTAGTAAGTTTTTGTTGTGTTTTTTGGTTAATTTGTAACATTGTACCTAATATTTTTATGCAACTCATTAAAGTGTGGTACTTGCTTTTGACCAGGTTAGCCCTGAGGAAGTAGGAAAACGACACCTCCGAAAGCTCGGCCATTATTAGAAGTTAGCCTTTCATTTAACGACCGCCTTGACTGCATCCCCAGAAGAGAGACCTCTTCACGTTTAGTTATATATATATATATATATATATATATATATATATATAATAACGTGCAATATAATTATATATAAACGTTATATATATTATATATAACGTTATTATAACGTTATTATAACGTTATTATATATAACGTTATTATATATAAACGTTATAAATATATAACGTGCAATATATTATATATAAAATAACGTGCAATTAGAAAAGTAGCTCAAGTAAACTGAAATAATAAAATTTCTCTTAAAATTATACAACCAAAATTGTACAAAACCTTGTTAAATAAACTACATTTGTTTATATAAAATTTAACTGGAGAAGTTTTAAAAAAGTTCACACACTAAAAAATAAATTAAAAAAAAAACAATAACTATCATTTCAATTACTGTTGCAATTGTCTTAAGGAAAACAAGGGAATATGACAAGTTTCGACGTTTTGAAACAAAACAAGGCGTTTCTAAGTTAACTGTTACAATTACAATTTTCAAAGAAGTTATAAGTAAGTACTTATTTCAAAGATTTGGGACTAAATCCGTAACGTTTTAAAAAGGGTACTGATTTTTTCAAACCAGTAACGGAGTTTAGAAAATTTATTGAAATACTAATGAACTGCAATTGTCATGAAACATCACAATGTGAGAGATAAATTTTAAAGCAACGCCTGCTCCAAACAAAACTGGAAAGTTTCTCAGCAAAAGATTCATATTTGTAATTGTAAACCATCATCGTCAAGCCACTACTTTTTGAAGTATGTTTTATGTTTTCTAACAAAATTCATAAAATTGTTTAATTGTAACAGGTAATAGTTATTTTTTATACAAGCGGATAAAATGAACGTTGAACGAGAGATACGTTAGCCGCAAGCGCGTTAATGTCGCGAGTTAAACCTTTAATGTATCCGCGAGTGTATTACAACGTTTTATTCAATTTTGCCATATATAAACTGACGTTTAGCGGAGTAAGTCCAATTTTGAAGAGAAAATTTGACAGATGACAACTTCAGTGCCGCAACCTTGACAACGACGAAAACAATTTTAAACATATAAACCGTCACTTTATACGGCAAAATTGAATAGGCAGCGTATTAAAACATTTTAATCCGCTGCCTAAACAAACAAAATAAACAATGACTTTATAGGTTCGATTTGACGTCAATAAACGTCAGTTTATATGGCAAAATTAATTAAAATTAAGTTAAACAGTTAAAAGCTTTCAGTTTCATTTATACGAAATGATCCAAAAATTTGCTTAATATTTAGTGAAAAAGGCATTTCAGGCAATCTTACATTACAATAATAAAATTTTCGGTCAAAATTAAAATAAATTAATTTTTACATCTGCTGCAGAAAATAGGATATTTTTAATAAAAATGGATTTTACAGCTTACAGATATCAAACCATAGAATAAAGTGGAAGCACAAATTAACCTTCCTCTATCCTAATCCTGCTTCGTTTAAAATTAAAGTGTCGACACTGTCTCAAAAGACACACTAAGGATATATAAGAATTTACACATTACAATATCGATAGAAAATCAATCACTAAGAGATGACAACTTTGACCGATTTGTAACCGACAATTAAAACATCACATCCGACTCCTCGTTACGATTCGTGGTCGAGCAACTTGATCCTCGACCCCTAAGAAGTTCGTGCCGGCGGAGATTTCTCGACTCGAATCGAACTATTCGCAACAGGAAACGTTAAGACTGTCTAATAGGAAATTGAGTCGTGCTATGTTCGCCCCGAAGTAAAGAGAGAGACGGAGACAGAGAGCGTGACGGATGTACTTTGCATTTGTTTGTGAAGAAGGGACAGTTTAAAATTGGGCTACGAAAAGAAGGGTAATTGTGATTGGAAAAGTTTCTTGTTAGGAGTCCTGGGGAAATGGGGCTAATTGGTTGTTTTCATTGATTTAGAGCCTTTAAAGGGATTACTGTATTTATTAAGTGGAAAAAGCTAACGCCAAAGCTTAATCGGCATTGGATATTGCGGAAGGGGTAGTGAAAATGGTAAGTGAATTTTACAGAAAATATGTCCATGAAGGAAAAGATGATCTCAATAAATTTTTCATTTCTAAAACCGTGAAATTAATATGTCTATTAAACCACATCATCCACTACATAAATCAGCACTTACTATAGGTTCATATTTTATTGCTAATTATTGCTAATTTATTACATAAACCACTATTTCACTCTCACACTCTAACACTCTAACACTAATCCACACCAGTATCTCCGGAACCGCAAGAGCTATATACATTAACCAAGTGGCATATCTTATTGCTGATTTATTGCTGACGGTAAGGACCAGTGGCGCAATCCCAGAACCACCCCTTCAACCCTTAGCAGAAAACTCACCCTCGAAATATCAGAAAAATTGGAAAAAAAATTCCTTTAAATAGAGCCTGGGCTCTTTATTACTACTTAATTGCTCAACTTTCAAGTAAAGTATGATCCTAATGCTCCACCCCTTACCGAGAAAAAGGGGATAATCTGAATTAAGACACATCATCCACCCCTGTATCAGCGAAATCGCAGGAGATATAGACATAAACCCAGCGGCATATTTTATTACTAATTTATTGCTGACGATAGAGACTAGTGGCAGATTTCCAAAACCAACTCTTGATAAGTAGTTCCTTTATATTTATGGAATATTTTTTATTTTGATTTTTTTATCTGTTGTAGTTAAAAACATTATAAATGCGAGAATTAAACCTGTGAAAACAATTTCACTTATACTTACTCCTTTTCATACAAAATCGATGAATACTTTGATTTGAAGAGGTCAAAAAATTTAAATAAAAAATGTTCCATAAATACCAAGAAACTACTTTTCACGAATTGGTTTTGGAAATCTACCACTAGTCGTTTATTAGCTGAAAACGATCATTTTATTAAACAAGAATTCTTTATGGAATTTATAATCGCATTGAGTGAACGTAAAAATTTTAACATTATTGTATAACTAAAGTAAGGATTGTTGTCGTAAGTACAATAACATATTATTGTATTATAGTCGTGAACTCGCATGGGTTAGGTCAGTTACACTATTAGAGGACGTTGTAAGATAACAGTAAACAAAAGAGTAATGCACCTACCTTTAATATTAACTAAACAATTGACATTGCGTAAAAAAGCTCCAAAATTATGGCGATGAGTCAGTATGTGTGCTCATTAACCGAATGTGTATAGTTTGGTCTTGATCCAAGTCCCCTTTGATCTTAAATTGATGTGTGACTTTGCACACGTCGAGCCACATACTTCACCTTAACAACAAGCTCTCACGATACGTCATGAGAGTTTACTGCGAAGATTACGTCATACCCTGTCTCCAATATAGAAATCTACATCGAAGGTTACGTCACGCCCTGTCTCCACTCTTCAAGTGATATACAGCCTTACAACATATAGATAAGACTCAACACTGCAGTCACTAACTCAAGTTACGAGAACTCAGGATTCTACGTACAGTCCAACTGTAATACCTACTCCATGGTGATTGGTTAGTGTACCAGTTTTGGTTACAAATAGCTTAAGACGGAACAATACCTTTTAAGAACGATATTTCATAAATAGTTTCATTCCGTTTAATGTTTAAAGTTTGTGATCTATTGATCTTTAAAACCGAAGATTTATTTTTGGTGGTTGTTAAACTACAGAATGTGGATCATACATGTTTGCAGAAGGTTGACTGGTAGTATTTTATTGCAGTGACTGATGACCAAAATTATCATCATTGTTATTGAAATGGAAAATAATCCACCAAACATGTCGCTCACAATGAACTTCAAGAGGTGAATTTTCGCCAGGCGTAAATGTCTCCTCCACATTATATCCTGGATATCCTGTACATGCATATTTCCACATACTTTCCCTTGAGAATTTCGCGTGCACCAAAGTTTTATTGCCTCGACGGCTCCATAAATCAACTCCCGGGTATGAACGACAGAAATAACAATTAATGATGTAGTTTTTCTTTATTTTCCTCCACGGCTCGGATTAAGACATCGCCCGGGAATCAGAAAATGAAATACCACGTACATAATTTATCAGAGCCACTTGACTGTAATGGAGTATTACGGCAATAAATTACGAGGGGAATTTTTTCGCTGGGCCGGGGCAATTTTTAATCTAAATCATAAATAAATTGGACTCGATTAATAACAACAACAACAACATGAATTGACTTTAGAACTCGTTTCGAACACGACTCTAACGGTGATTGATTTCGTGTCGTCCGCGCATAAATAATAAAGTTTGTAATAATCCCCCGTTCCCCTTCGGAACACGGTACGTATTCTTGCCGTGTGTGCGGTAAAGTCGAATTTAGCTCACACATAGTGACCACGAAATTATGTAGCTCATTTAGATCCATCTGAGATAACATAGAGCCGGGTGAGGAAAAGATAAATAAACGAGATAAGGGATGATGTACAGCCGGGGATAAAAAAATATATATTTAGGGGCGAAAATGAAAGGAGGTCTTGCTAGGCGATAGGCGTTGGCACTTTTAAATAGAAAGTCATAGAGCGGGTTCTCCCCCAAGCAATAGACCAAGAGCTGGAGACGAGATTTCAACGTCATCAGTAATATGAAATTCGTAAACAGGAATACACTCTATTACCATCAGTTATTAAAGTTCCGAGCAGGCGGACAGATTACTTGGGGCTAAGGGTAGTTATAAGGGGTGAAATTTGTTAATTTTTCGGGGAAATTTCGGCAACGATAATACGCTTGAAAATATATGTAATAATGATAGGTCTTACCATAACTCAACGAAATTCCAAGCGGCAGACACATGAGTGGGTGCAAAGGGGGCGGCGGACAAAGGTGAAGGGGGTGAAAAGGCGGAGAGCTAGAGCCGAAACTTCAACGTCATCAGTAATATGGAATTCGTAAACAGGAATAAACTCACGAATTTTCTCATAAATTTTCAGACCCTTTACCCATGTCCGCCGCCCCATCTGCACCAACTCATGTGTCCGCCGCTTGGAACTTTGTTCAGGTATGGTAAGACCTATCATTACATAATTTTGAAGCTTCTGATCGATGCCGAAATTTTCCCGAAAATTAACAAATTTCACCCCTTATAACTACTCTCCGCTCCGAGTAATCTGTCCGCCTGCTCAAGACTTTAATAACTGATGGTGATAGAGCTTATTCCTGTTTTCGAATTTCATATTACTGATGACTTTGAAATTTCGGCTCTATATAGCTCTCCGCCTTTTCACCCCCTTTACCCTTGTCCGCCACCCCCTTTGCACCCACTCATGTGTCCGCCGCTTGGAATTTCGTTGAGGTACGGTAAGACCTATCATTACATACATATTTAAGCGTATTATCGATGCCGAAATTTTCCCGAAAAATTATTAACTTTCACCCCTTATAACTACCATTAGCTCCAAGTAATCTGTCCGCCTGCTCGGAACTTTAATAACTGATGGTAATGGAGTTTCTTCTTTTTTACGAATTCCAATATCATGATGACATTGAAATCTCGTCTCCAGCTCTTGGTCTACAAGTAGTTCTGGCATAGGTCGTATAGTCCATTTTTTCACGGTTTTTGTTCAGAATGTTAAACCGCTTTGATTTACCTACAAATTGAAAAATAAATAGGAAAAATGTCAAAGAAAAAAGTTATATAGAGTGCCCATATGTGCTTTTACCCTGGGGGTGAGTGCCACCCCTTCTCAGGGTAAAAATATTCAACTTCAAACTAATCCCGGAAATCGATAATGTTCAATTTCAAGCAAAAAATTTTATACAAGTTTTCCTCGGTAAATTAACATTTTGCGAGTTATTCACGATTGAAATTGTTACATATTTCTTAACCTAAAAAATGCAGGTTTTTGAGTGGTATTTCACAAATAAGTCTATAACAATAAATTTTAACCAGAGTTATAAGAATAAAAAAGAACCTTTTAAAATAAGAAATCGAATGGTGTTTTTTTCATTTTTATCGCTGCAATATAACCCCAGTTACAGCATACTGAAGGTGGGGGTTTATTTGAATTAACCTAGAATCGAACCATTTATCATCAAATAACGTAAAAAGAAGTGATTTCGCAAAAAAAATGGTCAAAACGTTTTCTAAAGGCCTTAATGAGACCTTTAAAACGAGCTAGGGTGAAAGTGATTTGGATGGAAATTAACCGAGTTATTAGAAAAATTAAACAATTGTATCATTAAAAAAAGAAGAAAATAAATCAATGAATTTTCCACAAAAATGAAACTCAAAGAAACACAACCCTTAATATATGCATATTAGCATTATGTACTTACAACTTGTCCTTAACTTTAACCAGTCTGCAATGCTTACATTCGAAACAAACTTCAATTTAGTATTCAATTATATTTTGAAAATTTTCCCGTTTTTTCAAAATTACTCGAAAACTAAAAGAAATATGAAAAATAAGCTAGAATAGTAAAATGTAGCGTTTCTCCTGCTGAAAGCCCTCCATTTTCTATTTATTTTTCTACGATGAAAACTGATTGAGATATTGACATTTGAAATTTGCATGTAAGCTTTGAAGCATTTTAAATCGGATCCTTTAAAAATGAAGGACTTCAAAAAAGTTTAACTTCACAAATCTAATAACGCTCCAAATTCCCTAAATATAAGCATTTGACCAATTAAATATCTTTAAAAGATTTTATTGAAATTATCGTTAAAAAATCATATACGTTTTCCTGTCATTTTTTTAGGAGCGTCAAATATCTCCCAATTTCAACTATTTTTCAACTAAATATAAGTTTTTTAAATTTGTTCTTAAAAATGGATTAAAACTAATCCAAATTCCGCTGATAATTTAACTTTTTATTCTTACATTATGTCAACTCGCGTGTTTTCTTTTCTTTACTCTGCAAAGTAACTAATTTAGCTACTTTGCAGTCACTTATAGATTCAGCAATTCCCGGATAATACTCTTCGCTAATTCGACCCGCGATTCCCGCGAGCGGATGCAACGTCTCGAATTCGAGATCGAGCATCCGCCAAAGAGTCGGGGAATCGACGAACTTTCCACGTTATGTTAATAACGACAAAAACTGATTGGTCATCAGGAAAAAATTATAAATTTGCTGGGGACCGACAAAACCAGGTTCATTAGTTTTGCAAATCGCGCCCTTGGTCGGTCTCCGAGACACGTCCCCCGAGCCACGTCCAAGATGAACCTCTTAGGGTAAGTCGTTATTTTCATATACTGTTTTTATTTAGGCCCCCTTTTTTTTATTATTATTAGTCCCTTTTGATCATTTGTTTTTTTCGTGTTTTTTTAAGTTTTTACTACGTTGCCCATATTTTGATTACTTTTGATTCCTTCTCCTTTGTGTTATTTTCAACTGGTGTCGTGTTGGCCGCTGGTCGCGCCTTTAATGTATTCGATTTTTGTTCAATATACCCTCTTTACTTATGCCTACTTTCTTTCATGTTACTTTACCCCTAGCTACCCCTCAGTGTTCCACCCTGTGCTTAACACAGGTCGCGAGAGTATTATATTACAAAGTAGATTTATGAATGGTAAAACAATTGTAATGTATCATAAATAGACCATTTAAAATTTTAAATGCCGGAAATTTTTTTTTTAATAAATTTAATTGTAGAAGGGGTGGTGTATAAAAGCTGAAACTATTAAATAGTTATAAATTAAACTATGGATATTAAGTAGATTTTAATTCACTATACAATGCATCATTTAAGAACTTAATTAAAAATTAATTTTTGCAAATTTTGATTTAAGGGTGGTTTTTAAGGGTTGAAAAATAGTTATGCATTATGAAGTGTATTCCCATATGAGAAACAAATCTTTATTTAACATACTTGAACACTATTAAGATTCAAATGACGCTTAAATATGCAGTTTTTAAATTTTGTTAAAAGGGGTAGTTCCCAATACATAAAAACAAAAAGCACACATTTTAATAATATAACTTTTAAAGAGGATGGTAGGCCAAGCTCACTCTCAAAATTTCATCAAAATCGGTGAGGTACATTAAGATTCGTAGGTTTTACAATATTTTACCGTGAAAGAAAGAACTAGTATGTTTGAGATCGATGGGGGCATTACTGAAACTTTTAACCAAGTGAGTAGGCTCTATTATAAGTGTTCGATGAATAATTTAGCTTAGTCGTCCGATGGAACTTTACACACCTTGCTAACGAGTTGTTTAATGGAAATTCAAATCGTTTGAGTTCATACCGAACAAACAAGTTTCTGAACTAATACGAAATGCATTTGTATGTGAAAAGTTTATGTTTAAACGAAATTCACTTGTACTGAGTTGACGATTTGTCCTAATGGAATTGTCAATGTGCCACTGCGCGCCGCTTAAGTGTGTCTGACATCTTTTTTCTCAGAGATTTCATTTTGAAACCAAACGGTAAAGATTCCTGGTGACTGGTTTCCAAATGAGTCAGAGAGAAAGACAAATCAAGCCGAAATTAAAATTGGTGCATAGTGATAGGTAATTTTCTCTTGTCACTTATTATTATATAACAAATTACTGATTATAACGCGTTAGTAGATGCAGTCACAACAAATGCTGTTTCACTTTTATCACATTGTTGAGATTTCACATCAAGTTGGTTGCATTGTTAATAATTTTCAAACTTAATCTCGTACGGGAGTAGAGAATAAATTCCCGTGTTCGTCTAACTAAGCATTGTATCATATCGGAATTTCAGCCGGACCAAAGCACCATCAATCAACCTATTAGCAGTAAACACGGTTCACAAGTGGCTTAAACTTGTCCGGGAATATTGCAACTGAAACTATAAAAAAGTTTGTAAAGGGCTCGAAAATATTCAGAACACAAAGTCATTCAGTCACGTGTTAGAACGTTATGAATATTAGGCAATGCAACAAACGGTATTTGGATATTGTAAAATGTTCCTATTAGCTTTCAGAATTATTAAAAGATGGTTTAGATATGCCTTGAATTACCTCAGACACTGTGTTACGTTACGTTTTTTCAACATTAATTTAGCCAACGAATTTTAATTAAATAAAATTCCTCTGTAGTTATTTTAACTAAGTCCGAATTAAAGCAACGTTGTGCAACATTCTCAATCCCAATTCGCTTGGTCAAAACTCGATCTGAAATTGTGTGAGCTGAGACGAATGTTTTGTTTACTTACGAGTACGTGTGGTAACTTTTACGTGGATGCTAGCGACACGGCGTCGCCATCGTACTCTGACGAGAACTACAATAGGTAGAAATATGGGATTTTGAGAGACTAATGTTGTACTATTGGGAAATGAGTTGTGTAAGTTTGAACGAGATTCTCCGGTTAGTTGAGCCACTATCCCACCGTAAATCGCTAAAATCTGTTTCACTTTGGCACTGAGACCTTTTATTATACTTCAGTCAACTGAAGTATCCAGTCAGAGTTGGAACGACAAAAAAACACTTAATGGCTTTTTAAGTGGTGAAAAGCCCGGTCGGCCATGGGCGTATCATTACGGATAATAACTCTAACAATGAATTTACTTCCAAATCGCACAAACAAATGGCACACACATTCACACACCACTGCTTTCTCGAGTATACGTGCCGAAGAAGACATCACAAGAAAAGCACACGTGACCGCTGTGTTATGGTCCAGTGGACCATCCAGTATCCGTAGAGTCTCGCGTACTTCCTCGTACACGATTTCACTAACTGACTGTACACCTGCACCTTAGAAGAAGAAGTAAATAAAAACGAAGTGCCGCTGTCGTATGATTTCACTTGGGCAACTGAACACCTGCATTTTAAAAATATCAGGGCGTTTGTGAATAAGCAAAAAGATAAGTCCTATGGTTTTGTATAGAGACAACGGGCTCTTTTCGAATGCCCTCGGTAAATTCAGATTTTATTGAGTGTTCCAATTGCTAGTGGTTAGAGTATACCTACTTCCGTTTTGGGAATATTTGAAGGAGAAGAAGATCTGCGTACGTGACTGACGTCATCTTATGGTGGGAGAATAAAAATTGCAAATGTGGGGTGTTCAGAAAGCCTGGATCGGTTAAAAGTCTAGAAAGAGGGAGAGTTGAAGTTAAACGGACCCGAGAGGGTTCGGATGGCTGGGCCACTGTAGCCCAGTTATTTTATTTTTGGGTAATTAGTATCTAAGTCAGTAAGAAGTCAGTTCGGGACTTTGAAAGCGTTCCGATCAAAATTTTGACAAACTTTTGGCTGGAGAACCCCAAAATTTGAGGGGCCTATGTATTAAACTTGTACTTTGTAAATCTGTGTGGTGAGTTCGTGTGTCGGTCCGAAATAGCGATAAATAGTGTTTTGAATGGTACGCTTAGTCAATTACGTTAAAACGAATTGTGTGGGTGTGTGTGTGTATTTTTTTTTTAGTTAGTTATTATTTAGTTAAACAAATCTGTAACTTCCGGAGACAGTTGTGTTATTTGTAGGATTTGTTGAGTCAAATTTAAGTATTTGTCTTGCAAGTGAGTTACGTACGATCTAAGAAGATCTTACTTATTTGTTGGATTAACGTTGGTATTTGTATCCGGTCAAAATTTTTGTGCTTTTCTACTAATTGGACTTACCTAATTAAACCGCTATAATGAAAATATTGATATCTTTCGACCCGACCCAGAGATGGTCATATCTGCCGGCATTACGACCCTAATTACAGTAATAAAATGACAAACGTTACAATTTTTGGTAAATATCCAGTTCTGCCACTTCTCCTATTTTTCGCAATTTTTCTCGAATTATAGCAGAAAATCACTATTTAGAGGTGTTTCTACCAGAAATAATCAACGCACCTTCGAAAATGAATGACTTAATGGAGGATGACGAACTAACGGAGAATTGACCGAGAAAGGAAAATTACACGAGTAAGCCCAGAAGGAGAAATGCATTCAAGGGGGCTAGGAAATCCCTTGTACTTACGAAATCTAGTAGGCGGGTGGAAATAGTTCCCCAGGTAGCGTCCAGAACTGATCTAGGCGTAGAGTGTCACCTGGGTATTGCGCGCAAGATGGTGACAAAGCACCATGGCGGCACAGGAAGCCTAACGACGCGTTCATGTTTATCGCGATGTCGTTGAAATAATTGCGGACCTCGACCCGACATCCAACGCAAGAGGGGTGTTCTGACCCAATCCGGAGGGTTCGAGTTGGTATTCGCCGCTTTGACGCGACGTGGAAGGCGTTGGTTCCGACATTTCTATCGTGAAGCAAGCGCGCGACCCGATGCGAAGGGAACAAGTGCCACACACAAGTGTACCGTTAAAGGGACGACGATCGAAGCCGGCAGGGTGGCATTGTTTATGTCATCGGGCCAATGAGGAACGCCCGCTAGAGCGTAGTCCATTGACCACCTAGACAGAAGTATTGTTTAAGATTGGCATTGCGAAAAAACACTTTTTCGCGCGATTTTAGCGGTATACATCAAGTGGCAAGAGGGATGGTAACCTCTAACCGTGAGGAATCAACAGGTGAGAAGGGTGCCGTTTGCGAAGAGGAGCGCAGGGTTGCCACGTGTACCCGATGAATTTCCTGGACGTGCGAAGGCGAACAAAGAAGTGGTGATGGCGTGGAACGAATTTTGCGACGTTATCAGAGGTATATCAGTGAAATTGAACTGCCTGATGCGACAGATAGTATTGTTATACGTTTTGAGCTACGGTGATCGGTGCTATATTGCAGCCTACTGCTACCAAAATGGTATCGCACCTAATATTGTAGAGAGAGCATCGCGGATGAATGTACATTGTGCGGAAACTGAAGTGAGGAAAATAATAGAGTTGTTCAAGTACTGGGACGCGCATGGAGTCGTGGACAGGGAGAAGCGTAGTAGATACAACGCGTACGATATCGTAATCGGTAGAATATGCGATTTGAATGGAACTATAGTAAAATGAGATATGGGAGACGGAGCCGAGGTCGTATTTAAATAGAACGGCATCGTCTCAAACGGGATGGATGAGTATTTTGAGAAGTGTGGCGCAAACGCACGAACGATATCCGTGTAGTAACTGCAACTGTGACGTGTCTAACGAAAAGATATGCACGTAGTTATCGCGACGTGTGTGACGAAACCCGACGCTTTACCGGCAACGATGTACGAACTTAAAGACACATGCAAGCGTTCGAATTGGCGGCAGGAGACGGGAGCGTACGAAAAATTCTCGTATTAGCTGACTGACATCGACAAATTTTTTTTCGGAAAATCATGCCGGAGGTACGCGGAATGTATTGAGTGGTAGGAAAGAAGCGGATTGTGAGAGTTTGGTAAGGTTCTGTAACTCACGCACGGAAGTGGCAGATCTGAACAATGACCCAATTGGTAATCAATTCGTCAGCGGTTTGCGCGTCGTTTTAGTAACATGAGTATGTTTCAATTACCGACTTATTTTGTTACGTAATTAAGGTATGTCACGTACCGATTTAGTCTTTTCATATACAGGGTCCTCCGTCTTAGTATTACAAAAACTAACGCAATAAATAATAAAAAAACACTCGCAGGGTGTTACTTTACTGATTCCACGCAAAAGTGAGCGTCGCATTTTCTCCCTTCGAAAGATTCAAATTAACTGCATTACAAGCGGGTCTCGACCCAGGATCCGCTCTAAGTCTTCCCCCGTATTGACCTTTCCTTCTTAAATTTTTCATTTCGACCCGACGTCTGCTCGCTCTCCTCCCTCGAGCCGCAGGAAATGCGGAAATGCAATATCTCTGCTTTATTCAGCGAACGGGACTTATCTCGCTCACCGAAATTTTTTTCCCTCTCGCTCTTTATGGAAAAAAAACCATTCCTCTCTATCGCTTTAACGTACGAAATTATTCCGATGGCCGCGATGGAAATGCGTCGAGGTAGATAAATTTCGTTTATGGGCGTGGATTTATCGTACGGTCGGGAATTATTGCTGTATTGGATATATTTCAACGTTACGTGTGCATCAACAATCTCCGAACGTAACGTAACCCCTAGACCCGGGCAAAAACGGCCGGAATGTAATGTTAGTGTAATCAGTGGCGGATCGATCGATGACAGTTTTGTTTTCGTTTGGGAAATTGAAACTGTTCCGAGCGCCGAGAGCCAACGGGGGAGTTCTCTAGACTTAGCCTAGTCAATTAAAAAAAAACGGTATCAAGTAATTCGTTTCAGGATGAGACATTTTCGAAATGAAAATTAAGGTGAAAAGAATTGATATTTTTCAAAAAGCATCGATATAAAATGTCAAGATCATTGTTTAAACATTGATTAATTGACGAAAACAGCAAAAAAATTAGTTTATTTAATGAATTGTATATGGTCAACGTTTTCTCAGAAACTATAAATAGTGGAAAGATGAAATTTTGTATTTAGGTTGGAATCCCTGAAAACACGCGACCACACAAATTACATCAGAATTAGTTAAGGTCAAAAAGCATTTCATTCGAAATTTTCAAGTTGTTTTGGATTTCCTTAGAAACTGGTTATTTTTTTATTTTGTATGTTTACTTTACTATTTTAATTTTAATTGACTGCCGTTATCGTTATCTTCACTGATCTGCGAAGGGCTCTCTTCCTTTGCTATCTGTTTATGGTCCCCATGCACCAACCCTTTCTTATCGTAATCCGATAAGCCGGTAATGGGTTTCGGTGCATGACACCTGTGTGGGTCCGAATCCGCACCTATACCGGGTCCGAATTCTTGACTACCTGAGCTCGATGGGTCCGAACTCGCATTCTCCGCTCTACATATGTGAATTTTAAATTTTTCTCAAATTTCTCTAAAGCCGCTTTATCGATTCTTACCAAAATTCAAACTTTAATTGACCTCACTAATCGCTACAACTTTTTTTAAAACATTTTTTTCTAAAACCTTTCCAAGGGGCACTTTACTCTTAATTTATTTTGTATAAATTCCTTTAAAACGGTTTTGGTGATTTATACCAAACCTCTTAACTTAGTTGTTTAATGCCTACAACTTTTATTTGAAATATTTTCATCTAAAATAACCATAAAGGGCACTTACTTAAATGCATGGGTTTATAGAGTAATTGATCAGTATAACTAATATATCCCCATCAAGTAAAGGTGTTTTTATTTATCCCAAGTCGATGATTGGATTTCTATTTCGAAGTATAGACATTGAAATTTGTTATTGTTATAATACATAAGTAAACTTATTTATCGTTTCCATAAAGTTAGTTGTATTCAAAAACATTTTTCACCAACTTTTGTTATCTAACAAACAACGAAAAAAATATTTAATACTAAGAGAAAATGTCAATACTCAATACTATATATTTATTTTATAAAATGGTAATAATGTTGAAATGAATATTTTTTCTGGCCATATGAGAAATTCTTACGATCTTACACATAGCCATTTTTATTTTACCTTCCTAATTAAGCTTAGCCACTGCACCCCAATAAAAATTATAGAATTTATTGAGATAATTGGTGATTTTACGAAAATTACATGTTTTAAACATTTCAATCATTTTCTATTTTAGTTATTTATTTTAATCCAGTAACCGAATAAAACTATTAAATATTATATTATACTGGGTGATCAAGAACGACTGTTTGAGTTGGTAACACTTTTTAGAGACTTTTTTACTTGTTCTTTTGACAACACTACAACCGGTTATGTTTATTTGACAAAAATTTGACATAACAATCAGCGATAAGATTGTAGGTTATGTGAATAAAAATTAACGCTTAAAAAATCAAACTCGAAATACAAAACAATAATTTAATTAAACAGCTAAAGGTAACGCTCAAAATGCCCCCCATTTTGGTCCAGACATAAATTAACTCTCCTTTTTAGGCTCTCGAAGATATTCACCAGCACATTGGGGGTAATGTTTGCCACTTCCTAAACTATTGTCTCTTGCAGCTCTTCTTCAGTATGCAATATAAAGACATTGTCCTTCAAGAGCCCAAATGACGAAAAATCTAATGGAGTGAGATCTGGTAACCTCCAATTGCCCTGACTAATTACTCTGTCGCAAAAATTCTCTCTTAAATATCCCACAGTAGCACGAGCCGTATGTGCCCTTGCAGTCTTGTTGGAAATATCAAATTTGACGCTCTTCGTCTGTTAATTGGTTTATAAAAGGCCTCAAAAGGTGTTGGATATATCTCTTCGAATTGACGGTAAAATTAAAAAAGATTTGCCCATACACCCGCGTCCTTGAGACTGCCAACCAAACGCCAACTTTAATCGGGTGCAAATGTGTCTCTCTGATACCGTAAGGATTTTCGCCTTACCAAATTCTGTAATTTTGTTTATTCACATAGATGTTGAGATGAAACCGGCTTCGTCGGAAAAGAAGGTATTGTCAAGGATATCATTATTATTTAATATGTCATTGAACCAATTGCAAAATAAAACTCTCTGCGGGTGATCAGGAAGGGTTAATGACTGGACTTTGGAAATTTTGTAAGGGTGGTACTTTAATTTCTTTTTAAGCACAGTGGAGCAACTTCTATATGATAAACCAGTAAAACCGTGAATTAGAACAACATGGAAAAGTGGAAGTCTTATGGGTAAGAAAGATAATTGGTTGAATAGGAGGCATAACGACCCAACCTGTTTGAAGGGAGAGCTTTCTTAAGGATTTGCGAGGACTTCTTTGCATTCGAGTTCTGATATCCTCGACAACTTCCTCATTTAGAGTAGAAGATCTACCAGTTGATTTTTGTTTGCTTACGCTCCCTGTGTTGAAATAATGTTCAACTACTCGCATGCAATGTTGCTGAAAGACAGCAAAAGTGACCAAAGTCTCTGGAAACATTTCCTGAAATTGCTGGTATGTCGCTTCGAGAGAGTACTGCCGGCCAGTAATTGGGTTATAAATCTCGCTTAGAAAGTACGCCATTCCAATGAAAATATCGTGTTGTAACGTGAAAACCATTTTAAATAAATAAATTTGAAAAGAATACCAGAAATTTGAATTTGAAATAGTACATGGCATCTGTCAATGACGGTGTCAGTGTCACCAACCGAATGTTACTCCAGTTGCACCATTTAAAAATGAAATTCAGTATTGCCAACTCAAACAGTCATTCTTGATCACGTTGTATTATTCATAAAAACACAAAAGTCAATGTTATTATATACAAATACAATAAACTAGGCAATTTTATTGAAATATAATCAACTGACATATTCCATAAAACATATAGGGAAAAAATACATAATAACATTGACAACGAAATAATAAATTTTATTTGAAAAATTTATTGTCATCATATTCAAGTTAATATGTACTATAAAACACAAACCGATTTATCTGCAATACGGGCAGCAATATATTATTTTATGTTATTTAACTGAGAAATTTGTAGAAAATTTTGTTTTCCAAAATTATCAGTTAACCCAATAAATGGTTATATTGAGTGATTAAATATTTATACCACTTTATGGAAAATATCCAAAATAACCAGTGTTGTCAAGTAATTAATTACAATTACTTAAAAAAAGTAATTGAATTACTTTCATTGTAATTGAAGCAGTAATTAATTACTTGCTTTCCAATTGTAATTGACTAGTAATTCAATTACTCGTATCGGTACAATTACATTTACATTTTCAATTACTTTTCACAATTACATTCTACAAAAGTGCTTTTAATATTTTTAGTAGGTAATTATGTAAGTAGCTTAAAGTTGCTAATTGTGGGTTCTGACTACCTGGTTTCTTTAACGCAACTCTATCACTGTCCCAACTAGTGATTAGCATTAACGATTATCTTTACTATCCTATTATTAATCCTAAACAAGGAAGTTTTTTGTAACTCTTCGTTTTTTGACCTTATGGCATAATCATAATTATCTATTATAATTTTAACAAGTGCATTTTGTTGGAGCAATTTGTAGCGTAGATGGGCCACATCAAGTACAACCTTTTTTTCATTTTGAATTCAAACCTTGTAAAAAAGTATAAATTTCAGCTTTTCCGTAAAAAAAGCGAGTTTACACTTTTATACGAAAAAGTTTAAATTCACACTTTTGTCACATGACATGAAAGGCTGAAAGGTAGATTTATGGGTAGTGGGTAGAATATATAGTAATATAACACGATGTGTCAAAAAAATGCATACGAGGTGTGAAAAAATACAAACTTCAAAATTTTAAAATATTTGCAAATAACTTTTTCTCTGTACTTTTCTCAAAGATATGTTTTATACAAAAGTTGTTTGCCTCTACAAGGGCAACAAAAAATCTAAGTAACTTTTTTCTCTCAGACGCGAAATAAAAGTTTTTTGATTTTAAGTAACAAGCCGCCATTTTGAAACCGCTAGACCCATTTGGCCCATTAACGAACTCGACCGAGATATTCGGCCTACTGATTTTCGTTCCTAATTTTGTATTGATACGTGAAACTAAGTGTTACAAAAATACAAACGTCAAAATTTTTAACTTTTTGCATATAACTATTTTTATGTACATTTCTCAAAAATATGTTTTTTACAAAAGTCGTTCGCCTCTACAAGGGCAAAAAAAACGTAAGTAGGATTTTTCTCCCAGACGCGAAATAAAAGTTTTTTAATTTTTTGAATTGAAAAGCAAATGTAATTGTAATTGTAATCGTAATTGCAATTACAATCGAATATTTTGTTATTGTAATTGTAATTAATTACAATTTAGTCAAAGTAATTGTAATTGTAATTAATTACTTATTGTGAAGTAATTTTAACAACACTGAAAATAACCTTAAGCTTCTTTGTGAGGAGATGTAGGCAAGACGAAAAATTATCAACTGTGTTTTATCGAAGTCGCCAAATTTACCTGGATGGAATATCTGGGCGCGGTTATACCTGGTGTTCTAAAAAGTTAGTCATGCCTTACGAAAGTGCAAAGTACCTATCTTTTGTATTTTTTTGATTTTAGTGGATTTCTTATGGACAAAATGTCACTAACCCATGTTCAAAATATTTATCTCCAATCGACCTTCCGTTCTCATTTAGAACGATTCTTATATTATCCCTGTAGCTCTTGTCGTTGAATTCAAATTTAAGTTTGAACTAAAAACGCTCATTGATATCGACATTTTGCGTCATTCCAAAAAAGGCGGAGTTCGATTCTACTTTGAGAAAGAGAATAATGCGCATCAGTAAATCCGAATTGATCTGATCTAATTGGCTGCGTTAAATCCAATGTTTACTAGGTTCACAAAGTTTTTATTTCGGGACATCACCGAAAAGCGGAAAGCATAATTGAATACACTAAAATCACTGTTCTGTGACTTATTTGAGGATTTAAGATATACAAGAATATACCACATGTTTTTTTGTTTTTGATCGTTCACACATGATTTACTCTTTTGCTGATAAATGCTCAATTGCCTTTATGCGCCGCCTATGCTCATATAGAAACTTTCGCGCCATTTAAAAAAAAAGAGATATTTCCCTATCGTGGTAGCAAATGATCAGGGGCTAAAATGTAGCGTTGAAGAAATGTTTACAATGAAATAATGCCGCCTTTCTTAAATAAGGCGTTGTAAGTTTGTCAGAGTAATAAAATAGTTCTCAATTTTTTTTTGTTTTTATATGAATTACAACAATGATCAGAAATTGCGGAAGTGCTGTTTTGCGCCGCCTATGCTTTTTACCGAGAAGTTTTCTCGTCATTGCCACCAATAAAGAAGTTTCCATTTCGGGAACTAGTGTGACCTGGTGATAAAATGTGTAGTTAAGGAAATTCTGCTTTCGCTAAAATTTCGATACTTTTTTCATACATACTTTTCTACGTTTTAAGAATCATATAAATATCTTACAAATTCGCTTAATTTGTTCAGATATTTTACATGTCACTTATATTGTTGTTGGAAGTGCCGTTCTGCGATCTCTATGCTAACCGAGAATCTTTGCACACAAATAAACAAGTTTCCGTTACGGGAAGCTTATGACAAGGCCCGGATTTTATGCAACGAGAATTAGACAAAATATGCGCATATATATGCACTGAAATTTCTTAAAATATGCACAATCATATGCAACATATGCAAAAAATATGAAAAAAAAAGGCGATAATAAAAAGCATATCTTCATGTTTACAGAAAATAAACATAAAATTAATGCAAGTATTTGTTTATTAATTTCAAGCTTTCGTGATAGTATTATTATTTGTCTTTTTTAATTCCTTTGTACTTGATTTACTATATTTGTCACAATTTAATAATTAATTGATATTGAACTACGATGAAAAGAAATTAGTATGTATTATTAAGTTATTAGGTGCGTGTAAATTCTTTTAAGAAAATTTCTTTGAAAACTCATTGGGTTACTTTCAAAATATGTCTGTTTTTTAAGACAAAAGAATTTTATTTCATGAAAAATGTTATTCCTTATGAATTTTTTTTATTCACAAAAAATGGGATTCTTTTTCAGAAAAAAATTGAAGTCATAATTATTCACATATTGTCTCAATATTGTGATTCAAATAATTCAACATTAAAGAAATATAATTCGAATAAAGGCCGCTTTCAAAGATTTCTGTTCGATGAGTTTACAAGTCCCTTAAATTACATTATCTTTTTAACAATAAATATTTAGAGGTTATGAAAAACAAGGTTAAATGTGAAATTAAAAATAAAATAATAAAAAATTACAGAAGTATGCAGAAATATGCATATTGGCACTAAATATGCCGATGAGACTCGAAATATGCAAAATATGCAATTTTGCATATTTTGCATAAAATCCGGGCCTTACTTATGACCCATAACGAAAATATACAATTGAGGAAATATTAGTATTACAATCTCATTTTTCTGTTTACACGTAACGCTTTAAGTCAAAAAATGATTTTATCGGTTTGCATGTGATAAATTACGTGGTATAAAACAATAATTTCAGGAGTTGTTTGCGCAAATTCCCCCCGGCAAATACGAAAAAGGTGTTTCGGTATACTTACGCCTAAAACAACGTACAAACACGCGTACCCGATATACCCTTTTCTGGAAAGAGAGACTATATAAATGAAACGATAACACAAGCCCCCGAAAATCCACGTCTGTTATAATCCGACACATAGCAAGTGTATCTGAGAACATCGCTTTTAATGTAGCATGGGAATTTCCGAACACACAGGGTATAACAAATGGGAACCTAGTGAAAAACCTAGAAGATTTTTCACAAATGATTTGACGTTGTGGATAAATCTCAAAGTTAATGGCACCAAAAAGTAACAGGACGTTTAAGAAACTGCCATATTAACAAAATTGTCCAAGTGACATATCACTTGTTTTCGAGCTTCGTATTGTCATCATCAGGATGTCCGTATTGATAGTACCATAGCTTACGTAAGTGAATACAATCCAGTACCATATTTTTTGAATCTTTACTTTGGTAAATTACTTGCCTAAAGTAAATTATCCAGGATAATAAATTCAAAATCAAATATATGAGGTATCAATCGAATGGTTTAATTGGAAGGAGGGAGCTGTTGGAATGATATCCGTGGTAATCGAATTGAAATATTTTCAAAAATCTTCTCTAGGACTTCCTAAGAAATAAAATTAATGCATGTATCTCAGCCAACATTGAAGAACGAAAAATGTTAATTAGACCTGAATTATACTGTAACGTTTTTACTGTTTACTAAAACTAAACATTACGCGATTTGTACTAATTAATTTATTTCTTACACGACACTTATAAACTTAACTTAACAATGCCTTAACTTAATTTATATTCACACACAGATATTTATTTATTTAACGCGCGCGGTCTCTCGCCCAAATGATTACACACCGATTCTTCAACTGAACTACCTCAGGTCCAGCATTCCCGCTTCATGGCAGGTAAGAGCCTTCTGGAAGTTTCGAGATAGTTCCACAAATTTCTCCTCGGATTTTCGGGGGAGTTTGTTCCCGTTGCTTCTAGAACGAATTCGTGGAACCCGGGCAGTCCCAGACGTGTTTACTTGTTTTCAGCAAGCCGTTCCGTTACAATACTTAGTAATTTATGAAATGATAGCGATCGTAACTTAGTTGTTTAGTGTCTGCGTTCAAAGTTGCATTCTTAAAAGAGGACACCAGTTTGAGCAACTAATACCTCATAGAATATTTTATCGTTGCAGTAAATTTAAAATGTTTATCGATCTCAATAAATTCTCATATTTGAAGATGGAGGCCACATGGAAGTTGATTTCATTTTGGTTCATTCCGTACAAAATTTCCAATGAAATAAACGTCGATTTGGAGAAGTATTTATTATTTTCATTGTTAAGGGGGCCATCGACTTAAATAGTTTAAACACATCACATAATTGAAATAGGCAACTTCTAAAATAACCACCATCTCGACAGTGAAATATCGTTTCGTCTCATTATCTGGCTTATGGGGGCAGTCTCCTTGAAAATTGGATAAAAACGGTTTTGTGATTTTTTAAAAGGATTTGTATTTGTATTTGGTAAATTTTTTTTTTACAATATTGCTCTATTAAGAATACATTTTTTTAAATTTTTTATAATGCTTGGCGCCTGCAGAGGGCGTCTTGTAAAAATCCCTTTTTTGTTAGTATCAATCACTGTGGTGTTCCCGGAGAAAAAATAGATAAAATTTAAAATAGATTCGCTTTTTAGACTTCTTTTTGGGACACACACCTAAAAAAAATTTTTTATGTTTTAAATTTTTACAAAACCGTTTTTCTTAAAATGTAAAAAATTTGCCATTTTTATGAGAAAAGTGCGTGTATAAAGAAGAACTAGGGGTATTTTTATAGGCCTATTTCCTACTATTGATGTTAGCTGATCAAATGTTATTTGATTTTTTTTTATTTTATCGAGTATAATTTGTGATCCGATTGGTACGAGTTGAGTAGTTTTGAGAAATGTCGTTTAAAGTATTTGTTCACATATTTTTAATTTTATAACATGTATAGATAATTTATTGGGATCTATTACCTCTAATCGGCTATTCTGAATTCATAGTGAGTGTCATCCGGATTTGGTAGTTGCTGCAAACTGTCTGCCAAAGCTTTTTCCCCACGATTATTGCTTTTTTCGATTGATCTTTACTTCTTCTGTTCGCTTGCTTTATAGGAATATTGTTATGGACTGTTGTATGGACTGTATATGACTCCTCGTACTTGTAATGAAACTCTTGCTGATTAATTTTTTTACTCAATTTATTGAACCCTCTTGCCTTCAATAAAAACATAGTTGTACTTGTATTTGTACCGTAGTTAGACGCGTTGGCTTCGTCTCTTCTCAGCCGTCGTTGTCAATCCCGCAAAACATTATAGTTATGACTCTTTCATTATATGTACATGCTGCGGTTCTAGAGGCAGATTCAGAAGTTTCCCTGCTTGCAAACTTAGTTATTGGTCTAATTTTCCATATTAGATTGTTATAGTTATAACTTTTATTGGAGTTTTGTGTGTTACCATCGAGACATCTACTTAATAATTCATCATCGCTGAGCGACTCAAGAACTGATGAAACATACTCTTGTATTCCACCATCGAGTTGCTCCGAAATCAATAGCAACCGATATATTAACGTACACACGTATCGTTACATGAAGATAGCCATAACGTTCATCTTGTTTTGAATTTCTCAAAATGGTTTTAGGACAGTATTTTTGACATTAGGGATTTCATTTATATGAAAAATATCATTTTATGACTATATATTTTTAAAGTTGTAAAAGAATGGTACTGTAGAAGTATTTTCCAACATATTTATGCAAGAAAGCGTAAGAAAAAATTAAGTGCTAATATTTACTTAAGTGTACGAAACATTTTGCACTGAGCTATTAGAAACACTCGGTATAATCCCCTCGCATGAAAATTTCCGCATGTACGTCACGGCTACCGCAAGGAGGATCATCCCCCCCCCTCTCTCTGTGTATTCTCTAGCTGTTCTCTCTCATTCTTCTCTCTTTTGCATAATGATGTAAGAGGTCCTCTTCCCGGATCCGACAAATTTGCAGAACGTTCATTGGGATAACCCGATGAAACCTCCAAGGAAAATAAAATTAAAGCTTCGCCCGAATTCCGGTATAATAACTCAGAAGTGACAAAAAACGTGATTGGAATCCGTCCCGTCGGTAAGGGGTAAGGTACACCTTGCCCGCAGGCAGGGCAAAAACAAGGGATGGATGAGGAGCACGATGACGACGACGACGACGACGACGATGATAATGATGATGGCGTAAGGATTGTGCTTTTTCAACGTTTCGACATATCGGGAGCCTCGTTGCCAGGGAGTGGTTTAATTTCTATTTTAGGGGATGTTTCATCCGAATTTTTATTTTACTGTGGGATATTTGATATCGAAGGCAAAGGTACTGTCGACTTTCGAGGTTTACTTAACCTTCCAAATTGAAATTTGATTCCTTTGGGAATAACGATGGATGGCAGCCAAATATACGCAATCCGTTTTGGAGACGACCAAGTCGTTATTTCAGAATATCAGCAAGATATGACATATATGCTTAATAAACTGGTAAAAAAAGTTTAATAAGTGGGAGTTGGTGGTAAAAACAGAAAAGATGCAGTATATGGTTATAGGAGCAAGTGGACAAGACATTTAACTAGAAAGTGGAAATATAAAAAATGTGAAATATTACGAGTATCTAGGAGTTACAATTTCTGAAGATAGGAGAGACGACAAAGATATAATGAAGAAAATAGGCCCGGGCAAAAATATGATGATAGCTTTACATTGAATCCTGTGGAATAAAAATTTAACGAAGAGCATCCAATTGTAAATTGTTATATATATTTATATGTAAGTTTTGTTCGCGGAAGCCCGGATCAAGTTTTTAAAAAAAACACAAGAAGTTTAATGTTGAGCTTTAATGTGTTCTCGATGAACGCATTTACAAAACTGAGGTACAAAGCTTCTCACCTACGATTCTACACATATATTTATCTCTTTTCCACTAAAGATTACATTACGCAATTCAGCATCCTATAAGTTTACGTTGGCAGCGGTTACAGGGACGTAACTCCTCCACCCTTAGAACAGGCTTCGGGGGGTAACTATTGGAACTGGGGGTTGACCTGGTCGATGCGAATTGGGTCATTTTCGTGGCAGAGGTATTCTTCTTCGTAGATCTTCTGGCACGGTTGATCAAATTGGACGAATCTTTGCTCATTCAGGATAAGGTATTTATTTTCAGGTGTTATTATGTCAAAGGAATTGCCGTGGAAAACTGGGAGAGGATACAAATGAAAATAAGTATATTTTTCATTCTCGACAATTGGTATCTCGATTATAAACATTATTTTGTTATCTTTACTGTAACTTTTAATTTCAAAAGATCGTTCAAAGTTCAATAAATTTTCTAGTTTAGGTTCAAATGGTAATTTGTTACTTGAAAGTTGCGTAGCTACAAATTTGATTTCTTCTAATAAATCGCTGGGTTCGACTAGTGAATTATGAAAAGTGTTAATTTTTGAAAATGTTGTGGCAATAGAAATTTTCTCCAAAATATCATAAATTGCTTGATAGGAACTCTGAATCTGAGAGAGAATCACATGAGTTAAAAAATAAAAATGAGTGTCTACAACAGATAGTTCGTTGTTTTTCAATTCATTTTCTATTTGTATCATTCTAGCTCCAAGGACTCTTTGGTTATGTGCAATTGATTGAATACTATTATTAAAGGTGTGAATAGATTTTTCAAGCAATGTAATTTGTTCTTTTAATAATGTTTTAATTTTTATTTCGTCATTGGAAAGTATATTTATTGCATTTTCGTATTTTTCGGCATCGTTTTGGTCCAGATTTCCAGTTATCGATTTTATCATTGATCCTAATCCATTAATCAATCCTCTTTTTGGTCTGGTTAATAAATTTGGATTTAATTGGCTAAGTTGAATATGTATTTTTGATTCTAAATTAGAGATTAGGTGATATGAATTATAAAATTCTTCTTTATAACCGTTTTTCGTTTGATTATGATCGAAAATATTCTGAATATTTTGAAATTGAGTTTTTATATTGTAGAATTCATCAACGACTTTGGAAATGTCAAAGATTTGTATAAATGACCAAAAATCAATTTTGTTTTGAGCATTACCTAATTTAAGTGGAAGCAACCCAGGGTTATTATTTAAGTCGTGGAACTTGGGGTAGGAGATGGCTGCCGTGCAGGTAGTGAATCTGTAACAATTGGTTTTCTTAATTCTTTTATGTGAATGATTTCTGTTTTGTTTGGATTTCGTTTTTCTGCGATTTCTACTCTATTTCTCTCTAATAATTTTATTATTTCGTAAGGTCCTAAAAATTTGTTAAACTTTTTATTTCTCACCTTTGGATTTTGCTTATATACAATTTGTCCTACATAAAATTCTTTACTTTGATCTCCTGCTGTATTTAATTTCGAAATTATTTTTTCTTTTTGAGTTTCTTGCGTTTGACTAACAGTTTTATACACTTGTTCTAATTTATTTTTGTGATTTTCGGCGTAATCGGCATAAAATAAGCTAGGTAAAAATATTTCATTAGGGTTTCTTGCATTTGTGTGTCCGAAGGTTAATTCAAATGGGGTAAATTTAGTCGCGCTGTGAATTGTGTTATTATATCCAATGAGGGCATAATTCATCAAGTTTTCATCGTTAGGATAAATTTCCTTTAGAATTCTGAGGTGTTCAATTATGGTTGAATGAAATCTTTCAACTATAGAATTGGACTCATGGTGATGGGGGGTACAAAAGTGAATTTTGATTTTGTGTAGATTTAAAATTTCTTTTACGGTATCATTTTGAAATTCCGATCCGTTGTCAACTATAATTTGTTCTGGTATTCCGAAACAACTGAGGTATCTGATTAATGCCTCACTGACATGTATTGCTGTTTTTCCTTCTATCGGTATTGCTTGAGCGAATTTGGTAAAAGCATCAACAAGAGTTAGGTAAAATTTGTTATCGTATGTGAAAATATCCATGTGAACAATTTGGAAAGGTTTCGATGCGGTTTCAGTGATCATGAGCGGTACATACGGGGTTTTCCTCGAGTACTTTGCTCTCTGGCAAATTTCACAAGAGTTTATGTAATTTGTTACTGAGATTTTAAGTCCTATCCAATAATAATTTCTTTTGAGATAGTTTAATGTTTCGTTTATGCCACGGTGATTAGTTTTGCCTTCATGATGGTGTTTTATTAACATTAATTGCTCTTCATTTTCTTTTACGGTATTTACTAATTTGGTACATTTTATTAGTTTGGGTCCGGATTCAGAAAAATATTCTAAATATACTCGATTAAATTGTTCGTATAATTTATCGTTGTGGAAATATACACAGTACGTCTTTCTGGTAGTGGTATATTCCTTTAAAAATTGCAAAATAAGGTTATCGTTATTTTCAGAAGGTATTTTGAGAGTAATTATTTTATGATGTTGATAATTTTCTTGACTTACTTTAGAAATGGGGTAAACGTGAGGGAAAACTAAAATTTGATTGACTTTATTATTTATTATTTCATCTAGTATTTTAATTCCTGTATTGGTTGTCTCATGAAAATTTGAGTGTTGACTGTCTTGTGTACAATTTTCATGTTCGGGTTCTGGCGGTATGGTAATATCTTGAAGTATTTTAATTTTTTCTCGTTTTGGATTCGAAGTGGTCGGTGCGGGATTTTCAATTTGGTTAATTAATTGATCTTCATCAAAAGTCATTGATTCGCAAAGTTGTCTTAGGTACTCTGTGGATTCTAAATTTATTTGTCCAGGATTATTGATTATTGATTCGTTTTCTAGAGCATTGATTTTTATGCGTGAAAGGGCATCAGCGTTAGTATTTAATTTACCTTTTTTATAAACAATATCGTAATCAAATTCTTCTAATCGCAATCGCCATCTCACTAATTTTGAATTTGGTTCTTTGAGAGAGAAAAGCCATATTAGCGGTCTATGATCTGTATAAATAGTAAATTTTCTTCCAAACAGGTAGGGTCTAAAATATTTACATGCCCATACTATAGAAAGTAACTCTCTCTCTATGGTACTTAATTTTTGTTCTGATTCGTTTAATGTACGTGAAGCGTATGCTACTGGCTTATCTGATCCTATTGGTCCTTGTGATAATACTGCACCTAAAGCTACTCCAGAGGCGTCCGTCGTGAGAATAAATTTGTCTTTAAAATTTGGATAAGTTAAAATTGGAGCATTTATCAAGAGATTTTTACAAGTATTGAATGCAGAAATAAAGCTTTTATCGTGAATAATTTTAGCATTTTTCTTGAGACCTTGAGTTAAGGGTTTTGTGATCTTGGCAAAATCTTTTATAAATTTCCTGTAATAACCGATTAATCCGAGAAAACTTTTGATTTCTTTTTGACTTTTTGGCAGCGGAAATTTTTTGATGGCATCTATTTTTTCAGGGTTTGGTTTGACTCCATCAGGGGTAATTACATGTCCAAGATAGTTTACTTCCTTCCTAAGAAATTCGCTTTTATCTAATTGTATTTTTAATTTTGATTTTCTTAACCTTTCAAAAATTGATTTCAATCGTTCAATATGTTCCTGAAGAGATGTACTAAATATTACTATGTCATCAAGGTAAACTAAACAAATTTCGTTTTGTAATCCGCGTAATACGTTATCCATTATTCGTTGAAAGGTACTAGGGGCGTTCTTTAATCCAAAAGGCATTCTTTTGTATTGCCATAAACCATTTTCTGTTTTGAAAGCTGTTAGGGGTACGCTATCAGGGTGCATTTCGATTTGGTGGAAACCGTTCGCTAAATCTAATGTTGTGAAATACTGGGCTTTTCCGAGTTTATCTAAAATGTCAGAAATATTTGGAAGTGGATATTTATCGTCTATTGTTCGTTCATTTAATTTCCTATAATCTACTACTAAACGCCATTTCTTTTTTCCAGAAGCATCATGTTTTTTCGGTACAATCCATATTGGGCTACAGTACGGACTACTTGATGGTTCAATAATACCTTGTTGTAACATTTTTTGTATTTGACTTTGAACTTCTGTTTTATGAATTTCGGGATATCGATAAGTTTTAGTGAAAATTGGGCTTGTATCCGTTAAATTTATTTTATGTTGAATTTCGTTAGTAAAGCTTAAAGGAATTTTGTCACAATAGAAAATATCTCGATATTCATAGCATAATTTACGTATTTCTTCTTTCTCTTCGGGATTGCAGTGTCCTAATCGAATGTTTTTTAAATTTGATTTTAATATGTTATCTTGATATTGATCTAATTCTTGGTTAGTTTCCATTTTTTCTATAAAATTGACTTCCATTATATTTAAGGATTCGATTTCGACTGGTTCATTGAATCTTAAAGTTCGTTCGGACTCACTAGAATTGATAATTGTCGTAATAGCGAAATAGTTAGAAATATTAACAATTGCTCTTGGTGTTTCTAAATTTTCTGCAAATTTAATGTAGTCTATATAACCTATTCCTTGGGGAATATTGACTGGAATTTTTTGAATTATTTCGGTTCGAGGTGGTAATTTTATAGTGTAATTTAATTTTGGTGTTTCGTTTCCGAAATATACAGGGACATTCGCATATGGAGTGATAATTAATCCTTTACTGAAATCAAGGGAAGCTTGCATTTTCTCTAAAAGATTCGTACCAATAATTCCATCATATTCATTGCTAAATTTGAAAACATAAAATTTTTGATATCCGTTTACATTAAAAATTTTAAAAATTGGTATTTCAATCACTTCGTTATGATAGGTAATATTATGAGCTGTTTGAATATTAAAATCTTCATTAAAAATGTAATTTTTGAAAAATTTGTGGGTTAATTCAGGGTCGATTATACATCTAGTGCTACCACTATCGATTAAAAATTTTGCGTTTAATTCTGCGATGTAAATATGTGGTAAGCGAGCGTTTTCAACGTTGTTGATATGTATTAAGGTGGGTTCTTTGTTACTGAGGTTCCAGGAAAATTTACAGCTTCGTCTACAGTGGCGTTATTTAATCCTGTCTCTACTGTTTGTTCGTCATTTATTCCAGTTATCTCAAGTCCTTGACTCAATTCATAGTTATATGTTTCGTTATAGTCTGGGAGATTCTCATAAAAATTTTCGGGATTATTATAAATTTCAAAATTTTCTGGTTCTTCGTAATTATCGTAATTATGGTAATATTGAGAGGTATGAAGTTCTTGTGGATGTTCATAATAATTGGAATCTTCATTTGAGGATGGATATCCGGTCACATTGTAAAGACGATAGGGCCTTGCACTACAAGTGCTAGTTTCCATGGGTTCGGGTTTATCGAAATTTTGGGTTCTCAAGTTTTGATTTTGTCTACTTTGATTCGGAAAAGATGGTCTTTGAATTGGAAAGTTATTATTTGATCGAACTAATTGACCATTTCTGAAAATCATCGGTTTTTGATAAGGTCCTCCCTGAAAAGGATTTGGTCTAAATTGAGGGGGATTAAACTGATTAGTCGGTGGTTTGAATTGAGGAAAATTATTTTGATTCATTGGCGGTTTGAAATTGAAATTTTGAGGGAATGGTCTTGGGGAGTTTTGTTGAAATTGTTGGTTAACTGACGGAAAATTCATTCTTTGATTTTGTTGCATCTTAGGTAAATTAAATTTTGAATGAGTCGGCATTGTAGGAGTTACTCTATTTACTGGTCTATAATTTGGTTGGAAATTTAGAGCATTACTTCTATTCTGACTGTAAAGAAAATTTTCTTCCTCGATAACAAATGACATTGCTTCTTCTAAGTTTTTCGGGTTTCTAAGTCTGATGTTATTTTGCAAATGACCTTGTAGTCCTCGAATAAAAGTTTTTAATGATAAATTCTCGTAACTTTTTAACATAGTCGTTTTTTCCTCTTTGGTTAATTCTTTCTCAGGTGTTGAGTTTAATTTTGAAACAACTAAACTACGAGCATCTTGACATCTCATTCCAAAGTTATAAGGAGATTCACCTTTCGAAGGGTTTAAAGTGATTAGATCTTGTACCAAGCAATCTAAATTTCTTTGATCACCAAAAGATAAATTTAAGGCATTTTTAATGTCTGCCCAGGTGTTTAATTCTGTTCGTGAACCTACTAAAGATAACGCTCTTCCGGTTAATTTTGATACAATTGCTCTTAAAAGAAAACTAACTGTGGCTTGATCTGTTCCAGAAAATTGTGTCATCAATGTGTCGCAATTTCCGATAAAGACATTAAGAGTATGGGGGTTACCGTCATATTTAGGGATAGTGTCAATGTACAGTCTGAGAAGTTGATAATTGTCTCCAGGCATTTCTGATTGTAAATTTGAACTTGTATTTTGAATTTCGTTAATTTGTAAAGTAGCGGGTCTTATCAGGTTTGGTCTTGTTCCAGAAACAGACAAAGTTTGTTCTAGTCCTTCAATAAGATCGTCTATATCTGTCATAAGTCAATTTTGAAGTAAAAATATACTTTTACGATGTGAATGAGAGAATGATAAATATCTTATATATATGTAGCGGGATAAATTGAGGTTTTAGGGAAAGCAAAGTTCGACTTACAGTAGTAGTAGAATCTTCAGCATTCTTGTTCGATTTCCTTTTCTTTCTTCGTTCTTCTTATCCTAACTGGTCAGGCGATGTGGTCCTTCCCAGGTCCTTAGTCTAGCTGGCTCAGGCGATGTGGTCCTTCACCAGGTCCTTAGTCTAGCTGGCTCAGGCGATGTGGTCCTTCACCAGGTTTCTGAGATTTCGGCGATTTCGGTCCTCGTCTCAGGCTGTTGGTCTCGGCGATGTTGTCCTCCTCCAACGGTCTTCTTGTGAGTTCTCGCAAACTCTCCACACTTCCGGATGATCGTAGTTTTAGTCAATAAATCGTTGATACGAACCGATCGAACGCGATTTTTGTCGTTTTAATCGTTTGACTATCCTACTGACTGCGCCAGTTTTGTTCGCGGAAGCCCGGATCAAGTTTTTAAAAAAAACACAAGAAGTTTAATGTTGAGCTTTAATGTGTTCTCGATGAACGCATTTACAAAACTGAGGTACAAAGCTTCTCACCTACGATTCTACACATATATTTATCTCTTTTCCACTAAAGATTACATTACGCAATTCAGCATCCTATAAGTTTACGTTGGCAGCGGTTACAGGGACGTAACTTGTATATATATACGGCAATAATGCTGTAACCACTCACCATATATATATATATATATATATATATATATATATATATATATATATATATATAGACGGTTCTAAGGAGGAATGGATATAAAGAGTGGTAATAAAATAACTGTAATGTAAATTACACCTATGAAACTAAACGGTGTGTTAAAATTCATAATTTTTTACCCCAAACTTATTATTTTAAATATCTGCGTTTAAGGTAATTTTTTATTTTATTTTAAGCTTTAGTTCTTGCCAATTGTATATTGTATCTAAATTGCGTCCAGAAAAATTCTACAAATCTTCAGAAATATATAAATAAATAATTATAAGGTCAGAGAGATATCGAAGGATGCAGAGACATCTACAACTATTCGATATTCAGTATTGAATTTATATAATGACAAACGGGGCAGAGACTCGAGCCAAAACAAACAAGACAAAACATTTACTGTATACTGTTGAAATGAGCACTTGAAGAGCAATAGCAGGAAAGACTAACTTGGACAGAGTAAGAAACTCAGATATACATACAATGTAACTTAAACATCATGAAATTGATGAGACAAAGAAAAAGGTTTTAGAATAAACATATGTAAGAGACTAGACCTCTAAGAATAAGAAGAGCAGGAAGACCAGAAATAAATGAGCCCAAAGTTGTAAATTTTCGGAAGAACACTTGACAAAAGTTTGAAGCGTGAAGAAGAACAGGGCATGACGCAGCAATAAAAGAAGAAGAATTTATGGTGTAAATGTTAACGAAGAAAAATATTAATTTAATATAATCCGATTTGGAGGGACTGTTTTATAATTTATTTTTTCTTAAACTTGAACTCGAAATAATCCAATTAATCTAAGGTTATCCCCCTCAACTCAAACAGGTCGCCGGCATCTTGTAAAACAAACCGATGCGCAGAGGAGCACTTACACATACACACTTCCTTAATCTTCGAGCAAAGAAAGGAAATGGGGTTGAGGTCTCGCGCCCTACGCTCCTTCGCCCTCCCTCTCCCTCTCTCGGTCGTTCCGAAATCTGAAGACAAACACACGGATGCTGTTTATTTTCCTATGAGCTTATTAAATTTCAGTAGTTAATTTATGCAGAAGGAAAATTGGAAATTAAAGTGCTCGGGAACAATGCTCGCCAATGTGGAAAACTCGTCGGCTGAGGGAGAGGTGGGGAGAAGAGGGGGCGCTCTCTTGGCGCCAACGATTCTAAATCAATTTTAGTGGCGGTTCTGCGAAATCGGAATTATTTCGAGCCGCGAGGCGGAAGGGGCGCGACGGATTGCTCCAATTGTTTATTGCTGCGAGGCTTAGTCGCTTCTTTGACAGAAGAAAAACACTTCAGTTACGTATTTATGACAAAAATGGTCTTCAAATCTGAACATTAATGGCTAGAATTAAATTCTGAATTAAAGAATTTGTTAATTAGATTAATAATTAAATTATTAATATCATTACAGTGTTGACTCTACGATCAATATAAAAGAGAGCTAAGTAGGGTTGTATGGATTTAATAGGGATTTAGGGAACATAATCATCAATTAGGGATTAATAACCATTAAATAAAACTAGAGCAACTTGTTATTAAAACTATCTTAGGTGAAAATTTCTACTTGCAAATTAAGTAATCAAAAATTAATTAGAACAACTAAGTCAGTGAAATAATTTAGTGAACGTGCTGATAAAGTAATCAAATATGAAGTAACTAATAACTATTAAATAGGGAATTAAAACAACTGAGTCGCTTAGGTGGACGCAAGAGCGCGGATCAAAGTGATAATTTCAAAATCTTACAACAATAATTAATCGCGTAAGCATAACACCAGTTCTCGTAATAATACGATACGATACGATACGATACGTAACGATACGCCCTCAGATCCACCCCGGAGAAGTATGTCACGCCCTCTCTCCACACAACTAGAACTTCAACTCCAAGAACTTCAAGAGATCACGTCAAGCCGTGATCTCCAACTACTACAACAGTCTCCAACCTTACAACCTGGAGACAAGATTCATCTCCGCAGCCACCCACGAGCTACGAGAGATATTACATACAGTCCACTCTCTAAAGAGGCCACTTCACACTTCGTTCATACTGTGTTATATAATTATTATAAAAATATATAATTAATATTTTTATTACTATTATTATTATTATTATTAATTAATAATCAATTAGATTAATTAATTACAGAATTAAATTAGAAAACAATACATTTTACGTTCATAAGAAAATCGCATGAACAGAAACAATATTAGATGTAAGAACAATAATTGGCCAACTCTGGAAGCGATCTTAAGCTGGTCCTTTTCAAAATGAGACTTAAACTGAATAAGGCCTCAAAACCTAAACCGCAAATCATTAGTAAATGCAACGTGGAATCACTAGAAAACAAGAGTACACATTCCTATATGAAGGCCGGTTAAACCAGAAAATATTGACAAGGCCAGTTATAACTCAGGACTGTATATAGGAAGCAGTAGGAAGATCTACCAGTAGGAAAAAGACAAGTAAATGTTAATGCGATTAATAGAACGCCTTGGTTTACGACGACAGCTGAGTTAGCACAACATAAGAAAAAAGCATAGAAGCAAGGTAAACACGAGAATAAAAGAACAAAATCAAAATTACTGGGAAACATTCACAACAGGAATAGAGATAGACAAGTCAGAGAAAAATATGGGGAATGCTAAGAAGAAACAAGCTTCAATATAAGGATACAGTACGAACTAATAGAATCATCTTAGAATAGTGGGAAAGATACATCAAATATTTATATAAGGAAAAGGAATACTTGGAACATATACCAATTGAATGTGGGGAGAACAACGAGATAGAGCTAATAAATGACCACATAGAAAATCAGGACCAATGAGATAAAATCGTTGATTCACGAAAACAAATTCAGGCATGCAGGAAATTGCCAGTTAGACCAGAACTTGGCATTTACCAATGTCACAACAATACTAAGTTCCGTAAACCGCGAATTAAAATCGGCAATATTTCAAAACTTACGATGTGATACAACCGAACAAAACCGCTAATTTTCCGATCTTCGTGAATTAAGGTGACGCATTTTCCGACAACTAGTGCGATCCCTATGAATTAATTGCCAGCTCCGAAGGCATAAACGCGATTTTTCCGACCTACGCGGATTAGCTATGCCCATTTTTCTACGGTCCCGTTTCAGTAGTAGTTTTATTAATTAATTCCCATCTCGCACTAGTAGTACTCTTGTTAATTAATTACTAGCTTCTCCTATAAAACCGCGAATTTCCCGAATTTAGAAGATTAACATGACGCATTTTCCGACCGATATCGAGATTTTGACTGGAACTACTTAATTTCCCAATTTTCCGAATACAATTAAAGTAATTTTCAAGATGACAATCACGATTAATAAATAGTTCTGTAATAACCTAGATTTGTTAGCAACTATTTAATGCTTGCGCAGCTCTACTGTTTTGAAAGCTCCTTTTACCGACCTTGCTTTGATTGCACGTAGTCCAACTAAAATGGCTTTCACTCAATAAATATTTGATATTGAAGTTTGAATAACTAAACTGGTTCGTCTTGTGTAAATAATTAGAATAGATATATTTGAAGTTTCTGCCTTACAATCTCTTTTCGTGCGGACAATTCCTAATCGCAAATACGGAGGATTGCTTCCATGGCTAGAGAATAATAATACTTTGCACCTAAAACGGTTAGAAAAAAAATTAGGTTGTCGGTAAAGTCGGTTTAAGGACGACAATTTTACGTCATAACTTCATAAGAAAACATTGAAAAAAAATGCATACGTTTACTGAATTATGATCACTTTGAATAATAAAAAGAAGGAGTTAATTGAAAATTACAATTCACAATTACAAAATCACGTCAATAATGGTAATGAAGTGTTTATTGAAAACGACGAAACTGGAGAAATGAATGGAATTCATGAAACTGATGTTTTTGAAAAGCCCGCCAATACCTGCTCGATATAATGATACATATATTCCTTTGCACTGCGCTAACTTGTCATTAAAACATGAATAATTTAAGAACTCCTGTGAAAAGCATTATTTTTCAATTCTCAAATATTATTGAAAGATTTTGCAAAATGAATTTAATGAATTTGTTGGAATATAATCACAGAATCGCGAACAACTAGTCATAGCACTAGACCGAAATGTAATCAATGTCAATAAGTTATTAATTTGAAATGACCAGATTGGACAAATATATCATATTTTTGAACTGATGCTTTTAAAAGCCCCGTGTTAACCAGTTTTATATTATGAAAGATTTTTTCGCACTGCGGTTGGCAGGACAAACATGTCGTTTTAGAAACATTGTTATTACTTGTGTGAAGTTAAACATTAATCTTGAACCTGACATGAATTACTACGTAGGATAATTTTTGTCAATGAATATTAAATGAAAGCAGTCGACTTTTTATACGATCATTTATATCATTCACAACAATTTTTTAGTCAGTATCGTAACATAATTATTACTGCACTCGCTGACCGATGCTACTTTGTTTTAACGATGAAAGAACAAATATATCAGATTATGTAGCTAATCAAAATCTTATATTGCAAGAATTAATTACCTTATTGCCGCAATTGTTATTGTAATTAGCAATGGTATTGACAGGAAATATCCAGTTCACTTTGTAAATAGCCGGCAATACGTTAACGTCAAGCTGTGTGCTGCCGCTGTCTCTCTTTCACGCGGACCCAACCGCCAGGTAGAATGGGAGGGAGATAGATGCGTCAGAAGCGAAACGCTAACGTACCTCTCTGTCGCTTGTTCTCGCTCTCGCTTTCATGCATGGGTCATGCGGAACGTTATATATTGTCTGGGATGTGTAGCCCGCATATCGATTTATAAGACGTTATCACGTCAAAAATATCAAGTAATAGACTTTTCCACGTTATGTCTACAATCAAATATACAAATATAACAACACACCATGAGCCTTGATTTGGATTTCTATCGCTCCTCAGAACTATTCCGCCTCCCAAGATTTGACCCAAGCGAGCAACACATTCCCACTCCCCCTCCCCCCAAAAACACCTCACACTTCAAATACTCCCTGGCTCCCAACTTATCCTTCCCCCTCCTCCGCCGGTAATTAGAATTGCTCGCCACAACGGAAACGACCGTCGTTATTCCGATTTAAGGGTCTTACGTGTCGTCTCACCTTTTCGCCAGACTATTTCGAAAATTCCCGGAATGCCCTCCGTCCCCATTCTCCCGGCATAAATCTCTTGGAGTGATTTAAATAACCGAGACCGTCCCCCTGCTCGAGATCAGGGGGAATACCGACAGGTGGAAGTAGGGGAAAAGGACGGGGGAGAGTTCCATCGATCTATCGGGGGCGGCGGGTGGTATTGTGAAAGATGTCACAAGTGAGGAAGGTCAGGGAAAAGTGGCGTGGGTCAGGGAACATTTGGGTTGGCGAGATTCGATTAGAGAAAATTGTTGACAAAAATATTCAAGAGAGTGATTTCTGTTCATCGTATCTGATGAAGTGTTTCAAGTTTGGTTAGGGACTGGAAATTCAGAATAAACATAACTTGTCTAAATTTCACGAAAGCTTGTATGAAATGAAGACACTTCTTCAAAATTACAAAATTAAGGTGTAATGAAGCATATTTTTGAGAGTCGAGGGTAAGCTACCCACCATACCGTACACCACGAAACCAAACCTACCACAGATAGGTGGCGACCGATAAGGGAATGTTCAATCTACCATTACTTAGTTACCCAGATGAATCTCAAGTAGGCAAATTTCCCCCATTAAATTGTTCGGTACCACAGTGAAATTTTCGCTAGGTGAGAACCAGTACTTGTATTCATAAGTCGTTACGTCTGTCTGTCTATTGTAAACGTTACCGCCGTTAGATATACGCCGTCCGAAATATTCGTTATTTGTAATTATTCGTCTATTGTGAAACGTTCCCGACCGCTAGTTATTAAGCTGTACGTAAAAATACTCGTTACCTTGTTAGTCGTCGTTGTGAGCTTTCCGACCGATAATGATAAGTTATCTGTGGATGAGCGTCTACTACCTGTTAAACTATATGTTCCGCCGTCAACTGTGAAAATGTCCGTTTTTCCACCCGCCCTGAATTAATTTTTCCACCGTCGCATTGAGGAAAAATTAATTCACGACTACCTTACACCCTCTCCCTCTCTCTCGCTGCTCAAGAGACCGCCTTCTCGAATATTAGACACTACACATTTTCCTATCGTCTCCGCCACAGAGTTATAAGATACACAGAGCTGACAAACCATTCATAAATACGCATTTTCTTGTCGCCAACATTGATATGGAGCGACGCGGGATGTAAACATATAGTGGGGAAAGACGTGAGGTAGGAGTGGGGATAAAAATGGGGATAAATATAACCAAATTTCACTAAGGTAGAAGATAGGTTAGGATTCTTATAATCCTGTTTTCCGCTAACTTTACAGATTTTAACCATTTCTATTAACTGTTTTTATAAAGGCGGGAAGTAAACAAATAGTATCCGTAGCAAACTACACGAGCAAACCAGAAGAAACACCTAAAAAGGCCATATAACACCGAACGTGAAATCATAGTAAAATTGACCTTGGGTCCCAAGACGGATTGCGCGGTAAAAACCACGTTGCCGGTTTTATTTTCGAATATATTCGATCTAACGATCTGTATTCGTCTACATGTATTTTAGGAGTTTTATAAAACAAAATATACCTAATTTATTTTCACAATTAACATGTGTGTATCGATGGAATAGCACTGTATGTAAGAAACAGGTATGTCTCCTCCTCACACTGTGGACATAGATCTCATTTTCCATAAAAAACTATATTATGTGTAACACTGGCAACATTATTGTTTATCCCCAGTTTCAGCCATCTTTAAACATTCAATGTTGGCTACACGAAAAATGTAAATAATCATCTCTGTTATTCTTATAACTCTGTGGTCTCCGCATTTAGCTATTTCTATGTCGTTGTGGAATTATTAGGACAATTTACCGCTTTCGCTTTTTCGGTATTTAGAGGGGTTTTTCGTATTTCTACTTTGGTTTTCGCAATTTACCGTATTTTCCGGTTACGCATTTTCAATTCGCCAAATAATTTTCGATCTTTCCGATTTGCTTCTCGTAAAGTAATTTTTATTTCTCTTTCATAATTGTGTTTCCTTTCCGAAATGTATAAATATTTGTAAATAAACATATTTTTTTTGTACTTCTCCGATCTCCGCCCAACAACGAAACGCCTGCAGGTGGTTGGCGTATACATTGTAGCCACTTTCATTGCGAAATAAAATAATTTAGGGACTTTCCGTTTTGAATGTGTGTTTCATTTCTACGGACAGTCCTAGCATTCTCCTGAGTAACGCCCGATTTAATAATGCAGTTAAAGTTCACTTTAACTTAAAGTTGACCTTGACTGTGATGATTTCATGGCTTTACAACTTCTAACGTCACAGTCAAAGCCAACTTTAAGTTAAAGTGGACTTTAACTGCATTATGAAACCGGGCGTAAGTAAACTACCCAGCCATATTCCCGAGAGAGAACACCCTTCAAATCTGGCGCCCGAGCAAAACCGTTCCTAAAACCCTTAACCGAACTCCCGAACTCCGCCCAAGCGCCAAATCAAACAAGTAAATGCAAACAAGCACCTAAAGGCCCCTAAAATTATTAAAAAATTAACATATATAAAATTTAGCTAGCCAATAATTTACCAACAAATTCATGCTTAATATCTAGGAGGTAGTAGGGTTTTAGGTTCCTATGCTTATAGATAGCATAATTAAACTTTTAATGAAGAGGCACTAAACTTTGAGAAATGTTTTTAATTGAATAAAGGCACAAAGAAGAGATGAAAGTTGTAAATTTGAAGTGGAGAAGCTTGGATCAACGGATCCGGCTGGCTTGCAATACCTACCATGCCTTGCTCACCTAAAGATAAGGATTCTTAAGTCACTCGATATAAAAAGCAAATAAAATTAAGAGTGACACTCTTAGGTTAGGTATTACTTTTTAGCTAATAAACATTTAGAATAAAATTATTATTATTCATGGTACAAACTTGTGAGTGGGTGCATTGGATAGTTGGAGTTAAAACAAACATTCTCAGAAAAAAATCTTCTTCAGCCAATGGGAACCGAGATTTTTTAAAAATTCATATCTCCATTGATTATGAATATTAACAGCTAAAATCTTAACAAAATATAAATGAATATCTTAGTTTTATGATTCCATTCATAGATTTGGTATTCACACAACGTGTAAAAAGCTACAGCCCTTTAAATTTAAGGCATTCGTGAGATACTGCCTTTTTTTAGGCAATGACAGTTGTTTATATAATTGCCTTCTGGGATAGACAATTAGAATAACTTATAAACGATTTAATCAATCTGTTGATCGTTAATGACGAATTTATAACATTTATAAATTAGTGCAGAAATATGCGTTTTCGGCATTATCTCAGGCATTTGTTAACCGATTTGAATTTATATAACGCCAAATTAAAGGTTTTTTAATGGCCTACAACTTTTATCCAAAGTATTTTTCCTTAAAAATATAAAGGAAACGATGTACGAATCAAAAAATTTTTTTTTATTTTGACAATTGTTTAAAAAAAACTAAGCAGAATTAGCTGTACGTCTTCATGGATTCTTCATCTAGTACCCCCCCAAATACCTTTTAGAACCTTAAAATATCTGTATAGCTTTTTCCAGCTTTTTTCTATCTACACTGGACTACAGGTACAAGAGCAGTAACGAGCTGCCGACTTCAGTAAATGGGCCTAATTATGCCAGGAGCGTAAGGAATTATCTGAACTTGTAGGTCCGTTTCATATGAATCTGACAACTGGGCGTTAAGTACACACGGCGGCCACGAAAATCGGCAACATAAAATATAAGTAATCAGTCATCAACTGTCTGATTAGATCAACCGCTATTTACCGTCACTATTTTGACTGTTCTTCAAAATTGCCTGAACAACAGCCCTCCCGCTGTGTCAGTAGGGCTCAGCCCTACCGCTGAGCCCTACCACTTGTCACTAACGCCCTCCACTTATTTTTTGTTTTTTACTTTCTGTTTGTATTTTTTTAATTGTTATTATTTGATATTACCTATTTGAATTTTGTTATCACTTCTTTTCACGCCTTATTACTCCCCCCCCCAACCCTCAGCTTAGTTGTACTATTATTAAAGCCACAACGTCGTCCCCGTACCTTCGGCAATTGGTAGGATCACTAAATGTTTCATAGTTTACTTAGAGTTTACAAAATTAGAACATTTGGTCAAGGAAGAAGGAATAAATTTCGATTGTTCTATTTTTGTACAATTAATATGATGTCTTCCGTAATTGAATTGTGCTACAGCGTAATTGCTCTTAATATTTATGATTCCAATACTTACCAAGTTAATTATTTTGTCATTGTGATTAATCACCGATACATACCAAGCTGATATCAAACCAACAGGCACAATTACACTTTTTATTAAGGCTCCCTTATTCCGAACGTCTCAATAACAAACTCCCATTATCGAGCTATAAACACCCTTTTCGATTTTCCTCCTACGATGTCTACGATGGGATCGAGAGCGATAACAACCACAATAGACGCACATATGTACGTGTATATATACACACACACGTACATTTCTATATATTCAAAAAGTATCTGGCGATATTCGCGCCTACATAAAACGAAAACTTCAGCCAGTGAGTTGTGAACGAGAAGTAAAATTGAATTCTGGGAGTTCTAACATAACTCCGACAACTTATGGATCTTTTTTTACTCTTCCACTTCCTCTCCTTCTCGCTCCTCGTTTAAGAATAAAATACGTGTAAGCGAGGCGGGAAGGAGAGAGACAGAGAGGAAACGGCCGGGGATAGGGAAAGGTCCACAATTGGAGTTTTCGTCGAGCTATAACGAAAGTTTTTAGGATGTTCGATGGATGTTAAGGTGGAAGTGTTGCGAGTTCGATAAGTGCTGAGCGGATATTCCGCGTTTTGTGTAATATCGGAGAAAGGAAAGGAGTTAAATTTTTTTTTATTAATTTTCAGTTTATTGTTACATATAACAAATAACGAACTGGAAACTTCAATTTAATGAAAATGTTACAGTATAGTACTTGTAATCCAGACAGAACATGCATTAAAACTAAGTGTGTAGAATTGTTTTGGTTAACAAGTATAGTACTAAATTAACACGCTATACAGGGTATTAGGGGTTTGACTGCCTTTATTTTAATGGGTGATAGTATTCATCAAAACAAACAAAAAAACCTTATGTAACGGGGGTCCTAAAACCAACCGTTTTCGAGAAAAAAATTAGCAAACTTCTAATGTTAAGGTGTAAAAATTCAGTTTTATTAAAGAATCTTACTAAATTTTGTAAATGAAATGGCCATGTGATGTATTTTTTTAACGTATTTATGTTCAAGTTTTAACAAATCATTTTTTCTTTTGAGAATCAAAAAAAATCCAATCAATAGAACTCGATAAAGTGGCTATGAAGTGGAGTGGCAACACCGCGAATGTATCACACGCGGAAGATTTTGCAAGAACATGTAACTCGCTCAGCTGTTTACTATTTGTTTAGGTTTGCTCTCTTGTCGGTGTTGCCAAGTTGTGGTGAAACACCTTGATAAAATAACTCGACTTTTCTCTAGAACGGTTGGTTTTAGGACCCCCGTTATATAAGGTTTTTTTTTATTTGGTTTGATGAATGCTATCATCTATTAAAATAAAGGCAGTCAAACCCCTAACACCCTGTATAGTTAAAATAATGCAGCCTATATACGATAAAATTAATATGCATAAGTTCTGGCCGCGCTATAAAACAAAGAATTGATGTCCAGCCAGAAAAATATTCATAGCATCTTCCAAAAATGAATAACTTTTGGAAGCCATTAAAACAAAAATTATGAAATAACTGGAAATTAGCCTCAAATCGAACTCAAAAATTTTGAATTAAAAACAAAGTAGTGAAAAATGTTAGCATTTTCTGTTCTTCGCCTGTTTTACAACAAAAATACAGTTTTGACTAGATGGATTCGCACATCACATATCAAGTGGTTTTGAGGAAACCGCATGAATTACAAATTAGCTAAAAATTGTTGTCTATTATGCCCCCAAAATTTCCATAATCATTTCGGCTATTTTGAATTCTATGAAATTTTCAAAATATTCTTTATTTTTCTTTCTCGCACTTATAGAAAAAATATGCCTCTTCACCTAATTGTAAAATCTTTTACCTAATGGTTTAAACGTTGTGGAAATAAAATTAAGTATGAAATATTTCAAATTTGTTTTCACGACCGTATCAAACATTAACAGTTCTAGGAATCCTGTAAAAGAATATTGAAAAAACGATATAAATTTGTGTACTGGTAAACAAAAACATAGGTTTAACCAAACCTTTAACCAATTTTAATTTGTTTTTAGTAATACGAGTACACATTCAAAGAAAGTTAATGGATTTTTTTTTTCAACTGATATATACCATATTCAATGAAATCATTTCAATGTTCGCATGTTGTTCGCAAAGAAATATCAAGTTTCTTTATGGTCCGAATGTATCAGTTGTTCGCACTTAACCAAGAAATCGTATTTCTGATAGGATGCCATGATTTTTAAGAGAAAAACCTCACTTTCGAGTAACTGAAGAAGATTAGAATTATAATCTAAAGGTTTTACTAGAAAAAAGATTTTTCTTTCTCCGCTTCCAGGCTGCAGCCCCGATATCTTCTAAAGTATATATATAAATCCAATTCCGCTATTTATAATTTTATGCTTCTTTTTTTAGGAAAAGGAATATAAGAAGGTAAAATGTACTGGTCCTACCTACGTTTTCCGGAGTTAAAATATAATTTCGGCCATAAATATTGGAAAAAGCATAAGTTTTTTTTATAATAACCTTAATTGTGAATTAGCAAAAAATTATTTAAAGTAATCCACATGAAATTTTCACTAATCGATTACAATATTTTGAATTACATGTTATTAAAAAAAATAGATCAATTATGGCCGTTTCTGGGGAAAACATGTTATATCTACTAGTCTAATTTATCAAATATTGTTAAAAATGGTTGAAATATACTAAACATAAATAGCTCGAAAAATTTTCGCTGTCCGATTAAGTCATTGTACATTTTACGAATTTTATAACAAAAAGTTCAAAATTATCATGATATGATTTCGACACTTATGACAACAAAACACAATTTCAGCTAGATGGATCTTTTAGAGACGTGTGAAACGCTTTTTAACAATGAAAAATCAGCAAGAAAACCAATTTGGCAGAGAACTGTTTCCAAAACTAAACGAAATTTGCTATATAGGATTGATCCAATTTAAATTATATTATTTTTACAAAGAAATGACATTGTCTTCCATTCTAGCTAGTTTAGAAGAAAAACACGTTATATCGGTCATACTGTGATGTATACTTAAATCATCTTGGAAACAACATTTTCTTGCTTATATACGCGCAGGAAAGTTGAATTTTCAGGACTATTAGTTACTGTAAAGACTTTACAAGACACAAATTGACATTTTTTGATAATATTTACTTTGTAACTATAGTTGCCAACAAAATAGACAAACTTGTGTTTTGTCGAATTTTTAAAAAAAAATTCTGAAATTTGTAACTTTCGTCCTCTCTGCGATTTCCGGAACAATTTAATACATAACACGTCAGTAAAATCTCTTTAGCCATTTGTCCTGCTGTTGTGTAACATAGCACATGACAATACGTGGAATGGAGATAGAAACCTAAAAGGGGTCAGAATAGGTCACCAATCTCTTGGATATGACCTACTAGAAAACAGAATGGCTTTAGTAAAAAAGATTCTGCAACGACATCACCATAGTAAATAGAGAAACGGAGGAGAAACCTAGACACCCAAATTGCCTTTATTGGCTATGAAAAAGCCTACGATAAGGGTAAATAAAATCACTCTTTGGAAAATTCTGGATAGACGAGGTTATCCCAGATACCTAATAGAAGTGATAAACAGTTTATATTATTGTAGAGAAATAATAAGAAACGGTGGAAAAGGCAGAACAGAGCTAACAACAGTCAACAGATGCGTTCAACAAGAGTGAAGTTTGTCACCAATTCTGTTTAAAATACATATCGACGATGCCATACCACAATGGAAATAAAAAATTAACCCAGGAATAAGGCGCAAATTTCCTAATAATTATATAAACACAATACTGTTTACGGATGACCAAATACTTTTACAAAAAGAGAAAGACGTTCTTGTAGATTGAAGATCAGGGCGTGACGTGATCTCTTTGAAGTTCTTGAAGTTCTTGTAGGCTGAGATCAGGGCTTGACGTGATCTCTTGAAGTTCTTGAAGCTCTTGTAAGTTGGAGAGGGGGCGTGACGTACTTCTCCGGGTTTTGGATCTGAGGGCGTGTCGTGCAGATCCGGGGTTTTGAGGTTCTAGTAGTTTGGAGAGAGGGCGTGACGTACTCTCCGGGTTGAAGTTTGTTAGGTTTTGGGTTGTCGGGTTAAGTGGCGTGAAGAAAGATCACAACACACTGTCGTTTTGAGCATACGTGGTATACTGAATTTATTGTGCCAAATTTCAGGTTTTTTATACATCTTGTGTTACATTGATTAAACGAGATATTATTGTTTTTGTTACCTTGCACCCAGACTGACCTTCTCGAAAATCGTTTTGTTATCAAGTTACCTACAAGTCGTGTTATGCTCAGTCGGCTGAGTGTGAGAGTTGAACTTGACCGCTTCACGTTTAATCGTAATTGTTTTCCTCTAGTAACGTGAAATGGTCGCTACAAGTAGTGTTATTAATTCGGGTGCGAACGTTAAAACAATCCAATAATATTGTTCAAACTTATCCTCGCTCTTAATTATGAATTGTTTTTCTGTTTTGTGAAACAACGCGTATTAATTTCAATGATTAAATTATGTAAAAATTTCCCTAAATTCGGTTATAATAAATTATGATTTCTTCACCTAAAATTCCCTTAAATAATGTTGACGTTAGTGTCAACAAAAGTTTTATTGGAAAACAACCGATAGGCTTCAGGATTGTACTAAACGAAGTGTCCACAGAGCAGGTATCACATTTTAATTTTCTACGGAATGATATAAGCTACGAATATGAAAGAGACATAACAAACAAACTACTTAAATAACAAATCATGTCTGGAACCATACAAGGAACAATACAAACCAAGACAAGCAAAGAAACAAAAATGTAGTGATAACAACACCAGTATTAACACACGGAAGTGAAATTTGGGCACTACGAAAATAAGATAGATGACGCGTACAGTTTGCCCAAATGGCATTTTTAATAAGGACAAAAGATTGCACAATAAGAGACCAAATTAAGTAATAAAGAAATATGGGCCGAATTGACCATATTCTCAGTGAATGACAGAATATAACAGATCACATTAAAATGGAGAAAACATATTGAGAGAATGAACGATGATTGGTTAGTTAAAACAAGCAGTACAAAACAAGAAGAGACATGGGTAGACCCAGAGGAAGATGATAAACATGAGGAAGAAAGAGGCTGGTAGCCTAATCCTTTAATTGCAGAAGAGAAGCAGATAGGATACTAAAGGAGCAAGTAATAGGTAACCAATCATTTTTATGACGACAGTATCGAGGAAAATAGAAGCCATCCGAATATGACACAAACTCGTCTTGGTAATCTGGCGATATATCATTAAGGGGTCGTCCCAACAAATATGGAAAATAAGGTACAGGAGAAGAATATGAAACCATTAGTTGCAAAATAACTAAATATATGCCACAAGCCACTTCAAAGTATTCCTGTACAACCATTTAATATTTGTTTATATTCGATCAGAATTGTTCATCTTCTTCAGCCTCTCCCATTACGAGTTCGTCGTTTTGCCCTCCACAGATTTCGCACCTCCCAGTCTCCCATTCTCTTTGGGGGTTCCCACACTAGTATTTGTTTTGGGCATCTATGTTCTGGCATTCTTCGTACGTGACAGTACAATTCTAACGCTCTGTTTTCAAATTTCCTTGTTATTGGGCATCCCACTCCCATTGGTTACCATATTCCTTCAGTTATTTGTCGATGCTTTTGACTTGTAGGCATATTCACATAAAGTCCAGTTCGACTGTTCTTACTTTGTCTCTAATTGTCTTTGTCACTGTTCACACTTCTTTTAGGTATAAAGTGATTTTTTGTTCCCTTTAGTGAGAGTGTTGTTCCATATCTATCCATGCAATGTTTTTGTAGTTTGTTTTCCCTGGGCAATTTTTGTTTCTATATATCTTGAACACGTACCATCTCGGTCTATTGTTAATAGCAGATATTTAAGAGTTTGGAGGCTCTAAATAGTTTCTTCCTCTAAATCTCAATTTGCAACCTGCTGTCATATACTTAGGTAGGTATTCAGTTTTACATATATCTATTTTAAATCCACACAATTCATATTCTTCTCTCAACTTCCTCGACATAAATTCCATGCCCTCTTTATCTTGTGCAAAAACAACTTGGTCATCCGCGTAAAGTAGCGAATGTAATATATAGTTTGTACCGGTATACCCATCGCTCCGCATATTTTATACTACCCTTTTTAAAGAGGAAAATTGCTATTTGAAACTGGAAAATGTTCAATCTGCCGATTCACTAATTTCATATAACGAATTTTACAGAAAATTTAAAAAATTTAAAGTTATGTTACGTTATGATTTTCACTCGTCTGGTAGCGAAATTTTTTGAAAGCATTTGGAGTTGGATTCGAACGGTCTTGGTAAACAATTTTTTAGGAAGTCTCGACTTTTGCGACGCCACTTACAATTTCGAAGAGGCTCGCAATGTTTGTTTTGGATAATTAAGATTCTTGGAATCCCAAATAGCCGTTGGGATTATCACGTGCTTCGAGAGTGATGGGTTTTGTAAAGAGAGGGAAATTGTAACGCCCCGTTGAGAGGTTCCCGGTCAATGATAGGCGGAAAAGTCTGTAGGAAGAGGTTTTTGAGATTGGATTTTGGGAAATAAGTGGGAGAGTTAGGGCCCGCGAGAGAGGAAGGAGGATTTGGTTTCTGGCCTCGGGGAAAGCAAGTTGCTTCCCCCGACCCGCTATTATGGGTTTAGTTAATGTTAGTTTACCATTTGAATGGAATTAGTAAATTTGTTTGTGTATTGGTCGCGTCAGATAATATAACGAGTAAGAGTTATGTTGACAAACTTTGACTACACGAACCCCACTAATTTGACGGGAAAAGTGTAAGCGAATAATCAGTGCCTAATCCGAGCGTTGATTACGAGTGTCTTGCGGAGTGTGTAACCGCTAAACTCGCCAACTAGTGAAATGGACGAGCGCCCACTTACAGGGCGATCCGCCTTGAGTCCAGCCAGCCAGGTCGAATGCCTACTTACAGAGCGATCCGCCCCATATGCGGATGACTTCCAGCCGCCAGCGGCCATCACCGAGCCTTCTTAAGTGTTGTGATCCACGCTAAGTGAAAGGCATTTTCCCCCTTAAAGGCATTTAAGATAAAACGTTAAATCGATCGATTCCCTCCTTTTATTAGTAAAAAACATTATGCATTATGTGATTCTGCAATCACTTTTTGAACTTCTCTGTATTTTAGTAGTTTGCGTATATGTGAAGGTTTAGTATTATGAATATTTTGATTAGGTATTTGGCCATTTGTTAGTATTTGTTTTGGGTTATCTGACTGACTCAATTAAATGGCTATAATCTGATTTTAACATTTCCTTTCGACCACTCCTGAGTCATAATAATTAGTTCGAGCTAGCCGGCCGAGGAACTTCTAAGCAATTAATACGTAAGTACCAAAATTGCATGCGTTTCAGTTATTTAAGTTGTTAGGAAAACGTTCTAAATACATAGTGTCTGGTCCCAACGCGAACAGTTTGAAGAATATTTTTGAAAAAGCTTTAAACAATTCAGAACCACCACGAGATATAAATTAGCGGAAAATTGTTTCCAACTTTTCAATATAAATTTCCCATACAGAATCCTTCAAAATTCTTTTCAATCACTCGGAGAATATAAATCTGAAGTTCGAAGGAAGAAAAGTTTATAAGCATTCCACTGCCGATGAAAATCCTTCTCTCGAGTCTCATAAAGCGAAGGCGATATCGGGGGAATTAATAAAAATCAGAACGATCGACACTTTGACATATTTCCCGCCAGTCGAAAAAAATAAGGAAAAACCGAAGCAAGATTCAAATATCCCTCCCGATCCGAGGAATCAAAACGGGATCAGGAATTCGAGAGAGGGAGAGAGAGAGGGAGAGGAATCCTGCGGATTCCTCGGCGAGCAGTTTATGAAACCCGGCGACGGGGGAAAAAAGAGGAGCAGAGGAGACAGAAGAACATAACGAGATGTAAATTGATTCCGGTCGCTGGAGGCTCCCGAAATTGCTGAACTTTACCTAAGATGAATCATCTAAATTGCAGCTTGGTTAACCTTTTTTCCTCTCTCTCCCTTTCACCGAGGAAGAAAGACTAGGTATTTGCTGCTCGGGAATAAATTCGATTGCGTGTTCTCGATTCCCGCCCGCCGTCATCGTCCGTAGGGTGAGATTTCGTAAGGGAAACAAAAACCGGCTATTGAGATTTCGGTTTTCTTTTCCTTTTCATCCCTCTCTCTCCATCCCTCTCGCTCCCTCTTCATCCCTTCGTGATGGCGGTGGCGGCGGTTGTATAATGTCGGTCGGATGCTTTCGTGAAAACGGGGAGGGAATTTGATTGAGGTCGAGTTTGAGATTTGCGATGTGTTCGGTCGGGGAAAGGGGGGGCTAAGGGAGAGAGGGTTGATCAGGAATTATTAACTGGGTCGATCGAGGGATACCTTGTTTATCACAGGAGCGAGGGAAAGCAACCAGGATATTCTAGTAGAGGAAAATGCGAAAATGAATAGATAAAATATTAAGTTTTCGAAAAACGACATTAACAATTTTACAAACAGATATTTTTTGAAGCAGCAATGAGAAATTTTTTGATCGTAGGATTTCTGGGTACGAAATTAGAAACTTTGAGAACTGTTTTGAGAAGATTTTATAAAGACCGGGAAAATATTCGAAGTTGAACTTCTAGAAGAAAAGAGTACTTAATACCTTTATAAAAGCCGGTTAAACCAGAAAATGGAAAACAATAAAGAATGACATAATAGACACCTCCATGGAAACAGTAGGAAAGACACAAGTAAATCTCAGTGCAGTCAACAGATCGCCTTGATTTACGCTGGAAGTGAAGGAGTTAGCAAGACAAAAGAAAAAAGCATACATTCAATACATGCGAAATAAAACACGTGAAAATTGGAACAGTTACCGAAAACAACGAAACAACATAAACGCAAAGATAATAGAACTAAAAGAAAATTACTCGGAAAAAATCACAAAAGGAATAGAGAGAGAGAGAGAGAGAGAGAGAGAGAGAGAGAGAGAGAGAGAGAGAGAGAGAGAGAGAGATGCATGGAAGCCAGAGAAAAATATAGTGAATGCTAAGGAGAAACAAGCTTGAAGACAAAGGCACAGTGAGAACAAATAAAATCAAGTCAGAATAGTGGAAAATATACTTAAAAATGTATATAAGGAAGAGGTAGACAAAGACAGCTACAAAATTAGAATGGGTAGGACAACGATATAGGGCTAACAAAATGACAAAACAGAAAACATCTTAAAGTCCCTTAAGGACAGAAAAAGCCCATGAGATGCTTAAATGTTGGTGGAAAAACTACATCATGAAATCCGTCCGAAATGTTAACCCTATTTAAGGATATCATATAAGAACAAAAAATACCGAATGCATGGAAGAATAGTCTATCAATACCTCTTTTTAAAAAATGAGAGAAAACTCATGCCGAGACAAATAAAAGAATAACACTTTTCTACATCATTCTCAAAGCATTCACAAAAGCTATACTAGGAGAAATCAGCAAAGCTATAAGTATAGCAGAAAAACAGCTAGGCTTACGAAAGGACAGATCCATTATCGAAGCAATACTTATCGTCAAACAAATATCTGAAAAATCACTAGAATTCAATAAACATGCATATATGTGCTTTGTCGATATGAACAAGACTTTTGACAGGGTGCGCTCAAAGGATGTCTTAGAAATTATGCAAATAAAAGATTTAAACCATATACTAATTAATTTAATATATGATCGCAACACTCAGTGTAGAAAAAAATTAAGACTAAGGTATATAAAATAATATAAAATCTTCCTAGAACACCTGGATACAAAATGGGAAATACATACTGTGACGCGAAATGTAAACATCAGCGTGAAGCGTGCTCCTTCTTATCTGACGAAGGCGGCGCATTTCAAAGGGGACCATAAGAGCTATTCTCGAATAATCGGAAACGTCCAATTAGAGAAAGAATAAGCGGGAAGGTTATCGAAAAGACATTATTGGGGCTGTAAATTACGAGACGGTTCCGTCGCAGGAGAGTAGATCAGGAGCCGCCGTGAGTGAAATAGTGCGATATGCCGACTAGCGATACGTGTACAAAAAAAATTAGCGCGTTAAGTGTTTAACATAAATTAAACAGTTAAGGAATAGACTACATAACTTAGGTAGTGTTAAGAATTTTAAAAATAAATTAGAATAAACGCTACCATACGAACATGCGATCTGTTATGATGACGATGTTATCCTTATTGCGGACTCTGAAGATAATCTCCAAAGGGTAATACAATCTTTCAACACTACAGCAAAAGAACTAAACATGCCCATCAACATCGAGAAGACCAAATGCTTAGTTAGATCCAAGGAACTGACAAGATGCAAGCTGGAAATTGATCTCAAGACTATCGAACAGTTAAATCACTTTAAATATCTGGGACTAGATGTAACGAGCCAAGATATTCTGTACAACGAAATAAGAGAGCAAACAATGAAAGCGGCTGGAATCTCAGCATATCCGAGAGAAATTTTCTGGAAAATCAAATACCTTATCAAAATATATATATATATATATATATATATATATATATATATATATATATATATATATATATATATATATATATATAACGGCCATAAGACTTGTCATAAAATAGCGGGCAGAAACATGACAAGCATATGATGAAAACAGTCGAAATGAAAATATTAAGGGGCGTACAAGGCAAAACACAATATGACAGAATACGGAACGAAGATATCAGACAACAATGCGGAATATAGGACATATGGATGTGGGTGAGACAGAGACGAAGGTTTTGGAACAAACATATAAAGAGAATGTAACAGAGCAGACTCGTTAAAAATGCAACAATGTGTAATCCAGTAGGGAAAAGGATCGCAGGGAAGACCACCAAAACGATGGCGAGAATGCTGTACCTCATCTTCCGGAGAAGATACATTAGTAGGCAACATGCAGTAGCCTACTAATATGGTTATCTATATTAGATAGAAAAAGAAGAGAAAATCTTATAGAAATAACTAAAAAATAGGACGTCATCAAAGTAGTGGGAGATTTTAATGCGAAAATTTTGACAGAAAAGATACCACGATTCACAGTAGGTTTTGGGATTTGGATTAGAAATGAAACAGATGATCGGCTAATAGAATTCTGTCAAAACAGCGACTCTCCAGTAACAAATACATTGTACAAACTACCTAAACATAGAGCTTACATATGGGTATTACCGGCTAATAAAGAAGACGGTATAATAAGAGACCAGATTAACTACGTTTAAGGTTATTATTTATGTTTATTTAGGATATTAGGTTTAATTATAGGTTTCGAAGTACGATAGCTTCAGCGATAATATACTATGTACTATGTGGGGTCTGACCACAACCCGATAGAACTTGAAATCATTTGTAAAATGAAGAAAATAAATAAGGCGGCAAAAACCAACATAGATCTAAGGATGATAATAGATAAAAGAACACATAAAACAAAGACTAAGAGAAAACGTAAATAAAAGAATGGAAAACATCAAACAGAAAGTGAATTCTATTAGAAATGTTGATGATTAATGGTGTATAATTTAAAAAGAATGAAAGAAGCAGAACAGCACATATTAAAAACCAATAGAGACAGCGAGATAAAAAAAGAAACAATGCATAACGGAAAAGGAACCGGATATTTAATGAAAAAGAGAGGGTTATATAAAAATAGAGATCAGCAGATATACAAGAAAAAAGTAGATAAATAAATATGAAACAAGCTAAGAAGTGGTGATTGAAAAAACGAAATGAGAAACTAGAAGAACATCGAAGAAAACATGACAGCTTCAACGTGCACAAAATACTAACAGAAGTAACCTAGAGCAAAATTAAAAGAAACAAGGATTATTATAGAAAGTTAATTATAGAAACCAGAAACAAATTAAAACAATGTACTTACGGAATATGCAACAGAATTATTTGTGGCCAGCAGACCGAGAGAAATAGTACGTCACAAACTTAGAAAACAATGATACATATTCTGAAAATATTACAGGAAGTGTAGAAGTCTGCAATGAAAAACACAAAAAAAAACGGAAAGGCAACAGGCTCAGATCAAATCCCAGATCAAACTTCAGTGAAAATAATAATAAAATAAAATACTAAATATAGGAACAAGGATTTACCAAAAATTCTGCTAGAGCTATTCAATAATATTGTAACGTTTTTACTATTGACTAAGACTAAAACACTACGCGATTATCCTAATTAATTTATTTCTAACACTACACTTATAAACTTAACTTAACAATCACCTAATTCATATTCGTACACGGAGATGTTTATTTATTTTACGCGCGCGGTCTCTCGTCCGAATGTTTACACAACGATTCTTCAACTACTCGCCTGCCTTGGGTCGGGTAATCCTTATAAATGCAGGTAGAAGGGTTCCCGAATATTCTGGCAGTTTTCGAGATTGTTCCACGAATTTCTCCACGGGTTTTCGGCGAATCGAAGCGACTCGGTCTTACGAGAGTGTTCCCGCTGTTTCTAGAACGGATTCGCGGAACCCGGGCAGTCCCAGACGTGTTTATTTGGTTTCGGCGAGCCGTTCCGTTACACTGCCCCCGCCTTAAAGATGTTTCGTCCCGAAACGTGTCTCTCACAGGCCCATGTAGGAACCTACAGTTGGTCCCCTGTCTGCACCGCGAAGTTTGGTAGAAATAACATGCTACGGTCTTCTTGTGGGGACTCCTCTCAGGATTCCAACAACACACCAAAATGTCTATCCCGGTGAAGCGAAATAAGACCTCCAGCATATTCCTGACGACCCTCCAGTCCAAGGCGTCCAATCCGCAAGCCAGTTTCGGGATAGCTAACTTAGTTAGATCTTCGCTAAGTAGGGTATCCCTGAGGTCATGTAGTGCGTCCCACAGGTCCAAATAGGTGGGCTTGTGAAAGGACCTCCTCTTGGTAACCAGGTAGAAGAGCGGTCGTTGGGATCCATCTTCCTTAATCCTCAGCGCTCGCCCGACCGCCGGTCCCTGCTGATGGAGGTCGTCCAGTTTGCCGAACCTCGTCCGAAACTCCGCGGCAATTCCCCGGGACATCCGCAGGTCCTGGGCCACGCAATGAGCCAGCGCATACTCAGCCGGTGTTTCGAAGAGATCCCGTTGTTCTTCCCTGGTCACACCGAATCTCGCCTTCCCGGTTCCACCATACGCAGCCATAAACTCTTCAAAGGAGGGCTCCTCCTCTTGGGGCCGTAGTTGGCGCACCTGTTGGTCTTGGTCGTGGTCTCCCTCGAAAGGCGCTAATCGGTTGTAATGCACGATCCTGGGCTTCCCATTCGGGACTTTGCTGATCCGGTAGATGACGTCATTTATTTTTGTCTTCACTGTATATGGCCCTTCCCAAGCTTTCTGAAGCTTCGGTGATAACCCTCGTCTCCTTTGTGGGTTGTACAGCCACACCAGGTCTCCTTCTTCATATATGCCGCTGTCCGCCCGAACGTCATAGTGATCCTTCATGCGGTCGCTGGCGACTTGGAGATTCGTCCGCACCATCTCGTGAACCTGGTCCATCTTTCTGCGCAGCTCGGTGACGTAGTCTTCCCCAGCCAGATCTTCTCCTGGTTTGCAACCGAAGCTCAGATCGCAGGGAAGCCTCATCTCCCGCCCGAACAGTACCCTTGCTGGTGTCTGGCCGGTGGACTCGTTGATGGCAGAACGGTAGGCCATCAGGAAAAAGGGGAGATGTTGATCCCAGTCTCATTGGTGTTGAGACACTACCTTCGAGAGGTACTTGCCCATGGTGCGGTTGATCCTCTCCACCATTCCGTCAGACTGAGGGTGCAGCGCCGTCGTTCTAGTTTTGCGAATTCCCAATTTTTCGCAAACTCCCTGGAACAGCTCGCTCTCGAAGTTACGCCCCTGGTCGAAATGCAACTCCAACGGTACTCCGAAGCGGCTCACTAGCTCCTTCACCAGGACATCTGCGACAGTTGTGGCTGCTTGGTTGGGAATCGCGTAGGCCTCTACCCATTTCGTGAAATAGTCCATCGCCACCAGGATGTACTTGTTGCCGCAATCGGTTTCAGGAAATGGTCCAGTAATGTCTAGGGCGATCCTCTCGAAAGGACTTCCAACATTGTATTGTCTCATCGGGGCTTTCGGCTTGCGGTGCGGTCCATTGCTGGCTGAGCAAACTGTACACTTCCTGCACCATTCACGAACAGCCTCAGAGCAGCCCACCCAATAGAAACGCTCGCGCACTTTCTGCAGGGTCTTCTTTACTCCCAGGTGGCCTCCAGATGTTCCGTCATGGAGGTGACGTAGCACTTCCGCCACCTTGATCTTGGGTACGATGAGTTGGAATCGCCTTTCTGCGCCATTATCTGATTCGAGCACCCTCTTGAGCAGTCCATCCTGTATCACCAGGGAGTCCCACTGTGCCCAGTACGATTTCAGGGTCCTAGAGGATGGGGCCACTTCCTGCCATTCCGGCCGACGACCTCCTTCTGTCCACTGCAGGATCCGTTGAAGTTCAGGGTCGCCTTCCTGTGCTCGTCGCAGCCCGTCTGGTGACCAGTCTTCGTCAGTGACCGTCGTGCGGTATGCAGAAGCCTCCTTTACCTCTGCACGACTACAATGGGGACATCCTTCTGGACACGGTCTTCTTGAATGAGCGTCAGCATTACGGTGGCTGGTTCCTGCTCTATGTTCGATGTCGAAGTCGTATTCTTGAAGGCGCTCAATCCACCGAGCTACCTGGCCTTCCGGATTCTTAAACCGCAGGAGCCATCTGATCGCCGCGTGATCCGTTCTCAACAAGAACTTACTCCCGTATAGGTACTTGTAGAAATGTTCTACTGACTTCACGGCGGCTAACAGCTCTCTCCTGGTGACACAGTAGTTCCTTTCGGGCTTCGACAGGACTTTACTGAAGTAGCCAACGACCCGCTCTTGCCCATCTTGCAGTTGTGACAAAACCCCTCCGATTCCGTCGTTGCTTGCATCTGTATCCAAGATGAAGCGTCCCTCTTGAGTCGGAAACCCGAGAACAGGGGCTGTTGTCAAGCGTCTTTTCAGGTCGTCGAAGGCGGTTTGGCATTCTTCATCCCAAAGGAAGGCTCGTTTCTCGGACATTTGGAGTCTCTTGAAGACTTCCTCCAGGTTTGACAGGTGTTCGTCAAACGTCCTCCCTACGACGATTATGTCATCCAGGTACACGAGGCACGTTTTCCAGGAGAGCCCTCTGAGTATGTTCTCCTTGAGCCTCTCGAAAGTAGCAGGCGCATTACACAGCCCGAATGGCATAACCGTGAATTGCCACAGTCCAGATCCTACTGTGAAAGCCGTCTTCTCCTTGTCTGCAGGGTCCATTTCTACCTGCCAGTAGCCACTCTTCAGGTCAAGGGTGGAAAACAGCTTCGATCCAGCCAGGGTATCCAGGGTGTCGTCTATCCGGGGAAGAGGGTAGCTGTCTTTCTTCGTCACGTTGTTCAGTAGACGATAATCTACGCAGAACCTGGTATCTCCATCCTTCTTCTTTACCAGGACTACAGGAGATGCCCAAGGACTGCTAGATGGCTCGATGACTCCCTCTTTCTCCATATCGCGGATGATCTTCTCCGCTACCTCCCGCTTCGCCTGCGGCAACCTCCTCGCTGACTGGCGGATTGGTCTCGCGCCCCCCGTATCGATCTTGTACCTAACAATACTCGTTCTCCCAGAAGGTCCCTTGTCAGACACAAAAATCGATCGATATCTACGGAGTAGCTCAATAAGCCTCTTCTTTTCGACTCCAGCGAGAGAATCGCAGGCATCTACTAGAGCTTCCTCCACTTTCGCGGCTTGGCAGCCAGCGCTTCCCGTCACCTGGTGGATCAGTGACGTCACTGGTGAGCAGGTTCCCACTTTGGTCCCCTTGCGGATGGTAACTGGGTAGTCATTGATGTTAATTAGCCGGACGGGAATTTCATCACCCAGCGTCACCAAGGTCTTCCCTACGAGAACGCCTCGGCCCACCTCCACGTCGTGGTTCCAAGGTTCCACTACGGCAGGACTCCCTTTTCCTCTGACGCCTTGAAGTCGGGTCACCACGATCGATTCGCTCCTACTTGGCAGGATCGTGTCTTCCGTCAGCCTTATCTGATGGACCGTCTCGCCCTTGGTGTGCAGGAAAATTTCCTCTGGGCCGACCTGCATCACTTGTCGTTTCAAATTGAGTGCGAAGCCGTGGGTCTTCATGATGTCCATTCCCAAGATGGCGTCCTCTTCTATGTCGGCGATCAGGACTCGGTGTGGCGAGAATCGTGCAGTGCCGATCTTGATCTCGACGTCGACTTCTCCGTGGACGGCGGCAGCTTCGCCCGTAGCCGTTCGCAACCTCCACCTGGACTCCATCACTCTCTTCCCTCGCGCGTTCAGCAGGCCTGGCTTCAGGATCGTCTTGGATGCCCCGGTGTCGATCAGTAGAGTGTGCTTCCTGCCGTTAATTTCGCCATCCACGTACAGGCTGCCACCTTCACCTCTCAGGGTAGCTATCTTGATGAGGGGGTCTTGGAACGGGTATCGGGTCGGAGCTGCCCACTTGGAGCCGACCCGCTTTAGTTTTCCGACGTCTGGGCCGTTGTTGGCTTCTCCACCCTAGGGCGCTTGCAGTCCCTTCGGATATGGCCAACCTCTCCACACCCCCAGCATTTCGCCGGTTCCCTTCTGTCTCCCTTCAGCAGTCCCTTGAGGGCGTTGAGGACAGCCTGCTCCAGGGCGTCCTCCTTCCGCTCGGCTTCCACGCATGCGTCGTCCCCGACCACCGCCCGAACGCGGCCACAGCTCCTTGACGCCTCCGTCGCAGCCTCGTATTCCAGGGCCATCGAGAGGGCATCCAATGTGCTCTTGGGGCGCGACAGCCGTACCGCACGCTGCATCTCCACATCCCTCAAGCCGTCGATGAAGGCCGAGACCGCGAGACTCTCCGTCATGGATTTCGCTGCTTCCGGGTAGGCGAATCTGACTAACTTCGCGATGTCGGCTTCGAACTCCTGGAGGCTCTCTCCCTGCTTCTGTCGTCGGTTCTTCATTCGGGATTGGTAGACCTGGCCCAGGTGTGCGTGCCCGTATCGCCTCTCCAGCCTCTGGACGAGTAGCCCGAAGTTGTCCAGCTCCCCCTCTGGAACAGTCTGCAGCACGTCGAGGGCGTTTCCTCGGAGGGCGACCGTCAGAGCCACTGCCTTGTCCCTTGGCGCCCAGTTGTTGGCTTTCGCCGCTGCCTCGAACTGCCGGAGGTAGTTCTCCCAGGGTATTTCCCCGTCGAAGGTAGGCGGCTTCACTCGATGACTCGCAGTAGGAACTGCCTCGATCCTGGTTACCTCCTCCGAGTCGTTAAACGGGTTACCTGAACTGGACATGTTTGGCCGACTGGGATGGAAATGCATAGATTGTAATTGATTCCCCAATTCTCGAAGTTGCTTCTCCAGTTCCAATCGTTGGACTTTCTCAGTCTGAAGTTCGTTGTCCAGAATTCCAATTCTACTATCCAGTTCACCGTGGAGTTCTTCTAATTTGTCGTCCAACTCACCATGTAGTTTTCCTAGTTTGTTGTCCAACTCGTCATGGAGTTTTCCCATTTCGTCGTGGAGGTATTTTCTGTTGTTATCCAGCTCGCCGTGTAGTTTTTCCATTTTGTTGTCCAGCTCGCCGTGGAGTTTTTCCATTTTGTTGTCTAACTCACCGTAGAGTTTTTCCATTTTGTTAAGGATGAGCTCACCTTCCTCCTCGAAACCGAAAGTTTCAGGGTCGTCTCCATTGCCGGTTAAATATTCCTCCAGACGTTTCTGTAGCACTGTTTTCGACCCTGTCGTTTCGAGTTCTCTATCTTCTAACTCACGTTTGAGGTCCGTCACTTTTAAATCACGTAATTTCTTCATTGTTTCTAATTTATTTTGCTAATTAATCCGCACTCTGACACCACTGTAACGTTTTTACTATTGACTAAGACTAAAACACTACGCGATTATCCTAATTAATTTATTTCTAACACTACACTTATAAACTTAACTTAACAATCACCTAATTCATATTCGTACACGGAGATGTTTATTTATTTTACGCGCGCGGTCTCTCGTCCGAATGTTTACACAACGATTCTTCAACTACTCGCCTGCCTTGGGTCGGGCAATCCTTATAAATGCAGGTAGAAGGGTTCCCGAATATTCTGGCAGTTTTCGAGATTGTTCCACGAATTTCTCCACGGGTTTTCGGCGAATCGAAGCGACTCGGTCTTACGAGAGTGTTCCCGCTGTTTCTAGAACGGATTCGCGGAACCCGGGCAGTCCCAGACGTGTTTATTTGGTTTCGGCGAGCCGTTCCGTTACAATATACAGAATCTAAGCAATGGTTAGTCTCTACCTTCTGCACCATCTCCAAAAATGAAAACTCCACAAAATATAGCGAACCAAGGGCATCTTCGCTAATTAGTCAAAAATATTCTTAAAAATTACACATGGACGCATATACAAAAAATTAGAAGATGGAATTGACAAGAGGCAATTTGGATTCAGAAATGGACTAGGAGAAGTAGAAGCATTCTACGCACGGAATGTATTCACACAAGAATGCCTAGATATGAACAACGGCATATGCATTTGTGGATTTTGTGTGGATTTTGGAAAAACTTTTCATAAACTGCATCATGAAAATTGTCACTCAGTCACAATCGCTTTCTCTAAATCGTTTACAGCAGATATAGGCTCAATTTGTTATTTTATAATTTCATTTATTTCATTAAATCACAAATTGGAAATCGCCATATATTTTTATAAGTATCTGCTAGAAAACTACAATTAGAAAACCGACAATAAGAACTCCACTGAGACGGTACATCTTTCTTTTTTCTTTTAGCCTAATTTCTATCCTTCCATAACTGGATATAGGCCTCCCATAATTTTTTTCCGAATCTCCCTATTCTGGGCTGTTCTTTGCCATATCAGGCCTGTATGTCTGACTATATCATCTTTCCATCTTATTTGTGGCCTGCCTCTGGATCTTTTCCCTTCATAAGGGCGCCATTTTCCAATTTCTGAATTCCAACGATTGTCTTTTATACGTTCGTTATGGCCTGCCCATTTCCATTTTAGTGATGCTGCTCTCTCTATAGCGTCAGAAGTGTTAGTTTTCTTTCTTATCCAGTCATTACGTTTTCTGTATTTGAGCGATATTCCCAATATATGTCTTTCCATAGCCCTCTGACTTTTACGGATTCTGTCCAAATTTGCTTTGGTGAAGGTCCAAGTCTGCGCTCCATATGTTAAAACTGGCAATATGCAGCAATCAAATACTTCGGTTCTTAAATGAAGAGGCATCGTTTGGTTTTCTAAAACATAGGGGAGTCTTCCGAACGCCGCCCATCCTAATCGAGTTCTGCGTGTTATTTCGGCATCCTGATTATCCTTGCCCGCTCTTATGGCCTGGCCTAAGTATATATATTCATTCTCCTGTTCGATTTGAGTTGCATTAACGGTTATTACGTGTTGTTCTTCAGAGTTTGACATTACTTTTGTTTTTTTGAGGTTTATTTTTAGGCCTCTTTCGAGTGATTTTTCATGGAAGTCGTTTATCATTGATTGTAGCTCCTTCCAGTTGGACGCAATCAAAAGTACATCATCTGCATATCTTAGATGATTTAGGGATCTGCCATTAATTTTAATCCCTTTATTTTCCCAATTAATTGTTTTCAACAAGTCTTCGAGGGCCATCGTAAATAGTTTTGGCGAGATCGTATCTCCTTGTCTCACTCCCCTTTTGATTGGTATGCGTCTCGTCTTTAGCTTGTCATCAAGTTGTACTGTCATCGTTGCTTCCAAATAAACATTATGCAACAGATTTTTGTATCTCGAGTCTACTTTGCTATTAATCAAAGCTTCTTCGACAGCCCATAGTTCTACGCTGTCGAAAGCCTTATCGTAATCAACGAAGGCCAGATACAAAGGTAGATTGTACTCATTGGTTTTTTCTATTAATATTTTAAGGGTGTGCAGATGGTCGCAGGTTCCATATCCCCTTCTGAATCCTGCTTGTTCCACAGGTTGGTATGTGTCGAATTTGTTCGTTACTCTGCTATTTATGATTTTCATAAAGGTTTTGTATACTTGTGATAGGAGGGATATAGGTCTATAATTGGCTAGAATTGCTGGATCACTTCTCTTATAATATTGTGCTAGCGTTGTTCCATCCAATGGGTATCTTACCTTCGAACAGGCATTTATTGAATAAGATCTTCAGGTATTCTTTAACTTTTCTACCTCCTTCCTTAAGAAGTTCTATTAGAATTCCGTCGTCTCCCGCTGCCTTATTTCTTTTCATGTCTCGTATAGCTTTGTCTATTTCATCCCCTGTAATTTCGGGCAGGTCTTCAGAATTTTAACATTGGATACATAACCTCTCTAAATTTCCCTACTGATTTGTCATATTCAGTTAAGGAAGAACAATCGAAACGACTTTCTTCCATGGTAAACACTTTGCAAACGATGCACCTATTAACAATTCCGTCTAATTTTATATAAAATACTTCACAAAATGCAATGTTGATAAATAAATGACACGTTGAAACTACACGAATCGATGTTGCCACTTATATCTAAAATCTATATTAGTCCTCTTTTACATACAACGAAAACACTGAATGTATACGTAAATAGTAAAAGAGAATTTATTCGTCAACGGTGTTCTGCAGCAATATAAAAAACGCCTATAATGTGCTATTATTTTCTCAATATTCCATTTCGTAAGTAGATAATTCTTTATACATCAATTTTCTGTAGATCAAAGTTTGAGGCGACGCCGCAATCTGCGGAAAAATCAATAAGCATGAATCAATAAGTTGGAATAAACTGGATATCACAATGTGTTAAAAGGGCTCACGTCCCAGTCGGAAACGTCTTTGCATGCAATTCCTTTAAAAATTGACTAATTTTGATGCGGTTTTGACTGAACTACTAGGAAAATTGTTCTCTTTGGGGTTAACTGAAAATTTAAGTTTTGATCAAGAGTAAACTGTAGTTATCGTAACAGTTTATACCATGAAATGCAACTAACCATTTGCGCATATTAATCATGCACTTAAATATGCGATTGTTTGTTACAAAAATGCGTTAATAAGCATGTAAAGTGCAAAATAGGAAATCCATCTTTTTCATCCGCGAAGAGTCGCCCTCACGCGGCTCAATTCCTAAACGTCACCGCTGCATTCAAACGAAACGTCGAAGTCCAAAAAAATCGAAGAAGTGTAGAGAACGTCGTGTTATTAATTTCACTAGCCCGCTCCGCTTGCCTGCCGTGAGCCCTCTTAAGCGAATAAATGAATTTGGTTAGAGTGGTTATTTCTGTAGTTATGAATTAATCTCAACGAAAAACAGTAGCTTGTTATTAATTAGTACCAACTAGGCGTACAATTCACTTGTAAACAATACCTTCCTTTATTACCAGTTAAAGCTCTCTAATATACCGGGAGAGCTAATAACACCGGAATGTAAATCACATTGGAGACGCCTAAACTGCCTCATTCCCTAACAATATCACCCCTTACATAATATCGGATATTATCATAGGAAACAATGCGCCTTAATATTCGCCTTATAACTGTCCGTATATGTATGTGGGTGTATGTGTGTGTACACAATTCAGATTTGCTTCATTTGTTAAGGTAAAATAACACTTTAGGAATGTGCACGTTAGTTCGGGCGTTTTCCAGGGAAATATTCGGTATAATTAGCGGAAAATAGAGGATCGATTTTCTGCAGTGCTAGACGGACTGTGAATAATTCCTGGATACTGAGGTGTACTCAGACGTGGGTTCGGCGGGTAATTGCACTTCCTAGTTTCGTCACATTAAGTGCAAATGTCTCTTACATAACGAGGCAATTATTCGCAAATTTATTCGAATGGCAATTGATTAATGCATCTATAGTGAATAAAATGAAACATATAAATTTGCAATGTAATAGGGTAGTGAGTCCATAAACAGGTTATGATGGGGTAGTTTTGACGAATTGCTTACATACTGATCTACAATAGTTATTTAGCAGTAACATAGGCATAGGCAATTATCATCGATTAATTCCGCCATTTGCTACGAAGCTATTGCTGTGGTTATACCAGCTTCAGCTTTTTGGCAAACTATTGTTTTTCATAAATTTTTTGATCAATTTTATTAAATTGTGGGTTAAGGTAGAAACTTGAAGTGTAATATGGCTACGACAAACTCTAAATCCTGCTTGCTTGCAGATTTTACCACCAGAAATAACTACATACCAGTCTTTACTCCCTCTCTGAAATAGGGCAGGTTGCTTTAGATAGATGGAAAGACACAGATTCAAAGTGAAATCACGTGGAAATATAAATTCATGTAGTCGAGTATTAACGAAAATATTAAGGATAATATGATCAGATAGTAATCAAAGTCTGGCGAACGTTCGACAGATGTAAAGGATAAACCCTCAGGACCACAGATAACCTCATGTAGTGGTTGCTTTTAAAAGAGATAGTTTTTCATAAAATTCAAAATGGTTTGAATCGGAACAGATTTTTTGAAACGATTTTCCAGTACGTATTTTATAGTTTACTAATATTTGCAATATCGAAAATTTTCTGAAATATTTTATATAATGGTTCTGGGCAAAATGGTATTTTCTTTAATTAATTGCATTAAAATTTTAACAACAGATTAAATGAAGTAGGTAATTTTAATAAATAATATATATGTAATGTATAAACGGCAAGAATCAAATAATGCCCATTTCCTATAATAATTTCCTATAATTATAAATGATTGAATCGAATATAGACAACTTTAGTTTAATTGTTGGTAACAATTCCATTTAATGTGGAATTTACGTTTTCGTTTATTTTCATTTTCTGTGAACGGAAACTAAGGAAGTTTTTATAATATGTTATAGCTCGAATCTCCTTTTGTTTATTATAACGACAAGAACACAATGTAATGTTTAAATTGATTTATTTGCTTTTGATAATCCACAAAACTTAACATGGTTAAATCAGATATGTACAGTTTAAATAGAATTGTTGGAAACGATTTACACCTTGTGCTCCTTAGCTGAAAACCATGAATACATTTTACGGCATTCTTACATCATTTCAAATATTTTCTACCAAAATTATATTTCAAAATGTCATTGTCAGAATCAAAATTGATTCCACTTTTTCAAAATATGTACAATTATGCATTGCTGAATTAAATATGGAGAATTTGTTGAATCATCAGATACCTAGTTACCAGAAGTGATTTTCAGTTAGTTATACTATATTTCAGGCTGCTCCCGTATCATTTAAAAAATGTTGAAATATGTTTAACAAATTGTCTTTCCGAAAGTGTATTGTTTTATAAATAATGGCAGAACCAAAACTTACACCACTTTTTATTGTGTGTAATATAGAATTCAAAATGGCTATGATCTGGGTATTGAAAATTAAAACTGAAATGAAAGAAACCATTTTCAGTTAGATTTAGTAATTAATGGTGCTTTTAGGTGTTCACTCGTATGATTTTGGAAATATTTTACACTCTTTTTACAAAAACTGCGCAAAGTTTTTAAGGTCGAAACTGTATTTTTTGTAAACACAGCCAGAAAGAAATGAATGCCACTTTTGTATATCTTTTTCTACACTACATAAAATTACAAATGGCTGAATCGAAAGGTAGAACTCGTTTGGAGGAATGTTTAATTCTAAATTGTATTGAATTTTTCCTTTAAATTATAAACGAAATGAACAACTTTAGATAGGAAGTGTATAACTTTTTGAAGTTTAATCTTTGGAAAAAGAATTGCGGAAAATCAATAACTTTTCGCCTCCAGATATTACTCGAAACTGGATAGAAAATCCCTCTGAACTAATTTGGTATAAAACTGCGGGAATTGATAATGATGATCTAAAAAATGGCGATGTGTAATACTGTAAAAGATTGTCATATGGGAGGGCAAAATATTCAGGGCAACATTATCACCTTTTATAAGATGAATTTAGTACTGAATATTAACATTCTCTCTTATTAGTAAATATTTGTTTGGGTTGTGTGTTACATGACAAAGGTATCTGAAAAACGTTTTTGAATACAACTAAATTTATCGAAACGATAAATAAATTTATTGTACTTGTATGTACTTGTATATACATATATATATGTGCATGTGCATGTGCATGTGCATGTGCATATGCATGTGCATGTGCATGTGCATATATATATATATTGTATTGTACTTATTGACTTGTGATAAATAAAAAATAACTTTACTTGATGGAGATATATCAGTTATACAGAACAATTACTCTACAAACCGATGCACGTAAGGAAGTGTTAGCTAAAAAGTGGAAATTGGATGATATAAGAAGTGGAAGATAAAAATGTTTCAAACAAAAAGGTATGGGCATTAAACAGCTAACTCAAGTTATGAAATTTTATATAAATCACCAAAACCGTTTTAAAGAAAATTGTAAAACAAAATAAATTAAGAGTAAAGTGCCCTTTAAGACAGTTTTAGAAAAAAATATTTCAAATAAAAATTGTATGCAATTAATATGTTAATTCAAATATAAAGTTTAGTGAGAACATTTAAAGCATCTTTAAAATAAAATTGAGAAATGGAAAATGTTAAAGAGTAAAGTGCCCGATTTTAGTAAAAAATATTTTAGATATAAATTGTAGCCATTAGCCAGTTCAGTTGAAATCTAAAACCAGGTAATAATCGGTAACGCCGTTTTGGAGATAATTGAGAAAAACTGAAAATAAAGGGCCCTTCGAAGAAGACTAGCAAAAATAACGATAACGGCAATCCATAAGAATTCAATAGTAAAGTAAACATACAAAGCTTAAAAGACTGGGATATTTTTTGAGATAATCCAAAAAGACGTAAAAATGACAAGGGTAAAGTCCTCTTTGCCTTCAATTGATCATTGGTGAAATTTACGCGGTGGCGAGTTTTCAGGGAACAGCGCCTAAATACGAAATTTCCACTTTCCACTATTTATAGTTTCTGAGAAAAGGTTAACCACATACACCACACATATACATATAAAAACAAACTCTAACCAGTAGCAATCGGAACACTCAATAAAATCTGAATTTACCGAGGACATTCGAAAAGAGCCCGTTATCTCTATACAAAACCATGGGACTTTTCTTTTAGCTTATTCAGAAACGCCCTGGTATTTTTAAAATGCAGGTGTTCAGTTGCCCAAGTGAAATAATATATGTGAATGTATGGATATGTACAGATAAAGAACTAGTGGGTCCATTGGACCGCAATTTTTTTTTACTGCGGCGGCATTTCGTTTGTTTCTTCATCTGCTTCTAAGGTGCAGGTGTACAGTCGATTAGTGAAATCGTGTACGAGGAAGTACGCGAGACTCTACGGATCCGGATGGTCCACTGGACAGCGGCCACGTGTGCTTTCCTTGTGATCTCTTTTTCGGCACTTATACTCCAGAAGCAGTGGTGTGTGAATGTGTGTGCCATTTGTTTGTGCGATTTGGAAGTAAATTCATTGTTAGAGTTATTATCCGTAATGATACGCCCATGGAGAACAAGGCGGCATCGCTCTTCACTACTTAAAAGGCATTAAGTGTTTTATTGGTGTTCCAATTGCTACTGGTTAAAGTATACATACATACACACAAAGAGATATTTCCAGAATCATGTTTTTCGAACTCCGTGGACCTCAAAACGTCCAGAATTGCCAATATCTCAAATTTTCAAAATCAGCACAATTACCATACTTTCTCTTATATAGGTTGGTACCCCATGAGTAAGTAAAAATCAAAAATTTTTTGTATTATTTTCTTCGTTATGTTCATCAACTTGAAAACGGCTGAATACTAAGTTTTACCATTTTTGGGGTTAAATTCCAGCAGTGATTTTTTAATGAACTTCAAATGTGATTTCCATATAAACAAAATAAATTTGAAACACATATCTTTCGAAATTTCCAGTTAATTAATATACTTGTGCAGCTTTTATTACTTAAGAGCTTTTTTGGGAAAAACCACAATCGTTTGGTTTTGGATGGACATTTTTTATAAAACGTAACTTTTAGAAAATGACGTGGTGAACAAATGTTTCCAAATACCTATCAAATTTCTGTAAAACCTCTAAATGTTTGAATCTTGGAAATGAGTATTTTTCTGACAATTAAGTTACTAATTTCTATCAAGTGCAATTTGTTTTGGAAACATTGCAAACGTGTTTCTGGAAGAAGTTGAATAGTATAAATTTTTAACCACTAAACATTGAATTATATTTCACATATATACCAAACCGCTGAAAAATTGATTGGAAGAGAACTACAAAAAACAGTTTATTACAACTCAGTCTGTCTCTCATGAGATACTTATTATTCTTACCAAACTTCCCTTACATATATTGTATATAATGCAACGTTTATTTATCCCAAATTTTGGAAAATGTTGTAACGAATTTGGACGTGCATCGATGATAAAACAGGGTGTCAAAAAGTAAATGCAATTATGTTACGACTTCCATAACTGCGTTTTACTTTAATAGGGGTAAACCGCGTTACAGGTAAACAAAGTAAGGTCACTTGAGCTCCAAATCCATGGACATAAAAATTTTGACAAAATTCCTGTACTACCTAATTAAAGTAGCATTAAAAGTATTTTACTATTTTTCTTTCATTTGATTAAACAAATGGAGAAATGTTTCAAAAATGTGACACCTTAATGTTTTGTGGGACTGTCATTACTTGGGGGAAATAAATATTTAGCAATTTATGTAAGTGCCATAAAATTCAAAAATTGTGTAAAACTGTATAAAATGTAATTATATTACTTGCAAAATCATTGTGATTTCCAGCAAATGCTAACTTAAGTACCGAAACTGAATTTAATTATAAATCTGAAATTTTCCGAAAGCGGTGATGGAAAAATGAGTCCCGGTTTCTTCGAACCTGGAAGTATTGCTTAAATCACAGGGTTTGACATACCCTGAAATCTTCCATTTGGAACGTTCACATTCCCAACCATTACACCACTTTTTAATCCTCCCCCACCCCTTGATAACATGCACCGTCCAATTGATTCGAACAATGCAATTTTCCTTATCGCGGATATTTCCACCGGTGGAAACTCCAACCCTCCGGAAAATTGCTTTTCACCTGCACATACACAAACACATAACCGCATATATCGGCGGCGTGTGCAAACACGGCCGCCGTTTTTACCTTCCATACGGCGGACGACTGTAAATTACGGCGTAATTAAGCCTTTTTCCTTCCGTTCACCTCAGAGGGCACTAATGAACCTCCCAGTTTCCATAATGATGTGCAAATAACTACTAACAACGGACGGAAACCGGCAACTACGCACACATGATTTTTTTATTTCCCTTAGGGACAAAGTGTTTGTATGTGTGTGTATTTTTTATTCATTATAAAAAGTTTCCTGGAGAAAAATCCAAACAACAAAATCAGGGGAGAAAAGTTTGCGTATCAGAATTTTTATGTGAAAGAGAACACGCGTAGGAAATTTACAAGGGGTGTAAAACGGACCACGTTATCAACCAATGCTCTCTAGAACAGTACCTGTAACATGTTTTGATGAGCTACAATGAATCAAAAAATTAGACACCTATTTGCTACTTGCTGAATTGCTGACGTAAGGAGTGAAAACCACCCACAAAGGCAACCTTCGGAAATAGTAACACCTTTCAATCTCTCAGCGAAGCAAACCTGAAAATAATTATTTTGGAAAGATGCCTCTAGTGATACACCGTGTGTATGAAGGAATTGAGAGCCCAATTTTTAATAATGGTGAGTTTCAATTTGTGCTGTGAAAAAATCTAAATTTGCGCATAATAGTAACTTCGCATTATCCGGGACGACGCTGCCTGAGGCACGTCGCCTACCCTACGCATCATATCATTCATATTGTAAAACTCACAGTACATGTTACCGAAAATTACAGCAATCTTCGTAACTGACACACAAAAGATACTATTATCAGCTTTCATTACTGCATCGACCGGATGCCTTGAACACTATTAATACATAACATTACGTGATTAACACATTTTCTACTTTTAAATATTTTAATCTAAAGCGATCCTTAGAAATGAACACGGCTATATAATCATCGTCACTGATTGGCAAATCGATACGGATAACTTGACGCCGAAGATCGTGGTGGTAGTTGTTGATAGGTGAAGTTTGCGCAAATGCATCTAGTATAGCGCTTTTGCCGGGAAATTGAGAAATTATTGAGAAAATATGTCGCAAAATTCATGAAAAGCGGAGCAGGTTGTGGTGTTTTGCTGTGGTTAACTGGTGAACATAGTAGAAGAAAACGAAACAAAAACGGGTTTCCTCAGTGAAAGTAGTATGAGTTACACTTGATGAGTGTTATTGCCATTTTGTACATGTCTCCTTATCTAGAATAAATTTTTAGTGCAATAGGTAGTAGTTCACGCTTCATTTGGTGGGATTAGTGAAAACTGGAACAATCAATATTTGAACAAACGACAGGATTTGTGATGAACTATTACATGATATTATACTACTAATAACCTTTTATACAGTAGCTATTTTATCTGCTCGATTGGGTGTTTATTCACAAAAGATTTAACCAGAACAGTGACTAATGTTTGATTTAATTATAACGTAAAACTTCGCGCTTTGACATTATGGGGACGACACTGCTCGCAGCACGTCGGTTTCTTTCGTATTTTGATCTCAAAAAATAAATTTATTTCAATGTCTCATTACTTCTCCTCTCACATATACTTCTAATAAGATATAGTTTAAAAACACCCTCATTGGCCTGAAGTTCCACAATAGTTCACTTGTACGTTACATTAGTCTTTGTGTAAAATTTTTATATCAACGATTTTCGTATAACCCGTGCGTATAACCACGCGACATTGTGGAATGTTACGCAACGTCTACAATTTCCAACACAAATCGACACTTTCACGACTTTCCCAAGATAACGGCAACGTCGCCCTTTTACGAACTATTTTACAGCTTTACGTCTTCAACATCGATGGCGGCAACGTGGTGATCGGGGTCAACGTGGAGCTGATAAGCGGCTCTCGAATCACCGTGACGTACTCAGAAAACGAGAAAAAGAAAGAGAATGGGAGAACTTATATTCTCTGCCCTCCATTTTCGGAATCGTATGTATAATACGCAACAGTATACATTACTATATATAGCTATAGCATTACACATTTTCGGGACACTAGCTCCAGCAGTTTACTCTAGAGAAAACCTATTATAACGCCAGTATAGAAGCTTCCTTGGAGACTTGAAAATGTTGAACAAGTTGAACAAAGTTGTTCAAGGCATTTTTGAGATACCATCCTACTTCAAGCCCTTTGAACTCATCTGTAGTATGCCACTTATGTTTTATTTACTTTTATCCTTTGGTTTTTGATTTTGTTCATTTATGTTTTTAGGGATTCGTAATTCATAATGTCCCTGATAACTCCAGATGCACTATATCCCTGTTCCTTAGTTAAGGTTGTTAACGGTTTAAGTGAAATATGTCTGCTGCAAGATCATTTGATGTCCTATATAAATATGTGCTATGCTAAACCTGTTTCTATACTCTCCATCACTTGACCTAGAATCCCATACGATGCAACTTCGAGCATTAAGCGTGACACTATGCGATGTACTTCAACTTTAATGAACACACTAATATATACTCTGTAATAAAGGAAGAAAATAAAATAGGTTCATCTAATTTTAGGGCGTTTTAGACTAATTTTAGTTTTAGACTACCCTCGTAGTCTTGACCAGAATGTTTTTTCGGACAAAACGTGTATTACCTCCATTAATTTATATGTTGATAAGTGTTTAGTATGTACCAGAGAACTAACAAAATTTACCTCGAAAACACGTCCTTGTTACTGATGAACCTACAATGTCGAACTTAGAATTTGTTCTCTTTATATTAACAACGTATTATTTATTTATTTTTAATTTTACCTTCAATTAATTTTAATTCTTTAAAGCACTGCAATATATTTCGTTAATAGAAGATATAATAGATAAACAAGTGAATAAATGGGCATTATCAGTTTCGTTTCAATTTAGCAATGTTAACAGAAATATAATATTTAGAGTACAACCTAAACAGATCAACATTTTACTATCAAGACTCACTTGTTCGAATATACCAAGGATACAGGTTCTGTTTGACGTCCAATCGTATGTCAAAGAACTTACTTTGAAGCGAGCTACTGGCTAATGGTATCATCACTTACCTGAAACAAAAAAAAGTTGTTAGATCTTAAGTTAACGAGAAAGGTTTATGTTTCAATTTTAAAAATTCGTCCAGCACATACTTGTTTATTATTAAGGAAGCTTAATTAAGATTACTAACTAAACTAAACTAACTAACTAAGTTGTTGTCTTTGTCACCCAAAAATGTCCTCTTGACTGGTTTAAACCGTTGCAGTTTGTTAAAGACTTATGACAAATTCGCGTTTAAAGCTTTAAGATTCCCCCAAACCAATGCCAACGTATTAGCTGCGGATTCGTGACAGAGAATCCGCAGCGAATTTCAACCGTATTCAACGAATCTTTAATATCGTTAAAAAGATGTATACATCATCAGATGAAGAAGAAGCACTATAATTTCTTGCAGTAGAAGAAGACAATTTGAGGTAAAACATTTTTTATCAAAATCTAAAAATTAGCCTGATTTCCATATTACGTATCTTACCTTAGGAAAAAAAGATAATGGGTTCACAAAATAAACCAAGGAAGACTAGAATATGGCGAATTCCATACATTAATGCCACTATTACGAAAAGACGAGAAACGATTCTATATTTATTTTAGAATGACAATTGCTTGTTTTGATGAGCTTTTACAACTTGTAGAAAATGATATTCGAAAATTAGACACCAGTTAACGAGAAGCTATTTCACCTGAAGAGCGACTATCTATTGCATTCAGGTATCATAAAAAATTTGCTATATTTTAAGTTTATTTAAAACTAAACCTCTTATTCTGAAAAAATACAGTCATATTTAACAAAAAGTAACTTTATTAACTTAATATGGATTAAATATGTTGAGGTACTTAGAAACTGATAATTCTTTTGGAGCGGGTTTACATCTGTCATCGTACGCTTGGTTGGTCAGTGTAGTATATCTTGGTCCAGTGTTTCTTTGTTTTTGGAAGGCATGGTAGTTTTCCAATTGTCTGTGGTGTGCAGCATCATTAGAAGAGCCTAGAGATGTACCCCGAGTACTTTCGACGGAATAGATGGTTGTATCGGTATCTGTACTTGCAGGTCTACTTTCATAATTAATTAATGTGTTTTCTTCCAATTGAAGAAGCTCGTACTCCATGATGACTTCTGCAATTTTCATTTTGACTTCAATTTGTCTCCTAGCAGAGAAAGTTTTAATCGTACTTGCATGAGCCAAAAACAACTTGTCAGTTGCATCATGCTCATTTTTTTTTTATTTCAAAATATGTCATTAAATCTCGCACAGAACTCGATGGCTCTGCTTTGCCCTTTCTATTTTCGATGGGCTTTTTTGAGTTCTAAAGCGCAGAGGCATCTTTAGTAGTACCTTTTGGGGTAGCTGCGACCGTAGGTGTTACAGATTTTGAAGTTGAGGGTTGTACCTGAATGATGTCTGTATTAGTCTGTTCAGAAAAAAAATTATTTTCTTCTATTTTTGGAATTTCAGACATTTGTCTACAGTGTATTCTTCTGACTCGATATCTGGGAGATTTGATGTGGTTTGGGCAAAATTTAGAAAGGGTCTAAATCCTTTCATTTGATCTGCCCATATCCATTTCTTTGTATTAGTTTTCGCTTGTCCCGTTTTAGTTTTATTGGTTTTTATATACTTGGCATATGTATCACGTAGATTCCTCCATTTTTTTTAAATCTTGTCCCATAAAAGAAAAAATATTTGTTTTAGATATCTGGCTACCGGAGATACATTTTATACGATTGGCCATAGTTTTAGAGTTGGGTTTTCAACTGTCAGCGACATAGTTAGAGAAGTTTGTGAAGCTATCTGTACAAATTTGCAAAATATATATTTACCCGAACCCACTACAGAAATATGGAAATAATCTGAGGAAGGTTTTAGAACTCTATGGCCATTCCCAAATTGTATTGGCGGCATGGATGGCAAGCACGTTACAATTAAGTGTCCAGATAAAACTAGATCTAATTATTGGTGCTATTTAAACAAATTTTCCCTAGTATTATTGGCAATTGTTGGTCCGGATTATAAGTTCATTTCAGTTGATATTGGCGGATTTGGTAAAAATAGAGGTGGAGGAATTTTCGAAGTTTCCAACATGGGAAGATGATTTGAAGAAAATGCAATAAGTGTACCTGAACCAAAAAATCTTCCAGGACAAAATGAATCTTCACCTCATGTCATAATTGGGGACGAGGCTTTTGCTCTAAAACCATATTTGTTAAGGACTTTTCCGTACAAACAAATCAAAACAGATGTTCTTAAGGAAAATTATAACATAAGACTCTGTAGGGCGAGAAGAGTGGTAGAAAATGCCTTCGGTATATCGCCCACCGGATGCAATAGTGGCATATCTTTTTTCAAAGTCCTTGATGTCCTGTCCTGTTCTTCCTTCTTGATAGTCGATGTTGTTCGCTATTCTCCTGGTTCCGTAGTGAAGCGAGTTGTAGGTTGTAATTTGCCCATGATTTGAGAAGCGTCACGGAATGGTGTCCGTATTGCTGTAGAATCCGTTGAAAAAAAAACCATATCTGTAGATGAAGTCAAAAGAGGGTAAGTCATGGCAGACTAAGTTAAACACTAAAGTATTGACTACTAGTGGGAAGCTGCCAGTCAACACTAGTAGTCAATACTTTAGTGTTTAACTTAGACTGCCATGACTAATCCTCTTTTGTCTTCATCTACAGATATGGGGTTTTTCCAACTGATTCTACAGCAATACGGACACCATTCCGTGAGCCTTCTCAAATCATGGGCAAATTATAACCTACAACTCGCTTCACTACGGAACAGGACGATTTTCCTACTGCAATGCCGCAAGAAAGGACTAATACCGAGACACATTATGGACCGAACCAGGAGAATAGCGAACAACATCGACTATCAAGAAGGAAAAACAGGACAGGACGTCAAGAACTTTGAAAAAAGATATGCCACTATTGCATACGGTGAGCGATATTGGCCCAAAAATGGCGAATATTCTATAGACCAATGGAAACAAATGTTGATACTTGCATTCTTATTGTGAAAACTGCATGTATCTTACATGATGATGGATTTATCGAACTTGTAGATACAGCAGAACCTAAGATTAGAGCTTTTAAAATGTCTAAAACGATCCAAGGAGAGTAGCACGATTGGCATTTACTGTACGAGAAAAATTTGTTACGGTTTTTAATCCAGGATTATAATAAAGATTTATTTTATAATTAAAACAGTATAAATGGCTTTGCATGTGCTACATATACGTAATTTTCTAACATATTTATGATTATTGTCTTAAACTAATAATGTATTTAGTTCCAACTTACCATTATCGCCTAGTTCTTCTAATATTTCAGTCCAAACCTTATCCTTTTTGCGAATATTTTTGTAATCTTCATGAGAAAGATCATACAATATATAATCATACAATCAATACAATATATAGATCATACAATATTTTCGAAGTAATTCAATAATTTTCTCCATTTCGATTTATTTCTAAGGGCGGGTTTAGCCAGCTCTCAATGCTTTATGAATAACTTGTAGTGCTTAATGGATATAATAGACAACTCATAATGCATAATGCACAACAGAAATTTTGTGTTTATACAACGAATAACTATTATGCATTAATAAACTGACAAATCACAGAAGGACTGGTCGCTAGAATAATACAAAACAATCAGACAATCACGATACGAAATTATGAAACGAAACACGAAGTCCGAGCTAGTCCGAGCCCGCCAAAGGAATGACAAGTCGATATTTTTGACATTCGCATGCCTACAAGCATAATTTTCATAATTCGTAATGCATAAAGTTAAAAGTTGGTCAACTTTGTGAATTGTACAATATGCACTAAATTGTGAATTGTGCACTATGAGTTGTATAAACGGGTACATATAAAACTTAGGTTTCAAAATTATGCATTAAGCACTAAGAATTATCCATTGTGCATTAAGAGCTGGCTAAACCCGCCTTAACTTTTAATACCGTTGCGAATCCTGACAAAAACGCATCTGATTGCGAACTAGGTTCCGCGCAGATTTATTAACAATTTATTAAAAATTGTAAATCAAATCTTTGTGTATTAATAACTCTAGACGTCAAAAATGCTTTTAATTCGGCCTCTTGGAAATACATTATTAAAATCATGAAATCCAAAAACATACCCAAATACTTAATAAACGTAATTGAGGATTACTTTTCCGACCATAAAATCTCTAATTTTGACAAAAATAATTTTGAAATTTATACAGGAGTCCCTCAAGGTTCGGTTTTAGGTCCCACTCTTTGGAATATTCTCTGTGATAAAATTCTAAATTTAAAATTCGGTAAAAATGTACAACTCTTTGCTTTCGCGGACGATCTGGCTGTCCTTGTACAAAGCGATACGCCTCGACATCTATATTGCCTAGTAAATAAAACTATATATAAAATTTCCACTCAATTAAACAAAATTGAATTAAATTTGGCAGTCGAAAAAACTGAAGCTATCATCCTCAAAGGTTTAAAATTTAAACACCGTATTACATTCAAAATCGGAAATAAAAATATTAATCCATCTTCAGCTATTAAATATTTAGGCGTAGGTATTTCTTGACGAAAAACTAAATTTTAAATTTCATATTGAACAAACATGTAAGAAAGCAGAAAATAGGCTGACCAAACTTGGGAGACTAATGCCGAACATTGACGGTCCAAGTGACAGAAAAAGAATTCTTTATATTTATACCATTAATTCTATATTATTATATGCTTCTCCTGTCCGGGAAGGACTTAAGGATAAGGTTTAAAAAATATAAAAATCTCTTAAACTCCACAATTAGAAAATGTTTAATAAGAGCTGCTAGTAGTTACAGAACTGTCTCTTTAGTAGCTCTTGAAATTATCTGTTGTTTTCTCCGATTGATCTACAAATGCCTGAAAGAACACAAAATTTCCATGGAAAAAATAAAACTATTTCGAAACAAAACACATTACAAATTTGGCAAAATTCTTGGAATACTAATACCAGTAAAGGTCAATGGACTAAGAAACTCTTACCTCTAATTAAACCGTGGTTCACATGCATGTTTCGTAAAATTAATTATTTCTTCACCCAATTACTATCAGGTCACGGTTCTTTTGCAAAATTTACACACAAAATTAATAAATCTCCAACAGATTTATGTATGTACTGTGGAGAGGTTGATGACGCCGAACACTATTTTTTACTGTTGGAAATGGACTGCGGAAATTTTGGAATTAAATCTATACCTAAAGATAACAATTACAGCTGATAATATTATGAATACAATGTTAATTTCAAGCAAGAATTACATCGCTATTTTCAATTTTATAAATAATGTTATGAAACAAAAAGAATCCGATGAAGGAATCACACAAAATTTGAACCCTTAAAAAAAAGTTATATCATCGTTATTATTATCATCGTTTTTATTTAAATATATGTTTTCTCGCTATATTTTTATTCCTAATTACTATCTAAATCCTATTGTTATTGTTATCATTGTTAAATTATTCACATCATCATTATTAATTGTTATATATTTTCTCCCTCTATTGCCTTAATTTATACATTTTTGACTATATTCTTATTTCAAAACCAAACCTGACGTCAACTTTTTGTGAAATTACGAAATCTTAAATATTCCTTTGGATTTAAATACTTAATACTATGTGTCTTTGAACATTATGTTCTCTGTGAGAGCTAGCCAAAGACATATAGTAACGTCAGAAGACAGGGTTTTTTAGTGGGTAACCGAACGTGGACCCCCACAGTGTCAAGTGCGGTGGATATTACCATTTCTGATTGATTATAATATAATCTCAATAAATGACAATATCCATCTCACTTTCCTCCATAAACGAGTTTTCCCTGTATAAAAAAAAGTTCCGCGCGGATAAAATACGCAAATAAATCGCAGTCAAAATGAAGAAAACCGCGCTAGTCAGAACATGTCTATTTACCGCAGTGAAAACAATATGCTGCGAATCGTATGCGGTGCGAATATTCGTAGATGTTTCGAATAATTCGCATTGGTTTGGAGGATCCTTTAAGGAGTAAGAAAATTCGCTACCTACATAACGCTTTAACGGCCTTTAGATTGATTTATACTTTGAGACGGTGTACATTGCATTATCGTCATTAGAAATGCATACATGAAATATCTTTTTCACGCTGCCGCTATCGTAAATAGCTCTTATATGCATAGATACGTAGCATGAAAATGGCACATAACATTCGTGTATTATTTTTCCTTGACGACGGAATGTAAATACTGTCATTTACATTCCTAGGAAAATCAAAAGAGGAAATCAAGTTGATTCATCCCTAGTTACGCATATGTAAGACTGACATATGTAAGTCTGACGTATGTCAGTCAACTTATGCCAGAGTGACGTACGTCCAAACTATATCAAACATTTAATTTTTTGAGGAATTATGAGGAAATTTCCAATGGCAGCGTGAAAAATCTAATAAGCCACACGGAATGTATCGACTGTTAACATCCTCGGCTAGTGACAAGCCTCGGCTTCGCCTCGGCTCGTACACACTTGCCTCGAATGGTAAAACGTGTTTACATTCCTTGTGGCTTAAATAACTATTATTTGATATCAGCTAGACAATGGGAATTTATTGTTTTTATTCCGTTACCATTGAGCATTTAAACTTTAGGGCGCTCTGTGCTTCGCGTAGCACAGGCATGTCAATAATATTCTACTGACGACATTGTCACTTATTTCCTTTTCGAGACACAACAGGAAGTCGCAATTAATTAACATATTAAATATGACAATTTCCTTCTACTACGTCAAACCCGTCCACACTAAAACTGGACGTCGGGCTCGTATCGCAGACTCGCAGCTCCCGCACTGAAAACTAGTTACACCGCGCAGTGTGTTAATCATTGCGGTATTATAATTTAATTAGGATCCTACAAGTGCCGTTAGGCATCATCCACAACATGCAACAATTTCAATATGCACCAATTTCCATTTACGACCAGAGCCATAGTAGTGATAGCCGTAAATTAACTTCCCCACTCTTTACGCGCGAGAGAGAGAGAGAGAGAGAGAGAGAGAGAGAGAGACAGAAATAGAGAGAGATAGAGTGCGGGATATAGAGTCGATTTGTACTTAGGGGAATGCGGGACGAGTTTAGAATAAAAGGACGGACTAATCGTCGAACGTTGGGAATTCTATGAAATGCAAAATGTTGCGGCTAGCGGACTACATAGGCGTTTGGTAAGCTTTATAAGCCATATAAGCTATAGAAGTGATTTCTGATTTATTTCCATTGCTTAATTGGAAATGTGTGGTAAAATCTATTGCGGAGAACCAAATTAAGTCTGCTTCACATATCTACTACCAAAAACATACCCAAAGTTGACCACTATTAAACATGCGGTGAACCTGTAGATATGCAGGTTATAAAATACACCAGTCGCACGTGCATTAGTTCATTGCAATTATTAAATATTTATAAGAAAATACCACGGACAAGGCAAGTCTAGTAACAAACACTGCATGCTTTTTGATAAAAGGGCAAAAAATGACGTTATTGATTTTCAACTAATAACGCTATATCATTCGTTGAATTGGCGCTTAGTGCGGTTTTTTGACTTAAATTTCGATATTACGTAACGACTTGCTAGGGCCTCAGATTTTACAATAGTTTACCCACTGAAGACAAGAGTGAGTTTAATACTCAGAAATATGCCATGGCGTAAGTGAAAATATGGCGGAAACGCGGGGAGTGATTAAAATATTTTATTTGGATAGGTATCACACGATGAACAGGAGAAGGACAATTAACCAGAAGTCTCCGAAATTCTAGAGAGCTGCCCGTTCAATATTTGTTGAGATAGAATCCCAAGAAACTACTAAGCCAATAAACCGCTTCTTATCGTAACTATTGTGACAATATACCGCGACAGAGGCGTGCCTTAAAAATTTCGACATTATTGTCAATGTTGAATGCACGCACAAGCTGATATGGTAAGCGCTACGACCGTCATGACTTTCTACCGCAACACATTCTCGGAATTCTATCTCAACAAATATTGAACGGGCTGTAGTACGAAATCATTGGTTTCCGATGTTCCGAAATGCAATGGCGACTATGTCCCAAAACTGTTTAGCTTACAGAACTTTTGGAATTACTCGCAAATATGTCAAATCTAACTGAATAACTTTTCGAATTTCCGAAAAGAATTTCCAAGAAAAAGATTTCTCAACGTACAGTACTCACCATAATACACAAAGCGCAAAAGCGTTCCAGTTTATAATTCTCAGGAATGTTGGCAATTATGGAAATTAATTATTTACGTAAATTACGGCTTTTGGGAACGAAATGGCAACATCGAGTTGTGGAACGGTCACACGTATTTTCATAAAAATGGGCTGACTACTAAATAAAATCCGGAGAGACGGAAAGATGTACACAGGAATGGTTTCCACAAGCGAATTTAATAACGATCTAATAAATTAAGTAGCTAAACTATATAATGAATTACAAATAGCGGCGTGTGCAAAGCAATTAAAGTAATGCAAGGGAAAATTATGTTCAACGTAGATCTACCCGGTTACAGAACGAGAAATATTATCTATATTATTTACATGTTAATTGAGGAGTTAAGTCTGAGTAATTAAACAACGTGGCTAGCTAAGAAGGGAGAAGGCGAGGACGGCATCGATACCAAACATGAATAATAATAAGCAAACGGTAAGTAGCATGATTTTGTACACAAGCAGAATTTACTGCGGGACGATCGGAGAGCGGTTGATTTTATTGGCGAAAGCATTAAATTGATATGCCGTCTTTCCCATTAGGAGATAATGTTAAGACTACCAATCGCCGGCCTCGCCAAATGCCTCCAATGACTGAAGTCACAAAACATATATTATTAAGAAGCGCAAGTACAGGATGACATTTGTCGCCAATGTTCTGCATTGCTTTCCACCACTGACCCTAGCGAGAAATTTTAAATCGGCGGGAAAATTTGAAAACTCGGTTGTACTTGCATATTCTACTGGTTTTACATGAATGAATGAGTGCCATTCAATTCCTCCAACCAATTGCAAAACGGCTTTTTGAAATAAAGGAGAATTACCAAATAATCAACTAATCAAGAGAAAAAAAAATAGTAAAGTAATTTGAGTCAAAATTTACTCCTTCTGTACAGAGCCCAATAGGTTCTTAAAAAATCGACATAAAAGAATATGCAGTGAATAGGTAAATTTTACTTCATATGCTAGTAGGTTTTGGTACTGCAGTAGGCAAAACACCTCTTCCAAATTTGTATCATTGTATTCAGATAAAACAAAATAAGCTCCACAAATGTAACCATTCATACAATTTCAATGCGTAAATGGCATATTTTCTTCCATACTAACGAATGAAGGCGTTGAAAATTTCTTCAGTTTATAACCAGGGAAAAGTATTTCTTTGTCCAAGATAGATAATTGCATGAAAATAATAACTTTCATAATGATATGTTTGATTATATCTAGTAATAATTGATATGTATATTTAAAAAAAAGAGCTCTAAAAAATTAAACCCGGAGAGATCATTAACCTTCTGCCCGTATTAAGTTAATGTATGTATATTTATTATTGTTGTATGTATATTGATATTCAATCTACACCTGGTAAATAAATTAAATTCAATTTTCTTGAGGAAACAATACTAATCTTTGAACTCAATAATAATATATCTAATATATTCAAGAATATATTAAGCCAAAATATACCACGAAATATACTTACCAGACTTATCCATAAGTCTACCTCTAATGTTTACATTATTATTATTAGATTATTATCACACTAGTTACAGTAATTACCCACTAATTACTACAATCCTTACCCCACTTTATAACTCATGGTTAAAATAAAAACGTAGTATGTAAAATTACTCACATCTCCTGAGATTCACAGATCGCTACATACGAGGTCAGCTTGAAACAAGAAATGTTGCATTGCAATGCATGCCAATGGACGTAAAAATCATATATTTGCCGGCAAAATGCTGCTGTATTTTGTGTTTCATGGTTGAGTTTTATGAGCGCCAGCAGAACAGCTGATACGCTGTATGTCAACCGTGTTACCATTTTCTGAATGCAACTTTCCAATGCGGATTGTTGTTAAGAAGTTTAAAAATTCACAAAAAATTTAATGAAACCATCAACAATTACGAATCCGCCAATAATAAATCAAAAATAAGAGGAAATAATGAACTAGTCACTATTTTACATTCATTTTTTTTAAGAATTATAGGAGTATATTGTAAAGTTTTTACTATTGACTAAAACTAAAACACTACACTATTTGTCCTAATTAATTTATTACTAACTCTTAACACTTATAATTTATTTCACAGAGATGTTTATTTATTTTAACGCGCCCGATCTCTCGCTCGAATGTTTACACACACCGGTTCAACTGGCCCGCTTCGGGTCAGACATTCCCTTTTTATGGCAGGTAGAAGGCTCTAGTCGTTTGCCGGAATAGTCCCGAAGCTTCTGGAGATCATTCTAGAATTCGCGGAACTTGTTATCGCATCGAAGCTTCTCGACTCGCTCTTCGACCGTCGGCTTCGTCCTGTCCTTTCCCGGTATCGCAATAAGGCGAACTTGTGTAGCTCCCGGCGTGTTTATGTCGCGGCCGGCGAGCCGTTTCGTTACACTGCCCCCGCCTTAAAGATGTTTCGTCCCGAAACGTGTCCCTGCCAGACCCATGTAGGAATCTACAGTTGGTCCCCTGTCTGCAGCGCGAGGTTTGGTGGAAATAACATGCCACGGTCTTCTTGTGGGGACTCCTCTCAGGATTCCAACAACACACCAAAATGTCTACCCCGGTGAAGCGAAATAAGACCTCCAGCATATTCCTGACGACCCTCCAGTTCAAGGCGTCCAATCCGCAAGCCAGTTTGGGGATAGCTAACTTAGTTAGATCTTCGCTAAGTAGGGTATCCCTGAGGTCATGTAGTGCGTCCCACAGGTCCAAATAGGTGGGCTTGTGAAAGGACCTCCTCTTGGTAATCAGGTAGAAGAGCGGCCGTTGTGATCCATCTTCCTTAATCCTCAGTGCTCGCCCGACCGCCGGTCCCTGCTGATGGAGTTCGTCCAGTTTGCCGAACCTCGTCCGAAACTCCACGGCAATTCCCCGGGACATCCGCAGGTCCTGGGCCACGCAATGAGCCAGCGCATATTCAGCCGGTGTTCCGAAGAGATCCCGTTGTTCTTCCTTGGTCACACCGAATCTGGCCTTCCCGGTCCCACCATACGCAGCCATAAACTCTTTAAAGGAGGGCTCATCCTCTTGGGGCCGTAATTGGCGCACCTGTTGATCTTGGTCGTGGTCTCCCTCGAAAGGCGCTAATCGGTTGTAATGCACGACCCTGGGCTTCCCATTCGGGACTTTGCTGATCCGGTAGATGACGTCATTTATTTTTGTCTTCACTGTATATGGCCCTTCCCAAGCTTTCTGAAGCTTCGGTGATAACCCTCGTCTCCTTTGTGGGTTGTACAGCCACACCAGGTCTCCTTCTTCATATATTCCGCTGTCCGCCCGAACGTCATAGTGATCCTTCATGCGGTCGCTGGCGACTTGGAGATTCGTCCGTACCATCTCGTGAACCTGGTCCATCTTTCTGCGCAGCTCGGTGACGTAGTCTTCCCCAGCCAGATCTTCCCCCGGTTTGCAACCGAAGCTCAGATCGCAGGGAAGCCTCATCTCTCGCCCGAACAGTACCCTTGCTGGTGTTTGGCCGGTGGACTCGTTGATGGCAGAACGGTAGGCCATCAGGAAAAAGGGAAGGTGTTGATCCCAGTCTCGTTGGTGTTGAGACACTACCTTCGAGAGGTACTTGCCCATGGTGCGGTTCATCCTCTCCACCATTCCGTCAGACTGAGGGTGCAGCGCCGTCGTTCTAGTTTTGCGAATTCCCAATTTTTCGCAAACACCCTGGAACAGCTCGCTCTCGAAGTTACGCCCCTGGTCGGAATGCAACTCCAACGGTACTCCGAAGCGGCTCACTAGCTCCTTCACCAGGACATCTGCGACAGTTGTTGCTGCTTGGTTGGGAATCGCGTAGGCCTCTACCCATTTCGTGAAGTAATCCATCGCCACCAGGATGTACTTGTTGCCGCAATCGGTTTCAGGAAATGGCCCAGTAATGTCGAGCGCGATCCTCTCGAAAGGACTTCCCACATTGTACTGTCTCATCGGGGCTTTCGGCTTGCGGTGCGGTCCATTGCTGGCTGAGCAGACTGTACACTTCCTGCACCATTCACGAACAGCCTCAGAGCAGCCCACCCAATAGAAACGCTCGCGCACTTTCTGTAGGGTCTTCTTTACTCCCAGGTGGCCTCCTGAGGTTCCGTCATGGAGGTAACGTAGCACCTCCGCCACCTTGATCTTGGGCACGATGAGTTGGAATCGTCTTTCTGCGCCATTATCGGATTCCAGCACCCTCTTGAGCAGTCCATCCTGTATCACCAGGGAGTCCCACTGTGCCCAGTACGATTTCAGGGTCCTAGAGGATGGGGCCACTTCCTGCCATTCCGGCCGGCGTCCCTCTTCTTTCCACCTCAGGATCCGTTGGAGTTCAGGGTCGCCTTCCTGCGCTCGCCGCAGCCCGTCTGGTGACCAGTCCTCGTCGGTGACCGTCGTGCGACAAGTTGAAGCCTCCTTTACTTCTGCACGACTGCAGTGGGAACATCCCTCCGGACACGGTCTTCTTGAAAGAGCGTCAGCATTACGGTGGCTGGTTCCTGCTCTATGTTCGATGTCGAAGTCGTATTCCTGAAGACGCTCAATCCACCGAGCTACCTGGCCTTCCGGGTTCTTGAATCGCAGGAGCCATCTGATCGCCGCGTGATCCGTTCTCAACAAGAACTTCCTCCCATATAGGTACTTGTAGAAATGTTCTACTGACTTCACGGCGGCTAACAGCTCCCTTCTGGTGACACAGTAGTTCCTCTCGGGCTTCGACAGGACTTTACTGAAATAGCCAACCACCCGCTCTTGCCCATCTTGCAGTTGTGACAAAACCCCTCCGATTCCGTCGTTGCTTGCATCTGTATCCAAGATGAAGCGTCCCTCTTGAGTCGGAAACCCGAGAACAGGGGCTGTTGTCAAGCGTCTTTTCAGGTCGTCGAAGGCGGTTTGGCATTCTTCATCCCAAAGGAAGGCTCGTTTCTCCTCAGTTAGTCGTGTCAGCGGCTTTGCGATGTCAGAAAACATTCGGACGTAACGACGATAGTAAGTGCAAAGCCCCAGGAAACTCCGCAACTGATGCTTGTCCTTCGGTGTTGGCCATTCTTGGACTGCTCGCACTTTTTCAGGGTCCACCTCGACGCCGTTACTGCTGACCACGTGACCCAGATAGTGTACCCTCGTTCTTAACAGATGGCATTTCTTTGGGTTGAGCGTCAGGTTAGCCATTTGGAGTCTCTTGAAGACTTCCTCCAAGTTTGACAGGTGTTCGTCAAACGTACTCCCTACGACGATTATGTCATCCAGGTACACGAGGCACGTTTTCCAGGAGAGCCCTCTGAGTATGTTCTCCATGAGCCTCTCGAAAGTAGCAGGCGCATTACACAGCCCGAATGGCATAACCGTGAATTGCCACAGTCCAGATCCTACTGTGAAAGCCGTCTTCTCCTTGTCTGCAGGGTCCATTTCTACCTGCCAGTAGCCACTCTTCAAGTCAAGGGTGGAAAACAGCTTCGATCCAGCCAGAGTATCCAGGGTGTCGTCTATCCGGGGAAGAGGGTAACTGTCTTTCTTCGTCACGTTGTTCAGTAGACGATAATCTACGCAGAACCTGATATCTCCATCCTTCTTCTTTACCAGGACTACAGGAGATGCCCAAGGACTGCTAGATGGCTCGATGACTCCCTCTTTCTCCATGTCGCGGATGATCTTCTCCGCTACCTCCCGCTTCGCCTGCGGCAACCTCCTCGCTGACTGGCGGATTGGTCTCGCGCCCCCCGTATCGATCTTGTGCCTAACAATACTCGTTCTCCCAGAAGGTCCCTTGTCAGACACAAAAATCGATCGATATCTACGGAGTAGCTCAATAAGCCCCTTCTTTTCGACTCCAGCGAGAGAATCGCAGGCGTCCACTAGAGCCTCCTCCACTTTCGCGACTCTGCAGCCAGCGCTCCCCGTCACCTGGTGGATCAGTGACGTCACTGGTGAGCAGGTTCCCACTTTGGTCCCCTTGCGGATGGTAACCGGGTAGTCATTGATGTTAATGAGCCGGACTGGAATTTCATCACCCAGCGTTACCAAGGTCTTCCCTACTAGAACGCCTCGGCCCACCTCCACGTCGTGGTTCCAAGGTTCCACTACGGCAGGATTCCCTTTTCCGGTGACGCCTTGAAGTCGGGTCACCACTATCGATTCGCTCCTACCCGGCAGGATCGTGTCTTCTGTCAGCTTTATCTGGTGGACCGTCTCGCCCTTGGTGTGCAGGAAAATTTCCTCTGGGCCGACCTGCATTACTTGTCGTTGCAAATTGAGCGCGAAACCGTGGGTCTTCATGATGTCCATTCCCAAGATGGCGTCCTCTTCTATGTCGGCGATCAGGACTCGGTGTGGCGAGAATCGTGCAGTGCCGATCTTGATCTCGACGTCGACTTCTCCGTGGACGGCGGCAGCTTCGCCCGTAGCCGTTCGCAACCTCCACCTGGACTCCATCACTCTCTTCCCTCGCGTGTTCAGCAGGCCTTGCTTCAGGATCGTCTTGGATGCCCCGGTGTCGATCAGTAGGGTGTGCTTCCTGCCGTTAATTTCGCCATCCACGTACAGGCTGCCACCTTCACCTCTTAGGGTAGCTATCTTGATGACGGGATCTTGGGACGGACAACGTGTCGGAGCTGCTCCCTGGGAGTCGACCCGTTTGGATTTGTCGACTCTGGGGCGCTTGCGGTCCCTTCGGAGACGGCCAGCCTCTCCACACGGACAGCACTTCGCTGGTTCCTTTTTCTTCCCCTTCAGCAGTCCCTTGAGGGCGTTGACAACCTGCTCCAGGGCGTCCTCCTTCCGTTCGGCCTCCACGCATGCGTCGTCCCCGACCACCGACCTGACCCGGCCGCAGCTCCTCGACGCCTCCGTCGCCGCCTCGTATTCCAGGGCCATCGAGAGGGCTTCCAATGTGCTCTTGGGACGTGACAGCCGTACCGCCCGCTGCATCTCCACATCCCTCAAGCCGTCGATGAAGGCCGAGACCGCGAGACTCTCCGCCATGGACTCCGCCGCTTCAGGGTAGGCGAATCTGACTAGCTTCGCGATGTCGGCTTCGAACTCCTGAAGGCTCTCTCCCTGCTTCTGTCGTCGGGTCTTCATTTGGCATTGGTAGACCTGCCTCAGGTGTGCGTGCCCGTACCGCCTCTCCAGCCTCTGGACGAGTAGCTCAAAGTTGTCCAATTCCCCCTCTGGAACAGTCTGCAGCACGTCGAGGGCGTTTCCCCGGAGAGCGACCGTCAGAGCCACTGCCTTGTCCCTTTGCGCCCAGTTGTTGGCTTTCGCCGCTGCCTCGAACTGCCGGAGGTAGTTCTCCCAGGGAATTTCCCCGTCGAAAGTTGGCGGCTTCACTCGGTGGCTCGCAGTAGGGACTGCCTCGATCCTGGTTACCTCACTCGAGTCGTTGAATGGATTACCTGGACTGGAGATGTTTTGCCGACTGGGATGGAAATGCATAGATTGTAATTGGTTCCCCAATTCCCGCAGTTGGTTCTCCAGTTCCAAACGTTGCATTTTCTCAGTCTGCAGTGCGCTGTCAAGATTTCCAATTCGGCTATCCAGCTCACCGTGGAGTTCGTCTAACTCGCCGTGGAGTTTTCCCATTTCGCCGTGGAGTTCTTTTATGTTGTTATCCAACTCGTCGTGGAGTTTTCCTAGTTTGTTGTCCAACTCTCCGTGGAGGTCTTTCATGTTGTTATCTAGTTTTCCTATTTCCTTTGTTTGGTTATCCAACTCGCTATGAAGTTTTCCGATCTCCTTTGTTTGGTTATCCAACTCACCGTGGAGTTTTTCCATTTTGTTTTCTAATTCGCCGTGGAGTTCTTTCATGATGCGCTCACCTTCTTCCTCGAAACCGAAAGTTTCAGGGTCGTCTCCATTGTTGATTAAATATTCCTCCAAACGTTTCTGCAGCACTGTTTTCGACCCTGCCGTTTCGAGTTCTCTATCTTCCAACTCACGTTTGAGGTCCGTCACTTTTAAATCCCGTAATTTCTTCATTGTTCTTAATTTATTTCACTAATTATCCCACTTCTGACACCACTGTAAAGTTTTTACTATTGACTAAAACTAAAACACTACACTATTTGTCCTAATTAATTTATTACTAACTCTTAACACTTATAGTTTATTTCACAGAGATGTTTATTTATTTTAACGCGCCCGATCTCTCGCTCGAATGTTTACACACACCGGTTCAACTGGCCCGCTTCGGGTCCGACATTCCCTTTTTATGGCAGGTAGAAGGCTCTAGTCGTTTGCCGGAATAGTCCCGAAGCTTCTGGAGATCATTCTAGAATTCGCGGAACTTGTTATCGCATCGAAGCTTCTCGACTCGCTCTTCGACCGTCGGCTTCGTCCTGTCCTTTCCCGGTATCGCAATAAGGCGAACTTGTGTAGCTCCCGGCGTGTTTATGTCGCGGCCGGCGAGCCGTTTCGTTACAATATGAATTTATTATAGCGCTGAGGTTGTTTCTATGCGTTTTGATTTACAAAATCAACGACAAATCGCAAGAAGCTTTAATATCTGGTCGCTGTCGTCAGCGGGATAAGCTCGCTTTGCTTTGCGAGCTTATGCCCAAAGACTTTGATTTTGGGACATAAGGACTAATTTAAGGATTATTCGAGTGCCAGATTTGAAAAGTATACATTTTTCAATGGTCCAAGTTAGTTTTCACTCGGTCGAATAATAGGGTGCTCATTAGGAATAAGCACAGAAGTTGAAAAGCACTCACATCATTTTAATATGGTATCAGCGGTAATTAATTATAAAATAAACAAAGAATTATTTGCACCAGTTGCCGGCGGAGGTAAAAGTAAATAATATGCAACGGTAAAGTAGATACTAAACAGACTCTAGCCAAGAAGAATTTCACCAACATATTTGCACTGGAAATAAGTTGGTTTAAGAGCAAAATTTTTGATGGAAAACTTCAATATATCTTCTCTAGTTATTTACAAAGTGGAAGCTTATATGCAACTATTATATTTGTTTACAACTCGGAACACATCGCCTATTTAGAAAAGAGAGGTCTAACGAAAATAACGTGCACTATAAACCTTGATTGCCTACGCAATGGTCGTAAAAGCGGGTGAGCAGGGCAAGCCTTAAATTCAGTTAGTATCGAAATAATTTAAATCGCATATTTATATATCCGCAAGGGGCGGAAAATTCGCGAAATAATCGTTGGTGCTTGTAATCGCCCCATAGCGATTTTACTAGTAAGGGATGGTCGGGAAATTCACGATCATAATAGGTACATTTTCGGGAAGAGCGTGGAGCGTCGGCGGCAATTTCAGTACCTACACCGGTGTTTGTTCAACTAGAGTAGAAAGGCATGATAATGTGCAATATTAATTTGGCAAAGTCGGAAAATTCGCAATGTTGATATATAAAGGTCGGAACATTGAGGGTTTAGAACCATGACAACTTGGAAATTTTCAGAACATTCAAAGCATTTACAGGATCGAAATGTTGTAGTGTATTTCGACAGTAACGACAGGAATATCGAGGATTCAAATTCAACTTGTGGGCGAATTGTCGATTTTCTATATCTTGACGGGTTAGCAACATATACCTACAATGAGCGAATCAGCAACGTGTAGCGGAACCTCGAGCTCCATTTCATAATTGGAAGTGAATAAAAAACTAATTGTTAACCTGATACCTGAATATCCACTTTCACACTCCTGAAATCCTGGTCAATACAATCAACAGCTCGAGAATACGAAAACGAAGAAAGGAGAAAAAGTATCTAATTCGCCACGGTTAAATGGATTCCAATACCTCAGTAAATTTGATTGCGGCAGTAAATAAGATTTGGCGATTTTTGGTCACCTTGTGATAAATCATTGAAACAAATCAATTACATCTGTTTTGACTTATCAACAACAAATTTATTACAGGAGGTAACATATACTTTAACCAGTAGCAATTGGAACACGCAATAAAATCTGAATTTACCGAGGACATTCGAAAAGAGCACGTTGTCTCTATACAAAACCATGGAACTTATCTCTTTTCTTATTCAGAAACGCACTGGTATTTTTAAAATGCTGGTGTTCAGTTGCGCAAGTGAAATCATATATGTGAATGTATGGATATGTACAGATAAAGAACTAGAGAGTCCATTGGACCGCAAAATTTTTTTTACGACAGCGGCACTGCGTTTGTATTTTCTTCTTCTTCTAAGGTGCAGGTGTACAGTCGATCAGTCAAATCGCGTACGAGGAAGTACGCGAGACACTACAGATACTGGATGGTCCTCTGGACCATAACACAGTGGCCACGTGTGCTTTCCTTGTGATGTCTTCTTCCGCACTTGTACTCGAGAAAGCAGTGGTGTGTGAATGTGTGTGCCATTTGTTTGTGCGATTTGGAAGTGAATTCATTGTTAGAGTTATTATCCGTAATGATACGTCCACGGAGGACAAGGCGGCATCGCTCTTCACTACTTAAAAAGATATTAATTGTTTTTTTTTGTCTGTTCCAATTGTGACTGGACATAGTATACCATCTACGACCACAATTAGAGATGAAAAAGGGACATTTGATACGACAGTGAATAGCTCAAGAATATAAGTTTAATTAATTCGATTGTAATTATAAAAGAATAACAATCTTTTTGTTTAACTAGTTTGGAAGCAGTTTCCTAATAGTTATAAGTGAAGACCGGATTTTACCTATTTTGCCTTTTTCGTTTGCGATTCTCAGTTAATGTTATAGTTAGTTTTATATGTGTTTTGAGGGTCTAGGAAATTTTTATCAAAAGTTTATCAAGCCTAGCATTGCCTGTTTCAAAGGTACTTGGCTAAAATTGCCTGTTTAACTATATTTTCATTGAAATTACCTCTTTTACTGTTTTTGTCTGAAATTAACTATTTTCTGACTGTATAACACAAAAAATAATTTTAAAACAATTCTTAAATATCTACAAACATGTTATTCGAATCCGGTATTCTTAAAGGATTGATGACAGGATCCTGACATTTTTTCAAGAAATTTTGGGTAGTTTATACCTGGTATACCACTTAATAATTAGGACCGCAAAAAATATCTTTGTGTGATGTATTTAATCCCTGGAAAAGTCAGATAAGCTATTAACGCAAAGTGTTGAAATAGTGACAAAAGTCACATGGAGATTTCCTGAACCTAATGGAATATTAATGGAAGAAAATTAAGCAATGCTTCAGATAAAAATCCTGGATGGGGAACCATTAAATAAAGTTAAAAACATTATCGCAGGGAAGGATGAGAGCATCATATCTTTGTCCCCTAAAGAAATTTCCTGTTTTAAGTATGCTAATATAATATCCTGTGGTGTTCAAAGACACTTTTCGGAGTATAAATATATTTTAAGTGATCGAAGGACAAATTTTACGGAAGAAAACTTGGAAAAAATATTGGTTCACATTGTTTTAATTTATAAAAGGAAATTAAGGATATAAATTGATTTTATACTACTTTTTTATAAGAATTTCTTTTTTTGTATAAAATGCCTGTTTTACGATTTATCTTGCCTAAATTTCAAATTTAAAATGCCTGAAAATCCGGAATTCAGTTATAAGTATGGTAAGAAGCTTCAATAGATAGCTTGAGCTTCGATTCGGAACGCATAAGGCGATTAGTTAGAAATTTGAAAGCAGTCCCTCGGTTCCACCACAAGTTTTCGTCTTATCTAGAACGGGGAAGTGGGGAAGATAAAATACGCGCCAAGCGAATGACCGAGAAAATAGAATACGAACTGCATTTTAGACATAATTCGGCGACCGATCTGCGTGAGGAACTTGTCACGCCAACATAAATAAATAGTTTAAATGAATTATGAAATAAGAATTAATTGTTAGGTTGTAGTAATAAGCATTAAGTAAATAGTTTGTCTAGGGCAGTTACTTCAAATCACAAAAACGTTGGAGTGTACTTTAAATTGACACAAAAAATTGAGAAAACTACGATACGGTATAAATTTCAGAAATTATAGCTGCTTCATAATTTTAAGAAAGCGATTTAAACCAGTACAACCTCTGCGCTCCAACATACACACAATTTCGCCATTCTTCGCCCGCGGGTGTATTTTTTCACTTCGCAGGATTAATTGTCCTGTTAAACATGTCCCTTGGATCTCCACTCAGACGCACTCCATGTAAAGACCCCATAAAAAGGGAGTCGTTAGTGCATATTAAATCACTTTTAATTTTTCAACTCGGCTTTTGCAGCGTTTTTAATTTTTAAACAGCAGAGGGCGGAAAGTGGAAAGCGCGCGTGCGAGAGAGAGAGAGAGAGGGAGAGAGAGAGATAGATAGAGAGAGAGAGAGAGAGAGAGAGAGAGAGAGACAGGGGTGGGGATATAGAGAGGACTGCAGGAACGTTACGTATTTTAACGTCGTTACATGACTTTCTGATTCTAATGAGTCTCAAAATTCGTCCTCGCTAATTCCTCCCAAGGAGACGTGAAATTGTAACGGATGCATTATTCATGGTTTTGATATTTCGAAAATTGATGAATGGAAATATGCAAATCGACGACGGCCCCTAGGGGTGATATGTAAGAGGGGCAGGAAGGGAGGGGCGATGGAGCGCGAGAAACGGAGAACAGGAGTTTTATCGAATGGAAAAGTTTCCATCGCGAAACAGTGAGAGAGAAACTTTTTTCATTAACCCGAGACGGGGAGGGTTTAAGAGAGGGGGGGGGGACGCGATCGAGATTTTTTTAAAAACAACGAGATGGTCGGTTCAATAGTGTTGTTAGAAATATGAACGTACTTTAGGCACTGGGAGTGGTGCAAAATGTAAGCAACTTCTCTTACGTGTCGCGTTAAGAAACACATGTTCTGTAAATTTAGAGCAATGCAGAGCCATAGCGTAAGCTAGAAGTATAGCGATTTCTGTACAAGCGTTCAAAATATAACGTAATGGAAAAAGTTTAGATCGTAGTAACTATTGCACACGATCACTTACCAAGAAACATAGGGCCATTATAGTCTATTTCGCCATACAGCAAGTAAACTGGACCATTAACGAAATCCAGGGTGAGTCAAGAAAGAAGTTAGTTTCAAGCAACATCTCTACATAAAGTTTCAATTTTTCGGTGGATGAATATTGTGCTGAGATGGAATTTATTTCGATGGTTACACGAGTTTAGATCCGGTATGGATAATATCCATTACCACACATGTCTACGTAGAAGAAATGGAAATGCCGTTCGCCTCCTTCAATTTCATTTTATTTTTTTTTATTCCTAGGAAAATCTAATAAGTTGGTTTTGTTGAATGGGGGAGAATTAATGAGGAAACGATTCCAAATGTTCTCAACACCACTCCAAGACATATAGGATTAGTGACTGCTGCTGGAAGATAATCAAATTCTTTAGTTTCTTAAATTTGTCATTAAGGACTGTATCACTGCGTTTGACTTTTGTGTTCCCCTCTTTCATTTTTCAGCGATTTTCCTTACAATTCAATTGTAATTTATAAGACATAATTAGATATACAACTTGGTATTACGATTTAAGATAAGAAGTTAAATACTGAAGTTATTATAATATGCTTCTTGGAAAGGATATAAAATTAAAACACATAGATTGCAATATAAATTTGCAGTTAGATTATATTCCAAGAAAATATACCAAGAATGGGAAATAGGCCAACCAATATAGCTAAAAAAGAATACATTTTCGCACTAAAATTTAACCGGTCACAACCTTTACTATCGTGTAGAGTATAGAGTTCATAAACGAAAACCCACCTTTTTGCCCCAGCGAAATCGGTGTTGGGATTTTTATAAACAAATTATAGTGCAAAAAAGCATTTTTTTTTTAGTTTTTTACGAATATTGGGAAAATTAATGAAGGGATCATTATACGACCAATATGACTTTTGTAAGGAATCATTAAACCTAGAAAACGGATTGCTGCACAATGCGATCGGACTATTTTTCAGTGAGAAAATCTCGAAAAACCCCCAAAAATTTTTCTTTATTGAAAAATTCGTAATTTCGGCAAATTTGAGGCTGGAAAAACTATCTTCGGGGTAGTGATAGGTAATCATGTTTTATTTATGTTTGCGGAAGATGGTTTGCGATCGATGCGCAGTTTTTGCACAATCGCGTTATAAACAATTTTCACACCTTCTCTTGTAAATTGTGCGATTTTATGGGAAATCGATTTTACTTAATTCTGCAACAGGCATTTTAAATCAGAAACCAGTATCTTCAAAACGTACATCTTGGATTTTCACGTAAGAAGTGGGAAATGTACGAAGAAATGCCCTTAAACTTGCTCCAAACTCTCGAAGTCGCATAAAAGGCTGGCTTTTTCCTCAACCACAGCTGCCTGAGACTGCCTAGAAGCGATTTCGGGCGTTCGGAGCAACATTTTTTCATACATTTCCCACTTCTTACGTGAAAATCCAAGATATACGTTTTAAAGATACTGGTCTCTGATTTAAAATGCTGCTTGCAGAATTAAGAAAAATCGATTTCCCATAAAATCGCACAATTTACAAGAGAAGGTGTGAAAATTGTTTATAACGCGATTGTGCAAAAACTGTAAATCCACCGGGAACCATCTTCCTCACACATAAATTGCATATTATTACCTATCACTATCCCGAATATAGTTCTTCCTGCCTCCAATTTGTCGCAATTATGAATTTTTCAAGAAAGATAAATTTTTGGGAGTTATTCCGGATTTTCTCAGTGAAGAATAGTCCCATCATATTGTGCAGCAAACCATTTTCTGGGCTTTATAATTCCCTACAAAAGACCTTTTGGTCGTATAACGGTCCTTTTATTACTTTTCGCAATATTCATAAAAAGCTAAAAAAATGCATTTTTTGCACTCTACTTTGTTTATAAAAATCCCAACACCGATTTCGCTGGGGAAAAAAGGTGGGTTTTCATCTATGAACTATCCCCTACACGATAGTATAGGTTTTGACCGGTTAAATTTTAGTTCGCAGGAAAATCTCTATTGGTTGGCCTAAAACTGGTAAGATGGCCGGCAAGTCGTGAAAGTAAAATAATTCGCCAACGACAATTCTTTTCTGTCGGTGAATATTTTAGTGGTATGTGGCAGTAGGAAAATTCGGGATCCTAATTCAGAAAAGTCGGAAAATATTCGCGTTGTTTGGTGTGTCACGAAAGTTTTGCATAAAATCTTACTATCTCATAGTAAAGTGTATTCGGAAAATGCACGATTGTAAGTCGCGACTGTCGGAAAATTAGTGTTCGAATGGACCAGCATCGGCAATTGTCCTACTAGGACGGTGCAGTCGGAAAATGCGCGATCGTAAGTCGCGAATGCCGGAAAATTCGCGGCTTAGTGGACGAGCATTGGAATGGTAATACATGCATGGTGAGATCAGAAAATGCTCGATTCCAACTTGCGAAGATCGGAAAATTAGCACTTGACTGATGGTGCGTTCGATTCGTGCACGTTTAAAGTCCCAGGGCCAAGTCGAGTAAGCGAATTGTAAGTCACACCGACTAGTGAAAATTCAGTTAGAACTCACTTCTCGATAGAGTGCTTTGCAGATATTTCACTGGAAGTCTTGGGAAGCTTTAGTTTTCTCTACCTTCTCTGAATCGCAACAAGTGAGTATTATGCGTGACATTACCAACTCATTCTTCGTTGCATTGGGTATAATAATTATGGAAAATTTTTAAGCTGCATCCAAATCGTTACATATAGCTCTATACAAATTTTGCGGATTAAGAAATAGTGGGCGCAACAAAATTCTGGGAAAATTTTATACGAAATTTCCTTAAACTATTTCACAAATTCTTGATTTAAAAAATTTCGGAAAGTACTTTAACTATTCGGGAAAATTGGTTTGTTCAATTCTTTAAATTGTTGGGTGTAGTCTTAAATTAATGAATATCACAAACAAGAGTTGCAACAATATTTTTTTCCGTTAGTATCACTTAGTTATTGCACGAAGTACTAAATTTGTGGATCTCGGTAAGGGTCCTAACCAGTTCAATGTTATGGCCTATGTATATACGCCCCTAAGCGTCATGTTTTTTCTTTTTGGTATATTCAATATTATGAAAATATTGCGCCATTTTCTTTTGGCCATATTCAAATTTCATAAATTTTGAACTTCCTTAAGAATTAATGGGTTTTTGGAACTGGGCAATTTCACGTGAAGGAAATTGATAATGTATGTTTTCCATATATACATCGTTCGAATAATATACCACAAAGCGCATTACTTTCAGGATAACTTTCACTTTTCACAATCTACGCCTCCATTTGCTCCATTGTTTCTCGCGTCGTGTGTAACATCCAAATTCAGCGCTTTTACCGTCTCATTAAAACGAATTCTCTCTGCCTCAGTGTCTCCTTCCCTTCAGCTCCTGTTTGCGCATCATTCCTAATACTAATTACACGGATTTTCCCTGCATACATGAAATGCATAATCGCACAAACTCCCTCCAGAAATGTCTTCCTACGTTAATGCGACGTTTCTTTAACGAGTTCAGAACTTCTGGCAAGTTTTCGAATCGCACAGTTGCTGGAATATTAATAAGTATCAACTCTAATAATGGAGCACTCCGATTTATCAACGGAAGAGGTTTCCGTTTGTTCGACTCCACTCCCCGCTTAGTAAAAATTCGATAATTTTCTTCACATCAAATAGTTTTAAGTATTCGAAACTTTTTGTCGGGAGATGATAACTCCGGCCGTTTCAGCGCAACTTCCCACGAAAGTTGAGAGTGTTAGTATAACGTCGAACTTTTTATGCTAATACTCCCCTTAGAGTTTGTTTAAGAATATCGAGAAGCTTTTCGAACAAAAAGCGAAGGGGGAGGGAGGGGGCTAAAAAAACAAATTGAGCGTTTCCTCAAACACGGAAAACTCTTTAGCGGGTCGGATCGGCCTTATTATTACAAGGGATCAAAAAAGATGAACGGGTAGCGGGAGGGGGGCTGGATACGATGGAGTTATTTATAAAAACTTCGACTTCACTATTGCCGAATTAATTTCGATCCGTGCGAGTTTCGTAAGGTTTTCAAATATTTACCGAACAGGAATAAAGAAGAAAACGAAGAGAGTTTGGGAAGGGGTGGAATTCGAAGTTTTTCCACCTTCTGGGAAAATGGTACACTCAAGACGAGTGTTCGAAGTTTGTGTTCGGAACGTTCCATCTTCGGATTCCAATTTTCTACTGAAATATGAACGTCTAATAATCTTTGGTGAAAGTTTCTGAACCACGTGTGTATAGTAAAGGGGTGAATTTTCCGGAAATTGTCGTGAATCGTGGTTAGATCACCAATTCTACCATTCTCATTATGATGTTTCTAATTAAATAAACGTCGACCAAATGGCGAAAAATGTGGAACATAGAACTTTCGTCGAACCGTTTCGAATTCCATGAAGTGAATTCGATGCTCCGAACGGACTGCTCCTGACCTGAGTGTATTTGGTGGCAAGACTTTTCATTGCAATACTTATGGCTAATGGGCGGGTTTTTCCTTATTTCTTTGCCTTTTATTTAAAACTTCAAAAACCATCTCATTAAATAATTCTCTGAAAATTTGCAATATTAAGAGAAACAAAGATATATGTTTCATCAGAATTCTTCAGGGGATAACTAGACAGTATATAAATTTGTGAATCCCCCAAACTGTATTTATTTAGTTTGTTTGCGTCGTCGTGTTTGTTTGTGAATTTTAAAGTAATTTCTGTGAAAATGCCGCCAATAAAAGTGTCCAATATGGAAAGTTGGGTCAAATTAGACAAAAATTTGACGGTTGATCAACATCGCGTCTTCTGCAAAGTGTGTATTAAGTTAATAGGTAGGTACCTTTATTCTGTAAATTATAACACGTTGCATTTTTTTAAAGTTTTGGAATAACAAATTTTCGCTAATCGTAATTTGAATACGTTCATGTTCACCCTGAGTCGGTAGAGCACGGAGTGGATCAACTGGGGTGAGAGCCTTAAGGGGTACAACCGTGCTCGAGGACCGTGGTTCGGAGCCCACGTTAAACTGTAGGTCACGTCCAAATTGGCCACAGCAGCGAAAAAGAGACGTTAACTTAATAAGACAAGACAAGACGTTCATGTTATCTGGTAACAGTTTTCATTTTACACTTTTTTTTTTGGTATTTTAGATACATACTACCAAAGAATATCATGTTACACATGTTACAAAGTACGGTGCATACAAAAAATATTAATAAGACGAACCAACTGCTTCTAAAAATGAAACTGAATGAAAAATCAAATTCCCACAAAAATAATTTCGTCCAAAAGCTTTGCGATGAATTAGGTGTAGCATTTATACCGCTAAATTAAGTAAATAATCCGGTTCTTAGGGGTTTTTTAATTGAAGCTACAAACGAAATCATCCCTGACGAGTATCCCTGACGTAAAAAATATTTTAACAAATGCTAACAATCAGTAAATATGCCTCAATCTACTTTATTGTTTTTTAATAATTGGAAATTACAGAAAATAAATATATAGTGTAATGCGAGAAGTAAACAAAGCGACACATGTTTACTCGCTCCGAGCGAAGCGGTTACTTCAAAAGAATAACTACGACGCGTAAAAGACAGCTGCATGAATTTTCCCGGAATGTTGTTTACGAAAAGTAATTTGTGACCTTCTGAACATTTCGTGCGTAGGCGTTGCTAAAGGAACAATCGAATCTTCTAGAATGTACGAGAAGATTCTTTATCATGGTTGGGGTGTATATATAAGGGGGCTTGGGATCGAGGGAATTAATTAGAAGTAGATAAGTAGATGTGAACACAACATGTAGTAAACGATCCTCAAGCGGAGCAGTGTAAATAAATTAAGTAGTGTCTAGTCTAGTGTACAACAAACAAAGTGTGTTAAATAAATTAGTGTACAACTAATGTAAATAAATTAGAAAATAAACGTTACAATACGAATGGATATCGGTGACAATTATATCTGGGTGTCCCTGGACCAAACAATAGACTGCAAAGGGAGATATTTTGCAAATACGATAGTCGGAAAGCTTACAGAAAATCAGCCTGGAACTCTCATCCTATTAGCTTGTAAAGAATCAGACTAAACCAATCACAAAACCAATGCAAATTTTTTTGATGACACTATGAGTAAGGGAACACGTAAGATGGTTTCCAAGTTAATCAGGGTCAAAAATAACATAGCAATTGGTTCCCGCACATTTTGGTTTACCTGACCTTTAAGTGTAAATTGGTTCCCAACGTTTTCAATTACATGAGCTTTACAAAGTACTGAAGTAGCTTATTTTGCGTCTCTGAATTGCTAGTAGAATGAAATATTGTTTTACTGTGGTGGAAAATAGGCAATTGGAAGGGGCAAGGGAAAACCTGATAGGAAAATGAAGGGGCAAGGGAGAACTGAATTCGCCTCCTCTGATAATGTCAAGTAAACGAAAAATTCCAGGAACCCATTTGTACATAGATAAGAGACACTAAGTACTGCCTTTTAATTTCTTACCTGCCGGGAACCAATTTACCAACATCGACGAGTAAGTTTTGCATGTTTGAAAATACATATACATATGTAATTTTTTGGAGGGAGTATATACTACACTATATTTCACTCCATGGATGGAGTGAAAAAAGAGAAAATACTTTTCTTAGACACTGACACTGCTGTGTATGGTAAAAGCTGCTCAAATATTGGATGTGTTTTACGGATCAAAGATCCATTTAACATATTTGGTCAATGGGCTGCATCGTGTGTGAGAATCCATCCGAGAAGAATTTAGTGGAGTAAATAAATTAAGCTCTTCCAAAAAAGAGGTAAAATTTATCTTTTTTTTGCGCTAAACTAACATATCTATATATATTTAATATGTATGTATAACATGTATTTATATATATGTATATATCAAATTTTCCTAATTATTAAAAAATCTTAATAAATATTACAGGTTTTTCTGAAAGCCCCATTGCGCGTTTCTTTCTATAAGGAGAAACACGTCAATACCCCTTTGCCCCCAGAACCCGTCATTACAAGATGTGGCACTTGGGTATCAGCATACATATTTTATGCAACCCATTTCGACGAAATTAAACAGGTTTTCTTTCGTAAATTCTGGATCTGGATGTCAGAAGTGGATCAATATTTATTAAGGCACATTTTACCAACTTACTTACTGCAATGGAAAACTTAGGAAGCCGTCGCCTAAGATTAGTGGATGCAATGAAAATTTTTAGTTATTTTAAGTCTTCTAGTGGAAACGTCCCTGGTCCTATGTGAGAAAAAGTAAACAACAAGTTGAACAGGATAATTAATAAAAATCCTGCATTTCGAAAAATTTGCGCGAGGTTGCAAATATCCACGAAGGGAAAGGGACAAACTTAGAGTTAAATTTAACTCAAACCGTAGTTATGAAGTATGCTCCTATTATTTCCGCTGAAGTCGAATGGTCATTTTCTAGATATAAGGATATTTTGTCTAATAAAAGACAAGGCTTAATAATAGAAAATATTGTAAAATATTTAATTGTAGGCTGGGAAGCAAATACAAATAAGGATTGTTGAAGTTTTAATTTTATTTTTTATTTGTTATTTTCTGCTGTTTTGCTGCTATTTGCTACTGGTTTTGCTACTGGTTTTCTGCTATTTGCTGTTTTTTTAAACAAAATTTTTATTCGTTTTTTGGAATAATCGACGCCTCATTGGCGGCTTTTTTGCCTAAAAGTCCATCCTTTACTTATGGCATTTTTTCTGATGATTAGCAGCCAGCGTCGGAGTCAAAACTATTTTTAATAGAAACGCACCCAGTTGCTTCTGCTATTCCTCAGTTAGAAATTTTCTTTCGCGATTTTAAACCAAAACCCAGTTTTCGAACTGTAAATATTAATCGATCTAAACTGCTCTTTGCTCAGATCTGCTGTCTTTCCCCACGTTTAAAACCGAACTGAACGTTTTTCAATGAATCTGATTGTTGTATCTAGCTTTTATCTTCTGTATTACTAAATTAGTTTTAAAATTTTCTATTTATTTTTTAAATTTCTCGTCAAAAACTAGATTTCTTCCATGCTTACAATGCGTAGAAATTACACATTAATGTTCCCTAAGCCTTGAAACCTTTTGTTTATAATATTTTAAAAATTATTTGTCAAATGTGTCAAAAGAAAAATTTCACCTCTCTTAATAAATATACTTGGTTACGCATTGTGTTTCGAATGTTTCCTAGGAATGTACTCCCCCAAATTTATTTCACCTTAACCAGAAACCATTCGATTAACTTATCTGTATCATTTCTTATGTTTTTAAAACTATTTAACCTTATCTAACCCGTAAATTTGGCACTAAAATGCAAAACTCATAAGTTGAAGTTCCGGTTGTTCACTCTGCCATTAAAAAAAATTCTACATTTACACTTTTGTATATAATGTTACAATAATTGTATTCTTCATCAATTATTTCCAAGCTCCTTCCGACATGTTCGATTTGCTACGGGACTGACAAATAAGAATTTTATTTCTTTGCTTCTAACAGATTGCATTCAGCTAACATTGCGTTAACTGCACGCTGTTACCGAGCCTAATAAAACTTCACAAATCTGAGCATTTTCCGACTCCTGTGTTTTACTCTTACTGACAACCATAGCATTCTACTGAGTAACTAGTGAAGAATATTTACGGAAGTAAACGCTTCAAATCTGGCGCCCGAGATTTTAGACCTTAGAAACCGTATATTCTCCTGACTGCGCAGGCAGAATGGTCGTTAGATGAAGCGCCACTTTGTAGTTTTAGCCTAGCTATTTGAGGTATTAATTCTTTCCGCGGGTCAAACTTAGGAAAGCAAGTACAGAATTTAATGTGAGTTAAAAACACATAGTAGGCAGATACCTAATAAGATTATAAAAAAGAATACGCTATATCGTACTTGAAAGAGCAATACATCAGGATACCACTCAAAAAACTTAAACTTGATACTTTATTACTTGATACTTAAATTTAAACGTAACTAAAAAATACGTCATTTCAAATGTGTGACATTGACTGACGTAACAAAAAATCACAAGAAAGATGTGTAATGATTTGTAATGCTCCACGACAATTTTAATTTGTTTTATGGAAGGCGACACTACAAATATAATGGAGACAACGAAAACTATATTTAGGAAATCAGTAGTTTTTGCAAGACATAAACTGGAAAATGTTGTTAAAAAAGGCCAATTTTGACGCAAATTTCTTCTATATTTTAATAAGTTACTTTTATGAAGTAAGCCATGATAATGAATTTGGACAATTCAGTAACAGGTTAGTATTGAAACTTAACTACAACTCCGTTTAGAAATAATGTAGAAAAAAAACTATTTAAATCAGAAACCGTCGCTATGTTAAGCCATACAGGAATTCCTGTGACTGTTGAATCTCGCGGAGAAATGGTTGTGTATAAATGACCGACATGACAGGTAATACGATCGAAACAACGAATCTTACAAGCAAAATTCTCCCAAATATTAGAATTCATGACTATACCAAGCTAAATTGAATCAAACCGTAACCTTAAAGTCTAGCTGGTCTACCCAGATTCATTTAAACAACTTAGTAATATACACCAAGCGATCAACGTCTATGTGTAGATATTTGGTAAGAACAGCGAATTACCATCTTAGTTACGTCCTGTCGTCCGATTATCCACTGCTGAATTTTTACCCTTCCGTGATTATGTGAACGTTTATTAAGCACTATTTTTCGTTCCATGTCAAATACCACACTAATGTTATGATCATAAGAGAAATATCACATCTTAAATTAATTATTGAATATAAATTATATGAATATAAATTAATTATGAAATGTAATAAAATTCATGTAGATCACAATCCAAAGATAATGCATAAAAAAATTAGAGCTCGCTGATTATTGCAATAACCGATACAATTCCCTGAATGCGTGGTACAAATACTAACGATGATCAGTTAAAGATAAAATTGTTCACACGATAACTGGTTAGCTCTGGAATTTTAATAGACGGGAAATGAAAGGAACTCTGTATACTGATATAAATTTATTGATGGTAATTAAAGAAGGCCATTTATGTAAAGTTTCACCATTCGCTAATATTAGCCAAAATAAATTTTCTCTGCATATTTCTTTATAAAATCACATGTAGTGCGTAATATTATTAAATTGAGAGAAAAGATTTTACACGAAAGGCAAAATTGTAAGTCCAATAAATACAAACAAATTTATTTTAAATACTCTGGATTAATTAATCTAGTTTTAATTGTATTATGCCGCTCATTAATTATTTCTTTTGACTAAACACAAACTGACTCAGGATTCCTATAATTTAATAAATCGATTAAAACAATGAAGAGCTCGTAATTACTGTTTAAATTCTAATGCTCGGACTCAGTTGAAGGCATTTATTTTACCACTAACAGAAAGCACGCGATTATTAAGTGGCACTCAGTCAGCATTCAAGAATGTATTGGGTAAAGTTAGGGAAAAATGATATTTAGTATTTACGAGATATATGGGAATATGTATGAAAAATTTGAAACCGTGCTAACTAAAAATATGGGTATACTGATATATTTTCCAATTAATAGATATTTTGATGGGAAATTTTGATAAGTAGATCGATTAAGATTTAATCATTAAATCGCAGCCAGCTTAAAAACACCGCCGTGTACAATTACGTAATAATGTATAGTTGTAATTGCAGTAGATGTATATTTGCGACTGGGGTCAAAGTAGTTAATGCAAGTAAGTAGCGAAGTGCACAATTGCAGCGTTGAGGTAATTAAAAATCTCCCCACAAATACAGATTTTTTACACCTTTCGTAACGATAACAATGGGTTATGATACTCTTTTTACGAAATTAATTTATGCAATATTAATAGTAATATGAACGTTAATTTAGACATATCAAATAATTTGTAATTACGTAACAATCTCCTTCCTAAAGGTGTACATAATATATGTTCCCGTAAATTCCTTTTACTTATACGAGAATAAGCGTATCTCTTTTTAACATTATTCCGTTGTTGACTTTGAATTATCACCCAAGAGCATCATAGAGAGACTTCATCCCCTTGTCGAGACTTATGGAGGATGCACCGGATAAAATAATATAAAGTAAATATAAGGTAATTGATTAAAGAGAGCTTATTTCATTATTGATTCCTTTTGGATATTTTAAATAAAATTCATGCAATTTCTCCAATTATTATTTCTACATTTCATGAATATTTGCTTACTTTAAAAGTTATAATTAGCTTAATGTGTGCATAAGCGAAGAGTATAAATATAAAAATATTTAAACTCTGTAGGAAAACTTTCTTAATCTACCCATTTGGTAGTGTTCTTTAAAAATTTATTTCTTTTCCCGAAAATGCCTCATTAAATTTCATAGTGTGGAAATTATTTAGGTAATAATCTACGCAAGCACATCTACGCATATTACGCATTTTACGTAAAGAAATCCTACCTTTTAACATCCTGGATAACTAAATAACTTCTAGACAGTTCCCTGTCAATTTTTGAAGAATATCCTTCATGGCGATATTCTTCGTTGGGTCCCGCGATTTATTTGGCAACCTTAATGTAAAAAAATCTTCCTTTGGAGTTAAAACTGGCTGTAAATGACTGGATATAAAAAATCCTGCCCAGATTTCGCATTGAATGCAAATATTGGAGTATTGAAAAAATGAACGTAAAAAACCCCATGGCATGCCGGGCTGAAAGGTAGATTTATGGGTAAGATATACAGTAATATAACACACGATGTGTCAAAAAAATGCATACGAGGTGTGAAAAAATACAAACGTCAAAATTTTAAAATATTTGCAAGTAACTTTTTCTCTGTACATTTCTCAAAGATATATTTTATACAAAAGTTGTTCGTCTCTATAAGGGCAACAAAAAAGCTAAGTAACATTTTTCTCTCAGACGCGAAATTAAAGTTTTTTTGTTTTTTAATTTTTTTGACAAAAATAACTTTATTTTTGTAAGTTTCTCGACAGATTGTTTTATACAAAAGTTGTTCGCCTCTATAAGAACAACAAAACACCTTAGTAACATTTTTCTATTAGACGCGAAATAAACGTTTTTCTTATTTTTATTTATTAAAAAAAATAACTTTTTTTCTGTACATTTCTCGAAAAAATGTTTTATACAAAAGTCGTTCGCCTCTATAAGAGCAAGAAAAAACCCAAGTAACATTTTTCTCTCAGACGCGAAATAAAAGTTTTTTGATTTTTTTTTTGCAAATAAGAAGCCGCCATTTTGAAACCGCTAGACCGATTTGGACCATTAACGAACTCAACCGAGATTTTCGGCCAACTGATTTTTGTACCAAATTTCGTTGTGATTCTTTAAAAAATGCGACCTGTAGCCTGCCGACAAATTTCGTTATATCCTATATATACAGGGTGGTCGTGATATAACCTTACAAAAAAATTCTGGGTCATTAGGAGGATCCAACAATTCAGAAAAACCCATATTTGGTAGGTCCAAAATGATGCAGAAAAATTAACCCCTATCCACACTCATTTGACGCCACTGACCACAAAAATAAATACAGACATATTTAACCAAGATTTAATTGTTAGTTACCTAGTTACACTAAATTGACAATTTGCTTTCAAATTTGATGGACGTTTTCTTTTGCCAGTGATTTACTTGTCAGTTTGCATATGTCAGTTGTCATTTATATGTCGTCGCCTTTCTTGTTTTCAATGTATTTTTTCTCTTATAATCATTTTTGTACAAGAAGTCTATGAAACCAGTCTTTTTCAAGACTTCACTTGCGTTTGTGTTTGCAGTTTGTAAGTAAATAGCGAGTTTCCTGGGTCAAGACACTGACGGATAATCATGATTGTGGTTTTAGGTTAGAATCTGCCGATAAACACAATATTCAACAAAGAACAACGATCTCAACTTTAAACGGCAAAGGTAACGTCAAGTTTATAAATCGGCTTTAATAAATAACAAAAGAAAACCAGTGTTTTTTTCGCATATTCTTGATTTGTAAATTTCATTTCTACCGCAAATTCAAAATTATTGAATTTGACAAATGTCATTCAGTTTACTAGTTGGTACAGGTACCGATTATCGTTACTAGACAACCAAAATCACATTTTTCATCCTGATTAACTCATTGGCGTACAGCAAATTTTGTACAAATTTTCAATTATTTTTATCTCGAAAACGAAAAGACTTTTACTAGATTTTTTTTTTGTATATGAGTTCCACTCATCGTCACCTATTACCGTTTTTTTTTCGTAAGGTTATATCACGACCACCCTGTATATATATATATACATATATATATATATATATATATATATATATATATATATAAATTTTTGGGAAATGATTAGGTATGATCTCTAGATACCAAAAAACTGAAAACCGCATTTTAATTCCTATTTTTTCGACTACATGCAATACTAAATATAAATCTACCAAAAGTGGACAATGTTCACAATTATCCTGTTTGTTATTATTTCCTTGAAAAGAACTACTGATTCTCTAAATTTAATATTGCTTTATTAAATATGCCGATGGTCTCCGTTTTACTAAATAAAATTCGTTAAATTTGACTTGGTGCTCTAAAACGAACATTTTCCTAAGTAAATTCATAATGGTACAAAACATAAATATAATCGTATATAAATCAATAGCTGGAGTACTTGCAAAAAAGAAATGGGTAATACATTTTTGTACGAACAAGTGCATCGCTCATATTTATTCGAATGCTGTTCGGAGTCAAGGTCAGCTTACATTATCGAACGACTTGCGGTTTTTACTTCCGTTAAGATAAATATGAAGTGCAGTATGCCAGTGCAAACCATCTCCTGTTTCACGTCTTTTTTTATAAGAGCAGATTTTCCAAAGCGGCAACCTCGCATTGAAGTTTTGCAATATAAGGATCGAAGTCCTTGACCGCTGTCAGTTCACCATGGCACATCAAACCAAATCAAACAAAAGTGTTGTCTCGTCATTTATCGTCCGGATCAGACGTTCTGCGCCTCCAGCATTCAAAGAAGACGTTCTGTCAGCAGCAGTTAGAATTGCCTTTCCTAAAATCAAGAAGACGACTAAGACACAAGGCGGACTCATAATCCAGTTCCTTCATAAAGTCAACAAGAAACAGGTTATGGAAAAGTTATCTCAACTTCCAGTGGAAGTTATTCAAATACGTCCAAGTTTTACGCAGCAGGACTTATATAGCGCATCAGTATTGCTCGAACTGTACCCCAATTTCTTAAAGAATCCGAACAACGATGATGACCAACTTCCTGGACCTTCCAAGCGGATCAAGTTGGAGGAGCTGCACATGAAAGACGAACAGGAAAGTGAGACAGAAAATGAATCAGATTGAATTTCTATTATAATTTGTATAAAATGAAATAAAATTATTGTCTTACATTAGTTACAAACACACAAATTTCGGAAAAATTATAACTTTCTCTGTTAAAATAATTAATCATGACATTGATTGAATTTCAATTATATTATTGCTACGCAATAACACTGGAAATTATATTAAAGTTTGTCGGTCAATTTAATGCAATAAAATATTTATAAAGCATATCAAATCTCAATAATTGCACTAACACGAACGAGTTCACTATCCACTTTAGATAATCTTATCTATCGCGTCCTTATCTCGAACGAACAGTCTGTGATGCCCTTAAAAATTAAAAAGTGCAATGCGAATTATCAGCTCACGAAATAATTTATAAACGATTCTTCACTTCATCATATCATTACAAACTCACTTTTATTGAATTTTAACCCAACTATTATAGTAAGTTAGAAACACATTACGATGTGTGCATTTCATTATAGTCCAGTTAATGATGGCTTTTTGTTCGGAATTCCTCCGAAATAAACCGATTGAGGTGAAATGTGGACAGTAAATATGGAAAACTCAAGGAACGAAAGTTATAATGTGCCATTTATCCTAGGGGTGAATTTCACCCCTTTTCACCGTTAAAAATTTGTAACACTCAAAATATCAAAATATACAAAATATGTGTACACGCATATCTGTGTACACATGTTTGATACGCAATACAGTTGTGTGCGAGAGGTCGCCTACGCTCTTGTGGCACTTCGAAGAAGAACACTCAAAATATCCTCAGAGATCGATAGGGAGATGAGTTCATTACTAAAAAAACATTCTATGAAATTTTTTCAGTATATCAAAAATTTTTGAGTTATTGGCGATTGAAAATACCTCTAAAAAATACGTCGGTTTCAGCGATTTTCACACTTACCTCGAAAAACTTACCTTTTATCAAAAAATTCGTTAACACACAAAATGAAGTCTATAAAATAAAAAAGTAATCTTGTTTTCCAATCTCAGTAGATGCAATAAGAACCGAGTTATGGATGTTTAAAATGAGAACTATACAGCTAACGTTATTAAACCGATCATAGTAAAATATTTAATTTAAAAAAAAGTGTATAATGAATATGTGAAAATGTTCGTATCACGAATACTTATGGAGCTGTGATACAAAAAAAATTATAGTCTCGCTTTTTCATTCAAAATGTTAATAATGAAAGCAATGGCTTAACCGCAAAACCTGATTTTTGAAGTATATTACCCTTGTTTATGATTACAAAAGATTACAATAAAAATAAAAAATTTATCATATTAACACACTAACAATATCTTAAAAAAAATTGTAGGGATTAGGATAGGTACAATTAAAAAAAGGTCCATTTAATATTGAAGTGACTTTTCAAATTTTTAGTATTTTTTTTTTTGAATACCTAACTCAAAAGAATTCGGATATCTAAAGAATACAAGGGTATGAAAACGTAGTTCTTTTCAGAAAAAAAATCCGTTTTCACTTTTTCTTTTTAGGTTGAAAATGGAAAGAGATATCATTTTAATTTTAAGTTTAGTTCATGGAAATCCAACTCAACAGGCTTGCAACCCTTGCAATTCTCTGAAAAGTAAATTGTGAATGACGGAATATTTTTGATATGAAAGGCGTTATTGTTGAAACACTTATTGCGCTATTATTGAAATTCTTGAAGTATGTTTAATTCTAGACAGTTTTGATGATTTATAAGTATTCCAAATAGTATTATAAAGTGTGATATAATTTCTATTCAATTTAAATGCACTATCAAAAATTTTCAAGACGTTCGGAGTTACCTTTTGTTGTAAATTTCGCAATAAAGGGAAGTATTAAAGGCCTCAAACGTTCCAATAAATCAGGAATATTTAATTAATATGGGGTGGTTTTCATGGGTTTTGAGGTTGTAATAAATCCGAAATAATATTGTTATCAGAGACAAAACCTTAATTCCATTTAACGCATCATTAAAAAGTTGAAAATGTTGAAAAATTACCATTTTTTAATTTCTCAATCATGGGTCGTCATTAAGGGATCAGACGTAGCAGTAAATCTTAAATAGTGTTACCAGCAATGACCAACTTGAAATTTATTTTTAAATGACAAATAAAAAAATTTCAAGGTTTTCGAAACTAACATTTTGAAACTTCTCAATATGAGTTCGTTTAAAGAGTCCAAACGTAACAATTACTCCGAAATAATACTGTAAACAATGACGAAATTTTGGTTAATTTTATGTGCACAATTAATTAAATTCGAAATTGAATTTTTTTTGAAAAGTTTTGTAAATTTACCAATAAGTACATAAAGTACAATAAATACAAATATTTGAACATTGACAATATAATCGTAAAAAGAGGACGATGTTAACGATTACTCTGTTTATTATTATTTCCTTTAAAAAAATCTACAGATTCTCTAAATTGAATGTTACTTTGTTCAATATGATGATGATGTCCTCTTTCACTAAACAAAATTCGTTAAAATTAGCTTGGTCAGCAAAAACGAACATTTTCCTACGTAAATTCATAATCGTATGAAAATGAGATTATCGTATATAAATCAATAATTTGAGTACGTGCAAAAAAAGCTGTGGGGACTACATTTTAGTACGAACTTACTACGAACTCATATCAAATCGAAAACTGTTCGATATCAAGGTCAGCTTACACTTTCGAAACACATACGTTTTAAGATAAATATAAAGTGCAGTTATGCCGGTGCAAACCATATTCTGTTTCACATCTATTTTTTATGAGAATCTGGTATACTTGCAGGCGACTCTCGGAAAATTTTCCAAAGCGGCAACCTCGCAATGAAATTTTGCAATATAAGGATCGAAATCCTTGACTGCTGTCAGTTCACCATGGCACATCAAACCAAATCAAACAAAAGTGTTGTTTCGACATTTATCGTTCGGATCAGACCCTCTGCGCCACCAGCATTCAAAGAAGACGTTCTGTCAGCAGCAGTTAGAATTGCCTTTCCTAAAATCAAGAAGACGACTAAGACACAAGGCGGACTCATAATCCAGTTCCTTCATAAAGTCAACACGAAACAGGTTATGGAAAAGTTAACTCAACTTCCAGTGGACGTTATTCAAATACGTCCAAGTTTTACGCAGCAGGACTTACATAGCGCATCAGTATTGCTCAAGCTGTACCCCAATTTCTTAAAGAATCCGAACAACGATGATGACCAACTTCCTGGACCTTCCAAGCGAATCAAGTTGGAGGAGCTGCACATGAAAGACGAACAGGAAAGTGAGACAGAAAATGAATCAGATTGAATTTCTATTACAATTTGTATAAAACGAAATAAAATTATTGTCTGATTGGGATGACTTTATTTTTGTACAAGTTATAAATACTACAAATTTCGGAAAAATTATAACTTTTTGTGTTACACTAATTCATCCAGCGATTGATTGAATTTTAATTATATTATTGCTACGCAATAACACTGGAAATTATATTAAAATTTGTCTGTCATTTTAATGCAATAAAATATTCATAATACCTATCAAATCTGAATAATTGTATTAACACGAACTAGTACACAATCCACTTTGGATAATCTTATCTATCGCCGCCTTATCTCGACCAAAGAGTCTGTGATGCCCTTAAAAATTTATAAATTTAAGGTGGATTATCGGCTCATGAAATAATTTATTAACAATTCTTACCTATATCATAACATTTACAACTAACTTTTATTGCGTTTGAAGCGAACTGTTATCGTAAGTTGAAAACACTTGATGTGTCCATTTCCTTATAGTACAGTTAATGTTGGCTTTTTGTTCGGAATTCCTCCGAAATAAACAGACTGAAATGAAATGTGGACAGCAAATATGGATCGCACCTTTTACAACTTTAACAATTTGTACCATGAAAATATCACCAGAGATCGATAAGTACTATATGAGTTCTTGCTGAAATATTCTACGAAATTTTTTTGGTATATCAAAATTTATTTGATTAATTGGCGATTGAAAATACCTTCAAAAAATAAATCTTTTTCGGTGATTTTTTACGTATACCTCGAAAAACTTACATTTCTCAAAAAGACGTTAAAACATAAAATGAAGCCTATAAAATAAGAAAAGTAATCTGGTGTTTCAATTTCGGTAGATCTAATGCGAACCGAGTTATGGCTGTTTAAAAGTAATTTATGGTTCGCCGCAAACTTAATTCGAATTTTAACGTTAATTAACTTAAAAATGAGAAGTTTCCTGGCAAAGCTTATTAAATTGATTGATAAAAAGTGTAAAATGGATCTGTGAAATCGTACGTATTACGAATACTTACGGAATTATGATAAGAACAATATTATTATCTCGGTTTCTCGTTTAAAATGTTAATAATGAAACCAATGGCTTAACCGCCAAACCTGTTTTATAATATAGATAACCATTTACTATATTTAGGTACCTACTAACAATATCTGAAATAAGTTTGTCGGGATTAGGATAGGTATATTTGAAAAAATGTCTATTCAATATTGTAGTGACTTTTCTAATTTTCATGATTTTTCTTTAAATAATTCAAAAAAAATCGGAAATTTTAAAAATACAAGTGTATGAAAACGTAGTTCTATTCAAGAGAAAATTCCATTTCATTATTCTTTTTGGGTTTAAAATGAAAAGAGGTATGATTTTAAATTTAAATTTTGTTCAAGGAAATCCAACTCCAAAGCTCCAAGAAACTTGCATCTCTTGCAATTCTCTGAAAGGTAAATTGTGAATGACTAAATATTTTCGGTATTATAGACGTTATTATTGAAACACTTATTGCACTTTTAACGAAATTTTTGAAGCATCTTTAATTCTCGACAGTTTTGAGCATTTATAAGTATGCCAAGTAGTATTATAAACTGTGACATAATTTCAATTCAATTTAAATGCACTATCAAAAATTTTCAAGGCGTTGGGAATTATCTTTTGTTATAAATTTCGCAATAAAGGGTGGCATTGAAGGCTTCAAACGTTCCAATACATCAGGAATATTAAATTAATATGGGGTGGTCTCTACGGGTTTAAACGTTGTAATAAATCCGAAATAATATTGTTATCAGAGACGAAATCTTAATTCAATTTAATGTATCATCAAAAAGTTTCAAGTGTTGGAAAATTTGTATTTTTAATTTCCCAATAATGAGTTGTTACTAAGGGATCAGTCGTAGCAGTAAATCCGAAATAGTGTTATTAACAATAACCAAATTGTAATTCATTTTAATGTCCAATTAAAAAATTTCAGGGTGTTCGACACTAAGCTTTTGTAAATTTCTCAGTAAGGGCTGGTATAAGTACTTCAACCGTCACAAAAAATCCGAAATATTACTCTAAACAGTGGCTAAATGTTACGTCATTTTACCAGCACATTTAATTAAATTCTAAATGGAAATTTCTTTTGAAAAGTTTTGTAAATATCCCAATAAGAAAGGGATTTTAAGGATTCAAATTTTGTAATAAATCTGAAACAATGTTACTAACAGTTACCAAATTTTTATTTATTTTAAATGCACTATTCGAAATGATCAAGGTTTAGGAAACTAATTTTTTTCTTATTTTAATTCGTGTAGAAAAGTAAGATTTTAAATCTATCATACAGAAAAGGGATCATTCAATTTAGTAGTACCAAGATTATCATTATATCCCATCATTTTTAAATTTTATCATATAATTGATATAATCCTCATTCTAAAACAATGACGCAATAGTTCATAGATAACAGTGTTCCAAATAATCCAAATGTAAGTACAGTAATTACAAATGTAAGTAGGCGATAAAATATGTTGTTGTGAACGGTACTTTATATGATATCTAATCTATAATCTAATGTATCAATTTTAATTGATTTATTGGTGACTACGGGTTTCCCCTAAAGATAGGAAAGTCTCAATTTTAATTATTGGAATTTACTTTTTATAAAACTGACTCATTTCAAGATTTAATCAAATATCAATAAAGCAATTAATGTATTACTTTTTTTAAATATTTTAACTAAACATATGCAATACACTGTGTAATTACTGTATAGCGAAGCCGAACTGAAAGGCTCAGATTTTCGGCTAAGATATCAAATTTTGAATTACAAAATTTCGAGGTATTTAAAAGGGTACAACTTGAATAAGAAAATAGCAGAGAGGAAGAAAAACTCATATTATATGCTAATAATCGAAATAGGATTCTCTCGGATTATTTATGGCTTAGGAGGTCCAAAACCGCATTTTTGCTATACCTGGGCGATGTTTTTTAGTTGACCATAACGCAAGGTTCCAATAATTCTTAGTTTCTCATATGAATTACATATGAGATAACTCATATGATCGGCCAGGGTAATCGGGTCGATTTTAGAATTCAAGATATTGGCGCAACTGAACGTTTCAAGGTGCCAAAGTGCCATGAGCCCAAATATCTGTTTTTGGAAAAATGTGTGTGTATGTATGTATGTATGTACGTATGTATGTGTGACATTAGTACAATTTTCTCGAAAATTAAAAAGCACACACCTGTGAAAATAATATTACAGATATTATCTGTTTGTTCTGCTCTCAGATCACATCCCGCTATATTAAGGCGATAGTTACCTAGTTTGATGATAAATGATAAGTAATATATTTGACGAGTTCTCTCACCTGAGAATCTAGCATGGAATCTAATTAATATTTCCCAAACGGCAACCTCGCTTTGAAAATTTACAATATAAGGCGCGCATTAGTTAATAATTGCCATTCCATCATGACCACTACAGCTCTCAGTGAATTTATTATCAGAATCAAACCCGGGATCCCAGAATTCACTGTCGAACTGCTGAGTTCGACTGTTAAATTAGTGTTTCGAAGGTACAGAACCTTGCCAATAACCGACGGTTTAAAAATTCAGTTCTTTTTTAAAATAAACATTAAAAAAGTGCGAGAACAATTACTAGGCCTTCCAGTCATTGTTTTTGAGACTCCTCCCAATTTTACACCAGTGGATCTAATGAATATTGCCAAAGTGTTCAAATTGTGTCCGGCTTTTATGGATAGTGCCAATTCTGGTGAGAACGACTGTTACGGATCTACATCAGCAAAGCGAACCAGGCGTGACGAGAAAGACATGAACATGTTACCTAAAGGTCCCTTGGATCACGATTCAGAGTGAATCTACCTTGTACAAACCGTAATAAATGTAATATAAAATTGTGTTTTTCTTCTTGTACAACATGCGAATACAAAAATTACTATATATACCCACAAGGTGATAATAATAACCATAATACATAATAATAATCACTTTCTGATGTTTCGTAAAAATGTTTACATTAAAAAAAAATTTTAATTTAAAAATTAAAAATTGCAGCGAATTTGGGGAAAACCGCACAAAAAAAAAGACGGTATGTGTAAGACTCCTTTCAGGAAAATCTGACCATAATTGTTATTAAACTTTAGAATAGAAATTTAATAATAGAAGAAATATTCACAATGTAAAAAAAAATTTAGATCAGATTTCAAGGAATTTTCAAATATCTCCGACGTGAAAAGGCATTCAGAGATGATTACAAGTGTAATAAAGTTCTAATTGTATATTAAGTACACATTTTCGATATTGGAATAAATGTTTAAGATTGAAAACACCCTTGAAACGGTTTTTGAGACAATTTAAGAAAACATAATAAACACCATAGTTAAGGGTCCTTCAGGGACGATTAAGCCAAGAATATTATTAAACTTCAATATACTGCATCAACAGTAAAATAAATATTTAAAGTTTAATAATTTCCCAGAAGATTTCGACGAGATTTCAAATAAAACGACGTAGAATGGCCTTAAGGTACGAATTAACCAAAAGTTTTTTCTAATCATATTTATATATTTAGCATACATATCCTGTATCAGAATAAATATTCAACATTCTAAAATTTTTTATAAAATTAAAAAAAAATGGAAGAATCATAAAGCGCCCTTCAGAGATGATTATATTGACTGATTGTTTGATTATTAATTTTTTAAAAAATATCTGTAATTTTTTTTATTGTTTTATTGAATATTGATTGATGTTATGAATCGTTAAGATACATATTGGGACGAAAATAAATATTCAAAATTTAAAAAATTTGTAAGGCAGATTTCGAGGAAATTTCACAAAAATGAACGTAAAATGAACTTCAGAGACATTTCAGCCAAGAGTTTCGTGAAGCTCAATTTTTTTATTTAGTATGCAAAAGTACGCTGAACACTAAAGTATACTAAACTACCAAACTAATAAAAAAATTCAGTGATAATTGAATGAAAAATATTTTTACACTATATTATATATATAATCGACGGTAGAGTAGGTACTCCAAATTTAAAAGCAGATTTCGAGAAAATTTCAATACACCACGATGTAAAGCGGCCTTCTGGGACGACTTACTCAATAGTTTTATATCAACATTACTTGTATATATAAAATACGTATTTTTCAGCAAAATCTATTTCTAACATAAAAAAAATCTTTAGCGGATATTAAGAGAATTTTTAAAAACTGTACATTCAAAAATGTAATGTCTCCTAAAGAGATGGAAGCTAAAAATATATTTAAACCCTAATACACCTATTCGACAGTAGAATATATATTCAAAGTTTAAAAAATATTTAAAACTTATTTCGAGAAAGTTTTAAAGTGTTATCTTAGCAAGAAAACTTTCAACGTAACATTTTCAAACGTAGACGGAAAAAGAGGGAAACGTCAAAATAATCAATAATTTAAAATTTAATTGAAAAGATACCATTAAAGAGTCAAATTTACATTCACTCTGATAAAATAGTTTAGTAATTAAAATCGACTTATTAGAATGGTCCACAAAAGAATCATCAAATCAATTGCTAAAGTGTGATGAATTTTTTGTATTACTTTAAGAGCACATTGTTCATAATTTCCCCAAAAGGTGTATTGACCAAAATACACGACCAAATCGCAATTCTAAAAATATAAAATAACTAACTGCAAAGTTAAAGTTGCCTAAGATAATTATTTCGAAAACAAATTATTAGTATCCAGATCAATTATTAAACGAAAAATATTATTTGTGAGTTAATATCGAAAAAAATATCTTTTTTTGATGTTATCAGTTGTTTTATTGAGCTTAAATATATTTATCCACAAATTTATGATATCCTGATATACTTAGTTGTCTAGATTCTAGATTTTCAAGAATATATCGTCACATCCAAATCATACGAACAAACTATAATTTCAAAAGTAATTAAAATAATAGCGTAATTTCCAATCATTACCGAGAAGTGTTTGTTAAATCGATAATGTATATTATTGAATATCTAAAATCTCAGCTATTGAGAAAATAATTGTTGATAATTGACGTTAACTGCTTTTAATTGATTATTTAGAGAGATTGGAATTCACCTGAAAAATAGAAATTTCAGATGTATTAAAATTTCCTCTCTTCTCTATATCGACTATTTAGGCATTCCGTTTTATTAAATGACCCCCGCCTGACCTCCGTGAAATATTAATGCGCATACGTATTCTGGTGTGACGGAAAGTAATGCCAGGGACGTGTCCATTTGGAAATAAAATCGACTCCATTCCGAGCCAAAGGAGAGAGCGATACGTAGAGAGGTTTGGCAAATATGCAGTTTAATAAATACATTGAATAGTAAGCACTTTCTAATCAGTAGGTGTCGATAATAATAAGTGCATTTGGGAAAATGGATTGTAATTCAATGCTCCAAATGAAAAATTATGTAAAAATTAAGTTTAGTGAATGTGTAATTAATCGATAATTTCGTTTCAACAATATTTCGAAAATTTTATGTTCCTCTTGAAAAAAAATTATAACTGATGTAATCTTTCACAAAATTGTATTTTTCGTCTCGCGTCGCATGTTTTAGCTCCATCAGTAAAATCTTATCAATCTGTCTCTCGGTCTTTCATCAACCCCTACGGCACTCGTAAATCATAAAACGAACTGACAAACAGCAGGAGAGCGCACATTCCCACTACACATATATTATATGTACGGTATATATCGCTATTACTATTACTCCGCCACTATACATATACCGTTGCCGTGATTATTTATTTCTCTCGGGCGCTCGCGAAATTCATTAAATTTTGATTCAAAGGTTGAAACATTACGGCGAGCAACGTAAATTGCTCGGAGGAACTTTTGATAAATAGGTTTAATTTTGCACGTCCGAATGCGTTCCTGTCTATTTGTCGTTCGAACTATCCGCTTTTACTTATTCTGATAGTAATTTTAATGTACCTTTCGTTGGTACCATTAGTTTAATAACGGCATTACTGCCGCATGTCGTTTAACAAAATGCACAATTTTTGTAAGTACATATATTTTAGTACAAGCAGTACTAACGCTGCCTTCAAAAAATTTGTTGAAAATTGAACCATACTAGTTATTTTGGACTTTCTCATAGTTATGAAGTAGGATCGATTTGTCGAATTTGAGTTATTAGCATTTCTAGCTATTTAAAGGTTCTCCGAGTCAAAACAATATATTTTTTGAAAAAAAAAGGTTATATGTGTATAGTCTTTACGAGGCCAGTGTAACAACGGGCTGCCGACGAGAATGAAAAACGTAAACGAGCCGCCTCCATAGGCGCGCGGAATATTTTTCACTCACTTAGTCAGTAAAATTTCATAGAAAAATTTTACATGAATTATTGTAAAATAATTGAGTTTAAACATTAAATAATTAATCGTAATCTTCAGAAGAAGATTCGGAACCAGGACGAATGACAATGGGGTTAATAGGTGGTAAAACGTGATATTCTTCCTCTTTTTTAATTACATGCGAAACGCAATTTTGCCAAATTCGTTTGTAAGAATCATCACTAAAGACGGTTTCAATGTTGTCAAAAACAATGTTAGTGAAAGTAGGACTGTGGTTCGTTTTACGCAAGTGATCCTTGACGTTAGCCCAAATTAATTCTATGGGATTAAAAATGCAGTAGTAGGGAGGTAGTCGAAGAACACAATGACCTTTATCCTCAGCAAGCTTATCAACAGCATACTCCTTTTTGAAAGTACCCGATTTAAAAATTTCAAGAAGCTGTTTTTTTGCACGGATGTTTGAAGCTATAGGAATATTTTTGCTGTGAAGAAGTTCGATGTGATTTCCTGGAACTATTAGGAATTTTATTAATTTGACGAGAATGATATGAAGCGTTATCAAGAAGTATAACTGTATTATTAGGAATATTGGACAGAAGTCCATCTTTAAACCACTTTTCAAGAAATTCGGCATCCATATCCTGATGATAATCGGCGAAACTCTTATCGATATCCTTAGCGGAAAGAAGCAAAGCATTAACCACAAAACCGTTTTTGTTTCCTGCATGTAAAATTACCACCCGATTTCCCCTAGAACTGGGTGTATTTAATTTAGAGTTGTTGCCGTCATCAACCCAACCACGTTGAATTACTTCATGGGTGTCAAACCATGTTTCGTCTAAATATACAATGTTGCTCCCTGATTCCTGAAATCACCTAATTTGTCTCAAATAACCCTGACGCAAAGCAACAATACGAGGTGACTCCATGATGACCATTCGAGGATCTAATTTTTTGTGTTTAAATCCACAACTTAACAGAATTGACCTTAATGTGTCTAAAGATTTATATTTATATTCCTCAAAAGACTGTAATTTTTGAAAAATTGATAGTAAAGTGGGCACCTCGCTTCTAGCATAAAAATCGTAAACGGTTCTGCGTATAACGTCTTTAGGAGTGTCATCTAATGCTTTGAACTTTTTTTGTTTAACTAATCTATTTTCATGATGATCTACAATTCCTCGCTGAATTATTTTATGAATTGAAGAATATGGAATTAATGTCAAGTCTGAAATTTCTAAAATTAAGCAGCGAACCGATTGTTCGGGGTGACTTTGTTGGAGGCGCTTAAACATATTTAAAATTACTGTTTGTAATTGAGGATGTAGATCCTTATTTGCAAACTACCAAGAAGGAGACGAGGAAGAGCAAGAAGGTTGAGTAGTCACGTTTCCACATCAACTCGCACTGTTTGTGTCGCCCACGGTCTCCAAAACGCCATTCCGATTACAATTAATTATTATTAAAATATAATAAAAAACGGCAAATTATATGATTATGAAATTAACTTAAAAACAAACAAAATACCTCTATAACCTGTCTCGGTGATGTAAACCGTGCCAACACTGGTAAAAGACGGAAGACACGTGTTCGAGACGTTCTAGGAAGGATCCAGTCGTCCAAAACGTTTATGAAACCACTACAGCACAAGCGAGAAAAGTAAACTATTGACAATATTTAGGCGTGTGACTTGCTCGGCGTAGAACTAGAGTGGGAGGATTCTACAGGACGAGTTCACTAAATAACGTATCATGTATCGAGCATGCCGTATATGTTGTTATTGATCGATATCCGTATAAGCTTGGTTGTTACATTGGCTTCGTAAAAACTGTACATATTTGCACGTGGTACGTTTTTCTCGGATATTAAAAATATGAACGGTTCGTTCTTTGATTTTAGACATTGTGATGCACCAGAATATTCTAATTAGCATTTCATTAAAATCATCCCGAATAAAGGACAGTTTAGTTTTGTCATTTTTCGTTTTCTGTAATTTTTCACAGAAGTATCTGCATTATTTTTTACATACTTTATATATCTAATCCATAATTGAATATATGCAATTAAGTTTAAAAAAAATTGTTCAGATCTTATATAAATGGCACGGTATTCTTTTTATGTTTCGGTTTTAAAATATTTTCTCAGATTGAATTCCAATAAAATTTTTAAACGTGGAGTAATTATTCAACTATCAAATGTGTAAAAAATTTGTAAGAATATTTATCTTAAATCTTAAACTTAGATGCAAATCTTACTCAAAGCGCACTTTATAGCTTTTTTTTGTTTCTAAAATTACCCCCCAAAACATATTTTAATGCTTCCCCCTAAGCGTTAAACATTTTTTTCAAATATCGAATAAGTATCATAAAGTCCATTGAGTACGTACCGCTATTTTTCGGTTTTTCTCGAGATTCACTTGAAAAAATGTTCTTATACTTTGAATGTTTATTTCCCCTGTAACATTTATAGTCCAATATGATAAAATAGTCCGGTGGACATATCACCTATGTTCAGTTTATAAATATTTCTCTCGCTTACTAGGAAAGTAATAAAGAAATTTCTGCACGTTTTTATGAAAATAATTTTGTTTTATTGAAATATTTAAGATATTAATTGAAAGTACCTGAAAAGGGCTTCTTTAGACAACGAAAGTTAAATTCTACATATTTGTTTTCGAGGTGCAAGTGGTTACTCGTAATTGCTGCAAAATTTACAAACAATGAAGGGCCATTGTTTGAACAGTCCTGCATATTCGTGTATTTAAGGGGTAAATGTTTTCGTTTACCGCTATTTTTGGGAAAGTAATTAAAACGAAATGAGGCATGACCGAGAGGATATAGATATTCGTCATGTACAGAAACGAATGGTAGCTAGCGCGTCGTTACCCATGGAGCAGGCAATCAACAATACAAACAATTGTAGCACGAGTTGCCACCAAACAGCTAGCACCGCGCAATAATTGGCAGTCCTGTTCGTTTGGTTTTTCGAAGTTAACAACGTCTCATCGATCTAGGGCTTCGAGCGAAGCCCACGATAAGAAAGCTATGATTCCAAATATTAATGAAAATGTTTAACAAAAAAAAAGAGATGAATGAAATTTGAAATTATCTCAGTACTTCAACAGCATGTGAAGTGGATTTTAAATCAAGCAACAGTCTTATGTTCTGAAGATCTCGGTGCTCTTTACCTCGTTGAGCAGCTATCTTTGAAATTTGAAATTGTTTCAGTTGTTTCTGATAACGGTGCTAATATTAAAAAAAATTTAATTTTTTTTTAAAAAATATTTAAAAAAAATATGAAGATCGATAGTGTATCATTTTAAACACAGTGCCAATTCGGAAAATAAACTTAAAGATGTTCAACAGTAGTTAAATCTACCTGTTTTAGAAGTTAAACAAGACATTATTACTCGTTGGAATTCATGTTATGTAATGAATGAAAGATTGGTAGCAATGAAAGACGCGTTATGTATTACCCTAACAAATATAACAACGTCAGTCGAATCTTTACATTCAGGAGAGTGGAAAATTTTGAATGATTGTTTAGTTTTGTTAACACTAATGTACGATTTGACAAACATTTTTAGTGTTGAAAAATATTCAACAATTTTTCTCGTAATTCCTTTGCTTAATGGATGAAAAATTTTCATAGAAAAAGTTCAAACCCAAAGAGAAGTTGGAAATATAATGAAAACAAAATTGTTAGAGGTTTCCAGACGCAGATTTCAAGATTAGAAAAAAGATATATTTATAAAAGCAGCATTTTTAGAACATCGATTCAAAAAATTTGTGTTCAATAACCGATTAGATGCGGATGATGCAGAGTAATTATTAATTGAAGAATTAAAAAATATTTCCTCAGAAAATCCTCAAGTAATGGAAGTTACTGAACTTCAACCAAATATGCAAAACATAATAAGTAGTAAAACTCCAAATTTATGGTCTCACTTTGACAAAATAGTATCGAATATAACAAATGACAACTATTTAACTTTACCATCCAGTGCCAAATTAAAAACTTCAGAATTTTTTAAACTACCTCTAGTTAATCGAAATCAAAATCCTTTTGAGTTCTGTTCTAAGTATAAAAATATTTTACCAGAATTGTACGAATTATCATGCAAATATTTATGTATTCGTAGCATATCTGTTTCTTCGTAGAGGGTGTCTTCAAAAGCTGGTGAACTAATCATTTTAAAAAGAAATAGACTGTCATATTCTTAAAAATAATCTAATAATATAATAATAATATAAAATAATTAAAAATATTCTTTTTCTTTTGAATTGTAAAAATTTTCAATGGTATAATATAATATGATATTTTAATATTAATCTAATTATTCTACTAAAAAATAGGTAGATAACTTGATACTGTCGCAATGCGGCCCCAATTAGCGAAAATGGGTCGCCGTCTAAGCTTATTCAGCACCGAGGCAACCTTAAACCGAAGGACCATACGCGACTCTCGGACAGGTACATCACGTTCATAAACATTCCGCACATATTTATACGGATCGATCATAACGATCGAGGATTCAGTCATCAAGTACCACGTCACGCTGCCCGTCTGAGAGTCCGTCCCTCGACATGCCGCAAATTGGCGGAGACTTGCGCCTGCTGCCCATCGTCACCCAACAGTAAGCAACCACCTCCCTTCAACCTTTTCTCACTTTCTACTTTTGATCACTCGCTTAATTTTGTTTCCGATGTTCTCTCCCCTATAATTGATGCTCAAATAAATATTGTCTATGTTACCATGCCTTCTTTTTAGTTTCTACCGAGTTACACCCCCAACCAGAACACTCCCTTTGGGCACTAGCCCCTCAGACGTGTGACAATACCACATAGATAACTAGATACCCGTGCCTTATGCAAAAGTACTACTCGAGTGATAAATCGAGCATTACTGTCTATTTATACAATGCAACCAATGAAGAGCGTGCGTTTTGGCGTTGGCCAAAGAATCTTACTATTAAACATATTTTAATGTGTGGCAATGTTGTTTTAATGTAAGTTTGGCGACGTTTTAAATGTTTTAGACATCTCGAACTGAATGTAATGGTAGCTGTGAGGACAGTAGGAAAAATGTGCATGATCTAAACAATCACCAAATGTTGTTTTTGAAGCAATAATATGTCGTCTTCAATGAAACACAAATGATGATGTTGAAAAGTTCTTATATAAAAGTATTTTTGGATACTAGTACTAACAACAGAAAAGGAAGTTGCAACTTTTCTCATTTAAAACTTATTAGCTATTTTCCGTTCTAGTGGTTTAGTTTATATCTTTACTCTCCACTTTTATTACTCATTAATAGCTTACCCCAATTCTTCAGGTTTTTAATTATCGTGCTAAAGCAGCGCCTGTTGGCGTTTCAAAGAAAGAGGTAACTAACTTGTTTCCATTTTAGAGCGTCCATGAAACTTTATAGCGGATCGTAATTAAAGCGGAATAAAACGCAAGAGGATCTTGAACTATTCATATCGAGCAATTATTTTCCAATTACGAAGACAGGGCTTGATAAGTCTTGATAAAATTTCCCGTTCGCTTTCCGTGTGTGGAACACAAAAAAGCTTTCGTGGCGGAAATTTCCATCCCTGCATATTTCCCGTGCGAGTCGTAAATTATAAATCCGCCGAATCCGAGTTATCGAACTATTAAAAACACATTATCCCACCCTGTATACGAATCGTCCCTGCCTTTCCGCCCAGAAATACATTATCAATGCAACTTCGCCATCAAAATGCAAAACAGTGGCGCCCCCACTTAATGCATTGCCTCTCTAATGACTTTCGTTTTGAATTTTTAGTACCGTTCGGATTTTTCGCCACCCCCTAAGCGCGCACTACTTAACTGCAGCGGCCCTTATTACCATACCATTACGGACCTAGGAAAAAATTTAATACCACATAAATCGCCAGCCGGATTATAAACGAAGGCGAACGAGTTGGTTCCGGAAGACGGGAAGGTTTTAAACCAAAGACTCAAAATGGGATAGTGTGAAAGATTTAAGATTTAGTGATAGCAGAACATAGAATATCCTTTTCACATACTTGCGACGTAATCTCATGGACGAGAGAAGATTAAATAAGTCCTCGGGTGAACATACTGAGCACAATTAAAATTACTAACGTATTTGAATATACAGGGTTTAAGATGAACAGCCCTGCAGGTATCCATCTGTATATATGCTAGGAGAAGTTCCCTTTTTTGTTTGTTCTGCCCGGGACAAAGTTAAGAGTGAAACTCCGAAATGACACAAAGTTTACGTTCTCCATGACGCTTTAATTGACGACGTTTCGTTGAACTGTAATCAACATTTTCAAGACAAATGCTGAACTACAAGAATGTCGGTAAGGATACATATGTGTCTGCACGTGTCTGTACGACCAATTGGCATAGGAAATTGACTGCATTTGGAAGATACCTGAACTTCCTATCCTTCATGCTCTTAAAGTACAAAACAGCCACTGTATATAACTTGGTGAATAGGGGTGCCCTACTTTCCGACCCATGTCATCTTCCACATAACCTCAAATTCGCCGAAAATGTGCTACGTAACAATTCATATCCAGACGATTTTGTCTCCCATAACATCAACACCAGACTAAGAATTTTACCAAACCGTTCAACTTACAATCATACCTTGAATTTCAAAACAATAGTATCTTAGAACCAAGGAAAACAATAATTTATGTAAAGTTACCTTTTGCTTCGACCATCAAGACTCGTGCGAAACACGACGCCATTGTGATATAACAACAAATTAAGATTTTTTGGAGATCAATTTTTAATACAAGTAATTCGCTATGCACATGATATTCTGCGGGTTTTACAGGTGTGATATGTAGTAAATTATATGCATCTTATTTCCGTAAGAGCTTTACGCTTTTAGTAAGGATAAACATGTGAATAGCCAGTATAACCGTAACTAGTAGAGTGCAACAATGGGGAGTTATTGGAAGTTTCAAAATACTGACAGCAGTAATAACAACAGCCGTATATTAATAGTGCAGGGTCATTTACGCGGCCGAAAAAAAAGAGTTATTGGAAATGCTTTTTGGTTTAGTGCTATTCACTCTCCTTATTTCTAACCTTACATTTAAACGTCCACAGAGAAAAACGTCCCAGGTATACAAGTACATTTGAGAAAAATTTAATAACCATAAATATGTTAATAAACTTTTAAACCATTACAGCAATTGAAGAAATGTTTCTGATATTCAGTTTCAGTGGCAGATGAACAATAGTGCTGCAACAGACTACCTTTCTTCTGCCTGATATATTTTTATGAAGATGTTTAATACTCAGTATTTAACAATACACCTAAGATTAATATAATTGCCCCTCAATCTTTTCTTTTGATGAGTGGAAAAATAGTTTTGCCGTTATTATCAGTTTAATAAGGACAGATAACACTTCATTAGATTTCTACTGTTCGGCAATTTTCGGTAATCACGATGCAAAGATCGCGCACATGTCAATCTTTCCCATTTCGGCTGTGTTCTCCCATAGGGTTTGTTCTCTAGCGTGCGTGTGTTAAAACTGTTAAAAGTTACAAAATTTGTGGACGCTGGACATTGCAGAAGTGTAATACATGAATACTCTAGGACAGTGGGGTTTGACGAAGTTTTCACAAAATTCCATGGGTAAGTAGAGAATGGTATTAAAGTATTATTTGGTTTCGGTCACAAGCAGAAAAATTCAGTTACCTGCAGCTTAAAAGTAATCATAAATAAATTGAGAAGAATTCTGGGATATAATTATTATCTCTTATTCAGATGAGGCCACCCAAACTATGCTTATTCTACCATTTTTATTCACCCCCATTACATCGAAAAAAAATCCAAAGACTCCGATAAAAATTGGAGACCTACAAGAACTGAAATTCAAGTTTCTTTTTCCAGGTGCCGGTACATATGATTGTAGAAAATTATTGGAGTTCTTCAACTGACTGACTATACAAGACGACCCATTTTTTTTAATAAAAATATCTTAAAAACTCCTATAAAATACATAAATTTTGTGTGCAACTCAAAAATATAATAAAAAGTGGAGTATATTAATTAGAAATAACGAAATTAATGGCCGCATCAAGTGATGTGAAATTGTAATTACTATAAATATAAAGGTTCTCCAAGGAAACCCCTGTATGCAAATTTTCAGATATAAATTCCAAGTACTTTTCCACATACGGCTAATGTCCCATCTACGTGACACACCTTGAATACTTTATACTTTATAGTTATAGTATATTATAGAATAGGGTTGCATTGTTGTCAGTCTTTTAACTCAAAGTTATTTTTTAGGGTATTTAAAATTTGTATATAAATTTAAAAATTTATTTTCCAAGTGTAATATGTTGTTACAAATAAAAGAATTATATTAAGTTCATTTACCGTGCAATAATATTTTATTAAAATTAAAAATATATATGCATGTTTTTAATCAGTGTTTTTTCTTACTCTAACCTCCATCTTTGTATGTGATACCTAAAACATATGAAATAATTCTTTCCTCAATAAATCCAGAATAATATGATCAAATGGAAAGCAGAGAATATATCTTTCGAAAAATTTATTCCGTTATGTTGAGAAATGAAACTGTTTAAGCTGACTGATTTTTTTTGTAGGTTGCATCCTGCTGAGAAGAAATGGACCAAAAACGATCATTGTGATTCTTGACTTTTAATGTTTTTTTTTTATGGGTGCACATTTTGCACTCGTAGAAAAAATATTTAATTTTTACTATATACAACCATCCAAGCTATCCAAAAACAGGAATCAGAATGACCCTTTTTGGAATATTTCAGGTATGCATACCCTACACTTTCCAATTAAATTTCACATCTGAGATAATTAAATCATGTTCCAGACACAAGTCATTTAAGATCCAAGGGTAATTAAATATTTTTTTTCTGAAGTTTTCTGATTCTTTAGTGATAGTAATTTTAGGATGCACTAAACATCAGTCAAATGAGCTATAAGAGCTATCGCCTATTTTTCTGCAATAGCCTGATTTTTCTCCTCTGGCAGATATAAAGTATTGAAAATTTATTAAACCGTTAAATAACCGCCATTGAAGTGTAAACCTACTACAGGTGAAGAAGGTCCTTAAAATAAATTGCAATATATCAAAGCCAACTATATACTGTTTAATGGTTATTAAACTGATGAGTTAGTGTTATTAAACACTTTAATAGTAGTGAGTTGGGTATAAATAGATTTATTCATTAACGTCCAATGAACTACTAAACAAAGGTGTCTGCAGCAGGTATACCAAGTCAGGAAAAATATTTTACCTATCACCATTAAACTGTATATCTGTCCCATATAGTATTCAAGTTTTTAATTAGGACTATTAAATATTTAATAACCTTTATTTAACTTTTTTCTCTGTGTCGAATTGTAAGTTGGCGGATGACCCGGTTGTTGTTATATTTGTTTGAGTTTGAGGTGAAGACAGACAAAAATGAAAGAAGCAGGTCGTCGTCGTACGTAAACCTCAGTCTAACTTTTTTGTCATTGTTTTTTTAAAAGAAATTCACAACTACTCTACTCGTTAAAAAAAATCCAGAAATTGAAAACCAAAAAGCAAAGATGGGTTGATGTTCTCGGGGAGATGTGTGAGTAACTACAGGATCGTTCTTGCATAAACGCCAAAAAATGAAACAACTATCGTTGCTAACGGTTTACTGCCGACGTGATATACTAATAATGGCCCTCCAATAAACCTCATATCGGCGATATACAGTGGTCAAATCTATGTAATACATACTACTCTTTTGCACCTAAAATAGCCATGATTATGTCCGTAATATCGGACGAAACGTCGGCAGTAAACCGTTAGCAACGATGGTTGTTTAATTTTTGGGGGTTTATCCAAGAACGTTCCTGCAGTTACAAAAAGCAAAGAAGTAAACAAACCATAGAGAATGCAAAACGGTTAGTTATAAAAACGACAGATCAGCTGACAAATGTCAAAAGTGTCAAAATACCGGAAAATCTAAGGAATAGTGCACTCCTTATTTGTTCATTAATAAAGTCTAGCAATATCACAATTACGGGTAGCAGTATTTAATGGGCCACTGCGCATGCGTATATGTCAAGATAGTGCTATCAGTATTACTGCTACACTTTATTACACTTCCAATAACTCCCTAATGCCCCTGAATTACCCGCCCACAAAACTTTTAAAACTGCCATAAAAAACTTTTCAGAAATATACATCAAAGAAGAAACTTTTAATTATCCCAGTCAAAATATACACCGGAAATGTCTGTGGAACCACATTCAATAATAACAATGCACACTTTGATAGAGTTCCAGTTTGATGGGGCATAACTTTCAAATGCCCTGTATAACTATAGGTGTGTAAATCGGCGTCCATTAGTCGACAGAAGGTCGAAATAGGGAGCGTCTCGACGCGAGTTGGGCGCGGTTGTTTATCCTCTGGTTAAATATGTGAGCCGAACAAATTAAAAATGGTGAGGCTCGACACTAACTCAGGAAAATTTTCATTTCATCTTTAATTGTGGATCAATACATTTACGACTTATCTGTGGAATATTTCGAGATATTTTGAAATATATTTTTCACATTCGGCAAACGGGAAAAAATTGGCTTGCAGGCGGAATTTTGAGTTTTCAAAAAATATTGGTTTTCTTATCCTAAAATTTTGATTTTCAAAAAATCTCTTGAGACATATGCATTCTAGTGAAAGTACTTACCCTTGATTAATTTGGAAATAATTTTGGTTAATACGCCCATGCATTGCTTATATTGTAACGTTTATATTACATATGTGATTCATACAACATTATTCAAGATATTAGGAAAAATACATACTATTCTGAGTATACCTGCAAAAACTATTTTTGAATTTTGAAGTCTTTCTGTTTGATGTCACATTGTTCCCACGTCTGGCTTACTTGCGCCGTTGGAAGAAAGAGTCCACTAAGAGATACACTTATAAATAATTTTTCTTTCGAATCATAAAATAGAATTTTACACGATAAAAATCGACTTCTACTTTAGCATATCAGGCACCTAAATATCAAAAATATTTTAATGAATTATATATTGTAACCGGGTAGATTTTAGGATTCGATTTAAGAGCATATGTAGATATTTTAAGGTGTCCTTGAATTTAATTTATATGATATCGAGAAAATGTCTCCACGTTTGTAGGTGAGTTAACGGTATGTTTGTTTTTCAGAAAATAAAAATTACAAACTGTTAAAACTCTGTACTTTGACTTGGTACTATACCAGGACCTCCCAACAAGCTTTTAACTAATATTGGCAAAGATGTAGGGGCAGTTTACTTTTGTCACTTTACAGCTTTTGACTTTTTATCAAAATAGGCACCAAGATTTCTTTTTAATTTTTAATGTTAAGTTTGCAATTAAACGTGAATAGAAAAGTTTTTAAAAAACAATTTTCTTGAAGTACCTATACAGGTGTGGTAAAGCTGAATGTACAGTTGTATTTTATTAATGTTATGATTTTTTAAAGAATATTTAATTATTAGAAAATATTGAATTAAAGAAATTAGAATATAGGGAACCGGTACAAAATCGAGAATAAATATCATTAATAAATAGACTTGTTAGGGTACTGTAATACGTTCTTGGTATCAGGTGAAAAATTAAAGATGTTTTACCTTCGATGATTATTTATTGAATGAATTGATGGAAAAATGATATATTACAACGAGGTGAATAACAGTATGTCAAGTCAGCATTTGTTTGTATGTTGAAAAATCAGGATATTGGAGAATTTGTGGCGACATTAATGCGTTTCGTAACTTATCGAAAGCTAGTTGACATTCTAAAGTCCAATTAAAATTAACTTTTTTTCTCGTTAACATGTTGAGAGGAGCAGTTATTTCCGCGAATTTTGGTATAAATCGCCGATAATAGTTAGTGAATGCGACAAATCTTTTAACATCATCAGCATTTTTCGGAACTGGATACTTTCTAATTACTCCAAATTTTGAATCATCAGGAAGGATTCCTTTATCCGTGATTTTATGACCTAAATAAGTGACTTCGTTTCTGCAGAATTTACATTTTTCTGGATTAAGTTTTAAATTAAATTTTCGACAAGTATCAAATACTGCTGTGAGATTTCTTAAATGGTGATTTTCTGAACAACCTGTGACGATGAGGTCATCTATGTAAAGAAATGCCTTTTCAGGAGTGATGCCTGCAAAAGCAATTGACATCATTCTTTGGAAACTGTTGGGGCGTACCGACAGTCCAAAGGGCAATCTTGTAAATCTGAAGGATCCCGCATCTACACTGAACGATGTAATATTTCGTGATTCTTCATGTAAAGGTATTTGATGAAAACCAGAAATTAAGTCAATGACTGAGAACCATTTTGCTCTTCCTAACTGATCTAAGATGTCATCTATTCTTGGCAGTGGAAATTTATCCGCAATTAATTTTTTATTGAGCTGGCGAAAATCTACCACTAAACGCCATGTTTTTTGATTGTTATGAGACTTTTTGGGTACTAGTAAAACAGGGCTGTTATATTCGGATATTGAAGGTTCAATAATATTATTTTCCAAGAGTTTGGTGACTTGACGATTAATTTCTTCTTTCTGTGTCCTAGGGGTACAATAGTTTTTTATATATACTGGTTTGTTGTCTTTTAATTGAAGTCGTTGTTCGTAAAAGTTATTAATCGTGATTTTGTCTGATTTTACTGCAAAAATGTCGGAGTATTGGTTGCAAAGATCTATTATACTATCTTTAATAAACGGTGGGATACCTTCAGTGTTTAGTTGCTGTTTTAATTGTTGTTCACGGTTAGTTAAATCCTGTTCAATTTTGTATACGTTAAATGTGGATAATTTCACTGTCTTCATTTCGTCAGCGGTAACGATCGTGTCAGTAGTGGTGGTGTTTATTATTTTTACAAATGGACTTCGCCTCGAAATTATAGATCGCGCGACGAATATGCCCGGTTTAATTTCTGAATTGATTACTACCATATCTTCTTTCAAATTTTGAAATTTTTTAACCGGTCTTGTTATCTCGCATCGAGCTGGAATAATCATAGTATTATTGCCTTCTAATCCCGGTTGAATTGGAATAGTCAACTCTTTACAGCCAGTTTTAATCGTCATAATCCATTTTCCGTAATCTAGTTTACACTTATATTTTGTGATAAAATCTCTGCCTAAAATTGCATCGAATGGTATTGGAAAATTAGTGTCTACTACGTGAAATTTATGGTGAAGTACGTGATCTTTCAGGTGAATGTCAGTTTCTACCGTGCCTAGAGATTTAACACTACCTTCGTTAACACCTGTTATGATAGTTGGTTCCGATATATCGAGCATCTGATCCGGATCTATAGTTGTTCGTTTAAAAATCGATATATCGGCTCCTGTATCAACCAGAAAGGAACACACTGAATTTGACATTCCCGTGTAAAGCATCACAAAATTAGCCAAAGTGAGATCTACATTATACATTTTTACATTACGTCCCCCAACCGTTGTTGTTGGGGGTACAGTTCGTTTCCCTGTTGGGTTTCAGCCTGGACTGTTCTAACAGATTGTGAATGTTGACCACGGTTGGGTCGTCCTCTTTGTGGATTATAAGTATTTCTAGCATGGGAGTTGCTAGTGTGGTTATTATAAATAAAATTTCTGTTATAATTGTTATAGCTTCCGCGTCCTCTCCCGCGTCCACGGCGATTATTTTGCCACGGACGGAGTCCATTATCACTGATACTATTATTATAGTTCGTGCGTATATGATTCTTATTTAATCGTGTGTAGAATACACTAGACGTTGTCTGTGTAGAATTGGCATTTATAAATTTTACTATAGCCTCCTGTACCGATGTGAAGGTGCCTGCTTCCATGATCACGCTGGATCTTTCTGAATTAGAATTTTTGCTAAGAGCTTTGACAGCTTGTTCAGTGGAATATTTACTGGCAACTTCACTCGGTACACCTTCGGAAATGTACGATCTCTTGAGTTCCTCAGAGAGGGCCTCGATGTTAGCTGCAAACGTGCTAGCATCTTTATTATTTTGTTTATAATTTAAAAGTTTCGTCGTTAATAATTGTGAGCTTTCACGTTTAATTCCTGTTTTTAATGCGTCTATTATTTTCTGCAAAGTGTCTTCGTTAGTAATGAGACTTCGAGCTTTCCCGACTAAACGCGTTTTTACAAATGCGACGGCATTAGCATCTTGGTCGGCGGAATTTTGCTTAAGTAATTGTAAGGCATCCAAAAATGATTCGAGTTTAGATAGTGATCCGTCGAATTCGTTAGGGATAATTTTGCTAGCGAAATTGAAAAATTCCATCGCAGACGTCATATTTCCCGCGTTCAACCGTTCTTTGTCTGAGTCAAATTCTTCTTTACTAGAGATAGATGTATCTATCTGTTGTACTCCACTAGCTGGGACAACGTAATTTACTTTCAAATATTGAAAGGCTAGTACTACTTTATCTCTAATAGAAAAAAATATTTCCTTAACTTCACTTTGTTGCGTATCATCCAATTGACTGGAATAAGTAACAAGGATCTTAATGACTTTATTAAAAAGAACTATTAGATTATCTCGTATTTCGTTTCTAACTGTCTCAGATTTAGGAACTTCTTTTTTTACCGCTCTTTTAGCTTGTTTAATTGTTTCCTCTTTATATTCTAATAATTTTGATCTTATTTGAGTCCAAGTGACTGACATGAGTTTAGATATTATTTGGGAATCAGCGGGTAGGAATTAAAGTGATAGAAGAGTTTGTGTGTGAAATATACGTAACTAAATTTACGTGTTTGTCATTTACGTTAGTCAGTGTCTTAGGTCGCAAGTTTTTGCATAATAAATTAATTTGAAAAGAATAGGTCTAGTGAAACAAAACTTACGTTTTTGAGCGTCTGAGGACTTATTTGGTTTTTTCTTCGTTGAATATTTCTCACTAACACAGCACTGCACGAAAAAAAATTTTTTTCACAATCACAACTCGGGTTGAAGCCTGGGGGGTACGGCCGGTTGCTGGGGTTGATTGGCAGCTAGGGGCGTTGGGTGGAACATAGGTTGACTCATGGAGATAGTAGATATCGCAATGTTTCTTCTCATTCTAATTTCCATGTTTCTTCTGTATTGTTGAAACCATTTTGTCAACAACAATGCTAATAGAAGGACCAATATTATGTAGAATACCGCTTTAACGTCCTTGGTGATGTTGTATTCCTGTCTTCTATGATAAAGTTGGAGTTCACGACGCCGTTTTCACTAAGTTCATGCTGGTGAGATTTGGAGTTGCCCATTGTCTAGATGTATCTATCTATTGCTGGTAACATGGAAACTCGCCGGAAACTTGGATTGCTGGAATCGACAGCATCTCGAGCCTGGGGTGTACTTGTTAAGTTGTGGTTCGCAGGATCGCCATGTAATACGTTCTTGGTATCAGGTGAAAAATTAAAGATGTTTTACCTTCGATGATTATTTATTGAATGAATTGATGGAAAAATGATATATTACAACGAGGTGAATAACAGTATGTCAAGTCAGCATTTGTTTGTATGTAGAACGATGCGTACCGGAGGTAACCGCGTACAAGTGTAGTAGTAAAAATGAGTGTCAGCAATTCCCTCCGGGTCGCATACGTTCGTTGTACTATTAATTTAAATTATTGCATATGAATTTGGTGACCTTAATTAAAATGTGAATGAACTTATGTTGTTAAGTAATTTGAGTTAATATTTTGCGGGTGTCACTACAGTACGAACTATAAAACAAAGTTATTAAATAAAACGAAAATAAACTATATATCTTCATAAGGGCAAATAAGAAATTAATATTATGTGTATATTATATATTATAGGTGAAATTTTTATTATTTGATAGAATTATCAAATTTAAAATATAAAATTACCGACCATAATTTTAGAAAAAAAATGCTGGTAATGGTACTACCTTTTTATCTCATATTATCGCTCTCAGAATAGAAAAGATATTGTTATTAATCAAAACATACGTTTTCGACATAAAATTAGAGGGCACTAATTATTAGGCCCTTATTATGAAGCTGAATGACCTATTTTTAGAACTATTTGGGACGGTAATATTCAGATCAGCTACAGTTTTATTTTATTCAATCCGGGATATGTCTCAACCTACAACGTCGCAATGGGAACTTGTAAACTGGAAATTTAATTTATACCTACCAAGATGTTCATCTATCAGAAAACTTGTTAAATTTGGGAAACTACACTACGAATGAATGAATGAACGAATGAATGAACATTACTATTAAATAGGTTCATTACCCCAGATAAACGTTTCACATCACTATCAGTCTGTTGTATAATAAACCCTTACAAAATTCTAAGAGAACGACGGGCTAATTATAAATTTTATTTTCTTACTGGACAATGGCACGGTTTAATCCTGACCCTTTATAGGTATCCTTTTACCTGCGCTTTCGTCCTCATTGCTATGGAGTTTAGTGGCTTTTCATTATACAAACCAAAGAAAGTTGTTAAATTGCAATTTCTTAGAAAAAAAATCGAGACTTGGAGACTTTTCGAGACGAGACGAGAACGAGACATGTTTCGTCTCGTGTCCACCACTAGTCTCTGCTTTTCATCTCATCAGAAAGAGTCTGTATTTTGATTGCAAGTTTTAACCAAAACGAGTAAAGTTACATAGACACTTTTAATATTACTGTTTTATGCGATAACATAGTTTGCTTTGAAACTGCAACAATAACCCCAATTTTAAATATCGTTGCAGGATGGCATCGCGTGCGACCTGCAACAAAATCCCTCATTCTCTGTCCGTATTTCTCTCTCACTCTCTCTTACCTACAGCGGTAAAAATTCCAAAAAAGAGAGAAAGAGAGACAGGAAGAGGGGTAAAGTCGTAACACTTCCTTTTATCGTCTCACAACACGCCGCCATTTCGAATGGGACACAGAGAAAGAGAGATTCCCGAGCGAACTCCATCCGACTCTTAAACTTTTTACATTTTACTTTACAATCCAGACAGACAATTAATAAGTCCGTACCTGGGCACTTTGTGGCACATTGTATTAGAGTTCCCTTCTGCGGCTCGTCTCTGGTTACAACTCCCGGACCGTAATCGTAAAAATCATAAAATTAAATACATACGTTGTTTCAGGCCGGGCAATAAAAATTCGCAGAGAGAGAGAGGGGAGGAGAGAGAGGGAGGGAGAAAGAGAGAGAGAGAGAGAGAAAGAGATCAAAAAGGCTCGGAGTACTGTTAAAACAGCCCCGAAAACATTGTACGCTTTATAATTACGTTGGAAGAGATTTGTAATGTCTTCCGTTGGAGTCGGAAAAATTCTGGATTGCCGAAGTGGAAGTACATGTGATATTTCCAAAAAAGAGAACATAATCGCAATAAAAAATATTACATTTGTGTTCTGAAAATACTTCTTTGAATTTTGAATGCTAAAATGAAGTAAATTCCATTCACGAACATTAGCAATAAAATTATTGAACAGAAAGCGAGAGAGAGAGAGAGAGAGAGAGAGAGGGGGGAGAGAGAGATAACAACAGCATACCTCCTAGGTTGAATTGAGATAATACATCAATCTGATTGATAACCACAATCTCACCAGCCTAGTGACCGAAGAGAACAATTCTTCAATTCCATCTCCTCCCTATTAAAACACGATTAATCATCAACTGTCGACACCAATACCCCTTCATATATCCAAAAAAGGTCAATTTTCCCTAATAGATAAATGGAATCCAACACTGTTAGCAGGATCGGAACCCATACTAGGTCAACTAATCATAATCATAACCATTAACTCCAAAAATCTGCTTGAAGCTCTTTGGGAAGTGTTCTATCTTACAACCCAAAATTCACACCAATAAAATTTTTCTATGTTCCGATCAAACAATTTTTCGCTGAAATTTTCACAATTGTAACCTAACCCAAACACTAGAGATTTCTAGTGTTTCTAGTGTAGTCAAGTAAGGTAGCTCCGTTATAAACCAATGTCAGGAAACTACTGATACTCATGGCGATTGAGAATTCAACCTACAAAGTGATACAACAAAAGTGAAACTAAGGGGAGGAAAGTGCTGCGGTGGAACGTTTAAACGAAGAATTCTAATTTAGAAACATCGCAGTACAAATGAGTTTTATTACATTGATGGACTAAATCCTTTCTGATGAAGAGCACAGTTAAGAATAACTTCTTTCATAAATCTGAAATCTGATATGTGCAATATAACGGGTAGAGCAAAATGGGACATTTCTTCAATTAGAGATCAGTGTAATGGTAAGGTGATGGTGAAACTTACGAAAAGAAGGTACTGTTTCGAAAAGTATACAAAAAAAATCAGTGCAGGAAGGAGGCTGTTATAAAGGTAGTCCATTGAAGGTCTAAATTCTTGTATTTTCTATCTCAAATGTGATATTTGTAATGCAGGTGGTAAAACGAAAAATTTCACTTGTGTATAATAGTAATGTGATAGTGAAGCTTAGGAAAGCAAAATGCTATTTTGAAACATCAAAACAGAAAGTGCATTAAGAACGCCGTAAAAAAGTTTTGTTTTCCGTTGTAGGAGCAAATTATTTCTAATCAAAATATCAGTGAAAACGGACTGCTCCTTTATGTTCTAAATTTGATATTTGTAACTTAATAGGTATAGCAAATTGGGACATTTCTTCAATTACACATCAGTAATTGTATTTACATATTTTCTCTATCCTTTCCTCTATCCACGTTAATAAATCAAAACAACACATACACACACACATACAAACCCCCTTATGCCCCCATTTAACTCCTCCTCGCGTCCCACACTATGCCGACGAAACCGTATTAATAATTCACCGGCATTATTACGGGCGCTCTAACGTAAAACGAAACATTATAAATTTAAATGTTGTGTGATAAATGTTATTGTACTAACTAGATTGTCACCAGAATCGGTTATACATTTATAATTTTAATGATGGCTGTAAATGCGACGATATTAAAATTAATAATTTCGCACGTGTGCGTGCGGATGAATCTCATAGTCCAATTAGTCGGATTTAATTGTCAACTAAAACGGGAAACGCAGCCGTGAAGAAAATTCGGGGGGGAAACTCATGAAATACCTTTGACGGAACATTTGCTAAATGTGAGCTTAGTATGCCAATATACTGTTGAACACAAAATTGAGAGTACATTAATCACAGTTATGTTAAGAATCATTATTACAGAGGGTCGTATTAAATTAGTTTAAAGAATTCAAAACTTGACAAAAAAATGATTTCACTGGCAACACCAGAAGACATATTTCAAAAAGATTTACATTTATGACACGCGCAAATTACGTGACCATTGCCATTTCAGTGGTTTCTTATATTGTTCCGCCCACTCCGATTTTAACTTGAATTTTAAAACCGTAAAGTTTGTTCTAGTTTCCCTTCATAACATCACAAATTACCAAAGCAATATTTTAGTCTATCTATTTTATTAAATTTTTTCTAAAAAGTTAAATAGTGTCAGTAACACGTCTACAGACGAAGAATATAATATCAAGACTTATGTACCTAATAAAAATAATATACTGCGAAGATAACAGAACATCCTATTCATTCAGTTGACGAATTTTCTCTTACGATTTGCGTGTACTACAATGTATTCTGTGCCATCGTTATACGTATATCTGCAATAATAATGACTTTTGATAGAAGTGGCAACATCGATTCGTGGGCTTTCATACGTGCGTTCATATTTTCATGGTATCATTTGTTTGTCTATGTTGCACTTCTTGAAGTATTATAGATTAATTCAAAAAGCTTAGCTCTTTCATAGCTAAGTAGCACACATTGAAACGGATTTTCATATAGATTAGAAATCGTCTCAGTGGCGTTCTATCGGTTTTCTTATTTAAGTTTCCAGTAGATGCCCCTAAAACAAATAATTGGATTTCCGTTTTGGGACTAAAACCATTAATATTATAAAAATATCATACCGGTTTTACTATTCTATAGAAAATGATTTTGAGTGCAAGCAGGTGCAGCCAAATATTAAAAACTGCCGTAAATTGATCATTTTTCAGTTTAACATTAGTACAAAGCAATTAATTTTAACAAACGTTATAATGTGACTATAATAGTGCTCTAGTAAATCATTTCAATCAACTCTTAACTTTGTTGTAATAAAAAATTGGTAATTTGTAATTAAATTAATTATTATTGAAAACATAATTGATTGGTTTAAGGCATTGATTGAAGACGTAAAAATAATTTCAATACCTAATTTCCAAAGCATCCTTTTCCTTTAATAGGCCGTTCTAATCATCTCTAATATAAATATTTTTAGGAAAAATGCAGCAATTTTTTTAAAGAAATAAATACTAAATAACTGTACTCGTATAGCACGTGAGTCCATTTTCTAATAAAAAAAGAATGAAAGGTATAAAATATTATTTAAACAAAATTAAGTTTAATAATAATGTGTTACTTGTATATATTTATAATATTTAAAAAAATCAGTCTTGAAGAAAATATTTTGATAATGTTTTTCAAATGATTCAATTCGACATATGTTCAATGAATCAAGAATGGAGTATTTAAATCTTTTTATAAGACAAACAATTCTTTTTAATTTTGAAGGTCATTTACAAAAATTTTGATTACGATAGTTTTAAACCGTTTTCTCAAAAAATATTAAATATTATAATAAGATGCAATTATCTTTTAATTGAGAAATAGGCAAGCGAATAGAAGGTCTGATAGCTCAGGTCGATAACGGCTGTTACATTAAGAAAAAAGTCAATATTTCAGGTCAGATACAATATAATGTGTAATATATGAAAAGGTGAGAAATACTTTAGATTTTTTACGTGATATACGACTTATAAATCGATGTGCGGGCTACACATCCCAGAAAATATTGTGACGTTACGCCAGACCCATGCGTGGAAGCGAGAGCGAGAATGGAAGCGAAAGCGAGAATGGAAGCGAGAGCGAGAACAAGTGAAAGAGATCGACATTAGCGTTTGGTTTGCGACGCATCTATCTCTCTTCCACCAGCTGGAAGTTAAAGGTATTGCGAACTATTATTTATAAAATTAACTGCATATTTACTATGCATACAATTGCTTATTACTACATATTACAATAACAATTGCGGCAATAATGTCATTAATTCTTGCAGTTCGATTAGCTATATAATCTCATAGGTTTGCTCTTGGATCATTAAAACAAAGTAGAATCGGTTAACGAGTGCAGTAACAATGTTACGCTTTCGACAAAAAAATTACTATGAATGATTTATATGATCGTATAAAATGTCTATTGCTTTCATTATTCAATGAAAACAACCATCCTGCGTAGCAATTCATGTAAAGTTCAAGATTAATGTTCAACTTCACATATGTCACAACAATGTGTCTAAAATGACAAGTTGGAACGGCCCACCGCAGTGCGAAGAAATCTTCTATAATATAAAACATCAATGATAATTTAGTGATAATAATTCAATGCAATTCATAAACGTATGCAATTTTTTATCAATGTTTTCTCATGACGTTATCTCGCAAAATTATTGTCCGTACACCGACTTTACAACAACCAAATTTTTTAATAAATCTACAAGTATGATTTATGGAAACGTTAACAATGCTGTTTATTTCAAGCACTTTAATTGTTAAATATTTTCAGTATGAGTATTTTCATTTCTGTTTATTCAACTTTTATGAGGATCATATGGATTATGGTCTTGGTGACGGCCACATTTCCTTTTAACTGAAGTTAATTTTAAAAAGTATTTCATAACTAAAACGTATCATGAAATCGGAGAAAAGTTGAACATGTCGCAAAGTAATAGATCAAGATGCATTTGAACAAATTTATTTTTCTTTGCAATGAAGACAAACTAAATTTTTTGTGTCTCATTTTGACCCTTTGTGACCCTTATTGAAGGTAGCCATTTTTGCTTATTCAGTTGCACCACACCCACTTCTTACGTTGGCATGTACACAAAGAATACTATTTTATGAGAACGCCGGGTCTATTAATATTAATCGGCTTTGTATACCACAAAAAAACGAAAATGGTCATTTGTAAAAAGGTTTTTTACAGCGTATAATACCGGTAATATCTTTTAAAATTGTTGGCGGAAAATTCCCTTTCCTGTCCCAAATTTTCAGACCATTTTTTTTAATTAATTTGTTAGGAATGGTAGACGTCTTTTACCCTTTTCAATACCTAAAAAGTCAGAAAAACTTATGACTCTTTCAATGGAAGAAATGGAAGTTTCTCTTTAGGTTCTGTGTTTAGGAGCTGGTAATTATTTTCAGAACGGCTTAGATTCACCTAAAATTTTGTACAAGATATACGCCGTAGTTAGAGGAACCAGAAGATTTAATACATATTCCCGTATATGGTACAGATTGGAAGTTATTCAAAATTCAGGAATGACGTAGTATCCGGAAAATACATTGTATTGAGGAGTAAACAGCAGAGAAAATCGCAGGTTTGTTTATGTATAAGAATTATATCATATCAGCACCAGTTTTAGACAGTACTGAAGAAATGGCGTATCAGGGATTGGTCAATTTATTGTCGTGAGGAGGGGAAGATCTATTTTTTGACGCATCCTAAGGCAGACAAGAAACACCAGCTTCTAATATTAGAAGAGATAAAGACGAGATAATAGCAGAGTTGAGAGGAAATGTGCAGGGCTGAATGTAATAAATCAATAAATTTTGTACATATTTCTCCATGTTAAGAAGTATCTAATAACTAAAAAATATCAATAACATTTATTTAGTTTCGGTTTTGAATTGCAACTAAAATAAATACATTCCCTTCCAACGCATGACGCTTAATGTACTTCTCAAAGAAATCGACTTATAATCCATATACCACGTGGTATATGAAGACCTCTACGATATACCTTATCTCTTCGAAAAATGTTTCCAAGACGATTTGCACCGAGGAACACCCCTTCTCCGTTTTATTCGTCCGTAAGGAACGAGTCTATGCAACAAGAGGGGACGGGGCGGGGTGATTCCTCGCCTAAATGATTCCGTAAATATTTGCCGGAACAAATTGAATTTTATACATTTTGTTGCAAGAATGAATTTAATCAAATGGCTCGGGGAGCAATTAGGGATGTTTATCTTTCCGGGGAGAAATGAAGCTCCTGCCGGAATTAATTCATTATTCCTCGGCAGTGAGAAAGGGGCGGGGAGGGAGGCAGGGGGAGAAGGACCGTTAAATAAGATCACTAATTTATTAGTTTTGATCGTTCCGTAGTGATCTGATAATTGGGCCGTAACCGATTGATAAACATTTAGTCAGGGGAGGAGGGAATCGCGACGCGGTAAACGAAAAGCTTAATTCTATCGATCGCAAATTTAACAGCAGGGAAGTTTATTCTTTTTTGCTAGGATCAATAACTAATAACTGCACTGAACTATATTTACTAATGAAATCTACTACTTTTTTTAGTAGGCCTAAAGATGACCTCACAGCAGGTCGAAACCGGTTGCCTTTTTAAAATAAAGTGTTGGCATGACATAGAAATTTTTCCTTCCTTCTACTACTAAAATAATGAGACCAAATTGGTATAACTATTTTATTTTTGTTAGTAAATATCTGTACGTCGATTCGATTACATGTAAAACTCTAAATAACTTGTTCCATTGTCTACTCCGCTTTCGTATTAGTTTTCAGTATAAATTAGTTCCAAATACAAAATTTGAAGAGGTAACCAACACGGAAAAAAGTTTTCAAAAAGGATTAAATCCGAAGTAACGACTGGAAAAGCTCAAATCATTGGCCTTCTTCCTCCCTGTAACAGAACTTAATTCTAACCAATATCCTTCTTTTAAAAATAGTAAAAAAAATGTTCACGACCTAAAACGAAATACCATGTAAATTTAGGAAATGGGATGTTACCAAGTTGACCAGCCCGATCAATATCCAAAGAAGATCCCAAATACAGACACACTTTCCAAATTGACTGAAAATTATGGAAAGATATTGTCACGGTCCTAAGGGCTTAGGGTCTATATGGGTGCTTGGGCAAAAGAGGAGAGAGGGGATAAGCTTAAACAAACCTAACAATATTTATTGGCAAATAACCGTTAATTTCATGGGGAAAAAAGAGCCAATGATAAGGCCCGGCAAAGATAAAGTGAAGGTAAGGTGAATGAATGATTAAACAAAGAGACAAAGTTAATCATTGGTGAAAATATATGGTTAGAGAAGTCCCCAGGGGACCTGGAGGAGTATCAGGTGCAGGAATTACAGCATCTCAGAGAACATCATTCCCCAAGCAGAACGGCAGGCGGGCACGTAATTCAAGTGGCAGCGTGACGGCATAATTGATTCCTTCATTGATTTCGATCGCTGGTTTTTATTTATTTGGCAGTGTTTATCATTACGCAGTGTGCAGTATGCAGAATAACCAAGACCACTAAAACGGTGAAATGGTTCGCCATACGATACATAATACCTTTCCATAAACCACGGATAATCTCCAAAGAAAGAGCAGGTTTTGAATGCCGTCCAATTCTTCAAAAATAAGTTTAAAAAAGTCATCAGAGGAAATGGTCAAAATGTGTAATAGCTGTTCCCTAAAAAGGCGAGTGGTTTCCCTAAAGCATTGACCTTAATAAGCAATCACGACAGTCTAACGTGGTTTTTGAAACATAGTACTCAATAGAACAATATTATGATACAATGGGTAAATCATTTAAACACTTATTATAATACCGATCTCTAACGCACCAATTGACTTCAACGTCAATGAGTATTAATAGAGCGACCCTCTACAAAATGCTTCAAGTCCAAGAATATTTCATAAAGGCGAAAAAAGGTCGAAATAATGGATGACAAGTTAACCACATCAACAAATTGAAAAGGACGAAGTGAAATTTCTGTAAAATTTCTATTTGCTGCGCAAATATTCATCAAAAAGTAAATTTAACGTTAGCAGTTGAATAAGAAGATGCTGTCCAGTTATTTTGTAGAAGAAACTTCTCCATCTAGTTCCGAGTGTGCTAAAAATATGGGTGAAAAGTGGATAGGCTAGATTTTTTAATAACATTTTTAACACTCTAGTTTTCCTTTTAGAATTTTTTAAATAAATCACTTCATCATATTGTCACGTTCCTAAGGGCCTAGTGCACAGAGGGGCACAGAGAACCAGAAAGGAAGGAAAAGCATGAACAAATTTAATAACACTTATTTCAAAGTTTCCAGACGAGAAAGAGAAAGAGCCCATGATAAGGGGCGGCAAAGACGAAGTGAAAATGAACAAACGGTTAAAACAATATTGACAAAAATAATAAATGGCGAACAAATATATGCCAACAGAAGTCCCCAAGGAATCTGAAGGGGTAGCTGGTGCAGGAATCGCAGTATCAGAGAGGACACCTCTCCTGACCAACACGTAATTTAACTGGGCAGCGTGATGGGATACTTGACACATATTTGACTGGCTAATCGATTTAGATCGCCCGTATTTAATCAATTGATGATGTTTGTGCGCTGCTTGGTTTATCTAAACATACGTGCATAGCCAGGAGAATTTTTTGAGGTCATATTTTATTAATTCGCGTTTGTGGTGAGGATGCTTGTCCTGGTTTTGGATTCCTGCGGGGTCGACCGCGACAATATGTAAAATCCTTTACACGGTGGTCAAGAGGTGTTAAAAGGAGCGGAAATAAAGATTAATTCTCCGTATTCCTCGTTGAAATTTGTTACTCCCTATTTTAATTTAACTAATTTCTAATTAAATCATTTCATCTTATGTGACATAAAAAAACTGCCACGCGGACGTCTAACATGGGTGGAACAGTTGAGCAAATAAAGTTGATCTGACTAGAATTTTTTATTCTAATTCATAACACTACTTTTCCTTTCACAAATTTTTAAATACCTAAATAATTTCACCAGTTGTTACCCGAAAAACCCTTTACCAGGCAATCGTGTGTTGGGGGGTGATAATTATGGTAGAATTAATGTTCATTGCTATAGAATTTTTATTGAAGCATTGAACACTGAATCTCATTTTAAAATTCCTATTGAACCTATTAGCACCTAGCTGACGACCGAGAGGACCATTTTTCTTGTGAAATAAGATGTCCAGTCATCTTAGGCCAAATTAGGTGAATATCTCGGAAAATCGACATACCCAGTATATTAACACATAAAAACTTCTATTTTGGCATCCTAAAACTTTCCTCAAAATTCACATATAATTGGATGGCCGCAAGTTTTAAAGTCTGGGGTCAAAAATCACAAAAATCGTTTTTTTCTAAATTTTTGCAAATATCACGTTTTCTATGGGTTTTACGCTATTTATATTTATTATTAGTATTGTAGGAAATCAAATTCTCTACAACTTTTGTATTTAACATTTCTTCATATCTTGAACTGTTTTCGAGATAGAGGGCGGAGAGCGCTGGTCAGAGAATCATTTGAAGTTCATTGGTACTACTGGTAGTCCCGATCAAAAACTCGTAATATTAAGGATATAAATTATTGCTAAATGTATAAATATCATTTATTATTAAATTTTTCATTAAATTCATTTTGTTTGGTTACTTATCTATTTTTAGTTAAGTGTCAATTTATTTAATAACACTTACCTGGCCATGTACGTAAAAAACTGTTGAGGAAAATAATTAAATTACATTTTAATTGTAATCTAATTTATACTAATAACTTTCTAAATAAATAAAAAAGAAAAGAATTAAATTTGTAATTAATGTTTTTAGTAAAAGTATCATTTGATTAATTTAATATTGTCAAAATTAATGTAAAAGAATAAAAATTTCGAGAAAAATAAGTTCTAATTTTAATTCTCTTCTTCTTCTTCTGACTATAAATTTTTAAAGTTATGAAAGAATTTAAGAGTTTACGGATTTTAAACAAGATTTACTTAATTATTTTTTACTTCAAATGCAATTAGTGTAAATGAGAATATAATTGAAATGTAATTAAAGTATGTTGTAACGCGTTTCGTTGGTGTTGTGGTGTTTCCTCTCGTTAGTCGTAGTCGGCGGTACGACTACGATGAGGGGAAAATGCGTTACGTGTAGAATTTGGCGCTGAAACGGAGTTCTGGAATTCGGCAAACGGTTTCAAAGTCGGTTTACCTCGGGCGCCAGATTTTTAAGGGTTTAATCCCTAAAGTCACGGGTGAGTTTAGACTCAGGAGAAATGCCAGGGCTGTCCGTAGAAATAAAACCAATAAACGGGAATTACTTAGATTGATTTATTTTAAATCGGAACGGCAACACTGTATAATTAATACGATATGTACATCTCAGGGTTAAACGGAGAGAAAGATAAAAGCGCAAAAACTATTTGTTCGCAGGTGTTTATTTCGGACGAAAGATCCGAAGTGAGAATGGATCAATTTAACAGCAATTTACGAAACAGAAAGAAATTAAAATAGTCTAAGTGTTGAAAAGACGGAAAATACAATAATAAGCTACAACTGGTGAAAATTATACAATTATTCGAAGTATGAAAAATACGAGAAATATAAGATTATTTACAACTATTGAAATTACGGAAAATGCTAAATTACTCTAAGTATTGCAAAATAAGGAAATACGCTAAACAGTGAAACTACGGAGAAAAATTAATCTGCATATTAAAAATAAACAATTTACAAGTATAGAAAATACAAGAACTAATTATTATTCTACAAGGCAAGGAGAGTAGCGAAAATTAAATTAGTTAGGTTCGGAAAGCGAGGAAAACGTGCAGTTTAAAGTGTCTGTAAAGCGGTCTAATTTAAGCGGAGGCAAGGAAACGAGAATAGAGCGGTCTATGACAGGTATACCTAGACTGATACGCCAATGACGGGACGCCAGTGACGCATGCCTGCAGTAACTAGGAACTCTACAAAGATTTCCCTTACGGATCTCACAACGACAGGACGCCACTGCGAAATCGGGAAATAAACGGTTTCCTCAACGACGGGACGCCCGTGAGGAATAAAACGGTCTCTACCCCTAGGATCCTAGACTGATACGCCAATGACGGGACGCCAATGACGCAATCCTGCAGTAGCTAGGAACTCTACAAGGATTTCCCTTACGGATCTCACAACGACGGGACGCCACTGTGAAATCGGGAAATAAAACGGATCCCTCAGTGACGGGACGCCAATGAGGAATAAAACGGTCTCTATCTCTACGTATACCTAGACTGATACGACAATGACGGGACGCCAATGTCGTAGTCCTGCAGTACTAGGGGCCCTAAACGGATTTCCCTTAGTGACCCCAAAACGACGGCACGCCAATGTGAAGTCGGGAAATAAAGCGGATTCCAAAATGACGGAACGCCAGAGAGCAATGCGAGTTTTAACCGTTCGAGGACTCGTCCGGCTAAGACTGATTTGAATTTCCCAATCGACCTATATTTCGCGCTTACTGAACAAACATCTCCTGGCGGGTTATATATCTCGTCATCTTAAGAAAATTCATTTCATCTTGAATACCGGACATCGAAGCTAACGCTCCGAGTGAGTGACTTCTAAGTTAATTATGCGAAAGCAGGTTTGGTTGCCTAGCCATGGATTTGCCTCGTTATATCGTCCCTTAATAATTTTTCAGTTACAGAAAGATTATAAGTGTTATTGAATTGATAAATTTTAGAATTATTAGAAAGAAAGATTGAATTTAATGTAAAAGTTAATAATAAATGCTAATTAAATATTTAGCAATAATTTATAACCTTATATAGAAGTTTTTGATCGGGACTAACAGTTGACCTCACATGATTCTCTGACCAACGCTCTCCGCCCTCTATCTCGAAAACGCTTCGAGGTATGAAGAAATGTTAAATACAAAAGTTGTAGAGAATTTGATTCTCTACAATATTGATAATAAATATAAATAGCGTAAAACCCATATAAAACGAGATATTTGCAAAATATGTAGAAAAAAAAACGATTTTAGTGAATTTTGACCCGCGACTTTAAACCTTGCGGCCATCCAATTATATGTGAATTTTGTGGAAAGTTTTAGGATGCCAAAATAGAAGTTTTTACGTTTTAATATACTGGGTATGTCGATTTTCCTAGGTGAACCCCCTATAATGACTGGACTATGATGGAATGATTTTTTGAAGACCTCTTACAATGAATATGAAATCGATAAATATTATAATAAAAAATCTCTTCCCTATTAATTTGTCCCCGATGGCCGTGTAAGGTTTTGTCGGGAGTGATAGTAAGTAATGATTTATTTAAGAATTTCGAATAGAAAAACTAGTGTTAAAAATTTTATCAAAATATAGAGATTGTTCATTTTCGACCTATTTCCACTATCCTAGTGGGTAGTGGAGAGAATTTCTTCTACGGTAATAATTGGTCACCATCTTCGCAGTCAAATCGGTAATGTCAAATGTAATTTATGAGAATTTTTTGAGGAATAAATTATAGTTTTAGTGAGATGTGTTTCCTTTCTCTTGACTTTGTGGATGTGTTAACTTCACATTCGAATGAAATACTGGTACTAAATCGTCAAATAAACTATTATCTAAAAAGGCGCTTATATTCCCCAATACTAACTCAAAAATGGCGATGTGTAACAACATAAGATTTTCTTATATGACAGGAAAACATATTCGTGGCAATGTAATCACCGTTTACTAAAATAATGACGAAAAGTGAGATCTCGGGGTTCAGGAGCGACGCTTCAAATTATTCAAGGAATGTAGATGATGTTTAATCCAAAAAGATAATGACATTCGACATTTCGTCTACGATCGTAGATATATTCATGGATCTACAACTATTAGGAATAATGTTTCATATAAAAATTGCATATCTTTAACATGTTAAATCAAATGTAAAATTTATTGAAAACATTCAAACCTATTTTGAAAACAAATTTTGAGAAATTGAAAATGTTCAGGAATGAACAGCCCTTTAGCGAGGTTTTAGAAACAGATATTTCAAATAGAAGTTGTATCCATTTGTTCGATCAGTCCAAATCTAAAATTTGGTAAGAATCGGTAAAGCCGTTTTGGAGAAAATTGAGAAAAACTGAAAATTCACAAAATCATGGGGGTCTTCGCAGAAGATCAGTCAAATAAAACTATAAACGACAGGAGTAAAGTGCCCTTTGCTCTTAACTGATTCTCATGAAATTTATGTGGTCAGGAGTTTCCATAAATACATAATTTCAACTGTCCACTACTTATAGTTTCTGAGGAAACGTTGACCACATGCACCACACACATACATACACACACAGACATGTTTCCAAAAACATGTTTTTCGAACTCAGAGGAGACCTCAAGACGCCCAGAAATATCAATATTTCAAATTCCGAAAATCAGCAGTAATACCATACTTCCTCTTATTATATGGGTAGCCCATATGAGAAAGTAAACAGCGATCAAGTTACGCTAATGTTTTATGATAAACATTTAAAGAAAACTTTTATATGCAAAACTTTCAAGAATCATAGAGTTAAATAAAGGACGTTCCAAAAAGTAAGCACAAAGAAATAAATTTTCACTAAAAACTTAGTTTCGAAAAGTTATCCCACTTCTGCATATTTGATAGCTAAAGTACATGCAAATAAAACTGTTTCCGAAAGGTACGTCACAAATGGAACCTATTCCAAAATGCAGTGAGTAATAGTCAAAATTGTTTCTAAAATATTTGTTCATGTAAGCAATAAACATATATTAAAATTATTAGCCATTTGGTGCAATTACCACTTATTTTTTGTTTCCATAAACAATAATGTCCAAATAGAATCCGTCACAGCTTCTTAGGTTTTATCTTCACAATACGCTAATCGAAATGGAATCGCTTCCAAGCTATAAGTTCACAAAATCCACTAAGACTGACTGTGAGGTGGCGCGAACCATCAAATCATCAGGGAGTTATATTTTCTGATTATATGCAATTGGTTTTTCGTTACAATACTAATAAATCGTCACACGAACATAATATTTATCAACCTATTGGAGTTTCTAGATTGTATTGGACTTGCATTTTGAAAATCTTACATAGAGAAAATACTGATTCGTTTTTAAGAGCTTTTAAAGTTTGCGGATTGGATTTGTCATTCTATTTTAAAATAGTTGTAAACTATTTAGTTTAGACAATACATTTTTTCCGTTTGAGGAAGTTTTATGAAAGCTACTGGATTATTCTCTGAAACCTTCTGTTTAAATATGGTGTTTAATGAGGGTCTGCATGTGTAGTAGTCGACTCGTAGCGAAGTTTGATTGGTAAACCATGTAAACCTACCATAACATTTCTCGTAAAAGAAGATAAAGGGTACCGACCTCTCCACCAGCAACCTCACTAGTAGGTAAGGATAAAAGCGCTTGATCATATCAAAGTAAAAATACCTTCGTTTGGTTGAAACTATTTGTGGGTATATATATAAATTAATGAAGGAATCAAGGCGCTTTAAAGCATTTATTTTGCGGAATTGTTTACATATGTATCGTACAATTGTATTGTGTATATAGCACAATCAACTTAATCATGTTGCTTGTCAAAAATTATAACAATATTTCAATGCACAATAGAATGGACTTCATCCATATATCGTCAAACTATAATTATGTTTGCCATCACAATAGAATCTCAGTGGAGGTTAACTAAAGACATGATCTATCAGAAATGCAAGGAAACTTCCACCACTTCACTGTGAGAACTCCTTACACTGAACATAATATTGCGGTAAGATTTTCCCTATCAGGTTGCTTCGTACTTAATCATTGCAATGATATTGAAAACTAATGGAAATGATTATTATGATTTTGTACCAGGTCGAAATTAAACTTAAACGAATTAGGGTCTCTAAATTAAATAACTGTTGACGCTCCCTAATTGCATGGCTAATCAAATTAATTTAAGGGTTACTTAATAACACCCTCAGTAAATCAGAATTCTAAAACTTGCCGCTATAATATTAGTGAATAGAACATTTAAAATTCCCTAAATAATTTTGAGGTGTGCGTTAACAGGTGTGCTATTAGGTAATTGTAGACGTGTAGAGAATTTTCACGACTCGTTTAGACGCTTCTGAAGTTTCGTCATTGTATCTAATTTCTTGTTGACTGTAATAATTCTTATTTTAATACTTGCGTACTTTATGTTTTCAAATCTAGATATTCATATATGTGCGTCCTTATAGCAATGTCCACCGAAATAAAACTACATGATCCCACTCTCCTTCCTTCTCCCGCCGTTTTAATCATTTTTAGATTTTTACGAGTTCCCAATAAGCTATCAAATTGTCACAATCAAACAGTGCGAGACGTTGTAAATTAAATTCCTGACGAGAGTCAAAGGGCATTTTTATATTAGGAATATTATCCAATTCATTCAACACGACTTCTATTTGAGAGATATTTTAAAAAGACAACCATGGATTTTCCTTTTGAGGCGTCTACATTTTACATATCTTATCTCGTCCTGATAAACCAAAATTTTTCAATGGCCGCTTCAGGATGCTCCAAGTTATATTTGGCGAATATTGCGACGTCCAGTGATTCGTGAATTTCCCCCTGCAACTATATTGGATTATAGTAGGCTATAACTTGCCCTATATTTGAAAATTTTTAACGAAAAATCCTCGGATTATTTTCTGAATTGTTCAATAGGTTGAAGATAACTTTTGACATTTTGAGAAAATAAACAAATAACAAATAACCAAAACAAAAAATATTGGTTTGGCGAATGTTTTTCATTTTTACTACATTCTAAGAATTTATAGGATTCTATATTAGAACTGATTGAACTGATGGATACAACTTCTATTTAAAACATTTATTTCTGAAGCCTCCCTAAAGGGCACTTTACTCTTGAACATTTTCAATTTCTCAATTTTCTTTTCAAAAAACTTTGAATGTTTTCACTATACTTTATGTTTGAATTAGTATATTAAATGTATACTGTAACGCGAAATGTAAACAACCAGTGCAAGTGTACTCCTTATCGGACGAGGCGGCCCACCTCAAAGGGAGGCCGCTCCGCTAATTGGGCCATAAAAACAGTTCCAGAATCTTCGCGAATATTCGTTTAAAGAAAGAATGATGATGTATTCCTTTGGGGTCGTTTCTAGAACAAGCAAATTAGGGAAATGAAGAATCGAGCACTATCAAGAAGGTTCCGGAATACATTATGGAGGGCTATAAAAGCGAACACTGCGGACGAAGAGGTAGAATAGACGAGAAGCCGCGAGTGAAAACAGTGCGATAAACGGACAAGTAAAATTGTATAAATAAATGAGCAGTTAAGTGTGTGATATAAATGAATTAGTTAGGATATAGCCTAGATAAATTGAGTAGTGTTAAGACAATGTGTAAATAATTTAGACTAAATGTTACAACACAATTTTTATTTAAAATATTTTTTCCTAAAACTGTCATAAATGGCACTTTATTGATCTGAAACATTTTTATCTAAAATTGCCCTTAAGTTAACCCTTAGTTGTTTTGCCCTTGACTTCCTTATATGCATCGATTTGTAGAGTAGCTGTTTAGTCTAACTAACACATCGCCATCAAGTAAAGTTGTTTTTATTTATTCCACGTCGATGATTGGGTTCTTATTTCGAAGTATGATCACTCTAATTTGTTGTTATATTACATACGTAAATTTATTTATCGTTTCGAAACAGTTAGTTGTATTCCAGAACAGTTTAAAAAACCTTTGTCATCTAACAATCAACCGTAACAAATATTTACTAATGAGAGAAACTGTTAATACTTAATTTATTTCATAAAACGGTGATAATGTTGCCGTCAATATTCTGTCCGGCCATATGAGAAAATATTACGATGTTGCACATCTTAACAAAGCCATGTTTTAATTAAAAAAATTTAATTTCTCATCAGCATAAGTGAAAGGCATATTTCATGATTTCAAAGTACTTTGACTAATTTTCCCCATTCCATCCACCTCTTTCACCCCTCGTATCGAATACAGCACTCTAGTTATTTAATAGAGTCCAATACACGTCTGACTCATCTTCCGGTCTGTTAGATCCACGTTTCATTCCAATCTTGATTACAGGGGTGATCATTTCGTATTCCCCCGCAAAACATTAAAAATCGTTCTTTTCGCTTTTGTACTTCGCTTTGACGTAACCAGCGACTGCATATTTATGAATCGACAAAACGAGTACCACTTAAATTTGTAGTGTGCGCGGTTTACAGAAAAAAAAAACGCGCGTACACACACATCAAAGGCAATTTAAATGCACATATCTTTCGCCTTTATGCGATGATTCTGTGCACGTCGAAAAATATGCAGAAGTAAACAATCCGTAACATAACAATTATATGCGCGAAATCTCCCTCTCTCTCTTCCTCTCCCTTTCTCTCTCACACAAACTCTTCCCTCGGCAAGTTATTGCGTGTTATGTAAATAAGCGGCGACGACGAGGGCCAATTGAAAAAATATTCGAACGAGAGTGTAGGAATGTTGTTACCAGGGTGGATGTAATAATGTTAGAGCTACATGCATAAATGTACATGGTGGCGAACACATCGGATTTTTTTTAAATCGTGTGGGGTCCTACATCTGTTTTTAATGTAATCACTTTACAGGATTGGCCATCGCAGAAATTTTCGACAATTTTGTGATTGCTTTCTCACTTATAAAATTTTAGATCGCTTCACAACTTCAACTTTTAGATTAGATTATTCCAAAAGGCAATATATGTATCCCAGAAATCACCATCGCTGTATTAGCATACCTTTTTGGATAATACCTGAATTCACCTGTCTTCTTTGGAATTAACTTTTAGGACACGTTGCCTTCTAACTTGGTCTGAATAATAAGTTGCAAATATGCTCTAGAAATCATTTACATTTTATGCGCATATATCTTGTAAATTATATATTGAAAAGTATTTTTTTCAACCAACTAAATAAATATCCATCCAATCTCTTGTTAATATCGCGTATGTCGGCCGCTGAGAGTACGGTCCTGTGCCGCTGGCTTGGAGAAAGATGGTAAGGAGGAAGTGGTGCATGCGCAGTAGTTGTAGAGAAAGGGCGGGTTTCTAATTGACGAAGGCTGTGGCGCGAACCTACACTTTTGTGATATATACCTAGATCCGACCAATCGAAGTCGACCGTTACTAGTCCGTTACAGCGCATGCACCATTTCTGTGTAAATGTCGCAACTCTGACCGGACGGAAAGAGGGAGGACGGGTATTCGAGAAAGAACCATGTAGGCTATATTGACTGTCATTTAGTAAGGAACTAACACGTTCAAGGTATTTTATTGTTTCATATGGTCAATTGACCTCTAATGGAATGAAATCCAAAAGTGCTACTAAATTTAAGTATGAGTTTTTGAGAACGGGGTAAGTTGGCCCCGTTTCGGTTTTTCGGCTATAGCCCAAAAACTATGCATTTTTCGGAGATATACGTCGTAAGGTTTTTTGTACTACACAAACCACACAAGACTTTGTGTGACATAAGAGCTTTGAATGCACGTGAAAGCATGTCTGAGCTTTACTAGTTTCATAAAAAAATTTAAAATTTTGTTACGTATTTAAAATACTAAAGGGCGTAATCAAAACGGTGAAACTTGAACCCAAAATTACTGTAAAATAGAACAAATATTATGTGACTCTAAAATATTAAATCAAAAAATCACCAAGTTTGCCTATTTTTGTTTCAAATGTACAAAAGCCTAACTAATACCAAACAGTAATATTATCATCCAAAATTATATTTAAACAAGAGTAATATCTCATAAATTGTAATTGATACTGTATATATCAAATCTGCGGTGTATTGTATTATTATAAACCAAGAACGTCACTAGTTTAATATTGTTTGTGGAAAGTGTTGCTAAAATAATATCGTAGTACATCAGAGAATGAAAATCTCATCCTAACAAATTTTAAATAAAATAGTGAAATATTCCATGAATATCAAGGCCAATTTAAAACCACTCCATAAATAGTGTTACAATCATCTGTAATTTGTAAGAGAGAACACTTTGAATCAAGTTTCAACAATGCCACTAAATTGAAAAAAATTTGTTACACAATTTAAAACAACAGGAGTGATAAATAAGACTAGTGATAAATTCACCATAATTGCTTTTAATTAAAACCGTGAAATACTTTCAAAATAGAACCAAATGGTATGTAAAATTTGTATTGAAAACTAATTATTCAAACTATGGTGACATATAAACAATTGAATTTAAGATGACAAATTAATTACCTTATGTTAATAATTAACCATATTTGTACTATAAGCAGCAATATTTTCTATTATATCATGTAAGACAATCCTGAAATCATTGGTTAGATTAAGAATTTAAATATAAAATTTAAAAACGTCACTTATAAGAGAAAAATGTGCTCTTTCACATCCTGTTACACAAAGCTGGATATGTCATTATAAAAATATTGATGATGTCATAAAATGTTATGTCAAAATTTTATAGGAGAAATTGAGTCAGTAACAACACTTTGTATAACAAGTATTCTTAATTTTACCTAAAGTAGCCACTACCTTACAAAACATAAGATTCGATGTGTCATTCGATAATATTTCGTTTGTAGACATATTAATATCGCTACTGGCATTGGTGGTGATTGCGGAGCTCATTGGTTATATCTCGCGCCATATTAAAATGTTTTCTCGAATTGAGTAAGTTCTGAATTTTCCTTGTGAAACTGCATAGTTTCCAGGTTGTATTTGGCGGTTACATGATCCTTATTGTCGTCTGCTCGTTACTTGGACATCTTTACAACGCGCAGACGTTCTCTGGATGCTTATAGACTTTTCATGTTTGTCGTTACATTGGGAAGTTTGTGCGCTAAGAAGCCTCTATAAATTCTTGGGAAAGCTATTCCAAGAACGTTCCAGAATATAATCGACGTTCCATTTGGTGTAGTTTGATTAAATTTACTTGTAGACGCTTCTGAATTTTCTAAATTATACTAGAAAATAATAATGAAGATTTTGGAAGAATTGAATGTGCGAGTTCACATACTTTTTAGATTATGTGAGTCAGGTCTGTAATAAGTATTTTAAAAAGTTCATGGAGTTTTTTTGCGTCATTGAAAATTACAGACTAAATATTCCATTTCAAGGTTTTTAGAGTTCTACAATGACGTGTCTGTATTTCTTGTGTATATTCCAGGTTGGCGTTATTTTCGATAATTTCGAAGAGGGATTTTTCGGATTTTCTCCCGCACTTATTCTAAAGTTCTTGAAAAAAATTGTCGGACCTGCCGTACGAGGCGGGTGATAAACCGACCCGTAAATCAAATTAAAATTTCCCTTAAAGAATTCCCGACGCTCTAACGCTAACGTCGGCATTTTATCCGCTCTATTAACGAATGCCAGAAAAACTTGCGGTGTTATCCTAGCGGTATTATTCGTCGCTTCCCCTTCCCCCCCCTCTCTCACTCTCTCTCTCTCTCTCTCTCTATCTCCATCAGGCCTTTATGGAATGTCAGTGTAATAAGAATTCCTGGGGGTGGAGAGCTCATGACGGTCTTCGCCAACGTGGCAGCTTCATTTACTTTATTAGCACACCGAAGATGTATGGCGTTACAACAAACATTTTTGCGCATTCATGGATACGGAAGGAGAAACGGGAGGGAAACGGCATTAACAGTGTTCATCGTCGGATTGCCGACGAGATTTTCATAATTTGTTCGTATACGTTGTTAAGGTTGTTTGGAATAAAGTTTTCGTATGCTATTATTTTTCTCTCTCCATATGAATGGATAGGCTATTGGACACAGTTGGACAGTTGGATTAATTATGATACAAATAGTTATTCAGTAGATCCATTCCGAAATTTGCGCCAAATTTAGAGGTAAAGGGATAAGAGGGAAATCCAAAACCTACCTTTTTAAAAACCATTAAATGGAAAATGTATTCTGGAATTCTCAATGGCGCCAAAAACTCCTTGAATTTTTTAAAATACTTGGTTATTACATAAGACTCATATATAATTCCATCACAACACAATCTTCATTATAATTGTCAATTATAATTTTATGAATTCAGATGGATCCAGAATTTTTTTCATTAACGTTCACCGAATATTCTCCGCGGTACCAGAGGACCGCCACTGCATGTCATAGTGTCCACGTGACACTACCAATTTAACCATTGTTAGATATAAGATTGTACTACATCTTATCTAGAAAGTAAAATAAAAGCCAGTTTCGGGTAAACCGAATATTAACGTCGATTATTTTGTGGAACCACTACAGCGTCCCTACGAATTTATTAAGGCCTCTACGTTCACAAACCTCCCAATGTAACGACAAATACGAAAAGAATAAGAGCATCCAAAGAACGTCTGCGCATAGTAAAGATTTCGAAGTAACGAGCAGAAGACAAGAAAAACTATGAAACAGCCAAATATATATTGGAAACTATGTAGTTTTCCAAGGAAAATCCAGAAGTTGTTCGAAATCATTTTAATATGGCGCGAGATATAACCTTGTAACGCGCTTTGTGCGGTTACTTGAGAGATTTGGCGCTGGGACGGATTTCGGGAGTTCGGAAAAGGGTTTTAAGAGTCGGTTTTACGGTTTTGCTCGGGCGTCAGATTTTTAAGGGTTTTCCCCCTCGGGAATATGCCTGGGTAATTTACGAACTCAGGAGATTACTAGGGTTGTCCGTAGAAATGTAACACACGCTCAAAAATAGAAAATTCCTAAATTATTTTATTCCCAAACGGCAGTGAAAAACAATTCGTACGACTAACACCTGCTGGCGCTAAGTCATCGAACGGAGATCGGGCAAAAACTTATTTACAATTATTTATGTATTTCGAAAAGGAAACAAACAAATGCGAGAATGTATAATTATCACAGTTGGAAAGAAATAAAATTTTATTCTAAATACAATCAGAAAGGTTGAAAATTATGCGGCGAAGCGAAACATGCGGAAACGGAAAATTACAATACTTTTGCGAACAATAAAATTAAGATCTGAAATATGAAAACCCCTTTACTACTGAAAAACGGAAAATTATCCTAACAATTTCAAAATGGAATAGAAATAGCTAGATACGGAGACGATAGGAAAACGTGCAGTGTCTAATATTCGGTAATACGGTCGTTTACATTAGGAGAGGAGAGTGAGAGCGAGAGAGCGAGCGGAAGATTGTGGTGAATTAATTTTTCCCTACAACGACGGGAAAAATTAACCATCGCGGTTCTGAGAGAGACGGGTGTTGTCACGGTTAACGGTTCGAAATACTAGCTTATATATACGGACGGAATAGCAAAACATTTACTATTAGCGGTCGGTAATGGACAATTACATAACAGATAACAAATAGTTCGGTCGGTATAAAATATGACGGCGGTGACGCTCACAACTTCATTTATCGATCGGTAGTACGTTCTCAATCGGACGGTAATAAATAATTCGGTCGGTTTGAGTTAACGGTCGGTAACGTTCACAGGTACATGTAATTCGGTCGGCGGTACGTTCACAATCGGACGGTAATAAAAATTCGGTCGGTTTGATCGGACGCTAACGTTCACAATTACAAATATGACAATTATATACATCGGTCGGTAGGACAGAAACACAACGGATAAATGCTAATAACGAACGGCTTGTCACAGACAATAATGGCTTTCACCTTGGATTAACTCGGGCAGAGAACAGCTGAAGGGGGCGTTTGGCTTATCTAAATTTAGTCTGGATGTTTAAGCGATGGTAGATTGAACAGTGCCTTATCGGCCGCCATCTATCCGAGATAGGTTTGATTTCGCGATTAACTGTATGGTGGGTAACTGTATGGTGGGTGGTCTACCCTCAACTCTCGAAAATCGGCTTCGTTACAACCTATGAGCTATGCAATCGCCACTAACGCCAGTAGAGATGTTAACATGTCTACAAACGAAATATTATAGAATGTAACGAATCTAATTCTCTTGTAAGGTAGTGGTTAAGTTAGATAAAAATTAAAAACAATTGTTGTATAAAGCGCTTCTTACTGGAGCATTTTCTCCTGTAAAGTTTTCGTATACATGATGACTCGTGTGTAAGTTATGATGTCATCAATATTGTTTTAATGACATCTCCAGCTTTGTGTAATAAAATGTGAAAGAGCACATTTGTCTCTTACAACTGTTGTTTTTAAATTTTATAATTAAATTCTTAATCTAAGCAATGATCTTATGATTGACTTACATGATATAATAGAAAATATTACTGTTTATAATATAACTTTGGTTAATTGTTAACGTAAGTTATTTAATATTCCATCTTAAATTAAATTGTTTATATATCACTATAGTTTATAGAATTAGAGTTTTCAATAAAATTTTTACATACAAGTTGGTTCTATTTTGAATGTGTTTCATTGCTTTAATTAAAAGAATTATGGTAAAGCTATCAATAGTTTTATTTATCAGTGCAGATATTTTAAATTGTGTAATAAAGTTTTTACAAATTAGTGACATTGTTCAAACTTGTTTCGTATAAATTACCGATGATTGTAACATAATTTATTGACTGGTTTTAGTTTGGCATTGCGGGTAATAGAATATTTCAATATTTTATTTAATGAGAGTTAGGGTGAAGTTTTCACTGTTTGGCGTACGAACATATTATTTTAAAATTTTAGCAAACGATTAACAAATATTATTAACCTAGTGAGGTTTTTGGTTAGTCATAATGCAATGCACCGATTTGATATGATATACAATATCAATTACAATTTATGAGATATCATTATTGTTTAAATATAAGTTTGGATGACAATATTCCTGTTTGGTAGTAGTTAGGTTCTTATAAATTTAATACTAAATTGGCAAATTTAGTGATTCCTTGATTTAATATTTTGGTGTCAGATAATATTTGATTTATTTTACAGTAATTTTGGGTTCAATTTTCACCCAGTTGTTACGCCCTTTTATATTTTCAATACGTAACAAAATTTTAAAAATTTTAATGAATCTAATAATTAAGCTTACACAAGCTTTCACATGCATTCAATGCTTTTATTTCACATAAAGCTAATGAAAATTTCTTCAGGGCAAATTTAGAGGTAAAGTTATTAGAGGAAAATCCAAAACTCCCCCGTTAAAACCTTTCGAATAGAAGAGTAGATAATATTTCAAGCTAAACGAAGGACGCTTTCCCCAAACACGTCCCTCTACTTATAGGTCAAATTTTTCTCCGGCGTTTGTTATTATTTCCCATTTCCCGCGCGTTTCCCCCAATCCCGGATTACGAGCCGGGCGGTTCAATTTCTGGCGTCCGGTCCAGACGTCGCATCTGGAATATCGGGAAATTATTTCGAACCGGAAACACGACGAATTATCTTCCGTTAATGAATTACGTGACACGTTGCGGCCCGTCCTCCTCCTCCTCCTCCTCCGATAGTTTTTCCTCGACGGGCACGATCGCAATTTACTTTTCCGAGGTTGTGTGAGTTATTGTGAGGGTAATGGCGGCTATTGCGACGTCCCGGATTAATGTAGTGAAAGCTAACTGCGTATGTTTGGTACTTTGTGGGAAGAGTCGTATAAAGCGAACGTTCATCTTTACGGGCTTTTGGAGTTTCTAAATCATAATTGGCGTTGAATTCAAAGCTTTCATAACGCTTGGAAACTTATGATATTTCCTCTAGATATCGTTGGATTTGTCAGATTGAATTTGAATATTCGTTGAAGAATCTGTAAAAAGAAATTCCTTAGAATTTTGTTCAAAGTTGTATTCAAAGATTTCATAACGCATGGAAACTTGTGATATTTCCTCTATGTTGGAGTTTCAGATTTTATTTGAATGTTCTTTGAAGAATCTATAAAAAGAAATACCTTCGAATTTTATATAGTAATTGCGAAAGTGGGTATTGTAATTAAAATTTTATTTTAGTAAAATAAAAACGAACTAAGATTTAGTAATTTTTTATGTTAAGCTTTTTAAACGGAATCTCTAATACTTTCCCATGAAAACTTGCACGATTTTCACATAAATCTAGGCATCATATTAAAAGTACCTAAGAACCTCTCTATTTTCCTATAGGAAATTTTGACGTCTTAATAAATTTGACCATTTACTTTAATTTATATTTTACCAAATTTATTTAATTTACCCTTAGTAGGTTCTATGCTGTCCAGATGAACTTGAGTAGCTTCGTTTGTGGAGACTGAAGATACCATTTGCTTCCAGATTTCAAAAATGGTGAATGAGGTATCTGTAGTTTTCCTTCTATCTGCCTAAGGACATGGGAAAAAATTGAGAGGTAGAGAAATATAATATTCATCTAAATTCTTTGATATAGAATATTTGAGAGATTTTCTCCAACATTAACCTGGATTTTATAGTTTCATTAGACGATACGTAAAAGCTTAGAAATCTATGGATATTCCTATAGGCAATTTTGATATTTTCATACTATATATGAGGTTCTCTATTAGAGTATTCTGGGTTTTCCTCCCAATGCTTTCAACGATTTTCAATTACATTAAGCGTTCTAGTCCAAAATTCTTCCAAAATTCTTAATCTGTCAGCGGACTTTTGGATATTGTTTAGGAGATTTCTTACAGTTTCTAGGTTAAATTTAGGTTTAGTTAAAACTCTCCAGAAACGATTAGGTTTTTCTTGGACGATTTCTAGCTACATTTGATGCATCTTAAAATCTGTAAAACGTCCAGGAATAGGTCTGAATGCTTTTGCATTTTCCAAAATTATGAAATTTTGGCGTTTTGTATGATATATGATAAAGTATACCGCGTCTAGAGTTTAAAGAAATTTCCACCACATTTTTATAATAAAATTGTATCAGTTCTTGAGTTTCCAGATAATATTTTGTCTTAAATGGGGAAATTTTGATGAGAAAAAATTTGGATTTTCCCACTTGGAATATCCAAAACTTTTAGATTATCATTGATAGTTTTTAATGGTTTTCAAAACGATTCCTTTGGATTTTCTTCTCAGATTTTGTTAAGATTTCCAATTATCTTTTTAATTACTATTCGGATGAAATGAAACTACCCCTTAACATATAGCTTTTTCTATAGGCACTTCTCATTTTTCCAATTGTATTTACCTTTACGGAAATTTAGAACAAGTAGTTTTTGGGTTTTCTTTAAGATGCAACGGGTAAGTTTTTCCTAAGTCTTAAAATAATAAGAAAAGAGATTCGTGCGTCCAATTCGCGAGCCGAAGCGTTGGGTGCCAAGTAGTTGCTGATCTAATTACTGTCTGTTTTTAGCGAATAACTCCGCGAAGTGATGTCACGCTTTAGCGCTAGTTGAATTGTTATGGAAAATATTATAAGTAGGGAAACGTCACAAAACATACGTCGGAGAGCGGCTAAGGAATATCCAGATTTTATTGCATTACAGATATACAATATGGCATTTCAGCTTTATCCAGAACTCCGTAAAATCTCTGGACATTTAGCAAATCTCTAGACGTTTTTAAAAGGTTCGAGATAAAGTGTATTTGGTCACTTACTTCCAAATTTTTAAAACATTCAGGGTCCCAAAATTCTCATTCAGTGATATACTGTCTCACAAAAACACGTAAGATTAAACCATGAAGTCATTCAGTAGATTAATATCACGTTAATTTTGTTTTAAATTATAAAACTGTAAATTCTACAAAAAACAGTCATGAAATTTTCAGCAAACGTTGCATTTGAATAAATGTGATATTAGAATATTTTTGGTTGATATGCAAATGTAAACCATAAACTTTACCAGTGGTATAAGAATACTGAAATCTTTTTTATATATTTAAAATATCAGAAGTCGACTAAAATAGTAAAAGTTTTATCCAAAATTTCTGTCAGATAAAACACACCACTTTCCTGCGTGACAAGACTAAATTAAACTTTAAACAAGATTCATAATCATGAAATTTCCCAATTTCATATCAATTTTCCATTAAATTTATAAAAGGGCTACTGCTACCAAATAGATGGCAAAAATTTTACCCAAACTTACTTTTAAAGAAATGTGACACTTCATATATATCATTGATATGGTACACCGTATCAAAGTGGTGATATTGTGTGATGTGTGATGAAGTAAAGCAAAAAGTCACTTGCTTAATAACATTTATAGAAGCTTTGCTACAAATTTAAAACCGCAATGGTCCTGTACCAAATAGTGAAAACCTCACCTAAACAAACAAACAAACCTCAACAAATGTACAAGTTACAAGTTCCGTCGTTAATTTCACTGCTAAATTACTTTACCGATAAAAGATTCGTGACAGTTAGCTATAGCTAGCCTCAGCGTCACAGACGGATTGTTGCCCTCGAATGGAGGGTCTTTCCTATGTTAGGCGAAAATGTGCTTTGCTGCCCACTGTTTGCATTCATTTTTGAGTTGTATAATTTTTTTTTCCGAGTGTCATACATCGTCGTCATTCAAATACCACCCTGAAGAAGCAAACAAGCAGAAACACGTGTCGGTGTTTACAGTTTCTTAACGGAATTAGACGGGTAAGTCATGAATTCTCTCTTATATATAAAACCCAATTCTTCCTTTTGTAGGGTAACTGAAGGAGATTAGAATTATAATTATAACGTTTTACTAGAAAAAGGAGTTTTCTTTCTCCGCACCCAGGCTTCAGCCCTGATATCTTCCAAAGTTTTTAGACCATTCAGCCAAATTATGTTTTTGCTTCTTATGTATATCATTAAACACTTATTTTAAGTACCGTGTTTAACACACCGATGGAATATGTGCTGCTAGATAGTTACACCAATGTGAAATCACTTTCAGACTTATTCAATGCTTTAGACTTCTTTGTTTATCGAATAAGTCGTAGCCAGTGAAACGTGAGAATGCATTCATGCGACTCGTCTCGAAATCCAACGCAGATTCCAATTTGATCGACTCGACACTCGACTCTCATTTCTGACATCTCTGCCATTGGGAGCAAACAATACCGTAACTCTATTTTTGCGAAAATATCCGGGAAACGACGCGAAGAAAGTTTAACCCTTTCAGTGCCCGTAATTCCTCCCGACGACGGAATTCCAGGGACGCTCTCACCTCAAGTCACCCCGTCGACAATGGACACAATTCCACATTGTCGTTCGGTTGATTTCGTCGAGTTTGATCTGAAATAAAGGCGGCGGAATTGTCGCATTGTTACCGTTTTGTTTACGATTTTCCGCCCTCTGTTTCGTCTCTCTATCTGGAATTCGGATTTTAATACGAAGCTACGGAATTCGATGCGTTCCATCGACCATTTTGTTAAGGGAGGAACTAAGAAATAAACTAGACGGGGAAGTATTGTGTATTTGTTTCGTATGTATCGGCAATCAGGAGGTTATAGTTTTCTTATGTGTCTCATGTTTTGGTTTTATTACTATCGGTTTCTGTTCGTTTGGAGCTTTTCGGATTCACCAGTACATTTGACAGTTACTTCTTAGATTAAAACAAATAATTTTCGTTTAGAACGGAGTCCAGCGTCCAGCGGAGTTGGAACTTGCAACAGATTTAAACAGCTTCAGAAGGGGCACAATAGCTACAAACGCTTAAATAGCTTCTCCTAGAGAATCTTTTCAGGGGATGATATACAAATTTGAGAAACTGATGATGGATTTATAGAATGGAACAAAACATCCAAAACTTTAACAAAAGATATTTAAAATTCTAGAGCGAAGCTATTCAACGCTGGTTTCTAGCGCAAGGCTAGCACACAGAGGAAAACCGATGCAACGAGAATAGTTACTTGACTACGGCCGGCCGGTAACGTTAGAAAATCGACCGGTTTCTGATTGACATAATTAACCGCATCAGTGTATAATTCATGTCTTCCCAGATGCGGTCAGTGCCATGTGCGGTCAGTGCCAAGTGCGGTCAATAGTTTCAAAATCCCAGGACAGGCAAATTTATCGGGGTACTCGGTATCGGCTCGCCATGAGCGGTAGTGTCTTATGCGGTCACAATCAAAAAACGTCCCAGATGTGATCCCTCGAAAATATTTTCGCAAGGTAACAAATACTTTAATATATACTTTATGTTAATGGTTAATTAATGGTTAATACAAATTGAAAATAAGGACAATGTTTTTCCTTGCCCTGTCGCAAGTAATTCATGCTTTACAGGACAAAACAAATCTCATATATTTACTTTTCACGCCTCAAAATATCGAAAACCATAGTAATCAATTTTCCATATCGGCCGAGGGTGTCTACCGAGAAATTCGGTGAATTCGGAAATGACGACTGCACATGGGAAGACACCTGTACATCAGGTAGAAATATTTTTTTCATTTTTACGGTCATTTTTGAAACTATTACCACACCATCCATTTAGCTGGCAAGAAAAAATATTCTATGGAATTCAATCAATCCCACAACATCCAACTCCATCAACTACACACTCCTCTTCATTCCTTATTACACGTTTAATTAAGAACGTGTCCGCCTCTCCCCCAGCAAGAGCATCACGGGAGCATTACCAGCGAATCCTTTGGATGTGACGTTACGGTTCGTATACAAATTCCACCGTCATTACCATTAACACCAAAGCCGCATTAATGAAAAACATCCGACACCATCAACGTGTGTATACGCATCTGGCGCGAAACTTTTCCGACTCGCACATGGAAATTCGACTAATCACAAAGATTAGTAGACTCATGGTTAGGTCGTATGACAAGCGTATGACACACACACATAACCCAAGTTACGTTTGTATATATATATATACGTATACGACTGTATCCTCATCCGAGAGTATGAATATTAATGCCGCGGGATTAGCCGGTGCAGATGAGCTCCGCCCCCATGAGGAAAGATATCCTCCGCTGTTCCAGGCTCGCTTTTTATTAGAAATTTCATATTTCGACGATAAACGCCCCATAATTAGACTACTGCATAATTCCATTACTGCCGGAGAGGAAAAGAACACCGACGTGGAAGTTGCTTTGAATCTTCTCGGATTTATTTTCGTAATTACTTTCGATGTAGCATGTGGGAGGAAGAGATGGGGTAAAGGGAATAATTACCTGGTTATGTACCCTTTGATCGTCTTGATTTAGTGAAACCGCACTTATCGAGGAAATTAATGGAAAACGCAAAAACTCCAATTTAGATATGATACCGACGGTATCGAAAATTCAAACCTGATTAACGGGTTCAAAGGATAGGGATGTTTATAATAAAAGTCTTAAAAATCGAAAGTGATCTTTCATTGAAGTATAAAGGCTTAAAAGGATTTAAACCGGAGTGCGAATAAAAAACAATATAATTTTCCATAAGCTACCAAAGTTAGTAACTCAGTAACTACTTCAAATGGAAACAAAGGTTTGACTTTCTGGGAAACAGTGCTTCAAATATAATTACTAAGTTACGGTGCAATTTCGGCCAGAATAAATTAAGCTGATATTATAACCAAAATAGCTAAATTAGGAACGTACCGCATAGGTCCATGTTGTGTAATAATTTCACAGGCCCTCAAAAAAAATTTTTTTTCGTTTCCACCGGCCAAACAATGTTGTTGGGGTCGCTGTGTCCGAATCCGGGGTCCATTTGGCTCCCTCCGGTAAGGTTTTTTTTAGAGGTCATTCTAGGGGTGTCTGTTATACAAAAATCCTAAATGGCGAAGAGCACGTTCCAACCATACGTTATATAGGTTTTCGGGGTCGCTTAGTCTGAATCTGGGGTTTGCTTAGCTCCATCACGTAAGCTTTTTTTAAAGAAGTCATTTTTAGGGCTCCTATAACTACTACTACTACAATAGGGCTCCTATTGCAGTAGTAGTAGCTAGTAGTTACTTCCCGACCTGTCAAATATGAGGAAGCTCACGCTTTTAGGGCTCGATCCATGATCCTAAAACAACTTTATGTAGTTAATCTTATTCGTTGTGTGTTAATATCTAAGTTATATTTATTTTAACTGTGTATGTCAACGTATTCGTTTTGTATATGTGACGCCGCACACTTCGAACAATAGGAGCCCTAAAACAAAACAACTTGTTTGCGAGCCTGAAGATGGCTTCTAGGAAGCCGAAACCGGTCGCTCATCTTCAATAAATCTATCAGTTGGTTAAGACTTGGTGTTTCCCTTTGGTTAAATTACCATGGCCAACTTCGAGAAGCTGGACAACCTTCGGTCGTTGAAGCTGGATTAATATTGCTTAGAACCGGCTGAAACTTCGTTATGATGTAGGATTTATTGACACGAATCCGACGAACAAATATACATTCACGTATGTGGCGTATTCTAAAAATTAAATGTTTACTAAAGTGAATATTTAAATTAAATGAATTAAATAACTAATACAAATATTAAATGTCGTGTGCAGTTATTTAGAATGCAAGAGGGCGTTAGCTTCCGCAGATAAACACGTAAGAAAATATCTACGCAAATAGCAGGGGTGTGGTTTTTTGAGGAGTACGAATTGGATCGTTTAAGCACTTGTTTCAGACAGTTCTGAACGAAATAACGGCCAAGGTCTGGTCAGTTTTATATCATGGGTAATGACTAAAGACCGGATTGTATGCATTTGCATATTGCATATGTGCCATGCATATTTGACCATTTTTATATTTTTTGCATATTTCGAGAAAATTCATCATAATGCTGCATTTTCTAAGGAATTTACAATTAATGACAGAAAAACCCAATGTCAATAACGGAGTCTATTAAGGAAATAAAAGATTTCAAACATGATATCATGAAAGCACCCGGAAATTTTGAAACCAAAAAAGTGTTCAGATATTTTGTAAAGAACTCTGGTTTTAAAACATTACTAAAATGTTATGACGTAGCTACCTGAAATTTTAATATAGAATCAGATTTACCTTCCAAACCCCTTACTGTTTTCAAATATGCTCCTATAACCTCCGTTGATGTTGAACGCAGTTTTTCCAAATACAAACATATTTTATCAGACCGACGACAAAGTTTTAAAATAGATAATCTAGAAAAATATTTAATAGTAAATTACAGTAAGACATATTTATTGAATGTATTGTATTTATTTGTAGTATTTTTGTACCTATGATTCTAATACATAGATATATCTTTACATAAGGTTATATTGTAAGTGATTAAAATTTGTGACAAATTTGTAAAATACAAAATAATACTTACAGAATTGTAGTTGTAATTATAAAATGCTTGTTTTTTCTTACAACGATGTTATTTTCATATTCTATACTTGTTTCAATTTTTATACTACCGTGTAAAAGTGTGCACCTTTTTTTTTCAATTTGTGCCTATTTCTTAAAATTTATGCATATTTTGGCATTTTTTCTTGCATATATATGGGCATATTTTGGCAAAATTTTGTGCATATAAATTCGGTTTTTAGTAATGACCTAAATGGGTAGTGGGTAAAATATTTTAAGAGAGAATAATCTGTAGAAGGAACTGACTCTTGATTTGAAGACCAGAGTTGAGAGTTGAGGGGTAGACTTACGGGATCGAGATGGAGTTGCATTTTCCATGAACCTGAGGAGTTTACTATTAGTTCATTTGGTTACCTCTATATTCCCCCCCCCCCCTCTATGCTTCAATAATACTTTGGTTTTTACAGATTTCTATAGCTAACCCTAACCGTCAAAAGAACAATAATTAAGAATTGGCGGATCATTTTAAACTTAACTAAATATACTTCACTTAAACTTTGATAACTTTGGACAGTTCTCTATCATTTCGGAAACCATATTATTAAATCGCATTAGGTTTAAACAAGTTATAATCAACTTGTTTTCTCATGCAATCAATCTTCGATTTGCATGGGTGAAACGCACATTCCCTTCAGCCACAGAAAAGGGATATTTTCCCAGAAAAAATTTACGTTGCAAATGATCCCGCTGATTATTTTACGTTTTTAATGAAGCGTATGTTTGAGAGTCGAGGGTAGGCCACACACCGTACCTTTTACCGCGGAACCAAGCCTATCACAGATAGATGGCGACCGATACGAGAATGATCAATATACCATCGCTTATTTACCTGGATGTATCTCGAGTAGGCAAATTTCACCCATCCATGTTCGATATTACAGTGAAACTATCGCTAGGTGAGAACCAGTACTAAACTACCCATGCCTACCACCGAGGTAGAAAACCCTTCAAATCTGGCTTTCGAGCGAAACCGACCTTAAAACCCTTAACCGAATTCCCGAACTCCGTCCAAGCGTAAAATTCAACACGTAACTCGTTCTTGTTATCGGAAACAGCGTTACACCTTTAGATAATTAAATTATCCATATCACAAGTTGCAATTTAAAATTTACAGAAGAAACGTCGCTCGTGGAAAAGCACAGCAGTTTTGATACAAATGGCACGCTGAGCAATAATTCGATCGTTACAGAATAACACCTGTGGGCGCCTCTTTAGCACGAAGTCTGGGCCCTTGTCCCTCCACAGCGCAATGTTTTATAAGCTACAAAACTTTTTATCAACCTTACCTGCAATCTTCGTAACCGACGCTCCAATATATAAAACTTCAATTATGACCACGTCTACAGGACATTTTCAACACAATTTCCCAAAATAGAATCACATTTCTTAATTACCACTACTTCGGCATTTAAATACTTCATCATATCAATGGAAATCACCTATGTTATCGCAGCACTGATTGGCCCACAACTGCGGCTAACTTCACGCTGAGTGTCATGAAGGTAGTTGCAGTGACGTGAAGCATTTTTTTAGACTTTCTTAAGTCACGAAAGACAATGAATCTACAGGAAAAATGCCTTGACAAAAAAATTATCTGATCGTCCAAGTTGGGGGTTGGCGCAATGGGCCTACTCCCCATTGTCCATAAAAAGGCAAAACAGCAAAACAGTTAAAAAAAATTTTAATTACCATAGAAAAAGCCGTGATGTTTTTTTTTTTAGGGGAAAGTTAACTTCTCTCCGAGGGGCCTATGCCAAACCAGCTTATGAATAAAATATATAGCTGTATAAGTTGATTTAACAGTTATTCCAATTACTTACAGGTTATAAGTACTACAATTTTATAATAAACTTTTACAGTCGTTTAAACAAAATTTTAGGGCAAGTAACAATTAAAATTGGTAGAAAAACTCTTCTTCCCTAATTTAAATCCATAAGAAGTTTCCTAAATCTCGAAACCGTTTGACAATGATCAACAAATATTTCGTAGTGTTCCCTCATTATTAATTCCAAAAACAATTATCAATAAATTCTAGAAAACCTTCCACTACCTTATCACTTAATGAAACAACGATATCTGCAAATCCCCCTGTCCCCACTCTCCCGTAAAATAATCCCCCAAGTCAATATCCCTCCTCCGCTTCGTAACGAGGAAGGCTCCGGTTATCTGGAACGGAATGACCGAAAGGATTTTCCGAAATGGGGAAAGGGGAGGGGGAGGGGGGAGAGGAGATCCTCGACGGCTAGCGAAAAGTCATGTTTTCATATCCTGCGAATTTCCCGCTACGTGTCAGATTTTTATTGCGGACCGTCTCAAATACATATATATACACATTCCCAATCAAGATTTCATTATAGATAAGCGCAAAAATTTTAATATCGGATTCAATTCCGTGCCATAACGGCGATGACGGCGGAACGGACTACTAAATTCTCTTTTTCTTCGAGAAAGGGAATTAGATGAAGGGGCGAGGACAGAGGGAGATTATAGGGAATATTAATAGCGGTGTATAAGGGAGATTTCATTGTTTCGTACAGTCCAGATTGTTTTCTCGTAAGGTTTGGGCACAGTTATGGCGCATATTTATAAACTAATGTAAGAAATGTTACAGCAAACTAATTACAGAAATTAAAAAAAAATGACAACTTCAAATTGTCCCATTCCCAAGAGAAAAATTGCTAGCGTCAACATTATTTACGGGAATTTTAGGTGAAGAAATTATAATTTATTGTAACTGAATTTAGGGAACTTTTTACATAATTTTATCATTGAAATTAATACTAATTAATACGCGTTTACAAAACAGAAAAACAATTCATAATTAAGAGCGAGGATACGTGTGAACAATATTGGATTGTTTTAACGATCGTACACGAATCAATAACACGAGCGATCATTTCACGTTATTAACTACAACAGAACGTGTACTGGTCAAGTACAACTCTCACACTCAGCTGACAAAGCATAACACGACGTCTAGGTCTAGGTAACTTGATAACGAACGATTCTCAAGAAGGTCAGTCTGGGTGCAAGGTAACAAAACAAATAATATCGCATTTAACCAATGTAAAACAAGATGTATCTCTGAAATTTGGGACAATAAACCAGTATAAGATGTATGCTCAAAACGACAGTGTGTTGTGATCTTGCTTCACGCCACCCAACCCGACAACCCTTAACTCCAAGAACTTCAACCCCGGGGAGCACGTTACGCCCTCTTTCCAAACTACTAGAACTTCAACCCATACCTGCACGTTACGCCCTCAGGTCCATACCGGAGAGCACGGTACGCCCTCTCTCCAGAATTCGAGAACTTCAACCCCGGACCTGAAAGTTACGCCCTCAGGTCTACACCGGAGAGCACGATACGCCCTCTCTCCACAACAACTAGAACTTCAAGAGATCACGTCACGCCCTGATCTCCGCCTACAAGAACGTCTTCAGCCTTACAACCTGGAGACAAGATTCATCTCCGCAGCCACCCACGAGTTACGAGAGATATCTACATACAGTCCATTCTCTACACAGATCACTTCACACTTCGTTCATCACATATTTCAAGTTTCCGAAATGCTATTATGATATTCAGGTAGATAATGATATGTTTTCTAAAGATATTTCCGATAATATATATTTTTTTTTTGGAACCACATCTGATTATCTTATTAACTATGTCAAAGCCCCACGCTACGGCAAGCATATAGTACTTTACATAGGCTAACTTCTATGCTTAACAAATCGTAATGAAATTTGAAAAAATGAACTATTTTCGAACAAATACAGGATAAATTTTTAAGAGGAAATTCATATATTTGAAGTTTCCAAAACATTTTTGGTAATTGCTGGATTTCTCAAAGTTGAAATTATTTGAAATTTTTTAAGAGATTATGGGAAGCTTTTATCAACATTTTAGAAAATATTGCAATTCCTTTCAAATTTTTGTTTGAAACTTAACATTAATTTGTTAAACTATTAATTATTTCAAACATACATCTTTCCATTTTTAAAACGAAATGTTGTTTCCAGAAAAAAATACTATTCTATATATTACACTAAAGTTATAAAGAGAACCGAACTTTTCGTAGTTAGTCTCAAATTGCCACTTTGTTGGGATTTTCAAAAAAAATGTATACCTACTAGAAAAAAGGATGTCTTGGGATATAGTTCAATAGATGTTACTATATTGGAGTCTCCCAAAATGGATAAGGAAATTGTGAGCGGCTTTGACGAAAGTAGAAAAACATTAAATTTTGCGCGAGTCTATGATGGTTATCTTTTAGGGAAAATAGTACTTATTTAATTTATGCAATTTCCACCACCCTTCGTAATTCCAGAATACAAAAAAATATTGATGTTGCAGTGCTATATAGTAATAAATCCTAAATTCGAAATATGATGTGTTAGAAATTTGTTTAAATAATAGATAACGGGAAATATTTTAATTGAATAGAGCTTTGATTTGGAAATTCTATTACTTGCGTGTTTGTAAAATGTTTATGAGGCTATAAACAGCTTTGGGACAAAATTGCAAAATTTTAGATAATTCATTTCCCATATGAGGCACTTCTTTCTTTCTTCTTTCTTTTAACCCAATTCCTATCCTTCGATAACTGGATATAGGCCTCCCCTATTTTTTTCAAAATCTCCCTATCCTGGGCTGTTGTTTGCCACATCAGGCCTGCATGTCTGACTATATCATCTTTCCATCTCATTTGTGGCCTGCTTCTGGATCATTTCCCTTCAAAACGGCGCCATTTTCCAATTTCTGAATTCCAACGATTGTCTTTTATACGTTCGTTATGGCCTGCCCATGTCCATTTTAGTGATGCTGCTCTCTCTATGGCGTCAACAGTGTTAGTTTTCTTTCTTATCCAGTCATTGCGTTTTCTGTCACTGAGCGATTCCCAATATGTGTCTTTCCATAGCCCTCTGAGTTTTACGGATTCTGTCCAAATTTGCTTCGGTGAAGGTCCAAGTCGTCGCTCCATATGTTAAAACTGGCAATATGCACCAATCAAATACTTTGGTTCTTAAATGAAGAGGTATCCTTTGGTTTTTTAAAACATAGAAGAACGCCGCCCATCCTAATCGAGTTCTGCGTGTTATGTCGGCTTCCTGATTATCCTTGCCCGCTCTTATGGCCTGGCCTAAGTATATATATTCATTCACCTGTTATATTTGAGTTGCATTAACGGTTATTATGTGTTGTTCTTCAGAGTTTGACATTACTTTACTTTATTTGAGGTTCATTTTTAAGCCTCTTCGGAGTGACTTTTCATGGAGGTCGTTTATCATTGATTGTAGCTTCTTCCAGTTGGATGCAATCAAAAGTACAACAACTGCATATCTTAGGTGATTTAGGGATCTGCCATTAATTTTAATCTCTTTATTTTCCCAATTCATTGTTTTGAACAAGTCTTCGAGGGCCATCGTAAATAGTTTTGGCGAGATCGTATCTTCTTGTCTCACTCCCCTTTTGATTGGTATGCGTTTCGTCTTTAGCTCCTCATCAAAGTGTATTGTCATCATTGCTTCCAAATAAACATTATGCAACAGATTTTTGTATCTCGAGTCTATTCTGCTATTAATCAAAGCTTCTTCGACAGCCATAGCTCTACGCTGTCGAAAGCCTTCTCGTAATCAACGAAGGCCAGATACAAAGGTAGTTTGTACTCATTGGTATTTTCTATTAATATTTTAAGGGTGTGTATAAGGTCGCAGGTTCCATATCCCTTTCTGAATCCTGCTTGTTCCACAGGTTGGTATGTGTCGAATTTGTTCGTTAGTCTGCTATTTATGATTTTCATAAAGGTTTTGTATACCTGTGATAGGAGGGATATATGTCTATAATTGTCTAGAATTGCTGGATCACATTTCTTATACAGGGTGTTAGGGGTTTGACTGCCTCTATTTTAACAGGCGATAGTATTCACCAAAATAAACAAAAAAAAAACTATATAACAGGAGTACTAAAACCAACCGTTTTCGAGAAAAAAATTAGCAAACTTCTAATTTTAAGGTGTAAAAATTCGGTTTATTAAAGAATCTAAAATAATTTTGTAGATGAAATGACCATAAGATGTATTGTTTTAATGTATTTATGTTTAATTTTTAACAAAACAATTTTTTCTTTCAAGAATAAAAAAATATTTCCAATCAATACAACTCGATAAATTGGGATGTGGTGTGGCAACACCGCGAATTTATTGCACGCGTCGCGAAGCATTGACCTCGCACAGCTGTTTACATGTATACGTATCATTTCTTGTCGGTGTTGGCAAGTTGTGGTGAAATGCCTTGATAAAATAACTCAACTTTTCTCGAAAACGGTTGGTTTTAGGAACCCCGTTATATAAGGTTTTTTTGTTTGTTTTGATGAATATTATCACCTATTAAAATAAAGGCAGTCAAAACCCTAACACCCTGTATATCAGTATTGTGCTAGCGTTGTTCCATCCAATGGGTATCTTACCTTCGAAAAGGAATTTATTGAATAAGATCTTCAGGCATTATTTAACTTTTCTGCCTCCTTCCTTAAGAAGTTCTATTAGGATTCCGTCATCTCCCGCTGCCTTATTTCTTTTCATGTCTCGTATAGCTTTGTCTATTTCATCCTCTGTAATTTCGGGCAGGTCTTCAGAATTAACATTGGTTATTGTCCTTTTAAATTCTCTATTGTGTTAGTTGATGGAGGGTTTCTTGAGCTATATAGATCTTTATAGTATTTTTCTGTTATCTTCATTATTTCTGTTCTATCTCTTAATTCGACGCACTAATTTTTTAGTAGAATTATCTTTTTATTTCCTATTTTTGAGTTCATTCTTCTCAAATTTCGATTGTTTTCTATTATTCGTTCTATGAATTCTTCTTGATACTTTCTTAAATCAGCTTTTATTTGTTTTCTTATAGTTTTAGTCAATTTTGCAAACTCCACTGAATTCCTCTTATTTTCATTTAAAAGTTGGCGTCTTCTTATTAGCATATCGTTGGACCTTCTACTTATTTTAGGCTGTTTATGTTGTTGATTTGCTGCGACTCTAGAGCTTGATTCTAATAATTCATCTGTTATCAATGAATTAAGTTCATCTAGTTGAAGCTCTTCCAGATGTAATCATTTGTTTCTTTCAATTCTGTTATATATTGTTCGTTGTTAATTTTCAAGAGTTCTGTGTCTATCTTCTTATGTGGTAACCTGTATTTTTTCATTTTTTTAAATGAGGCACTTATATATCATAAAATTAAAAGTAATGAAAGTTAAGTATTTCTAGGCGTTTTCAGCTTCCCTGAGTCCAAAAAACATGTCTTTGAAAAAATGTACTTGTGTTTGTGTGCTTGCGGTACATTTTTCTTGGACATTAAATACCACAGATAGTTCCACTTTTGAATTTAGAATTTTTGCTACAATTGGATCTCTCAATAAGCTTTTTATCAATATATGTCGGAATAAATTCGATTGCCGTATTATTTGATGCGAAATATCTTATTAACGTTTTAATAACCACATCAAAATTTACAAATACAAATTTTTATTCCCCTATTTCAGCAAATACTACCCTCATAATAAAACAAAAATTGCAGTTACAACAAATTTCTAAAATGACCTTCTATAAAATATCTCAATTAAAGCAGTGTATTTGAAATATTCATTATTATTTTTCTCATGGAAATACCAACGAAACGTTCCTCTAAACTGCTTAATAAAGTCACCCTTCCAAAAAAAGAAGAAACATTTGATGATAGAAAATTTTAACACTCTTGGAAATTACAGCACACTTTTAGTTGATTTAGATCAGTTTCATCAGACGTATTTCAAGACTAATTAAATTCTTTACTGGGAATTATGCAATATGTACTTGCGGTTGACATACCTGAGCTTTTGAAGTGTCACTTTAACCTACGACAAATATCATTTCTATGCGTATAAAAAGAAGCATTTATATTGGAGTTCCGCGAAGGTGAAAGTGTTGTACTGAAATCGTTATACTGTTGAAATAAAAATGAAATCCGGAGTAGCTGCAAAACTTGGTTAGCTTTAACTCACTTTAATGAATATCATTTCACTTTCCCCAATTTTCGTTTTTCTAAACATCGTTTACAGATAATAGACATCCAGATAAATGAACAAATAAATACCAAATTTCACATACCTTCGAATTTTCAAAATATTTTACTCATAGTGGAAACATATTTGACAGAAAATGGAAAGAGAATACAGTTTGTGTAAAATTAGAATGGCGTATAACTTTGACGTCAGCTTTGATCTAAAATTATTTCTTATTAAAACAGTGGTACTTTGATTCACATTTTTTTAATACTACCATTTTCAGACAAAAAAAAATGCTGCCAATAAAACACAAAACAAATATGTTTTCGAAAAGTTAGGAATTCGATATAACAATGGAAAAAATTTCCTTCGCCTTTTGCAAGTAATATAAACTTCCAGACGAAAGCACGATAATCAAATTTATACAGAACTCTACAAAATATTTTCGGTAATTCTGCATGGGATATATTGAAAATAAACGTAATTTTCATAATAAATAATTTAACAATAAACTATTTTCACTAATTTCTTCTTAATTTTCATAATGTGAAATGATTCCCTATATGATTGAAAATACCGAATTTAAAAGAAACCTTCTATCTCCAGAGCTTACAACCTTTCACGTTAAATACAATTTCCACAAGGAAAAGCTACCGATATATTAAGTGATGAAAAGTTTATTGTAGTAGTCGTAGAACTGTCGTTTCTTGCAGATTTTCACAAAAGCTATAATTCCTCTAGAAGGAAAATCCTGTTGTATGAATAAATTAGAAATAAAATTTGTTTTGGAATTTCCAGCATGTTCTATGGAAAATGCAGACAGAATTGAAAAATAGTGGAAAATATCAATTTTTAATTAAAATAATTTGATTGGAATTTTGATGGCTACGTTATTAAAAGAATAGTAATTATGAAATCTATGGTATATTCTCTTGAAATGTTCACAATCCCAGAAGAAAGAAAAATTATGTAGCCAAAAGGCGAGTATTGAAATCTTGAAATTCCTTATATTAGTTGTTATAGAAATGCAACTTATTAAATTTTTTCATAAAATTCATTATGTTTATAACGGAATGTAATAGTAATATTTAAAGTGATGAAATTTTCTTTCTACAATTACTGAAATCTCATTCAGTTCAAAATTTCAACAAAATTATCTCTTTAGAAGGAAAGGCATATGGACTTATGCACACATGTATTTAACATTTCAAATAAATTCGAATTTTCAAATTATTCTTGGGAAAAATATGGAAAATTGTTCGAATTTTTCTTAGTTCCATAAGCACAAAATTTGGGTTTTTCATTGTGAATTTTGATGAAAACTTTCTTCCCGAGATATTAATTATACAATGGAGTTTCTTGTGTATTTATTATTTACAGAACACAGAACATTTTTTCAATACAACGAAAAAATACATTTCTAATATAGTTTTCTGAAACTGCAGACAGTAAGACAATGAAAAGTATTATAGTAAAGAAAATGTTTTGAAACGTTGTTTTCAATTTCATCTGATTGAGCAAACCCGCTCATTAGCTTAATAATAAAAAGTTAAAAAAAAATTCCAAAATATTTTCGGTAATTGTTGGATTGCTGATAGACATAAAAATTTCAAAAAGTGAAAAAAATCAATTCATTAGTGGCTATCGAAAACCATTATATATTTCTAAAATTTGAATTGTTGAAATATGTATTAAACTTTTTTTTTTATTTTATTTCCTTATGGAGATAGCAGAGGCAGTTAAATTGATAGTTCTGTATGCTTTCAAAAAATATTAATCATTTTCAGCAACAACAAATATGCACATATTAGGAGGGAAGGCAAATTTTAGGGATATTTAATATTATACTTATGAATTCATTTGAGACTTCATAGAGGTAATAAAATATCTCAAGTTTTCTAAGAAGATGCTGCTACTTTTCTGTAAAAGCTTACTAGACTATCATTTGATACAAATTGTCACAATAAATATTTCCAGACAATGAGTAATATTGATATTGTAATCAATAGGTAGGTTTACATAATAAAGTTTGGAGATAATCTTCCTTTTAGCCATTTGAGTCTAGAGTGAATGCAAATGTAAATAAAAAAAAATTTAACTTTTGTTAAACTAAATTAAACTTTTATCAAATAATTAATTTAAAATAAAATTCAACAAACTATACTTTAAATAGCTTAATGGAATTAAAGAAAATTATTCACTCTAGTCCTTTAATGTAAGATTATAAAATATATTGAAATATTGCAGCATAACAGAAAACTGGTAATTTCATAACTAGTCAATGATGAAACGTGTATTTCCTTATTTTTCAGATATATATACTTCACCACTCAATACTTATAGAAAGAAAGATAACCCAATTACTGGAACGGAAACACAATCTGACTTATTAGAAAATACGTTTAATTTGCAATAAATATTTATAATTTGCCATTATTTATAAAATATTGGAAAATATTACAACTATTAAATCCGATGTAATAAAATTGGTACTTACTTTGTAATGACATTTCTCAACTTGTTAAGAAATATTATTGATATACTAAACAAAACTAAATGTCAATATTACCATATCATATTTGGAAACTTGAATCAAATTTTGGTAGATTCAATAAGCATCCAATTTTTTGTGTTATAAAATTATTTTGCTCATCGATTAAACTGGAATATTCAAAACTCATTCAAAGGAATTTTTTAAATTAAAAAATAGAAAGGTATTTTGAGATTGCTTCCTTTTCCAGAAAGACCTTAGCAATTCACATTCTTAATGGAAGCCTCAAAAATGACCAAAAACACACTTTTCACGACCAGTGAGTTTTATTATTCCTACTGGTACGTTAGACACGTTACAATAGTAAAATCGCTCCCGAGAAATATTAACTACGAGCCAACCTGTGCTCCCCACGTATGAATCACGGAAATTCCTTCGTCTCAGAAAAGAAATACCGTCGAACGCTTGAACAATTCCACAGGAAATATATCCGACTTTCAGCTCTCCACGATATTTTAAAATTTCATAGAGCGACTTTAAAAAAGTAATTTTCTCCTCACGGCAGTATTTCACGCCGAAGTGTCAAAGGCTGGCCAATTACAGGGTAAGGGCGGAAAAATAAGGGAAAATGGGAAAACCTCCACGTATGCAAAGGCAGTAGGAAGATATACTGCCACTAGTTATAAGACGTCCCGTACGGCTATCCGAATTTCCATAAAAACATCCCCCTGTTGCTAAAATAATAGAGTTATCGACAGTTTGTGATTTATTAAATCTAACTAAATCAATATCCTGCGTTCGTATATCACGGCAACTGACGGACCTTTTTCCGGGAGGGACGCGGGGCTGTTTTATTTCACCCCCATCCCGAAACTACCCTTATACCCCTTAAACTACCCTCTAGGCTGCTTATGCTTTTTTTCGGTACTTACGGTTTGTCTGGTATTCCCCCACTTGGCCGCCGTAGTGATTGATGTATCCTGGAACAAAACGATCTCTCAATTCCAGAGGTTCTCCACGGGGAAACGAGAAGGAAATTTGAGACTCGGTCGGGATAGTGGTGCTGTGATTTTGTTGAAGGAATATAGTGTTGTATATGCTGCCTTGAAGGAAAAGGTGTGGGATTTGTCGCAGGTTGTAATCTATTCTATTTCACAAGAAATATAATCTCACGAGACTAGACTTAAAATGTTATGCATAACGTTATAAAAATGTAAAGGAATTGCGAACATATCCCTTAAGGTCGCCTCTATATAGGTACTTAATTTGTTACGTGACGATTCCAGTGAGCATCCGCGATATAATTTAATGCTTAAGCGAAACAAATCGGTAATAAAAGTAATCCGTTTTGTCAAATGTAACGATAGGATTAGCGATATGAATGAACTAGTCCTTAACACATAGATCAATTTAAGTAACAATTGTCTCGATTTATCGACCTACGTATATCGAATAAATAGATTAACTCGTATTATATTATACATTAAATAAATTTTCAAATTACACGTTACTGAATGGTTCACATGCAACTCGTGTCTATTTACAACTTGCATATATTTTGGGATTCTTAATTCATATGAATACAATAATATCGAATTTATACAATTCATTGTATTCAATTTAATCTTTGATCTATAAATATTAGATAAGATTAGTCGAAAATAAGATAATGAGATAAGAATTTACGATAAGATAAGAAGTACAATTATGATAACGGTAAAAAGATAAAGATTACACGAATCACTTAATCAGATTAAAAAGAATCTGGATAATTTACCTTCAATCACTTTCAGGTATATAAATGACGTGTTCTTGATTAGGGTAAGATGCGGTTGACAAGGTTCGAAATACAATTCATTAAACTGAAATAATATTAACCTTACCAGAAATATCCTTAATATCATACATACCCAATCCTTCATGTAAGATGTTAGTAAAGAAAAGTGAAATTTTTCTACGACTGCGGCTGTTACAGCGATCTAGCTATGTTCGTTTCGGTATTTTACATGTAGAACAATAAGGTCATATAATAGACAAAAAATTTTATACCTTTCTATTCATCGACAATTAAAAGTCAAAATATATGATGTTAGAACTTTTTTAGTTGAACACGGTACTGTTATACCAGCTCAAACGGGAAATGAAATAGTCGTCTTATAGGGATTCAAACATTTTTCCAAATGAGAGCTGTGGCAAAAGTTATTTGGTATACTTCTGACAAAATTTTAATCAAATTTAGATTTAATTAACAACATCATCTGCGAAAATAACTTTAGGTCGTTGTTTTTGCGAAAAAGGTAAGCCTTTGTGGTGAAAAATATATGACAAAGAGATTCATGTAGTACCTACTTTTTGAAAAACCGAATTTGTTTATCCCAGCGTCCTTAATTTTGCAATGTTATAAGTCACGTAAAATATTAGAATAATTCTGGAGCCCCAATTACAAAAAAAAAGTTTTTCCAATCTGACCTAAAATGTTATTTAAACAATCGTAAAAATCTATTTGTATGTGAAGAAATTTTCACGGATTAATAAATTAATTAATTGTGTTGTGTTGAAATTCCGAGTTATATTTTTGTCATTCTAGAAGCTGGTATGATTATACGACTTTAAAAAAATAGTAATACGTTCTTGTAAAACGAAGTTACCTTTCCTTAAATAAAATCACCACGACTTTGTTTGTAGGAATTGAGGAACAAAAAAAGTGACTGCGAAGATCAGAAGTTATAGTTTTATTTTAAGAAATTTCAAAGGGTTTCCTTTACAAAGGATGCATTGGGAAAGCTAAAAGCACGAATGTTTTCCATGTAAGCAGTTGGGAACTTTGTGGAGAAACGATAATTATAAAGCTCACGAAAAGTGAAATTACAACTTCCAATTCATATTTCCTATATCTTGGAAGGTAATTAACATAAATCGATGGTCTTTACTTCCTCTTATGATGGACCCATATAATAAGAGGGAGTATTGTAATCGTCCTCAAGCTTACTTCCATTCACAAAAAAGGAAGTAAGCTAGAATGCTCAAATTACAGGGTATATCAGTAACCAGTCCTGTATTGTTTGTATTGAAGACTTATTCGAGACCTCATTGAAGACGAATACAGAGACAAAGAAGAAGAACAATCTGGGTTCCGAGCAGGAAGAACGTGTAACGATAACATCTTATGTTTAAAACAAATTATTGAAAAAAGATCTGCCACCAACCACGAGACACATTTAACGTTAATAGATCTCCAAAAAGCCTATGATACAGTTCCGGTTGGGGAAACTATGGAAAGCATTACAAGAAACCATACCATCATAAGAGCTCTCTCAAATATTTATATGCGGGTTCCAAGTTAAGAGTAAAGATTGGCAATAGAGGACCAGAGAAATTCCTAGTGGATAAAGGATTGCGACAAGGTTGTTGTATATCACCAACACTATTCAAGATCTATGTAGCAAGAGCCTTACACAAGTGGAAAACGAAATGCAAAGGAATGAGTATTGACATCGGATAAACGTACTTATATACGCTACAGTTCGCTGATGATCAAACCATCATAGCAAACGATAAAGATGACTTAGAATATATGGCCCGGTAACTTCAAGAAGAGTATAGTAACTGGGGACTGGATCCCAACACACAGAAAACTAAATATCTCCCTATAGAAGCAGAACTATCTAATATCCAATTGGAGAATGATGAAGTGGCAAATTGCAGTAGGTATACATATCTGGGTGTGGAATTTGACACTTCAGGTATAGATGACAGAGAGACTCAGAAAAGAATAACACAAGCCAGAAGTACAACTCAGTGTCTAAATGGCATACTATGGAGCAGCAACATCGGAAATAAACGAAAACATACTATATATGAAACTCTTATTAAAAGCAGTTTAACCTATGGAGCAGAGACGTGGAGAATAACGGAACAAAATCGAAGAAAACTTGAGGCGACTGAAATGGATGTTTTTAGAGGCACTGGGTGTATCAAGGAGAGATAGAATACGAAATGAGGAGGTACGACAACGGATGGGAATAGATGATTCACTAATGACTGATATAGAGAGAAAGCAACTAATATGGTACGGACATGTCCAGCGGATGGAAGAAACGAGATTGACCAAAATAGCCATGAAGTGGATACCACCAAATCTTAAAAACGAGGAAGACCTAAAAGAACGTGGAGAGAAGGTATAAACAAAACCATGAGTGCCCGGGATCTGAGAGAAGACCAATGGAATAATCGAAACGAATGGAAGTTATGCATCGGACAACGACGAAAGACGTTTTAAACCGATACATACATACTTACATTGTAATCGTGCTGATTTTGGGAATTTGATATATTGGCATTTCTGGACGTTATGATGCCCCCTTAATCTGAAAAACATGTATGTAGCGTTCCGTCGTTGTAAGATTGGTTCGGAAAATCCGCAAGGAATTTACTTAACATCGAATTATTACCGCCATCGACTTAACTGATAGGTTTTGAGCTTGCCTTTGCCATATTTACTAACATGTACTTTAGTGTCCGCCTTCTACCACTCTCTCGCCTTACAGCTTAACAATACCGCTTTGAAAAAAAATTAAAAACTCCGTTGTCCTAGCATCTCCGCGCTTAGCTATTTTTCTCGACTCTCTTGGTCTTGTAAATTACTTCTTGTATTTTTCAGCCCTTAGAATAACTTTGCACTTTTCGTATTTTCCACACTTAGAATATTGTATATTTTTCATATTTTTGAAACTTATATTAATTTGGTATTTTCGGTATTTTAAAAATTAGATCAATTTTGCATTTGCAGCCTTTTCAAAACTTAGCGTACTTTTATATATTCTACCTCTTACAACACTTATAATATTTGTCGTTTTCTACTCAAATTGATAAACTGGTATTTAAAAAGCCGGCCCTTCATTCTGACTTTTTGTGAATCCGTTGGAAACATCTCGTTTCGTTCTTACTTTAAATATTTCGTCCGAAATATAAACACTTGTAAACAAATAGTTTTTCCTGCTTCTCTTTATGTTTGTTTCACTCCCAAATGTAAATATCGCTTTGTTTGTACAATGTTGTCGCTACTGCTCTAAAATAAATTAAACTAAGTATTTTTCGACTTGTGTGTTTTATTTTTACGGACAGCCCTGGCATTCTCCTGAGTAAGTAAACTACCTAGTGAATAACTAAGGGAGAAAACCCTATAAATCTGGCGCACTAGCAAAACCATCCCGTAAACCGTAATACTGAATTTCCGAACCCCGTCCAAACGCCAAATTCAATATGCAACTAACCCTTCATGGGAATCGTGCCGCCGACGACGACAAAAGGGCTTTACAATTTTCACTATTTCTCAATTCTGCTTTACCGATTCTTACCAATGTTTGTAATTGAACTGACCTTACGAATGGCTACAACTTTTATTTGAAATATTTTTTTCTAAAACCTTCTAGAAAGTCACTTTAATAATGTTGCCATGGACATTTGGTCCGGCCCTATGAGAATGTAATACGATGTTACACATCGCCATTTTTAGTTTCGTCTAGCTTTTGTGCGTAATAGAAATAGTCGACATATGTGTTAGTAAACTTTTATGCAATTTACGTAATTTGTTTAAACGTTTGAACAAGTAGAGAAAAGGTATATGATTTGGTAAAATGAAATGATTTGGTGATATGGTAAAAGGTATATGATTTGAAATATGGTTAATATAGCGAAAAATAATTTTTGTTTACTAAATTTAACACAAACAATACAATACTTTTCAGATTTTAAGAGAATAAATCCTTTTATTGAAATTCACAAAAAAAGTTAGATTATACTCCACACGCAAACCGAGATGTTTAGTATCTAACAAAATTGCAGTCATTATAAAGAAATGAATCATTATTACCATTTACGACTCTAGACGTACGTACAAAGAAATTAAGAATCGTAAATCTAATTAAGTATATTAGAAACTATTTTATATACAACAACAAAATTTGAATGAAAGTATATGAAAGAATATTTTCGATAATAATATAATCAATAGTACCACCAAATAAATCATATATATCAGAATCGCATTTATCTTCCTTAAATCGATATCTTTGAAAAATTATTTTATTGAAAAAACTCTAACTAACACTACGCGAAGTGTCTATTTTAATTCATTTTCCACTAAACCTAACACTTACTACCCAATTTATACAGTATGTCCCCGCATTGAGTTTACAAGAGGAAAAAAATTTTTATATTTGATTTTACAAAAATATGGTGAATACTATTTGTGACCTTGAAATACTTTGATTTTAGTAAAGTTTCTTGCCAAAATTAAACACGTACAGGTTCTGGTAAGAACATTTTAAAATTATTTGTGTTGTTATCTCAACAACTACTTAATAAATCGAATGAACTTTCAATTATTGCGCAGTACTATAGTACGCAGTGCTTTTCTGGGTAACTTTCTTGTGCGGTTAAAGGTTTCCATCGCGGCTACAGAATTAATAAGTTGATGAGAATCAATATTTACAATCACTATATTATAGGAATTCTTAAAATGAAAATAGATCGAACAGAAGCCTCACTTTGAATACTCTTTTCTCTTGGTCTAAACTGCATGTCTCCATAAAAATATTGAAACTTCACCAATTCATTTTCATCAAATATATTCAAATGGTCAACCAAAGCAGTTATAGTATTTTGCTGTTTTATATTTTATTTTTGTTACTGTGTATTTTGTTTCGTATCTTGAGAACGTGGGTGAAATTGAAAATTGTATTATTTTCTCCTTATTTTCAACAAAGTGAAATGGACTAAGTCCAATTTTATTGTCTGAATATAATGAAAGGGGTGCTGCGCGATTTGTGGAATGTTGGGCAAACAGTGCTGGAATTATATCGAGTCCTATTCCCGGTAAAGGTGTTAAAACTGAAATTTTAATAACTCTAATATTTCAATTTTAACGGTAATATTAATAATATAAAAGGTTACAGTTTATTTCAAACTTTTACGTATAACTTTTATCGTAAATACCAAACAAGAATTGCCTGCATTTAATATTTCTAATCATACCAATATATTACAATCCATAAATATTTTTGTTCACTCGAATTGTAGTATTATCCAGGATTTAATTCCTTTTCATCAAACATTACTACACACACATGATTTTTTGTGTTCAGCTCCAGTGAACTTCGTAACTGAAAATGAAATTACCTGTAATTATGCGTATATTGCTTTCGATCAAATCGAAACATCAACTCTCGTAGAGATCCTTAATAATGCTTAAATGGACCTCTTCGTTTTGGAGCTCAGACCGTAATCCACGTAAGCGGGTGGTAATATTACGCCGTATTTAGTACTTGCTCCATTCCTTAGGTCATGAATTTTTTCCAGGAATATCTACCTATTGTCGATAATAAACCCATTCTTTATTTTTGGTAAAAAAGTTTTCGCCTGAGATATCGCAGTCCCTTGCGTAGGAATGTTTCTCAATGGATTCCCTTCCTAATGAACCATCGTTATTATTATTAAAAGCTGAAAATTCGAATTTATATTTAAAATACCTACAGATGTACCACCATTTTAGATACAGAATTTGTTTGAAATAATCCAAAATATAGATTATTTCTTGAAGGTGAAAAATATTTTCATAGAAAAAAATTGTAACAATCTCTAGAAATATTAAAGATTTTCTCCCAGTTCCCTAAATTTTCATGATACAGAGGAGAGTGATTAAATTTCTCATTAGAAAATTTTGACTTGCAGGGACCTGTTACTGCAATCAGCAAAGTGAGAACTGAATATAGACTTAGGATTGTTCATTAAAGTTGGAATAGTATCCAAAGTTAAGGTTTACAAAATTTACTCGAGCAAAATCATGAACAAAATATAACAAGAAAACTCAGTATTGATTTTGCAATACTTGAACCATCAATTTTAAATCTTCTGAATGACAAACGTAAGTGGGATTTGCAGACAAACATGCGGTTTCTTAAATATTGCGTACCACTGGTTAAACGAATCAGTGAAAATAGTTCCGGTTAGTGATAGTGATAGATATATAATTTTCAATAGATTCTTTTGCTATGGAAGAAAATCATAAAATGTAAATTACTTACTGGACGGTCTACTGGAGATTACATACTAAAGATACAGAAATGAAATGAGCATTTTTGCAACATACCTATGTTCATTGATGTAATTGTCTATTTGTGAGAATGCTACTACTTATTTAGTTCATTTATTGGTTCAGTAGTTAGAGTTTAGACAGTTCTACATAAATGCTGTTTTTCGGTGCCTCTATGACAAAGTTTTTTTAGGTTTTCATAAAGCCTATTACACCTTCAACTGATCTCTTCATATCGGCGGGCGAATTTTCGACGGCAAATATTGAGGGTACCTGCTTTAATCCAAGGGTCAAATAATCTTACAAGAAATTTCGACGTCGGCTTAAGACAGGTAGGTAGGAAGTGTATTGGTAGGGACCGGACGGTTCAAGTTTAAGCCCTTTTAATATTTTTGTGATAAAGATGGGATTTACCACAATTTGCGTATTCCCTTGCCCTTACCCATTTTCCTTGCCCTTTAATATTTTCGTGGTAAAGTGGGATTTCCCGTAGATTTTCCTTGCCCTCCTGTCCTCTAGTAACAAATAAATTGTTTTGACGTATATATCCCCTTATTTTCATTCCTAATTGAACCGAGCTAATTGATACGCGAGCTTGTTAAATTTCTTAACGGTCGAAAATACCTGTACAATAAAACCAGCTTTTCGGTCATTCCGTCCACAATTCGCATCAACCCATCGTAAAACACCAGGTTCCGTCGAAACTTCTTCCGCCCCATCATATTGCCCCATGCATTGAATTTATCAGTAACGATTTTGTAGGCTACATGTTAATCGACAATTTATTATTATTCTCAAATTTAGACACTTTTCTTTAAAAAGTTTTAAAATTGGAATGTTTATCATGGCACCTACCATCGAACTAAACTCCCTAAGTTTTTTTGTAGATGCGTAAATTAAAAAAAAAATATTAATCTTATAATTGTCTTCAAACAGCGACGGTTCTCGTTATTTACAGCACTACAAGCAGTAACAACAATAAATTATCATTTGGGATACGAATACTTTTAAAGGTATCTTACGCACACCCTCGCAAAATCTCATCATCTCGTGACGTTTCCCTTTACAAACGCAAGTATATACAAAACCTACACACAAAACACATTCGCACAGTCACATATACTATGTATGTATGTATGTGTGTATGTAGGTACGTACGTATATGTCCCTCGGTCTGACATCAAAACTCCCGAGCGATCCTTTGTTCCTCTCTACGAGACCACAAAGAAGATGTAAATGTCAACTCTCTCCATTTCTCTTTCCCTCTCTTTCCCTTGTGTCGGGAGAGATCTAAAAGCGATTCAATTCCCTGTTTTGTTTCAAGTGGTCGACCCATGCCGGAGCTTCTTTTTCGGAATGCTAACGAAAACTTGTTATGATTAGCTCCAGGGGATGGGAAAGCGGTTACCGGGGCATCCAGTGACGTCGTGGGATATTATTCTCATCAAAAGGAATTCATCTCGTCTCATTTTTGCAATTAAGTTTGGCTGTACAATACTTTGAAGTTTTATTGAAGAATTGTGAATTGGCAAGAGCTTCCTAGTAATACTAAGTTTAAACCTGAAATTGGGTCTCTTGAACCCAGTTAAAATCCACCAAAATCTATAGATCCGGTTGGTATGGGCTATGTCCATATAGTCCATATTTGAAGGTCAAGTATTAAGAAATTCATATTTGTTTCTCAGGACAAAGACTGAATAATATTAGACGAGATACTTCCATAACATGTTAAGCTGAAGATGACATTAAATTGTGGAGAGATGATTTATACCACACCAAATTTTAGAGCTGAGGCGATTTCTACTTGTATTTCCCTCCTTTCCCAGGGCAAAGATTTGAGTTCAGGTTCAAGTTCGTAGTTACTTCCCAACCTCTCGAGAATGAGGAAGCTCACGCCTTTAGCGCTAGATCCATATCCTGAAAGAACTTTACGTAGTTAATCTTGTTCGATGTGTGTTAATTTCTAATTTTTATTTAACTGTGTATGTCAATGTATTTGTTTTGTATGTGTGACGCCGTACATTTCAAACAACAGCAGCCCTAAAAACAGACACAACTTGTTTGCGAGCCCGACGACGGCTTCTATGAAGCCGAAACCGGTCGCTCATCTTTGAATGAATCTTTGAATGATTGAATTTAATGTAAAAGTTAATAATAAATGCTAATTAAATATTCAGCAATAATTTATAACCTTAATATTACGAGTTTTTGATCGGGACTACTAGTTGACCTCACATGATTCTCTGATCGCGCGCTCTCCGCCCTCTATCTTGAAAACAGTTAGAGGTATGAAGAAATGTTAAAGATAAAAGTTGTAGAGAGTTTGATTTTGTACAATATTGTTGATAAATACAAATAGCGTAAAACCCATAGAAAACGAGATATTTGCAAAAAATATAGAAAAAAATCAATTTTTGTGACTTTTGACCCCCCGACTTTAAAACTTGCGGCCATCAAATTATATGTGAATTTTGAGGAAAGTTTTCTCAAAAGTTTGCGCGTTAATATACTGGGTATGTCGATTTTCCTAGGTGAACCCCCTGTAATGATTGGACTATATGGTTTAAGTCTAGAAATGTTAGTATTAAAATATTACCTAAAAATGCATATAGACATTTAACTCCAAATGTTACTAAAAGTAAAAAATTTTGGGAAGAATTTTACACCTTTTCTTTTGCGGAATCGTTTTGATTGTTCAGGTTTATTCAATTGAAAGTTTCTGAGTGCTAATGGTTAAGATATAAATGATTTTGGGAAAATGTTAAATACAAAAAAATCATATTCACATGTAATAGCATGAAATTCTCAACAATTCAGATTTTACAGAGTATTAACAGTCTAAATTATTTTCTCTGAGATTATGTCTTAATGGTTCAAGTTTAATTCTCCTGAGATTTTGGAGTGTTAAAGTATAAAGAAGAGAAAGAATTAAAAGTTAAATCGATATAGAAATGAACTTGGACACCATAGGTTTCACTAATTTAAAATATTTTTTTCACATTCACAATTCACAATAATATCATACAGTAATACGGTTCAAAGTACAAGTAGCATGTGGATGATATTAACTCGGAAAATTCCTAAGCACTTTCACCCTTCAAAATTTTGAAAGTATTGGTATTAAAAATGTTAGTTAATGTCAAGGAGTTAATTGAAATTAGGTAAATTTAAGTTGGCTAATTTTCACAGTTTCAAAGTAAATGTTTGGAAAGTATGAGAGACTTAACGTTTCAAGCACAGAAGAACTTGTAGATAAAACTACTAAGTTAAAAACTTAGGGTACAAATACTTAGGAAATTTGTAAAGATTCAACTTTTGCACTTATCCATGTTAAATGTTATAGTCTTAATAAAGTAGTTTAGTTGATAAAGACTTCGTCTTTACCAAATGATGTTCTCAGGGCAGCCCGAACACTGAAGGAAGGTTTTCTCAAACAAGCCCTTTTCATAATAGATATATTTATTGATATGCGTCTACGTTTCGCCTTCAGTCTGAGGCATCTTCAGGACAAACACAGTATTTACGTTGTGATTGTGTTAAAATGATAAAATTATACTGAAATCTTCATCTTAGCGGTTGTGTCTTCATGGTTCTTCAATAATTTTTCACATGACATCATTACACTGTAGTCAGATTCCAAAAAATCATTTTTTCAAGATCAAAAAATGATTTTTTATCATTTTACATTTTACATTTTACTTATATAACGGAGGTCCTAAAACCAACCGTTTTCGAGAAAAGTCGAGTTATTTTGTCAAGGTATTTCACCACAACTTGGCAACATCGACAAGAAAGGAAACGTAAGCATGACGTTTTTTGTGTTGGATTTCGGTAAACATGACGTATACACAGCTGATCGTGCGAGGTTAACGCTTTTGCGAACTCTTCCGTCTTTACGCTGTACGTAATAGTAAACGAAATAATTGTAAGTGATTCCAATTGATTCAATTATGTAATTATTACACTTGCATGTATAAATCGTAAATCAATAGCGATCAGTAATTCAGGGCCACTAACAGCATTAGAAAAGGATCATGCTGTTATTGATATATTGTAATTTTCAATATTTACCTGGTTATTACAGCATGTGTTCAAAATGTCCACCGTTATCCTCTCACTTCGACAAATGTTCTACGGTTAGGCAGTTGCCGTTGAGGAAATCATTCGTGATAGATACGACGTGCACTTGTTGAACTACAACGCGCCTCCCCTTAAATTAATAGCATATCATGATATTCACGTATACTGAACATTTTAAGAACCAAAAAATTCACACGCACCGAAAAGAAACAGTAACGATCACACGTATCTTTCGAATTCAAAGATGCACACTGTCACTGTCAATAGTGTCACTGTCTGGCTCTCATTTCGCGACGCGTGCGATACCTTCGCGGTGTTGCCAAACCACATCATAGCTATTTTATCGAGTTCTATTGATTGGAAAAAAATATTATTTAAAGAAAAGATTGTTTTGCTACAAATTAAACATAAGTACATTAAAAGAATACATCTTATAGTCATTTCCTGTACAAAATTATGTGATATTCTTTAATAAAACTGAATTTTCACACCTTAATATTAGAAGTTTGCTATTTTTTTGTCGAAAACGTTTGGCTTTAGGACACTTGTTATATAAGGTTTTTTTGTTTGTTTTGATGAATACTATCACCTATTAAAAAAAAGGCAATCAAACCCCTAACACCCTGTATAGACAAATTACATTCATTTAAGTTAATTGTCGCTAATACCTAATTACGTATATTGCATATTTAGGCGATATTATGAATATTTTTCAAAAGTGGTATTTTCAAATGTGATATACCTATTCACGTCTTCAGAGTTAAATTGCAAAAGAACAGAAAAACCGTCTCAGAATCAATTGAAAAATATTGATACAAAATAAGGGTTGTTTAAAATTAAAGGGAATTAAAGACTTTTTGAGAAGCAAAATAGTAAATAATTTCTAATTTAATTTTTGTATAGAATGTATTGGTAAACAAAAAATGCACCACTGACATCTGTGGATGATGAAAAAGGATTTCCATCTCTAAATAAATACATTTTTATAGGAGAGAAAATTTACTTATTCACAAGTCTGATCAATATTTAATAACAAATTGTTGTAAACACAGGTTCAATTAATAACGATTATATATAAAACAATAATACAGTAGTAACGGCTCAAATATGTGAATTTTTTTTAAAAATTAGGTGCAGTTATTTTAGTCTCCTTCTACACATAATCCGCTCTCAATTTATAATGATAAATCAAGCAGGTTTGGAGCTAATTTCAAATACAGTAGTGCTCCTAAATCTTCTAGACTTCATGGGATATGGCGCAAAATATACATAAATTTTCTTTTTTCTTTATTGTAGTACGTAAATAGAATTACATTTGTCGACGAGTTTTACAAGATATTTTGAAATGCAAGGTATATGTAAAGATACAAATTTTGAATATCTCAAGACGGAGACTGAAATACCTAGTTCGAATATTTTTTGCCGCAAATTCTCTTATTCCGCGACTTCCGCCGCGTATATTCAACGAAATAACAATGGCGACCCCCTCTCGCCGTACCCCCGAACCATCCCCTCGTCGTTCGTTCGAAAATATTCAATTTTTCCAAACCGTAACCCCCATGAATTTTATTGCCGGCACACGAAATATTCCCGGAGAATAAACTTTTCCCCAGAAGAAGGAGAAAGAGGATCCGTCCGGATAGGCACGTGGCGTTCCAGATGAACTACGACTGTGAGCGGAATAAGGAACAACAGTTTACGTGTGTGTGTATACGAATACGGAATAAGGACTGATGGGGAAGGGGGTGGGGTGGGGTTGTAAGGTTGTTCGTTTGAGCGTGTGCATATCCTGGGGGCAAACATTAAAAAATATACAATCCGGAACTACAATGTGAGAGACAGAGAAATAGGGATTGCTCCAGGCAGGAAGGAATACTGGAAGAAGACACTTACAGCTACTTAATGTAACTACCCCGAGGAAATACAAGAGTCTTATAGAATGCAGCTTGTTTCGTCTATAAAACTGGAAGCCAGTTGGAGTTTCCTGGTGGAAAATAATAAGAACTATGTCACGAAAAATTGTATTGGTAGCAAAAGAACAAAAATAAAATAAGCTTAAAAGTGAAACAACTATAACAAATCTTCTTAGATAGTCAAAGGGAAGTATCAACCGTAGGCTGATCGCTACATTGGACCACAAATTTAGATTTGACTGCAACGTACTTGTATTAACTAGTTAGGGCATAGCAATGATTAGTTTGGGGAATGATCTATTATCCTGAGATGTCCTTTGGAAATTGACACTTTACAAAGGAAGTTATGGGGTTAATAAACCAAAAACCCAACAAAATATGTTCATTAGTCAATCGAAAGACGTGAAAGATGATGGGAAATCTCATTTTTTGCATGTTCTTTTGTTTCTTTTTAGAAAAAATATTTTTTGCGAATTAGCACTTCTCGCTAGTTCACACTTTTGCAGAACTCTATCTCTTACTACAATATTGTTTGGCATTAACTATCTCCTATACCTTTAAAGTCCCCTTTATTTATTTTCACCAGACTTCCTCCGACGTTTTGTGATAACTCGTCTAAGATGTCATACTTGTGGCGGCACCTTCTAAACATATCACTGCAATCGTTTACAAGGAACATAAAATGATAGGCGAAAGTACGTCAAACTAATCACAATGAGGTGAAATTTCGGCCATGGGTAATACAACGTAAATATGATGATTCATTTGACGTTATAAAAATATAACGCAAATATCTATACGTAGAAGTACGGTTAATATAGGTCAAATGACAATATAAGTAGCTGAGCATGTATAGTCGAAGCGTATCGAACATAAGAACTCGAATAATCAGGACAACGCAAGGTGAGCTTTTTTTTGTTTTGATAGTTTTTAATTCGGAAATTGCACTGTTGAATTGTGGTATTAGCTGCTGTTGTTAATTAGTTATTATATTATTAGTAGGTTTCCAATTTAGATGCAGAAAGAATCAATTTATAAACATATGTCAAATTGGGCCATTTCTTGTTATATATAGTATATAAATATTAACCAACTAAAATATTTAAAATGGCTGTTCCAAATTTTGCTACTTTTTTATATTCTATACTTTAACTAGCTGATTCTTGAGTTTTATTCGATACCTGAAGACGAAAATGTTACTTTATTGGCCATGTATTTCTGGCAAGACGACCTAATTGGAAATGTTAGGTATTGGTTGGGTTTTGGAATATATATATATATATATATATATATATATATATATATATATATATATATATTAATCCATTTTTTAACCTTACTGTTATCAATATGCTTTTAGCATTTCCATTAGATGAAAAATTTAATCAATATTGGCTTAATCCACTATGTTATGGATGAACAGATGTTGAGTTCATTTTAGGTAGAAAGCTATAAACATACTAAAGTTATTTTGAAAATACTCAAGTTATATTGCTTCGTGGGATGTTTTTTAATCAAAATTTTATTTTTCGTTGGTAGTATAATTTAATCACAATATTCTACACTTATTTATTTGGTTAAGTTTTCTAGGTGTTGACTCTACGATCAACATAAAAGAGAGCTAAGTAGGGTTGTAGGGATTTAATAGGGATTTAGGGAACATATTCTTCAATTAGGGATTCTTCTTCGAAGTGCCATACTCTCGAAGAGCGTAGGCGACCTCTCGCACATACCTGTGCTGCGTATCAAACATGTGTACACAGATATGCGGGACCAACGGCTTAACGTGCCTTCCGAAGCACTTTTTGAGAGGTTTTACTAGGCAGAATTACTCGCAGTGGTTTGCCATTGCCTTCTGCGAGGTGACGAGCGATTGAAATATACGATGACACACACCGGGGTTTGAACCCGGGTCTCTTGAGTGTGAGGCTGATACGCTAGCCACAATTGATACGATGCACTCGCCACAATTAGGGATTAATAACCTATAAATAGGGAACTAGAGCAACTAGTTATTAAAACATCTTAGGTGAAATTTCCACTTGCAAATTAAGTAATCATAATTAATTAGAACAAACTTAGTAAGGGAAATAATTTAGTGAACGTGCTGATAAAGTAATCAAATATGAAGTAATTGATAACTATTAAATATGGAATTAAAACAACTGAGTCGCTTAGGTGGACGAAACAGCGCGAATCAAAGTGATAATTTCAAAATCTTACAACAATAATTAATCGCGTAAGCATGACATCAGTTCTCGTAATGTGATAACAAACGCGCTCGGTAAGGTCAAGCACACAACTAGGTCACGGAAATTACAATCTAGGACGCCGAAAGATAACAAAACTTAATTTGCCATTTAAACAATGTAATTTGAAGATATGTAAAAGCTTGTGAAATTTTGGTAATAAACCAGTATACCTTTGTATGCTCAAAACGACAGTGTGTTGTTGGTCTTGATTCTTCAACCCAACCTACAAGCTCTCACGTTACGCCCTGAGAGTCTACGAGATGTTCAAGCTACGACAAACTTTTAACTACAAGAACTTCAACCCGGACCTGCACGTCACGCCCTCAGGGCCACACCGGAAAGCACGACACGCCCTCTCTCCAAACGACTAGAACTTCAACCCCGGATCTGCACGATACGCCCTCAGGTCCACACCGGAGAGCACGATACGCCCTCTCTCCACACAACTAGAACTTCAAGAACTTCAAGAGATCACGCCACGCCCTGACCTCCAATCTACGAGATCGTCTTCAGCCTTACAACCTGGAGACAAGATTCATCTCCGCAGCCGCCCACGAGCTACGAAAGAGATCTTACATACAGTCCACTCTCTACAGAGACCACTTCACACTCCGTTCACTAGGTATAAGTGAATGCAGTTGCCAGGATCAGGGATAATAAATTATAATTTAAATAAACTAAAAATACACCCCTTAGGGGTGAATCAAGCTAAAGAGGTAAAAATATTTTTTTTATAAATAAGAATAGTACAATTAAAGAGAAGATAGATGATATTGAAATAAAGCCTGTGGTGCCTCATGCACAACAATTTTATACTACTCATACTGATGAAATATTTTTAACAGCATATAACAAGCACCCCACGCTTTATTACAATAACATCTATTTTCTCGTTAATTATACTATTCTTATCTCTAAAAAAACATTTTCACCATTTTAGTTTCAATTACCATTAAAGCGTATTTTATTAATATTTTTTTAAACTATAATTTATTTTTTTGACTGATATTTTAGTTAAGAAATGAATGTTGTAGAAATTCGACACATTTCTCTGCAGTCAACTGATAATTAAAATAATGTAAGAATGTGTAAGAAATATTTATCCAGGTACCACTTAACAAAATAATAAATAATCACTAGTGTAGGCAATAATTGCAGCAGCAGAACATATGGAATCAACTACAAACTTAAATCTTGCAGAAAATAAATTTTACCACATTTCAAATGAATGGCAATGACTCTCTCAAAAGCTATAAGTCGATACATATAACAATATTCACAATGACAATATAAAGAGTAGATCAATCACAAAGTAAATAGATTACAATAGAATTTATATATGCCATTAAATGAATGTTATATATTTATATTAATTTACTAATGAAAATTTAACATATATAACCTTTATTGGTAACTGGAAATTGAATAGATATAAAAGGAAATTAAAATTAGTTTATGGTATGTGTAAATATAACTTTTGTCATGTACATATGCAAAGAATATAATTATTATTTTGGAGTCATATAATCATCACAAAATATAGACATTTTCTGTCACCCACCGGCAGCGCATTTTACTATAAACATAACAGATGTATCCAAAAATATAAAGAATACCTTTTTTTAAAATAACCTTTTCTTGCTAACTTTTTTGCTTGGATTTTGACGGGGCTTACGCCAAAATATTAGGAAGTGAAATTAAGTCAAATTGATGTTTTACCCCAAAATTGAAAGTTTTTAACCATATTCCTGTTCGATTTTCGGTGGTCGTGTTACGTCACGTCTTTCTAAATATCCCGAATTAGCGACGAGTTGAATTCTCGTTCGTTATTCTAACTAATTCTGAGTAACGCCGCGCGACGTCATACACTCCATCCTATTTAGTTTGGTCTGAAAAAGGATCCGAAATTGTGCTCGCGGCGAGCCAACGGTTTATTTATTTAAGGGTGCGTGTAGAAACTTTTATCTGGACGCTCACGACACTGCGTCGCTAGGGCTCTGTGTCGAAAACTACAAAAGATGGATGTATGAGATTTTGAGCGATTGATGGAATACTGTGTGAGTTTAAGTCTTGTAAATTTGAGTGCGAATCTCCGATTAGTTTGGTCGTTATCAATATGTGCATTAATTGCAAACGAGAGAATCTACCTCGCTTTAGTCGAAAATCATTTATGATAGACTTCCTGTCGTTCGAATTTCTGAAGAAGGAGAAGATGAGAAGCCAAGCCAGGAATTTAGAAGGCTGTGATAGGTCCGAAGTTTAGAGTGTAGGAGAGTTGAGACTCAGTTATTGGTGATACGTCATTTCCGGTTACGTAGGAAGGGGTCAGTTGAGAGCGGATGAATTGGGAAGAATGGACTAAGCTCCGAGACTCGAAAGGGTTTGAATGGCTGAGCCCTTGGGCTCAGCCATTTATTTTTGTTTGGTATTTGTTGGTATTTGTTTGACTATCAGTTTGGACATTAGTGTTAGTAAATTCAAATCAGTTCGAATCTGTGGTCTTGACAAACTTTTGAGAGTGCACCCCGAAATATGAGGGGCCCCATTGTTCAATTAGAGTTAACGATAAATCTGTGTGTTGGATTCTAGTGCCGGTCCGAGATAACTACGAATCGTGAGTGAATTGATCCGCGAGATACCTCCGGTATCCCACTTCGAGCGAAGTGATTTGAGCGAAGTGACAGGTATTTGGTAGACGAAAAGGCCTTTTGTTAATCGATCGATCGCCCCGTGACTTTAAAAATCCTAGGTAAATTCTGTGTTAGTAATCTGAACACTTTAAGTAAGTTAGTTAGTTAAAAATCTGGATAATTAAGTTTCAGTTTTAAGTTTATGTCATATTGTGTAATAAGTAAATATTTTCGAAATGTAATTGTGAACCTTTTCGGTAGACCGAGCATTATGTAAATTTCGGCTTTGTGTATTTTTGTTGATTGGTATTTCAGTGATGCTTTTTAGGGACGTACCTGATTAAACAGGTATAATCATAAATTTGAGTATCTCTTTCAACCACACCCGAGGTATTATTTAGATAGCCGGCATTTGGATAAGAAATAAAAAGTAAGTAAAAATCATACGTTACAGTCTGATTTACCCTAATCGATTAACAATTAGGTATTTTCACATTTTTTTTAAAACTGGCTAAATGAGAGATTATAGGCCTACAAATCTTAGGTTAGTATTAAAAAAAATAATTAAAAACATTTAAGCAAAAAAAGTCATTTGAAATTCAAACGCTACGAATTTGCGCCAAAACGCCGTCTGACGTCACATCGCATATAAACAGTGTAGTGAAAACACTATTTTACGACGCGTATGATACAAATTACTAGATTTAGTCGCAATTTAACTCCTACACTCCAGCGGAAACAACAATAAAGACCAAAATACTCGAAAAATTTATTTGTGGCCTGCAGAACGAACCCGTGTTTATATGCGGAGTGACGTCACGATGATCGGTCGTTTCGCTGGTCCTCGCTCATTTACTGCTTTTTATACCTGAAATACTTGGTGTTGGGCCTATTACACGATTTTTTATGATTATAAAATTTGTCTGAGGGTTCGTCCCTATGAATTTAGATATATTTCATTTAATTTAAAATATATGGCAAATACCTAATTGATTGTTTTTACAAAAATTAGATATGTCATATCAATTTTAAAATACAAAACGGTGGCGTTTTCCTTCGTGAAGTATTTCAAAACAAAAAATTCTCTCGTAACGCCCATTCGAGCAAAATTCTCGACTGCGTTGTTTACCTCCCACTCGCAATATTTTTATTACTCATTTCTTTTTTTTTACGCTAATGTAAAAAGCAATTTCCACTTTCACATATATCCATTCCCCCCGCTTCTCCCGAAGAAAAAACCACCATTACAACCTCCTTTTCACTTTTTCGCATTTCACCTGTCACCTTCACGCTAACAAGGCACCCCGCCCCCAAGACGGATAAACACAAGGGAGCAACACCGGAAAGAGGGAGAGCGAGGGAGAAAGCTGAGATATTACATTATTTTCTCTCAGGCCCGATATTAATTTAGCTCGTAGTTGGAATTTTCTTCGCGCCGCCTCCCGTATCAAACAGCAACTTCGAATATGAATTCTAATCAGTTACGTATGAGTGAAGTTTCATAATAAGAGGGATGAAGCGAGGGAGGAAGTGGGGCGGAGGGAGGGAGCGTCCCGGGAAAGGGGTCGGAATTGTCAATCTGGCGCGTCCCGAAAAATTTTTATTTATTCCAAGCGTCCCATTCATCGGCGCCGTTCGAGTGGTAAGGGCGTCGGTGGCTCTTTGAATTTTTATTGATGTTATGCGGTTGTCACAACTCCACAAACAGTAAGTGGTCGGGAAAATGGGGGTATACTGAATTTAAATGGGAAATTTAAATAGAAATGTGAGACCCTTCCGCCGCGGCGGGAGAGCCGATGTTAGGGGGTGGTTTGATATCGGGTACGAAGTGGCACGTTCGCACCGCATAAAATTGATGGGGATTTTTTACACCACCGCGAAAACTATCGGATGGATGTTACTCAAATATTTGTGGCCCATCGTACGAAATCGAATGTCGTAGTTCACCCTGGAAAAGTGCCAACCGTACCGAAATAAAAGCGAAGGACACCCGTTGATTAGTTAGCGATAAAAGAGTTCCCGTTTCCGTGGAATATTTGCATAACTATCCTTGTCAAATATGGTGAGCACGAAAACTATCACATGCAAAAATAATTTAACGAGTTATAAATCGGCTGAAGCAGTTTTGAACCTTACCAGTTTACTACAAGGACTTTAAGTCCAACTTTATGACACATTTTGCCTTTGATTGATCAATTTGCATAACTAGAATGGTAACACATAAAATTAGATATTTATGTAAAACGCGGCACGGGAAACTTTTTCAATGAGCTTCACATCGTCTAAAGCACTTATGAGTGTTTCGTGTATTTTAGTTTAGAACGATAAATCGAGCTTTAACACATATTTATTTCACTGGGCAGGGATGAGTTGCAAGTAGCGGTCATTATTACCTGAATACGAGTAAGAGGACCAAAATTAATAGCCGAATTGCGCGCAACGACATAAATACATAATTAAAGAGATTAAGAAAATGTAGAGAATTTCAACGGTAGAGGTACATTTATTGCAATGATAAGACACGGATTTTACATAAGTTTTTAGGTCTATTAAATTTGTTTCATATTGATGTATTTGTTTATCTAAAAATATTTGTTTTTTTTCTTCGAATGCGGTTTATTAATATTATTAGTAGCACTTCTTATTTTGAATGTATCCATTTGTTTGGTACGTTAAAAGTACATCAATAAAGGTGAACACATTAGGATGCGAGGAATAAAAGCTTTTATTAAAATGTGCATGAAACGATTCACATGCCTTTGTGGAACGTATAACACTTGATGACATTTCTGCCCATAATACGGGAGGAACCTTCGATTCCTCACCAATATAATTTTCGACTAAATTATCTGAAAATTCGGTCACTGTAATATTTTCTGATTCATCTGTCATAAAACGAAAACAGAATATTTCAGATACTTGAATCAGATCGTAAAACGGTAACCAAACAAATGTTTAAGGCATTTTCCAATTTCTGCTTATAATGGACAGACTCAAGCAGCATAATTTCACGATACCAGGCTTGCTTGAAATAAAAAAGGCTGCCTGCATTTTAAGACGTTGGCAAAATAGCTTTAACAGCCAAATCTATGGCCATCTCAAAGTCAATATTTTTTTTTTTAATTAAGCCAACTTCAAATCTATTACATTCTGAGACAATGTGCAGGAATAACTTCTCGTAAATATCTTTGGCCTTAGAAGGTAATAAAGCAAACACTACTGGCACATACTCTCCATTTCTATACGCATGCAGAGTAAATAATTGATAAAAATATTGCTGGCAATATTGGAAAGTTCTGTACGTCAGAAGAAGATGTCAAAGGAACACAAAAAATTTCAATTTACAAGGTAATAAGAAAATATATCAATATTATTGTCAATATCGTTAACTAGCAGAAAACTGTCCTGCTTTAATATTTTGATATCCAGACTTGTTAACGCTTCATGTACATCATGAATATTTTTTTGTAGAGGAGGCAGGAACATACGACGTGCAGAATAAATATTTTTTCTTGTATAATCTAAGTCCTTTAACGACAGATTGCTCACCAATTCAGGGCGGTATTTCAACTCTTCATAACATCATCGGTCGCTCAGAAATATCTTCCACTACCTTTTTTTTCACGCTGTTACTTAGTTTTTGTCTATCGAGAGTTGTAATATCCACTTCATGATTATGCACTAATTCGCTTTCCACAATTTTATTTCCGCTCATGGTATATAGTTTTGCTTTCCACATTTTTGCTGTACAACGCCAATAATTTTTCCCGGTGCCATCGCCCTACATTTTCGAAATTTTCCACGTTTTACCACTAGTAGAGTTTTGCCCTTCTCACTTAACATAACTTCACAATCCATTTCCATCGTTGTTGCATAACACTTAGGCAAATAAATTGCATTTTTTGATTTCGTCCTCATGTGGTTAGCATAAGCACCCGTTTACATTATCGCCATAATTACGTAGTCCGAGAATGCCGATAATGCCTTGGTCGTTACTACCTGTGGCATGCCTTATTAAATAAGGCAAAATTTTGACCACTACGCGCAACTCACCTACGCCGATTTCACTCTTGCCATACATTAAAGCTTAATCTGACGAATTTTGTCCACATATATATTTATCAGCGGAGAAGAAGTTTATCTCGTTTATTCACAACTTTCAATCATATTGTGTGGCACTTTTCAAATCAAATTAGAATACAATTTGAACAATTATACGACTGAACTCTATTTATGATGATCCCCAAAGATTAGTACTTAATTAAACATGCCAACAATTGTGGAGTGTGAAGTTTAAAATTGCAACTGGTGCTAACAATCTAGTGACATATAATATATATTAAAGCGTCAGCAAATATTCACAAACTTTGTACTGGAAAGGAATTTTCCTTAAAAAGAATTAATTTCTTATAGAAACTGTGAATCCTTCCTATGCGCTTGTACCTTCAATACAATTTACATTTTCATCTTACGAAATACTTATTCCCGATGTCCACATTGACAGCAATTCATATTATTATCAGCGAGGTGCAGTGAAATTTCAAGTAAGCGAAGCAATTTTTATAAACGTACCCTATTTGTAATGAAATTCGATTCTTCGATCACTTTTTGAAAATTCGTCAATGACTTCATCATAAAAACGTGTATGCTCTGACAGGTTTTGGAAAAGTTCATTTTCAATGGACAAAAGCGATATTTGCGAAAGTCTATCCTGACTTGTTGAATTTCCCACGAAATTTTTTATACGTTTAAGCGTTGAAAAATTGCATTCTACTGATGAACTTGTGGCAGGTATTGTCGATACCAATTCACACAATTTCGACACTTCCGTGTAGGCATCTTCCAGCTCCTCGTGTTTTAGAACTTGCGTTAGTTCTGTAGCGTTATTTTTGGCGCTAATATTATCAATTTCGTAAGTAACTTTTAGTTCAGATCGCAGTAGCACTCGATCAAAAAACTGGCCATAACGATAAAGTAGAGATTTAAACGCATCTTCTGGAAAACATTTTCCGTTATATCCATCAAATTTGCCAGTTACGAGGAATTTAAAATCATTTACACTGTAAAATCTATAGTTTATTTGTTGCTGAATTTGATCGATTATTTCAGAAAAAAAGCGTCCGTATGATGTATCAACATCTCCCACCCTGTCTGTAAACATTAATAGCCGTTTAAACCTGCAAATAAGGTACTTCAATGATAGCTTCTAACGTCCGCCTAAAGCACGCGATGCCGACTCGAGACATTCAGCAGGTTCAATGACATCTCAACATACACACGGAAGCCGGCTTATAACAGAGAACCCAGCAGGGGGAATAGCTTCCATTGGATTTTTCTAACGTAGTGAAAAGCCGCGCGCATATGACTCGCGGCCAGACTTTCTGCTGTGAATTTGTTTGAGTTGAGACCGCATTTGTTATGGGCTTGGTATTTAAAATAATTTTAGCATTTTTAATATAATCTAAAGTAATTGTTTCCTATTTCAACAATTAAATTTGAGAAGATGATATTTTGTCATTTTTGACATTTTTCTAGGGGAGCACTGCTTCCCTTGCTTCCACGGACCGCACACGGCTGATTACTATAAGTGTCGTATATGTAATAAATAATCTAAGTTTTGCTGCAATAAATTGGATGCAATTTGTTTATAGGAAACGTGATGGAGATTATGTGGTTTCTACTTTGGCCAGTTACTGGAAAATATGACAAATTGGATACCTTTTGACCACTATGGTAATAAAGTTATTGGAATTGGTTTGTGGAAAACTATTATATACCGTTCTTAGATTATCCACTTTTTGACGAATAAGGCACGGAATTTGCTCTAATCCCTTTACAGAAACGTGTTGATAATAGTTGATAAATAGACACATTTTAAGAGTTGTAGCTTTATATTCCTTGGCAATCGTTTGCAAGAAACGTGTTGCAGGAAGATATAAATTGGCTAGAGTTCGGCAAACGTGACGTTAAAATATAGGAATCTAATGGTAGGAAATGTGCTGAATATTGTTCTTAAATTACCTAGCATTTGACTACTCTGGCAATAAATTAGATGTAAAGTAGTTGCAAGAAACGTATTGCATATTTCTTTTGTATTTGATTCTTAGACTGAGGAGCTTATGGCGAAATTTGTTGCAATCTATTTGTCGGATAGGAGCTGAAAGCCGTTGCGCAGAGACGAATTTTTAAAAGACGGAATATATATAATATATATAAGCTGTTGCAAACTGCTTGTTGGAGAGGTGATGAAGAAAATAAATAAGTTTACCAATTCGTTACAAATACGGTAGCAAATTTAATGTAAACTATAGGAAATGTTACTATCCGTTTTTAGGACAGGTGGTGAAAGTAGTTTCGCATAGATCACTTTTTGACAAAGAATGCAACAAATTTAATGTAAACTGTTTGAAGGAGACGTGTTGCAGATTAATTTTAGATTTCCAAATTTTTGGGGATTATAATAAGAACTTTGATGCCACCCGTTTATGGCGAGGTGTTGAAGATAAGTAAGTTTACCTGCTTATTATAAATGTAGCAACAAATTTAGTGTAAACTGTACGATATACAATTATTTAAAATTTGTTACTATTTGTTTGTAGAATAGGTGGTGAAGGTAGTGTGATATAGACCAGTTTTTGTTAACGACGGCAATAAATTTGTTTCAAACTGTGGGGAACTACTTGCAGGCAATTAGTAGATTGCTCAGCTTTTGGCGATCACAACAACAAATTTGTTGCAATTTCAAAATCATAGAAATGGTGATGAAGGTACTTATTCAATTTGCCAGCCTAGTAGAAATGCGGCAATAAATCTAACGTAAACTGTAGGAAATGTCGAAACCTGTTTATTGGGTATGTAGTTTGATATTAACCAGTTTTTGAAAATGACCACAACAAATTTGTTGCACTGTTTGTAAAGGAAGTGTTGCAGAGTGATTTGATTATACAATATTTGGCGATTAAAGCAATAGATTTATTGCAACCATTTACGAGATCGTTGATAAAATATTTATTAAATATGCCACGTTTATTTGATGTAAACTGTAAGTAATGTGTTGTAGTAAGTATTTAAATTGTATAATTTATAAAATAACGGCGAGAAATTAGTTGCAATTTATTTCAACCAAAGACGTTAAAATTAGATTTATATTGAGAGGTTTCAACAACGATGGTGTTTAAAATTGACAACTGAAAGTTTACATACGTCCAGTTTGCAGTTTTAGAGATATTTTGAATAGCTCAAAAACCCAAAAGCTTTTTACAGCGATAACAATATTTTTTTGCAAACTAGATCTAAAAATTGTGTTGTAGGTATTTTGTATCCAAAGTATGTTTTGGTCATTATGAGATCGAAATCGTTGCCTAAATATTTACAAAAAAGATGTGCCAGATAGTTCTTAATTGGATCAGTTAGTAACAATCATGGCAGAAAATTACTGCAACTGTGTGTTGAAAGCAATTCAAGAATAAGCTAGCCTAAGATAGTTTTGAGAACAAATATGTTGCAAAACATTGGTGGCAAATATATTTTGCAGAAAGGTAAATTTCGGTTGCAGGTAGTTTTTCGACAGAGTAGCATGTGAAGATAATGGCGACAAATTTGTTGCAAGTCATGCAAGTAGTTTCAGAATGGCAAGCTGTGACAATGAGCGATGATAATATAATTGTTGCAAACTATTCGTTGCCAATATTATGAAACGATTTTATAGAACCAACTATTTTTTTACGATTATATCAACTATTTCATAACAAATTTTTAATTAAAAAACCCTCTCGAAAGTATATTTCAGACAGTCCAGCTTTGATTGACAAAATTTGTTGAAAGAAATGTTGAAAATATGTAGTAAAGACTGCACCTTTTTTTGGCTTTCTCCGTGTTGTCACCACTTGTAAATTACTTTATTTCCTTATTTTCAATACTCAGAACATTTTCCGTGTTTTGATTACTTGTAAATTGTTTTATATTTTCCCAATTTTCGATACTTAAAATAATTTTGTATTTTCCTTATTTTTGGTACTTAGAGTAATTTGGCATTTTCCGTCTTTTTCAACAGAATAATTTTGTATTTTGTGTATTTTAATACTTAGAGTAATTTTGCATTTGTAGCCTTTTCAAAACGACGTAATTTTATATTTTACACCTTTTACAATACCTACTTGGAATAATTGTCGTCTTCCATTCAAAATAATATACTGGTATTTATAACAGCCGGCCGTAAACTCTGACTTTTTGATGAAAACATCTCGTTTAATTTTTACCTTAAATCTTTCGTCCGAAATATAAATACACAATTTTTGCAAGCAAATAGTTTTTCCTGCTTCTCTTTCTTTCCGTTTCACTCCGAGATGTAAATATCGCTTTATTTGTTCAGTGTTGCCGCTACCATTCCGAAATAAATTAATTAAAGTATTTTCCGTCTTGTGTGTTTTATTTTTACGGGCGGCCCTGATATTCTCCAGAGCTAGTAAACTACCTAGGGATAGAGCTAAGGGAGAAAACTCTACAAATCTGGCGCCCGAGCAATACAGATCCGTAAACCTTATAACCGAATTCCCGAACTCTACCTAAGGCTGCGATTCTGAACTTTCTCGTAAAACCGTAATTCCGTACGTTACGAGACAACCGTAAGAGTGAGACTTACGGATTTACGATATTTGCGATTCTGTGAAGTAAAATAACAATTCTCGTAAGTAGAGACGTTACGGTCCGTAGAAATCCGTAGCGATACGTTCTTACGATCAATGGATAACGGATAACTTCTGATATAGAATTTGAAGGTTATGTGGGGGCAGCGGTGGCAGAGTGGTTTAAGGCGCAAGCTTTGAATCAGGCGGTCATCCTCGTTGTGGGCTCGAGTCCCATGAGTCCCACGTAATCCATGGGTGTTGTATGTGTTGCGAGAAGTGTGTAAAATGTATCCAAAATCCCGTTCCTATTCACGACGGTAGCCAGGCCGGATAGGATCGGATCGGATATTCTGTAGGAGGGCGGGACTAGGATACACACACCTTGAGTCGGTAGAGCATGGAGTGGGTCAACTGGGGTGAGAGCCTTAAGGGGGTACAACCGCGCTCGAGGACCGTGGTTCGGAGCCCACGTTAAACTGTAGGTCCCGTCCAAAATGGCTCTGGCAGCGTAAAAGAGACGTTAACTTAATAAGGCAAGACAAGACAAGGTTATGTGGTATTAAACGTTAAACTTAAAACAATTAAACATTTAAATGTTATTAAACAATTAACAAAATAAGACTCTAAAGCAATTTGCAGAAAGATACATTACATTAGAAAAACAAAAAAAAATGAAATTGAATATTTAATTTTAAAGTGACGTTTGAAGTGGTAAAGTTTACATTTGAGAATCTTTCGTTTCTTTTGGCTTTTGGCGTAATGCAATCCAACCATTGCTACCGACAGGGTTCTGAGAAGAACCTGTACCAGCTAAATGTAATATTGCTGAACAATAAAGGCGTGTAATTACCTACCTCACTTCAGCAAAAGCATGTACAATTTTACCTTTAAATGCAATGGAATCGTGCCTCTATGAGGTATGTAAGGTTGTAATTCGCTTATGAGCATTTCTACGTTTATTTTACCTAAACGAAACATTTGTTTAAAAAATGCTGCTCTGGAATCTCAAAGGGATTCATCACGTCTCGCAGATTTTTTCTTATAATTCTTGTCCTGTTCCTAAAATAAACAATTTGTGACGCACTGAAAACATGTGAAAACATTACAGAAATATATGCCATTTTGGCGCTATTAAACCATTGATCAATTTTGAAGATTTTTTTACCCTAACATTTTCGTGAGAACGTATCGATTGTCTGATAACTCTGTCTACACAATTCATGTTTTTATTCATATTGTAACGTTTTACATGAGTTACCTCTTCTCATTTTCTTCCACTACGATTTTTCGAGTGTTTACAGACACACAGAATGCTTCCTGTAACTATTTACGATATATCGTAAGAAGTTACGAGAAACCGTAACTTACGATAATGTTCAGAATTGCATTTATGCTTACGAGGCTTACAGTTTTTACTACGATCGCTACAGATGTGTTCAGAATCGCAGCATAAGCGTCAAATTCTACAGGTAACTAATCCCTTTCATCGGAGTGGTGCCGCCGATGTCGATAAACGGGCCGATACAAAAACTGTTGAAAATGAATGAAGGTAGTTTTAAATATGCGATCGTCACGATGCAATCTTAGGAAACTCTTTGTAAGGACTTGTTGCAGGTGTTTTCAAACTGGACACATTAAATGTGATAATAAAATTTCTTTTTTATTAAGATTTCAGAAGAAATTGAGTTATTTTATAGTGACTGTGCAGTTAGAATAATACATTTAAAGCATTGTTTCTTATCAATTTTTAAAATAATTATTCATTGTTTTCAAACAACAATTTTGGTACTTTTCATTACACATTACAAGAAAATTAGAAACTGCCGTAAATATTTAACGAGCATTATGTTATTGCATGAGGCAAACATACATATGAAAGCTTCAATTAAATACACCGGTCATCATCCCCCTCCCGATTAATCCCGATAAGTAAATCGATAAACAACCCCTCCCCACCTGTCCCCCTCCTCCCGATCTGGCTAATTTGAAATTTCCTCTCCCTCTTGTCACTTTTTTTCCCTCCCCATTTCCCCATTCCGCCGTTTGCGAATGTAAACATCCGAGCGAAATCTGTTGTTATTATATAGCCGACTGTGACTGCGAACCATTTACAATTCAAATGGAAAAAACTTTAGAGGGAGAGAGAAAGAGAGCGAGAGAACATTAAAACTTTCGCGCCCCGTCTCTCCCTATCCGGAAACGTATTTATACTCTTGTTTTCGAATTCTTCTCCTCCACCCCCCAGAAGGGAGGCCGGGAGGGTTGAGGCAGGTGAGAGGAGGGAGGAGTTCCAATTAAAATTTAGAATTTTTGGGGAATTGATTGGGATATACACGCCATGCGAAGCCTAAGAGAATTTACATTGGGGTGGGGTTGGAATTTATGGAAGGGAAAGAAAGTGATGGGAAACTTCAAACAAAGCTGAAATACTGAAGCATTACAATAAATTTCTTGTGCCTTCTCTATATCCATATTAAGTATAATATGCAGTTTGTTATACAAACTATTCTTTCCGATTTACAAGGTGTAAATAAACAAGTGCTACATATTTTATAGGGAGAAGGTATATAGTCCAGTAAACGAAGGTCTCAACCTGGACATCACATTCATCCCGGACATTTGTTTTTTTAACTTGTAGGTATACATGGGTACATCCATTTCTGGAAAACTATTTATCGTAATTTCACACAATCGCAAACATGCATTCATAAATTGTCCTTAAATATAAACGTAAGTATTCCATGCCATTAGTAGATACTCCTTATCACCGTAGGGACACCACTCGATAACAAGTATTATTATATATATCGTGTGCTTATTTCAAATTTTAACTCTTGAATTCACTATATAAATTTTTTGAAACGAAGCTTCTATACTGGCGTAATATTATGTTTTCTGTAGAGTAAAATGCTGGAGCGAGAGTCCCGAAACTGTGTAACGCTGTAGCTATATATAGTATTATATACATACTCTGTATATACCAAATATACCTATAATATAATAGATACGATTCCGAATTTGGAAGGGAGAGAATATAAGTTTTGCTGGTAGAATCCCAAAATTATGAAGAAGGAGCTTGAATCAAGAAGAGGTTTATTAACAGTAGAGGTAAGCTCAAGGGTCAGCGTTTCAATGACACTAATATTCCATAACTGGATATTTCAAAAATAGTTTGAATACTATATCTATTTTCATTATTGATTGAATATTGATTGAAAGATCGAAATCCACAAATTTGGCATCTTTCTACCTAAAGACTTTCTTGGGTACAGATTAAGTTTAATTAATACTGAAATAGTCGATAAGTGAGTGAAAAACAAAACCCAACTGGAAATAGGTACTGAAAAAAAATCTCTCGTTTTAATTAGATATAAAATGTCATGGATACTTTCACCTCTTGGCAAAAATAAAATTCCTCGTTTGACATCGACGCACATACACCCTCTCAATTTAGCTTCAAATGTAGACCAAACTCGAAATTGAAATCTGATTAACCTCCCGCCAATCGACCGGAAGCGCCCTCTTCAATTCCGTGTGTCGTTTCAAACGGACAGAAACGTAATCGTTGATGAGGTGTGCATAAAAACGGTCTGAATTTGCTAATTCAACCGATATACATTCCAGGCCGCACACGCCGATTTATGAACAGAAGAGACGGGGCGATTTTAACAGGGGCGATGGCAGGAAATCGAAGGGTCATATGAGAATTTGAAGGAATATTTGGATAGATTGGTGAAAAATCTATACACGGTAAAAAATAGGAGACAAAGGGAAAGTTACTGTCAAGAAATTTGTGAAATTCGTTTTCGAGATTCTACTTGGAATCGACGGCGTAATTATATTTTTGAAGCACTTAGAATGCCGCAAAACTGTGCATGAGGAGTAATTAGGTCTAAAAAATATTGGAGATAGAAAACACTTCATTTTTATAATATTAAATCTCCCTATTTTTCAATACATTTACGGTAAAATTATATATCGATATAATAATTAACCTACATTTCCGTGACACTGTATTATTGGGCAAATGAATGTATTTCATACTATTAGAAAATCGTTTGAAATGAAATTCATTGTAAAACTTTACAGAAGAATTTTTCGTAATAACAATATTGTAAACAAAGCGATAAATTTTTATGAAAACCTCAATATTTTGTGTTGTATGGAAAATAACAGCTTTAAATACATATTGGTTGTCAAACAAAAGCTCTTTGAGAAAAAAGTAGTAAAAACATCGATGAGTATAATAAATGGAACTTTGGTGCAATTTTCAACAGTAGATATTAAACAAAAGACAATATTTAAATTTGCTCAATGTATCAAGATTCCAATACCATTCCTGAGTTGAACCTTTAAAGGAATTTCCAGAAATATAAATAGTACTTGTAAATATAATATTAATAACAATATTACTAGTGATAATCAAATAAAGTATGTATAATCCAACCAGTAGCAATTGGAACACTCAACAAAATCTGAATTTACCGAGGACATTCGTACAGAGCCCGTTATCTCTATACAAAACCATGGGACTTATTTCTTTGCTTATTCAGAAACGCACTGGTATATTTTAAAATGCAGGTGTTGGTATTCGTGCGGTCACCCAAGTGAAATCGTATATGTGAATGTATGGATATCTACAGATAAAGAAATAAATTTTTTTTACGACAGCGGCACTTCGTTTGTATCTTCTTCTTCTTCTTCTATGGAGCAGGTGTAGTCTTCTTCGGCACTTACACTCGAGAAAGCAGTGGTGTTTGTATGTGTGTGCCAGTTATTTATGCTATTTGAAAGTGAATTCATTGTTAGAGTTATTATCCGTAATGATACGCCCATGGACGACCAGGCGGCATGGCTTTTCACCACTTAAAAAGCCGTTAAGTGTTTTTGTTGGCGTTCCAATTCTGACTGGACAAAGATGAAATTTTATTTTAAAAAGAAAAAACGTAACTTACAAAATCTCCAGTTCGGCTAACATTCCATGGGCTTCAAAATGATATTGAAATAGGCTTACCTGAAACAATAAGAAAATCAAATTAAATATGTAACCACTGCTATAATTATTATTACTCTTTATTAACCGTTAATTAAATCAGATAAGTATTAAGTTAACTTTAACCATATGTTGCTTCCACATATTTAAATTTGCTCAGAGTAGCGAATTCAGTAGTTAGTGGCACTAGAGGTAATTGCTCAATAAGACATTTATAACATTCCAGAATGATAAATAATCGTGAAAGGTTACACCACATTAATAGTGTCATTATAGATAAGTATAACAACTGAGCTGAATCAATTAAGCAACAATCCTATTTTACTTTTTGGAAGGAAGTATAAAAATAAATTAATCCCCTAGATAAATTTTTAAAAGATTTCTTGTCGTTTTAGTTTTGAACGATCTAAATACCATTTTATAGAGAACGCGACCAAAATAGTCCATCAATTTAGTGGGTACATTTCTAGAAAAGAAACGCCTACCACAAAATCGTACACTCTTCTTCGTAATTTCCTCTGATCTGAAAGCCCCGTCGTCAAAAACCCTCCAATTAGGACGACAATTATTTCGCGGGCCCATCTCCGATAACTCCTGAAGCGCCCCTCTAATACGTAGCATTAATCCTCGAAACCGATCCCGATTTGGAATTACACGAGAGAGGGAGTGAGAGAGATACGGGGAGAGAAATGCGCTCCATCCGCCATTCTAATAATGTAGCTCGAATACTGAACAATAATACAACCGAGACCGTGGAATTGCATTGTTCCACAACACTTTAGCCATTGATGCAACAATGCGGGGATTATTCATCCAAACAAGCGTGAATTTGTTGTCGTTGTGCGGGAAATATTGTTGAATGGCGATATACTCACTAAGACTGATTGTTTGGTAAATATTATAATGAGGAATCGAATAAAAAAATCGTAATAGCTACACAGGGAAGCATTGCAATGGTAATTCGTTTCCAACTCAATGATAGTCAATACTGTAATTAAAATGAGAAATGGGGTTAAACCCTATTATAATTTCATCTTTTCCTAACTTTTTTCTTTTCCAACTTGCCCGATGATGATTCAAAATTCCCCTTCTTATTTAAGTGTCCTCTGTCCATCCAGGATATTTTTATTACTTTTGGATAGGTCCACATTTCGAACGCCTCAATCTTTTCACACATGGTGTCTTTGAGAGTCGACTCCTCAATACTGTATACCTCAATAGAGAATACTGAGTACGTAGCGACGTGGAACTCGAATGCGAATAATTATTTCTAATAAACATTAATGTTTCTAAACTTGACGATTTCAAAACAGTGATAATATTACGGAATGGAAATATGAGTCACAGTGACGTTCAAGTGACCGAAAAATCAAATAAAAAGTCAATGATGATCAAAGGGAAGTGTCCAGTAAAATGTTTAATACTTGCGCGAAACGCTTGCTTTACGGAACATAATGTACCGATTTCAGTCATAGGTTAGTAAATTATCTCTTAATATATTATTTCATTACTAATTTATTTTATTTGTTCGTATGAGTGGTTAGCGGTTTATTTTGTGCTATATACTGTGCAATATACTGTGCAATCGCGAGCACAGACGTACAACCTTCAAGGCAATATATTGTGCAAGAAGTTCCAAGCACAATTTCATGTAGTGAGGTAATGTTGAGTGATAGGGATTTGTGTTGTGTGATTATTGCTGTGGGTGCCAATGCGAAAACGAAGAGCTCTGGTTTATAGCCTTCGGATATTTTTCGCGGTATTTTTCTAACAAGAGTTCATACTGCTCCCCCTTTTTCGCACGATTAGTATAATCTGTACACTTTACATCTCACAGAGCCAGAAGGCCATGATAAACTTCAATGAATTCCAGAATGAATTGCCTATCAGCTTCCTTGGCAGCCATGACGACGCGTACTCTACCACGTGTTGATACTGACTGATGGGTTATTGCGCAATATTGCCTACAGACGACACAACCTTTTCCCGTTTGCACAATATATTTTCAAAGATTTGAATTTAGCACAATATATTGCACAACCTTTCAATTTCGACTACACACGATCAAATATATTGCACAAACGTAAATATTGCGCAATAATATTGAGCGTATATGGGCCGCTTGAGTGACACTTTATTATTTAAGATTTTGAATTATTCAATCACAAAATCGAATACCAGTTTGTTCAAGTCTCTAGACACGAGCAGCTTGTCTAGTCTTTCTTGAAATTAACAATAGCTAACAATCGAGTCGCAATCAACCCTGAGATGTTCAATAGCTCACAAAGGGAACAGAAGACAGATTAATAACTCGGTCGCAAAATGTGTGATTTGGGCGATCAACCGATCTGGATTTAAGAGCCAGTAATCAATACATTTATACATACGACCAGAGGGCTAGGACAATGCAGAAACCACAGCGTATAAGTTGACAGAGATTGCAACATATTTCGCGATAACTCTTATAATCACTGCTGGTATCGCATTATAACAGGTAAAACCATCTAACGAAACTAATGTTACTCTCAAAAGTAAGACATCACATATATAATTAAAGTTGTCATTCCAAAAATACAAATTTGAGGTATCATGGAATGAAAAAATATACGAGTGTGAATTTCTTGCAGATGAATATAAAAACATACTTAAGCAATAACATAGGTCTCTGCGAACTACATCTCCACACATTTATGTCCAACTCCAAAAATGAGCTGTGATAATATTACAGCAACAGTCTAATCTGACATTTAACTACCTCAATGGTAATGAATTAATCAGTCAAAAATTTTAATTTCACTAAAAAAGAGTTTATATCAATCAAAATCGCAAGATGTACTAAAGCGGATTTAACATAATAATAATCGTAACAACAATAATAATCCCGCATGCAAGTTTGAAAATTGATAATCCGCCAGGCATAAATATTTCCAATTCTGATACATGGGCACTAATGAGGAATTACGTCCCGGACACGCCTCAAAATGGATTTGCCTGGTAATTTATAATTTTTACAAATGATATCGCTTCCCCGGGTATATTTTAATTGGATTCCGAATTAATTTAAATTGTTTTGCAGTCGTTTTTCAATGGAGGGATAATCGTACTTTATGTTCGATCTAATAACTCCCTCCATTGAAAATATTTCGAAATTACGTGTCAATCCTGGATATTAATTTCCAACGACGAATGTTAATATAACGAAATTATTGGAGAGTAAATGGGAAATTTTTGAAAATTACATACAGACTGATTCTGTTACTTCTTTCAATAGTACACATAATATTTTCCGTGCGCTTACTATACAAAAAATTGTATTAAAAGTAACCAGCAGGAGTAAATTTACTGTTACTGAAGTTATTGCTGGTGAAATGAATTTCAATTTGAACTTAATATAAAATAGAAATACTAGAGTTCCCCTCAGCAGGTAAACTAACTTGCTTATGTGACAACTTAATGGAACAATGACACGTTAAACAGTAGCAGGAGGGTCAACTGATGTTTTGCATTAGTTCTTGTCACTAGTCGTCAACAATTAATCCACAACGCCTAATTATCTTTTGTAGTGATCACACGGCAATAATTAGTATTAGGATCTTAATTAATATCATTGTTACTGAGCTTCCATCAGGCTGAGTTCACTTATCGAACCTTAGTCCATCTAGTACACATGATACTTTCAGCTTACCATTGATGATATCAGGACTACTTGTCACGGTAACACAGGTAGACAAATACTTCAATAGTTGCCCCTTTAAACACTTTGAATCTTCTGAGTGCTGATCAAGAATTGCGGCCCGGTCGAGGGTTAGAGAGCATACAAGGATCTAATTGCGGCCGGGATACGAGTTAATCCTCTGCAGCTAAGGTATTCTTCGGCCGCACACGAGGTCCCGTCACGGTCAATATTGAAGATAATCCCTCACATAAACTGCCGCTAGGATTTTCAAGTAGTTCTAAAATCGCACATGAACTCCAGTAAATAGTCGGTGGTGGGTGATGTACATTCAAGTGTAGGAAGATGGTTACACAATTTATTTGGTTTAACTTTCCTGACACCTGAAAAAGTAGGAGACAGTTTTGTCTTCGACCTCGTGGAAGTTTGTCCTATTGACCCAAAGTTACAAAATTACATATTTTTCAGCATAAACTTATTACCTACTAGAGTAGATTGGATTGAAAAATCTCGAAAAATTTCCTTCCCATTAACACTTAATGACCAAAGTCAGTAGGTATCTATTATTTTAGTTGACTCTTTTCAAGCAGATTCATTTGTCTCCCACACTTGCTTGACACACAATATACTTTTGTAGACTTAGATTTATGACGAAAATTAATTTGTTAGAAACAGACTCTTCCCTTTGTCTTAATTTTTTTTTGACTAACTTGACAAAAAATGTTTTTAAAAACAGTTTAATAGTATCTTAAACACGCCAGATAACAATACTTATCTTTTCTGCCACTCCTAAGCCTGGACAAAATGTGAAGGTAAATAGTTGGTAAACATAATATATAGGAACTCATGTAATGTTCTTTCTGTTAAAATTTCACCAAAAGTATAATTGAAGTTTTCATGCAAATTCGATAGTAGAACACACACACAAATTTTAAACAAAAAATTCTTGTGTATCGAAATAGTGATCGGCTTCTTGGGCGCCAGTTTTATACATGAAAATTGACAAGAGTAAAGTGCCCTTCAGAAAAAATTTAGCGAAAAATGCCATTAAGCTTTATTATACATATTGGATACGAAAGTAGATATTCAAAATATAAAAAATTATTGTGGCTGATTTCGAGAAAATTTAGAAAAAATAATAAATTGGTGTAAAATGCCCCTAATAGGCGATATTGCCAAAAATGTTATTAAACTTTATAGTACGTACTCAGTAGCAGAACAAAATTTTCAAATTAAAAAAAATATATATTACACTAGATTTTGAGAAAGTTTCCAAAACAGAAAAATTACAAGATTAAAGTGCCCCTTAGAGAAGATGAAGCTACAAGTTGTTATTAAATTTTATTACATATAATGAAATACAGATCAATTACAATATTAAAAGCATTCTTCGAGCAAATTTTTAGAAAATTTCCAAAAACCGAAGAACGGGAAGAGTGAAGTACCTTTTCATTACGGACGATTTGAATGAAAAGCCGAAGAAACCGCTAAAACGCTAAATCTAAAATATAAAACAATTAAAACGCCTCATACCACGAATTAAAAGTGCAACACTAAATTCGATAGATTTTGAAGTTTTCCCATTTCAAATCATATGATTTCTGCTCTGATATGAGACACAATTTTCTTCTGCATAATTTTGAACATCATTTAATAATATATCGTTATAAAAATACGTTATGGTAAGACGCAGTTTACTCCAAACAATGATATATTTATTTCCCTTGACACTGTTTTGATTTAGTTAGTAATAGATTTAAATAAATAGTGTACTATTTAATTTTAAATTTGTATTAGAAATTGAAACAGGTTATTGTTTAAATAAAGATGTTTATATGTTTTCGTCATGTTTTGTCTATATGACCCGTGTTCATGCATATTTCATGCATGTATTTCAGGTTTCTGCTACCCATAATCCGCTTACTACTTATTACCGCTTACATGAATATATAACTTAGAGCCAAATGCGCTTAGTACTTAGAAACTAGTAGTTATCGTAATAAAAAATAGTCAAACTACGTTGTCTAATGGACTGTAATACACTACCAATTTCGATTGAAGTAAATTTTTATCACTATCCGTTCTCCCGCGTCTTTGAATCTTTCCTTGTGTTTGTCATTAGCATTAAATTTTTTAACAATTTAGAATTTGTTACGTCAGAAAAGAAAATGTTTACAACCTTCCACGTTCCACCATCGCATTGACAAATTAAAAATTTGAGTGTAGAGGAGTCCCAAGATTCTGTCTCAATTAAATTAGACAAGGTTCTTTTCGATATAATATATTTACCTAACGTTTAACCTTGTGGACAACTCATTTAATACATTAGAAAAATAAATTCTAATTTGAACACATTTTCGAAAGAGAAGATGGAGAGACAATAAATGTGCCAAAATCGTATAATGCATGCAATGGATGGTGCCTGAGATGTCTAGTCGAACTGTTAAAATACCTACTCAGCCTTATTGAGTACTTCCTGATGAATGGTTTATTCTCAATTTTTACTGTTTCCATTTGGAAATGGAAATATACACCTAAAGTCTCAATGTGTCTAGTTCGTATAGTTGAACAGTAAACGCTGATTTCAGCTTTCAGTGATATTACCTGGACATGCAGATAAGTAGACAAATTGTTGAATGTGCCTAATTAATTTTCGCCTCGTGTTGGAGATGAGTAATAAAATTGTATGTTGGCGTATTCAATCTTCTGAAATATTTCATGCTAAAGCCTTCCAGCACTGACGGTTTCTCAGTTGTTTATGCAGATAATTAGCCAAGAAATGTCATCCTTTAACATTTTTTGCTGGATTCTTCATTTTAGCATTTTTTATTGTTATCATTTGTTGAGTGAAACGAGTAAGAAAACTGTCATTTCGCATACTCAGATATCTTAAATATTTCACCTGAGAGTCTTCAGTTTTGGCTTTAAATGTTGCTATCTATTGCATAAACGTAGGCAAGCGGTCATAATATTAATATCGGAGTTTAACATTTTACATCATAGCACTAAAAAAGCCTTATGAAAACTGTATGTTAGGAAAGTGGTTGATAACCAAAAATAGTTACGTTGAATTGATATCCAGTCACTTCATCTTATTAAATATATGTAGATTTCATACTATATGAATCGACATAATCAGATATGAAAATGTAATATCAACTAGACCTATTGTTTATATATATTCAAGGATTGAGCAAATAAAAAGCAAGTTACTTCCGAGTTTTGTACAGTGGATTGACTTTTTCACCCAATAAATCCTTTCTCGCCCTTCAATTTATCAAATTTGATTTAGTATTAATTTGACCACAGTAGTTCATTGCCAATTAAATTTTATGATAAGAGGTTATGCAAAGTTTTGCCACACTTGAGAAAATATCATATTACACCATATTTTTCTTCTGGCTTAGAAGTAAAAAATCAATAAGGGTCCGAAAGCATGTAGCAAACATTTTCGAGACAATGTGTTACCCTCTCGTTCCGATTATACTTTTTGTTTCATCTTCCGCATGACTTCTGTCGTTGTTCACGTTTCCCCATCTGTGACGCCCTCCGATTTACACACACACACACACACACACATACACAAGCGTGCGCACGCAGAGGGTCGGAGGGTGGGGATATCAAATTTGGAAGCATTGAGGTAAAAAGGGAAGAGTTCTGAAATTCATAATGGAAATTTCTTTAATTAAGAATTTTTTATTGAAATTTGGTGTGAATGTATAATTCTTGGTAGGTTTTGTTAGATTTTGGTAGAAATATTGTAGGATTTTCCAAAATCACAATTATACAAAATGTGAACCTCTTCTCTTAATTATTATACTACAACGGAAAGTCTCGCCACAAAATAAACACAAGTGAGGAGAGTCCGTTTCATACGAATCCTGATCTGAGCGGCCGTGAGCGGAAAATAAACAACTGTGAGATATAAATTAAGTAATAAGTGTTAGTTAGTAATGACAAATAAATAATTTAAGGCATTTCGCGTGGTTTACGTTATTTCGAGCCAATAAAACGTTACATTACATTGAACGAATTGATAAATAACTGAACCCAATTTAAATCCCTCCAACTTTTCCCTCTTGTAGTAAAGCAGGCGTCAAAATGGTCAAAACGAGTAATGGACCGAAAATTATCCAGTGTCAATAAGGTAGCAGAATGATTTACAAAGACAAAAATAATTGATAACTTATTTTCTCGTAGTTAGAGAAGAAGGGAATTTCAGAGAAGAAATTTTCTGAAATGTGAAGAGTGTGGACTTTAGAATTAATGTAATTCCTTATATTTTTCGATGTTTTTCTATTCAAAGGTGGAGCTCACCTAATAAAATTTCTATAATAATTGATGATCCCAAAAATTCAATTTCATGTATGTTCCCACATTATGGAGAAAGATCGTCTTTGTTGTCAACAAATCGAAGGCGACAAAAAGACAAATTTCCTATTAAGGGTGCCACAGTTTGTTTTCAAAAATTTGAGCCAAACTTAATTAGATACCCTTTCCAAGTTTGAAAACAGACCTTCAGACTTCTCAAAATAAGAAAAGAAGTAAAATGTTGAATTGTGCTATAAATAGTGTTGTGTTAAGTTCCAGTTTCCTCTTTTGTGGAGAAGCATATTCGGAAATGGTCAAACATAAAAATTGCGTTTCAAACAGTAGAAACAAATATAACCTTTTCCGATTTACCTGTTTGGAAAAAAGGTCTTATGAAATTTAAATCAAGATAGGGTTTGAACCGTAAAAGTGTGGAGTGCAAAAGTGCAAAGTGTAGAATTCTACTCTAAGTATTTATATAAGTTGTTAAAAAATTGCATTAAATCCACATACTTCTAAATTTCTCTATATTAATAAACCATCAGAAATGCCAAAAACCGAAGGCAATAAATAGAATAAATCTTCACTTAACATGGGCCTATTAAGCTTATACTTTTACTTTACTTTACTTTTTACAATTTTCAGAAAGAAGAAATAATATCAGAAAGCATTGATTCAAAAATGAATAACACAAAAATAAGTGCCTTATTAATACTGTCACCATGAGTACAAAATATGCAAATAAATATATTTCTTTCTAACTAACCTATTTCTTAAAAAAAATTATAACAGGGGAGGAAACAAACCTAGAATTTTGCTACTAATAGTGCTATAATGATTCAAAAAGGTGATCAAATGAAATCAGACGTTTCCAAGTTCTCCTACTCTTGGAGAGAATTATCGGAAATATTTAAAAAGCAAAGGTATAATATCGAGGAGAGCTCCCCAGTTCATAATGCCATGCTGATCTTCAAAAAGTTGAACTAAACATATTTCATTTTGCTTTCCATATTACAAAGATCTCTGTGAATAAAAAAGAAAATAAAGGAACTAAAAAGCAGTCTTCTCTTACTGAAATTTTTATAATTTGTTTAAAAAACATTATACCAATTATAATTTTTTCCACGATTTATAGTTTAAAACACAAATTATCAGAACGGCCGAAAGATCAATGGCCCCAAAAGATAGTAGTCTCCTATAAATTTCGCTGACAACTTTACAAAATACTTAGGAAAATTTAATTTTTATCATTTCCAAAATAATTTATTATGCCCATTTGTTGCTATATTTTTCTATTTTTGGAAAAATATTTAAGAATCAAAGGCAACAAAGACAAGTAACCATCAATTAATATTGCCATAAGAAGTTTCAAAAAATGATACCAAATTCATTTCCTTTTTTTCGGTTATGGAGAAAGATTTCAGTAGATGAAAGAATTTTCTTCCATTGTTATCCGGAAAAAAAAGATCCGGAATTATAAATCAAGGAAGGAATTAAAGCATAGAATTCTGGTAGTAACAGCGCTTTACCAGCTTTATGGCAGTATAAAGAACAAAATATTAATTAATCATCTTCAAAAAATAGAGACAAATTTAATTGCTCTCCATTTTCCTTGTCATTAAGAATCATATTTGGAAATGCCAAAATAGGAATGGGGCAATGGATTGAGGTCTTCAATTAATTTGGAGGGAAGAGTTTCAAAAATTTTAAACGATTACTATTTCTTTCACCATACCATATTTTGAAAAATATTAATAATAGTCAAACCCATTAAAAAGAAGTACCTATTCTTTTATTAACACTGCCACGATAAGTTTTCAAATTATTGATCCAAATACAATTCAATATCCAATCGCAAGTATTGGACAATACTTTTAGGAAATGTTAAACTAGGAAAGGAAATAAAACGAAGAATTAGAATTTTGTTATTGTTGACAGTTTTTGAAAAAAAATTAATTTTGTCCTTCCGAATTTGGAGAAGGATCACAATAAATGCCCAAACATCAGTAGCAATACAAAACGTTTCTTGTCAATAGTGCCATGGTGAGTTTCCGACTTGAACTATATTAAAATTAATTTCCCATTTCCTTGTTTGTATGAGGGATACTTGGAAACTCAAAAAAGGGAATGGCCAGAAAGTAAGTTTTTTTTTATTAATATCGCTATGGTTAATTTCTAACAAATTAAACCAAATTCAATCCTTCCTGCTCTTTCTTTCTCGGAGGAAAATGAACGGAAATGCCAAAACGTTAAAATCGAGAAAAAGATAAAGTCTTCAGTTAACACTGTCATGATGAGTTTTTATTAATTTTAGTCAAAGTAAATTCCGATTTTGAAGAAGGATAACTGGAGATGCCCAAAACATCAATGGCAATAAAAACGGTTCTTGTTACTAGTGCCAGGGTGAGTTTTCGACTTGATCTATATCTAATTCCTTTCCCATTTGCCTGTTTTTAAGGAAGATACTTGGAAACGACAAAATAAAAAAGGGTCAGAAAGTAGAGTTTTTCTAATAATATTGCTATGGTTAATTTCCATCAAATTAAACCCAATTCGATCCTACCTGGGTTTTCTTTCTCGGGGGAGAATGATCGGAAATACCAAAACGTCAAAATCGACAAAAAGAATAAGTCTTCAGTTGATCGCAATCATAATGAGTTTTTATAATTTGAGTTAAATTAAATTTCTTTCACGTTTTCCTGTTTAGGAGAACGATTGTCTGAATTGGGAAAACAACAACATAAGAGCAAATTTGAGCGCCCTTTTAAGTCAGTTCCAATACTTTTGACAACGTGACCAGAATTTTCAAAACTCCAAATGATACACCTTTAATATTAACGTCGAATGAATAAACTTCCAAAAACGAGAAACGTTGATTCTGTCCCTTTAACATTTTCCCCGTTCGGTAGAAACACCATCGGACGTACGTTCCCGTCTCGGAGTGGAGTTCCCAGTCCTGATCCCCGGCCATCAATTTTCCTATCCCCACTCTCCTCTAACGGATGAAAAACCTGCGGAAGGACCTGATAAACCAAATTCGAAAGCTTGTCTTGATATATGTAAGAAGCGTGTTCTCGCCCAAAATGGAGACTTATTCAAAACGATTTTTCTTTCAATCATAGGACAAACAAAGAGAGATGAGGCGGGCTTAACCGGGAAATACAATTCCCGAATGTACTCTGTGTCTGTCTTTATTATCCTCGTTCGAAAAATGGTGTACGGGGAAGTTTAGGGGATCTCGCAGAAAGGATTTCGGGCCGCCGCCGCCGGATTTATGTCCTTCGACGTTTTTCCTTCCCTACGCTTTTTCGTAAGAAATAAAGTAGATGGCGAAGGATGGAGGAATGGAGGGGAGTGGGTGACGACGACGACGATGTCCGATTAACACTTTGGGCAAATATTAAACTACGTCTGGACCGGATTGGACGCGACAAACCACAAACCAAAAAGCGGACAAAGGACACTTTTTGCTGATTTACACGGCATGTACTTTGGTAGACAAACATAAAGGACGGCAAAACAATTCATTCACCCATCAACAGGATACCAAAGGGTTTTATACAAAAAAATCTGTATTTTGCGAATACATTTATCATTCGTGTAGAAGTCAAAACCCACCTATTCCGGTTGACTGATTTGTTTTTAAAATGGCATTTAGTCACTTCTTTATTGCTGTTCGTAATGTGTCGATAATGCTCAATCAACATCTTCTCTGGACACTTTTCAGAAATCGAGATGAACTAGAAGTTTTCCAAAACTTCTCAAATTTGTTCCGATTTTACTATATTTGACTACTTATTTCAACTCCTCATTAATTTCAATATGAAACAACTAAGAAATTATTGATTTTCTCAAAAGTCGTTGGTATCTTTTTAATTCAAACAGAAATTGAAGAAAATTCTTAAGAGATTTATTTTCAGCTGCACAAATTCAGAACATTCCTACAAAATTTCCGAGTTTCAGAGTTACAAATAAGCCATTAAAACGGTTAAAATTTCACAAGTTCCTCAACTTTTACTTTCTCATATGGAGTACCCATATAATAAGACACAGTATTTTAATCGTGCTGATTTAAGTTAGAAATACATGTTTTTGGAAATATGTCTGTATGTATGTGTGTGCGTGTGTGTGTATGGATGGTGCATGAGGTCAACATTTTCTCAGAAATTATAAATAATAAAAAAATTGAAATTTTGTATTTAGGCTGCAAGACTCGCTACAACATAAATTTGATAAGCATCATTTAAGACCAAAGGGCATTTTAAAGTTCTTTTTATGCTTTGTATATCTATTACTTTATTATTCATTTCTTATGATTGCGGTTATCGTTATCTTGCCTGACCTTCTGCGAAGGGCTCTCTACTCCTGTGAATTTTCAGTTTTTCTCAATTTTCTCCAAAGTAACTTTACCGATGCTTACCAAATTTCAGAATCAAACTGACCGAGCTAATTGCTATAAGGTTTATTTGAAATATTTTTTCCAAAACCTCCCTGAAGGGTACTTCACTTTTGAATATTTTCTTTCTCAATTTTTTTTAAAAAAGCATTGAATGTTTTCACTGAACATTATATTTGAAATAACATATTAAATGTACACAATTTGTATTTGAAATATGTTTTCCTAAAACTGCATTAAAGGCACAGTTTTGGTGCTTTATACCAAATCTCGTACCTTAAGTTAGCTGTGTAAAGCCTATACTTTTTATTTGAAACATTTTTACCTTCAATTGCCGTAAAGGGCACTTCCTTAAGTGCATCGTTTTGTACAGTAATTGTTCAGCCGAACTGATACATCTCCATCATGGAAAGTTGTTTTATTTAGTCCGAGTCGATGAACGGATTCTTATTTCGAAGTATGGACATTCAAATTTGTTGTTGTTATATTGCACTAAGTAAATTTATTCAATTTTGCCATATAAACTGACGTTTATTGACGTCAAATCGAACCTTTAAAGACATTGTTTATTTTGTTTATTTAGGCAGCGGATTAAAATTTTAATAGTCTGTCCCTTCGATTTTGCAGTATAAAGTGACGTTTAATATGTCTAAAATTGTTTTCGTCGTTGTCAAGGTTGCGGCACTGAAGTTGTCATTTGGTAAATTTTCTCCCCAAAATTGGACTTACTCCGCTAAACGTCAGTTTATATATGGCAAAATTGAATAAAACGTTGTAATACACTCGCGGCTACAATGAACGTTTAACTCGCGATATTAACGCGCTTGCGGTTGCGCCGCGCGCGAGTTTAAACCTATCGCTCGTTAAACGTTCATTTTATCCGCTTGTATAATAAATAACTATTATTGATCGTTTCCATAAAGTTAGTTGTATTCAAAATCATTTTTCAGAAACCTTTGTCCTCTAACAAACAATTAAAAGAAATATTTACTAACTAGACAGAATGTTAATATTCAATACTAAATTTATTTTATAAAACGGTGACAATGTTGCCATGAATATTTTGTCCGGCCATATGAGAAAGCCTTACGATGTTGCACATCGCTATTTTTTTTTATAACTTGCAGAATATCACATGAACGTTATCGTTATTAAGCACTGCATTACTATTAGAATTTGAAAACCGTTAAAGCAGTTTGTTTCGTTTCTGTGAAATTCAGCTTCAACACATTTGTGTAAACTTCTCAAATAAACTTAACAAAAACGTCAGCTTGAAATGAATTTCACGAAGCTATTAGAATAATTGCTTCTAGTGTCCTATCAGCCTCAAGACTTAATATATATTATTTTGATCAACCCATTAGAACATCAATGAACCTAAGCAAAATGAGCTTATTTACGTCCCATTAATTATTCCTAAGGACCCGTTAAACAATAATTAGTTCCGAAAGTTTCAAAACTTAAATATATATTATATAAAATTCCCAAGTTTCTTTAAAATATCAGTAAATAAAACCACCTCAATTTAAAATGACGATGTTTTAAATTAGTGTTCATATGATACTGCATTTTAAACTCATGAAATTCTACGAAAGCTCATGCAACTTCTCCACAAGTACTCCCAAATTATCATCAGTATAAAGTCCCAAATGTTTTGACAAATTTTACCAAAATTTGATAAATTTGTAGTTTTAGTAATTGTAGAAAATATTGGTAATGATTTTAAGTGCCAATTATTTGAAAATTATAACAATTTCAATATTCACCAGCATGCCAATATTTTGTACAACTCTTCATACATTGTTTTTAACCTTATAACACCTAAAGGAACTTCCATACAAAGTGCTTTAACCACTTCTCAAAGTTCTATACAAAATACAAGCACCAGAAAATCTTCAAACTTTTCAGATATTCCTTGAGATTTTATAATGTGCTAAACTTAGTGTAAAAGTCGTAAACTTCTTTGACGCATTCTAACGGCCTTGGCAGTTGAGACTTCTCACACGTTTTGGTGATTCCGTTGCAATTGTACAATGCAAGCGTTAAAAAGTTCTTGTATACTTGTATTAATTTCTAGACAAAATTAGGTACTATTAAATTATCTCATAGAAATTTGGACCGATTTAAAGCAACCCCTTGTGACCCATGAACCCGCAGCTCTTCCTGCCGAAGGATTATACGAGACATTTCATATTTTTAACCCCCCTTAGTCGTAAAATATAAGTAGTAAGTATAAACACACACATACTGCACATATATACAGCTCAATTTTATCATCTCAGCCACCCCCCTAAACCTCCCTTCGGCGGCAGTAAAAACTTTTTACGGCATTTTTAAGCCCACTTAAGTAGATATTAAATGAGAGTGTTATTATCAGTGTTACTTTCGCCATTAAATTTTCATCACTGGTGAGGGGAATACCCAGGAGAGGAAGGGAGAAAGGGGAAAGGGGCGGGAGACGGCTCGTAATTCTGCAACTTCCGGTGGGCAAATAGGAAACTATGCGCATAATGTATGAGTTTCGCGGAGTAGACTAAGTTGTTGCCTATGGGGATCGATTTTCCGTTGACCGCATGTATATGAGACGGTGAGGGGGAGGAAGGGGGGATAGAGAGAGAATGTTGAGGAATATACAGCTGGGTGCATCTGAAATTAGGACGCAGCTGGAAAAATCTGAAATTTTAAATCGAGAAAAATTATAAGTGGCGCACTACAAAGCATATCAAACGCGATTATGGTATGTTTGTGATGATTAATTCAGTATAAGTGGAGTTTGTGAGGTGAAGTTAGATTAAGTTATGATTAAAGAAGGGCATTTATGCAAAGTTCATATTTTGCATATTTTGCATATTTTATGCAGTTCTAAAATTATTTGCATATTTCTCTATAAGACGGTATAAAATGCATAAAATAGCAAATAATTACAATTATAACGTTAATATTCTAGTTTACCTGGTACTAATACCTGGGAATTCCAAGCATAAGATTGACAACTGCAAGACCGAGTTAACGTGTTGACAGGTAGCCGGGATAGAGTTGATAATCGTCCGTGTGACCATATAACGACGCTTAAAACGCGGTAATAATTAGTTAACGAGGAAATTTTCTGCGAAAAGATTTAAGGGATGGCACTGACATCGGCTGAATTGCTAACACGATTTATATTTATTAAGTGAAAATGCCAAAGGTTTCAAGTGTTTCCATGTGAATTAAACCTTACAAAGAATTATGTATTGATAAGAAGAAAGTATACTGTTCTCTTTGCGCGAAAATTGTAAGTAAAATTATTCGGAGGAGTCGAACTCCGCCGATTTACCTGCCTCTCCTCCATACCCTTCTTAAGGCCCTGTAAGCATAGGGCATAACTGCGCCAACTACTTCTTAATTACGGGAATCTACGAGCTCGACCACGAGCTACTTACGACCTTTGTTGCCAAGTACGGGCTCGACCACGCGATTTTCTTCAGGGGATTAACGGGGTATCGGGTCATCAGTCCTGTTCGTTTTACTTTTTACTAAACCTCAATTGTTTATCCTTGCCCTTTTACAAGCGATAGCGAATAAAACGAAAATATTGTAGCCCGCGAAGTGTAGTAATCGGCGCAGTTCTGCCTTGGGATTAGGTACATTTGCTAAATGATCGGCGGAGTTATGCCCTTCCCTTTTATTACTTGCAGGTAAATCGGCGGAGTTCTGCCCTGCCCAAATTATTTATTATTAGTTTTAGTTAACAGTGACATTTTTTATCAAACAAATTCACCTACTATTCTATCTTTTTAATGGATCATTTAATTCCAATCTGAGTAAAATTAATTGTATCCTAATGATTTGCGTTCAATCAATTATCATTAAACAAATAATACACTTTTGATTGAAAAACAACTTAATGGCTAATTATGGCTAAATGACTAATTTTTCGTTCGGTTTTCTTCCCAGATACCATGCACAAGAAAATCCCAAATTGATCAGCATATAAAAACGTCTTCCCATACAGCTAAACTGGAGAAGTTGAAATCTGGAGACAAAGTTCAATTATCGCTGACCAAATCATATGCATATAATAAATTTCATAAAAATAGCATCTTTTATTTCTTGCATATTTGTTAGTTTTTTTGCATATTTCTATTCAAAAATGTACATATTTATGTGCATATTTATTGTACTTTCATTTGCATATTTGCCTTTCTCTAGTTATGATGGATTAATTTCAATACCAAGTGAACGATTGCAAGATAAAAATCTTAAGCAACACTACATAGAACGTTCGTCGGACATTAGAAAGTACATCTAAAATATATAATATTTACTAATGTGGCGTGTTTTAAGGGGTACTGGGACAGCAATATTTAGTAAATTTGGCGTTGTTGCTTGTTACATTTTCCTATAGACGAGTCTCATGTGGGGTAAATTCTTTTTAGGGAGTTTCCACGGAACGTGCTTGTTAAAACCAAGTCCATTGTAACGTCAATTTTATGAAAGCTTTTATAATTAAAAATTTTTGCCTTCTTTTATATCGAGATACTTGTTAGCTATTATGCACGAGACTCTAAGAATATAACTGACTACAGCGCTTGAGGAGCAATAAGTTATTATTATTTAATTTTCTGATTGCGTCGTATAATATATTCCAACAAAAAACCTAGTCAAAACCGCATCTCGATTAAATGTTTCCCTTAAAACCAGTTTAGACTAGCGTGTTCCGTTCCATTCGTTGAGCCCGCATTTTAAGACGTAGTCCGGTCCTGTCTGTTGTTTATTAATCTCCTTTCGACTTGAAAGTTGTGGTTAAGGCAGCGCCACGGTGTCTGGCCACGGATTACAGCAAGAATTGTTAACTTAGATTGACATAGAACGTTGAAACTGTCAGAAATGGCCCAATCCATTTCCATTGGATTTTCCACTGGAAATGGTTCAATCCATTAACTATCGTTGGTAAAAATTTGAAATTGTTCCGTTATACGATTTACCTTTAGTTAAAGTTGAAGTAAGTTGATGCACAGTAAGGTGAAGAGATTGTCGATATTTTGGCATAAACATTTTAATGGTTCATGGATGGAGGACATAAATTCAAAATTACGCGAGAGAGAGAGAGAGAGAGAGAGAGAGAGAGAGAGAGAGAGAGAGAGGGATACCCATATAATAAGAAAAAGTATTGAAATCGTGCTGATTTTCGTAAGTTGAGATATTTATAATTCTGGAGGATTTGAGTCCGAAAAACATGTTTTTAGAAACATGCCTGTGTGTCTATGTATGATGCATGTACAGGGTGATCAAGAATGACTGTTTGAGTTGGCAATCCTACCTGGAGGATTTTTTTACCTAAGGGTTTGCAATGCTACAACCAGACAAGGCGTATCAACTTTAAATAGGTTGCCTCAAGCGACCCTGACCTACCACAACGTCATCTACGTCACACGGTGACCGGCGATGCAAAAAATACTTTGAAAAACTCAAAACTGTTGTCAATTACAAACGAAAACGCCAGCCAAACGCCGAATTGTCAGAGTAATACAGAGCATAGATGAAACCAGAATTAGATTAAACACAGGTAATAAAACTCAGACCTGGGTCGCCAGTCTACGTCACGAACTCCGCCTCCCCTGCGCGACCCCCTCGCCAGGAAGTTTGTTTCATTTATTTGACAAAACAATCAGCGTTATGTAAGTGGCTGGATCGACATAGCAGCGAAGGCCAAATAAAAGAAGAAGAAGAATAATCAGCGATAAGATTGTAGGTTATGTGAATAAAAATTAACGCTTAAAAATGAAACTCGAAATAAAGAACAATGATTTAATTAAACCGGCTAAAGGTACTGCTCAAAATGCCCCCCATTTTGGTCCAGACATAAAGTAACTCTTCTTTTTAGGCTCTCGAAGATATTCACCAGCAAATTGGGGGTAATGTTTGCTACTTCCTGAACTATTGCCTATTGCAGCTCTTTTCAGTATGCAATACGTTCCTAAAGACATTGTCCTTCAAGAGTCCAAATAACGAAAAATTTAATGGAGTGAGATCTGGTGACCTGCTTCACCAAATGCACCGACTAATACCATAATCTGTCGCCAAAATTCTCTCTTAAATATCCCATAGTAGCACAAGCCGCATGTGTCCTTGCAGAGTCTTGTGGGAAATATCCAATTTGACGCTCTTCATCTGTTAATCGGTTTATAAAAGGCCTCAAAAGGTGTTGGATATATCTCTCCAAATTGACGGTAAAATTAAAAAATATCGGCCCATACACCTGCGTGCTTGAGACTGCCAACCAAACACCAACTTTAACCAGGTGCAAATATGTCTCTCTGATAGCGTAAGGATTTTCACCTGAACACATTCTGTAATTTTGTTTATTCACATAGCCGTTGAGATGAAACCAGGCTTCGTCGGAAAACAAGGTATTGTCAAGGATATCACTATTATTTAATATGTCATTGAACCAATTGCAAAATAAAACTCTCTGTGGGTGATCAGGAGGGGTTAATGACTGTATGATGGAAATTTTGTAAGGGTGGTACTTTAATTTCTTTTTAGGCACAGTGGAGCAACTTCCATATGAAAAATCAGTAAAACCGTGAATTAGAACATGGAAAAGTGGAAGTCTTATGGGTAAGAATGAAAATTGGTTGAATAGGAGGCATAAGGACCAAACCTGTTTGATGGGAGAGCTTTCTTAAGGATTTGCGAGGACTTCTTTGCATTCGAGTTCTGATATCCTCGACAACTTCCTCGTTTAGAGTAGAAGATCTAGCAGTTGATTTTTGTTTGCTTACACTCCCTGTGTTTAAATAACGTTCAACTACTCGCATGCAATGTTGCTGAAAGACAGCAAAAGTGACCAAAGTCTCCGGAAACACTTCCTGAAATTGCTGGTATGTCGCTTCGAGAGAGTACTGCCAACCAGTAATTGGGTTATAAATCCCGCTTCGAAAGTACGCCATTCCAATGAAAATATCGTGCTGTAACGTGAAAACCATTTTAAATAACTAAATTTGAAAAGAATACCAGAAATTTGATATTGAAATAGCAAATGGCATCTGTCAATGACCGCTGTCAATGTCACCAACCGGATATTACTCCAGTTGTACCATTTAGAAATGAAATTCAGTATTGCCAACTCAGTCATTCTTGATCACGTTGTATGTATGTATGTATATATGTATCTATGTATTTATGTATGTATGTATGTATGTATGTATGTATGTATGTATGTATGTATGTATGTATGTATGTATGTATGTATGTATGTATGTATGTATGTATGTATGTAGGTATGTATGTATGTATGTATGTATGTATGTATGTATGTATGTATGTATGTATGTATGTATGTATGTATGTATGTATGTATGTATTGTAACGAAACGACTCGCCGGCCGCGACATAAACACGCCGGGAGCTACACAAGTTCGCCTTATTGCAAATCCGGGAAGGACGACGGGAACACTTGAGAGAGTTCGATGCGATAACGGGTTCCTGGAAAATCGAACATTCTAGTAATTATCCCGAAAGTACGAGAAGCTTCTACCTGCCATAAAAAGGGAATGTCGGACCCGAGGAAGCCTGTTGAACCGGGGTGTGTAAACATTCGAGCGAGAGTCCGCGCGCGTTAAAATAAATAAACATCTCTGAGTGAAATGAATTATAAGTGTTAAGAGTTAGAAATAAATTAATTAGGATAATCGCGTAGTGTTTTAGTTTTAGTCAACAGTAAAAACGTTACAGTGGTGTCAGAAGTGGGAATAATTGGTGAAATAAATTAGAAACAATGAGGAAACTACGTGAGTTGAAAGTTACGGACCTTAAACGCGAATTGGAAGAACGAGAACTCGAAACGTCAGGGTCGAAAACAGTGCTGCAGAAACGACTGGAGGAATATTTAACTGAAAATGGAGACGATCCTGAAACTTTCTACTTCGAGGAAGAAGGTGAGCGCCTCCATAACATCATAAAAGAACTCCACGGCGAGCTGGACAATAAAATGGAAAAACTCCATGATGAAATGGAAAAATTGCACGGTGAGCTGGACAACAATCTAGGAGAACTCCACGGTGAGCTGGATAGCAGAATTGGAAATCTGGACAACACACTGCAGATGGAGAAAAGCCAACGATTGGAACTAGAAAATCAACTGCGAGAATTGGGGAACCAACTACAATCCATGCATTTCCATCCCAGTCGGCCAAACATGTCCAGCTCAGGTAACCCGTTTAACAACTCGGAGGAGGTAACCAGGATCGAGGAGGCAACCAGGATCGAGGCAGTCCCTACTGCGAGCCATCGAGTGAAGCCGCCAATTTTCGATGGGGAAATTCCCTGGGAGAACTACCTCCGGCAGTTCGAGGCAGCGGCGAAAGACAACAACTGGGCGCAAAGGGAAAAGGCAGTGGCTCTGACGGTCGCTCTCCGGGGAAGCGCCCTCGACGTGCTGCAGACTGTTCCAGAGGGGGAATTGGACAACTTCGAGCTACTCGTCCAGAGGCTGGAGAGGCGGTACGGGCACGCACACCTGAGGCAGGTCTACCAATGCCAAATGAAGACCCGACGACAGAAGCAGGGAGAGAGCCTTCAGGAGTTCGAAGCCGACATCGCGAAGCTAGTCAGATTCGCCTACCCGGAAGCGGCGGAGTCCATGGCGGAGAGTCTCGCGGTCTCGGCCTTCATCGACGGCTTGAGGGATGTGGAGATGCAGCGGGCGGTACGGCTGTCACGTCCCAAGAGCACATTGGAAGCCCTCTCGATGGCCCTGGTATACGAGGCGGCGACGGAGGCGTCGAGGAGATGCGGCCGGGTCAGGATGGTGGTCGGGGACGACGCATGCGTGGAGGCCGAACGGAAGGCGGACGCCCTGGAGCAGATTGTCAACGCTCTCAATGGACTGCTGAAGGGGAAGAAAAAGTAACCAGCGAAGTGCTGTCCGTGTGGAGAGGTTGGCCGTCTCCGAAGGGACCGCAAGCTCCCCAGGGTCAACAAATCCAAACGGGTCAACTCCCAGGGAGCAGCTCAGATCCGTTGCCCGTCCCAAGATCCCGTCATCAAGATAGCTACCCTAAGAGGTGAAGGTGGCAGCCTGTACGTGGATGGCGAAATTAACGGCAGGAAGCACACCCTACTGATCGACACCAGGGCATCCAAGACGATCCTGAAGCCAGGCCTGCTGAACACGCGAGGGAAGAGAGTGATGGAGTCCAGGTGGAGGTTGCGAACGGCTACGGGCGAAGCTGCCGCCGTCCACGGAGAAGTAGACGTCGAGATCAAGATCGGCACTGCACGATTCTCGCCACACCGAGTCCTGATCGCCGACATAGAAGAGGACGCCATCCTTGGAATGGACATCATGAAGACCCACGGTTTCGCAACGACAAGTAATGCAGAGGAAATTTTCCTGCACACCAAGGGCGAGACTGTCCATCAGATAAGGCTGACGGAAGACACGACCCTGCCGAGTAGGAGAGAATCGATAGTGGTGACCCGACTTCAAGGCGTCACCGGAAAAGGGAATCCTGCCGTAGTGGAACCTTGGAACCACGACGTGGAGGTAGGCCGAGGCGTTCTATTGGGGAAGACCTTGGCGACGCTGGGTGATGAAATTCCAGTCCGGCTCATCAACATCAATGACTACCCAGTTACCATCCGCAAGGGAACCAAAGTGGGAACCTGCTTACCAGTGACGTCACTGATCCACCAGGTGACGGCGAGCGCTGGCTGCAGAGTCGCGAAAGTGGAGGAAGCTCTAGTGGGCGTCTGCGATTCTCTCGCTGGATCCGAGAAGAAGAGGCTTATTGAGCTACTCCGTCGATATCGATCGATTTTTGTATCTGACAAGGGACCTTCTGGGAGAACGAATATTGTTAGACACAAGATCAATACGGGGGACGAGAGACCAATCCGCCAGTCAGCAAGGAGGTTGCCCCAGGCCAGGCGGGAGGTAGCGAAGAAGATCATCCACGACATGGAGAAAGAGGGAGTCATCGAGCCATCTAGTAGTCCTTGGGCATCTCCTGTAGTCCTGGTAAAGAAGAAGGATTGAGACACCAGGTTCTGCGTAGATTATCGTCTACTAAACAACGTTACGAAGAAAGACAGCTACCCTCTTACCCGGATAGACGACACCCTGGATACTCTCGCTGGATCGAAGCTGTTTTCCACCTTGGGCCTGAAGAGTGGCTACTGGCAGGTGGAAATGGACACTGCAGACAAGGAGAAGACGGCTTTCACAGTAGGATCTGGACTGTGGCAATTCACCGTAATGCCATTCGGGTTGTGTAATGCGCCTGCTACGTTCGAGAGGCTCATGGAGAACATACTCAGAGGGCTCCCCTGGAAAACGTGCCTCGTGTACCTGGATGACATAATCGTCGTAGGGAGGACGTTTGACGAACACCTGTCAAACCTGGAGGAAGTTTTCAAGAGACTCCAAATGGCTAACCTGACGCTCAACCCAAAGAAATGCCATCTGTTAAGAACGAGAGTACACTATCTGGGTCACGTGGTTAGCAGTAACGGCGTCGAGGTGGACCCTGAAAAAGTACGAGCAGTCCAAGAATGGCCAACACCGAAGGACAAACATCAATTGCGGAGAACCAAGTGATGTTCTCAGGGCAGCTCAAACACAGAAGGAAGGTTGCCTCAAGAGATGGTACGGACGAATCTCCAAGTCGCCAGCGACCGCATGAAGGATCACTATGACGTTCGGGCGGACAGCGGCATATATGAAGAAGGAGACCTGGTGTGGCTGTACAACCCACAAAGGAGACGAGGGTTATCACCGAAGCTTCAGAAAGCCTGGGAAGGGCCGTATACAGTGAAGAAGAAGATAAATGTCGTCATCTACCGGATTAGCAAAGTTCCGAATGGGAAGCCTAGGGTCGTGCATTACAATCGATTAGCACCTTTCGAGGGAGCTCACGACCAAGACCAACAGGTGCTCCAACTGCGGCCCCAAGAGGATGAGCCCTCCTTTGAAGAATTTATGGCTGCGTATGGTGGGACCGGGAAGGCCAGATTCGGTGTGACCAGGGAAGAACAACGGGATCTCTTCGGAACACCGACTGAATATGAGCTGGCTTATTGCGTGGCCCAGGACCTGCAGATGTCCCGGGGAATTGCCGCGGAGTTTCGGACGAGGTTCGGCAAACTGGACGAACTCCATCAGCAGGGACCGGCGGTCGGGCGAGCGCTGAGGATTAAGGAAGATTGATCACAACGGCCGCTCTTCTACCTGATTACCAAGAGGATGTCCTTTCACAAGCCCACCTATTTGGACCTGTGGGACGCACTACATTACCTCAGGGAGACCCTACTTAGCGAAGATCTAACTAAGTTAGCTATCCCGAAACTGGCTTGCGGATTGGACGCCTTGGACTGGAGGGTCGTCAGGAATATGCTGGAGGTCTTATTTCGCTTCACCGGGGTAGACATTTTGGTGTGTTGTTGGAATCCTGAGAGGAGTCCCCACAAGAAGACCGTGGCTTGTTATTTCCACCAAACCTCGCGCTGCAGACAGGGGATCAACTGTAGATTTCTACATGGGCCTGTCAGGGACACGTTTCGGGACGAAACATCTTTAAGGCGGGGGCAGTGTAACGAAACGGCTCGCCGGCCGCGACATAAACACGCCGGGAGCTACACAAGTTCGCCTTATTGTAATTCCGGGAAGGACGACGGGAACACTCGAGAGAGCTCGATGCGATAACGGGTTCCTCGAAAATCGAACATTCTAGTAATTATCCCTAAAGTACGAGAAGCTTCTACCTGCCCTAAAAAGGGAATGTCGGACCCGAGGAAGCCAGTTGAACCGGGGTGTGTAAACATTCGAGCGAGAGTCCGCGCGCGTTAAAATAAATAAACATCTCTGAGTGAAATGAATTATAAGTGTTAAGAGTTAGAAATAAATTAATTAGGATAATCGCGTAGTGTTTTAGTTTTAGTCAACAGTAAAAACGTTACAGTATGTATGTATGTATGTATGTATGTATGTATGTATGTATGTATGTAGGTAGGTATGTATGTATGTATGTATGTGTATGTATGGTGCATGTGGTTAACGTATTCTCAGAAACTATAAATAAAGGAAAGAAGAAATTCTTCATTTAGGCTCAGTCCCCAGAAAACCCGCGATTGCATAAATTTCATCAGAATGAGTGAAGGGCAAAGGGCTCTTGTCATTTTTATTTTTTTTTTAATCATCTCAAAAATAAGTCAACGTTTTTTAAATCTTTGTACGTTCACTTTGCTATTTAATCCTCATTGGTTGCGGTTAACGTTATCTTGACTGATCTTCTGTGAACGCCACTATTCTCTTGTGAATTTTCTGTTTTTATCAATTTTCTTCAAAATGACGTCACCGATTCTTACCAAATTTTAGAACTCAACGAAACTAACAAACGGTAACAACTTTTATTCAAAGCATTTTTTTCTAAAATCTCCCGAAAGAGCACTTTAATAAATTTGCCATGAATATTTCGTTCGGCTAAATGAGAAAACTCTTATGATGTTATACATCGCCATTTTTTGACAAATATTTGTTTTAAAGCTTGCTTTTGGAACTCATAAAATATGAAGGTGTTCTCAAGCTTTAATAGTATAAAAAGGAATATTCCTCCTATTCGGAAGCAATACAAGAGATGTTAATAAATAATTTTTATTGGTTCTCATCTAAAATTTAGAATACAGCTTTCACAAAAGAAAACGCACTCTGGATAATAACCAAAAAGTTGTGGAAATTGACATTCAGCGTCTTGAATTTAAGAAATTAACGTATTTCAACAACTATTCGATAGATTTAATTTTATAACTCTTTTATTTTCTTTGCGATCCAAAGAGTTTCTTTTTAAAGCAATGGATACAGTCAAACGAAGATACATTTGAGCGGAGACTATCACGATCTAGCTAATCATTAAATATGAAATCAATCCATTGACGAAAGAGTATTGATGTCTCTTTTCTAATACTTCCACATCTATGGAAAATTATCAATGACAGGCTCCTAACATATTTTGTATAGGAAGTCTCTAATAACTAACCTACACTCGAATTTGGATATTGCGACCGCATGGTATATATGGACTGAGTTCTAGGTGTAAACTGATATATTACCCTAACTGTTGGACTATTTTTAACTTAGACTTGAATGATATTCAAATTGTAAGTTTGGCTATCTCTGTTTCCAACAAAATAAATAGACGGTTTTTGATCAAACAAGTACTCTAAGTAAAGTAATTTTCAATTTGGAACAAAAGACTAGTAGAGGTTATATTACGAATTAGTAAGAACAGAAATCACTCCATCAGACATGGTAAGTTTATTTAATAACTAATGGTTATTTTTTTAAACACGGCATTCACTAATTTTTAATACTCATAAGAACAGGTAAAGCCCACTTCATTTGACATGCCCTTTCAAAACATTATATGTATGGAAATTTAGAGTCTATCTGTTATAATGTAACAATGCAGAAATTAAATGACGATATTTTGCAATTTTTTAAACTTGATGTTTTGGAAAATTTTCCATCATTGAGTTAAATTTATCTAGATTTTAATTCATTTTTTAAGTTCATTACATAACGTCTTTTAAAATGCCGGTGAGCACTTCTAGTAAGTGAATGTACCTATGATTTATTAAGGTATATAGTTTTGATAGTAAAAATTTCCCATATCTTAATTCACGAAGTTTAAAATAAACTTTAAGTAACGAAATTCGTAATTAGTTGTATTCGTGATGGAGGTAAAGTCCTTTTCGTTTGATATTTTCTTATAAATTCTTTTGTCTATAATCAGCATTTTTAGTACAGCATTATGGGTTAGGTTGTGGCGAGTATTAATGACGGGGTAGCGACACCACCGGATTACATAATTGCAACATTATTTAATGAAAAGTCATCGCAGGATATAAAAATATAGTCCCCCTGTATACTTCTCCGCCACTGCTTATACCTGCCATACGTTTTTCGGAGGAATAAAGCTCGTTTTTCAACTACACCCTCTCCCTCGGCCGCCGTAATGACCATGATTAGCTAAACAAAGAGCCAGAAATATTTCCAGCTCCCGATCATTATCTTCGGCATCATAATGAACCCCATAAAAAAGGTAATTAAACGCTTTTTCGCTTTGTTCAATTGTTGCCCGCCTTGTTGGCGAGAATTGTGTGTAATTAATGAGGAAACACTCTACATACTTTACAGAATGTGGATGTGGAGTCGTTGTTGCATTCTTTGCGTGGGAGGAAGGCGGTGGTAATTTATTAAATTATTAGAACTTAGAGTACTATTTTTGGTTTTAGTGGCTACGGGTAAGATTCGGGGATATAACAGTAATGTAATTATACATCGTTAGATTTATAACTGGGGTAAATTACTTCGCAATTATAGTGATGTGTTTCAAAAAATTTCCGCGGTGAAGCCAAAAATATGCAAATTTATTATTTTCATTTAAGGAATTTAACCCAATATCCACAAAGCTTTGTTTAATGGTAGAAAAGTTTATTGCTTTTCATAAAGTAAGACAAGTCTCTAATATATGTAATTTAATATCGTGAATGATAATCGTCATAATAAAATATTATCTAGTTTGATCTTAAATGATCAGAAGTTTTCCCAAACCGTACATTTTCCTGTCATTATATTATTTTGCATTGAAATTCAATATATAAGCGTCATAATTGTTTCCATGAAATTAACACTACTTCAAAAAAATTGAGGCAATGTAGTAAATAGCAGATGCCAAAAAACATGTTTCCGTCTGATGTTAAATCAACCATGGCTTCCCAAAACCGTATTTTCACTGTACATATATTTCTTCTACGATCAGGATAAACTTCACACCCTTCCTGACTGCATATAAGAAAATTCGAAATATTTTAAACAGGTTTAATTCAATGACATTAATACAAATCTAAGTAATAGCGGCTAAAGTAAAATAGAGAATGAACTCATGTTAAACCTCTTTCAGAACTACATTTTTACCATACATACAACCTGCTATATTAAAATTAAATGTAGGATCCATTTAAACTATTTGTAATATTAGATAATTACATAATTGATAATAAAATAGATAGATAATTTAAATTAAGCAATATTATTTAATTTAAAAAAAGAGAACTATTTACTGGTTTACTGCAGTGAATAGTGAGAGCAGATAGTGATATTAAAAATAGTAGCTTCCAAAATATTACATTTTTTGATTTAGAGTAACCTTAAAAAAAGTTTTCATAAATTGCAGCTTTACTGTACTAATATATTTTCTAAACTTAAATTAAATACTAAAATTTCTTGTTTTCAAAAAGTTGATAAAGCAGCAATAAAACATTACATAATGGTACTGACAGAGGGAATGATAGTTGACACGATAAAATGTTAGGAAATTAAGGAATTAAATTTTTCAATTGAATTGGGTAGTCTTAAAAAAATTCTTTAATGGCAGACAGTGATATAGTATTAAATGGTAGCAACCAGAAGGAAATAATTTTTATTTTATATAAACTATCAAAAGTTGCCACTAACCTTCACCTTTTACTTAGGTTTTTATAAGTATAAAAGCTTCTTAGTTGCTTTTACCCAGTTTGGGCGAGCACTAACATTGTAATATTTTTAAAAAATTATCAAAATAAAATTATTTTTCTCATCAAAATGTTTAAATTTCTGAAAAGGTACATTTTTTTAACTTCGACAGGACCCCAATTTGGATTTCCTAATTTCGCATTGCATATGCTACCAATTGCATGTTTCCGTTTGTAAATATAACTTAAGTATTTCTCGATTTAACGTTAAATCACACAAAGCTTTTCCAAAATTATACATTTCTACTCTAATTATATTTTCTTACATTGAAGTTAGATATAACAGATCCTAAATAAAACTGGAAAAATTTCTTAGAGTTGATGTCTTGGTAATGAAATAGCGAATAACAGCCATCAGAATAAAATAGGTACTACCTATTAGATTTGATGTTAATTCAATAAAAATTTCCCAAAATTATATATTTTACCATAATTACAGTCTTCTATGCTGAAGTTAAATAAAAAAGCTTGTTTGATGTAAAACTGACAAAGTAAACTGGGAATTGTGAAAAACTTTCAGGAAAATGAAATTAGCACATTTTATAATTCAAGTTAATGAAATAGTATGATTCCCGAAAAAGTGTCCACCATCATTATGCACTATATTTCATGTCTTGTTCATTTGTTTTCGAGATTATTGTCCACTATAATCTTATGAATTTTTAAAGTGTTTGCTTCAGCCAGGAAATTAAACCCCAACAATAAATATTTAAATTACAATATTTTATCCATTTATATGTCGATTTAGGGAATGAAAACTGTACAAATACAAACACAGCGCTATAACTGTGGAATTTATAGGATAACGCAGTAATGAAGCAACCATTTTTACGATAAATATCATTACAACGTTGCAATCAACCAAAAAACAATCCAATATTACCGACGAACATACGATTAATATATTAATATTAATTATGTACTATGCATACAATAATTAAAACTCTCGTTAGACGTTTCAATCCATATAACATCGAACTGTAATCGAAATAACCATCAGCGGAATTAATCAAGATGGGGTATTGTTCATCGAATTCGATAAATAACATCCGCCCACAGGGCGAGTTATGGCGAAACAATAAATTAATGTGAACAGGTGAAATTATTTATAACGCACTATGTATAAATTGAAATTATGTTTAAAAGTAATTTCGACATGATTCACCGCATAACGGTTTTAATTCGATATGTTCACGCAACAGTCAATAATAAAACAGCCGTCACAATAATCATAAAAATAATTCCTAATAAGTTATCAACTTATCACAGTTTTCTTTTAAACCACCCGTCACAATAATTATGTCAATAAATTATAATAAGTTACTACAGTTTTCTTTTAAACCAGCAGAGTAAAATTTTATCGAATATGGTTAAGACGATTTTGATTATATTTTTATTTTAGCTCCTATCCGACGTCCCAAGATTTTATATATTTAAGTTAATAATAGGTTTTATGGAGCATTGCAATAGGAAGATATTTTCGAAAATAAGTACCGATACGAGCTGCAAATTTTACATATTACATATTAAGGCAATTAATCTCGTCTCACCTCGTCTCCAAGTTCGAATTCTCTCTTACAAAAAAGTTGTAGGTATAGTGACTATCATGTAGTGTTTCTTAAAGTAACCACATTTTAAAAATTCCAAGTTACGATCAAATTCATTGTTGCTCAATGAAAGTTTCCAGTTCTAAACGAGGAGTAGATGGAATATTAAGATTAGTAGTATGTACTGCAAGTAACTAGTTTAATGGTATTTACTATCGTAAAAATGCTAGATTATAAGGAGTAGTTGGCAAACTCTAAAAAATCTTAATCATTTAGGGAAAGTTGCTGGTTGGGGTCACAGAATAAATTGACACTTTGTTATTTCTGACGCTTGCTAAAGTTACCACATTTTCAAGAAAATTCCCAAGTAATGATTGTGACCGATTAATAGTTGTATATAATGAATTGATATTTTATATTGTATTTATATTTTATATTGTATTGATATTGTATATTGAGACTACTGATGACAATATGATATTGATATGGATATATTGACATCGACGTTGATATATGATATTATACCGATATTGATATACGACATTAAAGTGATGAGTAGGGTGAATTCGATAGTTTGTTATTGCTGACGCTTGCTAGATATGCTAGATTTTCAGAGATAGTTCCTGTATGGAATAAAGTGTGTAGACGAACGGATGAAGTTCATCATCATCATCATCATCAATCGGCTATTCTCGTCCACTGCTGGACATAAGTTTCCCGTAGTAATTTCGATCCCCTTCTGTCCCGAGCTGCGTTCATCCAGTTGGAATAAATACGCTTTATATCATCCGACCATCGGGATGGTGGTCGTCCTCTGCTGCGGAATGCATCGACTCGCGGTCACCTTTTTCGTCCATCTGTCGTCACTGACCCTAGCCAGGTGTCCGGCCCAGTTCCATTTTAGGGTAGCAATCTGCTGGATGGCGTCGATTACTTTAGTTCTTGCCCTTATACTTGTATTGGAAACCCTGTCTCTCAGAGACAGACCTAGCATTGCTATTTCCATAGCTCTCTGTGCAACTCCGATTCTATTAACTGTCCGTCTTGTCAGGGTTAAAGTCTCCGCGCCGTATGTCAGCATAGGCAAGACACATTGGTTAAAGACTTTTCTTTTAAGACAGATGGGGATATCTGATTTTAGGACATGGCTTAACTTTCCGAAGGCTGCCCAAGTTAGTCCAATTCTCCTTGACAATTCACAAGTTTGGTTGTCTCTACCTAAGCGAATCTCATGGCCCAAATACTTATATGAGTGGACTTGTTCTATTTTTGAGTTGTTGAGAGTTAAATAAGTACTTGCAACCAGATTAGTCATGAACATAGTTTTATTGGTGTTAACACTCAGACCCACCTTCTCGGAGGTTTGTTCAAGCTCCTGTAACATCATTTGTGCTTCTCCCAGACAATCTGTAATCAGTACTATGTCGTGAGCGAATCTTAGATGGTTCAGTTTTTCGCCGTTAATATTGATACCGAAGTTCTCCATGTTAGCACTTTTAAACATAAATTCATGCAGGGTTGTAAACAACTTGGGAGAAATAACATCACCCTGTCGCACACCTCGTCCTATCTTGACGCTTGAAGTGTCCTCGTGCAGCCTGATGCAAGCAGTTGCGTTTTTGTATGCATGTTTAATGATGTCTGTGTAGCGATGATCAATTCTACAGTCCGCCATAGCCTTGAACAATGCACTGTGATCGATTGTGTCAAAGGCCTTTTCGTAGCCGACGAAGACAAGAATTAAGGGTTTGTTATACTCCACGCACTTTTCGATGAGGACCTTGATTGTATGGAGGTGGTCATTAACGCCGTAACCGGCACGGAAATGAATGAAGTTGTCTGTTCTAAAAGATGATGTTGATGATGACGATGATGTTGATAATGATGCAGAATAAATTGGAGAGCATCTTAAGAATGAAGACTAGTAAAAACTCTAGATTTTCAGAGATAGTTTCTAGTTGGAGGAAAAATTTATGTTATTAATTTATATGTTGAATTTTATGTTGGTTAGTATTGGCGATATAACTTATGATACTATGATATTGAGACTGGTAGCTCTGTATCTCAAATGACGACCATATTAACGATACGTTTAATAAAATTGCTAGATTTTTCGCGGGCTACACGTTCCTATTCAGTTTTCAGTACTTTATTAGAAATTACTAGTTTTGGGTACAGACTGAGTACTTTGTAACTTGACGATGGTTGAACTTATTAGATTTTCAGTACGAACTATGTATCATATTGGTTGAAGTTTTACTACCAAATGAAAAATTGATAGTCTAGTATTTGGGCTTCCAGATCTGTATTGTTAATTGTCAGGGATAGATTTTCATTAAATACAGCAGATATATTTTCAGGAGTTGCAAATTGGTATGAAGTTTTCAGCTAATTAGCATATATTACTTGTTCTCGGTATCGAATGCATCGTTAGTTTGTGATTTTTGACGCCAGATGAAGTGACTAGATTTTTAGAAGGATTTGCTAGATACGTTCTATCAAATGTGTAATAATTCTATGAAAGTAATTCATTCTAAATGATGAGGTGATAGATTGATACTGAGTCTGATACTTATGCATTACAATTTGCTACATTATTCATGCTCATATTTTTGAAAATAGTTTGACTTTCAACAAGAGTTGCTAGCCTCCACAGTTTTTAGTTGCTTAATGGTGGTTTGATTTATACGGTAAACTACTAGATATTTATTTCCGTCGCTGGTGGAAGTCGACAGATTTTCATAAGGAGTTCCCAGTTCTAGGTCTTCACAACTCAATACTTTTAGGTAGGTACAGAATAAGTGGTTCGTCGGCAACTCTGGATATCTGTTAAAGTTTCTGCGTTCTCATAAGAAACTATTATTTAGTATATATAATGGAAGAATGGATGTTTCTTTTCTGTTGATAAAAGTTGTATACAGAATTAAAAAAAATATCGAACTACTATTTGGATACCCATTTAATATTCTGTTATTATCTTTCTTTTCAGCCATCTTCTATGCATTGGATATAGGCCTCTCTCATGTTTGACCATACACTCCTATTTTCTGCTCTCTGGTACCAGTTCAGCCCAGCTAATTTTTTCAGATCATCGTACCATCTCTGTTGTGGTCTGCCAATACATCTTCGTTCTCCCCAAGGTCTCCATCTAGTGATGTGTCCACTCCAATTCTCTCTGTGTCTTGCAACATGTCCTGTCCATTGCCACTTTAAGGAACTGATTCTCTGTATGATGTCGGTTATTTTTGTCCTTTCTCATATTCACTGGTTTGTTTTGTGGTCTCTCAGTGATATTCCCAGTATTCTTCTCTCTATGGCCCTCTGATGTATTCTTAGTTTGTTAATAATCCTTTTAGTCAGGATCCAGGTCTCGGATCCGTATGTAGTGACTGGGAGAATGCATTCGTTGTAGTTTTTTGTTTATATTGCCATGGGGATTTTCATGTTGAAAGCGTATTTTAATTTACCATAGGCAGCCCATCCCAATCTGACTCTCCTATCGATCTCAATTCCTTGGTTTGGTTTGCTTAGTGTCACCGACTGTCCAGGAGATATGTATGATTGTGTTTTGTTTATAGTTTGTCCATGAAACGTAATGGTTTGGTCTGCATCAATAACGTTGGTCATGAATTGTGTTTTTGCATTATTCATTTGTAGTGCAATTTTGGCTGCTTCTACAGTTCTTTCAACATCTTAGTTAGTTCTTGCTTATCTCTTCCAAACAGAACGACATCATCAGCAAACCTTAAATTGCTTAGGTATTCACCATGGATGGTGAATGCCCTTTTCCCTCCAATTGACTTTCTTGAAGACATCCTCCAAAACAAGAGTAAACTATTTTGGCGAAATAACATCTCCCTGTCTGCCGCCTCTTTTGGATTATATTTTATTTGTCTGTGCGTGAATCTTGATAGTCATTGTAGAAGTTTTGTATATATTTTCTATTAGGTTGATGTATCTTTGATCCACTCTGGCATTTCTCATAGATTTTATTATTGCCCAGGTTTCTATAGTGTCGAAGGCCTTTCTGAAGTCTACGAAGGCCATCCATATAGGTATATTATATTCTGATGCCTTCCGAAAAGTTTTTTTACTGTATGGAGGTGTTCTCGTAGTGCTGTAGTGACTTCTAAATCCAGCCTGTTCTCTTGGTTGGTATATTTCAAGTTTTCGCTCTAACCTGTTTGTAATTATTCTGATAAACAATTTGTACACCTGAGTTATTATCTACATTATTATTATTATCAATATTATTATTATGTAACAACATATGTTTCAAGTAGGTAAGTATTTCTTGTGTTATATTAATACATGGCAACGCGGCATAAATAATATCAGTCTTACGAGAATTAGGTTTTGCGTATTGTAAGTTCCAAACAATGTATTGATAATTTCATAGTGCACGTTTCAAATTCTTACATCTGTTAAAATTGCTACAATTTCAGGAGTTGTTAATAGTCTCAGAAGATTTCTAGGTTTTTGAAATATTTGTTCTTGTAGAAACTGTTTGAGTTTTATGAGTCTTAATATTAGCTACTACTGACTAAACATTTTTCAATCCTATGGTAAATATGTATATGAGCTCTATGGTAAGTCGCTAGTTTGTCATTTCTAATGCTCGTTGCAAATAAATGTTTTAAATATATAATGAACGCGACCTGTATCATTATCGAAATATAAACGCAAAAAAGGCATTTTTGTTAAAAATAATGATTCGACGTGAAGTGAAATTTAGTGAAGGATAAAACTCAAAATCCAGTATTTGCGCTAAAATCGAAAGTTTTGGGATCCTGTAATATAATCCACTAAACATAACATTACACTCATAGTTAATTAGAAATAATGGGCGAATTTTTCTGTTCTCACTACAGCATCAACGTGTATTTCCAGAATAACTTCATTATTGGTATCGTTATTTATATTGTTGCAGATTAATTCTATTTAAGCATTAACATAATATTAAATATGTACTCTAATCACAGTAATAGTTTACTAAGTAATTCCTCTTCAGGTGATCCCTGTCATGTTAATATAATATGAATTTTTAGAATACTATTAACAAGAGTAGTATCAATAATAACTTAGGCAGTGATTGTAAAAATAAAATGAAATTAACTAAAATAAATATTTATACAATTATAAAATATTAATAACAATAAAAAATAATTATAAGTTATAATAACTACTTATAAAAATTTATTAACAATGAAATAGTGTGCTCATTTCTTAAGAATAGCATTAACAAAAGCAGTATCACATTTAAAATTGTTACTAATTAAATTCAATTACCCATTCAATATATTGAACTATAGACACCCAATTACACTAATGAATATAATCATATTCAAACCGAAATGGAAAGAATTGACGTTTTCTTAATGTACTTATGGCTTAATAAGCCACATAATTGTATTAAATATATACTAACAGTAGCAGATAAATTACTTTCATAAATACGAGATACTATATGTATTAGAATATCAACGAGCGTTTTCTGAGTAAATAATCGACATCATCATTATTATTATTTTTATGAATTAAATCTATTTATTTATTTGATAAGAGTGATGGCCTCTTTTCATTATTTCCCGACGTTTGTCACACTAATTGTTATTAAGGAACATCGTGGAAGGAGAAAAGGAACAACACCCAACAACAAGCAAACAAACAAACAAACAAATAAACAACATCGTCGGAAGAACGAAACGTCTTGTTGGTCTCTCTCAAAACTCCAGCGAAGACGGATGACTTCTCGGCCCGTCGCTCGCAAAAACCCGCGAAATTACAAGCTTATGTTACAACGTTTACGATTTATTACGTTTAAAACTAAGTGAGAGGAACAGATACGGATGCAGTTTCGGTGGATCCCGACTTGTGTTCCTTGCGTCTCTGAGCCGAGCTGACGTGAAACAATGGATACGTGTCTTTGAGAGCTAGATTGAACAATTTTTTAGCTTCAGAGGAGTGATTTTTAGGGAGGAATTGTGGACCTGCTGTTCATTTGATAGAACATAGAATGATAGAGCTTAGTGACTTTATCCTTTTCTGTTATTATGATTTGGTAAGGGGAGCTTATTAATTTGCGTTAATTTTGCATTAACCTTGTGGTAGATGATGTCTATAAAATTAAAGTGAATGTAATTTGTTACAACATAAGGAAGCACTTCAAATATATTAATAATTACTGCAAGAAAATTGATGAGATTTTTAACGACTTAACTGATTGATAATGTAACAGATTGATTTTTAGGGAGGAATTGTGGACTTTCTGTTCTTTTCATAGAACATGGTATGATAAAGTTTGGGGACTTTTTCACTTACTTTTATTATGATTTGATATAAGGAGCTTTTTAATGATTATGAAATGTACTTATGCTGGATGACGGCAATAAATTTAAAGTAAGTGTAGTTTTGTGTAAATTTAAGGAAACCTTCCAAAAATACCAACAATCCTGTACGAAGTCCAAGTCTGACCTAGATTGTCACGTATATGGAGCAGTATTTGGAACCATGTATTTAAATCAAGGGCATAACTTGGATTTCCTTACAATAAACATAGAAATAGTCCATTCTTTCACGGTAAAATATAGTAAAACCCCCGAATTTTAAAGTACCGCACCGATTTTGAAGAAATTTTGCATGTGAGCTTGTCTCACCATCCTTTTCAAAAGTTGTATGATTAAAATGTGTGCTTTCGTTTTTAAGAGGTGAAAACTGCACCTTTTTGCCAAAAAGTAATAATTGCATATTTAAGCGTTATTTGAATCTTAATAATGTTTATGTATGTTAAATAAAGATTTTATTCTTGTATGGGAATGCATTTTATAATTAATGCACCCCTAAATTTTCACCCCTTAAAACTACCCTTTATGAAAAAATTTGCAGAAAAATTAATTTTTAAAATTAAATTATTTAATGATGCGTTTTATAGTGAATTAAAATTTATTTAATATTCATAGTTTAATTTCTTAAATATTTAATAGTTTCAACCTTTCAACCTTACAATGGCGATCACTGTCGTCGTGGGTTCGAATCCCACGTAATCCATGGATGTTGTGATTGTTGCGGGAAGTGTGTGAAATGTATCCAAAATCCCGTTCCTATTCACGCCGGTAACCAGGCCGGATAGGATCGGATATCCTGTAGGAGGGCGGGACTAGGATACACACACCCTGAGTCGGTAGAGCACGGAGTGGATCAACTGGGGTGAGAGCCTTAAGGGGTACAACCGTGCTCGAGGACCGTGGTTCGGAGCCCACGTTAAACTGTAGGTCCCGTCCAAATTGGCCACAGCAGCGAAAAAGAGACGTTAACTTAATAAGACAAGACAAGACAACCTTAGAATGGAATTATTAAAAAATTTTTATTCAATATTTCAAAATTTTAAATGGTCTATTTATATTACGTTACATTTATTTTACCATTTATAAATCTACTTTGTGATATGATATATTTATTTAACCATTAAAAACCATCCCTTTTAGGGTAATGTATAAAAATTGTTTACTATAATTTAAACTGGATCAATGTTGTGAGTGCAATTAAATAATATCTCATTATTTTTAATATAATTTCTCAAATATTTAGCTGTTTCCACCCCTAAAAAACACCCATTTCTCCAAAATGTTGTAGAAAAAAATATTAAATACTAGAAAAAGTTTAAAAAATTTATAATTTATTTGAAAAAATAGTTGAAAATAGATATTTGTATGCTCCGAAAAAAAATGATAGGAAAACGGAAATGGTTTCTTAACGATAAGTTAATTAATTTTAGAGATATTTAACTAATCAAAAGCATATTTTTTAGGGAACTTGGAGTTCCCTAACTAAAAGTTCTAAAAACTAAGATCAGCACAGCGAGTAAATTAAAGAAGTTTTCATCAATCTTGCAACAAAATAAAAAAACATGCACTAATTTCTACATCACCAATTCGAAAACCTTAAACTAATAACAAAGCACGGGTCGCCCGTTATGAGTCTCTTCCTGGGAATTATACTTTTAAATGTAGAGCGCCTATAATGTCGATCATGGAAGCATCACAGATTACTTGGAAAAGTCCGCGGATCGCGCGATAATTTTCACGCAACACCAACATTAAAGGGTTATGGTAATAATTAAGATAAGGACTAAGAAAATTTAGAGCCCTGTGTCATACTAATGAAATAAGCACCACCTCGGGTCAGGTCAAGAATTATGACCCTAATATATTTACAATTATATCATAATAATAGTACCAATAACGACAATATAATCACATAATATATTATAGCGGTTATAATTAGGCAATATAATCGTAACCGATATGGTTATACAAGAGCAATCAAATGTTTTAGGCTTTAAGGATAATAAAGGGTAATTTGATTTTTTAAGAATGAGAGGTTTGGAATAAAATTATACTAATAACGGAGATGTGCAAAGTAAAATCTGATTTTCAATAAATCAGGTTTGACTCCTTTACCATTTTCTTCATTATAAGTTAAGAAGAATCCACTTCACACTTAGGGAGAATTTTGAAACTCCTTTAACAAAAGAGTTTTACACCTATTACTTAAACATTTTCTTTATATCTATCTAATGTACTAATTGTCATTCATATTACTATAAGCAATACAAATCTTAACACGACTGAGAAGCTAGTACGATTTTACCGACCGTTTGTATTATTTAGCAGTCTGTATGTATAGGTATAAATATATTTTTGGCAAGAAGTTTAGTGAAAAGGGAAAATTTCCTCGCGTCAACAAAGAAGCTGAGCTGAACAAAGACTCCGAAAATTAATACTCCATAATTGAGAAACAGCAAATTACGCCATTATGGCTTAATGAAATTACAAATGAAGTCGCTTATTGACGAAAACTTCTCCGAAGGTCTTTAGAAATTGTGTATCATTAGCCGACTGATTATTGGAGAACCGTTGAATTCGGTGGGAGTTCACTTTGACGAACTTTTCTGTGGACAGAATATTTATTAAGCTCCTTAATACAGTTTCCAGGGAGATGTTGAATTTCAACAAATGATTTTATATTTAGAAACTTCCATTGCGAAACTCTCGGGAATTTTATTTGAGCGAGAGGGATAGAGAGAACCTCAAAAAACAGATTAACGGAAGAGGAACGGGTCGCGCACTTATTTGCCGAGAGAGCGAGAGGGAAAAAGCGAAAGTTGCGTGTGTAAATTCTCAATTTTTGAAAACTTCCACCCTTGCCGACGCCCTGCGACGTAATTTTCGACGCTTTGAATTATTTAGCGTTCAATTTCGAAACTTCTTCTCGGTATTAACCTAATTTCATTTTTCCTTTCCAAAATAATGCAAAAAATGAAAAAGAGAGAGAGAGAGAGAGAGAGAGCATGTTATGTAACGGATAAAATTATATCATTACTTACATGGCTCTGAGTGGGGCATTATTACGTTATGGAAACTTTTCTGGCAAAGACACCAATTTTTAATAAGACCGCCGAAATTGGTTCGCGAACAAATATCCAACTTCCATAATTGGATGGAGACAGAAGAAGAGAGAGGAAAGTTTAAAAGCCAAATAATTGCGACACTTTTACTTTAGAAATATTAAAACGTAATTTTAAATTTGTCGTAACACAACTTCAAACTTGTGTTGCAGTTTGACGAGATTATCATTAGTTCATGCCAAAATGGCTTTAAATTGCTTTGGGATCATAGTCATCTCAAGAACTGTTGTGTTGTTTTTGTTATACAGTGTGTTACCTCAGGTGCATAACAGATGAAAAAAAAACATCTATTTTTGTTGTGGTATTGTAAAGTTACGGGGTCAAATGGGTCCTGAGGGGTGCTTGGTTTGAAGGTGAGGGTGGTGAGTAATCCAGTACTAATAACTTAAATTAGTGAAAAGAGACAGAGGGAGAGAGAGAGAGAGGCGGAGAGAGAGAGGCGGGAGAGAGAGAGAGAGAGAGAGAGAGAGAGAGAGAGAGAGAGAGAGAGAGGAGGGGGGAGATTAAGCACAACAAGATGGCATCAAATAATCAATAATAAAATCAGAGGAACGCAAGGAACACATAATTAAAAGTACAATACAGGAAGTGTAATCTATTAATTATTCACATCGGTTATTTTATATTATTCTATTTGAAGGTCAAATTTTATCGACTACAGTAATGAATTTGTAAGGACAGGAAATTCCTTTCATTGTTTAACGTAGAGAAATTTATGGTTTGCCCTTAGCTTAATTAATTCAATATCTAAAAGTAAAATACATATATAAGGTATCAAGCAAGAACCCATCAAACCGTTTTTCATACGCTAATAGTTCGCAATTTGAATACTCATTATACTGTCACACGCCTGAGGACCTAGGGTCCAAAGGGAGTGCTCGGGTTGGGGGTGTAGCTCGGTGGAGAACTAAGAAGAAGGCATGGTGTTACAGTTAATATTTATTCAGACATTAAATGAAGGGGAGAGAACATCATAAAATAAAATTAAAGCAAGTGGTCAAATGTAGAGAAGTGGAAAGAGGTTAAATGGAGGTGGTTGCTTACTTGTGAAGGACGAAGGGCGGCAGGTGCGAGGCTCCTCCAATTAGCGGCATGCCTAGAAGGACGGGCTCTCAGACGGGCAGCGAGACGTGATACCTGATGACCGACTAACTCCCCGATCGTTACCATCCCGCTGTATAAATACAAGCGGGATGTTTACGAACGTGGTGTCGTACCTGTCCGAGAGTCGAGTCGTCCTTCGGTTTAAGGTCGCCGCGGTGCTGAATAAGCTTAGACGGCGACCTATTTCCGCTAATTGGTGCCGCATCGCGACAATACAATAATATATAATACCATATTCTTCTGTCACAATTTATGCTACAATTTTTCCAAATATTAATAGACTACGTACAAAGGCTCCGCGAAAATAAAGCAATCCGTTGACCACATAATCTTTACCCAAAAATAATAATATTACTTTATAGCCATTTTTCAATTTAGACTTGCTTTTTCAAAATCTGAATTTAATATATTCTTTTTTACATACATTGAGTATCAGATACGACTAATTCCTAATTTGGTAATACTGCAACATAAACAGTCACATTTTTTTAGAGAAACAAAACCATAAATACTTGTCAAATAATCGAAAATATTTTCACATACAAATTGATCTCCATCAAATTATCGCTGTGAAGTAAATGTGAATTAGATATCATTGTGTAATATTGTATGTTGTTGTTGGATGCCTTCTTCATTATCATATGAGAAATCAAGAAAATAACTATTCAGCAAAGAAAGCTGCTTGAACTGCACTGTTATAGATAGGGCTTTTTCCAGACATCATCTCTGAGATTTCTTTTATCCATAGTTTCCTGGGTGCAATCTCTCCAGCGTCTCCTAGACCGATGTCTCTTCCTGATTTTCACCGGGATCCATTTCCATGCTTTATAAGGAATTCTGGGTCCTTTATTACTATTCAATTGCTCAAATTTCATGCAAAGTGTGATTTTATTGCTTCAATCCACACCTATATCTCCGGAATTGTAGGAGATATATACATAAACTACTTTTTCTCGCTAAGGGGTGGAGCAATAAAATTGTGGTTTGCGTAATAAATATGAAGCAATAAAATATAGTAAATGCTGCCTTATAAAGTCGATGTCCTGGATTAATAGACATTCAATTGTTGATGCACTTCCTCTGCGTTGCCCGTCATACGTTCCTCTAGTATATATACTTTGTCAATCTCAGTTTAAATAGGAAGACTGTTGATTCCGTATCATCCAAAATTTGTATTGGGATCAAACAGCTGTAGTAAAATATAATAATATAACCACCGAACCAGCAACCATACAAAAAGGTGTTCGACAAGGGTGTATCTTGTCCCCAATGCTTTTGAACTTGTACTCCGAACGCATTTTTGAAGAAGCCATCCAAGACTCAAGTGATGGGATTAAGATCAACGGTAGAACGCTTAACAATCTTAGATATGCTGATGACACTGCAGTAATAGCGGATAGCCCAGAAGCCTTGCAACGCTTGCTAAATCAACTTACCGCAGTCGGAGATCGTTATGGCCTTAATAAATACCACTAAAACAAAAATACTCATAATATCAAAAACCCCAGAGCCGCCTATAAATATTAGCATATATGGGAAACGAATAGAAGTGGTAGAAATTCAAATATTTGGGGACCTGAATTAGCAGAAACCTAGATCCAGATGTAGAAATTAGGTCCAGAATCGAGCAGGCAAGAGCCACCTTTAACCTGATGCGGTAACTCCTGTGTAATTCCATCCTAAGTCTGAGTCTTAGATACCGATTTGTGAAATGTTATATACACTCAGTTTTGATGTATGGCTGTGAAGCATGCACTCTAAAGGTTAACACCATTAACACAATAGAAGCCTTTGAGATGTGGGCACATCGTAGACTTCTCAAAATATCTTGGACAGCGCATGTCACGAACGAGGAAGTATTGAGGAGAGCTCAATGCGAGAGAGAGTTGGTGCACACAGTTAAAAAACGAAAAACAGCCTACCTGGGTCATATAATGCGTGGGAACAGATATGAGATCCTGGAACAGATATGAGATCCTGAAGATGATAATGGAAGGAAAAATTGAGGACAAACGGGGCATAGGAAGAAAGAAGCATTCATGGCTAAGGAACATGAGAGATTGGACAGGTATGGATGCCCACTCACTATTTCGAACTGCCCAGGATCGTCAGAGGTTCGCCGAGATTGTTGCCAACATTCAATAAATGAAGAGGGCACTCTAAGAAGAAGAAGTTGATTCCGTCTTTAAACTTTCTAATTCATATATGGCTTCTTCAAAAGGAGTACATTTTCTGGTTTCGGCGTCCAGGTCTAAATTCACCATTTTTCAATAGTGAAATATACATTCAGCTTAACCACAAAGTGCTCTGAACTACACTCTGCCCACGTTTAACAAGTTCTAATAGATGTAATGTGATTTAGTACTATATTATCGATTATGGATCAAAGAGTTTTTTTTGCATGGGTCCACGTGAAATTTTGAATATTTTTGTGTTCCAAGAAACCGTTGATAACAGACAGAGAAAATTCGCTGCATAGCTCAGTTAACCTGGTGTCATTGTAATTTACTACCCCTTCTCGGTGAACTCAAATGATATTGCTTCCTATCTGTGGTCCTACCCTTCAACTAAAATGTCTGCTTAAAGTAATTTAAGACGATTAGTACTTATTACTTTCAACTGGTAGTTAACTAAAATAATTAATTAGTATTAAGTAAATTAGTTAGACACATAAATAGTTTAGTAAATAGTAAATAGTGTAATTATTTGAATTCAGGGAAACGTTGCAATTCGGTTGACGAATTTAACAATCTTCAGCGAATATTCTGATGTGGTGCTACATGTTCTTGTTTCAAACGTACCTACAATATTTTCTAAAAATTACACCAGCGATAAAAATATGTAGGTGTGCAAAAAAGAATGATAGTTATGGTGAACGATCATGGGAAATAGAAATGGGACAACGTACCGAAAACGTTGTGCCTTTCTCCTTCCCTTGGAACACAATTTTTTTTTTAAATTTTTAAACCCTCTAAGAGTGTTTATTTTACTACACTCTGATAAGGAATGAGTAGTTTAAATCTAACTTAAATTGCTAAAATGTATGATGGACTACAGTTCATTAAACAATGTATCTATAGGTTCTTGTACACTATTCTGTACACACTACGCACGTTTACACTTAGCCCGCAAGAATGCTCTGCTTTGGTACTAACTGGGTTCATTTCACTAGTTCATAGGGTTTTGTCCGTTTGAGCCTTCGTTCTATGTTTGTGTTATTGAGGAGTGGAATGATCTCGACGTTCACATGCCTTAACAATAAATGTTTATGGCTTTTGGCACATTCTCTTATTACCTGTTCAACTTTCTCTACTTCCAGATCTCGATGAATGCTATTTTTTACGTACCATGGAGCATCGACGCTGCACCTCAGCACTCTGTTTTGGAACCTCTGGATTATTTCAGTGTTGTTCTTGCTGGCGTAACCCCAGAGCAGTGCACCATACATCCATACCGGTTTTAGCATTTATTTATAGATTAGTAATTTGTTGTCTATAGATATTTTGGAATTTCTACCGAGCACCCAATACAGTTTTCTATATTTTATATTGAGTTCTCCTCTCTGCTTTCTGATGTGGGCTCCACATCGTAGTCTCTTGTCTAGGTGTAGCCCAAGGTATTTGGCAGAGTCTGCATCTAGGACTTCAGTGTCGTTTATTTTGATAGGGTAATACCGCTCCTGTTTATAGGTGAAGTTGACATGAACCGATTTTGCGCAATTTATTTTAATTCTCCCTTTCTTTGTCCAATGGTGAATTTTAATAACTGAAATCTGAAGCTTTCTTGCGGCGTCTTCGTGATCTTCTGCAGTTGATAGTACAGCTTTGTCGTCAGCAAAAGTTCCTAGCATGTCCTCTTCAAGGTTTGGAATATCACTGGTATATATCAAATATAGTACCGGCACAAGTACACTACCTTGAGGTACCCCGGCTTTGATTTCTTTTAACTCAGCGTAAGTCTCTCCTTGCTTAATTCTAAAGTATCTATTCAGTACATAAGATTCGAAAAATTGAGAGTACTGTGCTGGTAGTACTCTTTTTAATTTATAGATAAGTCCTTGATGCCATCGAAGGCCTGAGCAACATTAAGACATACGGCTGGACAGACTTTTTTCCTTCGAGCGCTTTTTTCTATTACATTGGTTATTCTGTGTATCTGATATATGGAAGATTGATTTTCTCTGAAACCAAACTGATGACCTGAAATCAGGTTTCTTTCTTCGATTATCGGTTTTACCCTTTTTTAAAAGCTTCTCAAATAGCTTAGATAGAGTAGTGAACGAAGTGTGAAGTTGCCTCTGTAGAGATTGGACTGTATAGATCTTTCTCGTAGCTCGTGGGTGGCTGCGGAGATGAATTTTGTCTCCGGGTTGTAAGGCTGGAGATCGTAGTAGTAGGTGGAGACCTGAGGGCGTAACGTGTAGGTCTGGAGTTGAAGTTCTAGTCGTGTGGAGAGAGGACGTGACGTACTTCTCTAGGATTGGATCTGAGAGCGTATCGTGCAGATCCGGGGTTGAAGTTCTCGAAGATTGAAGTTGTCGTATCTTGAAGATCTAGTAGAACTCTCAGGGCGTAACGTGAGAGCTTGTAGGTTGGGGTGACGTAAATCAAGACCAACAACACACGTCGTTTTTGAGCATACAAGTATACTGATTTATTGTCCCAAATTTCAGAGCTTTTATACATCTTGTTTTACATTGGTTAAATGAGATATTATTTGTTTTCTTACAATGACCTAGCGTTGCAGAAACTGACCTTAACTGGAGCGCTTGTTATCACGTTCCGTAAACGCTTTTGTTATGCTTACTCGGTTAATTATTGTGATTTTAACTTGATTTGTTTACGTTTAGTCAGCGTTGTTGTCCTTCGTAATAAAATAAGACGTGCTTTTTAGTTGATCTAGATATCCCAAAAACCTTGTTACCTAAGCTGCGTCGGTGGCTATTATCTGTTTGTAAAACAAAACATGTTGAAAAGTTCCCAAAATTAGTTCACCATAAATTACAATTTCTTAACCTAAAATAATGTTGACGTTAGCGTCAACAAGTAAGTAGCAGAGATATTGGTCGAAATTCATTTTGAGCTTGCCTGGTTTTGCTATCATTATAACTTCTGCCACTTTCCAGTCAGCTGGCACGTATCTGAGTCTAAATGATGCCTTTATTAAGTTTGTTGTTTTCACTATTGCTTTCTTAGGAAGTTGTTTTAATAGTTCTCCTGTAACCAGATCACACCCAGGGGCTTTTGTTAGTGTTAATATTCCCTTTGATCTCATTTTGGATCTCTTTAGGGGTAACGAATTTAATTTCCATTTTATCTTGATAGAAATTATTGTATTCTTCACGGTCATCTCCCTCATTTGGATGGAATGTGTTTTCTAGATGAGTTGCAAAAAGTTTAGCTTTTTGTTCATTATTTCTGGCTCAGCTGCCATGTGTTATTTCTTATATGGGGGTCATGTATGCTGGGTCCTTTTAATTTTTTGGTGGCTTTCCACAGCGCGGAGTCGGTGGTTTTGTCGTTCATCAATTCACTTAGGTAAGCTTCAACTGATTCATTTATATATTTATGATTTTATCTTTTCAATTTTTGTATTGCATTGTTTAATTCTGTTCTATGTGGTTGGAACACGAAATGACAAAAAATATTTTTGTAGTAACCAGACTTTGTGAAGGATTTTAATTTATCCTACGTACGTGGAAGGTGGAAGCGACATTGCAAACTATTTCGGCTTCCTATCTCCCTGCATTCGATATATATATGACGCAGACGTTTCCTCTCAGGAGAATTCAAAAGGTCGACCCCAAATTGGAATTTCGTTCAGCTGTCACATACTACCGACGATTATCCGACCGAATCCCGCTCCTGATTTATGTTTCAGTCATTTCTGGAGTTATTTTTTGATGTGGAAGCCGAGAGAGAGAGAGAGAGAGAGAGAGAGAGAGAGAGAGAGAGAAAGGGGGCGAAGAGGACGGCCAGCAGAAATAGCTTACATTTTTTAACATTTTTCCCGATTGCGATCACGTTCCACATATAAAGGACCATACTTAACTTTTCAATTTAGACATTCCATTTATTTTTCTATGAGATCTAAAGCGCTACCCCTTACTCACCCGACGCAGGTCAGAGAGAGAGAGAGAGAGAGAGAGAGAGAGAGAGAGAGAGAGAGAGAGAGAGAGAGAGAGAGAGAGAGAGAGAGAGAGAGAGAGAGAGAGAGAGAGAGAGAGATCAAGGAAACGACGTCTCGGTCTTATTTAAATTCAGTGCGGGCAATTCTCGCCACACACACACACACACACACATCACATTCGAATAAAAGAGACAAATACTCCGTCAAATTTCACGAGTGGGTTGAATGGGTAATTTTTCAGGACCGTCGGAAGCACGAGACCGCGAAATGTGGAATAAAAAGTGTTTAATTGTTCGTAAAGGGGAAGCGCGTATGTACGAGGGAAAGGAAATGATGCCACTTTGGTAGCGATAACGAGGAACTGAAGGAGCTACAGAAGGTTGGTTGTAAAGGATCAATGTTAATGTGACATTTCATCTATCGGGAAAGTTATCATAATGAAGCATTTTTCATGGAAGTTAGTTCAAAATTAGCAGGAGAATTGATGAAAATTTAAATTAATTGGGGACAGAACCATATTAGTTTAATGGGTTGATATATCGATAAACAATATATCATTGAATTTGATAATATATCAGAAAACTAGAACAATGTTAAATCGTTGCTAAAAAGTGTAAAGGTAATGAAGAAAATTTTTCCAAATTTGCTTTATTCGTAATTTTTATTGGGTGGATAACAAGACAACTTTTTGATTAAAATTGATCAATCTTTCATTTAGTTAACGAGAAAATAGTATTAATACCATAAAAAAATCATTTCATGGGAAAAGCTATTAAATTCTTCAAACTTTCAAAATTTCTTATCTCTCTCGTACAACCATAAAATTACGACGACAGTTAAAAAATTTTCAATGAATAATAAGAAAATCTATTTATCATTCAGAAGCTCTTTAAATGTAGAACGCTATTTAACCGTATTGCCGTCAACTCAAATGGCTCAATCAAGAACCATATTTATTAGCAAGATATATTTTATGAAACTTGTGTCGATGTCAGTGTTTCCAAAATGTATTATTTGTGTGTGTTTGTGTTATATTTTTTCAAATATCTAAACAACATATCAGGTCATCGGCATAACACTTAATTCCAAGTAACTGACTGAGCGGTAACTACACACATTTAAAAAAATTGTATACCTACGCACATTGAGAAGCTAAGTATTTTATGTTGCTTTTAGTTTAGGTGAGTGTTAAAAAATTTAAGGATGAAATTTATATTCTATCAAATGGAAATAACTGCCACTGTAATGTGTATTTTGTTAGAGTGGTACAAAAAATTAATACGATGGATTTAGAAACACTTTTTTTGAACTACTCGATACTTATCATTGCAAGAAGATAACAGTATTGACAAAATTAAAATCAAATTTAATAAGAAATAAATAGCAAAAAATTATTTTATGAGTTAAAGTGGAAATAGGTATACATCGTACAACGAGCATTCATCAGTACCCTCTATGTTCCGATCAGACAAGATCTTACTTAACATTTTAATGTAATTTAGATTTTTTACAAGTTTGTAGATTATTATGATAATTACATCCTCAAGAATGAAATGCAACTAAAATATTAATTAATAACATATGTTTATGAATTAATATAATTGAAAATTTAACAAAATTCACATTTACTTCAGTAACTTTGTTTATTCGATATAATATAAATTTCATCTCATAATAATTATAAGTAAACATTCCAAGAAATTAAAAATACAAAAAATGTCTCGGCTTTTTAAGCTATTTTAGAGCAATACATAGAGGAACGTGTGTAAATTAGAACTCATATAATTATTCAGATAATTAAAATTCATGACGATGATTCCGTTTATTGTTCATATGTTTATTACGTTAAAAACATGCTTTATTATATTATTACTTTTTAAAGGTATAAGATTTAAAAAAATTGACAAAACCAAAAACGAGTTCATAAAATATGTTTTGCTAAAGAAAATGTGCTCTTCACGGGTTATTTTTCTTGACGCAATAGAATCAAATTGCATTGAACATTTAAAGTGTGTAGCGAATAGGTAGATTTCCGTTTTTACGCATAAATAATTTTATACAAACTTGAGAGTTATACGAAATATCAATATTGAAAACTATAAGAAAGTAGGAGCTCTTAAAATTTTCCAAATATTACGTTACTTTATAAATAATATGGGGAAAAGTATATAGATATTTCATACCACGTCGATTATGTAATAAATATTAAATTACATTTCAAAATCATCAACTTGAGTACATTTTGGGCATAATTTTAGTAACATTCCATTGCACTATTATCCGTTCACGAGTAGTTGATAGCAGACCACCTAATTATACATTCAAAAGGGTGTCCGAAGCACTGTTGGGTGGTTCAAAAAAGTAAAGAAATTCGTAATCGTTTCTTCATATGCAGTGTGTGTTTGTATAATAACTTTCGGTTTGTCCTCCCTGTTGAGTGACAAGCAGGTAGCAAGTACCCTTCTTATACAATAGAAACCGAATGATAGACCAAAGCAAAACGAAAACACTTTTGGGACAGTGTCGCCCGATTGGGTATAAATGAGAATTTCTTCTATAGTGTTTAAGACATAAATTTTATTTAAACGGGTTTAAATTATACCTAACAATTTTTTAATTAGGTTAGGCAAAATTTTCGTCAGGCTTAGAACTGACAGTTTAATATTTGGCATTGTTAAAATTTTGCCTAAAAGCAATTTGTCAATACTACTAGCTAAAACATAAATTAATGTATACCTACCAAATAAGTGATAATACATAATTAATTAAATAAATTCACAAAAAAGCAATTTGTCGCTACACTACAACTACTGACTAATATACTAATTACATATCAACATCCTCATAATCGGAATCCGATGTGTCGTCATTTAGTCTAATGTTAATGGGTTCTATTTCATCAATAATGTGATCTACTTCCCATAACTTGTCTTCTTCTTCTATAGCGTGCTTAATACATTTTCTCCAATGGTCTGCAGTTACTTTAGATAACGCTTCGTGCAAAAGTCTTCTTACATCCTCTAATTTGAACGTAGTGTTCGATCTCTCTACTTCGCGCTTTACTTGTGCCCATATAAGTTCTATGGGGTTCAGTTGGCAATGGTATGGAGGTAAACGATGCACAATTATCCTGCGATCTTTGGCCATTTCGTCGATTACGTATTTTTTGTGTTTCTGTTTATTCGCTCTAACGATTTGCATAAGTTAATTTTTAACCATCGTACCGTCAAACGTGGTCTTTTTATCATTTAGCCAGTTAGTTATGTGGTCCTTTCTCCAAAACGTAGTCGGTCTTTGTTCTAGTAAACGCGAGTGGTAACTGGCGTCATCCATTACTATTATTGAATTTTGTGGTATGACAGTTAACATCTGCACAAAATAGTCTTCAAATGCGTCAGCAGTCATTTCCTCATGATAATCTTTGGTAGATTTAGAAATGAATTTTAATAAACCGTTATTTCAAAAACCATTTTCACCACCGATATGCGTAATTATCAATCTACGACCTTTTCTCACTGGTGGATTCAATCCAGTAGAATAACCTTCCATGAAAGCCTGCCGCGAATCAGTAATATTCTTATCAATACAAATTTTCCAAACAGTGTGCCCGTTATTTAACCACGTTTCATATAAGTAAAAAATAGTTTTTCCCTCGGTTCGAAACCTTTTAATCGCTTTTAAATTTTCCATCCTCCAACAAACAATATAATCTTTATTAATAAGCAACGCCCTTCTGTCAGATGCTTCCCACGAAAAACCCATTTCTTTTAGACACTTTCATAATGTTGCACGACCAATATGCGACAAATCGTCATCTTCCATAATAACATTTCGTATTTTGTCTAAGGTAGGTATTTCTTTATTTGAATAAAAGGAATGAACTTTTCGACGTATGGCAGTTTTATCAAAATTGTCGATTGTTTTTGTCCTGGATGTTTCTGTGACTCGGCAACCCCTTTATTTTTTCTTTCTTTTAGAAAACGATAAACTGTTGCTTCCCCAACTCCTGTCATATTCGAACAATTACTCAAGATTTTCCAAACATTTTTGTTTGTAGTTTTGTGGACTAATATATCGTGGACATTCAATACATGGGGTTTTTCACGTAAAGGAAAAGCACCTTTACTTACCAGTGCCAGTTTCTTCGGTTTAAAAGTTGTGGTTGGCCTCATAAAACTTAAATTTCACACCGGCACACAACAAAATACGTTAACATGTACTAGAAATATCACAACACAACTAATTTGGTGGCACTGTAGCAGAGGTTTTATACCTATATTATGGCAAAGTGGCTTACCAGCCTAATGGTTTTCTCCGAAGAGAGCTCGGTAATTGTGATTAATATAATATCGGCCCTAAGTAGGTTCCTATTATCTACCTGAGATTATCCGAAGTATCCACCTTTGAAAATAAACTCGTTAAGATGTTGGAATGAGAATGACATTAATTATCAATAGTGATTTTCTAAGAACAATGTAGTACCATATTTAAACGTTTACTACAGCTTTAGATTTTTTTATATGAAATGCTGCGCCAATGGCTTAGGACTGATAATTGTATGCAGGTAAAAATTCGTGCTATCAACTACTCGTGAACGGATAATAAATATTTTTAAGGCTGTTTGTTTGTTTGATCGTAATATACAGTCTCTCACATAGACGTAAATTTGAAAATAATATTAGTAAAATAATTAGGCAATATTTGGTAATTAAAAGGACATCAGCCTCTATCTAATGAAGAAAAACACAGCAAGTACGCCCTGATTACACTTTCAAAGGTGCTCAAAAAATTTTTCCTGACTTTTTTCTTACTTTTCCCACTAAATTTTAAATTTTCCTGACTTTATTTTTGTAATCAGCGGTCTTTCACGCGTGCTTCCAGGAAGTCTATTCTTAGGAAAGTAGTAGAAGGATCATAGGGAGAATATCATTGAAAACTTGTAAAAACGGAAGAACTAAAGTTTCTTAACATTTATTGTGATTCATAAATAATATTTCAAATTATCAATGTTACGTCGAAGTACAAGATATTTAAATTTTTTTACTGTACAATGCCAATTAAATTTTAATTTGTCAATTAAATTGCTTTAACTTATCAGGTCTCATTTGGTTTGGTTTCTTTTCATTTTTGAGGTTCAGTCCTACGTGTGAGTACAAAATATGCAATTCTCTAAATTTTCTTCTTAATAGAGTTCATTATGGTGAGATCTGCAATCTCCTTATTAAGTTCTGCTGTTTGATTGTAAAAGTTGCCATTCGCAACTTTTTTTTCGGTCTTCAAGCTCACGAATATTGATGTTTGCCAGTCTAACTTCATTTACAATTTCGATTTCTTTATTCTTATTGTGCTTTTGCTGTTTTAGAGCTTCTTCATATTTTTTCTGTGCATTTATAACTGACAGTAGGAACGGCTTCGTAATTTCCGCAATTTTTTCACAATAGCCCCAAAATTCTCGAAATTTTTTCCACAATCCCTGACTGCTCCCAATTTTCCTGACAAAATTTAGAATTCCTTTACTTTTCTCGGATACTCCTGATTTCCCGACGGCGTGGGCACCCTGCACTTTCCAATTTTTGTAGATTAAATTGTAATTAATTGTTAAATTATTAATATATTACATGATGTAATTGTTATTAATTAGAATCGCACATTTACCAGGTAGCTGCAATAATTTGGTTGAGTATAAATTAATCTTGTGTTTAAGAGTGGCGTCAATGAGCGTCCTGTTTCACAGGATAGCCTTAATTACGGTGTAAAATATATGGGAATTTTAAACCTGACCGTTTACAGAGGTGACAGTATTTCAGATGTGTCCAATAATAGAAGTTTTACTATACAAATTCCAAGAAACTCCATCTCCCCCATCCACCTACCATCCAACCTTAACGATACAAATATCAGTGCAACGCGACGCTCGTTCCGCCTTTTCGAAAGTAATTTGCGAAGAGAATCCGCCACATAATTAAACCGCCCCCGTACTAGACGCCCATACGCTCAGGCATTTTCCTCACATATCTGGTATCTCGCGTTTCCCGAGTACGTCAAACGTATTATTTTTCCAATCAACAGTCGGAAAACAAGGTGTCGATTCCACGCCCCCCCCCCTCGACCCCAACGAGAACGAAGATACATCACAAATGACGTTATAAATTTAGGTTTTATTGCGAAAATAATAAAAAGGATATTCATGTTTATGTTAGAAACGTCATAAATATCGTTTTACTCCTACAGTACGAGAGAGAGGGATAAATAAAGAGACAGAAGGATACCTACCAAAAGAGAAAAGAGATAGAATGAGTTGGAATGTAGCAAAATGGCTTGTAGCGTAAGTCGATAGACTCCGGAATATGTTTGTGTGTGTTGTGCAGCTGTATTGTGCAGCTGAAAGTGATATTTCCTAAATTGCCTTGTCGTCTATTCCAACGGGCTTGACGTATCCAGGAATTTATTACATTTTTCTCTATAAGAGCACTGCATCGGCAATAAGAAATTGCAGTCCAAGTTACATACCTCCTTCCCGGGAATTTATAGGGCAACATTACATTCGCTGAATATATTCCAAAAGAATCGATCTCAAAACGGTCGTAACTTCACTAGACACATGGTATAAAAATGGAGCTGGCTATACAGGATTTAATGATATTTATTTTATATTCAGGAGTGGAATTGCCACCAAAATTACTCAAATATTGTGTAAGGGTATAAAATATATTCAACACGTACAAAATAGAATATTAATAATACGTCAACGTCACGCTAATTGTAATAACGACCGAAGGTTGTCCAGCTTCTCAAAGTTGGCCATGGTAATTTAACCAAAGGAAAACACCAAGTCTTAACCAACTGCTTTATTAAAGATGAGCGATCGGTTTCGGCTTCATAGAAGCCATCCTCAGGCTCGCACTACATGAATGAGGAGCATTAGCAAACAGAAGGTAAGTACCTTAAAACGCAATACTCACAAGTTGTTTTTGTTTTTAGGGCTCCTGTTGTTCGAAATGTGCGGCGTCACACATACAAAACAAATACGTTGACATACACAGTTAAAATAAATAAAAATTAGAAATTAACACACATCGAACAAGATTAACTACATAAAGTTCTTTCAGGGCATGGATCAAGCCCTAAAGGTGTGAGCTTCCTCATTCTTGAGAGGTTGAGAAGTAACTACGAACGTGTTCGATCTTCAAGGATTAAGTTTTGTCCCCTTGACATTCTAGAAAAATCTCGAACGTCGGACCGGCCAAGGAGGGGCAGTTGAAGAAGACATGCGTAAAATTTAAAGTTGGAGGGCGTAGGTAAAAACACAGAAACAAGCTTATTAACAGGTTAAATAGAAGGTGACGGAACAACGGTCTAACCTTAAAAAGTGTTGAGGATTGAATGATTACTAAGATAGGTTATGTCATTAACACAAGTCATGTTACTGCGCTTCAGTGCCTTAAATATTGCAAGAGTCTCTAGGACGTTCAACCTGACACCCTTATTACAAAGGTGTAAAAATTGTACAACCTCCTTGAAATCGCAGGTATGGTGTTCTAATAATAAGTGATTAGCAAATTGTGACTGTGTAACAACAACCCCTTGATCCTTGTAATTAATAAATTTCCTCTCATGTTCTTTTACACGAGTAGAGAAAGAACGTCCAGTTTGGCCTATGTAAACCGCATCACAATCTCCACAGTTTAAACTATAAACACCCGATTCTTTCCACACCTCTCTTTTGTCTTTCGAATTCACAAGAAACTTCCCGGAGTTGTTAACAGTTCTGTACGAGATTGTGATGCCATGTTCGGCCAGGATTCTACCTAGTTTTAGAGAAATTCCCCCGAAGAAAGATAACGACCTGTAAATTATGTCTTTCTCCTTTGATTGATACGGGAGCTGATTGTTGAATATGACATGTTTAAGGAAGTGCTCGAAATAAAGTTTATCGATAGCTTCAATCGCATAGTTGTTATTAATCCCTATCTGTGTAATGACCTTAATTTCTTTTTGGAAGGACTCATCCGAGAGGTCCAGAGAGAAGGCTCTATGGAAAAGGGAGTTAAAAGCTGCTGCCTTATGTGACCAGGGATGGAACGAGTCATACGGAATAATACCATCCGTAGCAGAGGGTTTTCTGTACACTTCAAACTCCAGTTTGTTATTCTGAACATCCTTGATAAGAAGAATGTCCAAGAAAGGTAGACGGTTGTTGACTTCCATCTCGGTTGTGAAACGAATTTTCGGATGTAGAGTATTAATGAAGGAACAGAAACTGTCCACAACCCTGTGATCACCATTAAAAAGGATTAGGCAATCGTCTACGTAACGGTAGTAAAAGATTATATTAAAAGAGTCCAGTGAGTTAATGAAGTTCTTTTCTAGGTGAAACATGAAAGCCTCTGCTAGGAATGGGGACAAACAGCTGCCCATAGCCAAGCCTACCTCTTGGGAATAGAAGTCGTCTCCGAATTGGAAGAAGTTCTGTTCCAAGACTATACCTAGGAGTCTACACAAGTCTAACACAATGAAGGTGGGAGTGTTCACCGAAAAAAGAAGGTCTCTTACTTGCTGAATGCATTCCTCCGACGGTATGCTTGGAAACAAATTGGCAACATCAAAAGAAACCAGGTATGAGTTAGTCGGAACTCTATTGTTTTTTATTTAGCACAACAGCCCTAAAAACAAAAACAACTTGTTGTGAGTATTGCTTTTTATGATCCTTACCTTCTGTTTGCTAATGCTCCTCATTCATGTGGTGCGAGCCTGGGGATGGCTTCTATGAAGCTGAAACCGGTCGCTCATCTTTAATAAAGCAGTTGGTTAAGACTTGGTGTTTTCCTTTGGTCTAATTGTAATAGTTAAACATGACCGACGGATGCTAAAATTGTTGTCTTCTCTCCTGATCCACGCTTTTTCGCCGCCGATCTCTTCCCTCTCTTGCCTGCCTGTTTAACTGCCGATGTCAGCAGTTATCATAACCAGGTCCGGCGTAGCTTCACCCGACCCTGGTTTGTCGCGGCGTCTTACAATTGTTATGGAGCAACACGAAATATTGGCAGAATTCCGGAGTTAAGCAAAAAACCGTTTTACCTGAAATTGCGTATAACTTCTAAGAATTTAATTTTTCATTAAATTGTTAATCAAAATGTTCTTGCGTAATTTGGTGATATTATGTTAAGCAACCCTAAAAAAGTAACTATCGTACGTGTATCGTACAGTTACTAATTGAATAAAATGCTTTTGAAATCAAGTTTTAGTTCAAACTCCCACATTTCAAATCTTGGTATTTTCGATTACTACGAAACCACTTATGTCTCTAATGCCGCTTTGTATGAAACGAGTGAACGTAAAGGTCTCAAGTTCTGAATAACTTTTAACTGTTATTTACGTTAACGACAATAAATATCTCCTCACAATTATTCAGTCGTTCGAAACTGCTGTTGTAACTCAACAAATACAATTTCGTCGTTTACCCACCTTTCAGCATCGGAAATAAAAATCACATTCCAGACAAACCAGCGGTTCCAAATTTCCGATGGAAACAATACTGGATAATTCTATCGCCGCAACATAATCAAATCTGTTGTCACTTTTTAATTAACCAAACGGAGCTTACACATTCAAACCCCGATAGAATACATTTTTAATACTGCCCGGTGATTAATAATTCACGGATAATCGTAACGTCGATATCAGCTCCTCCTCCCGCCCCTCGCGTTTTTCGATTTCCATCCAGTGCCGAAGGTATTTCTTCATTAAACTCGAAACGATAATTCTCCGACTCCTAATGCACTATCGAGCCTGATATTTTCGAACTAATGAAGACATTTTCATTGTTTAATATATCGCCTGGAATTTATTTACACGCGACGTTGTAATTTTGACTCGAGCGGGTCTGTCAGCCCAACTTTGTTCGATCTCGTTTTTTACCTTCCAATTTTGTTTGTAAGCATTATTGAGGGAAATGAGGATTTATCGGATGTTTCGTATCGAAGGTAACTCATGATGTGCTGTAGAGAGACAGAGAGAGGGAGATGTTATCGATATTGGCGGTTGGGGGATTTAAATTATGGATCGGAAATTCGCCACGTGTTCCTTTGACAGTTTTTTTCGTCACATTTTAATGCCGCAGGTGATATGCCTTACACGTAAGACTCGATGTGTTTTTGGTGATTTGAAATGAAAAATATAATTGATTCCCAGATACCAAGGAGGCAATGCGAACAAGTTGGCCGTTGCAAGACCCTTCCATTGTAATAGTTACGTAATGAGGTGACTGTAAACGGTAAGGAGTACACTTGTAACGTTATTTTTTTGAGAAGAGGCATGAGTCGACAACTGTAGCCCGATGACTAAAAATTATTCAAGATCCTTTGATATGCAACCAACTTAGCTTTTTACTTAGCAACTTCACTTAACTTTATACTCACACATTTTATGCAATTCACCTCCCCGGGAGCCAAAATAACATGTTGACATAGCTCGTTTGCCACTAAGGCCAACAGGAGTCAGGTACTGATTGTAAATGTAAATTATAACCTCTAACAGGCCACATGTAATTAAATACCAGAAATAGGGCCGGTGTAACAGGACTGGTGTCGCAAGGGATAGGGTATCATGTTGTCCCTCATTAAGGGTTAAGTCATTAGTTTCGTCTCCCTTGTATTGTGAACACATTTCTGGTTGATGAGAGGTTATGTGAGTGAACTAGCTTAAACACGAATAACGTCAGATAAGGCTCCGGGAGAATAGGCAGTGATCCAAGAACGAAATTATCTTAGCTAGGATTGTGTGGACTATGTAGAGAACAGGGAATCTAGGAATTCTAACCTCCAATTATAACACATGTAATGAATTGTTGATAATAGAACTGATGTACCCGGGATGTCTTCACGTAGTCCATAACTAAGGGTTGAGCCCTTAGGTTGATCTCCCTTCCTTTGTGAACAGATTTTTGGATAAGAGGTTAGATTCATTAGGAAAATTCGGCTCAAAGTCTAGTGGAAAGTATGGGCGACATTTAGGAATACATAGTGAGTCTCTACAGAAACAGTACCAAAGGAAATATGGATAATTGGATTAATTTCTATCTATTCCTAGAAGTTAAGGGTATGCAACCTTTCATACAAGTAGTTTTTGTTCGCTCATACAAATATGTCTCTCTTTCTCACACGTGGTCCGGATTGGTTGATAGCTAGCAACATTTATTTGTGTTGGTAACGAATATTCGTTAAGTTTACAGTAATACCTTCTCGAATGTTCGATTGGTTTTTATAGAAGGAACGGATAGTATAAAAGTGGACACAGGCCCCCCTGAAGCTCTCTTTTGGATGATTTCCAATTTCGAGTATTAGTAGGAGTATTAGTATTATTGTGATTATTGTTATTATTCTGAGTGTTATTCCGAGTGTTACGGAGAGTATTATCGTTAGTTCGAGCGAGCATCAGCCAGTCCCAGTCTCCGAGTTAAGTCTAGTTGAGTTCAGTGAGTGCGCGGACTTCGGAACCCATTACGATAGATCACGGAAACAGTGTTTCGTGGGCTGACGGGCGACAGTTAAGTGAAGTCTCTCCGTTCCGACCGTTCCGTTGTCAAGAGATCTCCGCGGCGCCATCTTCCCGACCCGAAGACTCCGCCGTTCGACCAAAGAGGCCCCAGAGCAGATAGGAGAGAGAGGACTGAGATCAGGCCGGCAGGTGGACCGAAGTCGCAGCCGTTCCAGCCGGTTGTCCGAGAGGCCGAACCTCCAAGTATCAGCCGTCCGGGGGGATTCGAGCCATCACCCGATCCAGTCTCCGTTCCGGAAAAGGTCAGTATCCGTGGTGTCGTCTGCGGTGTCATCAGTACCCCTCCAGGAGTCGAGACTCCAGTCTCCAGACACGACAGGTTTCAACAGTCCAGGGGGTCCGAGCCATCATCCGTTCCCGGCAGGAGATAGCCGTTCGAACGAGATAGGCGGAAGGCTCCGCTGACGCTCCTGTCGTCCCCGATAGAGCCGACCGAACCTCAATTTTAGACCATTGGTGGCGTCGCCAAGCACCTGTACAGGTTGGAAGTTATTTTAAAAGTCAGGTTAGGGAAAATCGATTGAACCATATAAGTGGATTACATATCTGAGAGTTGGGTATTGGCTATTAAATTCATTCATTAGAGTTGCTTAAGTTTTATTCAACGATTCTAACCTCAACCTCTCTCTCGGATTCGATTAAGCCTTCGTCAAGGTAAGTGAGACGTTTGATAGCTGTGAGACATTGATCGACACCCCTCAACAATTAGAGGGGGCTCGAGATATCGGTCAGGACCAGGCTTTGTTTGTAGTTGTTGGCGCCACTTTACCATCGAGTATTTGGTCGTATGGTAATTCATCCACGAGCACTCACCGACGAGTTGAGCTAGTCGGGCCCCATTATTAAGACCGTCTAACTTTTTGGTAACGTTGGTAAAATTAACGTTGCACACTCGACTACCGGGCACACCAGTTCGCTCCCGCGGTCATGTGTCCCCGGTAATCGTATAATAGTACGCTTCAACTGCAGTATACTAATTCGCGCCAGCATATTAAGTCGTTTAAATAATGATAGAAATATGGATAATAAAAATTTTACAAGAGAATAATTATACATAGTATCTATATGGTCAATTAGAACAAATCTATAAAAATTATTATTTACATTGTACAGAAACCTATGAGATACGCTCTGCACACAATGAAATTTTGTATTATTATTATTATTATTATTATTATTATTATTATTATTATTATTATTATTATTATTATTATTACAATTAATAATTTATTTTTTCTTTTACAAAGAAAAATCTTAATATTTTCTTTTCTATATATAGTTTCTAATAGTTTCTTAATATGAATACATATGCGATATTTTTTTTGTTGATTAAGCCTTTTTATTAGAACATAAGTATCAATTTGTAATAAATCAAATCATAAATCACCTCAAAGAATTGTTATATACAAGTTATCCCTTAAATGTACCCGTTGCACAAGCTTTCTGAAAAGAGGAAGAAGGGAAGCTTGTGGAATTAAGTTGACCGATTACAATTATTACCAACGAATCTCGCGCAAGAACTGATATCTAGATCAAGTTTTATAAATAACACAGCCCCACAAAAAATAAAGTCCTGATCTGTAGATCAGACATGTGTGTCCTTATGTATTTTTCACCGCTGAAACCGAATCTGACATCAGAAAAAGGCCTGCACCCCTGGAATTGACCCCAAAGGTCAATCGATGGCCGGAAAATTGAGATTCGCGGGTTGGGATCGGAGCACTCGGATTTTCATGTACTACTTTCAAACTTTAGCACCGCAGACGACGGTGAAATAATTCGAGGCCCATTGGAATTCACCCTCTGGGTTCAGAGAACAATTTGACCGTCGTCTGCGTTGAAAAATACATGAAAATCCGAGTGCTACGATCCCGACCTGCGAATCTCGATTTTCCGACCACCGAGGGCCCATTTTCCGACCTCAGAGGGTGAATATCAGTCGATTCTAAACTTTTTTTGACCACGAATTCAGCTTTGGCTGGACCTCGCCTGAGCATCCGTCATCCCGGAATTCACGTTTCACACCTTATGGCGGGCATTTTCGGTCTCTGGGGCCAATTCCAGCGGTGCAGGCCTTCTTTTTCTGACCCCGGATTCGGATTCAGCGGTGAAAAATGCATAAGAATACACATGTCTCATCTACAGATACGGACTTTATTATTTTTTTGTGGGGCTGTGTAATAATTATTAAGTTAAAGAAGATGTCGAAAATGAAAAGCTTTAAGATTTACTACTTGTTACGCAGAGCACGTCATTTGTTCATGAGGTAAATTATTATAATGCACAACTTGTCAATGTTTTAGATTAACTAATTATACTTCAGAAAATGTGTACTGAATTTGAAATTAGCTAGTTATATAATAGACAGCGTCGATTATTTCTGAGATTGGGACGAAAAAATAGTAGTTCAGTAAACTTATTTAACTTTGAAGATATTTAATTGTAGTATATAACAGAAATCGTGTTTAAAATTAGTTAACATTTTGTCGATATTACATAGAGTACAGTATATCGTTAATAAATTGAAATGTAATGCTGTGATTAAATAACGTCAATTTCCGGAATGAATAAATGTAACAAATTCATAACCACGTTAACTATTGACTGAAATTATTATTTGCATTTTAATGGGAAAGTATTGTATTTCAAATTAATGAATTACATCTTAAAACAATACTATGTGCTTCATATAAACTAAAGGTAATTGAAAACTCAATGATCTAATAGATTATTTAAATGTATTTAGTGTATAATGTTTCACTCTTATCTCAAATTAATCTACCCTAATTGGGAAGACCTTAAATATCATTTAAAATCAAATAACGACATAAATGACTAAATTGTTCCTTTCGAATAAAACGTCAATTATATTTGGGATTAATTAATTGCACCTTATAAACAGTAGAGTGCCTTTCAGAACAATACATCATTATATTGTAAAAATTGTTAAATTGTATTAGAGTTCAGACTAAAAAGCCCCCATAGTAATAGCAATATCTTTATATTTGAGATATATCAATTGCTTCACAAAAAACGTCAATAGATTTTAGTCAGTATACGATTTTAGTCAGTATATTTAGGATTGATTAATTGTATGGTGTATGGCAGGACATGACTGGATAGTATTAATTGGGGTTTGTGAATTACAATTCGAAAGAAACCTATTTTCTATGTTATAGATTAATTTAATATTATGAAGCGTACCTACATATCAGAGAAATTAATTTTATTAAGAAGCTACACATGCATTTGAGGTATGCGCTTATATTTCAGTGCATGCCAGTTGTATTTGATTCTTTTTATTAAAAGCAATTTATTCTGTGTATTGATTAATTGTATATAGAAAAAGAAAATTGTTTTTCGTAAATAAAATTTTATTTAGGAAATATTAAATTATGTTAGAAAGCGTCGACTTGAGGTTAGTTAATTACCTTTTCAAAACTGTTAATTATTTAGCTGGTTAAATTAAAAAATTAAATTTGACTTGTTAAGTATGCATTTCGGAAAACGTTTATGAAGTCCAAAATAAAATTGTAACTTGCTTTGATTTGAAATTAGTTAGCTGCATTTTAAAAACGTTAGGTGTCGTTATAAGGGTTCATTTTATTTCAAAAGGCACAATTTGAATTTGAGGTATCACATGTATGTGATATTTCGTCGATTGTCTTTTAGAATAACTAATTATGATAGAAAATGTTCATTTGAAATTAGTTAATCCGATTTTAAAAACTTGGATTTTAGCTTGGAAGCATCCTGTGGCTATCTTGACACGTTCGTTATTAGTGGCGAAAAACTTGACAATGAAATAAAATAAAACAAACCAACCGACGTTAATACATGTCGGACAAAATAAACAATCGAAAGAGTGTCTAACGGGTTATTTATTTAACGTCATCGATATTCTATGGGTCTATGCCGCCGGAATGGTCCAAATTATCTTGACGTGATGTATGCCTACCCCTACTTCAGATTCATGTACGCCAATTAATTCACTTTATTTTATCTTATTCTTAAATTTGCTTTGTGTTTTTCTGGTTTTATTTATCAATTATTTCACGTCTTTCTGACGTGTTTGATTTGACGTAGAGGTGTGATAATAGCGACAATTGTTTGTAAGTGGAATATTTCAATGAGCGTAAGTTCTAATTTAGTATTTAACGGTCTTCAACGTCGAAGACCTTTAAAATGTTTAACATTTGCAAGACGTGTGGATTTGGTATTTAATTAATTGCATTTTAAGAAATGTCCATTGCTTTTATTAAATTAATTGTATTTTGAAAAACATCGATTACCATTTGAAAGGAAACATTAATATAGAAGTCACCGTGTTCGTTAAAGATGTATAAATTGAATTGGACAAAGAGTTAATTGTACATCAAAGTGTAGATTTGAATGAATATGAGAGCCATTAAATTGTTAAATGCTTCAAGTATATTTAGAAAAACATCAGTTGTATTTAATAAACCGTTAGTTGTATCTCATATTCATAACTTATTGTTATTAGTAGTTTAATTAATCTGTAATTCAGATTTACTAACTATATTCCAATAAACGATCTTACTAAAGAAAAGAAAATTTTGGAATGTAATTTATTTCAAGGACGAATTTAAAAGATATTTACAGCTAACATAAAAATGAACCTGGTGGCCCTTATTTTTGAGAAATAAATATTTCTTTTGTCAAATGGTTTGTTCGGAATCTAAACGCATTTTGAAATAAATAAATCTTTCATAAGTGGCTTTAAAATTGTTAATGAAATGATCCCGACTTAAACAAGCAGAAATGTAATCGAAACATAAACGTATTATAATGGAAAGTTTGGCCATAAACTAAACACAAATCAGGAAGTATCGCTTCAGCTAAATTCGAAGCGACGAGAATACTCCCGAAGCGTTAGGACTTTTCGGAATTCGAGACCCTTCTCCGAAACGACCAGAATATTGGAGAAGCGCCATGCAGGACATAAAAGGACTCCACAGCCAGGGTAGTCAAAAAACATCCAAAGCGACGAATCATCGATCTAAACAAGATAAATAAGATGTAAATTATGTAATACGTGATAGTGTTAGTAAAGATGAATTAGTTAAGAAGTTTCGCGTTAGTGATAGTTATTTTGAAGAGTAAAACGATACAGTAGATTCGTCAGCTTATTAAAACTGAAACTAAACGTTTGTTCGCAGTTAAAGTATCACATTCTTGAAATAAAAATCAACGGAGGCGATTCGTCTAACCTGAAATCCAGAAAAGTCTCCGCTTATAGCGAATTTTTCGAATAATCCAAGCACGCCCCGTTCCCGACACATACGCGACCCAGACAGTTTTCATTAAACATTTCTCAAAATCCTTATGACTTATACGTGAGCCGTAAAGCACGTGGAATTTTTACACAAAAGGGAAATACTACACACACTAGTCAGCGGCGCGCGACTTCGCGCAGATTAAAACATTCAGCCATGGCCCCGTCGTCGATTTCATCAATTTTGCATTAAAATTCGCCCCCGACACAAAAGCTTTATCTCTCCCTTCTTCTCCATCTCCGCCCTCCTCCTCCTCCTCCAACGGCTCGGAAAGCGAACGGAATACTGAAGCTTTAATGTATTCACGTCTCGTGGGACGGCCGTGACGTGTTGCCCTAACAGTTATTAAGATGTCAAAAGTTAATTGTTTACCTTTAACGATATCCAACGAGGGGATGGAGCGAAAAGCGTTGCTAGAATGTGGAGAAGCTCTCCTCGAAATGAAAAGTCTATTTGGATTTCTAAAGAAGGAACTAAACTACGAGAATATAAATGGAAACGGTAAACCGTACTAATTTGAATCTTAAGGATCTTTCATTACCATAATGGGAAGTAATTTAAGGAACACAAAATGTTCTGCACTATCTTTTCATTGCAGGTACCGCAAGGTTAGATTTTAGGGCTATTCAACGTGTAGTCCGTTCAGTATCACACTTGGGTTGGACTTTTTCCATATGAGCTCCACTTTTTACTTTTACGCCTCTGGAATAACATCAAAAGTAAAATCGTGATTCGTTATTTCAAAAAGGTGTGTTTAAATACTTATTAAAACATAGAGTAATAGAAAATTTCAAAAATTTTCTCGTTCAACTTCTATCAACACCTCGGTAACTTATCATAACAGAAGCGAGAACGTAATTGTAACAGGAAATGGTGTGTCATGCAAATTTTACACACTTTATCAAATCAAAAACTACTTTATTATTGATGGAATGTATTCTCGAAATTAAATTCAAAGTGAAGGTGTATATGAAACAAAATGTAGGAGAATCTGAAAATGGAATTTCTTACATTTGGTTATATATACTTTTTTATTGTTGCTAAAGTATTAGTAAGTGATAAAAAATGAGAAGCATCACAACTTCTTAATAATTTTTTTTTTCGATTACCTACTAATATTACAGTTACTAATTACTACTTTTTACAGTTTACTGATTGAAAAAGCCAACGAATACAACATCAACATTCACTTAGCATTTGTCGACTACAAGAAAGCTTTCGACTCAGTAGAACATTGGGCAATTATGCATTCCTTAGATAACGCCAGGATAGACTCAAGATATACAGGACTCCTCAACTCTATATATGAATCATCAGTAATAATAGTTAAACTCGATGGATTCCTGAAAACGGAACAAATAGAAGTAAAAAAAGGAGTAAGAAAAGGTGACACCATTTCACCGAAATTATTTACGCTGGCGTTAGAAGACGTATTCAAAAGCCTAAACTGGGAAGGAAAAGGTATTGGAACTGATGGCGAATATCTCCATCACCTACGTTTTGCAGACGACGTGATTCTAATAAATGAGGACCCATTAGAACTGAAGACTATGATCGAACAATTACACCATGCTTCTCAAAAAATTGGACTCGATGTGAACATCACAAAAACAAAAATCCTCAGCACGCAAAACATTCAACTTTCAATCGGCGGGAAAGAGATCGAAAATGTAGACGAATATATATACCTAGGGCACAAACTCAGAATTGATAGATAAAATCAAAAAGCAGAAATACCGCGACGAATAGGTCAGAGCTGGGCTGCATTCAAAAAACTAGGATTTATACTTAAGAACAGAGATGTCCCCATGAACCTAAAAAGGAAAGTGTATGATAGCTGCATATTTCCTGCAAATACTTACGGGTTGGAAACAATGAGCCTCACAAAAAACAGTTTACATCGCCTACAATGCGCGCAACGAGCTATGGAGAGACAAATGGTGGGTGTCAGTTTGAGAAATCATATAAGGAACGAAGAGATCAGAGAAAGAACCAGAATAACATGTATAACCGAGAGAATAGCCAGATTGAAATGGCAGTGGGCAGGACACGTGGCCAGGATGGATAGCAGTAGATGGACATCTAGAGTATTGAAATGGAGGCCCTGGGAAAACAAACGAAAATTGGGTAGGCCAATGAAGAGATGGGCTGACGATATTAAAACCACAGCAGGAAGAAACTGGACACAAAAAAGGCAGGATAGAGATATCTGGAAATAACTTGAAGAGACCTACCTCCAGCAGTGGAGGAATTACGGTTTGTGAAGAAGAAGAAGAAGAAGAAGAAGAGACTAAAATTCATTTATAAACAATTCGATAAGCTATATATATATATATATATATATATATATATATATATTCTGTGATTTCTGTTCTATATATATATAACGGTTTTTGCCCTCTTCCCATTCCAGTTTCCATTTCTCTCGATTTTCTCATAAATCTTCTTCTAGCTCTCTATCTGGAATAGCTTTATCGATATCATCTCTCCAACTAAGTGTAGGTCTCCCTCTCTTTTTTCGTCCCTCTGTTGTCTAATTTAGAATTTGTTAAAATAATCGATCTTCCGGCATTCTTTGCTTTACCACCACAGCTGATTAACTCTTATGTCTTCTGTAATCGTAAGTTGTACATTAATAATTTCTCTAATTATATCGTTTCTTAATTTATTGCGTCTTGAGATTCCTGCAGCACGTCTCCAATATAATCCATCTCCGTGGTTTCCAGCACTTTAATTATCAGCACTTTAATTATTTTGTCTTTCAAAGGCCAGACGTCACTACTGAATGTTGTTATACGTTTCATTATACTGCTGTATATTTGATTTTTATTATTCTTTGATACTTTTTTGTCCCACAGAATACTATTTAGTTGTCTTATTGCTGATCTTCCTTGGTAATTTCTGTGCTCAATTGCTTCATCAAACCTCCCTTCATTTGTACGGAACATACCTTAGTATTTGTGTTTCGTAATGTTTTAATTGTTGTGTTTCGCCCACCATCAAATTTCACTGTCCTCTTCCGATACACATATATTTTGTATTACTAAATTTCACTTCCAATTCCCATATCCTATACTCTTCCATCAGCTTTCTTGTCATAAGCTTGAGTTCATGAGCTTCCAGGTCTTTTTAGTACGGTTTTAAGCAATTTGATTGTCTGCGAAACACACTATACCTATATTGTGGAATCGATAAATGGAATACCCATATTTTTGCATTTTCTTTACCAGTTTGCTAGTGCACAATCCAGGAAAATTTTAGAGAGCGTGTGCAACAAACAGCATACTCGTATTAATACCTTGTTACTAAGAGATCTTTGTGAGACTTTGCGTCATAGTTTGACTTTAGAAGTGCTGGTTTTGTAAAGTTATTGAACTGCTTTTATTAGGGCAGCGTTAAGACTTGTTGTTTTCAAGACTTCCAATAATTTTGATTGCGGTACGCTCTCATATGCTTTTTTAAAGTCGACATACAGTAGATGAAGTTCTTGATTCCTAGCTGATTTATTATTAATTATCTGAGAAATTAAGAATACATCACAAAATCTCAGTCTCTATCTCAATCTCACAATAGTTTATCTCCCCGTTCTGAAGCCCGCCAGTTCTTCGGCTTCCATGTTGTACTTATTCCTGCCCGATTTTATTTTTGATCACATTTCCATAAATTCTGGATATTCTGCCTCTCTAATTAATAGATACAAATTCGCAAACATATTGTGAAAAAGTTTAGTGATCGTTTGTCACATCAAAACGTTTTTCTAGGTAAAAACTGAAGAACCTAAGTAAAATATAAGATCGAGGAAGAATATTAATTTTTATTAATTATTGCCATTTTTGAAATAAAATATATTTCGAATTTCTTTATATCCCTAGATTTTTAGCAAAATTTGTCTGTAGAAGACCAAAAACTTTTTCTATGACGAGTTTTTCCGAAAATTAACAGTTATCAAGATATTTACAGAAACGAGAGAGAAAAGGTGAATATTCTGGACTTTCGTATAATTTTAGACAACAAATATTTTAGCTCACACTCCGGCATATACCTAACTGAAAAAAGTATAGCGATTTATATATTGCTCAAATGTACCCATATCACATTACCTGAATTAATTTTCCATTAACATATCAGCAATTACGAAAACGATACTCAACTTATCTCTTCAACCCTTGCAGAAGTCAACATATTTAACTTCTCGACCACCGTCGAAAACGACAAAAGCGGGTGAGAATATATCAAAATAGATAAGCCATTGATAATAGCGTAAAACTATACTTAACAGTGACTTCTCTAAAACGGCCACATCCACAAACAATCTGATTTAGATTTTCCCGAACTGGCATATGAAGCGTTCTTATTTTGCATCTGGAGAGGTATTATTCTGCATAATAACTAGTATAATTACGGTCAACCTAACAAACGACCCCAGATACCAAGCTAATTGCCGTCTACTAAGAAACTTTACCTATTCGCAGCAGTAAATTTTAACACAACCGAGATCGCTAACGATATATATGAGAAAGAGGATAATAGTTTTGAAAGGGACACCGCAGAACTGTATTAAATAAAAAGTTTGTTTTATACCCCTAATTGAGGGATATAGAATACTGCATTTTTGTTATCAAGAGTGAAGTAGTTTACATTAAACTTATATTTGGTTAACTTTAGATATGAGTTACGTTGAATCGTTTTAAATGTTTTATTTTTGTATCAATCATCTTCACTTGTGTATTGTATGTGTAATTTGAATTAACTAGAGATTTTAAAGTATTCTAAAATTAGGGACTTGATTTAAAGTAGCAATTGGGTTATTAAGAAGCTTTATTGTCTTAAAATATATGTGAAACGATGTGGTCTATAGCTGTGAAATATGGACAATGCAGAAAACCCTGGAACGCCATCTATTTGCACTTAAGGCTGGAAACACTTAGTTTCCTCGTCCAAATAATAGTTATAATATACAACCAGAACGGCAGGTACAAGATTTGTGATAAGCAGATCATGATCTATTGTTTTAAGGTGAGTTTGGGATGATACACATGAGCCAACTCAGTGATCCGTACTTTAAGTAATTAAAGGACGGCGAAAGTCAATTTATACACCGCGAAACGATAGTTGTGCAGCTCGTGTTGTATATTGCAAATATTGTTTGGGCGAGTATAAATCAATACTACACAGAATAACATATAAAGTAATAATATCGACGCTTAAAACTGACACAATAACCAACAAAATACAAAGGAGATAAATAATATACAGTGCAAACTCTCTATAACAAAACTCTATAACGAAAAACTCTCTATACAGTAAATAATGGTTAGCTGTATTTGGTTTGTATCTGCGTTGTTTAATTTTTTTCTCACTCCTTGTAACGTAAACTCCCTGTAACGTAAGAAATTACTAGGTCCATTGAGTTTCGTTATAGGGAGTTTACACTGTACATAGTATTTCTGTAGTATTATAATAATGTTTCCATTCCTAGTATTGGAAGGTACAAAACTGTGATGCTTTAAATAAATCTTGCTTGCAATTGCCGCAAATGTAATACTTAGTATTAGGAAGTGTGCAAATACGTAGAAGTGGTCGTAAAATTGTTGCGACATATTACATTAGGGATGAAGCTACTGTAGTGCATTGTTAAAATAATGAATAAAAGTTGTGAGACCAACTTTTGTAAAGAAATGTATTGAATGTTTCGTTTATTGATTTCACAACCATAAATTTTTTTTAATTACAACAATATATCAAATTTCATATTTGATGGTAAGAAATAAATTATACCAACCGAATCTACCAGGCTTAACTATGAGATTTACACTTGTCATTGTTCGTCATTGCATTTTTCTTAACCGAACCTAACTTTATAACTCTATACAATTTATTCAGAAAATAAAATTTGGAATTGTAAGATTTATCTCAACCAATTGGAGACCCGATCCACAGCCATCCCAAAGTCACGAATTATAGCCATCTAACTTTCACATAAACTTCACATCCCTTCCGTGCTGCAGAGTATAGCATTTCTAAATATTCGAGAAATAACCAACTAAACCCCAAAACAAATTTTTGTCTCTATTATTCACCCCTTTGGATATGTAGTACTCTTCTAAACCACCTTGGTGCATTAGCTATAAGCATGCCACGTTTAAAGGGCTCATAATTCTTGTAATGTTAAACGATTTTAGTCTCTTTTTTACCACGTGTAAAGCAAATTCAGAACTGTTAAATCTTTTCGGGCCACTAGAGGGCTGAAGCTATAACGGCACTAAGGCTAAAGTTTCTAGATGGATGGGAAGCACCCCGGAATAAAATAAATTTCAGCCCTACTCTTCACGCTCTGGGATAGGTATATTCGACATTTTCGGAACTATTCATGGCGGAAGCTGTAAACATGACATTTCAATACATACACATATAGTGTCATTGTGCCCTACTTATTAAGTAAGTTATTATATTTATGTATTTTATAGGCTTAGGTAGATTTTATTATATATTGCTAGGATGCAATTAGATATTTCTAGAATTTTTAGTAACACCGAAACTTGTACTTGCTAGCAGTTAGTAAATCCTAATATTTCAAACAAACATTACTATTAAGGTACGATCAGAGTGCGAGCGACCGGCGACGCGACGCGATAGCGATGAGACAGCGACGTTCGGCTGTCGCTAAGCTCGTCGTTGCCACGTCGCATCGCTGGTCGCTATCACTCTGAACGTTTGCATTTGGTTACACAATATTGTTCCGTTCTGCGGCGTCGCTCGTCGCATCGCTATCGCGTCGCGTCGCCGGTCGCTTGCACTCTGATCGTACCTTTAGTGAAAATTTTACATTCAGATGAAAATTCAGTTATGACACCTCATCTTGAACCGACGTTATTGAATTTGGTAGTGTTTTGAATCTTGCAAAATATTCTCTAAACGCATTTTTTAAGTAATTTGAGACCGAAGGACGTAACACTTCATACAAATTTTAACAGTTTTAAACTTAGCTAATTGCCTAAATGGAAACGTAAAACAAATCAAGTTCTTAAGGTCTTATAATGAGGTCAACACACAATATCTTTGCGAAAACATGGTACAGTGACAGTTGTGTCAGTGTCAAGTAGAGTGATAATTTCTCCTTAATTTACTACTGAACGAAGTGTGACATGGTCTCTGTAGAGAGTGGACTGTATAGATATCTTTCGTAGTTCGTGGGTGGCTGCGGAGATGAATCTTGTCTCCAGGTTGTAAGGCTGGAGACTGTAGTAGTAGTTGGAGATCAGGGCGTGACGTGATCTCTTGAAGTTCTTGAAGTTGAAGTTCTAGTTGTGTAGAGAGAGGGCGTGACGTACTTCTCCGGGTTTGGATGTGAGGGCGTATCGTGCAGATCCGGGGTTGAAGTTCTAGTCGTCTGGAGAGAGGGCGTGTCGTGCTCTCCAGTGTGGACTTGAGGGCGTAACGTGCAGGTCCGGGTTGAAGTTCTTGGAGTTCAAGGTTGTAGTATCTTGAAGATCTCGTAGAACTCTCAGGGCGTAACGTGAGAGCTTGTAGGTTAGGGTGAAGTAAGTCAAGACCAACCACACACGTCGTTTTGAGCATACATCGTATACTGATTTATTGTAAACTTTCGGGCTCTTTTATACACATTGAATTACATGAGTTTAAATGGTACATTATTTTGTTTTCATATAATGACCTAGCGTTCCAGAAACTGACCTTAACCGAAGCGTTTGTTATCACGTTCCGTAAACGTTTTTTGTTATGCTTACTCGGTTAATTATTGCGATCCGAAGATATCCCAAAATCCTTGTTACCTACGCTGCGTCAGTGACTATTATCTGTTTGTAAACCAAAACGTGTTGAAAAGTTCCCAAAATTAGTTCACGATAAATTACAATTTCTTAACATAAAATAATGTTGACGTTAGCGTCAACACTACTAATTCATCGTAATATTGAGCTTCCCGAATGAAATCTGTTTTTGAGGGGAGCAAACCAAGGGTAGTTTAAGGTATTATTCCTCTTTTCCTTACAAAATGAATCAGGGAAAAGAATGAACAATAATTTAAGACCACATTCGTCTCTCGTTGTGCAACGTTTAGATTTCCTGGGGATAGCCAGAAATAATTCTCCTTGACCTGATCTGTTTTGCCATTAGATTTATATATTGTGTGTTGCTGTGAACTGAAATTGTATAAGGTAAATACTTTCTGAAACGATGAAATCTCTCCATAGTTCTCTAGGGAGTAAAATTGGTAGTAGTAGATGGGTATTTTCGTTTCCTTTGATTACATTATTTCCGAACCGTTGCGAGATCAATTCGAATGTAAACCCGTGTGGCTTGCCCACCTTTTGTATCTATTATTAAACCGCCCCGTCTGGATAAGTACGTAGGTAATGAAAATCCCACCCCAACCCTCAGACCTCCGGGAGGTTCGAACAACCCCCCTTTCCCGTTCTCCACGTTCCTCTCCCGGATCGATCCCGCCGGTGAGTACATAATATAATGTATGTGTATTGTTTGCTTGACAGGAATCCATTTCTCAATTCCAGATACAATATTTCGATAAGAGATTTTTCCATATCCTTTTCTTTATTGAAAACTCCTGAATTTATATACATCTCTGAGAACGCTTCCGTCAACGAGTCCGCTGTAGAATAAATTGGCTGGATCCTCCTTCCTTTTATTTACTCGAAATGGGAGGGGGCGTAGAATCGATGGGATTTCCACCTTCAATTAAGGCGATTTTTTTTAGACGGTGAGTGATCGTGCTTTAAAGAGTTTTAATAAAAAGGAAATTCTTTTTATTGTCGAGAATCAGAAGGAAAACTTCCAAGAAGTTCAGGTATCTCTTGCTTTAAATTTCTTGCAATATGTAGAGGAAACGACGTTAAAAGTTATTAGCCAGATTCGGATTTTACGTAAAATAAAATGTGAAAAACATGGCAGTACATGAAAGGATTTTTCTAATGTGTAAAATTCTGTGTAAAATAAGCATGCGAATTTGAAAGATATCCAAGAAAAATTTTACCGTCACTCCGTATGAATACGTTACGATCATTCCGTTTAAACTTACACTTCACATTTAACGTTTACTAATTACAATACTACAATGAATAATTATATATGTATCTTAATTTTGCTAGGCAAATAATAATAATATATCTATCAAAATAGGGAATTTGAAGAGCTTACCCTCTATCTTTTAAAATGTTTAAAATGTTAAAACATAAAAGAACGCGTTCTAATCCAGGTGATTTTTAGATGTAAGTATTTGAAATTGGCTAATGTACCAAGTCATTCACGATCGAAGGTAATTAAGAGATTTACGGAAAACGACATGTAGGATTACCTTTCGGAAGAAGTCCATACTCAAAGATGGGGAGATGAACTATCAGTAGACGTCTCAAAATCGCATCCCATCAAAAGAAACAAATCGATGTTCAATTTTTATTAACAAAAATGGACATGTTTCGAGCCCCTGGGACTCATCTTCAGCAAACACTCAGCCTGTAAGAGAAATTCACCTTAGTGTCTAGATACAATAAACGCATATTATTGTTACCCACATCTGTAGCTATCAATCCGTACGTCATAATCACAATAAAATCACAGTCATCAAGATAAAATTAAACAGATTAACAGGAACAATAAAAATTATTAAACACCAACCACTCGACGGGACAAGGTTACTGACAAATCCTCTGAGTGAGAGGTATGTATAAAAATTTATATAAAAACAATAATAAACAAAGTAGACTTTTACAAAATTCAATGAAACCGAAAAGAAACTAACTATACAACCGGTACAATGATGGACATCTATGAACAACAAAACGAAATAAAGACAATCTAACCAAGAGACCATGTGTATGAATTTAAAAAATTAAAAATTAACCAAACTCGGCAACAGGTGTCACAATTGGGAACAAAAGATAATACATATAATGTAATAGCAAATAAACAAACTACTGCGAAGCAAAATCAAGGAACCCAAATAACCAAACCAAAACACCCCCAAAGCCCAAAGGACGTTAGAAAATACAAGGAAGCCTACTCAGGATCAGTACAGGTTAGAGACCTGAAAAAATCTAAACAACTCAAAGGAAGTTGCTCATTGTGTAGTAAAAGGTGAGGATCCTTGGACGCTTTAACAATCTCAATATACTCTAACAAGTTAAGTTTAAGTTTTAATTTATTGTCAAAGGGCTTAAAGTTTAACATCCCTCGACCTATGAACAATAGAGATTTTAGAATATTAGCTGTGGAATGTGAGAGAATAATAGAACGGACTGATTGTTCTGAGAAAAACTTGATTAGATCTCAAGTTTCACACACCTTAAATGAGTTGTCCCTTCGCTCTCCTACACATTCCGCTGTAAGAGCCAATACAGATCGCATGGCGCTAAGGTCACTTAAACAAAAGTTAGAGGTGAATAATCTAATTCTATCCAAGGCGGATAAGGGGAATTGCATAGTTCTCATGTCTAGACATGACTACAACCATAAAGTGTTAGACTTCATCTCTTCAGGACCTTTCAACCCCTTGTACTCTAACCCCAATTTGGCCTATATTAAGTATACTAAATCGTTACTGCATATGATGGAAGACACTATTAGACACTATGGAGGTAGAGTCTCTTCCCTCATTCCTATGAATCCGATGGTACCTAGACTTTATGGTCTTCCGAAGATACATAAAGACCAGATGCCCATTAGACCCGTTGTTTCCTTCCTACTTCTTTATTGTCGAAATGGTTAAATGATATTATTAGGTCCATCACGGACTTTTACAACCCAAGGTCCCTTAGAAACTCCAGGGATTTGGTAGACAAGATAGGTGATTTTTCTATCCCTCACGGGTCAGTCTTAGTGTCTTTCGATGTAGTCAACCTTTTTCCTAGTATCCCCACGGAGGATTGTGTACGTTTAGTGAGAGAGCTTCTTTTTGAGGTGGGTTGTCCTACTGAACATACATTAAACCTCTGTCTGTTGTTAGATACCGTCCTGCAACAGAATTACTTTGTTTTTAACAACCAATTTTACTCTCAATTACTAGGCTTAGCTATGGGTTCTAATATCTCACCTCTTTTAGCAGAAATTTTTATGTATGACTTAGAATCTCACCTGTCATCTTATCCTAGTTTTCAGAAGATTCTTTTTTGGTATCGGTATGTGGATGACGTTATTGTTCTATTTCAAGGTGATGTTAATGAGATCTCACATTTCTTGGACTTTCTGAATGCCATACACCCTTCTATCAATTTCACAATGGAGGTGGAGAGTAACATAGGTTTACCGTTTCTGGACCTCATAATTGAGAGGGGTGAGAATAATAGGTTTTCGTTTTCTATTTATAGGAAACCTACGCACACGGACACAGTTATCCCCTTTTGTTCTGAACACCCGATGTCACACAAATTAGCTTCATTTAGGTTCTTATTCCACAGGTTGTTCAACATTCCTTTGTCCCATGAGAATTTCAATCGAGAATTGTACACGATTTTTAACATTGCAAGAAACAATTCCTTCCCGCTCCACCTGATTAACAAGATGTTCTACAGCTTTCGGGACAAGCTTCTCAACGAGTCTCTGACATCCCTCCACCCTTCGGTCAGATCAAAAAGATATTTTTCTTTGCCATATTTCAGTGTTGCCTCGAAAAAAGTCAAACGCATTTTACAGAGATATATCAAAGACATTAATATCTCTTTTTATTCTACGAGGTTTAGCCTTAACTCTTTGGTTAATACTAAAGGTGATGTCCCTACTGATGAAAAATCTGGGGTTTACCTTATTAGGTGCCCTTATACCGCATGTAATGGGGTCTACATTGGCCAAACGGGTCGAAGGCTTGCCACACGAACAGCTGAACACTGGAAGTTAGTTGCAAAGAATGTTAATAATCCATTGGCTCCTGTTACTAGTACCTTTGCAAGTCATGTGCTTGAAAACCACCATTTCCCTACTCCTCTACCACCGGCCCTAGAATATAAACCTTTACATTTTGAAAACAAAGGAATTAAACTTAACTTGTTAGAGTATATTGAGATTGTTAAAGCGTCCAAGGATCCTCACCTTTTACTACTCAATGAGCAACTTCCTTTGAGTTGTTTAGATTTTTTCAGGTCTCTAACCTGTACTGATCCTGAGTAGGCTTCCTTGTATTTTCTAACGTCCTTTGGGCTTTGGGGGTGTTTTGGTTTGGTTATTTGGGTTCCTTGATTTTGCTTCGCAGTAGTTTGTTTATTTGCTATTACATTATATGTATTATCTTTTGTTCCCAATTGTGCCACCTGTTGCTGAGTTTGGTTAATTTTGTAAAAGTCTACTTTGTTTATTATTGTTTTTATATAAATTTTTATACATACCTCTCACTCAGAGGATTTGTCAGTAACCTTGTCCCGTCGAGTGGTTGGTGTTTAATAATTTTTATTGTTCCTGTTAATCTGTTTAATTTTATCTTGATGACTGTGATTTTATTGTGATTATGACGTACGGATTGATAGCTACAGATGTGGGTAACAATAATATGCGTTTATTGTATCTAGACACTAAGGTGAATTTCTCTTACAGGCTGAGTGTTTGCTGAAGATGAGTCCCAGGGGCTCGAAACATGTCCATTTTTGTTAATAAAAATTGAACATCGATTTGTTTCTTTTGATGGGATGCGATTTTGAGACGTCTACTGATGTAGGATTACGATTTTAAATATTTTGATTCCTGGGTTGGACCCTATCGTATTAAAGTATTTTAGCCCTGCAGCGTTGCCGCTTACATATAAATGTAGCAACAATTTTGATACTATAACGTTGAATTAATACGACACTACACACCTCTCAAGCGCTCTTCGGGAAATTAATTTATTTCATATTTTTCGTATGAAAAACATCGCTTTAATTAAATGGTTATTACTGTGTCATTTGGAGGCATAGAAAGCTAAAATTCTGCGTTAATTTTAACAGTGTCATGTGTATTAGTCATGTCTAAGGGTATTAGTAAGTCATTGTGCAAGGTCGTTTACAGTTTTTGATTTTACCAATAGAAGCATAAATGGTGAAAATTGAATTTTTTACCCATTTCATTGAAATATTTATTACCGTCTATTTCATTCGTTTCAAATTAAATTTTCGTTAATAAACGGGCCACCGTTTTATTATTGGCCCTTAAGTTCCTGCATTTCTATAATAATAAGTTCCATGAATTTTGACGACTACCTAATACAATATATGGCAAAATATATTTTTTACAGAATTTTGCATTTATTTCAGAAACATGTCAATTTAGGTATGGAAAAATGATACAACAGGAAGTTTAATTGTCATTCAGGTAACTCGAAAATAATACAGGATGTTTTATTTAAAAAATGCAGTTTTCACCATTTCTGTATCAATCAGTGAGATCCGAAATTTTGAACACCACATAAGAGAGAATTAATACTCTTGGACACAACTAATACAAAGGACATTAGTAAAGGATCGAAAATTTTAGATTTTTACAATTGATTATTACATTACATATTCCAATTAATTTTCAACAAGATTGAAATCACCGTTTGTTTTAATTTAGCTAAGATGTTCCTATCCTTGTATTTATTGAAAACTTGATGAAAACACCTTTCACGCTGCCGCCATCGTAAATCGCTCTTATATGCATAGACACGTAGTATATAAATGACAAATAACATTCGTGTTTTATTTTTCCTTGACGACGGAATGTAAATACTGTCATTTACCATCCTAGGAAAATCAAAAGAGTAAATCAAGTTGAGTTATCCCTAGTTACGCTTATGTCAGACTGACATATGTAAGTCTGACGTATGTCAGTCAACTTATGTCAGGTCCAAACTAAAGTGTTGTAACCGATTGTGATCTAGGCGATGACGTGCCATCCCTGTATCCTGTCGTCCTTGGGAACCGACCATTTGTTTGGGAATAGAAACAAGAGAGGAGGAGAGTTGCCAATTTTGATGTGAAGAGCGAGATTGGAATAATAATTGTACTTCGTGGTTTTTGCCAATATTTGTATCAAGAATTGTACTTTGGAGTTTGTTTCACTAATATTTACAACAAAAGCATACATTTAATTTTTTGTGAAATTTTGAGAAAATTCTCAATGGCAGCGTGAAAAATCTAATAAGCCACACGGAAAGTATCGACTGTTAACTTCCTCGGCAAGTGACAAGCCTCGGCTTCGCCTCGGCTCGTACACACTTGCTTCGAATAGTAAAACGTCTTTACATTCCTTGTGGCTTAAATAACTATTTTTTTAATTTTTTCCCTACATTCCTACTATGTCTTATTTCATGTACACTTTTGAAGGAAAAGTACACCAACATCAGTTTCCTAATAGGCCCTGTACTACCTTTAAAATATAAAAGTCGAACATTTTTTAATCCCTTGACATTTGTATGCCACGTGTGAAATGAATACAACTAACCTTTAATTGAAAATTATTTTAGATCTCAGTTGCAACGAAAACCAAAGGTGTATTAGCTGATCGCAAACTAATAATGAAATACTTCATTTTCAAAATTTGGCAGAATTTTAAAATAAAATTTCAAATTGGGAACAGTAGGATTTAAATTTTTTGAGCTTAACTAGGATTTTGGGAAAATAATCTTTTATTCTGAAGGAAAAATATAATCAAAATTGCACCATTTTGTTCATTTAACTGATACTGTATTTCTGTACTTAACAAAGTTAGCCATATTAACATTACATGAAAAAATTGGGGTACTTCGCTCTATATACAGTTAGGTACTTTGTTTTCGGACAATTTTCTTGAGAAATGTTATTTTGCAAAGCACTTCTAAAGGTACTTATGTTTGCCATATTGTTGTACATAAATATCAGTTCATTGGTACAACGCTTGCCAGTTGTCCACAAGACAGATATAGCTAAAACTTATGGTACCGTATATGATAAAAGATTTATTATCCATATGAGTATATCGAGTATGGAAATCAAAAACATCAATAGACATTCCTTACAGAAAAGGCATCCTAACGCCTGAAAGCGTAACGTTTCACCTACCCCGAAATATTAGTATCCGTCCAATGAACGTATATTACATTCTTTCGATCTAACTCCGAGCGTACAATATCGGGAAAGTATCGTTGGGAACGTAAAACATTTTATCCATATTTACATAAAAACCGGTCTCATCGCCTAGACACAGATACAAAAATTTACGATACAATGGAAATTACATCGACGGCCATTGTACAAATGTGCGCCATTAAGCGTTATGGAAGAACAATAAAAGATCGCATATAGAACATGGGAATTCGATATGCAGCGCTTTTTCTATTTAGGACATTGTCACTCCCGCATTTTCATCGACGGGGAGCGTCGAGAGAATGGGGGTAGTGGGGGGTGTAATGGGTATAGTGACGTAGCATACGGTCAATTTTAAAATGGTGTTCATATATGATTCTGTGGCACACAAGATCGGGCAGATTTTTTTTTTGTTTCCTCAAGTAAATTATTTTGGTTACAGAGACTGGATAATAAATAAAAAATAAATCACTACATACTTTATACAATATATTCAATTAAAGAATTTGGGATAAATATTCATCTTATTGAACTATTCCAACTTTAACGAACTTTTTTTAATGAAAGAGGACACTATCACTATATTTGAAGAAGTAATATTAAGTTTAGGAAATCAATTATTTTTGCAAAAAGAAATACTATTAAAAATATTTGCTAAAATTGGCCACTTACTCGTAAGGAATTTTAATGGCCCACACTAAGATCGGTCATCTCGTAAGCGAACCGGCAGGTAAATTTTTAAAGGGTCGTTTTGGATGAGTCAACTCGTAAGGGGATTCTCAGAAATAATCGAGGGGATGATGATTGCAACGAAGTAGTTCGAATATTTGTTGAAATTAAGAATATGATATAAGGGGGTGGTTTGTTACGTTCCAACTGAACGGTGACGAGCACCGAGATAGTAATGGATTTTATTAAAAGTTAACGCGGGAAAGACTTGCTTGTTGTTAATAACGGTCGGGTTCCGTAGGGTTTTCCTTGCCCTCTCGCAGGGAATACGATAATCCCCCTTTTGGAATTTTTCACATCAACTCCTACGAGTTGACCGATCTGAGAACCATATCCTTACGAGCTGACCGATCTCGGCGAAGGTCAAATGCGGACCGGGATAAATGCTTACGAGCGGCGATTCCCATCTCGGCACAAGAAGCAGGTAAACGATAAAATTATACCCCAACTCGGCATACATTTAGACAGGTACTCCATTTTACAGTGCCCATCTCGGCATAGGGTGATGCCCAACTTGGCACACGTCTTAGCAGGTACTCTGTTTAACAAAGCCCAGCTCGGCACATGAAAATTAATACGTATTCCGAATATAACCACTTCAAAAAAAAAAGAACGGTGAGTTCATAAATGTGTAATCAAATCATACTGTTGTTTTAAATGTATCGTGTAGCTATCTTCAATCATCTTTTATTTCAAATTAAAAAAGGAAATGTTTAACGATTCTCAACCTATCAACTCGTAACAAAAATTTCGAATTCTTATTTTAAATTTTCAAAATTTAATTTCAAGAAAAATTTCAAATTTTTAAATTTCAAATTATTCAAATACAGATAATATTATACTTACCTACTTGTATTGAAATGATTCCCTTACCTTTAAACTGCGATTCAATATAGTAGGGTGCTCATAATGGAATTCAGATTTTTTGTGTGCTAATGATCATACGAAAATACTGCAAACAGCCCAGAATTCAGTTGGTGTAGATTTAGACTTCTGTAGCATCACAAAATTTTGTTTAAATGTAGCCGGAAAAATGTTGGAAGTGGTAAAACTTTGATATGCGCCAGTTTGAAAAGTTGTGTCAAATTTAGTACTAAACCAATACTGAAAAAAATCCCAAAAACGTGTCTTTTTATCTTTTTTTTTATTTGTAGTCTGTTCAGTAAAAATTTTAGAGAAATAATACAATACGATTATGAGATATGAACTGTTTTCACTCGTATACGGTGTGCTGCGTATACTAGGTTTCTCAAATATTATGAATTTTGCGCAACAGTGAAGTACGTTTATTTTTGACAATTCCCTATTATCAAGAAAGTACCTCCCTAGATTTATGCCGAGTTGGGTTATTATTGTAGTGTGTACCTACTTCATCCGTTGTGCCGAGATGGGTATATTACAAATGGACCGACAGGGTGTCGTAAAATTGACCGCAATAAAATGTGCCGAGATGGGATACACCCCTTACGAGATGACCCGTGCCCAATTTAGCAACAACAATGTACTATGGCTATCTGACTATTTTAACACTGAAACTTCTTTCTAACAATATGGGGAGAATAATCGAAAAAATCATTTAAAACAGATGTGTTTCCCAACTTAAGCCATATTGTAATTTACCGAACAGTTCTATAAAACGAGAAAACGGGGAAAAGGTTGTGTATAAACGACCAACATGACGGGCGTACTATTGAATCAACGAATCTTACCAAGTAGTGAAACGAAGTTGACAAAGACATACACAAAATGTGCAAGCAATAGTTAATAACTATCTATTTGTTTTGTGAGAGCAATGATTGAATTTAGCAACACCACTGGAGACTTTTACTGAAGATGTCTATTATGAAACGACAAAATAATATTACTTGCGAAAAACAAATTATTTGTTAAAATAAATTGCGAAACCCAGCAACTTAACATTAATATATTCGAAACAATTCCAGTCACTCTATGACTTTAGTGGAATGTACTCAACAACTCATAAACACATATTATACCAACATTAATAAAAAAAAATGAATTCACTGTATTGCCAACAGTATATTGATATCAACCACTTATGAAAGGGCAATAATTCCGAATTTATCGTATTATGGTCTAAGGACGACACAAGCTACTTATCTACCAGGAGTTGACACAGCATAGAGGACAGTTCCCAATGAAACGCTATGTGTCCTGGCACATAGACACCCCCATTGCACTAAATTTGCGGCAAATTATGACTCTTTTGGAGATAACAAGACTGGGGAGAACTACATGGAGAGTTAGGAATGCTTCTTCGCCGTATTGGGAAGGACTATGTCCAGTCACAATTTTTTTATTATTATCCCATATCTATACAATCTGCCCGTGGGCAATAAGTATGTGATCTATCGTCTAATTTAACATGTAGGTTCATGCCCATTGGCATTCACCTGTTTAAGGTAAATATTTACATTAATAAATATATCTTTTTAATCTATATACATTTCAGATTTATACACTTTATCGGAATCTCGAAGAATCAAGTGGTCTGTGTCGTTTCAGTCTTCTTTGGTCTCTCTCTTCACTCAGAAGTTGTTCTGCCAGATGATTTGGATGTATGGCGAGCTTGTTTTTATATTTAGCCCCATAGTTGGCTATCTCTTTCTTGACTGATTGCATCTGTAGATCGTCGGATATTACTTTATTTGGTACAAACCAGGGAGCATCGGTAATCATTCGCAGTATTTTTGCTTGCCATCTTTCTAGGATCTCAATGTTTGAGTTTGCTGTGGACCCCCAGAGCTGTATCCCGTAGGTCCAGACAGGTTTCAAAATTGCTTTATATACTCGCAATTTGTTTTCTAGAGACAGCTGTGAGTTTCGACCAATAAGCCAGTACATTTTTTGAACTTTATGTCCCAGTTGCTTTCTCTTAGTCCAGACGTGTGTCTTCCAAGTCAGCCTGCGATCCAAGTGCATGCCTAGGTATTTTACAGATTCGGCCTGCGGTATTTGCTTCCCGTTTAGCGTCAGAGCCGGACATGTTTTCCGTCGTTCCGTCAGTGCTCGTTTGACTCTCGACTCGTGCGGGTGTGTATACTCTGATAAGAGCGAAACAAAACACGTGCGACAAAAACAAACAACAACAACAATAAACAGATGTTTAACAAATTAAATACAATTAACTAGTGGTATTAACTAAACTTATCAATAGTAATAATCGCTTAATAGAGGAGATAAGTGCCGCTGCCTCCGAGGGGTTGACTCGGGCGGTGGCTCTTTCCGCCCCTCACGGGAAGTTATACAAGTGACAGTACCTAATCCAAGTGGATAGCTCAGTTTTTTGCTAAAATCCCTAAAAACAAACAAGTGGTTATAGCGTCTAAACACGGTTAAAGACAATTTGCAAAAATGTGAAATCGGGAAAGTTCGCAATATATATAGTGTAGATAAATCCAGATTTTCCTCTTGAAATAGAAAATAGTGAAGTAGTTATGCAAGAACAAAATGTTACCGGGTCCGGAAATGAGACCTGGGAGACAACAAGACAGAAAAGGGGCAGATCAAGCCCCGGCACAGAAAATGTTAGAGGGAAACAAGCCAGAATCCCCGACTACTGGCTTAATAAAACAATTAAACCGATAGAAATCAGCAACTTTTTCACACCTCTGGATATCAAAACACCCGAAAATAAAGACGGGTCAACACCTGAAAATGGAAACGTGGAAAAAAACGAACCCGTTCTCCCCAAAGTTATCAAATCGCCGCCAATTTATGTTACTGGCGTGGAAAACATAGTTCCCCTCAAAAACCTATTGGACGAAATTGCAAAGGAAAAATATACGATCAAAGTGCTGAGTCATGATCAAGTCAAAATCCAGCCATTGATCTCGGAATTTTACTCTCCTATAATGAACGCCCTGAAAGCAAAACAAACACAGTGCTTCACATACCAGTGTAAACAAGACAAGAATTACAGGGTGGTTTTAAAAGGAATCCACCAGTCAACCGACATAACGGAAATAAAAGAAGCATTGAAAAATGAAGGCCACGTAGTGAAACATATTTCGAACATATTCCATCCTAAATCGAAAAATCCAATGCCCATGTTTTATGTCGAGCTAGAGCCAAAAGAAAACAACAAGGAAATCTACTCCATAAAAGCTATTCTGAACACAATAGTACATTTTGAGTTTCCCCACAAAAAACGGGAAATTCCCCAATGCACGAAATGTCAAGGCTTCGGGCATACGAAAAACTACTGTTACAGAGCTCCCAGATGCGTTAAGTGTGCGCAAGCACATCTGACAAAAGATTGCTCCTGGAAAACAAAACGAGATGACGTAAAATGCTGCAACTGCGATGGTGCCCATCCAGCAAGCTATAAAGGTTGCCTAGTGAGGAAACAATTAGTTCAAAAATTATTCCCCGCACTGAGGAAAAAAAAGTTGAACGAATCAAATAACTTGCTCCAAAACACAAAAATACAAAATAGTCTAACAAGGCCAGGCGTGCTTTACTCTGAAATGGCGAACAAAAATCCGCAAAATAATGCACCGCAAGATGTAAACGGCGGCGAGGATCACGGAAAAATCAACAAGCTAGAAGAAATGATGGGTAAGCTAATTGAAAGAATGGACACAATGCTAAACCTCATCACTGCTATGTTGTCAAAATTAAACTAACCGGCCCCTCACTCAAGATTGGTATATGGAACGCAAATGGTCTGGCACAAAGAAGCCAAGAGCTCAAATTATTTCTATTAAACCATAATATCGATGTCATGCTTATATCTGAAACACATTTCACGCAAAGAAACTTCTGCAAAATTCCGAAATACAATCTATACCATACCCAACACCCTAGTGGGAAGGCACACGGTGGTACAGCTGTGATAGTCAAAAATACTGTTGAACATTTTGAAAACAACAAGTACTCCACAGATTTCCTACAAGCAACAAGCATCACAGTAAAAGATCATTTTGGCCCAATTACGTTGGCTGCCATATACTGCCCACCAAAACACAACATAAATAAAGGGAAATACACAGACTTCTTTAGCACACTAGGCCACAGATTTATAGTAGGTGGTGATTTCAACGCCAAACACCCTTGGTGGGGCTCTAGATCACATATTCCCACACCTAAGGGTAGGCAATTGTACGAATCAATGGTAGAGAATAATCTGATACCATTATCAGCTGGAGAACCGACATATTGGCCAACAGACATGAGAAAAACGCCGGATGTAATTGATTTCTGCATTGTTAAGGGAATACCTGAAAAAAATATGAAAATTGAATCAAGTCTTGATCTCTCCTCAGACCACTCGCCCCTTATTGCTACAATAAGCTCACATCTCTGTCAAAAGAATAAAAACAATCAAATACTGCATAACAAAAGAACCAACTGGACACTGTTTCGCAGTCTTGTAAAGGACAAAATAAATTGCAATATTTTGCTTAAAACTCCAGAAGACCTGGAGCTAGCAATCGACTCATTGAACGTAACGATACAACAAGCAGCTTGGGCGGCCACTCCACCAGACTCTCAAAACGATACTCAGGGTAGGTGTTCGGCAGAGATAATGCGGAAAATTCAACAAAAACGTAAGATCAGGAAAAAATGGCAAATTACTCGTTCCCCTGAAGATAAGAGCAAACTAAATAAACTAGTTAAGGAATTGAAGGAACAAATTCAAGCCGAAAGGAATCATGAAGTAGCAGAATACTTGACCAACCTATCACCCACAGAAAATACTGATTACTCCCTATGGAAAGCAACAAAATCTTTAAAACAACCCGTACAAAATGTCCCACCTATAAAATTTGAGAATGGGCAATGGGCAAGCAGCGATAAAGAAAAGTGCGAAGTTTTTGCTGAACACCTATGCAAGGTTTTCGAACCATTTCCCAGTGAATCATCGGCTGAGGAGGAAAATGAAATTGACTTGTATCTACAAGAACCATTACAAGTGGAGGCAGCTCTGAAGCCCTTTTCGGTAAGAGAGGTTAAGGGCATAATTCGCAAAGGACTAAAAACAAAAAAAACCCCAGGCTATGATTTAATCACCGGAAAAATCATAAAAGAACTGCCAGAAAAGGTAATAAGACTTTTGACCATCATCTACAACGCAACTATAAGAATTGGCTATTTCCCATCGCTCTGGAAGGTCTCTCAAATTATACTTCTACAAAAGCCAGGAAAGGACCCGTCTATTCCAACCTCATATCGGCCTATAAGTTTATTGCCAGTACTATCCAAAATACTGGAGAAGCTTCTTGCTACAAGAATACACCCAGAACTGAAAAACATATTACCTCAGCATCAATTTGGGTTTCGTGAACGACACACCACTATCGAACAAGTTCATAGAATAGTCAGGAAAATAAATAATGATCTGGAAAGTAAGAATTACTGTTCGGCTGTTTTCCTAGACGTCTCACAAGCGTTTGACAAAGTCTGGCACAAAGGGCTACTCTACAAAATTAGGAAGTTCCTTCCTTCCAATTTTTTTCAGATCCTGAAATCATATCTCAGCGACAGATATTTTCTGGTAAGACATCATGGGCAACAAGTAGGCCTTTACCAGATAAGATCAGGGGTTCCACAAGGAAGCGTCTTGGGGCCACTACTCTACTTGTTATACACGTGCGACCTGCCAACAAACAACGAAACCCAGACATCAACTTTTGCTGATGATACGGCAATTCTGGCCTCACATAAAGATCCAGTGATTGCCTCCGCTCAAGTACAAAAGAACCTGAATGTGATTCAAGAATGGCTTAAAAAGTGGCGTATTAAGGTTAATGAACAAAAATCTACTCATGTCACAGTCACAATTGGAAAACAAAAAAAAAACACTTAATGGTTTTTTAGGTAGTGAAGAGCGATGCCGCCTTGTCCTCCATGGGCGTATCATTACGGATAATAACTCTAACAATGAATTCACTTCCATATCGCACAAACAAATGGCACACAAAGCACACGTGGCCGCTGTGTTATGTCCAGTGGACCATCCATCCATCCATCCAGGACTCTGTAGAGTCTCGCGTACTTCCTCGTACACGATTTCACTGATCGACTGTACACCTGCACCTTAGAAGAAGAAGAAAATAGAAACGAAATGCCGAAGTGCCGCTGTCGTAAAAAAACATTTGCGGTCCAATGGACCTTCTAGTTATTTATCTGTAAATATCCATACATTCACATATATGATTTCACTTGGGCAACTGAACACCTGCATTTTAAAAATACCAGTGCGTTTCTGAATAAGCAAAAAGATAAATCCCATGGTTTTTATAGAGACAACGGGCTCTTTTCGAATGTTGTCGGTAAATTCAGATTTTATTAATTGTTCCAATTGCTACTGGTTAAAGTATACCAGATACTCCTATACACCGCATAGTGGACTATTCTGACTACAATGACGCAAGACACGTAATACGGGAGAAATATCCTTTAGTTCTTGAAAAATGGGAATGTTTCCCTATTTGGATTTGACATTAACTTATTAAAACATTTTATCGGGGCGAACATCAAACGATAAAGAGCTTCGAGTCACTTAGAATTTCAAGTGTTTTTAAGGGTTTGGGCTTGGGGTTGAGGAGCTCTAAGACCCTAACCTCTAAAATTATAAAAATCCCAAATTTTATTTTTCGCGGCTGGTAATCGGATATTTGATTTTATGTCTATACAAAACACTGTTGGGCATACTGCATAAGAGGACTGGGGTTAGATGTAAGGAACTCCAGTCCTCAAGTAAAACCGAATGCAAGCAATATTAATATTTTTTAAAGAGGCGTTACCCTATACATTTAGTCTGGAGGAGGCAATAATAGTTTTGGGTTTTGTTGTTGTAGTAATTTACTTCTGGTATCCAATACTTCAGCTTCTACTTTTCTATTAAACAAGTGAGTACACTGAAGAAGTTTAATTTATCGTATTATTAACTGTGAGTTGTGGAGTACTCGACTGTGTTTAGCCAGGTGGTTGGAGGAGGGCCTCCATTTTTTTAAAGTATATTGACAACAGTACGGTTAAAAATGGCTGAACAGAATACTAAGGATTATCCAAGACGTCATTACATATGAAGCATTATAGTAAAAAGGAATCATTCAAGTGGTACTCCTGTAAATTATGTATGAGAGGCAAACGAGAGAAAGAGAGAGGAAGATAGAGAAGGGGTGGGACAGAGACAGAGACAAAAAGAGAGATATAGAGGTCCGTCTGACTGTCTGACCATAAACGCTTAAGTAAGTAACGTTTCAGTAAAAAATCAACCAAACCAAAATCTTCCTGACCAAATATTTTACCTAGAAACATTTTAAAACTTACTCACATGAAGCAAAATTCAACCAAACGGTAACTATCCTGACCAACCCTCCAGGTTAGAAACATTTACCAAAAAAAAGGATAGCATTTATTCGATTACTTAAAATCTGGTAGATCAAGTTATTCCCATGATAAATTGAACTATCTGTAGGGGTTGAATTGACATTTACCTAAATCTGTCCCTGCCCAATTGACGAATCTACTAATATTTTTCAGAGAATCTTATCACTGTTGTTAAATCCTAATGATATATTTACCGGTGTTTAGAGCACACTTGGTGTGCTCTAATGGGACACTTAGTGTGTACATGTTAAGAAAATATGTAATTAGGATCATGTAGAGTCCTTTCATACTCGACATGCAATGCACGTATTTCAAAATGAACTTTCGCTTCCATTGTTGGTGATTACGTATATCACAATTTTCCCTCATTAATACGGTTCATAAATAAATCATTCATCATATAATTTGCTTACATTTTTTGAGCATTAAAGTTCCCAATATGCCCCATTGTTCGTTAGTGGTCACCAAATCCGTGCCTCCTATTAGTGCGCTGTGGAATCATGTAGAATAATCCATATTTCGACTCTCCCAAAAAACATACAACCGGGCAAAAAAAAAGAGGGAAATAGCGACGTACGTCGTATCGACGAATTTTTAATCCGCAGTGCTGATCACTTCGATGTGTTTCCATTTTTCCTCTCTCTCCCTCTCTCGCTATATTTTTCCCTCTTCTCCACTTTTGTCGCTTTTATTGTTCTTTTTTTCCCGGGGCGTTATTGTTGTCGGTCTCTGCGGAAATCGCACGTTTCGCATCCAGAAAGCTGTGCTTTAATCAGGCCCGCTGTCATTTTGCATTCGGCGCCGTTGTTATTATTGTTATGATTATTATGGGAGAGGCGAAATTTTAACGGATAGTTTCGAGAATAAAGTTCTTAATACCGGATCCGGGGATTTACGGGGGAAAAAGTTTATTCGGAGCCCATGGAATCCAAGGGGATTGTTAATGAACGCCGGTAGAGATGAGAGGTCGTGGTCGGAATTCGAGATTTGGGAAATAACGAGGGCGTTGGGTGAATCGGATTTTTTTTAATATCCAAAGTGAAGTTATATAAAAGTATGTCAGTGTTAGAAACTGTGGTACAATAGGAACCGTCTTTGTAACACAAAACGAAAACCAGATGAATTGGGTATAATTTTACAGAACTTCTGGAACATTAATGCCCTTCTTATTCATGTTACTTCCTTGAACAATATTCCTTAAACAACAATAGTAGTTACAACACCCCTTTTACACTAACACCCTCCCTTTACTGTTCTTAAGCTCTAATTCTTGCAACAAATTTTCATTGGTAAGACAAACAAAATAACAGGAATTTATTAGAAACTCATATAGAGTTTTCAGAAGATATGGCGTTCATTTGAAAACTCTACTCATTTGGAAATTTAAAGTGTTCCATTCATAATAAAATCACCTCATAACTACTTCGAAATTCTGGAAAATAAACAAACAAATCTTATTTATATTTTTGTATCAATAAAAAATTACAGAATGCTAGAAAAGCAGAAAATAAAAAATAATTTTTAAATACATTTTATTAAAAGTATTCATAATGACCCTTTTGTGCGCTCTTTTACATTAAATACAATTTTTTTTATTATCTGGATTTTAGGAGTTTAAAAGGAAAACGATTCGTTTTAATTAAATAGCTACAAAATACGCCCCTGTAATTTTTCTTATCAGCGAGAAATAGAGTCTGCGTGAGTGTCACGTCGTTTGTTCATCTTATGTTCATAGGACCATATTGGACCAGGTGTTCGTTTTCGCGAAACAAGCGATCCAGCTCTCGTGTAGTATTGCAATTTCTTGACAATAGGACGACTAATTTGATTTAACAATTTTTAGTAGATATCTTAGGAAACTATGAACTAGCCATATTTGACAGCTAAGGATTCATATAGCCACCGTTATCAATGAGATTTCAACATTACTCAACCTCAGGCCTATTGTTTTCCCCTACGGGGACATTTACACATCAAAACCACATGGATTATTCACCCCCAACCTCCTTTCATTATTTTAAGGAAACTTAACGGACAAAGTTGCACTCACCCTCCGCACACGTCGACGGAGAGGAAAAACAACCAGCAGCCCTTATGAATTAATGACCGGCAGAGGAGGGTCGCGACGGACTAGTTCCTCGTGGGAGGTTTTTGTATCTTACATAATGTATACCTTATAAAGGACAAAGGGTACGAGAGGGGTGGTTTTTACGAGATAATGCACCCTACGGTTACGCGTCGTTAAAAGCGTGACTGTTGATAATTTTTCTTTTACACACGTCAGCTCGAAAAGGGACGGAATTAAAAATATCGGCGTCTCCTTGCAACTTCGCGTCCATACGACACGACCAATTAGCGTGTCTGTTAATTGGTTGTAAGTGACGATGCAATTAGCGGATGCATGCAGCTCTGCACGGAAAAGGGCAAAAAAGATAATTACAGCGGATCATATTTCTTTTGTGACTGGACGACTAGCGTTCGTTACGGGAGGAGTATTCACGGCTCGGAATTGGAAAGTGGGAAACCTCGTTGTGTTTAAAATGAAAAACGTGGATGGATAGTAGCAATAGAAAACAAGAAAGATATGATGTAGTATTAATTATCAGAAGGAAAAATGATAACAGAAGGAAAAACGATAACTGCAAGTAATAATTTTGTGTGTGTTTCCTTTTAAAATTTATTTGTAACGTTATTCTTTTGAGAAGAGGCCTGAATCTACAACCGTAGCCAGATAATTGGAAATTATTCAAGATCCTTTGATATGCAACCAACTTAGCTCTTTACTTAGCAACTCCACTTAACTTTATACTCACACATTTTATGCAATTCACTTCCCCGGGAGCCAGAATAACCTGTTGACATAGCTCGTTTAACCCTAAGGCCAACAGGAGTCAGGTAGTGAAGGTAAATGTAGATTATAACCTCTAACAGGCCACATGTAATTAAATACCAGGAATAGGGCGGTGTAACAGGACTGGTGTCACAAGGGATAGGATATCATGTTGTCCATCATTAAGGGTTAAGTTAACACGAATAACGTCAGATAAGGCTCCGGGAGAATAGGTAGTAATACAAGAACGAACTTATCTTAGCTAGGATTGTGTGGACTAGGTAGAGAACAGGTAATCTAGGAATTCTAACCTCCAATTATAACACATGTAATAAATTGCCAATAATAGAACTGATGTACCGGAATGACTTCACAGGGGATATGATAGATTATCCTGCAGTCCATATCTAAGGGTTGAGCCCTTAGGTTGATGTCCCTTCCTCTGTGAACACATTTTTGGATGAGAGGTTAGATTCATTAGGAAAATTCGGCTCAAAATGTAGTAAGAAGTATGGGCGACCTTTAGGGATACATAGTGAATCCCTACAGGAACAATACTCAAGGAAATAGGGATAATTTGATTAATTTCTATCTATTCCTAGAAGTTAAGGGTATGCAACTTGTCATACAAGTAATTTTGGTTCACTCATATAAATATGTCTCTCTTTCTCACACGTGATCCGCATTGGTTGATAGCTAGGAACATTTATTTGTGTTGGTAACGAATACTCGTTAAGTTTACAGTATTACCTTCTAGAATGTTCGTTTTTTTGTATAGAAGGAACGATTAGTATACAAGAGGACAGGTTCTCCTGACTCGCTCTCTTTTGGGTGATTTCCGATTCCGAGTATTAGTATTATAGCGATTATTGTTATTCCCTCTTTTGGGTGATTTCCGATTCCGAGTATTAGTAGAAGAAGTAGTATTATTGCGATCATTGTTATTAATCCGAGTGTTATCCCGAGTGTTACGGAGAGTAATTATCGTTAGTTCGAGTGAACATCAGCCAGTATCCCGGTCTCCGAGTTAAGCCTCGTTGTGTTCAGTGCGCGCGCGTGACGATCGATCACAGAAAGCGGTGTTTCGTGGGCTGACGGACGACAGCGAAGTGAAGTATCCGTTCCGACCGTTCCGTCGTGAATAGACCTCCGCAGCGTCGCTTTCCCGACCCAAAGACTCCGCCGTCCCGACAACAGGGGGGCCCAGGGCAGCCGTTCCAGCCAGTCATCCGAGAGGCCCAAGCAGCCGTTCCAACCGGTCACCCGAGGGGCCCGAGCAGCCGGTCCAGCCGGTCATCCGAGAAGCCAGAGCAGCCGTTCCAGCCGGGGATCCGATCCAGTCCCCGTTCCGTCATCTGCGGTGTCATCAGATAGCCGTTTGACCGTGAGAGGCAGGGGGCTCCGCTGATATTCCCGTCATCCCCGTTCGAGCCAACCGATCTTCGATTGTGGGCCACTGGCAGCGTCGCACCCGTACAGGTCGGAATCTTAGTTAAGAAGTCAGGTTAGGGAGGATAGATTGTAACATATAGGTTGGTTGCATATCCGAGAGTTGGGTGTCGAATTTCTCTTTACAAGCAAGTACTGGCTATTAAATTTATTCATTAGAGTTGATCAAGTTTTATTTAACGAATCTAACCTCGACCTCTCTCTCGGATTCGAATAAGCCTTCATAAAGGTAAGTGAGACGTTTGATAGCTGTGAGACATTGTTCGACTCCCCTTAACAGCTAAAGGGGGCTCGAAATATCAGTCAGGGCCGGGCTTTGTAGTTGTTGGCGCCCTTTACCATCGAGTATCTGGTCATATTGTAGTTCACCCACGACCACTCACCGACGAGTTGAGCTAGTCGGGCCACGTTAATAAGAACGTCTAACGTCTGGTAACGTCGATAAGATTTAACGTTACATATTGATGTGAAAGCATATAGTGACACGTTTAGTAGTAACCTGCAGCTTTACGGCACAACGCGTGAGGGTGTGTGACCATATTTACCATATACGTTACCGACAATTACAGGAATATTCCCAACCTACACATAAACGATGCTTAAAATGCGTATACTATTCTATTCACATATTATTTTCAACACTATTTGTCGAAGAAAAAATGCCGTCACATAATTTACACGGTTTCTACGTTTGAACACCTCGATCTGATACGTTTTGATCGATGAGATTCACCTATGAAATCTAGGACCCCCGTTTGGCCCGCCGCTGCGGCTAACTTCACGCCAAGTTTCATAAAGTCAATTGCAGCTACGTGAGGTAGGTGCAGAGATAACACGATTTTTTATATCTAATGAACGTCATTGCAATTTTGTAACTATATATTTGTTTTTTTTTTCAAGACGAATTTTGATATCGTCGGGAGTACTTAACGCACTTGGCACTTTATCACATTTCTTTTTCCTTTTACGAAATTTTACGTACTACACAGGGTGTCCATCAAAACGGGTCCGTTTGTGCTGCAAAAGTGTGAAATAGCAAATATTTCAACTATAGAGGTTTTCTTGGTTTTACTAACGCTTCCTTCTGAAAGTAGAGTGTAGGAACCTTATCCACTTTACAATAGGAATGAATTTATATTCATCGAATAAAATGAATTGATGTAATATTTACCTCTAATCTGGGATTTTCTGATTTACTATTGCACGTCATGTAATTTTAAAGGTAACAGCAACGTGCGATCCTTGCATTTGTTTAGTTAAAACTTAATGGCCGACCACATTTGTACATTCTAAATAAATCAGACAAAATCTAAGAAATTTTCATTTATGTTTATTTTTGATAACAATGATTGATATATTTAGACTCGTCTATTTACAAAATGATGTACTGCAAAAAAATATTGTGGTATCTTTTAAACTGTTGCATGAATTCAGTAGACGAATTCTCTCTTATGATTTGCCTGTACACTGCATTTAATAGTACCTAACTCTACAAGAATATTGATTTTCTAGGGGACGTGTAACATTGATGGGCATGCTTTCAACGTGATATTTGTTCGTTTACGTTGCACTTCGTGAAGTATTTTAAACAAAATTCAAAATACACTATGATTAATAGGTGAATGAATGAAGCAAAATGTATAGCAATCAAGAAAAGGCGTTCATATTATTTTTTATAACGACTAAGGGATAATGGAGTAAAAAAAGGGTGTTGGGTGGGGTAATGGGCCGCCCTGTATATCCGTAGAACGGTGTGCGGTACGAGTCGAGGTGTGAAATATGACTGATAAAAGTGCATGCGACGTTGCCAAGCGTCGCTCCTAGTATGATTAGCCGGGAATCGGGCTCAGTAGGTGGGGACAACGCGTTCATATTTATGGCGATTTCGTTGAAATAATTGCGGACGCCGACCCGACTTACACTGCACTAGGGGATGTTCCGACGCAATCCGGAGGCTTCGAGTTCGTATTCGCTGCTTTGACGCGACTTGGAAGCGTTGGTTCCGACATTTCGAACGTAAAGTAAGCGCGCGTCCCGAAGCGAAGAGAACAAGTGTCTCACACACACACACAAGTGGTGCGCTTAAGGGACGACAGTCGAAACGCGCAGGGTGGCATTGTTTATGTTATCGGACCAATTAGGAACGCCCGCCAGGGCGTTGTCCTTTGACACCCTAGATAGAAGTATTGTTTAAGATTGGCATTGCGAAAAAACGCTGTTTCGCGCGATATTAGCGGTACACATCAAGTGGCAAGAAGGATGGTTACCTGTAACCGTGAGGAATCAACAGGTGAACAGGTGATCTGAGAAAGGTGCTGTTTACGAAGAGGAGCGCAGGGTTGCCACTGAATTTCCTGGACGTGCGAAGGCGAACAAAGAAGTGGTGTTGGCGTGGAACGAATTTTGCGACGTTATCAGCGGTATATCAGTGAAACTGAACTGCCTGATGCGAAAGATAGTAGTGTTCTCCATTTTGAGCTACGGTGATCGGTGTCATATTGCAGCCTTCTGCTACCAAAATGGTATTGCACCTAATATTGTGGAGAGAGCATCGCGGATGAATGTACATTGTGCGGAAGCCGAAGTAAGGAAGATAATAGAGTTGTTCAAGTACTGGGACGCGCTTGGAGTCGTGGGCCGGTAGAGGCAAAGTAGATAGAACGCGTATGATATCGTAATCGGTGGGATATGCGATTTGAATGGAACTATATTAACAAGAGATATAGGGAGACGGAGCCGAGGTCGTATTTGAATAGAACGGCATCGTCGCAAACGGGATGGATGATTATTTTGAGAAGTGTGACGCAAGCGCACGAACGATATCCGTGTAGTAACCGTGACGTGTCTGACGAAAAGATATGCGCGTAGTTATCGCGACATGTGTGACGAAACCCGACGCTTGACCGGCAACGATATACGAACTCAAAGACACATACAAGCGTTCGAAATGGCGGCAGGAAACGGGAGCGTACGGAAAATTCTCGTATTAGGTGACTGACATTGACGAATTTTTTTTCGGAAAATCATGCCGGAGGTACGCGGAATGTATTGAGGGGTAGGCGAGAAGCGGACTGTGAGAGTTTGGTAAGGTTCTGTAACTCACGCACGGAAGTGGAAAATCTGATCAATGACCGAAATTTATAGACATCGTGTATCGTATCGTCTCAGTAGCATTTTATCTTTTAAGTTTTAACGAACAAAGTTAATGCCTAGGTTCTAAAATAATTCATTCCTTTAAAAGACAGTTTTGAATGACTATCAATCTTCTATCAATATCAACTATCAATCAATCAAATAATATTAAGTTAAAAAGAGACAAATTTTCTGAAGAAATTCATACTAAGTGACGATATGAATACATTTTCAAATAAAAAAGACAGATAAAAGATATGTTAGATATTTTTAATAAAACTCAGTTTAACAATTTACTGGTTGCATATGATTTTATAATGAATTATAATGAATCAGTTTTAAGGAAGTCTTTGATTTCTGTTTTCTAAAGACAATTTAATAAGTTTCAATATGAATTCGATTTGTGTTCACGTATTAAAACCACGAAGTGCTTAAATCATTTCGAAAGATTGAAATAACAAATTACGTATTTCAGTCCTAACGAAAAACCAATCATTTTCTCAAGAAAGAATGAATTCATGAATTAAGTTGTAGTAATAATTAAAAAACAAGGCATAACGACAATTTTATTAAAGAGAACGTCAATGTTTCAGTTGATATAAAATATAATTTATTCAATTTTGACATATAAACTGATGTTGATTGACGTCAAATCGAACTTATAAAGTCATTGTTCATTTTGTTTATTTAGGCAGCGGATTAATAGTTATTTATTCAATTTTGCCGTATAAAGTGACGTTTTATAGGTTTAAATTTGTTTTCGTCGTTGTCAAGATTGCGACACTGAAGTTGTCATCTTGTCAAATTTTCCCTTCAAAATTGGACTTACTCCGCTAAACGTCAGTTTATATATGGCAAAATTGAATAAAACGTTGTAATACACTCGCGGATACAATGAACGTGTAACTCGCGATATTAACGTGTTTGCGGCTGTGCCGCGCGCGCGTTTAAACATATCGCTCGTTAAACGTTCATTTTATCCGCTTGTATAATGAATAACTATTATAATATGTTCAATGGGTGAGAAATAATTTAGATTTTTAAAAATGCTACTAGTACTTTTTATAGTATATTAACAAGGTTGTTGGTTTCCAGGATTTTCAGGGATCAATATCTCAAGCATGAGTATGTTCAATTTTTGAAAAAATCTACCTTTTGAACGTTTAGTTGATGACGTTTCTGTTGATGGCCACATTTTCTTAAAATAAGTATTTCACGGTTAAAATTTACCACGAAACGACAAAAGAGGTTAAAAATATCGCATAAAAATATTATAAAATCAATTTGGACAAAACTAATTTACTTTCTAAATGAACATCAAGTGAATATCATAGTTTCCCATTTTTGCTTCCGTGCACCGTAATTAATAATAAACCTACGGACAACTGGTTTTTGCACATTACAATTCGTCGTCCGCACCTATATTTGCGTCCCCATTTATACTATGTTGGCAGGTACACAAATAATACTCTCTTATGAGTACGTAGGGTCTAATTATATTTAACGTCTGTGATTCAGTAATAATTTAGATTAATTTTAACAGTCCCTATTTAAACCATACAAGCATTAGAAACGTGACTGGTCTAGAAGCAAGAAAATGTAATTAATTAAGTGAGTGTTTCATAAGAGCTACAGGGATTAAAAAGATAATTAATCCGAAAACAAAGACTTCTTCTAATCCACTGAATGTATAAGGTGTTTTCAGTTTCCACAAGATGTTCGTTTATATATACAAGATACGTATTTCACATAAACCCATAAAATACGTTTTGATCCACTATCCTAGTGATTATATTTGTAACTTTCCAGAAATATCCTTAAAATTTGAAGACGCACAGTAGAAATTTTTCAAATAGCCTCCACCCTCATTTGACTCATCACACCACCCTCCCTTTTTTCCCTTGATTTATAGTCCCCCCTTCTTACGGACACCCTGTCATTTTCACCCGCAACAACCCCCGAAACGACCATCTGGCACATTCCAAGGTTACAACTTAACAACATACGTACGTACAATGCCTACGTGCGATTTCGTGGGGGTAACACTAACCGAAGGAAATTTTTCACCATATATATTATATTTGTACGTGAGAGGGTGCGTAATGGGCGTCTGTTTCGGTGCGATTAGAACACAGGGATGAATGGGCGATGATTCGGAATTGATGTATTGTAAATATCTCTGGATTTATAGACGTAAGGACTAAATCAGCATGGGAGGGAGAATTTGGTAAAATATACTGGGCGATATGCGACACACTGTTTGCCAAAATGTAAAACCACAGTCCTGGAAAGGCAACAGGATTATGAAGAAAGGGTGGGTTTTCAGACAAGGCGAAGTAGCGGAAACGTTAGCAAAAGAGAATAAAAATCCATACGATTCACACTAACGACAGAAATGTGTTCTGAAATATCGAATATATTGCAAGACGCCTTTCTTTACACAGTTTTCTCCGTTGTCTTGCTGGAGCACATTTTGAAGGATTTGTCACATTTCTTGTTCCCCTGTATTACAATTTTCATGCATCTCTTCCAATATTTGTGTATGATGTTCTTTAGAAATAAATTTCCACCTATTCTTTCAACGGTTTCCACTTTCAACAAGGATAATCCTCAATACCGTTGTGACATTAATTCACCTTCGGCTTTTTAGTGTATCATTTTGTATGGCTTCTACCATGAGGCTAAGAGTTATTGTAGATTTGCACTGGTTTATATATAAATGTGCTTCTTGGCAACAATTTACGTAATCGCTTTAATCAACTTTGAACCATATCGGAGAGCTACCCGAGGTTTATATAGTACATTATAGTTTCTACAGATTTTTACGTACATACTAACCAAAAATATTTCTTTTGTACCGGGACAAATAACGCGAAATTTACGGTTAAACGGATACTGAACTGATATTCTGTATATAATTATACTATTTTGCACCATTTTAAAAAATTTCAATTGAACATTTTTGAACCGAACCTTACAAGATCTTAGTAATAATCTCTCTATATATAAAAATGAAATGCTGTTCGTTTTTCTGGGCTTGAACTCGAAAACGGCTGGCGGATTTTGCTAATTTTGATCTTGAAATATTTGTGGAAGTTCAGGGAAGGTTTTTCAAAAATACTGAAAAAGGTACGTTTTGAAATTTGACATCTATAATCAAACAAATGAAAGTATACTGTCAGTTGGTTGTCAAATAAATAAATGTCAAGACAATTATTAAAATCTATCATCAGTTTGTCAGTGCGCGAGAACTTTATTGATTTTAAAATGCCAAGTCGTCGAAGTCAATCAAATATACGACGAGCTCTCACGTGCAAATCGCACTGACGACTGACGACCAGCGAGAGACAGATAACGATAATATTCGTTTTGGTATGACAGAATTGCGTTCAACAGTAAATAATTATGAAGTAGATAGGTTTAGAAAACAATTGTAAGAGAATTTTTGAAAAAGGTATTTGTAGTCTCAGCCGGGATTCGAACCCGGGTCTCCCCAATTTCGCGTCGGGTGCTCTTGACCGCTAAGCTACCGAGCTACGTACCAGTTTCATTTCAGATGTTCCTGATAAAATTCTCTTACAATTGTTTCATATTTCACTGATTAATTTCGAGAACTATTCCATCTAGATAGGTTTAGAATCGAAAGAGTTCGGGCACATCTTACACATAAGCATTTAGATCGACAGGACACCGAGGCTACAAATTCCACAAGTTCGAAAAAACAGACGCATCGAGACATTGCAGCCGAAAGAAAAACCGCCAGTGATTTCAACTTTAAAATCGTCAAGAACTTCGACGCCAATACAAAAGCGCGAAGTCAAGAAACCAAGAAGAGTCCTGAGTAAATCAAAGCAACTTCAACAGGACACCGAGTTTACAAATTCTACAAATTCGAAACGACGGACACATCCAGTCACTGCAGCCGGAGAAAAAGCCGCCAGTGATTACAACTCCACAACTTCAAGAACTTCAACGCCAACACAACGGCGGGAAGTTAAGAAACAAGCAAAGTCCTGAGTAAGTCACAGCCACTTTTTTCAGAGAACTAAGTCACAAAGTTCACAACTTCAATTACGACAAGATAAAACAAGCAGATGAATTGATTCAAGAACAAGAAAAAAATAGCCCAAGAAATCATATAACTAAACAATTGCAAGAAAGACGGAAGTGCAAGAAAAACCAAGAAATACCTGCAAAAAAGGATTGATCACCTAGAAGTACTATGGGGGCAGTCCAAGAGTACAACGAGGCGTTCCATGAACTTGGGTTTGGCGATCAGCACAATTATATAAAATCACACTATTTCAAAAGAATGGAGGAAAACTACAAGACAATTCGGCTGTACCTGACATCACACGAGGAATATAAAATACCCAAGAAATAAGTCTACGAGATACAAATACAAGACCCAAAACCGAAAGTCAAGAAACCCAAACAACAGACCGAACAGGATTACCGACGAATCAAACTAAAGGTAAAAATAGCAACCAATAAAAAACTACTTAGAGAAGCTGAAGAAGACATGGCAGAATCAACACCAAGATGGCCATACACGTACTATGAGCAACAAATATCCAAAACATGGAGCACACTTCAAGACACAATTAAATAGAGCGATTCCGCAGACGCAGTGTTTCAGTAAATCTGGAACGAGTAGCATTCCACTACGACCCGGAAATAGATTATTGTGCCGACCAGTCCGTAACGATTGGAAAAATGACAATCATTTGTCAATATTGTAAAGCGTTAAAATACAGCTGTGAATATACTGGATTATGTTGTGCTGGTGGTAAAGTAAAATTGCAACAATTGTTCCCACCACCAGATCCATTACGCTCATTAGTTTCTGGGGTGGGAAATGACTATAAAGATTGCTTGGCCAACATCCAAAAATATAATAGTTGCTTTCAAATGACGTCGTTTGGTGCAACGCATATTATGCAGGAAAATTTCATGCCCACTTCCAAGATAGTTTTTGATAAATTAGTTATTAAAAATTTAAAAAGATAATATACAATTGCAGTTACAAGGACAGTTTGCGGAATCAACTTGGAGTTTCCCTGTTTCGCGCATGGGCGAGTTCGTGTTCGCGAGTCGTAAAATCATTATCTTTATATATTTACGCTCCACAAAAAAGACAAAAAATATAGTACATCAGAAAGCCTTAAATTGATTAGGTGTACAACTCTGTTGCATTTAATTTAATGCAGATAAAAGTTTTGTATTACGTTTTGACCACATTTTTCAAAAATATATGTAGGTGATACGAAGTTCACCGGGTCATCTATAATTTTTATTATCTTTCTTTTTCTAAGCTTTACGTGGCATTGCAACGCATGCCGGGTACGGCTTGTTTGTTATATATCTAGTGTTGATTTATTCTCCGTGAAAATAATAAAAAATATTCAGGGATAATTTTCAAGACAAAAAATTGGTCGTGAGTGAAATTAAATCACCAACACGAATTGAGAGAAGTAAACCATTGTCCATATCAGAGTTCTACGAATCTGCTCAATACTGTGACTCATTCATTCAGAAACAATGTACTTAAAGAAGCACTTTTTTTTAATTTAATGTATACATCTTTTCCTTTAGAAAACATAGACATGTGTTTATTGCACTATTTTCTTATAGTATGTTAGAAACATTCTAAAGTAATATAGTTATTTAATGTTAAAAATCAATTCTTCATAAAAATTAGGAGAAAATTTTGAAAAATCGAAAAACAACAAAACCGGAGTTCCCATCAGAAACGAAATAGCCACAAAATTATAATATTGCTTTAAACACATTGTGCAGTAAAATAAATAGTAAAACTTTAAAAACAATTCTTCGAGCAATTTCGGTCAAATTTTAAAAAACTGAAAAACGACAAGAAGAAGGTGTGATTCATAAACTATTTGATGTGATAAAAGTTTAGTATAATATAGTTTATTATAAGAAAAACGAGTAAGGTACAGAATAAAATATTGTAGTAAATATTGAGAAAATTTCCGAAAATTAACAAGTGTAAAGTGTCCTTGAGAAGAAATAACCAAAGACGTGATTAAACTGTATTACATATATTCTAGTGTGGAATAGATATTCAGGGATCAAAAAATTTTGAAGAAAATTTTGAGAAACTCCCAATAACCTAAATATGTCAACAATAAACTATACCTTTATCTCGGCAGATTTAAAAAAAAGGCTATAGGGAGTTCTGATGAAAGACAAACTATAAGTTTGAAGTTGGAAACGAATGTGATTTTTACGTTCGGAGAAAAAACGTACCACATGCACACATATATACATGGAGATGTTCAAGTTAAATTTGAGAAAATGTTTTAAAAATTTAACAGGATTCAGCAAAAAAAACGGTTTAGTTACCTTCATAGTAATAGATATCTTAATGGGACAGTTTAGTGAATCTATTGGTTTATATATAGATTCTAAAATCGCGGTCAGTTATAGAAAACGCCTTCGTTGTGTCATTTTTCATACATATTTAACATAAAGTACAGTAATATTTTACAGTTTTATATATTTATGTATATTTACCGTATTGTAACGCGAAATGTAAACAGCAGAGCGAAATGTGTTTACTCTTATCGGACCTCGGCGACTTACCTCAAAGGAACGGCGCTACGCTTAATTGAGCCTGCCGCCAACATCTTATTAAAGAAGGAATCATTCCCGACCTCTCTAGAACAAACATTATTAGAAAGGAATGACCTGGAACTATCGCGAATATAATTGAGGTGTATATAAGCGGGCTTGCGGTCGGAGATAGGAGATTAGACGTGAAGCGCGACATAGTAAACAAGCGAAAAACGGACCAGTAAAAATAAATTACATTTAAAAGTGATATGAATTAATTAGTTAGGAAATAGTTAAGTGGGTTATATAAATTAGTTCAGTAATAGTCTAAGATAAATTAAGTAGTGTGTAGTCTATAATTAGGATTGTGAAAATAAATTAGAAATAAACGTTACAATATAATATTAATATTATAATAATGATATATTATTATATATCATAGCTTTTTCTATAAACGGTTTTATATCTCCCAAGAGTGGCACTTTCTTATGAAGTTTCTCAAATATGACAACCCAATTACATTATCTGCCCTTCTTGTAATTTTTTTGCCTGAGAGTTCATCTTTCAAATATCAATTTGATTAAAATTGAATTTACTAAAAGCACACTTTGTGTGGAACTATATATAGCAATTACATTTAAACTATCTTCGAAAAAAGTAAGTACATTAGAAGAGGCGGCTATAAAAAACCCATATTAGATATGTAATATATTTCCAAAAAACCACTAGAAACAATTTGTCCAAACACCCGCCCTTTATCATAATTATATCTTAATTTCACTTACTACAAAAAATGTGGTATAATAATATGCAAACAATATTTCCCAGGAAACCTTGAAACCTTAAATTTGTTAGTCTATACTTAAACAATTGCTATTCCATAAGGAAGAAAACTGGTTTTCCAACAGCGGTCCCTTTTTTTATAATAAATATTATAGGCAGGTATATGCATAAAGTTATAACTTTATGCCATTTATTTAAATCAGATTTTTCGAAAACAATGTTAAGTCCTCCAATATTGGCATATGACAAAGCCCAAAGATGCCTCAAAATTCCCAAAAAAAAATCTAGACATTTACCTACACATGCAGCTGCAACAATTATTTATATAATTCCCATGATAGTATTTAAATACACCGAAATACGTTGTTTTAATTTACCATAAAAAATTTAAAAACGCCCTGAAAAAAATTGCCTAAAACATGAAAGATATCTGGTGATAAGAAAAGTATGGTTTTCGAATAATGTTTAAATTTTTTGACAAAAAGAACCATATTATACGCTTTCCGTAAATACATAAACAAGCAGGCATATTTGTGACCTGTTGGTACTACTATGTTACTATTGGAATGTTAAACTTAATTGTGTTTTATTTATAAATCGTTTAGAAAAATGGAGTACACCGAAAAGTTGTTTAAAAATTGTTCTGAAATATAATAAAGTAAAGTTCAATATACAAGCTACTTGTCATATACCGATCGTAGAACTTCTAGGCAATATCCAGTGAAGACAGCAGAGCCAGGTATCTGCCAGCAAACTTCGCAGTTTAATTATAACTTTAATTGGAACGTTCTATTTTTCTTTAATTTCGTTAATAACGTAACCGTAATTCTGATGGACGTAAATGAATATTTCATCGTTACGTGTTACGTCCTACGTTCGTTTTAATAAGAAGAGGCGCGCACCCTTTTGTTTTAAACATATCCAAAATTATAACGTAAACCCCCCACGGGAACGAACTAGGGGCAACGTATCCCGCCGGATTACGACCCTCCCGTGTATATATAACCCCATAGATGAAATTTTACTAGTCTTGGGGGGAAGGAAGGTCCGACCCGTATCGATCCACTCCCCCCCAACGGCCACACGTAATACATACCTTGCATGTTCGGCATTATAAACAGACCAATTATAGATATATAAATGCACGCCTCGTTCAATTTGTGAAAAATTATTTTTTCGACTGGTAAACGCGAGGCTCGAGCTTCGTGCAAGCTGTAAACAGCGTAAAACGTTAAGGGGGGAATTGGGGTGTTTTAACAAACGCGCCTGTTTTGTGTTTTTTTAAAAAATATTTTACACTTTGTAAACACGACCGTGGGAATAATTGGAAAGTACACGTTATGAACGAGCCAATGGAAATTATTTTCCTTTCAGCATTATCCTATCCACGGAGCAACAACATTTTCTGCCATATTGATTTACATTTTAACGTTTCGAAGTGTTGAAAATATTTTTTTTCAATTAACTTTGAATGTTCAAAGTTAATTAACCGATGTGTTCAATGAAATATTTTGCCAATTACATGTACCTGTGCGAACAGTGTAAGGTTTAATCTATAAAAACGTGAAACTGGAAAACTTACGAAATGTGAAGGGTGGATGATATTAATTATTTCTGTTTGTGTCAAAGCAAGAAGAATCAAAAGTTTAATAGAAAACTTGGTATAAATGTATACCGTAAATTTCCTCTTTGGGGACATTTTCTTTTCCATCAAATTTATTAGCGGTTTGAGGACACAAACCTAATTGCATAAAATTTTACCTGCATATACTCGTATTCTCCTATGAAATACAGAATCAACGTACTTTGAAACTAGGATTGTATCCTAAAACTGAAAAGAGCAGCAAACAAGTTCTATGAAAATATTGTCAAAATTTCTTAAATTAGAATTTTCTATAGCTGAGAAATAGAGAATTATACTTGAAATGAAATGAAATATTTAAAGGTACGGGTATACTCATCCAAACAATATTTGCTGTATATGACACGAGCGGCAGAGACAGGATGTTATGTAAAACAGTAGTTTTGCCACAGTCTGTGATATATATCTAAACTATGGTTTACGTAGTGTTTGGATTTGTGCACTTGAGCTATCTCAGTGGCCTTGTGCATTTCAACGGTAGCAATAGCCTTTTGGTAGATTTATATCTAGTATTGCATTCGTTAACGAAGTCGAAAAAATAGGAATTAAAATGCGGTTTTCAGTTTTTTGGTATCTAGAGGTCATACCTAATCATTTCCCAAAAATTTATATATATATATGTATATATATATATATATATATATATATATATATGTATATATATATATATATATCGGATATAACGAAATTTGTCGGCAGGCTACAGGTCGCATTTTTTAAAGAATCACAACGAAATTTCGTACAAAAATCAGTTGGCCGAAAATCTCGGTCGAGTTCGTTAATGGGCCAAATCGGTCTAGCGGTTTCAAAATGGCGGCTTGTTATTTTCAAAAAAAATCAAAAAATCTTTATTTCGCGTCTGAAAGAAAAATGTTACTTGGGTTTTTTGTTGCTCTTATAGAGGCGAACGACTTTTGTATAAAACATTTTTTCGAAAAATGTACAGAAAAAAAGTTATTTTTTTCAAAAATAAAAAAAAATAAGAAACACTTTTATTTCGCGTCTGAGAGAAAAATGTTACTAAGGTGTTTTATTGCTCCTATAAAGGTGAACAACTTTTGTATAAAACAATCTGTGAAACGTACAAAAATAAAGTTATTTTTGTCAAAAAATAAAAAAAAATTATTTCGCGTCTGAGAGAAAAATGTTATTTAGATTTTTTGTTGCACTTATGGAGACAAACAACTTTTGTATAAAACATATCTTTGAGAAATGTACAGCGAAAAAGTTATTTGCGAATATTTTAAAATTTTGTCGTTTGTATTTTTTCAAACCTCGTATGCATTTTTTTGACACATCATGTGTTATATTACTATATATCCTACCCATAAATCTACCTTTCAGCCTGGCATGCCATGGGGTTTTTTAAACGTAGGTGTTTATATACAGAACGATTACTTTCACATGAAATATTTTCTGATAGTTTTCAAATATTTTCAAAAAATATCATAAAAATGGACACTGATCAAGACCAGTAACTTTAGAATAGTTACACTAAGACTTAAATAGAACGCTAAGCCAACATTATGTTGAAAAGTAGTGTATTTATATTTCTCAATTCGGAATACTGTTATTTTTTTTAAACGGAAGAGTTTTATGTAAGTGCTTTTCGTTTTATATATAGGGTGTTAGGGGTTCGACTGCCTTTTTTATTAGGTGATAGTATTCATCAAAACAAACAAAAAAATCTTATATTACAGGTGTCCTAAAACCAACCGTTTTCGAGAAAAAAATTAGCAAACTTCTAATGTTAAGGTGTGAAAATTCAGTTTTATTAAAGAACGTCACATAATTTTGTACACGAAATGACTATAAGATGTATTCTTTTAATGTATTTATGTTTAATTTGTAACAAAACAATCTTTTCTTTAAAGAATAATTTTTTTTCCAATCAATAGAACTCCATAAAATGGCTACGATGTGGTGTGGCAACACCGCGAAGGTATCGCACGCGTCGCGAAATGAGAGCCAGACAGTGACACTACTGACAGTGACAGTGGGCATCTTTGAATTAGAAAGATACGTGTGATCGTTACGGCTTCTTTTCGGTGCGTGTAAATTTTTCGGTTCTTAAAATTTTCAGTATACGTGAATATCACGATATGCTATTAATTTACGGGGAGGCGCGTTGTAGTTCTACAGTGCACGTCGTATCTATCACGAACGATTTCCTCAACGGCGACTGCCTAACCGTAGAACATTTGTTGAAGTGAGAGAACAACGGTGGACATTTTGAACACATGCGTAATAACCAGGTAAATATTGAAAATTACAACATATCAATAACATCATGATCCTTTTCTAATGTTGTTAGTGTCCCTGAATTACTGATCGCTATTGATTTACCATTTATATATGCAAGTGTAATAATTACATAATTGAATCAATTGGAATCACTTACAATTATTTCGTTTACTATTACGTACAGCGCGTAAAGTCGGCATTTAGGAAGAGTTCGCAAAAACGTTAACCTCGCACGATCAGCTGTGTACACGTCATGTTTACCGAGAGCCAACCCAAAAACGTCATGTTTACGTTTCCTTTCTTGTCAGTGTTGCCAAGTTGTGGTGAAATACCTTGACAAAATAACTCGAATTTTCTCGAAAACGGTTGGTTTTAGGACCTCCGTTATATAAAGTTTTTTTGTTTGTTTTGATGAATACTATCACCTATTAAAAAAAAGGCAGTCAAACCCCTAACACTCTGTAGAAGCAAGGCGTATAGCAAAAGTATTATATTTGTGTCAGTTGGTGTAGTTTCAACGTCATATTTGATTATAAATTTATAACAATATTTAATTCATAATTAAAGATATATAAAGAATAAATATAATAAAGTGTGATTACTTTATAATGTGGAGAGCAGCTCTTAAACTTTCCTCCCCGATAACAAATTGGTATTGCGTAACGGTTTGGATTGCATCTGGAGGAAAATTTATATTGTCACATAATTTCATAAGATGGCAAATTAGCTAATATAAAAAATGGCGTCGAGTATATTGGAGTACCTTGTCATATGTTGTTTAAAAGAGAATTTAATATTGTCGTCTATTAATGTGGAAATAACTGAAATCTTGAATAGATATCAATAGAAATCCATAATATTACTATTAGTTTTTCACAGATATTTGTTCACAGAAATTCACAGATATTCACAATATATATTTACAGAATATTTATTCAAAGCTTAAAAGATCATGCAAGTTGCAAAAAATTCACGATTTCAAAATTCAAAGGAGACGTGTAAAAATCTTCATATATATATATATATATATATATATATATATATATATATATATATATATATATATATATATATATATATAGAACTTTGTAGTCACGGCTGAATTAGTTAATAAACTAAATAGTAACGGGGATGCAGCCTTATCTTGGGACTTTTTTAAAAGAACACTCTTATTCCTTTAATATAGGAGCTTTCGACAATGTTTATTGTCTTTATCAACTGCAAAGAAAACGAGATTGCTGTTAAAACTAAATAACACATCAGATCCAGAAAAAAATTCAATATTGGAGTGGAAGAGGCAGGTTATTTTTTGTTATTTATATCTTTGTAACGTCTCGGAACAAATAACCTGCCTCTTCCACTCCAATATTGAATTTTTTTTCTGGATCTGATGTGTTATATAGTTTTAACAGCAATCTCGTTTTCTTTGCAGTTGATAAAGACAATAAACATTGTCGAAAGCTCCTGTATTAAAGGAATAAGAGTGTTCTTTTAAAAAAGTCCCAAGATAAGGCTGCATCCCCATTACTATTTAGTTTATATATATATATATATATATATATATATTTAATAGTAGAATAAATATTTAAAGTTTAAAAACGAAATCTGGCAGCGCATTGTGTGAAAATTTCTAAAGTCTTAAAAATATGATCTGAAAAAGATATGAATATGAAATTAAACATTACAACACGCATATTAGATGTAAGATAAACTACTCACAATTTTTCAAAATGTGGACTGTATATCAACCGGGTTGAAGACTATATTTCAGTTTCGTGGAATTACCAAAAAACTATTAGAGGAGTTTGACACCCCTTATGAAAGCATTGGAAAATGATGAAGTACTCATTCAGGTAGGTAGGAAGCGACAAAAATATAAAAGGTTTTAATTTAACTTGATAATTCGTATGTTCCGACAACTGGAAAAAATAGACGAGTCACGAATCGATGTTTTCCGAAGTAGGAACAGACCCGGGATAATCCCTTAAAGAGTCATTATTAAAATATCACGATTTTTCGTCAAGTACGGTATATCCCAGTCTTCATTAATGTTGAGTGTTGGATGTGGAAATAATAAGGAAGTACAATTTATGAATAAGCCTATGGATATTATTTTTATTTCAGTAATACTCTATCCCCAAAGCAACAAGGTTGTCTGCCTTATTAATATATGCTTTAATGTTTCGAAGTGTTGAAAATTCTTTGCATCAATTAATTTTGGGGGCTCAAAAATATTTAACCAATAACACATTTCACCTAGTACAAGTACACTTGCGAACACTGTGTGTTGACGCTAACGTCAACATTATTTTAGGAGAGTTTTAGGGTTAAGAAATTGTAACTAATTGCGAATTAATTCAGGGAGCCTCTTACATCATTTAATTAAAGCACGCTTTGTTTTACGAAACGAAGCATACCACTAATCCAAGGTAATGAGGTCAACAGTGTACCACTAAGGTGCAGAATGTGGATGTCAGCATATACTCCTTCGCAACTTGATCGCAAATCCGCATCGGTAAGGTCAGTGAAGCAATTCTCGGACATTGGAAGATAACATTCAACAAAAATTAACAACGTTATCAAATAATTGAAACCAAAGGGTAGCATATCTCAAAATTACTGTGTATAAAAGCTCGTGAATTTTTGGCAATAAATCAGTATACTTTGTATGCTCAAAACGACATGTGTTGTTGGTCTTGATTCAAAAGTCACCCTTCATCTTAAAACCGACTGTGAGACTGCAATCGGGAGACCTAACTTCACCCTACACGACTACTCTCACGCCCTGAGAGTTCTACGAGATCGTCAAGCTAAGATCTTCAACCCCGGATCTGCACGTTACGCCCTCAGATCCAATCCGGAGAAGTACGTCACGCCTTCTCTTCAGAACTTCGAGAACTTCAACTCAGGACCTGCAAGAGACGCTTTCAGGTCCACTCCGGAGATTCACGACAAACCGTGATCTCCAACTACTACTACAGTCTCAAGCCTTACAACCTGGAGACAAGATTCATCTCCGCAGCCACCCACGAGCTACGAGAGAGATTCTATACAGTCCACTCTCTACAGAGACTTCGTTCACTGTGTACTACGAAAATGTGAAATTGAAAAAACTATGAAATCTGAAGATTTATATACTACATGTATATTTATGTTAATATTAATTTATTTATTATTATATCAGATTATATAACTAAATTATTCATTCTGTTTTTGTTGAAGCATAGCAGATCAATAGTTGAATGGTAAACTTGGTGAAAATTTAAATAACAAAGATTATCCCCTGAATGACCCGCATTGGATCCCCAAATTTGAAAATCTATTTTAAAGGAGGAAATTTTTGTAACAAAGGTACAAATTCGGTTTCTAAATTGCATTATTATAACTTGTAGGTGAATCTCAAGAGATTTGTATTAGCGAAATTTTAATCAATGATGTTGGTCGTTCGCCATTTCTTCCCTAATTTATATTCTCTATTTTCAGTCTCAAATTATATTTTGGTAGAATAATATCATAGCAAAAACAAACAATATTATTGTTATATAATTAGGTCATAAATTTAAAAAAAAACCTATCACACCTGTCACCTAAACGTAGGAAGTTAGCACAAAATTTCAATGGATTGTCATTTGGGTTCGTAAACGGTCGGTAGATACTTTTTGTTCTCACCCCCTACGTCGTTTACTCTTATGGTGAAGCGATAAACAACTTACTACCTCTCCCCCGTCATAAATTGAATGATGCACGAACACGTCTCCATATAACGTCGGGGGCCATTTTAATACTATAACAAAGCATCAACGTAATTAATTGATATAACCGCGGGGACCCGCCCCTACCTCCGTCACCGATACCTGCCGTTACATAACTTACGATAATACCTTCATGACCGTTTAATGAAAATTAGCAATTACGCCGAGGAAGTTATTAGATCCGGTCTGGTGCGAAATTAGAGTTTCCCAAAGATTCCCCCGCGACAGCAATTTTTTAACTGGCGGCGGTTTTAATAAATTTTAGAACGGCACACGCTTAAATGCTTAAATAGTTTACCTGCGGTTAAGTTACATATGGAAGTAAGCTTTGCCTATACAATTTTGGTGCTTAAATTGTAAATACAGTTATCAACTTGAAAACGTGTGTGTAAAGCTTAGATTAGAAAGAGCATATTTTTTGCATTTTTTTGGGTTTTTCTTCATTTTTCTACATATTTTGCATATTTATGTGATTTGTGCATATTGTTGCATATTTTTACTATTTCACTGAGAATATTATGTTTTCAAACAAATCAAAACAAATCGAACAAAAATAAAATCAAATTTGTACAATAACCTCGTTTATATTGTATTCCATGAGACGACAGGTGTCTGCGGTAGTTATACAGCTAACTTACTCATAGGGATTTTGTCTGAAAACCATTAATCCAAACCTCATATAATTGTCGTTAGAGGATTAAAAATCAAATAACGTGACCATCAACAGACTTATCCTAGAAAATTTAACACCCATATTTCTACCGAATGCTGTCCCTTTTGAAAAATATTACAAATGCTTACAGATATTGTAACGTATATGATGAAGGATGCAACACAATTGAAAGTCTGTTACCCAAATTTAACATTGCACATGCCTCACACATGGTATAAACTGAGTTGCAGAAGAAAAACACAATCAATTTCCATTAGTTAATCATTTAATTGGTAACATGAAAAAATGTTTTAAAAGCCCTATTAAGGGTACAGATATATGTAGGGAAATATTACCGAATGTCCCACTTCCTCCCACACCAGTAATTATTCGATGGGGCACTTGGCTGGAAGCGGCTTTATTTGAATTCAAATACTTAAACGAAATTCAACAGGATCTATTTAAATTTGAAGATAATTTTTCAACGGCAATTGAAGAAACAAAAAAGATTATATAAACAATGCATACTAATGCAAAATCTAAGTTTAGTTCACACCAATTGCAAATCTATTATCGACACCATTTTACAGTTAGAAAAATAAAACCTTTGTTTATCTGAATCGGTAAGATTGGTATTAGAATATTAAAAAAAATATTCACAGCGCACGAGGAAATGTTGCTAAATTAATTTCAAAAGGACAAGGTGCTGCCATAGGGAAAAAATAAGGTTTTTTTATTTTTAACTAACGTTTCAAACGCTCTAAATGGAGTATTTTCAGAAGAGTTGATAATGGATCCTAAAATAATGTCATATTTATAATATACCCCAATAGCGTTTCCCAACGGAAACCTAGAAGGGCTTTTAATAGTTAGTGTTAATGTGTTTGACGAATAAAGATTTACGACTTAATTACAAATGTAACTAATTACATCAGAAAAGTTTTTTTTAATATTGTGTAATGTTTGTTACTTCATTACTGTTAATAAATTTATACACGAGTACTTCATTGCATGTATCTAAACGTATGGAACTGAATAAAATATATTTTGATAATTTAAGGTTAAACGAAGTGTGAAGTGGTCTCTATAGAGAGTGGACTGTATGTAGGTATCTCTCGTAGCTCGTGGGTGGCTGCGGAGATGAATCTTGTCTCCAGGTTGTAAGGCTGCAGACGTTCTTGTAGGCGGAGATCAGGGTGTGGACGTGATCTCTTTGAAGTTCTTGAAGTTCTTGTAGTTTGGAGAGAGGGCGTGACGTACTTCTCCGGGTTTGGATCTGAGGGCGTATCGTGCAGATCCGGGGTTTGAGGTTCTAGTAGTTTGGAGAGAGGGCGTGACGTACTCTCCGGTTTGAAGTTTGTTAGGTTCTGGGTTGTCGGGATAAGTGGCGTGAAGAAAGATCACAACACACTGTCGTTTTGAGCATACTAGGGTATACTAGTTTATTACCAAAATTTAACAAGCTTTTATACATCTTTAAATTACATTGGTTAAATGGCAAATTAAGTTTTGTTATCTTTCGGCGTCCTAGATTGTAATTTCCCTGACCTAGCTGTGTTCTTGACCTTACGGAGCGCGTGTATTATCATATTATGAGACTGGTGTTATGCTTACGCGATTAATTAATTGTTGTAAGATTTTGAAATTATCACTTTGATCCGCGCTGTTTCGTCCACCTAAGCGACTCAGTTGTTTTAATACCCTCTTTAATAGTTATTAATTACTTATTAATTGATTACTTTATTAGCAAGCACACTAGATTGTTTTCCTGACTCAGTTGTTCTAATTAATGTTTGATTACTTAATTTGCAAGTGGAAATTTAACCTAAGATGTTTTAATAACAACTTGTTCTAGTTCCCTACTAAATGGTTATTAATCCCTAATTGATGATTATGTTCCCTAAATTCCCTATTAAATACCTACAACCCTACTTAGCTCTCTTTTATGTTGATCGTAGAGTCAACACAGGTTGTTTAATGTTGCATATTTTGCATTTACTTTTGAATTTGTTTACATTTTGTTGCATATTTCGACAAAAATAAATCCGAGCTCAACGTATGTGTAAAGGATACGTGCAATCCTTTAATATCAGGTAGAGTATTAATATCAGTTTTAGATTCAAACGTATTTAAATTTTTATTGAAATGTCAAATTGGACACATAATCGGTAAACGATTACAGGGATCACTATTTCCTAAGTAAGCTTAGACAAGAAATCATAAAACTTGCAAAACTAACAATGCCGCTGGAAAGTAGAAATGCCAATTACGTTTCAAAGCTAAAACTGAAAATACAAACAAAAGATATAAGGTGATAGATGAAGGCAAAACACAAAGCAAAATACAGGGAAATATAGCACCTGGAAGACAGTCTCTATATATATTAAACAAACAACAAGTGATTCTAACGGAAAACAATAAATAAAACAAAACGGCACATGTATAATAGATGTAAAAGCGATTAAACAAGTAAAGTAACGTATTCAAGTAGATCGAGATCTGATTAATTAATAAAAGAAGTATAGAAATTAGACATATATGTGCAAGTAAAAGAGATTTAACCAGTAACAAAATGGAAGGTTATGATAATTGTAACAAGTGGAAAAAGAAGCCAAACATGGAATGACACAACTACAAAGTGAAAAAAAAAGTTTCGCCATTTAATTAAGTTTTTCGAAATTAGGCAAATACAAAAAGAATATTCATTGGGATGAAAAATTTCGACACCAATATAGAGATAATATTAACCAAAAATTAGATATCAATATCCACACTATTTTCCAAAAACAAAAAATATTTATTTTTCAATTATATCGAGCCATTTCATAGTAAGGACACAAATTCTGTAACTTTCGAAGCTTACAATAATTTAGTATGATATACAATTTATCAAACATGATATTTCTGAAACTATCATTTTTTTTTACATTTACATTCAACACATCATTATTATCCACCATATTGTTCCTTACCATTATCATTTTTGATTATTGTTGATAACTATTCATATAATTTATATTATATTATGTCATGACGATTTTAATTCTGCCTTCCTTCTTCCTCTTTGGAATTGTACAAAAACAAAACCAATGAGGTGTCCATGACTACTTCATGAATATTCGACAGTATAGCAACTCAAATTTTTAAAAGTTTAGTTGAAAGTTTATTTAAAAAGGTCACAATTTAAGAAGAAATATTAAAATACATTTTGAGAAAATTTTCAAAAAACCAAAGGAAGATGTTTAAAGTGCCTCTTATAGGCGATTATAACTCTGAGTTCATAACTCTGAGTTCAGAGTTACCTCTGAACCTGCAAGCCAAAAAGAGAGCTATTCTATTAGAATAACACCAAATCTAATAAAGAAGCTACTCACTAAGCCCGACAAAGGGACAAAAAGGCTACCACAGAGAGCGATATGCATTGGTTTCAACATCATTGGTAACTCAAATAGTAACAACTGGAAAAAATATTCCACTCAGTCATGAATATGTCTAAAAACGAATAGACGAAACGTCGACAAACCATAAACACAACGTGTTTCATTTAATCCTGGGGAAGTCATCAGAAAAACCACCAAAAAAAAAAACAGATAAGTTGCTTTTCCAAAAGTCATTTGTGATTGACCATAAGAGCAACATATAATTAGATTCCTTAAATTATTTAGATAAAATGTGTCAATTTACATAAGCGTCCGCTCTTTATTAATAATTTTAATCGTCCGCTCTTTATTAATAATTTTAATCCTATCACATTTCAAAATTCCTAAACAAATATTAGCTGTTAGTCGGTGATAAGGGTTTAGAAAAATTGATACACATATCATTGAGCACCGAGATAGTTATGGATTTTATTAAAAGTTAACGCGGGAAAGACTTGCTTGTTGTTAATAACGGTCGGGGTCCGTAGGGTTTTCCTTGCCCTCTTGCAAGGAATACGCTAATCCCCCTTTTGGAATTTTTCACGTTAACTCTTACGAGTTGACCGATCTGAGAACCATATCCTTACGAGCTGACCGAACTCGGCGAAGGTCAAATGCGGATCGGGATAAATTCTTACGAGATGAGCCTTGCCCATTAGGTCAAATGGTCTTCAAAAAGCCCCACAAATTTATAACAACTTAGACAAGGAATTTCAATATGTTCAAACTCGCTAGATAAATTCAGGATGACACACTTTTCAAATTTCCCAAACTGTATGGATTCTCGTAACATACACACCTATATATGAAACATTAAAGAGTTGTGAGAATCTAAACAATATCTGAACGCGATTAAGTAAAACAGTCAAAGGGTTAACGTTGAAAATTGTTGAAGAATTCCAGTAATACAAATATATTTAAAATGCAGCGGTACTAATCTATGAATTTGTAAATGGGAATTTTTTATCAATTACAGAAAGAAAAAAAAATAGATGCTTTGACGTATCATTACAACATACCTTAGAGCAGATACTCTAAATTTTCAAAGTTCAATTTGAAAATTCCTATATCTTTCAGCCTTTGGTAGAATATATACTTCGAATTTCCCAACAAAGGAAGAGTTCAACAACACACAACACTTCGGTACAGACTCAAAATACCAGCCTGAAATTTTAACCTAGCTGTTGTATTTTGAAAGCAATACATTGATTTTTCTTTCACGTTAAAACTCCTTTAATTTTCTAATTTTGAAGGTTTAGAAGTTATAGTGAGTTATATTACTCATTTTAATTCGATTGACTATTTCTGCATTCTATTTAAAGATGTAAACCAAATAGTCCATTAAACTTAAAAAAGCCTCTAAAATTTTCTAAACTTAATAAAACTGCCTCAAACTTTGCTGCAACACTCCCATGTAATCCTTAGAAACCGATAAGTATATAATTTTTAGTCAAGGGAATTTTCAAAATATGTTCATATTGTCCATGAGAATCCAGAACGCAAGAGATATTTTAATTCTTCCTGTAATATATGGATATTCGTAACCTGTTTCAGCACTTTAAACGATAACACTTTTAAATTTTAGAGAAATAAGATAGTTTCAAACTTTTCTCTTTCTCATATGAGAAAGTTTTCTATTAGCCAAAATATGCTAAAAGTATTTATGGAACTTCTGATAGTTATTCCACAGTCAGATATGCAATAAAGATTAATAATCCTGTGTACTAAAGTTTCCCTAGACGCCAATTTAGACGTAATATTTCGGTTTTTTGAAATTCACTTCAATAATTTCGTTCTAAATTTTATCATTGTATTATCGAATACTTATAAATACATTTCAGAAAGTAGTCGGATGAATATACAGCCATATTTTAAAAAAAAAATCGATAAATTGTAACTTTTAAAGTTTAACTTGTGAAACTTATTGAACATGTATATGAAATTTGTGGAAACACCACATCAACAATAATTTATGTATGTTTGATACTTGCAGACTTTTGAAAACCATCAGAATAAATTTCTTTTTTATTTTCCAAGAAATAGATTTAAAGCAAACTAGTCGACAACATTCAGAAAATATCCCCAAGTTACAATGGTAATAGTTATAAATTTTTGGACAAAAATGTAAGATACAAAAATATTGTATAGAAACACTTTAACAGTGTGACTAACGAAGATAAAACACTTACAAATTTTAATACTATTTTATCGAAACTCGTTCAACTTAGATAACATTTGCATATTCCGCAGAACTTATCAGAATTAAATTACCTATTGAGCTTAAAAATCCATCCAAAATTGCCAATTTTCACAATTCACAACACAAATAACAATTTTGACAAATTTTGCTAAAACACTGGCGAAATTTTCTTCTACTCATTGACAAATCGAGCTGAAAAGGAAGTTGCAAGTCTTACAAGAATATTTTGGAATTATTGTTAACCGGTTTACTATATTTCACTAAAAGTAAGAAAGCGTAAATTTTGAAAATTACAAAAAAAAATTAAATTGTTAGATTTTCTTTAAACACTTTGAAGCAAAAGAAAAGCAAACATAAGTTTTGTTGATAAAGAAAAAATTGGAAAATTCATAAAAGGTTGGTTAAAATTTCCGTTATTGGGAAAAATTTATACATTTTCCAAACGAAGATTTATTTACAATATTTCGAGTATGCAACTTTCTTCTTCTTGTAATTTTCCAGAAAATGAAGAAGTAAGGTTGATTCGTAAAATTTCCAACTAACACTCCAAATCTTCAAAACCCCCTCACATCTCCCTCTTCAGCATCCAGTCAGCGAACGCACAGCCGTATAAAATATATAAACCTTTCGCTCGCCTGAAACTTCCTAAATATCCCCTGCAGAAGGTCCCCGACGATATTTTATTCAAAAAAGAATTGTAGCCGACCCAGATATACTACTACACATACACACGCGCGCAAACCCTGCGCTCCATGTGTAGCAGATAACTAATTCAGAAGTTTGAAAAGCAATACAGTAAAATTTCTCGCCTGCACAGATACCAAAAGGAAACAGCCGGTTTCGGATGCCAAAGAAATATTTATGGCGGGAAAGTCCCGGGGAGGAGAGAAAAAATATCGACGGGGGACCGAAAGGGGAAAGGAGAGTTATGAGTGGAGACGGGAGAGGTAATTTAGGGCGAGTTGTGCGGGAAAAATAATAACGTGATATATGTATAGGCGACGGTAACGATTTAAACTGAAATCTAAGTTATTACCCAACTTTGCTAGTAGTCCAAGACGCATCTGTCAGAAATTTGCTTTAGATGGACTTAAGAGGTAAGTGCAGTGCGCGGCAAAAGAAACATGGTACAGTAACAAATGCACGGAAGTCGAAGAACTACAGAAAAAGAACGACGCGTTTAATATGTTTAAAAAGGTGGAGGGAATAATAAGAACATACAGACCGATAGCAAATAATCTATTTGACAGACAGGATAATATTATCGTTAACGAGCATGATAAACTAAAAAGATGGAGAGAATACATTGGAGAGCTGTTTGAAGACGAAAGCACAGAAATATTATTGGAAAATATGATGTCTGGACCTAAAATAATATTAAAGGAGCTCGAACGAGCTATAAAACTCTCTAAAAATAGGAAGGCAACCGGACCAGACGAAATACCCCTTGAAATACTCAAACTTCTCGAAAATAATGGTAAACATTATCTCCTAAGCCTTATCAACAAAATATACAAATCAGGAATAATTATACCCACAGACTGGCTTCTATCAACATTTGTAATGATACCAAAAAAAGAAGAACGCAAAGAAGTGCAGTGACCACCGCACTATCAGTCTGATGAGCCACGTGTTAAAACTCTTTCTGCGAATACTGCACAGTAGAATGTACAAAAAAATAGAGGAACAATTAAGTGAACCACAACTTGGATTTCGCAATAACCTTGGAATCAGAGAAGCACTGTTTAGTCTTCAGGTCTTAGTTCAAAAATGCAGAGACGTGCAGAACCCAGTCTTCTTTATTGACTTTGAAAAGGCCTTTGATATGTTCAAGCACGACGAAATGATTAGAATTCTGCAGCAGGTGGGAATTGATGATATGGACCTGCGAATCATTGCGAATCTTTATTGACATCAAAGTACAAACATTCGACTCAGACGGAACACATTAGAAGAAGTGGAAATACGACATAGAGTAAGGCAATGTTGCATCTTGTGTCCTTTATTATTTAATACCTACTCGGAATATATCTTCAGAGAAGCCTTGGACGAAGTGGAGGGTGGTATAAAAATAAATGGAACAAACATCAATAACTTGAGATATGCGGACGAAACGGTGCTAACTGCTGCTAGTCAAGAAGAACTGCAAATACTAGTAAACAGAGTGACCGAATCATGTAACAAGTATGGGCTAAAACTCAATACCTCAAAAACCAAAATTATGGTTGTCGGCAAAACACCAATACCATCAATGCAAATCAGATCATGAGGGATACAGCTAGAAAAGGTTAACAACATCACATATCTGGGCGCCAATGTCAATGATAACTGGGGCATGAGCACAGAAATAAAGATCGGAATCGAAAAAGATAGAACCGCCTTCCTTAATTTAAAAAGAATTCTCCGCAACAAAGGAATCACTTTAAAACTAAAACTTAGACTAACACGTTGCTACATGTTCTCCACGTTACTCTACGGAGCAGAGAGTTGGACGCTGACCGACACATTGTTGAAGAAAGTGGAGGCTTTTGAAATGTGGGTCTACAGAAGGATTCTCCTAATTAGCTGGATAGACCGAATAAGTAATGAGGTGGTCCTACAACCAATGCAGAAAAGCACAGAAATCATTAAAACAATAAAAAGCCGAAAACTCGAATACTTCGGCCAAGTGATGAGGCACCCAGGAAAGTTTCACCTCCTTCATTTAGTGATGCAGGGTAAGATTGCCGGAAAGAGAAGTCCAGGACGAACAAGAACATCTTGGCTCCGATATCTTCGAGTTTGGTATCGCAAAACATCCGCCGAACTTTTCCGAGCTGCTATAAACAAAGTTATTATAGCTAATATGATTGCCAACGTTCGATAATCGGACAAGGAAGGCACTAGAAGAAGAAAAAGAGGTAACCGCAATGTTATTACATGAAAACCTCGGGAATCATGCCTAGAATAAGGATTGACTTCTCCTCCAAAGCGAAGAGGTCGTGAACATTATTTAAAATACAATTTAGGAAAATGAATAAAAAACCGCGGTTTTTTCCCGAATTGTTTTCCTTATAACTTTTTAAGTATTGTATTTAGAAGAAAGTTGAAGAGAGAAAACAGTTGCAGAATCGCTTTTTACATAACAAGGCATAGGAGAGAAGTTCAAAAATGTATTAGCGGTTTTGCAAAAAGCAATAAACAAAAAAAAAATCGCCCCAAAAAGTGGTTTTTTAATTTATTATCTTAGGCACTTACATATGTTGTTAGGATTTCCATATCACAGGTAGAAAATCTTGAAATTACAATAAAAGAATCCCGTAAATTTTGTGCGAAAAGTATATTAGATTTTGCACAATAATTTTGCAATCCAGAAAAATCGAAGAATATTGAAAATTTTTAAAATTGTTTAAAATTTTTTCTTACTGTTCTATTTTAACAAAACTATTCAAAATTCGAAGCGAGAAATTTTTTTAATGTAAATTACAATCTTTTTAATGTAAATTTCAAAAAAAATTATACTGGTTACTATGAGAACCAATTATTTCTTAATATATGAGAAAAAGGAGTAATATTAACCATTAATAACTATTTTATTAAACACTAATCTATTTGGAGAAGTTATATCTCAGAAGCTAATGAACAAAGTAGCAACTAATCATATATATAAATTGCCTTTTTTAGAATTAAAAAATATTTATTAGAACGGTCACAAGAATTGTTTAAATTTGGTGTCGTTTTTTTGCTTTAAACAAATAGTTTATTTCTGCGATTTTTTTGTTAAATGAAATTCTTAAAATAATAGCCGGAAATTAGTCAGAATGACGCTTCTTTTCAGAGATAATAAGTTGCTATTTTGTTCATTAGCTTCTGAGATATAACTCGCAAATTTGATGAGTGTTTAATAAAATGGTTAATAATGGTTCATAAAATTACTATTTGTTCTCATATCTTAAGAAATAATAGTTTCTCACAGTAACCAGTATAATATTTTTGTTGAAATTTACATTAAAAACATTGTAATTTTCTAAAAATTTTCTTAAAAAAATCGAAGTGAGTATTTTTTTTAATTGTTTAAATAATCAGTGCTTAAAAAATATTAGCGTGTAGTAATAAACATATTCCTATTTACATGACTACAGTATGAAAGTAAACAAAGTAAGATAAATTAATCGAATAGCATAAGGTACAATATGCACTGAATATTGTACATAAACAAACTAATTTCTTTATAAAAAAAATATGCATAGTGACATAGCATCTTTGGCATAGTGACATTAGTTATTTTTAGCTCGAGATACCCCAGTTAAAAAAAAACATAACGATTGCTCCAACTGAGATAATTAACGCTGATTAAGCTGATAATAATTATGTTTTTAACGTTTCGCCCCTATTTTTATTATTTTTATCTATCTTGACGATAACTTACGAATTTTCAACTTTTACCTGGCAAAGAACTCGAAATAACAAATACAATGGCGGAAGGAAAAACAAGAAATTGTTTACACTTTTGCCGGAAACACTAATCAAATTTGACGAGTTATATCTTAGAAGATAGTTAACAAAATAGCAACTTATTTTCACAAAAGAAGTGTCTCTCCGAATACTTTCCAGCTATGTCTTTAGAATTTCATTTAACGAAAAATTGGGCGAGATAGTCTATTTGTTTTTAAGCAAAAAAATGACACCAATTTTAAACAATTGTTGTGACCGGTCTAATAAATATTTTTTAATTCTGAAAAAAGCACATGAAAGCCTGTCCCCTCTTATATATACTTAGACACATTTGTTAAAAGGGAATGCTGGGAAAAACATTTAAACAATTTTGAAAGTTTTCAATATTTTTAGATTTTTCTGGATTGTAAAATTATTGTGCAAAATCTAATAAACCGATCGAAACGAAATTTACAGGATGTTTTTTAATATAACTTCGGGATTTTCTACCTGTGATATGGAAGTCCTAACTACATTTTAAAGTGCCTAAATCAATAAATTAAAAAACCGCTTTTTTGGGCCGACTTTTTTGGATATTGCTATTCTGCAAAACCGATAATAAATTTTTGAATTTCCAACCTATGCCATATTATGTAAAAAGCGATTCTGCAACTTTTTTCTCTGTTCAACTCATCTCTTCTAAATTCAATACTTAGTTAGAAGCAAAATAATTCGGGAAAACGCGTTTTTACATTTTTTTTTTAAATTGTTGCTTTTTAAACAATGTTCACGACCTCTGCGCTTCGAAGAAGAAGTCAATCATTATTCTAGGCATTATTCCCGAGGTATTTATGAAAAATATTGCGGTTACCTCTTACATCCCCATCAAATCAGTTGCGTCCTGGACTATAGATCGTTCGGAGGTGTATCCACCAAATTTAGAACACTCAGTACATCGGTGGATCTCGTGCACCCCGGCATTCCCAAAGGAACCGGCGTTCGCACCTTCCAACAAAGATGCATTCTTCAATCTCCCTTCGCTTATAAGTGGAGTTAACGCGTCAATCCATCAACATCGCTTCTGCCTTGTTGTTTGTCTCCTTTTATACACACTCAAGGAGACGGGAACGAGGAGGAGAGAGGCCGCAAATGTAATTTGACAGAACTTCGAGCTCTTCCCGAGCAGCGTATCGATCTTTGCGCCTCGCCAGGAAACGTCGGGACGTTTTATTGGCGATTTATTTCTCCCAACTATTAGATAAGTGCCTTCGAGAACCTCCTGGGGCGCTTCAGGACTTGTATCGAGTACAACTTCTGGGGATCCCTGAAGACGCTCAGTGTGGACTATGTTGAAAAAATTAAAAGTACGGAATTTAGTTTTTTCCGGTATATGAAAGAAAGGTTAGAAATAAATTTCACAAATTTAGTCTTCCATAAGAGATAGCATATTCGGAAATCATAATCCGGGTAGAAATCGCGGCTATTTCAACGTAAGTTTTGGAATTACCCAGAAGTTCGCCAAACTTCACTTGATTGCCGTTTAAGGATACTTCAGGGATTCATTAAAGTTTCAACAATGGTACAGTTATGTGAAATATGTTTGAAAAAAATCCACAGTTTCTTTTTAAAGATATTTTATAATAGCATTATTATTAAAAATCTGAGAATTAAAAAAATTAGTTCAGTTTCTTAATAAAGCAAAGGGGGTCACGAATAAGTTTTCATGAAATCGATGTTCTTGAAAAATATATGAGATATTTACAGATAAATACAGACTATAAATATTTCAAGTTCAGTTTTCACATTTATAAGATGTTTGCTGAAGTTCACGATATTGACGTTTAGGGATACATCCGATCCAGTAAAGTTTCAATAACTTTTAAAATATATTTTACTAAAACTGTCTTAATGGGCACTTTATTTTTAAGAATTTTTATCTTGTACAATTTTCTTTAAAACGGTTTTGGTGATTTATACCAATTCTCATAACTTGAGTTAGTTGTTTAATACCTATTCCTTTTATTTGAAACATTTTTATCTAAAATTGCCCTAAAGGACACTTCCTTAAGCGCATCGCATCGGTTTGTAGAGTAATGGTCCAGTCTAACTGATACACCTCGATTAAATAAAGTTATTTTTATTTATTCCAATTCGATGATTGGATTCTTATTTCGAAGTATCGACAGTGAAATTTGTTGTTGTTATAGTATGAATAAATTTATTTATCGTTTCGATAAAGTTCGTTGTATTCAAAAATATTGTTCAGAAATCGTTGTCGTCTAAACAACTAAAGGAAATATTTATTAATAACAGAAAATGTTAATATTTTGTCCAGCCATATGAGAAAATCTTACGATGATGTAACGAAGCCGATATTAGAGAGTTGAGAGTAGACTACCCATAATACAGTAAAGTTAATCACGAAATCAAACCTATCTCAGATAGATGGCGGCCAATAAGGCAATGTTTAATCTACCATCGCTTAAATATCAAGACTAAATTTATCTAAGCCACTCGCCCCCTCCAGTGTTCTTTGTGCGAGTTAATCCAAGGTGAGAACCAAGACTTGTTTATAGCAATTCGATCCGTCTATCTGTCTATTGTAAACGTCACCGCCGTTAGTTATAAGCCGCCGAATTATTTGTTATTTGTGAGTGTACGTAAATTGTGCGTTGTCCCCGACCGATAGTCTTAAGCCGTTCGAGCTATTCGTAGTTATTCGTCTATTGTGAAAGCGTCCCCGACCGCTAGCTAGTAGGCTATACGTTATCTGTGATTTTTCGTTGTGAGCGTACCGACCGCTAGATATAAGCTATCTGTGGATGAACGTTTACTACATGTTAAACCGGCGATTGTGAGAACGTCAGTTTTCCCAACCGCCAGGAATTAATTTTTCCGTCGTCGCGTTGAGGAAAAGTTGATTCCCGTCTACCGTATTCTCTCTCTCACGCTCTCTCCCTCTCGATATGTGAAAGCCGCACTACCGAATATTAGTCACAGCACGTTTTCCTATCGTCTCCGTTTCGATCTATTTCTCTTTCATTGTAAAATTGTTAGGATAATTTTCCGTTTTCGAATTTTCAGCATTAAGAGGGTTTTTCATTTTTCAGATTTCTACCGTTTGCAAAGTATTTTACTTTCCGCATTTTCGCTTAGTTAAATAGTTTTGAATCTCTCAGATTTCATTTAGAATAAGTTTTATTTATCTCCTACTGTGATAATATTAATATTTTCGTATTTGTGTGTTTCCTTTTCGAGATACATAAATAATTGTAAATAAGTTTTTGTAGTTCTCCGGTCTCCGTTCGACGACCTAAGCAGGTGTTAGTCGTACGAACTGTTTTCCCTGCCGATTGGGAATAAAATAATTTTGCATTTTCTATTTTTGAACGTGTGTTTCATTTCTACAGACAACCCTGGTAATCTCTTGAGTTCGTAAATTACCCAGGCATATTCCCGAGGGAGAAAACCCTTAAAAATCTGGCGCCCGAGCAAAACCGTAAAACCGACTCTTAAAGCCCTTTTCCGAACTCTCGAACCCCGTCCCAGCACCAAATCTCCCAAGAAACCGCAGCAAAGCGCGTTACAATGTTACACATCGCAATTTGTCTTAAATTAATGTGGTGAAAAATCTCAGAATATTTGGAGACTTAATTAAATTTTAATATAATATTTTAAAATATTGATAACGCAATTTGCCAAGTGTTTTCAATATATATCTTCAATGTAACACTATTTTCACTGGTCAAGTAGATATTTCAAAAATTCTCCTAAATCGAAATTGAGATTATTATAAAACATATGAATATAATAGCTTAGTAGTAGGTACTCGTTGATTATTTTGAGCAATTTTAATGGCATGTCGAATTAAATACTGAAAATGGTTTTGTTTAAATACATGAATCCTTTCAAAGTATTTAAAAGCTCTATTTAGACCAGTTAAGCGATTTCAAAAATTCAACATTTTCTTTAAATACAGTTAAAAGTGATAAAATTGAGTTTTTTTGAAAATTCTTTTGAAATTTCTTTAGGCGATTTTGGAGATCCATAATCCACATACCTTCATCCGGAAACAGTTGAAACTGAAAACCTGTCCTAAAATTCACTGTCAAATAAATTTAAAAATTTCAGTTCGATCACAATTTCCGTAATTGAATTTGTGAAGTTCGCTATAGTGCATTTTTCAATTTCTTAACGTAATTAGTTATTGTTGACTTAATTGCAAAATTTTTGGGCGTTTTTAGATTTGAAAGTTAAATAAAATGGTATACATATATAACTGATAAATGCTACGATAATGTATCTCTCCTCGATCTGCAGACTTGAGGAAGAAATTTGTTCGAAATAGTTCCAAAGTTAATAGTTCTCTAAGTTTTTCGCCTCACGCATTCATCATAGTTACGTATGGAAATATGACAATAAACGTTTCGAAAAAAAGTTTAAAACTGTTCCGCTAAGAACACAATATTCTGAATGTAATTTTTCGTTCCGTCGGCTCCGGAGTAATCCGACGGAGTTCATCCCTTAAAATTTCCGAACCAGACCTCATAAAAAAAACCGAACATAAAATCTGTTGAATAATAAGATTCCTCCGAGCACAATTGAAAAACTTCCCTAAATAATAAAATCTCACGACATGATCGTACAACAGGAGGGGTAAAGAGGAAGGGGTGAGGAAGGGACGAAGGGCAGAGGAAAGGAGAAGGAAAAAACAAAAAAGGATGGAAAGAGTGTTGTGTAAGAGAGCGAGAGAGATGTAGAAGGACAGAGAGAAAGAGAGATCCTAAGCCGACTAGATATTTATGGCGGCTATTTGCGAGATGTGAACCGGCCAACGTTCAAGCTCTATTTACTATTTATCTGTCCCGCTGGTGCCGTTTGACTTTATCAAGATGGCGGATCTTAACGTCATGCCCGCGCGCTTGTACGTTTCGCCCTTTTCTTCTCCGTCTTCTTTCCACCTCCTCCTCCCTACATGCAATATCTTGATTGGAGCTGCAAAATGGAGTCGTTCCTCGGATCGTGTTATTGTTATTTTTATGAGTAATGAAAGGCTTACTTTGTTTGCGTGCAATTCCGCTTCGTGAGCCGCGCGGCTCGGCTTAAGGGGGCTTTCAATTTCGGGGGATTAGCGGGAATTTTTCGAAGGAACGCCAAGTGGAAGATTGTTTGGAGACACGGAACGATTTGCAACGATTTCAACCACATCTAAATTCCTATTGCATCTATTAACAAAATGATAGATCTCTTATCAACGTTAGATTTGTACTTAACGCCCTAATAGGAAGTTCCAATTCCATGTCCGAAGGGTTGTAGCACAAAACTTAGAGTAAATCAACAAAAATCAGAGAATTCAACTAAAAGTTTAAATTTCAAGCACTTCATGCAGATAATGGAAACTATAATCAAATTAAGATTAAGTTTCAAGTTTTGCTGAAATTAAATTTCTCCTAACGATTTCATGGTTGAAGAATTATCTTAGGATGACTCTATGATGTTAAGGAGTTTTTGGTCAATTTTCCAATTTCACGTTCACCTAACGTAAGAATTAAAGTTAAATATTATTTTCAATTTAGAATTTCGTTGAAATTATTTCCCTTGAAGCTTATAAGCTGTCTGTGACTGAAAAATGGTTTCAAGATCATTATGTCCTTCTAAGCACATGCAATGAATTTTATAATTCGAAGTTCGGGGGAGCTTCAGAGTTCAGAACTGCCTGAAATTTGTAATGTTGTTGAAATAGATCACTTCCAACTATTTCTTGACTGAAAACGTATTTCAGTCAATGATGTTAAGACGGTTCAGCAAATTTCGTAAGTCGAAACTCAGGTAAGATAAAGAGGTCAGAACCATTTGCAATTTCCAGTTTTATTGAAGTTCAGTCTCTTATAACGTTTTCGTCATTAAAAGATAATTTTAAGATCGTATGCAACTAAGATATTTCAATAAATTTTACAATCCGTATATAAGGAAGAAAATGTATTAAGAAGCATATTTTATATGCTTCTCAATATATTTCTTCTCTTCTCTCTATTTTTACTGATATTAAATCTATTCTAATTTTTCATGACTGAAAAGTGATGAAAATTCCTATTGCATTTATTGACTAAATGACAAATCTCTCATCAACGAGAGATTTGTACTTATCGCCCTAATAGGAAGTTCCCGTTCCATGTCGAAATATTGTAGGACAAAGCTTAGAGTAAATCAACCAAAATTGAAGAGAATTTAAACAAATCTTTTATTTTTAAGCATTTCTTGCAGATAATAGAAAGTGTAATCAAATTATAATTAAGTTTCCAGTTTTGCTGAAATTAAATTTCTCCTAACCATTTCATGGCTGAAGAATTGTCTTAGAATGACTCTTTTATGTTAAGGAGTTTTAATAAATTTTCTAATTTCACGCTTAGGGATTTAGGGTTAAGAATTTTTTTCAGGAAATTAGAGTTAAATTTCATTTTCAGTTTAGAATTTTGCTGAAATTATCTCACTACCAGCTTATAAGCTTTTCGTGATTGAAAAATGGTTTCAAGCAATGATCTTTATAATTCCAAGTTCAAGAGACCTTCAGAGTTCAATACTACCCGCAATTTGTAATTTTGATGAAACAAATCATTTCAGTATTTCAGTAAATGATGTTAAGACGGTTATGCAAATTTCTTAAGTCGAAATTCAGGGAAGAAAAGGAGTTTTGAAGCATTTGCAATTTCTGGTTTTGTTGAAGCAATCGCTTACAACGTTTTTGTCTTTAAAAGATATTTTCGAGGTCGTTCAATGCTTCTATGATATTTTAATAAATTTCACAAGTTTTAATATGCTTCTTAATATATTTCTTCTCTTCTCTATATTTTTACTGAGATTATATCAGTTCTAATTTTTCATGTCTGAAAAATGATTGCGAAATGATTGTATGTTGTTAAGACGTTTCAATTCATTTACCAATTTGGAATTTACGGAAGATTTTAGAGTTCACAAGCCATTTGTACCTAATGCCCAAATAGGAAATTTTAATTCCATGTTCGACAGATCGGCGGTCAACTCGTAAGGAATTTTAATGCCCCACCCTAAGATCGGTCATATCGTAAGCGAACCGGCAGGTAAATTTTTAAAGGGTAGTTTAGTATGAGTCAACTCGTAAGAGGATTCTCAGAAATAATCGAGGGGATGATGATTGTAACGAAGTAGTTCGGATATTTGTTGAAATTAAGAATATGATATGAGGGGGTGTTTTGTTACGTTCCAACTAAACGGTGACGAGCACCGAGATAGTTGTGGATTTTATTAAAAGTCAACGCGGCAAAGACTTGCTTGTTGTTAATAACGGTCGGGTTCCGCAGGGTTTTCCTTGCCCTCTCGCAAGTAATACGATAATCCCCCTTTTGGGATTTTTCAGGTCAACTCTTACGAGTTGACCGGTCTGAGAACCATATTCTTACGAGTTGACCGATCTCGGGGAAGGTCAATTGCGGATCGGGATAAATTCTTACGAGATGACCCGTGCCCCGAAAGATTGCTGGACAAAGCTTACAGTAAATCAATAAATATTGGAGATAATTAAGTCAAATGATTGAAATTAGAGTAATTTTAGGAGGTAATGGAATATCTACATAAATTTAAAATTATGACAACTTGTGGAGATTGTTTAAAATTTCAATTTAATTTTCATATGCACGGCAATGGAGGCTAACTGCTTTATAACCTTTGAAATTCTCACTGTATATCTCACTGCATATTAGAAATAAAAAATTTATTTTGAAAGAGCTAAGTGCAGGTGATCGAAATTTGAAATTCACGATAAATTTTTTAAATTTACTGAATATGACAATAAGTTTTATGGTCAAAGCTGTAAATAATATCCTACCAAGAGGTTTGCAGCACATTGACAAATAGTGAAGGTAAAGTTCCATAATTGGAAAAATTGTTCCGAAAAATGCAACCTGAGCAATTTTAAATTTGAAATTGTAAAAGCTTTCTAGTGATTCATTTAATTTGAGTTTCTTTTTTAGTGAATGTCAGAAAATCAAATTAGTCAATCACTATTTAAAATAGAGATGGAAATCTTAGTGAGTTGATTGTAAATAATACAAAAATGGAAGTGTAAACAATAATTAAGTTGTAAGTCACAGGAAATTTTGTATGACGTTACGAATATGAAGGATTTAGGAACAGGACGCTGTAGGTAAGAAATAAATCAGTATCTAAAATTATGTGTTCAATTTGGATGGATCTGTTGTAGATACCCGAAGAAGGATATGTTCAACATGTGGAATATTATAGGAAATTTTATTATATTTAATAAATTAATCTCAAACCATCTAATACCATAACGCAGATAAAATTGATATTGGCAGTATTATGAAAACGTCAATTTCGAAAAATTTTTGGAACGACTGAAGGCAGTCCGGAGAGACGAATTAAAAATTATGAATGCAGCAAAGCGTACCTGAAATAAACCTCATTATTTAATTACGTCTTTATTCCCAGTCTACACTAATGGGTAGCGCTATGTATTTTACTTATAAAATTAATTTTACGATAAACCTTTTCGTGAGTTCAACTTATGGTTCGATCGAGATTCGACGATATGCGTCCGTTTTTGATAAAACCGAAATTCCTCTTCCGAGATGGGAGCCTTAATAAGTGTATCTTTTAATTAAAAATTTTCTAGACTAATGGCTCGCAATAAGAAACCGAGACTTCCTTACACTAACGAGAATTTTAAGTATTTATGACTTTAATGACTACGAGAGCTGTTTTATGTTCTGCGAGATTACGAGATTCGGAGTGTCTTTAACGTAAATATATGAGCCAGACGGTTCTTGAGAAAGATAAAAATAAAAGAGGAAAAGGGTGGGAGAAGGAATCATCGGGAAAGGTATCGGGGATTATTTCAGATACGGAAATTTTTTATGCGAAAGTAAATAGCGATTTTCCGGTGAAATACCCCTGGAAATAAGCAATTCCTCCTCCAGCTACTTTGTGCCTTCAGAGTAAATACTTTTCATGGAAATTTATGTCTCATAAAAACGTAAACATCGAACATATGAATATGTAGCGCGTCCGCCATAAAAGTAACATAAATATATGGATGAACTTAACGTCCAACTTTCGTTAAATAAGTGAGCTTTATTTTTTTTATTGCGTCGTAGTTTGAAAACTTTTTGATAACGCGAAGGCGCCGTGAACGTAAACTCTCCGAAATATTTGTTGTGAAGTAAAACATCGCGCGTAAAAGATATTTTTAAGACTTACTTTATCTGCGGGAGCTATGCTCGCAATCTGCTTCTGCAACCTTTATGGCGACGGTGGAAAAATGCAAATTCCGCCATGACGATAAAAATATCTAATGAAAAGAGTATTTTGCCGGCGTTGCAGACAAACAGATTCGAGAACACTTTCGAAATTGTTGTTTGGTACCGTCGGATTGAACGAAAGGAACATTTATATAAATTATTTAATAATTGGGATAATTATTTATAATTCTGGGTAGAATTAGAGTGCTGAAACGTTTCTGATTTCAAATTTCTATGCTATTGAATATGTCATTTATTAAGGAACTAACGCGTTCAAGATATTTTATTGTTTAATATGATTCAATTGACCTCTAATGAAATGATATTCAAAAGTGCTACTAAATTTACCTATGCGTTTTTGAGAACGGGGTAAGTTTGTCCACTTTTCGGTTTTTCGGCTATAGCGCAAAATCTATACATTTTTCGAAAATATATGCCGTAAGATTTTTTGTAGAGAATTAAATTTCCTATCAAAATGATGCTTTTCAAGTCCAAAAATATTTTTTAAATCAAATAAATTCAAAAAACCATATTAAAAAAATCGAACAATTAATTTTTGTTTTGAATTTTTGACTATAACCTTTTCCTTAGTGAATTTAGGTATAGGCACTGCTTCATAAAAAAGAAAGTTAATGAAATTCTCTTTAAAATGGTGCCCTATAAGACTTGATACGTTTAAAATTGGCTGAGATATATACGTTTGAATTTAACAATTTTTTCTCTATATTTTAATTTTTCTTTAAAAAGCGTATTGTCACCAATAATGACATATTGGGCAGAGACTCGAGCCGAAACAAGCAAGACAAAACAACTACATCGCACAGTTAAGATGAACACTTTAAGAACAAAAGCAAAAAAGACCAAGTTGGACAGAGTAGAAATTCAGATATACGGAAACATTCAAAGTAACCGACATAACGAAATTCAAATGACAAAGACGAAGATTTTGGAATGAACATGTATCAAGAGCAGATGATACCAGAATAACGAAAATAGCAAGAGAGTATAGACCTCCAGGAAAAAGAAGCGCAGGAAGACCACAGAAGAGATGGGCCCAAAGTTGGCTATCTCCCGAAGAGCACTTAACAAATTTTGAAGCGTAATGAAGAAGAAGGCATGGCTCTACAATAAAAGAAGAAGAAGAAAATTGCTTATGGTGATACATGTTTTATTCAATTGTCCAGTTAGAAATTTAGGGAAGAATTTTAGGTTTAAAAGCAACTTCTAATACTGCTGTTAATATCTCACATATAAGCCTTGTGACAGGAAATTGATTTCAGGGTCATTCAACTACTTTTAAGAAGATTTAGTGAATCCACACTTCTCAGAAAGCTTACAAGCAATTTTAATATTCAACTTGGCTGGAATTAAAGCACTTTTAATTTTGTATGCCTGAACATTGATTTCACAACGACTTTTATGGTGTTAATTTTCCATTTTGGAGTTTACGGGAGTATTACAGTTCAAATGTCTTTTCAAATCTGAACTCCATTAAAACTGATCCATTTACAATTATTAATTATGAGCTTTTCGGGACTGAAACGGGGATTCAGAATCTTTCATCACTTGAAAATGGTTTCCACAAATTTTGCAATTTGAAGTTCAAGGGATTTATTGTTTCGAAGCGGTTTAAATTATCAATTTCACAATATTCAACTTCTATCGATTTCGTTACTGAAAAATATTTTCAGAATAAGTCAATAGTGATAAGACGATTTAAAAAATTTCACAACCCAGAATTTAGGTAATAATATTATTTGTGAAATATTTTTAAATTCCAGTTTTGCTGAAATTACATTATTTCTAACATTTTCCTGGCTTAAGAATTATTTCAGGATGACTTGTTAAGACGTCCAGCGTAAAATTTACGAAAGAGTTAGCGTTACACGTCCTCTTTAAATCCGAATTTCGTTGAAATTATCTGATTTATAATAAAATTATGGGTTCTTCAGTGTTTGAAAAATGGTTTCAAGTTTACCCAATGCCTTACAGACGTCTCAAAAAATTTCTCAATTTTGAGTTCAGGGAAGATAAGGAACTGGGAAGCATTATTAACTTCCACTTTCTGCCCAATTTAATCGCTTATAACTTTTTCATGACTGAAAAATTGTTTCAGAATCATTCAATGCTTTAAGACGTTTCAAGACATTTCATAATTCTGAGTTCAGTGGAGATTTAATGTTCAGAAGCGCTTTCAGTTACGAATTCTGTTGAAACTAAACATATCCAACTTTTGGTGACTGAAAAATAATTTCATTAGGGTTAAAACGGTTCAATAAATATAATTTTGAGTTCAGGAAAGTAAGAGTGTAGAAGCGCCGTCAATTAAGAATTTTGCTGAAATTAAATCAATTGCACATTTTCATCATGAAAAGACAATATTAGTTAATGGCGTTAAGAAGATTCAATAAATTTCACAATTTAGAATTCAGGTAGGATTAGAGTTCAGTGAGAATTATAGTCCTTTATTTTAGAATTTGATTGAAGTTTAACTATTTATAAATTTTCTATTTTAACAAATTTATTATTTGCAATTGTTAATAAAAGATAATGTAATAAATCATAAAATAAATAAATAAATATAATAAATAAAATAGTAAAGTGGTAAATTTACTACTTATAACTTTTTCGTGACTGGAAAATTACTTCAGTCTATTTGACAGTTTAATACATTTGACAATTTGGAGGTCGGGACGAAAATTTTGATCACTCAATGATTTTACGGCGTTTCACTAAATGTTGCAATTTAAAGTCCAGCGGGGAATCAGCGTGCAGAAGCGTCTTTAATTTCGAATTTTGCTAAAGTTAAATCACTTGCAACATTTCGCGACTAAAAATTAAATTTCGTAGACGACGCTAAGGCTGTACAGTAAATTTCACAAGTCGGAGTTCTGGGAAAAATGAGTTCAAAAGTATAGTCATTATCTGATTTTGATGAGATTAAACCAATTCGACATTCATCATGTTTGAAAAATGATTTCAGAATTTTCCAAATTAGGATGTGGGGAGTATTAGAATTTAAAAGTCTTTTTAATCTGAAGTTACGCTGAAGTTACCTCACTTATACTTATAAACTTTTCATAGACGTAAACCTATTTTAGAATTACCCAATTTTTGTAAGAGATATAAATAAATTATAAAATTCGGAGTTGAAGCAAGAAAATGATTTTAGAAGCATGCTTGATATTGATTTTTGTAAGTTAATAAATTCTAACTTATTCCATGACAGAGAAATGATATTAGAATTACTCCAAGGTGCAAAAACATTTCAGGCAATTTTCCAATATGAAGTTTTAGGGAGTATTAGAGTTCCAAAGTGTTTCCAGTTCCGCTTTAATTATCTCACTCATTATTATCAGCTTCTTATGACTGAGAAATGATTTCAGGATCGTTTAATGTTTCAAAAGTTATTTGTTAAATTTTGCAGTTTTAAGTTCAGGAAAGAATTAATGTTCACAAGAGTTTTCAGTTTCCAATTTACCTGAGAATAAAACACTTTCAACTATTTCGTGACTGAAAACTAATTTCAGGATTAATTATTGCCGGTATGAATTCTCAATAAATTCCACAAATCGGAGTTCAGTGAAGAAAAAAATATGCTGAAATTAGTTTGCTTCTAATATTTTCATGGTTGAAAAATTATTTCAGGGTACGTGTATGGTGCTAAGATGTTCCAATCAATTCAAATTTGGAATTTGAAGTTTAGAAGGGAATTAGCGTTAAAAATTTATTTTAATTTCGAATTGTTTTGAAATTACCTCACTTATAGTTATAAAATATTCGTGTATGAGAAATTGTTGCATGATCATTCCTTGCTATTAAGGGGATTGAATATTTTATATCAAATTGAAGTTAATGAATGAATTAGTGTTCAGTAGAGCTTTCAAATTGAAATTGGACTGAAATTAAATAACACAACTGGCTGAAAGATGGTTTCAGAATGACTCTGTGGTAGTAAGACGTAAAACTTATAGCTTATGAGTTTTACCAATTTTGCTGTGTTTCAATTATTTCTAAGCTTTTTGTGACTGAATATGAGTCCCTTGGATGGAGACGAGGTGGTCAAAATATTTGGCTTCGCGACATCAAAATTGGGAGTCCAAACCATTTCAGTTATCCTATCACTTGCCCCAGGTACGACAATGTAAATGTCACAAAATATTTCAAAAAGCGAAATCCGAAATGTAGTTTTTCTCAAATTGCCTCTGAAAATTCAGTTCGTTTTTCAGATTGGAAATTTTAACATTACAGTTTTAGCAAGTTTCATGAATTTAAAGTTGTTACAAATGGGTGAAATATTTCATAATTTTTAAACAACCCATTATAATAGTCAAGAATGAATATTTACCAGCGCAAATAATCATTTCCCTGAGACTGAGCTTTAACGTTTTAACTTGGCAGATATGTTTATCGGCCGACTTTCACATTTCACTGCTTATCGACTTTCGATACCAACAGGGGAAGGGTGCAACGTGAAGAGGGGGAAAATGGCGGAGAGTGCCACCAAAGCGAAAATTAATTTATGAATATTTTCCATTGATCTATGGTCGCGATCCTCTCGGCCTCTTAACAAGTAATATAACCTCCGGATCACGTTGTTACTCTTCTGCGCTTCGTCGTAGATTTATGATGATTGCTCTTTGAATTATTTAACAAGATGGCGAAATATTATGGTTTCTATCGTTACTGTAATACCCGTTCTCTGGGGCAATATTGATTCCGAATCGGTAGTAAACACCCACCGTTTATTCGCTGACGAAAATAATACGTGCCTGCCATCCGTTATTTCCAACGTAATAATAAGAGAAAAATAAAAAAGGGAAGGGAAGAGGAGGGAAAAGAAGGGATCTCGTTTATTGCTCAAAGGGAAGGTGATCTCCAAATATTTTGGTAGGAGCGGGAACGTGAGAAATTTACCCGAATAATTTTGCTCGGCGAAATAGTTGCCTTTAATCGCCCCGCGCTGTTATTTCAGGAAAACGCCTCTTTTAAAATTCCACACCCGAAATTTTTTACAAAATACCCAAAATTCCAACAGCGCCAAAAAGGTAGACGCCGAAGGTAAAGTTAGAGACATATTTGTACATTTTAAATGCGATGCCAATACCTACTAGGAAATGTTCAGTTTGTTAGTGAAACTTGGTTATGTTAGATGCCTGAGAAATCAGAGAATTATTCTAGTGGAGCTTAAACAACATTTTATGAACATTACCTTTCAAAGTTATTTTGAACTTCCGAAATTTCCAAATACGAAGCAAACTTAATTCTGCCTGCAATAAATTGAATAAAATATTGACACACCTTATAGCTGCTTTAAAAACAAGTTTTATATACATTTGACGTCATTTTTTGTTCTTCGGCTAACAAGAATTCATTTGAAACATCTAGTGCCCTAACTGGTTAACAAGAAGTAACTAACCATCAATATTTTCATCCTCCCAGTTTAGGGTAGGTTAGACTAGGATAACTTATTTTAGGTTAGAGTAAACTATTCCTGTGTCCAGACATTACAGAAGCAGATCAGAAATTTTGTATTAAGGGCGTTTAATCATGTACAAAGTCCATCTACAAAACAAACAAATAAAAATACTTTTGCTACATAGGAATGAATGTAGTTCATGAAAATGAAATGAAAGTATCAGTATAAGTTGATACTTGGCATAAATATACAGATTTAATTTATCGCACAGCAACCAGCTAATAAAATATCACGTTCAGCACCTTGCAACAATAATTGCAAAGAGTTTGTACCCTGAGTATTTAGCAGTGCTGTCAACTTTAAGTTTGTTAATTTCCCTAAACTGTCGATCATATTTCCCTAGATCGCTTAATTTTTCCCTATATTGCAAAGTTATATACATATATGTATTATATGCACCTTTTTGCCTTCTATTTAGACAAAAACTCATGAAATAAAGTTTACTAGGTAAACTCGTTCATTGTCCAGCATTAAAAATAAACATTACAATAGTCATAATCAAATATAGTTAATATAGTAGTATTATAACAAAACAAATAATATGTGTTCTGACTACAGTTATAAGGTATTAAAAATAAACATTAAAATATTTATAAAAAGAAACATAGTTAATATAGTATTATAACAAAACAAATATGTGTTCTAAAGTTATTAATGCTTTGTGTGCAGCCTCGCCGTTCTACGTGTCTACATGGTACTCATAGGATTTCTAGTAACCATTAATACATTAAAATACAAACATATCAAATTCCCTAGATTGCAAAAAAACTCCCTATGTCCCTAAATCAGTTGAAAATTCCCTAAAATAGGGAAATTTCCCTAGAGTTGACAGCACTGGTATTTAGTGTTAAGAGTTTAGATTTACTATTAAATTGTTTAGTTTAGAATTAAAAATGTAGTAAAAATATAATAAAAAAATTCAACAACTATATTTTACCATGTAAGTAGTACAGTAACATCAATTTAGATAAACTATGATGTTCTCCATGTTCATCAACGAATCAACGGAAATCAAAGAAAAGAGGGCCGCATGTCCTTTTCGCACTGAGCCAATACATCTAACAATTTAAGTGAGATATTGCTATAAATTTACGTCACATAAGTTATTTCACCAATTCTATTTAGTAGAGAATTACTATTTTTCATCGGCACATTGACAAAAGTGTTGCCATTTTTCACGTCAACTTGACGTAAAGAACTAGTAAATCTTTTGGATTTCTACCATAAAATATTAAGTCTCCGACGACCTGTTGTCAGATAAAATTTGAAGTTGAAATTACTTCCTAGCTATGTCGTATTCCGTAAATACTCACTTTCCTAGTTTACGACCGTCGCAGAAATATATCGATTTAGATTAAAAATTTAGTTCCTGGTAAAAATTAGGAACGACACCATAAACTTATGCTTTTCGTGGAAATCAGTATCAATAATTGTAGTTAGGTGTCTCGTACACTAACGTAATTAATGTAGATTGACTTCACGTCGTATATTCGTATAAGTAAGAGATTCATTGTCATTTCTTATACTTATACTTCGAAAAACAGGAACGTGTCTCAAAAATAATCGTTATTAAAATAAATTGTTTAAATATTTTATCAAGTATGATATACAGGGTGGTGAAATTTTCGATGCTCACCATTGTTATCTCGAAAACGGTAAAATATACAGGATGGTTTAAATTAGAGAAAAGTTGCCTTTTTTCATGCAGATTATAAATCTGGAAAGAAATCTCCGATATGTTCATTGGTTCTTGAATTATAGCGGAAAAACTGAAAATTGCTTTTATCGAAAAATATTATTATCTCTTCAACTATTGACACTGTTGCAATAACACTTGGTAATGTTATGTTTTTGATAACGCTGAGTCAAAAAACGTTAACGGAAATTTTCTAGATCGTCTGGATTTCAAGCTGCGATAGTCAACTTTTTTATTTCTTATCGGCGCCATATTGGATTTGAATGCCATTAGATAGACAAAAAAATTATCTTTTTGGATCCCTAATTCGTTTACAATAGTCATTTGTTTTTCTAATAATAAACCACTAGTTACAAAAAATTCTCGAATAATTGAAATTCAAGCTATCGAGTAAACAGCGTAGACCGTGAAAAAACAATTGAATCTATAGTAATAACACTGACAGTTTGTATGCAAGTGATGTATAGTGCCTAGTGTTTCTTAATTGCCAACATGTTCAGTGATGACGAAAAGCTAGATATGTACAACATATACATTCGCAGCAACAGGAATTCTGTATTGGCAGCTGAAACTTATTTAAATTTGTATCCAGAGAGGGAGCAACCCCACCGAACTATCTTCACGAGAATTTCCAGAAATTTGGTTTTTTTGTGGAAGAGTCAGAAGACCGAGAAGGGCGTATAGGAAACAAGTCAATGGTAACGAAGTGAATGTTTTGGCTCAACTAACGATAGACCCAGAGAATTCCAGTCGTAAAATTGCTGAAGAATGTGGTATTGCTGATTCATCTGTAAGGAAAATAATAAAAAAACACAAGTTCCATGATTATAAATTCACACGTGTACAGACTCTTCATCATGGTGATGGTAACAGGAGGTTGGAATTTTGTAATTGGTTTCGTGACAAACTGCAACAGGATTCATACTTCCCAAGGAAAATCCTATGGACTGATGAATCTATATTTACAAACTCTGGAATGTTCAATAGGAAAAATTGCCATCATTATGCCACAGAGAATCCACGTTTGATTAGACAAATGAAGGCCTCAAATTCGATATTCTCTAAACGTATGGGCTAGCATCTTAGATGATACTGTTGTAGGTCCATTTTTTATTCATGGACATCTGGATGGGCCTACCTATTTAAATTTTCTAAAAACTAATTTAGAAAATATGTTAGAGGAACTGCCATTAATAACACTTCGTAATCTTGAGTACTCTCGCATCGTTAGAGATTATTTACATGCACGATTTCCAAATTCATGGCTTGGCACGTTTGGACCTGTTCGTTGGCCTCCACGATCACCTTGCTTGAGTCCCATGGATTACTTTCTGTGGGGCAAAGTAAAAGACGATGTGTATGCAACCGCAACAGAAAACATCGATCACCTTCGTTTCAAAATTCAAAATGCCATTCAGTCCATTTCAAGGCAGACTATTCGGAAAGCAGTGGATGAAATGAATTTGAGAATTAATATTTGCATAGAAAATAATGGCGGACACTTTGAACAATTCCTATGAATTATTACAGTAGAACGTAGAACCAAATAAGCCTGACGTCTGAGATGTGAGGGTGGGGAGAGAGAATGTATTAGAAAACACTCATGCACTCACTAAAGCACATTCGAGATACAATGAACTGTTTCCACCAATAGTGGCCACTACCTTTTTCCCGTGCGCAAGTCAAGGTCAGACGACAAGCTTATTTGGTTATACTGTAACTACGCATAAATTAGTTTTCAAAAAAAGTTCTATGTTTTGAATTCATTTACACCTTTTTAAGTATTTAATTTCTTTTTTTTTTAAATAAATGCTCTAAAAATTTATGAGTTTCATTATTATAGATTCAATTGTTTTTTGACGGTCTACGCTGTTTACCCGATAGCTTGAATTTCAATTATTCGAGAAATTTTTGTAACTAGTGGTTTATTATTAGAAAAACAAATGACTAGGGTAAACGAATTAGGGATCCAAAAAGGTAATTTTTTTGTCTATCTAATGGCATTAAAATCCAATATGGCGCCGATAAGAAATAAAAAAGTTGACTATCGCAGCTTGAAATCCAGACGATCTAGAAAATTTCCATTAACGTTTTTTGACTCAGCGTTATCAAAAACATAACATTGCCAAGTGTTATTGCAACAGTGTCAATGGTTGAAGAGATAATAATATTTTTCGATAAAAGCAATTTTCAGTTTTTCCGGTATAATTCAATAACTAATCAACATATCGGAGATTTCTTTTCAGATTTGTAATCTGCATGAAAAAAGGCAACTTTTCTCAAATTTAAACCATCCTGTATCTTTTACCGTTTTCGAGATAACAATGGTGAGCATCGAAAATTTCACCACCCTGTATAGTTATAATACTTTTGTGTTTCGATATGTCGTCTAAACCGACGGGAACGTAAATTGGTTCCCAAGTTAATCAGGGTCAAAAATAACATTCCAATTGGTTCCCGCAATTTTCGGTATACCTGACCTGTAAGTGTAAATTGGTTCCCAACGTTTTCAATTACCTGAGCTTTATCTAAGCCTGAAGTAGCTTATTTTGCGTCTCTGCATTGTAAGTAGAATGAAATATTTTTTTTGCTGTGGTGGAAAATAGGCAATTTGAAGGGGCAAGGGAAAACCTGATAGGCAATTGAAAAGGCAAGGGAAAACCTGATGGGCAGTTGAAGGGGTAATGGAAAACCTGTGTGGGGCCGAACTCGCCTCCTCCGATAATATCAGGTAAACGAAAAATCCCAGGAACCAATTTGTACATAGATAAGAGGCACTAAGTACTACCTTTCAATTTCTTACCTGCCGGGAACCAATTTACCAACACCGAAACCGACAATCACTATGCCAAATATGTTGTGTTTTTAAAATGTTCTGCAACCCTTTGATTAATGTCGAAAATATTCGTTACGAGATTAAATTTATGTTGATTGGGAAAAATTCGGTATATTGTTTCCAAATATCTAAGTGAAATTTCACTCAAAGTACTCATAGGTATTAAAAAATTGAAAAATTTTGGCCTTTTGGTCACAAGTACCATAATACACCAATTGGGTAATGGGTGTAAATTTATTACTTAATTAGTGGAAAAGTGAAATTAGTGGAATAAGTAGGTATGGCGACACTTAAGACAACCCCTCCATTTTACCCTTCCCCCACAACTCAGTACGCTGGCGGACGCCATCTCGGCACTTTATTACCCCTAGGTAGGAGGGTGTTGTAAAGCTTAATACGCCAACTCGACACTGAGCACCATACGCCGACAAGCCAACTCGCCACCACGGCATAGCCATCTCGACACTTTATTATCCCTCACTAGGTAGGACGATGTTGTAAAGTATAATTCACCATCTCGACATCGAGTTGTATCCGAACGTTAAATGTCGATTCGGGGGATTTCAGGTGGGTCAGACAAGTTTCGGGAAGCTTTCTGATACGTGAACGTCATGTGATACGCTCGAAAGTACGTTGGAAACGCATCAAACATGTAAGGGTGGGGCAATGATCAAACATGTACTCACTGAACCTAAAATAGGTATCATGAGAATTTGCTGTAGAATGTGTAGAAAATCTATTGTATATTGTATCTAGAAAATTGTGTTAATCGTTTTAAGGCGTTTAAGACCTTAGTGTCGACTTGGCCTGTCGGTTAAGGCCATTAGTTGCGACTACCTGGTTTCTGTAGTGTTGAGTTGGCGTATTAACATTTATTACCTTAAAAGTAAAGTGTCGAGATGGCCTGTACCACAGTACGCGGGTCATCGATCAAACCTAAACTAAATTCATATCATTCATCCTCAACCCCGTTCAAACCTGTTGAACCTTTCAACAGTGTTTCACTAACCTGTTCAAATATCAGTTTGAAGCGGTCCTCAAATCTGTTGAACCTGTTCAAATAACAGTTCAAAGAGGTTCAAAATATCTATTGAACTTGGATTTGAACAAGTTTAACAGATTTCTGAATCGCTTTGAATCGGTATTTGAACAGGTTTGTGAATCACGAACTGGTATTTGAGCAAGTTTAGCAGCTTTGAATAGGTTTGAGAACCACTTTGAACTAGTATTTGAACTGATTTGTGAACCACTCTTGAATATGTTCAACAGGTTTGTAAATGCAAGGAGGTTGCCCAAGTTCTCACAGTTGGCCATGATGAGCAAAAGGAAGGAAAAACTTCTATGTCTTGCTAACACTTTATTTTGAAAAAAACGCAAAAACGCAACCGGTTTCGACCTATTGTGAAGTCATCTTCAGGTGTCACAATTAAACACTTAAAGTAACTACTTCCAGGACGCAACCCAAGAGGAAAGAACGTCGTTTAGCAAATAAAACTAACTAGCTTGGTCAAAGAAGTAAACAAATATAATGAAATTTCCGTTCTGAATCCAAATGGACACTCCTTTTTGTGAAATTTGAGGTTGTGGTTTGTGAATCGCTTTGAACTGGAATTTGAACAGGTTTATGAACCACTTTTGAACAGGTTCAAAAGGTTTGAACAGATTTGAGAACTGCTTCGAACCGGTATTTGAAAAGGTTTGTGAACCACTTTTGATCAGGTTCAACAGGTGTGTGAACCCTTTTGAATTGGTATCTGAACAGGTTTGTGAACCACTTTTAAACAGCTTCAATAGGTTTAAACTGGTTTGAGGATGAGTGGCATGAATTTAGTTTAGGTATGACTGATGACTGGCGTACTGAGGTTGTGGGAGAGAGAAGAAAGGGGGTGGGGTTTCACAAAGTTGTGGAGGTTCTCTCAATGATCGCCATTCCTACTCACCTAATAGGTGAGTAAGTATGTTAACGTTAACGTAGGTATGTATGGACACGTTAACTTAATACACCATATAGCGAAAATGTGACCAAATATGTGAAACATGGTGCCATACATATCTCAACAATTTACTTCAAGCAAGACAGCTACAACCTATTAGGTTAAATACTCATATTTTACCTTGGTTTTTGTGCGACTTGTGGTCTGATACTACTTAACACAATAATGTGACTTATTAGGATTCTTTTCAGTTCTTCAAGTCGATTATTTGGTTACCCAGAAAACCTCACCCAATTTATTAAAATATAACTCAGTTTTCATCTAAATAGGTAAACTTAACTCTAAATTTGGTGAGTAACCCCTAAACTGTTATCTGAGAAATATCTGGGACTACTGGATAAATCGAGAAGCTTTGGGCCTCACTTTAAAGACAAAATCTAACTGAAAATAATAGCAGTAATGGTAGATACGCCACATATACAACGTATTTTAAAATGATTCTCATCTGGTTGGCGATGGAATATCTGTGCATGTAATTTTTGATGTGCCGCGCTCTATTGATTTGAACCTATCTAATAATGACAACAGGTGTCACTTCGAACATTTATTGTGAAACTGGCAATCAGTACTGCTGGTAATTAACGGCCCTTTTCAGGGCCAAAACAAATACTGCAAATAGACAAATAGTCAGAATTCCTTTCATTTTGACAGAGAAAAACCAGAAGTTAAAAGTGGTTAATTAGGTTATTTTGAGCTTATGTATAGCTAGTAGAAACTCCTATTTTCGCAAGGCGGGTTTTTTATTTTACATGGGAATTCCACAGCCGACTAGATGACAATCATATTGAAACACGTTGTAGTTTTTATCGCGTTTTATTGAATTCATGTTTATAAATAGAGACTGGACTAAATGCAAAAGAAAACTGTGATATATGCGTATAAACACACACGTATATAAAAATATTATCTATTAAAACTAATCAAGAACATATAAACATACTAATTGTTATTCAAAAAAAAGTGATTCAAATCCTACTACAATTTTACAAAAAGCTAGTACACTAGAAACTTAAATAAACCTATTGCTAACTAAATTAAAACATTGTAAACGGAATTTAATGTATTACTGTTTGGAGTAAAATAATTATATAACAACATGTTAAACAATTTATTACTAGACATTCAAAATTATTAAGATGAAAATTTTGTATTCTATCTGAATACAAATGTATAGAAAAGTAAGGAAAATCTTTCAGCTACAGAGATCAGTGATGCATGTTTAATTACAATCTAAACTAAAATTGTAGTCGGAATATTTTACTACTTCACCTTCCAGTATGTTAGTTTCCATCAATTTTGAATAACCCTGATTTTTGTTTAATATTTTTCAAATGATTTGGAACACAGAATTACTTATTTGGCTATTAAACCTCTGACACAATTGTAACGTACTTTGTTCGGCAAGGCAGAGTCGTTGACGGCACAACGACTCTGGCGGAAAATTACGTCACTTATTTGAATTGGCGCGAGTTGCGGAGTTCGGGAATTCGGGAAACGGTTTAAAGTCGGTTTACCTCGGGCGCCAGATTTTTAAGGGTTAACTCCCTAAAGCCACGGGTGAGTTTAAACTCAGGAGAATGCCAGGGGGTCCGTGAAAATAAAACACACAGTACAGGGAAAATACGGGTGATTCTATATTACATTAATTTATGCTATTACAGATGAGATTTGATTTAAATTAAACGTGAATAAGGATATCGGCAAGCGGAAGATCGTAATTACATTCGTTATACTAGTTAGGGACGATTCGGCAGCGGAGGCAACGATTTGCCGGTTAATAGACTTTCGGGAAGTTTCGGCAACGGTGTGAGATCCGGAAATTCGGATTTCAGAGAGGAACCGGCAACGTTGCGCTCCGCATTCGATCAAAAGTCCGGGCTCAGCGGGTTCGGGCAAAAACGGTTCGGTTCTTATCTATACTGACGAGAATATGTTAAACGAAAGGAAATACGTATTAAGGAAATACGTGAATTAAACGTTTCTATTTAAAATACAAATAATCTATTTACAAATCGGGAAAATGTAAGTTATTAAAATGTAATAGATAATTAAACGTGCAGAGTCGGTAGATACGCTTAGATGCAAGCGGAAGAGAGAGTAAGCGGAAGTGAGAGCGGAGCAAACAAGCGAGGGTGGTGTTAAGCCCTATAGGGTGGCCTCTAGGGCGGAAGCGGAAATCTAGCGTGCGGCTCGTAGTTAGAATTAGGACTTGTGGGATTGCGGTTAATTATCGTAATAAAGACGTCCTGGGAATACTTCACCGAGAACGTTTTATTACGAACTAAGCCAAAGAGAGACAATATAAGCGGATCTTGAGTACTCACACTGGAAGATGAAACTATCGGCGGAGACACTTGTACCGAAAAGTCACTTCGCGAGAGACAGACGACGGGCGGTCGGGCGGCGGAGATTCTCTCGTATCGCGAGAAAAGTAAACGACAGAACGGGCACTTGGTTCGGCGTAGAAAACTTTCGGACTACTCTCGAAAAACGGACGGTTGGCACTGCAGAGACACTCTAGGACTACTCACAAGAGCGGCGACTACACCAGATACATTCGATACTTTTCGTTCATATTTAGAGCTCCCAGATAAACAGGGAGGGGTAATTTGCAGCTCGTAATCAAAGAGACAACTGGTGGTCTTTTGCTTAAACTCGGTCTTCGAAATTTGCAGGTATCACGGCGGAGAGACAATGGTTATTTATTTGAATTTACGGGTTTTCCGCAAAGGTAACAGAGGGAGACAAGGGTTCTAGCCACGGGAAAAATATGCTTCGTTACAAATGTATCGAATACGTCTATTATTTCTACTAATTCGAGGAAGGTAATGCCTTGCGTTTCCGATTTAAATTCAAAAACGTAAATAGGTAACATATGCCACTTTGAGATAATACGCATAATAATGTCTAAATGCTACATATTCAATTAGTAATTAGCAATAAAGAACTTTAATGATTTCGAAGTGACTGAAAATAAATAAATTCGTCTACATAGAGTCCACATTTAAACATTTGCCAACAGTGAAATATATGCGCTTTGTGTGTAATCCGCTCTCTATGAGTAACCCTTATGTGCATATTGTATGCCAACAACTATGCAGGTTACTGAAAAAACAAATAAATATGCCAACGTAAGAGGAAATCACACAGTTGTGTGGAAGAAAAAAAATCTGATTTATAAGTATCCAATTTGGATATCACTCTAGATAACTCATAATTCATGTGATAATGGTGTTCGCGGATGATTTGTCTACCTCAGCCAATGAAAATTTCCCTTGAAATTAAAACTGACGGTCAATGACACTCTAGTGACGATTTTATGCTGGATGCAAAATCATGATTTAGTATTGACTCCTGAAAAACAGGAGCAATTATTTTAATAAGAGGTAATAAAAGAAATTCTATTGTGTTTAAAATTCTTTGTGGTAAAATGTTTCCCTGAAAAACTAGTAAATATGCAGTTGTACACTTTGATGACAGAGTTTGAGTATTACCTAAGTATGACTAAGACAAAGCGGAGAAATTTAACACGTTAACTAATTTAACGTGGAATATAGGATGTTGCATAGCTGAGAAAATTAAAATTTACAGAAGAATTATAAATTCTATCGTTATGTATACAATTCCTGTATGGATAAAAATCATAATATATAAAAATTACCTAACTAAAATACAAGAAAATCTATAATGGGTACTTGTATCTAGTACTTATAGAACATTGTCTAGACAATCAATTGTTTGCATTTACTTGCAACGGAAAGATATAAAAGATAAAAAAGTATCCACCTAAAAGTTATCAAGTATACTTTTACAAAGAGATGGAGGAAAGATTGGAATGTAATTTTCAGTACGGCATAGCGGACAAACTAATACCAAATATTTACACTTGGTATAACTGTATACATTTGGTTATTTTCTGACACAATTTCTAACGCTTCGTGATTCATTTATATGTTTTACTTTTCGTATACGAAAAAGCGACATACATGTTTGACTTTATTGTATTCATATTGTAAATAAAGCAGAACACGATGTTTTTGATTGTCCACGATAGTCAACTAAACGGCGACGTACTAATTTGAAATTAGACATAACTATGCCCACAGCCAAAGTTTCAAATGTACTTATTAATTATGATTAGAAGAAATTACTTTCTAATTTCTGGAAAATCATCTTTTAAAGAAAAATCCCAAATATAGAAAATTTGCAAGGTAATACTGTGAAGCAATTGATATTTTAGTTGAAACTGACACAATGGTGTGGTGGTGATGGTATGTAGAGGATAAAATATTTTTCAAATGAACAGTTTACCTGACCCGGATCAAATGATATAGGTGGGGGGGGGGGTTAGTTAAGGTAACTGCAGTGATGTGCGGATTCCCACACTACCAGATGAGATGAGCGATACATTTATACATTTTTCAGTTAGTATTTACATTATTCTCCTCCTGAGATGTCTTTTATCTTATTTAGTGTCCATAAAGGATCTGCTCTCTTAAAAAAAAAGAAAACATAACCCAAGTATAATGTATTGTAACGCGAAATGTAAACAACCAGCGTAAGCGTTCTCCTTATCGGACGGCGGCTTACCTCAAAGGGAAGCCGCTCCGCTAATTGAGCCATAAAACAGTTGCAGAATACTGGCGAATATTGATTTAAAAAAAGAATGATTTATTACTTTCCGGCCTCTTCTAGAATAAACATTATTAGGGAAAAGAAGGCTCGAGTTCTCTCTAGTAAGTTCTCGAGACATAATGGAGGACTATAAAAAAGCGAACGCTGCGGACGAAGGGAGATTAGAAGTGAAGCCGCGAGTGAGTAAAGAGTGCGAAAAACGGACAAGCGAGAGCGTCTAAATAAATTAACAGTTAAGAGTGTGATATAAATTAATTAGTTAGGAAATAGTTGAGATAGATTAAGTAGTGTTAAGACAGTGTGTAAAGTAAATTATAATAAACGTTACAGTATGTATTGTATATGTATCAAATAATCTCAAAAACATTATCCTCCGCCTCTAGAATTTGTGGCGAGCAAACTTTCACCATAACTATTTTATAAATAGCTTTCTACAAATAGGTTGCATTCATTTTTCAATAGCCGGAGTGTTAAAACGTGTCCCTTAACTTTGCCAGGTGTAAATCTCTTCCTACTTTTAGTCCTCCGAGCGGAGGGGAAAGAGAGAACGCAGCAAATAACAACGGATGCATGTTTTATGAGGTACGAGTCCCTTACGAGGAAATCACGTTGTAAGCCTGAATATTTCAACGGGTGCGCTAATTGTCTTAAGATCAGACGGGTAACTGGCAAGTGGGATTAAATTTTTTCTCCCAGTAGGTACGTATCCATGGGTTAGTAACGAACGCTGACTTTATAGGGAATTACTGTAGGGAGTCTTGAGGTGTATTGGAATTTGTTGTATTACACATTTGTCCATAACATTCGTCCTTAAACACGTAAATAGAAAGGGAACGTTAAAATATCCTAAAGGACTGGTAAAAGTACAATACCCAAAAACAAAACCTTCGTAAATTCCCTTCAATTTTCCCAAAAATTTTACAAATTTAACTTTTCCCAAAAAATGAGTTAGCAACCCCCCGCGCCCACGCCGCTTCCAATCCGAACTAAAATAACATTTAATTAATTATAACTGCACCTGCAGAACTTTCCTACAGCTCTCGAAATTATTATGGCACCGCAAGCGCGCGGAGCTTTAGCATAATTGGATTTGCTCTTAAAATTTCTATTACTCTCGAAACAAAGTGCTGGAACATGTTACTCGGGCGGGGGGAGAAACGGGATACGTTTGCGTGTGTATGTGTATGTGAAGATCTTCTCCTGTTCCTTTTACGGGTGTTGACTACCTGTAAAAGTATGGTCGTAAAAGTAAATTTATGTAGAGGCCTCGGTAAAAGCCGTTTGTATGTATGTGGGCGCTGTTTTTTGTCAACACGCACTAGAACGTGGAAGCGTCCTTAATAGAGTTAAGGGAGAGCGAATAAACGTGGTCCCGAAGGTACTGAGAAATGAATTTCACCGTAAACATCCCTTAAGAGTTAACATGGCATTGACAAGTTAAACTTATCTTCACCAACGGCATTCGGGATTATACAGTGCGAAGGGAATTTTTATACACTTATTAAGGAAATTCGTAAATGCGACAGTATATTTCAAATAGTGCGACATGAATGAGATAACAATTTTCACCTACCACCGGTATGGAGTACACAATACTTTATTGATGGTTACGGTTCAAGTGACGTTTATTTGGCCCTTGCAGTTCGTTTCAAATTCCAAAAAAAATATTGAAGCTTTGGAAATATAAATTCTTTGGGATTCCAATGCCGTTTTTGGTACTGAATCAATTTTTGTGTTTTTTTGGGGCCACATTCCTTTTTTACAAAAAGTAAGTATCACTTGTGCAATCTATTAAAATATTCAAGATACTGCCAAAGAAAAGACATCTTTTCAAAACCTTATCAAGAATATAGAGAAAGGCGGCAACTTTATAAGTTATTTTACTATTCTTTTTTTATTTAGTATTATTTTCTTTGGAATTATTACTATTATTATTAGTATTATTATTATTATTATTATTATTATTATTATTATTATTATTATTATTATTATTATTATTATTGTTATTATTATTATTATTATTATTATTATTATTATTATTATTATTATTATTATTATTATTATTATTATTATTATTATTATTATTATTACTATTATTATTATCAATATGATTATTTTCGTTGTTTCACGTAAATTTATTCGGGGACACCCGACTTCGGCCACCACTCCCCACAGAGAAGAAAATCATATCCGACTTCGGCCACGCGATTTTATCAGTAGGATTAGTAAGGATTATGGCTCGTTAGGCCAGGTAGATGCAATAAAATAAGATTGGGTAGATTTCGGTCAATAATTTCTTTCAGTTCAGTGTTAAGTTAGTAAAAGTAAAATTGAAAAATAGAGAAATTGTTAAATAGGAGCAATGTCTTCATGACGAAATTATATAGTTTAGTTTTTTGTTTAGTTAATGTGACATGAATACTTCGTTATATTTATATATACTTACCAGTCCATTTGAAAATCCCGGAAAGTCCCCGGAAAAAAGTGCCAGAAAAAGAATGTCCCAGAAAAACAGATATTGAAAAAAGAAACATTGACTTTCTACATAAAGCCAAGTTATTAATTAGCAGATAATTGGTTAATACTAAAAATTTTCCAATGTCCGTTCTCAAAATCATTGCAGTTTCATTGGTTTATTGGTTCGCTTAAAATTTGACAGCGGGATGCATTTCGGTTCCACCGACCCGTTGAAACCCTAAGCTAAGCCCTAAGCAATTCAGGTAGAATGGTGGCCGAAGTCGGCTTACTTATTATCGTACCACAATCCTCCGCTTACGCTGAAAAAGGTTCGTGGCCGAAATCGGCTGCTTCGATTTATTCCTTATGGCATTGTTTCTTCGTGCAAAAGTCTCATCTAGTGCACACCGTGCACCTGGGTTGAATTTTGTGTAGTATGATAATCTTCTATTCTTAAACTTATCTGCTTATTCTATTCAAAGAACTTTTGCACATTATGCGCTGTTTTCAGCAGGACAGCTTTTTTTAGAATCCAGAGGTAGTGTTTTCCAGTTGCTCATATAACTACTGGGATAATCTTGTTCATCAGACTCCACATTTTTTCGATCTCTATTTGAAGGTCTTTATATTTGAGACGCTTTTTTGCTGGTTCTGAGTGATATTTAAGTCTGAAGGGATGTAAAGGTCTATTAGTAGGCATATTTTCTTAGTTTTATTTTCCACGATTATATCTGGTTTCTTTGCATTTATGCAAAGGAATCTTTGTAGGAATTATGTTTCCTACACCTGTTCTCACAACAGAATCTGACTTGTGCTCATACCATCTATCTGAAAGCTTAATGTTATATTGTTTGTAGATGGTCCGGTGCAGTTCAGATGCAACTGCAAAGAATTTCTTTAACACACTATTCACCATATATTGTCTGATAATGACAGTCTTTTACAAATATTTTTCACTGAACCAGCAAGCTGTGGAAAAACATTTGCTCTCAAACTCATAATGGAAATTAATAATCGATTCACAAATACAGATAGTTATTATAATGTTTATATATTGCTTGTGCATCTACGGGCAAAGCTGCTGTGGAAAACTACTTCCATTGAGTATTGAAGTTGCCTACCAATATAGGGCATTACTTAAATTTGTAAAAGTTCTTATTATTGATGGAGTAAGCATGATTAGTGCAATATTGTGAGAACAAATTGCTCAGAGATTAAAACAAATTACTGGATATTTTACAACAAATTTTGGTGGATTGGATATTATATTATTTGGAGACTTACGACAATTGCCTCGGGTCATGCAAACTCCTATATACAAACAAATTAATACAAGACTTGCTGGACGTACTCCATGGCATGGATTAAAATTTTTTATTTCGTATTTTAGTTATCGTGAACCAATAGTTTCATTTTTAGAATGCGGTGCTAATGAAAATGACGTTATAATTGGAGACATACGAAATAATAATGAAAACGTAATGTAAAAAGTAATGAAAAATATTTTCTGTGAATAAGAAATATTTTATACTTAATACATATATGCATTAAAAATAAAACAACTTAAAATTACTTTAATTTATGTGCTAAATACAAATTTGTTTTAAATAAAAATAATTTGTATGCCATATATATTTTTCTTATTCATTAAAACGTTTATTAATAACATGAAATATTTAACATTAATAATTAATAACAAAAAATTAAAATCTTAATATATGTAATAATTTACGTAACAAATAAATATACGTATAAATAATAAGAAATATTTCGCAGAAACCATATAGCCATAATTCGTCATAAGAAGTAGTCACTTCTGTCGGTCAGTCCCGCGACTGCCACATTTTTCTCTATATTTTAACTTACTACTCTCTTTTTTGTTGTTATTAGTTTATGTATTACTATTGCTATTTTAATTACCTATTGTATAGATCACAATGCCAATAATTATAGTAATTCATATAACTTTATTTAAACACTTATTACGATCCGATTAACTATCCAGTTAAAATTTGTGCGATAAGGGTAAAGACTAACGTATTGCTTCGGTCTCGCGATTTAAATTCGCCTCGGGCCCCTTATTTCCCGCCGGAGGAATGGAGATTAATAGTATCGTAGGCGAAAACGTAAAAGTCCATTTTTCGAACATTGTTATGTTCGAAACGTTATCGGGCCGATCCATCTCTCCGGCTCCTCCTCGCCAGGAGACAAATCGGTTCCGGGGGAACGCCAATAAACGCGAGATGTCTTCGTCTAGTTTTTAGCGGGACCGAACACAGTTCCCTCTGACTTATTCCCTCTCGGGCGGACGGACATTCTTTCTCGGGGAAAATTTAAATTGTCGAATAAAGTCCGGAGCGAAACATCCTGGAAATGTTAATTTTAAAATTCCTACAACTTGCGAGTGGAATGGGGCCGTTCGAAACGTTTCGCGCTCGCCTTTTTTACGCTGTGCTATTTACCCGTTAACAATAGTCATAATTCCATTCGCAGCATACCCTTTAGTCTGCATTGTATTTAGAATTTAATATTACTTACTATTCCTCAGCAACTAAACCAAATAAGGCGCAATATATTGCTCCCCATTTAACTACACTTTAAAAATAATTGCTTATTAATTTTAAACAAACTGCTCGCTAGTTGAAACCTTCAGATAAAGAATCCAACATTTATTCATTCAGTACTCATCACTAATTTGACTATTTAATTTTTAAATAATTGAATATCGCTCTAGTTTGAATTGTTTGATAATTGAAAATGTTAAATTGGGCAAAGTGAGCATAGAATATGAAATATGTCATTAGTTGTTTGAGTTTAAACCCTTTTCCATAAACCCAATGGGTTTAGTATTATGATAAAAATTAAACTTATTTTTAAGAATCACAGCAAAATTATTCACAGTCAAGAGTTAATTTTGGAAAAATTGGTTTACTGGGGTAAATTATACTGAACAAAGACTGAAAAAAAAAATATTATCATTAAAACTAATTTTGTTGAAAGAGTAGACAAGTAAAATGCCCTAGACACATTCTACCTATAATATTTTGTACTAAAAGTAATATTTGTAATCTATTTTCTTCTCTTAATTTCGACTTAACATTGAAATAATTGCATATCGACTTTTATACATTTGCTTATTAGTTGGAACCGATAAACTAATAAATTCTACTTTAATTGCTCATTGTGCTAAAAATTGTACTTTAATTTAAACTTTGTCGTTTTATACTTAAAAATATTAATTTCGGCAACGTATCAATGTTGAAGTATGTAATTAGAAGATTCAGTTTTATAGATTTGTATTTTTTAGAACGAATTGGTTCGTTACTAAAATAAGTATTAAAAGTCGAAGAGTAACAGTACGTTAAGTATTAAAAGTGTTAATATTAATCAGAATGAAATTATTGTCCTCCTAATAAACTTTTTAAGTTAGATATTAGTAGGGAATTTAATATACAAAAAAATTTAAGACGCATTGTAATGAAGAGCAATTGGAATGCAAATGTTACTCGATCCAAATATCCCTGGTACGTGCTAATTTACACTGATAATAATAATTACAATCTATTTTTCTTTCTTGAATTTTAGTTCAACATATAAATAATCCCACATTAATTTTAAATTGAAAACATAAAATTAAGGAATTTAATATTCATCTATCTAATTATTCATTGATAATTAAAATATTTTAATATGTAAATAATTGCATATCGATCCCGACTGTTGTTTGGTAATTTGAAACGTTATATTGTGCAGAACGTAAACGTTAAAATTTCTATGTGTTTCGCTTCATTGTTTTGCTTCCCTTTTCACGAATTACTCGGTTATTACGACAATAATTAAACTTTTACTTATAAATCAGAGTAAAGTTAACCTTGTAGTTAACAATAATTGTTTTTGTATAAATTATTTATACATCAAAAATTTGAAAAAGCGTTGTAATTTAGAGGAGCTGGAGTAAAATTGTAGATCAGCAAAAATTTCTAGAAGGAAATCAAGCTTACCACTTTACTGTGATAATAATAATTATATTCTATAATTTTTCCTTTCAGTTTTAGCTTAAGATTTAATTGCGTATCAATTTCTATACAAGTGTTATGTATACTTGTTTGTGCAAGTATTTGATATAATTAAATTAAGAAATTTAGTAGTTAATTATACAAATAGTTGTTATTAATTCAATTATTTCATATTTAAAAGGCGGCATATCAACTTAAATTATTATTTGATAACTGGAAACATTAAATTGGCGAAGCGTAAATATTTAAAGTGTTTAGTAAAGTATTTAAAAGTATCAGTAAGTATTATAAAGGTATTAAAGGTATTATACTTAAAAGTGTTAGTAAAGTGGTTATAAAATAAATGTTAAAAGTATTTCAGTAACTGTTTCGGCTTAAAAGTTGCAAATTTTTTTACGAATTGGTTCATTTGTATGATAAAAATTAAAAGTATGATATAAAATAGTAAAAAGTTAAAATATAAGATACGATTCTTCACCAAGTTAACATTTCAAATAAGGGATTAGTAGGAAAATTGATAAACAAAACTTTGAAAGAGGTAATTAAGTAAAATTGGTGGATGAACCAGTTACCAAACTGTCAAATTCCATTAGCATTCTAGTTGTTAATTTTAAGTTACTGCTAACTGATTCTAGATATAAGTATATATTCCTGAATATGCATTAATAGTTTAAGTAATTGGAATTGACAATGAATTTAATTGAACTTATTTAATTCCACATCACGCTAAATATAATTAATTGGCAATATAAGAAGTTAAATTAAACAGGTATATTGTGTTCTCGATGTATCTGGTAGTCATAATTTAAAAGTTTTGCTTTCATTTACGAATTTATACATTAGTTAAGAGGTAAAGAAACGAGAATTATTGATAAATATATGAATAAAGTTAATGTTCCCCTAAATAGTCTTTTGACTAAGGGATTATCAATGCACTTTATACATGGAAATTGATATGTTCCAGAAGCGTCTTAGCTACACTAGGACCAAATGTTTTGAGAGAATATCTTAACTGTGTTGTCATTTCCAACCTTTGTGAACGATTTGTTTTTTGTCACATACAAGCCGTACCCTGCATGCGTTACAATGCCACGTAAATTAGGAAAAAGAAAGATAAATAAAAATTATAAATGACCCGGTGAACTTCGTATCGCCTACATGTATTTTTGAAAAATATTAATATTAAAAATGTAATACTAAATTTTTATTTGCATTAAATTAAATGGAACACAGTTATACACATATTTAATTTAAGGCTTTCTGATATACTATATATTTTTTTGCGGTGCGTAAACATATAAAGATGATGATTTTACAACTCGCGAACACGCGACGAATAATTTCCCATGCGCGAAACAGGGAAACTCCACGTTGATTCCGCAAACTGTCCTTATAACTGCAATTGTATATTATCTTTTTAAATTTTTAATAACTAATTTATCAAAAACTATCTCGGAAGTGGGCATGAAATTTTCCTGTAAAATATGCGTTGCACCAAACGACGTGATTTGAAAGCAATTATTATATTTTTGGATGTTGGCCAACAAATATCAAGTCATTTCACACCCCAGAACGTAATGAGCGTAATGGAACTGGTGGTGGGAACATTTATGGCAATTTCATCACTTCCTGTTTTGGGTCTTGTATTTGTACCCCATAGACTTGTTTCTTGGGTGTTTTATATTCCACGTGTGACGTCAGGTACAGCCGAATTGTCTTGTAGTTTTCCTCCATCCTTTTGAAATAGTGTGACTTTATATAATTTTGCTGATCGCCAAACCCAAGTTCATGGAACGCCTCGTTGTTCTCTTGGGCTTTCCCCCATAGTGCTTCTCGGTGATCAATCCTTTGTTGTAGGTATTCCTTGGGTTTTCTTGCACTTCCGTTTTTCTTGCAATTATATGTAGTTATATGATTTCTTGGGCTATTTTTTCTTGTTCTTAAATCAATTCATCTGCTTCAAGTTGTGAACTTTGTAACTTAGTTCTCCGGAAAAAGTGGCTGTGACTTACTCAAGACTTTGCTTGTCTTCTTGACTTTCCGCTGTTGTGTTGGCGTCGAAGTTCTTGAAGTTTTGGAGTTGTAATCACTGGGGCCTTTTCCTCCTGCTGCAGTGATTGGATGTGTCCACCGTTTCTAATTTATAGAATTTGTAGACTCGGTGTCCTGGTGAAGTTGCTTTTACTTACTCAGGACTCTTCTTGGTTACTTGACTTCCAGCTTTTGTGTTGGCGTCGAAGTTCTTAAAATTTTTAAAGTTGAAATCACTGGCGGATTTTCTTCCGGCTGCAGTGACTCGATACTTCCCTTTTTTCGAACTTGTAGTTCTCGCGCACTGACAAACTGATGATAGATTTTACTAATCGTCTTGACATTTATTTATTTGACAACCAACTGACACTATACTTTCATTTGTTTGATTATAAATGTCAAATTAAAAAACGTACCCTTTTTAGTATTTCCCTTACTTATTGTTTGTGTTTCTCGCCATAAAAACCTTCCTTGAACTTCCACAAATATTTCAAGATCAAAATTAGCAAAATCCATTCAGCCGTTCTAGAGTTTAAGCCCAGACAAACGAACAGCAATCCATTTTTGTATATATAGAGATAATCGTTTAGCATCACCCATACTTTCAAGAGACCAATTTCATTAAGTACAGCTATAGAATTATTTTTTTATTGGAAATCATGGATTATTTTCTATGCAATTTATATTCAAACAACAGGCAGAAACGTTTTAATCGAAAATATTTACAACTGCCACACAATGGCTGAACGACATGTGAACATGAAATTTTTCCTGGACTCCCACGCTTTTCATTACTATCTCAATATGATTGGACTCGCGTTTTCCATTTACTTTGTGTAGGAATTGAAGTTGTTACCACATGATTGGTCCACAAAGCATTTAAAGCAAAAAGTGATACAGTATACCGAATAGAAGGAAAGTATAAGAAATTTTCTTTAAGTGGGATTACATTGAATGTATAACAATAATTATGGTTTTAAGCGAATTTCAGGCCATTCGGTACATAATAGGAAATGCCGTTATTGAGTTGTTCAGAACCACTATACCAATCGATTTAAAAGTTTGAAGCTTAATTCATGTACGAATGCAGAATAGTATGAAAATTGTTTTTTCTTTTCTCTAACATATTCTAGAAGGCTTGAAAAGAATATCTAAAGTGTTTTTTGTTATGGTACACAAACTGATGTGTATAATTAAGGATTATAATGAAATTCAGACTATATTTTAGTGTCGACATATGCCATATATTCGTAGACCTCAAAGCGGATTATGGCAGCATAATTAGAATCAGACTGTACGAGGTGATGAATAAACTCAACATCCCTGAAAAACTGATAATTATCACCATAGTTAAAATGAAAAAAGTAATTAACAGCATAAAAATACAATAATCTTCAGCAAAAACTTTGAAATCAAAAATGGTCCTAGACAAGGTGATGCGCCAGCTTGTTTACTGTTTCACATTACTTTCGAAAAATTAGTCAGAGACTCACCCAGGAATACAGTGACACCATATTCTATAATTCGGTGTAGCTGCTTGCATATGCTGTAGTGATGGCGATGTAATAACAAGGTCACTACACACTCCAAGAAAATCCATTTTGTCACTTTCAAGTGCTGCTGATAGCGACTGATTGAAGCTCAAAGAATCTAAAACCAAGCTCATGGTAGCATCTACAAACCAACGTCAAAGGGACATCGGACAAAACTTTACCATGGGAGACGAGAACTGCGAAGTCACCCATGAATTTATCTATATGGGATCATTGGTTAAATCCGCCTACAACGAAACTGATAAGATTATGAAACGAATACCGCTTGTAAATCGCTGCAACGATGGGCTACATAAGGTACTTCCAACGTAACCAGGAAAACAAAACTCTTATTGCACTAAACCCTTAAACTGGATTTATAAACTCTGAGGTTGAGGTTCAGTTGACTTTCAGTTGAGGTGGGCAAAATGAAACTTGAAGATAGCATAGTTTCATTTATAAACTTTTGTAGGCGAGGTGCTAAGTTTAGTTGAGGTTGGTTTGCAGTTCGGAGATGACAATGTTTTATGTTGGAGTTTTGACGACAAACCTTTAGCCAATGAAATAAATCTATAAGACGATTTGATGACGTTTCCGCATAAACGCGATCAATAAAATGAAATAATTGACACTAGTATTGTTGGCATCGAAACCATTACAAAACGCTAACTACCATACATTAAAATACGCCAACATCGATAGTAAATAAAATGTGCATAGATACTTATATCCGTTAGAAGAAAGATACACTATTCCATGTTCTGTCGAATGACATGTGTCCTACCTCAAAACATGCCAACGTCAACTAAACCTCTACTGAACCTCAACCTCAGTGTTTATAAATCCAGCTTAATACTACAGGTTCTCAAATGTGGTTCGTATACTTGGACAATCTCAAAGCAGAACGCAAATCTCCTACTCATCTGTCAGAGAAATATCGTAAAACCTATGTTAAAGGGTGTGCAAGAAGACGGAATTTGGAAGAGGAGATACAACCATGAGCTCTACGAAACCTATAAAACGTTGGCAATATCAACGTACCTTTTATAGTTGTCATTTCAGTCTACTAAGACATGGAATATAGAAGGACTCCCTATAGAGCTCATAAAACAGGGAACAGAACTGATTTTAGAACGGCTGACTTTCGTTATTAATTGTTTCCTTAGTCGAAAGATAACCCTTCTAAATGATTAACTGCACATATAACAAAACTCCATAAAAAATATGATGTGAATATGTGCTCAAATTATAGAGGACTCAGTTTAACTAATTTCATCTCTAGATGGTATGGAAATATCATGAAATACAGAATAGGAAACTTCAAGTTATAGACTTGAAGGAACATAATGGTTTTCGCGCAGGATGTTCGTGTGTTGACAATTTGATTACCTAGACAGTTACTAGAAAAACCATTAGCAAGAAATCTTCCGACACATCTAGTGTTAGTAGATTTACAGAAAGCATATGACAGTGTTCCTCTATGTAAACTGTGGCCTGCAATGAAGGGAAATTGAGTTAGACACATATATATTCAGGCTGTTAAATCTATGTATGAAAATATGAGCAGCCAAATAGAGATGGGACCTCAATTATTCCAAAAATTTCTCGTGAATAAGGGTTAACGTAAAGGATGTGCTATAGCTCCCACATCGTTTAAGATATACGTCATGTCGGTCCTCAAAAACTGGAAACGACAGTGCACCACGATGGGGATATGTATCGGCGAAAACAGGTTGTTTAACCCTTCACTTCGCAGGAAAGCGGGACAGGTGTAAACTCCTGCAGCTATCAGGGAATTACCTTACCAACGATGGATCTAGTGAAACGGGCATATAAAAGGAAATTGTCAAGAAAGACAAATAGCTGGGCAGTTGCATTCCGTTCTGTTGAGCAAAAGCCTACGAAAAGAAACGAAAATAATAATTTATAAAACTTTATTGGAAATCATATTTTTCTAAGAAGCTGAGGTGTGGGAAACCACCGCATCGCTTAAGAGACAAGTCAAAGCTATGGACATGACATTTTGGAGACGGAGTTGCGGTTTGACGTTGAGCGATCATGAACGAAATGAAACAATCATAGAAAGAATGGGCATTGGGATCACTATTATAGACACTATTGGAGCCAAACCTCTAAGATGGCACGGACATGTACAGCGGATGGGGGACTCACGATGGCCAAAGAGAATGTTAGAATTAATCCCGACACAACATAGAAACAAAGGGAGACCTAGAACTATTTGGAACGACAACATACAAGAAAGTATGAGAGAAATAAATTTACAGGACGGAGATTGGTATAACCGTCTCCGTTACAACTTAGGTAGCGAAAAACGAGTACAATAGTTGTTTAAGCTCTAAATTATATATATTGTAATGCGAGAAGTAAACAAAGCTACACTTGTTTACTCGCTCCGAGTGAAACTCTACTTCAAAAGAACTACTACGTCGCGTAAAAAGACAGCTGCAGGAATTCTCCGTAATTGTTGTTTACGAAAAGTAAATTGGTGACCTCCTGAACAATTTGCTGCGTAGGCTTCTAGAAGCTTCTAGGACATTCTCGATCTTGGTTGGGGTGTATATATAAGGGGGCTTGTGATCGAGGGAGTTAGTTAGAAGTTGAGAAGCAGACGTGAACGCGACATACGATCCGAATGCGGAGCAGTACAAATAAATTATGTAGTGTCTAGTCTAGTGAACAAGTAGTTTAGTGTGTTAAATAAATTAGTGTTCAATTAATGTAAATAAATTATAAAATAAACGTTACATTGGTGTCAGAAGTGGGATCAAGAAGAAGTTACGCGAATTAAAAGTGGCCGAGTTAAAAAAAGAACTCGAGGAACGGGAATTGGAAACAGGAGGGAAGAAGACCGAACTCCAGGACCGACTCTCGGCATTTTTGAAAGAAAATGGCCAGGACCCGGAAGTTTTCGAGTTCGAAGACGATGACATCACGAAGCAAATCGCCGCCCAGAGGGAAGAAATCGCCGCCCAGAGGGAAGACATCACTGCTAAAATCGCCGCTCAGAGGGAAGATATTTCTACCCAAATCGCCGCCCAGAGGGAAGATATTTCTACCCAAATCGCCGCCCAGAGGGAAGATATTTCTACCCAAATCGCCGCCCAGAGGGTAGATATTACTGCACAAATCGCTGCCCAGAGGGAAGAAAGCGCCGCCCAGAGGGAAGATATCACTGCTCAAATCTCCGCCCAGAGGGAAGACATCACTGCTCAAATCGCCGCCCAGAGGGAAGACATCACTGCTCAAATCGCCGCCCAGAGGGAAGAAATCGCTGCCCAGAGGGAAGAAATCGCCGATCAGAGGGAAGACATCACTGCTCAAATCGCCGCCCAGAGGGAAGACATCACTGCTCAAATCGCCGGCCAGAGGGAAGACATAATTACTCATATTACTGATCAAATCGCCGCCCAGAGGGAAGAGATAACCGACCAGATGGAGGCTCAGCGTAAGGAGATTGAAGAGAAGATCAAGCAGTTGGAAGAACGACTAGAACAAGTCAGTAGCGGCGAGGGGAAAGAACACGAAATTGAACAGAAGACGAAGCAGTTGGGAGAACGACTAAAGCGAGTCAGTAGCGGCGAGACGAAGGAAGAAATAAAGGCGGTCGTTCAACAGAACTCGATGTCCACCAATCGAGTGACGCCCCCAACGTTCGATGGAAAAATTCCGTGGGCCAGCTACAAGAAGCAGTTTGAGGCAGCAGCGGAGGCTAATGCTTGGTCCCCTCACGAGAAAGCTGTTTCCCTAACGGTAGCCTTACGTGGAGAGGCGTTGGAAGTTCTTCAGACGCTATCCACCGAGGAAGCCGGGAATTACACGGAGCTGCTGAGGCGACTGGAAATGCGGTTCGGCCAAACACATCTGGAGCAAGTCCATCAATCCCAGATGTCCAATCGCCGTCAGAGATCGAACGAGACCCTGCAGGAGTTCGAAGCGGACGTAGCCAGACTAGTGAGGTTGGCGTATCCCACGGCACCGGAACAGATGATGGAGTGCCTCGCAGTGCAGACGTTCGTGAGCGGGCTGCGGGACCAGGAACTGCAGAGGGCCCTGAGACTAGCTCGACCAAAAACATTAATGGACGCGCTCGCCATCGCACTGGAGCATGATGCAGCCATGGAAGCCTCCCGCGGTCACGGCCGTGTTCGAGCGGTTACAGAGGAAGTAGACACTGAGAAACTCGTGGAAAGGGTCCTACAGCAGATCATGGAGGCGCTGTCGGCGAAGAAGAAGGTAGTTCGCTGTTGGAACTGTGGCGAAGTGGGCCATGTGAAGAGTTCTTGCAAGCGGCCCAGAACAGCGGCGCCGGCAAAGGCCCAGGAAAACTAATGCGGGTCGACAAGAAAGGGGGAACGTCGACCCGTAGCAGTGGAAACCCCCGGGCCAGTATAGCCTCGTTTTCCCACCAATTGGGGAGCGCGTACGTCGATGGCACTATCGACGGGAGATCCCACGCCATGCTTGTGGACACGGGAGCTACGAAGACGATCGTACGCTCGGAAGTTGTGAGGGACCGTAGGAAGATTAGGCCAAGTAGGTGGCAATTAAGAACTGCCACTGGGCAGAAGGCAGTAATACACGGTGAAGCGACGGTTAGCATGACGTTGGGACGAGTGAAGTTTGACCATCCTGTACTCATAGCCGAAATTGAGGAAGACGTCATACTGGGGATGGACGTCATGAGGAATCATGGATTCCAGTTGGATTTCGGACACCGAGTGTTGAGGATCGGTCAAGAAGAATTACTGCTACACAATCGTGACAACTTTGTGTTAGACGTAATAATGGCAGAAGATGTGATTCTCCCGGAACGAAGCGAAACGATCACCTCTACCTGTCTGAGGGGTGTTGTGGAAGAGGGAATTCCAGCCGTGATCGAACCAGAAAACGATGACAATCGACTGACTCGGGGGGTACTGGTAGGAAAGGCGCTCGTTACTCTCTCAAGTGAAGTGCCTGTGCGACTACTCAACATCAATCAGTACCCGGTGACCATCAAGAAGGGTACGAAGCTGGGCACATGTATAGCCGCTTCGGCCATCGTAAGGGGCGTTAGTGAGGAAGAAAGGTCCAGACACACTCCGCAGGACTTGAAACAAATTCTTTCCCAGACCAGTGCGTTTCTCTCGCCCACACAGAAACAAAAGGCCAATGAATTAATAAATAAGTACCAGGACATATTTACCACCGAGAATGGAAAGCTGGGAAAGACCAAGGTCGTGACACATAAAATTGACACGGGCGAGACACGACCGATTCGACAAACAGCAAGACGACTACCCTTGGCCAAACGGGAGGAAGCCGAGAAAATCATCAAGGACCTAGAGCGGGACGGGGTCATCGAGCCGTCAAGCAGTCCATGGGCCTCGCCGGTAGTACTGGTGAAGAAAAAGGATGGGACTACTCGATTCTGTGTAGACTACCGGCAGGTGAACAGTGTCACCAAAAAGGACAGCTACCCGCTACCACGTATCGACGACACACTCGATACCCTTGCTGGATCCACGATATTTTCGACCTTGGATTTAAAAAGTGGCTATTGGCAAGTCGAAATGAACCCTGCCGATAAGGAAAAGACGGCATTTACCTTCGGTAACGGCCTGTGGCATTTTACAGTCATGCCATTCGGACTTTGTAATGCCCCAGCGACGTTTGAGAGGCTGATGGAGAGCGTGCTAATGGGTCTGACGTGGAAAACGTGCCTAGTCTATTTGGACGACGTCATCGTGATGGGCAAGACCTTCGAAGGACATCTGAAAAACTTAGAGGACGTCTTCCAGAGACTGCGAGGTGCGGGGCTGAAACTGAACCCGAAGAAATGTCAACTCTTCAGAAGGAAGGTCTCGTACTTAGGGCACGTAGTGAGCAGAGAGGGCGTCGCCGTTGATCCGGACAAGACAAGTACGGTGAAGGAGTGGCCAATACCGGTAGATAAACACCAGTTGAGGAGTTTTCTGGGCCTCTGCACGTACTACCGACGATATGTCCGGATGTTCTCCGACGTCGCTAAGCCGTTGACAAGGCTCACGGAAGAAGGACGAAACTTCTGTTGGGATGAGGAATGCCAGTCCGCCTTCGACGAGCTGAAGAAGAAGTTGACCAGTGCCCCAGTGCTGAGTTTTCCTCTGCCAGAAGGACAGTTCATCCTGGACACCGACGCGAGCAATGTGGGAATTGGAAGTGTTCTGTCGCAGCGCCAGGAGGGACAAGAACGTGTCCTTGGATACTTCAGCAAGGTACTCTCCAAACCAGAAAAGAATTACTGCGTCACCCGGCGTGAATTATTGGCCATCGTCAAGTCCATCGAGCACTTCCATAAATATTTGTGTGGAAGGAGGTTTCTGATCCGGACCGATCATGCTGCTCTTAAATGGCTCCTTCAGTTTAAGAATCCCGAAGGACAGATCGCTCGCTGGATCGAGAGGCTCCAGGAGTATGACTTTGTCATAGAACATCGGCCAGGACAGAGTCATGGAAACGCAGACGCACTCTCGAGAAGACCATGCCCTGATGAGTGTCCTCATTGTCATAGAGCTGAGGAAAAGTCCGAGAAAGTATATCGAACGACCGTGGTCGCCGAGGAATGGACACCATCCTCGTTACGACAAGAGCAAGGAAAAGACCCGGTTCTCAAAGAAATCCTGGTTTGGAAAGAGGGAGGAGAGCGTCCTGAGTGGCAAAAGGTATCACCTAGCTCGCCAAAACTCAAGAGCTATTGGGCACAGTGGGACTCGCTAGTGGTTGAGGATGGACTACTAAAACGCGTACTGGAGAGCCAAGACGGGACGGAGGAAAGACGGCAGTTGGTAATTCCCTCCAGTAAAATCCCGGAGGTCTTGCGGCACCTTCACGACGGATCGTCTGGCGGACATTTAGGGATCAAGAAAACGCTGCAGAAGGTACGGGAGCGCTTCTAATGGATCAATTGTTCAGACGACGTGAAGGACTGGTGCAAGAAATGTACTACATGTTTCGCAAGTAATGGGCCACAAAGACGACCGAAAGCTCCCATGAAACAATATAACGTCGGGAGCCCCTTCGAAAGGATCGCTATTGATATAGCAGGACCCTTCCCTGAGACCGAAAAGGGGAATAAATACATCCTGGTCGTAATGGACTATTTTACGAAGTGGGTAGAAGCGTACGCTCTCCCTAATCAGGAGGCAGAGACAGTGGCCGATGTGCTCGTGAAGGAGCTGATCTGCCGGTTTGGAGTACCCATGGAATTACACTCGGATCAAGGAAGAAACTTTGAGAGTGGCCTATTCCGGAGGATATGTGAGAAGTTTGGGGTACGAAAAACAAGAACCACGGCCCTTCACCCTCAGTCTGACGGCATGGTAGAACGGATGAATCGCACCCTCAACCGCTATCTGGCGAAAATGGTCTCGTCACATCAACGAGACTGGGACGAACACGTGCCGTTCTTCCTGATGGCCTACCGCTCGGCCGTTCATGAGTCGACAGGACAAACTCCAGCCAAAGTCCTGTTCGGGCGAGAACTTAAACTGCCCTGTGATCTAATCTTTGGCGCTAGACCGGACGAGGACGTTTCGGGGGAAGATTACGTCTCCCGGATGCGGCAAAGGATGAACGAAATTCACGATCAAGTCCGGTACCAACTAAATATCGCCAGTGATCGCATCAAAGAGCGTTACGACATCAACGCTAAAGAGGGTGGCTACCAAATGGGAGATCGAGTTTGGCTGTACAACCCACAGAAGAAACGGGGTTTGTCCCCTAAGTTACAGACCAATTGGGAAGGTCCCTATGTTGTGAAGAAACGAATCAATGACGTGGTCTACCGGGTAAGCAAACTACCAAACGGCAAGCCGAGAGTGGTGCACTTCAATCGGTTGGCACCCTATGAGGGGTCGCACGATGAGGCGGAGGTTCCCCGAGTAAGAAACATGTTGGCACAGGAGAACGAACTTTCGTTCGAAGAATTTATGAGCGCCTACGGGGGTACCGGAAAAGCACGGTATGGGGTAACCTGTGAAAAACAACAGGATTTGTTCAGCGTACCTGAAGAATACTCGTTGGCCCATTGTGTGTCCGCCGACCTGGTAATGTCACGAGGTATCGCCACGGTTTTCAAGAAGAAGTACGGGCGCTTGGAACAACTCAGAGCGTAACTCCCGGAAATTGGCAAGGTTCTGGAACTACGTGACAACGTAAGACACATCTTTTATCTGGTTACGAAGGAGATCGGGTCCCTTAAACCATGTTATCACGATGTATGGCGAACCTTGCATAGGCTACGAGACCGATTGCTGGAGCTCGACATCAGGAAGCTAGCTGTCCCCAAGTTAGGTGCTGGACGAGATCAGCTGGACTGGAGGGTTGTCCGGAATATGCTGGAAGTAGTGTTGAAGAATACCGGAGTGGAAGTTTTAGTCTGCTGTTTTGGGCCTGCACCATGTCGACTCGGGAAGACGGTCCCCTGTTATTTTGACGCCACGTCTCGCTGTAAGCGGGGGGCTAACTGCAGGTTCCTGCATGGGTCTACCAGGGATACGTTCCGAGACGAAACGTCTCTAAGGCGGGGGCAGTGTAATGCGAGAAGTAAACAAAGTTACACTTGTTTACTCGCTCCGAGTGAAACTCTACTTCAAAAGAACTACTACGTCGCGTAAAAAGACAGCTGCAGGAATTCTCCGTAATTGTTGTTTACGAAAAGTAAATTGGTGACCTCCTGAACAATTTGCTGAGTAGGCTTCTAGAAGCTTCTAGGACATTCTCGATCTTGGTTGGGGTGTATATATAAGGGGGCTTGTGATCGAGGGAGTTAGTTAGAAGTTGAGAAGCAGACGTGAACGCGACATACGATCCGAATGCGGAGCAGTACAAATAAATTATGTAGTGTCTAGTCTAGTGAACAAGTAGTTTAGTGTGTTAAATAAATTAGTGTTCAATTAATGTAAATAAATTATAAAATAAACGTTACAATATATATAATTTCGAGCTTAAACTCATCTATATATATATATATATATATATATATATATATATACAGATGAGTTTAACACCATAAGGTGGTAATTGGGGATGCAGTCAATGATGGGATAAAGAAAAGCCGATCATTAATCGCTGAGCTTTCGCAGCCTATCGCTGCTTCATCAGAGCGTCTGAAAGATGAGAAAGCATATTAGTTTATTGGTCTGTTAAAAAATGATAACAAAATACAGGGCGAGAAACAATAAACTAAGGACAAAAATTAATACATTACTTACTAACACAAGCCAGTTTGGAAATTGCAAACAAACACTATAACGGTCATCATCACATTCCAGTGTGTAGGGGGAACATTTGTACAACGTGATCAAGAATGACTGTTTGAGTTGGCAATACTGAATTTCATATTTAAATGGTACAACTGGAGTAATATCCGGTTGGTGACATTGACAGCGGCCATTTGCTATTTCAATATCAAATTTCTGGTATTCTTTTCAAATTTAGTTATTTAAAATGGTTTTCACGTTACAGCACGATATTTTCATTGGAATGGCGTACTTTCGAAGCGGGATTTATAACCCAATTACTGGTTGGCAGTACTCTCTCGAAGCGACATACCAGCAATTTCAGGAAGTGTTTCCGGAGACTTTGGTCACTTTTGCTGTCTTTCAGCAACATTGCATGCGAGTAGTTGAACGTTATTTAAACACAGGGAGTGTAAGCAAACAAAAATCAACTGGTAGACCTTCTACTCTAAACGAGGAAGTTGTCGAGGATATCAGAACTCGAATGCAAACAAGTCCTCGCAAATCCTTAAGAAAGCTCTCCCTTCAAACGGTTGGGTCCTTATGCCTCCTATTCAACCAATTTTCATTCTTACCCATGACTTCCACTTTTCCATGTTGTTCTAATTCACGGTTTTACTGGTTTTTCATATGGAAGTTGCTCCACTGTGCCTAAAAAGAAATTAAAGTACCACCCTTACAAAATTTTCATCGTCCAGTCATTAACCCCTCCTGATCACCCGCAGAGAGTTTTATTTTGCAATTGGTTCAATGACATATTAAATAATAATGATATCCTTGACAATACCTTCTATTCCGACGAAGCCTGGTTTCATCTCAACGGCTATGTGAATAAACAAAATTACAGAATGTCGTCAGGTGAAAATCCTTACGCTATCAGAGAGACACATTTACACCTGGTTAAAGTTTGTGTTTGGATGGCAGTGTCAAGTACGCGGGTGTATGGGCCAATATTTTTTAATTTTACCGTCAATTCGGAGAGATATATTTAACACCTTTTGAGGCCTTTTATAAACCAATTAACAGATGAAGAGCGTCAAATTGGATATTTCCCACAAGACTCTGCAAGGGCACATACGGCTCGTGCTACTATGGGATATTTAAGAGAGAATTTTGGCGACAGATTACGGTATTAGTCGGTGCATTTGGTGAAGCAGGTCACCAGATCTCACTCCATTAGATTTTTCGTTATTTGGACTCTTGAAGGACAATGTCTTTAGGAACGTATTGCATACTGAAAAGAGCTGCAATAGGCAATAGTTCAGGAAGTGGCAAACATTACCCCCAATATGCTGGTGAATATCTTCGAGAGCCTAAAAAGAAGAGTTACTTTATGTGTGGACCAAAATGAGGGGCATTTTGAGCATTACCTTTAGCCGGTTTAATTAAATCATTGTTCTGTATTTCGAGTTTCATTTTTAAGCGTTAATTTTTATTCATATAACCTACAATCTTATCGCTGATTGTTCTTCTTCTTCTTTTATTTGGCCTTCGCTGCTATCCACTTACATAACGCTGATTGTTTTGTCAAATAAATGAAACAAACTTCCTGGCGAGGAGGTCGCGCAGGGGAGGCGGAGTTCGTGACGTAGACTGGCGACCCAGGTCTGAGTTTTATTACCTGTGTTTAATCTAACTCTGGTTTCATCTATGCTCTGTATTACTCTGACAATTCGGCGTTTGGCTGGCGTTTTCGTTTGTAATTGCCAACAGTTTTGAGTTTTTCAAAGTATTTTTTGCATCGCCGGTCACCGTGTGACGTAGATGACGTTGTGGTAGGTCAGGATCGCTTGAGGCAACCTATTTAAAGTTGATACGCCTTGTCTGGTTGTAGCATTGCAAACCCTTAGGCAAAAAAATCCTCCAGGTAGGATTGCCAACTCAAACAGTCATTCCTGATCACCCTGTATTTTAAGTACTAAAGTTAACGGCATACTTATACATTAATTAACCGTGGACATGATGGTGAAATCAACTGTTGATTAACCACACCGTACAATAATCGTTAGACATATGCCTGCGGTGACCATAAAACACTATATAACCTATAATTAATATTGTTTTTACAGAACAATGGAGAGACGAGAAATTGACAATGTCTCACAACACGCTCATCATCTTTATCCCATCATTGACTGCATCCCCAAATACCACCTTATGGTGTTAAACTCATCTATATAGATACAGTCAAACTTGAAGTATATATATATATATATATATATATATATATATATATATAATATAAAATAATTTGCGTCTCCTTTCGGATGACACTTAGAAAGATGCTTATGTAAATACCTTTGTTTTACGATATATTCCCCCACCGAATATTACACAAATATCTCCTTTGGTTTTCCATTGACTCATTGACATACGTATCCATCCATCTCCCCCTTCGTCCTTCGATATCCCCTTCGCCGCTTCACCCCGCGTTCCGTGTCCGGTCTCGATAAAATCAATGCGGCGATCCGAGTTAATCGGATAGACCGAAAAAACCGCGAGCGGTAAATACCAGTGGTCATATTAAAGGCTATTCGGTCCCTAAATAGAGTCGTCGATCAACGGGATATTTTTTATCCCGCGGGAGCAGGGGATCGCCGCAGAGGAGGGAGGAACAGTGGGACATCGGCTAGGGATGTGCTCATATTGGATTTTATCTTGATAACCAAAATGGGAATATACGGCACCGAACTTGAGGGCAATGTGGCATATGGAGCAGAAAGTTGGTAAATTAACGAAACCTCAAGGCGAGGCTTGCTGCCGGTATAATGGATTCACTCAGAAATTTATCAGAAAGTATCTATTAGCACCGAAAATGAATATAGATATAAGCATAGTAAAATAACCAAGCAACAATTTGCAAAGGAAAAATCCAAAGACAACAAAATGACACACGTATTATGTTAATACGCTGTAGGAAAAAATACGCCACGAAAGTGAATCACGTCGAGATATATAATGAAACTGGATTCAAAAGAACATAAAGAGCAACGCCCAAAGAAATGACAAAAACGATGGCCATAATATTTTAACCTGGATTAATTATGAATCGCCCTCTATAAATTGACCTCTTATGTTGAACATCACTACCACCTAATAGGGACATGTTCAAGTATGCGAAAGTCTCACGCAACCCAAATTAAAACAATGTACTTCGGTATAAATTTAACCGTAGCTTTAGTAACGCGGATTTAATCTGGAAAAGAAAAAATGTGCTTTATATCCTACTCCAAAGAAAAAATACAATTAATTTTTGGGACTTCAAAACTGACAGCAATTATATTTTCGAGTAAGATAGTAGGTAAACAAGATTTAAATTCCTCGTGTTACAAATTTCTCTTAAGTTTGAAGAAATGGAAAGAAATAGCTGTTATGTATATTTTGTAAAAAGTATATTTATAATTGATAACATCTTTTGTGATAGGTTCTAGAGTTGGCTGAATACACAACTAATAAGAAATTTCTAATTTTTTAAGTATTGTTGTGTTGCTACGTGTGTAGTTAGGTTTTTTACTAGTTAATGCCTTAATTATTCTAAAATATCGAAATGGTGCAGTGTGGCGACTGACACCAAGCGAAACTTTTCCTGGTTTGCTCTGGAAGAAACTGGATGATAAAAGCGATCGTAATCCTAGGAACAGCGTAACACGAGCAGCTCCGGCTAGCACGTGGGTAAGATTTATAAAACGTCACCCCGTTTTATATCTAACGGGGAAACCTTCAGTTGTTGGTGAATGTTCCTAGGAATTCGATCGACTCCACTGGGGCGGAAAGAAGAACGAACTGTTTCTAAAACAAAAGGTATAATTAGGTCCAGAGGACAAAGGCAAGAATTGTCGATTACTAAAAATTATAAAGAAAAATTGAAGAAGATCGATAAAAAGTATCGTACACGTGGTCGTTCGATCGCAGACGGTTTTAAAATCGAACCGAAATCCCAATAGAATAACTATAACTAAATACAAATGACTGTGTAGGCAAAAACGGGCCCGTGTCTTATCTATACAAATAACTATGTATCGGAAGGATACCTCACTACAAAAACTGAAACCTAATTAAACAGAACTAAACCTAACAAAAAACTTGTTTCACTATGCGTAACCCTTGACTGTGCGGGTTCGTAGGTTCCTACTCGGATGGTCGACTGAAACGGGTCGTGGACTCTGCGGGTGAAACCTGCCTTCTTCTACTGTTCTGCCCAGGAGATGCAGCCCTCGCGAAGAGCTCTACCGAAGAACCCCGATGTAGGATGTACCTACCGTAAGACCCTGCCGTAGGACCCGTAAATTACGGGACACTCGAACACGTGGAAAGGTTCGTTCGCTACAGCGCCAGTCGACGGACTCTGGAGTCTGGAGACGAGTCGCCGGAGTCGCTGCTATCTCCACCAATCCTCAATGGTACAAAAACTCGAGGTCTCAACTTGGGAAAAACGAATCTAAATCCGCAACAAAATGCCGTCTTTGTGTTCTCCCAAAGATCTACCTTGCTTTGAAGCCCGAGAGAAATAAGAAAGTCAACTAGGCCAAGTCGAACGGACTCGCCGAAAATCGAACCGCTGCTGCCAACCGTGAGACGCGAGTTTACCGATTCATAGAACGCTAAAAGCTCAGAGCGGAAGAAAAACCCATGATACCCGAAGAATAATAACGAATATAACTTAAATGCTAATGTTGCCCAAGCAATCTATATGACTGTAAAAGAATGATACTCGAACAGACCCCAAGACGGAACGATACGAGCGTGCTACGATTCGATGAAACTATTTCAGTATATCCGTGGAAGGGGCGCACTTTGAAAAATTTCAACATTGTATTACTTTAACGAGTAATCTGATACATACAAATTATCAAAGGGAAATTCTAGCTTTTAATATGCTGATCGTTGAAATGTAGTTCAATAATTATTTCTGTTACATGTTAGCGTTCTGTGTTCTGTGTGTGCGCGGGATCGCGGATCAGAGAGAGGTCGAGAGAGAGCATGGAGGCCGCGTGAAAGTTACGGAGAGGGTTTGTACAATTAGTTTAGTTATTTTCCTTTACTTGTGAATTATTCTGATTATTTGAAATATATCCTGACAATAAAAACGGTGAGGTTTTAACATACAGTTTAATCAATTTTATATTCCATTTGCGTGCGGAGTTTACAGAGTCGCTGTATGGTACAAACATAAGAGCGAAAGAAAGGTCATATATTTCTCGTTGGCTAAACAGAGAAAGAACTTTTGCGACGTTGCTAGGTCGCCAAACATCACTGTCATCGCCACACTCTACCGGATGATTCGCTGACGGGAATATATTCCGACGGGAATATTTGGAATTGGTTACGGACCGGCCGGCCGGCAACGTTGCAAACCTTTCTTCTCTGTCATACTAACGAACTAATATTAGTTGCTGTTTCGCTCTTGTTGATTTCGGACCCTGCATTTCAATAGAATAGGTCCGTGTATATTTACATCTCCTTTCTGTTCTAAAGAAAATTACAGAATTTACTTTCTTTCAAATTTCCTTCATTCCAATTTTAACTATACTAAAATTTAGCTGTTGTGCTTCTTTGCTAGTTGTATATTTATTAAAAATTAGTAGTAAAAATTATAGCAGCGTTATTAGTGAAGTAATATGAACATAATATAAATAAGAAATATATACAGCTTCGTATCAAATTTTATTAAATAATTACCTATATAAGTAATAGTGGTAGCAATTTAAAAGAACTGCAATAAAGTTAAATGTATTTTAAAATTTCTTTTCCTAAATGTAACTATACCGCATCCAAAGCTACATCCCATTTATGAGCTCTTAAAACGACGCCCTCACGAATTGGACAATGAATAAACACTTCTTTCTTCGACATAAATACATGGAAGATTTTACGTACAATTAGTAGATTTTGCTTTCTTTTCAATTGAAACGTCTCATTTCTGATTAAAATTTTTATCCTATTGCGTTCAGAGTGCACCAAATACCAATAGAAAATTAATTGGTTGTTGAACAAATCAGTGTGGATAAAATAATATTTATTATTTCGATTCTGCTTTTGCTGCGCAAAAGTTTTTATTTAGTTCAACTAATTCATTGTAATAATGAAATTTTGGCCACATATAGTCTTAATACATTCATCTGTATGCTACATAATTATCGATTTTTTTTACTGTTATTCAAAGACATTGTGAACTTTACAACACTTTTTTGTATTCTTTTTTAATTTATGAGACAAGTCAAAAAAGTTTATACTAAACTGCTTGTGTCTCGCATGTGTGTCGAATATATAAGAATAGATCCTTAAAATATTATCATAATTTCCTTACAACTTTAAAGATATTGGCGACAAGTTACAACTCAAAACTTACTTGAGACATGTTTCCTATACTTTATATTAAAACGGATTAAAAAGGGATAGTAAATTATTATAAGAGTTGTATGTGTTACTGCATATTTTACACTGACGTGAAATGATTTCGCCGTGAGCTTCGAATTAGTATAGCAAACCTACAGCAGCACCATTCACTCTATTGTTTTTACGGACACCTTTAGGATATAGCGAGATCATATCCTGCATATTTAAATACAAATGTTGCATGTATATTTTCATATACTTCGCTTGCCACCGGATCATTACCATCTAACTGTGTTATTTGGGGGAGAAAAAACATTTCTCGTTTAATTCCCTCGCACGTTGTATACTTTAAACTTTTCCCGTTTACCTCCCCATTTCCACCGCCGCTTTGATTTATTCCGGCCACTTCATAAAACATGGAGGTCAGAATTAACAAGTGATTAAATTCGACCGGAGTCGCACCAGCCGCATGCGGCCTCCGCAGAAGCGCCGCGGCAATTTTTCATTCGGCCCATAAAATATTCAGGCTTGACGAAAAGTCCCTCGCATATCGAGGCAGCGTTTCGTTAACAAAATTAAGATAAAACATAGTAGCGACCAGTTTTTACGAAAACGTTAACCGCTATTCATCAATTACGTAATTGAAAGTAAGAAACAAAAACATACAAATAAATTAGTTGCACTTACGTTCGTTGCGACCATCCAGAACAAACATCATTATTAATTCAAGTTACCTTCCCAGGGACCTTCGTTCGGTACGTACCTGAAACAACAAGAAAACACATGATAGGACAGTTCAGCACTTGTAATAGATTTATTTACTGGCGGTTGTAACCAACCAACACGTCTGACATCGATGTTTTGCGGTTCTCATTCCCCCTGTCCCCCCAGAAAGGACGTAGTAACGAATTTGTCAGATTCTGAGGGAGAGTGTGTGCTAACAGTCACTAATAATTGACGTATGGGGTTTGCACAACATCCAGGGAATTCCCCCTCTCGCTCTTCCTCTCGTCCTGAAATTGATAGGGCGGACGTGACCGGAATCGGCTTTTCACTTTCCGGGGTTAAGATTTTGACTTCCAAAAAGTAAATACTGGAATACTTGAGGGGATGATCCCTAAGGACTTTAGAGTTCGGCTTAAAGATGTTTAGGTCTCAAAATACAAGGGGTGGAAGTTAATTTCTTTTTAAATTTAAAAAATTCTGATTTTAATGCAGTTCACGAAAGTTTAACAAGAAAAACGATATAATATTTTACTTTATACAATAGGAAATCTTGTTTATATGGTGACTAGGAATTTTCTACTTGAATTAGAAGAGCAAAATTGAATTGTGGAATGTGTTCTTTTCCCTAAACACATTCTGAACCAGCGAAAGATTCTTGTTCGTCCTCCTCTGCCTTTTTCACCCCAATGAACGTTGAAAATTATTCTTTGAAACTTCACTCCATCATTGGCAATGCGTATTTTATTTATGGTGTTCCGTTAAGGGAGCTACTCTCAACGACTCGAAGAAAAATCATTTTTACTTTAATCTCGTTTGCTTTCTTATTTTTCTTCTTCAGCTCCATAGCTGTACTATGTAGTATTCTTCATTTATAAATGTGTGGCAGAATTAGGAAGTGGTTCTTCTTTTGTCAACAATTATTTCTTCCCGTTCTCTGCCGCCTTGGTACACCTCTGTTGGTTAGACGATCTATCTATTGCATTGTCACGCTTAAATGCCTGATGGGTCCTTAAATATGGACAGTTCAGGAGAAGTAGGTCACAAAACTAGGATAGATCATACAGGTTACACAAACCTATGACACTTATTTGGCCTACCAGACAATAAATTACAGTGGTGAAAGCTAGTGGTAACTTAATGTCAATTGTCTAAGGGGGGAAAAGAAACTGAAACCATCGAGTGTGATACAAATTAATGCTAAGTTAAAACAAGAGCGACACAAGAAATTACTTATAACCGGTGGCACAGTTTACATAAGTCTGCAGTTGAAGTAAAGGTAGGACACTACGACAAGACAAATGCATTGCATATATTTAGTTCCTCTTTAACCGCCTTTAGTATTGCAAGGTGAAGTTCTGGATCCGAAATAATTTTCGGTACTGGATTTTTTTAAATTTTAGTTCAGGTCTCATGAATACAGAAAATAACGTTTTTTTTTATTGGATTTCTCAATGTTTGTCTTCATCCTCAACTTTGAATTTTCAAGCAATATTAACGATTGACTGAAATGTAGCAATTGATTTTGCCGTTAGAACGCTGCCATTTATCTGCACAAAACGGGCGTCCGGCACCTAAAACTTTGCAACTTAGCTTCGTTTAAAATATATAGGTAACACGTACTTATATACAGTAGCCTATATAAAAATCATATAAACACTGTTCACAATTTTATAGCCTTTTACTAAGGTACTAGTTTACTGGTTTACTAAGAGCACACATAGTATTTACACTAATTTCTACATTTTGATGCTATAACGTATTATAATTAACTTCTCCAAAAACCATGGCAATTTTGTAGGCGTAGGATGTGGAAATATGGAATTAAATCGTTTAATTTACGCGATGCCAACTTTCTCGGGCTAATGTACCTTATAGCAATATAAGTCAATTTCCAGTTCGCAGTGCTTGAATATCGGGACGAAATGAACCGTAAAGCTCCGTAATTTCCCGGGGCATTAATGACCGTCCTGTATAATTACCGAATCAGACGTTCAGTTTATTCCACTTTCACTATGAGGGAAATATAATTGAATCGTTATCCGATAGAAAAACTTTTTTCCTTTCGTCGTGTCATATAGTGTTTGTGTGTGTATTTCTCGGTATCCATTAGTGGTGTGTGTGTGTGTCCGGTATCGAGTTTTCTTCGATACAATTTTTAAATCACCATGCATATTTCATCATATCCTTGGGCCCGGTTTTTATGAACGCTCAGGCACGCAACACGGTCATGGCCGTACGGTCTCGCACGCAACTAAAACAAAAGACTAGAAAAGGGGGAAATCTCTGCACACGTCGAATTGGCACGCTCTCATACACGCTTGTTTAATAAGCAGCCTAACGAAAATTTATAGAATGGCTGTAAAAGTACTTCTGTTGGGTTATGTTAATCTCAAATTGCTTACGTCCACACGACACTTAACTAGACTAAATCCCTCTTTTTTACAATTTTTTCGTAACAGAAGTAATCTTAAATCGTTTTATTTAAAAGGTATGATGTTTGAAATATATCCCTTTGGATCCAAATATGTGCCAGTATTCTTCCTTAAGGTAACAGGACGGATAGGCCAATGTTAGTTTCAAATTCACTTAATATTTCAGTTTTTCGAAAACATCTCAAGAACTGCTATATCTCATTAGTTCAGTTTAAGACGATAGCTTGAGTTACTTTCCCAGCTCTCCTTTCAACTCACTTGCAGGTTCGTAGCTAATTTAGTTTGAGATCTTATCACGTTGATCTTTTGCATTTCATTATTGAGACTAGTCGTTAGCTTTATCTTGCCGAATGCAGATTCCGAAATACTCTCGTCGCCCTCGAAGGATCTCGAATTCCAAGAACGATTCTTCGTCGAACGGACTGCTCCCGACTTGTGTTCATTTTGTGGCGAGACTATACGTTACAGTCGATTCCACAATATAAAAATTTCTTCAAGTAATGAGCGCTTGTTTCCAAACGCCTGTTCAAATTTCGTCTTATATTGAGAGTTACCTTGCTTTCTTATGAAAACTAAACTCGAAACTTTAAATATCAAATAAGAGTAGGTTGATCAAAATGTAAACTTTACCTATTTCATCAAAATAAAAAATTAATTTTCCATCGCACATTTGGAACATTCCTCCGAATATGTCGAACGTGTTCGTCGTCGCAACGTCCACGCTCCGACAACGCGTGGGCGATAAATTATACAGGCGGCTAATTGAAAACCACTCGGAATACATTTTTGATGACGAGAAAATAGAAAATATTAAAACAGTAGTTGTACACAACGGTCCGGTCACTATATTTCTATTTCTGTTGTAACCTCGCAAATATCGACAAGATTTATTTAACAGGCGCCGTTTCGAATATTAAAATGCCCGCGGTGATTGGATTCGACCGGCGAGCAGTTTTAATTTGTGTGACCAGGGCAGAAGCAAAGGGAAAGTTCCAGTGTAGGGGAAATCGATTTTATTTAAGCTGAGGGATCAAGGGCAAATTTGTTGCAATATGTTGTATTATCATAAAAACGAAAATGACGTTGTGATGAAATCTTCGACCGAACATAATGCTTTGCCTAACATAGTCAAACATATATATATACACAACCCCTAACCCATTTACCTTGAAACAGGTCCACTCTTTATGTGTTATTGTAATCACCAATCACTGCACCAGATTACTATTAGGCATGAATTTTGCTTTGCAATTGAAGTAATATTTTTCATATAACGAAAAAACTTGTTCATAGTTATGTTTATGGCATATATTCACAAGACCTTCCTGCATATAATGGATCATATTATCCTTCCACAAAGCTTGAAACACTTGTGTATTACCCCGTACAGAGAAGAATGTCATTGCTTTCGTATTGTAAACATCGTGATTTTGTGCATGTAGTAACACTGTTTTCACTCACTTTTTGTACTACGCTTGTCCCCCACCACTTTATCTTAGTAGAAAAAGGAAGATTATTTCGGGGGTGTTGCAGTTTCCTAAATGTAGAGCGTCAAACATGTGATGGAAACGTAGTGTAAAATATTTCTCTGTAGATCATTTATTAAGGCTAAGGTGTCGGAATTTAAATATCTGATGTCAGCAGTTGATTGTATACTATTTTATTTCCCTTCACCTGAACACCGTTTCACGATCGCCCCTGGAACGTCCATTGAAACACAACCAGTATTTTCACCGTTTATTTTCTGTTGAACACTTTCTACTTCCACTGAACTTTCAACAGCCGACTTCTGAGATTTTTATTTTTTGTTACGATGAATTTTCGTTATTTATTGAAACCAATTATTCGAGCCAGCTACAAAATGGGTCGTGGTCGAAAAAAATAACACAAATTTTAAAGCGGCTTAATATACGCGAATCCGAAATATACAATGTTAACAAACAAAATTTCCTTAAACTACTGTAGAACTATACTAATGTACAAATTAGGTCCCTCAAATTATGGAGACCTCAGCGCAGGTGTGTCAAGGCGAACCTGGACCCCCCACGGTATTCGGTCGAATCCCCTCTTCAATCCTCTTCCTTTTTTCCCTCTCCCAAATTTCTCCCAAAAATGTACCTAATTCAAATTCTCACTCTCTCTGTTCAACCATCTCCACTCTTGCGAAAAATCTCGCACTACGTACTTTTGAATTAGCCCAACCGAATTAGCTCCAAAAAGGGGCAAACCTTGCAAAAATATTTGAGAGAAACTTTCCTTCGGAATTGTTTAGGGGGGGTCACTGGCAGTCTAAATTTAGATTGCCGGGGTACCAGACCCGTTGCGTCATCCGCCATCTTGAATTAAAGGGTGAACTTTTGTTTATTAAATAACTCGTATATTTTCAATTTCAAACGAAAACTAGTTATTACAAAAGTTGTTTGAAATTAAATTTCCTACAATTTTGGTTCATATTATTTTCTTCCTAGGATCGGTATTTTTCGATTTATACCCGAAAAATTTGAATTTTTGTTTATTGAACAACTCGTTTATTGTCAATTTTACGCGAAAAATTGTGATTAACAAAGTTGTTTAAAATAAAATTTCCTACAATTTTGGTCCTTATTAATTTTGCCGTAGGATCGATATTTTTCGATTTATACCCGAGAAGAGGTGAGGGTGAACCTTCAAGTATTGTATTCTGGCGTTTATTATTGATGTTTTCATATTAATATTTTTTTTCGATCCTACGAATAAATTTATAAGTACCAAAATTGTGGGAAATTTGATGTCAAACAACTTTAGTCATAACAATTTTTCTCGCAAAATTGACAATAAACGTGACAATACGATGGTAAGATTTTACCCCCACCTCTTCTCAGGTATAAATCGAAAAATATCGATTCTACGGCAAAATTGATAAGGAACAAAATGGTAGGAAATTTTGTTTTAAACAACTTTGTTAATTACAATTTTTCTCGTAAAATTAACAATAAACGTGACAATACGATGGTAAGATTTTACTCCCACTTCTTCTCAGATATAAATCGAAAAATATCGATTCTACGGCAAAATTGATAAGGAACAAAATTGTAGGAAATTTTATTTTAAACAACTTTGTTAATCACAATTTTTCGCCTAAAATTGACAATAAACGTGAAAAGACAATGATGAGATTTCACCCCCTCCTTTTCGAGTATACATCGAAAAATATCGATCCAAGGAAAAAAAATGATAGGAACCAAAATTGTAGGAAATTTTATTTTAAACAACAATGTTTATTACAATTATGCGTAAAATTGAAAATAAACGAGTTGTTCAATAAACAAAAATTCAATTTTTTCGGGTATAAATCGAAAAATATCGATTCTAGGAAGAAAATGATAGGAACCAAAATTGTAGAAATTTAATTTTAAACAAATTTCGTAATAACTTGTTTTCGTTTCAAATTGGAAAAAACGAGTTATTTAATAAACAAAAGTTCACCCTTCAATTCAAGATGGCGGATGACGCAACGGGTCTGGTACCTCAGCAAACTAAATTTAGACTGCCAGTGACCCCCCCTTAAACAATTCCGAAGGAAAATTGCTGTTAAAAATTTTTGCAAGGTGAAATCCTAGGGCGCCGACGAGTTCCTCCCGCGGTCAGTTCGAAAGTAGGAAAACCTTTTAGAGGACCGACGAATTCCTCCCGGACGACCGACGAGTTCCTCCCGGCGGTCAGAAATTCGGTGACCCTAAGGCAGGTAGCTACAAACCAGGGATTAAAGAGATAAATACTCTAAATTCTAAAAGCCAATTGTAAGAAATGAACGGAATTCCCTAATTTCTACTAACACTTTGTATTAGTGAGCACTTATGTCCAAAATGATCTGAGTATTATGGTTACTAACGTGCACTAAATATGATTGCAAAGTAATATGTATTGAAATACCGAGAAAATATCCTGATTATGATGGGCTTACCCAAACGCTATTATATTTATATTGAAAGAAAGGTTTTTAGTAAAATGAAGGGAATAAGGGTTTTAAAGGCAGCTAATTTAAGAATACAGAGCTCATTTCTTTTTCGGTGTTCATGATGGAAGTCTCGAAGATGTATAGTGAAAAAGGGAAATTACTGCAAGTAGTGAACGGAGAAAAGTTTTGTAAAGCGAGAACCCTGACCAATGGACAAATACGATGGCGCTGTGTGAAACAAAGGTGTACGGCAAAAATATATACAGATGGTAAGTAAATATTTTCCAGTAATGTAAAAAAATTACAACATAGTTTTTCTTTTAAAGAAAATTTTCTTCTCTAATTTCCAATTTCTTATTTTACATTATTCTTTTCATACTGCTTCTCATTGCAAACTTTATTTTAAAGGTGAAGATGAAATCGTGAGCCTATGGTAATATGTTTAAATGTTTGATTGAAAAGTGCTTAGGACTTAATTTAGTTCTTTCCCCGAAATTCATTATTGTCGATTTTGAAAAATCTGTACATATTGCAATAGAGCAATATTTTCCTAAGACCAAAGTTCATGGATGTCTATTTCATTTAAAGCAAGCATGGTTTCGAAAGATTCAAAAATTAAATTTAAGTCAGGATTTCAATAATTGTCAATCTGAGATTGGAAAATGGCTGAAATATGTATTTGCGTTGCCATATTTACCACCAAACGAAATTGGCGATTCTTTTGTTGAATTAATGGAAATAATGCCAAACGATTCAAATTTGACACAGTTTGCCGATTATTTGTTTAATTTCTATATAGAGGATAATTGTATGTTTCATCCTGAAATTTGGGCTTCACTTTCCGCATCGATGTCGCGCACAACTAATGCCTGTGAAAGTTTTCACAGCCACTTTAAAAATAGCAACTATATGAGTCACCCATCGATATTTATTTTTGTAAATGTATTATTAACGTTTCAAACATTTACGTATAGCAAAATGCAGTCTGCTAATTGCTACAAAAAAAAATTAAGGCCACATGTAAAAAAACGTCAGGAATTTTTAGAGGGGCTAATTGAAAAATATAGCAACCATTCTTTGAGTCGCCTCAACTATATAAAAACTATTTGTCACCACAATTTGCCCGCCTAAGTTAATTTAAGATTGTTTAGTTAAGTATATAAGTATGTATATTTGTTTTTTGTCGTGACAATTTATATATTTTGTTATATATTATGTAGCATGTTTTTATATAATATTATTTAATATATATATATATATATATATATATAATATATATATATAATAATATATATAATATATTATATAATGTTTTTCATATGTAAACATAAAAGTAGTGAATATTCCATTATTTTATTTTTTATCAAATAAACTGCTAAAATGATTATCAAGTTTACCCTCTAACAACTGTGACAAATTAAAATTATTATGGTCATTCGTCGGGGAGGAACTCGTCGGTCCTCTAAGATTTACCTACTTTCGAACTGACCGCGGGAGGAACTCGTCGACGTCCCTTTATTCCCTGGTTTGTAGCTACCTGCCTTCGGGTCACCAAATTTCTGACCGCCGGGAGGAACTCGTCGGCGCCCAAATCCTAATTCGATTGGGCTAAATTTTATCGCTCCTTTCTAGGAAACGTAAAAAGGATTATGCCAAAAGATCAATTATCTCTTCACATTACTGTGCATCACCCCACTTAAACTATAATTACAGGCAAACCGTATAACGGACCACTTTCAAATTTTTACCAGCAATAGCTAATAAATTGGGCGTCATTCTGACAAAATTTCAATATTCTGTATCAAAAATGCTCGCTGCAATCCGCGGCCAGACACAGCGACGCCGTCTAAACAGCAAGTCGACTTTAAGCAAACAAACGAGCAAACGAAAATTAATTAGTAACAATTTGTAGAGTGTAAGAGAGAGAGTGAGAGAGAGAGAGAGAGAGAGAGAGAGAAGAACTAAAGTGAGAGTGAACCAGAGAGAGAACGCCCGAGATGGGTTTCTTACAACTCCCACTTATTTACTTCTCTCGTACTGCCCTCTATCTCGTGACCACACAAACCTATCGCGTACCTCCTGCCCAAGGTCACCGAGAGATAGGCAACACAACGTTGGCAAAATTCTCCCAACATATTTCGTATACATTTGTTTACATTTCATTTCAGTTACTTACTTCTTTACATTACATAGTGTCGTTATAAGTGACATCCTCAGTTGGAATAGTTGACTTTTCATTATTACCTGTGGCAATTAAACGCAAAAGCTGAAACGACAATTGGGGTTCAGCTGCACTAGGTGGCGCTGTCGACGTTATTAAACCGTTTGATAGAGTCCCTTTGTTGCGAAGCCTATTGTACATTCTACTTTCACCTCTAGTAGCCCATAGTCTACATTTGCCGATCGATCGACGTCGCCGTCGTCGTCGTCGTCGTCCCGATTTTTTATTTACTTTCATATTTTTTCCACTTCCTAATACACATATCGGACGAGAAAAGTGAGAGTGAGAGAGGGGAAACCAATAAAGCCATCACTCACAGAACAAACCCGGACCGAACATATTTTCAGGGTGATTGACGGGACCGGGACCCCGCGTTAAACGGACGGCCAGTCAATATCCTGTCAAATTTTCTTCATGCGACGCGGAGGGAACGAGCGCTTTCGCGAAATAAATACGGGAAAACATAAATATTACTCTATTTTCGGTTACCGGCTGGGCGTTCTGTGGATTATTTTTCCGCTAGGCGCGGTTGACTGAAGTTGGGGGGAAGTTCTCTGTTAATAATTGATTGAGGTAAAAGTGAAACGAGGAAGTTCAAGCTTGGCGATAGAGTATTTACAAAAAAGCTACACGACCTCGCAAAATTCGAAGTTGATTGGTTAATGTTTGCATAACCGTTTTCATTGTTTATAACATTTTCGTGCTTTTGCTAGCTTTATATTAATGAACGACAACGGAAATGAAAAGAATAATTTAAAAGGTAAAAGTAGTTGGAACTTAAAGAATCCCCTAAAGACACTTCAACGAACAATTCTAGTGAGTTTTACCGAAGCCTGAATTTCAACAGAAAATTATGAATATTTCATAGGTACCAGAAATTTGGTCAAATGGCAACTAAATGGATCAACTGTGTAGCAAAGGTTGACTTACCTACACATAGCTTACGGCAGCTGTTCGCCTGGAGAGCATTAGGGTCGTGCGTCGGAATCAGAAATTCTTATCGTAACGGTACTAAACAAGAAATATTGGGCGCCACCTAGGATTACCACTAGGAACGGTATTGTTGTGCGCTGGACCAGTTAATAAAACAACAATAGTGCCTGTGTGTTCGGTTTAATAGAATGTATCGGAGTAACGGAGCAATATTACATGAATGATGAATTACACTTATTATGGGTCAAAAACACGGCGTTACTCCTAATTTAACAAATGGTGAATTACAATTTAGCATGAATATGAAACAAACACAGCGGCACTCCTAATTGTGTGCAATTAAGAAACACAAAACAAAAAGAAAATAATACGACCTGGTTACAGTATTTGGAAATATCCTGGGTTCGAAGGGAACGGCAGTCCTTGACGGGAACGATAACCCTCGATATGGATGGTAGTCCTTCGATAGGGGTGATAACGGGAACGATAATATCCAGCGAGAGCAGCGGCTCTCAACGAGACGATAGCCCATAGTGGGAACGGCAGGGTTCAGTGAGAACGGTGGCTCTCAACGAGACGATAGCTCTTAACAGGAATGGTAGCCCTCAACGAAACGATAGCGGGAACGGTAATGTCCAGAGAGAACAGTAGATCCCAACGGGACGGTAGAGTTCGATGAGAACAGTGGGCCTCGGCAGGAACGTATCTGTGATGAGTAGCCTTCCACCTACGAATGTAGCTCCCTGGGAGAAAAACCCTCGACGAAGGAGGGTTATGTATCACACGTGAATACGGCGGATACGGTTACGTCGAAAATGAACGTCGGAGCCTGAAGATAACGCCTTTGCGGAACGAACTGTGCGTTTTTATATACACAAGATGCTCAAACGGAGCCGATGAACGCAAGTTTAGTTTCGAACAGCACATGGATTCGGAACGTCCAAATCGATACACGGCCGGCGGAAAAAGAGAGAGCCAACGGAGACGAAGCTCACGGAGCGCCTGTCGCTCTCAGTTTTCGAGGCGTACCAACCTAAGCCGGACACGGAACGCGAAAGACGGTAGTCGCGTTCGACAGGAAAATGAAGACGCTACAACTGTGTCAACTCTTTATATAAAGCGTCACAGTTTCAAAAATCCTTTATAAAAAGTGCTGAAACTCGCCATACTTCTGGTCTATAATATATTTGATTAAATAACAAATAGTGAATTTTAAAATAACTTGAGTTTGATTATTTATTTAGGAATTTATAAGCTTCGTGCAAATTGAAATTTCATCCAAGCACATTTAGCTTGGATCTCCACATGGAAAACTCTAAATTCCGTTCAAAATGTTTTAAAATAAGTATAGATGCTTCACTTTACTACGTACATCTATGAGTCAGACAGCAACAGAAGCTAGTATATTACGTATGATGAGTAACGTCCTACTTATGTTATGCGTATGCAAGCAAGTAAGCAGATTAAATAAATATGCAAATCTACAAATGGGTCCAAAAATTGAGCCATCGCGGGAAGCCCGGTAAATGAGAAAACATTTAAACTCTATCACAATGAAAGTGTGTACTGTTTAATACAAAAAATAATACATTTTAAACTACGAACAACGCCGAGAATGACTAGCAAGGAACACAGAAAGGAGACACAAAACCATTTTTGGTTGAAAACGTCTGTTAGTCAGTTGTTTGGAAAGAGAACTGTCACGGACTTCCTGGTCCGACAAACTGCGCAGCTATACTGCCCAAACCCGCCGTTTGCCTTCATTATATGTGCATGCACACATAGGTACAGGATTCGCACACACAAGATATTTATGGATCCGAGAGTGAATCAGTTTGATGAACACCATGCATAGTAGACAAAGTACGAAGGGTCATAATGAAGCGTCGTGTATGAAATACAGCCCAAGATAATAAAAACTCGTTATAAATACCAAAGCAGTTAAAAAATGGTAATGGCGCCAATCAAGCATACCTACACCTACATCGTCCTAACAAAACCCTTATTTATACATGATTTCTGATAGCAAAGATCTGTAACCACTAACGTGATTGGTTTCATAAAGTATTCCAAACCGATGGTTTTATACTAGCAACCAGGACACAGGCTAAATAAAAAAAGTTAACCTTCCACTCCACAGTTTTTGAGAAAAAGTTAATTACATACATATCATACTGTAACGAAACGACTTGCCGCGAAATAAACACGTCGGGAGCTACCCAAGTTCGCCGTATTCTTGGTTCCGAAAATTAAGAGGAAGTTCGAGAAGGCCTACCTGCGTATAAAAGAAATGCCGGACCCAAGGCGAGTTAGTTGAAGAATCGGAGCGTAAACATATCGGGCGACGAACGAGAGACCGGCCCGCTAAATAAATAAACATTTGTGTGCGAATATAAATTATGTGTCGTGTAAGAAATAAATTAATTAGGACAAATCGCGTAGTGTTATAATTTTAGTAAATAGTAAAAACGTTACAATACATACACACACAAACATACATACTTACACACACAGACATGTTTCCAAAAACAAGTTTTTCGAACTTAGGGGACCCCGAAACGTCCAGAAATGTCAATATTTCAAATCCCGAAAATCGGCACTATTACATTACTTTCTCTTGTATATGGGTACTCCATATGAGAAAGTAAAAATATCAAAAAGTAGTCAGATCGATAGGTTGCAAAAAAAAATGTACACCTAGAAACGAAAACATAGAGAAAAATCTATAATGTCCTGAAAATATAAATTGTGCCAATATATCTCACGGAATTTCCTTGAGAATTATCCTCTTAGCTAAGCTATTGCCTTAAAAATATCCACTTTTACCAGTAGTCGGAGTTCGTTAAATCCAATTCGAAAAACCTTCCCTTATTTAATTCGTTTCCGTCGGCTTAATAGCGCTCTAAATTTTTCTAGAGTGCATTCTACTTTCGATGGAGTGCTCTCACTCTCTCACTCACTCTCTCTTCCCCCCCTCTGCCTCTTCGTCCTTTGCTCTCTTCCTTCTCCGAGACTTCTACAACAATAAATCCAATTTCATGCCAATCAGAAGTTTTCTAATAATTTTCTACTTTCTTTGAAAGTCTAGATAGCCACCAGCACTTCAATAACAACAAATCAATACCTCCATCGGGGGGGGGGGGGTGGAAAGCGAGTGTGTGTGTGTGTGTGTGTGTGTGTGTGTGTGTGTGTGTGTGTGTGTGCGTGTATGTGTGTGTGTGTAACTCACTAAATTCGAGAAAAAGCGAAGTGGGAAGAGGGAAACAAATTTTTTCCCTTCCGTTGAACCTACACGCTTTTTAATTGAATCAAATATAACACGCAATCAAAGCGGGAAAATAAATATTAACCCCAAGCTAATTGGTTTGTTTTGATTTTGTGTCAATTTGATGGATAATCACAATGTGGCCACTCCAAAGCACTATTTCTACTTTTCACTTGTATATCGATAAGGAATGTTCCGCTTGTACAAATTTAATAATCGAACCCTCTACTATTTTATGGCGTGGATTTTCCCACGTCATTTTCCCTCGGCCTAATAATGACGTCTACCTTATTACGGGCCAAATTGAATATTCCGGGCTTATTCTCCTTAAGGTGGCGATAACAGTTTATGAGCGAGGCAAATTTTTTCTTAAATTACCAACGAGGGGAGCGTTTCACCACAGAAATTCATTTAAGGCTTATTACCATGCCTCAATTTAATAAATTCTATGTTATTTAAAAAGATATGCTTGTAGTATGTGTACTATGCGGGTTCGGACCCCACACTACCATACCTATGTAAAGCCCATTCAGACACAACATAACCTCACTTTTGCTCGCGCCAAAATTTGACGTCAAGTTCATGCCAAAATTTGACAACTTCGCGCCAAAGGACGGAACAAAGAAATCATCGACAGTGTCTGAAGCATGGAAAACAAACATTTGAGCGACAAGAAATCAAAGTGTGGTGGGGGTAGGGGGACGTCGCCCCTAAATCGCTACAAAATATGACAAAGCCGTCATCCAGGAGTTGCGCCACTTATCGTACTGTGGAGTAACCTTAGAGGGAGATGAGATCACCAGTCGAGAACAAAAGAAATGAGTTACAACATAAATTATGTATTATATGAAATATTCTTACGATAGTTCAGGGAATAAATCTACCGAAACTAGGATTAGAACCGACGACCTTGAGACCTTCAGTCTACAGCTATCCAAAATAAGCTTTTTTGGATTGCCGATATATGTTATAATAGTGGCAATAAAAAGAAAAGTTTTTTTTTAATTCAATATCCCCTTCATTTTTGGCAATTCAGATTGTCAGATTTTTAGTGGTTCGTAATACAAAGGAAATTTGTAAAGGTAAATAGTTCCATTTTGCCCAAAATTGATGGAGTGACGCCGGTAACGTTTTTCGCGTCAAAGAGTAAAATACATTATTAAAAAAAATTGGCGAAACATGTAAATGTCTCAAAGGTTACTACGTAATAATATTTCACTAAATAGACACCTATAACAAAATCCTCTTTAATTCACGAGTGACTCATCGCCACAACAATTTGCGAGTGGCACACGCAAAACTCATAAAATCACATTCCTAGTTCGAGCGATTCGCCGCTATATCAAATTTTCAACGGAAAGAGAGAGACAAGAGAAGCGGAGATACCAAAATTTAAAAATCCGCTCTATAAAACTTTGGTCGAAACCAGTAGAATGGCAATACGGAGAAAGTTGTTTATAAATGGAACACGTGTTCGGGAAACAGGGTGGGCGCCCGGCAAAATTCGCAAATAGTTACTACACGTGCGATATTCGTCTTTAGGCTCATTAGCAATCCACTTTGAAGCGTAAATAACAAAAGGACTGAGGTAGATTTTATAAATATTCGGGATTGATATTGTGGGTATTCGTCTTGTAGGCTAGACGAGGACCCTTTTCGGTTTTATTTTTCATTAGGCAATATTTCTTCCAGTCATCTGATTCCTGTAATAGCGCTATAATTATTTCGCTATTATAGTTGCAAAAATAGAAATCTAGATAACATTGTTTCATTCCATTCAATGATATAACTTCGATTATTTATATTTCGAAGACAAAATAAAACATACACGCCCCTGTTTCTACTTTCCCCTCACTTCTTCATCCCGCGGAAGTCTATGGGATTCTAGGAATTTACTCCGGAATGAATCGACACTCGGGTATAGTTTAAAATATAAAATGTGTTAAAGTAAATTCGAAAGAAATATATAGCACTTAAGTCAAAATGGGTTTTAAACTATTTGTGTATAGATCTTCGTACCAACATGCAACTTTTTTCCACTTTTAATTTAATGAAATGAAGAGACACAATTTGTTAGGTATTTCAATAAATGTGTTTTCATATGGGTGCGCTACACACCATTCATTTAATTGAAGAAGAAAATTGATACGAACAATATTAAAAAGCCTATAGGTGTATGCTACGTACCAGTGCAGAACTCACAAAACACGTTTGCTGCACCGTGACGTCATATTAGCCTCCATGACGGCTGTAAGCGTTTTGGGTACTACATTAGTATGAAAAACGTAAAATTTTGTACCTATACGTCATTTTCTTCACCAATTAGGTTTTTAGACTATGGTGGATGCAGAAGTATAGTAATGATTTTTTAAGGATAATATTTCATAATATTTTTTTCGATAAAATCTTCCATGTCCTCCATTTAAAAATAGAATATCTTCCGTTCCAATGAAAAAACTGTACCTTTCCAGAGTATAGTAAAAATGTTCATGTGGTGGTGTATTCAACTGTCTTCTTCAGCGACATTTATATTGACCATAAATCGGTAATTTTAGAAGCAATTGCATATTGAAATCCAGCAACTATTATATGCATATCTCAAGTTGTAACTATCTGCATAGGAAATAACAACACATAGTAACGCGTTTATTGTTTTACAATAATCTTGGTTGGTTCCATATCAACTGTTCTACGAATGAATTCTCCATCTTTCCTATATATTTCGTTTTCCTGCCTGTACAGAATACTTTTATTTAAGGCTTCTTTTGCGAAAAACATACGTACACAGAGTCTTATTCCTGGAAGAGGGGACGTGTCTCTGACGTAATTGGGTTAGGGCATGAAAGGGAAAGTAGCGGGATATCCAGCATCTCCCCCTTTCTCGTCAGGAGAAGAATGCAAGGCGAGCACAAACGAGAGGAAATTGTAGATAAAGTGATAATAAGCACGTCGGTGGTATTATTGTGACGCGCCCACATTTCGACAACACAATTTTACACGAAAAACGCGTCTGTCGGTTATATACATACATATACACGTACACTATGAGGAAATATGCGTTGTTGTTATGTTACGGTGGTGGCGGTAGTGGTCGTTTGTTCGAATAAACAATGATTTCGTTTGACAGCCCCTGCTGGTAGAGGGCGGATATATATTTTTTTCTCATACATGTAACGTACAATGATATATAATACACTTTACAGGAATTCGAAATATTTTTCCAACATTACTTCAAGATTTAGATCACCTATTTGACTAATTACTATGTCGGTTCTAAATGGAAGTAAACAAATATTTCCATTTCACTTGTAAGTAACTGAACTGAAGACTTGACTGAACTGGACACGAACATTAAGTTCTTAATAATGTACTTCAATCGCGAAGAAATAATAAAAATGTTATATTATATTGACGAAGCTGACAAAGGTTCTTCATCAGCAAACAGAATTTACAATTAAAATTATCCACTTTCCAAACGTCAAGAGATCGACTTAAACTCCATTGCAATGTGTGTAACACCAAATTGGAAATTTTTGATGGTCGGATAAAAACAAATGATTGGCAAGTTTTATTAATACTACAGGAAAATCCACCCTTAAGTACTATAGAGAAAGCAGCGGAAACAAATATTTCACAAGGTGGTATGAGCAGAATGATATTGAAATATTTTTTCCACCCATATGATATGAACTTATATTAAGCATTCTATGGTGAGGATGCCGCAAACAAGTTGCGTCTTGTATTCAAATGAGTGTGATTGATCGGTAAAATTTGTCAGGCTAAAATTTAAATTAATCTAAACAAAATTCTAATGCAGCAACTTTCATGAAGAACGAGTATGTCAACACACATAACATGTATTATTTGCAATGGAAAGTTCTTATTGGTTCAGATCTGTTGATCACTAAAATCGAATGTCGCTTAATGCTTGATGAGGAACTATAGTTTATTATCACGTATAGTAGGTAGAATCTGAAGCACGAAATTTTTCCATGGGTAAAACATAAATATTTCAAATTTAAACAACGAATGAAGTTCTTAACTTTATTCATTCGTTTATATAAGTCGGTAAAACTTGACCGACACACTGATTAACGGAAATCAACTGACGCAAATAAATAACGTCTTAAATATTTATTAGTCGGGAGTGACCGTGAATGTATTGGTCGGATATGCCGCCCCTCGCGAAAATGCCTACACAATGCCCTTCCGTGATGTACTCCTGCTCCTACTCAGTAAGTTATACTAGGAGTTATTTCATTATTTGTACTGTGTTTTAAACTTTGCTCTCCTTGTGCGCCTCTGGCTATATTTGCCAACCATTTTGTGTTTCTATATGTTAAATCTCCATCTCTAGCTATCTATCTTTGTCTCTCCCTCTCCTAATTAGTATTGTTAGTGTTGGATTGCTTACCGCACTCCTGTAGTTCATTTCCTTGGTAGACCTAATAAGTATCGCTGATCAGTGTAACCTGTTTCATTCATATCAGCGTCTGTGCTATTACCGCCAAACCGAGGAACCCTCAAGAGTTCCAAGCCCCAGAGGCCGGGACATATGGTGGAGGCACTGCATATATTGGACGCCTATTTTTGGATACAGTGCTAAATTATGAAGGTTTCTTATATTTTTTGCACGATCAATACAAAGTAATACATGTAGTAAATTTCACTACCAAAAAGGTGCTCCTGTTTATCACCAACGGATAGTGCGAAAATTTTCCATCAATCCTGTTTTAATTGTTAGATAATCAAAAGAGGTAATATTTCTTGTCTCACGCGATCCACACACTTTGCTCCTGTAGATTTCTGTTTTTCGGGATACGTTTCAGAAGTCGTCCAGTTAAACAACTGCAGATGGTATGAATGGTAGGGTCACTGAATCCTTCCATCCAACCGATGGAAAGATGTTTGCTAGATACTCGGCGATCATTTACTAAAAATTTATCAATTTGTGTGGAAAATGATAATTACTCATTTAATTACAATTACTTTTTGTGGAAACAAATTATTCACTATTATTTCAATGTGCTATACTCGGCGAGATCGATCTACTCGATTTCTCCTTTTTCAAAAATACAATATATTTTTTTATTTTGCAATAAATCTCGCAGATTTCACGAAATAAACACCACCAAGCACACATCGCACAAAAGCACTTAAAAATGGTTACAAAATTGTGTAATAAGATACAGGGTGTTGTATTTGAAGAATTAATCGATCTATTGCCTATTGCAACTTTCCATTTTCAAAGAATCGTAGTAGGGGAAGGAATATCGACTTTGACTTCGCCTAAATCTCACAACATGCACACAACATGCAACATGAATCGGATGGAAGGGAGTTGGGGAAGATATCTTGAATGGCATTGAAAATATAAATATTTCTGCAAGATTACGCATAACACTGAGTTGATATATAAATTAGTCTAATTTAAAACTTTTAAAAATTTATGTATGAACCCAAGTGTGATATATCGGATATTTAGAGGCACGTCCAAAAATGTAACAAAAATCGGTAGTTGGGGTTTTTGAAAACAGAACTTAATAGTGTATCTCATTTTTGGACAACCTGCATATGAATAAATATATTTATTTAATTTTGCCATATAAACTGACGTTTATTGACGTCAAATCGAACCCATAAAGTCATTGTTTATTTTGTTTATTTAGGTAGCGGATTAATAGTTATTTATTAAATTTTGCCGTATAAAGTGACATTTTATATGTTTGAAATTGTTTTCGTCGTTGTCAAGGTTGCGGCATTGAAGTTGTCATCTTGTCAAATTTTCTCTTCAAAATTCGACTTACTCCGCTAAACGTCAGTTTATATATGGCAAAATTAAATAAAACGTTGTAATACACTCGCGGATACAACGAACGTTTAACTCGCGGTATTAACGCGCTTGCGGCTGCGCCGCGCGCGTGTTTAAACGTATCGCTCGTTAGACGTTCATTTTATCCGCTTGTATAATAAATAACTATTTGGAATCTGCCTCACTGGCAGTTCTGTATAACAAATTTATTAAATAGTAATTTAAAAAGTAGTCTTAACTTCCTAAATACTCTCTCATTCTAAATATGTAACATATTCTTTTCAATTGTTCTACTGGTCAATTGATCTTGGTCCTGCTTAATTTGTTCTGATCTACCTGTACAAGAAAAGTATGATTTCCTGTAGCGTCGTCTTCAATTCTAATAATATTCTCCTTTATTCCCATTGATTAAATTGTGACCGTTTAGTAACAACAAGAGTAACAACTAATTACATACAACACAACTTTTCACTACAAAAATTGTATGATTTATGTAATAACAACTTTATTCATATATCCTAATACTATTTAAAAAATATGTGTAATCATTCTATCAATCTGTCTTTTCTCTAATCAGATAATGGCAGTACATTAAACCAATTCCAAATGAAATGACAATTGGAAGACGGCATTCCATAATTAATGGAAGACTGTAATTAGTTGTTGGATTTATATATATATATATATATATATATATATATATATATATATATACAGGTGATACTATTTATCAGTAAGACAGTAGATAGACAACATGAATCGTGGTCCGAAATTTCAGGTTATTTTAGAGGAAGGTCCGATTTTCACATTTACTTATGCCTAATTCTACTTCTACTGCACATCTGGCGATGCATTTCTCGTACCTCATTAATGAAGATTTGATGCCGTCACGGTAAAGGTAAAATTTGTTTCATTGTCTTAAATTCGTTATGAAAAACTGTGAAAAGAGCATAGTTATTCTTGTGTAAAGAGACTTCATGATGTTAGGGTTCTGAGATTCCCTCCCTGATTTTACTTAGATTTTTACGATAATATACAATGTTGCACTTCCTAATATTTCATTCCTTTGAACAGGAAGGTTAAAATAGAGTTTGTCCATTTCCTAAATTTAGAGAAATATAGAAGGTGACATTTAGGCTTCCAAATCCTTCTTTAACCAATATATTTATTGTCTGCTGTTCTCGAAAAGAAATCAAAATTTTAACCTTAAACTAATAATCATTGTATCTTTCATAGGAGAGAAAATTTCCACTCAGCCTTTTCCGTATTCTTTGCGCTCTTATTTTATTACTCTATTTGACATTTAAAAACTTGTACATACTTTAAATGTCATTCCATGTTGGACCATTAACCTGTTTCGCCATCATCGTCCTGTCTAAAGATCTATACCCCCCGGCGCAACAAGTGCCCCGACGTGTAATTACCAGTTACGTCACGAACCCTCCTCTCCTCAGACGACTTAATTTTTAAGGTCCCTCGTCCTGTTTGTCACGTTATTCCAAAAAGTCGCCCCCATTATACAGCGCCGGCGGTAAATCGCCTATGCAAATCCGCAAGGAAATAAATAAAAAAGGGACGGGTAGAGTAATGAGTAAGAGGCGCCGCGACGCTCGCGCTAGCAACGTTTTCATTGCCGTCATTATTGTTATTATTAAGTAATTCGCAGGGCGCGCAACAACACGGTCCACGTAGATAGGAGGGGGAGAACGTGTGTTTGTAATGTAAGGCTAATGTTGCAAGCCGAGAGGGGATTATGTTGCAGGATGGGAAATTCTGATGATGTCGCAGGATGTAACCTGCTTGCATGTTAGGGGGATATGGCTTTAACATTGCGAAACGTTGTATTTTCGGTACTTTTAGTTAAAAAGTAATATATTTAAGAGTATTCCACAATATTGTCACGCCCTGGAATGGCAATCTTACGGTTTGGCGAGCCAGCCTATTTAAAAAACAAAATTTCCTCCCCCCCTTAGCACATTAATTTACATTTGAGAAAACATGTTCGACACTCCCCTTATTAACGTTTCATTACATTTAATTTTGGGGTGATTGAAAGGGAAAATATGATAGTTTCTTATTATGACTTAGTATCATCAAAAATACAATTCGATATAAACCCGTTTCCGTTAAGTACCTCCATGTTCCGCGCTTGAATCTAATTGAGATGTTAATTTTCTTGGGTTTTTTCACCCCAGTACTATTGTGATTTTTTTAATATATCCGTTTCATTTTTTTTTATAAATATTTTAAATATTTGAAAGTGAATTTTCGAAATCGATTTTATTAAACGATAAAATATTTTTGTAGATATTTATCTTCAAGGCTCCTGGTACCCAGGAGAATGAGTTTCATGTTCATGTTCATGTCATCTCGCGGAGTATGGTTACAAATTTTCAGAAAATAATAAAAGCCTGTAATAATTTATCATGCACATCGGTTGTCTCGCCATGTTTAAAATGAATTAAACAAAACAACACAAATTACTTCACTGTATTCAATTTCAGTCAATAACACATTACACGCGGGTGTATCATGTGGTATATAAGGATTGATACTGCACGTTTGGTACATAAATATGTAACTATTAATTAAGTAATTAATTGTAATTATAATATATTATATTTGCCATTAAAAGAACTTGTATGCAAAATAACAATTTTTTTACTACATTAATCTCATTATAAGTTTAGAGGTTATAATTATGCAATTTAAAAACTTAAAAACTTATTTAAAAAAAGAATTGGAAGGAAAAAAAAAACGTTAAATTTAGAGAAAAACAGATGATGCCACAGAAATTTTTAACTATTAAGTAAATATAAAATTTAGACTTTATGAAAAATTAAAAATGGAAAAAGCGACATCTAATTTGTGAAATTTGTGCTAAAAATAAATTTATCTTTATATCAAATATGAATTTTTTCCATAATAATGATTAATTTGGATTATGGAAGTGCATATCAGGAGTTTTATTATGATTTTTTATAGAAGATTATTGATATTTTCGAAATAGAGTAAAGATTTTGTAAAGAAAAGTTTGAAAAAAACGGCGATGTGTAACATCTAACTTTCTCTTTCTTTCTCTAGATTTTCTCATATGGCAGGATAACATATCCATGGTAACATTATTACTATTTTATAAAATAAGTTTATTATTGAATATTAACATTTTCATTTATTCGTAAATATTTTTTTTGTGGTTGTATGTTAGATGACAAAGATTTTTGAGAAATGTTCTTGAATACAACTAACTATATCGATACGATAAATTAATTTACATAATATGTAATATAACAACAACAAATATCAATGTATATATTTCGAAATAAGAATCCTACCATCGACTTAGAATAAGTAAAAACAACTTTATTTAATGGAGATACACTGAACAATTAAGTATTCTTTACGGCAATTTTAAATAAAAATGTTTCCAATAAAAGCATAGACATTAAACAGATAACTTAAGTTGTGAGATTTGGAATAAATTCCAAAATCGTTTTAAAGAAAATCATATAATAAAATAAACATTTTAAAGAGAAAAGTGCCCCTTAAAACAGTTTTTGGAAAATCAATTTGGAATAAAAAATTTATAAATTTAATATTTTAATTCCAATATAAAGTTTAGTGAGAACATTCAAAGTTTTATTTTAAAAATGTTTTGAGAATTTTAAAATTTTCAGGAGTAAAGTGCCCTTTAAGGAGATGTTAGAAAAAATGTTTCATATGAAACTTGTAGCCATTAGCAAGATCACTTGAAATATAAAATTTTTTAAGAATCGTTACAGTCGTTTTGGAGAAAATTGAGAAAAACTGAATGAAGGATCCTTCGCATAAGATCAGTCAAGATATCGATGACAATTAATAAGAATTGAATAGTGAAGTAAATACTTAAATTTAAAAAGACAGTTTACCAGTTTTGAGCATATAAAAAAAATACGAGTAAAATGCCCTTTGCCCTTAACTGATTATGATGAAATTTATGTTGTCGCGAGTTTTCAGGGAATCCAGCCTAAATACAAAATTTCAACTTTCTTTGTTTATGGTTTCTGAGACAACGTGGAAACGTTGGGAATCATATCCTTCGTAGGCACAGGCGATATGTTTCATCGTCAGTTAGCATGCAGTACCTCTGAACATATGAGTTTTACAGTCTTCTTGAGTCTAATTGAAAATTATTAAATTGAAATTATATTATTTTCCATCAACAACAGCTTCTCTCGTACGTTCTCTCCGTTCCCGCAACGCAAAACCTTTGAACAAAGAAGACGAAAGGTTAACCGCCTCCACCCTTAACCCCCTCCCGCCTCCCTTAAACCTAATTATAATTTTTCCGTCCCCGGAAAACCGCCCACCCATTTCAGCCGAACCTCGGCTCGTTTATTTTTCTCCAGAGCCCCGCGTACAATTCCGAAAACAAATTATGTATCAAGTTAATTCGGGAAAATCATTTCTCTTGCGATGAGAAATGAAGAGATCAAGTGACTTGACAGACAGTTTTAGGTACCCTTGGAATTTCCAAGCATCAGGCAATAAGGCTGTATGTGTGCGAGAGAGGAAGAGAAAGAGATCAGGAGAGCTTCGTCTTTGTTTTTCGTGACGTGAAGAAAAAAATGACGGAAAGTTAGATTCGTCAGGAAATTTGTTGGAAATTTGAATCTTACGCTTAAGTCAAATGGATGGCAAATCTCTCCACTTTGACATTTAAATTTAAACCGATACGAACTGTGTATAATTACACTTCACGTTTGGTGTACATTTTGTCAAAAATTAACTGAAGATGTGTTTTTTAGTCAAATAAACATAATTTAGACCAAAAACTATTCCTTCTCCAATATTTGTTCCAACAAAATATTTGGACGACACAAACCGTAAGAGTTCCCTTTGTTAACAGTGAGGAAATCAGAACTTACAATTTTTCATATACAGTATATCTCAGTAAGTTGGAACCATATGGAAAACTTTTTTATTGTTCATTTTGCGAAAAAAGTTATTCTTTATAAAAAGCTCTGCATGGTCTAAAACCTAAAATGCAACTATCAGATATTACATTTTTCCCGCCGTATACGAGATTTGTCATAAAATATGAATTTTGCCCAAGAGCAAAGTACCTTTATTTTTGACAATATAGAAAATTATTATTAAAGAAAGGTGATCAGAACTAAAAACCATTTTTAAATATGCAGTTACATCCATTTACGATGAAAAAAATAGGCTTTCTTATTTTTTAATAACATTTCTGCATCATTAATTAATTATGAATGATCATTTATCTCTTGTGATTATTAAAATCATGATAACCTTTTCGTTTCTTAATTTTATCTAACAATTTTGGAATTTAAACACGTCCGTAAGTAATGCATATGCATTTATTGCAAATAAGGAAACAAAAAAACATGAAACGTGTCGCGGGACACTAGTTAGAAACTTTAGTTCCTTTTAATTAATGACCAATTTTTTTTAAATCATTTCTTAATAAAACTGTAATGTTCAACGTGAAACAGCGACAGTAAGACATGCATATAATAATACACAGCATTGGCTCTATAAGTAAGGCAATGGAATATCGTTCTCAATGTGTTGAATCAATAAATAAATACACACATATAAATATAAAAATTTATTTTACACTGGATGAATCTTCATTTAACAAAAACATACAATAGTATTAATTATAACAATCATATGATTAAGTTGATTGGTACGAACTACATATTAAGTATTCAGATCTAATCAGTGCATTCGATCATTGAAACAAAGACAGCGAACGACTCAACGAGAGAGAGAGAGACAGATATAGCGAGCGACTCGGCAGCGTTCGTAGCGGCTCGGCAGCGTTCGTAGTGGCTCGGCTCGGTAACGCATTCCGGTAACGCATTCCATTTAACGGTCAGATTTTTTGCTGCGCGACCACCCTCGCGCCCCAACACCTGGCGTAAGGAACTAAAGTTCCAATAACAAACAACTAACACAATAACTAGAAATAACAGAAATTTAATTTTCACTCATTCCACTAATGCCTCGACACCCTCTCGTTCAATTCGTTTCATAGTCCTATTGCAAATTTTCTTAATACCTTCCTTATTATTTCTGGAAAAATTTCCCAGCATGAATGTGCAATTTTATCCTCTTCAAATGATTAACATCATGAAAAGGCCATTGCTGGTAAACTTTTTGTTTTAAGTAACCCCATAAGAAGTAATCTAGAGGGGTTAGGTCTGGGGATCTACCAGGCCAAAAAATATCTGAATATCTGTGCATAACTTTTCCGTTGAAGAAATGTTCAAGTAAATAGTAAAAACGTTACAATATTCATGAAAACCTGATTTTAGGTACAATTTTCCCTATAAGGCGGCGCAAGCAGTGCTCACTCAAGGTCACAAACTCGGAATTTTAAATGGACACCGGTCTGTACAAATTTACCAAATTACACAATTTCCTTGACATCTTGTAAATCAGAACCAACCTTTTGGCTGTTATATTAATTTTCTTCTTATTCGTGTTAATTTAAGCCTAGGGCTTGTAAATTTCAAGTTAATCCTCGGTTGAGGTAGATTTTATGGCGATCTTCTTCTATTGGTAAGCGTAGTCCTGTCTCTTACATAAGTCATTATGTATAATCGGTCAGGTTCTAAGTAGAAGAGGTGGTGCTTTGAGTTATGAATTCTTTTTGCGTCAAATTGTTAACTCTACCTGACAACCTTCCTCCTTTCTCATCCTGAACTTAGGCCACGCAACGGCGGAGTTTAATATTAATCGAGGGTTAAATTGTAATGAGAGTTCCTTTCGAATTTATATATCTGCATCAATTACATCCACTACAATTATCTGTATATTTCCTATGTGGGTTTAAACGTGACGTTAATAGGCATTGGAATTACCCCAAATTCCTCCCTTAGTAAATATTAATACGCCTCGAGGGTCCTTAATGTTAATTCAACGTTTAACGTGCCGAAAAACAACGACAGCGGCAACAACAACAACAGGAAAAAATCCTTCACGGCAACATGTCAACGAATCGATAGGCACGCCACTAATTATTATACACAGGAGGGGGGTTGAAAGCCCCTGTCAGAAATCGATGGAATTACCACATAAGTCTTGCACGTTCGCTTTGATTTAACGCCACAATTCCTTTTTATACAGGGTAATTCGTAGATTACAACAACAGTGTTCGTTTTTCTAAGCGAGAGGGAATTTTAGGGGATGATAATCAGAAATATCTAAAAACTATTTTAATTCGATTAAAGGGTAGGATAACAGAATCATTTCATGTTTCAAATAGTCCATATCTAATTGAAATGAAATTAACTTGTTTTTTACAGTTTCGCTAAACGTAGACAAGTTAATGCGAATGGAATCGCCCCGTGGAATAATACAGATTACTTATTAAACACCCGGCATGTATAGATTTTTTCCTTTCGCTCCCCCTTCTTTCGTAAGTAGATTGAAGTGAGTGGATAATTGACTCTTCGACCCCCGGGGGAGCATAATGGGAACGTTACGAGTTCGACGCGCTTACTTTGTTCTATATTTATATATAAAAGAAGAGCTAAAGAAGGAAAAAGAGGGTGGAAAAAATATAATTCGTCCCCGAGGGGCGGCGAACTCATCAATGGGGAAGTTTTAATTATTCTCTGTTAATGGAAAAACGAGGGAGCGTTCGGGAAGGAATGGGAGATCATTTGTGAATTGTTAAGGAGGTGTACGGTTCAAACGGAAGGTGTGATTGTTTTAAAAAATAATTTGTTAGTGGATTATTTGCTTGGTTTACAATCTGTGAAAATTTATGTTTCTTATAATCTTCAATTTCTACAAGTAATTTGTATAAAATGGCAAAAGAGGGTTTTCAATATTGAAATATTTTTTACAAATTTTCACGTGGAAGCAATAAAAGTCAGAATATGTTTCACGAACAATTTCAAAAATTATAAAAACAACGATCTTCAAATTCATTGAATTCAAAATATTTCTGTAAAGTCGACAGTGTTTCGAAGAAAAAAGGAGTTATAACATTAAAGTCTAATGTAGTAACACGAGTCACAAAAATCTCAAGAAAACTTCTTAGCGTCCTATCTAATGGTTTACAAGAATAATTAAGTGAAATACCGTTCAAAATTATGTATTTTAAAATAGCGAAAGTCTGAATTTGTTCTAGGGAAACCTTTAAAAGTTATACGAGACAACGAACCCTCAATTTACTTAATCCGAAAATTTTTGAAAATTTTTGGTATCCCGAAATCTAAAGTTCAAGCAATAAAAACTAGAATTAATACAGAAATATACATTTTTCAAGTTTCAAGAAAATTTAAGCCCCCTAGCTATGTATTTCAAGAAAATTTAACTCAAACAAGTTGACAATTGTGTATGTCAAAATAGAAAGCGTCAAAGTAGGTTCAAGAAATATTTCAAAAAATTCATGAAACGCCACAATAAAGATGTTTTACTGGTTCAATGAGGAACACAAAAATTAAAGTAACAAAGTATAGAATTTTGCATAGCAAAAAAATATAAATAGACATATTGCATAAGCACTAGCACAAATACAAAAATAATAACAAGATTTAAAATTTTATTGAATCAATGGGATTCAATAGTATTCAAATAAATTATCGTTTAAAAGTTTTGCCCGTTATAGAAATAAATGTATTATCAATCTTATAAAGCGACGGCCATAAAATTTGTTATGAATTCCAAGTTGTAATGAATTCCAAACATTATAGGAATATTGTCGGTGCTTCAAGGAGTGAGAAATGAAGGCCTTAGAGAAGTCCTTAAAAGTTTAGTATTTTTATATTTCTCCACTAATGACCTTCAAACATATCGAACTGAGATATTATTCAAATGGTGAACGTTCAAATACTATTGGTTAAAATTTAAATTAGAAACAATTTCAAAAATCACAAAATACTACGAAAATCAAATTTGCTGAATTTAATAGAATCCCAGAAAATATCGATAATTTTACCGTATGATTCAAACTTGTGCATGTCAAAATAGCAAAGGTCTGAATTTGTTTCAAGAGCAAATTCAAATATGTTACAATGTCATGAGCCTTAAATTTACTGAATTCAAAATAACCTAGAAATATCAAAAGTCCCTCATGAAGTAAGGAAATTCAAACAACAAAATCAAAAATTCTATTACAGCTAAATAAATTTTTGGAAATTTCATTAGCACTTCCAAGTGTCATCGAATGGCATTAAACTATTCAACCACAGTACCGGCAAAAATTGTAAATGTTAAAACGAAAAGGTCAGAACATGTTTCAGGATCAGTTATATAAATTGCAAAAAGTCATACTGAAATTTACTGGAACGAAACAATACCTGAAATGTCGAAAATTTTTCAACAAATAAAAAAATAACATATCACATTATTTTTCCGCAGCATAACTTTTTAAGATTTGAAGATCACTAAACGGAATTTAAAAATTGTGGATTGCACTGTCTTTCAAAATTGTGTATATCAAAATAGAAAACGTCAGAATTTATTTAAGGAATAGCTTCAAAACATCATAAAATGCCATAATCCTGATATTTAGGTACTGATTTCAAAATTACCGTGTCATTGCAGAACAAAAAAGGTAAATTAACAAAATCTAGAAATGTACTGCGGAAGCACAGCAGCATTCAGTAAGAATATTCTATCGAAGTATCGTTTAATAATTCTGTGCATCATAAGAACAAACTTTGTCAAAAAAGCTGTAAATCTACCACATTAATTTTTCTTAAATTTATAAAAAAAATAGCAAAATATGGAGCTCCATTACTGTGACATCCATTTCTAAGTTTTAAAATCATACAACGGTCATATAAGACTGTTGAACTGACATTACTTTAAAAATTGTGCATGTCAAAATATTAATCGTCATATTAGTTCTGAAATCAGTTCTACATCAGAATTTCTCTTTCTTTTCATCAGTTCTTTACATTATAAGAAGAAATTAAATGTACTAGATCAATGTGTTCAAGTATAATTAATCGAAATATCTTTCAAAATTTTGTGCGTCAAAATGACAAGTCAGAAAAGGTTTCAATGAATCTAAAATTTGTTGACTTCAAAAGAATATATGGGTATCGAAAGCGTTGCAAAGAAAGAAAGAAAGAAAGAGAAGTTAAAATAACAAAATTTAGAACTGCATTGCGGCAAAATTTAAGCTTTTAAAGTAATTCAACTAATGACTTCCAAAAATATTCAACACAAATTATTTTCAAAATTGTGTGCGTTAAATAATATTAGTTAAAAATTCGTTTCATGTAAAATTTCACAACGTGTAAAATGCTGTGAACCTGAAATTTACCAAATTTAAAAAAATATCAAGAACCGTTCAAGAATTATCAAATTAAAATTAGAGAACCTGAAATTTTCTTGTGGCAAAATATCCAATTGGAATATTTATTAAACTTGTGCATGACAACTTCAAATACGTTACTGCACACCACCAACATGAAATTTATTGGCTTCAAATCAAAGTTAAAATTTTGAAAACATTTGGCGATATAAAGTTGAAACAACAAACTCTAAATTTCTATTGCAAACAAAATAACAAAAGTCGGAATACACTTCAGAGACTGTTTCAAAAATTATAAAAAGTCGTTATGCTCAAATTTACTAGAAACAAAAGATTTCCGAAATACTAAAGGTCTTTTAAGAAACAATATCGAACAACATAACTTAAAATAATTATGCAGCATGAAGGCAATCTTAAAATTTCAGGGAGTCTTCCTGTCTTCCTAGTATGGTTTACAGTTATCTGACGGCCATAGCAATCCGGATGTCGAATAGCTAGATATTAAGTTATCCGGATAACTGGATATTTGCTTGCCGATATTTGCCACATTTCGCCATTTTTAGGTAACGCTCAATATGTTTTTGCATTAAAGGAAGATTAGATTCGGTGCCAAGCTATCGAACTGTTTTATTTATTTAACATGTGGTCCTGTATTTTTCCATGTGAGGTGACGTTCTAAAGAGCCCAAAATACCAATTTTGCTGAATGCGTTCTTATGATTTTGACAGCTGTATTGTAGCAAATACACATTTACTCTCCTTTACATCTGGTTTACCTGAATAAAATTGTCCGGACATGTAATGTAATCGGTCCGATTATCCGAATAATCGGGCATGTGAGTATCTGATTGTCAGTGAGGTAGAACTGATGTAACTGTTCGGTTGCCGATGACTGTACTGATAATGACAGTTTCTTGTCTATTTGAATCAGTCACTATCAAAAGACGTGTCACAGAATAAATAATAATAATAATAATAATAATAATAATAATAATAATAATAATAATAATAATAATAATAATAGTAATAATAATATTAATAATAATAATAATAAAAATAATAATAATAATAATAATAATAATAATTCTATGACAACGTTAACCTGACTATATTATTATTTGCTAATTATTTAATAACAAATATTAATGGAAATAATAATTTATATAATAGGAACGATATATCGTATATAGATATTTTATGTGAGAAACTAATTTACATTGCGTAAAATAATGAATTTACTGTTTAAACTTATAACAGTTCTGTCACATTCCACGTTATGAAAAGAGCTGAAATAATAACCAGTTACCTTGTAAAGTAAAACTTATTTAAAAGTACTTTTATGCTACAAAGAATACGTTTTTCAAAAACAAGCTAAAAATTAAGAAAACATTCAAAATCGTTTCCCGTGCTGATAGCAATATTGTTCCATTTTAAAAAATCTAAACAACTCATGCCTTCCATTTATAAAAGGAAAATATTAACCTTGACTGTCTTTGTTCCATTTTATTATTTTCCTTTTATAACAGCTCCTCAATATTTGAAATTTGCATTAGAAATTTAATAATTAGATATAAGCTGCAGAGGGCAAGAAACCTTGTAATTTAAAAAAAAACAAAAAGTGTCTCAACGGGATCAAAATTGATGAAGTTATGAAGAGGAAGCGATTTTATACGTTTTCCGCCAATCTAAAGTAAAGATTGAATATTTCGGGCTAACAATTTTACGCCCTTTGGTCATCTCATCTGGCTACCCTTCTAACGAAACCCAAGATTAAAAAATCCCCCATGTGATTATAGGCAAGATTACAAGACCACATTTTTTTCACTTAACACACACACACAATTTCCGAGACGCTTTTCATATATCCCTCGATCCTGACACGGTCCAAGAAGCACTTGATTCTTTCCAAAGGACAAAAGGGGGCTTTGACGTCCCTTTCATTATCCTCCTTCTGTTTTATGTAAGCTGGAAACCGTTCAATGATCCTTAATTTCAGACAAACGCAACGCTCCGAGTATACATTGTTGGCTCGGCTTCTTTTCAAACCGATATAGACAGATGCTTTTAATTATTATTACGTCGAGGAGGTCGAGCAAGAGGGTCGTTAACGAGATCGAAACTCGGAAGGGAATCCTTTTGTGGTATCGAACGCGGGGAAATTAAATACCACCGAAAAAGTGTGAATCGAACTGCGAGTGGGATTGAACGGATTTTTCGAGGCGAAAGTCTTGGGATGATAGTTTCTTCCATAATGCCAATTAGTCCATTTCTTGAAGGTTAAATACGGCATAACTGTAGAATTCTCTGAAGCTGCTCCGATTTTCACCAAAATTTAGGTATAGGTTCTACTTATCCTCTACTTCAAAGTTGACCCTGTGCCATAGGGTTCTTTTTACTTTTTAGGGGTCAAAAGTACCACTATTCGAAAATAAATATAAAATTATAGATTGGAGTGTGTATTAGGTTGAAGTCATCGATAAAATTTGAATGTAAGTGAGTTGATATTAAGGGACATAACTTATGAATTGTTAAGCAGAATCGACCCCTAAACAAAACGTTCTATAGCAACTTGGAATGATGAAATACTTACTGTCTAATATAAAGTTAGCTCTATGCCGGGGTTGTTTTTTTATTTTTTAAGGGTGAAAACGACCCCTATTCAAACATTATTATATAATTGTAGATTCGAGCTATTAACAGGTTAAAATCATCTTTAAATAAGTAATTATGATGAATTAAGAATTGTCAACCCTTAAAAACAACCGCCAATAAAAGTAATAATTGAAAAATATTATTAAGACCTTATTTAGCAAATTGTAATAAATTTATCATATACTGATAAAAAATTAAGACTTCTTTACAGTTTTAATTATTTATTGTTTATTAATAAAATGTAACCCTTATGAAAATCACCCCTTGCAAAACATGCAAATAGGTATTATAAGTGCGTATGATATATATATATATATATATATATATATATATATATATGGTACGTTCCTCGCCGAATTTAGATTTTTTTTTTTAGATTTGGCCCAAAATCAACTAACACGGTCCTTTTGGGACCTCGAAACTCCCCCTAAATTTTTAGGACCCCAAGTGGAATAGAACTCAAGTTATGGACAATTGAAAATTGAAATTTTCGGGTGAGTCTTGGCGCCATTAGTCGTCAGGCCGCCAAAAAAAAAACATTATCTGCTTTCCTCACCAAAAAAATCAGGAGAGTAGCTGGATTCGATACAAAACTTTTGAGCCCAAACAAAAGTTAGCCAGACCTAAGTGCCCCGAGAAAAAAAAAGGTTTTCAGGTTGAGCTTCAAAACCAAAAATTTTCAACCATCCATAACTTGTAAAAATACCCATTTTTATGAAAAAATTTTCAAACAAGAGTTGTTTGAAATGCTTTAAACTTTTGAAAACTGCTAAACAAGTTCATCCAGCACGGTTCACTGTTGATGGGTCTGGGTGCCATTATTCGTCAGGCCGCCCATTAAAAACATATTCAGCGTTCCTGTCCAAAAAAATCAGGAGCGTAGCTGGATCCGATACAAAACTTTTAAGCCAAAACAGAAGTTAGCCCGACCAAAGGGCTCCGAGAAAAAAAATGGTATAATCCGCCAAAAATCCCTTGATATCAAAAAAATTCCATTGAGCCCCCAGAAATCCACTGTTTGCCAGTCAATATCAAACCATGAGCGACATTTTTTCTAGAAGTTGACTGGGGATCCATATCACTAAGGTTGGCATGTTGTTTTCATATAAGTAGAGCATTTTCCAAGTCTCCGGCGGCTCAAAAACTCAAAATTTCACAAAATAATTGAATTTTTAGCCCAGACGACTTCGCTTGACGCATACTTTTTATCCAAGAGGCGACTCTCACCCAAATTGTTGCTCTTGTTGATGTTTTGAAGGTCCACAACGGTTGACGACAAAGCTGAAGCAACCTTCCACAAGAATTGTTATGGAAATTTGAATTTTCAACACAAATCTTCAAATTTGGGACCAGCCCTTAGGTCTAGCGAACTTCTGTGTGGGCTCAAAAGTTTTGTATCGGATCCACCTACGTTCCTGATTTTTTTGGTCAGGAACCCTGAATATGGTTTTTTTTGCGGCCTGACGAATAATGGCGTCCAGATCCGTCAACAGTGAACCGTGCTGGATGAACTTTTTTTTAGCAGTTTTCAAAAGTTTAAAGCATTTTAAACAACTTTTGTTTAAAACTGTTTTCATAAAAATGGGTATTTTTACAAGTTATGGATTGTTGAAAATTTTTGGTTTTGGAGCCGAACCTGGAAACCATTTTTTTTTGCTCGGAGCCCTTAGGTCTGGCTAACTTTTGTTTAGGCTTAAAAGTTTTGTATCGAATCCAGCTACGCTCCTGATTTTTTTGGTCAAAAAAGCTGAGAATGTTTTTTTTTGGCGGCCTGACGACGAATGGCGTCAAGACTCGTCAATAGTGAACCATGTCGGATGAACTTTTTTTTAGCAGTTTCAAAAAGTTTAAAGCATTGCAAACGACTTTTATTTGAACTTTTTTTCATAAAAATGGGTATTTTTACAAGTTATGGATGGTTGAAAATTTTTGGTTTTGGAGCCGATCCTGAAAATTTCAATTTTCAATTGTCCATAACTTGAGTTCTATTCCACTTGGGGCCCTAAAAATTTAGGGGGAGTTTCGGGGGCCCAAAAGGCCATTTTAGTTGAATTTGGGCCAAATCTAAAAAAAAAATATAAATTCGGTGTGGAACGTACCATATATACGTACGTATATATACTAGTATGAAGAGGTATAAATACAAAATATATCTATAATACATGTGAATCATCTATGCTTTAATATACAGGTTTAAAAAAGTATAGTAATTGGTTTTTTATCCACAACTCGATTAGATTTTATACTATCGAGATTTTCAAAAAATTATTCTGAAGGGTTTTTCAAGGGCTATAAGATCAAATCAGTACAATGTTTTTCGGCCTTATTTTTAAAAGGGTTTAAGCTTAAAAGGCTCGAGAACGTTGCTTTTAACTAACATATGTAAACTTTAATCGGCCATATCTTACTAAATTTCAATCCCACAAAATAATTAAAAACAAATAGACTATTCAGAATTCAAATCCTATAGTTTCATGTTGCGCACAATTTTGCGTACCTATCTCTAATAGTTTTCGATTTATTTTAAAGAAAATGGAACTTTTTGTAAAATTACAAAATCTTCCTCTATGCTCAATCTTACCTTTTTTCAAAACTAAGCATTTTACACCAGCCAATGTTCCAGAGCATACTACAGTTACGTAAATAAAGTGAATTGTTATAGTGTAAGGACTATTTTCAATTAGGGTGGTAATTAGGGGGTGATTTTCACTTTTTTTCTCTTCGAAAAAAGGAAGAACTTTATTTTTAATATAACTCGCTTAGGATTGATGCTAGAGACTTTTGTAAAAGACATGAATAAAGGCCATTTCAAGCACTACAAAAAAGGTTTGTGAGTTTACCATCGAAAAATGCATTGGTTTCTTGATATTTCACGTCGAAACTTTTGTTTGAGGCGTTTGACGAAGAAAAATCAAGTTTGATCCAAATTTTTGTACAAATCGGTGTGTCTACAGTTTTGAATGTTTTTTATTGTCCCTGATTTAAATGATTTAAAGTATACAAATTTTCAATAGCGATTTATCATATGTAATTACTCATAAATGAGAAATAACATTAAAAAGTGATAAAAATATATAAATTATTATTTCAATCAAACTAAGACTTCAATAATATTATTATTTAAAACATATTATTTTGTGAAATTATAATGTGTTTTTAAATCATTTTTGGAGAAAAACTTCTCAAAAATAATTATAGGAATATGAAAATTATGGAATTCATTCTTGTAGATCTACTAAATACAATTGTATTTAAATATTTTAAATAGTTCGAAGTAAACAATTTGTTCACAAATGATTTCCAAGAATTTTGAAAACGATAAATTTCTAAATTATTATCTAATAAAGGGTTGAATTCAAAAATTGTGTTTTAATAATACTTTCATTGAAACAGTAACAGATAAGAAACCGTGGCAGCTAAGGCCTTTAACGGCAGCTATATTAAAGAGGTCGTCAACATCCCAGTTCATATATAATATAGTCTAAAATATGTAAAATTGTTAAGAAATACTACTACGCCTTTTAACTCAGAACCATGAGTATATCATAAGGGTAAACCAATTAACGAGATGTATTTGGGATACCAAAAATGATTAACAAAAGGGCCCTAAGCAATCTAGCATTACTAACCATAATTAAGAGCAAGACATTAAATTTTCCAAGGATACCACAATAATTGATATATAAGACTAGAGGGGCCAAAGGGAAACTAAGTTAAAAGTTTTGTACTCTACTTAGAGTAGAGTGTAAAAAGTGAGATAAATAATGGTATAGGTCACGATAGTCTGGGGTAAGAGTAGGGGTACATCACGGCAGGACAAGTGGCCATGCTGTTGGAGTTTCGGTGAGAGGCAATACATTATTCATGACTGATCAATGACACACTGGCGGCTCTCACGATTTTTCGTTTCATCCCATATTTATTCGCCACGATTATTTCATGTTGTTCTATTTCACGGTCAAATTTTGTCGGTTTCAATAAGCGAACCTGTAAGGATAATATATTCTAATTTAGATTCTGATGGTGTTCGCGACAATAATTTCAACATTTTAATGAAACTACATGCAATTTTAATAGAAATGGTAACAATACGGATTTCAAGTACTTTCAGGGTTCAATATTTCAGTGTGATTATGTTTACTTCTTATATATTCAACATTTTTGAAAATTTTGTTGGTTTAGCTAAATTTTACGTTTAAAAATAAGATCGCGTTAGTTAAGTTTGGAAGAAATCTCTTGTTCCACGGCGGTTTCTGATTCTTTGCTAGGATTCAAGTAAACAAATATTTTGGAAGATAATTTCTTTATTTTTTAAATTCCACATGAAATTTTAGGTCGATTCCATATATATATAATCACACTTGCATCAGTGCCGGAGCAGGTCACACCATTTTTTAATGGAAACGAACTTATCGAAGATAGCAAAGAATTAATTTGTTGGAATTATACATTTGACTGAAGATGAACTTGGTTCGAAACATGTATCATTATCAAAATAATGCAAGTTATCTGATCTTAATTTGTTGGCAGAACGACTTTGAGAGCAAACTGAAGCCCAGTGAAAAAATAATAGTCTCTCGTGAGAACGACCAGCATAGTTATTTAATTTTCGGTGGATTCGGTGAACACCTAACAAATGCTCCAGATCGTAGACTAATTTCGAATTGGAAACATAGTATAACGTACAAATTAAAGCCGACCTGATACAAAAATTGATAATAAAGGCACATAGGAAGCATATACGCATCAGTATACCCCTTTGGCGAAGGACACACTTACTTATGGACGAAGGACAGACCAGCAATTGAGACGAAGACTGAAAAGTGCTCGCTACTTCTAGTAGTGAGATATAAAAGTTAGCGCTTGGTGTAAATATATTATTGGTGTATCGTGATTTCGGACCCATTAATACTATACAATAATTACACAAGCTGTCAATTGGTGAGTTTATTTCTTGGTACGGTTATTTTTCACGGTGCGACATTGTGGCTCCCAGGTATTTAAATCCTATTTTTGTATAAATAGATTTGTCTGTAAAATAAAAGCCACAAAATTAGTTCCGTTTTCTCAAAGAGACCTCCTCAATTTTTCCATGTACAATCACACATATCTCATCTTTCCCTCTTCCCGCTTAATCAAATATTCCTCGGTGTCTCTCCTTCAAACAATAATCACGCGTTCTCTCCCTTTCTCTCTCTCTCTCTCACACTCTCCTACGTGTAAATCTCCCGAAAATCAACACCATCTAAGTTCATCGGAGCGCGGAAACACATTTCTGGAAGAGCACACACAGAACGCAAAGACAGAGACAGAAAGACGGATCCCGACCGCGCTGATTGAATCAAATACACTATATACGTATAAGTCAGTAATTAATAACTTAGGCGATTGTTTCGACGAAAATTTAATTACGACGAACGTTCCTCTCATCTCGCCCTTTCTCTTACTCTCTCACTCTCTCTCATACTCTTTCGTTGTATGCCTGCCCGCCTCGTTCTACCTTAATAAACATAAATCAAAATCTATTTGCGTTTTACTTAACTCGCTCTCTATCTATCTCTTTTCCTCCTACACTGTCTCCCAACTTCCCTCCATTGGTTCCTGGAGGATTCCAAGGGAACGCTATTACGATTCCCCCTTCTTCCTCCGCGAACTCCTTTCCGGTAATAAGTTCCGAGAGGAGTTTTGTAGTTGCGACACGAAATGATAATGGAATAATACGAGCGTGTGTGAGATTTTACAATGGCGGCGAGAGATGTATACGAAATAATTTCGAAGTAACGATTGCTGCAATGGAAGATAGTAGAGCGGAATCAAATACACTACCGTCAAAACTTCCTGTATCACCAGAGAAACATCTCGTGTTGGAAAACAAATCTGAAGCCTATTAAACCAATGGTGCTACGTCCAATATTTTCTCCTTGTTAAGGCGTAAATGGTTGAAAAATCATTGGAAGGGACAGATAGGACATAGGTAGAATATCATGAGCTTTGCCAAGGTCTCATTTGATTCATCTGTAAGATCCCACCAGGCCAACAATTTAGGTAAGACCTTACTACAAATTTATGTCACACAGGTTAGGTTGGTACCAATTGTATTTGGTATAAAATTACTACTTCTGTAACACCCTGTGGGTGTTTAAGGAATTTTTTTATTGATTAAATAATTTGTATCATTAAGACAGAGGACCATGTGTATAAAAAAAAATTATTAGGTGACTTATTTCTAATTACGTAACGTTCACCTACTCGTAAGTGTTACATTACCCCGAAAACTTCAAACTGTCGGTAAGAGTGATGCGCTCATTGTCAGAGGTTGAGGGCCAAACACTGTCTCTGGGGCCGTCGCAGCAAAAGTCGTGATTGCATTAATTAATTAGTTGACGAAGGTGGACCTTGTAACGTGGATAGTCATTTTCAGTCAAGAAATTTTAACCAATTAAAATTTTAGAGGGAAAATTTCGCTCGAGTTTTGGGGACCGAGAGAGGGAGAGGAAGAGAGGGCACAACTACTCCTGGAGAGAAGAAAGTTTAAAGATTAAAATAGTCGGTCAGGGCCGGATCCCTACCCAGTCGTGTTTTATTGAAAGTTCACCGTAGTTTCCATTTTTTGGTTATAGTCTGGGACCTTTTGAGGAAAATTTGAGTTTGATTCGCCAAGGCAAAGTGAGGTGTTTTGGAGTTATTTCGAGGGTGTCGTGGGATTGGAGAAGTATGGATTTGCTGGACGTGCATAATTATTTTTAGAGTGAGATTTGCTGAGAGTGAGTCATGATTTTGAAGTTCTAGAGTTTACGTGAGAGTCGTAATGTCTTTTGTAGTTCTCGAGTTATCGTTAGAGGCCTGTAATCTTTATAGACCAAGAGCTGGGGACGAGATTTCAACATCATCAGTAATATGGAATTCGTAAACAGAAATAAACTCTATTACCGTCAGTTATTGAAGTTCCGAGCAGGCGGACAGCTTACTTGTTGCGGAGGGTAGTTATAAGGGGTGAAGGTTATTAATTTTTAGGGGAAATTTCGGCATCGATAATAAGCTTAAAAATGTATGTAATGATAGGTCTTACCATACCTAAACGAAATTCCAAGTGGCGGACACATAAGTAGGTGCAAAGGGGGCGGCGGACAAGGGTAAAGGGGGTGAAAACGCGGAGAGCTACAGTTCGTAAACAGGAATAAACTCTATTACCATCAGTTATTAAAGTTCCGAGCAGGCGGACAGCTTACTTGTTGCGGAGGGTAGTTATAAGGGGTAAAACTGATTAATTTTTAGGGGAAATTTCGGCATCGATAATAAGCTTAAAAATGTATGTAATGATAGGTCTTACCATATCTAAACGAAATTCTAAGCGGCGGACACATAAGTAGGTGCAAAGGGGGCGGCGGACAAGGGTAAAGGGGGTGAAAACGCGGAGAGCTACAGCCGAAATTTCGACGTCATCGTCATCAATAATATGGAATTCGTAAACAGGAATAAACTCTATTACCATCAGTTATTAAAGTTCCGAGCAGGCGGACAGCTTACTTATTGCGGAGGGTAGTTACAAGGGGTGAAAGTGGTTAATTTTTCGGGGAAATTTCGGCATCGACAATAAGCTTAAAAATGTATCTGATGATAGGTCCTACCATACCTAAACGGAATTCCAAGCGGCGCACATATGAGTAGGTGCAAATGGGGGCGGCGGACATGGGTAAAGGGGGTGAAAACGCGGAGAGCTAGAGTCGAAATTTCAACGACATCGTCATCGGTAATATGGAATTCGTAAACAGGAATAAACTCTATTACCATCAGTTATTGAAGTTCCGAGCAGGCGGACAGATTACTTGGGGCTAAGGGTAGTTATAAGGGGTGAAATTTGATAATTTTTCTGGAAAATTTCTGCATTGATAATACGCTTGAATTTTTTTGTAATAATAGGTTTTACCATAACTAAACGGAAATCTGTGCGGCGGACACATGAGCGGGTGCAAAGGGGGTGGCGGACATGGGTGACGGGGGTGAAAAGGCTCGTAATTTCGTTTTTTTATGGTACGATCTATCATTACATACATTATCAAGCGTATTACCGATGCCGAAATTTCCCCGACCATTTAACCATTTTCACACTTTATAACTACTCTCCGCCCCAAGTAATCAGTCCGCCTGCTCGGAACTTTAATAACTGATGGTAATAGAGTTTATTACTGTTTACGAATTCCATATCACTGATGACGATGACGTTGAAATTTCGGCTCTAGCTCTCCGCGTTTTCACCCCCTTTGCCCTTGTCCGCCACCCTCTTTGCACCCACTCACGTGTCCGCCGCTCAGAATTTCGTTAAGTAATGGTACGACCTATCATTAGATACATTTTCAAGCGTATTATCGATGACGAAATTTTTCCGAAAAATTAACCACTTTCACCCCTTATAACTACCCTCCGCCACAAGTAATCTGTCCGCCTGCTCGGAACTTTAATAACTGATGGTAATAGAGTTTATTGCTGTTTACGAATTCCATATTACTGATGACGATGACGTTGAAATTTCGGCTCTAGCTCTCCGCGTTTTCACCCCCTTTGCCCTTGTCCGCCACCCCCTTCCCACCTACTTAGGTGTCCGCCGCTTGGAATTTCGTTTAGGTATGGTAAGACCTATCATTTCATACATTTTTATGCTTATTATCGATGCAGAAATTTCCCCTAGAAATTAATCACTTTCATCCCTTATAACTACCCTCCGCAACAAGTAAGCTGTCCGCCTGCTCGGAACTTCAATAACTGATGGTAATAGAGTTTATTCCTGTTTACGAATTCCATATTACTGATGATGTTGAAATCTCGTCCCCAGCTCTTGGTCTATTACAGTGTTAGAGTTGTAAGCGAGAGGCATACCTGTTTGGGTTATGGAGATTTACGATCGGCCGTAATTTTTTGAGAATGTTGGAGTTTGTACGCGAGAAGCGCAAGTTTGGGAGTTTAAAGTTTAGGAACGATTCGGTAGAGAACCGGGTTCTCGTGCAGTTGTGTTTTGGTCAGGTATTCATTTTAACTTGGAACCTTAAAAAAGTTGAAGATGTTCTTTGTTCGCCTGAGGCTAAATGAAGAGTCTTTCGATTAATTGCGAGGGAGTCGTAATTATGGAAGTTTTAAAGTGTGGACGTGGGAGTAGTAAGTTTTGTTGAACTTTAGACAAACTTTTTTTGAGTAGTAATTTTGAGGGTTTCAAGCTTAGAAGTGGGAGTAGTAATTTTATTTTGTTGAACTTCAAAGTAATTTTCTTTTGGGTTTCAATTCAGGGAGTTTTCATTTTCAGACGTAAGAATAGTGATTGTTTTTAACTTCAGAGTAGATTTCCTTTTCTTAATTTTTACATTTTTTTGTAATTGGTTAGTAAACCATGCCGAGCGAAGAGGTTGTAGAAGTGCCGAGCCGAGACCAAAGCAGTTACCAACCCCTAGAAATTGAGTGAGTCGATACTGATTCGCAAGGGTCGATTAGCCCTAGATTTTGGGTTGGCTTTGATATATGGAGAGCTGGCAACCTCGAACATTTGTTTAAATGAATTTTGAAAAGTCACTTCTACACCTTGATCAGTGAGTCAATTCCTTTAAACAAAAAGGCTGATTATTACAATTTTATCGACAACTCGATCAAAGTGAGGCCAAATTTCACGTCAAATTAACGTAAAGAATTGATAAATATGTAACGTGTTTTACCACGTTAATTCTTGAATTGGGCGCTTAGACGTAGTTCAGGAATTGAGTTAAAAGGTTTTAAAGACGGTTCTACTCGGGCGCCTTTTAAGGGTTTACTCCCGTAAGCAATGGGTGAGTTGAAACTCAGGAGAATGACAGGGTTGTCCGTAAAAATAAAACCCATAAACGGGAATTACTTAGATTAATTTATTTTAGAACAGTGACGACAACACTGTACAAAGCGACATTTACATTTTGGAGTAAAACGGAGAGATAGATAAGCAGCAAAAAAAAACTATTTGTTTACAGGTGTTTGTATTTCGGACGAAAGATTTCAAGTAAAAGTGAAACGAGTTAACATAAATTCCCAAAATATGAAAAATATCAAATATTCTAATTGTTGAAAAATACGGTAAAATTCCAAAATACTCTAAGTACCAAAAATAAGGAGAACATAAAATTATTTTAAGTATCGAAAATACGTAAATGAAATAATTTACAAATAGTGAAAATACGGAGAATACCAAATCCTTCTAAGTGTCAAAAACACGGGAAATAAATTACTAGGTAAGGAGAGTAGCGAAAAAAAGCTAATAGCCCAGTAGAATTAGATGAAAAAGGCTCAAAATTGATCGTAATTAAGAATAGGTTGGCAGGTGAAAAAATGTTTTGTATTGGTCACAAGCAATGGCCCTTTGAAGCGGATCCCATTTTGAAGTATGGCGCCATTTTTTATACAATGTTTATTTATGCAAAAATAGGTAAAAATTGAGTTTTTTTTAGCTATCTTTAAGGCAATATTAGATAGAGGATTTAAATTTTTACCATTTATGACTTGTTGAACAACGGTTAACTTCAGACAAGGTAGATTAAATTTGGTTAATATTTTGTTTAAATAATTACAAAATGTCTCAAAATTTTGCAAATTTTGAAATATTTCTAATTTCGTAAAAAAAGCACGTAGAAGCTTGAAACGTTCTGATTTTGTGTAATTTAGTATCCTTAACTTACCGTAATTTTTTTGGCAAAAATACTAATTTGTTTATGAAAAAAAAACACTGTAAAAAAGGTGATAAATAAAATTCAATTTGAACCTTTTTTCGTCAGCCAAGAGGTTTCATCCGCGACTCAGTTTCTTCATCAAGAGTTAGATTTTCAATATTGAAATTGAGGTTATTCAATTTGCACCATTTTCACCTTCAAAGTGGCGTCGGAAAATGTGTAAATTTTTTACATCGCTTTTTTGCAATTATTTATGCAGAAAACATAACATATCTATCTGCAAAGATAATTTTTAAAAGCTGCCAATTTTCCACATATTATCAAAAAAAAACGTCTCTGTAGCTTAACTGGGACCCCAGATATTTTTTTTAAAAATCACCAATTGTTTATTTATAATTGCTAAGAACCATGATACTACCATTTGCAATCGAAAGAAACAAATTGATATGACTGAAAATAAATATTTTACTGATTGTAAGTTCGGCACTCAAGTATGAGTCGTCCTAGCGCGCGCAACGTGGAAAATTGATAGAGCGAGTTTAAATTCGCATTGCGATACAACAATTTGATATAAACAATTATTTTTCAAAAATACATTTTTCTTAAATATTTGAAAAGTTATGAACTGCACGCAAAAAATTCCTAATATTATAGTTGTTCATTTTTGAAAAATGCATATTTTTAATTTGTAAACATTTATAATTCCTTTATTTAAATTTTAACAAATACTATTATGCATTATTTTAAACGATATCCTATATTATTAAATGGTAGTAGACATAAAAAGCTTTCATTACTATTATTGAATCAATAATAATTATAAAATATGTATATATTTTGTTATATATTCTAATATTTGACATTTTAATATTGTATATTGTGAAACAGGTAATACCTTGACCCTATTAAAATAATTATTTATTGAAAATATATGCATTTTTCAAAAATGAACAACTTTCATTAAGAAATTTTTTGCGTGCAGTTCATAACTTTTCAAATATTTAAGAAAAGTGAATTTTTGCAAAAAATAATTGTTTATAACAAATTCTTTCAATATGCTGAAGAAATAGTATAAATGTTAATTGTTAATAATTTCGCGAGCTATCCCAGATTAAAAAAAGAAACGTCGAAATCGGTTCATAATTAGCTGAGATATGCCGAATTTTTATCGCAATGCGAATTTGAACTCGCTCGATCAATTTTCCACGTTGGGCTCGCTAGTAACGACTCAATACTTGCGTGCCGAACTTACAGTCAGTAAAATATTTATTTTCACTCTTATTAATTTGTTTTTTTCGATTGGCAATGTTAGCATCATAAAGTCCAAGTATCCTGTTACTTCCATTTTCAATTTTAGCTCTTAATAATTATAAATAAACAATTAGCGAATTTTAGAAGAAGAAAAAATATGTTGGGTCCTAGTTGAGCTACAGAGACGTGTTTTTTTTTTGAAAATATGTGGAAAATTGGCAGCTTTCCAAAAATTAACATTGCATATAGGTAGATAATATATTATTTTTTTACATAAATAATTGCAAAAAACCGATATAAAAGAATTTACACATTTTCCGGCGCAATTTGAAAGTTAAAATGGTGAACATTGAATACCTTCAATTTCAATATTGAAAGTTAAACTCTTGATGAAGAAACAGAGCCCCGGAAGAACCCTCTAGGCCGACGAAAATAGGTTCAAATTGAATTTTACATTTAACACCTATTTTTACAAAACGTATTTTTTTCAATAAACAAATTGATATTTTTGCACAAAAAGTATATGGTAAGTTAACGATACCAAAAGACATAAAATATGAAAGTTTCAAGCTTCTACGTGCTTTTTTTCACTAAATTAAAATTTATTAAAAATTTTCAAAATTTTGCGACTTTTTTGAAATTATTTAAACAAATTATTAACCAAATTTAATCTACCTGGGCTGAAATTAACCATTTTTCAACAGCTTACAAATGGTAAAAATTTAAATCCTCAATCTAAAGTTGCCTCAAAGATAGCTCAAAAATCTCAATTTTTACCAATTTTTGCATAAATAAACATTATTTAAAAAATGGCGCCAAGCTTCAAAATGGGATCCCCTTCAAAGACCATTGCTCGTGACCAATGCAAAACATTTTCCCACATGCCAACCTGTTCTGAATTACGATAAGCATTTCATCTTATTATACAAGGCTATAAGTGTGGCTAACAAATATGTATGCCTAGATACGACACGACGACACGCCAATGTCGTAATCCTACAGTACGTTGTAACTATAATTACGAAAATGTTTAATAATCTACGTCAGAGGAGATTAATACAACTATTCTCGGGGTACTCATACGAAATTATTATTTGTTTGCATGCCAAATTGATTCGAGTGGTGCAAAATGCAAAGCAAATATGACCATCTTTGACGAATTGTGATAGACAACAATACAGTTATCCTTTGGCGTATCAACTAGTATTATCATCACAAGTAAATAAAATTGAGCAAAAAAAATATCCTGTTTCTGTACATTATGCAGCAAAACTAATTTCGTCCTAATGCATCTTATCCTATTGAGTTGACCTATTTAACTTTTGTGCCGTTTCATGCTATATTTTAATAGTGAAATACTTTTCTAAATATATTTGCATTCAAAAAGCATTGTGGCCGTTATCCTTAAAAGATTTAAAGAAGCTAAATATAACAGAAGTGACCATACTCACATTTGAAATATCGAATTCTGAAAGTATTTTACATGAAAAACCAGATTAACATTTCCATAAAAAATACTTGTTGTTTTATTAAATAATCTAAAGTATTTGTCAAATAAAGATAATATTTTATTTGTAGTGAAGGGCGGATGTAATTTCGGCCGGTAATCCCCTTGGGTACCTGCCCAAAGTAAAGGGCACTGGTAATCACAGATGTAAATTCGGCCGAGGGCGAGGGTAATGTTTATGGCAGAAAGGTGGAATTCATTTTTATTAACATAACACATATTAAATTATGTTGGAAATGGTGAAATAATAATGAAATAAAAAAAGTTTAGAGACGCAAGAGGGCAAGGATCAAACATGTACTCACTGAGCCTAATAGGCATCATCAGAATTTGCAAGGGAACACCTGTGTGGTTCCGAATTCGCCTCCTCCGGTAGTGTATCAATGTATCACTTATAAAATTTAACAATATTTTATTTCACCCGGCCGAAATTACACATAAGATAAGAAGGACCCTTTCAACCCCCGGCCAAATTTACATCCTATGGTCAGGTAGCCGATGGGATTACCGGCCGAAATTACGCCCGTCGTCTCGGGGCAACGACATTTTCTTCAATAAACCTGCGTTTCGAGATGAGCTTTCTCTCCTTCTAATAGGTTGCCTTATTTTCAAATTAAAGCGTTATTATCACTAAATTTATGAATTAAATTTTTTTGCGAAAGTGATTTAGATTTATGAAACAAATGTAATTAATTTGAATTAATTTCAAGAACATGTTCCATCAAATTTAGATTTACATTATCAAAATTTTTGAAAATAATTTGATCTCTGCTAGCTTTAAAATAAGTGAATTGAAAGTATTAACATTTTAACCAGATTTGAGAACTCGTGTTTTTAATTAACAAACAAAAATCGATTTCGAAAGTTTTAAAGTATTTAATTAAAGTTTATGAAAAGCTTCCCGTCAAGGACGATTTTTTAAACCATAATATAATATACATTTAGTTGAATTTTATTGCGATAGTGTTTTATATCGTTTAAATGTATCCCATTTGAAAATGAGTTGGGACACTATACGAGTCGAGATATTTAGTATGAATTTGTTCACAACATTTGTGGCTTGGTGACTTTAAAATATTTAAAATGATATAATTGAAGATGATTAAATCCGTTCTTTAAAGTACCTAGTAAAATACTTAGAAAACCATTAATACTCAAACTATATTGTTCAAATTACATTATTTAAAATAATTCAATTTACTTTTAAAACTTATATACAGCTCTTTTGTTTGAAAAATAAACTAGTTACTTGTAAATTAATAAGTTTGTATTTTTAGAGAATTAAACTTAGACTTAAATGATAAATAGCTCTGTTACTTTCACATTAATAAATTTTCTAGAAATTATTTTCTTTGGACTAATTTAATGTTGTAAAGTATTATGTTCACGGCATTGTTTTAATATATGGCTGTACCAACTCCAAATCACTTACTTAAAAATGTTTTAATCTGTTTCTGTTTTTAATTTATTAGATTCATTAAATCCCACAAAGAAAATCGAAATATTTATTTTAACGAGATCTGCTGGAAACTTAAAATAGGAAAACTGATAGAGTGCGAATAAGACGCTAGATTACCTCTTTGGATTATCTTATTAACCTGTCATATTTAGCTATGAAGGAATAATCCAAACGCCTTTTGTTCATTGGGATATATTTTGCATATCATGCAACTATTCACCACTGTGGCAATTTTGATTGTTATTGAAGTATTTCACGAAGTGTAAAGTAAGCAAACATATGCCACCTTGAAAGCATTCGAATAAATGTCACTACCATCGAAAGTCAATATCATTGCAGATTGATGTACAAAGAAAGCACCGAAGAGATAAGTCAATTGAATTCCTGCAACCACGTAAAAACTGCGTTTGAAATATACCATTAGCTTCGCAAGGTAATGTATATTTATCTTAATTTATTTTTACAGTTCTTAACACTACCCAATGGATTAAGTCTATTCCTTAACTAATCAATATATCTTAAACACTTAACGCGCTAATTTATTTGTATACTTATCGCTAGTCGGCTCATCGTACTTTGTCACTCACGGCGGCTCCTGGTTTACTATGCCTCCCACCGAACCGGCTCGTAATTATATATCCCTAATAATGTCTTTTCGAGAGCCTATCGGATTATTCTTTCTCTAATTGGACGTTCCCGATTATTCGAGAAGAGTTTTTATGGTCCTCTTTGAAATGCGCCGCCTGCGTCAGATACGAAGGAGAACGCTTCACACTGATGTTTTTATCTCGCGTCACAGTATTTTTTTGTAAATAGACGGCTGTAGATATATTAATCGTTTGCGAGCTGTATTGTAGGTTTGAATGGTTTGATACGTTTCCTTCCACATGTAACGCCATATATGCCTATTGCGTATGAAATGTCTATTCCGTAACACAAACATCTGTCTAACTAATAATTTAATAACTGTTTCAAAGGCAAAACAAAGGTAAAACAACCCCTGTAATCTGAGTAACTCGCAACTTCAACTTAACAATCCATCCACAATTTTGACCCTTTCACATGCTCCCCGTACGCGAACCCTTCGGTACCTCCCACCGTTCGGGTTATCGAAACTCCAACACCACTTACGATTTCTAACCGCTCTGAAAACTCATCCCTCCGATGAGAAAAACTAGCGCGAAGATAAAACACGTCTCTCTCTCTCTCTCTCTCTCTCTCTCTCTCTCTTCCCCTTTCTCGTTCCCTCTCTCCTCGATCGAAGTTCTTATCCGAATATTTGCCGTTAAGTGCCCGGTCCCTCGGAATGTTCAAGATTGAAAATCTGGCGCAAAAGTTACGAGTGGAGTTGTCGAAATCATGAATGGGAATCGATCCGATAAGGGATAATTCACGTTCCGTCCCGGGCGCGCCAGAGATAATTTCTATATCGCGAGAAGGGAGGGGTAGGTTTTTAGCAGGGAAAGGGGTAATCGTCTGATGTAAATTCGGAGGGGGTAGTGTTTGGGGTCTAGGTCATCGCGAGGGATGCAACGCAGGGAGAAAAATTGTTTCGGAAAAAATTCCGGAAAGATTAATGTCGACAATGCCACTCCGACAATTGTTTTAAGCATGTTCCAGATTAACTGTACCTAACAGGACTTGGCCAATTGTGGATAATTCGCGTTGGATCCGCTCCAACATGCAAAACGGAAAAAGTTGTTCGAAACCGACTATAGCCTCGATGGAACCTTTTCTGAACTTTGAAACTAATTGAACTTACTGAACTTTTTGGAACTAATTTGTGAACAGTTTAATATAAGCCTATTCAGAAAAATTGTGAAACTGTTTTGAATTAACTCTATGTATTGAAACTTTAGGGTGATTGTATAATATATAAATTGGGTCTGTTTCATGAAATATCCCTTGGATATCCCTTTACCCTCTTCAATGTAACCTAAATGACACATTTAACTTTTAACTTTATATTTCAACCCTTAATTGTTCAAATTGTGGCTATTCCATTAAATACCTTTCGACGCCCCATCTGGTCAACGAAATTTTAAAGCTGTTGAAATTAGCTTACATTGAGCATTTAAAAAAATTTTACTTACTCCCAAGCAAGTGAATGCAGAGCAATCCTTAGACATGAACTTCATGCTAGTTATTAGTATATAGTATTACACCAAATGACTGTCTGCTTGCTCTGGTTATTGGAACCTAGACGAAACATTTGTGTCCAGTTTGCTTGGACTTTTTTCTGAAGAAGTTATGCCTATAAATTAGGATCTCAATTTAGACAAAGGGAATCTAAGGCATTTGTGTTATAACTAGAAACTGGATTTTATGCAATATGCATGTCTTCATTTTTTTGTATATTGCTTCAATACTGTGTACTTATCCAATTTTCACCCTAAGAATGTGATTTTTATAGGTTTTTTTAGTGCATATAACGCATATTTGAGCATATTATGCGTATTTTTCGTTTATTTTGCATATTTAAGCATATTTTCGCCATTTTCATGAGAATATAAGTCATATTTAAAAAAAGTCGTTTCTGTAAATGTCACCAATTTTTTTTCTCCAAACCCCTAACAGGTTGGGATTTACATTCCATTTACTTTGCACTAATGAGACAAACATTTCTTAAACATGAGTTTTGAGAATGAGTAATATTAAGACGAATGTCTTTATAATGGTAGGTAGGTACTCAACGATAATCTAATCGCCTTATAGTACAAAGTGCAAATAGTGCCCATATAAGAAGCCGTTCTTATAAAACTAGTAATGTATAAATCTTAAGATTAAGAAAAAGAATTCATTCATATTTTGTTCATTCATAGACGTGTGAACACTGTTGTGCGTTGTGCTCTTGTAAAATAAATAGAATTTGAATATCTGAAGGTACAGAAAGTTCCCTAAACAAACTCATCTCTCCTGAAAAATTGGATTGGTGATTGCGTGGCATTGAAAATTTTTGATGAAGAAAGTGATTTTGCACACTCTGTAAAAAATGGTAAACTGATATCAAAATGTTTTTTTATTCATGAATTTTTTTCATTGAACAAATATTTGATAACAATTAATAATTAAAAAAATATTTAAACACTTTACAAGTAGGTTTATCCAAACTGTTGCTTTATCTTTTTTGGGGGTTGCAAAATTCCCCTGCACAAATCAGAAAAGCCGATATTTAAAAATTTTTGGAGACTTATTGCAAAGTCGATGATAAAGCCATTAATGCACCTAGTACCTCACGTCTGCGCAAGAAATACGTTAATGAAATTAATGAAGATGTAACTGAGAGCAGTGGAAGGGAATTGAAAAATCTAAATCATTGGATCTCTGTTGATGAAAGGGTAGTCAGATGGGTCACTTGGATTGTTGGGACATTGAATGGTTCAGAACATTCTGAAGGACATTTGTTTAATGTTGATAATTTAGACAAATCCAATCAAGTTACCATAGCCCGACTTGTTAATGAGCCCTAACCAATTTTTTTATACCCGATAAAGTACTTTCTAAAACAATTTATAAACGGTAATTGATGCAGATTCATATATGTTCAAATCCGCTGAAAGCCTTAAAAAATTTTCACGAATTTAATACATTATACTCGATTAGCTCATGGCTTAAATAGTATCGCTGAAAAAGTTAGATTAAAATTTAAAGGTGTAAATAGTTTAACTAGTAACATAAAGAAATAGTAGTTTAAAGTACAAGTTGCAGAAGACGTCATATTCCAAGCCCGAGACCGAGATTCTAAAACGAGCCGCTTGCGGCGAGTTTTAGAACGAACGAGGGCTTAGAATGTCTTCTGCAACGAGTACTTTACAACATTTTCTATGTTCCGGCTTCCATTTCATTTTTATTTATATTTAAATAAATTAAAATTTCTTATCTGGGGATTTTTATTAACATTTTTAATTAACATAACTTTTAAAAAGATTGTCAAAGCATCATATTCCTCTTCTGGACATTTTAAAACGTCCTACATTTCGAAAACATTCGTATGCCCATTGGGAACACAATTGACAGGTAATAATTAGGATTACGCATTGTGCAAAAAGTAGTAACGTTTCTTCGGTAATGGACAAAATTTATAAATATTTCACACCCTTCCATTCTAGAAACAATCCCGAAACCTGTCTAAAATTCACATTTATAATGGAAATTTGAAGCATATGTGAGTAGATTGCATTGAGTCTATTAATAATTGATCTATGAATAATACCTAATTAATGAAGCTTAAAAGCATTCGAGAAGTCATCACAGTTAAGCACTGTTAACGCTATACGAATCTGTCAGGCAAGACTGACAAAATGGCAATAAACTAAAACTGGTGATGGTTCTGTTAAGATGCTTCTCATTAATCAAATTCCTACAAAAGTTTTAAAAAATAAAAACCGTATCGCAATAACTAACCACCGTGGTTGTATAAAATGAATTTCCTAATAATAAGCGATAAGTATTATATTCAAATTCGACATACATATCCATCAAAAGTTTACGATTGAAGATCTAAAATTAATCTTTTTTTAAACTTTTTATCTTTGATTTCCTTTTAAAATTACCATTCTGAAACAAAGTTTGTAACCAACGACCATAAATTCTGTTTATTACCACATAAATAGAAAATTAAACATAAATTAATTAGTTTTGATAGTAAGATTTAAATTATATAATTTTAACTCAAAAATTTGGAAAGGAAATCACTTATTTTAATTAAATGGCTCCATCACTTCTCCCAGTTTAAGCATATCTCCAGTATCCTAGCACATAATTAGCTGAATATTGTCGCGATGCGGGCCCAATTAGCGAAAATAGGTCGCCGTCTAAGCTTTTTCAGTACCGAGGCAACCTTAAACCGAAGGACGATACGACTCTCGGACAGGTACGACATCACGTTCGTAAACATCCCGATTGTATTTATACAGCTCAATCATAACGATCATGGAGTCAATCACTCACCTAGTAATACGTCACGCTGCCCGTCTGAGAATCCGTCCCTCGGCATGCCGCTAAATGGGGGAGCCTCGCACCTACTGCCCTTCGTCACCCTAAAGTAAGCAACCACCTCCCTTTTGACCTTTTATCTCATTTCTTATTCATTTGCTCATTTGCCTTAATTTTGTATGATGTTCTCTCCCCTATTTTTTTATGCTCAAATAAATATTGTATGTGTTACCATGTTTTCTTTTTAGCTTCCACCTAGCTACACCCCCAACCAGAGCACTCCCTTTGGACCCTAGGTCCTCAAGCGTGTGACAATATGCAGTGTAATGATATCAAGTGTGATAAATTTTAAGGACGATGGTATGGCCCGAAATAAGCAGAAAAGTCTTAGTGACTATTTTCTTAAATGCGCTTAGAATTTGAGTTAGAGGGAGCTAAACTTTGAGAAAAGCTAATCATTTTTTTTTTATTATTTAAAGAACCAATTTCTGTAACAAAGATAAAAATGAAGCCACATAGTAAGTTTGGTGCAGTGATGGAAACTAGGGCATTGAAATTTTAAGCCATTTTAAGGTAATCCTGTTTTCTAAGGATTGTTATGGGTAAAAACTACCCTAGCTATTTTACACCTAACTGTTTAGGGATTGTGACAAGAAATGAAATGATTCTCATAAAGCATGCATTCGTATCCTGATTATCCAGTGGATTAAATTTTAAACCTTAAAATTGATTTTCGGCAATGAAGATCTTATAGTATCCAACAAAGTTTCACAAACGTCAGGAAGGAATGGTGTAATCTCAAATAAGCAGAAACGTTTAATGTGGCAGTAAGTGGTCCATTTATATCACAGTTTGTGATACAATAACATTATATAATTTTTAGTGATACATTAAAATGTTCCACCTTAATTTTCTGGACAACGGCCTTTTCTATCGAAATGAAATTAAAGTATAGGTATTACAACTGAAACCTCGTCGTTTCAAAAAATCTAATCTATATCTTTAAGTTTATTATAGTTTAATAGTATATATTTCTCTTGTTTAACTATCCTAACAAATCGTTAAGGTAGTTTTCTCCCTCGTAGATCCTGAAATACACATTTATATTGAGTAAGATGGATTGTTAATGGCATAGCTCTAATCATCGCATGGAATTTAGAATTAGGTATCAACTTCAAGTAACAATTAAAATAAGTTTTGGAGATAATGAGAAAACTGTTCATGTTTGCAATACAGTTGTTAGTACCCTGCATATTGAAGAACTCAAAATGTGGCATTGACTAACTGACCACTTGATAATTATTTTGAGTTAGCTCAACCATTATTTTTAAATCATGTATATAAAGTTGGCGGACCACCCTCACAGGCCGGCAAAACAAAATAGTGGAGATTTTGTGTCTTTTTTGTAGCTTTTTTGTAGCGAGAAAACCAATTTTGTAGCTTTTGAATAGCTTGAGCTACAAAAGGTGGGCTAACTTAATATTAAGTTAGCGGCCACCACTATAACTCATACACGGAATGTAATAGGATGTTCTGGTTTGCGCAGGAATTTTTGTCTTTAGAAGTACTTGAAAGTCACTGGGCCAAAAAAAGTTTTTGGCCACATTTGGCCAATTTTGACCAAAAATGACAAGATGTTCAATCATCACTCGCGGTTCAATTTCATGATATAGTAGCGATCTTAAAAATCATTTGGCATTGAAAACCTTCTGTTAATTGGCCGAAAAAGCGGGCAAAAATTGCCAAAAATGGCCAAAAATTCGAAAATTTATTATTTTTGCCAAAACATGGGAAATCCTGTATATACGTCGACAGGTCGAACATGTGGTACACAGAGAGCTCAGAAAAGCTAGCAGGGGGTCAATAAAAAATACCCAGAAATGGCCAAAAATTCAAAAATGACTTATTTCGGCCAAAACGTGCTAAATCCTGTATATACCTGAATTGTTTGAAAATGCGGGCCATGGGAATTTAAGCAACAATGTGGAGGATTTAGGAGACTCTGTTAAACACTAAAAGTCACTTTGCACAGCGGGCCTGTGGAGCTACAAATTCTAAAAGGACTTATTTCGGCCAAAACGTGATAACTCCTCTATATACTTCGACAGCTATAAAATGTGGGCCCCGGAATTTTAAAACACACACTGTCTAAGGATCCCATTGTATCCTTCTAGCCACCGGAATTCACCTGAAACTGCGGGCCTGTGGAGCTACAAATTCTAAAATTACTAATTTCGGCCAAAACGTGATAAATCCTGTATATACTTCGACAGTTCGAAAACGTGAGCCCCGGAATTTTCAGACACACTGTCTAAGGATCCAATGGATCCTTCTAGCAACTGGAATTCACCTGAAACTGCGGGCCTGTGGAGCTACAAATTCTAATATTAGTAATTTCGGCCAAAACGTGATAAATTCTGTATATACTTCAACAGTTCGAAAATGTGGTCCCCGGAATTTTCAGACACCCTGTCTAAGGATCCAATGGATCCTTCTAGTAACTGGAATTCAACTGAAACTGCGGGCCTGTGGAGCTACAAATTCTAAAAGGACTTATTTCGGCCAAAACGTGATAACTCCTGTATATACTTCGACAGTTCTAAAATGTGGGCCCAGGAATTGGATCCTTAGACAGTGTGTCTGAAAATTCCTGGGCCCACATTTTAGAACTGTCGAAGTATATACAGGAGTTATCACGTTTTGGCAGAAATAAATCCTTTTTGAATTTGTAGCTCCACAGGCCCGCAGTTTTAGGTAAATTCCAGTTGCTAGAAGGATTCATTGGATCCTTAGACAGTGTTTCTAAAAATTCCGGGGCCTACATTTTAGAACTGTCGAAGTATATACAGGAGTTATCACGATTTGGCCCAAATAAGTCCTTTTAGAATTTGTAGTTCCACAGGCCCGCAGTTTCAGGTGAATTCCAGTTGCGAGAAGGATTCATTGGATCCTTAGACAGTGTGTCTGAAAATTCCGGGGCCAACGTTTTCAAACTGTCGAAGTATATATAGGATTTATCACGATTTGGCCGAAATAAGTAATTTTAGAATTTGTAGCTCCACAGGCCCGCAGTTTCAGGTGAATTCCGATGGCTAGAAGGATCTATTGGATCCTTAGACAGTGTGTCTAAAAATTCCGGGGCCTACATTTTAGAACTGTCGAAGTATATACAGGATTTATTACGATTTGGCCCAAATAAGTCCTTTTAGAATTTTTAGCTCCACATGCCCGCAGTTTCAGGTGAATTCCATTTGCTAGAAGGATTCATTGGATCCTTAGACAGTGTGTCTGAAAATTCCGGGGCCAACGTTTTCGAACTGTAGAAGTATATATAGGATTTATCACGATTTGGCCCAAATAAGTCCTTTTAGAATTTGTAGCTCCACAGGCCCGCAGTTTCAGGTGAATTCCAGTTTGCTAGAAGGATTCATTGGATCCTTAGACAGTGTGTCTGAAAATTCCGGGGCTCACGTTTTCGAACTGTCGAAGTATATACAGGATTTATCCGCCGAAATCCTTATCCGGATTATAGCCGAAATTAGTAATTTTAGAATTTGTAGCTCCACAGGCCCGCAGTTTCAGGTGAATTCCGGTGGCTAGAAGGATACAATGGGATCCTTAGACAGTGTGTGTTTCAAAATTCCGGGGCCCACATTTTATAACTGTCGAAGTATATAGAGGAGTTATCACGTTTTGGCCGAAATAAGTCCTTTTAGAATTTGTAGCTCCACAGGCCCGCTGTGCAAAGTGACTTTTAGTGTCTAACAGAGTCTCCTAAATCCTCCACATTGTTGCTTAAATTCCCATGGCCCGCATTTTCGAACAATTCAGGTATATACAGGATTTAGCACGTTTTGGCCGAAATAAGTCATTTTTAAATTTTTGGCCATTTCTGGGTATTTTTTATTGACCCCCTGCTAGCTTTTCTGAGCTCTCTGTGTAACACATGTTCGACCTGTCGACGTATATACAGGATTTCCCATGTTTTGGCAAAAATAATAAATTTTCGAATTTTTGGCCATTTCTGGCAATTTTTGCCCGCTTTTTCGGCCAATTAACAAAAGGTTTTCAATGCCAAATGATTTTTAAGATAGCTACTATATCATGAAATTGAACCGCGAGTGATGATTGAACATCTTGTCATTTTTGGCCAAAATGGGCCAAATGTGGCCAAAAACTTTTTTGGCCCAGTGACTTTCAAGTACTTCTAAAGACACAAATTCCTGCCGCAAACCAGAACATCATATTACATTCCGTGTATGAGTTATAGCGGTGGCCGCTAACTTAATATTAAGTTAGCCCACCTTTTGTAGCTCCGGCTATTCAAAAGCTACAAAATTGGTTTTCTCGCTACAAAAAAGACACAAAATCTCCACTATTTTGTTTTGCCGGCCTGTGAGGGTGGTCCGCCAACTTTATATACATTTTTAAATCTGCATGATATAAAACAATGTATGATAACGCCCAAATATTCATCGAGATAAAAATCAAACATATTTATTAGAGAAAGGCGAAACTCTAAATGTGCGATATTATTTATAATTCCTTCGCTGGGTGTGGGGTACTGTTGTTCTACTTAAAATAATTGCAATGCCTACATACAAGGATCGATATAATACATATACATATTGGGAGCTTATTCCATTTACAAATTACCGAAGCGTTTCCGTTAAATTAACCAATAAAAGTTACACAAAGAGAACATAATAACGTCCATGAATAAAATTACACGCCCCATCGATAGTGGAACACGATGATATTTCTATTCGTATTCGTTTATGTGTGTATTTTTCCTATATTGTTTATTGCACGGCAGGTGCAACAACAACAATAAACAACAGAAGTGAACGGGAAAACAAGCGATCGACGTGTCTCGTCTTTTTTTATGCCTCCCGTGGAATCCAGAAGTGTTAATAAAAACTATTTGAATACATTTATTCGATATAAATTAGTAATAAATGAACGTCGGCGACATTTATACGCACGTACGAACGGTCGGGAGGTAAATAAATATTAAGCTTGATGTTTTTGTTTTCGAAACATTTTAATAACATTTTAATTGAATTTTTAAGTAATTACATATTAACTTTCACGAGGAATAATTACTTGCAGACATTAAAATTTAGGAGATTCTTTGACTTTCTCAAAATTTAATTCGTAACCCGAAAGTTTATATACTTTTTCACAATTTGTTTAAATCGCTACATATAGGAATATCTTAATAATACAAGAGAAAATTTAGGTAATTATACTATAAGTAATAACTAAAATGGGGCTGTTTTAGACATTTTAGATACTTTTTTTTCTATTTAAATCATACTTTTCGAAGGACGAAATATTAAATAGGAAGATATATATTAAGAGTATATAAGATATTTTTATCATCTTCAGTTTCGCAATTCAAAACAGTGTATACTTTTTAAAATTAATTTAAATTCGGATTTTTTACATTTACAAACATTTTAGCATTTTTTTTCTATTCAAAATCATACTTTTCGAAGGACGAAATAATAAATAGGAAGATATATATTAAGAGTATATAAGATACTTTTATCATCTTCAGTTTCACAACTCAAAACAGTGTATATTTTTTAAAATTAATTTTAATTCGGATATTTATCGTAAAATTCCTCTCAGAAATTTTAAATAATTAAGTTTGTTGTAATAACTACATATTTATTAGTAGCACAGATTTATAAGAATAACGGAGACGATTATTTACATTTTTCGTGTAGCCAATATTGAATAGTTAAAGATGGCTGAAAATGGGGATAAACAATAATGTTGCCAGTGTTACACAAAATATATTTTTTTTTTTTGAAAATTAGATCTATGCCCACAGTGTAAGGAGGAGAAATACTTGTTTCTTACATGCAGTGCTATTCGATCGATACAAATATGTTAATTGTGGAAATAAATTAGGTATATTTTGTTTTATAAAAACTTTCTTGAAATACATGTAGACAAATACAGACCGTTATATCGAATATATTCGACAATAAAACCGGCAACCGTGGTTTCTACCACGTAAACTAGTTTTGGGGCCCAAGGTAAATTTTACTATGATTTAAGTACTGTAAACAATCGGTGTTATTTGGCGTTTTTAGGTATTTCTTCAGGTTTGTTCGTGTAGTTTGCTACGGATACTATTTTTTTACTTCACGCATTTATAAAAACACTTAATAGAAATGGTTAAAATCTGTGAAGTTTGCGGAAAACAGGTTTATAAGAATCCTAACCTATCTTCTATCTTAGTGGAAGTTGGTTATGTTTATACCCATTCCTATCCCCACTCCTACCTCACGTCTTTCCCCAATATATGTTTACATCACCGCGTTGCTCCATATCAATGCTGGCGACAAGAAAATGCTTATTTATGAATGGTTTGTCAGCTCTGTGTATCTCATAACTCTGTGATTAGTAGATTAAAAAGTAATTACAATACAAAAATCAAATGGAGAAATGTGGACGCGAATTTTAGGTTTATGTTTAGTTGCTTTACCAACGTTTAACGTTCTCATTAAAAAGTAAATGAAAGATTAAAGCCTGTGAATTTAGAAATAATTATATTTTCTCTAATTTCGTTGAATAAATGAATCGGTTCTAGTACTCATGCGAATTAAACATAGTTTTTCAAAAACCGTCTAATGAAATTTAATTGTCAGTAAATAATACAAGCTCTATATAAAAAGTTGTAATTTCAACGTTCACTTTCATTGTAAATCTACTAAACAAAACCAACAACGATATTAAATTTTAAAATTAAGATACATATATAGATATTCATCTATCTACATTTATAGATATACATATTGAGATATATTATCTTATCGTCAATAAAATAATTTTGAATATTCCTGCAAGATTATTTTAACACCAAACTTCACGTTTTTATCTAAATCTTCAAATAAAAGTATGTGTGGTATTTAGTTGAATATCCGAAATCACTTTTCGGGCATTTCCTAAATTTCCTAGATTTTTCTTAAAAGTATAATGTATAATTAAAGATATATCTCAAAGTGTATTAATTTCGACTACTGCAGAATTCAAAAAATTAAAACAAATTTATACATAAAAAAACCTTGCTGTAAATATTTCGTAACCAAACAATACTGTGGAGAGTGTGATTACATCAGTTGCTCCAATTTTTTTTACACATTTATTTACGGAATTTAAAAATTTTAGGAAAAGCACTTTAGACAATTTTGTAGAATATTTAAACAAACTAAAGAACTGGGAAAACCTTATTATGCCGACAGTGATTATTATCATATTAATCAATTTCTGCTCGACATTTTTTAGCATCTCATTTTGGAGTTGTAGAAATGGGGAAACATAAGTAGATTAAATCACTGCAAAGAAGTTTTAGATAATTTACACACTGCCAGAGGGCTTAGAATTACAGGACATTACACCTAACATTTACATGTAGTGTTGACATGTAAATAAAAAATAAATGAAAATGTTTCACTCGGATTACTACCTCAGATTTTGTTATAGATATTGGGCAGTAGAAAAAATATTTAATGTTTTAAACAACTCCTTACGTGAATTTAGAGGTACTCTCGAAAAACTAAGACGCGACAAAAGTAGAGTGCCCTTCAGGAACGATTTAGCCAAAAATGTTATTAAATTCTACTAAGTATACCAATACGATTGTAGAATAAATATTCAATGCTAAGAAAAAATAGTGCTGTGGATTTTGAAAAAATCTCAAAAAACTGAAAAGTGACAAGAGTAAAGTATACCTACTGTAGAGAAGATTTAGCTAAAAGTTTTATCAAATAATACTACATAGATTAGATAGCTGAATAAATGTTTAGATTTAGAAAAAACAAACATCGTAGGAGATTTTGAGAAAATTTCTAAAAACCCAAAAATAATAAGTTTAGAGTGTCCGTTAGAGAAGATTTAGCTAAAATTGTTATTTAACTAATTAAATATATTCCACACTGGAATAAATAATACAAGTTTTATAAAACCTCCCAGGAAATTTTAAGAAAATTTACAATAACCGAAAAATGGCAGGAGTTATTAGAGTTATAGAATTATTTTTTACCAGGCCTGATTTTAATGATAAGCTTCCCGAGATGTCCTGGTGTACAACAAAGTTAAAATTGAAAATTGAAACAGTGTGCAATTTTTAATTACCAGAAAAGTTTACCAGAGACACAAACAACAAACTAAGCATTTTTCAAAAATATGTTTTATGGAATCAGGGGCCTGAAAACATCTGGAGATATTAAATCAACACCGACCAGATTACAATACGTCTCTTATGTGAATGGCTCATATGAAAAAGTAAGTATCAAAGAGGGAGAGGATGTTAGATTAGGTTTTCAAAAGTTTAACATCAAGGTTAAGAACTTAGGAAGAGAGACGGGAAGTTGCTTAATATCACAAACTTTATTTTATCACGAAATGATGATTATTTGGAGAATTTCAGGCAGTTAAAATTTTGTAAAATTTCACCGAAAGGGTGAGTTACTAATTGATTTTCGAGAAAATATCACAACCTAAATTTTCAATTTAACGGCTTACCTGAATAACAAGAAAACACTTGAATGCAACCAGTTTAGTCTTGCATCAACAGTATGACGGTAAATTGTATAGATAGTAGCATTTAATATTTTTCAAAAAATATAAAGCAGAGATTATTTATGAAGAATCTCACAAATTTCACCTAGAATTTAAAGACTAACGAAGATAAAAGACATACTGGGGTGAAGTGTTAGATTAATTTCCAAAAATTTCTCCTTTCGAACGTCACATTTAACAGTTAGTGACAAGTGACCGATGGCAAAAATTTATACCCATTTTTTGATTAAACAGTGTCACAAAAATGCGACTTATTGTTGCACTAATATCGACAATCAAAAATATTGGAAAAGTTGAAAGCACAAGGTTTTCGGAAGATTTTCGAAAAAGGTGCACTACCCAATTTTCAAAATTAATGGTTATGTAGGTAGACGGGAAGCCGTCTAATGCAGCAAACGAGCTGTTAACATACATTACATAAAATACAGTTATATTTTTGGAAAAGTTTTATAAGGTGGATAGGGTACCGAAACAATTTAAAATAAAACTAACGATATAAATCTTGAATTTAACGGCTTACAGAGATAGTTACAAAATAGCTAAACGCCAAAAACTCAGAATTATTACGATATTGTCACGGTCTCAAGGGCCTAAGGCTCAGAGGGGTGCTCTGGATGGGGGTGGTAACTCAGAAGAGACAGTAAAGACATAAAAATACTTCAGTAACATTTACTGAACACCGAATACAGGGAGAGAGAGAGAGAGAGAGAGAGAGAGAGAGAGAGTCCGTTTTAAAGAGCGGAAAAACACAGTGAATATGAATAAAGGGTCAAAACACGAAATAAAGAGCAAAGATTACAAAATGGTGTATAAATGCACGCTTTCAAAAGTCCCCAGGGGGCCTACAGGTAGATGAACGCCTCTCCTCACAACGGGCAGCAGGCGGGCACGAAACGTGAAGGGCAGCGTCTGATCACAGATCACTGATTTATGCCTGACGAAGGCCATTCCATTTATCCAAATTCATAACGTTTACTATGTGACGTGTGCTGCTTAGTATAATTAAATATACTTGCCTCGCCGGACGATTCTTTGTGAAGTCAAGTCATGTTGATTTGGGTTACTACGGATCATGCTTGGCCTAGTTCAGTTATGCAAGGTCGCCCGTGACAATATGACAACAAGTTGTAGAGACACAGACTGTAAAGATTTTTGAAAAAAAACTTAAATCATAAATGAGTGGTAATGAAGGACTTATGGAAAATTTTCGCATTATTTCTAAATTATTAAACGGGATAAATTATATAGATATTACATCATCAAATGCAACTTTTGCAACGACTTCATGATCACTTGCAGAACTAGAGTGAGCTAAAATTTTAGAATAATTTCAAAGGCAAGAAGGACAGTGAACGATTTTCTGATAATTTTAGTACATATAATGTCAAGTTTAATAAAAGCAAATTAGTGGGCAAGTCGCTGAATGCAACAAACTTAGTTTCACCACGAAATGATGATTAGTTCCAAAGATGTATATAGTTAATGGTATTGACAAAGATCAGAATGAGGGGGTATTGAAATATTGTAGTATAAGTTAATATAATATAATAATAATATAATGGTAAATATAATAATATCAAAAAATATTAAGTCAATATAAGCATACTTTAATGGCAAACAGCAATCAAGGCTGAATGTAATAAACTCAATTTCTTGATGACAGAACAATTAACTGTAGAGGTTAACATTTTCGAAAAAAATCAAATCATGCTTAGAAAAGCTTCCCATTTTACGTCTGACAGATATTCTCCTGAACGTCAAGTGTAAAACTAAAATTTGAAATGTGGCGTAATTTCGTGTTTCGATTGATTCGCTCGACCCTTATCGTTAAATAATTCCCCCACATAACGAATTCAAACAGCCCAAACGAAATCCACATCAAACTGCGGATCCTATTGTTTTCCACTCCATCTCTCGCCTCTGCCCAACGTTTTATAATTCAAAAGTAGTCGCCCGGAGAGCAAAAGAAGAGAGTCCATTAATAACGCCATTAAAAAGTTTAATGGGATTCGGTTTACCACAAAACAAGCCCACTTTATTATTACACCGTTGCACATCGTCGTTATGTTAGAAACAAAGAGTGGAGCTCTCGCGATAAGGGCGGCCCTAATGAGTCCGTTCGAAATGTCAGAAATGCATATGCGCTTATGAGAATTTGAGAATTACTGCTGCTGGCGAGGGACGTTTCGCGGAACCGCCACGGTTGCAATTATTCCGACAATGTAAACCTCAAAAATACAACTAAGCAATCTGCAATATTCGGTTTCTTCTCAATAACAAAAAAAAATAAATATTACATAGCGATAATTTCCTTTTTTTAATTACTATGTTAAAAATCGAGTGAAATGCTTTTATCAATAATTACACTTCCTATTAGGGGACATATTATAGCTTAACATATAATTTAATTTCTCTACCAGGGAAGTGCGTGCGAAGTATGTTCCATGATGTATCTGTGGCACACCATTGTTAATAAAAATAATATGCACGCAACCATATTTAATATGTAGAATATTTATTATTTATTATGGTATTGCTTCAATACAGGCCACATCCCTTTAAATTTGTTGAGTTCAGCATGGGGGGAAATTTCATTGAAATATTTTATAGAATTGTGATGCAACTAACTTGCCTTTTGAAAAATTTGATCATTTAAAAGTTGTGTCGTATAGGTAGGCTTAAATTCATTAAGTAAAGCGGCTCAGGCAAGATTTTGGTGAATGAGCACATTTTGGTGAATGCTTTTCACTTTTCCGTTTCCAAAAATTGTAATAAAACAGTAGTTGATATGTACTTAGTATTATATTAACGTTTTAAAATTATGAAATCGCCATATATGTCTTACAATCTTACAATAAAGTAGCTACTTGTTGACTATCAGTATTAATGTGTTCACAAAAAAAAAATTGTTTTTTAAAATAATTTTTAAATTGTTTGTTTTTTTAAATAACTATAACCAATATAAATTGGTTGTAATGTAACAGCATCGCAGAAATGAATGAAGAAATCTATTTACAATCGATTATGAAACTAAAAAATTGTCTTACTTTCAACCTAACTAACAAAATGTAATTGCTTGCAGCAAAAACATTATGAGATTTATTATAGAAACGCTATTCCCACATCAAAAACATGATAAAAGGGACCAGTAGTGATCATATTATATGGATCTTCTTCTTCAAGTGCCGTCTCCGTGACGGAGGTTGGCAATCATCATGGCTATTCGGATTTTGGAGGCAGCTGCTCTAAAAAGTTCACTTGATATACATCCGTACCTTACTCTCAGGTTACGTAGCCATGATATTCTCCTTCTTCCTATACTTCTCTTTCCTAGGATTTTTCCCTGCATAAGCAACTGAAGCATGGCGTATCTTGTCCCGCGTGTAATATGTCCGAGGTACTGTAGTTTTCTGATCTTAATTGTTTCTATGATTTCCATTTCTTTGTTTATCCTTTTCATGACTTCGGTATTTGTGACGCGCGATGTCCATGATATCTTCAACATTCTTCTGTATACCCACAATTCAAATGATTCCAGCCTTTTGATAGTTGCCGCATTCAGGGTCCAAGTCTCCATTCCATAAAGCAATGTCGAGAAAACATAGCATCTTGCCAATCTGACTCTCAGGTCTAGCTTTAGGTCTCTTGTACAGAGTATTCTTCTTAGTTTGTTGAAATTCGCCCGTGCCTTTTCTATTCTTGTCTTAATCTCCTTGGAGTAATCATTTGTGGAGCTAATCATTGTGCCCAGGTATGTATATTGCTCTACTTGTTCTACATTGGTGCCGTTAATTGTCAGGTTCTCGTTATTTCTCTGGGTTTTCGATATTCTCATAAATTTTGTCTTTTTGATGTTCATTGTTATCCCGTATTCTCGACCACATTCGACTATCCTATTCATCAGTCTCTGAAGGTCTTCGATGTTTTCTGCCATTATAATGGTCTCATTCGCATACCTAATGTTGTTAATCGGTATTCCGTTTACCATTATTCCGGCGGTCTCTCCCTCCAGCGCTTTTTTCATTATTTCTTCCGAGTATGCGTTAAAGAGGAGTGGTGATAATACACAGCCCTGCCGCACCCCTCGTCTAATTTCAATCTCTTCTGACAGATGTTCGTTAATGCGTACTTTTGCTCGTTGTCTATAATATAGATTTGATATGATTCTGAGGTCGTTATGATCTATTTGTTTCACTTGGAGGACCTTCATTAGTTGATCGTGGCGGACTTTATCAAACGCTTTATTATAGTCGATGAAACAAATATACATATCTTGGTTCACATCCAGGCACCTGACTTATAGATTTGGTTAAAGAGTTTCACCAGGATATCTATGTATCTTGTATCTATGATTTTTATTATGTCTATAGGCAGGTCGTCAGGTCCAGGGCTTTTTCCGTTCTTTGATGTTTTTAGGGCATACAATACTTCTTCCTTTGTGATATCTGGGCCATATTCATTTGGGCCCAGTTCTGTGTGTTCTAGATCCCCTCTTTCATCTTCGAACTGTTCCTCGATGTACTCTTTCCATAGCTGTAACTTTTCATTTGTTTGTGTTATGGTGTTTCCATTCCTGTCCTGGAGTGTGCTGGTGGGATTGTGTCGTCTTAACCCTATCATTTCCTTCACTTTTTTATGTAGGTTAAACAAGTCGTAACTATTTTGAAGATCTACACATATGGATAGTTTTATTTAATCTTAGTCCATTGTTTAAGATGACAAGCCTCTAGTGGTGAACTCGAGACGAGACGAGACGAGAATTAACATGGTCTCGTCTTGCTCTCGAAAAAACCCTAAAAGTTGTGTCTGGTGTAGTTCTTTCGGATCTAATTCTTATCTCGTGTCGGTCTTTGAAAATCTCGAAATAAATGAATGTGTTCTGTTTTGATAATATTCAATGATTTTCATGATGTAGCCATACACGTGTGGTAAATTAGAGCGCGAAATGTCTTAGCGATTGTAATTTTAAAAAATATCATTTTATAATATTCGTTAGATGATTAATTTATGCGGAACAGGTGAAAACTCTAGTCAGTTTTATTAATAAATTGGTTTGACATGATAGCACGAACGGAAATTCAAGTATTTTATATGAAAGAAAGAAATGAACGCAGATTGTATAACTCGTAAGCGGAAATATTTAATGGAATTGTAGTTTCATTTTTAGTTAATCTAAACATTACTTTTTGAAGTATAACATGATCTCGTCTCGTATCGAAATTTCAATAATGAATCTCGCCTCGCCTCGTATTGAAATTCGAGACGAGACGAGACAAGATCGCGACAATTCCCGATCACGTGCTGGACTTTTTATGCAAAAGTTTGGTTTTTGTAAAAACATTATCAGGAAAAAATACGCAATCATCAAGGCTTGACGTCCTTTACTGTTGAAGTTAACGCAGGTATCCACTAGGAAATGTTAAGCGAAGTTAAATAGACTCTAAAATTGCTTCTACACTCAATCAATTTAAATACATAACCTATTTTAATGAGAATAACAACCGTAAAAAGAAATCGGGATCGATAAATAAATCACTTAATCAAAACTAATAACACATAATAACAGGTTATTTGGGACTGTAGAAATTCAGCTTCCAATTGTTTAAATGGGATAATTTCACCTTCGATTGTAGGTGCTATTAAACGTAATGACTGTAATTAGTTTCTTTATTAACCGATAAATAAAGTTTTCTGCGGTAAATAAAGCTGAACTTATATTGTTTCATTTTTTTTACTACTGATCGCAGTAGAGTAGATTAAATTTTTTTGCATTTGCTGTGTTTAGATCCTCTTTTACCTAGTTATCATAAACTTTCCTTGTTGTGCACCAGGAAATCTGAGAAATCTTAATATCCTTAGTTTAATTAAATGTTGATGAGAATTGAATTATGAGGAATTTAAGTATTTCTACTATGCATTATAGTTTTCCTTTTTATTTTCAGACTTTATGGAAATCCATTTCCTTTAATATTACCGAATTATTTAAAGTGTCTTGTAATATATTATTATATAAATTTTTGTATGCTCCTTTCGATTTTTAAGATACTTTTAACATTTTTAGATATGTTTATTACGAGAGTTTTCTTTAGTATATCCTTTTAAATATTTAATATCAATTCAATATGAAATTGCATTGTTTTTAACAGTTCTGCTTTATTTAGGAATTCATAAAAGTTCTGTTTATAATAAATCATAAGGATATCACAAAAACAATAAAAAGTTAATTCTATTTATGTTTCATGCAGTTTAATCACTTGTTAGTTCCTATTGAGAAATCTCGCAAACACCTTTGCTCGCCTTTTGATGTGTCTCTTTGGGATATAGTATTTCGATTTGAGATATCCAGTTACAGATTTACAGATTCTTGAATTACTCATCGCATCTTTGTTTCAAGCACTTGTAAAATTTAAGACCTTTCCTGATTTTCGGTATGCTATTATTGCGAGATATGTCTGCTTTATGTTTCCTGTATTGGTTTTCTTTTTTAAGGGCTCCTTTGTATTGCATTTTCCTGTTATAATGTATTAGGTATAATGTTCAATTTTAATTTCAGAAATTGTAATTCTCTATTAATTTTTTTAATAAAATTTCGTCCTCCCAAATTATCCCCTACTTTTTATACTGTGTTCTGACATCCTAGAATTACATAAAACATGACGTTTGAAACACCCCAGGCATTTCGATACATTCTTTGGTATTAGTTTTATTGTTGTGTCATTATGAAAAATCTTTGGCCATAAATACGACATACTTTCTAAACATACACCACTTTGTTTTAACTTTTTATTGTGAAATTTACTTGTAATTTGGTGCAGACTTCATGCATGCTTATGCCAGGTCCTCTTATAGTTAGTATACCTTAAACATATATTACAGAAATTATATTTTTAGAAACATTCCTATTATTTCATAATTAGGTTACTGCCAGTCATTGGCATAAAAATAGTGTCAATGGTACCTAATGTATACGTTATGTTACGGTATGATTTTTACTTGCCTGGTAGCGAGATTTTTGCAAAGCATTTGGAGTCGGATTCGAACGGTCTTGGTAAACAATTTTTTAGGATGTCTCGACTTTGCGACGCCACTTACAAGTTCGAAGAGGCTCGCAATGTTTGTTTTGTATAATTAAGTTTCCTGGAATTCCAAAAAGCCGTTGGTACTAACACGCGCTTCGAGTGTGATTTATAATTCCAGGATTCGATTACTATTTTTAACGCTGTTCCATTATATTGTTGTCCAATGAGACGTGATGTGAAATTGACTCCTAATGACCAATGATCCAATTTGTAATGAGACGCGATGTAAAAGTAAAGAACATAATTTAATATGTTGTGAAATTATGTTCTTTACTTTTGTAAATTTTGAAAAATTTGTTATTTAACAAATGCATAATTTATGGAGAAATCGGGATAAAATTTTTTTAACCACGGATTGTTATTAATTGATGTATCCCAATAGGACACAATTTTTTTTATTCCTTAATATTCATATTTTATACGTTAAAACATTTTTGTTGTTGTTGAGTCATAGTGACGCAACGTACATGGAAGTCATACTACCCGTTTTTGGCTCTATTTTCAAGGCTCTGTAAAAATTATATATAAGTATTGGAGTTACAGTTTCGGGAGTTTAGAACTTTATTTCAGCAAATTTGCTGATCTTCACAGATTTTTGGAATATTTCGAAAATCTTTAATATTTTTCGAGATATTAAAAAAATCAAGCCATCCTTTTTTTAACTTAATTGTTTATAATTTTTGCAATTTTTTTCCGCCCCTATTGGAACCTTTCCTTAAACTTTTTGCATGACATTACGAATCGAATGACACCATGATCATAATTTTCGGTGAACATACAAGAAAATTTTAACAAATAGTACATGTTGACAAGACTATTAACTGAAACCGAATAGTCGCTACTAGCGCCTTGTTTTGAAAACAAACCGCATCAACACGAATTTTGTTCGACACCAGTGATAACTTGAAACATTCCGGGATTTTCTAGGCCACCATGTCCACTTCCAGGCTTATTCTTTGTATCTTAATGGTTCCGTAATTTATGCTTGAGGATTCCCGGCTCCTTACCTCCTCACCTGACCGACTCACGGAAGTGGATTTGGACCGGAACGGCCGTAAGGGGAAAAAGCACCGCCACGTTCCCCGAATTTACGATCCGGACCTACAGAGGGGCGAAGAGGTAGAGAGAGCGAGAGGCGCAGGGAGAAGGAAGAAAGCGGGAGAGGGAAGCGTGTCTGTTCCCACTGCCTCTCTCTTCGTTTTTCTCCGTGCTACCCTTAGAGTCGTACACCCCCGGGCTTAATCTTGATTATTACCGCACGACGACCGTATTTTTTGTATCCGCGATAAGATATGGGCATTATCATGTCGGCGAGACTGTAATCTAGTAGCGTTACTTCCCGAACAGAAGTTTATTAACTGGAGTGCGAGAGAAGGGATGAGAAGGGGGAGGAGGCGAGGGAGTATCTCTGATTCGTTCCCGTCGAGAATGTACAATGTTTTTATTACCGGGAGAACGGAAGAGGGTGTAGGGGAGTTGGGGTGGTCATAAAGATTCCAATTTGTTTTTTTTTTTTCTTGTTTTTCTTTTTAGCCGGCGGGGATACGACGACGTGAAGAACGGTAATTAGGTGGGATGCGAGAAATTAGATTAGGCGGATAAGGGGACCGTAGGTGATTCCAAAAGATGAAGATGCAAATAAGATCTATTTGCTTAGATAACACAGGTACACCGTTCCTGAGTCAATTTTAGAAACGATTATGGCCACAGTAGAGGATACTCTAAAAGGCTAAACTCACCCATAGTCCATTTATTCAATATTTAACCTCAAAATAACCTCAGAAATCTATTTTGTTCAATTTCAAGCAAAAAATGTTACATAAAATTTTCTGGGTTACTTAATATTTTCCGAGATATTCACGATTGCATTTGTTGATTTTATGCCTAAAAATGCATGCTTTTGGGTGGTTATTTAAAAATAACTCGAAAATAGTAAATTTTAACAAAAAGTCATGAGAACCAAAAAAACACCTTCAAAATAACAAATCTAATGGCGTATTTTTAAATTTTCATCGCAGAGACATAACCCGAGTTACAGCTTGATGAAGGTGAGGTTCTATTTGAGTTAACCTAGAATCGAACCTTTTACCATCATACAACGTAAAAAGAAGTGGTTTATCAAAAAAATGCCTAAAATGTTTTTCAAAGGTCTTAATGAGACCTTTAAAATGAGCTACAGTAAAAGTGATTTGGGAACAAAAATAATCGACCTACTGATTGGGGATGGATAAATTGCAAAAGTTCTTTGCAACCGGTAAAGATGCTAAATAAGCCTGCACCAGAAGAACTGCTTGTAATGATATTGCAAAAAAGGATGTGGTACAACATGCAGCTGTCAATAAATTGGACTTTTCTGTAATGCAGCTTGTGGAACTTGCTCTGGTAATAATTGCCAAAACTGTCCTCCAATTACAGATCAAGAAGAGGATGTTGAAGTTAGTTGTTCTGATGAAATGCAAACTTTTGTTATGTGAAATATTAAAATTATTATGCAAAATGTGTAAACTTTTATTATGCAAATTATATAACTTATTTTTTGCCCTTATAGGCACTGTATAGTTTTTATTTCATAATTTTAAAGATATGAAAAACATAAATTTTTTCTAGTATTTTAAATATTTTATCTATGATATTTTGTAAGAAGGGGTGATTTTTAGGTGTCGAAACAGCGAAATATTTGGGAAGTGTTATAAAAAAAATGAGGAGATGATTTATTTACTTGCACTCACAACATTAACTAATTTGAAATTATAGCAAACAATATTTACACTTACACATTGCCCTATAGAGGGTGGTTTTTAACGGTTAAATAAATGTATTATGTCACAAAGTAGATTAATAAATGCTAAAATAAACGTAATGAATAACAAATAGACTATTTCAAATTTTGAAATATCGAAAAAAAATTAAACTATGAATATTAAATAGATTTTAATTCACTATCGCATCATTAAATAATTTAAAGCTGTGAAAAATTATTATTATTTTTGCAAAAGGGTAGTGCTTAAGGGTTGTAAAATAGTATTCAATCGGTATATAACATCATTAAACATTATTAAACATCATTAAAAATCAAATAACGCTTAAATATGCAGTTTTAATTTTTGGTAAAAAGGGGTAGTTTTCAGCCTTTAAAAACAATAAGCACACAATTTAATCATACTACTTTTGAAGGGGATGGTAATACAAGCTAAATTGCAAAATTTCATCAAAATCGGTATGATACTTTAAATTTCCGAAGTTTTACAATATTTTACTGAGAAAGAATGGAATTTTAATATTTATACCCTAGAAAAGGGGGGAACGAAGAGAGTCTAAAGCCAAAATTATTTCTATGAAATATAATAAAAACAAATAAAAAAAATGTATATTAATAAATATTTTTTTTTAAAACAAACGTATAAGCAATGTCAGGTGAGAAACGTAACTTAAAATAGGACTAACCTGACTTTTAAATTCTGATAATTGATTTATATATTTACATATTCTCCCTCTAAAACTTAGTTTTAAGAGTACACTATTATACCGCGTATTATACCAAATTTTCCGAGTATTATTTTGTGATTGACCCTGTAAACGATTTAGAACACTGTCTGTGATAACTGATAACCATTCCGAAATATTCAACTGGCAAAATAACGTCTTTAAATAAAACTACTTGACAATTTTTTAAAGTTTCTTCCAATAATAGTGATAAGCTTTCATTACACTTTTTACAAAATGCACAGTTTCATAACTCTGCCATGATATTTTATTAAACACTGCAAACATTTCTATTTTACTTACAAAACACTTACTTTGTACACACAGAACACCCACACACACAAGCACGCACGCAAGTCCGGGGGAATTTTTGGCCCTTAAGGTTTGTCTGGCTGAATAGAGATATGTTTGAAATTATCCTCTAATCTGAATAACATCTATAAAAATCACGCGTCAGAATAAGAAATAAATTAAATTATTTTTAGGAAGCTTTAAGGTGTCTGGTGGAACTTCTGGCTAGCGAAAGATGTCTGGTAATGTTCAGTATTATTTTGTAATAACGTTGTATGGAATATATGCTAAAATGAACTATCGGAATTTAAGTTGAGTGAGCCCTATTTTAGTTACCTTTCTCACATGGTACCTATAGTTCGGCTGCCTAGCCAACTTAGCAGGTATGTGTGCTCAATATGCATATAAACACTACTCGACGCCCTACATTTTGTTATTCAGAAAATAAAGTAAATCTGTGAGCCCTGCGCTCCTAATCTATAGGGTCGAGTGGGTAATGGTACTATAAGAAGGCACGCAAGGTATCCGCTCTATCTTGTAGTGATAAGTACCCCAATAACGTGAAATGACTACTAAGTATCCTGTCCTGATATAAAGGGCGGCACTGTACTAACAATGTCTGGAATACCAAACAGAGATAACCACGATTATTACTTAGTTTCAATTTCGATGATGAATTGACCAAGTAGTTAGATAATCAACAGAAAAGAGTGAATGGCTCAGGGATAAACGCACCAATCAGTGATTTCTTCGAATTGCTCTTCTCAATATTATTACTTTTTCGCTAAGTTGAAGAGCTAAACCAATCACATAATACAACGCACCCTGCTATGACGGGTAATCCATGACTAAAAAACTGGGAAGCATTTTTCAAAAAAACAACGTATTCCTTCATCTTTTTAGTTCTAAGTGAACCAACTTGAGTTTTCTTGTGTTTAGATAAACTTATATTTTTAAAATAAAGTTTGAATTGATTAGCTTATATATATATGATACCCTAGCACATGCATATCAGCTAGTCCTAAGCGAAGTGTTGCAATTAATGTTTTATCTCTACGCAAATAATAAATAAATTTGTAAAACATGGAGAAAGGAAAGTGAGGTTGGAATAGACAAATAAAATTTTTCATACAATACGTACCTATTTTTTGGTTGATTTTTAATTACTTGTGATTTATATCTTGCTTTTGATTAGTATCTTGCATTTTCACATAACTTTTTAAGTTTACAATCCTTGATTTCATGTAAATATATAAAGGTGTTCGCAGCAGCATACCCCTCAAAACACATAGATGAGTAATGCTATTTGAAAAATGAAGATAAAGCACCTTTTTTAATTATGGTTGGGCAACCTTCAAGATGGAACAAGAAATTTTAAGTCGTGTTTATATTTTGACAATTTTCAACACAGATATGTCCATTTAAAAACCTCACACCGTTTATAACACATGTATCACCTTTAATGGACGAAACTTCCACTTATATCCATATTAACCTTCTCCCAAGTTCTAATGCATGTATTTTCACTCTAAGACGATATTTTAAGTTTTCTACGAGACGAATCCATTTTTCGGCCTCTTTGCCTTTAATCTCTTAAGGTTTTAATTTGCAGAGTAAATATAAAACTCCCACATCTCTCGAGTGGTCCATGGAGGTCTCATGCATTTTCCGTTCTCGCTCGGCCTTATAAATATTCCATGCATTTGATATTAAGACATCACTTAAACGGGCGTGTCCGATTTATAAGACTTTAATGGAATAACATTAAACGGATGCGGGCAAATGAAACCATCAACACATAAAATTAAATAAAAGCAAATCGAAAATGTGTGATGATGATGATAATAACGATTATTATATTGATTGACTTTATTAAAAGCATGGAAGTGGTATGTATTAAGTACTCACTGCATATTGATCAGCTAATCTTTGAAGAGGCTTTAAAATATATAATTTTGATGATAGACAATTTATTTATTTAAAGGAAATGTGCTATTATAATTTGTTCAATAAATATTTTAATTAGATTTGAATTTTAAATAATATCTATGAGGATTTCAGTCTAGAAATTTTAACTTTTTCCTACTATTGATTATTATAAGTTTGAATTTGAGTTTACATTTTTAAAGCTCTAAATTTCAATTGAAACATCAAATATCTGACTCCACGAAGACACTGAAAAATTTAACATTAGCCAGGGAGTAAGGCAAGGCAACAACACCTCCCCTAAATTTTATGCCGCTGCTTTGGAACTCGTATTAAAAAATACGACCTGGTAAGATATAGGCCTCAACATAGATGTAGAAAGATTCAGTCTTTTGACATTTGCTGATCGTACGTAAAATTTATTTAAAATTGTTTTTCTCTCTATGCCCGCGGACAGCATAACTCCCAAAAAATTATCAGAAAAAAAATAACCCTTCGATAAGAGTCAGCGAAAAAAAATTAATTTTCTCCGTGCCTGCGAAAAATATAATTCGTTTTAATACGTCAACGAAGACTATAATACACAAAAGTTTGTAGCGAAAAAATTATTTCTCGGGAGATATTTGCGAAACAAATTATTTCCATGTATGTGATCGCGAAGAGTATAACTTCCAATAGATCATCAACAAAAAAAATAATTCTTCGATAAGTGTAGGGAAAAAAATTTAATCTGTGTACCCACGAAAAGCATAAATTATAGTAAATGCTCGATGAATAAAATAACGTCACTTATCAAGGATTTATTGTTTTAGCCGCGGATTATTATGAGTTAGAGTTAGAGTAATATTTTTCGCCGCATATTATGAGGAGTTATACTCTTCGCGGACACCCAAACTGAAATCGCTTTTCTCGCCCACACTTACTACAGAACTCTTTTATTCGCCGCGTATGGTTTGGATTTATACTCTTCGCGGACACCTAAATAGAAATATTTTTCTTCACCGACACGTATTAATGAATTATTTTTATCGCGACATATCATTAGGAGTCATACTTTTCACGGGCTTAGAATCAGAAGTAATTATTTTGGCTAACACCTATCGAATAGTAATTTTTTTGACCGGATACGTTTTAAGTCGCCAATTGAGTTCGTCTTATTAAGAGTCTGACTCAAGTTCTCAAATTTTATTTTATAAAACGACTACAGTGTCAAGTTCAAATTAAGCCTGGGATAAGTTTGAGTCACCTCGAACGCGGACTTGAGTCTAGCTTATACCTAGCTTTTCTATTGATATGCATATCCCGAGATCAACAAGAGCAAAAGAGAAACTAATAGTAGTTCGTTAGTTTGACAGAGAAGGAAGTTTTCAGTTCAGTTCAAGTCCAGGCACCTAACGTTAGTAAGTGTTCCTCATACATAACATAATTGCCGGCCGGTAGAGTGTGCGATGACTGTGATGTTTCGCGAGCTAGCAACGTCGCAAAAGTTCTTTCTCTGTTTAACCAACGAGAAATATATGGCATTTCTTTCGATTTCATGTTTATACCATACTGCGACTTTGTAGAAAAGACATGAAAACTTCATTCCTATCAAAAAGAAATCTTACAAAGTTTAATTTGTAAACCAGTCCTCTTAGGAACATAATGGAAGATTTGTTTGAGCATCTAGTAAATGTGGAAGAAGATATTGAACATAATCAAAGAAGACGTTTACCTAATATAAGGAATAGAAATAACTCATTCGAATACTTCCGAGATAGAGAATTTGAAGTGCGATATCTTTTTAGCAAACACACTGTAATTGATATAATACTTCCTTTGGTAATTGAGTGTGTTAAAAAAAATAATAACCGCGGACATCCAATTTCTCCACTGGTATAACTACTAACGTTACGATTTTATGCCACAGGAAACTTCCAAGTAGGTAAGTAATGTTAAAAATTATCAGTAGTAATGTTTGAAAATATAATAACATTTTTATTAATTACAGATGGTTGATGGTGATATACAAGGTGTTAGTCAAGCAACAATATCACAGACAGAAAAAGGGTATCAGTGTTATTGGCTGAAAACTCGACAAATTTTGTCAAAGTTCCTTTTAATGAAGAGGGACAACGAAATTTAATTGCTAGTTTTAACCAAATTTACGGCTTTCCTTGTGTTACATGAGTAATTTATGGAACTCGTATACCAATTCAGAATCCAGAATTTTAGAAATGGAACGAGAATATTTTCATTAAATATACATGTATTAAAACCCAACTTTCTTTAGATTTTATATAATTCACATTTTAGTTTATAGGCGGTCCCCGTTTGGAAATTTTAGATATCGTCGTAAGGCATCCTGGATCAACCCACGATAGCGTCATATTTAATCGTAGTGTTGTAAGAGTTATATTTGAACAGGGAAATATTCAGGGATTGTTATTGGGAAATAACGGATACGCCTGTAGATCTTATTTGCAAATTCATCTGCTTCCCCCAAAATGAGCAAGAAGAAACGTACAACACAGCTCACAAATTTACAAGAAATGTAATTGAAAGGATACTTGGGACGTGGAAGCGAAGATTTCCCTGCCTCAGCCAAATTTTACGTACTAAATTGGAAACAACACAAGCAGCCGTAATGAGCGTGAACGAAGTGTGAAGTGGTCTCTGTAGAGAGTGGACTGTGTAGATATCTCTCGTAGCTCATGGGTGGCTGCGGAGATGAATCTTGTCTCCAGGTTGTAAGACTGGAGACTGAAGTCGTAGTTGGAGATCAGGGCGTGACGTGATCTCTTGAAGTTCTTGAAGTTCTCGTTATGTGGAGAGAGGGCCTATCGTACTCTCCGGTGTGGACCTGAGGGCGTAACGTGCAAATCCGGATTGAAGTTCTTGTCGTTTGGAGAGAGGGCGTATCGTGCTCTCCGGTGTGGACCTGAGGGCGTAACGTGCAGGTCCGGGTTGAAGTTCTTGGAGTTAAAGGTTGTAGTATCTTGAAGATCTCGTAGGACTCTCAGGGCGTAACGTGAGAGCTTGTAGGTTAGGGTGAAGTAATTCAAGACCAACAACACACGTCGTTTTGAAAATACATCGTGTACTAATTTATTGTCCCAAATTTTAGACTTTTATACATTTTATTTTACATTAGCTAAATGAGATATTATTTGTTTTGTTACCTTGCACCCAGACTGACCTTTTCGAGGAGCGATTGTTGTCACGTTACCTAAACGTCGTGTTATGCTTAGTCAGCTGAGTATGGAGAATTGAACTTGACCGGTTCACGTTTAATCGTAATTGTTTTCCTCCAGTAACGTGAAATGGTCGCTAGTGTTATTGATTCGTGTTCGATCGTTAAAACAATCCAATAATATTTTACATAACTATCTTCGCTCTTAATTATGACTTATTTTTCTGTTTTGTAAAACAACGCGTATTAATTTCAATGATTAAATTACGTAAAAAGTTCCCTAAATTCGGTAACAATAAAGTATGATTTCTTCACATAAAATTTCCTTAAATAATGTTGACGTAAGCGTCAACAGAGCGTAATGAACAATATCCTTTCCCTGACATACAATTAGAAGTAATAGTTTTCGTCGCGTTTATTGCAAGTTACGATACACTCTTCGCAGCGTTTTTTTAGAGTTATACTCTTCGAAGACACCGGCGATATGTGTGCAGTTCTCTTGTTGTGTACTTCGATGTGTCCGCAAAATTTTTGTTCCCTTTACCACCAGAGACGAATCTGAGCGACGAGAACATCGTACGATCATCTCCTAACAACTTCTCCCATTCTTACGCATATATCTTGATTCCCTCATCCCCTTCTGCGGAGAGGACTCGCGTCGACAGTAAAAATAACAGTCGGCTCTAACCTGTCATCGCTTTTCATTTTTAATTCGATTACCCGAGACCCCCATTAAACCCGAATTGAATCGCCCGGACCGGTCCGAGGGAAAAATCAAACTTTTTCGACCGGAGAATAATTTATCAAGAACACCCCCGAACGTCTCGCTCGGACTCTGCGGAAAAAGGAGTGGGCGCAGAGGGGGGGGGGAGAGGGGGACTTGATTAAAGGCCCGATAAAACTTTCGCGCGCGTACATATACGCAATTACCATGAATCAAAGCCCCGACACAAAAATTTTCCACCTGTGCGTTTTATTTTTCCAGGGGTTTTCGCACAATATTGATACAGGCTCGTAGCAGGGCCGGTTCGCACCTGCTAATGCCGTTTTTTATTTGAATTAATCGAGCCGGTAAGGGATCGTCTTGCAATTATATGTTAGGGGTGAAATTAACGCGCAATGAAATTGCTGAAGCTTTAATGCGGCAATTCTGCCTTAGATTTTTAGTAGGGGAGGCGGGGGTTCAAAATGTCTGGGGTAAGTTGTTCCGATCCAAATAGCTCCGCGAAGAAAAGAGATAACAATAGGTGTGAAGTACTTCGCGAAAAGTCATCATCATCATTATCATCATCATCATCAATCGGCTATTCTCGTCCACTGCTGGACATAAGCCTCCCGTAGTAATTTCCATCCCCTTCTGTACCGAGCTGCGTTCATCCAGTTGGAATAGATACGCTTTATACCATCCGACCATTGGGTTGGTGGTCGTCCTCTGCTGAGGAATGCAATGGTCTCCACTCTGTCACCTTTTTCGTCCATCTGTCGTCACTGACCCTAGCCAAGTGTCCGGCCCAGTTCCATTTAAGGGTAGCAATCTTCTCGATGGCGTTGATTACTTTAGTTCTTACCCTTAGACTTGTATTGGAAACCCTGTCTCTCAGAGACAGACCTAGCATTGCTCTTTCCATAGCCCTCTGTGCAACTCCGATTCTATTAAGTGTCCGTCTTGTCAGGGTTAAAGTCTCGGCGCCGTATGTCAGCACAGGCAAGACACATTGGTTAAAGACTTTTCTTTTAAGACAGATGGGGATATATGATTTTAGGACATGGCTTAACTTTCCGAAGGCTGCCCAAGTTAGTCCAATTCTTCTTGACAATTCACAAGTTTGGTTGTCTCTACCTAAGCGAATCTCATGGCCCAAATACTTATATGAGTGGACTTGTTCTATTTTTGAGTTGTTGCGAGTTAAATAAGTACTTGCAACCAGATTTGTCATGAACATAGTTTTATTGGTGTTAACACTCAGACCCACCTTCTCGGAGGCTTGTTCAAGCTCCTGTAACATCATTTGTGCCTCTCCCAGACAATCTGTAATCAGTACTATGTCGTTAGCGAATCTTAGATGGCTCAGTTTTTCGCCGTTAATATTGATACCGAAGTTCTCCATGTTAGCACTTTTAAACATAAATTCAAGCAGGGTTGTAAACAACTTGGGAGAAATAACATCTCCCTGTCGCACACCTCGTCATATCTTGACGCTTGAAGTGTCCTCGTGCAGCCTGATGCAAGCAGTTGCGTTTTTGTATGTATGTTTAATGATGTCTGTGTAGCGATGATCAATTCTACAGTCCGCCATAGCCTTGAACAATGCACTGTGATCGATTGTGTCAAAGGCCTTTTCGAATTTCCGAAAATCCCCGAATAGTCATACTATCGCGCTATTGCATCAGCCATTTTGTGTCGGCATGATAGAGTGTTAATCGATTAGTGGTACATAAACATCACCGAAGTAAATGTTTCCGTCCTTAAACTTTTTGGTCTATTTGATTAAAATTTCTAGCTATTCGTATTAGTCCAGTCATCAATGGTAAAAAACCTTAAAACTGTTGAATTTTAGGAAACAAGGTAGATTTCTTTAACAATTGGGTTTAAGGTAGGTATTTATAACCCAAGGAGTAAATTTTTTGTAATCAAAATAAACCCGGAAATCGATAGATTCGCCAATTCTAAGCAACCTCAATAAACCTCTTTTAAAGTACATACATAAAAAACCTTAGAAAACCGTTACAATAATTTCACTGCATGCCAGATGTTGCTCGCTTTTGTACCTGCGCTCCAAAATTAGTGCTCCTAAATAAAAAAAAATCTATTTATTGTTTTTTCGGAGATAATTCCCTTATTTTACAAGCTAGAAATTTTTAAAAAAATGCTTTTGGTAGGGAATTCCTAGCGCGTACTCGAATGCAAACTGCGAACCGCCATATCTCTTTCAATTTTTATGATACAAATATAAACAAAAAATCTGAATTTATAGTGACAGAAACGCTGTAATTAACATTTGAAAAATTTTTTCATATCTAGAACAGTTTTTGATTTATTTAAGAAGAATGCTTTTTTCCAAAATTACGAAAATGGAATTTTTATTTTAAACAATATTGTTTTTTCTAATATAAGCAATCCAAACCGGTTGAACCACATGGGTCATATAAATAATACATTTAATAATTCAAATTAATAAAGTTAATTGCTAGTGTCTAACGCTTAATTTTTATCAGGGTGGTCATGACGAGTGTGTATTTTTAATTTTTTTTTAGAAAAAAGACGTGTTACATTATTTTTGTTAAAAATCAGTCAATTGTTATGCAAAAGACTTTTTCCGTGCTCATTTTGAAGGTTACTTTTATATACTTTAAAAAAGGTCTATTGAGTTTTCCTCAAAAATTTCATCATTTTCATGTTATTGAAGGATGAACATTTTCAATTTCGTGTTTCTCGAAAAATAACCATCTTTCAACGAGCAATAACTTAGCCCTTATTGGGTTTAATAGAGGTCATTCAAAAACGAATCTCTTTTTTGTTTATTAGCTATATTTTTGTTCTGAAAGTTTTTTCTGATGAAATGAAAGATTTTCGAGTTATTGGTGAAAAACTGTTAAAAAACTTTGGTTTTTTCAAAGAATGAAAAATTCAGTCGTGAATAACTCCAAAAATATCAACTCTACAAAAAAACTTTATAGAAAAAAAGTTACTTAGAATTGGTCATTCTATCGCCTTCTGGGTTTATTTTGATTAAAAATTGTTTACCCCTAAGAAGGGCTTCCACCCCTAGTGAGAAAGCACTGTTCGGCACAAGTCCAACTTTGAAGAAGGTCATAAATACTACCTAAATCCCAATTTTCAAAGAAATCAATTTTGGTTCCCAAAATTCCACGCAAAAATGTCTGATGACTGGACTATACGTGACCTACCATTATCAGTTGGGCAAACTATGGTGATTATCAACTTATTACCATTATTTGCTTTTTATACATATTATATTATAATTGGAGGTAACTTTGACAATAGGATTTGGGTTTCAAACTTCCTCTGGCGGGGGGCTAGTTGTGCGGCAAAACAACGTGTCACGCAATGAAACACGTAAATAATAACATTAAAACTTTATTTTAGTATCAGACATTATAAACGGAAAACCGAACCGGGCAAAGTTTCGATTGACCTTTTGCAGCGGTTTTATGCTGCTATTAGAGACAATCATAACTTTAAGATGGTAGCTCTGTATCTAGAGATGTCATATGTCATATGACATTATTTCGCTATGTGAAAATGTTTAAGACCGGTACAATATCAACTATGGATTAATATTCTAGACATGTGCCAAACCACGACCAGACAAAGATATTGGCTGAATATTTGTTAAAACGTCCGTCAATTTACTTTAGTCTCTTGTAAGAAGGAGAACGGAAGTTAGCATATAACGTGCTGTTAAATTTGACATGCCTAACAGTCGATTCTCTTGCCATAGAAATTGAGGATCTGGAGCAGATTGGTATAAGGGTTTTCTGAAAAGAATCCCGTATTTGTCCATAAGACCTCCTGAAGCAACAAGTACAGGACGCGTATCTCCTTTTCACTGCCACATCGTTAATGAGTTAAAGAATTCTTTAAGAATCCCGAAGATGCCACATTGAAACATAATTTGCTACCATCTAGAATGTGGAACTTGGACGAAACAGGAGTCACCACTGTATAAAAACCAAAGAAAGTAGTAGCATCAAAGTGCGTTTGGCTGGTGGGTGCCATAGTGTCTGCGGAGCGATAAACTTTGGTTCAACCAGGACCCTTGAATACTGCTAATTTGCCAAACAATGTCGTTCAAGCCACATCTTCCACATTTTCCCCTGGAGCTATTAAACTGTTAACAAAATCACCACCATGATCGTTTACATCAACTATGCGACGAATAAGAAAATCAACAATACTGACAGAAAAGAACACTTTAGCTGAAGAAACAGCAAGAAGAGAAAAGAGCAATAGTAAAATAAAGAATAAGGAAATTGAAAAGAGCGTCAGAAAGAAAAAGGCAGCCATCAAAACAAGCAAAATTGAAAAGTGGCACTTAAATCCACAAATGGTAAAGAAAATGCGAAACTGAAAGTCCTGCAAAATGATGATCATGGAAGTGATAATGAATAATGAATGGTATTATTCAATATGTTGCGATCCATATTCCAATTCATAATCAAGAGAACAATGGATTGAATGCCTCATGTGTAAAAAAATTGCTCCTTCAAAATATCTAAAATTTGAAGACGTTCATTCCTATGTTTGTCTCAATTGCAATTCTGAGGAAGAATCCTTTAAATAATTGTTTTTAAGCTCTGCGAGACTGAAAAACCCATTACTAAAGTAAACCATTAATTAGATTATTTATCTCAGTAAAGTTAATGCATTGAGCCTGAATAAAGAAACTATACTTCGCAATGTTAAAACCAATTGATTTTTCTTGGTGTTTTATTTAAAATAAATAATTTGCGTTTGTCAACGTTCATTATTATTTTATCTATTTGTTAGTCTAAGGCTTATTAATTATGTGGTATTATATTATAAGTAGTAATGCTTGTTACATTTATTTATAGTTTTATTTTCGTCAAATCCTTGGATTTTGATGAAAATTTGTCAAAAACTTTAAGATTTTGTATATTTATAAATGAAACTGTCATAAGTATTCAGTTGCGAGTGACTTATTTATTATATACATACCTTTCTAACTAATATTACAATATTAGTGGCTTGAGTTGACAGCGGAACAACTTTCCCCGACTCAGGAACAACCACCATGGGGCGAGTGGTTCCTTGTCGACTTGGTACAGAAAAATTACCTTGAGCATCAAAATACATTATTATTTCAATGAATTCAACCATAAAATTTGAAACTAGAATAAATTCCACATCTACCTATATAGGAATCACAAATATTCCTTTACATTCTATTGCGTTCTACTTCAAACTCGGAACTTCGAACCTCGGCCTCCCCTACTAAGCCACAAGCTAAATCTAGAAATTAAAGATAAAAGCGGGAGTGATTAGACTAATTACGGTTGCCACTCTAAAGCTCAATGTTATATCGTACTGCATTCATTCGAATAAAATATAATTAAAAGAATTAACTAAATAATTCCAATATACGTGTTATTTCAAAAAGCATATGAAGAATTGAAATAAAATTACATTAATTAAATGACTAGTGAAAACTTCAAATTTAAAATTTCTTCATATATTACTTCATCTAAGATTCGATTATTATTTGGGATATTTCTAGGTTTTATATACCTTGCCTCACTGTCCCCTGCTCAAGAGATTTAATTCCTTTAAACCTAATTATTTTATTATTTTATACTGTTTCATTCTGGTGTAATACACAATAACTATCGCTACGATGTAAGTGATATGGGATAACTATGAGATATATATTGTCCACAGTTTTTTTTCCACCAAATGTTTTGCTGATGATGAATACTAGATTTTCGAAATATGTACAAGTATATATTGCTCGAGATCGACATTTTAATTTGGTTTCTATGAATGAGGTGTAAATTCGAGGCATTTACCTATATAATTACTTGATGCTCAAAAGTTTTCGCATTGTTCTAAATTTCCTTGTCTAAAAATAAAACTGTATTCTTAATCCGTGAAATTCTGTCTTCCACTATTAGTTTGGCCAAATGTCTCTTATTGGAGTCATTTATGGTTTGGTCTATCGCTTTCTGTCTCATATTGCGGTCTTCGTCTGGTCTGGTCTGATCTGTTCTGGTCTGGCCTGGTCTGTTCTGGTATGGTGTGTTCTGGTTAGTTTTGCTTTGGTCTGGAATGGTCTGATTTGGTCGGGTCTGTTCTGGTGTGTTCTGGTTTGGTCTGAACTGTTCTGGTGTGGTCTGGCCTGGTCTGGCCTTGTCTACTATGGTTATGTCTGGTCTGGTCTGGTCATATCTGGTCTGGCGCGATCTGATCTGTCCTGGTATTGGTCGATGAGGTTAAGTGGCTTTGTTCTTACAATTCTATCAGATCAGGCATAGCTGTCGTAGACCATTCATTTTGTCACGAAGGGCTGCAAGAAATATACTAAAACAGAAAACTAGGTCAAGCTAGTTTTATCATTTAATTTCTATAATTTTATCTATTATATCTTTTACATCTGTCTGCCTAATTTTTTCATGTCCAGTATGGTCTTGGGGACATTTCCAGCAAAGCCCTTTCTATACACCAGTAAGTTGTTCTGAGTTTAGGCTTGGTTTGGCTGCGGGCTGAGGGTACAAGACATTCGTGACCAATAATAGACCTGGTCCAAAAAATTTGACATTGCTATGCAACTGGAGTTCTACTGACGAGAGATCCTACCCTTACCAAAATAAAATATTTGCGACGAATCATCCTTGTTCTCACAATATTAAGAACGCGATGAAAATATTTTCTATGGGAAAAAATAAGCACATTTAAATAAACCTGGATAAGACAAACTGCAGCTAAAATGTGTTAGAAGGATATAATCAGGAAAATGGCAAGGTGTTAAGGCTGGATGGTTGAATAAATTATCTGTAGCTTTTAGAGCCGTCAATAAAACAAATGTAACTAATGTTATTCCTAGCATTGTTTTTGCAATGCGATAAAAATCGCACGGGACCGATATTATTTTACTGCCAAGTATGCTGCACTAACTGATCCGATGAACTTTAACTACGCTTAGCATAGGTAAATATGTATCGTGTTTTGCATGAAATTGCACTGCATTATACACATCTATTGCGGCCATAGTCGCGCGGCTATTGACGCACCGTTGAAACGATTTCCGTTTATTTGCCAATTCAACAGTCTTGTTCATGTAGCGTTTATAGATACGCTGCTTTAGCTGTACAGGTTTCAGACGTCGCATTGGAATTGCACCTTTACATAGAGAATGTTGCCAGGCCGCCCTAGATATACCAACGCGGTATTTGGCGGTAGATATTTGTAAAGAAAATGTTCTCTCCATTTATAAATGCAAGAGAAAGAACATGCGAAGATGTGAATCGACATTAACCCTTTGACTATTTGCCGTCTCATGGAAGAATTGCGAATCTTACAGTGAAGTCGCATATAACTTAGAAAAGCAAGGTGCTACATTCGTCGGAAAATTGCAATGTGTCCATCGGACTATTTTCTCATATTCTACTATAAATGTTCAATAGCAGATTGAACATTTAATGTATAAAAACACTTTTAATGCAGGTTTTGAGAAAAAACGACAAGTATATAGATTGCCCCACGAAAAATTTAGAGAATACTGTTACTAACCGTTTTTATACATATTCGATAGAGGAATAAACATTGAAATTGTAAATAAAAAATGGTGTGAATTGGAATTCTAGTCGGCTGCTCGGGGGAGTTTTTATACGAAAATCGACAAGACTAGAGCCCGTTAGACAAATTTTAGCAAAAAATGTTATAAAACGATATCAAACAAGTTGAATTGTGAAGTTAATATTCACAGTTTATAAAACAATTTCTCAGGTTGATATCGAGAAAATTTAGAAAAAATGAAAAATTACAAGAGTAAAGTACCTACTCCTCATAGACGATTATACCAAAATTGTTATAACAATTTATTATATATATTTGATTGCAGAATAAACTTTAATAGTTTTAGAAAAATTATTGAAGAAAATTTTGAGAAAATTTCTAAAAACAGGAAAATAACAAGAGCGAATAAATCCATTATATCGGCCAACTACAATAATTAGCTTATTGCGAGATTCTGGTATAGCACAAAGCATCAATTCAAAATTGCGCCTCTGTGAGTAAAGTAAAGTGTGTATATATAATTTTTCAAGAACAATTTTTGAATTCAGGGCAGCATAAAACTTCTAGAAATGCTACTGACCCAATTTCAAAAAGGCCAACTGTAATACTTCTCATATATTATGAGTGTCTCATATGAGAAAGTAAAAAAGGGCCGAAAGCGCATATTTCAAACTTTTCAAGTAATTTTCAAAACTTGAATAACTTTCTTTACTTTTTATTCAAAGTAAACATACCAGTAAAAAATAATCCACAAAATAAGTTTTCACAAAACTTTATCAACATAAACGAAGAATAAGTATTCTAATCCTATTCTTATGCAATAGATGCAACAATATTTTATTGTTTTAAATTGTATTTTACACCGTTGATTAACAACTCGTTGCACACATACACATTAGTGGTTGGTGTGAAACTTGTCTCGAAATTTAATCCACAGGGAGTTACACATAGATCCTATAGTGCACTGATTGCTCCTCAAAAGTTTTTGGCTGTGCCAATATCAGAGGAAATTGCTTGGACGAATTTCATTACGGCGGCGACCACAACAGTAATGTACACATCATTGCTTAGAACTAAAAAGTATACATGGAAGTTGTCTTACACCATTGAAATATAAAAATCAGTAGAGGGGATATGTGCAGTAGTTTACGTATTACAATTCTACTGTGAAAAGGAACATTAATATGGCCACCAAGCTGCTACAACGTAAACAATATGCACGGCCGCACTAAACTACCCCTTTATGACTAAGGGTGCAACGTCATTACAAGAATCGTATTGTTTTCGTTAAATTTGTAGAGTATAAAGAACTAGGTTTATATTTGTGTGTACTATATTTTTTCAAATTACTAAAAATTCCTATAAAATTCCTCGAACTACACTTCTGTACGTTATATGCAGTACATTCCTGGTTGGTCCAAGGAACTACTCCATATATTGACGCACGGATATCTATAGAGAAGTATAGGTAATGCGCAATTCATATACTATAGGGTCTATGAATTTACACCACTCTCAGCTTCATGAAGTGTTGGATGAAGATCGATAGAAGGCGCGGACGTTGTTTCGTAACGATGCCACAGTTATGAATTTTTGAAATTCTCATTACAAAGTAGGTAGCAACGCCACTTAGCTAGTCTGAACTAACACAAGTTAGATAGGTCAACACAGAAAATTTTCAAGTAACATAAGTTAATTTCATATCGATAATTAAATTTCCCTACCGCTTGCGCTGCGATGAGTTAAATGACTGCTCTAAGCTGTAATTAGTTAGTACAACTACAACACCCATCAATGTTTTATGGCTACTAAGCTAATTGTTGAACATCCGTTATGTACTTTATATCTCTAATTGCCTCAACGTTTTCTCTAATTCCCCATTTAAAATACAGAAAAAAAGTAAAATGGATTCACATAATTCACATCGAAGTCGGCACTTAAGATCACCGCAGGGAAAATGTACATATTTAAGACTAATTATACTTTTTCTCGCGGGCACCGTCGAAACGTTAATTAGTGCCGGTAATTAATGTCTCAATATAAGATGTTTTAATACAAGCACTGACGCGTTTAAGGCCATCGCGTTAAGAAATTCTTTATATTTCCTCTTTCTATGACGGAAGAGCTGAAGAGCGAAATTCAGAAAACCCGTGGATGTCTTAGTTTATTTAAATTATATAAGTGTTATTATATGAAGAGTACTCATGATGTACTTGTTTTACATTTAATTTTATTTTGCTTCTTAGGAGCCAAAAGGCACTTTGAGCTTTTTTAGATTTTTTGTTATTCAAATGCATATAACGCAAGGAACGATTTTCGTATCACATTAAAACCAACAGTGTAACAAACGGTAACACGCCCACTATTGATTTAAACGTGAAAATCCAAAATATGTTTTGGAAAATTCAGTATTTGTTGTTATTAACTTAGTAACCCTTAAAGTTCAAGAAGTAACTTTAATCTCGCTTTTATTTAATGTATGTTATAATCAACTGAATGCAGACTATCGATTTAATACATAATTCAAAGACAAATAATTTCGAAAATTTATGAGTAATGAGTTAATGTCTGATATTAAGGAGTATATTTATGTACAGTAATATTTATATAATTTATTCTAGCTCAAGTGGTAAATAATTAAATTTTTGTTCTTAAATTAACCAACATTAATCCAAAGCTAAGTTTTTTTCTATAATTCCCCAATTAGATAAGAAGTTTTAACGCTATTTTGTCCATATAATGAGGTAAAAACTGAAATTGGCCATATTGTAAGAGCTCAATTACGATAGCTTATCATTTTGATGATTTCCGATCTGAAAATGTGAACTGATATGTATTTAAATAATTTTAACAGTAATCAAGAGTTAGGAATAATATAGAAATAAACCCTCAATTCCGCCCAATTTCCAATCTATTTCGTATCCCACTTCTGATGTTACGAATAACATAGAAATAAACCCTTAATTCCGCCCAATTTACAATTTATTCGAGAGAGATACGCTAAATCGTGCATTTGTATGAAATAGAGTGGATCGCGAATAAGTTGTAAAAATTAGGCGGAATTAAGGGTTTATTTCTACATTATTCTTAACACAAGTAGTTAACTAGAAGTTAACCAAATAAATTCAATTGGGTCAAAAGTTACCTTTAAGTGTCTTTCATGACAGTTCTTTTGACGAATAGGTAAGTAAATTTGATGGAAACTTAAATTAGCTAATGAATCGAATCAATCTCCAAATAGATAAACTATTATTTGTGGGTATATAACAAGTTGGATTAACAATATAATTAAGATTAATTGTTAGAATTAAGCGCACATGTGCAATGACCATATGACTTTGACTATATGACCATTAGCTCAAAATAGTTACTGAGGCTGATTATCACTAAATGAAAATATAGTTAAATTTATTTGGGTTACAACATTTTAGTTAAATAATTTGCTACTGTTGGCATATCTGAGAAATCTACTTATGATTTGCTAATAAAAGTAATTACTAGTAATTAGAACTGAATCAATACTTATTTCGTGAATTTTCGTTCTATTAATATATACAGCAATCCAGTCGCACGAGTTTTTTGTGTCCTGAAAAGTTTTAAACTCGTATTGTTCTTATGTGTATTATTGTATATGTGTTATTATTATTATATGTAAGTTATTGGTTTCTTGCTTACTTCATGAAAAGTACTGAATGAGTGAGATTAATTCTGATGGGACGTTGTCAGAGAACTAAAAACCATACAGAATCGTCTAAAAATTGGTTTTAAAAAGTACGCAAATTTGTTCAGTTCTAATATGAACAGAAGAACCTTCAGGGAATGACAGCTTATTATATCATGCACCTTTTTCATATCCAAGTTAGAATTAGTTACTTAGTTAGTTTATCATCTAAATTAGATCAATTGAAAATCTTGAATTCTGATTTCAGAACAAAATCGGTTAGTTATAGCTAGTACGATGCATTTTGCAACATATTGCTATAATTTATTTATATCTCGATAATGTAAAATATCTTCATATCTTCAGTATGTTTGAAACAAGTACAATAAACTATTAATTCGAAAATACGTTTTCGCTTAATATTAAACACTAACATAGCTATGAACTTTTTTATATTACCTATTTCTTATAATCATTTTATATTCTATAGGAATAATAATACTTCAACAAATATTTTTAAAATAATAATAATATCAATAGATATTATATATTATAAACATGTTACTAATTACTACAACATTTTAAAATATTTCCTAATATATTACATACTTATAATAGTTTTTATGTTTTATGGCTCATTTTTAATTAGGTACAATTTTCCAATTGACATCAGTGCGACATATTCCATACTTTGCAGGATATAAGCAAATAAACCAAATATAGTAAATTTTTAAGCAACACCTTTATTTACGTCACTTGTATATTTAATTAATATTACACCTGATTGGCTAATTAATTTACATACCAGTAAATTAGATTGATCCAAAATAACTCATAGTTGATAACTTATTAGAATTAGTACACAAATCGTATCTACAAATTATTTGCAATAAATGTTATAATAAAGATATAATACAAGATTAAACTCCCAATAACACATGTACAGTAAATAAACAAATTTAAAATATTTAATTATTAAATAACTCAATATTTACAAATCAATTAACACTAAAACTAATAAATAATAATAGTACGTAAACTCAAGTTACCTATAATCAAGATTAATAAGTATAATCAGCATCGAAACTTATTCAGATTAAGTAATAAATATTGTAAGACTTTAAGCCATATATAGAATATTAATACGCCTCTTAATTATTTAACGAAATTAACGAATAGTGGAATTTATCCAATACTACTAAATTCAGTCTATAAAACTGAATAAGTAATACAATGATGAAAGTCGAAATTGCAGGTTAGATACGGGAACGAGTTTCAGAGCAGTTAAATAGCTAAATAGATTCAATTAACTTAGATAGATAACTGCAATCAGTTATTTAGTAAAATTAATTTCTGAAAAAATGTAGGTTGATATTAATTAATGAATCAAATGACCGGTATATTCGATTGAATTAAAATCTATTAAGGTTATTACATAATAAATTGAATTATTTTAAGTTATTTACCTACGTCAACATGTGTATTAATTGTAATATCACATGAATTACTGTTTGTTTAATGAATCATATCAGTGTGATAATTACTGCCAAATTCAGTTAATCACGATGGCTTGGCAATATAGCATTAATTGAGAACTTCATGGTAAATTAGTTAAGGTAATGCAGTTTAGGGACGTTAATTAACTTAGATACTTAATTGTTATTTATTTTATAAATTTTGAAACAATGTATGTAAGTCGATATTACTTAATGGCGATTCGCCTGAATAAAACCATTTCAGATGGTTTTGTAGTATTATGACATTAAATTAATTACGCAAATCAAGAGGTCCATCTATATTAACGAAAGTAGGTATTTTTATTAACGATATATCAGGTTAAGCAATAAGCCGTATCAATTTGAAAATTAATTCTAAATTCAATTAGTCATGTATATAATTAATGCTTTGATTAAGGACAAAACTGCATGTTAGTTCAATGAATGAAGTTTTAAGTAATACGACTGATTCAATTATTTAAGCATTTAATCGGTTATACGAAATTATTTCATAAAATTACTCACTATTAAAATCTGGGGTATGTTTTAAAAATAATCGAAACAGTAATGAGGTATCGATTTCTAATTATAACCAAATTTTCCTATCAACTGATTTTAATAATATTGTATTAATATATTTAGTTAACTAGTCATTGAAAATTTATTGAACGTTTATTTCCAGTTTTATTAACGTACTAGAGAATGTATCGATTAATTAACCAAGGCCGTCAGTTAGAAAAAGGACATGTTTAGGGATTATTTTAGAACCATTTTTTGATCATAAATCGGTTGTAGTAGTTCAAAATAATTAATTTTGAATTTCACCGGAAATTTTATAAAAAAATAAAAAGGGAAATCACATTATGCCTCAGTTAAATCGAAATATATTATAAATGTAATGAAATAATGTTTAATAAATAGTAAATCGAACAACGAAAATTTTCTACTTATCCCACTTTGAGCGTCCCCTAAAACGAGACAATTAGTTGTCACTTTTCGATCCAGCCAGTGACGAATTTAATTAAAGAATCGGGCGGCGCAATTCCGGAATAAATTCAATTACCCTAAGTGTCCCTATCCCCTTTTTGGAATTATCCACTTTATTATTTCCTTGATGAGAAACCAGTAATACGACTCAACCTTCCTCGGTTTACGAGAGACAGAGACAAAAAGAGAAGCGAGAGAGAAAGGGAGAGAAAGGAAAGTTTTATTTATATGAGCGTCAGAAAATCCTAAACGAGGCAAGGAAAAATAGGAATGTAGTGATTCCATGATTTCTAAAAATGTTTCATATAAACTAAAATATGTTTCATTTCAGAGTATGAACGATTCCATAGGAAATACCAAAGTTTAAGTCACATTCGCTAGCAAATCATCGAGGAAGTAACCAGTGTAAAAAAGCAGAGTGAAATTGCTAAATTCAAATACACATAACAAAGCTTGCCTTAGCTTCAGTTACTCTAAGGTTTTTGGAACTGTCAGCAGGGTGTGTGTTAATATTTCCTACTTTTCATTTTATCTTGGCTTCTTTCGTTGGAAGCATCAATTGAGAGTTTTGTGCTACGAAAATATGTCTTCACTTCAACTACACGAACTGACAGTTCCCATACCGTAATAAGCAGAAATAGTCCAGGTTTGTTGCAATCCTATTCCGGCTTATTTCACTGGAACTTTCTTGATATTGTCATAAGTCTGACCATTTGTCTTTGCTTGATTCGCCTGGACCAATTCGCTGATAGTCCTCAGACCGTCAGAAACGTGGACGAGTTATGCCTTACTGCATAGAAAAGTACCTCAAATTGGTTCATAGAGACATCACGAGTTTGCGCATTTAACATTTTCTACAACAAATTGTAGTTTGGCATTGCTCTCACGAAATGTCAATACTGATACTGTTATAGGCAGGAGTACTTCATGGTTGCTACTAACAAGTTTTGGCAATATATGATGTATGTATTCCATATATTATTATAGTTCAAAATATTGGCTGTAAAACCGTTGTCTCAAATTTCTTGATGGAAACTGCCAGCTTTGAGGTAATAGGAATAATGTTAATACAACAAAATTTTTAACGCAATAATATCTTCTATCAGAAAATGAAACATATTTAAAAAATATTTCAAAAATTGATTTAACGAACGCTTAAAATTGAAAAATATCTAAAATTATGCTGAAGTCTTATAAAATACACTAACTGTTTCTTGAACTCATCTACGACATCCGATATACATGACAGAAAAAAGTGGAGAAAACATTTAAAAACTTGTCCAATTTGAATTTAAATTTCGGTAAAACAGAAAACTTTAAATTCAATTCAAATGTTCTAAAAAGTTTTCTATGACTCTTTGGGCAGAGTAGGGTAGGTAAAGTAACTAAATGATCTTTTTCTTTCTTTCCACCACATCTAACAACATGAACATCTCAAAGGAAATTAAAAGAAGACTGGAAAAATTTCCAAAATTATTTAAATATGAACCTTAGCATAAATAATACCAGAAGTTTGAAATTTGATTTCACAGCAATAAAAGCTCTACAGAGGGGTGAGTAGAGCAAGTGAAATAGACAAATCTTACTTTTCCTTCTACTTTACTAAGTCTGTTTGTCTTACGCGTGGCGAAGGAAAACAAAAAGAAGTTGAAAAACATCTAAACGTGAGTTTTTATTGCAGTAAGATCACGAGTATGAAAATTTTTCCAGGGTACAAACAACGTCTAAGGGCGGTCTGGGCGTGAGTTGGGTACGAAAAATAGATAAATCGTCCTTATCACTCTACTTCACTATATGAAACTGTTTTAAACATGACATAAAATAACTTAGTGATTGGAAAACATTCAATATATATTGTAAAATTTGGACTATAATCTGAGTAAAATCCAACTGTGGAAATCGATTTTACCATTAAAAAGCTTTCCACAGTGGTGAGTAGAGCATCTAAACTACCCCAAATGTTTTTCTTCTCAACAAAACTTACCATAATATTATGCATACTAAAAAAAATTATTGGTAAAACTCCCAAAAGTTATCACAGGTGAAATTCAGCTTGAATCAGACCTAAAGATTGAAATTTAATTAAGGTTTCAAATTCTTCTATTGATGGTCTGAGGGTAGTTAGGGTTATAAAAAAAGTCTGACACGTGGTTAACTATCATTAGTGTAAGACAAAATGTATAAAAATTAACTCAGCGTTCCAGAAAGCTTCCATAAGAGATATGGTTGGTACGTAGGCTTGTAGCAATAGACAAGTTATCCATTTCGTTTCTCCACTATCTCAAATGGTCTTTACACATACAACACAATAAAAATGTCTAGAGAGGTGATCCACGTCACAAATTAGCATTTACTTTAAGCTCATATTTTATTGCTAATTTATTAAGCAAACCACGATTATATTGCTCCAACCCTTAGCGAGAAAATGGGTATAATCTGACTTAAGACTTAAGCCACATCATCCACACCTGTATCTCCAGAACCCCAGGAGATAGTTATATAAACCACGCTGCATATTAAATTGCTAATTTATTGCTAACTATAGGGACTAGTAGTGCAATCCCAGAGCCACTCACTTCAAACCTTAGCATTAAACTTTACTAACCCCTCAAAAATCAGGTTTATATATATTTATATATATTGCTGTTCCGGAGATACTGATGTGGATGTGGCTTAAGTCTTAAGTCAGATTATCATCCCCTTCTTCTCGCTAAGGATTGGGGCAATAAAATCGTGGTTTAAGTAATAAATTAGAAATAAGATAGCAATAAAATATGAGCGTATAGTCGTAATGCTGACTTATGAAGTGGATGACCTGGCATAATACACATAAAATAAAAATGTGATTGAGAAGTAAACTAGGAGTTTTTCAAATGCGAATTCTAATTTAAATAAGGCACAAAATTTGTACTTTAAATATAAAAATGGATTCTTTTTCTCAAAAAAGTCGGTTTTGAGGTGAGTAGGATAGGTAAAATAGATGAACCGTTCTTCTCTTTCTACCCCCACAATGGCCACCATATCCAACAGACAAAACATGGCAGAAGAAAATACAAAGCAACTGGAAAATAACCAAATGGTTCAAAACTGTGAACTATATTGAATAAAACACAAAGGTTAAAATTTGATTCCGGCGTACAAAAAATTTCCAGAGGGACGAGTAGAGCAAATAAAATACACGAACTGTTTATTTTCCTCTACGCAAAGTCAAATGAAAACAAAAATAAATTGAAAAAATAATAAAAATTTAACAAATATAAACTTTAATTTGAATAAGACTCAAAGTATGAAATTTGATTACAATGTTCCAAAATGTTGTTCATTTACGATTTGGGGGTATGTAGCATACTAACGACAGACCAGTAAACTTTTCATCGACTTCGCCTCATTTGATAGTCTTTAATATGGCAAAACCTAAAACTAATTGATGAATATCTAAAAGGTTATTAAGTGTGTATTTGATTTAAATAAATTCAAATATATGAAATTCGATCGCGTTTGAAAAATTTCTAAGGGTAGTCTGGGACTGAGTAGGGTAAGTAAAATTAATGGGTGGTCATTTTCCCTTTTAACTTCAGTATGTACGATTATTTAGACGTGAAAAAAGAAAGTATAATGTGAAAACAAAAAAGAATTCAACAGGTTGTCAAAAATTAGACCCAGCGTAAGATATTCTATTCCAAGTTTTCAAAAAATTTCAATAGTGAAAACTGGAGTAGGCAAAATACACTAATTCGCTATTTCGACATATATTATCTGAGTATCATACAACGCGAAATAATATAGAAAGTGATTGAAAAAAATCCAAAATTTGTCAAATGTGAGCCTTAATTTAAAAATGATCCAAAGTTCAAATATTTGATTACAGTGTTACAAAAAAAACTCCCACTGAAAGTGTGGGGATGGGTAGGATAAATAAAATATACGCAAAAACCTTTTTATCTTCCCATCCCTATCTGATAAGCTAGGCCATAATGGCAAATTAAAGTGGAGAGTGACTGAAACAAAATCCAAAAGTTTGTCTAATGTGCATTTTCATTTATATAAAGCGCAAAGTAGAAAATTTAACTCGAGTAAATATACCAAAAAGTTTCCATTGGCGGTATGCAGACCAATAAAAAAGGTGAAATAGAAAATGAAGATATTCTCTCGCATCTTCCATATTAAATTTAATACCATATTTCCAAAAAGCCTCCAGGAGTGGTCTAGAAGCTGGCCCAGATAAGATAGGTAAAAGAAAAGAAAATTTCTTTGCCTTCTGCTGCAACACACCTGACTGTCTTTTACCATATGGAAGAAAATTACAAGTGATTGGAAAAAATCACAGTTTGTCAAATGTATAATTTGAATCGAATAAGACATAAATTTTGAAATTTTATTCCATAGGCTTTCCAAAAAATTTCCATTGGTGGTCTGGAGGATTCTGGGCTTAGTAATATTCGCGAATGGTCCTTCTCCCCACTTTGCAACTGTGGTGGTTTGCAACTCTGTATGAACTTACATTCGTTAAGTTCGCTCGAAGGACACGGCAAGACGTTATTTCTTCTTTGCGTTGCACCTTGCCAATGCAATTAAGTGGTGTATTTCCGCTGGACTCAAAGTTAGATGAGGAGTGAAACGCTGCTGAGATTTTTACGTTTAAATCTAATATTGTCACTGATAATTACACTACATAAAACTCGTAACGAATACATAATTAGAATATATGTGATTGAGAGTTAATTGAGGGGGTTGTGAGTTGTCGGTTTGAGAGTGTGCATGAGTAAAGTGTCTAATGGTTTGTTTTTGAGTTTCTTCGCTAAATGTTCAATGACAAACGACGTTTCACTGCAGCTGTCCAACAGAGCCTTGAATCTGATAGTGTTCTTTACCTGTTGAAGACAGTTACTGAGGCGGTGACTAATAGGATCCGGGAGCTTTGACCACGAAAGGCATGAAGAGAATTTGAGTGTGTGACAATGTCACTGAGACGTCTTTCAGTGGAGTTTTGAGAGTAGTGTGTTTGACAATTGAGAGTGGATACTAAAGTGGGAGAATGATATTGCGAATGTGTTTGAGCATTGCAGGAAGGAGCGTAATATTCTAAGCCTGAGAATGAAGCGTGATAAGTTGTGTAGATCTGAGACTTGTTTTGAGATTGACACTGATTGCGTGCAGGTTCTTAGGCACTGACGGATGATGATTTTGGGGTGTGGACGTGGGTCGCGTGAGAACCCTTGGCGTAAGATGGGGGGGGGGGGAATTATGTAGAAGATTATAACGCCTCTTCTTGCATATCCTCTTCTTCTTCTTCTTCTTCAGCCCGGATTCATCCAGGGTCGGATATAGCCCTCTTTCATTTTCTACCATGCCTTTCGATCTCTGGCTATTCTCATCCACTGTCTTCCCGCCACCTCTCTAGTATCATCGATCCACTTTTTCTGGGGACGTCCCACATTTCTCCGTGTCTCTCTGGGTCTCCAAAATATAACTCTGTGTGTCCACCTCTTCGAATCCTGTCTCGCTACATCACCGATTCAACGCCACTTCAAGCCAGCTACTCGTTTCATAACATTTGTTATTCCGGTTTTATCTCGTATCTGACTGTTTCGTATTCTATCTCTCAAGGTGACGCCCAACATGACTATTTCCATGGCTCGTTGTGTAACTCTTAGTTGTTCTGCTACTTTTCTTGTTATAGCCATGGTTTCCAAGCCGTATGTGACCACGGGTAGTATATAACTATCGTAAGATTTTATTTTTAGATGTAGTGGTATTCGTTTGTCTATAAAGATATAGCTCAGTTTTCCGAACGCCACCTGCATTTTGATTTTCTTTTTCCAGTTTGATTCTATGTCCGAGATATGTATAGTAGTCCACGTTTTCTATGATGGTTTTATCCATAGTGATGTTATATTGTATATCGTTACTCATAATTTTTGTTTTGTTCAAATTCATGACTAAACCAATTATTTTTAGATTTTTCATTTAATTCATTGAGCATGATGTTCAGCTCATGCATGTTGGTACTAATTAGAACAATGTCATCGGCAAATCGTAGATGATGTAAATGCATCCCATCGATGTTTAGTTCTCTATCCTCCTAATGTAGCTGCTTGAAGACATTTTTCAAAGCTAGAGTGAATAATTTGGGTGAGATGGTGTCGTCTTGACGTACAGCTTTGCCGATTCTAATTTTGTTTGTTTTAGTGTTATCATCTAGTTTTACGTGGAAAGTTGCCTTGTCATAAATAGTTTTTATGATGATAGAGTATCTCGAATCCACTCTGGCGTCTTCCATTGCTGTCAAAAATGACCAGGTTTCAATACTGTCAAATACCTTATGATAATCGACAAATGCTAGATGTATGGGAATATTATATTCTGTTGTTTTTTCGATTATTGTTTTAATTGTTTGTAGATGGTCAATAGTGCCAAATCCTTTTCGAAATCCTGCCTGCTCCACTGAATGGTATGAGTCTAGTTTTGAGGTTAACCGATTGGTTATAATTCGTAAAAAAAGTTTATAGGGATGTGACAGTAAGCTTATGGGCCTGTAGTTCTCCAAATTTGTGTTGTCTCCCTTCTTGTATATGAGTACCACCTCCGCATTATTCCAGGATTCAGTTATTTTTCCCTCCATCAGACACTTGTTCAATAATATCTTTAGAGCTGCTAGTATAACCTCTCCACCCATTTTTAACATCTCCGATTTTATTTGTTCTTCTACTGGACTCTTTCCATTTTTCATCTGTTGTATTGCATATTCAATCTCCTGTAGTTTTTTCTGGTAGTTCCTCTGAGCCTACGTTTAAAATGTATTTGCATATTCTCTTACCCATGGCAAAAGAAAATATTAAGTGATCGGAGGAATCCAACAATTTTCAAAAGTGCACCTTAATTTCGTTCATTCCAACATTCCAAGAAGTCCTCAAGGGCGGTCTGACGGTGAGCGGGTTAGGCAAAATCGAAGGAAAGTCCCTTTCCTTCCATCGCCCCATCTCCGGCTTGTATTTGCCGATGGTGTAAAATTTGAAACACCTGTAACGGAGCACATTTGCGGAATTTCGCTTTGTCAGGCAGAGATTAGCGCCAGTTTGATATCCGCCTTTATCCGGAAGCGCGAATGAACATCAAAGGGGTAGGGAAAGGGACGGAAGTCCCCTTCTAAGCCTTCTCGCACGTTGTTTAATGTACGATCCCGGAACAAGGGGGAAGTCGGAGGGGATAGGTGTGGGGTAACGGTAGAAAGTTGCTAATTTCGAATTTTCCGGGAACGAAGGGACAACGAGATTTTATTAGGTAGAGTAAAATTTAAAAATATTTCAGTGGAATTTCAGCGACATATCGCGGGGAAAATGTCGCGACAGGAATCGAGGTAATAATATAATTACTAACAAGTAATCACCTGAACCAAAAGCTCTCTTTCCTTAAAGTCACCAGATATATAAAGCATCGCAATGAAATGTCCATTTGGAAAACATATTACACCCCAAATTTAAAATTGAAATTTTGAACTATGAAACAAATTGATTTTTTTCGTTTGTATTTACATTTTTGGTAATTTCAAGTTAGGATATGGATATCAGTGCAGATAGTTATTATGAAATTTCATTCTCATTTAGTTCACAAAATATTGACATAATTTAATTGGTTATTATTTTTAGTAATGCGCAAAATGTAATAAGGGATACGTTATACAAATTACACTATACAGGGTGTTACAAAACAAGTGATTCAAACCTTAAGAGGGAATGGTATGTCCCAAAATACGAGTGTTAATAAGCATATATGCACACTTAAAAATCATTACATTTTGGAGAAGTAATCAGATTATACATTATCTTCAAACCTAATCCAGAGCAAAATTCAGACTTAATATTAAACTGGTATACTGACTACAGTTATAATCGAGAAAATGGACCAGTTTACAGGTAGATGTTCCAGGGGTAGTGAAAGAAAACAATTTCTCTAAATTTTTGTACGTAACAACGAAAATATTTTTGACAAGTTCGTAAAGGAAGCAACTGAAATAAAACTTATCCTGTCTTTTCATTTCGACAACAGCGGTCCTTTTCTGGAAAATTAGGCATACAAACCTTAATAAAAATACTTAAATAAAAAAAAATGTATAAAAATTTTCAGAAACTTTCAGAAATGGGTAATATTCTGTGTTTACATCACTATTTTCCGTATGTATTATATCTCCGAAACCGTTCACCTACTGATGCATGTTCAGTTAAACTCTTCTAACAAGTTTCGATAGTTTAATCCGCCCCTGAAATCCGTGAAATTATTAGAGACAACACTAAAGATTCCAAAAATGCATTACAGTTTTCAATGTTAATTTTCTATATTTCTCAAACTTTTTATTCACAATCTCTAAACAGTCATGTAAAGTAAAGGCACTGTTACCCCACAATCGACACAAATCCTATTTATTTGCCATAGGTCTCCTTTTGCCAGAATTATAATAAGCGCACAAAAGGCGTAAATTTACCTTTTTTACAGAAGTTGGCTTATAGAAATGGTGTACTGCAAGAGGAAATGGTTTTCTGGTTTTCATTTCTGACCAACTTTCAGTTGGTCTGAACAAAAATTTTCTGACCAACAAATATCAGAAGAAATTTTAATGGTTCTGGAATGAAAGGGAATTTACATATTAGCCTAGGTTTCGCAGCTGTTTTCCTCGTTCCTCAGGGCAAACCTTGGTAAGTAAACACCAAACGAGTAAGTAATAGAAACTACATATGCAAGTACTTAAATATAATGATATTCACTAATATAAGCAGTAATTAATGCAGCAGAACATAAGGAGTATCCTATAATTTGTATTACTTACTTGTTATAAATTTAGTACTTGCTCTCCTAGGTTTGCCCTAAAGAAGGAGGTAAACACCACATTAGGCTAGGTTAACACTAGAATATTGCCTTTTTCTTAAAGACATTTTGAGCGCATACAAAGAAGACAGTCCATTTTCTTCAAGGGCCATTTATTACAGCATTCAAACTATATAAAGTATATATAAGGGCAGAAGTGGAAGCTAATCTAAATATGGTGCCAATAACACTATTAGAAAGATCGAAGTTTTCAAAAGATAAACGCGAAATGCAGTCTAGATATGAAAGAAAATATGCCAATACCATAGGAACTTGGTATCAATATGTTAAAAGAATGGAGGACCATTAGATGCTAATGCCAGCAATGGGAGAATAAATACATTAGATTAGTAATGCTTGCTATTCATTTGTAGGAAAGCGGCTATATTGTTGTTTGGAATAAGGTATAATAAAAATGAAAAATAACGTTCTATTTGTGAGCATTTTTTATAATAAATAGGAGTTTCTATCCATCGATATTATTTCCTTACCACAATCGTTAATTTTATTTACATATGCCATGATTAAAAACATTCAGATATTTAACAAAAAACAAATCAATACAACTAACATACACCTTTTTTTTTCTAACATTATTTACACAACTTAATCTTAATCTCAACTTAAAATTGTAAAATTAAATTTCGAAATATGTATTAACAAATGTTTGGGAATAATTATTTAACATTTCAGAAATTTCACGTTTAGTGTTTGTGGAACGTTCCAACAATTGATTGGTTAAAATCGGAGGCAAGTTATATCGATATTTCATGCAATCAGGTGTGCAATCAGGTGTAATATTTCTTGATATGATTATTGAATATAATTCTCAATGCGATGTTAGGCTAATCTGCATGTAAAACAAACTGTGAAGTATATTTATTCATCAAATAAAATTTGTAATGCATTTAAATTCTAACGAAAACTAAGGACGAATGCCGCGGGCAGAATGGTAGGTGCTGACGGAAATCGAAGCGCTCTTCCCAGAAAATACACTTCTAGTGTGATCGATACCGTGAAAATGTCTTTCCTTATCCCTTACGTCTAAGCGAGAGAAATAAGAAGACCCACTAGCGATAGTGACAGAACAGTGGAACATGAGTCTACTGTGATAACTGTACCTGAGCGCAAAAATAAATAAATAGTAAAATAAATTAGGCGATAAGTGTTAGGTAATAAAAATTATTTTTAATAAGATTGTTAAGTACCAAACTAGTGCAATGTAATTATTGGACTCACGAGAACGAAGTTAAATTACATAACCGTCAATTAATGCACGGAGTAATATTGGCCGTTTTATTTAACACATCTAGATCATCCAGATATTTTTAAATTTTTAATAATTGAATTAAGTGATTATTGGATCTGGGGGAACTAGAACTTCTAAAATTCGTCTTGATGAGAACAAAACAACATTACTTTTATAAAAGCAGTCACATTGCCTTGATTTCTACACAGAATCTAAATCTTTTAAACACTAGTTTTTAATTTAAGATTTAATTCAAAGAAAACTAATTTCCTCTGCTGACACGTCAAGAATTTTGGCATTTTAAAAAATGAATTGTTTTTTTCATTTCTGCTCTTTACAATTTGTATATATGACGCAAACTGATCTAAGCTTTGGCGACGTAATTTAGTAAAATATATATGAATGATGTCCCAAAAACAACACTTTAATGATAATAATCTGGTCTAATATCTCTCAAGACAGTTACCAACTCAGGCTGCCAGTTAGAGCACTAATGCAGTATTCTGATTTTTGACGAAGTTGTACCTACGTAATAAAGGTCTACTGTATTTGGGGATGCAAATCAAACAGAAGGGGAAGTAGAGAGGAAATATCTAAAAGTCACTCGTTTGTGAAATCACCTTAATAAATACATCAACGCAGTATTTTAAAGCATTGTGTTAACTTAGACTAGATTTTTCGTAAAATTACAAGGTTACGTGTATTAAGGCCCAATGCAGATTTCACGTCCTAATTCCAATTGTAAAACTTTCCATTTCAACTTATATCACTTTCCACCCCCAAGCTCACCCCACAGTTCGCTAACCGCCTTGTACTCGTTAATCGCGGCTCAGAAAATTATTTATCCCTCTCCCTTACCCTCCCGGAGTCTGAAATATCTCCCGGGCGGTAGAACGGAAAAATGTGTCCCGTCGAGAAAAAAAGCAACGTGTATAATGTAAGAAAAGGGGCGGCCGGATGAAAAATGGCAACAGGGGCCGTGGACGTATTGTAATGAACACGGGGGTTCTGGGGGGAGTAAAGGGGGGTCTAGTTTAGAGCAGACCTAATAAATGCCCGTGTTTTTTTTGTCTGAGAAAGAGAGAGAGAGAGGAGAAAAGTCGATTTTTCTGGAATATAAACAGCATTCAGAACGGGCTCGTTAAAGTTGACGTGAATATGGGGGGGGGGGACTGAGGGAATGCAAGGGGGGAGGGAGCGAAGCCGTGTTTCGGCCATTGTAATTTCACAAACACCTTGGCGACAAAGGATTTCTTCGCTTATTTTAGGTATCGCTGTTTCCTAAGTAATGTAGAATATTTCGATGGGCGATATCTTAGGCCTTCATCGCCTAATACATTTTTTCACTTAACCTAAAAACCCACAACAGTGGTGTCGTAATATTTTACATAGCAGTACTATTGGAGTATATGAAAAAGGAGTCGGTATTTCCATGCTTAAGTACATTCCAAGTGAATACCAATACATTGTTTAAACGTAGCATCAACGTGTCACTTTAATGCAACGTGTTAAAGACAAGAATATTTAGACATATATCTATCAATATTAAACTATTCTTCTTTAGGCGAAAACGGGAGAACATGTATGATCTATGTTATTGATAACGATAACGCTGTAAGGCTGTGAAGGTTGGGCACTGGAAATAACATAGTCCATTCTTTCATGGTAAAATATTGTAAAACCTCCGAATTCTAAACTACTCCACCGATTTTAGTGAAATTTTGGAAGTGAGCTTGTCTCACCATCCTCTTCAAAAGTTATATGACTAAAATGTCTGCTTTTCATTTTTAAGCGGTGGAAACATACTCCTTTTAAACAACAAATTAAAAACCGCAAATTTAAGCGCTAGTTGAATCTTAATAACGTTCAATTATGCAAACTAAATAAGGTTTTTAAACTATTTGTCAACCCTTAAAAACTAGCCTTGAGGTCAAAATTTGCAAAAAAGTTTTTGAACCTTTATCGAAATGATCGATTTTATAGTGAATTTAAATCCATTTAATATCCATAGTTTAATTTCTTAACTAATTAATAGTTTCAACTTTTATAAACCCCCTTACAATGATTTTTGCTATTTCAAAATTTGAAATGGTCTATTTATGATACATTACATTTATTTTTATCGTGAATCTCTCGGAAAAATATAACTTACCCAGATAAGTTTACCTAACATTTTTTGCTTCAAATTGAACAATTCATCAATTTCCGGTTTAATTGAGGTTCAGTATTTCCAGCCAAGAGAAGAGGTGGCACTCATCCCGAGGGTAAAAGCACACATCGGCACTATATAACTTTATTTTTCCTAAGTATGTTCAAAATTTCAGGTCATACGAATGGGTACTTTACAATTCTGATCAAAAACCGTGAAAGAATGGACAAAATCATAAATGGTTTTTTAACGAGAATTTTTTTAATTTTAAAGATACTTAATTGGCCAAAAGTTTATTTTGTAAGGAACTCTGCGAATTATCAGATTTGTGTAATCAAAAGTTTGAAACAATCTCATTTCAAAAAATTGTATATGCAATGTGTAAAACTAGTATGATGCAAATGCAAATACTAAAGGGGTTTCTGTCGTTGCCACCCGGAGTATAGTATAATATGAGAAGCAAAATTATTGACAAGTTTCTGTTTGTCGCCAGGCTAATCCAGAAAGCAATGCTTAATTCACACTTCCTGTTTTCGACACAAAGAAGCAACTAAAGACTTTTCTTTAAACAAAATTCCAGTCCTGAAAGACAGAAGACACCCCCGCTTAGTAATTACAAAGAACAGAAAATTGTTTCAAGAAAATAATTTCATTTAACTTTTTTTATAAAGTAAAGCTTAACTCGAATTTTTATTGTTCTTTCTTTTTTGTAAAAAGAACGTGGCAGCTTATTGTTCAGTATATATCCCAAAAAACACGCAGTTTAGGAAAAAATACGACAACCCTTTCAACTGTGTAGAGAAGTGTGATTGCTTAAAAATGAACAAGCTAAATAGTGGAGTTCAAACTATGGGAGAAAAAACTAATTAGTGATAATTATTTCTTAAACATTTACTATTATCATTATCCTAGAACAAAATATTATTAGAATAGAAATAAAAGAGGAATAAAATCTACCAACTCCCTTGGAAAACAAAGAAAGGGACAGAAGCTACTATGCGTTTAGACGCATAGTAGCTAGACACCCAACGGGGTCGGTCTCGAGAGGCCGATGAAAATTTAGTGGAAGTATAAATAACAAGTAAAAAACAAATTTTTTTCTTACAAATGTCATACAAAATATAAATATTAAAATGGCTGTACTTATAAATATTAGGTATGTATAGATATATTAAATATGTCTACGTCTAAAACGACAATATAACTACTATCATTTTCACTACTACCATCTTCGTTTAAATTTATAACAATTTTATTTTCATGATTATGTATTTGTAAATATTGCATTTCAATTTTGCACACATAGTTCACTGCATTTTTCCAGTTGTCAGTAGTTATGTTTTTAAATTTGGAATTGATTTTACACTATTTAATAATTTAGAATTGCTCTTTTTTGCATGACAGTTATGTTTTATTTGAGAACATAGTAATTCAATTGGGTTAAGCAAGCAATAATATGGCAGTAAGAGCAAAACCCGATGGCCATGTCTCTGCTATTTCGTCATCATAATAATATTTTTTAAACTGTTTGATATTTATTACCTACAACAATTGCTTTTTTTAGGTAATTTTCTTTAACATTGTAGTCGACATTTATTGAATTTCCGATTTTTTTAGAGCCAGTATTTGGTATTTTGTATGATTGTCTGAATTCGAATTAATATTCAAACAAAATGCTAACTATATCCTGATGATAATCCAAGCTGCAATGTCTTACACCTTTTGCACAAAAAAGAAGTGCACCTTCCACCACTTTGCATAAATTGCTGTCGTTAGTCCAACACTTTTGGGTAATGTCATTAGTGGCAATAGACCTTTCATCGAAATAATAAATCTTCGATCTTTTTCATTCCGAACTTATTAATATCTGTGAGATAACTATTTCTTAAAGATACTAAACGACTAGATTTCATAACAGTTTGCCGCTTTATTTATGGCTTTAAATTTAAAACCGTTATATTTTAAATACTTCCATAATGCTACCAGAGTTAGACCAAATTTCCAAGGAAATTCGGTAACATTCATTAAAAACTTCTCATAATTTAAGCCCTTACCTTTAAATGACGGGTTTAACTTATAATGTTGAGAACTCGCGGTACAGAAAGTGAGGAGTAGCCACCCTTATGCAAATAAGACATAGGAATGGGACATTCAATTCTAAGACGGACCTTACACGTTCAATCTACCATCAATTTGATCCAATTCTGCGATCCAGATTGACGAAATACTGAGCGAATTGACGGACTGACGGAGTGGATTGATGAGTATTCGAATAACTGAATAAATTTCGTCAATCCGGATTGAACTGACTGCAGATTGTCCGTGTGATGCATTCACGTCAATCTGGCGTCAGTCACCGTATTTGATTATGAAGTTGTTTCATTAATCTTTGCAACTATTGCATATTTTTAAGAGAAGTATTACACATTGCATTGTAAAAAACAATATGTATCACTCCACAAGAAAACGGATATTATCTTCCTGGAAATCAGAACGGGTTTTTTTACATTTTTCAAAAGTACACAATATTTTAAATATATTCAAAAAACTTTGCCAACCCATTTTTGTTTCTATGAAATTTTGTCCTGGAAGATCAGGTCTCTTTTCCTGTGGACAGTCAGATATTAAAGTTTTATTTTATTTACCTTAATATAAGACTGAAGAACATAAAGTAGTACTTCGCATGTGTACAATATGGCCTCACTAATAGCAGCTGGAGACATTAAGACCGAAAACTTTAAATCTTCAAAGTTTCTTCCAGTAGCAAGGTATCTTAACGTTGCAGCCAGTTTTTCTTCGGTGGTTATCGATTTTCTCATACAAGCATCTTTTTTAGTTAAATATGGTTTCACCATATTCAATAGTTTTTCAAAGCAGGCATCTTTCATACGATAATAGTTTTCGTAATCTTCCCATTAGCCCGTGTGTTTAATTTCATTTATTAAATTTAAATGCGTGTATTGTTCTCGCTTCTTCAGCCACCCTTATTTCACCCACTTTTCCCTTCTAACGCTTCTTTTACTTGCCAATGCTAATGTTACTCCAATGACACCTTTTTGAAAATTGTAATAATCCATTTTCGCCTTCGCCTTCATGTTCGGTGGGAAGATTGACACTGGACGAACAATCTGGATTGAACGTCTAATGCCGTCCGTCAGTCCGTCAGTCTGCCATCAATTCATTCATGATCAAGATCGTGGATTGAATTGACGGCAGATTGAACGTGTAAGGTCCGTCTAAGGCTTAAATTACATGCAAGCGCTTTATCGACAGGGGAATCCTGAATCAACGAGCTTGGAACGGAATATAGAGCCAGCCATTGTACATAATCAGCATTTCTATTGGAGCAACTACGTACGAAAAAAAAAATGAAATAGAGACCAAAAGGAGAAAAGTGAAGAACATAAAGAGGAAAATGGTATCGAAAAAGGATCAAAACAGAAAGACGTCAGTATTTGGTGTCTATTAGGAAATCTGATAGCCCTCCACAAATTATATGGAATATGACGATGAGCACGTGGAACAATATTTCACAATTTTGCCCACGAAATTCGGAACTTCTGCCCCTTTTGTCGGAAGTGAGCTGATATTACATGTACAGGGCTGACCATGGGAACCAATGGGAGAACCAATCGTTGTCCTTATTACATTGTAACGCGAAATATAAACAACCAGCGTAAGCGTCCTCCTTATCGGACGAGGCGGCTGCCAACCTCAACGGGAGGCCGCTCCGCTAATTGTGCATAAAAACAGTTGCAGAATAATCGCGAATATTCATTTAAAGAAGGAATGTTTTATTACTTTCGGGTCGTTTCTAGAACAAACAAATCAGGGAAGAATCATCGAGTATATACTAGTAGGTTCTCGAGACATAGATGGGTCTGAAGAGGGCCCGGGGACTTTTTTCCAAGAGCGGCTCTACAGACGGTTTCCTCTGCTGGCTGACCCAGCAGAGGACATGGTGGTGTACGAGGTCATCATGTCGAGGAGGTCCTCCTCCACAACAGAGGCGCAAGACCTGGGGAAGCAAAAACTGATCCGAGTCAAACTAGGTGCCTCTCTGGCTGACACGTGGCCACAGTTAGAGGCCCTGAGGAAGGAAACGATCGAGGATACGGAGATTGCTGTTCACGAGATCAACACGATACAGACGGAGGATCTTAGAAGGATTCTGGCAATGATCTATTGGGGAACAAACACGAAGGTCAGGATATTCACGAGAGGCAAGGCTCCCCCCACTGGCGGGGGACCACCTCAGCCCCCCCTAGACGGGAATCAAGAGGGCTAATCGTCAGCCAGGGAGCCCTAGAATATAGGGAGGTTCTAAAGCAGGTTCAGATGAGCCTGGGGGAACAGGAAAGCAAGCAGATAATCAGATCAGTCAGGAAAACCGGGGGCGGCAAACTGCTGATTACCACCGACCCGAACCGGACGGCGCTGGAAGAGATAGCCGGGGCTCTGAGGGACGGAGCCCCTCCCGAGCGCAAAGTGGAAATCCTGGGCCCTAGAGAGGAAAGGACTATCCTGCACCTTAAGGGGCTCATGGTGGGAACCGAACAGGAGGAAATAAAGGACGCACTAAGGGGCATCGGAGCTGGAGAAAATGTGGAAGTAGGCACTCCCCGTCCCTACGCGGGGAGTATGATGGCGGTGACGGTCCGACTACCTGCGACCGATGCGAGGAGGATCCTTACCAGCGGAGACCCACTGAGGGTGGGTCTCGTCAGGTGTAGGGTCGTGGAGAGACCCCAGAAAACGCGATGTTACAGATGTTGGGGCCGGGGCCACAGGGCGTCAAGCTGCAGAGGCCCAGACAAGTCCAGATTATGCTGGAACTGCGGTCAGGAAGGGCACTCACAGCGGGAATGCGGAAACGAGATGCACTGCCCTGCCTGTAACAAGGACGGGCATAAGGCAGGTACCAGCGGCTGCACTGAGCTAGAGGAGACCGCGACGAATGGGGACAGAACCGACAGGACAAAACAGAGCGGGCGGAGGACCGCGAGGCCCCGACGCACCGCATACCCCAGACAGCTCTGGGCATCACCCGGAGGTAGCCAGCCAGCGGCAGACGAAGGATGCCGGAAGGCTACCGAGACAGGGCGGACCGCAGAGTGCAGGAGAGGGAGGAGAACACGTCGGAGAGGATAGCGAGACGTCGGATCGCGGACCGAAGAAGGACCGCAGGGTGCGGGAGACGGAGGAGACCCGCGTGGAAGAGGAGGGCGAGACTTCGGAACGTGGACAGAAGAAGACGTGGGAGCCCGAACCCCTAATCTAGGGGCAACCCCAGGAGGGGGGACGTAGGGCTCTCAATGACAGTAGTCGGGGACCTCCAACAACATCGGCGATCCCCCCATCCATCCCAGCAGACTAATGGCACCTGGAGGTGCTAGGCCCCACCACAGGGGTAATCCCAGCAGGTCGCCCATTTATATAAACCTAACCTTGGCTTGACCCGCACCTAACATCGTCCCGAGCCTAGGGGGAGCCCGCAGGGTTCTCTGCTTCCCCCAGGTGAATTTACCCGGGGCGGTGTTTATTGCCCGCTTCCGAGGTAGTGCGTGGCCTCATTGGCCTAAAGTCGGGGAAAAAAAAGGTTCTCGAGACATAATGGAGGACTATAAAAAGGAACGTTGCGGTCGAAGAAGAGATTAGACGAGAAGCCGTCGCGTGAATAAAAACAGTGCGATAAACGGAAAAGTGAAATTGTATCAATAAATTAGCAGTTAAGGGTGTGATATAAATTGGTTAGTTAGGAAATAGTCTAAATAAATTAAATAGTGTTAAGACAGTGTGTAAATAAATTAGAATAAACGTTACAATATGAACGTTTAAGTTGTCAACAAGAGGGACACCAAATGTCCATTTCGGAATTGTGGTGTTACTTTAACGGAAGCTCCTCTGAGAAATTGGAATAGATTATAACAAAATCGACATCAGGCTTGATAAAAATCCCAAAATTATATTCCTCAGTCATCGAGTTTCCTCTTTCTCGGAACAAAATCCCCGGGAACCGAATTCAAATTCCGCAACGTCCCGCGATTAGCATTTCCCGCGTGCACTTTCTGCGCCAATCAAAGGTCTGCCTCCAATAACTAATTTCCCCTCTCCGTCGATTTCCAATTTACTTTTCGAAATTGGAGGGCGCCGCCGGACGAATAATCGACGCCCGCCGTCCCTCCCCCCATTCAGCTCCCCACCCCCCAGTCACGACTCCCACTCCCCGAATTAGAATATTTTTCGACTAACCGCAAAAATGCCGATTCCGATCAGGTATTGCGGGGGGTTAATTGGCCGTGAACGAATTATCCCTTCGGAGTTCTTCCCGTTAATAGGAGGAGTTCCGTCGGTGTAATCAGGGATAGAGCGATGTTGTGCGGGATTAAAAAACGGGAGAGCGGCGCCGAGGGAGCGTCGGACGTGGCTGAAACGTTAGGGGAAAACAGGTCCGGAAAAGAAAAGATTCATCGACAATGAATTTCGGTTAAGTGGAGAATAGTCGATGGTCTCGAAAAACCTAACACTCGTTATTCTCTCTTCGCTAAATGGAATGTTAAATTTTACCGACAGTTAAAAAATAACATCGGGTTCTGACTCTGTAAACAAAACATTCTTTAGCTTTTCTTGCAAGTTACAACTTTATTTTAATTCTGTGGTCGGAAATATAACGCGGCCGGTTTACAAGTTTACAGGCTGCACCTGTTGTACTTACAGGCAATCTGGAGACTCATGTAAGCCCTTTTCGCTATGTTTATTAACTTTGCCTTTTTTTCACCATGTTATCATATTTATCAACTGTCTTTTTTCATCTTTTCCTCATATATATTAACTTAGCCGTTTTCCACCTGTTTGTTGTTTTTATTAACTTTGTTTTTCCGTATTTCTTGTTATATATATGTCATTCTCTTCCTCTCCTTTACCCTCCCCTCCCATCTCCCCCTCTCCCGCTTTCTTCCTCCCTCCCACCCTTATTATATTGTTATTAGTCCATTCATTCACTGTAAAATGTAAAACTTCCGAAAGTATCACATCGATTTTGATGACATTTTGCAAGTGAGCTTGCCTTACAATCGTCATCAAAAGTTATATGATTAAAGTATGTGCTTTTTGAGTTTAAGGGGTGAAAACTACCCCTTTTTACCAAAAATTAAAAACTGCATAATACAGCGTTATTTGAATCTTAATAGTGTTTATCCAACACATGACAGTTATGACTGTCATTACTAAAGTCATTTTAGACAAGTAAACTATCAAATAACGTTATAATCCATAACTCACAAACGTTCATATTTATATTATTTATATTTAAAGGTTGCCCGTGGCAACGATACAAACAACCTACTTTGACCAAAATGTAAAAAAGTCACTGTCTAGTAGTCATTCTGATATTTATAGGGTACTGAGACGCAAAAGTACCTTTGATTTGATCACAAATCAGTGATCACAAAAATCAGTAGTACCATAAATAACTATTAGGTATGTTAAACAAAGATTTGCTTCTCGTATGGGAATGCACTTTATAATACATAACAATTTTTCAACACATAAAAACTAACCTTTATGGCAAAATTTGAAAAGGAAATAACTTTTATAACGAAATTATTTAATGGTGCATTTTAGAGTGATTAAAATCTATTTAATATATATAGTTTAATTTCTACACTATTTAATAGTTTCAACGATTATAAACCACCCCTTACATTGAGGTTTATTAATTTTTTTTCTTTTTATCTTTTATTTTTTTATTCAACCCTTAAAAATCACCCTTTATAGGGTAATGTATAAAAATTGTTTACTATAATTTCAAGTTGGTCAATGTTGTGAGTGCAATTAAATAAAATCTCATAATTACTTTTACTATTATCTCTCAAGTATTTCGCTGTATTAATTGTTAAAATCACCCCTTCTTACAAAATATTGTAGAAAATAATCTTAAAATACTAGAAAAAATTTAAAAAAGTTATATTTTGTTAAAAAAATAGATGAAACTGGAGGTATTTGTACGCTCCGAAGAAAATGACAGGAAAACGTAAATTTTTTTTAACGATAATTTCTTTAATTTTAAAGATATTTAACTGGTCAAGAGCTTATTTCGTATAGAATTCGGAGGGTTGTCACATTTTTAAAGGATGCGAATTAAAGTGCTTCCAACAGTTACTACTCAAACTTATATGCAAATTTCCAATGTCAATCTCTCAATTAGTATCCATCGTAGAATAAAAATGGAGAACTTTCATCAAAAAAATACTATGTTTTAGTATTTATCATATCTCTTTTAGTTTTTGAGTTATTTTGAAAATTTGTATAAAATTTAAAAAAATAATTGAATACTAAATTGAAGCTATTTTTTCTCATGTAAGCATTTCAAACTGGTAAAAATTTTAGGACAAGTTGTTAGTAATAAATAAAGCTAATTATACATATATTAGGGGTTGTTTTTCTTGAGTTTCATTTTTGTGGAAAATTCATTCTTATTTTCTTTTTTTTATGATATAAACGTTTGGTTTTTGTAATAACTCGGTTATTTTTCATCCAAATCGGTTTCATCTTAGCTCATTTTAAAGACCTCATACAGGGTTTTAAAAAACATTTTAAACATTTTCTTTGAAAAATCACATCTTTTTGCGTTATTTTATAATAAAAGATACGATTCTAGGTTAATTCAAATAAACCCTCACCTTCATCAGGCTGTAACTCGGGTTATGTTGCTGCGATGATAATTTAAAAAAGCAGTTTTATTCACCATTTCAAAAGGTTTCTTTTTATTCCCATGACAATTTTTGTTAAAGTTTACTGTTTTTGAGTTATTTTTGAAAAACCACTCAAAAACATGCATTTTTTAGCCACAAAATCAACAATTTCAATCGTGAATAACTCGGAAAATATTAATTCACGGAGAAAAGTTTATATAATATTTTCTGCCTAAAATTCAACACTCTATCGTATTCTGGGGTTATTTTGAGGTTCAATATTTCCACCTTAGTAAAGGGATGGCACTCACCCTAGGGTCAAAGCACACATCGGCTCTATATGACTTTTTCTTTGGCGTTTTTCCTATGTTGTTTCAAAATTCAGGTGAACCGAAGCGGCACTTTAATATTCTGAGCAAAAACCGTGAAAGAATAGACTATATTAACAAAATAAGATCTTCCAAATTACTTTCTAGATACGCCATTCAATTTTATTTAATTAAATCAATTTGCTTATTTACATATTAAACCTTATCAAAAAATGGTCAACTAAATAGTTTAATTGGAAGTTATCCACGAAAACAATTAGTCGTCAAAATCCTCGAAACACAGCTGTATATCGTGAAAGTATTGCAAACACAACAACTTCTATATAAATCTGTCATACATTACAAATTTTATAGTCGAAAATCGCTTTCAAAAAACAATTATTTTGGTGAAATTGAGGTTGCTTCCATCATAATTCACGGAGATGTACTTGCATCGCCTTTTTTATTCGTAAAAATTAGTGTTGGTGTTATTAAAAAAATTTGCTCATTTCTGAAATATTTGTAAAGCACCTCCTGGAAATGTCCGTCTTTCATTTTTCAGTGAAATATAACATATTATAGTATTTCTCTTATCACGATAAAAAATCAGTATATCAGATTAGTAGGTAATAAAAAAATATAAGAATTGCAATAAACGTAGTAAAGCGTCATTAGATGATTTTTTGACGTCAGAAACACTACTAATTTTGTCAAAGAGTCAATTTTCGAAATATACTAATAAATGGCAAGTTAGTTTTAAGGTTTTTTAAATTGCCTCTCTTTCCATTTTATCTCATATAAATCGTGCTTCTTAACTACCCTTCCTGAAGACTAATACATCTAATTTCTGTTCCTTGGTACTACTTTGTATTAGGTGGATGACACAAAACAATATAATTCCAACAAAGCTTAAGTGGCAGAATAGTGCAGTGGATTGCAATGAATATATAAAATAGAGTTTTTTTTTAGAAATTGCAACATGATCACAACCCTCCTTCCTCAAGATAGTGCTTCCCCAATAATAATAAATGGATCTTCTACTGGACGGGCTCTAATTCAGATTAATTAAATAACAACTGACAAAATTCTTCAGAATATAATTTTGTTGATTGGATCAAATTGGTTTCATTTATTTATTTTTTTATTATTTGTTCAGGATAAAATATATAAAATTGTGATAGAAAGTACAAGAGCAATTACTCCCCACAATTTACTAACTTAGTCTCATCAATTCCATATTCAGGATCATCTATGGTTCAATGATTTTGGCAGAATAGTGCAATTGATTTATAATCTTTATATATACCTAGATAAAAATAAACAACACTTGATTTTGAAAGAATTAATTTAATTTTTAAAAACATAATTCTACTTTTATAAATGAGACAGTCATTTTCTCATCAAATCTTTCATTCCAGTTACAGCAATTTTATTCACCATGTTTTCTCCCTGTTTTAGCAGGAGCAATTAAAATACTTTTGACTGATCGAAATATTACTACATCCTTTTTAGGCCCAGCAGGGGGAGGAGACCCCATTATATATTTACATCTATTTTGATTTTTTGGTCACCCAGAAGTTTATATTTTAATTCTTTCAGGATTTGGGATTATCTACCATATTAATAGATAAGACAGCGGTAAAAAAGGATCATTTGGTACTTTAGGTATATTTTATGCTATACTAGCAAATGAAAATAGCTAAAAATGATATAATCAGTATTATTATATTAGCTGGAAATCCGTACATAACCTACCTAATCCGGCATTTCAATGGAATCCCAATTGATTTTTCTCGTGTAACTGTCAAAATATGGTTATTATAATAAAGTGATTGGAATTTATTCCTGGACGACCTTAACTGCTCATTTCCAATTTTTGTTTCCAACAAATTCCTCCGCACCCGGCGTTTCGGGATAATTACCCCCTCCGCTCCCCCGATTCCCGCACCGTTCCCCAAGGCATATGCATGGCATTTATCATCCGTCGGTGGCGAAGTCGGTGATTCCAGAATGTAAATATATGAGAATTTTCGCCGGGCGAATCCCAAGACAATCCCCCGAAGGCTTCCTTCGGGGGCAACCTGGAGGGACCTGGGGGGAGTGAAAATCAGCCGGTTTGATTTATACGTTTATTTCCTGGCTCCCGATCCGGGCTGCGAACGGGAGAGATGCGGTTTGTTAACAGGTTAGACGTGGAGTAGAAAAAAGGGGAAAGGTGTGGAATGTATGACTAAGTTCTGCGGGATAAATCTTGGTTAAGGGGATAGGGGGTGTGATGATGATGTATGGGGGTAAGGTAGTGAAGGGAGATTTATGGGATTAATGTTTAATTAGTGACGGAACCAGCGGGAAACTGTTAGCGATGGAAAGTTATCAGGGAAGTGTTCGAAATTGCTTTAGTAACTTACTGCATTAAAGAGTATAAAAAATTATCGCAAAATGAAACAAGTAAAACCTTCTACTTATACTTTTTATAAATACGATACATTACCGACGGACTGTACTTAATAACTCCATTAATAACAGGTAAACCCTAATTCAGTTATTAACGAATAATAATTGGAAAAATTTTAAACGATAGTTTTGTTATCAACTTGATACATTGAGGTGGGTACTGTTCATAAAACCTAAATCTACTAGTTTTTAACAAAAATATCTATTTCCAACCATTTGGAAACAATTTTTAAAATTGCTTGTTGCAAACATTGAAATAAACAATTTAAGCAGTTCGTATTAAAAGTGCTCTATTAACATTGAATTGAAGTGAATAACTAATTGGAATGAATTAGAAAGGCTTGTCCAATAATGAAAGCAATGTTTGTAGAATAACTGGAAATTGCTTCTCGTATAAATCAATTAATTACACTTCTAAAGTTGCGTCTAAAAGTTTTAGAATATAATTATTTTCATTCACTTGCTAAATTAGTATTAATGAGTAGAATCAGTAAACGGAATAAGCCTGAATTTTCTTTTGCTCTAAGATGAGGTATGTTGAAAAAAATTTTTTTAATACAAACAAAACAGTAAAATTTTTAAACATATGTGTCGTTTCGAGATTTCTATTCATCTTTGTTAAAAACATACCAAGCAACTACAGGTGGGGTTTATTATTAAATGGGATAATATTTATTGTTTTAGTTATTGAAGACAAGCTATTTGTAAATTAAAAAAAAAATTGGTTGTCTGTAAAGTCGGTTTACGGACCATAATTTTACGTGATAACGTCATAAGGAAACATTGATGAAATATGGCTTACGTTTATGAATGGAATTGAATTGTTATCACAAAATTATCATTATTCTGAATAATATTCTGAAAAATACAAAGAAGAAGTTTGATTTTTTTGTCCAATTTCGTCATTTCTAATTAAAAATTTATTGATCATGATTTCATTTCAGTTTATTCCTATACTAATTGTTTTGACGGATATGGATGCCTGTATACTAATTCTTCACATGTACACAGGCACATGGTCTTGCAACCAACACTTCAATGTATAATTAGTTACTTAAATTATACAATTAATTACAATCAACAATGCGCTATTAACAATATATTAATTAAGGAGCGTTCTTGATAATCCCCAATATAAAAATAACTCTTGATTAAATTTCCGACGTTTCGTTTAATATTTTGAACATAATCATGGCAATGTCAAATTAGATAAAATTAGACATTTAAAAAAATCAAATTTTATCTTGATGACAATTAGATAAAATTTGACATTTAAAAAAAAAGTTAAATTTTATCTTGATGACATAGCCATGATTATGTTCAAAATATTGAACGAAGCGTCGGCAATTTAATCAAGAGTTATTTTTATATTGGGGATTATCAAGAACGCTCCTTAATTCATCTCAGCTCCCCGAGAACATTCTCCCGAACAATATATTAACATTTTTGCGATTCATTAACCAGTTTAATATTACAGAAGGTTTTTTCGCAATGCGGTTGGCCGGTACAACTGGTCATTTGAGACACATTGTTATGACATTTAATATGTTAATTCGAATATAAAGTTTGGGGAAAACATTGAAAACCTTTTTGAAAAAAAAATTTGAGAAATTAAAAGTAATCAAAAGTAAAGTGCCCTTTTGGGACGTTTTAGAAACAAATGTTTCAAATGAAAGTTGTAGCTATTTATCGGTTGAGTTCAAATATAGAACGTGGTGAGAATAGGTAAAGCCGCTTTGGAGAAAATTGAGAAAAACTGAAAATTCGCAAGAACAAAGAGCCCATCGAAGAAGGTCAGTTAAAACAATGATAACGGCAATCAATGGAAATTTAATAGAGAAGTAAACGTGTATAAGAACAAAGAAAAACTTTTTGCCAGTTTTTGAAATAATTCAAAATAACTTAAAAATGGCAAGAGTAATGTGCCCTTTGTACTTTACCGATTCTGATGAAATTTATGCGGTCAATAGGTTTTAGAGGACCCAGCCCAAATACAAAATTTCATCTGTCCACTGTCTGAGAAAACGTTGATCACATACACATTCATACATATATACACACACAGACATGTTTCCCAAAAACATGCTTTTCGAACTCAGGGGACCCCAAAACGTCCAGAAATTACAATATGTCAAATTTCAAAATTCAGCAAGTTTGCAATACTCTCTCTCTTATATGGGTGCCCCATATGAGAAAGTAAGAATATTTTGGGAACAAAATATTATAAGTTCGTAATTCGTTTAAACATTTAAGGTTTTGCTCATTAAAAAATTGGCCAGTGACGATGCTCTCAAGTATTAAATGGAATTAAGGTAAACCACTTCTCCTACACTTGATGGCTCGATTTTCTGGAAAATTGTAAAAAATGCTTTATTTAAAAAAAAGAAGCATAGCTGGTACCGTTAAAAAATATGTTATAAACAAACTCAGAATTGTGCATTTTGATCAACTACAATTATTTATTGACGATAATTAAAAAATTAACGGTGATATATGATTGTAAACAAATTTTGAAAACTAGATGACGAAGGTTCTCAAATTCCCCAAATAAAACAATCAACTAATGTGGATAATGTTTAATCCAACAGCTATACAACCGACGTTTCGTCTACGATCGTAGACATACTCATGGTTCTACAATGATAAGGTAAGTACTTGTTAGGAAGGAGAGACTGACACTTACATTTCCAGTGAGCTGATGAGTCAAAATAAATTGAAAGGTGAATTGAAAGTTCTTTGTAGGTCCAATCGAGGTCGAAAGTAAGTATGACCATTACGTGAAAATACAATTGTATTATATTCTAATATGTGTTGCAGGTGAATCGACAAGGTGGGTGCTCACGGTGTAAGGAGAAGTTGAGAGGCCATTATAAAAATTTATAGAAACACTCTCCAACCCCAAACCTCCAACACCATCGTGACCTACACAAGGACTAACATCATTCGAACGTTCTGGAAAATTACTGTTTTTTGTTAACATTCCCACCGTTATTAACATTGGCATTGAAAGTAATATCTACTTTTGCAGTGTAACGCCATCCATTGACAATAATTGGACAACAGGAAGGAACTGTTAATCTCTTGGAAAGAAGGAAGGAAGGACTCTTCCCAATTCGATGTTATGTGAATTCAGTAGGTGAAGTATAATGGAAGGTGGATTTATGATAGTGAGCCTATATGATTCCATACTTAATCAATTTATAATGTGTTTATAAACCTGAACGATGTTGTGAAACGCATGTTGTTTGTTAACATTACATCTGATGTGCGTATGATGTGATATGATTCTAAGAGCAATCTTTTAAACCAATTAGTCTCATGTTCGACTATTTTGATGTTATCAAAATCGAACTTATGTCCACAGTTGATGCTATGTTGTCAGACCTGAGTGCGCTAAATTACCATTGCTAATATGTAACCTATGTTGATAAACTCTTTTCTTTAAATATTGTTTGGTCTCGCCAATATAGATTTTACTAGGTGTACAGTCTAGACATGTGATTTCATACACAACCCCATGTTGATAATCTATCTCTATACGATCTTTTAGTTTGGAGAATATCGTATCATTGAGAGTTGACCAAGCATACCAAGCTGGAGTCATTCTTAAGGGTTTTAAAATGGGATTTTAAAACCCTTAAGTAAATTTAAAAATTTTAAATTTTTTTTGAAAACGTTTGTTCCAAAAAACACTCTTTAGATTCCTTATATGCATCAGACAATTTTACACATTTCCATTATAATTCTTCCTCTATTTCTTAGTTGAACCTAAGCAAAGACTATGTATATATAGACATAGACAATATACATTGTCTTTAACCTAAGTAACTACAATGAACGGACAACATAAAAAATAGCCTATAGTAAATTTTGTTATTAAATCATTTTGTTATAAACAAACCAGTAAAGCTATAAAGGTCGTGTATACAGATTTTAACTAAAAATGTATCCGATTTTTATAATTCAATTGTGGACTATGCGAAAGGTGAAATATATGTGTAATAATTAATTACTTGCTGATGGAGACTACGAAAAGGGCATTATTATAAATAAGACGTAACACTTCAAAATTAGTTAGTGTAATTTGAAATTTTACCCTGTGTTATTAAAGCAGTTGAAAGAACATTCTAATTGCTTTACTTCAGAATATAATGAAACGAAATTCCATAATTCATAAACTCCATGATTAAATAGCAAAGATAAATATTTGCTTTTCAAAACCTTCTTTATTCAAAACAAAATTGCAAAGAAGTGTTAATATTTTTTTTTTAAATTTTAGACATTCGATATTTTGTTTAAATAAGAGCAAGATAGTGTTCGATGCCATATTTCAGCAGCAAATCAACGAAATACTGGTTTTTAAAAATCACTAAAAACAAATCATCCTCAACGTTTTTTTTACCCAATTTCATCAACTTTGGGATGTGAAGAAGAATACTTTAAAAAACCCCAAACTAAACACAATGAAACAAAAAAAAGAAGCGTTTTATTATTATAAATACAAGAGCATCTTTAAGACAATTACGATATTAGGAATTTTTCTAATAATAAAAGTGACATAGTGAGCAGCACTATAAATATCATAACGACATTTTAATGTATATTATAAATAAACTGAGAACGTGCCACTGCGCCCCGCTTATATGATTCAATGTTGTAAATGCCACAAAAGTAGCGAATGGAAAGAGATGGTGAAAACTCCCTAGAGAAACCTCTGAAACAGGAGATATTGACGCTCATTAACACGCGATATACATTAGCGCCCAATTCTGGATAAATGAGTACTTAGTATTATATAAACCGTATATGAACGTGAATGGATTATTTCCTAAAAAATAAACTATTCCTAGTAAGGACGGATAGATAATTTTAGTTGTACTTTTGTAAACTAATTGTAATTGGGATTATATAAACCAGTACATTGCAGTTTCGTATATTCGGTTCCTAGTATTGAATAGGTGGTTACATTTTTGCAGTGTCCTACATATATACTCATTTCCACTACTTCAAATAGTAATTTTGTCGAAACCAGCATGGAATAAACCGAGACAATGAGTGCAAAAACGTTTATGAATTTTGACACATTTTAATACAAAAATGAGTCCATGCTTTTTCCCGCACGTCACAATATCTTAATTTAGCGGCAAAAGAGACAAGAAAAACGGGAGGGACACAATTAAACCTAAGTCGAGAGTTCGAGGGGAATCTATCCAGAAAAGAATAAAACAAAAGAAGAAGCGAGGGCGATTCCCTCCCTTTATCTTAAGGGATGTAATTGCGCCCCACGCGATCAATCGATCGATTCATCTAATTAACAAGCCGAGAAAGGGGAACTGTTGGGATTGTTGTTAATTATTTTCTCCTTTAACTGACGCTCCTGTTTCTTTTTTTTTGTGGAGACGTTTTAAGAAAAAAAAAGGGGGGATCTTAATAAAAAATCTCGCGTATTGCAAGGATATCCGGAAAAAGAGAAAAGGAGGATATCGCCGTTCTTCGGAATAAGAATTTTAATAGGTATTTGAATTTCATTTTCAGCTGAGCTGCTTATAATTTTCCTCGCTTTCCCTTTACAAGACGATTCGTTGTTTTGAGGGGGATGAGGGTGGCGGGAGGGGAGGGGGAGGATTGTTAAGGGAGGATTTAGTGTTCTTATTGCCCTTCTGACACGGTCTCATTATCGTTACTTTCCGGATTTATTACGGATCTTATTTTTTCGTAATTACTCAACTTCTTTGAAGAGAAGAAAATGACGTAAGGGCCTTTTTTGGCAGTTTTATTACACGGAATATAAATCAAATTTTCAATTTTTCTCCATACTTACCAAAATTGAATTAGGGGTTCCATCGTTTGTAAATCTCACGCTATAATCGGATATCGGTGTAATATCCTAATCTGGTAATTTTCCTCGCTTGTTTGAAAAAAGGGGGGAGGGAGAGGGAGAAAGAGGGAACTTGAGGGTGGGTAATATCACAATAACGCATTACGGATTCTAAAGCGAGGAACTCCATGAAGTAATTCGAAGATTAATTATGGAATGTATAAAGTGCCCCTTATTAGGGTTAATTCGTAATGATGAATAATTAACGGGGTTAATTATATGAGACGTAATTATTTTCATTATGGAATTTAATTTCCACTAATTTCAGTCTAATTTGTAGGGTTGTGTGCTAATATTAATAGGTAGTGTAAGTTTTTATCTTCTCTACATCATAAAAAGTGTTAATTAGAATTACTTAAAAATTGTGATAGTCTGGTTTTTAGAATTAACGTAACGTATTGACAAAACAAAGAATGTTGTACTCTTATTGAGATTAAATACAAAACAGTAATCAAAATTAAGTATTTTCACTTCCTATCTAATAGTAATTCTTATCAATTTCAAAATAATAATTCCACAAACATCGAAGCAAAGTATGGACCGATTGAAACTGGTAGGAAACTTTCAGATATTTCCAACTATTAACATGTGTTAAGTGGACTTTCCACCATGATCCAAATGCGAACTTTGACAATGTGAAAAGTAAAAAATTTTCAAATTTCAGAATTAGTATTTTATTCTTTAGAATGTAGGTAAAATTGACATTGAACAAAGGTAGAAACAGTTCGCTTCATAAAATTTTTCGAGACACATAAATGGCGTTCCAATAATAATTTGAAATTTAAATTCCCTAACAACAAAATCCCAATAATATAAACTTCAAACTGGCACCTAATTATTAACAAATGGTGACTTCATTAACTTCAAAATGTCTAACCATAATATTCTCGTTTCGTAGTAATCGTCATCGTCTATTTAAACGTAGACTATTAAACAGAACAAATTTGTAATTGTTTTAAACTTTATTTGTTTAAGATTGTTAAACAATTGTTCAAAACTTTAAATAACTATTATGGTTTAATAGTGATTTTTCCCAAAAAATTGTTTTTTGAAACTACTTCTAGTTCAAAAGTATTAACCCTAACAAATGTAAGTTGATGAAGAAGTTGTATGGAAGTGATTTTAGTTCTTAAATTAACGCCAATTTTAAAGGGTCTTCTCCACAATTACGATTTTCAATTTTCCCAACTTCAAAAAGGTTAAACACAGGATTTTTTTATTTCAGTAGAATTTCGTGCTTTATGCAATACATAGGTTAAAAATCAAAACAAAATGGAATCAGTTTTTAATTTCAAGAAAATGAATTTAAAAACGATGGAGAACTATTTATTATTTAAAACTGTTAAACTTTCGAAACAAACTGATTCTTAATTCTGTAGAATATATCTAAAGACTAGACAAAATGATTCTGAAAAACTGATTATGAAGATGTTTTAAAGTGATTAGTAATTATTCACATTTGAATAATAACTTAATATTGCACTCTATTAACTTCAACACCGTTAACAACATTAAACTCAACTGTCTAGTTATGTATTCTGTGGACAGTATATAAGGTTTATATTAAGAACGATTATACAAAATTGTTGATGATTTCAAAATAGAACATGTTTTTCAAACTTTCAATAATGTTAAAAATTTAAACGCTACCAATACCACAATCAATACAAACTTTAAAAAAGGATATAGTTATTTGTGTATAATATATCTCAAGCGTGCATAAACCGAATTTGGTGGATAATTTACGAACTTCCAAAAGGAACTATTTAAAATGATATTTCCATATTCATCTAACTTCGGTCCAACTTCGAACCAATTTCATATGTCTTAATAATAGTAATTTCAGTTTGGTAATAGTTTATTCTCTGGAATACGCTCAAAGCAAATATTAAGTTATATAGCGATAAGAAGCAAAATTGGAAAGAGAATTAGTTACGCCTTTTCAAAATGTATAATGTAATTTTTGACAACTAACTGTCCAAATGTTAATACTTCTAACTCTAAAATTAAAGCGAACTTTGACTTGGAAGTTAATAATACTGTAGAAAGTATATGAAGTGTGAGTGAAGCGATGTGGTAAGCATTTTTAGAAAGAATATATGTAAAACAATCCCTTTCCATATTTACCTATATTTGAACCCTAAAATCCTTGAAAGTGATTAGGAACTCCAATTTAGTAATAGCGTGTTCTATGGAATATTCGCAAAGTACGTATGAAGCAAAACTGGATAGCCTTTAAGGTGTTAAAAAAGTATTGTAATAAAATTTTGGGAAACAATCCGAGTTCCTGAAACTACAAAGTTATTAACCATACGAACTTTAAATTGGTACTTATTAATACGTATATAAAAAGTGTTACCGGAAACTATTTTCTTAAAATTTATTTAAAGTAGTCCTCCTTGGTAATAACATCTCTCTGATTTCTACGAACTTCGAAGGAGTTAACACAACGAACTTCAATTTGGTGGTAATATGTTATGAGAAACACATGTCAATAAAGAAGAAGGACGAATTGGTGGCAGCTCTTAAGGAAATTGAAGAAAACTGATTTAAGATGTTTTAAATTCACACAATTGCCAATATTTCCAACACCAAAGTTATACATTCCAAACTTAAACTGTGAATCTCGCGATAAAACTTGGATTTGGTAATTTCAAAAATTGATGCTGGTGCCAAAATATTTAAAAATAACTACTTTAGTTAGTATTCTGTGCAATGAAATGAGATTATACTCTTCCATTTACAAAGGTATTAAAATAGGGAGCTAGAATTTAGCAGTAATTCCTTCCTGTGGAATATATTTGAGAAATCTGTAAGCCAAATTTATAGAATTGTATTTGTTTTACGAACTTCATTTGAAAAGCTTGGGGAAATAATCCAAAAATTCCAGCTCCTTTACTTCCAATATTACTAAGCCTATGATAATTAAAATTTCGGTAAAGTATTTGGAAACAGTATTTAAAAAAATCAAAATAAATATTTTAGAATTTTTTATGACCTATATATGGTTTTAATAGTAGTAGCACCAACTTCAGCGAAACAATACTTCAAAAGATACTTGTTAAATGTTAGCTTGCTGAAATTATTGGAAGGCGTTAATATGTCTCAGATAAGAAAATATCTTTTAAAACACTTTCCCCAATGGTGGTCCAACATTAAACTTTTTTGACATAAACTCCAACGAACTGTATACACACAAAATTTTTTAATAGAGCATCATTCACTGTAAAATAAGGTTCAAAATTTTTAAGCGACTCCAATTACATTTAGCTGGATAATTCGCTTTGATTTCTAAATTGTATTTGTAACTAAAGTGAAAATTGTAAATAATTAATATAAACCTATTTCAGTCGAAGTATTTACATAAAACTAAAGTCGTTATTATTTTCTAAATATTGTCTTACCACTAATGGTAATCTTTAAACTTGATCCAGTCCGCCGCAGTGTCTAGATCTAAGGAGACCAATTCAGGAAAGAAGATACATACCTGAAACAAATAAATTACTGTTATAATAAATACACAATTAATCATAATAAAAGATATAATAGTAAAATGCACATAGGGCTAGTATATCTCAACTCTAGCTTGCGGCTTTAAGCACGATATTAGGCATTAAAATGAAGAATTTCAAGTTCTAGGATATTTTCCTTTCTTACGTTAAATTCGTTCAACTTCAGTTATACTACATGAACTTATATTCTGTCATTAAGTTATAGAACAATTAGATAAATAATAAAGACATAAAAATACTAACAAATTTTGAAAAATTTGTAATCAGTAATCAATTTTTTTGGTTTTCAGAAAATTTCAGGAAAATCAAACCATCAATAAAAAGTATGTGTAGAGCATTCTAAAGTATAAATTTTAGTGGGTAAAATGAGCCCATATGAAATATTTCAATTGAAAGAATCGTAGTAAGGTTTTCCAGGATTTTGTTTTGAGAAATTTTGAAATCTCTGAAATTATTTGTTTAGCAAATTTCAGTAACATCAGGCTTATTTGGTGCAAAAATAGACATACTTCCATAAGGACGATAGCAAACTGCACGGAAAACCATTACCGGCTTATTGGATTACGATAAGAAAGGGACGGTGCACCGACGATTAAGTCCTGAAACCCTGAAACAGGTAGCAAAGTAATCCCATCCGATAAATGTATATTAACACCTTATATAAATGTATTAACAACTAGAGCAAACCAACATTTTAATAAAAAAATATGTTTAGAAAAATCGGCTTTTTGAGCGCTTTAAAACGATACCTCATTCGATAGAGTTCAGAGTTAATTTGATACTAAATAAATCAGGTTTAATATTTACTGTAAATCGCATCTAAAATGTATTATATTAATTAAGTTAGTACATGAAATTTGCAAAATATATACACTTCGAAATCGTCTTTACTAGCTCTTCAATTTAATACTTCACCTGACATATTAGAAATAAATTCTGGATGTTGTATGAGAATACTTTCGTTATAAAACAGATTTTATTCATTAAATACCTGAATACCGATTTAAAAAAATGGGTAACATATCGTTTAATGAAATTTATTTACAGATACAATAATTAGTATCGACTACATACTAGTAATATAATAAGACAATTTATAAGTTAGTAGAAAATACAAACGGGTATCAGTTTGGTTGCTGGATCAGTTGGAGTACAAATCCTTCCAGTTTGACCGTAAAGATAAACACTAACATATATTGAATTAAATAGCCTTGATAAACAGCAAAGACCACGTGATGCTCGAGTATTTAATAAATTACATTTCATAACCTAAAAAATAAACAAACTTGAGAAGAGACAAATCGATCGTTATCGATATGTAAAAGACGTTTCACATCAATATCGACTGTAAATATTTTCAATGTACTGATGTCCCACGAGAAATGCCTCCTTTGGATGAAAGGGATATTACAATAGACAAATATTTTTTAAGATTTTCTGTAAACAAATAATAAAATAATATGACAATACCAAATTTTGGACCAAAAAACAGTATATTTGACGCAAGTGTATCACTAAAGACAAAAAATGTAACCGCACCAAAATTGCGATAATGTAAATTATTACAAACATTTTTTCAAAAACGAATTCTGCCAGCCCTAAGTCTGCGGGAAGCGGGAAGGAATTTTATGTATTTATATAATCTAATTATATTGAAAAAAAAATTTAAAGACAAAATAAATTATTTTTTGAAACAACATATTTTATGATAATAATTTATTGTCTTATGTTACTATAATAGTATACAGTGGATACTTATTATTGTATCTGTAAATAAATTTAAACAAACGATATGTCTCCCTTTCTTTAAAATCAGTATTTAGATATTTAATGAATAAAATCTATCTTATAACAAAAGTTCATACAACATCCAGAATTTACTTCTACTATATCCAGTGGGGTATTAAACTGAAGAGCTCATAAAGACGATTTCGATAGGTGTATATTTTGCAAATTTAATCTAGTAACTTAATTAATATAGTACATTTTAGATGCGATTTACAGTAAATATTAAACTTGATTTATTTAGTATAAAATTAACTCTGAACTCTACCGAATGAGGTATCGTTTTAAAGCGCTCAAAAAGCCGATTTTTCTGAACATATTTTTTTTTTGGTTTGCTGTAGTTGTTACTACATTTATATAAGATGTTAATATACATGTATCCGATGGGATTCCTTTGCTATCTGTTTCAGGACTTTATCGTTGGTGCACCATCCCTTTCTTATCGTAATCCTATAAGCCGGTAATGAGTTTCGGTGCAGTTTGCATGCGACGTTCCATAAAACATCATGTACTTAAATAAAATTATTTCTAAGAAAATAAGAGAAAAATCAGTTTCTCTTATCTTCTTGAAAAATTGGAGGTATGTTGGAAAACGCTTTACATTAAATTGTAGAATTTTTTATTATCTATAATTGTTTTGTTATATTTTCGGTAATATGTTACGTCTCGCCGAAAATCACAAATAATCACTTTCAACCCCTGAACGTCATCCATTTTTCATAATTTCGCCTGACGTTTTTAATTTTTATACCTTTCTTATGACCACATCAAAACTGTCTGACTGGTTTTAGCTTGTGAACAATGTTTTGCTTACAAAATACGCCCTGACATTGCCCTAATAGCGATTTCTTGCGTTGGTGGAGATGAGACCTCCTCATCCGAAATTAATTAACGTCAAAGGGCGAGATTAAATATTCAGCAATACAACTATCGTGATTACTACTAAATTTCTCGGTATATTCATGTCTTTATGTAAAAGTAATGGAAACTCGTCGTGAATTAATATCCTTTAAATCAGCAGTATACGTCTGACGACTTTACACCGCTTATAATCCTGAGATATGGGAGAATTTCAATAAAATCGTACGTGTGTATGCTAATCGTGGATTTTTGTGTAATGCGGAACGGAACCGAGTTGTTTATGGATATTAGTCTCGGTTTTCGGTTGATATTTATTGAAATTGCGAGGAGAAAAGGAGAGTTATTTATTGAAATTAAAGTGTTTCTTCCTAAATTCTTGTTAATGGGATCTTTATTACCGACGAAATATTTGGAATGAAATATTGTGTGCGGTCAAATTTTAACACCTGTATATCTGCTATGATTCGAGAAAATTAACAATTTTCAAATTATGGAGGAATGCATTACATAAAATATATCAAACGCACCTCTGCTCTACTTGTAACAATTTAACAACTGCGAAAGAAGAAGCCAACCGGCATACGGTAATCCGATTATCTAACTATTAGCACTTTTACAGAAGGTAAGAAAAGGTACGCCATAGGTCAGCGAGATTGCCTGAATACACTGAAGCATATCTTCCAATTAGTCCTCTCTTATTATTTACAATTACTTATCTAATTTCAAAGTACATTATCAGTCCTTCACAAACCCAAAAAATTTCCAAGTGCTTTCTTCAAGTTCAGTGTTTCTAACTAAATTCATGTTAAGAGAAGTTTTACTTATTTCTGGTGCTAAAATAATTAGGGAATACTTTGTAAACTACTAAATCTTGGTAGTTAAGGGATTTTCATCTACGATATTTTTGCTTTGTTAGAGGTAGGTACACATATAATAAGAGAAGGAATTGTATTCGTGGTGATTTTCTGAATTTAAGATATTGGCATTTATAGAAGTTTTGAGGTCCCCTGAGTTCGAAAAAACATGTTTTCGGAAAGATATATCTATGTGTATATGAGTCTATCTGTTCAACGTTTTCTCAGAAACTCTAAATAGTACAAAATTGAAATTCTGTATTTAGAATGGGTATCCTTAAAGCTCGCGACCACACAAATTTCATGAGAATCAGTTAAAGGCGAAGGGTACTTTACTCCTGTCATTTTTAGTTTTTTTTTATTATCTCAAAACTGGTCCAACGTATTTTTTAAACCCTGTATATTCACTTCACTATTCATTCTAATCGATTGAGGTTGCTGTTATCTTGAGTGATCTTCTGCAACAGGCTCTTTTCTCTTATAAATTTTCAGTTTTTCTCAATTTTGTCCAAAACTGCTTTACCAATTCTTACCAGATTTCAGATTTGATATGACCTAACTAATGGCTATAACATTTATTTGAAAGCTTTTTTTTCTAAAACCTCCCTAAAGGCCTCTTTACTCCTGAACATTTTCAATTTCCCCATTTTTTTTTAAAGGCTTTGCATGTTTTCACTAAATTTTATATTTGAATTGACATATTAAATTATAAAAATTTTTTTCGAAGCATTTTTGCTAAAACTGTCCTAAATGCTACTTTATTCTTAATTTATGTCGTACAATTTTCTTTAAAACGGTTTTGATTTAAACCAAATCTCATAATTTTTGTTAGCTGTTTAATGCCTATACTTTTCATTTGAAACACTTTTATCTAAAATTGCCCTAAATGGCAATTTCTTAAGTGCATCGATTTGTAGAGTAATTATTCAGTCTAACTGATACATCTCCTACAAGTAATTCCTTTATTTATTAATTTCCATTATTTATTCCGAGTCGATAATTGGATTCTTATGTCGAAGAATAGACATTGAAATTTGTTGAAGGCATATTATATAAGTAAATATATTTATGGTTTCGATAAAATTAGTTGTATTCAAAAACATTTTTCAGATACCTTCGTCATCAAACAAAGTACCAAAAGAAACATTTACTAATAAGAGAATATCTTAATATTCAATATTAAATTTATTTCATAAAACGGCGATAATGTTGCCAAGAACATTTTGTCCAAGAACATATGAGAAAGTCTTATTATGTTACATATCGCCATTTTTCTTTAAAATCAAATAAAATTAAAAGTTTCAAATCTATGTGTTCAATATTAAAACCACTTGTGTCGAATTTGATCAAAATGCGAAGTAATGCTCATTTAAAAAATCGTGATGTGTTCATCAGAGTACTTCCTCATATATAGGGTATTTCAATATGCGTTTGCCAAATCCAAACGGGAAATAGATATGGTTCATTTAAGCAAAAAAAAAATAATTCGTGGAGTGGATTTCGAAAAAAATTGAAAAAACCGAAAATTGACAAGTATAAAGTGCCCTTCACAGAAGATTTAGCCAAAATCGTTAGAAAACTTTTTTTATACGTATTTAATCGTACAATAAACATTCAAAGTTTCAAAAAAATTCTTGGAGCGAATTTCGAGAAAAATTCAAAAAACCGAAAAATGACAAGAGTAAACTACCCTTTTATCCTGGTCGATTTTAATATAAAGCTTATTTTCACGTCCAAGTATGGTACAAAGTCCAAATACAGAGTTTTGACCGTTTGTGGTTTTTGGTTTTCGAGAAAATCCTACCACAGACATACATACACACATACATACAGACAAAAACATGTTTTTTGGACTCAGGGGACCTCAAAACGTTCAGAAATGCTAATAATTCAATTTCGAAAAATCGACCCGATTACAATACTCTCTCATATATGAGTACCTCATATGAGAAAGTAATTACATTAAACGTGCATCGTCCCTGCCTTTAAGACCTTCGGGAAAGGGGCGAACGAGTACTTAGCTCCTATCCTTTCCCTAAGGTATAACAGAGAGTGCTTGCCTTTTTAAATCCGTATTTAACACCGTATACAACTTTTAATTTTCCTCCCTCCCGATTCCGGGCAATATCCCGCCTCAAATTAATTTTTGACAAGCGACCTAAAACAGGTCTACACTTCTCATTTTTCCCCACTTTCCGCTCGTCACTTTTGCTTCCCTCGAGGTTCCCAGTCGAAAATAAAAATTTCCTCCGCCGCGATTCAGTAATAACTGCCTAAATCAACACGGGAATCTACTTAAAACCGATTCGGATTCAATAAGACATTTAAATTTCAAAAAATACAATCATCTTCACAGACCGTCGATGACGCAGCAGTCGCTCGTTAATTTCAACGGTTCAGACGAGAGGAATCGGGTCGTAGGTCAATTATACGGTTGATGACGAAGTGAGAAAGAAGAAGAAAACAGCGTGAAGAGTTAGTGTGTGTGGGAGAAGGAGAGAGAAAGATGTGGAAATTTACTGGGCGTGGGTTAATTTCCTTGCCTAATTTTATATCTTATTTATATAATTTAATTTAAAATTTAATCGCCGGTTAGATCCATCTGAGGAAGTATTTAATAAAATTTATGCAATTTCTCTACGCGCCAATATTAAAAAGCAGTTTGGAAAAATTTTGTGTAATAATAATTAAAATATAAACTCCCTAGACTGTGTTCCTAAAATCTTTCAGATTATTATTCGTTATGTGCTTTTACAGATTTCCTACTACACCTACAGATCTTATTAAGACGAATCATTCGACCATTACAGTGGTCTTTATTTTGGTTAATTTCAGATAACTGTGCTTCCACATATAGAGGCTCATTTCGATCTAGGTTAATAAGGAAGTGTATCTCCCACATTTCCTATTTTCATTTCAAATTTAACGTTTGCTGGATAAGAATGTGTATGTCTCCCACCCAAATTTTTGTTACTGAACGTAAAATTTATTTTCCGGCCAAAATAATTTTACGAAAAATTTGAAACTGCTAATTTTATCTGTATGATAAGAGATGTTCCACACATATTTTACAGATTTCTAGTTATCATACTTTTAGGAATACATACACACAAATAGTTTTCATACCTATCCTCTAATTTTGTTATATTTTAATTGATTTACTAAATCCTCCTTGTTACCCAAAAAAAAAAGAATAGAATTAAGCAATTAAAAAGAATGAAGATCACATGAAGGAACACATATGCACAAAACGTAATCAGCTAAGTTTTACACTAAACTGTATTTATTAGCTCATAGGTCGTAAATCCAAATTATCCTTAACCGATCAAATAATATTACACAAGGCAATCCTTAAGCTCGTATGGACCTAGGGAATTCAGCCTGTAAACCCAGCATCCTGCAGAGCCTCCAGAACGATATTTTGCGTTGACGTTTTCAACAAGATGATTCAAGGAATATATCAAGGACTTCCCAATCAGTTTAACGTGCGCTATATGAGTGCAAAATGCGTAGGCACAAACATTTGCTGTCATCAGACCGAAGTGCGAGACTAAAATAAATTTAAACTCAAGACTGTAGGGAACAATGTAGTCTAAATTTAAGATATACAAATATCTACTTAAGGGATTGTTCATCATAGTCTACGTTATGTATAGTGATGTGATGGTGTATGATACTTTACGTGCCCTTATTTTACTTCAAAACAAACACTAATTACTCACTGGGCATATTGCAAATCTCTCTATGCAGTAAAAGAAATGAGTTCTTGAAAACATCAGAAATGGACTGCGATTCTTTGAATGTACCAATCGCATTGTAATTTTAATGCTAAAATACACTAAAATAGTGTACTAACTGAAAGAACATATTGTCATGTACGGGACCATTCCATGAAAAGTGGAACGTAGGTTATCGCGATTCAATCACCAAAAAGATTGTCATGTTTCCATATATCCGTTTAACTATGCACTAAAGGACCATTTCACTGCTTACCAAATTAATATAAATAAATTGGTGGGAAATACAAAATTGTTATATTTTTAAATTGAATTTTGTATCACATCCTTACCTTAATTTGTTTATTTTCTGCTCCTTAATTTTTGCTCAAAATTAATTTGTTTCTCATTTGGTATCCAATTCCTCTCCCTCTCACATATTTAAGGTAAGTTATCTTAGGTCACTTACCGACCTTTGTAACTGCTTTATTAGTAGGTCAAATAAATATCGTTGGTTTGTTTAATCTGTTCTTCCTGAGCTCCAAACCCCAAAGTGCACACATTTAAGGACCATGAGGGCCCTAAGTGTGACACTATCGGTAAATATTTCAATGGAAAGGTATACAGCAACAACGATTATCTTCTGCTTTGATTACGTTTATTATAACTATGATTTACAATACCAGTTTAACAGACTCCAATAAAGTAAACCTCATGACTAAGTATTAAATGTTTATTAAACACAACCAAGATAATAATTTACCGGTTGTCTTATGTTGAATATCATTCAGGATATATCAGATATGAAATGAAAATATCCTAGATACTCTACGATGGATATAAGCAAAATAAATTATTATTTGGTAAGGAAAATAATAAAACCACGTTTTCTTACTCCTTAATTTAAAAATTAACGCGCCGGAAAGGCTTAGAGTATGAGACTCAAGTATTTACTCCATGGCAGAGTGAGATAAAATAAAGTAGTAACTGAAATAAATTCATTAGGTCTAGTGGCTAGTACTGACTCAACTAATAAAAATTTTTACAGAAACTTTGACAACCACATTACAAAGTTCGTTATTAAATATTACTCATAATAATCCTACAATCTCCGTGAGGCACTGTCATTTTTATAATGAAACTAATCAGTTTATTCGAAATCAGTTCTTGGCACTGTCCATTAATATCTCTGTGGAAGATTTAGAGATTCTGATTACCAAGTCCGGCAGACCTGTGGAGATGTTTTGAAGCAAATTTTAATCGTATTTTAAATATAGAATACACATATCTATACAAAATGTTAGCTAGATTCATTCAGAGTACTAGTCTTTAAAAATATGACATATTCCTAATTTAGATTTTTTTATCAGAAAACAAATATAACAAAACTTAAATTGCCTGTAAATTAATGTTACATTACGTCTTTAAAGCGAAATCTTTTGAAAAAGCTCTTCTTTTTTTATCATGATAAACACTTATAAGGAGAATTAATATTTCTGTAACTGGTCGTGTTACTTTGACATAACTGCTTTAATCAAATGTCTCGACAGTTTTCGCTTCAACAGCTACTACTGCTTTTGCGACGAATGGGCAATTAAACTGAAATACTATAAGAATCACCTAACCACATGAAACTTCCTACACATAATCTCAATACTGAAATAGCTGGTTTTTCATCATATTGTCACGCTTAAAGCACAATTAGGTACTAAATTATTCTCGGTTAGAGAGTGAAGAGTAAAGGAAGCATTAAAGACACTTGGAAGGAATATATAGAGAATTTGTTCTTCGATGAGAGAGGAGACCCCCCCCTCCTTATCAACAGAAAATGGACAACCAATACTAATAAGCGAGATAGAAGCAGCCATAGGATCGCTGAGAGAAGGCAAAGCTCCAGGACCGGACGGAATACAGAGAGTTTCGTAAGCTTTTAGATGAAGAATCAATAAAAATGATCTGCAAAATATTTAACAATATCTATGACACCGGCAACATCCCGAAAGAATGGCTCATTTCTGAATTTATATTGCTGCCCAAGAAACAAGGGGCAAAGAAATGCGGAGAATACAGAACCATAAGCTTAATGAGCCATTTACTAAAGCTTATCCATCGAAGAATATACAAGATGTGCGAAAAAAGAGTAGCAGACACACAATTTGATGAAAGGAGTGAACACAAGAGAAGCACTGTTCAGTATACAAGTATTATTCCAACGGTGTAGGGACACGAATTGCGACATTTATACCTGCTTTGTATACTACCAAAAGGCGTTTGACAAAGTCCAACACCAGAAAATAATACAAGTGCTTAAAGGCACCGGAATGGATGATAAAGACCTCAGAATTATACAAAACCTGTACTGGAACCAGACAGCCACACAATTTGATGAAAGGAGTGAACACAAGAGAAGCACTGTTCAGTATACAAGTATTATTCCAACGGTGTAGGGACACGAATTGCGACATTTATACCTGCTTTGTATACTACCAAAAGGCGTTTGACAAAGTCCAACACCAGAAAATAATACAAGTGCTTAAAGGCACCGGAATGGATGATAAAGACCTCAGAATTATACAAAACCTGTACTGGAACCAGACAGCCACCATAAAAATCAACGCTGGAGATGAAACAACAGAGGCAGTTAACATTCTGCGGGGCGTACCACAAGGGTGTATTACCTCCCCTCTGATATTCAATCTGTATTCAGAAGAGATATTTAGAGAGGCTCTGGAAAACGATGATAATGGAATTCTTGTAAACGGAGAACGACTGAATAGTATTCGATATGCAGATGATACCGTCATATTTGTAGATAGTATAGAAGGTCTACAACAGCTAATGAATAAAGTGAATGAAGTAAGTGAACGATATGGGCTTGAAATTAACATCAACAAAACAAAATTTATGATCATAATTAAAAAGAAGAGAGAAAACTGCCAACTATATATTAAAAATATACCAATAGAACGGATATCCAAACTTGTCTACCTGGGAACCTTAGTAAACGAACAATGGGACCACTCACAAGAAATAAGATGTAGAATAGAAAAAGTAAGAGATGCCTACATCAAAATGTCTAAGCTCTTCAAAAGCCATAACCTCAAATTACATATCAAAGTAAAACTCCTGCGATGCTATGTGTTCTCCATATTGTACTATGGCATGGAATCCTGGACATTGACCGAAGCAACACAAAAGAAGCTCGAAGCCTTCGAGATGTGGCTATACAGAAGGATCCTTAGAATATCATGGGTAGATAGAGTGACCAACGAAAAAATACTGGAAAGAATGGGGAAGGAAAAGGAGGTGATGAGAACGATTAAGAGAAGGAAACTGGAATATCTCGGACATATAATGAGAAATGACAACAAATACAAACTCTTAAAATCCATCCTCCAAGGAAAAGTGTTTGGAAAGAGACGGCCCGGAAGAAGAAGGATATCATGGCTCAAGAACCTAAGGACATGGTATTCAAAAACAACCACAGAACTGTTTAAAGCAGCAGTCAACAAGGTTATCATAGCCAGGATGGTCGCCAATATTCGAAACGAATAGGCAGTAGAAGAAGAAGAAAGTGGTAGCCCAGAAACTGGGGGAGGTCACACAGTAGAATCATATCAACATTTATTTGGCCTACCAAGAGATTTTCTTTGCAAGGGTGCGATAAGTCAATTAATACTAATACGTTTAATTTGGGGAAAAAGATAGAGAGCTAGAGAAGAAGGGAGATTATGCATATCCAAGAAGACACAAAATAAGCGTAAGCTAAAACTAAAACCAAAGATTAGGATGGTATACGACTAATTATTCGTTAAATAGAGCGATTTTGTTTAATATTAAGAGCGCTTCATGCATAAATCGTGTTTTCGTTGATGGACAGTTTATTCTCTAGAATATACAGATGTACGAAACTATGGCATTACTTTAGGTGATCTAAGTGAAAAACTACACCTTTCGCTCTTGACTTGATTATTTGGTACAGATTCTACTCTCGTTTGCTACAATATCGAGAAAAAGTTAAAACAAAAAATTATTCATGTTACTCCAACAAATTGGAATCCGAAATTCACCCCATTACAGCCCTTCAAGTTTGGTAATTGTTACTTGGTTATTCTTATCCCTTCTATCATTATATCCACAAAAAAGGCAACTTAAGTGAATTTTTCTAAATACTCGAAAAATAAAATAATATTATGAAAATTTATTCGTAGGTTGAGCGAAGAAGTCGACCTATTAATCCACCCCCGTAGACCACTTAAAAGTGGATTATGTTCCTACCGTTTATTGCAGTCTTCTAATTTCATTTTTTCCAAAGATTAATAAGGTGTACTCGTTCATCAACTCGAAAAAAATTTTATTAAACAAATTAGTACGCAAGAAGCAATGCAAGGAAACTGGAATACTTTGGGCATGTCATGAAGAATAACAAGTATTACCTTCTCCAACTAATACTGCACGGTAAGATAGGGGGATAAGAAGCCCTGGTAGGAGAAGGTGTTCGCGGCTCAGGTACCTTATGGATGAGCTCCAACAACCTTTTTATATCAGCAGTTAACAAAGTTATGTGGACCAATGTAATAGCCAACATCTACAGAGGATCGGCAGCGCAAGAAGAAAAGACTGTGGTTTCATCATCACCTTTTATTGGAATAATAGAATTGTGGGTTAAATTGCTGATTGTTGGTTCTCTTTATAACGATTTTCCGAGTTCTCAAGCATTTGAAAATATACAATGATGCGGTACTAAAACAGAAAACAAATATGTTAGGCATTGAGTTTATTTCAAAAATGTAATTTGGGAAGGTACACCTAAGAATACCAATAAGCACTTTGCGTGCATTCCAAGCATCCATCATCACATTTTTGAACCTGTTCTATTGCAATGTAATTATTAAATTCTTTGGAATACACCCTATGCACAAAATGCAGTAAACGTATTCTTCACTATTATCAAAATTATTAGGCTCCAAACTGAAGACGCCTTTCCCACTAGCATAACTGCTGCATTATTATCTCCTTCGGTCACGTATTTCTGGCAATATGGGAACTTTTTCCCGCTTCTCCTCCCCCATCATACACCTCTCCTTCCGGAGAAAAAAAGTTACGAAGATACGTCCCATTTGAATATGAATGAAGCGCCCATCTTCGACGTTCCGGGAATAAACATTGTTAACGTTCCCGTTCTTTGTAATTTCCTCCAGGATAAATCTGACCGGGACGAGATTCGTCGTGTTCGAGGGGGGGGGAGGGGGGAATGGGTAGGGATCCCCGGGGGGCTTATAGGCCCGCTTTAATTCCCCGACCCGTAGGAAAGAAATTATAAGGGAACTCCTGGGGAGCGATGGACTCTCCGACATATTTTCATGCGTAAGGATTTTATCAGCTCGATTGTTCCTGATCGGATTTCGTTGTAGGAGCAGGAGTGAGGTGAAGAGGATGAATAAGCTATTCCTGAAAGTGGATTTGGATCAGGAGTGTACGAAACTGGGTGAAGTTAAACGGATAATTGACGAATATAGCTTGGTGCCTAAAAAGATTGTATGAACAGTTTGTTACAAATTTCCTGTAACCAATGAACGTATGATATTCTGCACACTGACTAAGGGTCTCATCATTTTTTCAGTTCTCGGGAAACTAATATTTGTATCAAAGTGTGGAAAACTAGGAAAGCCAATTTGACACACTTGAGTCGAACGATCTTTCATGTGCGATATAAATTGGAACCTAATGCAGAATAATTAGGTATCCACATTCCCAACAGTAGATTTGGTTGTTATTATAAGTATTCAAATTCCTCATTGCCGTCCACCAAGACCATTTCATATTCAACAAAGATTTAATATACACTTACTTTGGTTGGAATTTTACCCAATTTAAAAGAGTTTCGTCATGAAATTAATAATATATAAGACAACAAAATTTCTGGATAACAGCCACAGAAACAAAGATTAAACTAAAAAAGAAATGGCAGAACGTTCAAAATGAACAATTTGCAAACCTTCTTTATGAAGATTATTTATAGTGAAAGCGTTCCATTACTTAATATTGTTTTAAAAGGGATTTGTTAGAAATGATTAGTAAATCCTCTTTTTACCAATCACTCTATATCAACAAAAATGTAATAAAAAACTGAGACTAAATTTTTCACAAGCCGTGTTTCTAATGGATAACATTTACGTTAATGGGGCACTTAGATATATTAAAGAAGTTTCTTTTAAGTCTTTTTATGAGGTCTTTTTGAATAAGAAGTAAACATATGAACATATGCCATAAAGCAAAATGCTCTGTTTTTGCCCCCCTACTTTTCAGCCTGTACATTGCTGCCATGCCGGAAACAAAATCACGTAAATTTGGCTATGCATCAAATGCCATAAAGCCATAACAAAAATGAAACATTACCCAAAAAATCAATATCAATTAAATCAAATGTTTCGCAAAATCAGTCGTATTAAAATAAATATCAAATTAGTGAAGCATATAGATTGGTTAAAGAAGTTTCATGAAAGGTTTAAAAAAAACGTGGGGTCCAACTTCCCAATAACGGCCATCTTAATAATGAAATTGAGACGTGGACGCTGTTGAAGTGATCAGAACGTAAACGAAAGCTATGATAGAAATAAATTAGATTTTTCTAGTTACGAAGATACTGAAAACCTATACCAATTTATATAATTTGGAACAAATTTATACAACATACCCGATCAAATATGCCAAAATATAGTAAAAAAATGCTTGCTGGTGCCATGAAAAATATGTAAATGTATTAGTCCCCATTTAAAATACTATGATTACTATGATTAGGGATTCTGTAAATTAAAATGAAATCGGAAAGAAGTCAATCCATGATCGTACAATATAGAGAACTACACGGAATACAAGGTGCTGTTTTTAACAAATTCCCAGGTATATAAACTAGAGTTGCATTTAAAATAAACAGGCAATAAAAGGCGAACTGTGGAGTATATGATATAATGTTAACACCCGTGGTTTCGACCAGTTTAAACTAGTTGTAAGGACAAAATAGGGCTTAAATTTACGTAATGAAATTATTGAATTATAAGAAATAGTAAGATTATACCTTATCATTACCGGCTGCACAACACTTAATAAAATCGAATAATAATAACCCCTGAAATTTTCACAGCTTGCTTCAATCCGTTCTGGGGTAGCAGGGTGTTTATATTATTTAATAATGTATAACGAATTACTTGGAACACATATACGATTAAACCTCTCATTATAAGTCACCTAAAACTGATTTAAAATGAATAAAAGTTTAATAGTTTAATCAAAATACACCGCACCTACTTCTCACCATTTGTTTCATAGGATAGGTTCTAGTTTAGTAAAGTAATCATATTGGTATAAAATGTTTTGTGATTAATTCGGCATAATTTTTTTTTATGGAAACTCTCAATACCGGACTCTTTATTAGGTATCCTTTTACCTGCGCTTTCGTCCTCATTGCTATGGAGTTTGGTGGCCTTTCATTTTACAAACGAAAGAAAATTCTTAAATTGCAATTTCTTAAAAAAAAAATCGAGACTTCGAGACTTTTCGAGACGAGACGAGATTATGTCTCGTCTCGTCTCGAACCAGTACTGGTCTCGTCCCGTCTCGTCTCGAATTTCGACAGAAATTCACACGAGGGACGAGACGAGAACGAGACATGTTTCGTCTCGTGTCCACCACTGCTAATTCCAAATCAAATTAACATTGTAACACAAAAACCTAGCCTGAACATTACAAAGCTTGTTTAAAACAGATAAGTTTTAGTTTAGAAGATGGTATGGGTTACAATAAAATATTTTTGAATAATTGGAAAGAAATTTAATGAAATACTTTTCATTACCGGTCACCTAAAACTGAATCAGATTGAACAAAATCATAATGAAAATATACCTCTCAACCTGCTACAAAATTTGTTTTGCAAAATACTTTCTAATTTAGTAGGGCAGCTTTATAAAAAAGGAAAAAAAAATTGGTACCAAATCTTTTAAAAGTGTTATTAACTAGTTACCTAACACTTAATTACATTGAATAAAATTGTAATCAAAATATGAAACCCGAACTTCTTCGCAGTTTGTTCAAATGATGAAGTTCAGTGGCACTATAAAAAAATGTTTTATTATGAATTTGGAATTTCTTAATAAACTTCTTGATAACGCTCACCCAAAATTAAATCAAACAGAATCAACCTATAATCACAAAACAGTTCCAAATATTTCCATGCTTTATGTGAAACTAATAAGTTCTACTTTAGAAGGTCGTATGTATCAAATATTAAAAATGGTTTTGAATATTTGGGTACAAATTTTCTAAACTACTTCTCATTAACGGTCACCCGAAATTGAATGAACTTGTATTAAATTTTAATCGAAATACAACACACGAAATTACTCAGTTTATTTCAAGAGTACTGGTTTAATTGGGAATTTATATTATTAAAGGGCAAAATCTTTTATTAATAATTTGGCAAAAACCTTCTTAAAAAATTCCTCTGTGCTGGTCACCTAATACTATATCAAACTGAACAAAAATGTAATAAAAACCACGGCTAGATCTATTTCACAGCTTTCTCAAAGCGATAAGTACTAGTTTAGGAGGCAGCACATATTTTTAAAAAAAGGTTTCTGAATAACTTGTTACATATTCTCTGAAACATCCCTTATTATGGGTGACCAAAAATTTATTCAAATTATAGTGAAACCATACAGCCCGAACATTTTGACAGTTTGTTTCACATGATAATTTCTAGTTTAACTGCATTATTAAGAGGAATTTTACTAACAACTTAGTTACTTTTGTTAATAAACCTCTTATTAGCGGTTACGCCAAATCGAATCAAAATATAATCAGATAAACCCTGACCTGATTCGTGACTTGTATCAGACAGAAAACTTATAGTTTACTAGTGAATTTATAATTTATAAAAAAATGTTATGGACGGGTTCATACAAATCATAAAAAAAACTTTCATTACCGTACACATAAAACTGTTGAATTCGACAACAATAAATAGAAAAATGGGTAAGTACGAGTTTTTTGACATCGATTAATAAGATTTTAAAAACAACAAAATTTCTCGTTAACGTTAATTCGAAAATGAGATAAAAAGTAAAAGTAAAGAAAAGATAAAATTGGCATTACGATCTACAAATGGCAATGCATTTGTACCATTCAAAAAAAAAAGTATTATAATGAATTTACTCAAAATATGGAACACCTTATTAACGGACATCTCAGTATATAGTGTAGGTACTTGTGAAAACATCAATGAGATATTTTTTATTATTTTCATTCACATTAAATTACCCTTGCATAAATTGTTTATTGCATAAAAATATATTTTTTCGTGTAAAAGTACCAAATAATACGTTTCGAAAGAAAAATTTACAAAAAAAATAGGTAAAAACGGCTAATTCAAACCCTTATATCTCAGTCAATTTTTAACGTATACAATTTTGTAAAATACCGTTTTAACGGAAATTGCATAAGCTTACTTTTTTGTGAAACAATGCCTATACCTAAGTATGCTCAGAAAAAATGAATGTCAAAAAGTTAAGAAAAGGAACATTTTCGAAATTTTTCAATTTTTCTAACATTGCTTTTTGATTTATTATTTGAAAAAAAATGGACTTTAAAGGGTATCAGTTAGATAGGACATTTAATTGTCTACAAAAATCCTTTATAAAATAATTACTAAAAAATATAGAATTTTTGAGTTATAGCCAAAAAAACAAAAAGTGAACAACATATGAAACGATAAAATTCCTTGACCTTTTGAGGAGTGGTCAATCAAGAAATAGTAACTGCTCACGTTCTACCGTATTCGAAAAACTAAAACTTGGTGTCTGAATGAGAGATTGAGTACTTTAAAATTTGGCGTGAAGTTAATATTTGAAAATCCTTCACGGTTGAACTTTTAAATCATTCATGTCTCTAGGTGAGATTGTTAGATTGCCACTAATCAAAGTTTGTTGTAATGAGTACCTACTTTCCCTTTAAATGAGACAGATAAATCAAACATCCACATACTAGGAAGCTATATATAGAACGACGTGCATATACATATAGCGTCTACGATACATCAGAGACGGGGTGAACTAATAAACGTTATGTTAAAGTAAATTCTCGGTTTCTCGCCGTAGGGGCGGGCGTTACTTCCGATTTAGTCCTCGTACGCCACAACATTAACGTCTGAGGACAAAAGACGCGGATAATTTACGTCCCGCGCGCTATATTCAAAACGGAATTTCGGAATCTAACACGATTCCCCGCTTTTAATACCGAAAGTTATTAAGCCGTTACATTGTCATTTTTATGCGGCCGCGACCCGATGAAATTTTCTGACGGGAACTTCTCTTGTTTCGTCATAAAAATTTCAATTACCGCGATTTAAGCGCACGGTTACCTTCCATAACTAATAATTTCGGGGCCGGTTATTAGCCATTGGTTTTTCTAATCTAGGGTGGAAACGTGTCTTTGTTTCAAAATCTAAAATTTAGAGACTGAAGGTTGGCAATATTGAAGTAAAAGACTTAAGTTTACCGAAAATTTTGAAAAGTAGGTCTTCCTGTGAAAATCATAAATTATCATTGAAAAGAGTGTGTTTCTTTAACTGTGGCACCTTCTAACATCTCCAGAAAACGCTTACACTAGTTTGGAAATTCACAAAAAATATTTAACGAGTTTAAAATAACCGACAGTTTCAGACATGAACTGGATTTAAGCACTTGGGTATATTTAGGATTTTTTTTAATAATATGCTTCAAATTTATTGAGGTCACTAAGGAGACTCAAAGAACGTACCGGATGAAGTTTCAACAGAATCCAGGTTTCATAATATTCTTGATCGCATCGTCAACCTATTCATATTTTCGCTTGTGATATGTTCTAAGCTACAAAAAGTTTATTTTGAAAGAGTTTTACTAAAATCACTAAAACTGTTTGCATTCACCCAGGAATCGTTTCGAGCTTCTTATGTGGAGTTGTAATGAAGTTAGCAACCCAACATCTTCATAAGAACATTTTTAAACCCCTTGTCGGTTTCAGTTCTGACCTAAGTTTAACTGTTTGGAAATATCTCTCCAAAAACTATTTACTAATATTAATAAAAGCTTCTAAGTGATATATGGAGCTATTTAAGCTATTAAGAGGAATTTCAGTATGTTTTAAGTTACACAATAATAATTATAACTTTACTTTTGCTTTCAATTCTGACTTGTGTTAAACTGACTTGGGTAAATTTTAGACAATTAATTACTTACACCGTCGAGAATATTTCATGGCATTAAATGGAATATTTCAAATAGATCTTCAAAGAGACACAATTTAAGTGTTCTTGTATGTTCTTTGTGTTTCTTCACATATTTCTAAATATATTTTACTCTCATTTCAATCCATTTGCAGTCGTTTATACTACTATTATAATCTTTCGTATAGAGTTTAAACTTAATTGGAGTTGTACTAAATATTGCTTTTGAAAAAAGTTTCAATTTTGATCAGTGTACAAGTGTTTCGGGCATATCTCCGAAAATTATTTATAAATAGCTGAAACTATTTGCAGTTGTTAATCGCACTTTATGGACCCTTCTAGTAGAGTATTAAGGCGATTATGGTTTTAAAATACGCTTTACAGCATTTTAAAATTATTAGTCATTTCAGTTCTGACGTATGTGTTTCGAGTTTAGAGTGCTGAAATTTTTTTACTGATATTATCGAGAGCACGAGAGTTCAATTATAGAAATTAGAAACGTTCAAACCTATCTTCACTCTTAACTCTAGTGTGTTCTAAGATAGTGGGACAAGTTCTCCAAAATTCCTTGCCAAGATAATCGAAAGTGTTTCCAATTAACAACTGGACTATACGAACTAGTAAGTAACGATTATAGTAACGAATTGGTTGAATATGATGTTTTCAAATTGAAAAAATATTCGTTTTGAAGTGTCAGATCGGTTTTGGAATATTTAATCAGAAAATGCACCACCAATACGATTCAACTTATCAGATTCGTTGAGCGTACTTCGCAATACAGTCAAATGGAATTTGTAGTGATGCTGAGGTTAGCAAAGAAATTGTGGAAGTTTAAATCAGTGGGTGTTTTGGCGGTTGTTAAGATATTGTCCTTTATTAGATATAAGTACATGTGTAGTATAATTTTTCCATATCAATCAGTTGGGGAAATACACTAATTGGTGACGATTTTTTGAAATTAGTTATGTTAAGTGTAAGGAAACACGATATGACCGAGAAAGTAATGAAGATTTTGAAACATAAACTCGAAGGTTTCTGGACAAAAACTAGATTATATAAGCAATTGAGATCAGTAGTTTGAGGGGCGATATGATAGAGTGTTCAGGAAACCGTTTTGAAATTTGCGAAAATAAGCACCACTGCACTATAGTGACATCATTACTATCACGTTTTCCAACTCAAGTACACTTTGGTACTTGTGTTAATTTTATGTGAAATTTCTACTTTCAATTACTTCTTTTTGTGTTCTTTATGGCTTCTTATATGTTACTTTACTATTTTATGCAATGTCACTCATTCGTTTGGTAAAATATTTTATTTACCGCTTAATTTGTTTATTTTGGGTCTTTTTGGTTTCAGTGTGTTATTTATTTCCATTTATCCACACCTCTGATTACTCTCTCTCCCCTGGTTACTATTAAACCAAAGTACCGCCATATGACTCATTTATTGGTAGGCTAACTAAGAGCTACAATCAACAAACCGCGCACGCTTAAGGGCCCATCATTCCTTAAGCGTGACATATGGTGGAGGCGCCCTGTGTCGGCCCGTAACGAGTGATTCTTCATAATCTCTCCTACACTCAGAGAGACCTTTTCATCTCCACAAAGGGATATGGAGGAAACGCGTGATATAGGGACCTAGGAGACATTCCTCATAATTTCTCCTACCTTGGTTTTGTTTCCTTTTATTCCCTTTGTGCAAAGGGACATATCTTTCTCTTCACTGCCGTATATAGTAGAACACGCCACGTTTTGACCCATAAGGAACGTTCTTTATATTCATCCTTAACCTACCTCTCGCCTTCGCTCTCCTTTATATCTGAAGATTATGTTTATTTTCGTTCCGTCTACTTTAACGTTTCTTAAAGGTTATTAAGATTAGACTCGTTAGTGCATAATTGTTCTGTTGGACGTTTAAATATAACCTTGTCATTTGGCGATAGTACAAGTACTCGTCATATTTATTAAATTGTTGAATCGAAATGTTATGTGTGTAATATTGATATAATACCTAATAATAAAAATATGTTTATAATCAGAGTAGGTGTCTTAAGTTTATTGTGGGTTGTTACATTCGTTTTATGTTCCTAATTATTGCCTTAATTAAAAAGGTCTTTATAGTGATAGTACTTTAGAGTTCATACGAAAATTCATTTTACTGCAGGCATTTAGAGCTTTGGGGTATTATATAAACAACCAATGAGGGGTTTCAACTATAATATCGTTCTATAATAAATTCCATGAAGTTTTTGAATTTACTTGCGCTTGATGTTCTGCAGTCTATTAAAGGTTATTGGGAATACTTTCCATAACTTTTTACTAACAACAGTAGAGTTTATTAGTTCAGTGGAGTACATCAATTTATTAAGAGGAATTTCCAAATTTTTTAGCATAGGTTTCAAATGAATTTAGATGAAACAAAAGACTATATAATGTTTGAGATTATTGAATTTTGAGTTATGACATGTAAGTGACTTTAGCACATCTATGAATCTCGAAAAAATTATTTGAGGTCCTTAAGGAGACTTTACATAGTCATCAGGTGAAATATGAACAAGATGTAACCCAACAAGAGTTACTCGAAGTTGAGTACAAAAGTGAGGATATAAGTTCTCTTTGTTACCCGAATAAAATGTTTTTTTTTTATTTCCAACCTTTCGTCCACTATGTCTGGAATATCTTCGGAGAAATTTGGTTTCCTATTTTTCTACAAAAGTTTTTGTGTTATACTTACACAATTTAAACGAACATTTCTTTAACTTAAAATATTAGTATCGACAGCACTTTTGGAGTTCATTAAATTCAATACATAATTATTTGGTATAATAAATTATTATTACTGAAAAGCATCGTTTTATTATTGGAGTTTTCTAAAACTATAAGGGGTTTGAATTAACTTACTGATTTATGGCATTGTGCTGCGTAGGTATTAACTGTTTTTATGGACTGCAAAAGTGTCGGCCACACTAATATTTTAGGTTACAGAAATGTTTGTTTAAACTTTATATAAATCCTTGTAAAAAATAGGAAATAAAAGACTCCTTGAAAATGTTTCAGACGTTGGAAGCAAAATTTCGTCATTTTATTTGGGGATCCAAGAGAACCTAAAACCTCTCATATTGAAGAAGATTTAAGTTTCGCAATATCTTATGTGACGTTTTCATCTCAGTTGCAAATTTAGCTCCGTAAGTTGTTTGGCTGTTTGAGTATAATTTCGAACTTTACTTTCGATATCTAAAGCAATCCGAAATCGTTAAGAAATCTTCACAAACTTCTTATGGGAAGTTCAACGTCAGAAAAGTTCCAATCCAACGAAAGCGTCAAGTCTAATGTAATTTGAGGCATAAATAAAAAAATCTATTTTATTATACTACTTTACAACCTCCTGAAACACCATTTCAGGATAATTTAGGCTTTTGAAAAACATCCTAATAGATTCAAGTTGTTATTTTAGGCGTTCAATTTCTCGTAGAAATTAAAAAGGATGATTTAACAAGACTCAAGGTCAAGACTTCCTGACATCATCGGTTGTGGTACAAGAATCGGGACAAATCGCTCCAAACGAAGAACAAAGTGTCCATCATCTTGGAGATACGCAGTCTTGTGGTACGACCCTAATTTCAGGACATTCACCTCTTTTGGCTGTTCCACCAATTTCAGATTTGGCAGTTCATTTCAACCAAAAACTTCTTGATGAACAAAGAAGAACTCCTGTACTTTTGATGCTATAGCAATGACGCCAACTATTGCACCGTCTTCTAAGCCAATCCAAAGAAAGAGGAAACAGCACGATAAAAAATTAACTGCGACTCCTGTGAACACTATTTTACAATATAAGGAAAATAATAAGATTACAAGACCAAATAAGATTGGAAAAAATAAAAAATCAAGACAAAAACAGTAGTCAAAGAAAAGAAGTACAATACAAAACAAAAATTATACCGATGAATGTGTGTACAAGAAAATTCTCCAGAGAGTGAAGGTGAAGAGTGCGTAATGAAGGTTACAACCAATTCATTATTTGCAAAGAATTTGGAAAAAATGAGATGCAGTATCGCTGCACCACCTGCGGACTGTGGTGTTATGTTATATATTTTGGATGATTCGACAGATGGATACATCTGTGATTTATGGGCCGGCCGATTTATATATCCAACGATAGAATCTTACTATTACTCATTGTAATTACCTCTAATAATGTTAATAACCGATGCTAATTTGTGTTTGTAGACCTAATTTTAATTGTACACCTAAGGTTGAAACAAAGCATACTAGTGCAATGAAAATGGATCTTACTAGACATATTTCCAAAAACATGTTTGAGCGTCATTACCCCTTAGCCTGAGCGGAACTACCCAAAGTCAAGGGTAATGGCGCTCAAATCCGATTTTCTGTTTTCCTACTACTTATAAGTCAAAGATAAATACGGTTGATTTTAAAATGTTTATTACTGAAGAGCTAAAGATCTTACTCTATTTACAATTTCGAAGTAAAATGAGTATTTTAAAAAATACAGCGTATTTTTTAAGTGAACGCCATTCTCCAACCCTACCAACCCTAGTGTTCTGCTTACATTCCGAAACTTTTTTGAAACTCCCTAACATTGTGATAGAGAATCTACAATGTGTTTCAAATTTGCTCTCCCTCTCGGCCTGTAAGCAATCCAGCGTAAGTAGAACGTGAGGGACCCTCCTGAGCATCTCCATCAAATCGCCGGCACTTTAAGGAGATTCCAATTTAACGCTCAATATATCGCGACTGACACGTCTGCCGTGTCTTTATAACTAATCCGTCAATAGCGCACAAGATGTCCTTATCCATATAAATTCATGCCCTAATAATCCCCCACGTTCAGGTTCGAGTGAATACGTATGTACGTATAAGTTCCTCTGTATACATACATACGAATAAACGTGTGCGCCGACGTTATGTTGTTGCAATTTCGGTGTCACTACCACAATACCATTAATTACCAATAACAATGTTAAAGTAGGGGATAAATTAAACGAGACCCCATCTAGATTTATATACGCGGATTTATGACGCTATAAAATTAGACACAAAGGACTATCCGGTGAATGATGGTGTTTGTAAGCTCAATCGGTGCGTTTGTGATGGTCGGTCCTTATTGGGCCTATTAACTGTTTCGGTTCGGATAAGACGATAACACGAGGTTTTATTGAGTAGTAAAAAATGATGGTGAAAATCGGACAAAAAATATTTTTCTTCGTAACTTGGAAATACTTGTCGTTATCGATTTCCTTGAGAAGCAACGATTAAATGTGATATGGTCGAATTATAAAGATAATTGGAAAAATCATATCTTTGATCAAAATTATGTCTTTTAGTACGCAGTAGCCGTTTCATAGAAACAACTAGAGTACTGGCATAATTTGTATCTAATCCGTAGCTAATTTTTGCAGCCAAAATTGGTTGACTTATGTGACTTAATGACTTATGTGTACGCTGACATTTCTTTGTAGCTAAGAGAAAATCTTGCGCGTTTGACTCCTTTGTAAAACTCACCATTTTAAAACCTCAATCTAACGATATTCCCAAAATAATTACGCGTATTTTCCGTTACGTACTAGTAGGACTCTTGGTAATTATAATACACCATTAAAATGGCAAATTTTCCAACATTTGCGGATTAATATCGCGCATTTTCCGACCGTCCCGAAGTAGTATGGTGCTTGGTAATTAATTGCTAGCTCCAACGATAAAACCGAGAATTTTCCGAACTTCAAGAATTAGGATCGCACATTTTCCGAACGTTACGCACTAGCAGGACATTTGGTAATTATAATATCCCGCTAAAATTGCAAATTTTCCGGTATATCGCGCATTTTCCGACAATTCCAAACTAGTATGGTTCTTGGTAATTAATTACCAGCTCCGACGATAAACCCGACAATTTTCCGAACTTCACGGATTAATATCGCCCATTTTCCGACCGTCCGGTATAGTATGCTATAAAATTTTCGGTCTTGTGCTTTATTTCAAGTGACACCGCTGGCATTGTCCTATGTTTAGCTACCTAAGGCTTTAGGGAGAAAACTCTTCGAATCTGACGGCCAAACATACTGTTTTGTAAAATTGAACCACAATTGTGTTGTATTGGGAAGAGGCGTCAATTCTTCAAGTAAGTAGATCATGCGTCCTGGTTGTACGGCGGACGACGACCAAAGGGTCTAATCATACTCCATTAAGTTATCAAAGGCTCATTTTAATAGTATTTTCTAAAACTCTACTGGTAACTATAGCAATATTTTCGAGGGATCTAAACAATGGAAATAATAAAAAATAGGGGAAAGAAATAAGAAGTGCTATAACTTGTTTTTAAGAATGCCACAGAATCCGACATCTCCCGCGGTTCTCTAACTACAGCTATGGCACCTACAGATTGAGCCTCTTGTTGGGACGAACACAGCTAGGAAATCAGTTGTGATGAAAAAAATTAGTAAAAAGTTAGCTTTAAAGTCTAATATTTCAGTTATCATTTTAGGATAATTTTGAAACTTGGGGGAAGCTTTGGAGAAAATAGTGTGTTTTTTAAATATACGTATGATAGCTGCAAAATACCTACAAAATATGATTTATCAGTACAAATTTGCTACAAGTTATGTCAGTTCTGCGGTGGCAGGGAGAGGAATTGACTACTGTAGCTTGGTGGACGTATCATAATCGATGGATATGACGTAGGTTGTTGTTATACTTCCAAATTTGATTTTTATGATTATACACCCACAAATAGTGCAAAAAAACGTTTTGATAATCATTTAGAAAATTTACTCTAGTAGAATCTTCTATTGAACAACTTGTAATGTTCTTCCGACCTCACTGTAGATTTCTCTTAAAATGAGTTAATAATATTGTTTCGTATCCTAATCTCATTGAACTTTAAATATATTTCATAGCAACAACAAAAATTTTAGTACAAAAGGAACAGCAAAAAATTCCCAGGAATATCCATCTACATATTTTTAGCACAATTACTACCCAGAAAAATGAAATTTTGCAATATTAGAGTGGAAAATAGCCTCAGTACGCGAGTTGAATGTTAAAATTTACCAACAATTGTTTAAGATTAGTAGACAAGTAAGTAAACAAAGCGACACATGTTTACTCGCTCCGAGAGAAGCGGTTACTTCAAAAGAATTACTACGACGCGTAAAAGACAGCTGCATGAATTCTGCCGGATTGTTGTTTACGAAAAGTAATTTGTGACCTTCTGAACATTTCCTGCGTAGGCGTTGTTAAAGGAACAATCGTACCTTCTAGAATGTACGAGAACGTTCTCGATCATGGTTGGGGTTGTATATATAAGGGGGCTTGTGATCGAGGGAGTTAGTTAGAAGTAGAGAAGCAGACGTGAACGCGACATACGATCCTAAAGCGGAGCAGTACAAATAAATTAAATAGTGTCTAGTCTAGTGTACAAGTTGTTGAGTGTGTTAAATAAATTAGTGTACAATAAATGTAAATAAATTATAAAATAAACGATACACTATCTACATTTATGATTACACTATAGTTGAAAAATGGTAATTTAAACTAATTTCTTGTGATGATATAGCAATTATTTACGAACAGCACGTATAATAACTAATGAGCAATATTCATCGGTAATGATATGGTAACAATATAGTTCACAGAAATATTATTAGAGTTAATCAAAATAATCGCTAGACATTCAGTGACATAGGTATTTCAATATTTGGATTGTTGCCTGTATTAGAGGTAATACAAATATATTACATGTTTTAACATTTTAGTTGTGCGTTCAGGTGAGCCATTCGACGATTATCTTTGAATTGTAGGTTAATGGCATATTTGTAATGTATCGCTCTTGTTGTTTAGGTATTCGTGTAATTTTTTATGGATATATGTATTTTTCCCATAACAAAATTTAATAAAAACTCATGTATTTCTGCATTATCACAGTTATGGAAGGACACCTCCCCTTTCTCCTCCCGCAAGAAGTTCTCGAATAAGTATACATAAGCGTTTGGAGAGAAATATTATTTTAAACGTATGACGAAATGAGAAAAATAAAATATCGGCGACAAAAACGACCAAAAAATATATTACTGAAATATTGAATATAAGACGATTTTAATAGAAACGCCATAAGATGGGTATTACACCATTTTTCCCAAATGAAATTCCCGCCATAAAGTTTTAAACGTTTTCATTAACCACGAAGATTTGTCCTTCTTCAAGCAGTAGACGTTCTGTTAAGTTTTAAAGAAATTTCATTCAGGTTATGTAAGACGTGGCAGAGATACTATATTCACAGATCAAATGAAACAATATATTGGACAAGAGAACATCTTATAACAATTAAACGTTATGGAGAAGAAAGTAAGCACAATTTAATATCTCACGGATAGGTAGCTCAACGTTGTCCAAAACAATAAACGTGGGAATGCCCAACCGTAGCTTTCAGCAGGCAAATATTTATGAGAGGGCTTTTAATTAAACCCGAATACAAAATTTAGTCCTTACCGCTATTATCTCATTGAACTGGTAGAATTACCAAGTGACGCAAGTAAACAATTATATTGCTTCACACAAGACAAAATTCAAATTTCCCGCTAGAAAAAAATTTTTCAATGAATTTCTTACTTCGACAGGCTTCGTAGGCTATGTTGAAGGTACTAGAGGGAACGTTAGAAGTTAAAATTTGGAAATTAGATAACATTATGTATAATAGTATTGCCCTTATGATTGCGAATTTAATTAATAGCAAGTTCAGATGCGCGGAAGTATGTCTAATATTTTGTCTTTCGTTTTACAACATGCAGCATACTTTTATTTCGTAATAAGTTTCATTATTGTATATAATGCTTTTATTGTATATTTTTATTTATTGACAATTTAAAGTCAAATATGCATTATTATAGGGCATTATTTTCTATGACGATAATTGTTATAAACGATCAAACAATTTAAATATTCATTTTACAGGGATTTAAGGACACCTTCAAAATGAGGTGTGGTGAAAATTATTTGTTGCATTTGTAGCTTCAAACAAGTTTAAGTCAAACTATTGTTCACTTTAATAAAATATCAGTTCATATTTGAATTTTCATAAAAAGTAAGGGTCTTGTGTGTTGCACAACATGAGATAATTTTTAGTAATTTAGTAGTTTAGTAATTTTTAGGTAATTTTTGAGTAATTTAATTTTAAGAAACACTTTTCGTCTAACTGCGAGAGCATCACTATCTATCTTCACCTATTCCGTTGTATTTAAGTTTGTTGCATTTAAATAGTTTAGTAAATCCGAAGTTACAATTACGTGTTATCATTTCCCAACTGTTCACGCAATATTAAGTTGGCGCGTGAAGTTTACCGGTCAGTTATAACGATCTAAGACAATCGAAATTTCTGATACGTACGCGACGTTACATCAATAATTTAAGCTAAACTCATTCACGGCAATCAAAACAGCAAATAACTTTTATACACATCATATTGAAGGTTCTTTCAACCCCAACTAGACGAAAGTCTCATTTTTTTGATTTTGTATACTAATTTTAATAAGGACAAATATGGCCCAAATTCATACATTTTTCCTTTTTAGTTGTCGATGAACAAATAAATACAAGTAATTATTCTCTGATATCACATACCTTTTGATGCGCTACACCTAAAATAACATCATAAGCGATCATATTAACGTCATAGCCATATTCACAAAAAAACTGATTTCCATATATTAATTGTCAGTATAGAGCATTAATAGTATGGTAACTTTAAAGAAAGAAGAGTACGCTCGACATGAGATGGGCAATGGTCTAACTCTAACTCATATTTCTAAACTTATCACTTTTTTCCGTACAATGATGATGTCCACCATCACTGAAAAAAATTTCGTTAGAATTTGATACGACCAATCCATATCCAGTAAATCGACTTTTAAAAATATAAAACTCTTGGGATACAGCAAATATTGTAGACATTGTTATTTCTGTAAAAGGTACATTTACAATAGGAGCTCCATTTCAGTGTTGAGTATCGTTAATAATCATCTCATGAAACTCATTACCATGGCATTATTCTCTTAACAAATGCTTAAATAAACAAATCTTTTAGATTAGACAGTACATATTACAAAAATATTTATTTTCTTTTGTCACAAGAAAATTCCGGTCTAGTGATTCGTTAATAAATTGGTTAACTTTTACTGGAGTGAAAGTAGTGGTTTTCTATGGTCGACGGTATTATGATTGACGTTTTATAAACGTTCGAAGCTTGATATAAGGCTGGATATAAATATTGCGATAAACATTTCAAGTGCTTTTAAGCAATTGTGGCCATAACGACGATGACTTAAGTTAGGTACAGTTTCTTGTGAGTGTAGTAATGTAAATGATGCAATAAAAATATTTTTTTATGCTTAGTCCACAAAGGGCTGTATGATATGCACACTTTGACTCCTCGGAGAGTAGTTATTCCGTAGCTGTCACCCTTAGTAATTTCAATACGGGCAGCATAATACAATATATTTAAAAAAAAAATAATAATTTTCAAAAACCTACATTATTTCGACTAATCGACTTGATATGTCAAACTAAATCTCAATCAGGACAACTGTACAATCATGAGTTAATCCCTTCGGTGATTAGTTTGATTTAAATATGACACAAAAGTGAAGCAATGGTATTATTCTATTATAATAAATTGCTATTTGCCTGCGAATTGCATTAACTATTATTACGTATATTAAAAATCTCATATTTCACGACGATATTACTTAAGAGTTGTAGATAAATTCTATTATTCTCAGCAACGAAAGTTAAAATGAGTTTAATAAAGAATTTTTTGAACAACCCTAAAGTGTATTTGCTACTATTATACCATTTGTCCTCTCAATCGCTATAAAAGTTTTCATTATGACTTTTTTGAGCTAGTTTAAATAGGAAACTAACAAGCTGAAAACGCCTCAAAAAGTTGATAAAACTCCTTCTAATCATTTAACTGCACCGTTTTAACAGATGGAAGTGGTTTTCTTGACTTAAGATATGACTTGATTAAGTCCTAAATAACATAAGAAATTGCAAAAATAATCCCAAAATCCATTAGAACAGAAAAAGTTACTTAAATTTGAAAAGCGCTTCTGAAATTTCATTTATGACGAAGCTACATTTGAAGATTGCGCAATACAGCAGTAACAATTCCTGTAAAGACAATTCTTAAATATTTTCAAAACAATTTTCTACATTTGAAGAGTGTACAATGCAGTAGCAACAATTCCTATAGAGAAAATTCTGAAATATTTTCAAAATAATTTTCCAAATGTTGGAAAAATGTTATAGTACCGCTGCATAAGACGGGTGAAATTTTGAATATTTTAATATTCTTGCATATTCTGATTTCATTGTCAGCGCCAACCCGGAATGTCGAGTAGATGAGTTGATCTATACAGACTTTAACAAAGCCGTTGATGAAGTAATTGATAAATAAAGTATGATACTAGTAAATCTGCACACATATAGTGTGGTGATGCAAATACTTGAGTATTTCGTGAGAGTAGGTCATACTAAGTATATAAGGCACATTGGTGTTAACTGTGATTTAAAACTATCTTTCAAACATATCAACCATACCTCAGTGGTATTACATAAATTCAGATTTCTAAAATGCTTTTGTAAAGACTTCAAAACTCCCGACATTTACAGACCTCTATATAACCCTTTTATATATCTGACCCCATTTTATCATATGTTTGTAAGGCACTTCTACCTTTAGTATCAAACCTAGGAAATAAATCCCAAATTTCTTAGATACGCAGCATTAAAAATAAATAGGCCTCCACGGCTCATCCCTTACAATCTATAGTCGCCAATCTCATCTCATCAATTAATATGTTTCCATTAAATCTGAGTATGTCAAATTGATGCGTAATTTGCTGTAAATGTTCCATATCTTCGTTTTTGCACGTACGCCACGAACTACCAAGTTCTGCTTGGACTACATAAATTATAATTCAAAACTTGCCCTGCAAGCACGATATATTATGCTATCGGCTATATTTAATGGACATTGCGATTTTTTTTAGGAACATACTGCAACTGATTTTTCAAAGAGAAATGTTACCAAAAACTACCAAGGTTTAATTGACGTTATTATTTTAATTTGATATCATTGTTCAAATGTACAACATTTGATTCCTACAACACCTTTATTAGATCCCATTGCTCCAACTACTTCCATATTGTCACGCTTACGGGAATAATGGGTCCTAAAGTGTGCATAGTTCGTACGTGATGACTCAGGCGAAGCAGATTAAATAAACATAGGATAGTCATTTGGCCATCCAACAACAAATGGATTACTGGGGTGGTATGTAACACGAAATAAATTCGATGAAGTTCCTCGGTGAGCTTGAAGTGGCATTACAGGAATTAAAAGGTCAGAAGGAATGAAGTCACAAATTTTCGTAATTATGATGAATACATGCTATGAGGTGACTGGTCAAGTTCTGTTATTCAAGTGAGTTGTTCTGAGATAGTCCCTAAGTATCAAGTTTGAATGATCTGATGATGGTATAATATCGCTACAATAATTAACGTAATTAAGATATAATTGAAAAGTGGTGAAGGCTGCAGTCCGTTTGATCTAACATGAATTACCTTGGTGAGAAAAGAGAGAGAGAGAGAGAGAGAGAGAGAGAGAGAGAGAGAGAGAGAGAGAGAAATTGGACAAAGAGTCTGATAAAAATTAAGTACATGTTAGGTTCATAGAGACATATAAGCAAAACACACACGTTTAATTAGTCGGTGGCATAGCTTACATGAGTTTGAAATAGAGACATGTCACTACAGGGCAGATGGGCAGTTTTAGAGATATATTGGCTAGAAAAGCTCATCGGCGTTGAGTTATTCGGATCAATTGACGACTGACCACTCATTAGTGACTCCTCAAACATGTTTTTATCTTGTCGTCTATTTATCAGCGAGAAAACGTGCAATTAACTGAATTCCTCTACCTGATTAATTGATTGCCCAATTATTACTTATAATGTCGTATACTGTCCTACTACGTGGAAATAGACATTTCATATATTTGTTAATGTGTTAACTCATTTTTCAAATGCAACGTTTTATACAAGTTAGCTGAAATCCTCTCGTTAACTGGATTGTCCAAGACGTGATTATACCGCACATATACCGTCCTACATACGTGAGAAGATGTATTTCTAATTTTTGTTTATTAATTGTAGTGGACAATGGCAATTTAGCCCATAACACAACTACAAAGTATCGATATGAAATGGCAGTAATTTTTTTCCAAAAACGAAAGTCATACTGTCTATCAATATACACACTTCTGTAATTTTTATTAAGACTTTTAGGAAAATGCACAAAAATATTTTCCGTCCCATTTGAACTGAAACTGTGAACAAACCAATAATTTTACATAAATTTTGTGAAATTTAAATTTGCTTCAAATTTTACCTAGGCACAGTTTCAAAAGGCTAAAATCGTTTTATTTCAAAACAAAATAGTTTAGGACACGATTGAATTGGTAAATGTAGAATGTTATTATTAAATATTTCAACGATTTTGACAAAAATTGACCAGTTTGAGCGTTAAAGAGATATACTTGGTTATTTATTGATATTCTTAAATATAACAAAATTATTTACTATAATAAAAAATCATATTTTGTTTAGAAGCAACTCAAAAATTACGTATTTTATTTCAGTATAATAATTTCCAAATAATTTATTTTCCATCCAAATTTAGATAACCGACAGTCTTAGCGTCTTACAAACTGGTAATTCATTAATTTTCCTATGTATTTTCCTATTTCTATTTGTAATTAGAATGAGTTCATGGGACTACTTTCTCATATTTTGTTATAAATATTCAACAGTAGAATAAATATTCAATGTTTGAAAAATTCTTGGATAGAATTTCGAGAAAATTTCAAAGAAAAACGAAAAAGGGTAAATGTAAACTGCCCATCAGGGAAGTTTTAGAAAACGGTGTTATTTGATTTAATCGAAACCATAATATAAATGTTCAAAATATAAAAATAGTTCTTCAGGAGCATTTCGAGATTTCGAAAAACCGGAAAATGACAAGAGATGATTTAGTCGAAACTGTAAGCCTTATTATACATATTGAATAATAGCGTAAATGAATGAATTGTTGCTGATTTCGAGAAAATTTCCTAAAACCGGAAAATAACAATTCCAAGTGTCCCTTAGAGAACATTGGAGATAAATATTTCTATACTTTTTAAATACACTCGCTACTGAAATAAAACTCAATGGATATTCCTAAGTATAGAAAAATGTCAACAGTAAAGCGCCCATTAGAGAATGTTTAGCTAAAAATTTTATTACATTTGTACCAGAGCGAAATAACATTAAAAATTTAAAAAGTCTTGGCAAATAATGGGAAAATAATAAAAAAAAAACTCTTATGAATTTCAAAAAAAAGCTGATTTGTAAATAATCGTGTAGCATAAAGCCTAAATTTGAAGTTGTAGCCGTTTGTGGTGTTTACTTTCGGATAAAAACTTATAGACACACACACATACACACATACATACATATATACATACATACATACATACATACATACATACATACATACATACATACATACATAATATATACACAAATTCACAGAAAGACATTTTTTCAAAAACATGTTTTCTATACTCAGGAGATCTTCAAATGTCTAGAAATGTTAATAACCCAAATTCGAAAAATGAACCTGGTTACAATACGTCTCATATGAGTAAGAAGAAAACTATTCAGTGTCACAACACATATTAGAGCTTGCTTAAAATTGGTAATATTTTGGTTGGTTTTTTGCCAATTCACACATTAACTAACACAAGTATTTTACTATTGATTTTCTAGTTAATAAAGCTTAAGGTTGGTAATTGATTTTTTTGATATTTTTAAATGAAAGTAACAAAACTACGGTGAAAATTCATACCTAAATTCTTAAATAATTAGAAACATATATTTGACTTCCAATTAATCAATTCTTATCAAATTGACTTCTAATTAGGTATTTTCACATTTTTTGAAAACATGGCTAAATGAGAGATTATATGCCCATAAATCTTAGGTTAATATTAAAAAAAAATAAAAACATTCAAGCAAAAAAAGTCATTTGAAATTCAAACGCTAGGAATTGGTGCCAAAACGCCGTCTGACGTCACACCGCATATAAACAGTGTAGTGAAAACACTATTTTACAACGAGAATTATACAAATTACTAGATTTGGTCGCAATTTAACTCCTACACTCCAGCGGAAACAACAATAAAGTCCAAGATACTCGAAAAATCTATTTGCGGACTGCAGAACGGACCCTTGTTTATATGCGGAGTGACGTCAAGATGACCGGTCGTTTCGCTGGTCCTCGCACATTTACCGCTTTTTATATCTGAAATACTCGGTGCTGGGCCTATTAGACGAATTTTTATGATTACAAAATTTGTCTGAGGGTTCGTCCTTATGAATTTAGATGTATTTCGTTTAATTTAAGATATATGGCAAATACCTAATTAATATGGTTTAGAATTGGGAATTGTTCCATTAAATGTTTGGCTCCCAACTAATGACTTTTCTCATAAACTGCAACAACTCTAGAGGAAATAACATCTTTCTTATCCAATTAATTTTAAAATAATTCTATGTAAGAGATCCTTATATAAGTTAGTTTCCAATAACGCCTAATTGTAGAGCAATGCAGTATTAAAGATATGTGCCAAAATTTCGTTTCGCTTCTTAAACTTGGAGAATTAAACAAAATTTGATTGCACTGAAAAGTTGTCGTTTTCCTTGCAACAATATTTCAATACGCTCATACACAGGATACAAAGCCTTAAAATTTATATGTTCAATGGTTTTTCCTAGTAACATTACACTGAACAAAAAATTTATTAATGAAGAAAAGCTGTTTGAACAGTTTATTTCATATAACAATTTATTGATTTCTGATGAAATTTTTTATTTGAGTATTTGATGAAAAAACATTTCATTTTTGAGCAAGAAATAAATTAAACCGTGAGTATTTCTTTGTATGTAATTGAGCTTTAGAAACCACTGGTTAATTAAATCATTTATTAATTAGAAGATTTAGGGAGGCCTGATGAGGTCTTCTCAATACAGATACAAATTTTCATCTGTTTCACTATAGGACTTTCGGTAATATCCCCATCACACATCAGATCGCAAACGACGAACAACCCCCAAAAAATTTAATAACTCCAATAACATCCCCACCTTCCCAAAACACCCCCAAAATCCCTCCCACCCTTGTAACAAATTCTCGGATCGATCCGCCGAATTTTCCGATTAGATTCGTCGTCCGCGCGACCGGAAATATCCGGTGTAAAGAAAGATACCCCCCGATCCCCCCGTCCTCCCCCTCCTCGCCCGTTTATCCCTCGACCGGTCCGGGGGGGATTTCATTACATTTCTGGCGGCTGCAAAGCCGATAAGGTGGACCTCATCCCCGTCTATCTATCGGGAATAAATCCGTTCAGCCAAAATTCGTGTAAGGAGAGCCGAAGAGGGGAGGAAAAGGGAGAGAGAGAGAGAGAGTACACACACGTACAATATACGGAGGAAAAGATGACAAGGTTTCTGAACTGAGGCTCAGTCAAAAGGGGGATATTAGGAAAGAGGTGATCGAAGGAGAATATCGTTGGATATGATTTTTCTTTCAATGGTAAGGATTAGGAGAGGAGGGGAGCGGTGTGGGATAACTTGGTAAAATCATGCAATCATGAAGTACATCACATGTAGAAGTAAAGCGTACAATAGTAATGATACTTTTGAAAAGAGTACGAAAGTCTGGTGCAGACCGTTGGAAAAAGGTCCTACTTAAAACCTCAACGATTTGGTGAACTGGTAATTACTTTCGTATATTGGGACAAGCAAACCAAACCTACGAATTGTCCAAAAGTACCAAAAATTTTAATAGAGCATAAAGTAAGCATTGATATTTCATAGGTTCAAAATGTCATGTGTTGCATTTAAGCTAATTGCCCAATGTTAGTTGAGTTTCAAATAAGCCAGCCAAACAAAATTCTGCAGAACCACTCCGAATTTTCAACACGATCTTACGATCTTTATTAAAAAGGAAACTTTGAGGTAAATAAATATTTGAATTCATTAACTCCAACCACCACACTATGTAATTAGAAATCAACAATAAAACCAGGATGAAGAATATTATACCACAAGTTTTTTCATATATTTACTTCTACATTTATTGATAAAAATGTGTTAACTCCGACCGCTACACTTTATAATTGGAAATCAACAAAAAATCAAGAATGGAACAAATGATACCACACCATTATTTATTAACTAATTACTGTTACATTTATTAATAACAATTTTGGTGAAAGTTACGAAGGAAAAGTGTTTCTTTGGAATTAAGGATTTAGTTCGAAGTGATGCACCAAACTGATTCCACTATTACAAAATCGGGTGAAATAATAACAAAAATTCGATTGGAGAAGCCTAAAAGAAAGAATTTGTTTCGATGGACTGTAAAGTACCAATAACGTCCTAATTAAATCATCCAATTTTGTAACGGGCAATCAAAAAGAAGCTAAGACAAAGAAATTTTCAATAAATCCAGAATGGTATGTATTTACTGGTAACACCTTTAAAGAATATTGGAAACGATATTTGTGGATATGGGTTTAAAATTTTCAGATTAAATTATAGGTAGACCCTTCATTTGATTGCAATTCAGAAGCCACAAGGAAGCTTAAGCCAATTTATTTAAATTACCCTGAATTTCTATGAGCGTCGACATACTCATGAAACTTGGTGAGAACCAGAAATAGAATTTATTGCTTCGATGGTTAGCCTCGGGCTAATCTATGACTTATTAGCCGTAAAATCAGAATACTGCAAGGAAACCAGAATAAAAACAAATCAATAAAAATTATCCAAATGTACTCAAATGGGGGACTTATTTCCTAATAATATTTTTGAGCAAGTTAGAAAAGCAAAGCGTTAATTTGGTATGTCACAAATTAAAGTCGATGAATAAACAATTGAGTTATAAGCAAAAAACCATTAATTTTTCATTATTATATAAATGTTAATACATTTTGCAATAATAGTGATAAGTGAAATGTAATGCACGAATTATGAAGCCGTTAGGGGTCTTTATAAGTGTGCAAAATTTCAGCCAGATCGGGTTATTAGTTTACGAGATATCTTATTTGTTTATCCCAGAGACTCAATGTTTAAACAATTGAGCTTGCCCAGGCTGCAATCCTACAGGTATTTAATAAGGTGGAATAGTTTCCTTCAATGCCGAACTATAGGCTAAGTTTGAAAACCAATTCATTTTTAATGAAATTGTTGTTAAAAAAATCATTTTAAAAAGGGGCTAATTTTTTTGCTTATAAACAAATTGAATAACTTTTTTGTTTATTGTTACACACGTTTTTAATAAATTGCATTGAAAAGGTGGTAAAAAAAACCTTTCATTTTTTTAAAAAAAAAGGTTCTACGGCCAATAGAAGCCGAGATAGCAACATATAAGCAAAAAATCATATCTTCATTATTTATAAATATTAAGAGCCGAAATTTTCACCAGTTATACATAAATACCTAAAATGTTAACATAGGATTTATAGGTTTAATATCTGTGCGCCTTAAAAAAAGTTATAGCCCTTTAAAGTTAAGGTTTTTCGCTCAAGTCTATGATGTCGTAGTGTAGGGAATAGCAGATCGTTTTGAAACCGAAACTTCAAATCGGACGCGCTAAATTTTTTTCGATGTCTCGGCTTCTAGACAACGTAGAACCTTATTTTTTTATTCTGGGGTATCTCGACGAAATATTAAGATCTAACCTATTTTCATCGCCGTGGAAAATTGGAAAATCCCGGAAAATTCAATAGATACAATTATTTTTGTATTTTATATTTTGATACAATTAATATTTTTTTTATCGCCCTAGAAAATCACCGAAAATTACATACAATGATCACAATTTTTTTATAATTTAAATGCAAATTTTTTGCAGCAGTCTTTGTTTTTTTTTAAATTTTGTGTAAAATTGATATATTTTACACGGTATCCCGTCGTCTCAGTTGTTGGTTTGAGTTGGTATAAATAAATTTAAACCATATCAAGCACTACCAATAAAGCTAAAGCAAAATGATACCAAATTCGCAAAACTAATAGATAGTAATATTTAATTATCAATGAAACTTTTGGGAAGGGTCAGAAAGGAAACTTACAATAACAATTTTAAAAACTACAAATTTTGAATTAATTATTTGTATTTCATTTAGTCACAAAAAACATTTTATATATCACAAATACTTCAAGTTTCCCAAACCGTATAATGATTGAAGGGTACTGAATAATCAATGAGACTTTTGAGAAGGGTCGGAAATGAAAGGTAATATAACAAGTTACAAAATTACTAATTTGGTAGTAAACTTGTAATAAACACAAAAACTGTTATATATATATATATATATATATATCCCAATGTAATTCTAGTGAGACTTCCCTAAAACAAAACTGAACCAAACCAATTCTACCCTTCAATCAAAATTTTCCAACGACCCAAAATCCTCGGATTAGCCCGTTAAAACTTCCACGAAATCAATTCGCTACCCCAGTTCGTGTCACCTAATTCGACACACATTAAACCCGTAAGTTAACTAACGGCTCCAGTATTTATTATGACGCCATCCGGCCATGTAATTAGAACAAAATCGATTTTACAGGAATTGAACGTAAATCCGCCGAGGAGTTTCAAATTATGCGAATATATATATATACACACGTAGCCTCGATAGGAGGCACTCATTCCACGAACCTAATCATCAGAGAGTAATACGAGGGGGTGATCGATAAAACGGGGGTTTGGATGGGAGGATTTCACTGGCCAAATGGAAAACTGTCGGGTTTTCCGGTGTTGTTGCCGAAAACTGTGAAGTTAACTAACAAAGATATTGTTAATTCGTGAAAGAAGAGCATACACGCTTTTCGTAAAGACATTCATGTCCACCGTCACAAAATATGCCACAAAAATAATATACACCTTATTCTGGTTACACTTTGAACCGTTTTGGAAATAAATTAGAGATACCCTAACCCTCTAATAAGGTTCTAATTTATAAACCCATTTCTAATTCTAAGATCTAATTAACATTCAATGCTTAAGCTTGTACCACAAGGAACTTCCAAATGCGTTAACTGGACATATCAGTCTCTCAAACATCACTTTCTAGTTTCGATTTTGATAACATAGGCGTAACAAGATAGCACCTTAGTTCGGTTTTCGAATTAAATTACCCCTGCTACCCCATTTTAATCAAACAATTTATCTCCGAAGCGGTGCATCTTGCACAGTGCCTCGGTTTCCTCTTGTATATATTCATTATTTACCGAAAGTTGGGCGAGCGATAACAGAAATTACTTCGCGAGTTCCACGTCGCTGTAAATAACAATGACGCGTTCATATAAAGGAAATAGAGTTCTACTTTTGATTAGAAGGGACGAGATGAAAATGGGAAAAAGGACCGCAAAAGGCGTTAATGGTAAGTGAAAAAAAAGGAGAACACGAACCAGTCAAAAACTAGAACGGAGGATTTTAATGAAACAAGACTGAATAAAATGATTTATTGAATGGGGGTGTTAAAAAACTTCAATACGGAAAGAAAAGTGGGAAATTATTTAACGAACATAGCATATATTTCAAAAATATAATTTTTTTCTTAAAATACCACTTAATTTAATTTAAATTAAATATGACAAATAAATTAGAAGCAATTAACTCAAATTAACTCAGGTAAGTACCATATTTCATTATTCCTTGAAAGTATTTATCAATCTATAGATTCCAAAAAATTACCAAAACTGCCTAAATAAATCTTGACGTAATTTATACATATCGACAAGATTCACACATACATACTTCCGGAACAATACAAAGGTTTTTAAAAATGACATAAAAACCATTGCCAGAATTTCAAACCAGATTAAACAACTTAAATATTCCAATATCTTCATTTTTGATATATCCACAATTCCTAAAATTCCCTGAAACCGCAAACAGGATTCACAAGTAATCTTTCAAATTTTAATTCATCGGATAATTTGTGGACCCGGAACCAGGATCGATATATAATTAGCAATTAAGCAAAACTAGATTCAAACAGTATTTCGAAGGTTCTCATGAACCGTAAACAGAGGTTCAGCTTGGTTTGAATATGGAAATCCTTTACTGCCTTTAGTAACTCGTGCCTATGTGAAACAATGTTCCCTTGTGTGTCTTTCAACTGGAAGATGTTTTGAAATTCTAAATTTTTGTTTTTTCTTAACTTTATTACAGATGTTTTGTGGTTTTGTTGAGTTTCTTATCTTGTATCTCTAATTTGCTCATTATGGTCGCTTTACTCATCATCCTCATTTATATTGTATATGTCTAAAATTGCAATTGATCATTGTTTTATATACGTTTACATCTTTAATACGGGTCGGTATTGAGTTTCGAGTTTCACTGATCATCCTTCTTTGTTCCTTTCTTGTTAATAACAACTCTTTTTCAGACTAGTCGATGGTTACTAGTGACTGAGAATTTGTTTAATACAGTGACATGTTAAGCAAATGTTATCTAGTAGATGATAAATTAATAAAAATAAAATAAACTAATAATAATAAATCTTATTATAAAGTCTATTTTATTCTTCGTGACACCGTCAGGACTCAACTAAGTCCACTTGCGCTGATCACTCTTTTTAAAAAATCAGTTCATACAGTGCAGTTTAACAAGAAGTTGTGGAGCACATCTCCTCTATCTACATAGATTTTTCTTTTATTGCGTAGAGTGCAGCAGAAATTGTCGAGGACAATCTTACAAAAAATAAATGTTATGAATAGGCGAAACATCCTTGTACAATAGTACTTATATTGTAGGAGTGGGCGAAATATTAACAGATGTACAAAAATTCTATATAGTTGTAGATAAGATTCGATAGATTTGATTCGCCAGTAAAAAAACTTGTTGTTCTATTGTTGACTTGTTGACTAAGTCAGGATTTTTATTCAGTATGCATTGTACAAACTTAAAACAAAAAATGACGTAAAAAACCGTATGCTTGTAAGTTATTACAGGCTGTGGGGCTACAATTAACATTAGTGAATTAACACTTAGATGAATTTAGTTCAAATTGTAATGAAATATATGTGATTATAGTAATAATAACAATATTAATAACAATCGCTATAATAATAATTCTATGTGTTCATGTAACGCAATATTAAATATCTTCTTCTTCCCTTCATGGATTAGGCTATTGTAGCCTGTTCCGGAGACCATCTCTTCCTCGAGCGTCCTCGGCTGCGTTTTCCTCTTGGTTTGTAGTGATAAATTGCCTTAGGTATTCTATCTATAGGAAAAATGGACGTAAATGTAATTTCCTATCTTTTATATTCACGTGTCTAATCTCCCAAAAAACAAAGTATAATAAATAGTTATATTGTCAGTTGCTACGCCGCCCGCACTTTTGTTTTTTCCACGATGGGTAGATCTAAACCGCCACATATCGTCTTTCATACGTTGCAGCTGTTCTGTCCAGTTTCTACGACACCTTCTGATTCCATCATTTATGGAAATGATACCCAGTTCGTTCCGTATATCAATGTTTCTTAATTGGTCTGATCTTGTACATCCTTTTACTTATCGAAGGAATTTCATTTCTGCAGCTTGTATTTTAGATTCGTCTTTTTTTTTTGATTATCCACGTTTCACAGCCGTAGGTTATTATTGGGGTAGCCATTGTCTTATAAAATTTCATTCTAGTTTCTTTTCTCGTTTTATGTTTGAGGTGTCTGTGTATAGTTCCACATATATTTTGGAATTTACTGACTTTATTTAAGATATCCTTGTCATATTTGTATGTTATGTGACAACGAAGATAGGTAAACTCTGTTACTTGTTCTAGGACCTTATTATCTATAACTATCTTTGTTCTAATCGTGTCTTTTCCGGCGAAAGCCATCGTTTTACTTTTTTCAGTGGATATTTTAAAATTATATTCTTCACAGATACATCTTAGAGCATATACTGATCTTTGTAAGTTATTTTCACTTTCCTGGAATATTACTAAGTCATCAGCATACAAGATATGATTCAGAGTTGTTTTTCTGTTAATATGTATTTCATTTTGGTTTTGTTGTTTCCATTTTTGCATCAAGTCATTTATGTATATATTAAACAGCGTTGGGGAGAGACTGCATCCCTGTCTCAGTCCTTGGTTTGTGCTTATTGGTCTACTTAGTTGTCCGTTGCTATTGATTATTATCTTTGTTCCGTCGTATAGGCTTTTTATTGCTGTTGTTAAATGGTGCGGGTAATTCACTCCCATTATTTCCCATAATTTAGACCGGATCACTCTGTCGTACGCCTTGTGAAAATCCAAAAAGGCTAAGTGAGTTTCTCTATTAAATTCTCTATGCTTTTGTATAATTTGTTGAACTGTGTACACCCCATCTATACAAGAGCGACCCTTCCTAAAGCCCATCTGTTCCTCCTGTATCAATACTTCTGTTATTGGTTTGAGTCTGTTGTTCAGTATAACTGCATATATTTTATATCCTGCATCGTTGATGCTCAGTCCTCTATAATTTTCACACGATTATCTTTTTTTTAAATTAATTTAATTTAATTTAATTTAATTTAATATAATTTAATTTAATTATTTTAATTTAATTAAATTAATTAAATATTAAATATTTAATAACAATTTATTAAATAAAGTGATATGTACTAAAATACTTGTCACAATTTCTTCTATTTTAAGTATACTCTAATTTTCATTTACCTACTCATAGGTATTAAAAATGAAAAAGGTTGTAACTGAATTAAGAATTAATACAAATTTAAATAGTTTTCTTCATTATCTTATGGAAGTTAACTAAAATAATTATTGCGTTCAGATAAGGTCATATTTATTTCATACGATCTAATTATAAGTTTTAAACTAATTTAAAATTCGTAGTTACCTAATTACCTTGAAATAATACCGCTTTTCAAAGAATCTCATACTTTTTGATAGTTTGACATTTCTATTTCATCGAATTTTGTTAAAATTGAAATTAGTCCCTAATTTGATTCACATTGGTAAATAATCCTAAAATAATGTCGCATTTAAAAGAAGTTAATATGTTGATAGCGTAAGTACATTTTACATTAATTTATATCATATTTTGTTTAAAATAAAATATTCGGTTATTGCGCTAATTGTATAGTTCATCAGATGAAACCCAACTTATTTTTGTATCAATATAACAGTCGAATAAACTATGGTGAAATAAAGTGAATTTCATATTCAACTCAAAGAACCTAAATACTCCAAAAAGCTCCATTCTTGTTACAGCGCACTGATTTCTGTGTAGGAATTATTACGGTTTGACGCAAAGGAGAAAATCAAATACTTAGAACTCACGACAGGTCATTTGTTCCACTGCAGAGGAGAGGAAGTCACACCAGAAGGGGTCTTTCTCATTAATAGAACACACAAAAACAGCGTTAAACATACAAAGAATCATTAAACGGCTATTTAAGAGTAATCCTAACGTTGTCCCAAGTAAATTTGAATATGACTTAGACGACTAAAGATTTGTTCAGACTAGATCACTCGTCTGAAGTTGGCGCCCGAATTTTTGAAAAACAATCCAATCTTTAGAGTTCTGAGGAGGGAAGGAATAGTTCTGAAGTTGTTTCATGAAAATTTCAATAGTTCTGCAAAATTTCCCAAAAAAATGCAACAAACATATTTTAAATCTTAAAAAAAGATTTTCTCGAATAACTGTTTCGTTTCGAGTCTGATCGAAAAATGAAAGAGAAAAAAGTTGCAGAACTCTTTGGGCGCTACCTAGAACTCTAATCAGAACTCCTCTAGCATTTTTTTCTAAAATATTTTCTCAAAAATCGAAAATATATGATTTTCGCGAATAACTTTTTCGTTTCGAGTCTGATCGAAAAATGAAAGAGGAAAAACTTGTAGAACTCATCGAGCGCTACCGAGAACTCTGGCCGGAATCTTTTTGTGATTTCCAAAATTTTATTTTTTGGAGAAAAAAAAATTTACAATTTTATTTTTGAAAACCGGAAAGAACTCCAGAACTCTTGTTTATGAGCCGGAATCAACGATCAGAACTCCTCTAAGTGCAAATAACGGCGCTGGCCCTAAAATATTGTTGTCGCATTTTTTTGGGAACTTTTGCAGAACTATTGAAATTTTCATGAAAGGACTCCAGAACTATTCCTTCCCGTCTCAGAACTCTAAAGATTGGATTTTTTTTCAAAAATTCGGGAGCCAACTTCAGACGAGTGTATAGATCGTTATAAACACCTTATCATTATTCATAGAATGTTATACAGGACTCACACGTAACTTCAAAGTTTCTAGCATCGTCCCCGAAAACAGAAATAAAATTTGTCTATACCTCTAAAAGTGCCAAAGCAGTCACGTCCTTCAATATCACTACAGAGATAATTCCAAGCATTTCAAATCAGTCGACTTCTACTACTATCGACATTTAAGTAAATTTAAAGATTCAGTCACCTCCCTCGAAGATTCACACACAACTCCACAAGTTTAAGCACCGAAATCCATGAAAGAAAATGTTACGTTCAAATTTAAATAGTTCGAATTAAAAGGTGGATTCTGTTCCGTTTTAATCAGTAAAACGAAACGGTTTACAACGACGATTTCCCTCCACGACGAAAACTCAATCTCGATACTTATTACGAAACTCCATCGGGCGCGTTACGTAAACATCGATACTAAAACCTTTCGGAGGGGTAAAACTGCTAAGATAAAGGCCGACCCCCCCTTCTCTTCTTCCTCCCCTTCCTTTCCACTCCTTCCCTTCGTGTAACCCCTTTTCTTGCACGGAGGAATTAACCGAGTCAATAAGGAATTTCTAAGTCAACATCCTACTTTGGGATTTAGTTGTAAAACGGGAGGCATAATCCCCAGGAATCTCTCGGGTAATCGTGATGGAATTGTCGGTCCATTGTGAAAAGCTGTTGCGGACAAATACCTGGGTGGAAATATCTCTTGCCCGGCTTTTACCCTGTTTACTTAACCTGAATTATTCACCTAAAGGAGAGAGAGAAAGATAGAGAGACAAATGGAGAAACGGGGCTACACGTTTATAACATTGGAGGAAAGAGAGAGACAGAGAGAGAAAGGGAGGGTCGCAGTGGGAAAATTCGCGATGGAGGACTTTAAAGACCTTCGTAATATCTCGTGGTTAAGTGGGCAGGGACAGAACAAACACAAACACACACGCAGGCACGGTTCAAAAGCTTCGAGAAACACAACGCCATGTTTTACATAATTAATCATAACATACGAATTTCAAACCTAACAAATACACCAACCCAGTTTCGATGTCGCGTGGCAGTATAATTATTACTATCGGAAAATAATAACTGTCGTTCGGGGGCCCTTTGGTGAAAGGGAGGGTGGTTCAATGTTAAGACCAGTGGCAGACAAATATATCGATGTTTAGTCAGGTTTTTAATTTTAAAGGACTAATAGTATTATTGCTAGGTAAGCAATTATAGAAGTGAAGGGTTAATTTTAGTTGTCCAAGGTAAGATTTAGACTTTTTGTAATAGCCCTAATAGCCATATATTAGTTATTAAAGTTCCCAGTTTTCTAATCGCATGCTAATAAAATTAATTCCTTCACGTTTATGAGAAATCCTTATTCAGTTAAGATTAGACAGTTTGGAAATAAAATAAAAAGGATGTTGACGCAAGTTAAGTTTAGAATTGAAGGATCAAGATATATTCAAATCTAAAATCCAGGATACGTTATGTCAAAGATTTATTGCTTTTAACCTTTTTTTAACTTTTTAACTTTTTTAAAAGTTTAACGAGTTAAACTTTTAAAAATGAGAAGTGTTGTATAAAAAGCTACGACAAAATATATCTTGAGATTATGTTATTTAATAATACAACTTGAATATAATGAAACAATAAAAAAATTGTACAACCTGGCAAGGGACTCTACTAATAGTAATTTATTATACAACGTCTAACGAGCGAAATGTTTAAACGCGCTCGCGGCGCAGCCGCAAGCGCGTTAATATCGCGAGTTAAACGTTCATTGTATCCGCGAGTGTATTACAACGTTTTATTTAATTTTAACATTAATAATCAGACGTTTAGCGAAGTAAGTCCAATTTTGAAAAGAAAATTTGACAAGATGACAACTTCAGTGCCGCAACCTTGACAACGACGAAAATAATTTTAAACATATAAAACGTCACTTTCTACGGCAAAATTGAATAAATAACTATTAATCCGCTGCCTAAATAAACAAAATAAACGATGATTTTATAGGTTCGATTTGACGTCAATAAACATCAGTTTATATGGCAAAATTGAATAAATGTATTTAAATTCAGGACGTGAGGAAGATACAAGTACAAACACCGATGTACTAGTCCAGTCACCAGCCATTTTCGCGTAGGAGTTTGCGAAACAAACTCGATTTCTTTGAAAATTAGGCTTTAGGTAGTATTTATAATCTTCTTCGAAGTTGAACTTGTGCAGAAGTGTGCTTTCCACCCTCCTAAGGAGTAAAAAATTGTTAATTAAAATAAACCCGTAAATAGATAGACTGACCAAATCTAAGCAACTTTTGTTATATAAAGGTTTTACATAAAGTTGATATTTTTCGAGTTATTCACGATTGAAACTATACTCCATTCGAAATAGGGAGAGAGTAATAAATAACTCAAAATCGGAGGTTAGGGTTGTAACAAAGGGCGTACCATCCTTATTTCCCTGATTTTTAAATATAAATTAAATTCACCCATGGAACTGTTTCCATTTTAAAATTTCTTGAAGTTGTATCGTACATATAGTGATTAAGGATTGAACCTAAAAGGAATGAATTCATATAATTACCAATTTAATCGGTGCCGTTAACGAAATATATCAATGAATGATATTACTTGTAAATATTGAATACTTTTAGACAATTCGTCAACTCGGAGACCATTTTGGAACGGGTCTTTTTTAATGTGGACACTTAATAATTTGTTCAGGCACCTTTACTCTTCCACTAAACTACTTAGTTAACTGTTACCAGAGATTTACCTGTAGGATTAAGAATTACCTGGAAATGGGGTCGAAAGTTCTCCCTCCGTTGAAGGAGGTATAAAAGGGAAATACCTGAATTTCGGTTATTCTTATTCTAATAGTCTTACTATCAAGAATTAAATATGTCAAGTCTTATGAACTTTACCCCGTGTAAGTTACCGAATAAGCAGGCGTTATCGTGTCGTGAAAAAGTGGTTGTTTTAAATGTATTTAACGGATTGAAACATCTACATCCTAAATCCAGCGTAGATGACCTAGTTGAAATGTGTCACAAAATGACGGGATATGGAAAATCAACGATATATCGCGTCAAAAGGGAAGAGAGGAGTGGAGAGGTGAAGGCTCCAAAATCTGCACCAGGAAGACCTCAAATGCTTGTTGATGAGGATAGCAAGAGACTCATTCGTCGAACGCTTCATTCCTTTTTTTTCAAACGTGAAATCCCAACATTGGATAAAATGTTACATGAACTGCCAGAAGACTGTATGACATTGAAAAGGACCAAGTTGTGGACGATTCTGAAGGAACTAGGTATTTGTTGGGATAAGCGAATTAAAACTTCTCCTCTTCGGGAATCCGATGAAATTATTTGCTGGCGAAGAAGCTACCTCAGAGATATTAAAAAATTTCGACAAGAAGGAAGGGCTATTTTTTATCTGGATGAAACCTGGGTAAACCAAGGATATACCGTGGGAAAAGTGTGGCAGGACAAAAGTGTGGTGAATCCGCGACAAGCCTTTTTAGAAGGTTTATCAACAGGACTAAAAGCACCGACTGGAAAAGGTAAACGACTTATTGTTACCCACATCGGCAGTACTAGTGGCTTTATGGATGGCGGCCTACTTCTTTTTGAATCGAAGAAGACGGGAGATTATCATGAAGACATGAACGCGGACGTTTTCGAGGAGTACTTCGTTCAAATGCTCGATCTCATCCCACCTGGTTCCGTAATTGTCATGGATAATGCGAGCTATCATTCCAGACAGGTCGATAAATCCCCGGTAATTTCTTGGCGGAAGGCTGAAATTTTAAATTGGCTGATAAGAAAAAATATTCCGTATAAGGAGGACATGGTCAAATCGGAATTGATATCAATTGTAAAGACCTGCAACTTTCGTAAAAGGTATGCAGTTGATGAAATGGCACAAAATCGCCAAATAACTGTGCTTCGTCTTCCGCCCTATTACTGCGAACTCAATCCCATAGAATTAATATGGGCTCAGGTAAAAGGCTATGTTGCTCGGGAAAATAAAACATTTAAATTAAAAGATGTTAAAATTCTTCTGGAAGAATCCATTCGCAGAACCACCTCTGAAAATTGGCAAAAAGTCATAAATCATGTTATAAAAGAAGAAGAAAAATTTTGGGAGTTAGATTTTATGATTGATAACGCCGTGGAACCCTTAATCATTACTGCACAGGATATCAATGAAGAGAGTTCTTCAGATGATTCTGAATATTAATTAATTTCAACTTGAAAACATTCCTGAACATTGCGTCTTTCCAAAACCTCACGATTACTCCTTTTTCTTTTGAACGTGTACCTTTTGTATACCTGAACGGATTCTTGTACGAGAAAATGAGATTTCTGAAAATCGATTTAGGTATACTTATAGTTACCTATATTATTATTAACTTAAGATTTATTTTTATTTCTTTATTTCCAATAAATATATTATTATTTTAAGCCATTCAGTTACTTCTTTTGTATAATTTGTGAAATTGTGCCACGTTCCTCGTTTTAAAATTTTTTTGTTTCTTATAAGCTTGGACAAAAGTGATGTTATGTATACTTTGTGCTTTTGATATATTAATTTAGTAAGTAATTAATTTGGATTGATGTATATTTCTATCCCTTATGGCATATGCCAGTGTTAGGTATAATATTAGGAAAAGTTCAGTTCTTTGAGTAAAAGTGAATTAATTATAGTTTCATTTCGACCTCACGGTATAAATTTATTATTTATATATAGGTTCCATAAATTCTAAATAAACAAATATTGCTTATGATTACTTTTTTTCTTTAAATAAAAAACCCCATGGCGTGACTCTGATGTGACGATTTCAAGTAAACGAAAACAGTGCGAAATAACCGAATTGGAGTAATAGAGAAAGAGCATTCAATTCTTCATAAGAAAGATAAAGACGGATTATATCCCTTGACCCGAACGCAGGTAGAAATTTGATCCGGGTGCTTTTCAATGTAATAGTTCCTAGGAACAGTACAGAGACGTATAACTAAATGCAATGTTTATACATATCTCGCCAGTACTACAGTTTTTGAGGATTTGCATTTATAATGACATTTTATTACTCTCTCGATTTTCCGAATGGAATATACACATTTTTCATTAAAAAAGAAAACCAATGATTTTTAAAATGAAACTTGAAAATCTTTCATTTTATCGAAAAAAAAAAAAAAACATTCAGAACAAAAATGTAGCTAACAAACAAAGAGATTCGTTTTTGAATTACCTCTACAAACTGAACAAGGGATGAGTTGCTGCTCGTTGAGGGATGGTTATTTTTCGAGAACACCGAAATTGAAAATTTACAACCTTCAACAACTTAAAAATGGTGAAATTTTTGGGAAAAACATAATAAACCTTTGTTAAAGTACATAAAAAATCTTAAACAACCGTTATAATACTTTCACCGTATGTCATATGTTTCTCGGTTCTGCCTTTTGTTTTTCCGAGGATAAGTGCTTCCCTTATTTTCCAAGCTAGAAACTGTTTAAAAAATGCATTTTGTAGGGAATATCAAGCGTTTAAGAGTAAAGTAGCTAAAAGTTTTTACAACCGTAGTTTTGAAAATGGTTGCCTTCAAAGGGCTTGGATGAGCTATAATTAGTCCGCGAATGTAAATTTCGAACTACCATATCTCCTTCAATTTTTATGATACAAAGGTAAACAAAAAATTAAAATTTTCAGAGGGAGAAAGCCTGCATTTAACATTTAAAACATTGTTTCATATCTATAACAGTTTTCGATTTATTTAAGAAAAATGCATTTTTTTCCTAAAATTATGAAAATGAAATTTTCATTTTAAACAATTATTTTTTTCTAAAATAACCCTTCTAAACCGGTTTAACTACATGCATCATATCAATAACACCTAAGTAAAGTTATTTTCAAGTGGATTACGCTTAATTTTTTATCAGGGTGGTAATGACGAGGGTGTAATTTTTAAAAGAAAGGTGTTACTTTATTTTGGGTATAAATCAGTCAATTCTTATGCAAGGGACTTTAGTCAGTGCTCATTTAATTTTTTTTATGTATTTTAAAATAGGTCTATTTAGTTTTCTTCACAAATTTCACCATTTTGAAGTTATCGAAGGTTCAAAATTTTCAATTTCGGTGTTCTCGAAAAATAACCATCCCTCAACGAGCAACAACTCAGCCCTTATTGAGTTTATAGAGATCATTCAAAAACGAATCTCTTTATTTGTTTACTGCTACATTTCTGTTCCGAATGTTTTTTCCGATAAAATAAAAGATTTTCAAGTTATTGGTGAAAAACGGTTAAAAAACATGAGTTTTTTCCATGAGAAATGTGTAGTTTCAATCGTGAATAACTCGAAAAATATCAACTTTACAAAAAAACTTTATACAACTAAAGTTGCTTAGAATTACTCAATCTATCGATTTCCGGGATTACTTTCATTAAAAAAAAATTATAATTTAGAATGCGTGGCTTCCACCCCTAAATAAAAAGCACACTTTGGCACGAGTCCAACTTTGAAGAAGGTTGTGAATACTACCTAAATAACAATTTTCAAAGAAATCGACCTTGTTTCCCTAAATCCCAGATTTAATTTTTTTTTAGTGCTGATGACTGGACTATAACTGTTTAAGAAAAAACTGAGATATAATACAATACAATAGCACTTTCGATTACCATAACGTTTACTGTGACTAAAGGGTCATTATCCCCTTAATCTCGGCGACCAAATATAGTTCAAAGTACTTAGTAATAGAACGTTAACAAGTTATTACGGTAAATTCAGTCAGGCTTTACACAACATACAAAATCTACGATAGCTCTTTCGAAGTGTGGACGTCGTCGCAGGAAACTGGTACAACTTAGCTCCAGTCAAACACCTGTGAAAGCTGGCTAACCAACCTCTTGAAGCGATCTTCAACACAAACTTATTAAAATCAAATCTGACTCACAGAAACGTCACATTAGTTTTAAAAAAACTACTATATTTTGCCTTTTCTACGACATCGGGAATAATTCCTCCAGGTCTAGTTTCTAGTTAACATTTTTCGTTTTTCATCTCTCTACCCTTTCACCGCATCTTCAGTGCTACCAATCTAAGAACCTCTGTCGCGCTACCAAGAGTTACTTATTTATGCACATGATTTATCTTCTGGTCGATTCAAACACCGGAAACATCTATATTCCGATATTTGTGCTCCATTAAATAGTGCGACATTTGCTTGCTTACTGACAGCGTAATTACTGCTTAACCTTATTTATTCAAATAGATAGAATGCCACATCATGAAGCTAAATGGTGTGAAAATACAAACTCATTTGGTCCACTACTAACGAAGTTAATAATGAAATTATTACCAGAATGTGATAATAGCCTTCGTAACTCTGACAGACCTAAGAAACAAGCGTCCGCCGAGAAAAATGCTCTGTTAAATTTGTAATTGTTTAAGGTGTATTAACACAGAAATGCTATATTAAATTTACGGTCCTATCCCAAATAAAGGATAGTTGCATTATTTATATTGAAAGATTTAAATTTTCATCAAACTTATTACACTTTGAGATTCATGGAGATTATTTATATTATTTATGGAATATTAAATTCGTGGACCTTAAGGATATAATTTAGCTTTGGCAATTTGAAGGTGTACAATAAAGCAACCAATTAAAACGAATAAAATTTTGTCAACAGCTAATTGCTTTAAATTATTAAATTTGTAACTCCAAATTTGTTTAACATCACCGCTATTCAAAATCCGGAGTCCAAGTAATGTCAAAAATACACCATATTTAACATGGTAGTTGTTTATTTGGAGAGTTATAGACATAAAGTAAGACAACATTTTAGAACTAAGGATTGAACTTTTGTTGAAGTTGTATTTGTATTTCAAATATATTACATTGGGGGCATCAAAATTACATGGCAAATTTTTAAAATCGAAAATCTACCTTTTTGACAAAGTCGTGAAAATTAATTAAATTTGAAGATCTAAAGGCGCAAAGTATGACACTTAGGGTGGGTTGTAGCACAGAGAGTTAACCCGACGTTGACCAGCGGGTCAGCGGAACCGGCGGTCAAAGTTAACCATATATCAAGGAATGAGGTGTTGTACGTCCTCGGTTTAAACCGCGGTCGGGTGACTTAAGAAAGTGCATTGTTGCCAGTACTTGCGACAATCTTTTCGATGGTTCATGGATCATAGCACACTGACTGAATCGTAGCGTCACTTGTCACTCGTTGATGGGTGTTTGGCTTGGGTTTTTCTGTTGGTGTATTCCGTTTATGTTTTCCTTTTTGTTTCATTTATATTGTATAAGTAGTGGACAGTATCTTTACTTAATCGAAATCTCGCTCGAAATTCATTGTTGTTCCAGACTTCGAAATGTCTGGTTTAGGCCGAAACTGTTGTGTGGCCCTCAGGATGGCTTCCATCATTACAAGCTCTTGAAAGTCCTCGTCGTCAGTCAATGCTTCCATGTTTCGTATTATAGATTGGAATGTATCATTCTATTGTGTTATAATCATGTGTAGGAGTAGATAATTTGAACCAGTACATGCAGAAAGGATAAGTCAAAAAATATAATTAGATGTTTGGGACTTGAAAGTACCCTTTCCGCTTTAACATTTTAAAAGCAAATGCTCTAATTGTACGCATTTGAATGAGACTAAAGTGTTATATATGATAATCAGTATCAATCACCACATTTTATTACTTACCCGTCATTGTGCTTATCCTATCGATAATAGGAATATCAATCCGCAAATTGGAGTGTGATACCTAACCTATTGTTGTTTATTTTCTAATTTTAACGTCTACTTTTCGCTGCCGGGGCCAATCTGGACGCATACTTTTTCCTTATTCTGTGCTTGAACCAAGGTTAACCCGCCGTTCTCGCATGGTCAGCTTACTCGTAGTTAACCGCCGAGTTAACTCAACTTCGCTGCGCTACAACGCATTTTTGGACTTGACCTGAGGTTGAACCGAGTTCAGGTCTGACCAGAGGTTAACTCTTGGTGCTACAACCCACCCTTAGTAACCCAAAACTAAAGTCTTTGTTGTGTTGTGTCAGTTATGTTCAACAACACAGTTGAAGATATAGTATAATAAAGTATAATTGAAGGTTAGTGAACATTGTTCAGATTTGGGGAATTAAATATTAGAATATTACATTGATCATTCATGGCATTCATAATTAAAAGTTAGTTAGCAAAATTAAAGTGTAATTGAAGGTAAATTTGGTGTGAATGTATTATATTTCAATTATATTATTTTGACTTCGAAAATACACAGCATAAAATCAATAAAAAATCAACTGATATTTCAAAACTTAAGATTTATGTCTTGTTCAAATTTTGTTGTAATCAAATTACTAGGATTGGAGATTTAAAACCAATGTAAAAGTAGAAGAAAACCCTCTAGAAATAAATTTTGCATATAAGAACCCACGTTGAATTTCTGTACCTACAAATGTAAGAAAATAAGTGATATAAGAATATATTAGCAACGTTTTCATACAAATTTCGGAAGTTGTGCGATTTGGTTAAAGGCAACGAAATATCCAGAATCCGGTTAGTGACCATTGGAGGTACGTGGATATTATTTTGATTTGAATTCCAAAAGTATGAATCATACTGATTACTATTAACACAAAACTCAAGCTTAGTGTAAGTTTCGTAGTTAAAATTGTATGCTATCGAGTTTTAATAAATTAGTTACTTCCTTAATTCCAACACTACGCTTGACAAAGATCGTATATATTCAGGTGACATTTTCATTAATCCCACGTTTGTGCTCAAGTCGTGTTTACAGGCTTGTAAACCACGAAAATCTGAATATACGAGATAACCCTCTCTTTTGTGTCTTTCTGAAATTTCGTTAAGGGCGCACAATAGTAAATTTGTCATTTTACATTAAATTGAACCGTTTAGAGTACAAGATTTAACTATAATTAAAAATCTATTATGTTTGGACATTGACTATATTTTGAGTCGTATACCCAAGAACGTAAAATATATCTAATAGTAATTTGACGTTTTGGTTTCAGTCTTCCTTAAACAATCCTTGCTATACAGTATTGCTATTTGTGGTTTAAAAACTATAATTCACAATAATAACACCACTTATAATCCAAAACTCCACATGCTAAAAATAATTGCATTATTCCCTCTTAACGTGGCACCTTTTATACAAAAAGCAATTCAAATATCCTGACGGTGTTTAAATAGTGCTTGGAGTCCTTTCATCCCATCGCTTTCATAAAAATTATTTATTTCTCCCGGATTGTCTCCCACAGGAGCCGTCCCTATTTTTCTCGTAACATCTGCTTGGGAAAAAAGCGAAGTCCGGATATCGGGAACGAGCGCAAGAAAAGGGGAAAACGCCGCGTAATGTAGAGGGAAATCAATGAAAAAAAGCCTGTACGGAGCGAAAAAACACAGACACAGATTAGACCGAGTCATGGAGCGATCCCGGCCTAATCCAGCCCCTCCCGATATCAATTCCGTCGATGGTCCGGAAAATGCGGAGGTGAAAGTAAATCATCGAAGGGATGATTTTTTTTATTATTTAAAGAGGGGTAATGGGGAATTATGAAAGGGATCGATCCCGGTTGATCCTCACCTGGATCGTGAGGAGTATTTCTTTAAGGGATAATAACGTGGAAGTTTCTAAAAGAGGGAACTTAGATTTTACGTCGGCTTTTGTGTAACGAAAGTTTGTGCTGCCGTCGATGGTTTTTCGGAGCTTTTGTTGTCCTCCCAACGAAGTTGTATCGAAAATTTCAGAAGTTTCACCTAATTATTATATGGTGAATTTCGTGCAAACGTGTCTTCAAAAACTTTGTGATTAATTTATGTAGATCTTGAATAAGAGATAGTATTTCTATTAGATATTCCAAATAATACAGAGCAAGCTAATGTCGCGCCACCTAGTGCACGTCAATCCTACTTATGTGGTGATTTATACCTTTTTGAACAAAATAATCCTATGGCTAATTAGAATTTCATAATCAACAATTCAAGAGCGGTAACTAAAAAAAAATAAATGTGCGATGTGTAATATCCTAAGATTTTGTCATATGGCCGGACAAAATATTCATGGCAACATTATCACCGTTGTATAAAATAAATTTAGTATTGAATATTAACTTTTTCCCTTATTAGTAAATATTCCTTTTGGTTGCTTGCAAGACGACAAAGGTTACTGAAAAATGTTTTTGAATACTTTATCGAACTTTATCGAAACGATAAATAAATTTACTTATGTCATATAACAACAACAAATTTCAATGTTCATACTTCAAAATTAGAATCTAACCATCGACTTGGAATAAATAAAAACAACTTTACTTGATGAAGATGTATCAGTTAGACAGAACGATTACTCTACAAACCATTGAACTTAAGAAAGTGTCATTTAGGCTGATTTTAGATAAATATGTCTTAAATAAAACGTATAGGCATTACAAAGATAACTTAAGTGGTTATGATATTTGGTAGAAATCACCAAAACCGTTTTAAGCAAAATTGTACAGCAAAATAAAAAATATTAATTGTAAAGTGCCCTTTAGAGCAGCTTTAGAAGAAATATTTGGAATAAAATTTGTACACATTTAGGGTATTAATAATACACATATAAAGATTTATTGATAACATTTAAAGCCTTTCTGAAGAAAATTTTTGAGAAATTAAAAATGTTCAAGAAATAAGTGCCCCTTAGGGAGGTTTTAGAAAAAAAAATGCTTCAAATTAAAGTCGTAGCGATTGGTTAAGTTAGTCTAATCTAAAATTTGTTAAGAATCGGTATAGCCAATTTGGAGAAAATTGAGAAAAACTGAAAAGTCACAAAAATAGAGCGCCCTTCGCAGAAGATCAGTTAAGATAAAGATAACGGCAGTCAATAGGAATTGAATGGTAAAGGAATAATACATAGTTTGAACAAAAACGTTTAACCAGTTTTTGAGATAATTCAAAAATACCTAAAAATTACTAGTAAAATGCCCTTTGCTGTTAACTGATTCTGATGAAATTTATGTGGTCGTGAGTTTTGAGGGGACCCAGCCTGTGTACAAAATTTCAACTTTCCACTGTTTATAGTTTCTGAGAAAACGTTGACCACATACATCATACATACACACACAGACATGTTTCCAAAAACATGTTTTTCGAACTCGGGGACCTCAAAACGTCCAGAAATACCAACATCTCAAATTCCGAAAATCAGCACGATTACAATACTTTCTCTTGTTATATGGGTACCCAATATGAGAGAGTAATAAATGTATATAATGAGTTGCACTAATTGATTTTTGTGAAACTTAATTTTACCACGTTCAACACCCACCCGTTTTAGAGGCGTTAAAAGTCTTTGGAATGTCTGATGATGTAGCAAATACGATTCAATCTTATTTGCCGAATGTTAAAAAATTGAACTAGCATACCTAAGGAATCCATATTTGGACCAATTGTGAATCATGTAGTAAATATTACATATGCTCACGATATGAAAACGTATCATGAAATGAAGGCTGCACACTACTTTGAACTTCTTCAAAAAACTTAAATTATTTTTTTGCTTGGAGATTGGTCGACCATCGTGAGCTGAATTTCGCTAAGTGGAAAATCATGTCATTTTCTCTTCGGAGAGTGACCACCTTATTTTCTTATGAGTTGTGAGGGTCATGATATTGAGCTTGACCATGATAAATGTATTGAAGATCTTGATCAAAGTTTAATTTTAATAACTAAGTTGAAGGACATGTAGGCACACTGCATTAACTTACATGGTTTCTTGAAAACAAAAATTTAAAATATCCAAAGCAAGGCATTCATATAACTTTCGTAATGCACTCATTCGTATTAAGGTTGAATGATGGGCGCATGTTTGAATCCTGATTATGTAGTGGAGTTTATGAAAATTTACTTCAAGAAAATTCTCGGGAAAGAAAACTTGGAAAATTGTACTCGTAATCCTATCAGAGGCAGCATACTAAATAGTTCACCACCAAAAACCAGTGCAACTTCTTACAGTAAACAAATTAGTTGCAAAATTGGTTGTTCTTTGAAATTTCAAATACAAACTTAGGAAAAAAATTGCTGCACCATTCGAAAACAGAGAAAATGTTACATCTAAAACTGTATAATTAACTTTTCAAAAATCAAAACTATGAGCTGTACAATAATTTGATTAATGCTGGAACGTTCGGGGGCCAATATGCGCTCTATGTTGGCATATCAAATTAACTTTTTAACTTACTTTTTAAAAAGTAACTTTTTTGATACTAATTTTAATTTAAAAATAACTTAATTTTTAATTTGTACTGCTGCACAAATAGTTACAAATTGTAATTTCATGGTTTAGAAAAACTAAATTGTGTTAATAATTACACTGCGCACGAACGATGAGGTTTATAATATTGTAACGTTTATTTTATAATTTATTTACATTAATTGAACACTAATTTATTTAACACACTTAACTACTTTTACACTAGACTAGACACTACATAATTTATTTATACTGCTCCGCATTCGGATCGTATGTCGCGTTCACTTCTGCTTCTCTACTTCTAACTAACTCCCTCGATCACAAACCCCCTTATATATACACCCCCAACCCTGATCGAGAACATTCTAGTACATTCTAGAAGCCTACGCAGCAAATGTTCATGCACCTGTCCTACGCGTCGTAGTTATTCTTTTGAAGGAGTAAACATGTGTCGCTTTGTTTACTTCTCGCATTACACTGCCCCCGCCTTAGAGACGTTTCGTCTCGGAACGTATCCCTGGTAGGCCCATGCAGGAACCTGCAGTTAGCCCCCCGCTTACAGCGAGACGTGGCGTCAAAATAACAGGGGACCGTCTTCCCGAGTCGACATGGTGCAGGCCCAAAACAGCAGACTAAAACTTCCACTCCGGTATTCTTCAACACTACTTCCAGCATGTTCCGGACAACCCTCCAGTCCAGCTGATCTCGTCCAGCACCTAACTTGGGGACAGCTAGCTTCCTGATGTCGAGCTCCAGCAGTCGGTCTCGTAGCCTATGCAAGGTTCGCCATACATCGTGATAACATGGTTTAAGGGACCCGATCTCCTTCGTAACCAGATAAAAGATGTGTCTTACGTTGTCACGTAGTTCCAGAACCTTGCCAATTTCCGGGAGTTGCTCTCTGAGTTGTTCCGAGCGCCCGTACTTCTTCTTGAAAACCGTGGCGATACCTCGTGACATTACCAGGTCGGCGGACACACAATGGGCCAACGAGTATTCTTCAGGTACGCTGAACAAATCCTGTTGTTTTTCACAGGTTACCCCATACCGTGCTTTTCCGGTACCCCCGTAGGCGCTCATAAATTCTTCGAAGGAAAGTTCGTTCTCCTGCGCCAATGTGTTTCTTACTCGGGGAACCTCCGCCTCATCGTGCGACCCCTCATAGGGTGCCAACCGATTAAAGTGCACCACTCTCGGCTTGCCGTTTGGTAGTTTGCTTACCCGGTAGACCACGTCATTGATTCGTTTCTTCACAACATAGGGACCTTCCCAATTGGTCTGTAACTTAGGGGACAAACCACGTTTCTTCTGTGGGTTGTACAGCCAAACTCGGTCTCCCATTTGGTAGCCACCCTCTTTAGCGTTGATGTCGTAACGCTCTTTGATGCGATCACTGGCGATATTTAGTTGGTACCGGACTTGATCGTGAATTTCGTTCATCCTTTGCCGCATCCGGGAAACGTAATCTTCCCCCGAAACGTCCTCGTCCGGTCTAGCGCCAAAGATTAGATCACAGGGTAGTTTAAGTTCTCGCCCGAACAGGACTTTGGCTGGAGTTTGTCCTGTCGACTCATGAACGGCCGAGCGGTAGGCCATCAGGAAGAACGGCACGTGTTCGTCCCAGTCTCTTTGATGTGACGAGACCATTTTCGCTAGATAGCGGTTGAGGGTGCGATTCATTCGTTCTACCATGCCGTCAGACTGAGGGTGAAGGGCCGTGGTTCTTGTTTTTCGTACCCCAAACTTCTCACAGATCCTCCGGAATAGGCCACTCTCAAAGTTTCTTCCTTGATCCGAGTGTAATTCCATGGGTACTCCAAACCGGCAGATCGTCTCCTTCACTAGCACATCGGCCACTGTCTCTGCCTCCTGATTAGGGAGAGCGTACGCTTCTACCCACTTCGTAAAGTAGTCCATCACGACCAAGATGTATTTATTCCCCTTTTCGGTCTCAGGGAAGGGTCCTGCTATATCAATAGCGATCCTTTCGAAGGGGCTTCCGACGTTATATTGTTTCATGGGAGCTTTCGGTCGTCTTTGTGGCCCATTACTTGCAAAGCATGTAGTACATTTCTTGCACCAGTTCTTCACGTCGTCTGAACAATTGATCCAGTAGAAGCGCTCCCGTACCTTCTGCAGCGTTTTCTTGATCCCTAAATGTCCGCCAGACGATCCGTCGTGAAGGTGCCGCAAGACCTCCGGGATTTTACTGGAGGGAATTACCAACTGCCGTCTTTCCTCCGTCCCGTCTTGGCTCTCCAGTACGCGTTTTAGTAGTCCATCCTCAACCACTAGCGAGTCCCACTGTGCCCAATAGCTCTTGAGTTTTGGCGAGCCAGGTGATACCTTTTGCCACTCAGGACGCTCTCCTCCCTCTTTCCAAACCAGGATTTCTTTGAGAACCGGGTCTTTTCCTTGCTCTTGTCGTAACGAGGATGGTGTCCATTCCTCGGCGACCACGGTCGTTCGATAGACTTTCTCGGACTTTTCCTCAGCTCTATGACAATGAGGACACTCATCAGGGCATGGTCTTCTCGAGAGTGCGTCTGCGTTTCCATGACTCTGTCCTGGCCGATGTTCTATGACAAAGTCATACTCCTGGAGCCTCTCGATCCAGCGAGCGATCTGTCCTTCGGGATTCTTAAACTGGAGGAGCCATTTAAGAGCAGCATGATCGGTCCGGATCAGAAACCTCCTTCCACACAAATATTTATGGAAGTGCTCGATGGACTTGACGATGGCCAATAATTCACGCCGGGTGACGCAGTAATTCTTTTCTGGTTTGGAGAGTACCTTGCTGAAGTATCCAAGGACACGTTCTTGTCCCTCCTGGCGCTGCGACAGAACACTTCCAATTCCCACATTGCTCGCGTCGGTGTCCAGGATGAACTGTCCTTCTGGCAGAGGAAAACTCAGCACTGGGGCACTGGTCAACTTCCTCTTCAGCTCGTCGAAGGCAGACTGGCATTCCTCATCCCAACAGAAGTTTCGTCCTTCTTCCGTGAGCCTTGTCAACGGCTTAGCGACGTCGGAGAACATCCGGACATATCGTCGGTAGTACGTGCAGAGGCCCAGAAAACTCCTCAACTGGTGTTTATCTACCGGTATTGGCCACTCCTTCACCGTACTTGTCTTGTCCGGATCAACGGCGACGCCCTCTCTGCTCACTACGAGCCCTAAGTATGAGACCTTCCTTCTGAAGAGCTGACATTTCTTAGGGTTCAGTTTCAGTCCCGCACCTTGCAGTCTCTGGAAGACGTCCTCTAAGTTTCTCAGATGTCCTTCGAAGGTCTTGCCCATCACGATGACATCGTCCAAATAGACTAGGCACGTTTTCCACGTCAGACCCATTAGCACGCTCTCCATCAGCCTCTCAAACGTCGCTGGGGCATTACAAAGTCCAAATGGCATGACTGTAAAATGCCACAGGCCGTTACCGAAGGTAAATGCCGTCTTTTCCTTATCGGCAGGGTCCATTTCGACTTGCCAATAGCCGCTTTTTAAATCCAAGGTCGAAAATATCGTGGATCCAGCCAGGGTATCGAGTGTGTCGTCGATACGTGGTAGCGGGTAGCTGTCCTTTTTGGTGACACTGTTCACCTGCCGGTAGTCTACACAGAACCGAGTAGTCCCATCCTTTTTCTTCACCAGTACTACCGGCGAGGCCCATAGACTGCTTGACGGCTCGATGACCCCGTCCCGCTCTAGGTCCTTGATAATTTTCTCGGCTTCCTCCCGTTTGGCCAAAGGTAGTCGTCTTGCTGTTTGTCGAATCGGTCGTGTCTCGCCCGTGTCAATTTTATGTGTCACGACCTTGGTCTTTCCCAGCTTTCCATTCTCGGTGGTAAATATGTCCTGGTACTTATTTATTAATTCGTGGGCCTTTTGTTTCTGTGTGGGCGAGAGAAACGCACTGGTCTGGGAAAGAATTTGTTTCAAGTCCTGTGGAGTGTGTTTGGACCTTTCTTCCTCACTAACGCCCCTTACGATGGCTGAAGCGGCTATACATGTGCCCAGCTTCGTACCCTTCTTGATGGTGACCGGGTACTGATTGATGTTGAGTAGTCGTACAGGCACTTCACTTGAGAGAGTAACGAGCGCCTTTCCTACCAGTACCCCCCGAGCCAGTCGATTGTCATCGTTTTCTGGTTCGATCACGGCTGGAATTCCCTCTTCCACAACACCCCTCAGACAGGTAGAGGTGATCGTTTCGCTTCGTTCCGGGAGAATTACATCTTCTGCCATTATTACGTCTAACACAAAGTTGTCACGATTGTGTAGCAGTAATTCTTCTTGACCGATCCTCAACACTCGGTGTCCGAAATCCAACTGGAATCCATGATTCCTCATGACGTCCATCCCCAGTATGACGTCTTCCTCAATTTCGGCTATGAGAACAGGATGGTCAAACTTTACTCGTCCCAACGTCATGCTAACCGTCGCTTCACCGTGTATTACTGCCTTCTCCCCAGTGGCAGTTCTCAATTGCCACCTACTTGGCCTAATCTTCCTACGGTCCCTCACAACTTCCGAGCGTACGATCGTCTTCGTAGCTCCCGTGTCCACAAGCATGGCGTGGGATCTCCCGTCGATAGTGCCATCGACGTACGCGCTCCCCAATTGGTGGGAAAACGAGGCTATACTGGCCCGGGGGTTTCCACTGCTACGGGTCGACGTTCCCCCTTTCTTATCGACCCGCATTAGTTTTCCTGGGCCTTTGCCGGCGCCGCTGTTCTAGGCCGCTTGCAAGAACTCTTCACATGGCCCACTTCGCCACAGTTCCAACGGCGAACTACCTTCTTCTTCGCTGACAGCACCTCCATGATCTGCTGTAGGACCCTTTCCACGAGCTTTTCAGTGTCTACTTCCTCTGTAACCGCTCGAACACGGCCGTGACCGCGGGAGGCTTCCATGGCTGCATCATGCTCCAGTGCGATGGCGAGCGCGTCCATTAATGTTTTCGGTCGAGCTAGTCTCAGGGCCCTCTGCAGTTCCTGGTCCCGCAGCCCGCTCACGAACGTCTGCACTGCGAGGCACTCCATCATCTGTTCCGGTGCCGTGGGATACGCCAACCTCACTAGTCTGGCTACGTCCGCTTCGAACTCCTGCAGGGTCTCGTTCGATTTCTGACGGCGATTGGACATCTGGGATTGATGGACTTGCTCCAGATGTGTTTGGCCGAACCGCATATCCAGTCGCCTTAGCAGCTCCTTGTAATTCCCGGCTTCCTCGGTGGATAGCGTCTGAAGAACTTCCAACGCCTCTCCACGCAAGGCTACCGTTAGGGAAACAGCTTTTTCGTGAGGGGACCAAGCATTAGCCTCCGTTGCTGCCTCAACTGCTTCTTGTAGCTGGCCCACGGAATTTTTCCATCGAACGTTGGGGGCGTCACTCGATTGGTGGATATCGAGTTCTGTTGAACGACCGCCTTTATTTCTTCCTTCGTCTCGCCGCTACTGAGTTGTTCTAGTCTTTCTTCCAACTGCTTGATCTTCTGTTCAGTCTCCTTACGCTGAGCCTCAATCTGGTCGGTTATCTCTTCCCTCTGGGCGGCGATTTGAGCAGAAATATCTTCCCTCTGGGCGGCGATTTCTTCCCTCTGGGCAGCGATTTGAGCAGTGATGTCTTCCCTCTGTGCAGCGATTTGAGCAGTGATGTCTTCCCTCTGGGCGGCGATTTGAGCAGTGATGTCTTCCCTCTGGGCAGCGATTTGTGCAGTAATATCTACCCTCTGGGCGGCGATTTGGGTAGAAATATCTTCCCTCTGGGCGGCGATTTGGGTAGAAATATCTTCCCTCTGAGCGGCGATTTTAGCAGTGATGTCTTCCCTCTGGGCGGCGATTTCTTCCCTCTGGGCAGCGATTTGAGCAGTGATGTCTTCCCTCTGAGCGGCGATTTGCTTCGTGATGTCATCGTCTTCGAACTCGAAAACTTCCGGGTCCTGGCCATTTTCTTTCAAAAATGCCGAGAGCCGGTCCTGGAGTTCAGTCTTCCTCCCTCCTGCTTCCAATTCCCGTTCCTCGAGTTCTTTTTTTAACTCGGCCACTTTTAATTCGCGTAACTTCTTCATGATCCCACTTCTGACACCAATGTAACGTTTATTTTATAATTTATTTACATTAATTGAACACTAATTTATTTAACACACTTAACTACTTTTACACTAGACTAGACACTACATAATTTATTTATACTGCTCCGCATTCGGATCGTATGTCGCGTTCACTTCTGCTTCTCTACTTCTAACTAACTCCCTCGATCACAAACCCCCTTATATATACACCCCCAACCCTGATCGAGAACATTCTAGTACATTCTAGAAGCCTACGCAGCAAATGTTCATGCACCTGTCCTACGCGTCGTAGTTATTCTTTTGAAGGAGTAAACATGTGTCGCTTTGTTTACTTCTCGCATTACAATATTTTACCAATTAAATTAATTAAAAGAAATTTACTTATTCATTTTTGCGAAAACAATTTGAAACAAATATAGTTTTCTCCAGAAGTGATGTGGAGAAACTAGACATTATTTTAAATAAAAATAGAAAATTTTATTTCAAAGATAGTCTCAAAAATTCTTAAGTTTAGAAATTTGCAGTTGTTTTACTTCAAATTTCATCGGGTTATTACGTTAGTTGAATATATATAAAAATTCGACTTTGTATTTCTTGAACTACTAAATGTGGATTTAAAATGCGCCAAGCAGAATAACTCTAAAAATTTGACAAATGGTTATTTTTAATTAAAGAAAATAATAAGTTTGAAGCTTCAAAATGTTCGTTGAAACAGAGATAATAAAAGCTACAAAAAAATTTAAAGCCCACCATATAGATCAACATTTTGAAATTGCAAGTGGAAGAAATTGACCTTTTATTTTGCTTAAATTTATTGAGTGCATATATATTAACACATTAAAAACACGATTTTTCATATATTGTAAATAATATCGAGGTGATAATGTTCTTAAGAGGAAGTGCTTAGAAACTTGAAAGTGTTAAAATATAACATAAATAGCGTAATTTACACCGCACTGAAGAGTAATTAATTCTGTAAACAAAATTAAACTACTTAACGATAGAGAAATATACTTAAATTCTATGCAAAATAATGTAAAACAGTGAACTATAATATAATAAATACTATACTATTTTATAAATTTTAATGAGTTTTATGTCTCATTGCAAATAATTATTATTCCTGTTCGAAAACAAGAACGTTTTATCACGTTTTTATGGAGTTTTACCCGTTTTTTAATGATTTATCTCAAATCTGTCTACAAAATCTACCGCGTTGGATCAGCCTTGGTTAATTTTTGAAACTCAAATTGTTTTTGTTGTACCTACTTCTCCAATTAGTTGTTAATAACTTTTTTTGAAAAATCTATCGACTTTCCTGGATTAAGCTTCTTTTTATGAATATAATAAGAGATGGCCATATTCAATCAGCCAATTTCAATTTTGAATTTCGTACATGAAAAATTAGCTCAGGGACCACAAAAATTAATCATAAAAATTTTGGAAAAAAATTACGATATGACGGGATGTTTCAATTCACTTATAAAAAATCGGTTTTCCTTGTTTAAATAATTAATAAACGTTTAGCAGCAAAACCTTTGACGGGAACGTTGCACCTTAGAACATTTGTACAATATATCAAAAGTTAATCGATATAAGCTTCCTCTATTTATTTTGAAATAATGCATATTTTTGTAAGCAAAATATTTTTGATCTACATTGCCTCCAATAATAGCAAGTTCAGTATGACTAAAGATAAGTAAAGAAATTTATAAAAACGTTACATTTTCGAATCACACTTACCTGGGTCGTTGTTGCTCCTATGCTAACCTGTGCAATGGGTTTAATCATATGTAGTTAAGCGATCTAAGGGTAGATTCCGTGATATTGTTTGTCTGCCTAGACTCATTGTATAAATATTGTACCTACTAGTATAAATATTACATGAATAGTAACATTGGCAGTGATTCTAACCAACTGAGTAAATTTGCATTTCCTGTATCAAAGATTAAAAATTGTGTGTACAATACCTTTTATGTATTATTTTTGAACCCAAGACAACATTGACAATATCCATTGTTATCGTTATCAATCTATAATGGTGTAAGTCAATATTGCACAGACTGATATATTTAATAATGAATTTGTATCTGTTCGTGAGTGGCTGAAGTATGTCTTAAATTATAATAAGTAGATTCCTTGGTGTGTAATCTATTTTTTTCCTCTTTTTCGTTATTTTATTCCATGCAATATAATTTGATGTATACTTATAGTAAATACATTATTAATACTTTATATAATTTATTATTGTATAAAAATAAATGGATTTAATTTGAAGATACTAGTTCCTTAGTGTGCATTCTATTGTTAGTCTACATTTATCTCGTTTAGTGCTCTGTATTATGCTTGATTATCTTGTAGTAGGCCGTCATATTTTTTGTATTTCGGTTGTTGGATAATAAATTATTATTACTGTTATGAGTATTATTGATATAATTATTATTAATTTTGTTTTATGTGAAGGAATGAAATTTTCATTTTCGATAATATGGATATAAACAAATAAAAGTACAAATGAAATAAAAATAAAGACATTCATTGTTTCATTTTATTTCTTCCTAAATTCCAAATTCTTAAATTCCAGTTGATGCCACTTTAAACAAAATTTCTGGTCGAAGTTTTCTCGTTAAAAAATAAGTCCGGTCCCTTCTTCCCAGCTATCCCATTATATTCTCTTAGGCCTCGACCCCACCGGTTATTACCCCACCGACGATCACCTCGCAGGGCCGAAACGTAGTTAAAACGACAATAAACACATACACATCCACGCATCCAGCCCGTTCGTTCCCAGTTCCGTTCCCGTTTTCCCTATCCCGCCGGTCCCGCAGGACCTTCTCCCTCTCCCACTCTCCCTAACTTATTTAGTCACGGACGGACACCCGCGGGGGTCCTTGCGGGACACCAGATTTGTTTACATTACACACACTCGCACACATATACACAGACACATAGAGACTGGTTGCCATTTTTGCGTCGCGAGCCTTCCAATTACGTATTCATCCCGGGACTGGAAGATTGGACGCTAACGAGATTTCGGCGGTCCTCCTGACGTGTTTCCCTTCCGAGGAAGTGGGAAACGCGGATTTCCCGGAGAACGCCGGAAAGGGTAAACGTTGCTGAAATAAATTTCAAGGAAAACCGCGGGACTGCCACGCGTCCACTTCGATTCGAGTTAGGTTAAATTAACTCAGGTTAAGTAGTGTGACGTAGGCGAGTTCTGCCACAAACAATCCGGGATTGCGTTATGACAAACACGGAACAATTCTAACACACTACTATGCTCATTCATATGATATGCATACTCCATACATATAACCCATTGGAAGAACTGAATCAGGAATACATTCTAGTGGCGGAATTCAGCACTTTTCTCAGAGTGACTTCTCGAAGAACTCTCACTTCATCCAAAATCTTTAGAACTAACTAATTTTTTTTACCTGTTGAATTGAGGTTTGGTCGAATACTCTTAATAGGCACAATTATTGTTCTCTTAATTGCCTTGTTTTTCCAGCTCAGAATTTAAAGGGATATAATCAGAAACAACAAGTTTACCTGTGATATCAAATTCCATACATTAACCAAGAATTGGAGTTTCTTAACTGTCAAATCGACACCCGACACAAAAAATTTGAAAAAAAAGAATGAAATTACCTGTCACTTTTACTGTTAGGAATAAATAAATTTTGAAAGTTTTGGAATGTCAAATTAATGTGTAACAAAACATTAATCGAGTGAAAAGCTATGAAATTTTCCATTAAATTCTCAGGCAGCTTATCTCGGAAGATCCTGAGTATTGAAGAGACTTTGCCGTTTCATCTTAGAAAGTGTCGAAACATCTTCGGCAACTATTGAGTTGCCAAAATTCAACAAGAAAATACGGAAAAGGGAAAAATTCCGAAATTTCCTACTTTTCTTCAGCTTTTTATTAGGAGATTTCCAGAAATAAAAACTGTGTTTGTCGTGTCAAACAAATGTGGAACTCTAAATTGTAAAGTGACACTCTATCAAAAAATGAGAAGAAACGGATTTTTTTTTAAATTTCGGAATATAAATGAGTTACTCGGCAAGTTTGGTACGTTTCTAAACTAATTGGTCGTTTTTAAACAAAACTTTTACAAAATGATAACCTTAGGAGCTGTCCACCCATTCTCGGGAAGTTTTTTGTTCGCAGATTTTCAAATGTCAAAAAAGGTGTGAAATTTCTCAACTGTCAACTTGATATTTGACAATAAGAAAGCTGACTGGAGAAAAACTGTAATTTGATGGTGACAGTTTGGGTTAAAACACTTTGAACTGCCAAATTACCATTTCGTAAAAAATCCAAATGGAAGAACAAATATTGAAGCTGTTAGTCTTGAAATTTAGAGACACAGAAGGTTAATTGTTAGAGAGATATCTATGCGCGTTCGACGCGACACATCTAGTTGTTGTAAACGTTCTGTATCATTGTTCGATTTGTCACTTGTATTATTAGCTGTCATTTTATCACCGATAATAGATTAGTATCGAATTGCTCGGCGTTATCATTATCTACCAATATCAAACGATATTGGAAACAGCATATACCTGCTCTCTGCTCTAACAGGTTATGGGCCCAGAATTCGCGTGGCTGAAGTCGTAATTTTTACTGTAAGAAGTCGTATCGCCGCTTCGCAACCCTTGCCGTTCCTGTGAGGTTAAGTAAAAATACGAACACGTGAAGATGTCCTCCTCGAGCTCTACGCGTATTGAGACCCTCAACAAAGAAAACTATGATACGTGGAAAATGCAGATGGAAGCGTTATTAATCAAGAACGACGCATGGGACTATGTGAACGGTGCGTGTAAGAAACCGGACGAAGATAAGGTAGGTACCTGCCGCAGCAAGAACCTGGGAACGAAACTACAGCAAGGCCAAGTCTGACATTATACTGGGAATAAGCCCTTGTGAGTTGAAGCGAATAAAAGGATGCAAAACATCCAGGGAAGTTCGGCTGAAACTAGAAGGTATTTACCAGTCCAAAGGACCAGCTCGAAAGGCGACACTTTTGAAACAATTAACCCTACAAAAGATGGAAGACTCGGGCGATGTGCAAGAACACCTCAGGAAGTTCTTCGATGCGGTGGACAAATTAAACGAGATGGAAGTTGTAATTAACGACGATTTGCTAACAATTATGTTGCTATATAGCCTACCAGTCAGTTTCGAGAATTTTCGTTGTGCCATAGAGTCCAGGGACGAACTACCATCCCCTGAGTCCTTACGCATTAAGATTGTTGAAGAATGTAATGCCAGGAAGGTCGAAGTCACCCAGAGACCACAAGGAGCGTTATTCAGCAAGGAAAGTAAATACCGATACAAGAATCAGAGAAAACAAGGGAATTCAGAGAAGAAACAGCCTCCTAGTGAGAAAAATAGAACCAAAGACGTCTTCAAGTATCGTTGTCACAGATGTAGGGAAATAGGTCATAAGGCTGCCGATTGCAAGAACGTGGAGGATCGCAGATCTTCAGCGAACAATGCGGTAGATGAGTCCTACTACTTGAACGATAATGGTCGTGGCAAAAGAAGTGGAAGCTGGTGTCTCGATAGCGGGGCCTCGTCACATCTGTGCAGCGATATAAACCTCTTTTCTGAGTTGAAGTCTGAGAATAGGAAGCTCAACCTTGCAAATAACTCCACAACGTCAATAACAGCCGAAGGAAAAGCTCTTCTAAAGGGCGATGTTTTTGGCGAGACAAGAAACATTCAACTAAACAATGCCCTGTATGTTCCAGATTTGCGGACAAACCTGATGTCAATAGGGAAAATTACGAACAAAGGGTGTGAAGTAATCTTTAGGAAGCATGAAGCTTTAGTCGTCGACACCGAGGGCGAAGTGCGACTAATCGCTGAACGAAGAGGTGATCTCTACTACGTTTGTGAAGGGAACGACAGTACCGAACGGTCAAATGGAAATTCGGCACTCATGGTGGAACGACCTCAGGATTTAGAGACATGGCACAGACGCTTAGGTCATCTAAATATCAGGGACCTAACAGAAGCTATCAACAATAGTTCAGTAAAAGGTCTTGAATCGTTAAAACTCTTGAAGAATCTACAGGACACGATTAAGTGCGACATATGTATTAAGGGGAAGATGACTTGCACACCATTTCCAAAGCAGTCGAAGCGAACAAGCGAATTACTGGAATTGGTGCACTCGGACGTATGCGGACCAATGCGCGTCGAATCACTTAAAGGAGCACGTTACTTCATAGAATTCATCGACGATCACTCTCGATGGTGCGAGGTAAATTTCTGAAGTCAAAAGGAGAAGCTCTACAGGTCACCAGGGAATTTATCACCATGGTGGAAAACCAGAAGGGAAGAAGAATAAATCAGTTTCAGTCAGATAATGGAACGGAATTCAGCAACAAGGAATTCGACGCTTACTTGAAGGAGCAGGGAATTTCAAGACGGCTCACAGTCCCTTACAGTCCGGAGCAAAACGGAATTGCAGAAAGGAAAAATCGCACTCTCCTGGATATGGCTCGATGTTTACTAATCCAGTCTGGATTACCGCCTAAGTTCTGGGCAGAAACCATAAATACTGCAAACCACATACGAAACCGATGTCCTTCCAAGAGTCTGAATGGAAAAACACCATACGTGGTTTGGAATCAGAAGAAGCCAGATGTAAGTTTCTTCCGAGAGTTCGGATGTCGTGTGTTCTGTTTGAGGAAGCAACCTGGTCTGGGAAAATTCGATACCCGTTGTAGGGAGGGTGTTCTACTAGGCTACTCAGATGAAAGCAAAGGCTACAGAGTATGGATGCCAAAGGAACAAAGAGTCGAAATCTCCAGAGATATAAAATTCCTCAAAGGAAAATCAGAAGCAGTGGGGGAATTTAGCGAGTTTTTACCCGACAATCTAGTGGAAGATGAAAGTAATCAGACGTCTCCTCCACGATTCGTGGAAATTTCACCGAATCCAAGTACGGAAGAAGACTGCGATGAACCAGAACGAAGAAAGGGAGCTGGCCGTCCTCGGATCGTTCGAACTGGAACGAGGGGAAGACCGAGAAAGGAGTATCAGTACAAAGACGAGGAAGCAGGGAACTGTGAAGAAGCTTTGGTTTCCGAAATACCTATGGCGACTGCCTTAAATTCGCCAGAAGCCGAAGAATGGTACGAAGCCATGGAGGAAGAAATGAAATCAATCATCAAGAATGAAACCTGGGAACTTGTTCCACGTCCTACCAATTGTGAAACGATTGGGACGTTGCATAACGTTGCGACTTATCCGTTGCACGGATAAGTCGCATGACCTTACGAATCAAGTTTGCGGCAAATGGAGAAATTGTAAAGAGGAAAGCTCGGCTAGTAGCTCAAGGGTTTACCCAGAAGCCAGGAGTTCATTTTAAGGAAACCTTTGCCCCCTGTAGTCAGGTTAAGTACCATCCGTCTCCTGACCTCAATTGCCGTACAGTTCGACATGAAAATTAGGCAACTCGACGTTACTAGTGCCTATCTAAATGGTGAACTGGACGAAGAGCTGTTCACGGAACCACCAAAACAGCTGTTTCAACTTCTTGAGAGGATCCAGTTAGAGAAGGACAATTTAGGAAAGAAAGCGAAAGACATGCTTGAAGAACTTCAGAAGGGAAATCGAGTTTGTAAATTGAAAAAGGCCCTGTATGGGTTAAAGCAGGCTGGAAGAAGCTGGTACAACAAACTCAGCAATGTTTTGAAGGAGTATGGAGCATCGCCGACAAGTGGTGACCCCTGTCTTTATAAGATGGGTAAAGGATCCGGACTAATCCTAATAGCTACTTACGTCGACGATATCATAATTGTTACAAGAAAACCTGGGGCACCAGAAGAACTTATTAACTTCTTATCAAAAAGATTTGGAGTGAAAGATCTTGGAGAAATCAAGAATTACCTGGGAGTGGAGTTTCGAAGAAAGAAGGACACAATATCCTTACACCAAAAGGGATACATTATGGAGCTCCTCAATAGGTTCGGAATGAGCGACGCAAAACCAGTTAGTACTTCCATCAGTGCCGGGACAAAGCTGCCCAAGAACGACAAAGGACCAACTAAAGATATCCCATTCCGGGAACTTGTAGGAGCATTGACCTATTTGGCTGTCTGCACTAGGCCTGATATTAGTTATGCGGTTAGTTATCTCGGACAGTTTAACAATTGTTTCTCGACGGAACATTGGACTGCAGCGAAGTGTGTGCTTCGGTACCTGAAGGGAACCATCGACCTAGGACTGACCTTCAGTAGACACACCGAATCCACCAAGGGATATGTGGATGCAGATTGGGGTGGATGCCCTATTGACCGACGTTCCTACACTGGATTTGTGTTCATGTATGGAGGAAACCCGATATCTTGGGATTCCAGGAAACAAAGGACCGTCGCCCTATCTTCCACAGAGGCAGAATACATGGGAATGGCCGACGCCGTCAAAGAGGCAATACACTTGAAATCATTCCTCAAAGAATTAGGACTGGAGGATTCATCAGCAATCTCGATCTTCGAAGACAACATGGGAGCCCTCAAATTGGCCGAAAATCCCGTATTCCATGCCCGTACGAAGCATACAGACATCAGACACCATTTTCTACGAGACGCTGTTAGAGAGAAGATCATCGACCTTCACTACGTGCCTACCGAAAGAATGGTTGCTGATATCCTTACAAAGGCATTACCCGGACCTCGGCATTTTCAGGTCCTAGAAATGATCGGATTGAAGATGTCATAGAGTGCGCGTATACGACCGCGAGGGGAAGTGTTAGAGAGACATCTATGCGCGTCCGACGCGACACATCTAGTTTTTATAAACGTTCTGTATCATTGTTCGATTTGTCACTTGTATTATTAGCTGTCATTTTATCACCGATAATAGATTAGTATCGAATTGTTCGGCGTTATCATTATCTACCAATATCAAACGATATTGGAAACAGCATATACCTGCTCTCTGCTCTAACATTAATTCCCTCTCTATATTACAATATGTAACTAAACGAAGCAACTGAATTTTAATTCTTTAACTGTATAAATGACGTACGGTCAAAGAATGTACAAAATGAGATATTCTGTAATTTGCTGCTCCGTTTATTACGACGTCCATCCTTCACATAACTTGAGATATAAATGAATTACGTGCTAGATTCTATTGTAACTTTGGAATTTAATAACTGCAAAACTGACATTTTACAACGAAGTATGAATAGGGGGAAAAGTTTTGGAGTGTTCCACTAATTTTCTTTAAGTATTTCTTTGGAAAATCTCGAGAAATGGAGACACTACCTGCCATTTTCTATTGCAAACTGTTAACACAATTTCGTTATTCCTCAACCGTCAAAATGATATTCGATGAAAAGAATTTTTGGAATGTCATGCTTCATTTAACACGGTTCTAATTCTTCCATATCTCAAAAAATAATGGAATTACCTGCCAGATTATCTTGTAAGATGTCCACCGAATATAGAATTTTTTAACTGTCAAATTGACGTTTCATGAAAAATCTCAATGGGTTGCGAGTGGTGGGGCTTTGCATTTATTCACGGGCAGTTGTAATATTGAGTGCTCGAGAAATGCAGAAGCAATAATCTGTTTTATAATTCAGAATGTCAAAACAAATTAGGCTGCTTTTAAATGTCTAGAAGGAATAAGATCTTAAAATGTAAAGACATGAATTTTTTTTTAATTTCCCACTCCATTTAACACGATTCAATCGCTTTAGAAAACTCCATAAAATGGGAATTAACTGTCAGTTTCTGTGGTATAATGTTCACTGAATATGGAACCTTCATAACCGTCAAAAGGACGTTTTATGAAAAATTGTTTATGGAAGACAACATTTTGTACTTAATCTCAAACAGTGCTAGTCAGAAATCACAAGAAATAATATTACCCACCTTTGTATATTTCAAACTGCCCAAAGAAGTTTCGAACTGTCAGATTGACATTTTACAAACAGGCTACTTGACATTTTACAAAAAAAAGGGAATGTGGCCATCGGACTACTTTCTCATATTTTGTCATACATGTAGAAGAGTATAATAAATATATAATGTTTAAAAGCAGTTCTTTAGATGGATTTCACTCCAATTACTAGAATTCAAAAAACGCCAAGCGTAAAGTCCCCTTAAGAAACTGTTAAGCCAAAGATGTTGTTTAATTTTGTTATACAAAACCAACAACAAAATTAATATTCAAAAGTTAAAAACAATTTTTCAGGAGGATTTTGAGCAAATTGCGGAAAATCGAAAAACGACAAGAAAAAACTGCCCTTCATAAACTATTTAGCGAAAAATGTTATTACACTTTAATATAAACTTTCGAAAGTTGAATAATTAATATAGGAATTAGAAAAACTTTGGAGTAGATTTTGAGAATATTATTAAATGAAAGACGTGGTGTGTATATCCGTGTATAAATTCTTTTTATTTTCGTAGAGCAGCTTTCGGCCTTTAGGCCATCATCAGTGCCCTACCTGGATGAGAATAGGTGTTAAAAATTAAAGGAGAATATAATAAATTTTTAAAATAGACTTACACGTCCAGGTAGGTGATACATAAGAAGCGAGACATCAAACTTATATGGTAACAGGAGTAGAACGGTGGCACATGTTGATGAAGAAGGTGATTGAAATGGCGGCGACAAGAACGAACAAAGTAGACACAATCACATAACTAAGGGGAGATTGGGTAGGGAATGCCCATGCCCGCCACAATCGTAGGCTGTCTCGACCCTTAACAAATTTTTTAAAAACCAAGTGAAATAACTCAACGTCCTGAAGGGACGTTGGTTAGTGGAGAGTTTAAGCCTCACACACTGCAACAGGTACAATGGCGTACAATGGCACAACAACTGGCGTACAATGATTTGCTAATTCACGTAAACGTGACGAAAATTGTTCATAGGATATTAAAATACATGGAATATGTGTTGACATAGGACATGAATTAATGAATTGAACCGAGGCAGAAACCAACATTTGCAATTGGGTGTTTATGAAAGAAATATAGGTTAGGGAATTTATATGTAAACAAAGGTGTGGGAATCAAATCTTTAGAGGGAAAGTCTTTTATGTAGGGGTATGTATTGTCTGTCGAGGTTAGTTTGTTTGTTGAGGCAAAGGCAAAGGTTATTGATACTTATTTCGTGTACGCCATTACACCTGTTGCAGTGTGTGAGGCTTAAACTCTCCACTAACCAACGTCCCTTCAGGACGTTGAGTTATTTCACTTGGTTTTTAAAAAATTTGTTAAGGGTCGAGACAGCCTACGATTGTGGCGGGCATGGGCATTCCCTACCCAGTCTCCCCTTAGTTATGTGATTGTGTCTACTTTGTTCGTTCTTGTCGCCGCCATTTCAATCACCTTCTTCATCAACATGTGCCACCGTTCTACTCCTGTTACCATATAAGTTTGATGTCTCGCTTCTTATGTATCACCTACCTGGACGTGTAAGTCTATTTTAAAAATTTATTATATTCTCCTTTAATTTTTAACACCTATTCTCATCCAGGTAGGGTAATGATGATGGCCTAAAGGCCGAAAGCTGCTCTACGAAAATAAAAAGAATTTATACACGGATATACACACCACGTCTTTCATTTAATTCAAGTATACGTGTACACAGCCGTCACCCCTGGATTTGAGACTATTAACCAAAACTTTAAAAAAACGGGGAGAAAATTTTTAGAAAATTTCCGAAAACCGAAAAATGACATAAAGAAACTTCCCCTTTAACTCATCCGACTTTAATGAAAAGATAATTAGGAAGGCCTGGTGAAGACCAAAGTACAAATTAAAATCTGAAAAATTTGTGGTATTAATATTTGAAACAAAACGTATAGCAGCCACACATACATAAACATACCAAACGCAGATGTTTTTCAAAAATATGGTTTTTGGACTCAGGGCATATTAAAAGGTCTAGAAATTAGCATATGACAAGTTCGAAAAATCGGTTAAAATACTTCTCATGTGAGGAATTAAAAATGAGAAAAATCATGTTTTCATTCTGTCTAACATGACCATAATCATTTCGGTAAATCGAGAAATAAAGGGAATTACTGCAATTACGACACTCTTTAGATCGGCTCTGGACAAAGTGAAGATCATGCGATTTATCGCCAATGTTCTTTGAGAACACTACTCTTAAAGAAGAAGAAGATTTTATTCGGGAAATTTTAAAACACTGTAAACGTTCCTGCTTTTCTATATTACAAACTGTCTAAATAACATCGGAATTCCATACCTGTAAAATTTGTCTATTCAACATGTACCATTTTTGAAAACTTTTTTGTATAGTCTACGAAAATTATGATCATGGTGTCATTCGATTCGTAATGTCATGTACAAAGTTTAAGGAAAGGTCCCAAAAGGCGCCCAAAAATATTGCAAAAGTTATTAACAATTAAGTAAAAAAAAGTCTGGCTTTTGTTTTTTATGGAATATCTCGAAAAATATTAAATATTTTCGAAATATATTAAATATTTTCGAAATATTTAAAGAGATCTGAAAAGATCAGTAAACTTGCTGAAAAAAGTTCCAACTCCCGAAACTGTACCTCCAATATTTATAATTTTTACAGAGTCCTGAAAATAGAGCCAAAAACGGCTAGTCTGGCTTCCGCGCGCGTTGCCCGACTCTGACACAATAAAAAAAAAATATTTTAACATATTAAATATGAATATCAAGGATTAAAAAAATTTATGTACTATAGGGATACATCAATTAACAATAAAACGCTGTTAAAAAATTTTATCCCAATTTCTCCATGAATTATGCATTTGTTATTTAACAAATTTTTCTACACTGAATGTTAACATAAAAACCCCGGTAATTATTGAACTAAAACCCTAGGATTTTTTTCACTTACTGAAGTTATTCTTAATTGGCTTGCAAATAGATCACCGTTGCAAAAATTGTAAAGTTTAAATTTTACACTTTTTTATTAACAATTGAAAATTGAACAATGAGAGAAAGTCAACAATTTTTTTTTAAATAATATATCTTGAATGTTTCTATTTCTAAGGGTTTGAAGCTATATAAATATATATTTTTTTTATTTTTTACAATTTAAGCCTTTCACTGTGGTTCTAGCTCTGTTATTTATTTCATTATGGACTACTGATTTCCAGGAAAACACACTGAGAGATTTATGCCGAGCGGCAGCCGAATCACGTTTGTTTTGAAGTACAGATAGTCCATAAGCGATGCGCCGATTCGGTGGCCGACTCGGTATATACTAAAAAGTGATAGTCTATAATTAAATAAATAACAGAGCTAAAAGTAATTATGAAAGCAAAAACCGAATAAAAAGGACAAGTTTCAAGGCATAATAATGTCTATTGAAAATTGTATAAAAAATAGAAAATAACGTTTTTTCATAAAAAACATTATTACAGAATTATTATTTAAAAAACCTAACGAAAAAAATTAATTTGATAGTAACAAATTGTTTATTAAATAAACAAATGAAAAGTAAAGAAAAGACCCTTTTTTAAATTAATTCTAAGAACAATGGAAGTAATGATTTGTAGAGAAAAAATGGTTCCATAATTTTACTATTTAGCCGCAAATACGATTGTTAATTAACAAACGCATTTTTCAGCAACAAATACATTTTTTTAGTAAATCGTTTCTTTTTTAAAAATCATGTTTTTTCGTCAATGAATATGTTACAAAAAATAATATTTTTGATTTGTTCATAAACAATGTATTTGTTTATAACCATTTTTTAAACAATGGTGGTAAAAAATAAAAATAAAATATTTATATAGCTTGAAACCCTTAGAAATCGAACCATTCAAGATATTAAAAAAAAAATTGTAGACTTTGTCGTATTGTTTAATTTTCAATTGTTAATAAAAAAGTGGAAAATCAAAACTTTACAATTCTTGCAACGGTGATGTATTTGTAAGCCTATTAAGAATAACATCAGTAAGTGAAAAAAATCCTAGGGTTTTAGTTCAATAATTATAGGGGTTTTTATTTTAACTTTCAGTGTAGAAAAATTTGTTAAATAACAAATGCATAATTCATGGAGAAATTGGGATAAAATTTTTTTTACTGCGGATCATTGTTAACTGATGTATCCCTATAGTACATGAATTTTTTTATTCCTTGATATTCATATTTAATATGATAAAATAATTTTATTTGTTATTGTGTCAGAGTTAGGCAACGCGCGCCCAAACCAGACTAGCCGTTTTTGGCTCCATTTTCAGGACTCTGTAAAAATTATAAATATTGGAGCTACAGTTTCGGGAGTTGGAACTTTTTTCAGCAAATTTACTGATCTCTTCAGATCTCTTTTAATATTCGAAAATCTTTAATATTTTTCGAGATATTCCATAAAAAAAAACAAAAGCCAGACTTTTTTACTTAATTGTTTATAACTTTTGCAATCTTTTGAGCACCTTTTGAAACCTTTCCTTAAACTTTCTACATGACATTACGAATCGAATGACACCATGATCATAATTTTCGGAGACTATACAAAAAATTTTCAAAAATGGTACATGTTGACTAGATTAAATGACATTCGATCATAATATTATACATTTACATTACATGTACATTTGAATTGGTTGGTTGGTTGTATTGATCATATTGTTTTGTAATTTACTGCTTTATTTAATACAATTTTAAAATTTTGGTTTCTACTATATAAGGGTTATTTTGAATTCAAAATTTTTAGTATTGTCAGATTGAAGTTTTACAAAAAATTATTTATGAAAGAACCAGTTGTTGAGCTCTACACTCAATATTAGGCAGGTTTAATAGTCATGTCTCTATAAACGATAAATTACTGCTGTGTATTCCAAAATGTCAAAAGTAGTTTGAAATTTTTTACCTGTTAAATTGATATTCTAATAAAAAATTTCACTACATGGAATGTAGTGCGATTTCACGCTTTTCTAAGAATCATTTGTATTATTAGAGAAATCGAGCAACTACTTGCCCAACGAGTTTGAAATGTTTGGAGCTGTTCAACTGACATTTCTTTAACATCTTCATAGATCAGCGAGTTAGCGCCATCCACTAATGTTCATGCGGTTTTTTCTCGGAATATCCCTAGAAACGAAGAAGCTACTTCTCAGTTTAAACTCAAAACCGTCGAAACGTGTTTGGAACTTCAACTGTGAAATTGACATTCAACGCGAAATCTGAAGGGACTATAAAACTGTTGCAATTTTATGTTATCCCTCTAACTCGTTTTCTTTCCTTAACATAGCCTGAAGAGTGACGTACTTACCCGCCAGGTCATGTATAAAATTGTTAAATCAATTAGGAAATTCTCTAACTTGTCAAACTGAGGCTTGATCAACTTTGGGATTCCCTAACTGTGAAATTGGCAGTTGACTAAAAATATTAAAAAAGTTTATTATTCTATAGCAGTTCGTTTGTTACTTCTAGAAAGAACGAGATTATCTATTTTTTTATGTACTACAACCTAAAAACATGTTATGATGTTATTATATGTTATGATTGTCTATTTGATATTCGACCAAAAAAATGCGAAAAAACGAGAAACTCGTAATTTTTATTTCCTCTGTATTCATTCTCTTTGCCTTCCCTTTCTTAGAATATCTCGAAAACTAACAGACTGTTCTGCCACTTTATGTTCCGAGGTGTGATATTATTTTATAATAATATTGAATAATATTTTTATTACAACTATTTATTGTTATAAAGTTCACTTTTACAAAAAGCTGTCAAATGACAAACGTTTTCCGGATTCGCTCTCTTTTTACAGTAACGTCAAGTTTGCCAGTTCAATTTTACTCTGTGAAATACATCACATGTCTAAGGAGGCACCCTTTACTAGTACGCATTGTATTAATTTCCGTTAATGTACATGAAATACAATACGAACATTCATAAACATCAGACTAGACATAACGCCGTGTCAATTTAAATTGTGGATCCAATTTGCTTAGGATTGAAAGAGGCGCATACTAATCAGGCGGATCGCTATGCGGTCACTTGCTTAATAAAGTTTTATTTCAACCCCACATCGCCGTTCTAACAGAAACAAATAATTTATAAATTACTTATTGATGTGATTGTCGTTGTGGTCCATTAAAGTTAATTGCCAGAGGTGCGATAAGGAACACGAACATTGAAAAATTGAAGATAATGAAACGTTTAGTATTAAAAAATAACGAAATGGGAACAATTTCCGTCTATGAAAGCCGAGATCAACATGAAACGGGAAATGGGGAATGTCGCGAGGTTTCTAACGTTTTATATCGAGCTTATCTTGAAATTTCTCGTAAAGCTTTATATTAGTTATTACCAACACAGAAAAATATTCTAAGTTTATTCGATGGTTTATTAATTTATATTTTTGAAATATATCACAATATTATTCGCTGTTTTTTTGACAGTATCGAATAAGAAAAATGAATAATTCGCAGTTGTTCTCATAGTCCGGGAGGGATAGCAGGAGGGTACCAGCGGGACACTGATTGATTGCGATATGTTAATTACGTTAAATGCCAAAGACTGTCAAAATCGTTTTCGGAAGATGTCATTTATGCCGTTTGGAGTGGAAAAATGATACCTTCAAAACACATCGTATTAGGTCTGACTCCTAGGCTTAAAACATAAACTATCTATGAACATATCGACGAGAGATACTATATACTAAGTGTCCATAAACTTTTTGATATAACATATTTTTGTGCATAAATAAATAAAAAAACTAACGTGTTGAAACAAATTCGTTTCTGTAAGGGGTATATAATAGGCCTACCGAAAAAGTGGCAGGATGTCGTTTTTAAGTCTTATGTAAATGTTATTATAAAATTTCTTAGTTTCCACACTCATTATTTTAAACATTTAAACTTTTTTTTCAACATGTTTTGCATACTGCCGTCAACCGTTGTCCCGCTAAAGAGGTGGAAGGAGATAATTTTCTTGATCAATGACGTTAACATTATAAGATAAAAGATAAATCAAATTTTATGAAATGGAACAATAAAAAGTGTCGCCAGCTCCCGGACTATCACTTGTTCGTTATATTTTGGAATTAAAATAATGATTTGTAAACTTAAGAAAAGGAAAAATGACATGGACATTGTGGACATTAGTTTGAAAGAATTTTATTTGCTGCACTTTTTAGAAACTCAATAATTGTATTAAAAGAACATATTGTCGCGTCCAGGGGTAATTTGCAAGGATATAAAACAAAATAATTTGAAGAAAATCTTAAATATTATTCATAAATCAGCTACCTATAATTAAATATGTGAAGTGTTTTTCATAATTTGACTTGTTAGCATTTTTAGAGGTTTTATGGTATCCTGGTTAAAAAACATGTTTCGGAAAAATGTCTGTGTGAGTGTATGTGTGTATGTGCGCCAATGGTACGTTTTTTGTGCGAAAGAAACAAATGGTTTCACGTATTAATTTAGACTTTGTGCTAAGACCTCTCTGTAGGCTCTTCGTTAAAATCCTCAAGGATGAAGGGGTAGCTTATTTTGCCATTTTTTGTCATTTCGCAAGTTTCTCAAAATATGAACCAATACGAGTGCTTTTGAGATTTTTATATATAATCCACTGTTAAATATCTATCAACGGGTTTAAAATCGTTTTTGGCAAAATCATATCTAAAGGGCACTTGAGTCATTTTCCGTTTTTTTTTTTTGAAATTTTCCACAAAATTCGCTACAATTATTTTTTCGGTTTATTCTACTATTGAATGTATATAATGAAGTGTAATAACGTTTTGGGCTACATCATTTTTGAAGGGCACACTATTCCTTTAGTATTTCGCTTTTTCGAATTATTGTTGAAATCCGCCATAAAAAATATTCTTTTTTATCTTTGACTGTTTATTTTGTTATCACTATACGTATAATAAGTCTAATAACATATTGACTAAATCTACTCTAAAAGACACTTTAATCTTGTCATTTCTCGGCTTTTGGGAATTTTCCCAAAAGGGTTTATTCTACCACTGAATGTCTATAATAAAATAACAAAACAGCTAAACCGTTTTTGAAGTGAAATTTACTCCGGCCGTTTATTCGTTTGTCAATTTTCTTTCGAAATACGACAGATGGAATATTTTCCAATTTAGAATGTTTATTCTCCTATCGAATGCGTATAATAAAATCTCATAAAATTTTTAGAAAAATCTTTCAGAAACGCATTTCAATTTTGTCATTTTCCGGTTTTGAGTAATTTTCCCAAAATCCACACTAATTATTTTTTCTAAACCTCGGGGACTTATTGTACTATAATCTGTGTAATAAAGTTTAATCGCTCGATTCCTGTTGTTTTCCAAAATTTTCTCTAAATCAACGTGAATAATGGATATTAAACGTTAGAATAGAAATAGAAATGGAAAAACAGCACTCAGTAATCATAACTTTTCTGCTGGCTATAATAGTGATTTTTCTTAAATGTTCTGAATCGCGAAAGGAATGATATAAATATAAGATGATTTTCATATCCTTAAATAATACCGTAATGTGCACGGCAACAACTCACAATACGATAACGTATTTTTCATGTTTAGAAATCAATAGCGATAAGAGCCATACACAAAAGAAAAACACAAAATAACCACACCTCTTTACTTCAGTTCTAGGTCGTTTAGATGTTGATGTATTTATTCATTTGCCACCATTAGACCAGGGAAATTAGTAAAATAAATAACCAGTTTGAGACAAACACTGAGACCAATATCTGACTTGTTTTCGGAAAAATAATTCTGTAGGATTAAAGTGGATATAAATAATGCGTGAGATTAGTATGCCAATTTTTATTTATTAACAAATAAATAAAGGTAAAAAAATTATATTTACGGTTTTCTGCCTATAAGTCAAAAGTGGTTTATCCAATTAAATATCAACAATATCCAATGAAATGTAGTATTAGGGTTTCAAAAAAACCTTCAAAATGTGTATTCGAACCAGTGGTTATATTTATTCTTTGCTAAGAAAAACAGAAAAAATGCTGTTTCCCCTGACGAAGGGGTGGTCTTATAGTATTTAATAGGTGATAAAGATTTCAAACAAACATATTTAATATTTCCTTGCATAATTGAAATTCTTCTTCACAGGACCTCTTCTTGGCAAAGTTTTTATACGTAAACAATTGAGTCTAGATGTATCCTGATTGCCCTAAATTGAAGGAGGAAACGAGAAAGAAGGAAATTACTGAAAGCAAATGTTTGACAAAAAAAACAATTTATGGAACACTTTTTAGGACAGTATTGCTTTCGAGCTCATAAACCGTTAACTTCGCAGTATTAAATTATAAGCAAACTTGTGAAAATGTTGGTATTCACGACAATTTACAATTTAAAAATGCTACTTTTAGCAATGATGATGAATCCACTGAAATTGAAGATAATAATGAAAAACTTTAATTAGCAATAAAGTGGGTATTTCTAATATTTTATTAAAAAGTACTATGTTTTCTAATAAAAATGTATAGTACGATTTACGCATTTATGTTGTAATAGGTCGCTCTTAATATTTTTATTTATAATTATTTGCTGTAAAAAACAACTATTTTCGTCAACAAATAGACTTGCAATGTTTAATATTTAACAAAGTACAACAGTTTGAGTAAGAAGAATTCAAAATTGTGTTGTTAAAGATTAACTTTTCTAATACAGTTTTTGTGCATAATTCAATGAAAACACTATGTACATATTCATATAATATTTATTTCTTTAATTAATACATCGATTTTAAAGTTTTGTGACCCATGCCAGTAGAAAAAAATGGTGATGTGTAACAACGTACGACTTTTCATATGGCTAGACAAAATCTTCATGGTAGAATTAACACCGTTTTATAAAAAAAAATTAGTAATGAATATTAACATTTTCTCTCATTAATAAATGTTTCTATTTGTTCAAGTCCAAAACCGTACGTATAACAAAACAGTACCACACTTGACAGTAATGAGGTAAATGGCAAATTAATTAAGCATCACTGAATTGATTACTACTTGTTCAAAATGTGATGAGGTAAAATTCCAAGAAAACGCGTAGCTACCTTTGTCGGTATAAGACAATCGACGGAGTATGAGCAGCGTTAGAAAGTCATTGTCGGCGCGGTCGTAGCACTTATCATATTAGCTTTTGCGTGCATTCGACATTGACAATATTGTCTAAATTTTTAAGGCACGCCTCTGTCGCGGTATATTGTTACAGTAGTTCCGATAAGAAGGGGTTTATTGGCTTAGTAGGTTCTTGGAATTCTAACTCATCAGATATCGAACGGGCTTTAGCAAGTCACAAGTTACATACCATCAGACTTGGAAATGTGTAATCTAGAGACTGGTTTGTGACAGATATTAATGCCTTCAACAATTTCGTGGTGTGCTTATTTTTCCCTTGGTGTAGTATGAGGTAAACATCAATAAAATTTAGTATAATAAATTCATTCTGATAAAATACAACTTCATCGCCTCGTAATTGGGAATGGACACATTTTAACACATAGGGAATCCTGGGAAGTCTCCCTCTAAAAGATACTCTGTTATTATGAAAACCGCCTGTATATGAATGTGCAATATGCCGATGCTAATTCATCACATTTATTAAAAAAAATAACTATAAACTCTCCGGAACTTATTAGTTGATATCGATATCAACTGATTTATCTATTTTTCGAAATTACAATTCGGTCCATCCACACACAACGTCGAACCTTCCAATAACTGTCCAAGCGTTAAAATTAATTAATACCGATTATTTTTTTCTCGTCCGTAGCGGATAAATCATTTACAGTTTTTTAACTTGTCAACTCGCACCTGGAATATTAACGTCAAAATGCGGAAAAGGGGAGGATTTATCATCCGGGACTGGGTATTGTTGTTGTTACCTTCGCATATCGGAAAATAATTTAATTTTTACAATTTTTCGTACGGAAAAAGGGCGAAAAATATGTTCCGGAAACGTCGGGGGTGATCGATGTGAACCGATCGACGTCTGTCACTGCGAAAGGAAAATTCAGGGGAATGGTTTAAAACAATCCGCTAAGAGTCGATGACAATTTAAAAAATAATCGGAGAAGAATGAAGATGGAAGCATTCCACTAGCTATTAAAAATAGTACTAAAAATATTAATGGGATTACTATTTCATTTGTTGGAAAATCTACTAATCCTGCAATCTAATAAATCCAACAATAAAATTATGGCTGGTATTGATTAATATAAAAAATTAAAATCTCTTATTTAATTATGCACACCATTAATGAAATTATCTTGATAATGAGATAAATATGTAGTACTACTGTCTTATTATGAGAAGTTTCGTTACCTTGATTACACATGTGTCGAAAGTAACTGAATTAGTCTAAATACGGAATGATTGGGAAATTGTTGAAATTGTGAAAAGCTCTCGAAACTACTAATTCAACTAAAACTGGAAAAACACTAAAACGCTCAGTATTATTTTATGATGAAGGATAATCAACTTACCGTTAAAGATTTTTAAAATAGGTGAATAAAGGTGGATAGAGTAATCTGCTTTTATGAGGCAAAAAGTCTGTAGAACTTCCAAATGTCAGAAAATTAAATGAAAATGTATGTAACATTTAATAGTGAGCATTTTCTTATTGTGAAACATTTCATTAACTTAATTACAAAGGTTTCAAAGGTAAGTGAATTCTGATTGCAACTGCCATGAACGTAAGCAGTTTATGGACCGCATAATTAAATCAGGGGAAAAGCGAATTGTTTGAATTTAAACACTTACAAGAATTTACAATTTCTAGATAATTGTATATCGAAGTCGATATACTAACAGTAAATCAAAGCATAATTTAATAGCAAACTCTATAAATAAGGAACAATTACGACGCTCGTTTGGCGAGTAAATACGCGGTTAAATGATCAATCAGGATCAGGCAGTCGAGAAATAACGAATCTTCCAAGATGTGGGCGGAATTGTTTCTTTGCTCCATGGTGAATGGACACAACCCAAAATGTTGAACCTCGCAAGTTTTCTAATGTAACCTTACTAATCCAGTCAACGTAGTCATTTTTTAACGTTTTACGACATTAATTCATAACCGGATGGGAGTGGTCAAATGTTGTAGGCTCTGATTAGTTGATCATGCCTATAAAGTTTTAAACATTCAAAAAGTGTGCATCAACAAATGAGAGGGGTGCAAAGTTAGCAAAAACAAGTTTTTTGATTTTACAAGCCAAAGTATGCATTTTGGCGAGAACAGTTTCAAATATAGGTTGTAGAGAATTTAAAACCCTACAATTTGAGCTGCAGCACGATTAATTTTGTTAAATATTTATTGCAAAAATGCCAAAAAACCACTGAAAATGGTCATTTTTTGCATATTGATTATTTATTGCAAAAATAATATGATTTAGGTTTTTACTACTATAAAAGCTAGCTTTTAAAATTCCAAACCTAAACAGCTGTTATAAAAGTAAATTGGTTAATTTGTTGCTGAGATATTGCTATTTGTTTATCTCAAGATGCATTGCTGTTACGTCTTTTTGGATAAACATTTCGAGATGCACAAAGGCTTATTAGGCTCTTCATAAATAACAAAATTTTCATATCCCGTTAAGAAAATATGGTGAAAACAATTGTCAACCCCTTATTTATCGCCTTAAAAAAGGGGGTGTTTTTTTATAAACAAATAGACCTGGAGTCATTTTCATAACATGTACAAATCTCTGACTTACAAATTCGGATAGCTGGATTGAAAGCGGAGAATTGAAAAGAAAGAACAACTTTTTTCGACCAATAGGAGCCGAGATAGGATTTTTTTTTTAAATTTGCAGCCCTTTTATTTATGATAATTAAGAAATGAATTTTGCTCTATTCGATAGTTAAATATTTATATTTTTTTAAATGTTTATTAGATAAAAAAAACGATTGTTATTGTTAAAAAAGCTGTATGATGCAGTATATGCAGAATAAAGTTGTATAGGTACTCTCGGACTACGCGATAGTGCGAGGGGTGGGGATGGCAGTTGGCAATCGCTCGCGCTGAAACGACGTTTAAATCCGCAGAGCGCGGACAAAATATCCGTATCTCAATCTCAAAAAAAATTCTATCTCGGCTTCGCTCGGGGGCGACCCTGTCTCATCCCTTTTTCCACACTCCATGAAAATGATTTCAATCAGCGTGCGTTATTTGTCTTGATCGAGCAATGCCTACTCCTTCGATTTCCAATCTTGCTTCTCTTTGCGTGTCTGTTTCAGATAAAGAGACTTGAGCATTTCTTAATCTGAGAGTTTCTAGTCTATCTTCCCTTTGCTTCTCTGTTTCAAATAAACGCGCTTGAGCATTTTTTAATCTGCGGGTTTCTAATCTATCTTCCATTTGCCCGTCATTTTCTGAAGCTCGTAAAGCCTTTTATTTATTTGCTTTACATATGGATCTGCCAATCTTTTTTGGAGGCATAATTCACAGCGAAAGTATAAAATAAATGCGCGTGTTTTCTACTGTCCAATGTCCAAAGTTCAGAAATTACACCACTAACACTCACAGACGTTCAAAAATATTTCTACTTTTAACAGAATGATTTTGAGCATTTCGATCCTCAAAGCGCTGTCAAACTGTTCGACATTTAAAAGATACCTTTTCGCCGCGAGATGGCGCCATCTGTCAGTCAATCGTCTGTCAAATAAAGATGACATATTACCTGTCATGCATATTTTTAAGCCATTTTTTCGACGCGGAACCATTTCAGGAACCTTCACGGACCTGCGCCCTACAACTCACCAAAGTTTCATTGCAATCGGATGAATGTTATAGGAGCCTATGCGTAACATACAAACAAACATACATCCATTTTTAGATATATAGATATAGATATAACAAAATGCTTTTGAGCAATTCGATCCTCAAAGCGCTAACAAACTGTTTGCTGTTCGACATTTAAAAGTTACCTTTTCGCCGCGAGATGGCGCCATCTGTCAGTCACTTGTCTGTCAAATAAAGATGACATATTAATTAACTGTCATACATTTTATATTTTTTGGCCGTTTCTGCCCCCCTGGCTCTTTTTTCGACGCGGAACCATTTCAGAAACCTTCACGTACATGCGCCCTACAACTCACCAAAGTTTCGTTGCAATCGGACGATTGGTATAGGAGCCTATGCGGAACATACACACAAACATCCATTTTTATATATATAGATAAACAATTGGCGAATTTTAGAAGAAAAAAAAATTATCTCAGGTCCTAGTTGAGCTACAGAGACTTTTTTTTGAAAATACGTGGAAAATTGCCAGCTTTCCAAAAATTAACTTTGCATATAGATATATTATTTTTTGCATAAATAATTTATAAAACCGACAAAAAAATTTACACATTTTCCGACGCCATTTTGAAGGTGAAAATGGTGAAAATTGAATACCTTCAATTTCAATATTGAAAATATAACTCTTGATGAAGAAATAGAGCCCCGGATTGACCCTCTAGGTAGACGAAAAAAGGTTCATATTTAATTTTACATTTAACAAATTTTTTTACAAAAAGTTTTTTTTTCCATAAACAAATTAATATTTTTGCACAAAAAGTTTACGGTAAGTTAAGGTACCAAATGACACGAAATGTGAAAGTTTCAAGCTTCTACGTGCTTTTTTCACGAAATTAAAAATATTTAAAAACTCGCAGAATTTTGCGACTTTTTTGCAATTATTTAAACAAATTATTAACCAAATTTAATCGACCTGGTCTGAAATTAACCGTTTTTCAACAAGTCACAAATGGTAAAAATTTAAATCCCATATCTGAAGTTGCCTTAAAAATAGCCCAAAAAACTCAATTTTTGCCTATTTTTGCATAGATAAACATTGTTTAAAAATGACGCCACGGTTCAAAATATGATCCCCTTCAAAGAGCCATTGCTTGTCACCTATACAAAACATTTTTCCACATGCCAACCTGTTCTGAATTACGATAAGCATCTCATCTTATTCTACTGGGCTAAATGGACCAAATAACAGATCATGTCAAGAGTTCAGGAAAGGGCTGAAAACTAAGTACAGGAGTGACTAAAATTATGTGCTACGCCGATGACGCAGTAATCAAGGCTGAAGATTAGGATGACCTGCAAAGATATTTATATTCGTTTTTCTCAGAAGCATGCAAATTTATATAGCTAAGATAGCAGACCCATTGGCAGACCTTCCAAATGCTGGAAAAGCTCTTGGGTGTCTCAACCGGGGATTTACTTGGAATTTACAATCCCCAGTCATGAATTAAGATGATGAAGAAGAGAAGAAATAGCAGAAAACCCTACAATTAGGAAAATGAACAGAATTGCTAATCCTATGTTATCAAAGCAATTTTAGTAATATGGGAAAAGTAACAGCATATTATTTGAAAAAATGTTTTGATCATATATTAGTGACATACACAAATACGTTGTTCGTTTGATGTTATAATACTATCAGTAATAAAGAATTTTTATTATTTTTACTAGAGTAATTTCAATGATTTTTCGACACGTACTTGCTTTGTTTTTCTTTACAGTTAATGCAAAAACAATTGCACATTTCAACACGAATTACTCACCAATCAGCAATATCAAATTTCAACTGGAAACCATACCTGAAAATAAAGAAAAAAATGTTTAGCCTTCATTTATAATAAATGATGAAGTTCTATAATTACATCTCCTAATCAATGAACTCCATAATTATCAATAAATTAATTAATAAATAGTTGATAAACTTTAACATACATCGAGCATGGTATTAATAGATTTAAAACTAACTCTATGTGGATACGTTAAAGTGCCAAATATTTGAACAAATCAGTAGGTAAATATACTTTTGTAGCGATACTTGTACAACAATTCTTGGTACTGACAAAAATTGTAATTACAAAAACATAGAAAATGAAATAGAACATTTCTAAAATTTAAACCAGGAACAAGAGATCAAATAATTTTCAACTGTATACAATTTCTAATATATACAGGCCTTTTCTACAGAGTCGCAGTATGGTACAAACATAAGAGCGAAAGAAAGACAATATATTTCTCGTTGGCTAAACAGAGAAAGAACTTTTGAGACGTTGCTAGCTCGCCAAACATCAAACCTAGTCATCGCACGCTCAATGCTAATTAAGGATGTTATGAAAATTTTTGCTGTACATAAAGGGGTAAAAATTCAATATGCCGCCCATAACAAATAAAAGCGTTAAACACATTACATCTAGAAAATTTAAAAAAAATTGTTAACGTCATTCAGCTGAGAGTTATGAAAAATATAACATTACCAAGTTTTATTTAAATAACGCATGTATTTGAAAAGACATATTTAATATTTTTTCGTAAATCAGAAAAGCTATTTCAGCTATTTCGCCATAAGACAAGAACTAATTAAACATTCGAAACTTCTTTTGGTATCTGTTATACCTATGAAAACGAAGAAATTTTCTCTAATTTAACCCACGACTTTACCCATATTGTTTGCGAGATTATACGGAAAGTTCACCACCCTGTATTAGTAAATTGTACAAAATACAACACATCATGCACAAACAACACAAAGTTGCCAACTGTATAAATGAATCCAAATCAATCAATATTAGTAGTAAATAGCTAAAAATTTATAAATGTTGAATTAACAACCAAAATAAAAATAGCAACTAGTAAACATCAAATCAAAAAACGATAATTTGAAAATTACATTTCAAACAGCAACTTTTTAATGACAGGACATTTAGACAACGGGGATTTAAATAACAATTGAAATATCTTCAATCAAAATAATATAACAATGCAATACTTCCATTTGTAATAAATTACGTACTTCAAATTAAGTACAATAAAAAATTACATTATAAATTTGAAGTGGGTAATTTTTTTACATAAAATTATTTTCAAAAATAATATTCCGAAACCTCAATTTCCGCTAAATACATCAAATTCAATAAACCTTGCCACACTTCCCTCTCGCCTTCCTTCTCATATTATATGCGACCGTCTCTCGCTTTGGTATTTAAGGAAATCGCGTATTTGAAAACGAACCCCATACGAACTTCCATTACATCTTCATTGCTCGTTACAGGAAATCTGTTATCGCCGTCATTTTCTTTTTCTTCCGAATCCCATTATTAGAAGTAATCCCCGATAGGTACCCGAATGTTAAAATATTCGCCAGACGTAGATTTATTTTAACGAAAGGCTCATTTCTTTTTGATATTGTCGAAGATCTCGAGAGAAAGTTTCCTAATGAAAATGTGAGGACGGAATGAAATGCTAAAGTGGGTAATTTTTCTCTAAAGGGGGAGAGATGGGTGGGGGGATTTAATTAAACGAGGGGAAAAAATGTAATTTACAAAATACTTCCGAGCGAGAACGTTTAGTTCTAAACGCAATCTAATCCGGAATTAGCCACACGAATTCCCTTTGAAAACCGTTCCCTTTCCAGATGAATTTTCCGCCTTACCTGCGCTTAGGAATGGTTATGTTTTTAAATGAAGTCATCCCGACGACAACGACGGTCCCCTCAAAAGGCAAAAATAATTATATTAAATAGTACCGACCGGCGTGTACGAATCCGCTTTCGAAAATTACGCTCCTTATAAATTGTTTCTATTTATCTCCGCCCCGGGATTCCCTCTTGTCATTCTTTTAATAAACATTACGAGGCAACGAAATTAATTTCGTGTACGACTCCTAACAAATTTCGCCGGGAAGACACTCTTTTGTTCGGCTTAAGACGTGTTCCACGTTAATAAAACGCTTCAATTTCAGCGAGTGGAATGTTCACCGGCACCACCTCGATATTTCCGAAAGGAGATGCCTGGGAATAGAAAAGAGTGAGAGAGGGTGATGGGGGGAGAGAAAATCGTTATTTCACCCGTATAAACGTCAACAAATAAGGATAAGATGGATATTTTACTTAGGGCTTTTAACGGGGACGTATCGAATTATAATATGTACCTTAGGTTCGAGCAAACGGAGGAACGGAACGGTAATGTACCGGGAATGTCTGATATAGGGATCGTTTCGCTCATGTTGGTAGACACATCATGAGGAAAGCAAGAACAATTCGTGCGCTCCCTAGGAACATCTTTAACGCGAGTACGTAAGACGCCTTTTGTACTGAAACATTATGAATCTATGATGGATCAGATATAGACTGATAGATTGCGAAAGTAAAGTAGAGAATAGATTAGCCTTAAAATCGCACACAACGTATCTTAACGGCGACGATCACAAATTGCCCTATGTCGGCTATGTCGTCTTCTTAAATGAAATATTCTACAGGACGATCCACAACTTATATCATGTTGTGGATAGTAAGATTTACAGCCAAAAATTACAGTAAATTTTCAATGAATTTTAGAAATTCTGGGAAGTAAATGCTAAGTCGAAATTTTGCCCAGGCTACGTACTGAAAAATTATAGTTTTCATAATGTTCTACAGATATCTGAAAGTTTTAAATGGTAGGGGAGACCTATAGGAAGATCACTGTATGACCATATACAGCTAGAATGTCCCTGCTTTTTTTTATAAACAATGGGTTAAGGTGTGAAAATCGATATTTTTTTCGGTTGCATTTTGGAGAAAAGCGGTCAACGGATATCAAATATCTGAAATAAATATTTGTAATATTCATAACAATGAAATTGTAAAATATACTAATTTTAAACAAAATTTAAAAAACAAAGACTGCTGCAAAAAAATAGCATTTAAATTGTAAAAAAATTGTGATCATTGTATGTATTGAATTTTTGGTGATTTTCTAGGGCGATAAAAAATTATTAATTCTACAAAAATATAAAACACAAAGGTAATTGAATCTATTGAATCGAGCACTATTGATATGTGTTCTTTTAAACCGTCTATTGTACACAATTATGAAAAAAAGTGCGACAAGATTTTGAATATTCCATCCATAAACAAATGTTAAGATTTCGTCACGATATCTAAAGACCTTCCAACGTCTGTACGATGAATAGGGTTGGCTGGAGCGGCTTCTGCACGGTATCTGATATTTCTGATGACGATGATGATATTTCGAATATTCTAATTCGCAGATCGGGACCAAATTCAAGTCTAAATAACAACTTGTTTTATGCTCTACGAACTTGCTAAAACTCCCTAATTTCCATACTTTGATAGCACTGACTTTTAACTGCGGTACCTATGTATTTAAATAATTTCACCTGCATAAGCACATTTACCATCTACCATCCAATTGCCACTTAAGTTCTATGAATTACTCAGATATTTGTTTTCGATTCATGAGCAGTCCATACTGTTTGCAATGGTCTTTTATTCGCCACATTACACCCTGTTTTGCCACATTGCTTTCAATCTGCCAATATGCCAATCTGCCATATTGTTTGACCCTGTTACCTGCGCATCTAAGATTGCTAATTATTATGTTATTGAATGTTATGCCTTTCTGCACCTCTTGGTAATACTTTAGATATATAGCTCCCGAATACAAATTAACCAAGAGCGGGGACAGGATGATTTAAGGACAAGGACCCTTAATTTACTCCCCTTTTCATCAGTGTATTTTCTAACGTCCCTTGATCCACTTGGACTTCCCCTCTCTGGTAACAATACAGGTGTGAAGTGACCCTAAGCTCTTCGTTGAATTTCAACCTAATTTATACGGCATCTTTTAGTTTCCCTTAACGAACGCAGTGAAATTCCTTGCTGTGATCTATGAAAAAGGCAAATATATCTATATTTTAATGTTCACATCCCTTCACCTTTGCGTCAAAACATTTACCGGAAAGAGCGCCTCACGTCTGTCTACGCTGTTATGGAGCACAAACTGATATTCACCTACCAGTGCCGCACCCTTTTATGAACTACGAGTGTGAATAATCCTTGTAATTACCAATGTCCTCCTGAATTCTTTTAAAATGCTACTCGACAAGGAAAACCGACGCGGGTATTGGTGGACTCCAGACGAGACGAGAAGTAACATGGTATCGACTCGGTCTAGAAATATCACTAAGTCTCGCCTCGTGTCGATCTAATTCTAGTCTCGCCTCGTCACGTCTCGGTCTCGAGCAATCGCGAGATAAATGAATGTGTTCTAATCTTCAGTGACAATGTTCAGCGAATTTTTTGAAATATACAGATGTGGTAAAGTTGAGCGTAGAAAAATAAGTGTTACCGATATGATGCTTTGATTCGTGGAATTAAAATTTTTTAAAATATTAAAGAAATTAGATTAACAAGGAGTGGTGCAAAATCGAAAATCGATTTTTTTTTTCAAAAACGTGTTCGTTAGAATACCTCGAGAATTGTTTTTTTAAATATTTTAATTATCTGAACAGATTAGAAATTGATGTAAACTCTTTATTATACTTGAAAGCGGCATTATTTGACAAAATTTTCGTTCTATTTGTAATTAAGATACATTTACTTCCTCAAAATAAAATTAAGAACTACTAATTAGGCCTTAATTATGAATCTGAAGAATACATTTTTGAAATTATTCCTGTCCGTTGGAATAATTCGTGTGTTTAATGAGCAATTCAAAAGAAAGATATCTCCTACAACTACGTGGGACAATCGTGTGTTAGTTACGTCATATATATTTACCATATACGTTACCACGTATATGGTAAAAATTTCAAAAGGATCCATTGAATACTTTTTGCAAAATTGTAATTGTTTATCCCAGAGGATTTTTTTTCGTTATCATTATGCGCACAATAACGATGATACAATAATTCTACGGGTACCGAAAGAAAGAAGAAGAGATATTTCATCAAACTTAATTATTTAATATAGGAAAAATTAATTACTACTATTGCTAAAAATCACCACAAAAACATGGTCATTTTTCGTGTATAAACAAATAGAATAATTTTATTGGTGTTATTTACAGCGTAATTATTTTTACATACCTATTTGAAAAGATGGCATTTTTTACCTTTATTTCAAAACAAAAAAAATATCCTAGATCAATTTGGGGCAAAGTTAGCCTTTTTTTCTAAAATTCACAGCTAATTTGTTTATAATAATTAAGAAACCCAACTAACGCCATCTTAAAAACAAGGTGTTGAACTATTTGCTAAATAAATTTGGAAAGTATTGAACTTCAACTTCGAGTTTGCTGAAGCTTCAAATATGCAGCTCGACTGTTGACGGCTCGGTGAAATGAAGCGGTAACTTCAAATCGACACAACAAGTTATAAATAGGTATCTCTGGCAATTATTAACCGATGTTGATGATTATTTATTTTATTTGTGGTACCCCTTAGAGTACAATACAAATATGTAACCTGTTAATTAATTACCATTTAAATAAACAAAGTGGTTTTTTAAACATTTTTCCAAATTCGTTATTAAATATTTCCAGTATTTTTCAATGTTATTACACTAATTACTAACGGAAAACATAGAAATAACTTACGTGCACCCCAAAAAACGAAAACAAAATTTCTATATAAATAAAGTAATTTATTTAAACATTTTTATAAAATTTATTTAGTTAAGTAAAAATTTTGTTTGCTTATTTATTAGTAAAAGTGTTCGAAAGTTTATATCAAAATAAAAATTCACATTGTAGATCAAAAAACTATTGAGAATCAGTATGACACATTATGAATTATAGATTTGTATGTTCTCTTTGCGTACATCACAAATATAGGTTACTTGCTTGAATTCCGGTAATCCCAGAGTGCTTAATCTGGATGTTTTCACAATTTTTGTGGTTTTTAACATAAAAAATAGTCTTACGAGATACAGCGTAGAAATTAGTTCAAAAAATATTACCCCACTAATTACCACTGTTATTGCAGGTAGACTCGTGGCGGAATTGAGCGGTCATAAAACTTCCCCACCACACCCGTGGAGGAATTCGACGCTTCCCATTTCAAGAGCCCCTCGTCGCAACGTCACATAATTCAAAAATCTAATTCGCTACGAAATAGGTCGGATAATAAATCCTCTGCGAGAAATGATAATTCCTGGGCAAAAATCCGAAGCGATAATGAAGTGCACTTGTGGATCCATACTCCCCCTCGCCCGATAAAAATTCCTTCAATTATATCGCCCTCAAAAAGGCATTTATTACTAAAACTTTTTACCCCTGTGGTCTGAACGGTGGGGGCAAAGCGAGGGGGTCTCATAAAGCAAAGTTATTGAAGTATGGCACCTCCTCCTCCTGCCCCCTCTCGCTGTCGTTCCAGAATTGATAGCGGAAAGGTTACCAGAGAAAATTATGAAGCAATTTTGCGGGTGCCATAGTCATTAGTCTTTTCTCCTGCGACAGGGCCGGCCTCCGGGATTCCCCTGCTGATAAATGATGCGAGGATAGCTGAGAAAAAATTTCTTTCCGCGGGACCTTTCTGAGGGGGGCCTGATAGTGTCACAAGTCGGACGCGGGAACAATGGAGACATTGTTCCGGGGGGAATGCCATGAAGGCATGTGGGACAGACACAAAAAGTATTTCGTCCGGAAGTCGGAACTATTTAGAATAACCTAAAATTTTTGGAAATGTGATAGTTGAAAATGTTTTTGTGAAGCCTGTAAATAAGGCAGGAAAATATTTGGAGTCTTGTTGGAGCTACGAAAACGAACCAAGTGGATTTGTAACCACATTCACGAAACCATTCATAAAATGAGATCTCCAAAACTAAATACTTTCAACCCTTGAAAATGTTGAATTTCACATTACAAACTTTAAACGAGAAGTAAGATCTGTAAATAAGAAAATTTTGCTGGGCGATACTTGTGCATAGAATTATATTGTAATGTTTATTCTGGCGCATTCCACTTTATGTGGACGTCCAATTTACTATCAAAGCACTGGTGTATTTTGGCACATTTCAAATCACAGCCATCATTATACTGATAACTTGATATACTTTATAAATACTGTATAAATATACATTTCATTTTTTATAGTTTTCAGTCAAAGTTGCGGGAAATAGCTATGATTTAAACATTTATTTTTAAATTTTTAATACAAAATTTAAAAAACCTACTTCATATAGTAAATAATTGTGTGATTTAAAGGAATTGTACATATTTATTGGATAGAGTTTAAAAAAATAAGTTTCAGTAAATTGAATAAACCACTTACAAATAGGATTATTCGCATTACTCACAAAGTAGACAAAACGTTACTCAACAGAAAATAAAATTTCGTCAATCCCCTAAAAAACTTCTAGTCTTATATTTTGCGGATTTTTACCATGAGTACCTAGAATTTCAGTAAATTTTCTAGTTTTCATGTGGACCGAAATGGTCAATTTCAACTCATTAAAAACTCAATACATAACGTTATATCATGGTTACTCCACAAACTTAACAAACTTTGTCAATCGGAATAAGTTTCATATTGTCACCCGGTGCCTCCACCATATGTCATGCAAAGGAATATTAAATACCCCTAAGGGTACGGGTCGTTAAACACAAAAAAACACTGAAATGGACTGAATAATTAAACGAGACTTAGACATTATTGCTACAGACTTTTAGGCCTGGCTATAATGGCCACTTCTAAATTTGTGTACCACTTCCAATATGAGTCCATATCTAATATCTCTGAGATTACAACGGGATTGTAAGGAAACTGAAACTTTCTCCATTGTTTCTTATCGTGCACTATTGCTTAGTTTTGCCATAATTAGTACCCAATATTGCAAAGCTACTCAAGAAAATAATCTATAATCAACACACCATATAGAATGTGATTTGATAGAATATTAAATTTGGCTGTTAGCAAAGCTTGGTTTATATTTCAGAGTTTTTCTAAGTTCAGAAAGTTCAAACGGATCAATCTTCTACAGGCACTTTAAATGGGGTAATTTTCGATGGATATATTAACAAATGCACAAAGCTCTTCTGTACTAAATTAGTTTATTTACAATTTGCAGTCAATTTAATAAAACTACGTACTCAATAGAAAATAAGTTCTTATTAGTGAGATTTCTAAATAATACGAAATTCAGATAATATATTTATATTCATTGAATTACACAAAAATAATCAATTTGTTTATTTGCCTAGGTATTTTAATCGTACTAAAGCGAAAAAACGTAAGGACACTATAAAATTTTTATAATTTGGGTAACTTTGCACTTTCATGTAAGTATTAACTCTCAGAACAATTGAAGATTGTGTAATGTTCTTTAAAAAAAATTAAATTTGTAGTAACGACCTATTAGATATACTTAACACACACTAGATAGAAAATTATATCTCATAAACTGTATCACTTAAAACGACGGAACGTTCTAAAAGATATAACATGGAGCGCAATGAAGGCATCATTGTAAAAACTGACACCAGTTCTTATTACACACTGGCGAGAAACTCATGTGTTTTAAGTTATTTAAATAACAAAAAAAAGTGTTGGTATATTCTGTGACTCAAACATTTAGAGGAGTTTTGTAACAGTTGAAATTTTAGTAATACTGTCAGTGTCAATAAATTTTGGACACCCATTACAAAAAATATAGGAGTCATGCTTTAAATATCTAACACATTTCTGTACATGGGGAAGAGAAGAGGGATTTGGCTACGATATTGAGAATTTGTTTAGTGGACAAAAGCTGGACGAAAACCCGCTTATTAGGTGTCAAGTGTGATCTTCTCCATGTCATGGCGCACAAATGATATATTTGACAAAACGACTTATGTCCCCATTAAAAAATTTTATTTCAGTTTTTTTCTGGGATAAAATGGATTAACAGAAAGTTGGTTTGGAAGGGGATGATGTACAGTTTTCTCAGCTTTTCGAGAAAAACATTTTGAATCACTGAAAATTGCCGCAAGGGGCAAAATATTCATTTCTTAGGAATTTCTTGATTTTTTATATTTTAGTCATAGTAGTAATATAATTCTACCTCCGGTTGGCCACTCCCCGGCAGCACATAGTGCACTTAAATGGAAAACGTGTTACAAAAACAAATTCGACATAATCGAATAGAGCAACAGAGACAGGGGTCAGATCTGCAGAGAAAAAGTGAAATAATTTTTGACCCAGTTTACGTATTACACACTAGGTATGAACTCATGTCTCATAAACATAAACAATGTGTATTAAGACGACGAAGCAGTGTTAGTAAATTGTATTAAAAGGTGTCTACCGAAAATCTTAAACCGAATTCGATGAATTTTTCGTGATTTCCATGACACTCAAGGATTTCTTTTTCATGATTTTTTTTGACGTAATAATTGCTATATACTCGAAGAGATTATACTTCGAGAGTATACTCGAAGATTGCATAAAATGATTTTAAAATCCTCCTTATTGACAAATATTGCAATTCTTGCATTAAAACTTGTTTATTTAAAAACATGAAACACTTTCCTGCCAACAATTCGGTTTGACAACATATATTTACTAAAAATTATTCATAATTATTCTTGATAACAGTTCACCAATTATTACAAAAATTATTAATATAAAGAAGTGTAAGGAATATTACTTAGAATTATTTTAATAGTTAGAAAAATTGTAATACTTTAAGTATACTATTTTTTTAAGCACGAAAACACAAGTGTATGTTATAAATATTTTAATTTTAAACAAGATAAACGGTATCAAGAAATTCATTTCTGACATTAAAATTTTTTTTTGCAAAGATGTTCAATTTAACTTTTTTTAGAACATAAAGTTCTTCTACGATTTTAGCAGCTGGTTTTTTAACAATTTTTAAAAAAATTTTGTTTTTGATTTTGTAACTCTTCTAGTTTAGCAGCTATTCTCTAGTCCAGTCAGCTTAGGCCAAATTAGGTGAATATCTCGGAAAATCGACATACCCAGTATATTAACACGTAAAAAGTTCTATTTTGGCATCCTAAAACTTTCCTCAAAATTCACATATAATTGGATGGCCGCAAGTTTTAAAGTCGGTGGGTCAAAAGTCACAAAAATCGAATTTTCTACATTTTTTGCAAATATCTCGTTTTCTATGGGTTTTACGCTATTTACATATGTTATCAATATTGTAGAGAATGAAATTCTCTACAACTATTGTATTTAATATTTCTTCATATCTTGAACTGTTTTCGAGATAGAGGGCGGAGAGCGCTGGTCAGAAGTCAACTGGTTCTACTGGTAGTCCCGATCAAAAACTCGTAATATTAAGGTTATAAATTATTACTAAATATATAAATATCATTCTTTATTAACTTTTTCATTAAATTCATTTTGTTTGGTTACTTATCTATTTTTAGTTAAGTGTCAATTTATTTAATAACACTTACCTGGGCATGTAAGTAAAAAATTGTTGAGGAAAATAATTAAATTACATTTTAATTGTAATCTAATTTATACTAATAACTTTCTAAACAAATAAAAAACAAAAGAATTAAATTTGTAATTAACGTTTTTAGTAAAAGTGTCATTTGATTAATTTATAATTGTCAAAATTAATATAAAAGAATAAAAATTTCGAGAAGAACTAGTTCTAATTTCAATTATCTTCTTCTTCTTCTTCTTCTGACAAAATTTTTAAAGTTATGAAAGAATTTAATAGTTTACGGATTTTAAACAAGATTTACTTAATTATTTTTTTACTTCAAATGCAATTAGTGTAAATGAGAATATAATTAAAATGTATTTACAGTATGTCCCTTAATAATTTTTCAATTACAGAAAGAGATTATAAGTGTTATTGAATTGATAAATTTTATAATTATTAGAAAGAAAGATTGAATTTAATGTAAAAGTTAATAATAAAAGATAATTAAATATTTTGCAACAATTTATAACCTTAATATACGAGTTTTTGATCGGGACTACCAGTTGACTTCGCATGATTTTCTGACCAGCGCTCTCCGCCCTCTATCTCAAAAATACTTCGAGGTATGAAGAAATGTTAAATACAAAAGTTGTAGAGAATTTCATTCTGTACAATATCGACAATAAATACAAATAGCCTAAAATCCATAGAAAACGAGATATTTGCAAAATATTTAGAAAAAATCGATTTTTGTGACTTTTGACCCCCGACTTTAAAACTTGCAGCTATCCAATTATATGTGAATTTTGGGGAAAGTTTTAGGATGCCAAAATAGAAGTTTTTACGTTTTAATATACTGGGTATGTCGATTTCCTAGGTGAACCCCCTATAATGACTGGACTACTCTTTCAATTTTGTTGGCCATCTTTACTTTTTCAAGCTTTCACTTTTCTTTAGCTAATTCTTTATATAAACTTTTTGAAATGCGCACGCATTTTATCATCGGTAACGGATCTTGTAACGGACAATCCATTCCATCTAGTGTATCACAACTAACACTCTGCGGTATCAATGATTTTTCATTTTGATTTTCAACAACGCATTCTAAATCATTTGAAAAACCAGGTTCTATAAATGCATTGCCATGACATAGAGTCGTTACAGTCTTTATATAATCATATATGTTAGGATATTTATCCAATCCGTACCTAAAACTAAAATATAAACCTAAAAATATATTTAAAAATGCAATTGGTTATAAAATTCCGTGATTGAAATAAAAAATCCATGAGTTTTCCATGATTTCCAGTGACAAAATCAATTCTTTGAAAATTCAATGATTTTTATGATTTCCATGATTGGTATTAGTCGAATATATCTGAAGAGTTTCACAACAATGGAAGCTTCAGAAAAAATATTAATATTTCTTTGATACATGTTGGAAATACTTACTACAAATTAAGTACAGACCAAACTCTAGTAAATTTGTTAACTTGAGAAAAAGGGACACTCTTATTGCCTACTTTTTCTGTTATAGTTTTCTGTTTGTAGCTTTTCTGTTCGTTTTGTAGTGCTTTTTCTGTAGGTTTCTGTTCATAACAATGAAAGTTTTGGGGAAAAAATGTCATGAAATGTTTGACCAATCAGAAATTTTTATCACACAATGCACAGGAAGATATATTTCATATATGTAATGAAAATTAAGAAAGGTGACAACGTTACAAATTTCTGTTATTTTGAATGCATTTTAGAATAATGTAAGTTCAGAACAAATATGAATAAATTGTATATGAATTCTTAAACTATATAAATTAACACATAGAAACATTTTAAGAGCCTTCAGATATAATTTGGGCAAGTGTCAAAAAGATAAAGGCTATAGAGACAAATTCAAGGTATTGCAATTTCAACCCATTGATAAAGAGACTGCAACCAGTGGTGAGGGAGGGTTTAGAAAAATGGAGTTCAGTATACTTTAAACAAATCTTTGAATTTGTAATGCTGTAAATCCCCATCAACCCCAAATAAATCTGAACTTTGTGTCTCCCAAAAAAGTTTTTACCGATTTAGTTGAGTTCTACTGGGATCTTCCAGTTTCATTAAATTCCCTAATAATGTTGGAGTTAGACCGAAATTGCTCTTTCAAAGGTACAAGCCATAGTGAAAAGCTGTCAGGTCTATTAATTACTTAGTTTTAAATACCAATTTGAAAAGTAACTCATCGGGAATAACACGGTTTGTATTTCTAAACACCAAACAAAAATCCCAAAACTATTTCTATTTGATATGCATGTACTTGTTTAGAACGCCGTGATTGGTGAGTTTATCATCTGAACGAGTTTTACAAGAAATTTTGGTTACATTGGTTTACAAGTTGTCACTATGTACAACTGATATATCTAAGTGGTGTAAAAAAATTGTTTTCTTCAAATCAAACATGTAAGGTATTTTTTAAATGAGATATAGTTTGTTGACCGTGGTAAATATGTACACACAATTGTGTATTTTCCAATTTGAATTAACTAACCTCAACTAATATGATTGTAACAAAAAATGTAATTAAGACAGTTTTAATACGTAATTCCGCTTCAAAATTTTATTCAGAATAATAAAAAGCCCTCGACGCAGCAATTAGTTAAAATTTTCCGGCCATCACGATTTCTCATTTCAAAAGATGATTGCAGCGAAATCAAGACTTCGTAGGTAACGTCATCACAGTCAAAAATTTAACTCGTTAATTCCAACAACATCCGATTTTGATGTAGATGCTCTTCATACGTATAAAAACCTCAGAATTATTTTTACCTTCGATTTGACGCGGCCACTCGAGGAAATATAACCATTAGTTCCACTCGGAGTCGTAGGTACATATATATACGTACATAAATAATAAAAATATCGAGAGAAAGAGAGAAGAGGAATAATGATACGCTTTATCCTTTCGCCATTAAACGCTCGTAAAAACATCTTTATATTATCGCCATTCGGGACAGGGAATTGTTATTAATCATAATCGTACGTGTGGAGAGTGGAATTTATTCGGTAATTAATGGGGGATTTCACGGTAATTAGACGAAAAGTATTTTTAGCGGTTATTAAAATTTTATTGACAAGTTTATTAATGTATTTAATCGTAATTGAAGAGTTTATTTCGAATAAATGTTAAAAAGTTATTAAAAGAAGGTGTGCGTAAATTTCGTTGGAACTATAAGATGTTATACTGTCACAGATTTCATGTATAATTTGTTTTCCAAACAGTCTTGGAGAGGTTCTGACTAATCGAATAAATATTAATTTTGGTTTGTTGTTGGAAATTTTTTGGAAAAAAATCTAATTTTCATAGAATTCGGTAACTATTCAGCGCATCACATCGACAACTCAAGTTATTTTATTCTAGTACTCTGCCCGGAAAACTCCAGGGCAGCCCGTCTATTAAGACCGTAAAATAAATACCCGGAGTTGTAAACTTCAATGTCGCTTCGAAGATTTTCCGCTGGAAAAGTTCCTTCGCGGGAGGAGAACACACACGCGCGCACGCACAGACAAGCGATATTTCGAAAGAAAAACGCTGAAAGCTTTTTTATGTAATCATAAATTTTTAAACCTCGCGGGAAGGTGGGCGTGACCGCTCACACCCCCTCCCCTACCATCCATTTAACGGACCGCTGTAAAGTTTCATACGCAGATGATGGACTCTGAAAAATCTACGGAGGAGAGGGGAAAAAGAGAGAGAGAGAGAGAGAGAGAGAGAGAAAGAGCGAGAAACTGAACTTTTTTTCAAAAATCCGTTGAGTAGCTTATATATACAAGGTGCCGAATTGTCCCGTATATATACCTAATATGTTACAGGGGTGGTATTTCCAGTGATGCTGTCGAAACGTTCACCAAACTTTTCAACACTACTAGTTTGAGGTTTAAAGCATAAAATTCAAACAGCAAATAACATAGACATATTATATGTTCCTTAAGAGAAAATACTAAATTCATGTAAAGTTATAGTAGTCCATTCTTTCACGGTTTTTGGTCAGAACTTTAAAGTACCTACCGCTTCGATTAACCTGAACTTTGAAATATACATAGGACAAATGTCAAACAAAAAGTTATATAGTGCCGATGTGTGCTTTTATCCAGGGGGTGAGTGCCACCCCTCCCCGGGGGTGAAATATTTAACCTCAAAATAACACCGGAAATCGATAAAGTGTACAATTCCAAGCAAATTATGTTATATAAACTTTTCTTGGTAAGTTAATATTTTCCGAGTTATTCGCGATAGGAGTTGTTGATTTTACACCTAAAAAATTTGTTTTCGAGGGTTTTTTTCAAAAATAACTTGAAAACAGTAAATTTTAACAAAAAAGGCATGAGAGTCAAAAAGAAAACTTTTTATATAAAGAATATACAAAAATTTCTATTTTCTTTTTATTTGTCTGCTATGAAAACTAATTGAGATATCGACATTTGAAGTTTGCATATAAGTATGAGAAGTACCTTTTTGAAGCAATATAAATCGGATCCTTTAAAACTGAAGGGCTTCAAAAAGGTCCTACTTCACAAATCTGATAACCCTCCCAATTCATTACTTCCCCACAAAATAAGCTATTGTATAATTAAATATTGTAACGCGAAATGTAAACAGCAGAGCGAAATGTGTTTACTCCTATCGGACCTCGGCGGCTTACCTCAAAGGAACGCCGCCACGCTTAATTGAGTCGCGGCAACATCATATTAAGGAAGAAGATTTATTACCTCCTAGACCTTTCTGGACGTTTCCTAGGTAAACATTATTATCGAGATGGATCGAGTTCTTTGTGGAATTATCGAGAATACAATTGAAAAATGTATCTAAGCAGGCTTGCGGTCGGAGAGCATGATTAGACGGAAGCTCGACATAGTAAACAAGGTGAAAAGCGGGAGCGTATAAATAAATAACATTTAAGAGTGATATAAATTAATTAGTTAGGAAGTAGTTGAGTGTGTTATATAAATTAGTCTAAGATAAGTTAAGTAGTGTGTAGTGAATAATTAGGATAGTATAAATAAATTAGAAAATACACGTTACAATATCTTTAAAATTAAAGAAATTACCGTTAAAAAATCGCTTACGTTTTCCTGTCATTTTATTCGGTTATATATCCAAACAAATATCTCCAGTTTCGTCTCTTTTTTCAACTAAGTATATCTTTTTTTAATTTTTTCTAGTATTTAAAAAACAATTCTACAATATTTTATAAGAAGGGGTGATTTTTAGGGGTTAAAACAGAGAAATACTTGAGAAATAATATTAAAAATAATGAGGACATTTTATTTAATTGCACTCACAACATTGAACAATTTGAAATTGTAGTAAACAATTTTTATACATTACCCTATAAAGGGTGATTTTTAATGTTTCAATACATTTATTACATCAGAAAGTAGATTTATAAATAGTGAAATAAATGTAATGTATCATAAATAGACCTATCTAAATTTTTAAACATCAAAGAAAAACAAACTTTTAATAACATTAACTGTAAGGCGTGAATTATAGACGTTGAAACTATTAGATACTTAAGAAATTAAACTTTGAATATTAAATAGATTTTAATTCACTATAAATTGCATCATTAAATAATTTAATTATAAAAATTATTTTCTTTGGAAATGTTCACTAAAGGGTAGTTTTTAAGGGTTGAAAAATAATTCTGTATTATAAAATGCATTCCCACACGAGAAACAAAAATCTTTGTTTAACATATATAAACATTATTGAGATTCAAATAACGCTTAAATATGCAGCGGTCTATTTTTGGTAACAAGGGGTAGTTTTCACCTCTTAAAAACAAAAAGTACAATGTTTATCATATAACTTTTGTAGAGGATGGCTAGACAAGCTCACCTGCAAAATATTAAAATCGGTGAGGTACTTTAAAATTCGGAAGTTTTCAAATATTTTACTGTGAAAGAATGGACTATAGTGTAACTGAGACCTGAATAATAACTTTGGCACAGAATCAAGTGGAAGAATTCAGTGATATAAATATTTTCTAACACTTACCAATGTACTACTATACCTACCAAAAAACACTACTCCAGATATTAATGGGAAATTTACCAATTAAATTACAAGTCGTCACTTTGACCAACCCTGCGAGTTGCGCAGCAAAATTCGAAAATTCACATTTTTGCCTCAAAACGCAGGAGGGTGTCTCAATTTCTTTTTAAAGAATGTTCCAAAGATAAATCTTTAAAATTTTTGCAGTATTTGAAACCGGACCATTCCCAGATAACAAAAGTAAAATTTTAATCCGTTAGCCATGTATTTTTCGAGTGTCTACGGAAGAAGAGATATTACAATTTTAGTTCTTAAAAAGGGGGATTTTGTGGAATTTTTCCAAAAATGTTCCAAACCTCGATAGGTAAAGACTCCCAGACGGCAAAATAGAAAACGTTCAGTTCAAAGGCGTTCCGAGACATAAACTAGCAATTGTTAGTTTTTCTTTAAAAAGGCCCCAATATTACGGAGACAGAATGGAATGATTGAAATGTTGCAACTGAAGTAAAAGGGATGCCTAAAATACCCATACTGCGAGTTTCGTCGAGAAACTGGAAAATGCATTTTCTGATCTAAAAAAAGTAATTAAACCAATGCGATTCTTTTAGAAAATATTAAATTTATAAAAGCATTTCTAATATTTAAAATTTCCATCACCGCTGAACAGGTGATGTTGCTGAAATGAAGAGAATTCAGTTCGCATGACATTTATATTGTCAAACTATCAAATCGCAAATTTTTATTTTGTTATATGTCCCAATACCTTGAAAACTATTCCAATTAGGAAACTGACATTTTGGCACAGTATTAAAAAGTGTCTCCTAACTTTTTCAAAAAAGTTCCAAAAATCGATTTTTTATTATTCTGAACTTTGCGAGAGCGCAAAGTTCCATGACACCAAAATAAAAAGGAATTAGTTCGTAAAGTACTAAATTTTCGAGATATTGACCTACCTAAAACGAATTTTCGCAATTTCAACTTGGGATAAATCTGCAATTCCAAAAAATTTCAATATTTTAGCAACTACTAAAATAAGGGAATTTAAGTTTTGTTACATGAATAAGAAGCGTCACTTTGATGTATCCTTAAAAATCAACTTTTTGTAAATTTAAATAAGGAGGTTTTCTTTTAAATAAAATTGCTTTAAGACTTGATTTGCAAAATACCTATAAACATCAAAATTGAATTGTTCATGGATTTGAAAATAGACAGGTCTGAACTCGTAAGGCATTGTGATTTCGAAATATAAACTACTTATCAAAAAACCGATTTTTTTATTGTTTTCAAAAAATCTTATTGTCTTGGAACCTTTATATCTAACATTTTCGAAAAATCTCGATATATCCAAAACTACTGGAATTAGAACAGTGAAATTTTGCAACGGAAGAATCAGTTTTCTCTTCCTTATTTAGCGGAAAAAGAATTTTTGACTTTTACATATAATGGGATATCTTGGAAACTATCACGCTGATTTATAACGCGCATCTAGTAAGAAACAATAATTCTTATTTCTATTAAATAATCTTAAAAACTCGTGGTAATAAGTAGAAATGTTACCACAGAAATATAAAGTGCTATTTTAACCTAGTCATTGAGTTTCGTCGAGAAACTAGATTTTTTTCGTTTTTTTTTTCAAAAGTGCTCCAAAACTTCACATTTAAAATTATTATTGAGTGAGGTACGATTCCATATACCATAATAAAGGGACTTTACTTTGTAATGCATGAGTTACGAATTAATGAAAACTTCAATTATTGATATTTTAAAAAATTCAGAAATTGCGGAAAATATTAAAATTAGAAAAAGAAATGAAGGAGATACTTTCTGAAAAATAATTGAATAAGAGCATAGACGTTAATTTAAAATATTGTTCAAAAAATCCCATTGACTTGAAAAATACTGTAATTAATAAGTTTAATTTTACCACTTAATTCAGAGACGACTTTTCGACCTACCTACCACTTGAATTTCGATGAGATATTTAAAAATCATATTTTTTAATTTCAATGATTGATTCCAAAAATGCTCGTAAATTTAATATTTAAATTTTTCTGAAATATCGAGAGTAGGATTTCCCTGCCATCAAAACAAAAAATATAGATACGTAAGGCAATAAGGAAGTATTCTTAAGTTATGAATTATTGGAATTTTTTAAATTGTTCCAAACATCCAAAATTCTGGAATATATTGCAATTAGAAAACTGAAATTTTGCATTGGAAGTACAACGTCCGGCAGTGAAACGGGAATTTTTAAAAAAGCTCTTAAAGTCTTAATTACTAATATTTGTTCAACTTTTTTACACAAAAGTAATCCAAATCAGTGGAAATTAATGAGGCCGCCGAAAATGTTAATTTTTTGAAAACTATATCTGTAAGATGGCGTCCTTCGTTTCGAACACATTCTTGAAGACTTTTGGTGACGGATCCCACGACTCTGCGTAGCATATGCAATGGAATGTTGTTGATTTCCTGTTGGATTCGCTCCTTCAGTACGTCACTAGTTCTGGGTGGGTTTGATTCAAAAACCCTCAGTTTTAAATAAGCCTCTTCATTCACAAAAGCTAACTGTGTAGTGCGCAATGTCCTCTCTAGGTGTGGTTGGTCCGTACTTTTTCGAAAGTGAAAAGGGTAACACTGTAACAGTGAACTCTGAACGATACGCCCATATGTTGGTGAACATTGCATTTCCTGCTCTTGAAATAATAACGAACATGTGAATGATCGTTCATTATTATAGCAAGATGGTGCTAGTAGCCACACTGCTAACATTTCGATGGACCTGCTGAAATTAGCGTTTCCTGGTCGCTTAATTAGTAAGAATGGCGATATTCCTTGGCTTGCCTGTACACCAGGCTTGGCTGCTCCTGATTTTTTTCTGTTAGGTTATTTAAAGCTGAAGGTTTTTGAATCACACCCACTCAGAACTAGGGACGAACTGAAGGAGCGAATCCAACAGGAGATCAACAACATTCCACTGCATATGCAACGCAGAGTCATGGGATACTTTACCAAAAGGCTTCAAGAACGTGTTCGAAACGAAGGACGCCATCTTACAGATATAGTTTTTAAAAAATGAACATTTCCGGCGGTCTCATTAATTTCCACTAATTTAGATTACATTTGTGTAAAAAAGTTTAGTAAATATTAATAACTAAGACTTTAAGAGTTTTTTTTTAAAAATTCCCGTTTCAATGCAGGACCCTGTACATCATTTGGGTCTTCTTTGACGCCGACTTATTCATATTTGCGAAAAGTGTTTCCAAAAGCGAAAAATCTTGGAAATAACGCGAATCTATTTTTTTTAATAAAGTTTTTTCATTTTTTTAAATCCCGGTACTTTGAAAACCATTAGAATTAGTAAGGCGACATTTTACCGTAGAACCTAAAAAAGCTAATTTGACCGACTAGTTCAATTTTGTCGCTTTTGGTGTCAGAAATATTTCAAAACTGTTATTTATATTTAAAATTCTTGCAGTTATCGATAAAAGAAATTTTCCTGATACGTCAATGGACGTCAGGGATGCGGTCGTGAGGTATCAAGCTACTTTTTAGGTACTTGAGATGTGAACTACCTACAAATGAATTTTTTAATGTTTACAAAAAGTTTCAAGATATTCGATATTCTTTCCGAAGTATAAAGCATCACAAAGATTTTCTTGTCGCGATAAAAGAGTTTTACATAAAAAAATGCAATATCTAGGGAAACGTTTGAGCTGGCATATTAAAATTACTATTTTACCACGTTTCCAACGTCGATTTATATACTACTAGCCGTGACCCGACCACGCTTCGCTGTGGCTCAGTTTGATATGAAATAAATGGGCAATTAAATAAAAATAGTTAATCTAGCTAATATAGATTTACCGAGAAAACAAATAATTTATTTCAATACCATGCATTGCATTGCTGACATTGCTTTGATTATATTGTAGAATGTTATGAAAAGGGAAAAAATATTTTTTTGTGAATTATTTTTTATAACCGATGTAGGTAGGTACTCGGCTTCGCTCGGGGGCGACCCTGTCTCATCCCTTTTTCCACACTCCATGAAAATGATTTCAATCAGCGTGCGTTATTTGTCTTGATCGAGCAATGAGTACTCCTTCGATTTCCAATCTTGCTTCTCTTTGCTGTTCTGTTTCAGATAAAGAGGCTTGAGCATTTCTTAATCTGAGTGTTTCTAGTCTATCTTCCCTTTGCTCGTCTGTTTCAGATAAACGGGCTTGAGCATTTCTTAATCTGAGGGTTTCTAATCTATCTTCCTTTTGCTCCTCTGTTTCAGATAAACGTGCTTGAGCATTTCTTGATCTTAGGGTTTCTAGTTTATCTTCCCTTTGCTCGTCTTTTTCAAATAAACGGGCTTGAGCATTTTTTAATCTGAGGGTTTTTAATCTATCTTCCCTTTGCCCGTCATTTTCTGAAGCTCGTAAAGCCTTTTATTTATGTGCTTTACATATGGATCTGCCAATCGATTTCCTTTTTGGAGGCATAATTCACAGCGAAAGTATAAAATAAATGCGCGTGTTTTCTATTGTCCAATGTCCAAAGTTCACAAATAACACCACTAACACTCACACACGTTCAAAAATATTTCTACTTTTAACAGAATGATTTTGAGCAATTCGATCCTCAAAGCGCTGTCAAACTGTTCGACATTTAAAAGATACCTTTTCGCCGCGAGATGGCGCCATCTGTCAGTCACTCGTATGTCAAATAAAGGTGACATATTGCCTGTCATGTATATATTTTTAAGCCGTTTCGGCCCCCTGGCTCCTTTTTCGACGCGGAACCATTTCAGGAACCTTCAAGGACATGCGCCCTACAACTCACCAAAGTTTCGTTGCAATCGGACGAATGGTATAGGAGCCTATGCGGAACATACACACAAACATCCATTTTTATATATATAGATTAGCTTTTCGCTGATTTCCAGAATGGTGCGTGTCATGTCATTTGTAGCTCAATGTTTATGTTCGAGACGATACTTTAAATTTTCCTTACGAGACAAGACGAGACTTTCATGAAAGTCTCATCTCGAATCTCGCACGAGAGTCTCGCAAAAATCTCGAAGTATCGCAGATAAAAATGACAATTAATAATAAATTATTCTAATTATCGCGAATGTTATTGAAACATATTTTTAAAGCCGCATAATAGCAGGCAGCCTGTGTATACAATAACTATTACGCGATGTTTACCTTTTTGAGCTTTCCGAGATATTGCCACGTCTGCTACTGTAATTATTGCCTCGGACAAACGAAAGAAATTTGGTGATTACATGCTCTTTTTAACATCTATTTTAAAATTGCAAATCCCCATAATAATTTTGGTTAATTGCAATTTTTACGGAACAAACGACGTCGCACCGCCCTTTGTACCGACTTTCGCCATTATTATATGGTTTTAATGTTGTTTTGGCTATATTAGGTAAATTATAGGTTTCAAATATATTATATTATGTCGGTGGTTTGAAATAATATGGGCCTTCGTGTCGCTTCCTGATTTAGTATTTTTACTTTTGCTTGGGGCAGAACGTATTTTTTTTAATTATTAAATACGAGTGCGCGAAAACGGAAGCGAAATGTTATTAATCTTAGTAATCCAGAGCCAGAAGAAATCATGGATAAACAGTTAGATTCAGAAGACTCATTATTAACAAGTGGAAGCAGTGATGATAATTTTGAACTTCAAGAACAGGAGCAAGAAGCGGATACTTCTAGTGAAACTTCAACAGTTAACGAATCTGTTACTAGTCCAAGCAGTAGTTTCTGTAGGTAAATATTTGTAAATCAAGTGTAACGAAGCCGATTTTCGAGAGTTGAGGGTAGACCACCCTCCATACAGTTAATCGCGAAATCAAACCTATCTCGGATAGATGGCGGCCGATAAGGAACTGTTCAATCTACCATCGTTTAAATATCAGGACTAAATGAATATTAAAGTCACTAGATATATAAAGTAGCGCAATTGGTAAGGACAATGTGTTAGACAGAGAAAACACTATTTGGAATCAAAATGGCGGAGTTACAGTTGTCAAACGCTTGTCAATTGCCATTTTAAGTTGTCACGGGAGGAAGTTCAAGTTCAATCGTAATAAATAAAACTAGTGATGAGCGATACCGTGATTTTTTAATATCGTCGTGATCAGTGAACGTTACTTTTCAATCACGGTGATTTTTAATGGTGACCGTGATCACGGTATTTTGTAAACCTGATACAGTGAATTAGAATCCACCGTTAGTAGTCAAGCACCTTTTAATTGGAGTATCTCAGTTTGTAAAGTCGCAATGTGAATGACATCCAAAAAACCCCCGCAGTTTGTAAAGTTAATAAAAAGCTCCAGGATTTGTAATTTACTTGAGAAAACCCCCGCTGTTTGAAATTAAAACTAGTATATAGTATAGGTTCCTTTTCTAACAATTATGTAATAATTAATATACTTGCCACTAGATGATAGTTATAAACACTCTCGCTACTTATAGGATTCTGTAAAATACGCATTCACACTTCACAGTACGATTCACTGATTTACGATCACGGCGATCACGGATCACGGCCAAAGAAAAGATCACATATCACGGCATTCGGCATTCCGCCCATAAGCCATTCCCCAATTTGCGCGCGGTGAAATAGCAACCGGTGAAATCACGGGTCACCGTGTCACCGTGATTACAAGTATTCAGTCACGGTAGCGACTAGTGATTTTTTGATCACGGTTATTAAATCACCGGTAGTGAAATATCGCTCATCACTAAATAAAACGTTGCCATTACAAGTTTTCGTTTTGATTTCTCCTACATATTTCACAAACTACTCCACATACAGTCGAATGCAAGACATTTTGGTTGTTTGTCATGTCATGTCATGTCAAACATGTCATTTTTTTCAAAGATATGCAACCAAATGGCACCATTTGTCCAACATTTGAATTTACCGCGTAATTTTGGAATCAAAATGGCGGCCGAATTGCGCTACTTTGGATATATAGTGACTTTAATGAATATGAGCCACTCGCCCCCTCCGGCGTTCTCTGCCCGAGTTAATCCAAGGTGAGAGCCATTACTTGCCTTTGACAAGCCGTTCGTTATTAGCATTTATCCGTTGTGTATCTGTCCTACCGACCGATATATGTAATTGTCGTATTTGTAATTGTGTACGTTACCGACCGATCAAACCGACCGAATTAATTATTACCGTCCGATTGTGAGAGTACCCACGACCGAATTATATGTACCTGTGAATGTTACCGACCGAATTAATTATTACCGTCCGATTGTGAACGTACTACCGACCGATGAATGTAAATGTTTGCTCTCTCGCTCTCTCGTAATGTAAAAACCGCACTACCGAATATTAGGCACAGCACGTTTTCCTATCATCTCCGTATTTAACTATTTCTATTTCATTGTGAATTTGTTAGGATAATTTTCCGTTTTCGCATTTTCAGTATTAAGAGGGTTTTTCATATCTCAAGTTATAAATATTTGTAAGAATATTTCCACTTTCCGTTTCCGCATTTTCGATTTTTTTAAATAATTCCTTCTCTTCTCACTGTTACTTAGAATAAAATTTTATTTCTCTCCAACTGTGATACCTTTATATTTTCGTATTTGTGTGTTTCCTTTTCGAGATACATAAATAATTGTAAATAAGTTTTTGTATTTCTCCGGTCCACGTTCGACGACCTCGCAGGTGTTAGTCGTACGAATTGTTTTCACGGCCGATTGGGAATAAAATAATTTTGGGATTTTCTACTTTTGAGCGTGTGTTTCATTACTACAGACAACCCTGGTAATCTCCTGAGTTCGTAAATTACCCAGGCATACTCCCGAGGGAGAAAACCCTTAAAAATCTGGCGCCCGAGCAAAACCGTAAAACCGACTCTTAAAAACCCTTTTCCGAACTCCCGAAATCCGTCCCAGCGCCAAATCTCACTAGGAACCGCACAAAGCGCGTTACGCAAGTTAGGTTTTAATTGAATTGTGGTAGAAGTCTTAGGAATACAAATATTCACAACATTTTTATGTTGGATAAACAGTTTTTTTTCTGTAACTGGAAAAAAGTTTGACATTATATCCCTGTTGACAGAGTTTTTTGTTAAGCTTTACGATTATTAGATTTTAATATGTATCTCTACGACAATTTATTTTATATTCAACGACCTTTGGAGATCATCTACCTATTTCTCACCCGACTCCTCATGTTATAATCGACCTGTTATAATAATTGGTTTATTTCAGTTCTTGACGAAAAAGCAAATTTGAAAAGCATTTCGATATAATTGAGGAGCAAGGAAGAACCGGATGTAATAAAACGGCAAAATGCAAGATATCCATGAAATCGCGAGATTTTGCGAGAAATTAGCAAGACTTTTGCGAGACTCTCGCGCGAGACATGAGACGAGACGAGACTTTTATTGCGAGACGAGACTCGAGACAAACATTTTTTGCAAGGCAAGACGAGATTTTCCAAAGTCTCGTCTCGTCTCGTCTCGTGGGCAACACATAAACACCGTTGTGATGGGATAATTTCAATTATTAATTTATACATGCTGCTCTATTTTTAAAAATCGTTTCGTATGTAGGAGGTGTATTTGATAGTGCATCACTTCTCAGAAAATTGTCACTTGCAAATCACTCGCATAGGCGACGCGCAAGGGCTCAAGCGCAATTGCATTAGAATAATATCTCTGCTGAAAGTTTGAATCTGTCAAATAGGTTCGTTTTTGCTCAAACTTTTTATTTCGCCTACTGGTTTTGTGTGTATGTGTGTGTGTGTTAGCCAGATCTGCAAGATAAACGTTTGTGACCCCTTACGGGTATTATTTATGGGTCTGATAAATAAAGATATGCTAATGCCGGGGCTCCGCCGTTCAGGAGACATATTTACATAAAGCTCCTTTGATCCGGGCGGGGTTTCCGGGCGCACAAAGGGCCGGAGCAGGGATCAACAGGTAATTTTTTTTAATTTCGCGAGAGCGGCGGACGAGAGCTGACCCGAAAAAGGAAGGGAAAAATTTAATTCGCTATATGAAAGATAGAGAGCGAGAGAGAGGGAGGGGGAGACAGAGAGAAAACTGGATGGAACGGATCGAATTACCTGGAAAAAAGCAAAGAGGAGAAAAATGTGCGTAGGGATGTTTAGGAGAGCGAGGCACGTTCGAGATGTTTAAAAAAACAAGCAAAGTGCTTTGAAGGGCAATCGGTACGAAATTACTTAAAATTCGTATTGAAACATTTCCGTTAAGTACAACTTATCAAAACGACCAGCTTAGCATTATCTCAAATTTAATTTAATTTTTTATATTATAAATTTCATAGTGTATTAAAACCCACATACATTTTTCGCCTCTTTGTCAAAAATTTCATTATTTTCAATCCAACACACATTCACCCCATAATCTCTATTCCGATTTATTCGCTACATGACATGATAAACGTCATTAATTCGGTTCCGGTAATCCTTCCTTCTTTTATTCTTGACGCGAAGAATCTGTAGGAAGCGCTCAGTACAGTCGGAAGCGGTTTTTCTTACTTTCTCATATGGGGTAATCATATATAATAACAGAAAGCATTGTAATCGTGCTCCATAAGGTTTGTTTTATGAAGCAATGCCTATACCTAAATTTACTCAGAAAAAAGTTATAGTTAAAAATTTGAAAAAATGAAATTTTTCAATTTATTTAATTTTGTTTTTTTTATCCATTTTATTAAAAAAAAATTTTTTAGTTCAACAAACATCATCTTGATAGAAAACTTAATTCTCTACAAAAATAATCCTAAAGCATATATGATCGAAAAATGCATACTTTTTGCGCTATAGCCGAAAAACCGGAAAGTGGCCAAACTTACCCCGTTCTCAAAAAAGCATGGCAAAATGTAGTAGCACTTTAGAGGTCAATTTACCATTTGAAACAATAAAATACGTTGAACGCGTTAGTTCCTAATTGAATGACATAGTCAATAACCTAATATAATTGCAAAGGGCACTTTTCTCTTGTCATTTTTAGGTTTTCTTGGATTTTCTCAAAAACTGGCATTAAATTTTTGTTTAAACTTTGTTCATGTACTTAACTATTGAACTCTTATTGACTGTCGTTATCGTTATCTTGACTGATCTTCGCGAAGAGCCCTATACCGTAATGAATTTTCAGTTTTTCTCAATTTTATCTAAAACGGGTTTATCGATTCTTAACAAATTTTACATTTTAACTGACCTCACTAATGGCTACAACTTTTATTCGAAATATTGTTTATAATAGCCGTAAAAGGCACTTAAATAGTGTTACCATTAATATTTGGTGCTGCCATATTAAAAAGTATTACAATGTTACACATCGTCATTTTAAGTATCGCTTTATTTGCCAATGAAATATTAGATATTCTTGAGAAGCTGCGATGATGAAAAGTTTTTGTATAGCTTCCACTAGTATAACTAGTACAAAGTGCAAAATACTAGACGAAGTTTGCTTTGTGAGACTGATAAATCTATTTAGCAAAATATTGAAAACTTGCATTTATTTACTTCAAATGTGAAATTCATAAGGAATATGAACTTTTAGAACTAAAAAAGTAAAATATTTTCAAAAAATTTTGATAGGTTAGGCTATAACTTCTGCGTTGAGGTTTTTTATTGATTTAGACCATTAGGGAATTTCCAGTCATTTCTGAGAAGAGCCAAATTCGAAAATCTTCAAAAAAACAAAAATACATAAAATGTTAGAACATGACGAACTTTTTATTTCTTAACTCACTGAGTTTCCTACACACAAATTTTAATATTGGGAGAGAGCATTTCGAACCGAACACGACAACCAGTTAGAGACATTCGGAAATGTAAATTTATTTACATTCATCTTCTTAAATTTCTGTCAAATAAATAATAACAAAAGAGTTTCAAAAACTTATGACGTTAAACAACGCCATTTTCTATATTGGTTTTTAAAGAGTATTGTTCCGAGACATCCCTTCCCCTTTTTTTCTATCGAATGTAGGGTTCGTCTACAGCCTGCTTTGTCAAATTGGAACTGTTTTTTGACTAAACCGAAAGTAACTTTTAAATACTACAATCTTAAGTCAACAAAAATTGTGAAAGTTTTAGAATATTGAATCACTGAAAGAATTGGCAACTTTTGCCGTGAAGTGCGTTTCAATAAATTGAAACTAATTTACTAACATCGTGAATAATACAGTATTAAATTAAATCAAGGTTTGAGGTACCGAATTTCTAACTAAATACATAAAGATGTATTTTACTAAACTGAAATCTATATTGCACAACTAGGGGCTAAATAAGTACATAATGTTACACGACTTTTAACAAACTCGCGATAGAGCCTCGTTGTTTTTATAGAAACTATGGTATGACTTGTCAAATTGGCAGCTCCTAATAATTAATTCGTTTCATGAACTGATAGTGGTGGATCGACACTTGTCTCAAGATTTCCAAAGTTAGAAAGGAGAAGAGACGAGGTTAGATGTTAATATTTGAATAATACACGAGGAGTAATTTTAGGCTCGTCTCGAACAGTCTTAAAGTTTAGAAATTTATATCTCTGTTCTCCTGTCTGTAAAATTCACAGAGCCATGAATAATGAAAATGCAGATAAAAGGATAATAAAAGCGATATCCGGAAAGCTCATTCATAATACATGTAATAAAACCAGTAAAGACGATATGGTAACATTTGCAGTTGTTATATTGATAAGAGGGCATTTTACAGTAACCACTTTGTTTTTATTGAATTTTAGAAAAGTTTGTTATGGCACTGATATTCGGAAAGTGATGTGAATAATTTTAATGCTTTAATGGACATATTTAAGAGAGCGTAATCATTGTTAGTAGTGTAGTTTCCCAAATTTTAACTAATTTTGTCATAATCCGATAATTCGGCAGATAATGGGTATGACAAGTTCCCAGTGCGAAATTATTGATGGAATAGAATAGAACTATTTGATGTTAATAATACATGGACGTTCGACGCATTTTTTTAAAATGCTCATTAGACCTATTCATGATATATATGAGTACTTCAAATCTTGCGACGCTGAATAGACGCTTATATATAAAGTTTAATCAAAATCAGTTTAAGAGTTTTTGAAATTTGACAACGGACGAATTACCCAATCGTACAGAGATAAGTCCAAAAATAGGTCCTTCGTACTTCTATTAGTGACCCCATATTTTATTTCTAAAAGGTAAGCACCTATTAATCAAAAATAAAACGATAATTCTAAAAAATAATACTGCTTTCGCACACTACATATAATTTCTATTACAGTACTATTGTTAGATAATTTAATTAATCAAATTTACGTTCGTGCTATCGTCACAAACCCGTTTACCAATAAAACTAAGTTTAGAGTCTGTACTTGTTCCGCAATTCAACTTCCTAAATTTAATAATTACAAAAATTAGATATGAAAATCTAAGTAAAAAAAATGATAAGACTAATTTCTGTATGCTCAACTTTACCACACCTGAATGGGTATTTAATAATTATTTAAGTCACAAGTAATGTAAAGACGTGTTTACTTTCGAGGCAAATGTGTACGAACCGAAGCTTGTCACTTGCCGAGAATGTTAACGGTCGATACATTCCGTGTTACTTATTATATTTTCCACGCTGCCGTTGAAAATTTCCTCATAATTCGTCAAAAAATGAAATGTTTGCTTTAGTTTGGAAGGACGTCACTCTGACATAAGTTGACTTTATATGCGTAACTAGGGTTACCCGATGCGACTTTGAACAAAAGACTGTTAACATATTCGGCAAGATAATAGATCAACTGGATTCACTCTTTTTCTTTTCCTAGGAATATAAATGACAGTATTTACATTCCGTCGCCAAGAAAAAATAATACACGAATGTATATGCCATTTTCGTGTTATGTATATAAGCATGTAAGGACTATTTACGATGCCGGCAGCGTGAAAATCAATTCATTGAATGTCGTCAAGAACGAGATTTTGTGAAACAGAGTCGAGAGACGAGACCAGTCTTATATAGAGACTAGACGAAAAGAGACATAAATTTAAGGATCTTTAGAGAACGAGACGATACCATGCTATTTCTCTTCTCGAGTGCACCACTATCAACTATCCATTTTACTGGAAGTACTTTACCAGAGATAACAAAATCTGTAGCTTGTCGAAATAACAGATTTCTAAATATTTTCCTCGACGTACGTATTTGGTTTTTTATAGAGTATACTGGACAGTCTCTGACAAATCTATGGCTTGTAAAAATTTCGGAATTTAAACTTTAGCCCTTATGAAAAAGTTTATCGGAATATCACTGTAATTACTTCGCTATCTAAAAGAAAACTGTAGTGTGTCAAAATAACAGATTTCGTAATTAACTTCTACAGAAACTTTGAAAAATCGTTTGACTTGTCCAATAATGAGGAAAGTTTTTAAATTAAATTTCGCACTTCTTTCTGGTGATGAATTATGGGTTTTTCCTATAGCAGTAGCAAGGTGGATCTAATGAACTGATAGCAATGTTAAATTTAAAAAAATCTTGAACACAGGAATGAATCAACTAAGGGCCAACTGCACCACCTCGGCTTAAAGTTTAAGTGTCACTTAAAATTTAAAGTGAACTGCACCAACATTTAAGTGAAGCTTAAAGTGTTGTAAGTGTCACTTAATTTAAACGGTACATTAACATTCCCTCCCCTTAACATCAGCTTAACTATAAGGGACACATAACCTCCTATTTGTGGTTATGTGTTTGTGTTTTGTTGTGTACGTTACGTATGGTGTTTGAAAGTTTGAAATGAATATGAATAGAGTGATATGGGAAAAAAATCAAGACAATGATTTTGTTGTGTTGTGTTGATTTTTGTTGATGGTGGATTGAAATTAAAATGGGATGTTACTTGATACCAAACCTCATCTTTGTTCTTCCATGTATACTCGAACTGAATTAGCTTGGCCGGTGACCTTGTGGGCGCGAGGGCAAAATGTAGATGTGGCTCTCACTCTCTCTTTATTACGCTGTATCGCTCTATCTTTCTTATCGTCCACTTTCTCTCTTCCCGTTCTGCAAGGTCACCGGCCAAGCTAATTCAGTTCGAGTGTAGTAGAATCTGTCTTCTTACATTCTATAATCTCTTTAAAACCTCTAACAAGCTCCACCAGTGCTACATTTAAAAAAGCAATAGCTTACCGCAAATACTGATAGGTAGTAAATACAAAGCGCTAGGAATAACGAACTTAGTTTACTTTTGGTACCTCAGCATCAAATAGAGCAATGATTTACATACAATGCATGAAAAACACTAAATTAGGTATATAGAATAAAAAAAGAGAAGGTGGATATATAACCAAGGCTGTTCTACCAATTTACACAATATTGAAGTAGTAACCTACATAACAAAAGCGTTCAAAAGATATTACAAGCGGAGGTATACAGGCGAGTGTAATACAAGGGGTATTTATACAACTAGTTGGTTTAAGCAGGAGAGTGATGGAAGCAATAACCAAATCAAATGTTATTTAGATTAAGATTTTTAGAAATGGATTTCTGTTGATAAATTAACAAAGCTAGGATGGAAAATTCATGATCTTAATTTACAACGTAACACTTGTGGTCGGTCGGTAAGGGTCACAGCATTATGAGGAGGTTGGAAAATTCTCGATTCTCATTCGCGAACGTAGGAAAATGCCCGTTTTTTTGAGTGATCCTCGGTATTCACGAATAACAGCCTTACAACGACAGTGCGGTCGGAAAATGACCGATCCTAAATCGCGAAGGTCGGAAAATTCGCTGTCTTATCGATGATTCGCGAAATTAATTGTCAATAGTTCTACTAGCATAATATGATCGGAAAATCAGCAATATTAAATCAAACAAGTCGGAAAATTCCCAGTTTAATCGGTGGGTGTCAAAATTAATACACAATGATCAATTAATGGTTGGAAAATGCGCAAAAATAAGTCGCGAGGATCGGAAAATTGACGATTTTTATTCTCCGTTTTTTGATCGGGTACGTAGCTAAACTGTCATACTAGGTGCCACGGTGTGTAAACCGCCAGCGCCATATCGCGTAAGTGAATTGTAATTCACGCTTAATAGCGATATTTCGAGTAGTTACGTATTCATTAATTGATATGTGGAGTTTGGAAGGAATAATTCAAGTTTAATTTTGTAAACACTACCATAACTTATGGTATTGCCATGCTAAACCACGACTATTTGCATGGAACACCCTGTACATATATATTCCTTTTCCCTTTGAAGAAAAAAAATCATGTTTCGCCTTAGATAAGATCAAGGATTTCGAAAAAAGGACCATTAATAACCGGAGCCTGAAATTTTCCTATTACAATGATTAATGGATCTGTTAGGGTGGGGACGAGAAGGGGGATCAGGGGGTAGATCGCATAAAACGTGTTAGAGGGCGTTTTAATAAATGGATCCGCGAATTGTCCCTTATTCTAATAAAGTCGTCGGGCGCACTTCGAAGCGGTAAAAAAGATTATTCGCCGTAAAATTGGTGGTCGATTCGAAATTCTTTCGCTTCTATTTTTAACAAAAACTTGAGTAAATGGGTAATCGGTGCCTTCTTCTGGGCAAAATTGTACGAGTCTTCAAGTAACACACCTGATGTCTCTCAAAAGCCGGATAGTATTATTTTTACAGTGGAAAGCCGATAAGAGTCTATTTACTTTAACCCAAATAAGAAAAGTGAGCATAATTGCCTGAGTGCTCGTTCCTCCCAAAGAAAACAACAACACAACATTTTTCTACCAAATTAAATTCGTACCGAACCTGTAGACTCTAATTAACGAAATCTGGCCGGCACAGGAAAAACAACAACAGGATCAGGAACAACAACGGCTGCAGAAACGTTTCCGGTTCTCGCATTGTGTTTATCCGCATATTAGCGTTGCTCCATTCGTTAGCAGTTAAAGTTCCGTTTCGTAGGGAATTCAAATTGTACATCACGAGGTTATTTTTCCGACGTACCAACAAAGGACAGCAATTACCGTCGAAACTTCCAGTCGATTTGCTTTTTTCACAATTCGACGGAGGAAACGTGGCTGGACCAACGAAATAAAAAAGGAATATGAAGAAGCTTCACTTCGAAAAATTTGCCGAATATGAGTTTGCAACTGCAAATTCTTCATGTCTTTGCGTGTCAGCCTAAAATTAAAATTCGACACTAAACCGTAATGTTGTTTACTCAAAGTTCTAAATTATTAAGGTTTCCGATGTCTCAATTTCTATTGGAGGATGGAGGTAACAAGAAACGAAATCTGATGACAACTTGGATACTAACGGGGTTTAAACTTCTTTTATATTTCACATGTCATGAAATTATGAAACCGCCCAACTAACTTTAACCTAAATTCAATTTTCACATATTAAGAACAATTTGGAGTGGGAACTCCATAAATTCTCATAAGTTCTACAAAAAAAAAAAAATTTAAACGGATAAAAAGAACAGGTGCTGAATTTCTAAAACCACAACTCCTCATGTACTTCTCGTATTAACTTAAGTGTAATTTAAGTCAAGCTGTAAGTTGTGAGACCGTCTACAAAACCTCAATATAATCTTTGATTATTTGGAGTTTTAGGAGCTTATTAAAAAATTCGGCGGGTAACGAAACTTCAAACTGCGCAACTCCTTCCAGCTTTTAACAACAGCCTAAAAGTAATGTCTGATTCTACGTCGGGATACTGTCAACAAAATATGTAAGAATAATTTTCCCATAGGTATCTCAACTCCCTTTGAAGGTAAAAAGTATCAGAACATGACGTACGTTGGTGTGTTAAGAGAGTTCAGAAAATCACCAACGTCTTTCATATTTCACGTATTAATTCATGGCAAATCAAAATGTTAATAAATAAAGCTGATTGAATTATTATAATTAAAGAAAACTTGTTACTGATTTGTTAATTATAGTGAAATATAAAAATAATTGTTATTAAAAAGATATAGATAAGATGCAGTTACTTGAGTAATAAAATACTTAATTGATGCTTCAGTAGAATTGGGTTGATTATTGAATCTCAATACGGGAATAATTGAATTGAATTCTTTTTTTAATAACATAAACAAATGACAATTAACGCCTGACTGTAAGTCGGAATATTACATATAAAATGGATGAAAAAAGTTTTCGGATGAGTTTATTCCGATTTCATGAAACGACGTAAGAAAAGATGTATTTGTATTGTTATGTCTATGTTATGTATTGTCTACAAAAGTAGTCAAAAAGTTTTGCAATTACTTGCTTTGAAATTGTTGAGAACCAAAACCTTACATGTATTTCAGTACTAAGGAAATTTGTCCTGCTCATCTGCTTTTATACTTAATTCAATCTATACTATTTATACTATTCTACTATTTTACCATTCCACTTATGAATTATGTCATATTGTTTTTAGTGAGAATATCAACAAAACTTTTATAAGGTCCTCGAATGTTTTAACTTATTTTGAAATTAGCAAAAAAACTTTAACTCACTTTCATGCTTCACATAGCAACATAAAATTAACGCCTGATTGTAATCCATGATGTTGTGTATAAACTTGGTCCATAAAGTTTTCTGAATTCTCAACCTCTTGGGGAGTTCACAAGAAATAACATGAACTTGTTTGGGTGCTAAATTAATTTAGAAACTCCAAGACCCTTCCATCCTTCATGTGTCAACTTACGGCATATCAGTAGTGATACGATCCAAAAGGCTAAATGCGGTTTTAGGACATATAAATTCGATACCGACGTATTTAAAATGCTAGAAAATGAGGGAGCTGAGAAATGAGCGACTCTTTTCATATAGTTTCATAGAAAACTTGTAAGTCGAGATATTTATTGTTTGTATAGTTTTATGGTGTCAATTAAATTCTGAAGAAATATTACGTAACAAAACCTGACGTGCGATTAGGAGTACCGAGGACTTATAACTCCCAAACTCCTTTTGTGCTCATATACCAACTTTTTACTTATATCAAAGTGCAAATCGTGGGACGATCTAAAACACTTCCAGACAATTAGGTATCTGGATATCTGAACTCCATACTCACGCATTGAAAACTTTATTTTGTGTGGAAATTTCGAATTAAGCAACTACTTTCGAGCTGAATTTATTTCGAATCTGAAACGAAAGTAGTATTTAATCTCGTGGTTTATGATGTATAACTCCAATTTGAGGTAAAGATAAATAAAATCAGATACATACGTGTTAAACTGCTAAGAGTGTAATTTACTGTTCAACTTCATGTATATCTCGCCTGTTAAGTTCAGATGAGACATGTTAAATTTTTGTGAAACTCGACAAAAAGGCTTCATAAAGTTACTATATGCTCGTACATATAGATATACTGGAACCCCGTTTGGATGTACGGGGAAAATTTATCTGGCAGCGAATTTAAAATTTCGTAACTTCTTTCTACCTTTACATAGAAACCTAGAAAAATATGTCAAAAAATATTTTGATGTCTCAACTCCATTTGGAAGTACCAGGCAATTAACCATTAGTTGATCAATAGAGAGCGAAGCCCGCAACTCCCTTTAAAAATATTTTTTGAAATTCTATATTTGAATTATAAGACTGTACGTCAAGTGGTTTTTCATAAAAATTCCTGAGAAATTATGAGGCATCAAAAAAGGAATCATGTGTCAAAGGGGTTTCAAACTGCCTCATATCTTTTAAGACGTATGTATCACATTTAAATTCGTATAAAATTGTAAAGTTATCTATTGCAAACTTCTGTGAAGTTTTGAGATATCTGAACTCAGTTTGGAAAAGTGGAAAAACAAACCTTCATATGCATTTTACTGCTAAGAAATTTCGAAATATCGCAACTTCTCAGGTTACCTACCAATTTTAAGTAAATATAAAAGTATAAAACTGTTTTTATAACTTATCACAGGTTACAGGTGGTGAGATTTTATCCACATATCGTTAACGTGAGTCATTATTTTACATTTTAAATCTTAAATAAAATAACAAAATTGTCGCTCATTCAACCAAAATTTCACCAACACCACCTAATGAGGTTCCATATTTCGGGTACGTCGCAAAACCAAAATTTTAATATATCGAAGACCCGTAAAAATATAATTAATCATCGTAACCGCGAGTTTTATTCATCCCTTAAAATTCCATCCCTGAGACGTAAAGGACGCGAAAGAGAGCAGATTTATGAATAACTCTCCCCCGACGAAATTCGGACTAACTCGCCGTATCCTCCTTTCTATATTCCATGTAAATATTTTGAATCAACAGCTTAGACCGAGTAATAAAGGTGAGTTATTCGAGAGAGAGAAAGAGAGAGAGAGGTGGAAAGCAGTAGAGGCTATTGGAAAAGTTCGGAGACTTATACGCCAATAATGGCGAAACGGTATTATTATTATTATCCGAGAAGGAAAGATGGAGAGATCGTTAAGGAGAAGTTTTGAAGAGGACGAGGTATTATTCAAACGTCTGGGATTATAAGTTATAATGAGGATATCGGAACATCTCTACCTACTGCGAGATATTAATTTTAATGTTTAATAAAACAGGTACCTTTCGCCTAATTTTAGCTTTTAATTAATGAATTGCTGTTTGGTTAATAAGGTAAACATTAAAGGATTGAATTGGTTGATTATATGTATGTATTCAATAAACAATGCTAATAATATGTTGAGCGAGGATTAATTAGGTGATTACCTTTATATTCAATTCAATTTCTGATACACCAACACATTTCAATTGATAACTTTACATGTAGATTAATCAGTTTAATCTTTTGGGAGAAAACAATCCCTCTGTAAATATATTACGAATATATTATTATATAATACGAATTTTGATTCTACCAATTTTTGTGGAACGATCCCAACAAATACCAAGATAACCAAAAAAAAATACATATCGAGTCACTTTCAAATTGTCTAATAATTCTGGTTGTATGCTATGGCGCTAACACTGTACTATAATTGGTCATTAAAAATTTTTAATTCGACCAACAGATATCCAGAAAAATCCATTTTTTTGAAAATATTTGCCCATGCCGATTTCGGAATTTAGTCAATCTACTATATTATAATATAGAAATAGTAACAATAAATATAAAATATAGTAAAATTTATTAACAAGGTAATAATAATTTTGGGATTGCTGCAATATGCCATGTTGGTATTATTTTGATGCGATAAAGAAATTTCAATTGAATTATTAATTACTTGACAAATTTCTGGTATCTCTTTTCTGTTTTTACTCTGAAAAGATTAACGCATAAAACGTAAAATTACCCCGAAAAGTACTGTAGACATTTTATATTATTTATGAAACAGATTTGAGAACACATTTGTTGCCTACTATGTTAAACGTTGAAATGTACAAAACACTACATTTCATTTGGTGATAACTTTGGAAGATCTAAAAATCATTGCCATATTTGCCATACCTCAAAAATTAGAATACAAGACGCGTTTAAGTAGTTGTTCTTCATATTTGGAGAAATCTGTCAATTCTGGCCTAACTAGAAAGTTAATAGCACAAGAAACAACTATGATTAGGTTACTTTAGTATTTGATAGTTTTATGAAGTTTTGTCAATTTCGTAAAATATATAAAATTACAGAACGAGCTGCTTTTCACTAGGCTTCCATGACATGTGGAAAGGAAATCAATTTTTTAATAATCTGTCAATTAAAACTAGGAAAACAATTTTATTATCTTTTGATAAAACGTAATCTGCGATTTTCTTAATATTTAGAAAATTTTCTAGGTGTTAAATAATTTATCAAACTTAGAAAATTATGAATCACGCTGTTGTTTATTAGTTCCTATGAGCATTTGAAAAATCTATAAATTTTTAACCAATTTTTCAAAATATCTAAAAGGACACTGTATTTCCTACGGCCTCCTAAATATTCCAAACGCGTAATCATAATCATTTTATGCTTATCCAAACTTAAGGAATTAAGGGAAGCGCTGTTTTATTTTGATTTCAAAATACTTGACCAATCCATTTTTGACCAATACTGGATCAATGTTTGCCTAATTAGTCAAATTTCAACAATTAGGAGTCACTACATAATAATTAATATATGTTACTAAAATCCGGAAAATGTATTAATTAGTGCATCTTTCACAGCTCATTTAGCAAATTTCTAATTGTTGTACAATCGGCAACATAGCAATTTTCCAAATTCTAAATTGGTTTAAGAGATTTAATTTTAGATATTTTAAATAATTTAAGAAACACATTGTACTTCAATGGGTTTTCTTAATATTCAGAAAATATATCAATGGTGTACGAATTGATAGTAGTCCGAGAAGTAGAAAATTTAGAAGCCATTTAATACGCTCTTTAAGTATTTTGGAATTTTATCAGTTTTACATAATTTGTTAAAATTTCAAAAATTTAGAAATGCGCTTTGTTGCATCAGGTTTTCTTAATATTTGGCAGTCAATCTTGCGAATTTCATGAACTTCGGAAAGTATAAAACACGTCAACTTTCCCAAAGTTTCCTTAATTAGGTATGTATGGAAAGTATAATTTGTTAAACGTCGAGGGTAAGGAAACACACCCCATTTTCTATGTTTTCTTAATTGCAAAATTTAACAATCCTAGCAATACATATTAAATTTATGTATTTTGTAAATTATAACTTAATTAATTGCACCGCGGTTTAAACAATTTTACGATATTTGAAACAGTTCCCGAAATTCCATTAACATTATTCCATATTCTCGAATAACTGCGGAATATTTTTATTATGACAAGTTTGAATCAATAATGTGTTGAAAGCGTGTGTTGCGTTTTTACTAGCTCAGATCATCGTTGATAAAAAAAATTTTAATGATTCATTCCACAAACGATACGACAGATTAAATAAATAGGTAAGAAGAGTGAGTAATTATTTGTTAAAAAATTTATTCATTAAATTAAACGTCCAGGAATAATTCCTGTTATTTCCACTGTAAGTTGCATTTACTATTTATTGGTATTATTGATGAAGTATTTACGAGCAATGAATAAATGCAAATACTTTTTTAACTTCCAAGTGGTGAGTTTGTATAATATTTTATAGACATTTTTGTATAAAAATTCTTAATTGCTAAATTTTTTACTGAAAAACAAATACCAAAATTTTAGGTGTAATATTGAATAAATGCTTAATGGACAATATTTAATTGTAAATCCTAGTCTTTACTTAAAACTGCAAACCTTCCAACATTACAATATTTATAGTAATAATTATACTAACAACATCATAAAACTAATACAATAACTACCAAATAAGAATATATTGCAGTAGCTTCAACTTCTTTGTATCTTAATTTGGTTTGAATATATTTCTCTATGTTTTAACATTAACGAAGTTTTTATTATTACGCTGGAATATTTCGTAAAATTTGTTTGACACCTCTATATTACGGAATTCTACATATTTATTATGCCTTCGTTATATTTATATAACAAATTGACTATATTATGTATAGAAATATTGCTTTACAAGTAGGTACATATAAGAATAAAACATGTAGAGGAGAACAATGGTGAATCTTATAACCATTCATTACATTTTGAAACTCGTTTTAAAAATGTATTAGAGCGAATATATTGTAATGCGAAAAGTAATCAGCGCGAGACGTGTTTACTCGTATCGGACCTGGGCGGCTACCTCAAAAGAACCTCAAGCTACCTCGCTTGCCGCGACGCTTAATTGAATTCTATAAAAAAAAGACAGCTCCATGAATACTCCCGGATTATTATTTAAGGAAAGTAATTTATGACCTTCTGGACATTTTCTACGTAAACATTATTAAAAGAACAATCGAGTGCTTTGTGGAAACATCGAGCAAATACTAGTAAATTCGGGAAAACATTATGGGGGGCTATAAAAGTGCACGCGGCGGACGAGAGATTATTATTAGACGGAAGCCGCGAGAGTAAACAAGCGAAATAGCGAAAACGATTGAAGTGAAATAAATTAACGATGAAGAGTGTGATATAAATTAATTAGTTAAGTGTGTTATATAAATTAGGTTAGTCATAGTCTAAGATAAATTAAGTAGTGTGTAGTGATTAATTAGGATAAGTGTATATAAATTAAATGTATATAAAATAAACGTTACAATATATTATATATTTCTTAGATCACTTGTTTGTTAACAGGTTTTCGCTTAAGTGTGACTATTAGAGAGATGTCACTATGCTTTTAATATATCTCTGAGCAATTAAATCTGCTTTGATTTTTTTTTAAATTCTACATATGATAAGAAGAGGAAAAACCCTTTTTAAACTTGATATTCTAAAGAAGTAATTTATACCTAAATTCTTCTTATTTAAACTAAATTAATTCTTAATGTCATTAAGAAATTATATTTTATTTACTCATTTGTCTTATTTTGTCGTTATGTCATCTATAAGGAGGAATCTAGTTGGATTGAAATAAAAAAAGTTAAGAATGGGATGTATAAACTTTGTCATCTTCTAAACCTATTTAGGTACTTAATGAGATTAAAATTATTTGCGATATTTAAGTACCTAACTTCGTTTAACCCCTTGATGAGTGAGTTACCTTATTATAAAAAAACTTTTATATAATGTGATATATCATTAAATATAAAGAAATAAGTCCATCGGACTACATTCCCATATGTGCAGAAAAATATTGGACTTTTTTTTCAAAAATTTCAATTCTTTCAATTTAAAATTTCAAAAGATCGAAACAATTCTGTGACAAGCGTACCGTTTCATTTGCGCCTATTGCAAAATAAAGTTTAAGAGGTGGTTCTGGTAAGATACAAACCCTAAAGACGAAGTTTAAACTCTAAATTTCTGAGAAAAACGTATCACAGAAGCATGAAGACGTTTTTCCAAAGATATAATTTCAGGGCTTACTCTAAAACGTCAAGAAATGATAATAAATCTTATTCGAAAAAGCGATCCCATTATAATACCGATATAAAAAAATAAAAATTGGAAAGATTTTCATTTATCCGCTAAACCAAAAAGAAATGAAAAGTCGTATTTAATTATTCTTTCAGACATTTGCACGAACACGTTGTAAATCAGGATTAGGTTGTGTCATGAGACCACCCTTTTACTACTGCCACATATCACTTTACTATCAAGCTTTGGAAAATGAGAAATTCAGAATAGCTTTTGTAAATTTTCTCAGATTATGGAATGTGCCAAATTGCCTCAATTTAATTTCTGTAAATTGCATGTTTACGGAAATTTATTCATAAAATTGCATAAAATTCTATTATTGTTAAAAACTAATCAAACTTTGTTCATACTGTAGACAATTAATTAGGGATAATTTAAATGAGAGATTTCATACAAATGATCTCATTTACCCTTTTTTGCTATTCAATAATTCTCATTAATTAAATTTTAAAACAATTCGCCCATCTCCTAACGCGAAAAACTTTTCGAAACTTTAAATTACCATTCTTATTTAATTAAACTCATTTATTTTCAATACTACTAAATTATTTTACCATAATTTGTATTGTATATAATGAAAATGAAGATGTTCATCCCTTAAACCGAAGAGACATTACGAACCCCACAGAATTAAGATTCCATATCTTTATTTCATCTTATTGCACTTCTTAACCTAATCTAAATTAATACTTTACTACGGACAACTGTATGTAACCTGTCCATTTTCCTGTCTTATCTTAACCTCAAGTGAACGTAACAGAGGAGTTACAGGGGTCGTAAATAAAATTGTATGGAATTTTATGGTAGTTGTGATAGTACATAATAAGTAGTAATATTTAATAAGGCTCGATATCTTTTAGACTATCTTGGTTTAATTAAATATTTCTTTAAATTAATATTATTAAACTAATAAATGAGATTTTAAAATTCGGGAAATTCTGAAGGTTGGAGCAATTTCCCAGTTTTATGAATCGACTTTTAATTAAATTTTTTATCTGGTTTATTACAAGGTTACATTCATATAAGTACTTAAGGATTCTCGATAATTATTCATATAGAGTGTTAAGTCATATTATTTGAAATCAGCTTCCTGGTTAATTAAAAATAAGGCGTATACACGAAACAAAACTTTTAATTCCGTCATCCCCTAAAGTGCGGCAAGTTTACCTGTGACAATCGCAGCGGAAACTACCCCTAAGCACGCCCCCATGGCGACGACGACGAGCACCAACCGCATCATATCTCCAAGAAGGGAAAAACTAAGTCACATAACCGAAACCACAAACGGTGATTTTTCACAAAAAAAAATTTCCCTCCAACGTCGGAAATCCCGAACCCACAAAAACTTGTCACGACTTCCCCGAAACTTTACAACTCCACAGCGTCCCAGTACCTGTCACTTATGACAGGTGCGCTAAAAGGTGGGCGGGGCCCTCACCAGACACTCTCATACACCTAGTACATCCATATATAGGTATACACGTAGGGGGCGGGGGGTCGCACTCTATACACTCAACTCGCGTACGATACGCACTCTCGCGGTACCCGTGACGTAATTGGTGTCACGGAGTGTGACGCGCGCGTCGCGTGACGTTTCGTGACGGAGTCCGGCGCGATACTGCGAGCGAGACCGGCAGGAAGGTTTTCGGGGAGCCCACGCGCGCCGCGCCGCCGGTCGCCCCCCTACTTCCGACGCCGGACGAGGCGTCGCGACGTCTACCTGGGAAGGACGGCCGGCCGGCCCCGCAGTCAGGTTGGCGGGACAGGCAGGGAAGAGCGCTCCGCGAAAATGGCTCCGGATGTGGATACACTCATTCCAGAGTGAATTTAAGAAGTATTTGATTCATTGATGGTTAACACGATAAATGTTGCGTAGTGGTGGACACGAGACGAGGCCAATACTGGTTCGAGACGAGACGAGACGAGACATAATTTCGTCTCGTCTGGAAAAGTCTCGAAGTCTCGATTTTTTTTTTAAGAAATTGCAATTTAAGAATTTTCTTTCGTTTGTAAAATGAAAGGCCACCAAACTCCATAGCAATGTAGACGAAAGCGCAGGTAAAAGGATACCTAATAAATGGTCAGGATTAAACCGTGCCATTCTCCAGTAAGGGAGTAAAATTTATAATTAGCCCGTCGCTTTCTTAGAATTTTGGAAGGATTTATTATACAACAGACAGACTTACAGTGGTGTGAAACGTTTATCTGAGGTAATAGACACATTTAACGTAATGTTCATGCATTCATTCATTCATTCATTAGTAGCGTAGTTTCCCAAATCTAACAACTTTTCTGATAGATGAACATCTTGGTAGGTATAAATGAAATTTCCAGTTTACAAGTTGCGATGTTGTTGGTATTGTTGAGACATATCCCGAATTAAGTAAAATAAAACTATAACTGATCTGACTATTACCGTCCCAAATAGATATAAATATAGGCTATTCATCTTCATAATAAGGACTTAATTAGTGCCCTCTAATTTTATGTCGAAAACGTATATTTTGATTGATCACATTTTTTTTTTTTTTTTTCTGAGAGCGGTAATATGAGGTAAATAGGTATACCATTACCAGCACATTTTTCTAAGATTATGGTAGGTAATTTAGTTATAAAATTTGATAATTCTATCAAATAATACCAATTTCACATATAATATATAATATACAGATGATATTAATTTCTTATTTGTCCTTATAAAGATATATAGTTTATTTTATAAGTTTATTTAATAACTTTGTTTTATAGTTCGTATCCTAACAAGTCTATTTATTAATGATATTTATTTCGATTTTGTACCTGTTCTCTATAATTTCATTTCTTTACTTCAATATTTTCTAAAAATGAAATAATCTTTATCAAAACATTACATCAATAAAATACTACTGTACATTCAACTTTACCACACCTGTATAGGTACAGGTACTTCAAGGAAATCAATAAATATTATCAAAAAAGTATATACATTTATAAAAGTACCATCTGTATAAGACTATTTATTTCGAGACTTTTCGAGACACGAGACGAGACGAGACGAGACCTGTACCAGATCGAGGCGAGACAAGACAAGACATAAATTTTGGGAATTTTTCGAGACGAGACGAGACCATGTCCTTTCTCGTCTCGTCTCGTCTCGTGTCCACCACTATCCATTAACGATTAACACGTTAAATGCTGCGGGTATTTTTGAGAAAAGGTTATAACGCTAATTCCATCATATGTTTTTTTTTAATTTCCACCTCATAGTAGGCTGTGGATGGTTGTTTATAAATGCACCCTACTAAAAAATGTCCTTATCAAAAGTCAAAACGTTCCTAGCACTTCGAAGACTATTTAAGACTTCTATAACACTCGAATTTAGATTTTTATATTCTTCAGTCTCACTCATCTAATAGGCCAACCAATAGAGATTTTTCTGCGCACTAAAATTTAACCGGTCAACAACTATACTCTCGTGTAGAAGACAGTTCATAGATGAAAACCCACCTTTTTGCCACAGCAAAATCGGTGTTGGGATTTATATAAACAAATTATAGTGCAAAAAATGCATTTTTTTGTTTTTTTACGAATATTGCGAAAAGTAATAAAGAGATCGTTATACGACCAATAGGACTTTTGTAGGGAATCATAAAACCTAGAAAATGGTTAACTGTTCAACACGATCGGATCATTTTTCAATGAGGAAATACGAAAATTCCCACAAATATTTATCTTTTTTGAAAAACTCGTAATTTCGACAAATTTGAGGCTGGAACTAACGTCGGGGTAGTGATAGGCAATGATGTGTAATTTATGTGTGCAGAAGATGGTTTCCGACCGATGCGCAGTTTTTGCACAATCGCATTATAAACAATTTTCGCACCTTTTCTTGCACAATGTGCGATTTTATGGGAAATTAAGTATTCATAATTCTGCAAGCGGCATTTTATATAAAAAAACAAGTATCTTCAAAACGTACCTATACTTGGATTTTCAGGTAAGAAGCAGGAAATGTACTGAAAAAGACCCTAAAAGTTGCTCCGAACGCTCGAAATCGCATAAAAGTTTGGCTTTTCCCCCACCCCAGCTGTCTCAGACTGTCGAGATGCGATTTGGAGCGTTCGGAGCAACTTTTAGGGCCTTTTTCAGTACATTTCTCACGTCGTATGTAAAAATCCAAGATAGACGTTTTAAAGACATTGTTTTTTTATTTAAAATGCGGCTTGCAGAATTATGAATAATTAATTTCCCATAAAATCGCACATTTTGCAAGAAAAGGTGCGAAAATTGTTTATAACGCGATTGTGCAAAAACTACGCATCGGTCGGAAACCATCTTCTGCACACATAAATTACAGTTTATTACCTATGACCACCCCGAACATAATTTCTCCAGCCTCAAATTTGTCGAAATTACGAATTTTTCAAATAGTATAAATTTTTGGGGGATTTTCCGTATTTTCTCAGTGAAAAATTACCCGATCGTGTTGAGGAGTTAAACATTTTCTAGGTTATATGATTCCCTACAAAAGTCCTATTAATCGTATAACGATCCTTTCATTAATTTTCGCAATATTCGTAAAAAACTTAAAAAATGCATTTTTTGAACTATAATTTGTTTATAAAAATCCCAACACCGATTTCGCTGGGACAAAAAGGTTGGTTTTTATCTATGAACTGTCTTCTACACGATAGTATAGGTTTGGACCGGTTAAATTTTAGTGCGAAAATGTATTTTTTTTTAGCTCTATTGTTTGGCCTATAACGCCTAATTAATATAGACAAGGGTCGATAATATTTAAGACCAAAAAAAATTATAGTAGGATGAAACCCATTGGAAAAGGTAGAGAATATTACAAAAATGAAAGGAAAAATAAATTACGGGCGATCTGAGGTCGGGAAGAGGGAGGAGGTGAGTTTTTAAAGGTAAAAAAGTCCTATGAAAAAAGTTGAATGGCCAAGTTGTAGGTAATAATAAGATCTACATCTTTTGTATCAACACTTATTTCACATACCTCAAAATTTATGTGAAAAAGGTTTTAGTTTTTTATTTTAATCTTTTGTAAAAAAAATAGTTTTTCAAGAAATTTGGTGAAAATTGACCTTTTTATGTCCCAAATATACAGTAATTTTTTTTATTTAAAATATTCATTTGTTCACCTTATTTTGACTTAATATCGAAAAAGCACCTTAATTTTCAATCGAAAATTCTCACATCATCAAAATATCTGCTTTTTTAAAAAATTCGGTGTGTATTTTATTCGTTGAAATTTATACATTCTGATGGTATAAAAAATATACATTACTATGGTAAATGTTCTCAGAAAATACAAATAATGAAAAAAAAACTCGAATCCGAAAACTTTTTTTTGAATCATTATGTAGGTATAATTTTGAGCTATTTATTAAAATTTACACTTTAATTACTCGACGAAAGGAAAGATTTCATGTTACATTAAATTTATAAACAAAAAAATTGCTAATTGAAATACACTACTATAATTAACAAGCAAATAAGTTAATAAAGTTAATATTTAATACGACATCTGTAATATTTTGAGAGAGTTTTAGAAGCTTCTTTAAGCTAAATCAACTAAAAGAGGAGAACGTAGTCGTAGAAAAACCTCAGACAATATTCCAGAGTTGAATTATCAAAACCATACAAAAATACCATTTTTGCAAGAAAAATTTTTATTTAACAAGAGAAACAAGGACAAAATATTAAAACCGTTAATAAAAAGATTACAGTCACAAGGATTTTCTGTAAACAAGCAGAAGATGCTGATGCTGACACTATTAAGACCTCGATAGAAATTGCTAGAGATACTAATAAAACCGTCATTGTTGTGGGTCAAGATATTTATCTGTTGGTCTTTTAAATCAATTAAATTCTAATAATTATTATATTCATTTCTCAAGCCAGGTTCTGGTACTATTAATGATCTATTTTTCACGTCTAATAGTTTCAAATATGAATCCTTAAGAAATATCGTTGCATTTCTCCATTGTTTTTCTGGTTGCAATACAACAACTGGATTTGCCGGAAAAGGAAAGAGAAGTATCGTCAACTCATTATTATCCAATAAAACGGTGTCAAATTTGCCCAATATTTCTTATAAATAAAGATACAATCAAAGAAGATATAAAAAATGGATTACAATTAATCAAATCTCTTTATAAAGGTAAAAATAATAATATAACACTGAATCAATTAAGATTTCAATAATATTAATTGGCAAGAACTAAATCTTCTTTCATATTGGCAAATCTCCCACCCACAGAAGGTGCAGCAGAACAACACTGTTACAGGGCATATTATCAACTTCAGACTTGGCAGGGTGACGAACTGACAGCAACAGGTTGGGGCTGGAAGCAACATCAACGTGGCATGATGCCCAAATTTACAGAAAAGGAATTAATTCCGGAAATTTTGCTCTAAATATTGCTGCAGCTGTGAAACTAGATGTAACAGTTAGTCGAGTCAATTTAGCATGGAAAAAGTGAAAACTGGCAACATTTTCCGTAGAGATCCGATTGAGATGCGGTTTTTTGCAAAATGTTCAGGAAGACGTCTATAACAAAAGGTACATCTAACCTCTTTACGCTCGCACTTTTTTAATTGTTTATTTAACAAATGACCCAATTTTGTTACAGTATTGATGAACATATGGTATATATCACAAACGGTTCAACGAAAATGTCTCGGAATTGTTTTCACGGGCCTTTTAAAGGTCCCTCTTTATCACTTGAGTGTTAAATTTATTATTTATTGCTAAACTGTTGTAACTTGGGCAATTAACAAATTAATAACTCATCGCCCGAAATCGCTAGAGAACCGAATTTTTTTCCGCTACTATCTCTCGTTTCTTAAGGCGAACCATCGGCAGAAGATTGTTGCAAATATATAATTGTTTATTGATATATAATATAATTATAATATATTTATTGCTAATTAACAAATGAATAACTCTACGGCCAAAATCATTAGGGAATCAGAATTTTTGCCAATAACTCAGGGTTTTTGAGGTGAAACATAAGGTTGTTGCAAATATGATTGTATGTGTTTTGTGACTCTCACAAGATTGCGGTTATCTCTCTCGTCGGTCGGCAAACATGAAACAGTCGTACTGCCGCGTTTTTTCTCGAATTTAACCTTCTATTACCTACACAGTTGCAATACAAGGATAATTTGAAGCCCTTATCTACGAATTCTGAATAACCCCCATTCCATTACAGAAAAAAACACCAGTGTTCTGACATTTATCGGATAAGAGTTATTAATTTGTTAATTAGTCAGGTTGCAACAATTAAACAATAAACAATTACAGGCAATAAACTTGTGCCGATGGTTCCCCTCGTGATCTTAAAGATATTGAAAAAAAATCTGGTTTTCAAACGGTTCCGGGAGTAGAGTTACCTATTAATTTGTTAATTAGCGAGGTTGCAACAATCGAACAATAAACAATTATATTTGCAACAATCTTGTGCCGATGGTTCGCCTTAAGAAGCACGATATAGTATCGGAAAAAAATTCGGTTCTCTAGCGATTTCGGGCGTTGAGTTATTAATTTGTTAATTACCCAAGTTACAACAATTTAGCAATAATTAATATATTTGACATTCAAGTGATAAAGAGGGATCTTTAAAACGCCCGAGAAAACAATTCCGAGACATTTTCGTTGAACCGTTTGTGATATATACCATATGTTCATCAATACTGTAACAAAATTGGGTCATTTGTTAAATAAACAATTAAAAAAGTGCGAGCGTAAAGAGGTTAGATGTACCTTTTGTTATAGACGTCTTCCTGAACATTTTGCAAAAAACCGCATCTCAATCGGATCTCTACGGAAAAAGTTGCCAGTGAAATGCTAATTTGACTCCACTAAGTTTAAAATGTGGCTGCCGAAAACATGGTTTAAAATGCACAAATTTATGCTCAAATTGTCATGGTTCTGAAACATGCTCCAATGTGGAAGAAGAAACCTACGAAGAAGTTGATGAAATTGTGGATGAAGAACCAATGCAAACCGGAAATAATCTTGGAGACGAAGTCGGTGATGGTCTTGAAGATTTCGAAGATCCATTAGAATCGGGAAGGTTTGTCGAATCTAACGATGAAGAAATGCCATCAAAGAGACAAAAAGTAATGGAGAAGTGATTAGAATGCAAGATAAGGTATTTATAAATAACAAGATTATTGTATTTAAAAATATTATAATGAGTAACGTAATCAGTATAAAGTATTTAAATTCAATAGTACGATTTACATGTATATTTATATAAAATGTGTTTCAAAATGATTGTTATTTAGTCGGCTGTGGGATTCCCATGTAAAATAAAAATAAACCGCCTTGCGAAAATAGGAGTTTCTACTAGCTATATATAACCTCAAAATAACCTACTTAACCTCTTTTGACTTCTGGTTTTTCTCTGTCAAAAGAAAACGAATTATGAGTATTTGTCTATTTGTAGTATTTGTTTTGGCCCTGAAAAGGGCCGTTAATTACCAGCAGTACTGATTGCCAGGTTCACAATAAATGTTCGAAGTGTCTCTTGTTGTCAGAATTAGATAGGTTCAAATCAATAGAGCGCGGCACGTCAAAAATTACATGCACAGAAATTCCAATGCCAACTTGTAACGAAGCCGATTTTTAGAGAGTTGAGAGTAGACCACCCACCGTACAATTAATCGTAAAATCGAATCTATCTCAAATAGATGGCGGCCGATCAGACGATGTTCAATCTACCATCGTTTAATTATCAAGACTAAATGAACATGAGCCACTCGTCCCACTCCATTGTCCTCTGCCTGAGTTAATCCAAGGCGAGAACCACTACTTATTTACGTTATTCGTATTTATCCGTTGTTGTTGTGTTTCTGTCCTACCGACCGATATATGTGATTGTCCTATATGTAATTGTGAGCGTCACCGACCGATAAATCTATAACGACCGAAGTAGTTATTCGTTACGTAACCGTCCGATTGTGAACGTACCACCGACCGATAAATGTAATTGTGAGCGTATTACCGACCAATAAATGTAATTGTAAACGTCACCGCCGTTACATTCCCGACCGACCGAACTATTCGTTATTTGTTATGTAATTGTCCCTTACCGACCGCTAATAGTAAATGTTTTGCTAGTCCGTCCGTATATGTTAGCTCGTACGTCGAACCATTAACAACCGTCTCTCTCAGAACCGCTTCGAATTAATTTTTCCTTCATTGTAGGGAAAAATTAATTTTCCGCTGTCCTCCGCTTGCTCTCTCTCACACTCTCGCTCTCTCGTAAAAGCCGCACTACTGAATATTAGACACTGCACGTTTTCTTATCGTCTCCGTATTTAGCTATTTCTCTTTCACTGTGAAATTGTTAAGATAATTTTCCGTTCTCTCATTTTCAATATTTAGAGGGTTTTTCATATTCCAGATCTTAATTTTATTGTTTGCAAAAGTATTGTAATTTTCAGTTTCCGCATTTTCGCTTAGTTAAATAGTTTTAGATCTTTCCAATTTCGTTTAGAATAAAATTTTATTTCTCTTCAACTGTGATACTTTAATATTTTCGCAATTGTGTGTTTCCTTTCGAGATACGTAAATAATTTTAAATAAGTTTTTGCCGATCTCCGTTCGACGACCTCACAGGTGTTAATCGTACGAATTGTTTTCACGGCCGATTGGAAATAAAATAATTTAGGATTCTCTATTTTTGAGCGTGTGTTTCATTTCTACAGACAACCCTGGTAATCTCCTGGGTTCGTAAATTACCCAGGCATATTCCCGAGGGAGAAAACCCTTAAAAATATGGCGCCCGAGCAAAACCGTAAAACCGACTCCTATAACCGATTAACCGAACTCCCGAACTCCGTCCCAGCGCCAAATCTCACAAGTAACCGCACGAAGCGCGTTACAAACTAGATGACAATCATTATGAAACACATTGTATTATGAGGTTTTCTAGGACATAACTGTAATGAGAATTTAATAACTCAACTTTATTATTGAAAAAAATTGCAGCAGTCATTTTTTTAGATGAAATCCACTTTAAATCCTACTTTTAATATTTAGAACAACTATTTTCGCATGTTTTTTGCAATCTTGGCGTTTTATGGAATTATAATTCTTTTGTTTATCAATGTAACATGAAATCTTACGTTTGTCGAGTAACTAAAGTGTAAATTTTAATAATGGGAGAATGTTCTTGGGGAGCTGAGTTGAGCCAGGAGCGTTCTTGATAATCCCCAATATAAAAATAGTTCTTGATTAAACTGCCGACATGTCGTTCACTATTGTGAACATAATCATGGCTCAAAAAGTATAAATATGTTAAGTATCTCTTATACAACTAAAAAAGTGTCACTTACATGTCATCAAGATAAAAAAATGGACATGTTTGACATTTGATAACTGTATATCCATTGTTTAAAAAATTTATTAGTAGGCCATTATAAATAATAGAAACCTTCAAAATTGTAAGTGCTAAACTAGTGTCAAAAAATGTCAAAAGACGCAGGATAAAATCTGTATATTTGTTTTGAAAATGTGACAGTTTTAATATGTTCAATTTATTTGAATAATTTGTAATATGCTTGAACAAAATTTTGAAAATCTTGTTGCCTATTTACAATATTATCTGATGTTTTAATATGTACAGCCTCTTTGAATAATCTTTCAAACCAAATTGATTCAGATTATCCAGTTCGCCCTGTTGTATCAAATTGTGGATCACCAACATACAACCTCTCTAGGTTCATTTATAACATTCTGAGTTATTTAGGAGATAATCCTCGCAACCTAAAAAATTCGTTCGATTTTGTCAACACAATAAACAACTTTGATTTCTTACCTTACATGGATCACACATTGATATCATAAGATGTGGTATCCTTATATACGAACACTCCGATTGAAATTGCATTAGATTATATCTCTTCAAGTTTCGACGAATCGACTACCACTATCACTCTAGATCTATTGTTTGACATCATCAATTTCATCTTGTATTCCTCCGTTTTCTCTTTCAGGGGAAAAATATATAAACAGATTTTTTGTTGTCCCATGGGAGGTCCTCTGTCTTCGATTATTGCCAATCTAGTTTTGGTGGCACTAGAAGAAAAGGTTCTTAAGAGTATAAACCCTGAATTACCACTATATTTCAGATACGTGGATGATACTCTGCTCCTAGTACCCAATAATAACATTCATGAAATAATTGAAAAATTCAACAGTTTTCATCCGAAGATTCAGTTCACATGTGAGCTTCCTAACAATAACAACCTACCATTTCTGGACGTCTGCATCTCTTTCAGTAACGGATGTTGCATCAGTCTCAATCACACTTGCTACCTTTTCAACATTATCCGTCTATAAAGCATAACATGTTAGGGCATATTAGTATTATTACTAATATTGAAGGCGGTGATTAGGCTAATGCCGATTAAAAATTTTTATTTAGCGTGTAAATTTTGAATAAAAACTACAAATATTTCGTAGATACCACCTTTCTGGAGAATTAAGAAAAAATACCTTTTTCAAAATATATAAAAAAAGATGAATTAAATTTTAGATAAGTTGGATTAAAACGCATCTTTCTGTCGAGCTTGAAATAAACCTCAATACTGAAACTATTGAGTCGATGTGGCACACTTATTAAATCCCCCTAGATTGTGAGAAGTTCGATCTGTATGTCAAGTTTTGATTTGATCGATCCAAATTTACTCCGTCAAATACATATTTTCTTCATAGGTAGGACTATATCTGATATATAATACTAATCGGTAATAACATGCTCTGATTATGAAATTGAAGTCGTTTTTACCGTATTTCCCAAATTCTCTTCTAGGATTTCAGGTTAGCTAGTTATGCAGCACTATTATAAGTATCTGGTTCTTTCCATGATTTCTCTTGGACCAACACCCTCCTTTTCCTTAGCTATATCCTTAGGATTTTGTTCAAACACCCCATCTCCGTTAAATGAAACGTTAAAAACTAAAACCAATTTACGACTTATCAGATGGGGAGTTTATCAAGTGAAATGGCCTGGATCTTGATAAAACATGTAACAAAGCTCCCTTTCTCCGTCTCCGTCCAGGTGGAATTGAGTACACTCTTAAGAGAAGCCTCCAAAATACAAAATTAAAAAGTGGTCTATTTAAAAGGAATCCCTTTGTTAAATTAACTTGTGTCACGATTCGTCTTTTTTCAAAACACCTAATATTACCTATAGTAACGGAATTAGATAAATTGATCTGTTGGATAACGATTAGTTAATGATACAACACGCGAATTGGATTTCTGCACAACTATGGGAATTCGTGAAGAGGTAGTGGAATATTCGGAAAGGTCACGTGGGTCAAACGCTTTAGAGAGAGATGAAGTCGTTCGGTTTTGACCTCTATGCAATACACAATACGGATACAATTTAATCTATTTAGTTTCAACAGGATGGTCACGAATAATAGTCATAAAGTGGTCGAAAGAAATTATTGCCCCTTACTGGATAATAGGTGAGATAGAGCTATGCTTATCAAATACTTGAAACGGTTTTCCGTTTGGAGTACTTCCCAAAAATAAATATTTAAACTAAAATTATGTTTAATTAATATCGTTAAATACACAATGTTCCCTAGTATAGCGAAATAAGCGAATCCTTATCACCTAACGTAGGGGTTTCCCATGTATAATATTTCCCAAATAGTCAATATAATTGGGGAAAATGTTTCGGAAAAGTTAGAGAAACTTGATAATTTTGAGATTTAATATACGTTTTTTAATTATTAATGCATAACGTTTTTTTTAATTCGTATCAGAAAGATGAATATATTATCCGCTTATGCAAACTATTAAAAATTCATTAAGTTTGACATTTAATTTACAGTACATGTAAAACAAATTTGATGATGCATATGCCGGGAAGCAATGGCGTATTTGTCTAAGATCAACCGATATGTAGCCAAATGAATGTTTTTATGGATATAGATCGAATTTAATATGTACTGACGTCGAGAAGATTGATGGAAAATATTTTTTTATGAAGGATTGAGGTATTAATACAGGGTGATCAACAATGACTGTTTGAGTTGGCAATTCTACCTGGAGGATTTTTTTGCCTAAGGGTTTGCAATGCTACAACCAGACAAGGCGTATCAACTTATAGGTTGCCTCAAGCGATCCTGACCTACCACAACGTCATCTACGTCACACGGTGACCGGCGATGCAAAAAATACTTTGAAAAACTCAAAACTGTTGTCAATTACAAACGAAAACGCCAGCCAAACGCCGAATTGTCAGAGTAATACAGAGCGTAGATGAAACCAGAGTTAGATTAAACACAGGTAATAAAACTCAGACCTGGGTCGCCAGTCTACGTCACGAACTCCGCCTCCCCTGCGCGACCCCCTCGCCAGGAAGTTTGTTTCATTTATTTGACAAAACAATCAGCGTTATGTAAGTGGCTGGATCGACATAGCAGCGAAGGCCAAATAAAAGAAGAAGAAGAACAATCAGCGATAAGATTGTAGGTTATGTGAATAAAAATTAACGCTTAAAAATGAAACTCGAAATACAGAACAATGATTTAATTAAACCGGCTAAAGGTAATGCTCAAAATGCCCCCCATTTTGGTCCAGACATAAAGTAACTCTTCTTTTTAGGCTCTCGAAGATATTCACCAGCATATTGGGGGTAATGTTTGCCACTTCCTGAACTATTGCCTCCTGCAGCTCCTCTTCAGTATGCAATATATTCCTAAAGACATTGTCCTTCAAGAGCCCAAATAACGCAAAATCTAATGGGGTGAGATCTGGTGACCTACTTGGCCATATGCCCTGACTAATTACTCTGTCGCCGAAATTCTCTCTTAAATATCCCATAGTAGCACGAGCCGTATGTGCCCTTGCAGAGTCTTGTTGGAAATATCCAATTTGATGCTCTTCGTCTGTTAATTGGTTTATAAAAGGCCTCAAAAAGTGTTGGATATATCTCTCCGAATTGACGGTAAAATTAAAAAATATCGGCCCATACACCCGCGTCCTTGAGACTGCCAACCAAACTCCAACTTTAACCAGGTGCAAATTTGTCTCTCTGATAGCATAAGGATTTTCACCTGACCAAATTCTGTAATTTTGTTTATTCACATAGCCGTTGAGATGAAACCAGGCTTTGTCGGAAAAGAAGGTATTGTTAAGGATATCATTATTATTTAATATGTCATTGAACCAATTGCAAAATAAAACTCTCTGCGGGTGATCAGGAGGCGTTAATGACTGGACGATGAAAATTTTGTAAGGGTGATACTTTAATTTCTTTTTAAGCACAGTGGAGCAACTTCCATATGATAAACCTGTAAAACCGTGAATTAGAACAACATGAAAATGTGGAAGTCTTATGGGTAAGAATGAAAATTGGTTGAATAGGAGGCATAAGGACCAAACCTGTTTGAAGGGAGAGCTTTCTTAAGGATTTGCGAGGACTTCTTTGCGTTCGAGTTCTGATATCCTTGACAACTTCCTCGTTTAGAGTAGAAGGTCTACCAGTTGATTTTTGTTTGCTTACGCTCCCTGTGTTTAAATAACGTTCAACTACTCGCATACAATGCTGCTGAAAGACAGCAAAAGTGACCAAAGTCTCCGGAAACATTTCCTGAAATTGCTGGTATGTCGCTTCGAGAGAGTACTGCCAACCAGTAATTGGGTTATAAATCCCGCTTTGAAAGTACGCCATTCCAACGAAAATATCGTGTTGTAACGTGAAAACCATTTTAAATAAATAAATAAATTTGAAAAGAATAACAAAAATTTGAATTTGACATAGCAAATTCAAATTATCAGTTGTACCATTTAAAAATGAAATTCAGCATTGCCAACTCAAACAGTCATTCTTGATCACGTTGTATAATCTATTACACAGTATTATAAATTCTGTGTAATATTTTAGCATTCCATTAGGAATAAGAAAGATAATTTGTAGGTATTAAAAATTTTAAATTTATGGCGTTCTTATAATGACAGATGCCGAACTCTAGTACCGTGCAAATTGTAACCATACCTTGACCATCCCGCTTGGACTACATTCTAAAATATATGTATAACGTGTATTGCATATCGGTAATAAATAACTTTTAAATAGAGAATAAGGATTTTACGTATTTCACTCTTTCTATCACATATGGACTTTAGGAGGAGTAGGGTTATTAATATGGAGGAATTTAGTGCCCTTAAATAGAAAAAAATTTGTTTACGTCAGATTGGGGTACTGTCAAACCATGTAACCTCTCAACGTTCCTGAATCCAATTGTTACTTTACAACTTTACTTATCACTTCACTTTACCAAAAAAGACGGACGACTAGATTAATTTCACGATTTCAGTAGGAATAGGAATGATACTACAGCGCGATCAAATAAAAAAATAGTCAAAGCAGGCCATGAAAAAAAAGCCACATGTCTTTACTTAGTTCCTAAATTTAAAAATACAGACAACGGAAAATACTAATTGACACTGACAAAGTCAAACTTGAAGTCAATTTTTGACATCGTCATACGAGTGATTGGCATGTTCGGCGGGAAAATGTTCCTGGAATTCTTCGTAACAGGCAACATACGAATATTGCCATTCACTGTTTTCCAGCTTCACTCCATTTCTAAAATAGGATTCTACAAGAAAACTTTTGATTTGCTTTGACATCGTCTCGTGTCAATGTACGTCAACTTGACATTTGTAATTTATAACCTGAAGAAGAAGAAGAATTTTAGGAAAAGACGCGTATTTTACCTCATGGCCTGTTTTGACTATTTTTTTTATTCGATCGCGCTGTATAATGCACTTGAGGGACACAATTTTTGTAACAAATTGGGACACTGTCAGATCGCATAATGTAAATGAGCGATTAGACCAGGGAAATAAGGAAAACGGTACCCTGTTGGAGACAGTCAAGCAACCAGGTAACCAAGCAGTTATTCATGTAAAAGGGGTTTACGGAAGTAAAACCTATACGTTAGCGACCAAAAGCTATTGTTGAATTATTAACAATTAAAGATCGAAAAACGTGATATTTTTGCATTTTTGTGTCCTTGAAAAAATCTTAAAATCCTATGAATAATTCAAAGTTACCATCTTGTAGGGAATAGAAAAATCTTCCAAATGACGATTTATAAAACATGATTTAGTAATTTGTTACTTAGATGGGTGTATCCCATCTTGGCACATTTTATTGCGGTCAATTTTACGACACGTTATCGGTCCATTTCTAATAACCCATCTCGGCACAACGGATCGAAAAGGTACACACTACAATTTCTCCAGATCTCGGCGTAAGTCTAGAGAGGTACCTTCTTGATAATACGGTATTGTCGAAAATAATGGTACTTGACTGTTAGGCAAAATTCATAATATTTGAGAAACACACCGTATGCGAGTGAACGTCATGTGATGCGCTCGAAAGTACGTTGGAAGGAGGCAAGAATCACCCTATGGGCATCACCCTATGCCGAGATGGGCACTCTAGAATCGAGTACCTGCCTAGATTTATGCCGAGTTGGGGTATAATTTTATCGTTTACCTGCTTCTTGTGCTGAGATGGGAATCACCGACTTAGATTTGTATATAAAGGTAAAAATATGCAATATTTTTAATTAACAATAGCTATTGTAAAAATCAACATACAACTTTGAAATTACGTAAAGTGTTGTGACTTATGGTACTTAATATCTGGTAAAAATTTCAAAAAGACTCATTGAATACTTTTTGCAAAATTGTAATTGTTTATCACAGAATACTTTTTTGCGTTATCATTATGCGTACAATAATGACGATACAATGATTCTACGGGTACCGAAAGAAAAAAGAAGAGTTATTTCATCAAACTTAATTATTTAATATCGGAAAAATTAATTATCACTATTGTTAAAAATCTTCACAAACACATGGTCATTTTTCGTGTATAAAGAAATAGAATAACTTTATTGACGTTATTTACAGCGAAATGATTTTTACATATTTGAAAAGATGTCATTTTTACCTTTCTTTAAAACAAAACAAAAATGTCCTAAATCAATTTGGGGCAAAGCTACCCATATTTTTTTTCTAAAATTCACAGCTAATTTGTTTATAATAATTAAGAGACCTAACTAACGCTATTTTAAAGATGAAGAGTTGAACTATTGTTAAATAAATTTGGAAAGTATTGAACTTCAACATCAAGTTTGCTGAAGCTTCAAATATGCAGCTCGACTGAAGACGAGTTGGGGAAACTTGAAAACTGCGAGCTCAAAAAATGAAAAGGTGACTTCAAATCGAAGCAGAAAGTTATTAATAGATATCTCTGGCAATTATTAACGAATTTTGATGATTCATTTTTGAATTTGGGGTACCTCGTCGAGTACAATACAAATATGCAACCGTTAATTATTTACTTGAATGGTTTCTCGGATCTTAACATCTATACATCAACTGAGGGAAGTGTTTCTATTAACTTTAATAATGGCCTTCCCTCATATCTACATAAATAGACCATATATAGTAGTGAGGTGAAAACATCAACATCTAGGATTTCGACTATCCATTCCTATATGTCTTCCTTCACCTAAAAAGTAACATGAGTATGCTCGCAATTGCGAGCGAAACGTCGTTTAATAAAAACAGAAAAAATTAAAAGAGTTCTTCCACCGTCATTCGTCTTTATATATTTTAAATCATGTTTTATAATCCGTCATTGTGAAGATTTTTCCTTTCCCTACAAGATGCTAACTTTGAATTATTCATGGGATTTTAAGATTTTTTCAGGGAGACAAAAATGCCAAAAAAACACGTTTTTCGACCTTTAATTGTTAGTAATTCAACAATAGCACAAAACTTTTGGTCGCTAACGTATAGGTTTTACTCCCGTAAACCCCTTTTACATGAATAACTGATTGGCTACCTGGTTGCTTGAGTGTCACGAAAAAATCTTATTTCCCTGGTCTAGTTAGTAATTCTGCCGAAACAAATACAAAAGTTTATGTGTAGTGTGAATTGCATACCAGCGAAAAAGACGAGCCGGAAATAGACCCAATTCAAACCTTTCTTCATTTATGAATATCGAAACGAATAGGGTGCTCGCACCATATAACCTATTTTTATCCATGTTAATGAAACGAAATATGAAATTGTACACATATTCCGTACCGACCTAAAGGAAAAGGTGAAATTTTACTCAATTCATACGTTATCGCCTTCTCTCTAGCATTCACCTCTTCTCTCATATAATGCGATAGCATTTGCGCGGTAGAAGGCATTGATTTTGAAGGCTTTTAAATTTGGTACTTCTAATTCTCCTTCTTCTGCTGCATATCAACTAATCAATGTTTCCGATAACGTCTTACATTTCTTCTCTGTTCCTTGCGATATGGATCAGCGACTGTATATCGTGTAGCCCTGTCCACTTTCTGATGTTTCGTAGCCAAGATATTTTCTTTCTTTCAATTTCCGTTCTGCCCTCAATCTTACCTTCAATTATTAGTTGCACGAATTGGTTTTTCACGTTTCGCATGTTATGTCTAAGATATACTGTTTTTCTTCTCTTAATTGTTTGAAATAATTGTTAGTTGTTGGCGTTCACTAATGACATGTTTTATGACTTCTTCACTTGTCATTCTCGACATCCACGGTATGTTAAGCATTCTGCGCGGTATAGCCACATCTCAAAACCACCTAATTTCTTGATTGCATTCGCTTTCAGTCACCATACCACAAAGAATCACCGACCAAACATAGCGCTTTACGAACCTTAGTCTTAAATTAAGGTCAAAATCGGAACAGGTAAGCACATTTCTGAGTTTTAAGAATGCCTGTAGGGCTTTCAATGTTTCAATTTCAATGTTCAATGCGACATTTCACCGATGTCCGGTCTTCGTAGAGCTAGGTGCACAAGTCTACGGGCATTATTTTGAATATTATGCTCTAGTTTTCAACCGCACTGATGTCTCTGGATATAATCATAAATTTTGTCTTTTTGGTATTGGTATTAAAACCCATTTATTTGCTGTTTTCTACAACCATATTGACCAGTTACTGTAGGTCATGTATATTATCGGTGAAAATGACCGCATTATCAGCACGGGTATTTTTGTTCCGTATTCCATTACCTTTTATTCCAACTCCCACATTCTATAACGCCTCTTGAAAAGCTGCCTCGGAATATAGATTGAATAAGAGTGGAGACAGCATACATCCCTGTCATACTCCTATTTTAACTTGTATGGCGTTGGACATATTATTACCCAGTCTTCATTTTGAGGTGTGGTGCCAATATAGGTTTTCAATACACCGTATATCTTTTTGTCAAGCATTTTGAGGAGCTGCATTATTTTATGGTATTGCACTCGGTCGAACGCAATTTTGTAATATATAAAATACAGGAACACATGCTTTCCCTGTTCGTAGCAATTCTGGATGAGCAATTGCGTTACGACTAATGCTTCTCTTGTACCTAACTCCGGTATAATCCCAAATTGTGTATCACTAATGTCTCTATCACACTCTCTCTATATGCTTCGCAATATCATTTCAAGAAATATTTTTCAGGGGTGAATCATCAAACTAATGAGTCTGTAATCTTCGCATTTCCTTGCATTAGTCTTCTTAGTCAGCGGAATAAAAGTGGAACATAGCCATTGTTCGGGATAGAGACCTGTCTCATATATAATGTTAAACACTTGTGCAATCGTGTGATGCCTCTTTCATCCAGAAGATTAAGTATTTCTGAAGGAATTTCATGTGAGCTCACCCCAATGTTATTTTTTGAGTTACGTATAGCCTTTTCTATCTCGTCCATAGTGATCCATGGTCCAGTTAGGACATCATTACAATCAGTTTCAATTGGAAGCTAGGAATGTAGTCGAGGACCATTTGGTTCTTCTTATTGACTGTTAAAGTTGGTTTTACTTTTTGGATATGCCAGCAGTTTCTTTTAATGATTTGAGTAGGTGTATGTCATCCGGCTGGTTCTGCAGTTGTTCGATTTCAGTGCATTCGCGTTTAAAACATTCGTTTTTTGCTATTCTTATCTTTGTACTTGTAGGCCTTTGAATGTGTCTGTATATTCTGGCGTCTGCTTCGTTCTTGTACTTTCTGCGTTCATCCATTAATAACAAGTTTTCTTCTATCATCCGTTTTTTATTTTGTTCCTTGTTTTATGTCCTAATTTGTTATGCATAGAGTTTGTTATAATGTCCATCATCTTTGCCAATGATGTTGTTAAGTCTTCTCCAATATTTGGTGTAGTTGTTTGAATTTGTGCGTTACACATTTCTGCTCCAGGATGTGTTGCTGTCTTGACGGTTAAACTGAATTTTGTGTTGATGGGAATGGAACCTATCTGATATAGTATTACATTATATGGTCCATTGGCTGACGACTTCCATGTATAATGGCGTCAACGATGAAGTTGAAACTAAATATTAGTAATTTTCATGCTTTCCTCTTGACAAAACAGAAAGAGTCTCTCACCCCATTCATTCATTACACCAAGACCATAAGACGCAATTATATCCTCAAAGTTGTCTTTTCTTCTCCAGGCAATAAAATCTCCCTAATTATGTTAACTTTACAAATATATCCTCAAAGTTTTCTTTTCTTCTCCAGGAAATAAAATCTCCCTAATTATGTTACCTTTGCGTTTTCTAGATAATTTAAGAAGCTCTATGATGTCATCAGAAAATTGTTCCACGTCTTGGTCTAGCGAATCTGCAGTTGGTGCGTATACCTGTATAATATTAAGATTGCTTGTCTTGGCTGTGAGTTTTAACATAGCAGTGCGGTCTCAGTACGGAACAAAAGTCATAACACATTTAAAAGTTCTTTCGTTATTACGATGCCCACACCTTTCCTGTGGTTTTGATCTTCGTTACCTGAGTAGAAGAAAGCTCTATTCTCCATACCATATTTTCCTACCCAGGGTACCAGGTTTCTAGAATCCCTAGGATATCAAGTTTGTGACTGTTTATTTCTCTTATAATATTTGTCAGATGTCCTGCCTCAAATATGCTTCTTACATTACATGTTCCGACACTAAGTGGTTTTTTTAAGTTTGTTTTAACTTGATATAATTAACAGTATTCCCCCAGGAGATCCGAATAGAGAACTACTTATAACTACAGAAAATTTTGAATAAAATGTACTCAAATTATTGTCTTCGGAAAAGTAATAAAGGTGATATCCAGTTAGTCTAAAAATTGTTAAATAAATTTAAAAAATAGTAATTCTAAATTTTAACTCGGGAATTATGGCGTTCAATTGCCCCTCAAATCTTACAAGATGTATGTTTTATAAGGAATAATATCCAAGCAGAGATAGATTCTTTAACCATTGTACAAGGTATGGTTCTTTATCAAAATCCTGCATTTTCTAAGATTTTATTCTGATAAATCAGTTTTATATCTTAGCCACCATTAAATTGTACTTGATTCAGAAGTACTTGTACTTCTTGCAAATAGCTCCGAAGAATTTTAATAGTTGATAGTGGTTATATAGAGTTATTAAAGTCATTGACAATAAAATTGTAATGTATCGTGGCCTTATCATCGTAGTCGGCGGCACGGCTTTAACGAAAGGGGTTGGTTACTTTGTAGAATTTGGCGTGGAAATCGGTTGAACGGTTTTAAAGTCGGTTTTGCTCGGGCGTCAGATTTTAAGGGTTTTCTCCCTCGGTTGTATGCATGGGTAGTTTACTTACTCAGGAGAATGCCCGGGCGGGCTCTCCGTAAAAATAAAACTCATGAGTCGGAAAATACTTAGACTTGTAACGAACGGATTCGAAACAAAGTGTAGTGGGTCCGAAGTAACTCAAGCACAGGTGTAGCAAGGTTTTATTCACAGCAAGTAGATAACAAATAAGGGGACGCGAGTCACCGTGTCGGCAAGGCGTGGAGTGGAACTTCGGCGGGAACCGGAAGGCGGTGATCCCGTGCAGAGGTCGTCGTGGTTCGAAGCGCTGGCCTCGAAGTCTCGTAGTCAGTCCAGTCCCTGGGAAGTCCGAGAGCTGGGTCGACCTCGGCGGAGTCCAGAGGGCCGGGAGCGTCCTGGGCTGCCGGGAACGTGGGGCTTCCTTCTGGGGCTGGTGGATGGACCTGGACCTGGCAGCTAGGGATGTCCTGGAGCTGGGGCGACCTCGGCGGAGTCCAGAGGGTCGGGAGCGTCCTGGGCTGCCGGGATCCTCCGGGGAAGTGGTGCTTCCTTCTGGGGCTGGTGGATGGACCTGGACCTAGCGGCTAGGAAAGTCCTGGAGCTGTATCGACCTCGGCGGAGTCCAGAGGGTCGGGAGCGTCCTGGGCTGCCGGGATCCTCCGGGGGAGTGGCGCTTCCTTCTGCAGGTCGGTGTCGTCCCTCTGTCCAAGCGGGAGTCCGCTGGTTAGAGGATGCTCAGGATGTCCTGTCCAAGCGGGAATCCGCTGGTTAGGCGATGATCTCGACGTCCTGTCCAAGCGGGAGTCCGCGGCTAGGAATCTCGACGTCCTGTCCAAGCGGGAGTCCGCGGCTAGGGATCTCGACCTCCTGTCCGCCTGGGTAGCCAGTGGGTAGGAGCCTCGAGAGTCGAGTAGGCACAAGTCTGTGGGACGCCACCAGAGCTTGGTATGAGCTGTCCAGAGTCCTGTCCTATTGGGAAGCCAATGGTTTAGGAGCTCTGTACGAACTCGTAGCGATGCAGGGAACAAGTCTATGGATAGCCACAAGAGCTTGTTGTGAGCTGTCCAGAGTCCTGTCCTATTGGGAAGCCAATGGTTTAGGAGCTCTGTACGAACTCGTAGCGATGCAGGGAACAAGTCTATGGATAGCCACAAGAGCTTGTTGTGAGCTGTCCAGAGTCCTGTCCTATTGGGAAGCCAATGGTTTAGGAGCTCTGTACGAACTGAAGATTCTGTGGCTTGGTTCCCATTTTTATAGCCAGCATCCCCGCAGAATCTCTCGCTCCATTGGTCAGTCGCCGATCTTCCCGATCGAGAGGGGGTGGCTAGTCGCGTGGGGGTAATGGTTCGCGTAGGGTAGTGGCCCTGGAGGGGGTACTGGACTGTGTGGGGGTAGTACCGCGTCGCGTGGGGGGGCACGTTGCGCGGATCGCGTCAAGGCGGCGCTGGCGTACCTTTCCCAAGGGTAGTTACCTACCCTCAGGTAGCAACCGGGTATTGATCGGTCCGGGGAGAACCTTTACTTACTCCCCTTGCCGTGAGGCGACGCCGGCCGTACCAGAGTACGGGCGTTCAGGTACCGCTCGGAGTTATTACCGAAAATTTAGATTTTTGTCAGTGGTGTTGCTACAGACTGATTTATTTTTGAACGGTAGCGGCAACGTTGTATAAACAAAACGGTATTTACATTTCGGTGTGAAACGGAAAGAAAGATAAGCAGCAGAAACTATTTGTTTACAAGTGTTTATATTTCGGACGAAAGATTCAAAGTAGGAGAGAAACGAGTTAACATAAATTCCAAAATATTAAAAATATAAAATATTCTAAGTGAGGGAAATGCGAGAAATGCCAAATCACTCTAAGTATTAAAATATGGACAGCACTTTATCTCGCTACCAAAAAATGTTTTGATATGTTTACACATTTACAGATCTTGAAAAAATATTTTAAAATAAATAGGATAAAATAAAAAACAGCATTGAGAAATAAATGTTTTAACATGTTTTAACCAGAAAGTTCTAATATTTCTCTTTACACTTTTATTCTCAAATTCATATTCTTTATAGTTCTGCACCAACTATCTCTAAACTATTCCATACAATGAGACGCCAAACTTTTTCAATGCCTATTTTATTAGTTTGAAGATCTCCATCTATTTGTATACGTAATGTAGCGTTTTCGTATATGTTTTTGATATGTTGTAAGTATCTCTAACCTATTCTCGCCTTAGCAGGAGCTTAGATCATTAGGCATACATCGAAAGAATTAAACGCTTTTCGATAATCCACGATCCTAGATGGATGGGAGCACTATATTCGTCAGCCATAATCAAAGTTTAGGAGTGTGAATATGATCTATTTAAATCCTATATGAATCCCGCTTGCTCAGCCGGTTAATATAAGTCTAGTTTTTGAACTAGGCGGTTAGTTATGATTTTATTGAACAATTTTAGATATACGTGAGAGTTAACTTATGTGAGGGTAGTTTTCTGTGTTTGGTGTGTCCCCATTCTTAAAGATAAGGTTCACCTAGGCATTTTTCCATGCGGTCGGTATCTTTCCTTTCATTGGACACTTGTTTAAAAGAGTCGTAATTTTTAACATTTCGCACGTAATGAGATCCTCTCTTGGAGCTTTTTTATTTTTCATTTCTTTGATGGCTTGTCTTATCTCAAAAGTAGTAATGCCCGTTATTTCGTTGGAGCTCACGTTCATGATGTGTCGATTAGCCGTATTAATTTTCGATGTGGACGATGAGTATAGCTTTACATAAAAGTTATGTATTGTATTGAGTTTATTGTGTCTTGTTTGTGTGTAATAATTCCATCTTGATATTTTATTTCAATTATTTTTTACTTTCCCTGTGATAGCCTAGGTGTTAACACCTTCATATTATTGCGATTGTCTTGTGTAGCGTCGTCAACTTGTTTATATCTAGACACTCTCAAATTTCGCCTAATCGCCATTTAGACCTTTTTGTTTAAATATTTCAAATTGCCTGCAACTCTGTCAATTTGTCGCCTTTCTTTAATCGATTTAAGTGTTTAGTGTGACAATTTGTTAATCTTGGGTTTTTTATATGCATATTTTATTAGTAGCAATTTGAATATTGTTTTTCACTTTTTCGTTCAATGCATCTACGGGTAGGTTATTTGGTGACACTATTGGTTTCAAACTTTTCTTAATTTCTACAATATATTTCTCTTGATTCTGTCTCATTTCATCCGTCATAGGAAATTTAGGCAAGTGGAATGATTTCTTTTGCATTAATTTCGGCTTAATTTCTAAGATTTACCTCATTAACCCATGGTCGCTGCCTGTATTAAATTGGCACAATACCGATATGTCTATATCTGCATATTTTTTTATCATTTGACAGAATATAGTCTATCTCGTTTTCTCTTATTTGGTCAGAACTTAACCGTGCCCATTTTCTCTGCTTTTGTATTTCACATGGAGTATTCAAGGAGTAGAGTTCTTCGCTGCTAAGCAAATTTTTAAGCATTTAACCTCTATAATTTCTGACGCCGATTTCTGATGCACTTATAATTTTCCGAGTGTCTGCCTACTACTTGTGAGTTTAAGGCTCCTATAATGACAGTATAGCCTGTTTTCTGGTTTGTGATGTGTCTTCATAAAGTTTTTCTATTTCTTCATCTTCTGAGTCCGTCGTTGGTGCATACAAATGTATGTCGTAATGGTGTTGGGAGATAAAACATGGATCGTGTAGGCAGGGGCGCATCCCTGAAATATAACTATCGCCTGTCGGGATAACAAGTGGTTGTATATCGGCTATCTCTGATTTCAATTATTTCATCGAAAATAAATTTGTTTTGTTGAAAATGTTACTTTTAGGGGATGTTTTGTGGTAAAATATACCCTAACTGTTTTATACCTCACTGATTTAAAAGCTTGCTTTTGACATATAGCTTGTGTTATTCTTAGTAGAGCTGCAGTTCTCAACAAAATTAAAGTTGAAAATTTTAATACATCAATGGAAATTTATTATGGTATGACTAGTGCAAAATACATTTCTCCAAAACCGTCCATTTACGAACATAAATTCATAAAAGCTTTTTTACTTTGAACCGTACCATCCTCCTTTAAAGTTTGAGATCATATTTTTTTTCGTGTTTATCATAAGCATTTTCAATAATGATTAAGATTGTTAGTAATAATTTTCCAGGAAATTGCCGCTCCCATCTAAATGGTACAAAAGTACAAGTGCTACTTCAAAGATTTCATTTCTTTCATCAAGTTTGCTAAAAAAATTTAAACAGTTTCGTACAAAAATTTGGGTATTTTTTTACCTCTAATAACTGCTGAAAATTACTATTACAGTATAGCAGGTTCAGTTTGGATACCACAATTTTAATAAGATTATTAATTTATTGAAATTAATAATTGACCTAACTTTCGCTCGCCTAATTAACCTGGGTCATACTAACTACCTTTGAAGTAAATGATACTTGTTTATTAAAACCTTGTGTTTCATTGATATTTTAAGAGGCTGCAATATACGGTGCATTAATGTAAAAATGGGTCAAAATAATATTTTGTGAAACATTTCTGGATAGAACATTTGGAGGTTATAAAAATGTTCCAAAATATTTGGTATGGCTCATTTTTAGAATATTTCAGACACATACATAACGAGACATTTCATCTAAAGCATGTTTACGTCTAGAAATGATATTAATTTAAATCCTTAATATTCGGTCTGAATACAGTGACTTGTCATATATATACGGAGCTTTTCTATTGAAACGCGTGTCCTGAAATCAACAAGAGCAAAAGAGAAACTTATGGTAGTTCGTTAGTACGACAGAGAAGGATGTTTTGCAACGTTGCCGGCCGAGCAGGCAGTTCAAGTCAACTCGTATCGTGGTCGCGTATCGCTTTACACTTTCGGATGTGTGCGGTACAGTGTGCGGAGCGGATGACTGTGATGTTTCGCCAGCTAGCAACATCGCAAAAGTTCGTACTCTGTTCATCCAACGAGAAATATATGGCCTCTCTTTCGTTCTTATGTTTATAGCATCCTGCGACTCTGTAGAAACGGTCTAAACAAGCCGTACCCGGAATGCGTGGCAATGCCAAGTTTAAAGAAGAAATATAAAAATTATAGATGACCCGGTGAACTTCGTATCACCTACATATATTTTTGAAAAATATGGTCAAAACTTAATGCAATTTTTTTATCGTCATTATAAATTAAATGCAACACAGTTTACACATAATAAATTGAAGTCTTTCTGATGTACTATATTTTTTGTCTATTTTGCGGTGCGTAAATATAAAAAGATGATGGTTTTCCGACTCGCGCACAAGCGACGTATAATTACCCATGCGCGAAACAGGGAAACTCCAAGTTGATTCCGCAAACTTTCAACGACTGGCCATGCGATTTATTAGCATTCATCGTTATTTGGATGTTGGATGTACAGTATAAATGCGGCCTAGAACGTCTGATGCAAACAGATTTGGGTGTCTTTCAACTGGTGTTTCTTGTTTCCGATGCTGAAACGATTTCGAGGATGCGTTCCTCGCGTGGAATATCCGTATACAGCAAAGGGCGAGCAAAAACATCTGTTTGACAAGCTGAGAAGAAAGTTATTAATGTAGTGGATGGTGGACGTGATGCTGGAATTAAACCTCCTTGCAAGCTCACCAGCAGTGGTTCTGTCAGGTTTAATGACGATATTAGGGCTGTCCGATGGCATCCGATCCAATGATATTTTGAACATTTTGACTAAGTCTTTGCTCTGATGAAAAAACGTTTGCAATTCTTGGACAATGTTTCGTTTCATTGTTGGATTATGAGCACATCTTCTGCATCTTGATTGCCCATAAAATAAATTTACAAAAATTGATGTTACGCATCTGGCAGTGGCAGCAGCGCTCCCAGTAGGAGATGAATTTGTCCTTGTATCTGGAATTGTACATTACCTTTTCAAATTTTTGATAAACAGTTTATCGAAAACTACGTTGAAAGTGGGCATCAAATTTTTCTTACAATATGCGTTGCACCAAACGACGTGGTTTGAAAGCAATTATTGTATTTTCGGATGTCGTCCAAGAAATGTTTAGGGTCATTTCCCTCCCCAGAAACTAATAAGCGTAATGGATCTGGTGGTGGGAACAATTGTTCCCACCACCATTTTACTTTTCCAACAACACAACATAATCCAGTAGAATTTATATAATCAGCTATATTTTAACGCTTTATAATATTGACAAATGATTGTCATTACTTCAATTGTTGCGGATTGGTCGGCACAATAATCCATTTCCGGGTCGTAGTGGAATGCTACTCGTTCCATATTTACACGAACACTGCGTCTGCGGGATCGCTCTATTTCATTGTGTCCTGCTCGCCGCTTTTGTGTTTGATGTGCCCGAACTCGTTCTATTCTAAGCCCATCTACTCCATAATTATTCATTGTTGAACGCAATTCTGTTATACCAATACGAATGTTGTCATTATCTGTCTTTCGCTGGTCGTCTTGACTTCGACGACCTAAGTCAGGTCGTCTTCTCCTTGGCATTTTAAAATCAATAAAGTTCTCGCGCACTAACAAACTGATGATTAATTTTAATAATCGTCTTGACATTTAGTAATATGACAACTAACTGACACTATACTTTCATTTGTTTGATTGGTTGCCTTGGCGATTAGTACCCAAAATTATAAAACGTATATTTTTTAGTATTTCCGTTACTTATTATTTATGTCTCTCACCACTTGAACCTTCCCTGAACTTTCACACATATTTCAAGATCATAATTAGCAAAATCGGTCCAGCCATTTTCGAATTTAAGCGAGACAAACGAACAGCAATTCATTTATATATATTCTGAATTAAATTCAGTATTAAAATTATTTCGGTGTTAAAATTTCCATGCACCTTTTGCAAGTATTAATTTCTACGAGTAAAGCAAATCCTACTCTCCTTTAACGAGATAGCAAGCACACTGCAAGAGTGAAATCTACTTGGCCCGCTGTAATGATCAGTGCAGACTTGTAATCGTACAATGTATTCCTAAATTCACTCTGAAAAGGTCCTTAAATTTTGAAGTGATCATTGGTGTAATATTATTTTCTAACGTAATGCCAAAAGCAATGTGAATTCAACTTTTGCCAATTTCTCGCTTGCTCGATTGCTCCGTCCTTTAAAATTCAAGAGCCTCTCATCCCTAAGACCTTGCGGGACCATTCCGAGAGCTTTCCTAGGACTTTCTCTCGAAGGTGCGAAAGATCAAGGGTAAGGGAAGAAAGTATAAATATCGCCCCCGATGAACGCTCCCGTTACAATAACACAGACCCCGGGCATCTATTTAATAGTTTCCCATCGGGAAAAGGGGGAATTTTGGGGAAAAGCGGGACATGGGGGGAGGAAGAAACGAATTGTTGACACGGAACACGTACGAGTAATAGACGTTCCCAGTTTGCGAACTCTTACAATATTTTCCCGGACGAGGCAATACTTTATTTCGGGAAATACGGGCACGAAGAACCCATAAAAATATGTACCCACACATCCGTGACGCATAAAACAAAGTAAGAGTCGTTTAATGTAATGCCCGGCCGTATTCTTTTCGGGTGGAGGAGGGTGGTGGGGCGCACGAAAATTCTGGAACAGGGCGAAATCAAATTAGCGGCAGAATAGGGGAGGGAGTATTTCATGATAAGTAACACTTCAAAAGTTTAACATATGTTTTATGTGGGGCGGGAGTGCGTTTTACAGGTGGTCGGCGGGAACAAAATTATGAGTGATGAAACTACAAACATCGACTGGAAAATGAACATTGATGTAATTTTTATAAAAGGGCCATTTATAGTGCCATTTATAAGGGAAGTATAAAATGAACTGCTCCAAAATGTATCCAAACTGTTTTAATCTAAACTAATATTTTTTGAAATCAAGTAAGGTTGTCTATGTAAATTAAGTCAACTGAGGAGTTCAGGAGATTTTAATGTTAAGATATGCACACAAAACAAGTCCAAGAAGAATACAGAATTGGAAACAAATGCTACGGCATAAGAAACTAGAGGAGGATCGCTATATAACTTTCTGGAACAGGAAAATATCTTGAAATCAAATTCATTCTTCAAATAGGAACCACAAAATAAATGAACATGGTCGAACTTTGATGGGAAAACCCAAACCGAACTAGATTATAGTATGTATATCTCAGTTGTCAATCGGTTTGATTGGTGTTGTAAGTTAACTGAGGAGTTCAGTCGATTTTGATACAGAATTGGGAATAAAGGCTACGGCATAAGAAACGACAGTGGAGAATCGCTATACATCTTTCTAGAACAGGAAAATCTCTTGACACCAAATTCATTCTTCAAAAAGAATCCACAAAATAAATGAACATGGTTGAACTTGGATGGGAAAAGGAAAACCGAACTGGATTATATATATGTCAGATTTCAATCGGTTTGATTCGTTTTGTTCGGCATTCTTAATTTCCGTTGCTTCCTATCTGAACGAAGTGTGCAATGATCTCTAGAGATTGGACTGTATGGAGATATCTCTCGTAACTCGTGGGTGCGGAGATGAATTTTGTTTCCAGGTTGTAAGGCTGCAGACGTTCTTGTAGGCGGAGATCAGGGCGTGACGTGATCTCTTTGAAGTTCTTGAAGATCTTGTAGGCGGAGATCAGGGCGTGACGTGATCTCTTGAAGTTCTTGAAGTTCTTGTAGTTTGGAGAGAGGGCGTGACGTACTTCTCCGGGTTTGGATCTGAGGGCGTATCGTGCAGATCCGGGGTTTGAGGTTCTAGTAGTTTGGAGAGAGGGCGTGACGTACTCTCCGGGTTGAAGTTTGTTAGGTTTTGGGTTGTCGGGTTAAGTGGCGTGAAGAAAGATCACAATACACTGTCGTTTAGAGCATACTAGGGTATACTGGTTTATTACCAAAATTTCACAAGCTTTTATACATCTTCAAATTACATTGGTTAAATGACAAAATAAGTTTTGTTATCTTTCGGCGTCCTAGATTGTAATTTCCCTGACCTAGCTGTGCGCTTGACCTCACCGAGCGCGTGTATTATCATATTACGAGAACTGATGTTATGCTTACGCGCTTAATTATTGTTGTAAGATTTTGAAATTATCACTTTGATCCGCGCTCTTTCGTCCACCTAAGCGACTCAGTTGTTTTAATACCCTCTTTAATAGTTATGAATTACTTAATAATTGATGCCTTTATCAGCAAGTTCACTAAATTATTTCACTGACTTAGTTGTTCTAATTAATTTTTGGTTACTTAATTTGCAAGTGGAAATTTTCACCTAAGATGTTTTTAATAACAAGTTGCTCTAGTTCTGTTTAATGGTTATTAATCCCTAATTGACGATTATGTTCCCTAAATCCCTTTAACCCTACTTAGCTCTCTTTTATGTTGATCGTAGAGTCAACACTATCTGCTGCCAATCTTTTTATTTGCAGGTAGGTATCACATTTGACATCTAGACATCTTCCATGATTTGTTTTGCGTGTTGTTTTCTCAGTCTTCCTGGTACATTTTTTTAATATCATTCCCTCTAAGATTGTTTTTATTAAGCTATAGTGCCATAATATACGCCCTACTAGTATATCCCTCCTCTTTTTGATCACTTTCATAATAGTTCGCTGTTCATTAATCCTGGTAAGTTCCTCGTCACTCGTAATATGTTCTGTCCAGCTAATTCTTAATATCCTTCTGATGCACCACATCTGGAATGCTTCTAATCTCTTCTGTTCCGGTTTCGGTATTACTCAGGTTTCACAATCATATAATGTGATATTTCAAACAAATGTTTTCAATAGTTGTGTCCTCTTCTATAGTGAGATCCTTTCAGAAACTAACAATTTCCTCTTTTTTCGAAATACGACTTTTGCTAAATGAAGTTTATTGTCCCTACCATGTTTATTAATTATACATCCGAAGTATTGGAAGATTTCTGTTTCTTCTATAGTCATATTGTTTATTCTTGAATTACTTAGTGGTTCTGGATACTTTCTGTACACTTATATCTTAGATTTGTTTGAATTTACTTTCATGTTATTCTTTCCGAATATCGTAGTCATTATGTTACTAACGTTTTGTAGTGTGTGTTCATTCCCCCCAAAGGACGCTATGTCGTCAGTTTATCAGGGTTGTGATGTTTTTGCCTTGTAGGTATTTTATTGCCAGAGTCAATTGTTTTGTTAATCTTGTCAATTGCAAACTGTATGTATAAGTTGAATACTGACGGGGACAACATGCAACCCTGCCGAACTCAATTTTTCACTGTGGCTTCCTCACTTACATTATCAATGTGTATCACAGCATTCTGTCCTTTATATATTGTGTGGATTATTGCTCAATCTTCATACTTTATGCCTATCTCTTCTAGTATTTCAAACAGTGTCTTTCACTTTACATTATTAACAGCCTTCTTCAGCAACGATCATAGAATGTTTCGAGCATGCATCGAAATATCCGTAAATGTGACTAGAATGAAAAGACGCCAGGAAAAACACAGTACCAAAATAGACAAACAACTGATAAAAGACAACAAATAAAGTAAGAAATGTAAGAGATATTTTGAAAAAGGTGTTTGTAGCTCAGCCGGGACTTGAACCCGGGTCTACCAATTTCGCTATTTCTCCCTATTCATACATTATCTGCATAAAGAGAACACATAAGAGATCACATTAATAACGTGAGAGGAGGTGTGGTGTGTTGCGTACAACCCATTCGTCCTCCGCATCATCCCCTCAATAACGTTTAACATGAACATCTAAAATAAAATTGGTACGTGGCTCGGTAGTTCAGTTGGCCAGAATACCTGACGCGAAATTGGGAGACCCGGTTTCAAGTCCCGGCTGAGCTACAAACACCTTTTTCAAAATATCTATTACATTTCTTACATATACCTGTCCTATGATTTCATTTCGAGAACTTCCATCTATTCATACAACAAATAAAGGATATCAAAAAGAAATCAAGAATACTACCCAGGGAAAGGAATTTATAGACCAATACATAAACAAAATAAATACGGCCATGATACTCACTTTAAAAGAAGCAGCACAAAAAATCGCGCTTATAAAGAAAAAAGAAGGAACTGACATAGCACTAACAATAAGAAATTACTAGAACAGAGACGAGAACTAGTACAACAAAACAAACAAAAAACTTTAGAGTCGTTAGAATTTATAAAACTCATTAAAAAACCCATAAAGGGAAACAGTATGTGGAAACAAAAAGATATGATCCAGCAAACAATAAAAAAATGGAAGTATGAAAGTACCGAACCCATCAATAGGAAGAACCAAAATAATAGCAATAATAGACGAAACAGGAACAGCATTGAGAGCAAAGACCGAGATAATAGACGTAACAGAATAATACCATAGAGAACTATTTAAATCTCAATAAAAAGCGCCAGAACAAACGAATTAATAAATAAAGAAAAAATTAAACGTAAATTCCGAGGATATACCAGACATACAAGAGCAAGAAATTATTGCCACATTGTCTGAAACGAAAAACCACAAAGCCGCTGGAAAGGACGATATTTCTGGAAGGAGGAGAAGATATTAAAATTATGGAAATGTTATTCATTAGGTGCTTAGAAACAAGAACGAATGCAATGGAATGGAAGGAGGCTACAACAATAATACTAAACAAGAAAGAGGCATACTATATTTGAAGAACTCCAGACCTGTAACACTTTTACAAACTACTCACAAACTTACACACTGCTATCGAGATGCCTAGACTAGAACAAAGAATGGATTAATATATCTCAACCAAACAAGCAGAATTTAGAAAATATTTCACTACTGCCGATAACCTGTTAACCCCAAAATATTAAGAGCAAAAACAAAAGAGTATCAACTACAAATCTACATAGGACTAATTGACTCTGAAAAAGTGTTCGATAGCGTAGGAATTTGGGCAGTATAATAGTCATTATGGTACGGAAGGATTGACAGCAGATACATTTCACTGATACAGGACATCTATAAAGAGACATATAAGACCATTGAATTACCAGTTGAAACAAACTAAATTCCAATAGAAAGGAGAGTTCGACAAACAAATCCATTATGGTTCAAACTTTTTATTATAAAAACGGTCGGTACCAATCAAGCCTTCAATAGGATGCCTATTAAGCCACATCATCCACTTCATAAGTCAGCACTTATTATAGGCTCATGTTTTATAGCTAATTTCTTGCTAATTGATTACGCAATCCACGATTTTATTGCTCCACCCCTTAGCGAGAAAAAGGGGCTAATGTGACATAAGACTTAAGCCACATCCAATCCTGTATCTCCGGAACCGTAAGCGATACATACATAAACCAAGCAGCATATTTCATTGCTAATTTATTGCTTACGATCGTGAATAGTAGCGCAATCCCAGACCCCCCTCAACCCTTAGCAATAAACTCACCCCTGATATATCAGGAAATTTTAAAAAAAAATGTATGTCCGTTAGATTCAACCTGGTATATTTATTACTATATAATTTCTAATCTTTCAAGGAAAGCATGATTTTATTGCTCCACCCCTTAGCGAGAAAAAGGGAAAATCTGACATAAGTCACAACCCCGGAACCATAAGAGTTATATACATAAACCAAATGGCATATTTTATTGCTAATTTTTACGCAAACGACGGTTTTATTGGTCCACTCCTTAGCGAGAAAAAAGTTCTAATGTGACTTATGACTTAAGCCACATCATCCGCCCCTGTATCTCCGGAACCGTAAAAGATGTATACATCAACGAAGCGGCATATTTTTTTCTAATTTATTTCTAACGATAGCGACTAGTAGCGTAATACCAGAACCACCCCTTCAACCGTTATCATTAAACTCACCACTGAAATATCAGAAAAATTGTATCAAAAAATGTAGGTCCGTTAAACACAGCATGAGCTCCTTATTGCTATTTAATTTCTCAACTTTCAAGCAAATTATAACTTTATTGCTCCACCCCTAAAGGAGAAAAAGGGGATAATCTGACTTAAGATACACCCTCCACACCTGTATCTCCGGGACTGCAGGAGATATACACATAAACCAAGTGGCATATTTTATCGCTAATTTATTGCTGACGATAGCGACTAGTAGCGCAATCCCAGGACCACCCCTTCACCCCTTAGCAGTAAACTCACCCACGAAATGTCAGAAATATTATGCCGCTTGGTTTATGTATATATCTCTTGCAGTTCCGGAGATACAGGTGTTGATGGTGTGTCTTAAATCAGATTATCCCCTTTTTCTCGCTAAGGGGTGGAGCAATAAAATCACGCTCTCCTTGAAAGATGAAAAACTAATTAGTAGTAACAAAGATCGCAGGTTGCATTTACGGACATACATTTTTGGTTACAATTTTTCTGATATTCCAAGGGTGCGTTTATTGCTAGGGATTGAAGGGGTGGGACTGGGATTACGCTACTAGTCGCGAACATCAGCAATAAAATAGCAATACAATATGCCATTTGTTTTATGTATATGACTCTTACGGTTCCGGAGATACAGGTGTTGGGGTTGTGTCTTATGTCAGATTATCATTTTTTCTCGATAAAGGGTAGAGCAATAAAATCACGCTTCCTTTGGAAGATGAGAAACTAAATAGTAATAAAGATTCCAGACTGCATTTACCGGACATACATTTTTTGATACATTTTTTCTGATATTCCGGGGGTGCGTTTATTGCTAAGGGTTGAAGGGGTGGGTCTGGGATTGCGCTACTAGTCAGGATCGTCAGCAGTAAATTAGCAATAAAATATGCCGCTTAGTTTATGTACATATCTCTTACGGTTCTGGAGATGCAAGCGTGGATGGTGTGGCTTAAGTCTTAAGTCTCGCCCCTTTTTCTTGCTAAGGGGTGGAGCAATAAAATCGTGGTTTGCGTAATAAATTAGCAATAATATATGAGCCTATAGTAAATACTGACTTATGAAGTGGATGAAGTGGCTTAATAGGCATTAAAGTACGCAGATGTTATAAGTTTATTCGCCACAAGTCACGAACAACTACAGAAAATCATAATGACTAAACATAGGTAAAACATAGGCCTACGGAAGAACTTATTGAAATCCAAAATAATGACCGACACGAACACGTGGAAAAATATGCATACCACGTCCCAGAAATCACACTTAACAAAGAAAACCAAGGAACAGAAATAAAGGGGAGGCGTTTAATGTTACGGTGCGCAGGTTTTGGAGGTTAAATTATACACTTCGAAACAAAAAACACCACAGTTCCTAAGATCAAAAGTTTTGGACACGTGCATTCTACCAGTGTTGACATATGCCTGCCAAACATGGACCTCGACGAAAACAATATTAACACACTGACCAAGGCACAAAAGGCCATGGAATGTGAAATGATTGGAATAACACTAAATGAAAAGAAAATAAAAACATGGATTAGAATTACAACGAAGGTTAGATATGTCAGAGTAGCAGCATCTTGGCTGCAGCCGAGGTGCGTCCCGCGGTCATAAACGCGACCCTTTGCTTGCCTAGGTGCGTCCTGCAGTCAAAACGGCCATAGCCGAGGTGCGTCCCGCGGTCAAAACAGCCGGGCACACGACAACTGAGCCCCACGGTCAGAAAATTCGAACGGTAATGCTAATCCCACCCTACGATTGAGCCCCGGTATACCCCAAGGCCAAATGACAACAGGGCCCAGAATTAAAATGCTGAGTCCAGGATAAAAATAGTTAGGTAAGGGAATTCGAAAATTACGGGAAATCCCATGTTTATCACGATACTATTAAAGGGCAAGAGGCCAAGGAAAATCAATCAAGATACAAATATTATGCCTAACTCGACACCGATGCCGTCCTTTTTTGAACCGCCTGGGCTATTTATTGCTGGGACGCACCTCGGTCATTTTAATGACCGCGGGACGCACCTCGGTTCCACCGAGCAAGACAGTAGTGACAAATTTACCGGGCACAACACCAGGCAAACAGAAGACAAGTGAAACTCACAAATAGTGGACTGGAGAATATGGTTGGGAAAACAGCAAGGGAAGACCTCAGATTAGATGGATAGATGACGTAACTGGAAACGTTGGTCAGGCCTAGAACAAAGAAGCGCAGAACATAGAAGTTTGGAAAGAAAAAGAGGAGACCTACATACAAAAATGGATTGATGAAGTATAGAATAAGAAGATGAAAAGGAATTTAGGGTAGTGAAGACGTGACTTATTGTTCTTCAATTGTCTTTAACATTTCTATTACTTTAAGTTTTGCCTGCGAATGGGTATTTAATGAGAGATCTCTGATTTCGTAGCTATTCCGGGCCGTAAACGACATCAAATATACTGTAACGTTTATTTTCTAATTTATTTACACTATCCTAATTATTCACTACACACAACTTAATTTATCTTAGATTATTACTAAACTAATTTATACAACACACTTAACTATTTCCTACTAATTAAATTATATCACTCTTAAATGTTAAATTTATTTCCCTGCTCCGTTTTTCGCTTGTTTACTATATCGCGCTCACGTCTAATAATCCTCTCCGACCGCAAGCCCGCTTATACACATTTCTCAATTGTATTCTCGATAATTCCACAGTTAGCTCGAACGTTCTTTTTTATGTAGAAAGGTCTAGAGAGGTAGAGATTTCTTCTGTAATAAGATGTTTTTATTGCTCGCCGCTGCGCTTAATAAGCGTAGCCGCGTTCCTTCGAGGAAAGCCGCCGACCGATAAGGGTAAACACATTTCGCTCTGCTGTTTACATTTCGCGTTACAATACTATCAGGAACATTTATTTCGTACGTGGACTCCCCTACTATTTCAATGATTACTGGATCAATATAACTTATGAGATGTTTATTACATAGTTAATTAGATCTCATAAGAAATTCTCGGTAAATCGATAAAAATCAATTTCAACACAAATTTTCTGATTTTTACGAATTGTTTTTTTTTTTTAATATATGGAAAAATGTTGAACCAATATAGAAATTCCCCCATATTTTACTATGTTAAAGGTTATCTCTAAATAAAAGGAATCGTTCGATCTATCAAATGTTTGTTAATGTAGCAGTTTTTTTATTTATCGATCTTGAATATTAATTTTTGTTTTTATTTTCGAACTTACGAAACACGAGAAGAATATGTGCCCCAGATTAGGAAATTTAACCTCTATTTACAGCTATGTGTATTATGGTGGCTCAAAAAAATTTTATATTTTTTTTAATTCGACTCCGAAAAATTTGTTGCTAAGTATCTTTAGAAAATAGTTAGGTACCAGGTATGAGCTCTTACTATTAATAGAAAAATCCTCCTCATTATAGTTGTATATTAATAATAATAATAATAATAATAATAATAATAATAATAATAATAATAATAATAATAATAATAATAATACCCAACACAGCCTGAAAACTACAGACCCATTACTTGTCTTTCAGTGTTATATAAGCTGTTCACATCTGTGGTTAATGAAAAAATATACCTGCACTGTGCTGAAAACGGAATTTTTGAACAAGAACAAAAAGGTTGCATAAGGGGGACATTAGGGTGTAAGGATCAGCTTACCATAGATGCTGTAATCCTGAAACAAGTGCAGAAAATGAAGCGAAATTTACACGTATGTTACATTGATTAAAGAAAGGCTTTCGACTCTGTCCTTCATGACTGGTTGCTAAAAGTGTTGGAAATATACAAAATATGCCCACGAATCAGGAATACCCTACAACATCTAATGAAAGCTTGGAACTCCAACATCTGGCTTGGTAACAAAATGATAGGTGAAGTTAACGTCAAAAAGGGAATATTCCAAGGCGATTCACTATCCCCAGTGTGGTTCTGTTTGGCATTAAATCCCATGTCGACGCTTCTTAACGCTACGGATGCGGGATACAGGTTGGATATCAGACGAAATAGTAGAATATCTCACCTACTGTACATGGACGATCTGAAGATCTATAGTGAAACCCGGGAAAAGCTACACTCCTTGATAAGCACTGTGAAAAGCTTTAGTGATGATATCCGAATGTCTTTTGGGCTAGACAAATGTGCAATCATCAATGTCAAAAAAGGAGTTGCAGATGACCACCCACAGGACATTAGTCGAATTGACCAGTTACCCGCGGAGGAAACATACCGATACCTTGGTACCTCACAAAATTTGCGACTGGACCATTCACAATTGAAGCAAGAACTCAGAGAAAAATATAAAAAGAGGCTGAACAAACTCCTCAATACTAAATTATCGGGTGGAAACTTATGCGCTGCGATAAACTTGTGGGCAATCCCTATACTAACATACTCCTTTGGTGTTGTGAAATGGTCGAACACTGATCTGGAAGAATTAGACAGAACAACGAGGAGGTACTTTACCAAGTCAAGAAACCTTCACCCTAACTCATCAGTGAAGAGGCTCTATTTACCCCGAAGAGAGAGAGGCAGAGACCTACTCAACATAAAAAATTTATGTTTAAAACAAGAAGAAAACATGAGACAACATTTTCAAACATCTGATAGTGAAATACTAAAAGTAGTAGTGAGAGAAGACAAGGGCTACACACCTCTCAATTTGTCTCAACATAACTACCAAAGCGATATTGTGTCAATGCAAGAGAATCTGAATGCTTGGCAAGAACAGCCCCTCCATGGAAGATACCCCAAATTGTTACACCTAGAGAATGTTGACAAGAACGCTTCTCTACGATGGCTCCACGAAAGACAGCTGTACCCGGAAACGGAAGGATTCTTAATGGCCATTCAAGACCGAGTAGTAAGAACAAGGAACTACGAAAAACACTGCCTGAAGCTAAATGTCATTGACAAATGTCGGAAGTGTGGGGCCTCAAGTGAAACAATTGAGCATATAATGGCGGGATGCCCCATGCTAACAGAAAGTGCATATTTAGGGCGGCATAACCAACTCGCCAAAATAATCCTTCAACAACTGGCAATCAAGCACAACCTTCTTGATGCTCCACCCCCACCGTACTATAAATACGACCCCTCTCCAGTCTTGGAAACGAACGACCATCTGTTATACTGGGACAGAGTTATAACAACTGATCGGAGTGTGGATTACAACAGACCGGATATCATACTGATAAACAAGAGAGAACAAACTGGAATCGTCCTTGATATAGCAGTACCGTTGTCGCACAAAGTAAAAAAAACTGAGGGTGAAAAAGCAACGAAGTACGAAAACCTGGCATATGATCTCAAAGCTCAATGGAAACTCCGCAGTATCGCTATCATTCCATTTGTTATATCAGCTGAAGGTATAATCAGTAAAAATTTCCTTGCAAATCTAGACAAGATTGGACTCCCCAATAACATTGTAAATCTTGGCCAACGCGCAGTATTGTTACAAACGTGCCATATAGTCCGAAAATTTCTAGGCTAGTTGAGAGGAGTTGAATTACTTTCTCAGCTAGATAGATGACAAAGTTAATAACCGCACCAACTTGTATGTTAAGAAATGGGACAAATATAATAATAATAATAATAATAATAATAATAATAATAATAATAATAATAATAGGAATAATAATAATAATAATAATAATAGTAATAAAAACGACATGTCTCATTATTAATCACTATTTCAGTAAATTTCTACACAAATTTTCGGAGGAAATTGAACGCTCTAAGAAAAAGGTCTCTAATATGTTTTTCATACATTTAACGATTTAAAATACTATATTCAAGGTCAAAGTTTGAACATTTAACTAAAAAAATTTTTTTGTTCTTTATTTTGTAAGTTAGTGTAAAAGTAATTATTGCTAATTGAGAAATGTATATTTTTGTTGGAAATTGAACGCTCTACAAAAATGATCTCGTGTTTAATCGATTGCTTTAGAGGATATTTGTATCTAAATTGCAATGCATGCTGTTTTTCATAGTTTTTTAATAACTGTTACATTAATTTTCTCAATTATGTCTCAACTCAATATATCTTGAAGAACAAATGGTAGAATCCACTAAAACCTAATATATCTGGACCCGCCTGTTTACAAAATAATATATTACGAAGATAATAGCACTTTCCATGGGTTATTTTACATTGTTGGCTGAAATCAAACGAAATTAAATTAAATTTAATTGAAACATAAATAATTATAAACAATATAGTATAATAAAAATTAAATGAAATTAAAAAACACCACAATGTTCAATCGGTGCATGATTTTTAAAGTGTATAGCAATGAAAGAAAGGTGTTTGGATTAATTTTTTATACCCAAATATGACACATTGACAAGGAAATTTATAGAGATGATGTATCGCCTCTATTGCTTTTCATATATTATCTTTCAAGCAGATCCGATAACAGAATATTCCCTTCCCGTTGGGGAGGTAATGTACCTAATAATGTAATAAAATCATACCAGCTCCAAACTTTTTAGAGAAAGTGACTTTGACTGTAAGTACAGCCAAATATTAATCAAAAATATGCCATAAAAATAATATTTTCTAAATTAAAAGAAGTACAAGGCATCCGATTTTTGCAAAATATATTAATATGACGGAAACAGAGCTCTTGTAAATCATTTACATTAAGTTTTAAGTTACTTAAAATAACACGTAATTAAAATCCTAATAAATAATTAATGGTACAATTCATAATCAGTTGAGTTAAGAGTTTGATTTGTTTCTATATGCAAAGATACAATTTGAACACATAAGCGTTAAAAGCATTTTGAAACAAAGCTTTAAATAACTTTAAAAGTCGTGAACTTAAACGATTTAAAGTGAACAATACATGAATTCTCTGAAGGAAGTCATATTAAAAACTATATTGATATATCAAGCGAATTTATTCTCAAATTGGAAAAGATGAAAAGGGATATAATATTATTTTAGTAAAATCCAGTTAAATAATTTTCTTGTATTATTTTGTCAATTTATAATATGTTGTAATAATCATCTCGAAGAAAAACGTTGAGCTAAATTTCTTAAAAAGATTCTAAAGAAGTTTAAAATGATTGAATTCGGTTTTTATTGACTTACTAAAAAAAGAAATATTTCATCTTTCAATATCTTCAAATAAACAATTTACTTATATTAGTGTTAATGGAAAACATATTATTTTAACAAATTGACAATTAATTAACAAACATAAGTTTAAAATGATTGAATTCGGTTTTTGTTGGCTTATTAAAAAACCGAATATTTTATCTTTCAAACAATATTCTTATATTAGTGTTAATGGAAAACCAATTATTTTAATATATTATAAATATATAAATTTTGAGTAATTTTCTCAAAATGATTCAGTTGTGATAATGCTTGAATTAAAAAACCCCATGGCATGCCAGGCTAAAAGGTAGATTTATGGGTAGGATATAGAGTAATATAACAGACACGATGTGTCAAAAAAATATATACGAGGCGTGAAAAAAATACAAACGTCATTTTTTTGAATAATATAACTTTTTTTCTGTACATTTCTCGAAAAAATATTTTATACAAAAGTCGTTTGCCTCTATAAGATCAACAAAAAACCTAAGTAACATTTTTCTCTCAGACGCGATATTAAAGTGTTTTGATGTTTTCTTTGGAAAATAACAAGCCGCCATTTTAAAACCGCTGAACCTATTTGGCCCATTAACAAACTCAACCGAGATTTTCGCCCAACTGATTTTTGTACCACTTCGTTGTGATTCTTTAAAAAATGCGACCTGTAGCTTGCCGACAAATTTCGTTATAACCGGCTCATTTTTAATGACTGTGATTATTTTTGTTAGGTTGGCAATATTTTTACAATTAAATTACGGTACCAACTTGTTGCACTTGATTTTTAAATTCAAATGTGACATCGAAGTTCAAAATAAATAAAATTATCTTTATCACGATTTATTTATTGAAAAACGGTTTTTACAACTGAACATGACACTTTCATTTTAATGGCGTATTTGAGAAGCGCATTCCAACATGAAAATAGCCAGTGTATATATTCCCAGCAATTGACTTACGATGACTTTACTCTCGAAACATACCCAGAGGAACAAACAGGATATCGTGTTTTTGCACAACATTATGGTAGGACAGTTGAACGATTTTTAATCACTGGCAGCGTTAAAAAGGGTAAATCTACTGGACGTCCACCTGTTGCCACGCCGGATGTTGTGCAAAATGTAGATCAAATTATACAACAAAATCCAAATGCCTCCATACGCCGTGTATCCCAACTATTGACGCTAGCATCAACATTATTTAAGGGAATTTTAAGTGAAGAAATCATAATTTATTGTAACCGAATTTAGGGAACTTTTGACCTAATTTAATCATTGAAATTAATACGCGTTGTTTTACAAAACAGAAAAATCATTCATAATTAAGAACGAGGATAAGTGTGAACAATATTATTGGATTGTTTTAACGTTCGCACACGAATCAATAACACTTGCGACCATTTCACGTTACTAGAGGAAAACAATTACAATGAAACGTGAACCGGTCAAGTTCGAATCTCATCACTCAGCTGACTAAGCATAACACGATGTTTAGTTAACATGATAACGGAAGGTCAGCTGGGTGCAAGGTAACGAAACAAATAATATCGCATCTAACCAATGTAAAATTAACCTGTATAAAAACCCCGTATTTTGGTACAATAAATCAGTATACCCTAGTATGCTCATTAACGACAGTGTGTGTGATCTTCCTTCACGCCACCTAACCTGACTACCTAAAACCTAACAAAACTTCAACCCGGAGAGTACGTAACGTCCTCTCTCCAAACTACAAGAACCTACGAGAACTTCGAGAACTTCAAGAGATCACGTCAAGCCCTGATCTCAACCTACGAGAACTTCAAGAACTTCAAGGAGTTCACGACACGCCCTGATCTCCATCTACAAGAACGTCTTCAGCCTTACAACCTGGAGACAAGATTTATCTCCGCAGCCACCCACGAGTTACGAGAGATATCTATATACAGTCCACTCTCTAGAGATCATTGCACACTTTCGTTCATGGTCCTTCGAGCCCTTCGGATCCAGCGAACCAAGAAAGCTCCTGAGTAAGTCAAAAGCAACTTCACCAGGACACCGAAACTACAAATACTACAAGTTCGAAAAGACGGACCAGTTGACACTTTCGTTCATGGTCCTTCGAGGAAAGTAACCAGCGCCAACAGAAGAGAAGTTCTACAACTCCTGAGTAAGTCACAGATACTTCAGCAGGAAACCAAACCGACAATTCTACAAGTCCGAGACGACGGGCAAATCAAGTCACTGTAGCCGGGAGGAAGAACCGCCGGTGACTACAACCACACAACTTCGGAAACTTCGACGCCAACACAAAGCGGGAAGTCCAGAAAACCGAGAAAGCTCCTGAGTAAGTCACAGCCACTGTACCAGGACGTCGAGTCACTGTAGCCGGGAGGAAGAACCGCCGGTGACTACAACCACACAACTTCTGAAACTTCGACGCCAACACAAAGCGGGAAGTCCAGAAAACCGAGAAAGCTCCTGAGTAAGTCACAGCCACTGTACCAGGACGTCAAGTCACTGTAGCCGGGAGGAAGAACCGCTGGAGACTACAATCACACAACTTCTAGAACTTCGACGCCAACACAAAGCGGGAAGTCGGGAAAACCAAGGAAACTCCTGAGAAGCGGGAAGCCGAGCCAAGGATCCTGAAACCACCAAGATGGAGCGAGCAGAGGAACTGGTTCGGGAACAAGAAAAGATATCTCAAGAAATCGTGCAACTACACAATAACTGCAAGAAAGACGGTACGTCGAGAAAAACCAAGGAATACCTGCAGAAAAAAGTGGATCATCTAGAGACGTTATGGGAGAAGGCCCAACAGAACAACGAGATGTTCCACGAAATAGGGTGCGTCGACCACCGCAATTATGTAAAATCGCAGTATTTCAAAAAGATAGAGGAAAACTACAAGACGTGTCGACTGTACCTGACGTCACATGAGGAGTATAAAACTCCCAAAAAGCAAGTTTTTGAGTTAAAACTACAAGAGTCGACATCGCAAGTGAGAGAACCCAAACAAATCGAACAAGATCACCGACGAATTAAACTGAAGGTAAAAATAGCTAACCTAACAAAATTGCTTAGACAAGCTAGAGAAGATATGGCAGAATCGTCACCAAGATGGTCATACACGTATTACGAGCAACAGATATCCAAAGCTTGGAGCTCACTTCAAGAACTTCAGGAAGAAATAACAGTCAACGATGTGGATCTTGGCAATGAACAAATTGAACAAGAGGAATACGCAGTATTAGAACAGCAGGTTGGTGAAACATTACACCACTTATAGAGACGAGAAACTCCCGGCGTAACAAATACACCGCAGAGAGAAATAAAACTGCCTCAGATCCAGCTGCCGACGTTCGACGGAGGATACGACAAATGGCTAAATTTTTACGAAATATTTAACACAATGGTCAACACGAATGAGGCATTGTCCGATATTCAAAAAATGAGTTATCTAAAGGCTCATCTTAGAGGAGAAGCGAGTCGGACAGTTCAACATTTCCAAACAACGGAAGCGAATTATGCCGACGCATGGGAAACCTTGAAAAGCCGATACCATAATACACGCCTGACCGTGAATAAATTACTCGACAAAATACTTGATTTTTCGCCGATTCAGAACGAGTCCGTTCAACAGTTGAGGAGTTTACACGACACAGTCTTCGAGTGTACAAAAGGAATCCATAACTTGAACGTGAATACGGATGATTGGGGACCATTTTTAGGCCGCATTGTTACCCAAAAATGGGACTCAGAAACGAATAGACTGTATGAACAGTCGCTGGATCGATCAGATGTCATCCCACCATTTGAATCGATGATGAAGTTCCTGGAGAAAAGAATTTTATCCCTGGAGAGCACACAATACCAACACAGTACGCCAGAACCACTGACGACGGACGTTCCAAGATGGTTATCCTGCAAGTTCTGCCAACAACAGGATCACACCATACATCAATGCGAAACATTCCGGAAGCTGGATGTTGCTAAAAGGAAGCAGGCAGTTAGAGAAAAGCAATTATGTTGGAATTGTTTGAAACACAGTAACAAGGAAAATTGTTACAGCCAATCACAATGCAGAATGTGTGGACAAAAGCATCATACATTGCTGCACGAAGAGAAACAAAATACCACAAGGAGCACAAGACAGATGAATGGGCTCAAAGAAGAGGCCACAATGAATATCGTGAGCATGACTGCACTCACGAGATTCACCACAGATGACACTCAACAAAACAGTAAGTCAACCCTGGGAATGAAAAGTCCAGACGAGGACAAGGTGAGGGCCAAAAATAAAAAGGCCCACGATAAGACGGCTCAAAGGAACACGTTCCGACAAAGGGTCGAGCCACGTGAACCAAGAGGGAACAAGAAACAAATGACACATGGCAAATACAGCCAGAGAGATTTCCAAAAGGAGAACAAGGCGCTCCAAAAACGCAATCAAGTACTCCAGGGGCAGGACAAGGCGATCCAGAGGTGGAACAAGGTGAGGTTACCGGACTACTGTGATCGGCTCGAACTGTTGGAGGCGCAAGTCGAGGAGCGGAGAAGCTCCCTCGATAAGCAATTGAAAATTCAAAATGTCGAATTACGCAAGTTGAAAGAAAACGTGATCCTGCAGAATGAAGTCATCACAAGACTTCAAAATGAACTAATCACTAGAAACAACAGACAAATAGAGGAAAGTGGAAAAATCACAGCCATATTAAACGACATGACTCAGCTGTACCGTCGACCAAATGACGAGTACAATATTAAGGAGAAGCAATGGAAAAACAAACTCATCAAAAAGGCATCTGAGACTCTCAACCCATTGATGAAACTAAATGAGTTCAAGGAAGAACTGGGTAGAAGTTACGCCTCTGCCCTCTCCCCGGCAGCACCGCACTACGGCGGTTCATTGGCGGCCGCAGGAGAATCAACAAAACACCCTCTAGATCAAGCATTCGACAACAGAACGTCGAAAATTGAAGAAGCCACGACTGCTCTACCTCAAATTGAAGCTTGCTTAAACTTGAAACCCGTAGGCGAACCTGAAGGGAAGATCGAACAAATCGAACTTCTCACCCAAAATCACTTGCCACCCGTGCAAGAATTATACTTGCCAGCCAACTCTGGAGTTACAGCAAGTACGGCACTACCAAAACTAAGAAGAAAGGATTGGGAAGTACCAACGACAGAAGATTTCATCTCGTTACTTCGACAGTCGAGGTCAACGGAGTACTACAATCAACTGCGACAGTCTAAGCAACAGAAACCAAAGCCTGTTGGTCCTAAACATACAACAGCCACAACGGGACAACACCAACAGGACGCAAAAGTAAATTCCAACTACGAGCCTACCCCACGACGGAAGGGTTCCTGCAGGATCAGAGAGACGATGGCTGCGCCCCTTCACGTTCAGCGAAGAAGAAATTCGGCAGCAGGTTACCGTCCAGAGTCCGAAGAAGACGTCATCAGCTGCCCATGCAACCACAGTGGGATACGGCCACACGTAACTAGGGGCGAGGATCAAACCAAACCACTTCACCCACAACGACGACCCCATCAAGCTTCGAGAAGGTCCTGCGCAGAAGAAGTAAGGCAACCGCCGGTAAAGGGACACACAACATGGGTCGCCGAGAGGTGGCAGGATGTTGACGCTAGCATCAACATTATTTAAGGGAATTTTAAGTGAAGAAATCATAATTTATTGTAACCGAATTTAGGGAACTTTTGACCTAATTTAATCATTGAAATTAATACGCGTTGTTTTACAAAACAGAAAAATCATTCATAATTAAGAACGAGGATAAGTGTGAACAATATTATTGGATTGTTTTAACGTTCGCACACGAATCAATAACACTAGCGACCATTTCACGTTACTAGAGGAAAACAATTACAATGAAACGTGAACCGGTCAAGTTCGAATCTCAACACTCAGCTGACTAAGCATAACACGATGTTTAGTTAACATGATAACGGAAGGTCAGCTGGGTGCAAGGTAACGAAACAAATAATATCGCATCTAACCAATGTAAAATTAACCTGTATAAAAACCCCGTATTTTGGTACAATAAATCAGTATACCCTAGTATGCTCATTAACGACAGTGTGTGTGATCTTTCTTCACGCCACCTAACCTGACTACCTAAAACCTAACAAAACTTCAACCCGGAGAGTACGTAACGTCCTCTCTCCAAACTACAAGAACCTACGAGAACTTCGAGAACTTCAAGAGATCACGTCAAGCCCTGATCTCAACCTACGAGAACTTCAAGAACTTCAAGGAGATCACGACACGCCCTGATCTCCATCTACAAGAACGTCTTCAGCCTTACAACCTGGAGACAAGATTTATCTCCGCAGCCACCCACGAGTTACGAGAGATATCTACATACAGTCCACTCTCTAGAGATCATTGCACACTTTCGTTCACCAACAAACAGGTTTCCATCAATGATTACCTTATTCTACACTTTATACATTTCTTACATTTCAGGACTTTGCTATTCATCCTCTCGTGCAATCTTTAAAAAACATTTGCACCTACCACCATATAAATTTACAGTCGTCCAACAACTCAGCCCTCCTGATTTTCTCCAAAGAATCCACTTTTGTCACTGGTATAACAATAACCTTCTCAACAACCTTGACCAGCAGGATATGACTTTTATCTTTTGTGATGAGGCATGGTTTCATCTCTCTGGATTTATTAATTCACGGAATTACAGAACTTGGTCAGCACATAGCCCCCACAATATTATCCAAGTCCCATTTCATCCACTCAAAATTGGTGTCTGGGTGGCAATGTTACGAACACCAATTATTGGGACAATATTTTTTCATGAAACGATTAACGCTGAAAGATATCAAAGGCTTTTGTTGGAGCCATTTATAAATTTGTTGGATGATAGAGAGTTGACAAAAGGTTATTTTCAGCAGGACAATGCGACTGCACACACATTACGAGCTACAACTTCGTTCTTATAGGAATTCTTTCAAGATCGTTTAGTTAGCACTGGTTTGTGGCCTAGTAGATCTCCAGACTTCACTCCCCTGGACTACTTATTGTTCCCTTATTTAAAAAAATGTTTTATTTTGAAACCATTTTGACAATTTACAAGAATTGCAGCACGCAATTTAAGTGGCTATGACAAATATTGGACCTGAAATTTTAGTTAATGTTTTTAATAATTTATCGCGAAGAGTTGAATGTTGCTTACAACAAGAAGGTCAACATTTTCAGCATTTACTGTAGAATAATCTAACTTGTTTCTTATGTCTATACAACTGTACATAACCTAAACTAAAAATGAATCAAAAGTCAACAAGTTGACAAATGATCACGCTAACCAACTACGCAGGGTGCCAACCCACAAAATTTGCTTCAATCATTAAAAATCACCCGGTATATACATATATATATATATATATATATATATATATATATATATAAACTATTGAGAAACGATTAAGTATTATCTCTAGAGATCTAGAGACCAAAAAACTGAAAACCGCATTTTAACTCCTCTTTTTTCGACTTCGTTGACGAATGCAATATACTAGATAAATCTACCAAAACGGCAACCAACTACAAGGCCTGAAGTCTCAGGTTAATAACGGCAATTTTATCACAGAAAACGTCAATGTTTCAGTTCAGCCATAATTTTCGGAAAAACACAAACTTTCACTTTTCGAAGACACACCGTATATAATAAATATATACAAATATAATATAATGCAAGATATTCAAGTTATCCGAGGGATTTGACGAAAAATTCGATTTTGAATTTTATCTAGTAAACAAAAATTAAACCATATTACATAATTAAATTTGATTAATTTAAAGTAACTTCTCTTCACCAAATTCTCGGCATTAGCATCTCTAAACATGTCCTGCTTGGATTCGTAAAAAATATATTATACCCTTTTAATGATATATTAACTCTGGATTAGTTAGCGTTGTAGAAAACGCTTTATTCGATTTCAGAATTTCAATTAAAATTAAATAAAACATATTTTGGTGACATCCGGTACATTCCGATCTATACCGTTACCGGACACATTTCTGTCTCTCTTTCTCTCCGACTGTATTTCATTCGGGGTTAACAGCATCTGCTGACGGACTTATTAACTCAATTAAAATACCTCGCCTAATTATAGTTAATAAATGGTTTTATCACTGTTTAAGGTTTAGTGACACCGTTTGACCACAGGTCGGGTTTAGTTGTGTATAGGATATAAATCTACGTACAAAATCTCTCTCTGTGTGTGCCTAACGTTTTGTATGTTTCTGTCCACAGTCCTCACAGAGTGTATATTTATGTATTTAACGCCAGTATAAATCATTTATATTGTAATGTGTATTATCTGTTAAATACTGATTTAGTGCTCGTTGTTTAGTATGTGTTTAATTGCCACTCTTTGTACTCGACATTGTCATACTATTTCCATTTGCAAATATTTACTTTGGCATTTCGTTCGAAAATCGAGACAAACAAATCGATATCCGTCAAAGTTACCAGAACGATTAATTGTTTGAAATTACAGATGTTTGGAGCGTTTTGGGAAATATTTAAACAATCGGCAGTTTTATAGGAACTGACAGTTATGACTAATCTCAGGTGAATTTAGTTGTCTCCAAACTTACCACATTTTGTTTGCTTGAATTAACATTATCATTATTGTATATGAGTAAATACTAAAATATTAGTATTTTCATTGTACCGATTACATTTAAGTTGCGTTTGCCATACGAGATCTATATGTACAATATTGATCGAAATACTTAAATGAACGAATAAGAGATAAACGAAATAGGTAACCTAATTTAATGAAGCTAATGTATTTGTAAGTAAATCTGGGCAATAGCTGATCTCTCCACTCCAAGAATGAAATATTGATGAACATACATATTCAATTATTTGCAACGGAGAGACGCCCATGTCTTTTGGGTACTATGTTTTTGAACTCTTCGATGGTTTAGCACTGCCACTAATCGTTTTAAAGAAATAAATCAATCACTTTGAAGTGAAATAAAAAATACTTGAAAACTTTAATTGGATTTGGGGCTTCTTAAAGATTTGCACTTGCAATTGCTTAAATTCCTCATTTCCAGTATTTACCGCTGTTATTTTTTACTAGAATAATTTTAATTTTTTCAAAAATTTATTAACAAATTATACCGCGCAGATTTGTGTTTACTGGCATAGAGTCTCTTAGTAATCGCGCGACAATAATTAGTGTTAAAATAGATGCTTTCTATTGCGTCATTGATATTGTCACACGCTTGATGACCTAGGGTCCAAAGGGAGTGCTCTGGTTGGGGGTGTAGCTAGGTGGAAGCTAAAAAGAAAACATGGTAACACATACAATATTTATTTGAGCATCAAAAAATAGGGGAGAGAACATCATACAAAATTAAGGCAAATGAGCAAATGAATAAGAAATGAGAAAAAAGGTCAAAAGGGAGGTGGTTGCTTACTTTAGGGTGACGAAGGGCAGTAGGTGCGAGGCTCCTCCAATTAGCGGCATGCCGAAAAGGACGGGCTCTCAGACGGGCAGCGTGACGTGATACTAGGTGACAGACTGACTCCCCTGACCGTTATGATCGAGCTGTATAAATACAATCGGGATGTTTACGAACGTGATGTCGTACCTGTCCGAGAGTCGTATCGTCCTTCGGTTTAAGGTCGCCTCGGTGCTGAATAAGCTTAGACGGCGACCTATTTTCGCTAATTGGGGCCGCATCGCGACAATATAGAAACAAAACCGTAATTACAATTTATTAACAAGCTGTTAATTACTTTCGTGTCAGATTAGCCAAATGGAAAAATCCAAAATTAATTGTATTCGTTTTCGATTAAATTAAAGATTAACTTTAAAAGTATTATTTAAATTGAAACTAAATTAATCAGTGAAATTATAATTAATTTAGTTATATTTGATAGATTTAAAACATATTCATGTCCTTTTTTATTTACCAATTTAATAAATTGTTTAATATACAAATATTATGCACAGGAAGATTGAAATGCACAAATACTCAAATCTATAAAAAATGAAATTCTTTATGACGGCATTCTTCATTCTACTTTAAGTTTGAAGCTTTTATTATTTTACCGACTCTAGAGTTTTACTTTACTTTTATGGAAAGTATTAGTACCTTTTTAATGTTATTGCGTTCGTTGTATTTAAATACAACAAAATAATAATAATTAAAATATTAAAATATATAAGAGACGGGGATATCACACTACCTCGTACTAGGCCCTACTAGGATAAAATTTCAAAAAGTGAAATTTCCATGCATCTTAAAATTTATTAGTTTTACCATTAGGATTTCTGTTTCTTTCTTTTATTTTAGAATAATTTTTATCCTTTCATAACCGGATATAGGCCTCCCAGAATGTTTTCCAAATCTCCCTATTCTGAGCTGTTCGTTGCCAGATCAGGCCTGCATGTCTGACTATATCATCTTTCCATCTCATTTGTGGCCTGCCTCTGGATCTTTTCCCTTCATAAGGGCGCCATTTTTCAATTTCTGGATTCCAAAAATTGCCTTTTATACGTTCGTTATGGCCTGTCCATTTCCATTTTAGTGATTCTGCTCTCTCTATAGCGGCAACAGTGTTGGTTTTCTTTCTTATCCAGTCATTACGTTTTCTATCTCTGAGCGATATTCCCAATATATCTTTCCATAGACCTCTGAGTTTGACGGATTTTGTCCAAGTTTGCTTTGGTGAAGGTACAAGTCTGCGCTCCATATGTTAAAACTGGCGATATGCAGCAATCAAATACTTAGGTTCTTAAATGCAGAAGTATCGTTTGGTTTTTAAAACATAGGAGAGTCTTCCGAACGCCGCCCATCCTAATCGAGTTCTGCGTGTAATTTCGACTTCTTGATTATCCTTGCCCTCTTAAGGCCTGGCCTAAGTATATATATTCATTCACCTGTTCTATTTAGGTTGCTTTAACGGTTATTATGTGTTGTTATTTCGAGTTTGACGTTACTTTTGTTTTTTTGAGGTTCATTTTTAAGCCTCTTTGGAGTTTGAGATCATTGATATCGTTTATCATTGATTGTAGCTCCTTCCACTTGGATGCAATCAAAAGTACATCATCTGCATATCTCAGATGATTTAGGGATCTACCATTAAGTTTAATCCCTTTATTTTCCCAATTCATTGTTTTGAACAAGTCTTCGAGGGCCATCGTAAATAATTTTGGCGAGATTGTATCTCCTTGTCTCACTCCCCTTTTGATTAGTATGCGTTTCGTCTTTAGCTCGTAATCAAGTTGTACTGTCATCGTGGCTGCCAACTAAACATTATGCAACAGATTGTATCTCGAGTCTATTCTGCTATTAATCAAAGCTTCTTCGACAGCCCATAGCTCTACGCTGTCCAAAGCCTCCTCGTAATCAACGAAGGCCAGATACAAAGGCAGATTGTACTTATTGTTTTTTTCTATTAATATTTTAAGTGTGTGCAGATGGTCGCAGGTTCCATATCCCTTTCTGAATCCAGCGTGTTCCACAGGTTGGTATGTGTCGAATTTGTTCCTTAGCCTGCTATTTATGATTTTCATAAAAGTTTAGTATAGCTGTGATAGGTGGGATATAGGTCTATAATTGTCTATAGTTGCTGGATCACTTTTCTTATATATCAGTATTGTGCTAGCGTTGTTCGATCCAATGGGTATCTTACCTTCGAAATGGCATTTATTTAATAAGATCTTCAGGTATTCTTTAACTTTTCTGCCTCCTTCCTTAAGAAGTTCTGTTAGGATTCCGTCGTCTCCTGCTGCTTTATTTCGTTTCTTGTCTCGTATACCTTTGTCTATTTCATCATCTGTAATTTCGGGCAGGACTTCAGAATTAACATTGGTTATTGTTATTTTTAAATTCTCTATTATGTTAGTCGATGGAGGGTTTCTTGAGCTATATAGATCTTTGTGGTATTTTTCTGTTATCTTCGATTTTTGAGTAGAATTATCTTTTTATTTTCTATTTTTGAGTTCATTCCTTTCAAACTTCGATTGTTTTCTATTATTCGTTCTATGCGTTCTCCTTGATACTTTCTTAAATGAGCTATTATTTGTTTTCTTATAGTTTTATTCAATTCCACTGTACTCCTCTTATTTGCATTCAAAAGCTGGCGTCTTCTTATTAGCATATCTTGGTACCTTCTACTTAATTTAGGCTGTTTTTGTTGTTGGTTTGCTACGACTCTAGAGCTTTTTTCTAATAATTCATCTGTTATCAATGGATATAATTCATCAAGCTGAAGCTTTTTCAGATGTAAGTCACTTGCTTCTTTCAATTCTTTTGTATATTGCTCTTTGTTAATTTTCAACAGTTCTGTGTCTATCTTCTTATGTGTTAACCTGTAGTTTTTCCTCTCTGCTTTCGTTGGTATTTTTAATTTTACTCTGAGTAGTCTATGGTCGCTGCCAATAGATATGTTGTTTATAGCTCTGACGTCTTGGACAATGTTTTTTTGTTTTGCTAGTACATAGTCTATCTCATTTTTTGTTGTTCCATTTGGTGAGATCCATGTCCCACTTTCTCTGTGCTTTTTTCTGAAAGAAGGTGTTCATTGCATAAAGATTGTTTGTTTCTAAATACTTCATTAACATTTCCCCTCTCTCGCTTCGGTTTCTAAATCCAAAGTTGCCTATTTTATCCTCTGATTCTTCTAATTTTTCCCTGTTTTGCATTAAAATCTCCAATAACTAAGGTGTATGTGCATTTGTTACTGTTCATAGCTCTCGTTACTGTTTCAAAAAATGCCTCTGTTTCATCATCGTCGTGTGTTGACGTTGGAGACTAGACCTGTATAATTTTGAGGCAAACAGTTTTGCTCAAGTTCACAATTAAAACTGCAACTCTTTCTGAAATTCCTATGAATTGTCTGATTTTGTCTGCATTTCTCTTAGAGATTAGGAATCCTACTCCATCCAAGCTTTCATTTTCTCTTCCTTTATAATACAGAACATTCCCGGAATCTAGTTTAAAACAAGCTTCACCTCTTCTTTTCACCGCAGAAAGACCGATTATGTCCCATTTCATGTTCTGTAATCCTTCCTCTGGTTCGAGCAGTTTATCATCACTATTCAGAGATCTTTCATTATATGTTGCGATATCCATGTCCATTGCTACCCGAAGTCGCTGGCAGTCTTTCCTTTCCCAGGCATTCTTAGCACCCTCTGCTCTTCTGTCGTTCCTCCTACTGCCGTGGGAGGTGGTTTCGGAGCCGCTGGGAACTGAGGGCCTTTTATTATTTGCATACATCATAGGGGGTTGTTGGCCATAACTCACCACGCTGGACTTGCGGGTTGGTGAGTAGTAATTCAGCCGCCCACTCTGGATCAGACGCTGTCGGTATTTCACCATATTCGGCTATCCTCAACTTAGTTTAGCCTGCAGGTCGATGCAGTTTCCCGGGGTGTGGCACGTGGAGCCATAAGTGAGAATTGGGCGTCCTGTGAAGACCAGTCATCGCCGACCACTCTCCGACTATGTCGTTGAATGCGACCGTCCTTGATGAAAGGTACTACCTCTACAGCACAATCCCAACTCCCCACATTATGTTTTACTATTTATAAATTTTGTCCTGAGGCATTTTATTGCAAGATCAGATTTTACATTCAACTTCCGCTTTGTAATTACTTTAAGTTACATGTTTCAGTTGATGATTTACTGGTTTTTTTATTAATTTTTGGATGTGCATATTTTTCTCCAGTGATCGGAAAAGTACGATGTGTGATATAACATCTTTTGGCTAATTTAATCTTAATGGTTTGGTAATTGGTAATCGGTTAATTGTTTTGAGGTTATTGGAGGGTATCTGGGTATAGAAAATTGGCTCAAACTTCTTAATGTACTTGCTAAGGTTTGTTTCAATATTTTTAATAAATTTTCAACCTCATATACTTATTATATTTTTTATGGAACAAGTGTATTCTTCCCATGTATCTAGGGCATCACAGTCCAAACACTTTTAAATAACTAACATAGCTAACTACCGACCTATTGTTTTCATTGCATTACAACTTTGTTTAAACATTCGATATTTAACGCTCGACGGTGCGAAAATTGTGCATGGAACGCACGAAATCCGCCTGATTCCGAATATCGTAATTACGCAGTAAAAACAAAACCAAAAGCGAAAGTAACGACAAGGCCGTGGTAAAACCGAGTAACTCTGAATGCACGCACCTTGGGGGGAGGATAGGGATTCCCCTTTGAGACCGGATAGGAGTCCAAAGGAGAGATTTCGGATCAGATGGTAAACAAATATTTTTCTTTCACTGAAAAAGATAAACTCGAAACGTTGTTACATTTGTCGGCGACGGGAAAACGCTTTTTTCTTCTTCCCTCGTCCTCCCGTCGCCCTTATCGCCAGCCGCTATATTCCCCTAGTTCCGCTGCCGCCACTTTGAAGCTTTGTTTATTTTTCATTTGCTTTGACAAAGCTGCAAATAGACAGGGTGATTAATTATTCAGCCGAGAAGCGAGGAATTTAATTTCGGTGAAGTTTCGCCTGCATTTGTTGCCGATTATGAAAAGTACGCCTTCTGAGCTCTTCCGGTCGTTGAGGTGCCTTTCAAACAACTATCTTGCGGAAGGATGATCGTTTCTTTGGTAACGCCTGATTGGAAAATAGCTCAATTTATAAGAAGAGAATTAGTAGTACCTTTGTATTAATTGATGTACTCTACACATAGCTATAACGTTGTACGCACAGCTAAAAGAGGAAAATCCGAATTTCAATTTATTTCCATGCATATCACGTTTTGTTAGCAGCTTTCTTATACTTCTACAAAGATCTGCTTTTGTTCAAACAATACCTAATTTGGTGAAAGCTCTGCATTAATATTTCTTAAAGAGCAATACTCGCACAGCTTATCAGATTTATTTCGTTTTATCACAAATTTTATTTTAGTGACCTATCTGTTTAAAAGAATATGCTTTCATTTAAGCACTTTCTGTTACATCGTTTTAATACTACAGACAAAACTGAAATGGTAATATTCGCCATTGCTATTTAAATATATTTGATTCCATTTGATCTTAGGTCAGGAGTACTTTTAGACTCTAACTGGATTATGTTTTCGTTGAAAGATTTCCTGAATTACCGCAAATGTTGCTCGAATATTACACATACAACTGAAATGAGAAAGCTCGCAGTTAGTTACGAATATTGTAAAGTTTTATGGATTCAAAATAACTACACTCCACTTATTAAATATTTACAAAAATTATTTAATACTAATAAACTAACATTTATTACTTAATTTATATATCACAGCTTATTACTCACCTTCCGCGCATGGCCGCTCAGGTCAATAGTATTCGTTGCGGCTACTGTTTTATGACTGACTCTCTCGGTTTGGCGATTTGCTTTTATCTGGCCGCATATCGCTTCCCTACCATTCTTGTCGTTCTTGGAATGGTCTAGTCGTTACCTAACGATATAGAATTCTCTAGAATTCCAAGCACAATAATTGATTCGTCAGAAATGGGCACCTCTCGACTTGTGTTTATTTTGTGACGAGGTTTACCGTTACAATATAAATTAGATTCCATACGCATCACGTTCCTTGGGTTAGTTAGATATGAAGCTGTCTTTGTTCCAAATAAATGAGCTGTTATTTGAACATTTCAACTAGTAGTGTACCAAAATTAGTGTGCATATTCTGAAAAACCTGAAATATGAGAGCTTACCTGAAAATAGTTTTGATTTCGTAGGCCTCGCAGTCCTTAGAATAGGTTAAGTTAGGAGGTGCCTTGAATTATTACAAGAAACTGCTTTCGTTTCAACATTTACTGAAATACAATGAATGAGATGAAATTGCAATACTGGCGATTAGGTATTGGATAGACTCGATTATATAGACATCACATTTTTGGGATTAAATTGGGTAGAAAACTGACTAAAATACGTTCAAAAATTTGCTGTTGAATAAACTTTTCTTTACGAAGTGTATTAAAACTTCTATCTTCACTTCATACAAGAATTTTCCTCTTTTCAAATTTTTTCAATTGTGATTCATGTTAGTTGTATAAAATACGTCAAACGTTATAAACATGTTACAGAGCCAAAGTGTATGTTTTTTATAAAGTTTAGGGCCAACTGCACCATTGCAATTGATAAGTGATACTTACCTAAGCCCAACTTAAATTTTTAAGCGTCAGTTAAAAATTGTCAACTGCCCCGCCAATGCTTATCCTGCCCTTAGTTAAGCTGAAATTCACTAGGGTTTTTAATTTTGGTTGGTTGCATCTCGTACTAAACAGTATACTCCGTGTTGGTGTTTGGTATTCCGTGACGACTGTCATTACTGTGCGTATGTGTTTATCCTGTTTATAAGTGACAATTTATAGTAATCGTCGTAATCGATAGTAATACTATATTTATAATGGAAAAGAAGAGGGTAAGAACTGCAAACTACACCATGAGTGAAAAGGTTGGTGGAGCTTGTTAGAGATTTTAAACAGATTATAGAATGTAAGAAGACAGATTCTACTACACTCGAAATGAATTAGCTTAGCCGGTGACCTTGCAGAACGGGAAGAGAGAAAGTGAACGATAAGAAAGATAGAGCGATACAACGTAATGAAGAGAGAGTGAGAGCCACATCTACATTTTGCCCTCGCGCCCACAAGGTCACCGGCCAAGCTAATTCAATTCGAGTATACATGGAAGGACAAAGATGAAGTAACATCCCATTTTAATTCCAATCCACCACCAACAAAAATCAACACAACACAACAAAATCATGGTCTTGATTTTTTCCCATATCACTCTATTCATATTCATTTCAAACTTTCAAACACCATATGCAACGTACACAACAAAACACAAACACATAACCACAAATAGGAGGTAATGTGTCCCTTATAGTTAAGCTGATGTTAAGGGGAGGTCTATGTACCGTTTAAATTAAGTGACACTTACAACACTTTAAGCTTCACTTAAATGTTGGTGCAGTTCACTTTAAATTTTAAGTGACACTTAAACTTTAAGCCGAGGTGGTGCAGTTGGCCCTTAGTTTTCTTACCAAATAAATCTTTTTCCTTTTTTCATAATCAAATAAAACATAAAAATCTTTGACGACAACATTTTAAGGTGAATCCAGATTATAAATATATTAAGTGTGGATGTCTATTAAGAAAATTGACGGCCAAGTTGATTGGCCGCTAATTTGTATCTTCTTGTTGAAATTGTTTCGATTTCAATTGTTATAGAAACAATATTTTATTTATTTTTTAGGAAAGACTCTAGGTTGTTGTATAATATTTTGGTTGTACTATGACGAAACAAAAATACGAGTAGCGTTGCTAAACTTTTTACAAATTACTGGAGCGACATTTAATAGTTAAAGGTTACGTCAACAATATTTTTTTATATTATTTATAAATCCGTATTTATTTAAGATTTCTAATAACTATTATCTTTTACAGAAATAAGTAGAAACATTCTTTTGCTTGCAATATAACCAAATTCCGATCAAATTGTAAACGGCGGAGGCAAAAACAAGTCAAATTCAGAAAGATCAATGTGACGAGAAAGAAAGTGTTTTCATATATAAAAATCTAATTCTTTTGTTCCAAAAAAGTCTGTAAAAACTACGAGATGTGAAAACAAAATATATAAGCAATATTCTCCATACAATATTAAGCAAAACTTAATCTGTGTCAACAATGGGTGAAAAATGGGCCGTCAAAAATATTTTAATTTTATATCTCCAAATCATTTTTTCTTAAATATAGATAGAACGAGGAACATTTCAAATGAAACAAATTCCGATCAAAGGTAACCGGTGGAGCAAATAATATATCAAATTTAGAGAAAACTGTATCAACAGAAACAAAATATTTTTATTGATACGGTTTTCAGCTTTTGCTGAAAAAGTGTAAAATTTTTGTTTCAAAAATTGTCTAATTTGAAAGCTAAACTGATAAGCATTATTTTAAGAACGAAATTAACCAAAATTTAGTGTGTGATATGAGTGGAAAAAAATTGAGCCAGTATGTAAAAAAATTGTATTTATTTTTCTAAAAGCATTACCATTGAAAACAGAAAAACGAGGATCATTTCCAATTTAAAATGAATAAAAGTCCAATCAAAGAGAAACAGAAAAAAATAATAATGTAGAATGATATGAAGAAAAGCAAAACTAATATTATTTATAAGAATTTCAAATTTTTCTGAAAAAGTAATATACTTTATTTTTAATCTCTTAAATTTGGAAGCGAAATGACGGGCAATATTTTCCTAAAAAAAGAAATCAAAATTAAATCTGTGCCGACAGTAAAAGGAAAGTAGAGCCAGCCTAAACACAAGTATGATATTTACTTTCCAAAACACAAATTTTTTAAGAGAGTAATAAAGAGTAACCTTTTTTACCTAAAATTAACAGACCTCCAATCAGAGGTGAAGGCAAAATAAACTAAAATCAACAGAATAAAGTTCTTGCTGAAAAAATGAATATGTTAACGTTTTATTGGTTCCAAATAACTTACGCTAAGCAAAGTGTCTATTCTAATTGATTTTTCACTAATACTTACTACCTAATTTATAACTCATAGTTGTTTATTTATATTCCGCGCACGGCCGCTCAGGTCAGGTATTCCACCTGTTTTTTTATTAAATCGCTCTTTATGATAGCTCCTTCGTTCGGCGACTTCCCATTTTATCTTCCCACATCCCGCTTCCCGAATATTCTGGTCGTTTTTGAAGTGTATCGTCGTTCACGGTCGGACTTGAAATGCACCAGCCGATTATATATCCCCGTGACGTTAGGGATCGGGCCGGTCGACCTTGGTATCCTGCACTACAAAACAATATAAAATTTATTATAATTCAATATTATGTTTCAGCAAATTTTGATTAAAGCGAATATATTTTTAATAAGATCGATGTTTTTTCCTCTATAATTAGATACCAAACTCAAAATATTTCCAACAAAATAAAATTGTTTTATGGTTTTCGGTGTAAATTCGGTGAAAATAATTATTATATTAGGAGTAGATTTGTCCACATATACGAAATTATAAATGCGTATCTGCTCACTTAAGGTACGCTGACGATACCGTTCTAATAGCAAACAACGCACAAGAACTACAAAGGATAATTAATGCCGTAATTCGTCATAGTGAAATGTTCGGCTTATATCTCAATGTCGCCAAAACCAAACTCCTGGTCTTTTCGAAAACGCCAATAAACGTACATATACATGTCAAGGGACAAACAATAGAACAGGTAACCTCGATAAAATATATAGGAGCTAATATCAACAGCCAGTGTAACCCGAAATGGGAAATATATTCAAGGATTGAACAAGCGAGGAAAACACTCATGAGCATGAAAACATTTTTTACAAGATCAGACCTTACTCTAGAGCTCAGAATTCGAATGGTTAGATGTTACGTATTCCCCGTCTTACTCTACGAGTGTGAAAGCTGGACAATGGACACACAAACAGAAAATAGGATAGACGCTTTTGAAATGTACATATACAGAAGGATGCTACGAATTTCATGGATTCAAAGGATCACTAACGACGAAGTACTCCAACGTATGAAAAAACAAAAAGAGCTGCTAAACAACATCAAAGAAAGAAAAATTCAATACTTGGGTCATGTGCTGAGGGGTGAAAAATATGAGCTACTTCGACTCATAATAGAAGGCAAAATACAGCGTAAAAGATCAGTAGGAAGACGCCAGAATTCATGGCTGAAGGACCTGAGGAGATAGTTTGACCGCTCATCTACAGAAATATTCCTTGCTGCAGTTTCCAAAACTACAATTGCCATTTGGATCGCCAACCTCCGGAAGGAGAAGGCGCACTAAGAAGAATAAGAATCTGCTCACTAATATAAAGAAGAAATTGTTACATATTTGAGAAAGAGAAATCTTAATCTTGATGAAAAGTGAACTTGTTATACCTCCTTAGAGTTGTTTACCACATAAGTAGGATAAAGTTCCAGGAATGTGCTCTGGTTTGCTTGTTGAAACAAGTTTGTGAATGGCCGGTCTTTGTGATTGTATTAAATATTAGCACAATATTATGGTCAACTATGAAAAGGTTTGTTTTAACCGATAGTTACGTGCGGTTATTGGTGCCTTCTAGACGTGTTTTCCGGAGTCTAGCAAGTTGTGTTTGGTAAATAGTCACTGTACTTCAGTACATTTCATTTACTTTAGGGTTGTATCTATAATTTTGTTTTCTATATTTTTAGCTTATTCTATAGTACTTCTAGCAGTTATAGCCGCTATTATTCTATCAAGGTTACATTCTCACTCATCTCCACACATTTCTTCTCACTTACATTCTATTATTTACACCTTACATATCATTATGGATAATAATCATCTCTCATTTACCATTAGTAGCAGTAACACAGAATTGTTAATATCTGGGCATCTAAGGTTTTACAAAGCTCGTACACAACTGAGGAAAATCGTTGGCATTGTACGATACGTGGATGTGCCACTAACGTTTATACCACGAACGACAATTTGACGATTTCCCGAGTAGTTTATCAGCATAATCATGAAATAGACGAAAAAATTCAATCGTCAAATTGTTTGGGGTGCGGCGAAAAGTAAAGCTTTGGATGCCCCAGATGTTATGTTGTTGGAAATGTTTTGAGTTAGGTATCGATTTGTAAAGCAAAAAACAACGATCTTAATCAAAATATATTCGCTTTAATCAAAATTTTCTGGAAGATAATAACGAATTATAATTAATTTTATATTGTTTCGTAGTGCACGGTACCTGGAATGGGTCGACTGGCCCGATACCTAACGCCACGGGGGGTCTATAATCGGCTTGGTGCATTTCGCATACCACCGTCGTCCACGAACGGCATAGAATTTTCTGGAATTCCACGAACAATAATCGATTCCTCGGAAACGGACTGCTCCCTACTTGTGCTTTCCGATTTAATATTTTCGTTAAAACTATCAACATTGAAAAGAACATTGATGAGCAATATGCCAGTATAAATTGAGCCAAGATGGAATCTCTGCCAACAGTGGAGGGCTAATATAGGCAGTCAATAAAAACATTTTTTTATATATATATTTTACCCATTTTTTTTAAATCAGAAATAACTTGAGATATTGTAAACTTAAAATGCAACAAATTCCACTATAACTGTAAATGGTGCAGGAGAAAATAAATTAAATTCAGAGAGAACAATACGAATAGAACCAAATATTTTCATTGGTATGAATCTAAGTTTCATTTCTGAGAAAGTTTATTATATAATAATTTTTAATATTATTAAATATAATCAATGTTATATTATAAATGTTATATAATCTAATACTCTATAATATTGTTTTACCGCGAGAGGTTACCGTTTCCTAATAGACTATGTGATCGTTTCTCATAAATTGGCTCCCAGATTTGTAGACACACATGTGTACAGAGGCAGAAATGTTAACACAGACCACCACCTAATCAAATCTAAAATCAAATTATGGACAACGTGGAAAAAGTCGCATACCGATAAAAACAGCAAGAAATCCGAACAAATGTATAAAGTACATTTATTACAGGAAGAAAGCAAAAAAGGTTTGTATCAACATGGGCTAACACAGATACTTAACCAAGCTCCAACAAGTGACAATATAAAAGAGGAGTTGGCAAATATTAAAAAATGTATACAACAAATAAATAATGAAGTGCTGGGCAAAAGAACAAAGAACAGAAGGAAGAGAAGACTGAAGATATGGAATGATGAGATAAAGGAAGCCATTGAATATAAGGACAAAGCATATAGGAAATACCTCCATGAAAAATTTGAAGAAGCAAAAGATTTATATAAAGAAGTAAGAAACAAAAAACAGGTGAAAAACTCAGAAGAGCAGAGTGGTTTTAGACTTGGTAGATCCTACACTGATAATGTCTTTTGTAATGTCCTCTTATTACCGAGGACATTCTTGAAAGAAACTCGGAGAATAATTTGAAGTAACGTTGATTTATTGTTGATTTCATATAACTCGGTTTGCGGTCTTTTACATACTGTGGTTTAATAGATACTTTTTGAATCGATCACTGCGACTGTTAACATGAGTACTCAGCGTTCAACTGACGATCGCATATCTACAGGTGAACTGCCTTTCGTTCAGTCACCTGTTGACAAAGCATAATTGGAAATATGGTATTGAACGGATGTGCGATTGTCGTTGTCCGCGTAGGTATTGCTAACTTCGATAATGCGTACTTAGCTATTTGTGCAATAAACGATAGGTTAATGTACTTAATTAAGTGTCTTTTACTTGAGGTCATAGAAGGGCATTACACCACCCCTCCTAAATGAGCGGACTCCGATATTGACGCGGAGTCTGCGAGAGCTACTTGACCTCGAGTAAAGAGCTGCAATAAACCATAAAAATGCGTGATTATCCTATATAAAATATGGTAGATATATTAAGTATAAATAAATGTTAAAATATTGAGTTATATACATCATGAAATTGTTAAAAATTATTAAATCTATTATTATATTATATGAAATGTAGATTAAAATTATTAAAAAGAAAGAAAAGGAAGAATTGACAACAATCGAAATAAGATTGTTGTTTTATTGCGAGACTTCGTAACATTGTACGTGTTAAACGACGTTCGTCTCGGGTTGAGAATGAATTCTGCGTTCTGCACTTTTTGCTCTCCATGCTTTAATAATTGCGTTGCTTTGGGGTACAGCACTTTTAGAGGTTATCTTAACAACTGGGTCAATGAATACTAATGGTGTTAAGTGCAAAGTGCAGTGTTATTGTACTAATTATATTTGCAAAGGAGGTTGTAACTATTACTTAGGTATGTATGCTGTAATGCTATATCGAAACTTAACTTATATCAGATTGTTTTTGTGTTTGATAAATGTAGATAAAAATTCGTTTGAGTCAGCGTTCCTTATTCGTCGGTTATAATGCTTACGTTAAGGATAGGAGAGAGAGAAAAGGAGAGGAGATGGAATGGTAGGTAGATTTATATATTATATTATTAGCTTATTAGTTAAATTAATTTTTATTACATATATATATTTTTTTATAGTGGTTAAGCTTCTTGAGCGTCGGTTGCGGGGCCGTATGGACGCACACGGTTTTTGTGAACCTTCGCTGTTTTTCCTTCATCGTTCGAGATGACGCAATTCGGATCCTCTACTGTGGTAACTACAAATGGTCCTTTATACCATGGATCAAATTTACGTCTTCCTTCGTTTGTCAAGGTTACTAGGTCTCCGGGATTTATATTTAATGGTTTCGAATTTATGTTTACTTTTGAGTTTCTTTTTCGTTTTTCCATTTCAAGATGTTGCGCTACTCGTAAGTGAGCGTACTGTAATCTGTATCGGAGTTCCTGTTCGAACGCATCGATATTGTAACATGGTTCTATTTTACTGTTTCGAAGAGTATCTGGCAGATGAACCTGTCGGCCATATACTAATTCTAAAGGTGTGTAATTATGGTACGTGCTTGGTGTTGTATTATAGCAAAATGCGTAGTAGTGTATCCAGTTATCCCAGTCATTGTGAAATTCATTGATATACATTCGAAGGAATTCATTCAGTACTCTGTGATTACGTTCACAGCCTCCGATTGTTTGGCTGTGGTATGCTGTAGATATTTTGTAGGATATACCGAGTAATCGAATCAGGTTCTCGAGCACCTGGTTCTTATACTCGGTTCCCATGTCTGTCCGAATTTCTTTCATTGGTCCGTATATTAGGATGAAATGCTTTACTAAGTTTTCCGCGATTGTATTGGCTTCTTTATTGGGTATAGGGATAACTACTACGTATTTTGTTAGTTCGCATTGAACCGTAATAGCATATTTGTTATCTTGTATGGTTGTTGGGAGTTTACCGATTGTATCTATACACACAATATCGAACGGTTGCTGTGGGGTTGGTGTTAATATTAATGGTTCGGGTTTTCTTATTTTACTTTTATTTATTTTACATTGGTGGCATTGTTGTGTAAAGTTTGCAACGTCTCGTGACATGCCTTTCCAAATGTAAGTAGATCTAAGCTTCTTCAGAAGTCTTTTTTGACCGTTATGACCACCCAGCAGCGGATCAGTATGATGCTGTTTTATTAGGTGTTGTTTTTCCGCATTAGTCTCTACTTTTTGCCTAGCCCTGATGAGTATGATGCTGACTTTTGTTAAATAATGATTACTTTCCTCTTTCAGTATATTTGGAGTGCACTCCTTGAAAATTTGGTCGTTAAGACACAGTTTAACTTTTTTTATTTTCATATCGCTGGCTATTTTATTTAGCTCAGGCAGAACTAGCGCTAGAGCTGTTCTGCCATTAGCGACTGGGATGGTTCTGCGCGCGATGAACCTACCCTTATGCCTCAGTGACATCCTTAGATGTGTGGGCGTTAACTGAAAGCTTAATAGTGGTATTTTTATTACCTCAGCATTATTAAGGGCCTCATAAACTTTGGGCTCTGTGATTACATTATTTACGGGGTTGTTACTCTTTTGAGGCTGGTCGGAAGATCGAGACTTTGATCGAGTTACTACTAGTACATTACTGCCATTTTTTGCTATGGACTTAAGCTCGTCGATTGTGATGCGTGACAAGGCGTCTGCACATACGTTTTGTTCGCCTTTTACATATTGGATGTCGAAGTTGTATTCTTCGAGGTCCAATCTCATACGCGTTAACTTAGATGTTGGGTCTTTCATGGAAAATAAGTAGATAAGTGGTCGGTGATCTGTTTTGACTGTAAATTTAGTTCCGTAAATGTAGCAATGAAAATATTTTATTGCCCAATGTACTGCGGTCAGTTCTTTGAGGATTGTGGGCTTGTGTGATTCGCCTTTAGTAAATGATCTGGATGCGTAGGCTATAGGTAGATCGTTTCCATTGAAATTTTGAGAGAGAATAGCACCGCATGCATAGCCTGAGGCGTCTGTTGTTATTGTGAATGGTTTCGAAAAGTCGGGGTATTGCAGGATTTGCGGTGATGTTAGTGCTGCTTTTAATTTGATGAAAGAATCTTGACATTCCTTGGTCCATTCAAACTTCACGTTTTTTCTCGTAAGATGATTTAAAGGTGCTGTTAACTCTGCAAAATTTCTGATAAACCTGCGGTAATAATTTACAAACGCGACGAACCGTTTAACCTCGCCCGCTGCAGTCGGTACGGGGTGTTTTTTGATGGTGTCATATTTCGTTTCGTCGGGTAGAATACCTTTATCGGTTATCTTGTGGCCTAAATATGTAACCTCATTACGAAAAAATTGACATTTGCGCGGGTTAAGTTTTAAATTGAATTTTCGACACGTTGCGAACACCTTTTGCAAATTTGACAAGTGGTGGTCTGTTGAACAGCCAATAACAATCAGATCATCCATGTATAAAAATGCTCTTTCTGGAGTAATGCCTGCGAAAGCTATTGACATCATCCTCTGAAAGCTATTTGGGCTAACTGACAAACCAAAAGGCAATCTCTTAAATCGGAAAGATCCAGCATCTACGCTAAATGAAGTTACGTCTCTAGATTTTTCGTCGAGTGGGATATGGTGAAAACCAGATATCAAATCTAGCACTGAGAACCATTTAGCTCTTCCTAGTTGATCTAGGATATCTTCTATTCGTGGTAAAGGAAATTTATCGGCTAATAATTTTTTTATTAAGCTGTCTGTAATCAATAACTAGACGCCACGCTTTTTCGCCATTTTGTGATTTTTTAGGAACTAGAAGAACTGGACTATTATACTCCGAGACTGATGGTTCTATAATATCGTGTTGTAAAAGTTTGTCTACCTGCCTGTTTAATTCGTCTTTTTGAGTGTGCGGTGATCTATAGTTCTTTATATATACTGGTTTTTTGTCTGTAAGTCGTAATTTTTGTTTGTAGAAATTGTTGACAGTAACGTAATCAGAATCTAATGTAAAAACGTCCGTGTATTGTTCGCAAAGTGACATCACTTTGTCCTTCACGTAATCCGGTATTCCCTCGGTGTTGATTTCTTTACGGAATTTGTCTAAACGGTCGACGTTATCGTCTGTTAGTTTGTATATGTGAAAGTTGCGTAGGTCAGTTGTGTTGACTTTAATATTTTTTATTGTCACTGGGTTGTCGTTTGTATTTAGTAGTTTAATGAGTGGAGATTTGTTTGAGACTATCGTTCGAGCTATGAATACACCTGGATGTATTTCGTCATTAGTTACTACCGCGTCGTTTGTTAATGTTTTAAGTTTAGGGACAGGTCTAACAACTTCACATCTTGGTGGTAAGATTATTGTCTCGTCGTCGGGTCCACTAGAAATTGGGAGTTGTAACTTCTTGCGTCCTACTTGAACTGTCATGCACCAATTATCGTAATCTAATATACACTTGTACTTAGTAATAAAATCTCGACCTAGTATTGCATCTGATGGTATGGGAAAATCGGATGGGACTATCTGAAAAGTGTGTTTTACTTCATGTCCCTTGAGAAAAATTTTTGTACTCATTGTACCTAATGATTGTACTGCGCCACCTGTTACTCCTTTAATATTTGTTTTATTTGACTCATCTAAAATTTGATTGGGGTCTAATTTTGATTGTTTAAATATGGATATATCTGCCCCAGTGTCAATTAGAAATGAACAGTCTAAATGGGACATAGCAGTAGTAAGTACGATTGAGTTTGAAAATGAGAGATCAAAATGATAAATATTCGCATCAGATTTTCCCTTAACCTCCGTTACTGGGGGTCTCGGCCGTTTCCCTGGTCGGGTTCCATTTCATCGTTGTTTTCCGATGAAAGGTTATATACCCGGGTCGGGTTTCCGTGACCTCGTGAACGATTTCCACTGCCGCGGATTCGTTGACTGCCGCGATAGTTATAATAGGATCTATTTAAATTCCCTTGACCTTGGCTTTGGCGGCCTCTCGAGCTTATCGCACCACGATTGTTGCGAGTATTATTATTGTTATGATTACCTCGACCACGATAATTATTACGATAAAAAGATGGTTGATTTCGTGTATAGAAAATACTAGACGAAGATGTTGGCTGTGTTGGACTAACGCTTATGAATTTAGTGAGAGCGTCTTGGATGGTGGAGAAATTTCCAGCTTCCATTACTATACTAGCTCTCTCTGATGTTGTATTTTTGATTATGGTTCGTACTGTATGTTCAGTGGCGTATTTGGTCGCCACCGCAACTGGTACACCCTCAGCTATATAGGCTTTTTGAAGTTTTTCCGCCAATATCTCCATTTCTGCCGCGTATGCATTAATGTCTTTGTGGTTCTGTTTGCAGTTAGATAATTTAGTTGCAAGCGACTGAGAACTTTCAGTTTGAATTCCTGATTGCAGTTTAAGAATTATATTGTCTAAGGTATTTTCATTTGTAATAAGGTCCCTCGCCTTGCCCGTTAAGCGAGTCTTAACGAACGCAATGGCATTGGGGCCATGATCATTGGAGATTGTTTTCAGCAATTCTAGTGCATCTATGAATGCACGGAATTTGTTTGGTGAGCCATCAAATTCTGCTGGAAGAATTTGACTGGCGAGCTTGAAAAATTCAATGTTTGATAGAGACATATTTGAGGTTTAATTTTCTTCGTCTGAATTGTTTGTTAGTTGTTGAAATGTTTCTAGAGTAATATTACGGGAGTAAAGGGTGGGAAACGTAAAATTGTTGCATAATCGCTTAACTCGTAATAGCAATTAGTGAGCAGCAAAGTCAAAGTAGTTATAAATTTTACGATAATTCAAGATTCAAGTTTATATCTTAGTTCTTAGCATAATTAAGTTGTAATTAATCCTTAGTCTAGATGATTTTTATTTAATTTTAGCTTAGATTTACGTGGGATAAGATAGTATATATGGTTAAAGTGCTTGTATATACGCAATTTGCAATTATTATATTCGCTAAGCATGGGAGAGAATAAAATGCAAAACTTACATTATTGTCCATTCCTTTTAGCGATAGGGGTACGGGTGTCATATCGGAGAACTACACTGTCACTAACACTGACCACTGACGCACTGACTTGTAAGTTCCTGAGGTGCAGCTAATGTCTGGGTTGTTGTGCTGGCCTAAAGGTCTTGGAGCGGGTCCTGGTACTGCCTGGGGGCTGGTGCCGGTGCAGGTGCTGGAGCTGGTGCCAGTGGGAAACGTTGGATGCCTTGGAGTGCCGGGACAGCTTGCGGTATGGTCATTGTTGAAATCGCGTATCCTCTTTGTATGTTCCTTTTGACATTTCTGCGGTACATTTGGAACATTTTTAGCAGGAACAGGGCAGTTAGGAGTCCTAGGATCGCGTACAGTACGACTTTCACATCCTTGGTGACGTTGTACTCCTGGTTCTCAACAATGAAGTTGGAGTTTACTACGCCGCTTTCGTGTAAGTCTTGAGTGCTCGACTTGGTGTTGCCCATCTCTTCTAATGGTCAGGATACTTCCACTTAACGTCCACTATGATTCCACTGGCAGGATCGCCATGTAATGTCCTCTTATTACCGAGGACATTCTTGAAAGAAACTCGGAGAATAATTTGAAGTAACGTTGATTTATTGTTGATTTCATATAACTCGGTTTGCGGTCTTTTACATACTGTGGTTTAATAGATACTTTTTGAATCGATCACTGCGACTGTTAACATGAGTACTCAGCGTTCAACTGACGATCGCATATCTACAGGTGAACTGCCTTTCGTTCAGTCACCTGTTGACAAAGCATAATTGGAAATATGGTATTGAACGGATGTGCGATTGTCGTTGTCCGCGTAGGTATTGCTAACTTCGATAATGCGTACTTAGCTATTTGTGCAATAAACGATAGGTTAATGTACTTAATTAAGTGTCTTTTACTTGAGGTCATAGAAGGGCATTACACTTTTGTCTTAAACAACTTGCGGAAAAAACAATCGCTCACGGAAGGAAGCTGCATATAATTTTTATTGATTTAAAAAAAGTGTACGACAACGTTCCTGTTTCTAGACTGTGGCAGGCAATGAGAAGTAAGGGCGTACCATACATTTACGAAAACGCAATACGGAAACTATACAAAAATAATAGAAGTAGGGTAAAAACAGGACAACGACTATCAGAAGAGTTTCAAGTTAATAAAGATTAAGACAGGGGTGTAGCCTTTCACCGACACTGTTTAAGATGTATATCGATATGGCTCTTACTGATTGGAATCGTAAATGCTACAGTATGGGAGTTAAAATGGAAAGTGAGCATATATATAGTCTATTACTTGCAGATGATCAGGTGATAGTATCAGAAGATGAAGAAGATGCAAGTTATATGTTTTGGAAGTTGGTAGAAAAGTATAAAAAGTGGGGGATGGAAATAAATGTAGATAAAACTCAATATATGATAATTGGTGATAACGGACATGACTTAGATACTGAAAGTGGATTAATCAAACACACAAACGAATATAAATACTTAGGAGTCAAAATAACAAGCGATGGACGGGATGATCAGGATGTTCAACATAAAATAAGGAAAGCAAAAACAATAACTAGGCAATTACATTCAGTACTGTGGAATGACACGATTTGTAAGAAAACAAAAAAGTGCATGTGTAACTCCTTCATAGAAAGTACAGTAACTTATGGAGCAGAAGTATGGACACTGAATAAAAGGGCAAAAGATCGGCTTCAGGCAACGGAAATGATGCACTGGCGACGATTCTGTAAAACTACAATACTGGATAGAGTCAGAAACGAAACAATCAAGACAAAATTGAATGTAGAATCAAACATAATGGAATCGATAGAGAAAAAACAACTGCTATGGTACGGCCATATGAGACGTATGAATTCTAATAGATTACCTAAAATGATATGGTATTGGAGGCCATAAGAAAGAAGAACTAAAGGAAGACCGAGGAAGTCCTGGAACTCAGGAATAAAAGAGGCAATGGAAAAGCGTTTATTGACGGAAGACGCATTCGAGGATAAAGAAACATGGAGAGTGGGATGCGGAAAACACCCACGGCTGTAAAAAACCGCTAAAAAACCGCTAAAAACAACAAAACGAAATCAATAGTGAGGCAAACACATATGACATCATGGGATACCTTTATAAGTCGTGTAAAGAATGATGTCCATGGACGACAAGAATTTGCGTATAAAATGGTGAAACACGTAAATAAAACAGAAAGAGATATAGCACAACTAAATATAATATCACAGGAAGAGTGGATAGAACACTATCGGGAACTATGTTACGGCGCAACAAAATAAGATCTATTTGAAGAAACTGATACCACTGGTATAGATCCAATAGATATAATAGAAATGCAAAATGCACTAAGAAAAACTAGGAATAAAAAAGCCCCTGGACCAGATGATATCAGCTCTGAACTAATAAAGTATGGTGGCATTTTTCTACACCTACGACTACTACACCTATTTAATATGTGCTGGATAAATCTTGATATCCCAGACGACTGGAGACTCTAAAATCTCTGTTCAAAAAAGGGCAACGAAATAAAACAGAAAATTATAAGGGCATTAGCTTCCTCAATGCTGCTTATACACTGTATAGTAAAATTATTATTGAGAGACTTCCTCACAGAACTATCTCAGACGTTATGCTATTGGAAGAGCAAGCGGGCTTTCGTAAAGGAAGATCGTGCATTAACGACGTTTTCAGTCTAAAACAAATTTTCCAGAAGCGCAAAGGATTCAATCTAAATTTCTAGAGACACTAAATTTGCTATCAGCGGATTATAATCTCAAAATATCTATTGAATAAACAAAGACTATGGTGTTCCTGGGAAAAGATCCGATTAGAACAAAAATTGTAATTGATAACCACACTTTAGAGCAGGTATCACATTTTAGATATCTAGGATGTAATATCACATACGAAGAAGGTAAAGATATCTCAAACAAAATAAATAACCATTTATGGAACCATCAGAAGAACACTAAAAGGAAAGACATCAAGAGAAACGCAAATGAAATTTTACAAAGCTATGGTCATCCCCACGTTACTATATGGATCAGAAACTTGGGCGCCAAGAAAGAAAGACTACAGGCAATTGCAAACATCGGAAATGAGATTTTTAAGATCAGTAAAGAGTTCTACACGTTTAGACCATACAAGAAATGAGGACGTCAGAAAAGAAATAAAAGTACAACCCATAACAGAACTAACAACAAGCTACAAGAACAGATGGAAAGAACGTGATGCGGATGTCTTCAGAAAGAATACTCAAAAAAATCATTAATAACAATCCCATAGGGCGTAGAAGTATCCACATACCGAGAACAAGATTGTGAAGTCGGAATAGGCAACATGCCTAATCTTTTTTTTTATCGACTTGAGGCCGCAAGGCCCACGCGCACTACCTCGGAAACGGACAACGAAATCGCACCGCCCCGGGTATATTCACCTGGGGGAATAGGGAGCCCCTCTGGACTCCCCCGACCCTGCAGACTCCCCCCAGGCTCGGACGATGGAAGGTCCAGGAGTCAGTCTAGCAGATATTGTATGGGGCGACCTGGTGGGGTCATGCTCAGGGGGATATTTCTCCACCAGGTGCCAGAAGGTGAGCAGGAATAAGGAAGTCCTACGATGTCACTGTAGGACCCTATGATAACTACTGGTTGGGACCCACCCTACGTCCCCCGTCCCGGATTAGGTGTTCAGGCTCTTGACTCCATATATATATATATATATATATATATATATATATATATATATATATTGGTACTATAGTCTAGCCTACATCAGTTACTGAAAGAAACAGGAGAGTAAAGCGGAAGAGTGATGCCTCTCGTGCCCCTCCCGTTATCCCACCCGTTATCTATTTAACACCACTACTAGCTCATGTCTGGGAGTGATCTCCCGCTGGAAATTCGCCTTCATGAGGGAAGCAATGGCATAAAACCCCTCACTCCAGATGTTTCTGTCCTCGAGCATGCACTTGATAAGCCACTCGGGAGTCCACTCTGGCCCCAGCATCCCCCTGAGTCTCCCCGTATGCTCCCGCCAGAGAGGGCAGTGGAAGACGGCGTGTTCGGGTGTGTCCCGTGTTCCGCAGATGCAGAGATCTGTGACGGACTTTCCTATCCGTTGGGTATAAGACTTAAAAAACCCGTGCCCCGAGAGGTACTGTGCGAACCAGTGATTGTGGGCACGATGCCCACAATTCACCCACGCCTCCAGGTCTGGGATTATTCTCCTTGTCCAGGCCGCTGTCGTGGTTTCCCTCTCCCATCTTCTCTGCCATTGAGCCATCGTCCTCCTCCTGCCCATTCGCCTGTTACCAGGGAGCTTCCCGCCACCGATGTTGCATAGAAATCTGCGTTCCTTGGCCAGGATGTCAATGGGAGGGGTCCCTGCTATAACCTGGAGTGCCGCCGTAGATGTAGTGCGGTAAGCACAGACTTACTAGATAGCGGGTCACCCCCCGCCCTCTCATAGCTTCCACAATGTGCAGCCACGACGCCGTATTAAACGCATTTCGTACATCTACAGTCGCAATGACCGCCCACTTCCCCTGGGTGGCGCTCGTCGCAATGAGTTGTTTCAAGGCGGACAAAGTGGACCTTCCCTTCTGGAAGCCATGCTGGGCGGGGGAGAACCCCCCCAGGTCTTCGTACTCTTCCTCTATCCTCTCTCTTATGATGTGCTCGTAGGCTTTGGCTAACGAAGATAGGAGGCAAATAGGCCTATATGCCCCCGGGAGGTCGGGCCCCTCCTTCGGGATCAGGACGACCCCAGCCTCCCTCCATTCTGCTGGAAATAGCTGCCGTGCAAGTAACTCGTTCACCACCTTCAGTATTTTATCGGGTATCTCTTCATAAATGAGTCTGAGTGCCATCGGAGTGAGGCCGTCAGGGCCAGGAGCCGCCCTTACTTTAAGGTTTTTTATCGCATACTCCAACTCCGATCTGGTTATCTCCGGGGGGTCGGGCACGGTCTCCCCGCGCATCCAGTCTTCCCCCGTTTACGGGAATAGGGCCTTTACTATCTCCAGTTTTCTGGTCCTGTCCAGTCCAGTGACCGGCGCAGTGCTCTTTATCATACTGGTAACAATTTTATACCCAGCCCCCAAGATATCCATATTCAAGTCGATGAGGAGTGCCTCCCAACACTTCTTACGATTCGCCCGAATGAGTCTCTGCAATTCCCTCTTCGCAGACCTCTCTTGCTCTCGCAGCGTGCGTATAGTGTCCTCCCCTGTGTGGACACTAATGCGAATTCTCCTGCATGGGGGTCACCGAAGAAGGACCCGAGGGGGGAGGCACTAACAGAATGGGTGGAGGCGGCTGGATTGTCTATTCTTAATGCCGGATCACCGACTTTTAGGAGGGGTCTCTCCGAGAGCCATATTGACATCACATTCTGCTCGCAGGCACTCACTAGGAGAGGCTGGAGTTGGGAGGCGAAATTCAACATCCCTACGACGCTGCACGCCTCAATAAACATCCACCTGAACCAGGGGCGGAGCGTGGAGGAATGGAGCGAGGCCAAGCTCAACGAAACATCTCTCAGGCGGCTGGCCAGGGAATTACTAGCCACGGCCGACACGCTAGAATTTCCTGGCATGATTAAGAGGTGCGTCGCAGAGGCCAAGGAAAAGCTCCCGACGGGGTCCCCAGTTAGGTCTCCCTACTGGTGGTCTCCCGAGATCGAAAATTTGCGAGCAACTGCCTTGAGAGCAAGGAGGTGCGATCGCCGACGCGCTCAAACATGCCTAATCCTGGAACGACACAAGAAGAAGAAGAAGATAACATTATTTTATAGTTTCATGAACTGTTAAATTTCAAAATTAAATTGATAAGCAATATTGTTTGTACTAAATAAGTCAAAATTTAATCTGTGCCTACAGTGGAATAATATTTGGGGCAGTTCATTAACAATCTGTTTTATTGATTTTTCCAAACATTAATATTTTTTGAAAATGGAGAAAATGAGCAACACGCTTAATGTAAACAGAGCAAAGTTCCAGTCTTAACGTATACGATAGAGGCAAAAATAAACAAAATTCATAGAAAAAAATGTCAAGAGAAGCTAATTATTTTCATAGATATGAATTAAAATAATTTTTTTTCTAAGTAAGTGTAATATGCATGTTTTAAAACACTATAAAATTTAAAACCGAAACTGATATATTAATTTTTCAATAAAAAGTGAAAGAAAATTACACCTGTGCCAGGAGTGGAAGAAAAATAGGGCGCCTACATAATTTTTGTTCATTTATTGTTCCCAAACACTTATTTTTGGAAACAGAAACAACAAGTAACATTTTTAACATATAATGAACCGAATTTCAATCAAACGGTGAACGGTAAAGGCAAAAATAAATGAAATGCGTCGAGAATATTATCAAGAAGAGCAAATTATTTTCATTGCTATGAAAATCTTTTTTTTTTTTCTAAGAAAGTGTAATATATTCCTTTTATACCATCAAATTTGAAAACGACATTGATATGCAATATTTTCAGTACAGAATGAACCAAAATGAACTCCGTACCAACAGTAGAAGAAAAATTGAATTATTTGGCTATTAAATCTTGGAATTCGTTTCGTTTTCATGTAAATGCTGTAAATATTTGTTACAAATTAAGTACACTTAAATATGAAATTGGTGGGTCATATTTGCATCACAAATTGTGACAAAATTGAAGCAAACCGCCATGTGGCACCAAAGTTGATTTCAATTCTAGGAGCGAAAAGCCACAATAAGTCACAAATTATTTTTATTCATAATCTCTTCTTAGTATTTCGACACCAAACCAAATATAACGATTTACAAATACTTTAAAATTTGAAAATCTACTAGATGACCAATATTCCTGACTAAAACTGAATCCGAATATATCCCCACACTGGAAATTGAATTGTAAAAAAGTTAATAAACTTTACTGACAAAAATATGATTGTGCAATTTTTTTCAACCAAAAGCTATATACGTTTGTTTACACAAACTTTCAATTCCGAAAATAAAATCGATTAGCAATATTTCAATATTAAACTAAATTGTCCAAAACTCCTATGGTGGAAGTAACATTAAATCAAATACCAAGAGCAAAGTCGAAGTGCTATGAAGACATTTTGTTTAATAATAATAATTTAAATGAATAATTCAGTTTTCACCGAACATTCAAATTTTCGGATTCATCTTTTCGTCACGCCTATTATAATCACCACACCAAATCTGCTATCTTATCTAATAGCAAATACGCTTGGGAATATGCTTCATTATGTGATTTTTATGCAAATGTGCCGACATGTCAATTCATAAATCAGAGACGTTTCCAAGATAATTATCTTGATTTAGAACGTATACATTTCAGCGGTAGTAGAAAGAGAGAGAGAAAAAAAAACAGAAACCGGTAAGACCGGTGGTCGACACACTGAAAAGGAATCTTTCATTATCGCGCGGAATTTTAAATGCGACTTAATAAATCGGTCACATTCTGAATAATTTCCACCCCTATCTCTCTCCCATCCACTTTCACCCCTACCTCCATCCGTTTCTCTCTTTTTTTTAGGAGCGTTTGACAATAATAACGGCCAGGAGGAGTTATAATCTCTCGCTTTCTTCCTTTCTCGCTCTCTCTCTCTCCCTTTTTTTTACTTTTCTGCTCACCGAGGGGCGAGAAATTAAAAAGGCAAATTTAATTTAGGGTTTCGTAGTTAATTAAGGCCGATAATTAAATTTAATTTTTTTTTCTCTCACAGGTAATCATTTCGCGCGCTGTCGACCCCCCCGAACTCCCCTCGGGTCCTCCGGAAGTTAAATGGGAGAGGGTGGGGAGAGAAAAATTGCTACTGTCGCTTGGAACTTTGAATCGGCGTTTTGTTTAAATTTTTTTTTAGATTGATTGAGAAATATTTAAAAGATGTTCAATTGCAAATAAATAGTTCCAATAAAATTTACCCAATAATTAATGAGCTAGTGATGTAATTAATTACAAAATAGTGCAATGCATTTCAAAACAGTTTATAAAATTTATTAAAAAAAACAGTTGTTATAAAACAGTCATAAACTTATTTTATCCATATTTTGAGGACGCTGTGCATATTATGAACTTCATTGGTTCCAATTGATGATGAAGCCCAAGGTAGTATTTCAGGCTTAAACCAATGTAAAAATGATCAACGTAAATTATTTATTGAGTTGTTTTTAAAATTCCTAATAGCACATATATATGTGGTTAATTCACCAAAACTAAAAAGGAGCAATCTTATGTATCTCCCTCCCTCGTTCAGTAACATGTTTAGTAGCACATACACATTAATTAGTATAAAATTAACAATCAAAAATAAAATTGTTAATATCATTCTTTAATTAAAATTCTTAATTATTAGAAACAAAAAATAAATTAGTAAAATTAAGAAACTAAATTAACAGTTGGTTAGAACACCTGACGCGAAATTGGGAGACCAGGGTTCGTATCCCGGCTGAGCCACAAATTTTATTTTCAGATTCTCTTACATTTGTTTCATATACACCATTACTTTGAATTAATTTCGAGAACATACTCCATCTAAAAGTGTTTAATACAAACTATAATTACTGTTATCAACTACAAGGGAAATAAAATAAAATTATTGGCAGTACTGCTGCTACCTGCTTATGTGGTTTCCTACTGGTGTAATGGCCAGAAAGCAACATATTTATTTTTTGGTGATTTTTTTCTGATACTGTCATATTCAATCAATATTTTTATCATATTTTTATCTTATTCTATCAATATTTTTTTTATATCTACATACCTTGCTCGACTTATTACCGAACCCAAGGTGAATACTACTATTGAATTGTATTGAGCTGATATAATATTAACATGTTTCCAAGAATTTACAGCTTAAAAAAATTAGCACAACAATAAGGTACAATTTAATTGAAGCATTTACTGAAAGAGTGCTTTTATGGTTTTCACTCCCTGAACTAGTGAACGCTATGAATATAGCGAAATTGGAAATATTAGGTCCTTTCAAAACAAAGAAAAAATTTTATCAACAAAATTACCCTAATTTTACAATATTTTATTTCGATTTTAAATTGTGATATTCAGCTTGAACAATAGTTGAGGTTTTTCATCAATAAGTTTTCATGGAAATCTGTATGTGGATTATTTGGAAGATTTAGACGAAAAAAATTGAAGCAACCTAATTAAAATTAAATCAGATTGCTCTGCTTGATTATGTAGTACCATGTACTAATTTATTTCGCTTTCAGTAATATTGCATGATAAAATTCAGACAGTTTCAAATATTGAAGCAAAATTTTCAACTTAAAGATTTAAAAATTTCATTTAACAATTTCCGTTGCAAAAATAAACTAATCTTTTGCAATTATTAGCTTAGATTAGATTAATAATTTGTTCATAACAATTTATTACATGAAATTCACTCGACATAGTTAAAGTTGAGTCAGATTTCGACATTTAAATTGAAATTCAGTTAGATGACAAAGTTGAATTAGGTGGTTTTTAAGAAAAATATTTAACAATTTTAAAATTAAAGTAATGTTATGAATTTAGAAGAAATTTAAATAGAAAATTTAAAATAATTGAAATAATATCCGTTAATTCCTGAAGTAATTTTCCAGTAAGCACTTGAAGGAGCAAAAGACGGCATTAAAGCAAATGGTAGATTAATTAATAACAAACTTAAGTTATGCAGACGACAAACACATACAGCCCAATCAAATAAAATCTTAATACGTACATGCAGATCAAAAAGTAATTCGTTTCAGGATGAGACCTTTTTAAAATCATAGATAAGGTGAAAAAATGTGATATTTTTCAAAAAAATATCAATTTAAAATGTCAAGGTCATTGATTAAATGGCAAGAATTGCAAAAAATGTTTTTTTAAATGAATATAAAGAACACGTACAATAGTAAGTATAAGATTTTTTCCTTCTTATAGGCTTTTGAAAAGAGCTTCATTTTAGACCTGCTAAAAAATTATGTATAATTTATTTAAATAATTGCAAAAACCCGCCGAAATTTGAATTTGCAATAAACAAAGAAGAAAAAAATTATCTCTATCTAACTCTATATTATCTAACTATCTTAAGGATCCTTTAAAGTTTGGTTAAAAAATATTAATTAGTTTACGAGTTTTTGTATTTGTTTATTAGAAAGCACCTTTTTTAAACCTAATAAAAACGCGGTTGTTGCTGTCATAGTAGAGAACTCCACAAAGTCTTATTTTATTCACTTTGATCAATATTTTCAATATTTTTAATTGGAAATTGGAATTCCAGAGTTACTCCCCACCAAAAAATGAATTTTACATTATGGTCTACTTTGTTTATAAGGTTTTTCGTTAATAGCATTGCGAGGTGTAAATTTATTTCCACGTTGTTTTGATATTGGTTCTCCTTGTAATTTTTCACGAATTTTATATATAAAAAAAAGTTGACCTGGGATCACTTTCAACCGAGATAGCTATTTTATTTGAAAAATTCCCAATTTGTTTATTTATCAACATTAAGTCTAGAAACTACACCTATGAAAAAAAAAAAACAATTCTTTAACTTTACAATAACCATCATATATATCGATTTTTGTTTAATTTTATTATGATGAATAACGATTGTAAAAGCGTGATACAACAAATTTTGATATCTTCAAGGTGGTGGGGGAACCAACCAGCAGCGTTCAAAAGTGCAAGACATATCTTCAAATCGAAATCGTCGGAAAATTTGGGGTAGCACGTGAAAATAATAACAACTGCATGGTCCTTTTTTCAATAATTATTGAGTAATTTGTTATAAACAATTATTTTTTCCTAAAATGTTTTTTTCGTTTTTTAGGAAAAAAAATTATTGCAAGAGATGGAAGCTGTAATAAATGATTAAAAACCTATTTTGAAAAACATTGTTATTTCAACACATAAATTTTATTAAATAAGGTTGAATTTATTTACAAGTATGTACTGAAAATTAATTTATATCTGTTATTTTAAAATGTATGATTACATATAACTTTGAGTACTCATACGTTTGTTGTGATAGATACAACTGATTTTTATTATAATAAAAATTATATTATAAAGTGATTATTTAGAACTATTAAAATTCGAGGGATATAATACTTTGAAAAATAACATTATAAAGAGTATAGAGTCTACCATTCTTGAAGGCCATATTTATGAACAAACGTTTTTTTGAGGACGGGTCTGGTTCCTCTTTATTTGGAAGGTCAGGAGAAACATTTACTTCAGAATTGTGAGATTTACACGAAAGTGGTGCATGCTCACTAGCTGTAGAGAAAGACCAGAGCAACGTTTTTGAAAATACGAAACTTGCTAACGGATAAAATTCCCAACAATTAGATAAGATAGAATTTTGTCTAATGCTACGTATCCTCTGTCAAGGGAAGCAAGGTCGATTTCTTTGAAAATTTGGATTTAGGTAGTATTTATAACCACCTTCAAAGTTGGACTTGTGCCGAAGTGTGCTTTTTCCCTAGGGGTGGAAGCCACCCCTTCTAAATGGTAAAAAAATTCATTATGAAAATAAATCTGGAAATCGATAGAGTGACAACTAAGCAACTTCTGTCCTATAAAGCATTTTTTGTAAAATTGATATTTTTAGATAGATTCACGATTGATTCACGATTGAAACTACTCATTTTTCATTGAAAAATAGAATGTTTTTAACCGTTTTTTACAAATAACTTGAAAATCTTTCATTTTATCGGAAACACATTCATAACAAAAACGTAGCTAATAAACAAACCAAGAGATTTGTTTTTAAATGACCTTTGTAAACCCAATAAGGGCTGAGTTATTGCTCGTTGGAGGGTGGTTATTTTTCGAGAACCCCAAAATTGAAAACCTTCATCCTTCAATAACTTGAAAATGGTGAAATTTTTAGAGAAAACTAAATAACGTTTTGTAAAGTACCAATCATTTTAAACTTTTAAAGTTTAAAAGAATTATATATCGTTCGGGAACGACGAGACCCTTTTGAGAACGACCAGAATGTTCGGGAAACTGCATGCGGCAAGATAAAAGAGGACGTCGACGCACCGAGAGGGTTTTAATAAACTGTGGAACGTGACAAACACTTGACCTGAGATGCCGAAATATAAATAAACAACAGTGAGATATAACTTAAGTACTCGATGTTAGTTTTTCTTTTTCTTAAGGTGCCATGTATTCCATGTATACAATATTCCTGTATTCATCTCGGTCTCGTGCTACGTGTAGTAATTGATCTGCTGTTAATCCCGTCCATTGTCGCAAGTTTCTCAACCAGGAAAGTTTTTTTCGACCTATCCATATCTTTCCTTCGATTTTACCGTTGAGAATTACCCGAAGGAATTCATATCTTGGGCCTGTGATTATATGTCCAAGATATTCTAGTTTACGTTTCTTGATGGTATTTAATAAAATTCGTTGATGCCCCATTCTTTGAAGAACTTCCCCGTTTCTAGTTTTACTGGTCCATGGTATTTTAAGCATTCTTCGGTACAGCCACATTTCAAATGCCTCGATTTTGTTCTTAATATTGAAGTTCATCGTCCAAGTTTCGCATCCATATAAAAGTACCGACCATATATATGTTATGGACCAAGTGATTAATGAGGGCAGTATTTATAATGCCCGGGCATTATGAATAATGACAAGTCAGATCGGACCAAGTGATTAAATATTACCTAATCATCATTATTTATCATAGTGTCTGGTCACTATGAATATTGCTAAACAATCGTTGGGCAATTTGCTTATTTGGGAATCGTTAAATTAATTTATAATTTACATACACTACACTATATACAAACATACATATAACAAACTACACATAACTATAAAATCACCGTTAGAAAAACAGAATAGTCAAAGATATATAGTAAATAAAGATAAAGAATAAAAATAAGGAAAGGGATTGAAGAATAACATAATGTTGTAACATTATTCGCTACTTGAATTACCACTAGAATAAGTGTTATTAAGAGGTATTATGAGTGAATTGACATCGCTCCACATCCCTTTAAATGATTTCACCTTTTTTTGTGTGGTGTACTGCATTTTTCCAATTATCGTCTGAAATTACCTCAACTTCCCTGCAGATAAGGTCTACTACAGAATACGATAAAGTGGGATTCATATTTTTCCTTCGGATATTTTGTTTTAATACTTTTAATTGACTCCAAATTAACTCTATGGTATTCAATACACAATGATAGGGGGGCAACCTTAGAACTGAATGGCCAAATTTGTCTGCCAAATCGTTAATAACATATATTGCTTATTAAATTTTCGGGTATGTAATACTTCAAGAAGTTCCCTTTTTGAATATGACTCGTGGAAGTACATATCATTACTTATTAAATAATTTTGAATTTCGAGTTTTGAACTCGATGAATTAGGAACTTTTTCCAATAACCTGCTATGATAGCTCGCATTGTCTAAAACTATAACACTACGCGGGGGAAGTTTTGTTAAAAGGGTTTGCTGAAACCAGTTTTCAAATAAGTCTCCAGTCATATCTTGGTGGTAATCAAGCGAACAATTTTGAATATTTTTTGCTGACAAGAGCAAGCTGTCATGTACCCGGGATACGGACAGTTCGTCCCCGGATTATTCGTCCCCGGACGTTTCGTCCCTGGTATTTCGTCCCCGGACATTTCGTCCCCCAAATTTATCGTCCCCGGACATTTCGTCCCCCAAATTTATCGTCCCTGGACATTTTGTCCCGCAAAATTGTCTCCGGACATTTCGTCCTCGTTAATTACGTCTCGCGGATTTATCATTTTCGACACAAAATTACGATGGTTCCTTGAGCTTTATTATGAATTTTTTAACAATCCTTTAATGATTCACTTATCTTGCATCTAATGTCTAATGAGTTTGGTACTGTACTTGAATAGAATCGGCCGGGGACGAATTAAAAACAAAACATTAGATGTAATATTAGATCTCATTTGAGTAGTTAAATCATATTGATATTTAAGTAATTCTGAAAAGTATCCTCATTAACCCAAAGGAGGCGTGAAATATACTTGTGCGAAAATTCAGGTGATAACTCGACTCATTCTATTCCCTTACCTGAGTAAGGATAACAGAAATTTGGGATAATACGGAGATTAATTATTATTAAAGACCGGACATTCAGGCAAATGCCTGGTGCCTGCCTTTTTTGCCTTTTTTATGATTTTTCTAAATTTTTGTCCTTTTTTAAAACACAGCGCCTTTTTCGAAAAATGTATGCCTTTTTCAAGTATTTTTAAAATAATCTTAAGATAAATACAGTAGAATCCAAAGTGTGTACAGTTATTAGCACCTCAGCTAGAAGTGATCAAATCTTAGAAAATCCAGGATTGAATTGAAAATGACATTCTCGGTCCGAGGAGCGTTCACGTAAAATACCGTTTATGATTAATTATCCCTGTGTTTATGTTGGTTATTCCTGCTACCTCACAATACGGCTTAAATCCATGATGCTAGTGAACACCCCTCTTTTAAGGTAAGTCTAAGTTCTTCGCTGAAAAAGACGTATTTATTGGTACTTATCACAGGTTTCAAACCGTTTCTTAAGTACGACAGCAGTTTAACGAGGTAGATTACATGTTGGTAAATATAATCCTTTTAAATTTACATCTAATCGCTTATGTTGGAGGGGTAGTGATAGTGGAAAAACAGGTATAAAGTATGTGGTACGTAGAGATTATGTGTAAGTATAAATACGGCTCTTAATAGAAAATCGACATTTCCGAGTCAAATTGGTGCGAGTCAACAGGTGATTCCTTCTGTGCAATCTTACCAGTGTCATAATGACCAGTGTTCTATCTACGAGAGGTGCTCGAAAATTAGTAGATGTAAATAATCACATCTATACATTCTCGAAAAAAACAACCAATGGAGAGAACGATATTTGGGTGTGTGAAAAACGAGGAGTTTGTAAAGCGCGTGTTTGGACTAAAGCTGGTGAATTTGATGTTACGAAGGTGGTTACGGAACACAATCACGCAGCACAAGCTGCGCGACCTGTGGCGTTAACAGCGAGTCAAACAATAAAAGAACAAGCCAAATCTTGTGACCAAAGCGTGCAGAATATTCTTGCCACTGGTATTCAAGGGCTTCACGAAAACGTACTGATTCTCCTACCTAATAAGGAAACTCTTAAACGGAATATTCGCCGCATAAAAAACCAACATGGACTACCACCACTTCCACTCCGAGTAGAAGATTTGGTAATTCCAGAGGTGAGTTTTCACTTTTTATATTTTTAATTCCTCATTTATATAATTTACCAGGTAAATACTCTCCGGCTTCCCGTATAGCACTATAAACCTTATTTGTTTTATGTAATATTTTTATTCTTTTTTCCGTAGGAATATCAGCAAATAATGGTAAATGGCGAATTAGAAAATTTTTTGTTGTTTGACTCTGGACCCGTACAGGATCGAATGTTAATTTTTTCTACAAATTACAATATGCAACTGTTGTCGGAAAACGATGAGTGGTTCATGGATGGCACCTTTAGCACTGTACCCAAATTGTTTCAACAATTGTATACAATACATGTAAGAAAACATGCAAGATATGTTCCTGTTATATACGCTTTATTGACCAATAAGACACAAACTACATATACACAATTATTTGAGCAATTGAAAACGATGCAACCAGATGTTCAACCTGTGAAAGCAATGACTGATTTTGAAACTGCCGCGATGCAGGCTCTGCAAAATGTTTTCCCCGACATAGAGAAGTCAGGGTGTTTCTTCCATTTGTGTCAAAGTGTCTGGAGAAGGGTACAACTGGAGGGCTTAAAGGTTGGTTAAAAATTGAAAAATTATTGGTATACTTATTACTTTTTTCACACAAAATTTTACCGTTTCAGCAAAGGTATCAACAATCTCATGAATTTGCATTATGGGTTAGAATGATACCGGCCCTAGCATTTGTACCACCTCAAGATGTTGAAAATGCTTCTGAGCATCTCAGGGAATGTGAAGATTTTCCACCGGAGGCGACGCGAATCGCAGACTATTTTGAAGACACATATATTGGAAGACCCGGTAGAAGACAACGGCGAGGAGTATTTTTTAACATTCCTGTGTGGAATATGTACGAGAGAACCATAAATGGTGATCACAGAACAAATAATGTAGTAGAAGCGTGGCATCGTGGGTTTCAAAGTATAGTCGGGAGTCATTTCCCAAATATTTATAAATTTGTAAATGATTTGAAACGACAGCAATCTCTACACCAAATGGAAATTGTTCATGAAGTTGGAGGTGACTCCACGAAGAGATGTAATAAACGGTACATGACAATAAACCAAAGAATAAAAATAATTGTTGACGACTACCCCCAGAGAAATGTTATAGACTACCTCCGTGGGATTGCACATACTTTTGAATTTTAAATTCAAACACCTTGTATTTTAATTTAACATTTTTATTGTAATAAATACCGTTTTGTAAGTTCATTTTTATTAATTTCCATTGTACCTATATAAATGTGAAATACTGGGGACGAACTGTCCGGGGACGAAATGAGCGGGGGACGATTTTGTCGGGGACGAAATGAGCGGGGGACGATTTTGTTGGGGACGGAATGTCCGGGGACGAAATATCCGGAGACGAATCGCCGGGGACGAACTGTCCTACACCCCATGTACCCAACCGTTTTCCGAACCGCAATGTAAAACCACATCGCGAGGAACCATCAACCCACCCTTTATCAACCGTATCGTGCATATCGAACCACGTTTCATCTAAGAAAAAAATTAGTCGATTTTGATTCCTGTAAATTTCAATATTTGATAAATATTCGATTCGCCATTGCCGAATGCGATCGCTTTCCATAATCGCGTGACGTTTGACAATTTTTTAAAAGTAAACCCCATACTTTCTACAAATTTCCGTAAAGTTTCAACAGAACACACAACCCTAGGATAGTCCCCTGTATCTTTATTTAACTCCATTTTCAATGTGTTTATTGTGGGAATAATATTTTTGGAATACACGTCATAAGTAGTTTTTCAAATAATTGTACGAAAATTTGTAGTAAGAGTTAGTAAGATGTTAAGTATATTTTTTTAATGTTTGATGTAAAGATGATTAATGTTAATAATGTGTTTATAATTCCACTCTTTGATTTTATAATTTCAGGAAGTAGTAATTCAAAATTTATGAAACTTGTTTCCATCTGACAACTACGCGCTTATTTTTGCCTAAAATCTACCTGTATAAATTGCAATAAACCTATAATGGGTCTCGGCCCCAGTTCGGATGGTCCATTTTTCGGAGCAGGTAAATCTGACTATTTCTGGCTCCAATTCGAATGTGCCCCCACACTTTTGGCCTCCGTTTAAACCCTCATAGGTAATTATTTGAACTCGAATAATAAAAGCATTTGATATTTAATAATACCATTATTAAATTAGTTAATTAAAATAATAATAATAATTTAAAAACCATTTGTGTTTTTAAACACTAAGAATTACTCATTAAATTTATTAGTACGGACCATTCCCAGTTCTTAGGTTTTTATCTCCGGCGGTACTCCGACGAAACCGCAAATCAGTAGATTACTACCTGTTAATTGCACCCCCCGTCGCTAAGCAATTTACGACCCTACCGGTCGTAAATTGCAAATAAATATTGGACGAGTATAAACCGAGACACTCTCAAAGCCAAGGTCAGTAGAAAGAGCAAACCAAGATATGGAGAACATCCTAAGTACATGGTTGGAGGATAACAACACAAAAAAATGGTCAGAAGCATTACGTTTTGTGTAATTAATGAAAAATAGAGCTCATCACACAAGCATAAACTGTACTCCATATGAAGCCATGTTCGGAACGAAGTTGAAAGTAGGACTAAAATGTTTTTCTATACCATATGAAGCTCTGCTTCATGTAAATTCAGAAGTAGACTTAGAAAAACTATTATTCACCGAAAGCACTATCCCTGAAAAGAACCAAGTCCACCGAAAATGATCATGTAGAGTCCATCGAAATAGACCAAGTAGAGTGAGCCAAAATAAACCAACTAGAATCCACGGAAAATAATGATATAAATTTATATTCAGCCCGCTCAAGCAAAGTTTCACCATCCATTACCTTAGATCTGCATAGTGAAGAAACTTCGGATTTAAATCCAATACCCACAAATGTAATGGCTTCATCGGAACAAAATGTGAAGAGCAAGAAAGAAAATGTTATGTTTGTAAGGAAATTGGCTTTAAGTAATTTGCAGAAACAGGCTAATAAAATGTTGGATGCATCTAACGCTAAATATCCCGTAGCTAAAATAGGTGGCACCGTAGTGGTCCGCGTTCCAGATGTTGATCGAGCTCGTTGCTACCGTGACTGAAATAACAACCTCAAATCTTTACAAATTAGGAACAATACATGCTATTCTCAATCAACGTTACAGTCTATGTTCTATGTGGTTCTAAAGGTGACTGTAAGACTAATAGATGCAGTTGTCGCAAAGAAAAGAAACTGTGTAACTCCAGGTGCCTTCAAAGCGGCAATTGTTTTAATAAATATGGAAATAAATCCTCCACATATTACTTGTGCTCATTTTGCTTATTAAAGGACAGGAATGGAAATAAACATGTGTTTTTATTATCCTGCCCAACAGGTGATAGACATTATTTATAAAGCCCGGGCAATTTAATTATTTTAACAAATATTATCATATTGCCATCTCATGTTGGGCATTTTTCAAAATGCCCGGGCATTATATAAAATGCCCCATTAATCATTTGGTCCATAACATATACATAGCATCTTGTGAACCTTTCACGAATTTTCAAATTCAATGAGTTATTGGATAACAGGGGTTTAAGTTTTTGGAAGCATAGCTTTCTTATGGCGGGTTTCGCTCGAAGCGTTGAATCGGTGAGATGTGTAAACGCCGAAAAACCGTCACGATCGCAACGGCCAATTATCGCGCCACGCTAACTGTTTAGTAGCAACCGTGTTACAATTGTTTGTATTGGTTGCCTGCTCCATGGCAACGTTAGCTATCAATCGTTTTGGACACAAAATGCTTTAACTGTACAATAACAAAAATTATATCAACAGAATCAGCGTGTAAAGAAGAACTTACCGGAGTGTGGCAATTACTTTATTTCGTCTATCAACCAAGATATTTCATTATAAAATTTGCTCTTGCTTAAACGTAAACAGATAGTAGACATCTTGGATTAAGATCTACACGGAACGAGAAAATCCTTCACGGAAACGTTTTACTCCGATTCTTTAACTAACTCGCCTTGGACCCGGTATTCCTTTTATATAGCAGGTATGATACTTCTGGAAGTTTCTCGATAGTTGCAACATTCCAGATTTTGGAGGAATCCGGTATCGCATCGAATCACCGAGAAGGATCCCGTCTGTTCGAACCGTCCTTTCCCGGGATCGCGAATTCGGCAAACCCGGGTAGCTCCATGCGTGTTTATCTTGCGGTAAGCCGTTTCGTTACAATATGTAAAAATTAGATCGGTTTCACATTTCTTTGGGAAAAAGTTTCTTTCAGAAGATGAATCAGTTTCAATTATTGAGCTAACAATTTAATCAAAGACAAATTTAGAACACTGAGTAACAAAATTAAACTAATTGAAAGGAAATTCAGTCAATTTTAAATCGTGAGAGTGTACTTTTTTTCTGAATTTTCATTTCAAATATCAAGACGTTCTACTAATTACTGTACTCATTTAACCAAATCAGTCAGATTAATCCAGTCTCATAAATATTGTATAAATGTTACTATTGGTTTACGCAATACTTCGCATTAATATTTTTCGTCAAACACTAGTTGTTGTACAGGCAAGAGGATCATTAAAACGAAACTAAACGAATATTAGAGAAATTAAAACTGATTTTGAGCTTTCGGATCAAATTGAATTACGTTCAGTTATTGAACAATAGTTATTTACACAAAAGTCATGAAAATTTCACATTACTGAAGAGTAATTACATTACACTTTGTGCCGAGTAATTTAAAGCTCCGAGTCAAGTAAGAGATTTTACTGATATGTTTTGTAATAAATTTTAAATATTGAATATTTATTCTATTGTGGAACAAGTTTAATAAAACCTGGAAATGTTATCTGAAAGACCAATTGCCCTTTTTTAAGCACTGGGGATAAAATTAAGTTAGTTTAACTTATTGGCGTAAAAATCTAACAAAACCTGCGAATTTAGGAGTTCAAGAAACTGAAATAAACACTTTTTAAGAAAATTTAGTCAGATATTATACCGTGATGGTGAAATTGAGCCAAAGTTTTATTTCTTGGGGTAACCATCTAAAAAAAATTATAATTAGTAACTATTATATTGAAATTGTCCCTATTTCTCCAAATTTTAAACAGACATTTAAGCTATTGTATGTAGTACTGAGGTTATTTGGCAATAAATACTAAATTATATCTTTGGTTGAGGATAATTGATCTATTATTTATTAAGTCGGCTTTCATAATGACTTCCCGCAGTTATTTATATCTGCATACGTTTACGGGATTTCTCACTTCAGCATTTATGATAACCATCAAGGGTCACATAAGCGACGCGCAGGGGTTGTTACCTATAATTTCGGTATTTGTGGTTAATATTCCCCTTATGATAAAACCAATATCGTAAATAAAAATAAAAAACGTTATATGAAACTAGTAAATAATCAGTCCACTCAGGCGGCAAAGGGCGGTTTCTAATTAATTTCACCCCTCATTTGCGAATAAATAATTGAATTAGTTTTTTACTAAACAATCCGGACTGCTCACAACGATAACGACCCACACGTCAGCAAGAAGCCGTTTTCATCATAATAACAACACATAAAATAGAGCGAAAGAGAGACAAGCTGAGAGAAGGGGAGAAGGAGTAATCACATGTCATCCATCAAAATATCCGTATATACACTACGTACCCAGAAAAAGAACCCGAGGAGAGTAATAAAAAGATACCAAATGTTACGTGGTGTGTTATGGATATACTATGTATGTATGTGTATATCCCTACTTTCATGTTCTTAATTAATGCTTCCATACGCGGGGTATGTTATCAGGGTGGTCTCACTGCTTAATTGGGTGCGGTCTCTCTCTCTCCCTCTCTCTCTCCCGAACCTCTCTGTGTGTCTCTGTTTTATTTTCTTCTTCATCTTTCGAACATGACGGAATAAATCATTAGGTTAGTAGTTACTAATAGTTATCGGTCTGTGAGATAAATCAATCCCATTTTTTATGCTTCTACATAGGAACGAGAGGCGGAACACAAACATAGCGGCGATAATTTCGAAATTACCTTAACTTCCAGTCTGGCAGTCATTAATAAATAAACAGTAAATCTCCGTCGCTTTGGACGATGGGACGTCGTTTAGGTACGAAGTGGATCTTGTTTGCTTTGCAGGATAATGATGGAAAATCGTACCAGGATAGAGTTTAGCAAATGTTTGCGCTTTTACTTAGCAATATTGAGTAGATTTGACGGCTCTGCTTAAATATTGAGTCAAACTTTTATATATCCATGCGGGTAGAATATTATTTCAAAACTAAATTGGCACTTTGAAAATATGTTTAGTCAAATAATTATTTCACTTTTTTTTCTTGAATATTTTCTTGAGATCAGTTCTCAAAATGAACTTCACAAAACATTTTGATTTATCTTATTACTTTATTTCATTACTTGATAATATTGAGTCAGGTCTTACGTTAGGAAAAATGTTATAACTTGAAGGAGAATAGAAATTGAAATTGGCTCAAAACTAATTGAGTTATCTCACGTGATTTTCATAAATTTTAAGTAACTCTTTAACCACCATTTCAATTTAAAATTTAGTCAATCCATTCTCTTTAATGTTATGTTGTTTACTATTATATTATAATAATTATTTATATTATTATAATATATATACAGTGTGGTTGTGATATACCTTACAAATAAAAATCTCTAATAGGTGACGATGAGTAGAACTCGTATACAAAAAAATATGTAATACTTAAGTCTTTTCGTTTTCGAGATAAAAATAATTGAAAATTTGTTGAAAATTTGCTTTACGCCAATGAGTTAATCAGGATAAAAAAGGTGATTTTGGTGGTCTAGTAATGATATAATCGGTACCTGTACCAACTAGTAAACTGAATGACATTTGTCAAATTCAATAATTTTGAATTTGCGGTAGAAATGAAGTTTACAAATCAAGAATATACGGAAATGCATTTACTCTACGGAGAAGGACGTGGCAATAGAACTAGGCGACTTTACCGAGAGCGTTTTCCAGGAAGAGTTCTTCCCTCTTGTAATTCCTTCATTGGGTATATACACCTACGTTTATGTGAAAATGGCTCTGTGGTACCTCAAATGCGCAATCGTGGACGTCACCGCCCTGACTTCGTCATTGATGCTGAAGAAGCCATTCTAGATATCACAGAAGGAAATCCTGTGTGAGTACTCGACAACTCGCTTCACAAGTTGGTGTTTGCCAATACGTTGTAATGCGAACTTTGCGAGAACAATTATAATATCCATATCATATCCAACGGGTGCAAGCTTTAGACCCTCAAGATTATCCTAGGCGTATTGAATTTTGCCAATGGTTTTAACAGCAGTAGAACCGTAATAATTTATCATCCAGAAACATTTTAATTTGCGATGAATCAATATTTACAAGTGATGGTGTAATGAATTATCCTAATGTACATGTATGGGCTGATGCTAAGCAACATGCAGTTCATCATGGCCAATTTCAATCACATTTCAGCATAAATTTATGGGCTGGAATCTTGGATCGAAAATTAGTTGGCCCTTTTGAGTTGCCCTGAAGCCTGAATGGAAGAGAATACCTTCGTTTTCTGCGCAATGATCTTCCTCACTTGCTACTGAATGTTATAGAGGACATGGTTTTGGAAAGACGCAACCAAATTTAGTTCTTACATGATGGGGCACCTCCTCATTTCAGTCAAAATGTACGCTACTTTTTAAATCGCAGATATTAAAATCGCTGGATTGGACGTAATGGTCCCATACGGTGGCCTCCCCGTTCCCCTGATTTAACCCCTTTGGATTTTTATTTTTGGAGTCACATGAAAATTTTGTGTATGATGTTAAAATAAACACACGATACCAACTACGGGAACGAATAGCAGGCGCTGCGAACCACATACGCAATAATCCAGCAATACTGAACGCTGTTTATGACAATTGGAACAGACGTACTCAACTGTGCATAAATGTCAACTGAAATCACATAGAACATTTGTTATAAAATTACTGTTCGAATTTAGTTTAAAGTTATTGTTTTCATTAAACACTGGTTTCTCTTTATTATATATTATATCCGATTTATGAACTTGACGTTGCCTTTGCCGTTTAAAGTTGGGATCGTTGTTATTTGTTGAATATTGTGTTTATCAGCAGATTCTAACCTAAAACCAAAATCATGCTTATACGATAGTGTCTTGACCCATGAAATTTGCTATATACTTACAAACTGTAAACACAAATGCAAGTGAAGTCTTGAAAAAGACTGGTTTTATAGACTTCTTGTACAAAAATTATTATAAGAGACAAAATACATTGAAAACAAGAAAAGAGAAGACATATAAATGACAACTGATATATAAAAACTGACAAGTATCAGTATTGTAACAATGTAACTAACAATTAAATCTTGGTTAAATATGTATGCATTTATTTTTGTGGTCAGTGGCGCCAAATGAGTGTGGATAGGGGTTCCTTTTTCTTCATCATTTTGGACCTACCAAATATGGGTTTTTCGGAATTGTTAGATTCTCCTAATGACCCAGCTTTTTTTGTAAGGTTTTATCACGACCACCCTGTATATTTACATCCATATTATTTTCTTATTTTTTGCCAAACTTTTTACGAAATCGGTACCTAAAACTAATAGGGAAAATAATTTTATTAAATTTATGGTTAGCCCTAATATTGAATTATAGAGAAATTAGTAAAACTTGCGGTGCCGTCATCAATGACGTCACATTTATTGCCAATTGCCCTTGGTGTAAGATAAAAATTTGCTTTAAACAGAGCGCACTGTTATCCCAGTTAAAAAGAGATAGCACACTGTCGGATGTTAGCCGATAAAATATAAGTTGGTAGCCGTGGACAGTGATGCCGGACGATTCACGTATTGGCACGAAAGTTTTGTTATGATTTTGAGAATTTGAGGTTATACTTCGAAATATTTGCTCGCTTCGGTAAATTGTAAATTAAATACGTGTTTGGGTGTTTTCGAGTGTAAGGAATTGCAATAAAATGCCTAAACCATTGAATAGTCGGTGTCAGCAGCTGGTCTCGTCTCTAATCAGTTACTTTGAACTGGAACGAAATAATGGGGGCACCTTACTCCCACGTTACAGAGGTAAAGTATTGATACTATTGCTTATTAAGCTTCTATGGCCCTTATTGGAAGTATTTTTAGCGTGTTTCAGCTGCACTGAAGATCAGTGTGTGTACTGTGAGTAGAATCTCGCAAAAAGTGAAGAGTGATGTGGTGTTAAAGTCGCTGAAGAAAAACCGTCCACATGTGAAGGGAGTCACGAATTAAGATCACCTTGATATTGGTTCTATTCGCAATCAATTTACGAACTGTATAAAAGAAGTAAGAAAGTTTTTGTACATTGTATCCTTGATTGTATTCACCATATACAATATACTACAATGAGTGATAATTTAATGTAATTATTTCAGAGAAAACTGTTACTCTTGAAAGTATTCATCAAAAACTTGAGAATATGAAGCTTTTTGAGGGATGTAAATCATCACTTCGTATCCTTTTAGGAGATGTTGGTTTCAAATGGAGTGAGGATAATCCATGAAGGGGGCTAATGGAACTTCCAGATATTACATTTAAAAGAATACAATTTTTGAGAATGTATCAACAAATTAAAGAGGAATCCACATTCAATTTTGTTTATTTAGATGAAACTTGGATATTCCAAAATGGAACATCGGGTCACTCGTGGCAAGGTGATAACAGAAAGAGTGTAAAGACCACAATAGTTGATGGGAAAAGGTAAACGTTAGAATGCCATTTGATTAGGTTTTGTTAAAGTCATTATTTGTTAGTAACTCATCGCAGAATTGGTATGAAAGATTTAAGTATTAATTAATAGTAATTTATTATTGCAGACATATCATTCTTCATGCTGGTAACAAGAATGGTTTCATTCCTGGGGCTGAATTAGTGTTTTCCTCTAAATCCAAAGGTGACTATCATGAGGAAATGAACCAAAACAACTTTTTGCTGTGGTTTGAGAATCAACTTTTGAAAAACTTGGAGGAACCGTCAGTTATTATTATGGACAACGCACCGTACCACAGTACATTCGTAGATAAGGCTCCGACAAGTGGATCGGCAAAGCCTGTTATAAAGGATTGGCTTACAAAACATAACTTTCAATTTGAACATACAATGTTGAAGAGTGAACTACTTCAAATTGTTAATCAGTAAGTAGAAATGAGATATAAACATTTGTGTTTATTTAATTATTTCTTTCTAGAAATAAACCAGAAAAGATATACCTAACGGATCAGATTGCTGAACAATATGGCCATAGAGTGTTACGTCTTCCTCCCTATCATTGTATATTCAATCCAATCGAGTTGATATGACGCGTGGCGAAAAATTATTATAACCAACACGTAGGTCGAGATGGAAATGCAAACGATAACTGTTTGGACATGTGGAAAGAAGCATTGTCTACCATTACACCTGTGGTCTGGATGAACTCCATCAAGCATACAGAACAAGTAATTGAGAAATGGTGGAATCGTGAACGAATGTTTGATAGAATAGAAGTTAACAATTTAGTGATTGACTTGAACAGTGACTCAGAGAGTAATAGTGATTTTTAGGAAATATTTAACATCTACACGAACATGTCATCTGTAGTGACTGTGAATCTAAAATCGAGCCTGATATGTCTGGTATCTCACTTTTACCTATATCAGATTCTGACTAAAGTAAATACATCTTACTCTAGGTATGTGCACATAATGTATTATTAGAATATTATTATATTGTAACTGCAGTGCATGCATATTTATATAGTAAAACTTTTTTTAGGTGAACATAAAATGAAGGCTCGATGGACACATGTAAAGCTGCCAATAGAGAGTTGATAAGAGACAGTACTTCCGACGGGTTGACCGGGGTGTGTTTCCTTCCGCGACTTTCATAACTACAATATTCTGCTTGAATTCCAGATTCTAGGCCGTTGGACATCCACCTCCCTACAATGTCTCTACGCTCCTCGATCCAATTACACCTGCCAATTTAGTGTACACTTTCTTGATCCAAATGTTGCAGATCAGTTATTGTATCATACTTGTAGTTTGTAGCTTATCTTCAGAGCAGTGTTTCCATTTCATTTTCATAGGTGTAAATATTTCTTTTCTGTTTTGGATTTGTCATCTATTAATGTTATTTGTTTTCTTCTATTTGCTACTGTATTCCTTAATATTTTTGGTTCTATACTTATGGTTTTCACAACAATGTCAGTCCCGACCTCCATACTTCTCTATTTATTATAAAGAAAAATGCATCTTTAATCCCGAAAAAAATATTCTTTATAAAAAATTACTGAGATGTTAAACTGAGTTCAGGTGAGAGAAGTTAGGGGTATAATTCAATGTCGGTAGGGGTATTTGCCCTCGAAGTAGTTGTTTCCTCTAATTGCTCAAAAGTTCAGTTATATTTGAATTTCTCTATTTATTATTTTTAATTGTAGGCTTAATTTGGGTTTCTTTGTTTCAATTGATGACCACATATATTCTGGCAGCAGATACTTTACTTACTTTATTGTTGTTTGTTTCTCACATGTTAATTTGTTCTGTATTGCCCTCTATTCTTTCTCATCTGTATTTGTGTTACCTAATATTACATTGTAGGTCATTTTGGTCAACAATTCAATTTCAATCTTGTATTTTCTGTGCTGTGCCAAGTCCATTCTCTACTGGGTTTCTCTTTATATGAAAGTGCACACTTCCTGTGGATCACACCTCCCTGTGGTCTTTGGTGGACAGTGAGTTTTTATAACAAAGTAATGCATAAAGTCAAAGCACTTGCAGATATGTAATTCAGTTAACAAGAATGCATAATGGCAAATTAGAAAATGACACTGACTAAATGAGTAAATTCCATATACCTTACTCATCCTAGAACACATGATCCTATTTGAATTGTAATTAGTGTATATAAATGTGTTTGTAATTAAGAATTTCATAATTTCTAATATAATTAATCTATTAATATCTATTTTGTTTGTATATAATTGTATAATAGCATAATAGTGTATAATGTAATATGTATAGGTAATGTAAATGTATAATACTAATAAAATCACACTGACTAAATGAGTAAATTCCATGTACCTACTAACTCATCCTAACACATTATGATTTTATTTCATTTCTAATTATTGGTGTATAATAATACCTATATATTTTTAATTATTTAAGAATTTCACAATAATCTCAGAGCAAAATTCATGAAAGACGAAGAAAATGTATACTTTTCAGTTATAAATTTACTAGCCAAACCAACAGTCATGTCAAGTAAAAAAATTTGATGTGGCAACATGGCGACGTGCTGACGTCATCAATTTTGATGACGTGCACCGCAAGTTTCGCTAATTTCTCTATAAGTTTTAATTAGTCGGGTAAAGAATTGAGTGAAAATATTTTAAACATATGCAAAATATTGGTCTACACTCGAAATTGAGTAAAAATTCATTCAGCCAAATTTACTCAATTTCCATAGTTTTAGTAATTCCAGTCATCCAGTAAAAATTATTTCAAACAAAAATTGGGTGAATTACATTATGGTCAAATATTTATTTTATTTTTTGTTGCCACATCTGAATCCAGTTCTGAGTAATTTTGGATTCAGAACTGAATGAAAATTGTATCAGTAAGGGCTAGCTTTAATTCAGGAATTAGTATTGAAACATAGCTCTTTCAATTTTTTTTACCTAATTTTTAAGTTTTTAAGTCAGATATTTTTTCTGCTCGCCTGCCGAATCTTGGTAATATTTTGGCCAATTTTGTAACGCCGTTGTTCCTCTCGTTTCGTCGATGTCGGCGGCACGACTCCGATGAGAGGAACGGGTTACTTGTAGAATTGGCGATTGGTGCGGAGTTTACGGAGTTCGGAGTCTGGTTACAGGACGATTCGGCAGCGCTGTGCAAAGGTTTCCCGATTTCCAGATTTCTACAAACTCTAGACAACACTGTAGGCTTAGATTTTACGGATTATCGGCGGGAACCGTCAAGATTGCTCTCCGTTCTCGGACGGAACGTACGAGTGCAGGTGCTCGGGCAAAAACGGTTTGTTTATTGTTTACAACTACGGAAAATATACGGTTTTAATAAATGAACGGAAATATGAACGGAGAATCTACATTTGGAAATGAACGTGTTTATTAGAGCAAACTAATTCATTTACCTTAAACCTAACCCTTACTTTACCTTTCCTTTACCTTAAATAATCTTAACATATAACTTTTATAATCTTAGCGTAAATTGAGGCAATTTATGAATAATTTTGAATTTAGAATTGCATGAAAATAGTGCAAATGCAGGTATATTGTAGCTCAGAAATGGATATTGAATCAAATATAATTCAGTTAATTTTCAATACCATCCATAATTGATATGATAAGTTTTTCAAATAATTTATCTGCTCTTTTGCTTCAGTTTGCACAAATTTTCTATCTTTCTATTTATCTATCTATCTAAAAACTCAACACATAATATCGTTTCACTTAGCAATGCTGATGAAAGTTTCGAGTACATTCATGATTAGAAATGAGTAAAAATAATAGGAATGCCGGTAAACTGCAACTAACTAATCGATATTAATATCGAAAATTCCATTGAGAATCCCTCACTAATTTTAAATATATTTAATAACTGTCAGTTATTCAGTGGTGATTATCTCAAACTGAAATTTAGTCAGTATTGAGTTTGTTTGGGTTCTTATTACTTACGTGAGTTCTAATAAGATAAAAGAATGAATGAGAGTAGCTGGAACAAATTAAAGTCTCGGTTCGCGTTTGAGTGCCTCCTTGTTCCGCCATAAAAACCCTTTCGGTTAAAGGGAAAAGCCAGAACAAGTAGTTTTATTAACATCAAGTGTACAAATGGTGAATATACAGGCAATAATAACAGTTTACAATATTACAACGTTGTTTACTCTACATAACCCGGTAGGGTCAAGAATCACTTGACTACAAATTGAACAAGATTGAATGATCATTCAAGGCCTAAACAGAGCTCTTAATTAATGCGCAAATTCGAGGTTCAAACTCGGCGACGTGAGGTAGACGAGCGCGTAGACACGGGCAACTTACGTCTGGGACGCACAGGTCCCGTGAAACGATCCGCTCTAACCAAGGTGGCTAAGTGGCCGCCATCTCATCGTGCAAGCCCGGCCTTACGTCTGCGACGTACAAGCCTTCTTGACAGGCAAGCCCGGCCGTAGGTACCTTACGTCTGCGACGTACAGGCCCTTGCGGGACGACCACTCCAACCGAGGTGGCTAAGCGACCATTATCTCATCGAGCAAGCCCGGTCTTACGTCTGCGACGTAACGGCCTCTCGCTGTACGACCACTCCAACCGAGGTGGGCATTCGCTTAGTACTCCGCTCGTCCCCAGATCACCCCACGTCATCGGCTATCCCTAACGATACCAACTCTATCCGCCGACGACGCACACGCCCAACGATTATAGACTAACCAGGATTGCTCACTTACATTTGAGCAATGTTGGACAGTTTTGTGACGTCACCACCGGTGCTGAAGTACGTTTACGTGTTGATCTGTGGAAGACGTGATGTGGATATCGTACGTAAATATGGATTACGTAGAGTACGTACGTAAACCGTACAGTTTACAATGATAAATCTTACTCTTTACTACAGTAAAATGAATAAATCTCTATCTTCTGTCCAGCACCGGTGGTGACGTCACAGAGTTTTTGGCAGGCAGATTCGGCGAACTGAGCAATCCTGGTAGTAGTCTATAATCGTTGGCACACGCCTATATCGAAACACGCACAAACTTCACTCACGTCACGTCCTTTGCGCTCTGCTAACGGTTGCCAGACGCTGCTCCACGCTCTCCTTTCTCTTGGCTGCTCGCTGCTCTGCTCTTCCCTCGTTACTCGGCGTAAAATCTTCAGGACTTTTCTAGCTTTCACCAGTGAATTAATATCAGGCAGTCAATATCTTATTAAGCCGTCAAATCTCTTATGTTTGTCATCGTTACTCGTTTTTCTCTTGTTAAATCTCAATTGTTTTTCTCCACGCCTACGTCGCCGAAGTTATGCCCCTACAGGCCCGCAACTCGCAATACAGGGAATGTCTTGAGGAAACGCGCGACCTCTTACACTTTAATCTTATTATCTAGAAACGTCCTATTGGCGCACACTTTAAACTTAATTCTAAAAGCGTCCAATCGGCGCACTGTCACAATTGGCGCGAACAGAGTTGTTATTATTTAAAATATTTTTTACTTCTTTACCCAATCTTGCTAGAATTTAAACGTATCCTAATCTAGCTCAACAAATAATCTTATTAAACATAGCAACAGTGATGCAAGTTCTGATCATTTGTTTGTTCAGAAATAACTGAAAATCTTATAGATGCAGGTAAATTGTAGCTCAGGAATAAATATTGACCCAAATAGCAATGAATAATTTTTTAAAAATTTTTAGTATAGTCAATAATTGTCGGTTATCTAATGAGTATTCATTAAAACCGACATAGACTTAGTTTTTGGCGTTTTAGGCAAATAGTTTTTCTAGCTTTTGCCGAATATTGCTTGCAGTATTTACCTCAAACCAGCTCGACAAATATGTTTATTTATTAAACTTGCAAAAACGAGGCAAGTTCTAGGTACTTTTGGTTTCAGAATTAAGTGATGATTGAATATAACTATAGGAATATTTAACTCAGGAATTGATATTGATAGCATCTCATTGAGCCATTTCTCAACAGTTTTTACTATATTCAACAACTGTCACTTATTTAGCGTTCTTTACGTCAAACAGAAATTGAGTCAGTTTTGAGTCGTTCTCAAGTTAAATTTCTTATTCTACTCTTTTCTAAATCTTTCTCCAATCTCAATATGTCCCAATCGAGCTCATCAATTAATTTTATTGCACATAGTAATAGTAATATATAAACCTGTGAGTCACAGCTGTCTCAGTTAAACACAAATGTTGTAAATAATGGGTACTGCAGCTTCTATTGACTCTTAAAGAGAAATAAGGAACCTTTTTACTTTTGTGAGAGCTTTCGGTATATTTCCAACCTTCATCAGTCATTCTACTAGGCACAAAAATTATAGTTTTCTGGTTATTGCCTGGCCAGCCGACATACGTCGATCGACTGTTTAGGACTCTCGTCGACTGTCCTCGTCTCGCTCTGCCGCCTTCTATTTATTTTGCCGCATGGAAATTCCAGAGGTATCTCGTCCTTTCCCGAATATTGTGGTGTGATATATAATGTATTAAATTCTGCATAGAGAGGCTTAAATGGCAAACAGAGAATAAAGTTGAAATCGTTTTTATTCAGATTTTATTGACTTGTGTCACGGTTAAATGCAATCGCCTCCAAAATAGTACATCTAACATTTTAACAAGTGTAATAAAATTAAACCAATTCAAAACTTCTAAGAACAAAATGCCACAAAATTGATTATTCAGATGTTTCACAAAATTTAGTAGGACTTTTGAGCATATTCTATGACAACCTTCTACTAGGATTAAAGTTGTAAGTAAATTAAAATTTAAGTACACTAAACAAATTTTAACTTTAAGGATCCAGAAATTGTTTTTAAAAACTTTTGTTTCCCTAAGTATCTACAATGAGCGGTTGAGGTTGAAAGCAAGACAACAAGTGATTTTAAATGAGAAAAAAGGTATATAATACAAGTGTTCTACTGTCGCAGCGTCCATCTCATCTCTTGATGAGACTGCAGTTCTCCCATAAGTGTCCTTCATAACTCACAATCAAAATTGAGTCAATATGTGAGATGTGTAAGTTAAGCTTCACTAAACCCCATGAACATATTTGATTAAAATATTTTGGTGGCGAACTATAACACAATTGAATGAATTTCAGATATGTTAGTTAAATTTATATATATATATATATATCTTCTAAAAGAAATTGAGACCCATATTTAAATGGTGAAATGAAATTTTTCAAAATTGAGTCCATATTGAAAATAGTTAGGAGAGTTCTAACATCTGATGAAAAAATTCAGTAAAGTATTTTAGATGTCATTGGTGAAATAAAATTAAATTTAGAAAATTGGCATAATTTGTTGAGATAGGGTAGTGATATTTTGCTCAATCATGCGATTCTTTTGGCGTATATCATTGAGCACTTTTACAACTCAAAATTTATATTGATGAAAACCTGCCCCGCTTTCGTCGCTATTAAAGGAAACTTGTACGTAAAGCCAATTCCATCGACCCTCTCTCGCCAAAATCCCCATCCCCCGCCTCCTCCTACTGTGCCCCCGGTTCACCTGTCCATATAACCTGGATAGCCTATATCCCATCCTCTATCCCTCTGTGCATATGCTATATTGTGTTTGATTAAAGGGGGTGGCGTCTATTAACGCCATCGATCTTAGCGGCATGACTGATTCTCTGACGGTCGTCAGTTAGACAACCCCAGCTGTGTCCCCATTTATCCCCCAGGATGTCCCCCATACCCCATCCTCACCCCAAGTCCCCCTCACAGCGGAATCTCAAAAATTGAAACGGGTACGCACCTGGCACGAGAGCGGTGCTATTAATCAATTAGTCAAAGGGGGTGGGAATGGGGTGTTAGTCGAGACGGGCGGAGGAAGGAAGGGGGTTGAAATTAGGGAAAGGGAAAGTGAAATAGTAAAAAAAGCTCTCTTGGCCAATTCTTTAAAATACGGTTTTTAATAAGCAAGAATTTTGGATTGGTAAGTACTTAGTTGGGCTCTGTAAGATAGGGTACCATTCAATTAGGGAAATTTTTTGAGTTAATTTACTTGTAAGTTTGTAATTGATTGGAGTTTAAGACTATGGATGAAATAGTTATATGAGTGAGTATACAGGAAGGATTTTTAATGTTTTCCAAAAATAATGCCAAGCATTTCTTGTTTTCCCTTTTATTTCTTAAATTTTGAAAATTGGTCACTCTAGTCAAAGCCAATATAATATTCACAAAAAACATAACACCCCTCCTAATTCATCAAAATAATTATTTTGGTCAGAACTTTTACAACACGGGAGTGCAGATACTCGGTTTCCTGGAATGATTCGTACGTATCTGTTGTGAAAACTTATATCATGGTGAAATTGATCCTGGAGAGATTATATACACTAGTTCTCGATTTAAAATTAATTTAAATAATTATCACTTGTCCATTATATAACTTTAAATTACGTAACCTACATTTGCTTCTAAAATTTCTTTCAAATTTAAAATCTTCCCATTTTTAATAATATTAATATAGAATACTACTTAAATAAAAACCTGCTATAAACCAATTGTTCCCTATACAAGGGTTTCTTTTCTTCCTACTTTCATATTAATTATTACTTAATATGATATTATTACTTAGAAAACCTACTTACAATTGGTTCACCAATTAATTAGAGAAGTTTCCTGCTAAACACGGTTTAGTTATATTATTTGATACAATACTATAATATATTTCATAATGACCACATCTATAGCGAGTACTTATTGAAAGTTATCTATGGATATCAATTGACAAGGTTCCTAATTTAATCGTATCAACCGCGTAACTCGTAAATCGACTCCATATTCTCCTTATTTTAATTCTTAATAACATTTGACACTGGTATTCAATTAGATTCAAGTAAATATAAGTTCTGTTTAAACGTAAATGTTAAATATGTTGCAGAGTTCATTTCGAGATGAGAACATCTAATAGAAGACGGATTCATCTCGGCATTTAATGAAACTCACACCTACTTATTACTTATTATGTTTGTTGACTCTACGATCAACATAAAAGAGAGCAAAGTAGGGTTGTAGGGATTTAATAAGGAATTTAGGGAACATACTCTTCAATTAGGGATTAATAACCATTAAATGGGGAACTAAAACAAGTTGTTATTAAAACAACTTAGGTGAAATTTCCACTTGCAAATTAAGTAATCAAACATTAATTAAAACAACTAAGTCAGAAAAATAATCTAGTGTGCTTGCTGATAAAGTAATCAATTATTAACTAATTAATAACTATTAAAGAGGGTATTAAAACAATTGAGTCGCTTTAGCGCGGATCAAAGTGATAATTTCAAAATCTTACAACAATAATCAGTCATGCAAGCATAACACCGGTTCTCGTAATATGATAACAAACGCGCTCCGTAAGGTCAAGCACACAGCTAGGTCAGGTAAATTAAAATCTAGGACGCCGAAAGATAACAAAACTTAATTTGCCATTTAACCAATGTAATTTGAAGATGTATAAAAGCTTGTGAATTTTTGGTAATAAATCAGTATACCCTAGTATGCTCATTAACGACAGTGTGTGTGATGTTTCTTCACGCCACCTAACCTGACTACCTAAAACCTAACAAAACTTCAACCCGGAGAGTACGTAACGTCCTCTCTCCAAACTACAAGAACCTACAAGAACTTCGAGAACTTCAAGAGATCACGTCAAGCCCTGATCTCAAACTACAAGAACTTCGAGAACTTCAAGGAGATCACGACACGCCCTGATCTCCATCTACAAGAACGTCTTCAGCCTTACAACCTGGAGACAAGATTTATCTCCGCCGCCACCCACGAGCCAGAGAGAAATCTACATACAGTCCACTATCTCTAGAGATCATTGCACACTTTCGTTCATGGTCTGGTCCTTCGAGCCGTAAGCTCTCGACTTTTAACTCTGTAATTAAAGCACCGCGGATTGCAATTCATAATTTAACTCGAGAGACTCGAAATTAATTACGGGGCCAAACGAGGACATTGTCGAATAAAAATTAGTGATAATAATTCATAGGTGTAATTAATTAAGGATATCTGATATTACCTGAGTAATATGAAACATCGGAACTACGTCTGGTTAGATGTACAGAACGATGCAATGTGCTCCTTATATTTGTTTATACACTATCATAATTTTATTTTACGCATGGTTAAAGTAAGGAATTTATTGCAGCGGTATTCTGTTCAATGATGAACTATACGATCCAGGAGAAAATATTCAAGTTGAAAGTAGTAGGTGACAACTCTTAGTAAACAGCCTGTGGTGCACGAAAAGCTAATTCCTATGTAAGAGGACAAAAGTGTACAACCAAAGCTTGTAGTAAATAATGATGAGGTTCCTAAGTTAATCGAAACAGAAACAGAGCAAGATAGGCAAGAAACAATTCAGGATGCTGAAAAGATTAAACCTGTTTGTAAAGATAAGATAACTTGGAATGTAAATGATAGACCCAAAAGGGTTATCAAAGCTCCTGATCTTTTAAATTGGTAAATATTAAAATTAAGCGAAAATGTCATCTCAGAGTGGAGAAATGTAATGGCATATAAAATGTAATGCATACCTAGATAGGTTGTAAGCGTAATTTTATGTTTTCTCATCTTTAGTATTCCATGAGGATACAGAATAGATATGTCGTCTAGCGATGTAGCAAGACATTTTTAAGTTAATAAAGTGTTAAGGTGATCCTGTGTATAATTGTAATCGACCCTTCATCCTTCATCAACGTTATATTGGAAGGCCCAATATATTACAACTTAATTAACTGAACGTGAGAATTATCTTGAGAAAAATGGGAATAAATAATTAGCACTGCAAATTGATAATACATTTACTATGAGACCGACCGCAGAGAGTAGAAAATTATTAAAGAACTAATATCGCAATTAAAAAATAGTGGTTCGTGGTAGAAAGTTGAAAACTTAACGCTAGATGTATTTTTTATTGGCGAATCATAAAAAAATTCAAATAACAAAATTGAGCATAAAATAAAAAAAAATGGCGTGAACCACCCTTATCACTTGCGGGTTTGAAAAATAGTTTACGTCCTATTCTGAGACCCACTGAATGTACACACAAATTTTCATAAAATTCGGTCAAGCCGTTTCGGGGGAGTTTTGTTACAAACACCGCAGCACGAGAAATTTATATATTAGATTTATCCAAATCGAAAAATGAAAAGAAAAAACTACCACTTGGTGAACATTGTTGCGAACCAAAATATGCATCAATAACATAAAAATGGCTGTGTCCATCGTACTTCTCTCTAAAATTTTCTCAAAGATATCCTTTAGCAGAAAAAATAATAATTGATAAAAATTTATTCTCAGAACGGAATTAAAAGAAATTTAATTATCTAAAAACGATGTTTAAACTGCCCTTTGGGGAAGATTTAACCAAAAATATTATTAAACTTGATTAGCCGTATTGAGTAGTGAAATAAATATCTGAAGTTCGAAAATAATTTTTAAGCGTTAAGAATATTTTAATACAGAGAAAAGTGATAAGATTAAAGAGCCCTTCGGGGACTATTTGGCCAAAATTTTACATAGTCGATAGCAGAAGAAATATTTCAAGTTTAACAAAATATTAGCGTAGATTTGGAAAAAAAACTTCCAAAAAATAAAAAGTAGCAAGTGTATTGTGCTCTTTAGATAAGCTTAAGCAAAAAATGTCATAAAACGTTATTGTACAGATTCGGTAGTAGAATAAACTTATAAATAATGCTTAGACAAAAATGTTTCCTTGGACTTTATGAAAATTTCCAAAATTCCAAAAAATAAACAGGAATGAAAAACCTCATTTTTCATTTCCATTATAATGAAAACTTAATTGGTGGTCCTGGTGAAATACAAAATCTAAATTTAAGGTCGCTACCGTTCGTGATTTTTACTTTCGGAGAAAAAAGCATAAAAGTAACATAAACACACACATACACATACATTCATATACATCACAAACACACAAACTTTTCCACTTTACTTACCGTATAACCATCAATTACACCCGTCGATTACATAGCGGTGTTTTAGATGATTGGAGAATTCTGAGAGGTGGTATATAGGGGTGAGGTAGTAAGCGATAGGTATTCGAAGCGAAGTTCCCTTCGTTGTTAAAATCTATCCGTTTCGGGAATTTCTGTTGCTGTTATATTTTTGGCGGCATTTAGGATGTGGTCTTTAAAAAAACACCGTATGTGAATACCTCATGTAAGAAGGTAATATGCACAGACGATGAATATATCTAGGACCATTTACTTATAAAATAACATATTGCGAAGGTAATAGCACATTCTAAGCGTTATTTCATATTGTTGTAAGAACGCAGTTTACAAATTCTCTCTTATGATTTACATATACATTTCATCCGGTGCTTTCGTTTTACAAAAATGATCAAAGCTATTGACTACAGATAGGTGTGCCAACATCTCTAGGTATGATTTCAACGTGAAAATATTTGTTTCCCATTATAGTGAAGTCAAATATTCTAGGTATCATTAAACAAACACACAGCGGTTAAGGTAGTATTCGAAATATATTATAACAAAAAAAAAAGCGTTTGGATTGTTCTTTCATAGATAAATATTACAAATTAATTATAAAGTATATATATACAGGTTACATATTATCTCAGTGGCGTTCTATCGGTTTTCTTATTTTAGGTTTCAGGCAGATTCGGTTAAAATATATTTGGATTTTCATTTTGGAACTTTAAGAAAGTAATGAAATTACACGATAGCCGTTATGTGCTCTAATTATTATAAACAAGGTGATTTTGATTCCATTCAAGTGCAGCAAAATATTAAAAAAATAACGTAAACCATATTTTTCAAATTTAAACTTGTAGAAGCTAATTAAGTATTACAAAATGTATTCATATCACCGTAGCAGGCCTGCAATAAAACATTTATTATTTTTATCTAGTCGCAAATCTTAAAATACTATAGAATAATTAATTTGCCGGCAAATCATTTTAAAAATGTAAGTGATTGAGTTGTCACTTATATCATTTTTTTAAATAGGATATATAGGTACCTACGTTTCCAAAGCATTTCATTTCTTTAAAAAAGAGTTTGAAATGATTTCAGTCATTCCTGATTTAAATATTTTTGTATTAACAAACCACAAATTTTCTGAAGCAATTCAAACTACATACCTCTTCCTATTTGTATTCCCTGAACACCTCTCTGAGGTTTACGTAATCCAATGACTACCCAGAACCAGAATGGTAAGCTAACCCAGGCTGGCGGAGCACCAGGAGTGCCGTCACCTGCAGGACATTCGTGCTTATGGGGAGTTCCTCCCCTAAAACACCTACGAGCTTCCCTGATGTAAGCTACGAAGACGTCACTTATTTCTCGTTTGAGGGAAATGTTATAAGATATAGCTATGTTCTATTTTTTACGTAATTAATACTCCTCCTTCTCAAGATTCCCAAATATTTACTAAGTTCAATATTTTTAAAGGTCAGTCAAAATATACAAAATTGACAGTTTTTAATATTTAATTGTTAGTAACTGATACATCACACCGAATCCATGATCTATAAGGTTTGTTTTGTGCTCCATTAGGCTCATGTAATGATCATCATGATGTATCAGTTCTACAGCAAATTATTACTTCAGAGAATCATCGTTGTTTAATTATGTCTTCAAATCAATTAACCACTAAACGATTATACCATAAAATCCCTCACAGAAAACTATTTTTATTACATTCTCCATAATCAATTTAAGAAGCAACAAGAAATTGCAACATTTAAATTTTCGCAACAGAGACCAACACAACACATTTAACACTTCTCGTGTTGTGAGATAGCAACGCCTAATTATATTGACAACTAAATCATATATAAGAATGCAGTAAAGTTTGGATTCATTTGTTAAGAACTCTATTTTAACTAATTAAAGAAATGTTTAGGAAGCAGATGTTGCTAATGGTTCAGGAGAGTTTCAACAAAACCATATATCTATTCCTAATATTTTTTAGACTCTCAGTAACGCGACATATAATACAAATTTGTTTCATTAGTTAATAATCAATAACTATAGCTAGATGAATAAAAGATAGCATGTAAAACTGTGGATTTTTGTAAACTTGTTAGGAGAGTTTATGCTAGGTTTTAGTTTTAGTTAATATTTTATGTAAGTTTGAATCTCCCAGATTCCGACTCTCCCATCAATTTCGATCAACTTTGTATACGTTTATCAATAATGCCATAACTACTTTAACTAATATAATGAAATAATATAAAGAACACTTTATTAAACGGTTTCGAAGAGTTTAAACCAAATCAGAGTTTGGATAATTTTTCAAAACTCTCAGTATCACGAGTTTCAATTTAACTTGGATTCATTCTTTACTAGTCAATAACTATTTTAGCTAATTGATTGAAATTTTGGATTATAATACATTGGATTTGTTTGGAGAGCTTAGGCTAATTCTGAGTTTTAGTTAACGTTTTATGCAAATTTTCGACAGTAATTCCATAACTACTTTAAGTAATTAAATTGGATGTGTGCATAGAACACTTTGATAAGCAGATTTGAATACTTTAAACAAAATCAGAGTTTGGGTAATTTTTTAAAGCTCGCACTAACACGAGATTTAATACAACTTAGTTTCATTGGTGAATACTCAATAACTACTTCAGCTTATCGAATGGACCCCTGGAAGTTCATGCATTTAATTTTCTAAACATGTTTGGAGAGTTTATGTTAAATTTGAGTTCCAGTTAATGCATCTTGAATGTATGAATCTCTCAGACTTCAAGTTGCTTCCAGTCCTAACCATCTTGGGTGTATTGGCCAATAACTATGTAACTATTTTCATTGTAAAAGCTAATATGACTGTGAACAGAGTACACAAAAGACAATCATTTCTCCTTTTTGTCAAAATTTAAGAAACGAGTGGAAATGGGTCAGCTAAATTTATGAAATAGTTTAAGAGAGACTTTCTTGAAAACGCTGTCATAGATTTTTTCAAAATCCAACTAAGTACCTACTAATTAGAATTTTTCTTATTTGTAAAGCTACATCTTATCTGTAACAAAAGCGAAGTGGTATTACCTATTAGCTAATTAAAAGTGCTAAAAATTAAAACAATTGGTAAACTGTTCACTTGATTTCAACTTTCTTAAACAAATATATATATATATATATATATATATATATATATATATATATAAATTTATGTTTTCTCTTCTTCACTTGCAAAGCCGTTTATAGGAAACTTCGCCTGTCCATTTAAAATATCTCAACAACGAGACATTTCCTCGATTCCCCAGGACATTCTGTAAAGCACCCCTATTCCCCCGTTTCCCCCGAGCCTCTCCCCCCTTTTTTTGCAAGAAAAGAGCGTCGAAGGGGAAATGATGTCGGGCGACATCAATTCTTCATCAACACCTCGGAAACTGTTCCAGAGAGTGAAAAGAATGACGCACCTCCTCTCCCTCCCACTCCTCGCTCTCCAGGAATCTTTCTCCCGGTAATAAAGGAGGAATGGGAGTTTGCATACAGATGAACCGGATTGGAAAGTATCCAGGAATATATATTAGACGCATCTGGCATGTGGGGAGCACGGGAAGGAAAAAACTTGTTCATGATATACGCCATGTTGCGTCCTTTGGAAACAATAAAGATGGGATGCACGGGACGCGTAAGTGTCTCGCACTTGTCCCGTGTTACGTTTAAGGGATTTTCTCGTTCTCTTACGCGCCGTTTTATTTTCTTTCAGACGCGCGACGTTTATAGGGATTTTGATACGTTCACTCGAAACGAAAAGTTTATAGACTCCCAACGAAACAGAAATCAGGAGAAATAAATTTTTTTGGACGAACACCTTTGATGTTCATATTAAGTCCAATTAAAATAGATCAAATTAATATTTTGCGGTACACTAGACGAGTATTGCAAATTATTTTTATCTTTTTATTAACTAGGTGAAGGTGGTTAAGCGGATAGGCCAACCAATAGTGATTTTTCTGCGCATCAAAATTTAACCGGTCAAAACCTATACTATCGTATAGAAGATTATGTTTCTTTTTTTCAAAAGATTATTATGTGGCTAGTATGACTTTTATACTGAAGTTTAGCGTTAATTACCTTCAAATGAAATCAATTCAAAAAACAAATGTAAGAGAATCTGAAAATGAAATTTGTGGCTCAGCCGGGATACGAACCCGGATCTCCCAATATCGCGTCAGGTGTTCTGCCAATTGAACTACCGAGACACATATCAATTTCATTTTCGATGTTTGTGTTAAACGTTTTTGACAGGATGATACGGAGGACGTATTGGTTGTACGCAACACACCGTATCCCTCTCACGTTAATAATGTGGTGTCTTACGTGTTCTCTGATATACAAATGAAACAGATGGAAATATGTTCTCGAAATTAATTCAAAGTGATGGTGTATATGAAACAAATGTAAGAGAATCTGAAAATGAAATTTGTGGCTCAGCCGGGATACGAACCCGGATCTCCCAATATCGCGTCAGGTGTTCTGCCAATTGAAATTTGGCAGAACATTTGTTTCATATACACCATCACTTTGAATTAATTTCGAGAACATATTTCCATCGAAATCAATTCAACATTGGCAAGTATACATTTTAACACTGTGAACAATACTAGCCCGGTCCGTCTGTTTTAAATTTTTAAGCGGTGTTTTCAAAGTTTACAAGGGACTGTGTCAGTTATTGCTCTTTTCTCTTTGGTTATATGATCAAACAATGTTTTAAATTTATACTGTACTATTATTATTAATTTCTGAAGTAGACTGGACAGTTTTAGTACTGCAAAGTCGAGTGTATATGCATCTATACACTCGAAGCACACATACTTCATCTGTCACATATATATATGGAATAGAATGACATGACAATTCCTAAAGAACAACATTTAGCTCATGCCTCTGAGGCATAAGCTCATCTCTATTATCGCCAGAGTGACGGATGTTCTGTCTCTCATGCATATATAGAAGACATGCTTTCTTAAGTTCCTTATACTATTTATTAACTGAGCAGACATTTAATAATAGTCTATCGATCGACAGATTTATGCATAGAATAGTTATTTATGTATTAAAGGCACAATCAGGAGCTCATGGCACGAGAGAAAATTTAAAGACCGACGCTTGAGGAGGGCTTTTCATTTCTCGACATTGCAGTTACATGCAAAGTTTTATTTCATTTTGATTCATAAATGTAGGGTTATTCTCCACGTTAGAGTTGGCAGCACTGCCGTGTGCCGGTAATAACTCTAGTCACTTTTAGAAAGTTTAGTGTCCATAGTAGTTCGTTTTGTTTCATATAAACTGTAGTTGTCGAAATAAATATAAGTGTATGCACACATAATAAATCCTGATACAAAAAAAAACAACAATGGTTATGGGCCCAGCAAGCAGCAGGAGTCCACTGGGCCCACGAGCTCAAAAATGCTTATGGGCCCAGTAAGCAGCAGGGATGAAATTCCCACCGCCGACGACAGGTCAGATGCGCCGAACGAGGCAGACCCCGGACAGCAGGAGTCCACGGGGCCAGATGCGCCGAACGAGGCAGACCCAGGACTGCAGGAATCCAGTGGACCATAAGCTCCGAACGAGGTAGACCCAGGACTGCAGGAATCCAATGGGCCAGATGCGCCAAAAGAGGCAGACCCCGGACTGCAGGAGTCAACTGGACCCAGATACGCAATAGGCGTGGTGTCAGTGGTGTGTACACAAGAGGGCAGTAAGTCGACATCGCCAGCCGTACTTTGGTAGGACAAATTCAGGTGCCAACAAACATGGCAGATGTTTTGAGGTTAAGCATGTTGGAGAGATTTCTCATATGCTAGGAGTCAAGTTTGAGAAGAGGGAGAACAACAGTTTCGCACTTTCTCAAGAGGACTACGTCGATAAATAGATCGACCGATTCGTACTACATGACGCGAGAGAAGTCTCAACGCCGATGGAAGTCAAGCCAACATTCCTGGACGGAGACGTCGATGAAGACCATCGCGCCCGGATGCTCCAGTAACCCCATTGGAGAAGTTAAAAGACCGGCGGAAAGATCATCGTGATGAAACAGAGATCCTTCCGACGGGGGGATTGTAGGGTTATTCTCCACGTTAGAGTTGGCAGCACTGCCGTGAGCCGGGAATAACTCTAGTCACTTTTGGAAAGTTTAGTTTCCATAGTAATTCGTTTCGTTTTATATAAACAGTAGTCGTCAAAGAAATATAAGTGTATGCACACATAATAAACCCAGATACAAAAAAAACAACAATAAAAAATTAAATAAATATTCGAAACTTCCTGGAGGTTATGCCGTCGCGATTTGTGATACGAATTTCAGTGTTTTGTCGTTGTCCGCTATTTCGCTGTCAATACAACTGTATTGACAGTTGTTCATCAAAACGACATTTAATAAAAAGACGAGAAAATGGATATTGAAGAAGACGAAAACGCTTTTTGAGAGGAAATTAAACAAGAGAAAATTGATTCCAGAAAAGGCAAGGGACTTATATACTATGTAGGAATATGACAAATTTCTTTTGACAGTTTCGTGCCATAAAAGTCTCTTGACAGTTCCGTGCCATAAAAGTCTCTTGACAGTTCCGTGCCATAAAGGCCAATTTATGCCCCCATTTAAGGGGGTATAAAAGCGATTATAGGGCCAAAATAAAATAAATAATTTTTCAGTTATCTGCACCGTTCAAGTCTAACCGAGCTATACAGTGATCTACTTAAATTAAAAATATGACGAACCATTAATTTACTTGGCATTAATTGAAAACATTTTAAAGTTAGTTAATTAAAGCTATTATTTAAATTTTTGGTTAAAAATTTAAAACCGACGGATCGGGCTAGGATTGCTGATAGTGTTAAAATGTATACTTGCCCATGTTGATTTGATTTCTTTTCTTTCATAGGCGGTAATTAACGCTAAATTTCAGTATAAAAGTCATACCGGATAAATAATAATCTTTTGAAGAAAAGAAACATTTTTTTAAAATGTAAACTTGCTAATGATGATTTGATTTCATTTCTTTCATAGACGGTAATTAACGCTAAATTTCAGTATAAAAGTCATACTGGATACATAATAATCTTTTGAAAAAAGAAACAAAAAATTAGATTTCATTTCCTTCATAGAAATATTAATTAATGTAATAAAAAGTATTACTACTGTTAATGTTTAGTAGTTCATTTTATTAATCAAAATCAGAAACTAATTCTTTTTCTCCATTTACATTAGTACTGTGTATCGAGTTATAAACAAAAATATGCTTAGTATCAAATTAAATACAGATCCAATGAGCGGTAGAGTGAATTACTTGCAAATAATGTTGTTCAGAAGGAACTGGAGTTACGCGAGTTCGTGGTTGTCGATTTTGAAGGAGATTTAAAACCGAAAATGTATCTCTGGGTTTAAAATGTGAAAATATTGATAGTATTTTGTGAAAAAAATCTTACAGTCTGTTCAGACAGCCACTCGTTATTAAGTATTTTAAATCTATCAAGCGTCCATAAATAGGATCTACTTGTTCTAGAGTTTCGAACTCTTTGTACCACTGACGTTTAACCTGTATGAGTGAGTAAGTGTCTATTTAAATGCTCAGACGGAACAAAAGTCTCATTGCATAATGAACATTTAACAGACTTCTCACTTTTATGAGTGGACAAGTGAATCGTCTATTGAGCAGGGTAGTCGAACGCTTTATCGCAATATGAACATATGAAGTTAGGGTGAGCTGTTTTTTGAGAAATCATAGGGCCCGGTAATATTTTGTATGAGAGATTCCGTGCCAACTGATCCACAAGTGAATGGGGTGGTTTCCAAATCGCTACCAAAAATATTGCATCTTCTTCGGGATGCTAAATTTCTTGAATCCCAAATTTTCAGCTAGTAATTTTGCGCCAGTCGATTTCTATGTGGAATTTTGTTTCTTCTTCCATTTTTTCGCGGTCCATGACAAATATTGCTTTCTGGAATGCCAGAGTGTAATTTTGTTCCAGGAAAACCTCCAAATATGCTACGTCGACGTAAAATATTCCGAGGAATCCGTTCCCGTCATCAGAATTACGATTAGATGCTTTCCCGAGCGGAAAATCGAGAAAAACTGATTTTTCTTCAGATGGCCGTAACTGAAAAGCTTATTTTTTCTAAATTTTTTGCGATAGGTCAAAATGTTCCTTTTTTCAAGTGCTTTAAGAGAAACATAAATTTCCGGTGTGTATTTGCGTTTAAAGTATAAAAATCGGCAAAAAACTTTTTTTTTTGAAAATTTTTGGTCATGCAAATGGTCATCTTGACATCTTTTCTCTCCAAACTTCGCTCCATTTAAGATAAAGGGGCGTTTCGAGACTATTTCGAAGTATTGGTGCTCTATGTTCGTTCCCCGTGAATTTAGGAAGCAAAAAATCAATCTAAATGAACAATAATCAAATTGTTACCAGAAGAAAATTACCTGCTAGTTCAACTGGGGCTCTATAAAATATACAAAATATATAAAGCATAGAAAAGAAACAGCTTGCCTCTTGAAATTACTCAAAATTTGCTCACTAATTACAAAAATTGAGAAGCTCATTCAAAGTCAAGATTTGGTTAGAATAGAGTTGTTTCAAACTCGAGATAGCAGCTTGCCGCTTGATCATGCACCGAACAGTAATTAATAAAAACATTTGCTTTTTTACAGAGGACCTGAAGCATGATGCTTCTGTTGTGAAAGTTTTCATCGAAAAGGTATTTAAATATGTTAGAAAAGAATTTCCAGATATTTTTCAGATATTTTGAGTTCTTCAGCGATGGATGCGGGGGTCAAAATAAAAACGCGGAAATTTTTGCTTCTTACACGAATATCAAGAAAGATTTTCAATTATTATGAAGTGGAATTGCTTTGCCACATCACATGGAAAATCGGCTTTTGATGGAATTGGGGGCATGATCAAGCGGCAAGCTGCTATCGCGAGTTTAAAACGACCCTATTCAAACCAAATCTTGACTGTGAATGAGCTTCTCAAATTTTGTGAAAAAAACATCAAGCCTGTCTTATGTCAATATTTCGCTTCAGATGAAATAGAATCAGTTAGGAGTAATTTCAAGAGGCAAGCAAAAACGATTCCCGGCAAGAGAGGTTTCCACCAGTTTTATGTACATGAAAAGTAAATCATCAAATGTAAACACACTAGTAGTATGGATAAAAAGTGGGCATTGCTCATTGATTTGAGAGGTAAAGTGGTGAAACTATGGAAGACAAATTTACATGTTGCTTTTGTATTCATAACAACTGGCATTTGGGTTATATAATTCAAGCAAACGAAGAAAATCTTGTGGCAGAAATATCCGTAATTTGCTTGGATCCTAGTACCAAAGTGTACCTACTTTATTCCGGAGTTCACCATCTGGTTCACTATAGCTTTCCCACATGTTATTTGTGAGGTGAAGCGCACTGAAAAACGCAACTCGCAGAAAAGATTTACTTTGGGTAAAGCTCAAATACAAAAGATTGAAGCAAATTTCACCAAATTTAGCGTTGACTCCCCCGCTCCATAAAAATACATTTACCATTAAATAAATCAATAAAGTATAACTTGAAAATACATTTTTTTTGTACTGCATTGACCGTTATAAATCCATGAATATGATTGGCGTCCCGCTACGTAGTAAATCTAAAGATTCCACATAATCTGGAGAAATTCCTAGTTTTTTGTGACTCATTAATCAGACTGTTTCTTTTCTGTGCTTTATATATTTTGTATATTTTATAGCGCCCCAGCTGTATCAGTTGAAGTAGCAGGTAATTTTCTTCTGGTAACAATTTGATTATTGTTCATTTAGACTGATTTTTTGCTTACTAAATTCACGGGGAACGAAAATAGAGCTCCAATACTTCGAAATAGTCTCGAAACGCCCCTTTATCTTAAATGGAGTGAAGTTTGGAGAGAAAAGATGTCAAGATGACCATTTGCATGACCAAAAATTTTGAAAAAAAGGAGTTTTTTTGCCAATTTTTATACTTTAAACGCAAATACACACCGGAAATTTATGTTTCTCTTAAAGCACTTAAAAAAAGGAACATTTTGACTTATCGCAAAAAATTTAGGAAAAATAAGCTTTTCAGTTACTGCCATCTGAAGAAAAACAGTTTTTCTCGATTTTCCGCTCGGGAAAGCATCTAATCGTAATTCTGATAACGGGAACGGATTCCTCGGAAAATTTTACGTCGACATAGCATATTTGGAAGTTTTCCTGGAACAAAATTACACTCTGGCATTCCAGAAATCAAAATTTGTCATGGACCGCGAAAATATGGAAGAAGAAACAAAATTCCACATTGAAATCGATTGGCTCAAAATTACTAGCTGAAAATTTCGGATTCAAGATATTTTGACATCCCGAAGAAGATGCAATATTTTTGGTAGCGATTTGGAAACCACCTCATTGACTTGTGGATCAGTTGGCATGGAATCTCTCGTATGTTAAGACGGTTTACCAAAACAAAAAAAAAACACGTTTTCCTTTCCCAGCATACACTGTATAATTGTCGGAATCTGTCATTTTTTCTCTACAAACTTTTTCCTCAATAATGTGGTCTTCAATGTCGACCAAAGGTTCCTCTTTGAACTTCCGGAATGCCAGTACCTCGTTCGAAGTTCGAACAGCCTGGTAGAACGTGGCGTTCCCAACTCCTGACACTGTAGCAGGGTTGGATTCTGATTCTTCCTCTTTTAAAATCTCTTCTTTAACCAAAGGTTGATTTTCGATTTCGATCGATGATCGTCTTCGACGTTCCTACTAGGCTGTACCCAGTCTATTAAGGACGCGCGGATCTTACACCTTTCGATGCATATCGAAAAGTCCTCGTCACATGATCGGGGCACAGATCACCCTAGGTTAGGTTATGTTACCGGATATGACCATAGGCATAATACGTATAGACTACGGATCGCAATAAGGCGTGATGTGCCCGGTGGAAGCGAGAGGCAAATAAATAAGGCGACTTGTTTCTCACTCTAAATTGGTGGGGCTAATAACTTCGTAACCATGACGCTCTGACCTCTAGCCTTGTCAGTTACGTCACGTCCTTTGATTTTGGAGGTCGCGGGTTCTAAACTCCTAGGAAACGAACTTTTTCTGCTCAATTCCACTTTTTTCCCGCTATATTTACAGTTTTATTTCATTTCTTATATTTCCCCAATAGTTTTGCGACGATAAGTGATAAGTGAGAGTACCCTCGACACCTCCCATGTGGAGTGTGGTTTGTAATTTGTATATATACAATTTTAACTGTCGGGTCCTTTTGTGTCATTATTTTATGTTTTTGACCGACGGGGTTCGACTGATGATGGGTCTAAGGGACCCGAAACATGTCTCTTGATAATAAAGAAATCGACTTTTGACAACAGTGTTTCAATGCGATGGGGTGTTGACTCAGAGATACACACTTGTGTGAAGATAAAGTGATAACAAATTCTTGATTCTATTAACACATTATTGGCATGAGGCTGTAGAGGTTAGGACGTGACACATCGGTTCTATGGCAAGCAACGTCGATTTAAGAACAATTATTATGCACAGGAACCGATATACCTCCTGGCCCTTCGGTTATCCTGGTACACGAAATCCGATTTTCAGAAAAGAAACATCAGTGTACTTCAAACGGAACTAAAACGGCGTCTTAATAACCAGAATACCGAAAATGTCGACGAGAAATCAGATGACGAAAAGTTTATGACAAAAAAAAAACAGTGAAAAATGAATCCTTTTGCGGAGTATAAAGATTCAACGTGAAGCCTATCGCATAAGCTTTCTAAATATGCCACATTTCTTTGAAAACAAATTGCAATAATGGTAAAATCGCGAAATGAAAAAATTCATCAATACCGAAAACACGATTTCAAAGTATAAGTAGTGGAAGCGGTCGTGACGTTATACTAGTCATGGCCATGCTATATGGATGAGAACCCACCTTTTTGATACAGCGAAATCGGTGTTGGGATTTTTATAAACAAATCATAGTGCAAAAAAATTTATTTATTTTTTGTTTTTTACAAATATTTCGAAAAGTGTTGAAGGGATCGCTATACGACTAATAGGATTTTGTAGGGACTCAAAAAAGCTAGAAAATGGTTTGCCGTACAACACGATCTGTCCATTTTTCACTGAGAAAATCCGGAAAAACCCCCAAAAATTTGTATAAAAACTACCTTAGTGGCAGATGATAGGCAATAATGTGTAATTTACGTGTGCGGAAGATTGTTTCCGGCCGATACGCAGTTTTTGCAGAATCGCGTTATAAACAATTCTCGTACCTTTGCTTGCAAAATGTGCGGTTTTATGGGAAATTAAGTTCTCTTAATTCTGCAAGCTGCATTTTAAATCAGAGGCCAGTGTCTTTAAGACGTATATCTTGTATTTTAACGTAAGAAGTGGAAAATGTACGCTGTACGCAAAAAGGCCCTAAGTGTTGCTCCGAAAGCGCGAAATCACTTCCAGGCAGTCTCAGGCAGCTGCGGTGGGGGAACCAGCCAGTGGAGGAGAGTACGTTGCGTCGCTAACCTGCCACGCAACGTACACTTTCCTGCTAACGTACCGCTAACTCAATAATTCTTGCACAATATTACATGTTTATCCGAGGCCGAAAGAACTTAAGGTGTTTAATTAGTGTGATAATCTAAGTTATTGAATAATGTATGTTTTGTGGTGTAAGACTGTGCATAAATTGGGTAAGTATATTTTGGTAGAACATATGAATTGTTAAATGTGCCATATATCAGGCACATAGTAAGTATACCTTACTATTGTTTTCGGCACAACTTGGTACTGTTCTCTGGAAAATTGGGTTTATTTATTTATTTACCAAGTACATATAATAATATTCATTTAATCATCAACTAACTATCAGCAGGTTAATGGCCTTCTCTGGAATAGTTTGATTTTGTTGATAAACTTTTTTAGTGAACATATTAAATTATTGTCGGCGACGGTATTCAACTACCTGGAAATCCTGTCCGAAATATCTTGCAATGGGCTATACAACTTACTTTACAAATTTTCCCGCCAATTTCGAATTTCCCGCTAGGGTCAGTGGTGGGTGCACTAAACAATATGGCGGCAAATGTCATCTGTGGCGCCTTGAAATAACACCGTACTTGCGCTTCTTAGTAGTATGTTTTGTGGTCTGGGGTTCCCGAGAGGATTCGGATGGCTGGGCCACTTTGGCCCAGTTATTGTTGGTTTGGCATAGAAGGAAGGTTGTCTCAAAAAAGCCCCTTTTATAAAAGATTTATTATGTCGACGTTTCGCCTACAATCTGAGGCATCATCAGGACAACACAGCTAAAATTTACATTAAAAATCATATATAAGAAGGATTTATATATTTTACACTTACTATGTACGTTGTGATCTTATTAAAACGGATAATTACACTAAAATCTTCATCTCGGAGAATGTATCACAGTGATTATTAATTGATCTTTTCACATGCTATCATTCAGCTGTAATCACGTTCAAAAATGAAATGCAAGGTCTCGAAAGTAAAACACAATATGGTCCCATCTTTCTCTTTTTTTTTTGACTAAATTCTTTTGTTTATTGTTGATTTTAAATATGTTTTAATACCCATAATGCCATCTCACGTGAAATAGAAGAGTAAAAGGAAGGTGTATACTATGGTATTTTATTTCATTTTGTGATTAAGTTATTTGTTAGAGTTTTGTTTTCATCAATGTTCGGATTGGTTATGTAATAGATTTTTGTATGTATTGATAAGACCTAGGAAATCTGTTTGAGAGTTACATGAATTTGGAGTAAGTTTGATAAAGATTGATTCTAAAAATAATCTTTTGAACCAATTGTTCTCTGTCTTAAGGATTTTAGTGTTCTCAAAATCAAATGTATGCCCTGTACGAATGGAGTGATCACTCAAACCAGAATGAATATTGTCTTTTTTCTTGATTGCTGACGGATGTTGTGTAAGACGTTTGTGTATATATTGTTTTGTTTGTCCAACATATTTTAATGGATGTGGATTTGGGAAACAATCCTTACATGAGATTTCATAGATAACATTATGAATTAAATTAGAGGGAGTTGAATCTTTTAGTTTAGTAAAAATAGAATCCAATTTTTCTAGATTGAACCAAGCGGGCGTGAGTTGAAAAGGTTCAAGAAGAGTTTGTGTTCTCTTTTCAATTTCAGAACAGAAAGGAAGTTTTATGTATTTGGCAACTGAATTTCTGGAATTGTGAGAAGTATTGGAAGGGTTGTTAATAGAAGGCTGTAATGAGGTGGTGAGAATATGTTTTCTTTTCTTTATTTTTGATAGAATAAAATGTTCTGGGTACATGTTCTTAATGAGTGTATCTTTAATTAGTTTCAGGTTGTCATTCCAAAAGGTGTGATCTGATAGGAGACAGGCTCTATCAACTAAATTGTATACAACAGATGTTTTATACTTGGTAGGAGCATAGGAAAGAAAATTTAAATACCGGCCAGACCAAGTTGCTTTACGACACCAATTAGTGGAGCATCTCCCATCTGACAAATAAACACTTACATCCAAAAAAGGAATGCTACCATTGCTAGATTTTTCTATTGTAAATTGTATGTTTGGATTGAAAGAATTGAAAAGATTAAAAACCTGATCTATATGATTTACGGGTATTAGAAGGATCGTGTCATCAACATAGCGATAGTAAATAGGAATGGAATGGGGAATATTATTGAAAATTTCTTTTTCTAAAGCAACAAGCACAATGTTAGCTATGACAGGGGATAATGGGCCACCCATCGGGCAACCAAAAATCTGTTTGAAGAATTTATTGTTGTAAGTGAATATGGAAGAATCAAAAATGAACGTAATGATTTCAATTAATAGGTCTAGGGGAATGGTAGTTATGAGGCTGTCAAAATGGGTAGAGATGTAATCTATGGCTATATTTATAGGAGTATTGGTATATAAGGATACTACATCAAACGAAACAAATTGATGGTGAGGGTATTGTGAAAAATCAAAGTTTCGTAATCGATTGACAAACTCAAAAGAGTCTTTTAGTTGGAAATCGTTACAAGATAATGGTTCTATAATTTTATAAATGAATTTTGAAAGGTGGTAGACAGGACTCCCTATGTTCGATACTACAGGTCTGAGAGGACCTTAGACCTTAAAACTTACAAATCTCTTACATGCCATAATGGAGTACCTTCAAAAATCTATGGTCTAATTAAAATTCACAAACCCGGTTGTCCTCTCAGACCTGTAGTATCGAACATAGGGAGTCGTGTCTACCACCTTTCAAAATTCATTTATAAAATTATAGAACCATTATCTTGTAACGATTTCCAACTAAAAGACTCTTTTGAGTTTGTCAATCGATTACGAAACTTTGATTTTTCACAATACCCTCACCATCAATTTGTTTCGTTTGATGTAGTATCCTTATATACCAATACTCCTATAAATATAGCCATAGATTACATCTCTACCCATTTTGACAGCCTCATAACTACCATTCCCCTAGACCTATTAATTGAAATCATTACGTTCATTTTTGATTCTTCCATATTCACTTACAACAATAAATTCTTCAAACAGATTTTTGGTTGCCCGATGGGTGGCCCATTATCCCCTGTCATAGCTAACATTGTGCTTGTTGCTTTAGAAAAAGAGATTTTCAATAATATTCCCCATTCCATTCCTATTTACTATCGCTATGTTGATGACACGATCCTTCTAATACCCGTAAATCATATAGATCAGGTTTTTAATCTTTTCAATTCTTTCAATCCAAACATACAATTTACAATAGAAAAATCTAGCAATGGTAGCATTCCTTTTTTGGATGTAAGTGTTTATTTGTCAGATGGGAGATGCTCCACTAATTGGTGTCGTAAAGCAACTTGGTCTGGCCGGTATTTAAATTTTCTTTCCTATGCTCCTACCAAGTATAAAACATCTGTTGTATACAATTTAGTTGATAGAGCCTGTCTCCTATCAGATCACACCTTTTGAAATGACAACCTGAAACTAATTAAAGATACACTCATTAAGAACATGTACCCAGAACATTTTATTCTATCAAAAATAAAGAAAAGAAAACATATTCTCACCACCTCATTACAGCCTTCCATTAACAACCCTTCCAATACTTCTCACAATTCCAGAAATTCAGTTGCCAAATACATAAAACTTCCTTTCTGTTCTGAAATTGAAAAGAGAACACAAACTCTTCTTGAACCTTTTCAACTCACGCCCGCTTGGTTCAATCTAGAAAAATTGGATTCTATTTTTACTAAACTAAAAGATTCAACTCCCTCTAATTTAATTCATAATGTTATCTATGAAATCTCATGTAAGGATTGTTTCCCAAATCCACATCCATTAAAATATGTTGGACAAACAAAACAATATATACACAAACGTCTTACACAACATCCGTCAGCAATCAAGAAAAAAGACAATATTCATTCTGGTTTGAGTGATCACTCCATTCGTACAGGGCATACATTTAATTTTGAGAACACTAAAATCCTTAAGACAGAGAACAATTGGTTCAAAAGATTATTTTTAGAATCAATCTTTATCAAACTTACTCCAAATTCATGTAACTCTCAAACAGATTTCCTAGGTCTTATCAATACATACAAAAATCTATTACATAACCAATCCGAACATTGATGAAAACAAAACTCTAACAAATAACTTAATCACAAAATGAAATAAAATACCATAGTATACACCTTCCTTTTACTCTTCTATTTCACGTGAGATGGCATTATGGGTATTAAAACATATTTAAAATCAACTATAAACAAAAGAATTTACTCAAAAAAAAGAGAAAGATGGGACCATATTGTGTTTTACTTTCGAGACCTTGCATTTCATTTTTGAACGTGATTACAGCTGAATGATAGCATGTGAAAAGATCAATTAATAATCACTGTGATACATTCTCCGAGATGAAGATTTTAGTGTAATTATCCGTTTTAATAAGATCACAACGTACATAGTAAGTGTAAAATATATAAATCCTTCTTATATATGATTTTTAATGTAAATTTTAGCTGTGTTGTCCTGATGATGCCTCAGATTGTAGGCGAAACGTCGACATAATAAATCTTTTATAAAAGGGGCTTTTTTGAGACAACCTTCCTTCTGTGTTTGAGCTGCCCTGAGAACATCACTTGGTTTGGCATAGACTTATATTGAAGTCAGTTAGGATTCGGTCCGGAGCTTTGAAAGTGTTAAGGTCAGAAAAATCAGCGGATATTATTTTGACAAACTCTTGCTGGCGAACCCCAAAATCTGAGGGGCCCATGCAAGATAATTGCCTATCTTGAATCAGTTTGGTAGAGTCCCGATTCGGTCCGAGATAAAGTTAAACGGTGTGTTTTTGTTTGGTTAGCTTCAACCGCCTATAGCGTGTCGATAAACGCTAACTACGAGGGCCAAGGAAGCTGATAACGTGTCCGGCTAGCGTCAGGACTTGAATTGCCAGCGGACCAACTGGGCTTAGCGCAGCGATCAACGTCCACGTCGGACTCGGGGGAGGCTCTCGAGTAATGCCGTGAGGAGGAGAGATCCCTGGAAGCAGCGGACATCAGGTGCACAGGTATTTATTGAACGCCTATTCATAAACGTTTAATCGATCGATCGACTAATTTCTTTATTATCAGATATTGTGTTGTAGACATTGGTAATTTACCTCATTAAATAATGGAATCTGTGTATTCCTGACCAAGTAATTGCCTTTTGGGTAAGATTTGTTGGTTAAGTGTTGTGCATCTGTATAACGAATTGGTTTACTGTCGATCTAGTGGAGATCGTCAGTATGTAGTAGTTAAAAGTTGGTACCTGCCACCGATCGATTTATGTGTGAATTAAAATCTGTTCGACTTACCAAATTAAACCGCTAAAATCATAACTTTGATTTTCTTTCATAGATTATCTTTTGCAAGCCGGAATTAAGAATTCATATAGCACCAACCATTTTGACTTAAATCATTATTTCTCGGAGTAATTAACTTCGTTACAACACGTTTAACCCTAGTTTATGTCCTTGCTCTAGTTCTTTGGTATGATGTGCGTGGCAATACCTCTAATCAAACACCAGCTGCATAGAATATTAGGTGTGCTCATGAGACTCCAGCTCATTCATGAGACACCTCATACAGATTTCCTTGGAATAATAGCCGAATTGAACGAAATGTGGTAAAGAAAAACGAAACACAATATTATATACCATGTAAGTATCATTGCTATCCACAGACATTCCACTTTATTGACTCAATATCTGCTGAACCAGAGGAACCAACTGGCACACTAATTGGGAATTTCGTTGAGTTCGTCTTACGTTAGTAACAGTTTATGGGTGTAGAAAGTAATTTTAAGGCTTGAACCTGAGTGGAGGAAAAAAATGGTTTTGGTGTGTTGTGTATAACGAATCTGAACGGATCTCATCAAAACTAAAGTAAATTTGGGGGTGAAAATTGAGTCGTGTTTGTATTCGTATACACATTTGCCATAAAGACAAAGTTTGATGTAAAATTTATACCAAACGATTTTAAATTGAAACTCCGATTACAGTAATATTTTGAGCTATGGAATATATAACTAAATTTGATATTTAGAAGAAATGTAGGTAACAAAACTAAAGGAATTTTAGAAAAGTTGAACCAAATTTTAAGTTGAAGCAGTTAAAGTATATTTCCAGTTATTGAGATAACACTAAATTTAGTCAATTTCTCAGATTTATTAAATACTCATTCTAACGTTGTGGCGATTAATTTGAACTAGTGTCACAAAAACAAGCGAGACTTTGATCACTTGAAATAAAATAGTATACTTTCTAATAATTATTAATAATAATTGATAAAAAAGTTGAAAATTTCGAAGAAAGTTCTAACTCATTGCATTTATAATCGTAGCAAAATTAAGTGAATTTTTTAAATTTTGGTAGTGGAACTAGCGTATCGTTTTCGCTACTACATTAGAATTCCGAATAAGCATTTTTTCCGCAATAGAAAGAAAATCGAGTAGAATAATTCGGCAGCTAAATTCGACCGCAAAAATGAAGTTAGCCTTAATTTTGAATACATAATTTTGGAAGCAAATTTGAACTATAATTTAATTTGGGTTGACAAGTCACTCAAGTGTCTGACAAAACAGAATTCAAACCGTCTCCACTATCGATCCTTTCTCTTTTTAAAATCTCCTTCAGTAGGAATGAAATAGTAGCGCTTATCGGCTTTATGGTCGACACAATCCGTAATGATCATTTATCACCCCCAGTCCCCCTTTACCCCGTACCCTAAACCAGACCGACCAAAGATAGATCGATTGTCTCTATTCTGAAGTAGCAACCACTCATCGTTCACATCGTAGTATATCTACGTTTTGAGATTTCTTTTCTCGTATTCTCCATTCGCGCGGTGATTTATAACGGCGGCGGTCATTTTTAAGGCCATTGTGCCTTGGATACTCCTACTCTATATCTCCCTTTGCCTCTCTCTTTTTCTCTCCCTCTCTCCCTCTTTCCCTTTTTCTCTATTCAATATTTTCCCTACAAGAGATGATTACAATGCTCGGCAGCGAAACAAATCTATAAAAACCCGGAGAAAAGGCTTGGAATCCATCACGAGCGTGCTTTTTATACACACCGCCGTGCCTGAGATAAAAGTGGGAGATTTTCTTATATTCAATATCAAAGAGGATTTATATTGCGAATTTTTCGCTTAATTTTTGGATAACCTAACCAACTTTTATTGTAAGACGTTTGGAAAAGTACGAGCTTATTGCAACTTTTAAAATTGGCAAGGGAGTAACATCATCACTTTCACAGTTTTATTCAACGATTTTTTCCAGAAATCAGTTAAAATCTAGTTAAATCCGTTAATACATTCTCGTAAGCTTTAACAAACAAATCTGAAGTAAAACTCCCGAGAACTCACATGCAGCATCATGTACATTTTGTAGTCGTTTCCGTCAACAGTTTGTAAATAATACAGTTTAATTTAAGCTATATATCGGATAAAATTTCCGTATATTTTCTCATCTACAGCTAAAATGAACGTATAAATGAGTAATTAATTCATATTATGTATTCTCAGCTCTTTTTTCGTTAATGTACGCTCGGTGGTTAAATAAAGTTTTAAATGTCAATAGAGTTTTTCGTAAATTCCTAAAATCTTTCGTAATTCTTTCAAATATTTCCTTATAAGTGTTTGCAGGTTTCAGATAAACTAAACACCGAACTTGAGATTATTTTTTGGATATTTTGTCAGCTAAAGCTAACATGATTCGCAAGCATTGCAATTGTTCTTGTTTTACGCACCATTCTCCGTTTGTTAAAGTAACCACTGTAGCTTTGCTCGGTTGAGAGCTCGGGAGTGGGTGGTCGTAAGGCCCAAAAACAAACTCGGAGAGGGATATACTATCTATATTTACACCACTATATACATTCGAATCTCACGTTGGCGGTGCCGGTTACGCGGAAGTGCTATTCTTGGGGTATACGCCGAGACTCGGAGATCGCAGGGCTATCGGCGAAGGAAGTTGACCCACCTTAGGGTGCAGACGTTCCTTCCCCTAACTACGTTCCGAAGTCCCTAGTCTTGACTAGTAACGTGGCAAAGTTGGTAACTGAGTCCCGAGGGATGCGATCTCGCAGCGTGGGGGAAAGAAGGCCGTAGACCATGTCGAGCTGACGTTCTTCAGGGAGTGGAGGATCCAGGAAGGCGAGGAGAGCCCTCTTCTGGGCGACGAATGCCCCGGACGGTTCCTCGTCGCGGTGGTGCGTCTTGAAGATATCCAGGAATATTTGGTAGGCCGGCGGGCATGGGGCGAACTCATCCCGAATCATTTTCATCGCCTCCTCCCAAGTGTTCGCACTGAACTTGACACCTGCCCACCAGGTGTTGGCTGGTCCCTCGAGCAGAAGCGAAAGGCCGAGAAGGGAATTTTGGTCGGTAATGCCTTCGCTTGATTTGAAAAAGTTGGCGCTTGTCAGGAAGTCGTCTGTCGCTTCCCTCGAATACTCCCCTTTGAAGCGAGCAGTACAGTGTGTGAAATGATTCACGGGGGCGCTCGCTGGTGGTGGAGCTTGCACTCGCTGAAGCATTTGCTGGAAGGCTTCCAGCGTAGCCTCCATCTTGGTCCTGGCTCTAGTCTTCACTTTGTGGAAGCGGTGTCTGTTGGGTCTTCTAACACTCTCGTGCACTACCGGTATACGCGAGCAGGATTATCACGGCACTACCGAAAATGTTCGTACACTTATATCCCTTGTGTTTCGGGCCCCACTACGTTGGTCGCCAATGTAGCTTTGCTCGGTTGAGTGCTCGGGAGTGGGTGGTCGTAAGGCCCAAAACAAACTTGGAGAGGGATATACTATCTATATTTACACCACTATATACAATCGAATCTCACGTTGGCAGCGCGGTGCCAGTTACGCGGAAGTGCTATTCCTGGGGTGTACGCCGAGACTCGGAGATCGCAGGGCTATCGGCGAAGTAAATTGACCCACCTTAGGGTGCAGACGTTCCTTCCCTTAACCAACGTTCTGAAGTCCCAGATAGTCTCTTACTCTATTCAGTCCAAGACCCACCTTAGGGTGCAAGGAAGAGGCGAGTTCGAGAAGGAAGAGCAACTGGCGTTTCGGCTCGTGGCGCGGGCTAGTCATACCTCGGCGCCGCGGGGGGTTGTCCCTAAGGGTGAGTGTCGCTCCGCGCTGAATAGTAGGGGATGCGCGCACATCTGACTTTAAGGGTTGGAGTGTAGCTCCGTCTCTGCGACTCGTAGCGCCCCTTGTGATGGGAGAGGGTACGGCGGAGCACAACGGAACTATCGGGGGGTGACTAAGGGCGCGTTACACCACTACTTAAAAATTTCTTAAGGTTATTATAGTCAGTTTACTGTCAAGCTGCATTTAAATATAGGATTAATTATAACTTAACAGTTTATTTCGAGATGAATATTAGGTAACCTATTTAGATAAAATTCCTTCATGTTTTGCCACTAGAGCTAAATTAAATAGTTTATATCCCGTGCTGTCCCTTTTTTAACTAATTAGTGATATACTGAATCAGTCCAATTAAAGCAACATATTGTTTAAAATTGTAGCAGATTTTTGTAGATGATAGTAGAATGAAGAAAACTGAGTAGAAATATACGTTGGATAGCTTTCGCTTGTTTTTATAACAATCTGTAGCTAATTCATTTAAATTTAACGTACATATTTTTCACCGATTTTAACATTTAAAATGAAGTAGCTGAGAATTGGTCATGTAGGAGGAGAATTCTCTACAATTATCTGGAATTTTATATATGTTATCCGTTCACCTAACTTATTGCGAAATTATAGTTAAAAATTTTGCAGATTTTCTGATATAATGACCTCCCATTACCATCTCCAATTGTGATAAAAGTAATCTAAGAATTTGTCAATCCTTACCAATGACGCTAACACAAATCAGTTAACGACGGAATTATTTTATGAGCAATTCGACGTTTCCCTTAAATTATAACTGGTGAACTTAAAACATTTCAGAACATATAGAATGACATATCAAATACAAAGTAGTAAAAATCATTTATGTTACCAGATTTTCTTCATAGTTCCAATCAAGTATTTACTAACTCAGTAAATGTGTAAATGTGTAAACGTGAGCTAAATATCATGTAAAAGTTTAATAGAAATAGCTGAAATAGTTCACAAAATATGCACTTGCTAGATGTATTGTCCCATTTTTTTATAATTATTCGCTAAACCAGTAGAATCTGATACATGTATTATATAAATATTAGCAACTCCTGACAGTTACAACTTAAAGAGGAATGGTTTTGCATTATGTGTATTTATTGTCCCATTAATCTGCAGAGATTTCATTCATATTTTGACAAATGGAATTTAAACAGCATAACGACCCGTTATATTTTGTATTTGTTAGTTACCAATTAAATTAAATTTAAAGTGACTCTCAGCGCACTTATATAGGTGTTAATTGCTGAAGTTGATAATAAGTGGCTACGGACTGATACAGTTGCAACTAACGAATTTAGATAAATTATAGCTAAATTGTGCTATATTTGCGCATATTTAAAGAGTTAAAATTGACCAGGAATATTAAGGAAGGTTTTGTATTATGTACGCTTTACTATTACACCGGGAGTACAATTCCCTTTACACATTTCAGTGACTCAGTCTATTGTGTGCTTCTAACTGTCCTTTAAAATAAATTTTAGCTGAATATTAGTTATGATTTTGGTAGTTTTTATGAAGTGAATGTAATGAGATGTACCTGGGAAATATTTTAAATGAAAATTTTCACCAAAATATTAGCTAATATATTTCTAGATAAAGTTAAAGCAACGTAATCCAATGACTTATTTTATTAGGTTTTATCTTATTAAAATTCCCTTATAGAAAATTCCTCATTTCTAGGCATGAATATTTTATAAAAATAAGCAGATGTTTGTTTACATGTCAGCAAGCATTTTTATCTACGAAAGAGTAACTAAGTAAGATATCAATTAATTCTGGAAGATATAAGAATATTATATATATATATATGGTACGTTCCACGCCGAATTTAGGTTTTTTTTTTTAGATTTGGCCCAAAATCAACTTAAACGTTCCTTTTGGGCCTCCGAAACTCCCCCTAAATTTTTAGGGCCACAAGTGGAATAGAACTCAAGTTATGGATAATTGAAAATTGAAATTTTCAGGTTCGGCTCCAAAACAAAAAATTTTCAACCATCCATACTTTGTAAAAATACCCATTTTTGTGAAAAAAGTTTCAAACAAAGGTTGTTTGCAATGCTTTAAACTTTCGGAAACTGCTAAAAAAAAGTTCATCCGACATGGTTCACTATTGACGAGTCTTGGCGCCATTAGTCGTCAGGCCGCCAAAAAAAAACATTATCAGCTTTCCTGACCAAAAAAATCAGGAGCGTAGCTGGATTCGATACAAAACTTTTCAGCCCAAACAAAAGTTAGCCAGACCTAAGGACTTCGAAAAAAAAAAATGGTTTTCAGGTTCAGCTTCAAAACCAAAAATTTTCAACCATCCATAATTTGTAAAAATACCCATTTTTATGAAAAAAGTTTTAAACAAAAGTTGTTTGCAATGCTTTAAACTATTGGAAACTGCTAAAAAAGAGTTCATCCGACATGGTTCACTATTGACGAGTCTTGGCGCCATTAGTCGTCAGGCCGCCAAAAAAAAACATTATCAGCTTTCCTGACCAAAAAAATCAGGAGCGTAGCTGGATTCGATACAAAACTTTTGAGCCCAAACAGAAGTTAGCCAGACCAAAGAGCTCCGAGAAAAAAAAATGGTGAAATCCGGCAAAAATCCCTTGATATCAACAAAATTCCATTGAGCCCCCAGAAATCCACTGTTTGCCAGTTAATCTCAAACCATGAGCGACATTTTTTCTAGAAGTTGACTGGGGATCAACATCACTAAGGTTGGCATGCTATTTTCATATAAATAGAGCACTTTCCAAGTCCCTGGCGGCTCAAAAACTCAAAATTCCTCAAAATACTTGAATTTTGATCCCAGATGACTTCGCTTGACGCACATTTTTTATCCAAGAAGCGACTCTCACCCAAATTGTTGCTCTTGTTGATGTTTTTGAAGGTCCACAACGGTTGACGACAACGCTGAAGCAACCTTCCACAAGAATTGTTCTGGAAATTTGAATTTTCAACACAAATTTTCAAATTTGGGACCAGCCCTTAGGTCTGGCGAACTTCTGTGTGGGCTCAAACGTTTTGTATCGGATCCACCTACGTTCCTGATTTTTATGGTCAGGAAAGCTGATAATGATTTTTTTTGGCGGCCTGACGAATAATGGTGCCCAGACCCGTCAACAGTGAACCGTGCTGGATAAACTTTTTTTTAGCAGTTTCCAAAAGTTTAAAGCATTGCAAACAACTTTTGTTTAAAACTTTTTTCATAAAAATGGGTATTTTTACAAATTATGGATGGTTGAAAATTTTTGGTTTTCAAGCTGAACCTGAAAACCATTTTTTTTCTCTAAGCCCTTAGGTCTGGCTAACTTTTGTTTGGGCTGAAAAGTTTTATATCGAATCCAGCTACGCTCCTGATTTTTTTGGTCAGGAAAGCTGATAATGTTTTTTTTTGCGGCCTGACGACTAATGGCGCCAAGACTCGTCAATAGTGAACCATGTCGGATGAACTTTTTTTTAGCAGTTTCCGAAAGTTTAAAGCATTGCAAACAACTTTTGTTTAAAACTTTTTTCATAAAAATGGGTATTTTTACAAGTTATGGATGGTTGAAAATTTTTGGTTTTGGAGCCGAACCTGAAAATTTCAACTTTCAATTGTCCATACCTTGGGTTCAATTCCAGTTTTCCATTTTTCCAGTTTTCAATTCCAAGTTTAAAGCATTGCAAACAACTTTTGTTTAAAACTTTTTTCATAAAAATGGGTATTTTTACAAGTTATGGATGGTTGAAAATTTTTGGTTTTGGAGCCGAACCTGAAAATTTCAACTTTCAATTGTCCATACCTTGGGTTCAATTCCACTTGGGGCCCTAAAAATTTAGGGAGAGTTTCAGGGACCCAAAAGGACCGTTTTAGTTGATTTTGGGCCAAATCTAAAAAAAAATCTAAATTCGGCGTGGAACGTACCATATATATATATTTAACATTATATCTAACATAGCAATTAAGTGTTATAATGTTATAAACCTACAAAATAGTTTTAGGCAATATCCATCTGAAGTGAAGCAGAAAGTGAATAATTAATTTTATAATCACTCTCTAGCTTACCTTATCATAAATAAGGCAGCTGCCTCCTCAACCAATATTTGCTAATTTAGCTAATTAGACACATTATAATGTTCATTTAAAACCAATAAGTTCAATTACAAATTTTGGTTTTGCTATTTAGATAAAGTTTATTCAAATAGTTTCATTTCGCCGCTACCCTCTATTCTGTAGCACGAATGTATTAAACTACACAATTTTATACCATATTCAATTTTGTTAGATAAATATAATACACGTAATAGTAATAATAAAAACTAAGAAACTACTTTGTTATAGTCAATTTCGGATTTATCTTCGAGTTCACATGAACATTTGCGTATGACATATGAAGTAAAAATATTATATGAATGTAGGTATATAAAATTTAAAATATGTTTCTCATATGACATTTAACGACAAATTTATTATTTTAAAAATAATTTGTCTTATTAACTTAAGAAACATAAAAATATTTAGTACATTCCACAGACAGTACCACGTTATATTTTCCACAATGGTTGAGAACAGCTTTCTTTCAATTCATTCGTAATACTTACAAATTAAGTTAATTAATTAACATGAAATTATTTAAAATGTGCGAAATATATATGAAAGGAATCGATCATTGGCCGTTTTACTTCGAATATAATATCTGTGAAAAAAAATCACCTGAGGTTTATGCCGAACTTAGTTGAATTAATAAACAGGAAGATATACACAACATGAATTTTTAAAACATCTTCAGGGGTAGATTCCAAGAAGTTTAAAAATCCTAAAAAACAATTAACAACGTTGTATGCAACCTCAAGATAACAGCTAAGGGCACCGTGAAGAAGATTACTTATATTCATTCATTAACATCGCGGCTAAAGATCGTAACGAATCTTCTCCCGGAATCTAATCCCTTTTATATCCCCTGATTTTTATCCGACATTAAATTATCATTATCTGTCCTTCTCGGGTATTTTCCCATTCATCTTTCAAAGCCATTGTCAAACTACATCGATCCACCTCCTCGACCCCTCGCCCCGTTTCACCCCGCTCCCTTAGTCGTCGACGAAAACTGGGTCGGAGATAATTAATTCATAATTATTATCGGAAACAATAATTATCTCAAGCCACACAGATTGTATTACACTCTATTACTTGGGTAAATTGAGGAGTAACGCCTGTTAACATTGTACGGGGTAAGAGTGAAACGGAGGCTGGTAACGCGTGATTTTAAACATTTCAGATTGGTAATTTTCAAACATTGTCTTAGTGTTAATTACATTAATCGCAGCACTAATTCGTCTGTTGAGATGTGAATTTGAAAAACTGCTAAAATGTGTGGGCACTTTGTTTATATTCATTTTCTTTCACTTTCTTTCGTCACTTGTTGTCAGAATTAATAGGTACAAATCAATAGAGCGCGGCACATCAAAAATTACATGCACAGAAATTGCAACGCCAACTAGATGACAATTATTTTGAAACACATTTTATGTATATCATATACATATCAAATAAATTGGGAATCCAAACATGATATCGGCTCTAAAATTTTTCTTTCGCAAACACAAAAAACAGCATTTATTATTTTCCCATCTAAATAAACAAAACATACAAAATATGTAAATCTCAATCAGACAACACCAAATCTAACGACTTGCGTTTAGAATTTTTATTTCTGATAATTTTGTCGCATCTTCGATAAGTGACATTTTTGAAGAATTGATTCATTCCACTGCGGATAAAAGATTTCTGTGGAAAGCTTGTTCGTCATATTAGTTACGACCTCGAAAATGCTGATGAACCTACTCTTGGTATATCCTAAAGTTTTTTTAGGCAAAAAACAAAGAAAAAATTAACGAACGTACGAGCATTTTTATTTTAAGCTATGATTTATATTCTTTTAAAACCGGATGGGAATATAATGAATTAAATTATATTTTATTTAATGGAGAACCACAGTAGAAACTAATTAGAGTAGATTCGATACAAAATTAGAATATATATTAAAATAAGAATAAAAACAAAAATAAAATTTATATTGGTAACACACTAAGCTACGTATACTAAAGCCATAATAGGGAATAGTCCTGATGGTCTTTAATGGCTAATAGAATATCAACTCTAAGTGATGAAGTGGGCTTGCCAATAAGTAATTTTATTAACTCTCCTATCTGAGTTTGTTAGTTTTATGTCATGCATTTTTTTAAATTTTAATCATACTATTTTTTTAAATATTGTAACGGGCTTGGTGCGGTTACTAGGGAGATTTGTCGCTGGGACGGATTTCGGGAGTTCGGTAAGGGTTTTAAGAGTCGGTTTTACGATTTTTCTCGGGCGCCAGATTTTTAAGGGTTTTCTCCCTCGGAAATATGCCTGGGTAGTTTACGAACTCAGGAGATTAACAGAGTTGTCCGTAGAAATGAAACACACTCTCAAAATAGAAAATCCCTAAATTATTTTATTCCAAACGGCAGTGATAACAATTCGTACGACTAACGTTGGTGACGACAAACGGAGATCGGAGAGGTACAAAAACTTATTTACACTTATTTATATATGTCGAAAAGGAAACACACAAATACGAAAATATAAAATTATCAGTTGGAGAGAAATAAAATGTATTCTAAATAGCATGAAATCGTAAAGATCGAAAATTATGCGGCGAGCGAAAAATGCGAAAACGGAAGATTTACAATAATTTTGCAAACGGTTGAGATCTGAAATATGAAAAACCCTCTTAATACGGAAAATAGGAAAACGGAAAGTTATCCTAACAATTTTACAATAAAAGTGAAATAGCTAGATACGGAGACGATAGGAAAACGTGCAGTGTCTAATATTCGGTAATACGGTCTTTTACATTTGGAGAGAGTGAGAGCGAGAGAGCGAGCGGAAGATTGTGGTGAATTAATTTTTCCCTACAACGACTGGAAAATTAACTCGTAGCGGTTCTGAGAGAGACGGGTGTTGTCACGGTTAACGGTTCGAAATACAAGCTAACATATACGGACGTAAATGGACGTAAATGTCATAACAAGACATTTACTATTATTTAGCGGTCGGTAATGGACAATTACATAACAGATAACAAATAGTTCGGTCGGTTTAAAAAATAACGGCGGTGACGCTCACAATTACATTTATCGGTCGGTAGTACGTTCAGAATAGGACGGTTAGGGCGAAATCAGACTGAACAACTAGACCCATCGTCCACGGCCGACCAAAATTTCAAACCCTATGAAATGATACACAGACTCAGACTGCTTGATCGTTCATCAATGAGACCGATCGACCGCCATCGTCCGTGTTCGAATTTCGGACAGGTTCGAAATTCGGTCGGTCGGTCGACAGTCATGGAATACTAAATAAAAAATATCCATTGTTATATAGTGTTTTGTGCAGTTTTGAGAAATCCAATCTTACTTTTTCGGCGAGTATTGGTATGTAATTTATATCCTTCATTGTCTATGATTTGTATTGGATGCAAATAAAAATGATACTATTTGTGTCACTCTTTTCAGAACGGATTTAATATGACATTTTGACATTGATCTTTTTGACATTTTTTGGTGAGTCGATCGATCATGATCAGGCAATGTGACGTTAATCAAATTGCTGGATGAATCCAAACATTCGTTATTGGTCGGTCGGTCGCACTGAATCGGGCAGTGTGATTCCTACCTTACGTAACAAATACGGTCGGTTTAAATCTAACGGTCGGTAACGTTCACAATTACATATATCGGTCGGTAGGACAGAAACACAACGGATAAATACTAATAACGGACGGTTTGTCACAGAGAAGTATTGGTTCTGACCTTGGATTAACTCACGTACAGGACACCGGAGGGGGGCGGTTGCCTTATCTAAATTTAGTATGAATGTTTGAGCGAAGGTAGATTGAACGTTGCCTTATCGGCCGCGATATATCTGAGATAGATTTGATTTCGCGATTAACTGTATGGTGGGTGGTCTACCCTCAACTCTCGAAAATCGCCTTCGTTATAATATAATTATGCAACCTCGATCAGTTTTTTAATAAAATTTTAATGGAGTAAGGCGGACATTTGCGAAGCCCCTCGCCCGCGTTTCTCTTAAGGGACCAATAAGTCTTTTAAGCAATTTAATAAATCAATCAATCCTACTCATAGATAATAATCGAAAACATGCATAGATCGAAACGAACCGAATCCGAAAAAGAGATGTGATTATTAAATAATTTAAAATATTATCAACACAGATTTCAAATTTTCATTAATTTATTCGATATAACTCAAAATACTAAAATTTTTCCTTTATTATATCATTAAAGCAACTCAATGGTAGCAAAATTATAAAGAACCCTAGAACTGTCAGTGCGAAACCCACACCGTTGACAGTTTGTTTTGCTGTTTCTGCTATTGTCTAATATGGATTCTAACATTTCGGTTTCGCTATCCGGCACGTTATAAACCCGTAGATAACACATCATGCTAGGTGCAAAGTAGACGTCGTCTATGTCGACCAGTTTACCATGTTTGTCGGATATATCTTGGAAATAGTAGCCATTGTAGGATAAACTTTCTTGTGTTCCTTTGTACGTCATCGACATCAGACGTCAGAACTTAGAAGTTATAGGAAAGAGTAGTCGTTCTCTTCAATTAAGTTATGTTTTCAAGTTTTAATTCTAAAGTTTCAGTTCGAAACATATCTAAATATAATTTTACACTTTGAAACTTGAAGTTGCTTAAAGGTACAGCTCACATAATATTCTCAAATTCAACAGTTTGTGATGGTTGAAACGATAATCTAAAATTATTCCTCCAGTTCAGTAAATTTTCGATACTTCGCTTTATTAACAACACATATGTAAAATTGATCTACGTGTACTATTCTCGTAGGTTTATATACCCAAAAGAGATGCATGAAGGTACAAAAGCATCATGCTGTGTTAATTCAATTAGGATCGACTCGTTTTGTAACTTTGCCTGCCCATTTACACAACTACTTATATGGCACTAACTACATCAACGATATCAACACCAGATTTCTCACAAGAGCGTAGTAGAAAATAAAAAGAAGTATTCTTTAATTAATAGGTAAAATATTTCTTTTACGATTTACCCGATTTCGAACTGATTTAAGGGTACTTTGATTTAAGTTACATTTATCTGATTGGTTACGATGAAATTTGGTGAGAACTGTCTTAATACTGTAACGTTTATTTTATAATTTATTTACATTAATTGAACACTAATTTATTTAACACACTAAACTACTTGTTCACTAGACTAGACACTACATAATTTATTTGTACTGCTCCACATTCGGATCGTATGTCGCGTTCACTTCTGCTTCTCTACTTCTAACTAACTCCCTCGATCACAAACCCCCTTATATATACACCCCCAACCCTGATCGAGAACATTCTAGTACATTCTAGAAGCCTACGCAGCAAATGTTCATGCACCTGTCTTGTACGCGTCGTAGTTATTCTTTTGAAGGAGTAAACATGTGTCGCTTTGTTTACTTCTCGCATTACACTGCCCCCGCCTTAGAGACGTTTCGTCTCGGAACGTATCCCTGGTAGGCCCATGCAGGAACCTGCAGTTAGCCCCCCGCTTACAGCGAGACGTGGCGTCAAAATAACAGGGGACCGTCTTCCCGAGTCGACATGGTGCAGGCCCAAAACAGCAGACTAAAACTTCCACTCCGGTATTCTTCAACACTACTTCCAGCATGTTCCGGACAACCCTCCAGTCCAGCTGATCTCGTCCAGCACCTAACTTGGGGACAGCTAGCTTCCTGATGTCGAGCTCCAGCAGTCGGTCTCGTAGCCTATGCAAGGTTCGCCATACATCGTGATAACATGGTTTAAGGGACCCGATCTCCTTCGTAACCAGATAAAAGATGTGTCTTACGTTGTCACGTAGTTCCAGAATCTTGCCAATTTCCGGGAGTGGCTCTCTGAGTTGTTCCGAGCGCCCGTACTTCTTCTTGAAAACCGTGGCGATACCTCGTGACATTACCAGGTCGGCGGACACACAATGGGCCAACGAGTATTCTTCAGGTACGCTGAACAAATCCTGTTGTTTTTCACAGGTTACCCCATACCGTGCTTTTCCGGTACCCCCGTAGGCGCTCATAAATTCTTCGAAGGAAAGTTCGTTCTCCTGCGCCAATGTGTTTCTTACTCGGGGAACCTCCGCCTCATCGTGCGACCCCTCATAGGGTGCCAACCGATTAAAGTGCACCACTCTCGGCTTACCGTTTGGTAGTTTGCTTACCCGGTAGACCACGTCATTGATTCGTTTCTTCACAACATAGGGACCTTCCCAATTGGTCTGTAACTTAGGGGACAAACCACGTTTCTTCTGTGGGTTGTACAGCCAAACTCGGTCTCCCATTTGGTAGCCACCCTCTTTAGCGTTGATGTCGTAACGCTCTTTGATGCGATCACTGGCGATATTTAGTTGGTACCGGACTTGATCGTGAATTTCGTTCATCCTTTGCCGCATCCGGGAAACGTAATCTTCCCCCGAAACGTCCTCGTCCGGTCTAGCGCCAAAGATTAGATCACAGGGTAGTTTAAGTTCTCGCCCGAACAGGACTTTGGCTGGAGTTTGTCCTGTCGACTCATGAACGGCCGAGCGGTAGGCCATCAGGAAGAACGGCACGTGTTCGTCCCAGTCTCTTTGATGTGACGAGACCATTTTCGCTAGATAGCGGTTGAGGGTGCGATTCATCCGTTCTACCATGCCGTCAGACTGAGGGTGAAGGGCCGTGGTTCTTGTTTTTCGTACCCCAAACTTCTCACATATCCTCCGGAATAGGCCACTCTCAAAGTTTCTTCCTTGATCGGAGTGTAATTCCATGGGTACTCCAAACCGGCAGATCAGCTCCTTCACGAGCACATCGGCCACTGTCTCTGCCTCCTGATTAGGGAGAGCGTACGCTTCTACCCACTTCGTAAAATAGTCCATTACGACCAGGATGTATTTATTCCCCTTTTCGGTCTCAGGGAAGGGTCCTGCTATATCAATAGCGATCCTTTCGAAGGGGCTCCCGACGTTATATTGTTTCATGGGAGCTTTCGGTCGTCTTTGTGGCCCATTACTTGCGAAACATGTAGTACATTTCTTGCACCAGTCCTTCACGTCGTCTGAACAATTGATCCAGTAGAATCGCTCTCGTACTTTCTGCAGGGTTTTCTTGATCCCTAAATGTCCACCAGACGACTCGTCGTGAAGGTGCCGCAAGACCTCCGGGATTTTACTAGAGGGAATTACCAACTGCCGTCTTTCCTCCGTCCCGTCTTGGCTCTCCAGTACGCGTTTTAGTAGTCCATCCTCAACCACTAACGAGTCCCACTGTGCCCAATAGCTCTTGAGTTTTGGCGAGCCAGGTGATACCTTTTGCCACTCAGGACGCTCTCCTCCCTCTTTCCAAACCAGGATTTCTTTGAGAACCGGGTCTTTTCCTTGCTCTTGTCGTAACGAGGATGGTGTCCATTCCTCGGCGACCACGGTCGTTCGATAGACTTTCTCGGACTTTTCCTCAGCTTTATGACAATGAGGACACTCATCAGGGCATGGTCTTCTCGAGAGTGCGTCTGCGTTTCCATGACTCTGTCCTGGCCGATGTTCTATGACAAAGTCATACTCCTGGAGCCTCTCGATCCAGCGAGCGATCTGTCCTTCGGGATTCTTAAACTGGAGGAGCCATTTAAGAGCAGCATGATCGGACCGGATCAAAAACCTCCTTCCACACAAATATTTATGGAAGTGCTCGATGGACTTGACGATGGCCAATAATTCACGCCGGGTGACGCAGTAATTCCTTTCTGGTTTGGAGAGTACCTTGCTGAAGTATCCAAGGACACGTTCTTGTCCCTCCTGGCGCTGCGACAGAACACTTCCAATTCCCACATTGCTCGCGTCGGTGTCCAGGATGAACTGTCCTTCTGGCAGAGGAAAACTCAGCACTGGGGCACTGGTCAACTTCCTCTTCATCTCGTCGAAGGCAGACTGGCATTCCTCATCCCAACAGAAGTTTCGTCCTTCTTCCGTGAGCCTTGTCAACGGCTTAGCGACGTCGGAGAACATCCGGACATATCGTCGGTAGTACGTGCAGAGGCCCAGAAAACTCCTCAACTGGTGTTTATCTACCGGTATTGGCCACTCCTTCACCGTACTTGTCTTGTCCGGATCAACGGCCCCCCCTTCTCTGCTCACTACGTGCCCCAGGTACGAGACCTTCCTTCTGAAGAGTTGACATTTCTTCGGGTTCAGTTTCAGCCCCGCACCTCGCAGTCTCTGGAAGACGTCCTCTAAGTTTTTCAGATGTCCTTCGAAGGTCTTGCCCATCACGATGACATCGTCCAAATAGACTAGGCACGTTTTCCACGTCAAACCCATTAGCACGCTCTCCATCAGCCTCTCAAACGTCGCTGGGGCATTACAAAGTCCGAATGGCATGACTGTAAAATGCCACAGGCCGTTACCGAAGGTAAATGCCGTCTTTTCCTTATCGGCAGGGTCCATTTCGACTTGCCAATAGCCGCTTTTTAAATCCAAGGTCGAAAATATCGTGGATCCAGCAAGGGTATCGAGTGTGTCGTCGATGCGTGGTAGCGGGTAGCTGTCCTTTTTGGTGACACTGTTCACCTGCCGGTAGTCTACACAGAATCGAGTAGTCCCATCCTTTTTCTTCACCAGTACTACCGGCGAGGCCCATGGACTGCTTGACGGCTCGATGACCCCGTCCCGCTCTAGGTCCCTGATGATTTGCTCGGCTTCCTCCCGTTTGGCCAAGGGTAGTCGTCTTGCTGTTTGTCGAATCGGCCGTGTCTCGCCCGTGTCAATTTTATGTGTTACGACCTTAGTCTTTCCCAGCTTCCCATTCTCGGTGGTAAATATGTCCTGGTATTTATTTATTAATCCATTGGCCTTCTGTTTCTGTATGGGTGAGAGAAACGCACTGGTCTGGGAAAGAATTTGTTTCAAATCCTGCGGAGTGTGTCTGGACCTTTCTTCCTCACTAACGCCCCTGACGATGGCCGATGCGGCTATACAGGTGCCCAGCTTCGTACCCTTCTTGATGGTGACCGGGTACTGATTGATGTTAAGTAGCCGCACAGGCACTTCCCTTGAGAGAGTAACGAGCGCCTTTCCTACCAGTACCCCCCGAGCCAGTCGATTGTCATCGTTTTCTGGTTCGATCACGGCTGGAATTCCCTCTTCCACAACACCCCTCAGACAGGTAGAGGTGATCGTTTCGCTTCGTTCCTGGAGAATCACATCTTCTGCCATAATTACGTCTAACACAAAGTTGTCACGATTGTGTAGCAGTAATTCTTCTTGACCGATCCTCAACACTCGGTGTCCGAAATCCAACTGGAATCCATGATTCCTCATGACGTCCATTCCCAGTATGACGTCTTCCTCAATTTCGGCTATGAGAACAGGATGGTCAAACTTTACTCGTCCCAACGTCATGCTAACCGTCGCTTCACCGTGTATTACTGCCTTCTCCCCAGTGGCAGTTCTTAATTGCCACCTACTTGGCCTAATCTTCCTACGGTCCCTCACAACTTCCGAGCGTACGATCGTCTTCGTAGCTCCCGTGTCCACAAGCATGGCGTGGAATCTCCCGTCGATAGTGCCATCGACGTACGCGCTCCCCAATTGGTGGGAAAACGAGGCTATACTGGCCCGGGGTTTCCACTGCTACGGGTCGACGTTCCCCCTTTCTTATCGACCCGCATTAGTTTTCCTGGGCCTTTGCCGGCGCCGCTGTTCTAGGCCGCTTGCAAGAACTCTTCACATGGCCCACTTCGCTACAGTTCCAACAGCGAACTACCTTCTTCTTCGCTGACAGCACCTCCATGATCTGCTGTAGGACCCTTTCCACGAGCTTTTCAGTGTCTACTTCCTCTGTAACCGCTCGAACACGGCCGTGACCGCGGGAGGCTTCCATGGCTGCATCATGCTCCAGTGCGATGGCGAGCGCGTCCATTAATGTTTTCGGTCGAGCTAGTCTCAGGGCCCTCTGCAGTTCCTGGTCCCGCAGCCCGCTCACGAACGTTTGCACTGCGAGGCACTCCATCATCTGTTCCGGTGCCGTGGGATACGCCAACCTCACTAGTCTGGCTACGTCCGCTTCGAACTCCTGCAGGGTCTCGTTCGATTTCTGACGGCGATTGGACATCTGGGATTGATGGACTTGCTCCAGATGTGTTTGGCCGAACCGCATATCCAGTCGCCTTAGCAGCTCCTTGTAATTCCCGGCTTCCTCGGTGGATAGCGTCTGAAGAACTTCCAACGCCTCTCCACGCAAGGCTACCGTTAGGGAAACAGCTTTTTCGTGAGGGGACCAAGCATTAGCCTCCGCTGCTGCCTCAAACTGCTTCTTGTAGCTGGCCCACGGAATTTTTCCATCGAACGTCGGGGGCGTCACTCGATTGGTGGATATCGAGTTCTGTTGAACGACCGCCTTTATTTCTTCCTTCGTCTCGCCGCTACTGAGTTGTTCTAGTCTTTCTTCCAACTGCTTGATCTTCTGTTCAGTCTCCTTACGCTGAGCCTCAATCTGGTCGGTTATCTCTTCCCTCTGGGCGGCGATTTGAGCAGAAATATCTTCCCTCTGGGCGGCGATTTCTTCCCTCTGGGCAGCGATTTGAGCAGTGATGTCTTCCCTCTGTGCAGCGATTTGAGCAGTGATGTCTTCCCTCTGGGCGGCGATTTGAGCAGTGATGTCTTCCCTCTGGGCGGCGCTTTCTTCCCTCTGGGCAGCGATTTGTGCAGTAATATCTACTCTCTGGGCGGCGATTTGGGTAGAAATATCTTCCCTCTGGGCGGCGATTTGGGTAGAAATATCTTCCCTCTGGGCGGCGATTTGGGTAGAAATATCTTCCCTCTGAGCGGCGATTTTAGCAGTGATGTCTTCCCTCTGGGCGGCGATTTCTTCCCTCTGGGCAGCGATTTGAGCAGTGATGTCTTCCCTCTGGGCGGCGATTTGCTTCGTGATGTCATCGTCTTCGAACTCGAAAACTTCCGGGTCCTCGCCATTCTCTTTCAAAAATGCCGAGAGTCGGTCCTGGAGTTCGGTCTTCCTCCCTCCTGTTTCCAATTCCCGTTCCTCGAGTTCTTTTTTTAACTCGGCCACTTTTAATTCGCGTAACTTCTTCATGATCCGCTCTTCTGACACCAATGTAACGTTTATTTTATAATTTATTTACATTAATTGAACACTAATTTATTTAACACACTAAACTACTTGTTCACTAGACTAGACACTACATAATTTATTTGTACTGCTCCGCATTCGGATCGTATGTCGCGTTCACGTCTGCTTCTCAACTTCTAACTAACTCCCTCGATCACAAACCCCCTTATATATACACCCCCAACCCTGATCGAGAACATTCTAGTACATTCTAGAAGCCTACGCAGCAAATGTTCATGCACCTGTCTTGTACGCGTCGTAGTTATTCTTTTGAAGGAGTAAACATGTGTCGCTTTGTTTACTTCTCGCATTACAATACTTACCACGTTTACCGTACAAACTCTAACTATATTACAGATTTTAATGTCTTCTTGAGGCCATGTTGCCAACGGACTGCAAAAATCTATTTTTGAATACAAAAATTTAAATTGCACGTCGATGGAAGGGAGGGGGGGGGGTAAAATCCCAATTCGTCTGTAGTCCAGTGAATATTTTAAATGATTATTCAATACGGTATAAAGACTGAAACATTGTACTTTAAAAATTAAAATATTTCTACATTTTGACCATCATCAGACGCGTAATGAAGTAAAATATTATTTAGCAGTATTATTATCAATCAAGCGTGTTGAACTTTTCCTTACAAGCACATTACTTTAATACACCATAAAGTTAATGATGTCCAGAACGTCGAAATCCGTAAACAATTGATAAAAGTGCATTTTAAATTTTGAAATTCCACATTTTCCACCCTTATTTCTTATTACATTTAGAAGCCAAAACCATTTAATGCTTAACCTCCCAAAGCTTAATCATACTTATGTATTCTAGTACTGAATAATGTATTTGTTTACTTTTCAGACGTTCGTATTGGTTTAAGGAAATAATTGCATGCCATGTTAGTTTGTACGTATTACTCGAACCCAGAAACTTTAAGGGTAAGAGGGGTATAAATGGGCGCCTGTCGGAGGAAATGTTCCTTGTACACCTACACACTTCCTCCCCTTGACGTGATGTAATATCTATCCGGGATATGTCTTCATTGTGATAAATAATGGCACATATACCCACTCATACGTATACCGTTTTGTATATGTGTGCGTTATGTATATGAACTACATGCGTACATGCAAGAAATTCGAAACGGTTCTGAAAAGGGTGACTAAGGGACGGATACGGGAAAGGACGTCACGTTTTGTGCGTGTGTCACGCTGTCCCTTATCTGTTCAACTTAAGGGACGTTACGTTATCTAAAAATTATACACCGAAGGTATCTCCGTAATCGGAGAATTTGAGAAATAATATTTTGGGAGTTGATCCGAGGGTTAAGGATGGAATAATCCCCTTTCATTAGGGAGATTTAGCATAAGTTCAATGTAAAACATTTCATTATATATATATAGGGTGTAAGAAATTCACTATACTAACTTCGAGGAGGACTTTTTTTGATCATTTTTCGACATAAAGTGTCAAAAATTGTAAAGGACATGTTTGTTTATGTATCCTAAAATAAAACTATTTGAAAATATGGCTTGTATGTAACTCGTTTAAAAAGATTACATATTTTTAAAATTTTTAAATATTACATTGTAACGTTTATTTCTAATTTATTCACACTGTCCTAGTTATTCACTACACACTACTTAATTTATCTTAGACTATTATTGAACTAATTTATATAACACACTTAACCATTTCCTAACTAATTAATTTATATCACTCTTAATGTTAATTTATTTCACTGGTCTGTTTTTCACTTTATTTATTCACTCGCGGCTTCACGTCTAATCTCCTCTGCGACCGCAAGCCCGCTTATATACATTTCAATTGTTTTCGCGATAGTTCCTAAAATAACTCGAACCTTCTTTTTTTATGTAGAATGGTCCAGAAGATTATAAATCACTTTTCCTTAATAAGATGTTGCCGGGACTCAATTAAGCGTAGCGGCGATTCTTTGAGGTAAGCCGCCGAGGTCCGATAAGAGTAAACACATTTCGCGCTGCTGTTTACATTTGGCGTTACACTATGTTGTAAAATAATAAAAAAATATTACGCAATGTTTTCCTTTCTATAAAAATAACGTCAAATAGAATCGAAGTGACGATTCGAAATAATATTGAATGTACATCTATAGGAGTTACGAAAATTTCCAGTTAATACGTCTAGAGTTTCACTGTCTATCGTCATGGTGTCCTATCCTCATCTATATGTAAGGCAAAAAGTGGTAAACACAGCAGAATTACTTTAGAGTTGGAATATTGGTATACTATTCACTAGTTCAACACAATTCTCAAATTCTAAGTAGAAACTACTGGCTAACTTTTAGCAAGTACACGGTACACGTTTTCTGAATTTTTCAAAAATAAGTGATATTCCAAAATTCAGATTACGCCCAATTACAATATACTGATTACCAAAAAATGCTTCATTGAACATTTTATTGCACCAAAGCTTCTCAAATCATTTTGGTAACAGGATCAGTAAATATTGAGTATTCGAACTAATAATAATTCGAATAAATAAGATTAAAACAAGTTTAACTATGCAAACTTTAAAAACAAGGTTACGAAATTAAAGCAACTTGTTTTTTGAATGAAAACAAAAATAGCAAAATGAAACTAAGCGGAAGGGATGAAGATGTTAAAAATGCACTCAAGGACAGATTTGCAAGTGTGCAAAAGGTACAAAGGTGCAAAGGTTTGCAAAAAAGATACACTATTAAACTTGAGTTAATGAAACAGAAAGCAGAAAATCTGGCGAAACTATGGGAAAAAAAGATTTTCGGGCTACAGATAATAGGTATTCAAGATGGAAAAATAGAGAAAATATGATCTATTGTAAACCACATGGAGAACTGGTAAAAAATTGTATTAAGGGGATTTTGACAGCAATATGCCGAATACTATCGATCTTCCGCCAAATGACACACCTGATATCTGACACTGACACATAACAGTATTAATAGTATTAAAAAATAAACGACAAAAAAATTTACAGTCTTTGAAAAAAATAATCTTGTTTAATATTAGAATTACGTATTACATATGTATGTTCAATAAAATTTAAATTGAACGTGTAGTTTAGTTGTTTTATTACCCTAATAATATAATGTGTTTCAAAATGATTGTCATCTAGTTGGCGTTAGAATTTCTGTGCATGTAATTTTTGATGTGCCGCGTTCTATTGATTTGAACCTATCTAATTCTGACAACAAGTGTCCTGTGATCCGTGCGATTTGTGCAAGTGTCAAACTGACAATCAGTACTGCTGGTAAATAACGGCCCTTTTCGGGGTCTAAACAAATACTACACATAGACAAATACTCAGAATCCGTTTTCTTTTGACAGAGAAAAAACAGAAGTCAGGTTTTGTACAGCTAGTAGAAACTCCTATTTTCTCAATGCTTTTTTTTATTTTACATGTGAATTCCACAGCCCACAAGATGACAATCATTTTGAAACACGTTGTATTTTTATTGCTGTAATTCATTTTGGGAAATTTTTTACTTTCGTTGTTTATTGTAATCATTCGCTTATTTTTATCACTTACATATGTAACGGAAGCGATCACATTAAGCGGAATATACTGTAATTTATAACTAAAATCTAGACACCCCGAACCTAATGAGAGCGTAACCAAAGAACGAGTCTATGAAATCACGTGCATTTCAGTGGCGGAAGACTTCACTCCGAGTATAGTGAAGTTAGTTTCAGCAATTTGTAAGTGCGATTGGTATATCGAGGAAATTCAGAAAATGTCGAAAAAACTGCTTGGAAAATCTTAGAGAACGACTTTTTCTGACCTCTATTAACTTTTGAAAATTTTTGGAACATTTTAATATATAATTCAATGTTGCGTATATTGCCGATAGGTGGCACTTTACCACTAATTTTACCTGCAGTTTTACGGCTTTATGAGCCAACAAATGTAAAAAATGAAGAAAGGTATTTTAAAGAGAGCTTTACTATCTATGGTTTGACGTATTTTCAACTTTTAGTATTTAGTAATATGTATCTTCACAATTGCCTTTTGAAGTTCAAAATTTTTCTGTTATAAAAGGAACACGTAATAATTTCAACCCGTAGATTAATTTTTTGTGAATCTATTGTAGTTGGCTATATACAACATAAATGAAGAATAAACCCACAAATTAACATTTAAGTTTAAAAAAATGGAATTCACCCATTTAGGTTTGAATCTTTGCTAAAAATAGTTCAACCCCTCTGTGTACGATGTCGCTCTAGCAGTGACGGTAAATTCACAATTCACAAGTGTGTAATAACTGAAAACGGACGAGTGAATTTGAAAATTTTGTAACAATTGAAAACCGTGTGGCATTAAACGTGTAGTGTACATTTGTATAGTGTGAAGTTGTAAAGGACAAAACGATCAGGAAAGCAATAAGTGGGCAAATCATTTGGGTAAGTTTTATATTATTGTTGCCCTATTTCGAGAAAAACCGACCCCTGTACATAATATGTAAGTACATATATACAAATTCCAAAAACATGTTTATTTCATCCTGTGTCAAATTTGACTACTTTACGGCGCGGTTTCAGTCCGGGAAAAAGCAAAAAACGGACTTGTCCTGTAAAGTGTTGCTATGGAAACAACAAATTAATCTTAACAATGACAATTATTCCTTTTATAAGAAAAATGGCTAAACTGTGTTTGATATTTTCGCTAGACTTCTTAGGTATTAAGTTTGCACGTGCTTCTGCAGATTTCCGCAAAATTTTCGAAGAATTTGCATCAACAAAGGGAGCCCACAAAATTGTCCCACTTCCCGTTTGAGCGGCAGTGACTGCAACTTTATTTTTGATAATGGGATGAGCCGTTTTTTTTTTTCCTCTAATTTTTACGTTAAATTTCGAGTATACCTATTTCGTTAATATAGGTTTTGTCGCAAATGTACCAGTTAGTACCAGGCTACTTTGTGTTTCTGACAAACCGGAAACTACATTGCTGCAGCCAAAAATGCATAAAAAAAAATTTTTTTTGAGACGCCAGTAGTATAGCTACAGTGCTTCTGTGACACTTCGATGGCCTCTCGACGGTGGTAAGGGGGTCCCGTGCGATGACGTCGCACAAGATTGCCGAAGAAGTGGTCGACAATACCAGAGGCTGTTGAAATTTTGGCGAAGGCGCAGAAGTGTCGCAGAAAGAAGTGATTACCTGCCGAAGAAGTGGAGGCTTATCGATACCTGGCGAAGAAGTGGTCGACAATACCAGAGGCTGTTGATGGCCGCAGAAGTACAAGAAGTGATTACCTGCCGAAGAAGTCGCCCGGAAGTGATCGCCGATACCTGCTGATCATCTCCAAGAAGTCATCGGCAATACCAGAGGCTCTTACGAAGAAGTCTCCGGAGGCTGTTGAGCCTGGTGTGACGTAATCGGCACAAGAAGTCGTCGACAATATCAGAGGCTGTTGAATCGACCGGAAGTGATTTCCAAACGAGCCTCGTCGAGACTTGTATCATCATCGTCAAGAAGTCGTCGGCTGTGACGTAATCGGTACAAGAAGTCTTCGTCGACAATACCAGAGGCTGTTGAATCGCCCGGAAGTGATTTCCAGCGCGCTTTACCTGTTTGGCGAGACTTGTAAGAAGTCGTCGACAATACCAGAGGCTTGTGTGTGACGTAATCGGCCGGAAGTGATCGCCCGACGAGTCTAGACTTGTCGAGACTTATATAAATTTGAAATTTAACAAAGTGATCATTTCTCCCAACGCAAGCAGACGAGATGGAGTGTTACGTATTAAAAGATATTGTAAAAATAATTTTTGACAAAGATGAGGGAACGATTAAGATGTATTATGATGATGATACCTGGGTCGATAACATAGAGTTTTCACCTGAGGGATTTAAAGATTTTCTCGATTTCTGTACTGAAGTCATCGAGCGAAACGAGGGTTGTTCCAGACTCTGCTACGAGGATAGAATATGGTTGGAATATCAGAGTGATGAGGAACAGCTCATTATAGGACAAGTGCTCTATGAAATAGTTCTTGAAAAATATGAAATATGTCGTCTCGATATGGTTACTCTGTATAAGATGTTATCAAATTTTTAGGGAATAAAACCATTAAACATTTGTGACGTTTTATTTACAAACTGAGAATACAAAACAAAAAAATCGGTGTAATTTGAGGAAAAAATAATATTCCGATTATTACATATGAGAAAAACAATTGGATTGTAACATTACATAAAAATAATATTCAGATGATTACATACTGAGAAAAAAATATAAAATACTTTTCAATATAAATTCAAAAGCAAAAATAATAGTTGGGTTATCACATACTTAGAGAACACATTAAAAAATGTATAAAAAAATTATGAAAATAAAATACCGCCCAATAATGTGCCTGTATCGGGCATTCGCTCATTACACATTATTATTTGACGCAGTATCTCGTTTCGGTCGGTCAGGTTCTGTGTACTTTCGAGCGCCATCAGTTTCTTCACCTCAGTAAGATCCAGAGGAGGAAGATGCTTCACATACCCGTACCTCAGGAAGTTCCGGTTCTCTCTGCGCTGTAGTAGTGTCAGCGGTTTTCTGCTGACGACATCGAACTCGCCCAATTTTTCAATTAACGTGAATTCTAACACAAAAATTGTTTCCCACACATCACGCAGATCTCTGGAATCACGGCACACGCGGTAGACACATTCGCAAATGGATGTTATTAGTCTCAAATACGCCAACTTTTTCTCAGGTGATACTTCACAGGTAGATTTCTCGATAACATTCAACACAACAAGTTTTTCTTTTAAATTTGCTTCTAATTTGAAAATTGTAAAAATATCTGCAATTTAATATTGGCTGTAACACAGCGTGCAAGATTTTATAATCAAAGTAAATAACTCCAACTTGTAGTTATTCATTGTGTGAAATGCGATTGTCACCACTAATGTTCCTATATATACATAATACCAACTAAAAAATAAAATGGGATTTTTAACCGCACATCCTGTTACTAAACATTCATTATTATTTTTACATTTCCACTCATTAGTATATACACGTATTTTCCCAGTATTTCAACATTCCGATAAATTTTGTTATCAGTGAATCACGTTTGGTTAGAGGTGATAAACAGAAAACGTGCACAGCCGTTTTCGCATTCCTTTCTATAAATATTTTTACATTTCCTGTTATGCACATAAAATTGGAATCGGTAGTTAACTAAAACTATGTGAAAGATATAAAATATTTTATTTAATCGATAAATGAATATTATTTATACAGCAGATATATTGTAATATGATTATACAATAAATTTTATAAGTAACATTTCAAAACATTTTGACTATCGTAGTTTGCGGGTTGTATTTCACCAAGCGATCATGTAAGATTAAACAGTATGCTGTGGTATTTGCAGGTACATTTTTTAATGTTTCAAACTCGAGTCTTATGTCGACACTACCCGATTTCAAAGACTCATCTTGTCGACTGCAATCGATGACGATTAGTGGTGCTCTATCGATGAAAGTTTTAGGATCGAGACAGGGCTCACCGCGATTCTTATAATAGTAGGATTCTTGAAATTTAGCAAACATCTCGTATAACAAGGCATATTGAGATTTACCAATATACAAATTTAAATTATCATAGGGATAAACTTCGGAATTTAGAAAGAGTTTAACATTTGATATGTTACAATGATCGAATTGGCTCATACTCTTTGACACAACATTTTTTCTACCCGATTGAAAAGCTATGATAGCAATACGTGGTTTTTCCATTTGATTCGTCGTCTTCACATGCCATGTATGTCGTGTCGTTTGCTGTAGTACGGGGTATTCATGTAATTCCCAACTGCGAAACATCACCGGCAAGTCCTCACCGTCCTCCACGAATTTATACATTATTAATTTTTCCTCATCGGATACTTTAACGTGAGGCACTTTCCAATGGATTTTCCGAAGCTCGACCTTAGGTTTCTCCTCCTCTTTCGATGAATAGATGGCGTTTATGTCGCCAGAACTTCGAATTAGAACCAGCTCCTGACGAACGTTGACAATAATTTTTTGAAAATCTTCGAAAAATCCCATTAATATATTTAATGGGATGCAAACGTTAAAGTCACCATCGTTATCTATGATATTGTACTGTTTTTTGACTGCGCTACCCCAGCCTGCAGTCTGATAACGGAGGAAATCATTTGACGAAAATGATGCGTAAGCTTTCATTGTGGATGTTATTCCCGGATTTCTCACTCGATCTATTACTACACCGCCAAGTTCATAACGTATCTCATCAAAGAGGAAAGGGAGTCCGTTATTGGTGAAATTTAATGTTGCTGTTTTTTTATTGGCAGTATCGGTCAATTTCCCCTCGATATACAACAAGCTTTGGTGTGGTAAGGTGTAAAGGTTTTCGGTTTGAATGGGCAAACGGATCTCATCGGAATTGTTCAAGGTTGCATTAGCGTATGGAGTATGTGTGTGATATTCATAGCTGATTATGGAATCATCGCTGTGAACGCGTCCGCCGACGTTCAGGATGTTGAAACTCATTTTTGGAGGTGGAATTATTTTACACTTTAAGTCCTATAGATGCTAGAAAGGACTTATTCGCCGATGTTAACCCCACGAGCTTTCTATTGAAACTGTTGAGTTGATTTTCATGGATCTTCTCTTTTATAATTTCACGTGAAGCTTGACGAACATTGCTGATATTATAACGAAAAACCATTTTCTTTCTATAATTCTTTTAAATGAAGTCTTATCGTTATGACCTCTTTATTGAAATTAATCAATTTACCGTCTTGATCGACTATTTTAAGGACAATCTCATCAATGTATCGAGTATTGATGGGTAGATAAATAACATTCCATACTTTTTCAATGATTCTGTATCCACTCGGGGCAGCGGGGTAAAACATGTGTAACAGATGAACTTGGCTATCGTTATGATAAGAATTCGTAACTAAATTACAGTTTACACAGATCGAATTCATGTTCGAGATATTGATGGGGTAGTCCGAGTAATGTCGAACATTTGCCGATAGCTTTTTTCTTTCGAAACCTAATAATGGTGCGATAGAATTCGGTGCATCGAAGTGAATGATCCTATTACATTTCAGTTCATATTTTAATGTATTGCGGTTAGATTTCATGTCTAGATATATCTGTTTAGTTGGATTCCCCACTTTTCTCTTTTTTATTCTATCGACCGCATTATCATTTGGGGTCACAGTAATAGGTTCTACAACCAAATTCTCTACTTTTCTTCTTTTTATTTTATGGAGCTCATTATCATTTGGACTCACAGTAATAGATTCCCTATAATCCTCCTCCCCCTCCTCCTCCTCCTCCTCCAAACCACTCGCTGTATTGATTTTTAATGCTTTTAATTCCCCCATATGTATTTCTCAATATCACTAACTTCATAAGATCCTTCCGGTATTATAATTTCGTGTTCGTCAATTTTAAATAAATTATTATCTTTATCGACATTAGGTATTGAATTGAATGTTATAAAATCAACCAATCCTATAACATAAGTTTTATTATCATTTAAAACGAGTGGTGGGCTTATGTTTAGCGATAAAATTGAATCTCGGCTAGAAAATGTAAATATGGCTGAACACATCTCCACAGGATGAATGTTATCATGTGAATAAAACGATCGGGGTATTTTCATAATATATATATTTACATCAAAATATATGCGCATCACAATATATAAAAAATAAAACAGTTGAATTTAAACATTCAAAATTTCGAATTAAGGAATGGTTTCATGCACTCATCGCAATCTAATTTATGTGAAAAATAGGGGCCATCGATGGCATCATCACCAAGAACGGTTGCGTGATGGCTCCAACAAGGCTGCAAATGTTCCAGTAACCAGGTATCATCAGGTGCTAATCCCCGTCCATGTAACATGCTTATAAAGCATTGATTAAAATTCTCGAAGCTTCTTAAATCGGCCAAGTATTGACGTAGTTCGTTTAGGTGTCGCTGTGAAATCGGTGTGGGTGGCGGTGAGACGTTTCTCGATATGCGGCAGCAGTTCCCCATCTCAGTTAAATTTGTAGATAGGAATTTGTCTGATAAGTTTCACAGTGAGTTTAGCGAGTAGCGCAGACACCACTAAAGCGATATATTAAATCGTGATGGTCATATCCACGGTGCCGGCCATGGTATGTTGGGTGGGGGGTTCTATGACCTTGGGGAGATACTTCCAAACGGTGTCTCCGTACGAATGATTCTCGAAAATAAAGCGTAATTTGTAGGAATGTGAATGCATTTCCCCAATCGTTAAATTCAAACTTAAAACGGAATCGTGTGTGAGCGTCATTTCACGCCATGCTTTAGGCCAGTCATCATTTACAGGAGTAAAACACGCGTATACTTTAGTGCTCACACCCAAAGGATGTGACACGAAAAACGTATTATTCATGATTGCGGCTAAAATTAGGACGTGTGACGCTAACAGGGCCATATTCGATACTAATATTTAGCTCGTGTTTCAGCTTATTTTGACACTTATGCCACACCCTCTTGTCGACATAGAAATAGTAAACATAAATGGCCACAATTAACACTATTAAAATTCTGATAAATATCGCGATTGTAATAAATGTTATTTGGGCCGTTTGATTTGAAATAGATTAGTAATTCCAATGGAGGTCGCAAATTTCCATAACTATCAAAGTAGATAATCGATGAACCAGTTTTCTTATATGCAGTCCAGTGTGTTCCAGTCCCATCCTTATCATCTAAATTGATCACACCGCACTCGTTCTTTCGAATCTTTCTAGGCAGTGCATTTCGCATAAGTACACCACGGAAATATGGTATTTTCAATGCTCGTCCAAATTTTTGGATATCGATATTCGTCAGAGGACTGTTGATGTGCATCAGTAATGTTCTTAGTATCGCTTCACGCCTCATGTTGTTCGGTGATATGGATGTAAAAAAAGACCTAGCCCAGTTTTATACGGTTTCAGATACATTCCTTTACCTATAGCGATAGCTTCCATTTTTTGATTATGACGTTTCTTCTCTTCCAATTCACGTTGGGCCGCCTTCGCATCATTCACACTCTTTGCAATACCCGCAGCTCCTCCAGAAAGGGCGCCCAATGCCCCCAAAGTACTGAATATTGGTATAAGTGGTAAAATACCACCAATTTTTGGTATTTTGATTACGCGATTTTTTGTAGGTTTCATGCGACCCTTGAGAGTTTTAGCCTTTTGGAAAGCAACCTTAACCGCATCGCCAAAGGTTTTCGGTTGTTTCCTTGAAATTACGCTTCTTATCTGTTTGATCGCATTCGCAAAACATAGAGACTTTTTAACAGTTTTTCTTTTACTTTGTCCTCGCTGTTTTTTTGAAACCATCTTTACTACTCTAACTTCAGTTTAATACTAAATCGGAAATAAAAGTTGTTTACATATTTATGATTTTATTAATCTCCCAAGCTCACATCATCATCATCATCATCATCTAGTTTTCGTTTATTTGATTTAGATGTTATGGTTATAGCTCATCTAAATTTATCTTAGAACTTTTTAAGGATGCCAAGTCATTATCCATTTTCTTTCTTTTTGCCGGAATAGTGAATGAAAAATCATCATCTTCATCTGTCCTCCTTTTAACACCTTCATCTATAATATCATTCAATTTAACTTTCATTGCTCTAACTCGCTCATGATTTTTTAATTTCCTTCCTATGTCTTCTCTCATATCCTTTTTAGACTTTCTTCGTGAACTACTAACAACTTCACTCCCCTGAAGCATTTTTATAGAATTGTCTATTTGAACATTAACTTTCTGTAATAATTTCACAACGCTAGAGAGTCGTTTACGTTCACCGAGACCCATTCCGAGTTTAACTTTGGCCTTCATAGCCCCCGCAACACCTAAAGCTGCAATCTTCTCTCCAACGCTAGCATCCTTGGAACGAAATCTGCTCATAGCTCGTTGTGATAAAACCCTATCTGCCTCGTGGCGTTTCTCAAAATCTTTTTCCTTCGAGTAACTTATATCGTGTTCACGACAAGCCTCGTCTAAACCGTTAATACCACGGTCACCCCTATTTAACCTCTTCTCTAGCCGGGTGCCCGGCCCACAGTAGTTATAGTTCGGGAGATGTAATTCAAACGGTAATTTATTAATTAGGCTGTTAAGAAGACCATCACCCGTATAATACTTCATGGGTATGTTTACACGTCCTGATCATAACTTAAAATAATGAATATATATAGCCGTATAAGCTTTTTATTCCATTTTGTATGCTATTGAACTGCAAGCGAACAACAACAACAACATGAAAATAGTAAAACAGAAAACAACATTGCCGATTGAATATAACGTTTTCGACGGAGATGATGGTGCACAGTCGAGAAAGCATGGTATATTATTCCCAAGCACGATACGTTGTCTAATAGTCGGTCCATCGAATTGCGGAAAAACCACCATAATGATCAATCTCATCGAGCATGAACACGGATTAAAATTTGAAAACGTTTATGTTTACTCGAAATCTTTATTTCAACCGAAATATGTTTATTTGGAGAAATTATTAAAACCGATTAAGGGCGTGAGTTATTTTCCTTTCCGTGCCGGTGAGGAGATCATGCAACCATCGGAAGCGAGACCGAACTCGATTTTCGTTTTTGATGATGTATCGTGTGCTAATCAACAAGTGATTAGAGAATACTTCAGCATGGGTCGACACAACAACATTGATAGTTTCTATCTCTGTCAGACGTACGCGAAAATACCTAAACATCTAATAAGAGATAACGCGAACGCTATTATTATCTTTAAACAGGATGACATAAACCTAAAACATATTTATAATGATCATGTGGGGACAGATATGAATTTTGAAGAATTTAAAAGTATGTGCTCTTTATGTTGGCGAGAACCATATGGATTCCTCACAATTTTCAAAGATGAAAACCTTAAAGCCGGGCGATATAGAAAAGGCCTCGATAATTTCATACATTTTTCATCCGATCGCTGTGTATAAAAGAGGATTGAATATTCATTTCACATGCACTTTTAAACTGACCATCTGCTATACCTGATCAAGACTGGATCCGCACCTGATTAAAACCAGATCGAGACCGGATCGAAAGCGGATCAAAGCGGATTGAAAGCGGATCGAAAGCGGATCAAAGCGGATCAAAGCGGATCGAGACCGGATCGAAAGCGGATCGAGAGCGGATCAAAGCGGATCGAGACCGGATCGAAAGCGGATCGAGAGCGGATCAAAGCGGATCGAGACCGGATCGAGACCGGATCGAAAGCGGATCGAGACCGGATCAAGAGCGGATCAAGACCTGATCAAAAGCTGATCGATAGCTGTTCAATAGTTGTTTGAAAGATATCGCAATGGGGTTGTGTGAGAGAGAATTAAAATAGAGGTTGATAATAAAACGTAAACATATAAAAAGGAAATTGGACCAACTGAAACATGGAGAGTATGTGCGTGAGACTATGTTTGAACCAATCACGAAACATTTGAAAAATATTGAAAATATTTTCGGAAAATCTAATGTGGGTGAATCAACAACAGCAACAACATCGGATCCTTCCGTCATTAAGAACAAAAAGTTCCAACAACAAGAAACTTATGAAGATGAGTTACCAAAATGCAATTTTCTTATGAAGAGGAAGAAGAAGAACCTAGTACAATTAAACGTTCAATTTTAGATAATATTAAAATTGATGATAATGATGATGATGATGATACACGTTTCATAGCCGATGAATCTTTCGCCGATTATTTAGATCAATATGAAACCTTACCTAGAAAATATATTAAAGGTATTTATGAGGATAGCAGGGAATATGATAAAAAATATGGGGTTCGACTGGATGAAAAAAATTATAGTTTAAAAATCGGTGACTCGGCATTAACCATAGTTGATTCAGATATTATGGTTCAACATAAACGTTATAAAGGCACACCGGGATTGTATGAGTTATTATTTAAAAAAAAACAAAATTTTACTCAAGCTGATGTGAAAAATTATCGACAGATTGTAGTTAAGACCAATGCTGCACGACGTTATTATAAATCCAATAGACAGATAGATGGGAGTAAATTGGAAAAGTATAAAAATGTGATAGCACCAATCGTTTTAGGTAAGGGCATGATGAATGAGGTCCTCACTGGGAATACGACGATCGATTATGTACATTGGGATGACCCCAATGAATTAGTAGATGGGTTACGTTTGCTTATTGCTTCACGAGCCGCAGGTCATACCGGTCATACGAACGAAATAAATTCTATTGTGGAGGAGTTAAGAGAGGCACATAGAACATAGAGAATCGCCTAGAAAACAAAATGAGTATTGAGAAAAGACAAGTTGTTGGGGAAATTCATAAACCTGCTAGGATTAATTTCACGAGACGTCGTGTAATTATTAAATCTTTAAATGACCTATTTCAAATGGATCTCGTTGATATGATAAAGTACGCTGAGGAAAATAATGGCTATAAATACATATTGGAGGCGATTAATTGTTTCTCGAAATACGTATGGGCATTACCCTTAAGGAATAAGTCGAGTGTTGAAGTTACGAATGCAACGGAAAAAATTCTTAGAGAAAGTCACCCACTAAATTTGCAAACTGATGCGGGTAAGGAATTTTTCAACGCGGATTTCAAGAAGTTAATGAGAAAATATAAAATCAACCGCTATAACACCTTTAGTGAAAAAAAAGCTTCGATAGTCGAACGAGTAAACAGAACATTAAAGAATTTATGGTGGAAAGAATTCAGTATGCGTGGGAGTTACAGGTGGTTGGAATTATTACCGAAAATCGTCGCAAAATATAACAACACCGTCCATCGTACCATACGAATGAAGCCTATTGATGTTAGCGAGAGAAATGAGAAGAAATTATTGCAAACAGTTTACAACCGCATAAAATCCGTGAATTTAAAACGAAAAAAATTCAGCGTTGGTGATCACGTGAGAATTTCAAAAATTCGTGGGGTCTTTGATAAAAAGTATCAGCCTAATTGGTCAACAGAAATTTTCACTGTAAGGAAAGTACAATTAAGTAACCCAATCACATATTTATTGAAAGATTATCAAAATCGAAATATATCAGGTTCTTTTTACAATGAACAATTGCAAAAGGTTAAATATCCACATGTTTATCTGGTCGAGAAAGTTATCAAGAGAAGTGGGGAGAGAGTATTCGTCAAGTGGCTTGGTTTTGATGATGAGCACAACAGCTGGATACATAAAAGCAACATTCTATAATTCTCTAATTCAGTTTTCAACAACAACGATCACACAACACACAACAACAACAACAACAAATGTCAACAACAATGCCAACATTCATCGTGACAGTTCATGGTTTTCAATTCGGCACATCGGAGTTTTTGTGTGAAGAAATCAGCATAATTAATGTGGAGAGTGGAGAAAATCATCATAAAATTAAAAATCTTCCGTTTGAGCCTGCGTCTTGTCTAAACCGAGCGTTCCAGCGACAAGTTGAGTATTTAACACAAAACGTGCATGGGCTTGAATGGGGTGGACATGCGTGGTTCAACAACGACTATTTTCTTCCCTATGAAGAATTGGGTACGTTCATAAAACAATCTATCCCGAACGATGCGACCGTTATGGTTAAGGGGGCGTTGTGCAAGACCTGGCTGGCGAAATTTATCGACAACGATGGAATTTTGGAGATGGATGATGATCTAAACTGTCCGCCTTATGCAGCACTGAAAAAGGTTTTCAAATCGTATCATTGTGGGGAACATCTCATAAATAATTTGAGTTGCTCATTAGAAAACGCATATATGTTATATTTTTGGTATAAGTATTGTAAAAAAAATTTTACTGCAATTGATTGTGTTTATTAGTAATAGGTTTATGTATGTATTTATGTGGTAAATATTAAAAGAAAACCAACTAAATTAGCATTTTTTTTATTTACATACCTCCAACATATCTACTAAAGTCTTCCAAACCAATTTATGTGTATAAGAGGAAATGTAAAAATAACTATTGAATGGAATGCGAAAACGGATGTGCGCGCTTCCTGTTTATCACATCCGCCCTGAACATTACTCATTGATAACAAATTTTATCAAAATGTAGAAATACTGAGAAAATACGTGTATAAACTAACGTGGTGATGATTAAATAAAATGTTTTAAAATCTTTCCCATAGTTTTTTTAAATGTCAATTTCAACTTATGTGCGTAACAGGAAATGTAAAAATAATTATAGATAGGAATGTGAAAACGGATGTGCGCGCTTCCTGTTTACCACATCCATGTGAACATTACTCACTGATAACAAAATTTATCGAAATGTAGAAATACTGGTGAAAATAAGTCCTCTGAAATGTATATGCGTATTAAGTATTAAAAAGAAATGTTAAAAATACGCGTAGTAACCTTCAAACGAATGCGATACACAGGAAACGGGTATTAACCGCAGGAATTAAACGTCTTCGAACGATTGTGATAAACAGGAAACGCAACCGCAGGAATTTTAATTAGGTAGGCGTGAAATCATTTTTAGTATTGTGAAGTGACAGTGTGAAGTGTGTGGGGAGGGCGCGCTATATATGCGGTGAAAATGTTCCTTATTCATTCATTCGCAAAGTGTTATTTTTATCGTATTAGAAATGGCCGCCATCCCGTGTATTATTTTAATTCGATCCACTGATTCTACTGCATTGCCTCCTGAAGCTCTACATATAATTACGAAGCAAATATTTAAGTAAGTGTTTAAAACTTTTTTTAATATTCCAAATCTTCCTTTTTTTGAATAATCTTTGCGTGTTTAATCTCCTAAATCTTACAAGTGATTAAAACTTTTTTTTAATATCTCCTGAATAATCTTTGTGTGTGTTTAAAACTTTTTTTAATATCAACAATTTTGAATTATCTTTAGATATGGTGTAAAAGCATGCGTGAGGAACGGCGATCAAATCGTCGTGAAGCTGAGTTACACGCCGAAAGCGGAGACGTTAATCGCCAAAATGGGCAACCTACCCGTCGACTACCTAAAATTGAATTTGGAAACAGAGGAGGAATTGGAAATGCTCAAAAACTACATGGGGAAATTCAAGTTCGATCTGAAGCCGATAGAACCACCGTGTGAGCAGCAGCAAAGACAACTCGAGGAGAGGATAATAATACCATCCACACCACCAAGATCATCTATGACAAACATAGGAAAATTTAAGTTCGATCTGACGCCGATAGAACCACAAAATGAGCAGCAGCAAAGACAACTTAAGAAGAGGATAACACCATCTACACCTCCAACAACATCTGTGACAATTCGGTACGAATCAGACACCGATAATTTAAATTCACAACAATATTCATTTATCGACTTCTAAAATTTTATAGTTATGCATTTCATATGTATCATTAAAACTGTATTATGTATAATCGAAGCTGCAAAAATAAAAAATAAGCATTTTTGACAAATAATATTTTTATGTATCATTAAAGCTGTATTATGTATCATCGAAGTTGTTAAAATAAAAAATATTTCAATTGTGTGTTTTTAATTCGAGCGAAATTCCATACAAGTCTCGGCGATCACTTCCGGCCGATTACGTCACACACAAGCCTCTGGTATTGTCGACGACTTCTTACAAGTCTCGCCAAACAGGTAAAGCGCGCTGGAAATCACTTCCGGGCGATTCAACAGCCTCTGGTATTGTCGACGACGACTTCTTGTACCGATTACGTCACAGCCAACGACTTCTTGACGATGATGATACAAATCTCGACGAGGCTCGTTTGGAAATCACTTCCGGTCGATTCAACAGCCTCTGGTATTGTCGACGACTTCTTGTGCCGATTACGTCACACCAGGCTCAACAGCCTCCGGAGACTTCTTCGTAAGAGCCTCTGGTATTGCCGATGACTTCTTGGAGATGATCAGCAGGTATCGGCGATCACTTCCGGGCGACTTCTTCGGCAGGTAATCACTTCTTGTACTTCTGCGGCCATCAACAGCCTCTGGTATTGTCGACCACTTCTTCGCCAGGTATCGATAAGCCTCCACTTCTTCGGCAGGTAATCACTTCTTTCTGCGACACTTCTGCGCCTTCGCCAAAATTTCAACAGCCTCTGGTATTGTCGACCACTTCTTCGGCAATCTTGTGCGACGTCATCGCACGGGACCCCCTTACCACCGTCGAGAGGCCATCGAAGTGTCACAGAAGCACTGTAGCTATACTACTGACGCCTTTTGGAAGATTTCGAAACTTTGTAAATAAGTGTCTGAACTGGCCAAAATCGGGTACTCGGGGGTTTTAGAGGTCGCTGATCACCATTATGATGTTCAAATTAACCCCCCGAAGACCTAGAGCTCAGGAACGCCGATGAACGTCATCTCCGTGGGACTCTCCTACAAATCGCGGGGAAGGAGAGAAACTCGGCGTCCGAGGGTTTTTTGGGTGGCTGAATTCAAATATGCCATCGTCGAACATCTCCGGGACACCTGGTGCGCCCGAACCTGTACATGGACGTCTTCCCCGAGAATTTTCTAGACAAGATTGCCAAAAAACAACCCGGAAATCATTGTGGACCAAATTTCACGTCGACAACGACCCCCTGTACACCTGGTGCAACGGAATCTGGACGCGGACCTCATCTCCGTGGGTTTTTCTCGCACAATTAAAAAAGACGAACCGAAAATCGATATGAGGGGGTTTTGGGGAGCTGAATCCGAATTCCACATCGACAACGACCCTCCAAACACCTGGTGCACCGGACCCTGGCCCCGGACGTCTTCTGCGTGGGGCTCTCCTAAAATTCAAGCGGGGAACGAGAGAAACTCAGCGCCCGGGGGTTTCTTGGGTCGCTGAATTCAAATGTGGCATCGGCGAGCACCCCCCGGACCTTGGACGTTGATGTCATCCCCAAGAACTTTCCTGACGAGATCGCCAAAAACAATTCAAAAATCATCGTAGGGGCGTTTTTTAGGCGCTTAACCCAAATTTCACGTCGAAAACAATACCCTGAACACCTAGTGCAGTGCACCGTAACCTGGGCCTGAACGTCGTCTCCGAGGGAATTTCCTCACACAATCGAAGAAGACGAATCCAAAATCGTTTCAAAAGCGATCGTGTCTGGAACACCCTCGGAGACGACGTTCAGGCCCAGGTTACGGTGCACCAGGTGAGCGAGGGGTCGTTGTTAACGTGGAATTCGGATTAAGCGCCCCAAAAAACGCCCCTACGATGATTGTTGAGTTGTTTTTGGCGATCTTGTTAGGAAAATTCTCGGGGATGACGTCCACGTCCAGGTTCAGGCGCACCAGGTGTCCGGGAGTGTTCGACGATGGCATATTTGAATTCGGCGACCCAAAAAACCCCCGGGCGCGTAGTTTCTCTCCTTCCTCGCGATTTTTGGGAGAGTCTACGGAGATGACGTTCATCGGTGTCCCTGAGCTCCGGGTGTTCGGGGGATTAATTTAAACATCATAGACGTGATCAGCGACCTCGAAAACCCCTGAATTGGGGGGCCCTGAATCGAACTGATTTGGGCCAGTTCTGATTTTTATTTACAAAGTTTTGAAATCTTTTAACATGCGTCTCAAAAAAAAGGTGTTTGTTAAATGCATTTTTGGCTGCAGCAATGCAGTTTCCGGTTTGTCAGAAACACAAAGTAGCCGTATTTTTGGAAGAGAATGCAAAAAACCGCATTCCGATCCGTCTTTATGGAAAAAAATCCGAACTTTTGTGCTTCTTTGCCTCGACTAATATAAGTTATAAATTATAATACTATAATATATAATATTTAACCGTAATGTTTGGTGGTGGGGAGCGGGAGATTCGTCGAGTACATTATGGTTCACCACAGGCGATCGCAATAAAAGCGTTTGTATGGCATTTCAGCATTTGTACTATTTTCCGCAAGACTGGGCAAGGCGAGTGTTTGCACTATTCTCCGCCAGATAACCAGCACTTACCAGACAATGTTTTGAGTGACAATTTCAAGGTCAGAAAGCCCCGTCTTATCCAATTATGTCAGAACGATGACTAGAATGCAATATAATACGTGTGAAATTTCAATGTTTTTTTTTGCAATAAGTTTTCAATGAAAATTTACTTTTTCGCACTGCATCTCATTTTTAAGTGATTAAAATAGCGCCTTTTATCTCGCAATTTGAAGCTTTCCGGAAAGATCGGGCTCTTCGAAACGGCTTAATGTAATATACAATCACATAAGGATAAAAAACCCGAGAAATGTTTTAATACGATATTTCATTTCGGTGCTATTGCCATTTTTTTGTAAAATTACTCAATTTTGTAACACTAATTGTTTAATAAAAAGTATAACACATATTTCACTTCAAAGGGAAACATTATTTTTTCGCATGATATTTGAGACATTAAAAGAGAAAAAATGCTTCCTACAAGCAGTGTCATAAAAATAAATGAAAACATGTATTTATCCTCTACAATCTTTTTTCTTACTATATAATTTGTAATAGAATTCTTCTCATTTACCCTGCCATATCTTATTCCATTTGCAATTAGCTTTTCCATTTTGTACATAAATGCTTTTTAATAAGTAGTAGCACATCCTGTGGTTATTTCAGATTTTTGCTGCTTCACAATTGGAAGCTGTCAAATAATCTACCAAAAGCGGTGATAAAGGTTTCTGGAAAATATTTTTGAATACAACTAGCTCTAAATTAATTAATTGTGTAATATAACAACAAGAAATTTCAACGTCCATACTTCGAAATAAGAATACAATCATCGACTTGAAATAAATAGAGGAAATTAATGAATAAAGGAATTACCTGACGAAAATGTATCAGTTAGACTGAACGATTACTCTACAAACCGATGCACTTAAGAAAGTACCATTTAGGCCTAGTGCAATTTTAGATTAAAATGTTTCAAATAAAAGGTATAAGCATTAAACAGCTTACTTAAATTATGAGATTTTGTGTATATTACCAAAACCGTTTTAAAGAAAATTCAACAACAAAATAAATATTGTTAAGAGTAAAGTGCCCTTTTTAGGAAAAATGTTATAAATAAAAATTATATTTACTTAATATGTTAATTAAAATATAATGTTCAGTGAAAACATTCAAAGCCTTTTAAAAAAAAATTGAGAAATTGGAAATGGTAAAGAGTATAGAGCCCTTTAGTGAGTTTTTACAAAAAAAAATGTTTGAAATACAAGTTGTAGCTATTGATTAGGTCAGCTCAAACCTAAAATTTGGTAACAATTGGTAAAGCCGTTTTGGAGAAAATTGAGAAAAACTGAAAATTCACACTCTACAAAAGTAGAGGGCCAAGAGGATCGCAGAAGATCAATCAACATAACGGCAATCAATAGGGATTGAATAGTACAATAAACATACAAAGTTAAAAAAAACGTTGGAGCGTTTTTGAGATAATCCAAAAAAAAACCTAAATATCACAAGTAAAACGCACTCAGGCATATCTATGAAGTATAGCGGTAGTAGGTATAAAAGTGTTGTATGAAGATTCAGATCCACACGCTTAATAAATGTTGACAAAATCACCCAATGATGTCTTTCCATTCTGTTTCTGTTATGTTTACTTTTTCATTCGTCGTAAATTCCAATCAAAAAACAATCGGAATACCCGTTAGGTTTACCACCCTTTCTTTAAAGGGCTGCTGCAGCCGAGGTGCGTCCCGCGGTCATAAACGCGACCCTTCGCTTGCCTAGGTGCGTCCTGCGGTCAAAACGGCCATAGCCGAGGTGCGTCCCGCGGTCAAAACAATGGGGCACACGACAACTGAGCCCCGCGATTAGAAAATTCGAATGGTAACGCTAATCACACCCTACGATTGAGCTCCGGTATACCCCAAGGCCAAATGATACTGAGCCCCGAATTAAAATGCTGAGTTCAGGATAAAAATAGTTATGTAAGGGAATACGAAAATTACGGGAAATCCCATGTTTATCACGATAATATTAAAAGGCAAGAGGGCAAGGAAAATCAATCAAGATACAAATATTATGCCTAACTCGTCACCGATGCCCTCCTTCATTGAACTGCCGGACGCACCTCGGCCATACCCTTTTTAACCGCCGGACGGACCTGGACTATGAAACAAATAAAAAAAAATTGATTAGAATACAATATTTCTCATATATGAGTGCCTCATAGAGAAAGTAAAGATTGATATGGTAAGGACATATAGAAAAAATCACATCTTTCGTTTATTCAAATTTGCAGTATGTGGGCGCAAACCTAAAAAGACTATATGGGAGATAGACAGACAAGGCAACTTATTAGACTGTAAGGGTTTGTTCTAGGCAATGTTGCCAGCAATACTTAGAAGTACCAAATATCGCATTATTTTTCAAAAAACTCCACATTGTAGCATAAAATACAACCTCTACATTTCCCTCGGAATAAAATCTGACGTTTCCTCCGAAATTTAATTTCCCAATTACGACATCAAAAAGGCGAACGTTTCGCCTATACGAAGTTACTCTCTCCTCCTACTTTTTTTTTTCCTTTCGCAACGCAGAGGCTAATTGAATAAATTATAGGCCTGCCCGTTTGTAGTAGGCAACGCCGAACAGCGATATAATTGGCTATTTAGTAGCTGTTTAAGTATGTCGTTGATGTGCGTAGGTTATTATGTAGTCGGAGATTCCCCGCCGGCGTAAATGTTTTTTTAAGACGAATTGGACTGAGGCGAGATTGAAGAGTGGAATCGTAAGGTGCTGTTAATTGCTTAATGGAAGAGAAAAGAGTGAGTCTACGTTCTGTAAATTTCTTTTGGGGCAGTAATTATTTGAAACAGTGTGATTTAAATGTTTGCCGTTGATTGCACTTTAGGTAGCAGTTCGTTCAAAAGAAAATTCGAAAATAGCAGGAAATTAAAATTCATTTCGAATGTAGAAAATATATGTTCATTTCGAATTGGTGCATAATTGAATTTTACTTTCAATATCCATATAGTGTGAACCATATAGTCGTATGACAATATCAGTTGTTGGATATATATAATTCGATAAAGTGATATTAGGATCATTCTGTCATTAGTTTCAGGTTCTAAATAATAGAAATCGCTCTGTACATGATGTACATGATGGAATTTAAGCTCCAAATTTATGCCCATTGTTGACTGCATTTTATTTTAGATGTTGACATCTTTAAGGGTATGCCAATAGTGGTTGACACGAGACGAGACATGTGTCGTCGAAATTCGAGACGAGACGAGACGAGACCAGTACTGGTTCGAGACGAGACGAGACGAGACATAATTTCGACTCGTCTCGAAAAGTCTCGAAGTCTCGAATTTTTTTTGGAAATTGCAATTTAAGAATTTTCTTTCGTTTATAAAATGAAAGGCCACCAAACTCCAAAACAGTTTAAACTGTTTGAACTACAGATAACGTTAAAGTTCATGTTCTTAAAGTTCAAATTTCATGATCTTATAGTGTGAATTAAGGTAAAGAGCATAGAAAAGGTAGGAACTCAATCGTTTCATCGCCTTTTAAATTTTCTCAATTAAGAATATAGATATCACTCTATATGTTATTTTATTATATTTGCATTATTTCAGAGGAAAAATGCAAAAGCCAAATAATGGTGTCTTAAGCAAAAAATTAAAAAGAAAATCGATGGGATGGCTCGGCTATCGGAAATGAGTTCTTTAGCCATGGAACTTTTTTTACTTTATTCAGACATTAAGTAACTGTAAAAAAATTCTAATATTTATGTGAATAATTATCAATTTGGGGAGGAATCACCCTATTTTTTCTTTTGTTGGCATTGGTCAACAATTCATACTGGCATAGTGTTCTTGACATTTATTGTTTTTATTGTATTTCAACATTGCAACATAAAGTATTTAGGTCATATTGAATGCGCCTATAATCGCTACATAAATATTAAATGTTATATTTGTACACATAGCATACATACCGTCATGTAAACTGGGATATTTTTGTAATTAGGGGTTCTTAAATTTTACAGAACACTTTCTGCTTTTTGGTGTTTTGTTTAAGTGTAGGATACTGTCATACGCCGGAGGGCTTTAGGGCCCAGAGGGTGTGCTCTGGTTGGGGGTGTAGTCAGGTATAGACAATGCAAAAGAGAACACTAATGATGGTTTATTGGGCACAAAACATCTAGGGCAGAGAAAATTAAAAAAGGGCAAAATGATGAACAGAAAATGAGAGAGGTGGTTGCTTACGTGAACTTCTGGAAGGGTAGCAGGTACAGGGTTGCCCCAATGTACGACATGGCGAACAGGACGGTCCCTCGGACTGGCAGCTTGACGGAGTAATGGAAGACTGATTCCCTGATTGATCTCATCGATCCGTATAAATACTTTGAGAATTGTTTACGAATGTGCCCCGTTGCCTGTCCGCGAGTCACGTATTGTTCTTGTGTCTAGGTCCCATCCGTGCTGATTTAGCTTAGGCGGTGACCTAGCTGCGCTAATTGGGGCAGCATCGCAACAATACTACTAGTTAACTGAAATATAAATAAACAAAATGGGAACCAGATGTCTAACTGAATAAATAACTTTTCCAAAGAACACGTTTTGTTTTTATATTCACATTAAGCTTAAACGAAAATGTTTCAATAACTTTCATAATTTCTTGCAAAAATCAAACTTTAGCGATTGGAAATGTTTACTGCTTGAGTTTTTAATTTTTGCAAGGACTTACGAAAGTGATGGAGACAAATGTGAAAGATACTAATACTACAGTAAAAGTTTCCAGCCACAATATTTGCTGCTTTAGTACTGTTACGACTTAATATATGGCGCTGAATTGTAACTAAAACGATAACAGAGTTGATAATCTATAACCTAGTGTGATCTGTGGACGCATTCACAACTAGACTTACGTACCGTGTACACACGCTTTACTTAGAACGCTGTATTAACTTTGCTTTTTGATAAATATTTTACCAACAACGTGCAATATTCAAAATTTCCACAATGAGGAAATACTAAGGCCTCAACACATCATGCAACTCCGTTGTTAATTAGCGTTGTTAATGGCAATGTATTACCAAAAATTGCTGCATAAGATAAAACACAATTTAGCAATGAAGTGTCTCCATACACTAGGAATTAACATTTTAGAAAAACAAATAACTTGTAGAAGTGCTGAAAAATAATAATAAATATCAAGATTAAAAGTTTTCATTTCTTCTATTTACAGTAAATATTATAAATATTGTAACGTTTTTACCTACGCGAGAATTACTACACGACACGAGTTTTCTTACTCAATTTATTTAAACCACTTACACGCTAATTTATTTGTACACTTACACTACACTTAACTGCTAATACTTAATCAAATTTTTCCTATTTCACTTACTACTACTTAAATAATTAATTTATATTGCACATTGTTTATTTATCTTACCGCCGGCTTGGCCGACATCCGTCGACCAGTCTGCCGGCGCCTGTATACGACTACAGTCGACATCCGTCGACTTCCCACGTATCGCTCTCCGTCTGCTATTTATAGCCGTATGGGAAGTCCAGAAACTTCGAGACGTTTCCGGTCCTTTGTTCGGTAACCTTCTAGATAGTACTAGAAACTCGAACGGCTTTCCAAGAATGGCACCAGTTCCCCGAACCTATCTCGTGCGGAATTCTTTGAAGTCATTCCGAAAGGCGCTTAACTTTATGGCAGGCTATTATGGTTTTTATTTCGTTACACTGCCCCCGCCTCAAAGACGTTTCGTCCCGAAACGTGTCCTTACTAGGCCCCTGTAGGAACCTATGGCCGGTTCCCTTCAGCAGCATGCACGGCTTGAACAGCTACATGTTACCGAAGACGTTCATCAGCACGACCCCGCTCTCAACCGTCGGCGGGTCGTAGTCCATGGTCTGCCACGGGCCGAATATCTCGAACATCAGACCAGTCACCATCTTCTTCGACAACTCATCATACTTCGGCCTCGCCTTGACCACCTTGTAGGGCTTCTCTCCCGGCTTCACCACGCGGGCCCCCTACGTCCAGATGACGCGCTACTTGCACCCGTACACGCTGTTCCCCGGGTAGATCGACTCCGACTTCACTTAACCCGACAGCGCCCGGCCCAGCTGGTAGATCACCTCGAGCATCAACAGGTGCCTACGTAGGGCATACAACGGGTGGTCCCCAAACTCCAACAAAATTCCGCAGCTCCGGTCGAGCTGCTGCCTCACCAGGTCGTCGTCCTCATCCTCATTCATGACGGCGTCCCTGCTCCTGCAACGGCGTAGCGTCTCCACCCACCACTTCGGTGTGACGTGCAGCTTCCTCGTTGCAGTACCGGAGTTCTTACCGTAGCGCGTCATCACGTCCTTGATGGCATCGTCGCTATCCCAAGCGACGACATACGTCCCCGGATGGGTCACCCAGCTGTAGATCTCGTTGAAGCAGTGCAATATTTTTTATTTGTCTTACACCTTTTTTAGTATTTACATTCTCTTATTTCGGGTTTAACAGCCAAATAAATCTCTTTCTCTTTTATTTCTTTTTCCCCCCATATGTGAGGAATATTCTCCTCGATCTACAGCGGTGTTATGAAGTACAAAAACTGTTGTAATAGCTTAAGCTTTCTTATAGTTCAAACGGATTCCCTGACTATATAGAGGGAATCTTCTTTTTTAAACCCCGAAACATCTTTCAACACAATTAATATGACAGTCATTGTATAAATGTTCTACAGGGATTTAAGGATCCCTTAAAGCAAATAAAACTTTAATAGCGTCTCCCCCGTTCTCTAACAAAATGCTACTGCTAAGGTGTGAAAGGAACGATGAACACATCGATTAGCTTGGGCCAATTTTGATACCTCGAGAAATGTCGCTAAAAACGCTTTTAAGAGAAATCCTAGCAGCGTTTTCCTGAAAAGTCCGGCGTTGGCAGAAAATCTGGATTAGACACTAGTGCTTACATTTTAAGGAAAAATTTCTTCAAAAATCCATCTTAACTCCAGGAAGGGAGAAAGGGGCCGTAAAGTCCCCGACGTGTTTTCCTCGGCACTGACGTTTTTCACTCCCGACGCGAACCTACGGAGCGTGGAAAAACGATCGCCTGCAAAAAGCAAAAAAGTCTATTACACGCCTTAATTCTTCCTCGCTCCTTTCCCGTTCCCAATAAAACAGGAACTAAGTAACTTCCTACATAGATTTTCTATAATTTAAATTGTTTTCGTTTGGGCGAAGTGATTAGTGGAAATTTAGGCGGCTGATCGCACAACCCATCCGAAGACAAATAACGGAATGGAAATACCTTTTCGACAAAAACCTCCCATTAATTACGAAAGTTATCCCGAAATTAACCCGCCAGGTAAAACGAGGGTGGGAAAGAGGACGGGGAAAGGAAGGTACGAGCGGGGAATTCTAAGTGTCCCGTGTTTCGTCAGGGAGTTTTTAAGGAGTTGCGGCGGTTAACTTCTCATGCAAATAAAGTTTTTGGGGAAGGTGGTTTTTCCCTCGCCTGCTAAAGACCGGGCCAAATTAGGAAGGAGGAAGTTTTTTAATATCTCTTTTAATTATTCTTGGGACAATCTAATTGTACTTAACGGGAAAAGACGGGTTTTACCACCGGTTACTTTCACAAATGCCAAAAAAAATTGTTATTTACAGTGCAACGATGAAAAACAGAACATGATCCTATCATCAGTTTGGTTAACAAAATATTTTTCACAGTTTGAAATAAAGGCTCTCCAATTCCTAGAAAACTAGCAAATATTTTGGATAGCTGAAGCTTTATAGACCATTGTCAGGATAACCTTTTTAGATATATTTCATCGCAACTGTGTTCCCTAGTTGACAAGTTAACTCCGATCATTTTCCGAAGTTTTATGAATTCTATTATGGAGTTTTCCCCCAATCAATAAGCATTTGATTATACTTAAACAGAAAGGCTGTTTTAAAAAATTTTGTATAAGAACTTTAAGACGGGTCTTATTTCCAAATTTCAATTCAATTTTTCAGAATTATGAATTTGTATACAGCTTCGAGGTATTTACATTGTGTCAGAAAAACTCGAATCATTGAGAGATTGTCACATGCTTACCGTCAATGAAACCGTATTTTTACATAAAAAATAAACTGGAATAAAACAATACTTATACAAAGTTTTAAAATGAATATGCTGAAAAATATGAAATATGGAACTCTTCTTGAGGTCGGAAAGGTTTCTTCGCAAATGCATTACCCTTATCCAACACAACTTCAGAAAAAATTAAAACCCCTAAATTTCTAAATTAGTATTTGTTGGGCAATAACGAAATTATTACTTTTACTACTATTATTTAGTTTAGACAAGATGTGTGTTTGCTGCGAAAAATAGTTAGAAGGCTCGGAACAATATAAGCGATAACTCACTCGACGCGGAATGCAAAACTGAGAAATGGGTTTTGAGGATTTCTTTTTCTGAGAAAAATTGCAATTGTTATTATAAAAAACGAAAAATAAAAACGTTCTTTCGATTTTTTGATAACAACTGAAAAACCATAAGAGATAGAGGAATTCGCAAAAAAGATCCTTAAAGAGGAGGAAATTTCCGATAAAATATTCTTGACTCCTGGATTTCTATGTTACATTTATATTTTTAATTTGTTGCTGAAAGTAAGGCTCCACGCGACCACAGCCTCTGAAGCGACTACATCATAGGAAATAATTTTTTAGGTCCTAAGTATTAGTTTAAAAATTTAGAACAAACTTTACTGTATTCTATACACTTGAGGCACTACGTGCACTACGAGGCACTAAAGTGCCGTTGAAAAAAAAAATTAAATGAATTTTTCAAAAAGCTAGCATATTGTTAATGAAATAGTTATTTTAGTACTTCCGTCTTCATTGAAAGCAGGCTAAATGATTAAATAAATTCTCCATAAATCTTTTGCTTCTCGGAGTCCTATCTATGAGTGTACTCAATAAGGTGACGTCCTAAAATTATTTAAAATTTCTTTATTTAGTTTACAACGAATTTTTAAAATCAACGAAAAACGCAAAATCCAGAAATTGTTGTTAATTTTTTTTTCTCTTATATATTATGTTATGGCTGTTTTTATATTCAAACTAAGGATTACATAATTGTGGAAAACATTTCTACAGCTATTTGTTTAAGAATTGTTTATAGAGAAACGGCTTAGTTTAATATTTTTGAAAATTCTATTTTTACCATTTTATTCTCCTTCTTCTTCTTCTTCTTCTTCTTCTTCTTCTTTATGTGCCATGTCCGGTCGCCCGAACGCTAGCGATTACTGCAGAGAGCGCGTCTCTATCTTCTGCAACCATAAACAGGTCAACAGCGTTCCGGATGCCTGTCCATTTCCTGATGTTTCTCAGCCAAGAGATTTGCCTTCGTCCAACACCCCGCTTGCCTTCTATTTTTCCTTTCATAATCAACTGGAGAAGATGATACTCTTCTCCGCGCAGAATGTGGCCAAGGTAAGCAATTTTGCGACATTTTACTGTGACCATTATTTGTCTCTCCACCCTAGCTCGTCTCAATACTTCTTCATTGGACAGCAGATCAGTCCACGGAACTCGCAGCATCCTGCGATGAATCCACATTTCAAATGCTTCTAGCCGATTCATTGAGCTAACCTTTAAGGTCCAGCATTCCACCCCATACATAAGAACTGACCAAATAAAACACTTCACCATCCACTGGCGCAATTTAAGGTTCAGGTTATCGTCACAAAAAAGTGTTCTCATTCGTTGGAAAGTTGTTCTTGCCATTTCTATCCGACATTTTATCTCAACTTCGGGGTCCAGGGTTAGTATACTACCCAGATATTTAAACTGGCTAACACGTTCTATCACCTTCCCCTCAAGATTTAGCTGTTCGTTCTCGTAGTTATTTCTGCTAAATATCATAAACTTGGTTTTTTAACATTTATGCTAAGTCCGAACTCTTGACCAGACCCACTGATTTTGTTTAATAATTGTTGCAAGCCACCCATGGTATCGCTCAAGATCACAGTGTCATCTGTATATCTAATGGTATTTAGCAGAACGCCGTTTATTTTGATTCCGTACTCCGCCTCTTCCAAGGGCTTCTTTAAAGATTTTATCGGAGTAAAGGTTAAACAACAGCGGTGAAAGAATACAGCCCTGTCGTACACCTCTTTGAATTTTCACACCAGCTGTAGTCAGCATACCGACTCGAGCTTCAGCTGTTTGTCCCCAATATAGATTTTCGATTATACGGATGTCCATATCATCCAATTGGATTTCTAGAGTGGCGCACCCTGTCGAAGGCCTTTTCATAGTGTCGCGATGCGGCCCCAATTAGCGAAAATAGGTCGCCGTCTAAGCTTATTCAGCACCGCGGCGACCTTAAACCGAAGGACGACACGACTCTCGGACAGGTACGACACCACGTTCGTAAACATCCCGCTTGTATTTATACAGCGGGATGGTAACGATCAGGGAGTCAGTCTGTCACCAGGTATCACGTCTCGCTGCCCGTCTGAGAGCCCGTGCTTCTCGGCATGCCGCTACTTGGAGGAGCCTCGCGCCTACTGCCCTTCGTCCTTCTCAAGTAAGCAACCACCTCCATTTAACCTCTTCTCACTTCTCTACATTTGATCACTTGCCTTAATTTTATTTTGTTCTCTCCCCTACATTTAATGTTTGAATGAATATTGTTACGTGTTACCATGTTTTCTCTTTAGCTCCACCTAGCTACACCCCCAACCCGAGCACTCCCTTTGGACCCTAGGTCCTCAGGCGTGTGACAATAGTCTATGAAACAAGCCAAAACATCCTTGCGTTGGTCACGGCACTTCTGGAGAAGGACATTCATTCCGAACAGAGCTTCGCGGGTTCCAAAGGCGTTCCTGATCCCCATTTGAGCATCATCAAAGTCGAATTGGCATTTTTTGCTGATTCTGGCATGAACGATTCGGAGGAAAGTTTTTAGCAGGTGGCTCATCAAGCTAATTAGTCTGTAGTCACTGCATTTTTTGGGCGGGGTACTTTAGGAATTGTAATAAAAGTTGACTTGAGCCAGTCCTTTGGGATTATGCCGGTATTATATATCGCATTGAACAGACTTGTGATTTTGCCTATATTCTTTTCCTCTATAAGTTTCAATACTTCCAGGGGTATTTCGTCCGGGCCTGGAGCTTTTTTGTTCCTTGCTATTTGAATGGCGTGCAGTTCCTCTTCGTCGAGTATATCCGGTCCCTCTATTGCGTTGTTGTTTTCCTGCAGGGGTGGTCTTTCGTCGCTAAAAAGATTTTCTATGTATTTCACCCATGTATTTTTAATTATTTCCTAGTCTATAATGGGGTGGTTTAGCGAGTCTACTAAGACGACAGGGTATCGTTTTTCATAGGTTCCCGCTATTTCTTTGATTTTTTTGTGCATTTGAAAAATATCATGCTTGTCCTCCAGTTCCTCCAATTCACTGCACCTCTCTCTAATCCAACATTCCTTTGCTTTCCTGATTTCTCCCTTTATAACTTTGTTGATTGTTTTATATTTGTCCCTGTTGCCTTTCACCAGCCTTCGTTCTTCCATCAAGCTTATGATATTGTCGTTCATTCATCTTTTCTTTTTGATTCTGTTACGGGGTCGTAGATTGTCCCGGCATACCGCAGTTAAGCTATTCTTTAATTCTTCCCACGAGGATTGTACTTCCGACTGTTCTGTTTGTGTAGCTAGTTCTGTGTTGAGTTGTTGACGTACTTGCTCTCTTACTTGCGGGTTCTCTAGGATAGATGTGTCTATTCGAGAGGTTCTTGGAGTGTTTCTGATTAACTTCAACTTAAGTTCTATGTTTGCTACTAGTGGCACGTGGTCAGAGCCAATGTCTGCCCCGGGGTAAGTAGTTACACGTTTTATGAATTTCTAAAACGTTTATTATGGTGATGTAATCTATCTGATTTCTTATGGGTTCGTGATCTTATTTTTTGGCGGATGATATCCAAGTGTAAAGACGTCGTTTGGGTAGTTTAAACAACGTAGGCGTGACCACCATTTCCTTTTCCTGACAGAATTCAAACAGTCTGTCCCCTCTTGCGTTGCTTGAGCCCAGACCGAAGTCGCCAACGAGGTCGGTTCGTCGGCCTTGCCCTATTTTTTCGTTAAAATCACCGATAATTAAGGTAACCTCGTCTTTGCCGAGCTTTCTGAGGATTCTGTCAATCAGATCGTACAAACCTTCGACATCTTCATAATGTTGTCTCTCTGCTGTGGGGGCATATACTTGTATTACATTGATATTGAACGGTTGGCCTTTCAATTGAAGAAGCATTATCCGGTCCGTGATACGTATGTGAACCTAGCATATCAAATGCCAGCATATCACAAATTAAAGGCGTATTAAGTAGCATCCCAAATAGTTCTACAGTACTTGATAAATTTTAGCAATAGTTCTGTAGTATAACCATATATTTTTATTATAAAAAATGAGATGCTAACTTCGCACCAAGAATTTCTAGCATAGCATGATATTTCAAAAGGACAGTCAATATACAACAGTATTCCATAGAGTACTCAGGTATCAACAACTCCTGTCAATAGTTCTGAATAAAAATGTTAGGCAATTGCGCCTTCGCCATTACGCAACTACATAAAACATATTATATATTATATGATATTTTAACTGGAAGCGCAAAGTATTTGATCAAAACATTGTAGCTTAGATATAATCAAAACAATCAAAAAAACTTGAGATGCTGAACAGAACTTTACAAAATTAACCCGCATCTCATCTAAAACGACGCGAAATATAATTTTTCGGCTATGAATTCGAGTTCAAGTATGCACACATCAATTATTTCAATGGAACTGGTTTGAATAAGATTAAATACGTTAAAAACAATCGAAAACACCTGAGATGCTGAACAGAACTTTAAAAAATTAACCAGCATCTCATCTAAAACGACGCGAAATGTAATTTTTCGGCTATGAATTCGAGTTCAAGTATGCACACATGAATTATTTCATTGGAACTCGTTTGAATAAGATTAAACACGTTAAAAACAATCGAAAACACTTGAGATGCTGAACAGAACTTTAGAAAATTAACCAGCATCTCATCTAAATTTCATAGAATTCATAGCCGAAAAATTACATTTCGCGTCGTTTTAGATGAGATGTTGGTTAATTTTCTAAAATTCTGTTCAGCATCTCAAAGTTTTTTGATTGTTTTGATTGTATCTAAGCTATAATGGTTTGATCAAATTATTTGCGTTTCCAGTTAAAATATCATATAATGTTTTATGTAGTTACGGAATGGCGAAGGCGCAATTGCCTAACATTTTTATCCAGAACTATTGACAGGAGTTGTTGATAACTGAGTACTCTGTGGAATACTATTGTATATTGACTGTCCTTTTGAAATATCATGCTATGCTAGAAATTCTTGGTGCGAAGTTAGCATCTCATTTTTTATAATAAAAATATATGGTTATACTACAGAAGTATTGCTAAAATTTATCAAGTACTGTAGAACTATTTGGGATGCTACTTAATACGCCTTTAATTTGTGATATGCTGGCATTTGATATGCTAGGTTCACATGTCCGTCCGTGATCGGTGAATAACTGCTGACGTATTTGTTGTAGGCGGCGGAGACAAATATTCCCACGCCGTTCCGATGATGACGGTCTTCAGGTGCACTACCAGAGTAATAGAGAGTGCCATGTTCATTTTTGTTCATTCCTGAACCTGGCCAGCGTAGTTCGCCAATTCCCAGTATATGGATGTTAAGTCTTTGGGCTTCTTTAATGGTATTATCTAGCTTGCCAGCGGCAAAAAGACTCCTAACATTCCAGGTTGCGAGACGTAGATGTGATTTTACTATGTTGAGCCGGGAGATTCTTCGCACCCCTTGCCCACTTAAGGGCTGCCCCTTTTTTTGTTCCTCTCTCGGGGACTATGGCCTTGGCGGGGCGAGAGGGCTCAGTAACCTCATTGTTCAGGAAGCGATGCAGGCGGTAGCGTAGCTACTGGTAAGGCCACCCTTGTCGGTAAGGGTCCGAAGTAACAGAGGTGAAGCTAAAATAGTCCACAACGATGCGGCGTCTGACCCAGAGTGGGGGGCAGCAAACCAGGGTAGCGTCTGACCCAGAGTGGGCGGCTACCAACAGCGTCGGACTCCATGTCAGGAGCGGCTGAATCAATACAGGGGAAGGCAACGGGAAACCACCCCAGTGTACAAATTCCCAGGATATTACTATGGACCATTTTATTGTTTTGGATTAATTATGATATTTAAAATAAAAACATTTTCTTAAAAAATGTTGTTATAGTTTATAAGCTTTTTTTTAATGTTTTCATTATTTAAATAATTAGTTAAAGAATAATTTTGTGTTCAAAAATCATTATAAAAATCTCTTAATAGAATAGTAGAAAAAACAATTTTCCCTGATAATTTCGTTGTTTATTAAGTTAACAATTTTTTTCCTATTACAACTAAAAATTACAAAAACAACCATATGCAAAAAAGTGAGGAAAAAAATATTTGAAACAAAAATTTTTGTTACTTTTTGATGTTGGGCTTCATATTGGTTATTCTCCTCATTTATATGATAAGTTAGTCAGCGCTTTGAATGTTTAGCCTTTGATGGAGAATAATTTAATAAATTTGACGTCTCATTAGAACAGCATGATTAAGAAGCAAATGAAACGTGTAATACAAGGGCACATAATAAAATTGCAGTAACTCAGACTTACCTTGTAAAAATAGCAGCAGAAGAAAAAACATGCATTAAGTAAATACTTCAGTAAGGAAAATTTTAAAGTATATCTACAATAAAAACATTTGCGACCAAAGCTTATGATGGTGGTAAATAATATACTATAAAATGAAGTAACTTAAATTTGCAACTTCTAAAAACGCTAATTAAACCATTTTTAGCACATTGAAAGGAGATTGGAACGTTCCGCGAATTATTTACATGTATTTAAAATTTTTTGGTTTCAAATTTTCTATAAGAATACACATTTATACTGTGCTTTTTTTATTTCTAAACAACTGTTCAATTGGTGTGGATGAATTTTAAAAATTTTGAGAACTCCTTTCTAACTGAACTCCATGGATCTTACTAATATATTTTAGCTCTCCCCGAATATTACTTGTTTTTCCATATAAATCAATCCACTTCTAATAGTAAAATATTTATAGGTTTAAAACTTTTACAGCTCGCTAATTGAAACCAATTTAAAATTTAAATACAATTGGACTTCGCCTTTGAATAAACTTAAAATAGGCAAATCTAATACAGCAAAAAATGCCGTAAATTTTAATGTTTCATTCTCTCGCAAATCACAGAGAAGACTTACGTTTGCAGAGAATGTTCTTTATTTACTAATCTAAGGAATTGCTTATTTGATCCAGGAAGCTTTAAATTTATCAAAATCTTTCCAAACGTAGAGTAAAAAGGATTAAAATAAATATTAAAATAATTAACACTGAAGATTTTTGGTGCGACAATATATTTCATTGAATAACGTAAGGAATTTTAAAATTACTTCCCAGATTGATTTTTAACTGAACAAACTTTAATTAAACACCTATAGGACATGAATTTAAAGGCTATGAGGATGAATGATTATTAAAGATTTGAAGGAAATTTTGGTTTATGAATAATTTTCGAAATTCTGCTAAATAAAATGGCATTAAAAATATTTGAAAATCGATTCGCATTAAATATGAAGTTACATTATAAAAAGCTTTGCCGGATATATTTAAAATACGCTGTGATAAATAATATTTTATCATCATTATTTAATATTAATATATGTTCCGTCTCAGAGAAGTGACATTTTTTAAGTTATTGTTGAACCAATGATGATTTACAGATATATTGCTGTCACCTCGAGTACCCGATACTTCTTCGAGATTTATTTCCAATAAATCACAGTTCCAGTAGACAATTTAACCGTAAGGGTAATAAAGACCCTCCGGGAAAGTCATCGAGCCTTTATGGACAAGTTATGACCGCATTTCGAGAAAGTAGAGGGTACCTCGCGATTTAAAACATGTGTTCACCATCTGTATAAGATGAAAGCGAGGATCTTCAGCAATGGTCAGCACGCCCTCTACTCATTACCGGTGTGATTTTCAACCAATAAGCGACGAGTAAAGAGGGCTGCAATGCAACCGGCCAATAAGCGGAGATCGCGTTTCTCGTCTCTAATTTTGAGTACTTTAATTTTAAGAAACATTCTTCGTCCAACTACGAGAGAATCACTATCATCTATCTTCACCTATTCCGTTGTATTTAAGTTGTTGCATTTTAATAGTCTAGTAAATCCGAAGTTACAATTACGTGTTATCATTTCCCAACTGTTCACGCAATATTAAGTTGGCGCGTGAAGTGTACCGGTCAGTTATAACGATCTAAGACAATCGAAATTTCTGATTCGTACGCGACGTTACATGATGGTCCTTCGAGCCGGATCTACAGTGTTATAGTGTCTAATCGCAAGAAACGATTACACTAGAAATCAGCAACAGACAAAGGTTAAGGTGCAAGAAGAATCCAAAACCGAACTCCAAGACCACGAAGCAGCCGTCTGGACACCACATAGGGAAGCAGCCGCCTGGACACCACTTAAGGGAGCAGCCAGCTGGACACCACTTCGGGAGCAGCCACCTGGACACCACTTAAGGGAGCAGCCTTCGGACACCTAGTTGGGGAGCAGCCGACGGAACAGTGGATCTTAGCAAGTTTTGCTATTCAACGAGGACTTCGGAATCAACAGGTACTTGTTATCATTAGGAATCATCGTCCTATTATTGTCCCATCCTTTCAAATTTCTCTTCGTTTCGGTTATAATGGAAGATCAAAGGGCATTAATTAAAAACCGTTCAACTCTTAAAGCGCAATTGACTCGTTTGCAAAAATATTTAAATGAAAATTCAAATCTTGATATTGACGAATTAGAAATTCGTAAGACTAAATTAGAAGAAATTAATAAATCATTCCTAGAAGTTCAATTACGCATCGATACAGACGAATCTATAGATGAGGAGGAAAGGTCTCAATTCGAAAACCAATATTTTTCTTGTGCAAAAATTATTAATAAAGGTTTACGTGAACAAAGGGCTGGAACGAATGTTCATACAAATCAAAACCAGTTACCTGTATTATCTAATGCAATAACGGTAAAACAAACAAATTCGGTATTACCAAACATTCAAATACACCCTTTTGACGGAAACCCGATTGAATGGTGTTCCTTTCACGACACATTTAAGTCGCTAGTACACGAAAATAATGATCTTCCCTCTGTACAAAAATTCCACTATTTAAAAACATCACTCAAGGGAGAGGTAGCTGCGGTAATCACGTCACTTAATGCCTCAGAAGAAAATTACCTAGTAGCCTGGGACTTATTGCAAAAACGTTGTAATAGACCGCGGCAGATTGTGCAAGCACACTTGAAAGCCTTTTTAGAATTGCCGGAAATTTCTCGGGATTCTCCGTCACATTTACGAACATTATCAGAATCTGCGCAATTACACATTAACGCATTAAAAACTCTTAAGTTGCCTACAAATCAATGGGATGCATTTTTAGTCTACGTCTTAACAAAAAAATTAGATAAAACTACGCGTAGAGCCTGGGAGCGTACGCTAGAAAATGATGAAATGCCCACTTTCGATCAATTTATTAAATTTCTAAATAAGCAATCTCGCGGAGAAGAAATTGAATTTAATACTAATAACAAATCAAATAACAATAACTCATATGAAAAACATTCTTTTAATAAACAATCGAGACAAGTGCAATCACATTTGGGGACTTATGCACAGAATTGTCCGATCTGTAATGAAAATCACAGAATTCTCGCATGTCAAGAATTCATGTCGTATTCAGCTCAGCAAAGAGCAGACGCGGTTAGAAAGGCGCGACTCTGTTTAAACTGTTTCCGAAATAATCATTCAACAAATAAGTGTTATGCTAAGGGATGCAGAATATGTAATAAAAAACACAACTCGTTACTGCATTTCAAGCAAGAACCGAAGAATACAAATATTAAGGACACTAATACTGTGCCTACTCATTCAAATTTAAATAAAGAGCCTAAAGTTGTTCCTTCCGAAAATCAATTGGTATCTCAACCATCGGCAAGTTCATATGTTTCAGCATTTGATTCGGAGGTTTTGTTAGGCACAGCTCTTGTAAAGATACTAGATAAGTACAATAATGAGCATATATGTAGAATTTTACTTGACAGTGGCTCTCAAACACATTTCATAACAGAAAATTTAGCAGATCGTTTAGGACTGCCAAAACAAAATATTAATTTACCCTTCTCAGGTTTAGGTCAGTTGCAAACAACGGCAAAATATTCAATTAAAGCCCAATTGGCGTCTAGGATTTCAAACTTCTCTTCACAATTAACATTTGTAGCCTTACCATCAATAACAGGACTGTTACCTTCGCGACAATTGAACAAAAATTTCTTCGCTATACCGAAAAATATAACGTTAGCTGATCCAGATTTTTATAAATGTGGAGAAGTTGATGCTTTGATAGGTAATACGGTGTTTTACCGATTATTAAGCGTAGGACAGTTTAAATTACACAATTCTGTAGTATTACAGAAAACATTATTAGGCTGGATTGTGACGGGTGAAGTCAGTATTCCTACCAATAATGGATCGTCAAATGTTAATAAATCTTGTCACCTAGTAACCACATTGGAAAATCAAATCAATAAATTTTGGGAGGTAGAAGAAGTGCCATATAAAAAACATTTTTCTGAAGAAGAGGTAGCGTGTGAAAATCATTTTTGTGAAAACACCGTTCGGGATAGCGATGGAAGGTATATAATTAAATTACCGTTTAATGAAAACAAGGCACGAATCGGTGATTCATATAATATCGCTCTAAAACGTCTTTACTCATTAGAGCGAAAATTAGCAAAAAATAGCGAATTACGAACTCATTACATAGAATTTTTAAGAGAGTATCAAAATTTAGGACATATGACAGATATAACACTTACGGATAATGTCAATGAAGGTTATTATTTACCACATCACGCAGTAATCAAGGAATCTAGTCTAACCACAAAGGTTCGAGTGGTTTTTGACGGTTCTGCCAAGAGTTCAACACATATATCACTAAACGATGCATTAATGGTAGGACCGACTATTCAAGATAACTTGACTGCGATCATTATGAGATTTAGGCTTTATAACTATGTTATAACTGCGGATATCGAGAAAATGTTTAGGCAGATTAAAGTAGCTGACGAGGATGCCATTTACCAAAAAATAATTTGGCGTGAAAACGAAAACGATTCTCTTAAAACATTTAGACTCAATACAGTCACTTATGGTACCTCCTCAGCTCCTTTTCTGGCTGTTCGTTGTTTACAACAGCTGGCTGAGGACGGAAAATTAAACTTCAATTTAGCCTCCACTGTTCTCAAAATCGACTTTTATATGGATGATTTAATTACAGGGGCGGAAAGCATAGAAACTGCCATGCGTATGAGAGATCAATTGATTCAATTATTAAATTCCGCAGGATTTAATTTGCGACAATGGTCGTCTAATGAGCCAAAACTCATTAAAGGTCTAGATGGTTCATCACAAACCGAACACATCTATTTAGATTCAAAGCAATCAAAGAAAATTCTTGGAATAAAGTGGAATTCAACCACTGATTCAATACATTATTTTATAGAGCCATTTTCAAACAATGAACGTGTAACCAAACGACGAATATTATCTCAGATTGCTCAGCTATTCGACCCATTGGGTTTATTAGGTCCAGTCATCACAAGGGCCAAATTAATCATGCAAGAGTTATGGAAGTTTAAACTGGATTGGGACGAGTCTGTTCCTCAATCTTTGTATGTAAGTTGGTTAGAATTTAAGGAGCAATTACCTATATTAAATAATTTTAAGGTGGCACGTAAGATTAGTTTAGATAATTTTGTGGAATGTCAGTTACATGGATTCTGTGATGCCAGTGAGAAGGCCTACGGTGCCTGCATATATTTAAGATCAACTGATAAAAACAATCGACATTTTGTTCAATTAGTATGTGCTAAGTCACGAGTAGCACCTATTAAAACCATTACTCTACCTCGCTTAGAATTATGCTCGGCCGTTTTATTAGCACACTTATTCAAATCAACCACGTTAGCTTTAAAACTAACTTATGTAAAGGTTAGATTCTGGTCAGATTCCACTATTGCCCTGCATTGGCTAAAGACATCCCCACATTTATTGAAAACGTTTATTGCGAACCGTGTAGCAGATATTCAGTCAAACACAAATTCAGATGATTGGTACCATATTTCAACTCACGATAATCCGGCAGATTTCATCTCGAGAGGTCAAAGCCCTTCGGAGTTTATGGGTACCGAAAGGTGGTTAACAGGTCCCAGTTGGCTCTCTAAATCGGAGGAATATTGGGTTATGACACCGATCCCTTTTATTGATGTTCCGGAAAAACGGATTAAGGTAACCTTAACAGGTACCAAATTTCAGGAGAATATTTTTGAAAGATTCTCGTCTATTAAAACTGTAAATTATTTTGTAGCATGCTGCTTACGATGGCTTAAATATAAAAGGACGAGTCAATTAATAGGTCAATTTAGTGCTCAAGAATTGCAAGAGGCGCACCTTTATGCAATTAAATTAATTCAAAAACAATCATTTTCTGATGAAATAAACAAATTAAATCAGGGTAAACAGCTAGATAAGAGAAGCAAATTATTACCATTAAGTCCATTCATTGACGAAATAGGTATTTTACGCGTTGGTGGCAGGTTAAAAAATGCTCAAATAAATTATTCGCAAAAACACCCTATATTATTACCACGTTCTAATCATTTAACGAAACTTATATTAACAAATGCTCATCTAAAAAATTGGCATGCCGGAACTCAGGCAACATTAAATTTTGTAAGACTCACTTACTGGCCCATTGACGGTAAAAACACGATTCGTCGGATAATACATACATGTGTACGTTGCAGTAAGCTAAGTCCCAAGTTACCAAGGTATCAAATGGGTAATTTACCTATAAATAGAGTTATCAAAACGCGACCGTTTGAAAATATAGGACTAGATTACTGTGGACCTTTCTTTATAAAAGAGAAAAAATTTAGAAATCGAAATAAGATAAAGGCTTACGTAGCGGTATTTGTTTGTTTCACTACAAGGGCAGTACACTTGGAATTAGTCACAGATTTAACAAGTGAAGCATGCCTAGCAGCCATTCGAAGGGTTTTTGCCAGAAGAGGTGTAGCTAAAAATATATATTCAGACAATGCAACCAATTTTATTGGTGCAAAGAATGAAATACTAAAAATAAGGAATTTTTTGTTATCAGAAACTCATAAGAGCAATATGAAGCACACTTTAGCACACGTAGGGGTTAATTGGCACTTTTCACCACCTCGATCACCACACTTCGGTGGATTGTGGGAGGCATCAGTAAAGTCATTAAATTTCCATTTATACAGAACGGTAGGAGATCATTTATTTACTTACGAACAATTTAATACGTATATAATCGAAATCGAAGGGATCTTAAATTCCAGACCACTGACTCCATTATCCTCGGACCCAAATGACCTTACACCTCTTACTCCCGGTCATTTCCTCATAGGTGATTCCTTAACAAGTATACCGGAACCTGATTATCAGATGTGTGCCATTAACAGACTTTCTTTATGGCAACATATTCAAAGAGTGAAACGTCACTTCTGGGTACGATGGCATAAGGAGTATCTCCATCAGCTACAAGCACGTAGCAAGTGGCGACAAGGAGATTCGGAGCAGCCCAAGGTAGGCACCTTGGTAATTATAAAGGAGGACAATCTGCCTCCTCTGCAATGGAGCCTTGGCCGTATTGTCGCAGTCCATCCAGGGGAGGACAACATAGTGCGTGTCGCAACTGTGAAAACCGCGAGTGGTGTGTACAAACGAAGTGTTAAGCGTTTATGTCCTCTTCCTATATACAATGATGATGAATAATTTTATTTTTTTATTTTTTATACTTTAATTATTTACATTTATTTTTCGTATACAAGCATATCATCAAGTTAATTTCTTTATTTACCCATATTCGTAGTTTTTATTATACAAATTTATTATAAATTTAGTTTTGTATTCTTAGTATTCTTAATTAGTATTATTTTAAAATCATTATTTGCTATTATTTTGAACGGAGACCGTTCAAAGGGGGCGGCGTGTTCCGTCTCAGAGAAGTGACATTTTTTAAGTTATTGTTGAACCAATGATGATTTACAGATATATTGCTGTCACCTCGAGTACCCGATACTTCTTCGAGATTTATTTCCAATAAATCACAGTTCCAGTAGACAATTTAACCGTAAGGGTAATAAAGACCCTCCGGGAAAGTCATCGAGCCTTTATGGACAAGTTATGACCGCATTTCGAGAAAGTAGAGGGTACCTCGCGATTTAAAACATGTGTTCACCATCTGTATAAGATGAAAGCGAGGATCTTCAGCAATGGTCAGCACGCCCTCTACTCATTACCGGTGTGATTTTCAACCAATAAGCGACGAGTAAAGAGGGCTGCAATGCAACCGGCCAATAAGCGGAGATCGCGTTTCTCGTCTCTAATTTTGAGTACTTTAATTTTAAGAAACATTCTTCGTCCAACTACGAGAGAATCACTATCATCTATCTTCACCTATTCCGTTGTATTTAAGTTGTTGCATTTTAATAGTCTAGTAAATCCGAAGTTACAATTACGTGTTATCATTTCCCAACTGTTCACGCAATATTAAGTTGGCGCGTGAAGTGTACCGGTCAGTTATAACGATCTAAGACAATCGAAATTTCTGATTCGTACGCGACGTTACAATATACACATTATAATCAATTATAACAAATATATAAATAATGAAATTACTGATAAATAATAATTTAGGAAAATCAGCAAATTTGAATTTAAGGAATTTGTATTGAGATTTCCCAAGAAAGATCTCAACTAAAAAGGAATAACTTTCCAGAATGTTTTTAGTAAAAACTTTGTTTCGTATTAATAACGATCATAACTGATTTAGAGATGTTTTATCGAATTTTTGCTTTAAGGATATTTCATCAAATAAGTTGGGATTAATTTTTGTTGAAAGTTAGTTTATACGAATTCTTGTCACAGTAAATTTCTTGCTGCACGAAATATCGTTCAAACGTGTTTTACTATTCTTTATATGTCGTTAATGTCATCTCAATGGTCATGTCGTTAATTTTCATCTAAATTAAAGTACTAATCCGATATATAGTCTCGAAATCCTAATGGCTTTAATGCGAATTGAATAAATAGATATTGCAATACTTTATACAGAGATGTTTCAACAATTAGGTTTTTCTAAATGAACTTACAATAGGATGATTTAAACATTTTTTCACAAAAAATATGAACTTTCACCTTGGTACATGTTGCGCCGAAGACATAATTGAAAGTTTAAGTAGTGATGAGAAGTGATTTTGTAGTGTTTGTACCCGATAAGGGTGGTAATATTTTTGAAGTGTTTGGGACTTTGCGTCACTCCAATATAAATTAACTGAAAAGTTATGGTAAAGGCTGGTTCGGAGAACTTTAAAAAAATAGAACTCTTCAAAGTGAGCAGGCCTAAATATATCTTCATAATAAATTCAGAACTTATATCATAATACGTATTCGAAGCCCACAGATATGTATATGTGCTTTGTGTTTGCAATGAATCTAAAAATTCCAGTCTTTCCTCGGGAAAAGTACATGTGCGATTCGAGGACTAATAAGCAGTATTCTCTCTACCTTTATGGGATACGTATGAACGTTCATCACATATACTGAGTACGTTCATTACTCGTTTATTCATGGTTTCCTAAATCTTCGGTAAAGGTGATTAATGCGGTCTTGTACTCATTCCTCCTTTGTTGGTGCGAAGAACATGACGAAAGTTTAGGACTCCTGGAAACCGGCAAGTTTATTAACCATGGGTGTTAGTCACATCCACAGATCATTAATATTGTAACGTTTTTACTGTTTACTAAAACTAAAACACTACGCGATTATCCTAATTAATCTATTTCTTACACTATACCTATAAACTTAACTTAACAATCACCTAATTCATATTCGTACACGGATGTTTATTTATTTTAACGCGCCCGATCTCTCGCTCGAATGTTTACACACACCGGTTCAACTGTGTGTCGCCTTGGGTCGGGCAATCCTTATAAATGCAGTTAGAAAGCTTCCCGAACATTCCAGCAGTTTTCGAGATTGTTCCACGAATTTCTCCTCGGGTTTTCGGGGAATCGAAGCGTCCCGGCCTTACGAGATAGGTCCCGCTGTTTCTAGAACGCATTCGCGGAACCCGGGCAGTCCCAGACGTGTTTATTTGGTTTCGGCGAGCCGTTCCGTTACACTGCCCCCGCCTTAAAGATGTTTCGTCCCGAAACGTGTCCCTGACAGGCCCATGTAGAAATCTACAGTTGGTCCCCTGTCTGCAGCGCGAGGTTTGGTGGAAATAACATGCCACGGTCTTCTTGTGGGGACTCCTCTCAGGATTCCAACAACACACCAAAATGTCTACCCCGGTGAAGCGAAATAAGACCTCAGTAGATATTCTGGGAGAGTTCAGCCCCCAAAACCATACATAACCTCACTTTTGCCGGCGCGCGACCGCAGCCCCCACCCCGGGCTACTCCCCCCCAGCCTTCCCGCCGAGGCTTCCCCCCAGGCCCCCAGCCTTCCCGCCGAGCCTTCCCCCCAAAAAATTTGGCATGAAGCACGGAAAATTTGACAGTAGGCACGGAACACCAAAGCACGGAACACCTGTCAGGTTAGCAGGCAACCCACCTTGCGTGTCGCGCCATCTATCGTACAGTGGCGGCGGCGGTGTAGGGAACTGTAAAAATTTTAAAACTGGGAGGGAAGATGGATTAGGAACTTGATGGTAATAGGTGCATTGGAAAAGAAACGATTGTACAAACTATATGTATATATTTTAATTACATCGGTATTCGTGTTTTTACCCATTCTTTTAAAATATTTACATTTGTTAGGCTACATCTCAATTTGTTTGATAAATTATTGTTATGGTTCATACAGCTTGCATTTTTTAAATCAAATTTTGGAGGATTAAATTCCTTATTAATGCTCTCTAAATTTATAATTTGAATGTTGGTCTTTTCTAAAATATTTTTTAAAAAATCCACTTTCTGATGCCCCCTAACGTAAATAATGTCTGCCGTCTCTGCCACTCTAAATACCTCCTCCATTTTCGAAAATGGCACAAATCCTTGTTTGTAGTCCAGACCGTGCACATTATTGCTTTCATACGCCACTTGAAAATGCTCCCTCGATGTTAGCCACTCATAGGGCACCGCCGCCTCAAATAAGTAGTGGTTGGTTGTCTGGATGTCTGAAATGGCCACTTCCTTCGGGATGAAATTTTCGCTAATTTGAAATCCTTGGATATCAATTAGCATAATCTTCATTGTGTTAGCTATAAAATACATAAGTGTAAGGAACGCAAAACTTTGAAATCAATTAACATTTCTCAATTTAATATAAAGTAGAAAAACAGAAAATATAACATCAAAATTACTCTAAATTTAGAAACTTGAAATTATTGGTTGGAAATATGGTTAAAATTTTCTGTTATTATAGCAATGAATTTTTTATGGGATCATCTGACAATAAATTATTAACAAGAAATGAATTTACCTACTTTGAAAACATGGACATTCCTCAATTTAATATACAGTAGAAAAACAGAAAATACGATATCAAAATCTCTTTAAATTTTAAAGCTTGAAGTGCAAAGTCTTAATTTCTATAAATTTAATAATAAAATCACTAATAAGAAAGGAGCTTACCTGTTTTAATTCGACAGCACAAACTGTTAAAGTGGATGTATTCTGACTGAAACACTAGAGTATTTATACAAAATTTGCAATCACAACTTTGTATTACTACCACTACTTTGTAAGCACTTTTCTATAAAAATTGAAATTATATTTGCAAAAACGCACCCAGCGTATTTTGCACGTTGTATTATAAAGAGTGTCCCAACAAAAGCGTTGGAGTTAAATTTACCACCATCTTTTAATATGATTTGTACGGGGATTTTTCAACAGTTGTTGGGTACCCTATTTAAGAATATGTAGAAGTATTCAAACGACAACTTTTAATTACTGCAACAACACACACACATATATTGGTAAAACATATACGAAAACGGTATTCAAAATTTCAACGGAAGAATAACCGTGTACCAAAGGTTTCGTGACAGCCATTTGCCTGATATTGTATTTCACGTTCAATCAGAACTACTTTCTTTATGTTAAAATAAAATAAAAACGATTGCCTAATTCAAATTCAACGCTTCTATTTGGGCCGCCGTGTAACAGCAGTGCAACGTGACTCGCACGAAGAATTTTGATCCGGAACGAGAAAATCTCGCTAGCCTTGGGCACGCTCGCTGCAGTTTCCCGTGTGTTTACGTAAGAGCGAATACGAGATCCGTGTGCGTGTGATTTCTCATCTCAGTGCTATAAATATCTTCAACGAGAGCATATTGTTAGCAGTTACTGGAGTGTATGTGTGCAGTTTAGCTGGAAAAACTGGTAAGCAAATATTTTTCTGTTTCGTAATTACCTATACCACTTTTAAGAACTATCACAGTAAAATCTAGAACTATATTACTATTTCTATGTTGGTTTAAAGTATTAATGTCCTTTGTTAACCTACCTTAATGACTTAAGTAGAGCCTTAAAAGTGTATTAACATACTTATTCAGTAAATGGAGAATAATTCGAAAACTAATCAGTTAATTTATTAAACGCAAGTGAGAACATTAGTGTAATTCGTTATCTCTTTCGACTTACTATTTCTATGTTGGTTTAAAGTATTAATGTCCTTTGTTAACCTATCTTAATGACTTAAGTAGAGCCTTAAAAGTATATTAACATTGTTTCTGAGATATTTTAAAATACGGTTATTCTAGTTTAGCTGAAATAGATATAGTTAATTTCACCACTTAGTATTAAATTAGCAGTAATACATACTTATTCAGTAAATGGAGAATAATTCGAAAACTAATCAGTTAATTTATTAAACGCAAGTGAGAACATTAGTGTAATTCGTTATCTCTTTCGACCCAAATTAAACATTAATAAAATCTACAACTATGATTGTATATTCATACTGTTATTTGTACCCATTTAATCAATATTTCTTTGTTGTTATAGAATATTACCAACTTTTCCCTGGGTTGACTATCATTTTGGAGCGTTTTAAAAAAATAAGGTATGTCGGTTAATAATTTTTTTATTTGTTGACTTTTCTATAATTCTTTTAGATAACTGTTCCTTTGTAAAGTGGGAGATATCCTACAGTACAACCGTTCCTTTGTAATTGGAAAGTGGGAGATATTCTACAGTTTTTCCTTTTGAGTGTTGGAATCGACTGGACCTAAAAAGTAAGCTTTGTTTTCGAATATCTAATACTTTTGTTGTTCTCTATCACTTCCACGAACCTTATTAGTGGGGAAAAATTAAGAGTGAATGTCAAAGTACAATTAAAAGGTGATTGTGAAGAGAACGTTATATTGCATTGGTGTTTCTATCGCGTTTTATTCACTTAAAAATATGAAATGCTGAAGCTGACGCTCTCAATTTTTTGCGTGAATAAAACGCTGCTTAAAAACGCTTAATAACTAAAACAGTTTCATTTTGTTGACAGATGGATTCGGATAAATTGAATCAAATTGCAGGAGGCGATTTTAAGCCTGTTGCAAAACTTCAAGATCTTCCAATCAACGTTCCGCAAAGAATTCTATCTGCGAAGTTGATGTCAACGAAATTTGGAAAAAGTGTCCTTCTTGAACTAACAGAATCCCAAGTGTTTCTACCGAAGAGGGTGACTGAAGATTTTGCACCGAATATCGGGGAATTAAGCAGAGGAGTGTACAGCGTAACCTACACAGGCAAAAAGGAAGTTGGGAAGGGGAACCCGCTAACACAATTTTCGATTACCCAAATCTAGGTGAGTGTGTGTGTATTTTGTAAAAGGGAGCGAGAGAGAGAGCAAAATGAACGCAAAAAATGTTATAAAAAAATGTAGTGAGTTAATTGGGAAATTAAAAAACTATAAAGATGGCCATTGGAATATTTGGATTAAACCAATTGGTAGGCACATTAGATTATGCAACACTGTGTTACGTGATGAGAAATTTCTAGCTATTGGTACAATACGAAAATTACAAACCATATTAGGTCATTTAAAGTCTTTTCGAAAATTATTTTTGCAAAGAATTCATGTTGTAGGTGCCGGATCAAAATTGAAACACAGGGTTAAATGGGAGGATGTCGTTTCTTGTTTTCGCAGTAGAATTAGGACAAGTGTTATAATCAACTTATCTCACAAGTGTTTAGTTCAATTTTTGGCCGATGCTGAAATACTGTTTCGAAAAAAAATTAAAATTATCTTAAGAAAGTTTAAGGTAATTAAAGTAAATGCTAATTTTTGTGGAGAATTTATAAAACAATCAAATGAGGGAGATATTTTAGAATACAAATATTTTAACACTAAAAATGGGATAATCGATGAAGGAACTGACCTTCAAAATTGGTTCATAGTTCACATACAGGATAAGATTTCTAACAAAATGTCGGAATTTCAGGAAAGCCAGTCTGGCTGGGCCCTTCACAAAATAGTAAACCTAGAAATTAACATTAACAAATATGAAATAGGTAATGGCTCATCTTTCATTAAGGTACCAGTGGAAATAGAGAAAAAACATGCAGTAATTAACATTCAAAATAATGATGATAATGCATGTTTCTATTGGTCCGTTGTATGTGGTCTATTTCCTTCAAATAGTCATAAGAAAAATTTAACAAGCTCATACCCTTTCTATAAATCTGTTTTGGTTACCGAAAATTTAGAGATTCCGATGCCTTTGCCACAAATTTCAAAATTTGAAACCTCCAATAACGTATCTGTTAATGTATATGGGTTGGAATTACAAAAGAAAAAGTCTTATACAGTAGTTCCCATTAGATTAACTAAAAATAAAGTAGAAAGTCATGTTAATTTACTATTAATTCAAAATAAGTATTACCTCAAAGAGGACAATTTTGAAAATGAAGACGACGAAGAAATTAAATATCATTACTGCTACATCCAAAACCTGTCTAGATTAGTTTCGACACAGTTAAATAAACATTGGGGTAAGAAATTCATTTGCGACAGATGTTTAAATTACTTTCAAAAACAAGAAAAATTCGAAGAGCATATAAAACTTTGTGCGAGTAGTAACGATTACAAAATATCTTTCCCCTCCTATGAACACGTTGAATTTAAAAATTTTATTTTTAAACAAACTGCACCATTCATAATTTATGCAGACTTCGAAAGCCTCTTGGAGGTTTTCGACGACACTTCTGCTACTGCTACTACACGAAAATATCAAAAGCATACGGCTTATTCTGTAGGGTATTATTTAAAATGTACCTATGACAATTCAATCTCATATTATAGCAGTTGTCGTGATATAGATTGTATAGAATGGTTTACGATGGAATTAAAAAAATTAGCTAAATTAATTGATTCGAAAATGAAAGTAATTAAACCTGTCACCAGCAAATTGCCGCACTCGGAAATATGTCATATTTGTGAGAAACCCCTTACGGCTCAGGATAAAATTGTTTTGGACCATAATCACTTTAGTGGGGAAGCACGGGGCTGGGCGCATGCGCAGTGCAATCTCTCGTTTAAAAAGCTCTTTGTGGTGCCCATAGTGTTTCATAATTTGACGGGGTACGATTCGCATTTTTTAATTAGGGATTTAGCCAAATCGGGGAGATTAAGTATCCTACCGAATAATAAGGAACGATACATTTCATTCACGAAATATGATTCCGATACAAATATCAAATTCCGATTTATAGATTCAATTAGATTTTTGGGTGCATCCCTAGATGAATTGGTGTCCATAATGGAAAAGGATAATCTCATAATTGTGAAAAATGAATTTGGATGTGAAGATGATGAAAAATTTAATTTGTTGACTAGGAAAGGTGTTTTTTGTTATGATTACATTTCGCACATTGATAAGTTAAACGAAACGGAATTACCATCTATTGAACATTTTCACAATAAACTGACGGATGAAAGCATTAGTGTTGAGAAGTATGCTCACGCCCAAGAGGTTTGTAAAGCATTTAATATTCAAAATTTGGGGGAATACTCAGACATCTATTTGAAAACCGATGTCCTACTTTTGGCAGATGTATTTGAAAATTTCAGAAAAAATTGCATTTCAACTCACAAATTAGATCCAGCATGGTATTACACAATGCCAGGATACACTTGGGATTGCATGCTTCGATACACAAAATGTAAATTGGAATTATTGCAGGATGTTGATCAGATAATGTTTATAGAGCGAGCTATCCGTGGGGGAATTTCTGTATGTTCCAATCGTTTTTCCGAGGCGAATAATAAGTATATGACCAATTATAATCCTTGTAATCCCTCAAAATATATCCTTTATTTCGACGTAAACAACCTCTATGGTTGCGCAATGAAAGAGCCCCTTCCAGAGGGTGGTTTCGAATGGGTGGATGACCTTGACAATTTCGATGTTACATCCATTCCTGACGACAATCCGGAGGGATATATAGTTCAAGTGGATTTGGAATATCCCAAGGGCCTTCATGACACGCACAAAGACTTTCCGTTTGCGGCTGAACACCGCCCCCCTCCAAATTCTAAACTCTCGAAATTAATGGCCACTTTGTACGATAAGAAAGAGTACATTTTACATTATAGAAATTTAAAACAGGCTCTCGCGAATGGCCTAGTCCTAACCAAAATCCATAAAATTTTAAAATTTCGACAGAGTACCTGGTTAAAACCATACATCGATTTAAATAGCAATCTTAGAGCCGCTGTAACCACTTCTTTCCTCAAAAATCTCTACAAGCTCTTCAATAACGCTGTATTCGGAAAAACGATGGAGAATATACGCAAACATCGTGTTCTTAAAATTGCTACCTCCTGGGGAGGGCGTCACGGAGCTAAAAATTTCATTGCTTCCCCACTATTTCACAGCAGACTGATTTTAGATGACAATTTAACAATTATTGAATTAAGAAAAGCAGAATTGATATTTAATAAGCCTCTGTATGTAGGTATGTCCATTTTAGACTTGTCAAAATTGTATATGTACGATTTCCATTACCAATACATGTTACCGAAATTGGGGGGCACCGACAAATGTAAACTTCTTTACACCGACACCGATAGCTTTATCTATGAGTTGTGGTGTGATGATGCGTACAAGGAAATTATTAAATCAAATTTGTCAAAATTCGATACTTCTGATTATGAAGAAGGTAACCCATACGACATACCATTGGTGAATAAAAAAGTTCCAGGGCTTATGAAAGATGAGACAAATGGCAAAATAATAACACATTTCGTTGGACTGAGATCAAAAATGTATACATTTAAAGTGTTGGGAGGGAAAGTAACCAAAAAATCTAAGGGGGTAAGGTATAACGTAGTTAAAAATACGTTAACTTTTAAGGACTATGAGAGATGTTTAAAAATTTTTAAAGAGGTTATGATCACCCAACGTGGCATTCGTTCCTTCGCTCATAACGTATTCAGCATTGAACAAACCAAAATTGGGCTAAGCCCTTTTGACGATAAACGCTATTTGATACCAAATAGCTATGACACTTTGCCTTATGGTCATTACCAAATTAATACATGATTTGTTTTTTTCAGGTAGTCTCTCTCGCTCTTTTACACACACACTTACTATTAATTTACGTATATCCACCACTTCTGGCTCATTTTTATTGAACAAGTATTCATCTCAAATTATGTTTATACAAGTATGTACTTTTTGTTTGAAAGTGATGTGTTCGTCCGAAGATATATTTCAGGGCAGGCTCGTGGTTATAGACCACCCCAATTGCTGCATCGTGTGCGACCATTTACCGTCAGACTTACTGGGCGAAGCACTGACGGTGAGAATAATGTACTGTCCAGAAAACGAGGACATGAGTATTTTCCAAATACTGCCAAAATTTCCTGCTATGAGTCTATGACTATAAACTCTGCAGATACAGATATTATTCCTGATTCAGGTTGTACTAAATGTAATAACGATTGTTGTTTTTGCTTTGTAGATTATGTGGAAAAGTAATAAAATAAAACATAGTATGTACTAGTAGATAAAATTTGCTTTATTTATATTTTCGAAATCCGCAAGTATTTTATTAAAATTATACCACATTAATTCTCTTAAACATAAACTTTGAGTGGAGGAAGTAACATCACAAAATGCGTTCACAATATCTTTTACATTCAACAAAGACTTGGTACTGTCCAAAAGCTCTGACATTACATTTAAAAAGATCTTATAATATGTCAAAAAATCTATTTTCATCAAATCGTCAATTTTTTTATCAACACACTCATTGTTTATAGAGCACAATTCACGTACATTATTTTCCGTTAAATATATTGTAGTTAATCCTTTAGTTATCGTAATCATCTTTGGTGAAGGAGTTGGTATACCCAATGTCTCATTATTCGAAGAGTAGAAAGAGGAGGATGTATCCATGATGACAATGTTTCCACAGCTGATTAAACGAAGATGTGAGCTCTCTGAACTTCTGAAATATCCGTCTAAGATCCAATCGAACTTATTAACAAGTTCCTTCCACTCGAGAACTCCGAACGACATATGTGTCACTTGGTTCATGAAGACTCTAATGGTAGGTTAAAAATTTTCAGATATACGAAGACCCACATTTAAAATAAATCCACTTTTAGCGCACGGGAAAGTCGTATTAAGAAGGAGTAGAGTTGATTCGTCTTCTAATTGCTGTGGACTATGTTGCCCTTCATTGTCGTAGAATCGAAGAAATTCATCCAAGTCACCTAATTCGGATTCCATATTTACTTGGCTCGCCGTCGTCGGCGGCGGTGGTGATAATGGTGAGTCTGGTAACGGTGGTTCAACCCTCATTTTCTTGTTTGGTACTGATGATGATGATATAGTTTCTTGATAACTATTTAACACATCCAATACACACTGATCAACAGCAGCACTACTTTTCGATTTCGTTGCGCGACGCTTCATTTCTACGTTGAAACTAAATTTGAAAGTTGTAATATTTCTTTATATAATACTGTCAACTACACGATGAAAAGGCCCTCTGAGTCATCAAATTTGTGCTTGTTTTTCATAAGAAACAATGCTATTTTAGTCGATTTGAGGTATCTTTTATGATATCTTGCTGAAAAGGCCCCACTGAGTCATTAAATTTGTTCGTGTTTTCCATAAGAATCAATGTTATTATAGTCGATTTGAGGCATCGATCCAACTGTTGTGGGAATTATCAAATCCCAACCATTTAACGTACACCTTCTTCCCTTTCTTTCGTAAAACTTTTTCGACGAGGTAAATGTCGGGATTTTTCGTTTTCTGCAATTCCTGTTCATAAAATGCTCCACTAATTGGTCGACCGTGCAAATCTTCCAACAGATACGTTATTGGGTCGGAGATTTTTACTCGAGAAATTTTAAATAATTCCGTTGTCCAATTTGGAGTAAAACTTTTTTCAAAAACATGTTTAGACTTGCTAATGCGTACTACGTCACCAACCTTATACTTTCGTCGGCCCGTCGCTATTTTCACGCGACTATACACCGTATCCGACAATTCCTTCTCATTGTCCGTCGTTACGTCACGAGGTTTCACATGAGTTACACTATGTTTTCGTTCATTATAGTTTTCTACAATAGTAGGTAAAATATCCAGCCATTTGTAGGTGCCATTCAAACTGAAATATTTAAAGAGTTTCTCTTTTATCGTTCGAATGGACCGTTCTGCGATTGCTGCTTTCGTCTTACTGTATGTACTATAATGATTAATTCCATACTTCTTCATAAGTCGTTGAAAATGTGAATTGTAAAACTCTTTTCCTTGATCCGTTTGCAAGTTTTTCGGATAACGTCCACCCTCTTTTAGAATTTCCCCAAAGGCATGTGTTACAACATCTCCCGATTTCGATTTTAGCGGTTTAGCCCAAATGAATTTGGAGAAGCAGTCGACTACGAGCAGAAAGTATTTGTATTTTTTATTGGAGTTTGCGTAGAGATCCATCTGTCCCAAGTCGGCTTGCCATAAATCATCCAATCCTTTAATTATAGTTTTTCGTCTGGGAAAGTTTTTTCTTAGCGGTCTGTGTAACTCGTCAACGAGTTGAATTTTTTCCTGGGTGTGTTGCTTCATCACTGAGGTTTACTTACTTGCTTGGCAAGCGTACTTATACGAGAGGACTGCTTAGCCAGTAATGACTGTAATCTGGTTATGGACGTTTCTAATTCTGAAATCCGCCTGTCGATGGTGCTGATGAACCCATAATGAAGATCATTAACATATGTCTTTGTTGACATAGGGACTTCTGTGGTCACCAAATCTTTCATTTTGTTAAAGATGTCTCTCAATATCTCAGTTTTCCGAGCCATATCCTCTTTATGTTTCCTAATTTCCCTGTCAACATATCCCTTATTAGCGGGATCTTGATTTTCTGTGGGTGTGTTAGAAATTTTTTAGATTGTTAACATGTTTCCTAATTTCCTCGTCAACATATTCCTTATTAGCGGCGTCTTGTTTATTTGTGGGTGTGTGTAGGTTAGAAATTTTTTCATTTTCAAAGTCGAAATTTCCATCTGCAGTTCGTGGTAGAGGAAAAATATATGGCCTGGTTCCCACCCTCTCTGTATGGCGTCCAAATTTATCGACACTCATGATACTGCAATCAGTTTACACTAAAAGTCTGGGAAAGTTTTTTCTTAGCACGTCAACGAGTTGAATTGTTTCCTGGGTGTGTGTTGCTTCATCACTGAGGTTTGCTTACTTGCTTGGCAAGCGTATTTATACGAGTCGATTGCTCCTCTAATCTCGATTGTAATGCGGTTATGGATGCTTCAACTTTTGAAACCTTTTCGTTAAAATTGCGGACATAATCGGTTATGAAAGTGACAGTAATATTATTCTTCCGGTCCACATAGTTCTTTGTTACCTTAGGGATCTCTTTGGTTAACAAATTTTGTAGTTGATTGAATTTCGCTTGCTGTCGCTCATGTTCAATGGTTAACTTGAAAACTATTTGATCATCAACATATTCCTTAGTTGCGACATCTTGTTTGTCCGTAGGTCTCTGTACGTTACAAAGTTTTACATTCAAAGGAAGTCAAAACTTCCGTCCGCTGTTCGCGATACTATTGGAGGAGGATGAGGAGGAGGAGGAGGTACCACCACCCTATTTGAATGACGACCAAATTTATCGAGACTCATTTTACTACAACTTGTTTCATACTAAAGTGGCAAGACATTGTCGTTAATATATAACTTGAGCTTCTCGAAGTTCTTCGATAATGGAGGAAATTTCATTCTCATGTGACGTATTACCGGCTTCTTTTGAGGATATCAACAGCCTTAATCTGTTTACCAATTCATTCACGTCATCCCAGTACACATATTCAATGGGATAAGTATTGTATACCTTTCCGCTGCCACTGTGTTCAGGGGTTGACTCGGAGAAATCGATCATCTTTCGTGTATCTGTACTTAGTAGAGGTTTAACAATACGTGTATATTTCATACTACCACTGGCTGCTAATCGACCAATATCGCTGTAACCCCTTCTGAATAAATTTGAGGCATCCAAAATTCGTTTATAATTTTCAAGGTCGTTTAGTGAATAATTGTCCGGTTCTTTGTGAAAAATCAGTCTGTAGAGACCATCGGAACCGTGAAACTGCTCCCTGTCCACTATAACATCCCCACTAATCTTATCGAAATCCAAGGTAGCCTTTCCGAGGTACCATTTCGATGTAGCAGGATCATACTTTGGACCTCGGACATCGTCGAGATGTGGAGACTGATTAAAATAACTTATAATGTACCGTTGACTGATCTCCGGATACTGAGATATATACTCGTTTATCACATTACTATCACCGGTTTCATTAATTTCACGTTGAATCTCCTCAATGGACATCTCATTATAATTTTTGGAAATTTCATCATAATTTTCATCTTCCTCTTCGTTATAGGATTGTTTGATTTCATGAAGCGGTAAAAATTGCGTTTCTTCTAATTTTGGTGTAGGTGGTGGTGAACTTTTCTTTATTTTTAGTAGTTCTGGTTGTTTTTCCTGCTTTATTTGCTGTCGTACTAGTAAATTTAAAGGTTCCGTCACAGGATTCAAAAGTTTATTCAATGTACTGTCCTCCTCCGATCGGCCTAACTTCAATGCTTGATACTTTTTTCTTACAATCCTTGCCAAGTTTTGTATTCGTTTCTTACGCGCAGCTTCCACATTACTTAATACTTTCATGGTGGTGTACTGAAGTAACAACACTAGTCTTGAACTTTTATATACGCATCGAATCCGTTGCGATACCGACCATCGTTTAAATCACATTCTTTTACGATTACCAAAGTGCCAAATTTCTCATTATTCCAACAGTTAAAGCATAATCGCTTAAACTCTTCATAGGACATGTCTGGTGAGACGTGTTCGTCGAATACATGCTTCAAATTAACATCATCCTGTTTAAATAGCACTATTACATTGCAATTGTCTCTAACGAGTTGTTTGGGTATTTTCGAATAGGTTTGACAGAGGTAGGCCACATCCACTTCTTTATGACGACCCATCGAGAAATAGGAACGGATTTTGTCTTGTTTCTCACATGCTACATCATCGAATATGAATATTGAATTTTCTCTTGCTTCCTCTGGGTCCATTATCGTATCACTGTCCTTAAATGGGAAATAACGTACGCCTTTGACTCTCCGCAAAACCTCCTCCAACAATTGATATTTCGGTTGATATAACGACTTTGAATACAGGTAAACATTTTCGAAACGTAGGCCATTTGCATTGAAGAGTAACGTTAAAATAGCATTAGTTTTTCCGCAACCACTCGGTCCACAAAATATACCTCGAAAACAATTCGGTAACAATTTACTGTGTTTAGGATGATCGGGAATTTTTTCGATGAAATCCAAATTTTCTATCGGTAACTCCATGTCTTGCTTGATGATATCCATTTTAAATACTAGACCTCCCGACTTTATATCCTGTATATAAATATCACATGATCACCTATAGAGATCTATTGTCATGTTAACGTTCAAACGACGAAGAGGTGCCGGATTCTTAAATAGTTTGATTAATAAGTTACCAGTCGAGTTGCATATTCCAGGATTTCAGTTTTGTGGTCCAGGGACGAAAGTACACAAACGAATCGCACGTGGTGAGAGAGGGGTCAATCCGTTAGATAACGCCTGTATGAAACACGACTTGGCATATGCCCAAAATTCATCTCTAGCCGATAGACATAAAGCTGATTGGGAATTGGAGAATCGTGCGTGGGAAAGAGTTAAAGCAAAGGACGCTTCATTCGGTGAAAAAACAGCCGCTTGGCTTGTAACGACAGGAATGAAGGCTAAAAGGAAATTAGGAATGGGTCGACGACTACGACGACGCCCCGTAGCTTCATTCCGAAACGCTTTGGTAAATCCGGTGTCTGCAGCATTAAAAAAACTTCCGCTACCATTAACTGAACAAGATATCAGACGAAATTCGCTGCTGGGATTACGTGCTGCTCGAGCGGCGCTCAAAAATGTCGGAGGAAAACGTAAAATTAGAGTCCCTCGTGTAATACCTATACCTAAATCTGGTGGCTTCCTACCTCTATTGATACCCATTTTGTCAGCACTGGGGGCCGTAGGTGGATTGGCGAGCGGAGCGTCGGCCGTCGCTAAAACCGTTATAGATGCGAAAAACGCCAAGAAGAAACTAGAAGAAGATAATCGTCATAATAAGGCTATGGAAGAGATTGGAAAGAAAGGCTCCGGGCTATACCTAAGGAAGACACCACGAGGAGGATTCGGTCTCTACTTAAAGAAAAAAAACTGCCAATAAAGCTACCCAATAGAGCCCTCTACGATTATGAAATTGTTAAGTTTGCGAAACGATTACATATTCCATATTTTCGGGGTGTGTTCATGCGTGATACCCTACCGAAAACACCTAGACGTAACGAGAGTGCCATCGTTAATTTGGATACGAACCAGCATGAGGGTACACATTGGGTAGCTTACAGGAAACGTGATGATTATGTAAAATATTTCGATAGTTTTGGAGACTTGAAACCACCAAAAGAACTTGCTCGATATTTTGGAAAAGATGTAAAAATCATTTACAATGAAAGGCGATTTCAGAATTTCAATTCAAGCAATTGTGGAAAATTATGTCTCGAATTTCTATATAAAAATGAATAAAAAGAGTTTCAATGTCAGTCATGTCTGTGATTTTCACATTAAAAAGTCGTACGTCGACGCTCTCCATTGACTTGGTAAATCCCATCATACTAGATCCCGAGTACCAATACGGTTTAGCACTAATCGGATTCCATTCATATCATACTATTCCGAACGTCGATGAGAATACGGAATTTCATTATAAGAAAGGGAGTACTTCTCAATCTATCGCTATACCTTCCGGTTCTTATGAGATAACAGACATTAGTGATTTGATCACAAAAAAGTTCGTATCGGGAAATGCGATAAATAAGGGTGACGTGTTTTTCTTGAGACCCAATAACAATACGTTAAAGTGTGAGATATTCCACAGGGATTTCGATATAGATTTTACTAAGAAAAATTCGCTCGCACGTCTTTTGGGATTTTCACCACGAGTTCTAAAAGCTGGAGAGATACATATATCCGACCTACCTGTGGAAATTGTAAAAGTGAGAACTATTCACGTTGATAGTAACATTACAGGTGGTGCATATTACAATAATAGTCCATCTCACACGTTGTACGAATTTCCGATCAGTGTCGATCCGGGTTTTGCCATAGACGAACTTCCCAGAAACATAGTGTACCTGCCTGTGATTCGAAGCGAAATCAACAACATTACCTTAAGTATTTTAGATCAGAATTTTGAACCTGTTAATTTCCGTGGTGAGGAAATTCTCGTGCGATTAGAACTTAAGAGATGGTCTTATTAATAGGCAATATAAAAGATGCTCGGATGAATCGTAAGGTATTAGTAAGTAACCGGCCTCTGAGAGGGAAGTTATCTCCGTTAAACGCCAGTTTTCTCCGATCGATTGGATATGTTGTCAAACCGCATTTTCGACCTCTACCAGAAACCGCTCCAAGACGAAACAATTATACACGATGAATTTCGAACGTATCTACCTTACATTAAATCGTTTGAAAACAATGACATCATCGAAATTACCATCAATAAAAATGACGTTTGGTTACTAATGTACGATGCTGCTCTAACGATAAAAGGGACCTTTAAGAAAACAAGTGCAACAGGATCTGCTCAGCTAAGTAGTAATATGGGAGCGTTTCTCTTTGATTCAGCCACATACGAATTGAATGGTATCGAAGTGGAGCACGTTAAGGACCCTGGAATCGTAAGTCTCGTGCGGGGCTATTTATGTTATAGCGAAGACGATTCCAAACATCTTTTGCCGGCCAGTTGGACATACAAAAAGACACCGTCCATTTTTGATTCGGATGGTCGTTTCTACCTAAGGATACCGTTATCGCATTTTTTCGGAATCTTTAATGATTATCGAAGAGCAATAAGTGGGAAGCAGACGATTCGATTAGTGAGAGCTCGCAATGATAATAATTGCGTGATTTATACTGGCGAAAATACTACGGCCGATTTTACAATTGAAAATATCGAACTAAAAGTGCGACATGTTCTCCCATCCGATATACTCAAGGTTGAACTTTTACAAGCCATACGTAACGATTTGCCGATTCTCATGGCATTCCGAAAGTGGGAGTTACACGAATTACCTACTCTTACAGAGGGTTCCATGAAAGAAATTTGGAATGTTAAAACTGCGAATGCCGTAGAATGTCCCCGCTTTGTTATCGTGGCATTCCAAAAAGCGAGAAAAAATTTTCTTAATGCAGATCCAACAAAATTTGATAATTTGTCTGTGTCGGATATGAGAGTGTTCTTAAATGGAGAGTATCATCCGTACGAGCGTCAAAGTTACAATTTCGCTAACAATGATTATGCGAACGCTTACCACGCATACACAGACTTTTACTCTAACTTTATGAACGATGATGGTGGAAAGAAACAACCGCTGATCGAGTTTACGGACTTCAAAGACCACGCCCTATTCGTAATTGATTGTTCACGACGAGATGAAAGCATTAAATCTTCAACGGTGGATGTTAAACTAGAAATAGAAACTAGAGTGGGGTTCCCGGCCAACACTAAAGCATATTGCATCATCATCCACGATTGTATTATGGAGCACCTACCACTTAGTGAGACAGTCAGAAAATTAACTTAGTCGATAAGTAACCGTCGCAATGAAAGCAGTGACCGCAGACATACAAGGTTTTTACCTTTCCGCACCAGGTGGTGGCAAGGAGTTTTTCGCAAAAGAACTCGCCATCTGCAACGGTCATCAAACAAGTCACTACTTGTTCGAGTCGCCCATAGCATACGAGTCATTATCGGATGTGGATAAGAAACAAGTGAATTTCGTAACGCGCAATATACATGGACTGGCTTACACACCCGGTTTTGTGTCATACACTAAAATTCATGAAATTCTCGACCATCACCTTTTGGGAGCTGACATCGTTTACGTCCGTGGCCACCAAAAAGCAACTTTTCTGGAGGACAAGTTTTTCGAAATGAATAAACCTTGTCCGCGAATCGTAAACGTCGAAACCTTGGATGCGTATTGGAATCCAACACCCCCTACTTTCGGCCCCAATTCACCTAAATGCATGGACCATTGTTCCATTAAAAGATTTTATTCTTGTAGTTTAAGAAATTGTGTATTACTTTACGATTGGTTTTTTAATTGTATTCCGCTATCTAACTAATACATATATCATTATTTATACATTGAGTTTTTTTTCTGTAGGTCTGCTCTCATTATTTTAGTGTACTCGAAATCATTTTGCCATTAACCATGGGTTCGTTAGCATCGACTTATGTTTTATTAAGCGCTCTTGTTAACAGTGTATTTTACATTAACCATCCATCGGGTGCTAGTGATGTTTTCATTTGTTTCGATCGAAATAATGAGAGTTGGCCTGACGCTTGGAAGAGGATGGAAGTGTGTGTAATTTCTCATTTGCCTGCTCTTAAAATAGATGTACCTAAAAATGCTACACAATACAAATTGAGAATTATTTATGAGAATCATACGCATGGTGACAGCGCGTGGAAAAATTTTACACATCCCCCCACCATAACCCCAATCATTACCAATATCTACAGCAGCTCATCAGTACGCATGTTAGTTTGGTACATTGCAGTCATCTTGTCAGTACTTTGTATCATAAACGTAGTACAGCAAATAAAAAATGGAGTGTCATAACCTTTACAATTGGTTCAAAATCGACGACGGCGAATGTTTGCCACTAATCTTTCTGGAAACTATGGAAAAATTACGTGAGGAAATTGACATTATTTCAGAGGAGGCACGTTGCAGCAACTGTTTCTTTCGGATGCTCCAAGATCTCGACATTCCCACAGAATGGAGGATCCCACTGCCCGACAACCCATGTAGAGTAAAGGAAAATGATCGACCCGAGAAACAGCGAGATGACATCTTAAAATTACCCGATTTAATGTATGAGATTAGTCGTAGGTTAAACTGTGAAAAATGCTACATGAAACTCTTAATTATGTTGGGATTACCGAAAGATTGGTCGTATGTACCTCTCCCATCTTGTGATGGCCATGACTTTGTAGGTTATGATACTGTTGATTAATAAAAATTTTTGACCAATCGTTTTCTTTTTAATGTACTTATTAAAAAATATCTAAGCAGACCGAAATAGCTCAGTTGGAAGAGCATTAGACTGAAAATCTTAAGGTCCTAGGTTCGATCCCTAGTTTCGGTAGATGTATTACATTGAAGTATCTAAAAATACTTCATGTAATACATAATTTTGGAATGTTTTACCAAGCTCCCACTTTTAAAATTTTTACAGTTCCCTACACCGCCGCCGCCACTGTACGATAGGTGGCGCGACATGCAAGGTGGGTTGCCCGCTAACCTGACAGGTGTTGACAGGCAAGGTGGGTTGCCGCTAACTTGACAGGTGTTCCGTGCCTACTGTCAAATTTTCCGTGTTCCATGCCAAATTTTTTGACAGGTGTTCCGTGCCTACTGTCAAATTTTCCGTGCTTCATGCCAAATTTTTTGGGGGGAAGGCTCGGCGGGAAGGCTGGGGGCCTGGGGGGAAGCCTCGGCGGGAAGGCTGGGGGGGAGTAGCCTGGGGTGGGGTGCTGCGGCCGCGCGCCGGCAAAAGTGAGGTTATGTATGGTTTTGGGGGCTGAACTCTCCCAGAATATCTACTGACCTCCAGCATATTCCTGACGACCCTCCAGTCCAAGGCGTCCAATCCGCAAGCCAGTTTCGGGATAGCTAACTTAGTTAGATCTTCGCTAAGTAGGGTCTCCCTGAGGTGATGTAGTGCGTCCCACAGGTCCAAATAGGTGGGCTTGTGAAAGGACCTCCTCTTGGTAACCAGGTAGAAGAGTGGCCGTTGCGATCCATCTTCCTTAATCCTCAGCGCTCGCCCGACCGCCGGTCCCTGCTGATGGAGTTCGTCCAGTTTGCCGAACCTCGCCCGAGGCACATTTTTAACAATATTCCCGACCGATGCGCTTTGGAGGACAAGTCAATCCTTATTCTAGACGTTATTCCCGAGGTATTCATGTAAAAACATTGCGGTTAGCTCTTATGCCAATCTAAATCCAATTTCTGACAGATGGGTCTTGGACTATACCTACTGTATGCATTATTACTGTCATGATGATTTTGATAATCTATGTCCTTCTTTATCATTTGTCACTTATTTCGCACCTTTGTTACCTTGCATGTAAATGGCTTCATTGCCCGTTGAGCTAAATAAATAAATAAATTATTTTCTTAATTTCGTTTCCTTTATGCCCCTTATTATTGATACGCCTATGGATAGCTCTTTTGTACACTGTCAAAATTCGTCAACGGCGACCATATTTCCTTCCCCCTTTACACCGCGCCTATCGACTATGTTGGCATGTAAACAAACATCAGTTTCTAACGGGAACACCGGGTCTAGATATATTAATGGTCTGTGGTCACATCAAAATATTTAAAAGAACGATAAAATATCTCAAAAATGTCAATTTATTTCGTAAATATTCATCACAAATTATATTTAATATTATCAGTTAATTTGTATGACATTATAAAATTACTGCTGTCGAAGAAAAATTTTCTCTACTTAGGAGGGTGGTAGAAATTGGGGTAAAATATGAAGAATAAAGATTCTTTATTAAAATGTGTAACATTATAGTTTTCCTATTAAAAATTCCCAAATTAATCAATTTTTCATAACACAAACCAAAAACCCTCGTACACTCGTCAGAAGTGTGCTATTAATTTATTATTAAGAGCTGACCTAACAGATTGATAAAGAGGAAGGATGTCAGGAAGGTTTTAAATCAAATTTGAGCATAAAAAATTCTAGATTTTTTATGTCACATATCAAAATAATCTCCACTACTTATTAAGATACATAAATATTAAATATAATTTTATGGTTACATTTCTTAACATTGCAATAAAGCAATAATTATGAATTTACCGTTTTATATCTTTCGAAATTACATGTTGTAATTTTCAATTTAAAAATTAATAATGCAAAAGTAACAGTAATCAATTTATGTTGTCACGATCCTAAGGGCCTAAGGCCCTGAGATGTGCCCTGGTTGGGGGTGGTAGCTTAGGAAAAAGGGAAAAGCATAAATAAATTTTATTACGTTTATTGGCAACTAGTGGTTCATTGCGGGGGAAGGGGGGGGTAAAGTGTGTGAAAGAGAGAGACCATAAAAAGGGGCGACAAAGAAGAAGTGAAAATAACTTAACGCTTAAAACAAAATAGACAAAAATAATAATTGGTGAACAAATGTATGCTTAAATAAGTCTCCAGGGAGCCTGGAGTGGTAGTTCTTGCAGGAATCGCAGCATCTCAGAAGACATCATTCCCAAGCAAAGATGTCTGACGGGCACGTAGCACGTGATTGGGCAGCGTGACAGGATACTTAACTGATACTTGACTACCTAATCGATTTAGAACGCCCGTATTTATTCAGTCGATGATATTTGTTGTTTTGCATATGCTCCTAGGTTTAATTAAACATACTTGCTTCGCAAGGAGATTATTTAAAGGGGTAATGTTGTATTAATCCGCGTTTTGCTGATGATGTCGATCGGTACAATATCAAATAAGAACGTTACTAAAAAATATCTTAAAACACATTGCGACTTTACGTAGGTACACAACATATCAGAAAATCAATGAAAACTTAAGAATATATAATACTCTGCTATGACTGCTGTTAAGATGAATTTTCGTCACTTATTTAAAACCGAATATTCCGGTTAGGTGAAAAGACAGCAAAATTAATTGTAAAGCGGGTTAATTATGGCGAGTCCAAAATAGAAAAATGTCAAACAAATAAGAATTCCTTAACTACTGTACAAACGTGAATTTTAAAGTTCACGATAAACAATTAAACAAATATATAATTACGCAAATAATCACACAAACAACAAATACGGAAAATAGTCGATCGATCGATTCGCAATTTTCTAAGATAAGAGGCCTCATTATAAATACCTGACGAGTTTACAACACTAGTGAAATCATCATCCGCGGTAGCCACTCGCAGCGGAGCGTTGATCCGATGAGAACAGCTACCAGGCTGCGGAGGGTTGATCCGACGAAGATGAACTACCAGGCTACTGAGGGTAGACCCGACAAAGAGTTGGCCACCATACTAAGGGGGGGGGGGGGTTATCTGACGGCTCACTCACAAACATTTAACACTCCATTAAACTTAACTAAACTTATTCGCTGATTGGGTCTCCTCAAATTATGGAGATCTCAGCGAATGCTTGTCAATGCGAACCTTCACTCCCACGATCTTCGCCCGAATCCTCTTTTATTCTCCCCTTTTTTAAATGTCTCTCAAAAATGTTCACAATCCTCATCCCACTCACACGTTCATGACCAATCAAAAATCTTTTTCGCCCTCTCCACACAAAAGCCCCACTCTTAAGAAAAATCTCGCACGACGTACTTTTGAATGCCATCGCTCCCTTCTAGAAAACGTAAAAATTGTTTGTACCAGAATATCGAATGTTTTTCTAGCAGACTGTGCATCAACTTACTTAAACTGTAATTTCAGGCAAGCCGGAGAAAGTAGCACTCAGATTTTTACCAACGAGAGTCAATAAATTGAGCCGCCTGCTGACCAGATTTTAACATTCTATGTTAACAATGCTTGCTGTTATCCGCGGCCAGACTCAGCGACGCCGTCTTTAACCGCCAGTCGACTGTAAGTAAACAAACCAGTAAACGAAAACCGGGGAACGAAAATACTGACTCGACTCGAGCGCGCGTCCGAAACACAGCCCTTTCTTGAAAAACGTCCAAGAACGTGGGCCGAAAGTTGATTTCAGTTATGCACTTACGTGAAGTCATGTCAATCCAACCAAACAGTTTTAAGACGTGATAGATGATGACGAAACATGTCGTTTGGTGGAAGTAATAGAAACTGGCGAAGTAATTTATTATTACAAGAGCAATTGTATTTTTGAATAAGCTTCTTCGTTACACAACTTTAAAAATATTTTACGATTTTCATATAACATTGTTACTACTCCATTTTAAAATGCAATAATATGCCTCTGTCCTTTCTAGTTCTCCATATAAATTCGATATAAGTTCCATATAAAGTCGATAACCTGTTTCTTCGTTTCACTCATTACCCCCATTTCACCAGAGATTCGGCTATTCAAACAGATATAAGGATTGTTTTCTTATGTTCCGTTCCCAATAACTAACATCGAAAATAACCACATTCCATTCTTTATGAACCCACAAATGGCGCATTTATATTTGTTCGTTTATTAGGTAATTACTGCTAAATATTTCTTATTTAAATTGCAGTTAATCAAAAACAACCACCAGAAGCTAAATGGAGGAAAATACAAATTAAGTGGTCCAGTATAACGGAAGTTATTAATGAAGTGATGATTGCCAACGGTTGGTAAAGGGTCTCATAGACTCTATAGGTTGTTGGTGCCTGAATAGCAGTAAAACTATGAGAAGAGTAAACTGTTTCCTAACAAATGAGTCGGGGGCTCGATAAATCGAGTTCAGCTCTACCAATAAATCCTACTCTCACGTCCTAGAATGTAGCAAAGGAGTGAAGATGAAGAGTGAGTTTCCGGCGCCCTTAACTAACCGGAACAGGCCATATGGTAACACCGACAGAAGAGTCCCTGGCCATCCTAGCTGTGGGTTTTGCGGCGGGATGGTATCCCTCCCATGTAGAATTCCAATTACTCATAAACTTTAAACAAACCTTCGGAAAGCCAGTTGCAAATCCAGTAACTTTTTCACTAATTTTTTGAGACTTTATTGTTGTATTCTCTGGCCATGATGTGAAGGAGATATACAGCTCTTTGCTAATGATTCTCTGATTTGCGAGGATCGCCTGATCATCTACGAAAAGAAGAGTGTTTGTATTTGCCGTGCGGTGGAGAGTTGAATTCCTTTGAGAGCCATTGTTCTTCAAACTTTAATCAGATCGCCAATATGCAATCTAAAGAGAAAAGGTGGCAAGCAGCAATTCACTCTTACACCTTGACTTATACATAGATTCAGAGACCTCGTCAATGTTATTTTCTATGACTATTACGGTTTGCCTGTATAGACTCTCTACTACTTCAAGAACATATTGTGGAAATCCTTTCTTTTGAAGTATATCCCCGAGTTTGCTCCTGTTGACCCTATCAAATGCCCTTATATGTCCACAAATGCCATGTGTGTTTCAAGGTTATATTCTTGGCGTTTTTATGTTAATTTCTGTATTCTGAAAATAGCATCAACATGGAATGTTCATGGATTAGGAACACAGGAAATTGAACTTAATACTTTCACACAAAGATTATAAAGTTAATATAGCTATTATAACAGAAACTAAAAAGAAATTAAGGGCACAAAAGAACTGTCAGACTACGTAATGGTATACAGGGGCGTACCAACAACAAAGGTCATGTTGTTGAGTTGCTATTCTCATAGACAGAAAGTGGCAAAATCAGATTAAAGAGTACTCCTTTATAAATGAAAGAATATTACATATTAGAATGATATTTTACAAAGGCCACTTAATCGTAATAGGGACACATGCACCAAAAGAAAGCAAAGGAGAACAAACAGAAAAACATTATGAAGAATTGCAAACAATATTATCAAAAACAAACAGAAATGATTATATAATAATATAACAATAACTAAAATAATAGGTATATTTGTAGAAGATCATCTAAACAACAAAAGTAGAAAAGTAAGAGAATTTGTAGCCTTCAATTAATGAGCTTAAAGTGACGCTTAATGAAGCTTAAAGTGCTCCTTCCTTTATGAAGAATTATGTCTATAATTATACATGATCTGAATGTGGCTATTGTTCGCTTATCGATTATATCATAGTGAATTAAAAGTTATAACTTCGAGGTATAGACACGCATGTATCTCGAGAAAAAAATGTAAATACTGATCAGATCATAGAACTATGGACTAGATGGAAAAAACCAAAACAAAATGTGGAAAACAGAAAAGAAACAGGAAACATATTGAAAATACATTTAATTCACGAACATAGTATAAAAGATTTATATCAGCGAAGACTCACAGAATTACTGTACCAAATACCAACAGAATCAAATGTTGACAAGGAATGGCAAAACATAAAACATGCCTTACTAACAATTGTCACTGAAGTGCTCCACACGACACTTAACAAAAACGAAAACGGGGACTAAAGATTTGGAACTTAGAGATCAGGGAGATCTTAGGACAAAAACAAAATGCATACACAGAGCACTTACAAAAGAATACAGAAGAATCTAAAGAAAAATACCGTTCAGTTAGAAATGACCCCAAATATATAGTGAGAGTAGCGCACAAAACGGCTTGGAAAACATTTATTATTAGCAAAATAAAAAATGACTTAAACGGAAGACGGGAAATTGTCTATAAACTAATGAAACGTCTGAACAGAGAAGAAAAGGATATTAAACGGTAAATATTATCCCAAAAGAAAAATGGACTGAACATTACAAACAACCACGTTATGGCCAAAATTGAAATGAGATTGAAGAACAAAGTGAATAAACGGAAGTCGATCAAATTGAGATTAGCAAACTACAAAATGATTAAAAATTACCAAAAATAGAAAATATTCATGCCTTGACGGTACAAACTCAGCTCTACTGAAATATTGAGGAATTTGTTAGAACTAAGATTACTACATTTATATAATATATGCTGGACGCTGGACGCTGGACGCTGGACGGAACGTATGATCCCCGAAGACTGGAAAACACCTTAAGTAATCTCTCTGTTCATAAAAGGAAAAAGAAATGACACAACACACTATCGTCGCATTAGTCTACTAAACGCAGTATACAAAGTATATAGTGAAATAATCAATGAATGGCTTCCTTTTCTCTTAGATATAATTTTACTGGAACAACGAGCAAGATTCCGATGACGAAGATCGTGTATACACGATCTTCTTCTTCTTCTTTCACAGCCTCATCTCGTCCACTGCTGCACATAGGCTTCTCTAAACCTTTTCCAATTTGTACGGTTTTGGGCATCCTGAATCCAATTTGTGGAGATCCCTTTTATGTCGTCTGTCCATCTGGTTGGCGGTCTGCCTCTGCTTCTGAATGCTTCGTCTCTAGGGCGCCACTCCAATATCCTTTTTGTCCATCTGTTGCCTGACATCCTTGCTACATGGCCTGTTTCGTTCCATTTTAAGCGTGTTACTCTATCCACAGCATCTGCGACTTTACTTCTTCGTATCTCCTCATTTGAAATCCGATCTCTCAGGCTCCGACCTTTCCATGGCTCGTTGGGTCACTTTTATTCTGTTGGCAGTCCTTTGGGTAAGTGTTAGTGTCTCGGAGACATATGTCAGTACCGGAAGGACACACTGATCATAAACTTTGCGTTTAAGACTTACTGGAATATCAGACTTGAAAACGTGTTTTAATTTTCCGAAGGCAGCCCAGGTTAATCCCATTCGTCTGCTCAGTTCACAGGTCTGGTTGTCTCTTCCGATTCGTATTTCGTGCCCTAGATATTTATAGGAGGTTACAAATTGGATTTCTCTTCCCCCTAGTTTTAGGTTGCAACTGGGGACTAAGTTTGTCATAAATTCTGTTTTAGCGGTGTTGATCTTTAATCCAACTTGTTGGGAGACGGTTGACAACTCTGAGAGCATTTCGGATGCCTCATGTAGGTGGTCTGTGATTAGTACAATATCGTCAGCGAAACGCAGGTGGTTTAGCCTTTCCACGTCCACACGTATGCCTCTATTTCCCATGTCGAGCTTTTTAAACATATACTCTAATAACGTTGTAAAGAGCTTGGGAGATATTGTATCACCCTGGCGGACACCCCTTTCGATTTTAAACTGGTTTGTCACTTCGTGAAGTCTCACTGTTGCTGTTGCGTGTTCGTAAATATGTCGTAGTAAGGAGATATATCGATGATCTATACGACAGTCAGCAAGGGCTTTAAGCATTTCGTACTGATTTATGGAATCGAACGCTTTTTCATAGTCTACAAACGTGAGGACTAGAGGTTTATTGTATTCCACACATTTCTCTATCAGTGACTTTATTACCTGTAAGTGGTCATTTGTTTCTAAAGTCAGCTCTAAAGCCCGCCTGTTCTCTTGGCTGATATAAGTCCAGTTTATTCGTAAGTCTCGCTGTTATGATTTTAGTGAAAAGCTTATACAGATGTGTAAGTAGACTGATTGGTCTGTAATTTTGTAGGTCGGTGATACTACCCTTCTTGTGTATAATAACAATGATAGCGTTATTCCACTTCTCTGGGGTTGTTACTTCATCTAGGCATTTGTTAAAAAGTTTAGTTATGGACTTAAGTAGTTCTTTTCCTCCCATTTTTATAGCTTCTGCAACGATGCCGTCTTCACCTGGTGCTTTACTGTTCTTCATTTCGGTAAGCGATCTTAGAACTTCATTTTCAGTTACTTCTGGAATATTTTCTGAACCTTGGTTTATTATATGAGGTAAAGGAGGTGCATTTTCCAATATTCCGGCTTGGTGTTGGTCACTATATAAGCTGGTATAGAAATTTTCGACCATTGTGATTATCTCCTTTCTGTTGTTTGTTACTTCTCCTCTTTCATTTTTTTAATTTAACTATTCCTGTTTTTCCCAAGCTCAGTTTGTTTTGAAGTATTTCCAAATTTTTATTTTCTTCTATGGTTTTGGTTATCCATTTGTTGTTATATTTTCTGACATCGGTTCTTACTGCTCTTGTATCTTTATAGCTCTTTTAGCTCTTATATCTTTGTTTAGTTGTCTTATTTGGTCTCTATATTGTGAATGTTTTCCTAGTAGTTCTCTTTGTTTCATTAACTGTTTAGTATATATCGTTAACTTCCCTTCGTTGTTCATTGATTTCGGGCAATGTTTTTTCTGAGCTTCATTAATTGATTTGATTATGTTGTTTAATTTTTCAATGCTCATTCCATCCGGGTTTTCAAGATTCTTTTCTATTGTCTTCTGATATTCTTCGACGTCATCTGCATTCGTCCACTTTTTATTATTTTGTTTAATAATCAGCTTCATTCGCTCCTTTCTTAGATTCAGTGACACTGTTGCTCTTACCATTCCATGATCGCTCCCTACTGATAATTTATTTAATACAGTTACATCAGTAATTATTGGTTTTTTATCTGTAATAATAAAGTCGATTTCGTTTTTCGTCTTTCCATCTGGGCTGCTCCATGTCCACTTACGATGTTCTGCTTTTTTGAAAAATGAATTCATTGCTGTTAGTTGATGGTGTAGCAAGAACTGTAATATGAGGCTTCCTCTTTCATTTCTCTCTCCAATCCCATGGCACCCCAAGGACGTTTCTGTTTCATCTTGCTTCTTACCAAGTTTGGCATTGAAGTCACCGGCTAGTACAGTGAAATATGTTGGGGAGTTTGACATTGCCTTAGTTACATCCTCGTAGAAGCCCTCAACCTCCTCGTCTGAGTGTGTGGATGTGGGTGCATAGGCTTGTATAATTTTGATACTATATCGATCATTTAGTTTTCCACGTTTGCCACGTGGCAGGACAGAGCCTACAAGACCTTTCCAGAATGAATTTTACCATTCATTTTTAATGTTGTCGCTTTTGAGGTTATGTAAATGACATATAAAGCAATACAACACGGAACACAAAGAAATTTCCTCATAGACATGTCATATAAAAATCATTCCAACGAATACAGTGATTCCATGTTTCTCATTGTTTCATCCTGTTTTTCGACTTTGAGTTAAAACGAGAGGGGCGGCGGTGGTCGTGTGGTTTAAGGCGCTGGCTTTGAATCAGGCGGTCACTGTCGTCGTGGGTTCGAATCCCACGTAATCCATGGATGTTGTGTGTGTTGCGGGAAGTGTGTAAAATGTATCCAAAATCCCGTTCCTATTCACGCCGGTAACCAGGCCGGATAGGATCGGATATCCTGTAGGAGGGCGGGACTAGGATACACACACCCTGAGTCGGTAGAGCACGGAGTGGATCAACTGGGGTGAGAGCCTTAAGGGGGTACAACCGTGCTCGAGGACCGTGGTTCGGAGCCCACGTTAAACTGTAGGTCCCGTCCAAATTGGCCCTGGCAGCGTAAAAGAGACGTTAACTTAATTAAGACAAGACAAGACAAGAGTTAAAACGAGAAGGCGAACGCACAAAAAAAATTGATCTCCACGGTTTCTAAGCAATTACGTCAAATAAACGATTTCAAATTTCTTTATGGTCCGAATATGTCACATGTCGGCACCTAACCAAGAAATAGTATTTCGATTAGATGCTTTGTTTTTTTAAGAGAAAAACCTCACTTTCGGTAAGTTATGATGTAATAGTTATGTTAATTATTATAATTTATATATAATATATATGCATAATATATATAATATATATAGATAACATATGTATACCCATTTCTTCCTTTGTAGAGTAACTGAAGAAGATTAGAATATAATCGAAACGTTTTACTAGAAAAAAGAGTTTTCTTTCTCCACCCCTCGGCTGCAGCCCCGATATCTCAAGAGTTTTAAGTTTTTAGACTATCAGCCAATATTATCTTTTTGCTATATGTATATAATATATGTTAGGTACATACATAACTATACATCCTGCAGAGGTGCAAGCACCTATTCGCAGGCGGCATCTTAAATCTAGTGCAAACTGAAACTGAAAACTAATACTAATGATAGTTTTACCATATTAGTACCATCCATTAAATAAAGCATTAGTCTTTTACATATACTTATGCCAATGCTGGTTCATTTATCACTATGTTAACATATTTTATCTTTATATTTTAATTATCACTTATTGACTAAAGTTGTGTTTTTATACTGATCAATCTTGGGTTTGTAATTAAAGCTGTTAAGTTCTTTTACTTCAGTCGGTATTAGAGAATTAAATATTATTGTAGCCGTGTAAAAATCAGAACGTTGGCGTACATCCTTACTACACGTAGGGAGGATGTTTTTATGCCAGGTCCTATAGTAGTTGTTGCAGTATAATTCTTTTAGATATAGGTAATGATATTTTAATGACTCACACTTATGTTTTAATTAAATTTCAAGTGGTAATTTCACACCTCGGTTAGTAACTTGCAAAATTTTGACTATTTTCTTATGAACGCTAGTTAGCAATTTCATTGTATTATCTTTGGCAGAGCCCCAAGCGATTATTCCATAGATGGCTACGCTGTAGTAAATACTATACATCACCGACAATAGGTTTTTAGTAGTTAAGATAAAAAACAATTTTTTCAGAATATATACTATATACTTCATTCTATTTGTGATGTATATGATATGTTCTTTCAATTTAAGATGTTGATCAAATATTACTCCTAAGTATTTCACTGACTTTACGCATTGGATGAGTTCACCTTTAATATTGTCGCGAGGCGGCCCCAATTAGCGAAAATAGGTCGCCGTCTAAGCTTATTCAGCACCGCGGCGACCTTAAACCGAAGGACGACTCGACTCTCGGACAGGTACGACACCACGATTCGTAAACATCCCGCTTGTATTTATACAGCGGGATCATAACGATCGGGGAATCAGTCTGACACCGGAGTATCACGTCTCGCTGCCCGTCTGAGAGCCCGTCCTTCTCGGCATGCCGCTACTTGGGGGAGCCTCGCACTTACCGCCCTTCGTCCTTCACAAGTAAGCAACCACCTCCATTTTACCTCTTCGCACTTTTCTACATTTGATCTCTTGCTTTAATTTCATCTTACCATGTTCTCTCCCCTACATTTAATGTTTAAATAAATATTGTTACGTGTTACCATGTGTTCTCTTTAGCTCCACCTAGCTACACCCCCAACCCGAGCACTCCCTTTGGACCCAAGGTCCTCAGGCGTGTGACATATGGTGGAGGTGCCGCGTTTCGGCCCCAGGAGAGATTCCTCATAATCTCTCCTACCCCCTCTGAGCAATTTTTCTTTTCCACTTCCACTTATGATGGAGACCCCGAATTTCGGCCCGTATGGGAATTATTTTTAATCCCTCTTGCCCCAATAATTTCATTTCTTTGCCCCACTACGATCTACATGTTTCCAGGCATTTTAAATCAAATTAATCGTTTTCGTTTTACCTATTCGTTATTTCTTTTCTTCTCGAGCGAAATCGTCGCAAATAATTGTTGATATTCCACATCCTAATTAATCAGCACTTTTATTTAATTCATGGTCAATCGCGCAATCCAAAGTATAAACTTAACCTTGATGTGTAATTCAAGTGCACGTAATATTTATTTAAACATGTTTGGTAATTTCTTTCGTATCTAGGTTACTAAAAACAGGTGAGAGAATGTTTATAATTAAAAATCGAGAACTTTTATAACAATTTTATTTAAACTTGATCTTTTTTTTTCCCCTTTCTTTCTAATTTTAATAAATGGTTGCTTACATTATTCCTATCCGGTTCCCGTATATCCAGACCTACACCCTGTGCCCTAACCCCCAATAAAAGGTTCCTCGTGTGGCATGTCGTATAAACGCGTAACGCGCTCCACGGCCAAAAGTTTAAACTTTAATCTCGAGATTGGTCCAGCCAAGCAAGTTCAGTTCTCAGATCAGGCGCAAAGCATCCTACAGGCAGCGGAAATGCCCTCGTCACCGCCGGCAGAGAATCCAGAGGCACCCAAGGACAAAGAGATGGAGCCCAGCCCACAGGACGTCAGGGACCAAAAAACCCCAAAGAACAGGATCTCCAAGGAAGATGTCATCCTGGGGGCCACGGGGCTAGGAGCAGCCCAGTACAAGCCAGATGAACAGGGCCACCAGGGACAACAGGACTTCCCGGCATTCCCAGGACTCGCGCGGCTGGAAAGAGGACCTGCCATGTTCAGGACCCCAGTTGGTGGGCCAGCCCTAGGGGACGCCTACCTAGTGACGAGGCACCCTGCGACCCCCAGCTTCATCAGCCCTCCTACCTTCGACCCGGCGAAGGACTGCGCCGTCACCTTCATGAAAGAGTATGAAAGGACCTGCACGGCCAACGGATGGACGACTTCCTGGAAGATGGCGTACCTGCAAACCTTCCTCCACGGGTCCGCGGCCCATTGGTACGAGGCGTACATAGAGAAGGAGGAGAACGCTCACAAATTATGGGCCACGGTAAGAGAAGACTTTCTAAGCGAATTTGCTTCAGGGGACGCAAGACGACGACTGGGGAGACGCTTACGCGCCAGGACTCAGGGAAGATACGAGTCCATCAGGGCTTTCTACCATGATCTTCTGGACCTGTACTATGAATACGACCCCGACCGCGACATCGACACCTTCCTGGAATTCTTCGAAGACGGGATGAATGACGACGTCTACGCCTTCTACCGAATGCACAAAACCCCCGACATGGACTGGAGGGACCTTCGGCGAGTGGTGGACGCATTAGAGGACGTCGGCCAAAGGCGTCGGAGTAGGCGAAACCAGGATCGCTACGAGGCACGAGATTATTACCCCTCCAACAACCAAGGCAGGGATTTTCGGCCCCAGTCAAGCACCAGTCGAGGACAGAACTCCCCAAGGAGAGACAACCCCCAGGAGAGGCGAGCAAGCGAGGCGAGGCCACAGACAGGCGACAGAGCTGACATCCCGAACACACGGACGGCGGATGGAAGAGCGAGATGCCTGAGATGTAACCGACCAGGACATTATGCGGCTTCATGTCAAGCTGGTCGCATGCAAGACGAGGACCACTACGAGCCTCGAACCTAGAAATAATCAACAAACTTAACCATAATCCTATAATTACTCAAAATCCTATCCAAAATCCTAAAATTAATCAACAAACCTAGCTATAACCTATAATTAATCAACAATCCTAACCTATAATTAAGCTACAAACCCACCCACCGCCCTACAATTAAACATCCCCCTTGTGAACCTAATACCGAACATCCCGGGCGAACGACCTGGAAGTCCTGTCACCGAACCCATTCTACGGCCGAACCGAAGGACTGTGTTTGCATAATAAGTCCCGTACGATGATGGCGGACCACAACCCAGGGAAAAAGGAACCTGGAGCAGCTGGGATGGAACCCCACCGCCAACGATAGGTCAGGAGGACCGAACGAGGCCGACCCCGGACTACGAGTCGACAGGAGGAGGAGCGGCCCGCATTGAGGACCCTGGACAGGAGTCGCCGAAGGAGGCAGGTCCAGGACTATGAAGCAGGGACACATCGACACAGGACGACTTCGAGCGGTCAGGAGCACCGCATTAGAGGACTTCGGCCAGACACGCAGGACGAGACAGGCCCAGGACGACTTCAAGGGTGGACGTGAGCGACCAGGACGGCTGGGACTCCTAGAACTTCCCCTAGGACGTCTACGAGCACGTGGGATGCCGGCAGCAGAGAACCTGGACCAGGGCACGTCGAGGCAGCGTCAAGGTGATGCAGTTAGACACCAGGGACGACTCGGCGAGGCTGCTGCGCAAATTCCGGTCCCATGGGAGAATCCAGGCTTCCAGACCACGGCGCCAGCAGCAGGGTCCAGGACACAGGACGCCGAGGAAGGACCTCTGGCTCCCTCCACGCACACACACACCTACAAGCAGGGCGTATATTAGTATAAATTAATTAGGAATTCATTTTTAATTTTAATTTTGTTCACTTTTTTTTGGGATTGTTAATTTTAAAAAGGGGAGAGTAACTCAATAATTACAATAGTTTAAGTAAAAAGGTGAGAGTAGGGATTTTGTTTCACAAGGTAGGAGGTGATATATTAAATAAATAGCCTTACGCTTATTTTTCCAGGTGTGTCGGCAGTAATATGGTTTCCCACAACCCTCCGAACGATCCCCGGGTAGTAATTCAATGCCCGGCGTGGCACGTAGCCAGGGGAGTAGTTGTTTATCTTGGGATCGGCCCTGGAGTGGTTGGGCCTCGGAGAAGTGGTCCTCAGCGCACATGCCCCCCTACAAAAGTGTTCCTCGATTAGTAAGCGTGTAATCAGGGAGGGGTGGTTGGCAGAAGCTTCCAGAGGGGGTGAAATCTACCCTCCCTGGAAATAAATTAAATACAGAGAAGGGGCGCTTGGCGGACGCCTCCAGGGGGAGGTGAAAGCACCCTTCTCTGCCAAGTAGCCTGCAGGGTTAGGAGAGTTCGGCGGATGCCTGAGAACAGGTGAGATCTCTCCTGACCAGGCAGAAGGGCCGTCCGAAGCCACCCCAGAAGCTTGGAATTATGAATGAGCGTGAGAACGTAAACAGTCCTAGGGAACGCAAGTGTGAGTGCATGAAACGCGTGATAAGGATCTAAGGGGACTTCGGCGACCAGTTAATTCAAAAAGAATTAAATAAATGAATAAGTATAATTCTGGTACGCCTATGGAGGCGCAGCGTTCGAATTCGAGAAGGAACGAGGGAGGGGGCAGAAAGGAGGACAACCGAGGACTTTGAGGGGAAAAATGGGGGCCGCACACCCTGGCGAACGGGACCCTCCTGTAGGGCCCAACTGTAATTATATAATTATATAGTGAAACACCACCTACCTTTTCTATCGACTAAATCTCTCTCTCTCCCTCAGGCGCACCTCCACGTGAACACGCCCGGCCTCCTACCGGAACCCTTCTCGCCCGCCGCTCGCCAGCAAGCTCCAGGGGCCTTCCTGAGCATCGGAATACCAGCCAAGCCGGGGGGCCCGGGGGAAAACACCGGCCGTCACGTCACAAGGCACTCAACAGTCAACACACGCCACGCCACGCGGAAACCGCCACCGGAAGAGCTGTCCAATGTCGAACGTCGACCAACAACTCGACAGCTGTCACCCATCGAACGTCGAACGAGTCATGGCCGTCTATACTAGAAGGCCGGAACGTTGATATTTGGCAACGCTGTGGTGAAGGCTGATTGTGTGAATTTAAGGTTATATTTACAATTTTTAATGTTGAGTGAAGAAGTGTTTTTCTTTAAATTAAGTGTGTTTTGGACTGTATTTTCTATAGTGACTGTCACTAAATACATACTTTACATACCTATATAAATTAATTTTATTTTTGTATGCTGTGCGTACTAATAAAATGTAAGTAAAACTCAACTTTTAAGACTTTCGGTACAGTACAGAATTTCTTATATTTTTTTTTGTAAAACGAATGTCTTTATACAGTCGAACCTCTATATAACGAGAATGAAGGTGCTGCAAAATTTGCTCGTTATATAGAGGTCTCGTTATATGGAAATTCCCCAATTTTTAATGGTTATAAGAAGACAAATGAGGAAAGTGGTGACAGTGTTGATGAAGAAATTATACAAAAACCATCTAAGCTACAAGTGTTCAGTGCACTTTCAACAATAAGAACTGCCTTTCAGTTTGAAGACGTTCCAGAAAATGTGTTTGTTCAATTATAGCGGCTTGAAGATTTACGTATATGAAAAAACTTTGTCGTGTGATGTACAAACCAAAATAACAAATTATTCTAAAAAAACTGTACATAATATTTTATAAATTAGATAAACATAATTTATAAATGTGAATAATTTACAATATGCTAATTAATTTCAATATAAATGTGTTTGTATGTGAAAAAAATATTTTTTCTTAAGGGCCTAACCAAGCCCCTATAATTGAACAAACACATTTTCCGGAACGTTTCAAACTGAAAGGCTGTTCTTAATGTTAAAAAAGCATTGAACACTTGTAGCTTAGATGGTTTTTGCTGTGGTTTTTGTATAAATTCTTCATCACCACTGTCACCACTTTCCTCATTTGTCTTCTCCTTATTTTTCACATCCTGGATGAGACTTTCTTCTGTCGGTAAGCCAGATTCTTCTAAATCATCGTCGAAATAGTTTAAAACCACTTTAACTATGATTAGCGCTATAATCCTATATCCTCTGCATTCAAATTATTCGAATGTAAACACGTAAAGACGGCCATGTTCCGATAAGTCAGCCTTCTATTTTCTTAGTCGGCGGTGTTGCCAAATTTAACGCTCCGGCCTTCAGTAAAGACGGCCATGAACGAGTCATCAACGGCCGTCAACGGGCCACGGCAATACGTCTCTCAAGGTCCACGGGACAACGTCGCGGAGCGTAATCAAGGAGCCAGGGGCGTGCTTCACGGAGGAGCGTTAGGGACCACACTTACATTATTTATATTGTTGTTCTTACATTTCCTTTCCTTTTACCTCCCATATTATACGTTGGAGTTGTGGTTGTTTTACTATCACGCCCTATACCTCGTTTTTACCTTTTTTCTTCCTTTTGAAAAATGGGGGCCATTTTTTATGGGACGGGGGGTAATGTCGCGAGGCGGCCCCAATTAGCGAAAATAGGTCGCCGTCTAAGCTTATTCAGCACCGCGGCGACCTTAAACCAAAAGACGACTCGACTCTCGGACAGGTACGACACCACGATTCGTAAACATCCCGCTTGTATTTATACAGCGGGATCATAACGATCGGGGAATCAGTCTGACACCGGAGTATCACGTCTCGCTGCCCGTCTGAGAGCCCGTCCTTCTCGGCATGCCGCTACTTGGGGGAGCCTCGCACTTACCGCCCTTCGTCCTTCACAAGTAAGCAACCACCTCCATTTTACCTCTTCGCACTTTTCTACATTTGATCTCTTGCTTTAATTTCATCTTACCATGTTCTCTCCCCTACATTTAATGTTTAAATAAATATTGTTACGTGTTACCATGTGTTCTCTTTAGCTCCACCTAGCTACACCCCCAACCCGAGCACTCCCTTTGGACCCAAGGTCCTCAGGCGTGTGACAATATCTAATTGAAAGTTAGGGGGTACACTGTCTGTATAATTACCAAAAGTAACACAAACTGTTTTATCAATATTAATCGTTAAGAAGTTATCCATAAGCAAGTTACTTATATTTTCAACGGCCATTTCTATGCGTATTTTTTCAAGGTCCCAAGACTGAGCACTACATACTATAGTCGTATCAACAGCATACGAATATATTTTACAGTATTCATCACAATTATCAAATATGTCATTAATATATATTATAAACAATAATGGACCGAGTATTGTACCTTGCGGAACCCCTATTTTTACATCCAAAAGACTGCTTTTTATATTATTCAGTTGAACTAACTGCTTTCTATTCGATAGATAATCAGTAATTAGTTTTAAGCACATTCCTCTAATTCCTAACTTACACAATTTTTCTTTTAATATAGTACAGTGATCAACCGTATCGAAGGCCTTAGCCAGATCAATAAATACTGCAGTTGTAGGAATACTTTCATCCAATTTCTCATATAGCCTTTTTGTTATTGAACCAAGCGCATCATTTGTACCAACTCCTCTACGAAAACCAAATTGCATGCATGATAGTAATTAAAATTTTTCATTAAATTTAGATATTCTATGATGTAACAATTTTTCAAATATTTTTGCGAAATTCGATTTCAAAGAGATTGGTCTATAACTAGTTGTTAACTCATTGCACCCCTTCTTGTAGACAGGCACAACTTCTGCAATCTTAAAGTGATTGGGACAGATGCCAGTAATAAACGAATTATTAATAATGTACTGCAATGGCCTTGATACAATATGCGCATTTAGTTTAATTTAATAAGTTCGATGGTATTCCATCAACTCCACCATTCCTACTTTTTAATGACAAAATCACTTTTATGTTCATCCACTAAATGTAAAAAAATTGAATTAACAATATAATTTTTAATATCTCCTTTCTTCTTATTTTTAGGTAACTTTTGTTTTATTTTTCCGCTAGGTTTAATCCAACATTACAAAAATATTCATTAAATATTTCAGCTATTTCGATCTGTTTCTCAGTAATAATTTCTGCAGTATTAGTGATTTTTGCAGGTCAATTTTCACTTTTTTATTTTTACCTAATTTATACTTACTATTCCCATGTTTTTTTACTGTCACTTTCAAAAGCGATCAAATCATTTTTTTCAAACAATGCTTTATTAATAACAGATTTAAATTTATTAGAGTACATTCTATATTCATTAAGTAGCCTTATATCATTTGTATTTTTTTTTAGTTTTATGTATAATTTTTGTTTTTTCTTTGTGGATTCAATTATAGACTGAGTAATCCATGATTTTTTTTAAATTATATTTTACTTTATTAATTCTTGTTGTCATTTTGATACATTTTTTTAATTTTGTTAATTAATAAATCAGTAGCTTTATTGATATCAACTTGAGTGTATATTTCACTCCCGTCTGTTTCTTCGCATAATTTTAAAAAGAGTTTTTTATTAACAGAATTATAGGTGACTTTTGATCTAATTAGCTGTATATCCATAAAAGAGATAAACAACGGATGGTGATGTGTCATATCATAAGTTAGCCTAATCGAACTAAGCTGAATACTCGCTTTGATTAAGGCGTTATCTATACAAGATCCGTTACCGACCGGCGATACTCTAGTTATTTCTCTAAAATAAGGTAAATATCCATTTCCAAGAAAAGTAGATATCCAGTTTAAACTATCTTGGTCATTTTTATTTAAATCTATATTAAAATCACCCATAACTACATGATTTTCATATAATTTATCTTTTTCCAAAAATAACTCAAAATTATTAATAAATTGTTTTCTATCTAGGTTATGCGATCGATAGAATGTACTTAATCTAAGCTTAGCTTTGTGATTCAATTTCAGTTCTACAAATAAACTTTTTGTTTCATTATAATTATGTATCTTAACTTTATATTATACATCTTTTTTAATATACACTACAATGCCACCAGATTTATTTAACTCACCACCATTTGTATATGCTTCATATCCATTCAATTTAAAAAAAATAATATTAACTATTTTCCATGATTCAGTACATATTATAACAATAGGTTTGAATTCTAATTGATTTACCAAAATTTCTAATTTATTGAAGTTTTTATTCAGATTTCTTATGTTAACACATAAAATTAAGTTCATATAATTAAATTTGACAATATTATCCAACGAAGAGAGATCATCAATAATGACTTCCTTTGGTATATAGTCATCCTCTTCAAGATCAGAATCCAGAACAAGAGTATCTGGGGATGGATTTTCATAATAAAGTTTGTCCAGACTATTCATTATTACTACTAATTGGGTTGTATGGATACTCTGTTTTCCGTACTGTTTTTAGTAGTGTAGATTTATAAGTTTCACACGAGTTAAGGTCAATAGTCTCATGCTCAGTATCCCTCTTTGTTATATATTTAATATTAGCCATAGTGCAATTGGCACAGTTAAGTTTAGATCTATTGTCACAATCTTTTCCCACATGTTCTTCTGAAGAGCAGTAGATGCATGTTTCCTCCTCACAGAATTTGAAGTTCTGATTATATCCACAGAATTTATAACATATGTTGATGTTGTAGTCATTATACACTTTACATCATGAGCAGCCCACATAGAGTTTACCTTGATCCATTTAAAAGCATAGGTGTCGGCATTAACTTCCATAAGCAACGAAGAGGTATTTGTTTTTATATGCATGCACTACTATATGCATTACTTGTTCTTATATGCATGCACAATGTGAATATCAGCATTTTCAGTTAACAGATTTCTTTCACAAATATCAGCTTTTATGCTATTAATATCAACACGGTTAATCCCTTGATCAATGCCAATTACTTTTAATTCCTTCATCTTTTCTACTTTTGTCTCAATCATCGCAGTGGAATTATTAATAATTAACTTTTCTAGTTCATTGACATCACCAGCATTTTGACACTTGACAATTACTTTATTCGACTTGACTTTAATATTATCAATTTTTTTAGACGATTTTTGTATTAATATTTTTTCGTGTCTAGAGCTAAGTCGTTAACACATTTACCTTCTTTAGAAGTGATAATAATATCAGGAATGTTATCTTTTTTAATTCTATTCTTTCGTTGTACAACATCAGCAAAAGAGGTTGGAGTTGTATTAAAGTTACTCAATTTGATGTTAAGCCAGTCAATTTTCTCTAGGAGTAGCGAATTTTTATCCTTGGTTTCTTTATTAAGATTTTCTAATAGACAATTTTCTCTTTTTAATTCAGAATTAGAATTTCTACATATTTGCAGTTCACGTTTCAATTCCAGGTCGTCATAGTCCATATCCATGCCCTTGGTTGTATTAAGGTTTTGAGTATTCGCATTGGACATATGATTGAATTCTTGTTAATCACTATACAATCCTTATAGTCCCTTTCAAGACAGCTCAAGTGGTTCGATTTGCAACACACTAAGCAATGAACTGCACTGCACTGTTCTTTTGCACAACAATAATAATTATACGCTTGCAATCTTTTATCAGGAGGCACCACATTATTTCGTGTATCACCCGCCATCTTGAAGTTAGAAAATTATGAAATAATTTTGTAACTTTTCCATAAAAGTCAACGACATATTTTTAGTGAATAAGGAATTCGCTTTGCAAACTCACCTTCTAAGGAAATCAGTAAGGTGATCTTTGCAATTAGCAATTGACGTTAATATCTGAAATACATCACCCCTTTACATATAATTCCTTGTTTCCATTTAATAATATAACTAGCAATGATTAGGAATGATCTACCTTTCAAAAATCCAGGATAATTTATACATTGTCACAAAGTTTTCACACCGACACGTCTCACTGAATAACGAAACTCGCTGAAGTTAAACGAGAACCACACCGAATCGCACAGTAAAGCAAATCGGATTGACGCAATTATTTTAAGAATTGTCGGATTCGGTTTTGAAATTAAAACTTACTGGAACTTAAGCGAACATGCTTGAACAATAGTTGATAAACTATTTAAATCCACGTAAATCTCCGGATACTGTGGTCACACTCCGACTTTAACCGTTTATTATCGTTTATTTTTCAAAACTACAACATAGACGAAATATATTTCTACTTTACAGGGAACGGTAATCCGCCCGCGAACCGCGGACTCACGAAGTTTAAACTCCCACATGGGATGGAGTTTCCACGTAAAGTACACACTTTTAGTGTAGGTAGTAAACGCTCAATTATTCATACAAAAAGTTTAGATATGTTGTGTGTTATCACAAAGGGGATGTGAAGAGAGAAGAAGTTTCGTTAACTTATTCGACAGGAGTTACTTTTTTTCACTTTTTTTAGATTGTTGAGAAGTTTGGATTTTATGCGTTACATTCTGGGGGTGTCACTTACCCTAAAATTTTAAATTAATAACAATGTTCCTCGTTTAATTACTAACGAATTTCCACGTATACTAATTTCTTGTTTGAAGTTTCTTTCTTACTGTGTAGCCTGTTATATTGTATACAACATACACGCCACGTTATGTTATGACAATGTCTTTTGTTATTGTGTAGGTAGATAATATGATTTGCGCGTATGTGTACATGCAACCATGTACATACGCTTTATTGGGCAAGTCTATGCTAATTCCGGTTCCGTTATTAGGGTTTAGTAGAATTGATCGCTTGAAAATTGGTAAATTAAGGGATAGAGTTTTGTTGGAAAGGTTATAAAGTGTAACATTTGTTTTTGGAATAGGTCCAAAATTTGACCATTCTCTATGTTCCATGTATATCCTATTGCAAAGTACAAAATATTCCACGAGGAACTAATGAACAGTTTTTCGGTATTTAGGGAAGTTTCCTAGTTACAAGTTTCAGTTACAAGTTACCATCTTTAGACATTTCATGACTTTCTCCAATTTCTCAGAAAAAAAAAATATGCACACTGTTAAGGATGTTTCGTAATTCCTAAGCTATACAAGTTTAGAATAGCTTTCTTTTTCTGGTGATTACGAACTTTTATTCAGTAGTTTGGCGATTTTCTTTTATTTCGTGTATTTTAATTGATGTTCTTTATAATAAAATTCAGATTTTAATTACTAAGCTCCCTTTGTAAAGTACAAAATGCACAACATATGTTAATTTAACTATAATATGTTTTCATTCATTTCAAACTATCCTGATTTACCTAAATCAACCAGTTATAAAATATAGTAAGTACATATAATATATTTATAAAATAAATACCCAGCGCATGAAAATTTTTAGTATAGAATACTTTCAGCTAAGACTGATTCGCGTGAAATTTTAACAGTAGTTAAAGAATAGCCCAGGGAATTAGTTGCCTAATTGCCCTCATATACTGGTGGTGGATTTCACTCCTTGTCGGAGATGGGAATTAGTATACTAAAAATTACCACGGCAATCGAAAGAGGAATGAATTCTAAGCAAAATTTAACCTATAAACTTATATTGATAAGTAAAGTAAGTAATTCAAAAACAGTCAAAATTCTTTTTTAAATTTTTGTACTAGATCTAGATGCAATAAGAATCGATATACATTGTACATCGATTATATTTAATGTGAAATAACGGAACAGCAGAATATTTTTTTGAAGATACTTATAGGAAATTCTACGAATAACTTAAAAAAAACCTTTCAAATTAGTTTGCAAAAAAGTATCTGGGATGAAAGTTAAATCAGATATTGATTTATTTTATGAAGTAATATTGCTATGTTCCAGAGTCTTAAACGGTTTGAAATGTCTAAATACGGAAACATTTTGAACGAAGTAATATTACTTCATGGAAAAAAAAATCCAAAATAATTAAAAAAATAAAAATGCGTAAAAATTTTATAGTAAAAAGTGAGCAATCTTAGATTAAAATTTGTTTTTTTTTATTTCTCAATGATAACAATTAATTGAGATATGACCGTTTGATATAAAGCGTTAGAGAAAAATATTTCCGTAAGAAATTTAATCTCTAAGATTTAATTTGATTTGCATTGCGTGTTTTTGAAAGGAAGTCTCAATTTTTCTATACGAATTGGATTATACAATATAGGTACCCCTTGGTAATCTGTGAAAATTGGGAAATTGCGAAAATTCAATAAGTCAAATTTAGATTAATAACAAAGTGAATTAACAAAGTAAAACGCGTGAATAAAAAAAAATAAAACAAAGTGCATATGCCCGCCTTAATAGATTTGAAATTAAAGGACTGAGTGATGTAGAGAACTTATATTAAGTAAAATTCAAATAAATAGTATGAGCAAAACAGACGAACAAAACAAATAAATTGAGCACACCCAGATGTTCGGCTGATTAAGTAAAAAAAAAAATGCGAATTTTAAGTATTTAAGCAGAAAAACAAACAAACGGAGTAGAACAAAAAATACAAGTCAAATGGAAACTACTCCTATAACGCAGTTTCCGTACTCAAAACAACGCAATGGTGAAATATAAATTAAATAATAGAAAGAAAGCATTCCTTATGGCCTGGTTATCCAGGGAAAGTAAAACCCACACAAAGAAAGAAGAATACGAAGGAAGAGACATTTCTAGATTCTATTAAACGGCTGATCGATATTGCAACAATTGTCGACGTATCAAAACCAACCCCAAAATGAAGAGCTACACAACCCTTCCGAGTTGGCAACGACTCACCCAGTAGCCTCAAAACCCGGAGAGCTGTAGTTGCGGTCCCGTTTATAATTCTTACCTGAAAATTTTGGGGTGCATTAATCCCTTACCGGAGTTGTGGTCCGGCCGATTTCGATGCTACCTCCTACCTGAACTGTTCCTGTGGGCAGGGCAGAACTCCGCCGATTTACCTGTAAGTAATAAAAGGGAAGGGCATAACTCCGCCGATCAGTTAGCAAATGTACCTAATCCCAAGGCAGAACTGCGCCGATTACTACACTTCGTGGGCTACACTATTTTCGTTTTATTCGCTATCGCTTGTAAAAGGGCAAGGATAAACAATTGAGGTTTAGTAAAAAGTAAAACGAACAGGACTGATGACCCGATACCCCGTTAATCCCCTGAAGAAAATCACGTGGTCGAGCCCGTACTTGGCAACAAAGGTCGCAAGTAGCTCGTGGTCGAGCTCGTAGATTCCCGTAATTAAGAAGTAGTTGGCGCAGTTGTGCCCTAAGCTTACCAGGGTCTTAAGAAGGTTATGGAGGAGAGGCAGCTAAATCGGCGGAGTTCGACTCCCCCGGTTCCTGTACCTGAAAAATTTTAGAATTAATTACTATACAACACACAAGTATATATAACAAAATTTCAATATCAATCAAATTTTAATATTAACCTCACAACTATTTCGTAACTAAATTTTAATATCAAAAATAGTATACCACATAAGCATTTATTCATTAAATATAAAAAATTACTAGTTTATATTATATTTGAAAGCCATACATTTAATATAATTATTCCTACTTACTTGGTTTTTTCGATATTGAACAATTTTGTTTACCATAAATATATGTTGTAGAACATAAACATATAATATATGTTATGTTATATTGTTGTAGATATATGTTGTGGAGATGTACAAATTGAGTCAAACGAGTGAAATGACTCACAGGCGTGTGTTGTTCTCCAGGAACAAACGTCGGAATCAGCCCAAATACTTGGAGGAAAACATGCCTCGTCGTTAATGTAATTATTAACCAGATAATCGCAAAATTTTTCATTCGTTGGTCGTTCTGCCATAAGCTTGATAAATCTATCTCCGAGTTCATTTGGTGACAAGAACATCAATTCAAAAACCATATGTAGCCACTTTCCGGTTTCACTCTCAGCATCCTTGTATTCCCTTGATAGTCCTATCGACTGAACTTTTCTCCACCTATTGTAAGACATAAAAAATTTAGTTTCCTCTTAAACAAATAATTAGTATTAATAAACTTACCAAGATTGGCTTAGATTAAACCTGCAGACTGTCAAGGATTCAGCATTAAAATTTTCACTTATTACACCATCAATTCCACGTTCAAAGTCGACAACGACAATTCCCGGATCGAGTGTGAGCCCAATTTTTTGCTTTCATTTTTTACAATTTTAAACAATTCACTGTAAGTTTGTTGTCTTTTATTCTTCAATAAAGTAAAAACTAACGGAACATATACGTTGTTAAAATGTCCATGTATAGTAAAGAGTTGTAAGAATGTTTAGTGCAATGATCGAACGTTCCTTCCATTAACACTATCTGTACATTACATACAAATTTTAAATTTGTTATATACAAACAAACGATTATGTTTAGATCTTTCTCATTTGCCAACAAGAAGCCCCCTTAGTGTGGTTTTAGTCTGAATTGAATCTAGATATTGATAAACTTCATCTTTCGACTTTGGTAGTTTTCGAAAAAGTGATAAACGTTTCCAATTATAATTATCACTTATTCTTTTTAGGTCTGTCGTTGTAAAGTTTGTCACAACATGTGGATTGGTTTCAATTTCCCGGTGAATTACTTTTCTTGGTCGATCAGTTTCATGTTCTGCCTTTCTTGAAACTGCATTACTGACCTGTTGTCTGTTTAAAATATGAGTTGATATAGACTCGTGGTTATGATCTCCAGTTTTTCTTGATAGCACAAATTCTGGACCAACGTATACAGGTTGGCTGCGCTGGTTTTTACAGCACAGCCCCAGCACAATTCAATTGTTGATTTGATTGCGCGATATTGCCGGACTAGAAATTTTCCAGAACTAAAAGCGGTTTTCCTTTAGAACTGAACATTCGCGAAGGGTCAGCCATGGCGATGTTTTCTATGGGACGTAGAGGAACAAACTGATTCTTATTATTATTTACTTCAACTCTTTCCATTACGCTTACCCTTCTTAGTATCTTACTAATCATTAACAAACTCATTATTCTTATTAACACTGCTTAGTAAAAGAAGGGTGCGGTGTTTAAACGTGATCAATTGCAACCAAAACGTAAATTTGAGTTTCTATGAAAAATGTTCAGGGATACTTTTCATGACTTCGCAAATGAAAGGTAAACCCATCTCAGGTAAAGGATTATATGCTGTCTTTCGTACCCTTTTGTCCAGACCGCAACTCCATCTGGCAAGTAAGAAAAATTTCCGCCGGACCGCAAGTGCAGCTCACCCTCAAAACCTTTTTGGCTGGCTAATTTGGTCTCGTCGTGGTAGGTACTCTGAAACTTCTTTGCTCTGTGGAGTTTATTCACCAACGCGTTTCACTCGTGCGGATAAAAATTGATTAACTACTTCTCTAAAAATTACAACTCCAACTTCTAGGACTCTAAACTCCCAAAATTACGGTTCTCGTGTAAATAACTCTAAATCTCCCAGACTTAAAACTCCAACGAAAAATACTCTTTCCAAATAAAAATAAAAAAAAAATATTACTCTCACGTCTATACTCTTAATCTCTCAAGAGTACAATTCTCGGACAACTCTAAAATGCTCTCGAACAACAACTCGAAACAAAAAAAAATAAAAAATACAAATCTCGAGCAACTCTAAACTTGAGGAGTATTTATGACTTATGGGAAATGACTTATATCTCACAAAACCTACGACTCCCTCGTAATTTGTTCGAAACTATACTTCGCCCTCCCGAAAAAAAAATCTAACTCCCTTAAGGTGCCTGATTTTTGCAAAGAAATGAATACTCAAACAAAATCACGACAACCGAGTCTAAAATCTGTACCGTACGGGACTTTGGATCCCGACCGAATCCTATATTTCACAATGTCTTGCCTGCAGGAGCACCTTGTTCCCATCTCCCTTAGTTTTTCCCTCCAATATTTTAGTTGGCCATTTCTTTTCCTCTCGACCTATGACTCATTCTAATATTTCACAAGACCTCCCTTTTTGTATGAATAATTATCGAAAACGCGTGTAGGGAGTGTAAGTGCAGTGCTTAGTTAAGAACCACACTGTATATGTATTAGTAAGCAGTTAATAGGTTTAAATTAATATTGTACGCGTAAGCAAATAGGTAGCAGTAAGGTATACGTATGTAAAGTAGAATAGTATGGATAATTATATAAAACCGATCGGATGTAATTTGTTTCTGTCCAAGCACCCTTATCAACAAACAGTTAGTACAGGAAGTTTACCACATGGCGACCCTGCAAAACTGAAACCTACGGATCTTGTTATCGGCGAAGAAAATGGGCAGTTCACAATCGAAAGAAGAGGTCATCATATCGCAAGCTGGAAACAGGGGAGGCCAAAGCAATTCAACAGGCACACCCAACGTTCTTGGAGTAAGAGAAATTTTGGAGCTGGCAGTGATCATCGTAGCAGTGCTGGTAATATTCGCATTTTGTTACAACAAGTGCAAGAGGCGTTTCGAACAGAAGATCAGGAACGAAATCAGAAGAAGCCAGGAATTAGTGTAAGAAGTAAAAGACCCACCCCGCAGTTTTCGTCACCCCGCCGTTTTCGTTATCATCGTCCCACTCCCGTCCCAGAAGTGATGCTACTGGTTGAAGGATGCTGTACGTCTTGGTGCCACCTAGGTCATGTCGGAGGAAAAGGAGTTTAAGTTCCTTTTAGAAGAAGTCAGAGTCTTCCATCGTAATTTAGGAAAGGATACCATCGAGCGACGACGAGACAAGGGTGTTACTGATCGCAAGGTACAATCGTTAAATGAATTTAAAACCACTTTAAATAAGTTAATAGAATTATTTAATAAGTCTACAGTAGATGTTAAAGTTAAAGATGAAGTTAGGGTATGCGTTGAACAAATACGTAAATATTTTGATGATATAACAGCGCAATTACAAGCGAGATTGGTAGATACTATATCAGATAATCCTAAGTCCGAAGATCTAGAGTTAACATCAAAATATTTGCAAAGTTCTAATAAAATGGACAAGTTTGATTTAAAAACAGCTTCAAGTTTATTGCCTTTAATGGATGGTACTGAAAAATCAACAAAACAGTTAATTGACGCCATCGACCTGTACGATAGTTTTTTGGATGTAGAAGGGAAGAGATTTTTAACCAAGTACATTTTACAAACCCGTTTATCACAAAGTGCGAAATGTAGGTTAAATACTGAGTATAATAACAATAAGGATTTAATTAAGGATTTGGAAACACACTTTATAAAGAAAAAATCTGCATCGATACTTTCTGCTAAATTGCATAACATCAAACAGTATAATAAATCTATAGACGAATATGGTAAATCAGTTGAAGAAATGATGGTTGATCTCACTATCTCTCAAGCAGACGGTGATGCAAATTCTTTGAAAATATTAACAAGTGTCAATGAGAAAATCGCTATCAATTCATTTTCGAATGGGTTACAAAATCCAGACTTGAGGACTATTATTAAAGCCAGAAATTATTCCAAATTAAGTGATGCTATACAGGGAGCGAAAGATGAGGAGTTAAATTACAAAAACCCTCAAATGTTTCACATGCTTGGGAATAAAAATTATAGGTATAACCGTGGAAATGGCAGGTTTAGCAAAAATTTCTCGCGTCCCAATACTTCACAATCTGATAATAATCAAAATTCACATTTTAGAGGGCGAGGAAATTTTCGTTATAATCAAGGCCGTCGACCTATGTCAAATCAATATCGAGGTAATTATTCTCAACGAAGACAAAATAATTCAAATTCCGGAAATAGGTAACAAAGATCTTATTACATGTCTAATAGTGGTAATGTGAATAATGATAATACTGAAACGGTTGTTCAGCACAACCAATCTGATCAGTCTTCACAATCTCATGTATTAGAAGCCTTTTTTCGTCACTAAATGTTAAAATAAAAATTTTATTTTTACTGTTAATGGCTTAAATTTCGTACAATTTTATTATAATAATTCCTTATTAACGTTTCTACTGGACACAGGTGCATCAGTCAGCGTGATTTTTGAAAAGTATGTTGGTAAGCATGAGGTAATTGACCGAACAAACAAAGTTTTAATAAATGGTATTTCGGGGTCAACGAAATCTACAGGAAAATGTAATATTACTTTAAGTGCAGGTAGAATTGCAATGCAACACGAATTTTTGCTGATGTACGACTTTGACGATAGCATGAATGGTGTTTTAGGTTCAGATTTCTTTCATAAATTTAATGCTAATATAGATTATGAAAAATATATTTTTTTCATTTTGGATCAACTATGACAAAATTTCCATCCCAATAATCTCACAACACAATCTAAGTACGAAAATACCAGCAAGGTGTGAAATTATAAAATTCTTCTCTATAACGCAAAAATGTGATGACTGTGTAATTTTGCCAATGGAATTATGCGAAGGTGTTTTTGTAGCCGGAAGTATAGCCACTCCGAGAAATAATGAGATACCTGTTAAATTCCTTAATGTTCGTGACGAAACCATTACACTTAAAAATTTCCAACCACATGTGCAAAATTTGAAAGAATATGAGACTTGTACTTTTACAAACACGAAAGAAATATCTGTAAATCGACTAGAAAATTTATTAAAACTAATTAACATGAATAATTTAAATAAAGAAGAGAAACATTCTGTGGAATAGATTTGTGTTAAGTACTCTGATATATTTTATTTAGAGAATGATCCATTTACAGTCACTAATATTTTTAAACAAAATATTTATTTAAAATCTCAAGCTAAGCCAACTTATGTCAAACCCTACCGCTTGCCATATACACAAAAAGAGGAAATTAACAAACAAGTTGATAAAATGTTAAGTGATAATATTATAGAGGAAACAAAATCGGAATGGTCCTCACCTTTATTACTTGTACCTAAAAAACCAGATAGCAATGGTAATATGAAGTGGAGAGTTGTTGTTGATTTTAGATTACTTAATAAGCAACTTGAAGATGACAAGTTTCCGCTTCCTAATATCACTGAAATTTTAGATTCGCTGGGAGGAACACTGTATTTCTCTCATTTAGACTTATTTCAAGGGTGTTATCAAATTGAATTAAATAAATCTAGCAGGCAATATACAGCTTTCACAACTGATAAAGCTCAATATCAATTTAAAAGATTACCGATGGGTTTGAAAACTAGTCCGAGTTCTTTTTCAAGGGCTATGACAATAGCAATGTCCGGTCTAACAAATGAAAGTTGTTTTGTATATCTGGATGACTTAGTCGTTTTCGGCAACAGCCTACAAAATCATAACAGAAATTTAGTGAGAGTTTTCGAGAGATTGAGAAAAGTAAATTTAAAATTAAATCCAAGCAAATGTCAATTTTTAAGAAAGGAAATTCTTTACTTAGGACACGTAATTTCTTCTAAAGGAGTATCACCTGATCCAACAAAAGTTGAATGTGTTTTAAATTATCCAGTTCCTACAGATTCAAGTGAAACCAAAAGATTTTTAGCGTTCGCAAACTATTACAGAAAGTTTATTCCGAATTTTGCTCGCATTACCGCACCTTTAAATTATCTTACTAGGAAAGGTGTCTCATTTCATTGGACAGACGAATGTCAAAATGCTTTTATAACACTGAAAAACGCTCTTAAAAACCCACCTATACTACATTATCCAGATTTTTCTCCAAATAATACTTTTACATTAAAAACCGATGCTTCGGGATATGCTATAGGAGCCGTTCTCTCCAACGGAGATGACAAAGCAATCGCGTATGCCAGCAGAGTTCTTAAGCCAGAAGAGAAAAATTATCCCTCTATACATAAAGAAATATTGGCTGTAGTATGGTCAGTAAAGCATTTTAGACCATATCTTTTTGGGAGAAAATTCATTATCTACACTGATTGCAAGCCGTTAATTTTCTTATTTGGAATGACAGATGCATCAAGCAGACTTACGAAATTTAGATTAGTTCTGGAGGAATACGATTTTTTAGTGAAATACATAAAAGGTAAAGATAACGTAGTGGCTGACGCTCTTTCGAGAATTAAAATTTCTTCAGATGAGTTAAAGGATATCGAAAATACCGTTAGATATACAGTAAACGTCATGACTAGAGCTCAAAAGAAAATTCAGGAAAATTATAAAGATTTTGAGGACAACGTTTCGGATCCCGGCGACAGGCTTGATCACCCTGGAGTTGTGGAAATTTTAAAGAGACCGAAAAATTCATATCAGTTATGTCCGCTTTCCAGTATAAATTTTCAACAATTATTGAATAAAAAATCAACTTGCAAGATAGGAAGCTTAATATGTGACAACACGTTAAGAATTGTTTATTTACGTCAAGATGCTCGATCAGCATTCGACTTAGGTACGATGTTGAGAGACTTGACTCATATTGTTATGAAATTTAATATTCCGGAATTAATTATATTTAAGAATGAAAGGTGCGCACCGATCATTAAAGAAATGTTAAAGTTTCCTGGTGAAATTAAGAAAACTGGAATAAAAGTATCGATAGTAAAAGATGTTCGAACAGTGATTGATTTTGAGTCTAGACAAATTATTTTAAATGATTATCATCTATTGCCAACTGGAGGACATGCCGGAATTAACCGCATGTATAACAATATAAAAAGAAGTTATTTTTGGGCTGGTTTAAGGAAAGATGTTGAAGATTTTGTGAAAAAATGTGATGATTGTCAAAAATATAAACACTCAAAACAAAATTTAGAGCCTTTAACAATAACAACCACAGCTTCACATGGTTTTCAAAAAATACTTTTAGATTTAGTTGGGCCATTACAACCTGACACAGATAATAATTGTTACATTTTGACGTTGCAATGTGACTTAACGAAGTTCGTAGAATGCTATCCCCTACCGAACAAAGAAACAGTTACAGTTGCTAAACCATTAGTAAGTAATTTTATTTTAAGATACGGTATTCCGGAACAAATACTTACAGATAGAGGTACAGAATTTATTTCGGAAGTTGTGTCACAAGTTTGTCAAATTTTAAACATAAAACATTTAAAATCTACAGCATATCACCATGAGACTATTGGTTCTCTAGAAAATTCTTATAAAAATTTAGGAAACTATTTAAGAATTCAAACACCTTGACACATGGAGTTCGTGGTTAAATTACTGGTGTTTTGCATACAACAACACAGTGCATACGTCAACGAAGTACACGTCATTTGAATTAATCTTTGGTAGATCTGCACGGTTACCTGCTAATTTAATTAATATTACAGATCCACTTTATAACTTTGACAGTTACCCCTTAGAATTAAAATACAGATTACAAGAAGCTTGTCAAGATGCAAAAAATAATCTGATTCAAGCAAAAACCAAAAAAAAAAGGAGGCATATGATAGAAAATCTCATCCTGCTACATACAAAGTCGGTGATAAAGTTTTGGTTAAACGAGAAGATGGCAATAAATTTGATTCTATTTATAAAGGTCCATTTATAGTAGTTGAAGAGAAATCTCCAAACATTGTATTAGATTTGGGAAATAATAAATTGGTAGAGGTACATAAAAATAGTGTTAAAATGTATAATGAACCAAAAAAAAATAGTATTAGCTAACTTTTTTTTTCTTTTCCCCCGTGGAGTGTGTAGTGAGTGTAAGTGCAGTGCTTAGTTAAGAACCACACTGTATATGTATTAGTAAGCAGTTAATAGGTTTAAATTAATATTGTACGCGTAAGCAAATAGGTAGCAGTAAGGTATACGTATGTAAAGTAGAATAGTATGGATAATTATATAAAACCGATCGGATGTAATTTGTTTCTGTCCAAGCACCCTTATCAACAAACAGTTAGTACAAGAAATTTACCACACGCGATTTTTCCGGGCTCCCCCTACTCAGTACTTATACACCCCAACTGAATCAGCAAAAGTACGTAAATTCCCCATTCCTACAACCTGTTAGGTGGCTACAACTTCGTTACCAAAACGTAAGCAGTTTTGTGTTTATTAACATAAATATGTCCTACTTATTAATAAAACGTCACGTCCCGTATCTAGATACATCTCGGTTTCACCCATGATGGCCCAACCTCTCATTTATGTGAACTAAGATAACCGATATTCTTTCCTATGCTTCGCTTAGTTTTTTTCATATACCAGGTGCTCTTTCTTAATGTTACAATCCCCAATTATCCAAAAATAGACATAATAAAATCGCTTAAACACCCAATCCTGGGTCAACTCCAAATAGAGTGAAAAAGATTGATCCCAAACCACTGTACACGATGCGAGGTTTTTTGTGGAAATGGTTAAAACTCCTTGAAACAGATGAAACAAAACAAAACTCCTTGTTTTCCCATAATTATATCTTCGGAAAATTTTGTCTAAAAATTAATACTAGCACACTACATTTCCAAAATATAGCACTACTTTCGACGTGGAGCTTTCCGTTACATTATTGTAAATGTCTCCGTTATTCTTACTCTGCTCTCTAGCTTAACGCCGTCATTGTAATGCAAAAGTTCTTTTGTGGATTAGATAGTACCGCAAGTCCAGACACTATAAACTTAGCTTATTTCGTTTAGCTTCCTGTTTTCTTTCATTCTCAACTATATACTTATTTTACAACCTCTACATATTTCTCTTCTTTTAAATTAACAAGTTTTCATATAGAGTTAAAGCAAAACGTCCTCTATCTGGTACCATTTTGGAAATTCAGTCTTATCCAGTTAAAACATTCTTAACTTCACAGTTAACTATATGTATTAAGATTTCTTGGATAGCTTTTTGTTTCGACTACTTCATATTGTATTGGGAGACTTATCTAAGAAAAGAGAGAATTCACAAATCTTAATTGCTTTCCGGGATGCTGTCATCAGCGCTTTTAGTGTAATTTAACTTTTATAACCGAACAGTTATCCTTTCTCAACCTATCTCAACTTTTATATTTACATTACACTACTCATTTTCTATTCAAATGAGTAGCTAAGGTTATTTTTTCATTATCTTAATTCCGGTCTCGACAATTATTTAATTCTGAGACTCTTTCAGTACATATAATTATAGTAACTTATACATTTGTTTCAATATTAACATAAAATATTAACAAAACTCATTTTTCCAAAAATAACTATTCTTATCATGCCTATTCTTGAACTTTTATTAATATATTCTTACGATTGGATTAATGTGAAACAGTGTTTGCTAACTACTTTTCTGGATATAAAAGATTCAATTTGACGTAGTCTCGTGAACTTAATCCCCGCTGATTGCGGCAATGTTGGCTATGTCGTCTTAACAATTATAAATTTAATGAAAAATAAATTATTCTAATCCTCTCTTTCCCCCTCCTCCCATTAAATCTAAAATAAACTCTCCCCTAACGACTTAACTTGTTACCATCTTATCTTTCGAGCATTTCTTTGAATACTAATCGAGCACTTAACGATTCATATTTCTGATGAGAGGAGCCGGTGTTGATATGTAAATTCAGGGAAACTTTCTTCATAATAATTTCCCCTGACTCTCCCTACCCCTTTTCTGTAATAGAGAGACAGACCTGTATCGATCAACCTTTAAGAAGAAAGGGAAAGGGGGAACCGAAGGGAGGAGGGTGGTGGAGGGAGTTTCTTCCCACTTCCCCCTCCCATGGTTCTCTTATTCTCGTTTAGGGTGAAAAAAGGCGCCCTGAACTTTTCCTATTTATCAGTATCTGACTTACATAAACAAAACAAAAAAAAATCTCTCGGGGTGATGGCTCCGCAAACAGAACTTAGGAAATATTAAACGACTTCCCCGCTTTATTTTTGAGTTATCGCGATCCTTTTGTTTGCGTCATAAGAGAGGGACGTAAATATTCTTCGAGTCATTGCGATTTGGTTAACTAAACTAAACTTGTGTTGAAGTTAGATGGATTTTTTTGGAATAATTCGGTAAGTGCCTAAGTTGAGATTTGGGAAGTTATTCGACAGGATTGCAATAGTGTACCTACTAGCTGGTATAGAGAAAATTTAGAGCTCCCTCATTAGCCCGTACACAAGGAAAGCAAAGGGGAAAATTTGGAACATTATCCTCGTCCTTCCACACCCCCGCACATACTGCCTATCTACCCTAAATGCACACACCTGCGTCTCACAAGGGAGCCTGAGAAGTTGATGAACATCAACCAGATCCAGTTTAATATCTAGGACGATTTATAGAAAACACCAAAGAAATAGAATTATCAGTGCAGTGAATATCTGAATAGCGCGATAAAGAACGCTCAAAATGAATTTGGAATGGGCTTCGCAGAAATATAAAATGACTCCCTTTCTTTATAATTATTTAGTGTTTTAGTTACCTTTATACAGAGGTAGATTTAATATTTACGGGTTAATGGGAATACTTTAGTGGATTTTAGTGAGGAAATGTTGAAATATCATTGTGGCATCCTCCTAAATTCTAACAGCAAACTAACTTGTTCTTAGTTGACTTAATTTCCGGGTATATCTAACCATTTTTCCAAATATGAAATCTATTGTGTTAATGCCTCTTGCATAGGCGGACGCACATTGCAAACTCTTATGTTAGAAAACGTAACATTAAAAAACTTGTCAGAACTTTACTTCAAATTTAGTACAAAATTCAGACTTGGGAAATATTTCCTATATATATTTTCATAACAATTTCCTCTGTATATTTTAAAAATTTAATGCTGTTTATTTTCGCGCACATAGGGCAATGTGTAACTATATATATATATATATATATATATATATATATATATATATATATATATATATAACTATATATAACTCAGACAGAAGAAAAAGTGTATTTGTTTACATTAAACATCGGAAAGAATGTCGTATTCTCACATGTTCGTTTAATAAATTCAACAAATTAGACACTACTTAATCGCCAACTAGAGCAACACGAACCCACCAATTAGGAGTGATATATAAGTATGTAAGTTATTGCTGTTATGCATATATGCATATATTATGCATATATATATATATATATATATATATATATATATATGCATATATTGCATATATGCTGTTAAATAGATTTTCGGGAATATCTATCTCTCTCTCTCTCGCTCTCGCTCTCTCGCTCTCTCGCTCTCTCGCTCTCTCTCTCTCTCTCTCTCTCTCTCTCTCTCTCTCTCTCTCTCTCTCTCTCTCTCTCATATCGGGTGTTTTTTTTTAAATGTCACCTCATAGTAGGCTGTGGATAGTGTTTGTGAATGCGCCTTACTAAAAAATGTCAATATCAAAAGTCAAATCGTTCCAAGCACTTCGAAGTCTATCGTTCCATGGGAGAGTTAGGAGTTGTCAAGTTTGTTTTCACAGAGATTCTCGCATTTAGATTTTTATATTCTTTAGTATCACTCATCTACGCCTAATTAATAGAGCCAAGCTGTCATTTTCAAGACACTAGTAACTGATTGGAGCAGTTTCATTTTTTATTAAAAAACTGAGGTTATGTCAACCCAATGTCAATATTGAAATTTTTTAGTAAGGCGCATTCACAAACGCTATCCACAGCCTACTATGAGGTGAAATTAAAAAAAAAACACCCGATATATATATGTTTTTCTCTCGTAGAGGAAAATACTTGGATTAATTTATTTTGCAATGGTTGTGGCAACGATGTACAAATCAGGTATTGTTTACGTTTCGATGTCGGACGGAAAACCGATAAGAATGAAAAACTATTTGTTCACTGGTTTTTCTATTATTTCGGACGAGGGAATTTAAGTCGGAGCGAACGGCTGATTTTATTATTTTCCCTAGAAGAAGACTAATAATTAATCCAAGTGTGGGAAAAGATAAAGAGTTTAAAACGGGAAATATAAAATTATTCTATCGAAAATGCTGAACGATAAATTATCAAATTATTCTAAGAGACGGAAATTGGAAAAATATAAAACTATTCGAAGTGGCGAAAATGTGGAAACGGAATTAAATTTCACGGTTTAGATTTAACTGAGTATGTACAAAGAGCAAAAAAATAAACTATCGGTTACATCCTTTGAAGCCTCAGCTCTATATTTTACAGCATAGATTTTCAAGCATCATCAAATTTATTCCAAATTTAATAAGACAGGTATGTAAAGATACAAAGACTATACATATATAAAGGCTGCAAGTATACTTATTATATTAGATCAATGTATTTAATTAAAGCCTAATAGCTTTTGCTTGTTAAATAAAACATTCCTTTCCAGCAGGCAACTTCCAGTACATGAAACCAAACGAAGAATTGACGTCTTTATTAGCAGAACATACTTGAACAGAGGTTACAGAGGATATTCAATTGTCACCTCTCAATGACTTAACACCACATTCTGACGGTAAGATTATTTAGCTGAATTTTAAAAATCGGTGCCGATCCAGCGTGCGGTCTACCGGCCTGGCTTATCTCTGGTATAGCGTTCGGTCTATATTAGTAAAACTGTACTGAGTTGATGGAAATACACACTTATTTATATTTAATATTAATCTGCTTACTTTTAACAATAGTTGAATGTGTTTGAAAAATATTTAATAGAACAGTGTGCATATCATGTATAGTTTAGGTTAGGTAGGTTGGTTTAGTTTGTATAGTTATAGTTATCACTTATCACACTGGTGAAAACTCTAGACTCATTCCCGTTTTATACCTACCGAAGTTCTTAGTCCATTAAGTGTCCTAAGTCGTAATCAGCCTTAGTAAATAGCACGTTATCAGGTAGACTGCACGCTAGACCGCCATATAAAAAATGTTAATGAAAAAGTATGCATTAAAATTACATTAAGTACTTACTATTCCATGTTTTTTTTCAGATGTGGAAATATTTCAGTGGAGCCATGCCAGTACCCTTTTATTGGTGGATGAATTTAAACAGGCCTATCGGAAATTTCGTGACCCAACAGTTAAAAAAAGAGTTGGGGGATAACATTTCAATGAAGATGCAGGAACAAGGGTATGCAGGGGTTCCAGATATTGCAGATAAAAAATTTGAAATATGAAAAAGACGTACAGAACCATTCTTGATAATAATAATAAGAAGAAACAAACAGGAAGGGGAAGAATTTCCTGGCCATATTTTAAGCTTTTTCAAGAAATCTTTCATGATGACAGTGCTGTACACTTACCATCCAGTATCATATGCAGCTCTGGGTCTTAAGCAGTAGGAAATTGTCATGATGAGAATAGCAGCAGTAACAGCAACAGTTGTGCATCCACTCCACAGAGGATTTCAGTCCCGTTGGTGAGCCCAAACAGCACATCGACAAGAGGCTACGAGCTCATCATCTACCTATAGTAGAACTATACCATCCAAGATGGAGAAGTTAGAAAACGCCAACTCGAAATTGAGGAAGAAAAATTGCAACAGTTAAAAAAGTTGTGTAGCAATATTGAAGAAAGCAACAATATCCAAAAAGAAAAGCTGGCAGTGCTTAAACAGTTGGTTGCGACTAGGCAGTCGCAGTGAAAATAAAATATCTTTTTCATTGTAAATCATGTAGGAATATTAAAGATTTATTAATATGATAGTGTTTTTACATGTTGATATTGTGATTGACCAAAAAATTTTAGTAAACAATTGTTTTTACTGAAAAATTACAGCAAAGATGCCAAAAAGTGCCTTTTTTGTCCAGCTCGTCCATTTATCTTTACATCTACGTCATTGTTTCCATCTTCTATGTTTTGTTCTTCATTTTCTTCCAACTCATTGGCACCTTCATCCAAAATACCCTCGGAAGATATAATAAAATTATGTAGGACACAGGCTGCTGTTATGACTGTGGGAACAAAATCAATTAGACTTATATCAATATATTACAGTCTTCTAAATTTGCTCTTGAGGAGTCCAAAAGCTCTTTCAATTAGAGATCTAACTCCAGATATTCTTATATTAAATGTAATCTGTGCCTCCCTAAGATGACCGTTGTCCCTATAAGGCTTCATAAGAAAGGGGAGTAAGGGATAGGCGGCATCCCCCAATAAATTTTCAGTGGCCTCAATAGGTGGATTATTCCCAGAAAGCAATTCAAATATTCCGCTGTTCCTGAAATCACGTGCATCATGCACTCGTCCTGGTGCACCCACATAAATATTCGTGAACTGTTTTTTGTCATTACATACTCCTTGGAGTATTATTGAATGAATATTATTCCTGTTATAGTAATCGATCGCATTATGTGGGGGCGCTTTGATGGGAATATGGCAAACGTCAATGGCACCCACTATTCCAGGAATACCTGGAGAAAAATTATATGATAATATTCACAAGCTCTACGCCTTTGTATACATACATGGTTGGGCATAATCGGCGGAACACCTGATTTATGCCTTAATTGTGGGCAGTACTAAAAATTGCCTCAGATAAAAGTGTTTGTATATTTTATGCGCTATTTAATGATGCTTGGTGATTTTCGTCATACGTCATATTTATCAAGATATGACGTCATCGGATACTATTTTAAATGTATCACCCTGTATTTATATTTTTTTTTGATAGATCTGTATTTTCTAAATCCACTAATATAAGATACGGTGACTCTGACTTACCAGTTCATAGTAAAATAATAAAATTGAAAGGTAACTATTGCTTTGGATAATTAATGAATAACTGTCCACACAGTTATTTGTACTATTACCCTGTACTATTTTTAATTGTTTTGCCATAGTTTCACCTGTTCGATACTATAAATAACTCTGACATTTGATGCTATTGACGAGTTTTATTAATTTAAACCATGGATGAACTCAGTGAACGCGAAAGAATTACATTATTATTGATTATTGGATTTGGAGACAGAAAGAGATCTCTGCAAGAAGCTTGTGATTTGTTCAATGAAACATTTCCTGGCAGGATTTCCCCAATTTCTGAATCTACAGTGTCCAGAATTTTGGGCAAGTTCAATCAAACAGGAAGTGTGAAAAACATACCCGGATCTCGACGGAAGAGGACAGCCACAACTGAAGAAAATGCACTTAATGTGGTTTTAAGTGTACAGTAAGAACCAAAAACTTTAATACCAAAGCTGGCGTTAGACAATAATCTGAGTGAGAGATCTGTAAGGAGGATTCTAAAAGTAAATAAATTTCATCCTTATAAAGTGCAATTGCACCAAGAATTAAATGGAGATGACCCAGACAGGCGAATGCAGTTCTGTCAGGTAATGATGGATATCATTAATAACAATAATATGTTCATGAATAACATTGTTTTTACTGACGAGTCAGTAAACATTTTGTCTAAGTGGATTTGTAAATAAACATAATTGCCGGTATTGGTCTGATCATAATCCTCACTGGATGATAGAAGGTCACACCCAATATCCACAAAAGTTGAATGTTTGGGCTGGTATAGTTAGAGGAAGAATTATTGGACCATTCTTTATGAGAGAAACTTTGAATGGTGGTCGTTATTATCACCTTCTTCAAGAACAGATAGTTCCAGAATTAGTTCGTTTATTTCCGAATCAAAGAAATCATTTACAACTCTCTGATAAAATTTGGTTCCAGCAAGATGGTGCTCCACCTCATTTCTATGCAAGGGTGAGACAATACCTGAACACAATATTTCCGCAAAGATGGGTGGGTCGAAGAGGACATATTGAGTGGCCAGCTCGGTCACCGAATTTATCCCCAATGGACTTTTTTCTTTGGGGCCATTTAAAATCAGTAGTGTATAAGGACCGGCCACAATCGTTGGAAGAATTGAAAGAAAGAATAAGATCTGCCGTTGAAAAAATAACGCCTGCAGGTATTCAAAATTCTTTAAGGTCGTTTATTGAACGACTTGGATATTGTCAGGCCGCTGAAGGCTTTCAATTCGAACACCTACTTTGAATATTGAAACACTTAGTACTTACTTTATGTGGGTACTTGGAATAATGTAAAATAATTATGATTTTTTATTACATAAATATTCTCACTGTTTATTAAATAATTCTTTATATTTTATTATTTTATTATGAACTGGTAAGTCAGAGACCCCCCGAATCTTATATTGGTGGATTTGGAAAAAACAGATCTATCCAAAAAAACTATAAATACAGGGTGATACATTTAAAATAGTATCCGATTACGTCATTTCTTGATAAATATGATGTATGACAAAAATCACCGGGCATCATTAAATAGTACATAAAATATACAAACGTTTTTATCCCAGACAATTTTTAGTACTGCGCATAATAAAGGCATAAATCAGGTGTTCCGCCGATTATGCCCAACCCTGTATATGCAAATATTTTCATTGATATTTGAAGGAAGTGGGAAAGAATTCTATTACACACCTGAAGTCCGTTCGCAAGCTCTACTTGTTCTCTGTCTTTCCTGATGATTGGGCCATACTATAATGTTATTTACTAGATCAGCTATCAATCTTGCAATAAGGATAAATGCTCTGTGGCCTGTACTTTTTGAAAAATTAAAGCGATCCCCTACAGACAAAAAGCTCTCTTGCTTCGCCAACATCCAAACTGTGAACAGTGTAATGTCCTATTATTACCGAAGACATTGTTGAAAGAAACTCGGTGAATAATTTGAAGTAACGATGGTTTATTGATGAAAGCACATAACTCGGGTTGCGGTTTTTGACATATTGTGGTTCAATTGATACTCATTGATTCGATCACTACAACTGTTAACATTAGTACTCAGCGTTCAACTGACGATCGCATATCTACAGGTGAACTGCCTTTCGTTCAGTCACCTGTTGACAAAGCAGAATTGGAAATATGGTATCGAACGGATGTGCGATAGTCGTTGTTTCGCGTAGGTATTGCTAAGTTCGATAATGCGTACTTAGCTATTTGTGCAATAAACGATCGGTTAATGTTTTTAATATAATGTCTTTTACTTGAGGTCATATGGGGGCATTACAACAGCATCTTCTTTTTAAAATCTTCATAGTCCACATTTTCTTCATTATATTCAATAATTACCATGTTCAGAAGTGCCTAAAACATTTGCATTAATTATATTTAAAGTAGGTAGGTAATACTCTTACTATATTTTTCAGTTTATGCATATTAGACAACAGAAAAGCATGCGTTAACTTCTGCAATAAAGAAGTAAATTTTGTTTTTCCTACCTGAAAAGTCTCCCGGGACATTCTAAAGTGATTTTTAAAGTCTTCAGGTGTATAATGTGGCACAACTTCTTCATAATACTCTGGATTTCTTATGGCTGGAACTCTAGGGACACCCACCAAATTAGCAGGCTGAATTAAGTTATTTACCATTTGTCCAATGACATTAAAATCAATAATATCCTCTACTAATTCGTTTATAACTGATTTATCCATTTTAACAGCTCTACATTATTAACAGCTCTAACACACAAGACCTATGGTACAAATGCAAAAGTTATTTAAAACAGATCAATATGGGTTAATAATAATAACTTCCTCAAAGTGAGGTTAAAGCGGAGCCCGCTGTCAAGTGACAACACTGACAGTTAGCGGCTCGTTCCAAGTGCCCACAACTGTTGAGTGCAAGCTATTTCTGCTTAGTGGAGCAGCTTTGGCACTTGGAACGTAACCAATGTATTTCAAAATGATTTTCATCTAGTTGGCGTTGGAATTTCTGTGCATGTAATTTTTGATGTGCCGCGCTCTATTGATTTGAACCTATCTAATTCTGACAACAAGTGACACTCCGAACAATTATTGTGAAACTGGCAATCAGTACTGCTGGTAATTAACGGCCCTTTTCAGGGTCAAAACAAATACTACAAATAGACAAATACACAGAATTCGTTTTCTTTTGGCAGAGAAAAACCAGAAGTTAATAGAGGTTATGTGTCATTATATGTCAACGTATTTGTTTTGCATGTGTGACACCGCACATTTCGAACAACAGGAGCCCTAAAAACAAAAACAACTTGTTTGCGAGCCTGAGGATGGCTTCTATGAAGCCGAAACCGGTCGCTCATCTTTAACAAAACAGTTGGTTAAGACTTGGTGTTTTCCTTTGTTTAAACTACCATGGCCAACTTAGAGAAGCTGGACAACCTTCGGTCGTTCACAAGGGTGACTGTCTGATAGAGACAGCACGATGATCGCAGCGCTGGCGGCCTTTCTGCTCAGGATCACCGCTACTCCGTTCCAATACTGTGGTTCGTCACATCATAATTACATTCTTAAAATTTATAAAACCTGATATGGACGGCGATAAGCTAAAACAGTCTTGTGAAGCATCTCTTTATACTAATACTATTTTAATCATTATGTGTACATAGCGCCAGAAGTTTTGTTATTTTCATTGAATACCTTCATTCCCGAGTGCACTTGAGAAACTTACACCATATTATTACAAATTCACAGCCAAAGTGAATAAAATTTCCCTACTCAGCGAAACTCCACCGAACGTACAATTCCACAAAAACCACTTTTTCCCCTGATATTAATTACCCCCTCCCACTTCATGAATATTTCAACTCCGCCACTAGGGTAGCAAGTGAAAACAATAATCAAATGTTATGTAACTTAGTGAAAACTTCTCCATCGAAAATTTAATATGCAAATAGGAGGACCGCGGGCAATTTTTCCGCGGTAACGTAAATAAGAATTTTCAGAATTTCGCCCAGGAAACTTTCCTCCTCCTCGATGGGAGTAAACGAGTTTCCCCGAGCAAACGAGAGGGAGAGAGAGAGAGAGGCAGGAAGGGACTGGATTCTTTGTTTCGCAGCGTTATTATACATTTTCGCAAGTCGAGAGGGGATACTAATGCGCTTGGCAGTGGAAAACTTTCTTAAGGTTCCTGATATCTTTTACTTTTTCTGTACGGTATTAAACAAAACTGTGCTTATATACCAATTAGTTCTGAACTTATTCCTGGACTTTCCCTTCTCCAAAGATCGAAAATGTGATGATCTGCTCCGAAGGAAAGAGGAAAATCCGGGAAGCCTATAGCGAAAAAGCGGTTTTAAATCCAACGTAATATATATAAATTTCATATGGGGGAACATCATCCAAACTCGTTATGCTGAATCGGCGTATGCTATTCAAAAGGAAGGAGAGGAAGAGAGTGGGGATTTTATCTGCTCTCCCTGAGTTTTGATGAAAGGCCATTTTTCCCATCGGGTAAAATTCTTTAATATATCTGGAAATTCAAGGATTATACCGAAAATGCAACATAGTTCCAAAAATCGTTCCACGTGAAAAATCACCTTTCTCTCTTCTCGGCTCAATAATAATAATTAACAGAGCGGGCGCACAATTAAAAACAAAGATGATAAAATTTGCATAAGGAGTTGCCGGGGAGAGACGGAAGGGTTTCTAAAGTGCTCAAATTATATTTCTAATTAATTAGAAGTTGCAGGCATTTGTCATTCGAGACTCTTTTAATGATGCTAATAATTAATAAAATAAATGGGAAAGCTCTAGAGAGATGAGAGAAAGGCTCCATAAATTCCTCCGAGTTGGAAGACACGTAGGGGATGAGTGGGAGAAGTTTTCAGTTACGTTCCGCGGGTTTATTTTTTAATCCGTCGAGGGAAGAGTTAATTTCTAATTAACGAGCTTCGATTTAAGGGGGATTTAGAGATGGATAAATTGAAAAAAAAAACACTAGGTATAGCAGGATTAGTCAGAAAATTTATAGAGGATACCTGTTTGAGGGCTAATTAAATAGAATTACCTTTTCCTATTTTAGAAGTAAACAAGTCACGAATCTACAATTAACGGTGAGAAAATTCTGCTTTTTAGTTCATAATTGCGAAACTGCTTTGCTAATTATGATTTTTGGGACAAAGAAGGATTGAAGTGAACAGGCGTACACTGTTACTACAAAACAAACGGGTACAGTAGTCGGTACTATAGGACAGTACGAAGCTTCTTACTATTTTTTTTCTGCATTGGGAAATTACGATTTTACAATAAAACATTGTAGCGAAGGTTGACTTACCTACACATAGCTTACGGCAGCTGTTCGCCTGGAGAGCATTAGGGTCGTGCGTCGGAATCAGAAATTCTTATCGTAACGATACTAAACAAGAAATATAGGGCGCCACCTAGGATAACCACTAGGAACGGTAGTCTTGTGCGCTGGACCAGTCAATAAAACAACAATAGTGCCTGTGCGTTTGCTTTAATAGAATGTATCGGACTAACGGAGCAATATTACATGAATGATGAATTACACTTATTATGGGTCAAAAATACGGCGGTACTCCTAATTTAATAAATGGTGAATTACAATTTAGCATCAATATGAAACAAACACAGCGGCACTCCTAACTCTGTGGAATTAAGAAACACAAAACAAAAACAAAATAATACGACCTGGTTACAGTATTTAGAAGTATCCTGGGTTCGAAGGGGACGGCAGTCCTTGACGGGAACGATAACGATAATGGTAGTCCTTCGATAGGGGTGATAACGGGAACGGTAATGTCCAGCGAGAGCAGTGGATCTCAACGAGACGATAGCCCTTAGTGGGAACGGTAGAGTTCGATGAGAACAGTGGGCCTCAGCAGGAACGTATCTGTGATGAGTAGCCTTCCACCTACGAATGTAGCTCCCCGGGAGAAAAACCCTAGACGAAACAGATCGTTTCATATAAGAAAAAGGAACCATTAATCAAGGAATCTTTCCTCGAGGAAGGAGGGTTATGTATCACACGTGAATACGGCGAATAGGGTAACGTCGAAATTGAACGTCAGGGCCTGAAGATAACGCCTTTGCGGAATGAACTGTGCGTTTTAATTTACAAAAGTTGCTCAAACGGAGCCGATGAACGCAAGTTTAGTGTCGAACAGCACATGGATTCGTAACGTCCAAATCGATACACGGCCGGTGGAAAAAGAGAGAGCCAACGGCAACGGAGACGGAGCTCACAGAGCGCCTGTCGCTCTCAGTTTACGAGGCGTACTAACCTAAGCCGGACACGGAACGCGAAAGACGGTAGTCGCGTTCGACAGGAAAATGAACACGCTACACCATTGCAAATTATGTATTATAATAAACAGTTATACTACGTTTTTTATTGATTATTGTATACATATTTATTATTTTAACGAAATGTCATTTTTTTCACATTTATTTTGAAAATTTTAATTATTTTATATTTATTATTTTAACAAACATTTTTTATATTGTCACACGCCTGAGGGCCTAGGGCCCAAAGGGAGTGCTCTGGTTGGGGGTGTAGCTAGGTAGGGATGGTAAAAGACAATGGCGACATGGACAAATGTTTATTTAGGCACTAGACTAACAGGGAAGAGAACATCTGAAACAAACTGATAAGGTAAACGGGCAAATATATGAAGTGAGAGAAGGTTAAAAAGAAGTGGTTGCTTACTTGTGGACGGGTGGCAGGTACGTGGCTTCCCCAACTAGCGACATGTCGAATCGGGCGGACTCTCGGACGGGCAGCGTGACGGGGTGCTAGAAGACTCCTTCCCTGATCGATCTAATCGATCCGTATAAAACGTACGGGATGTTTATGAACGTGATGTCGTACCTGTCCGAGAATCACGTATTGCTCTTATGTTTTAGGTCAACTCCGTGCTGATTTAGCTTGGACGGTGACTTAGTTGCGCTAATTGGAACCGTATCGCGACAATATTTATTTACAAAGATTACACAATTTATTCTGTTCTTGAGTAAATTGTGGTTTTGCCAGGTTTTCGTCCGTATAAGGTTTCGTTTGTGCCCACTATATGCTTTGAGACGTTAGTTACTAAGATACCTTTTACACTTCCTTTATAAGAAGTTTGTAACCGTATTTCCTCTCGTTTCGTCGTTCTCGGCGGCACGACTCCTATTAATGGAACGAGTTACTTGTAGAAATAGTGCTTATTACGGAGTTCTCTGATTTCGGAGTCTGGTTACGGAACAGTTCGCTCGGGCGCCAGATTGTTTAGGCGTCCGTGAAAATAAAACACACAATACGGAAATTACGGATGGTCTACATTACAAATGGATAATATTTACAGATGAATAGCAAACGGTAACTTTGTGCAAAATAAAGGTGTACGGTATTTCGGAGAAACGGCAAATATGTACAAAATAAGGATTTACGGTGTTTCGGAGAAACGGCAACGATGGAAGAAATTAACGGTTTTGCGGTAGTGAGGAAATACGACGACAACCATGCTTTACGTTACTTACAATGTTATAGTACGATTCGACAGCGTTGTGCTAATGTTCTCCGATTTCCAGACTTTTGGAAGCGCTTGGCAAACTTGAGCGCTCCGATTATATAGAATATAGACAGGACCCGGCAACATTGCACTCCGCTGTCGAACGGAACGTCCGAACGCAAGTGTTCGAGCAGAAACGGTTTGTTTACAACTGAAACTATACGATATAAATAAACGAACGGAGTTACTAATGGAGAATATGCGTGAAATGGTAGTCTATTGGAAATGGAAGTTTCTATTATAGCAAACATAGGCTGACAAGCATGCAGATTCGGTTAGGGCGGTTAGAAGCGAGCAAAAACCGAGAGCGGAGCAAGCAGTGAAGAGAGTAGCAGTGGACCTTAAAGGGTGTACTCAAGCGGTGTAACCGGAAATCTACTACGCGGCTCTTAATTCTTGGGTTATGTTTAGGCCTCGGGCGCATATGGCTGATTAGGCACACGGGAGAATTCAGGAGGCGGAGGCGTAGCTTAAATTAAGGGTGTGTATTCTTGTCGCGTGTGGCAAAGTGGCGAGTGTGGTGTAGAGGCTAGCGTATCAGCCTCACACTCAAGAGACCCGGGTTCAGTCCCCGGTGTGTGTCATCGTATATTTCAATCGCGCATCACCTCGCAGAAGGCAATGGCAAACCACTGCCAGTATTCTGCCTAGTAAAACCACTCAAAAAGTGCTTCGGAAGGCACATTAAGCCGTTGGTCCCACATATCTGTGTACACATGTTTGATACGCAACACGGGTATGTGCGAGAGGTCGCCTACACTCTTCGAGAGTATCGCACATCAAGAAGAAGAAGATTCTTGTCGCGGTGGGCACGTAGAAGTTGTTTTACAGAAGGAACCACCAATCACATGGCTCCTTGAGACAGGGGAGTGATCCGAAGGAGTATTATTACGGGGCTACGTATCTATTTTGTACATACCGCCCCAGAGTGGATCACCTTAGGGAAGATTGGTACAAAATCGGCCAAAGTAATAAAATCACCACGAGTGGACCACCCTAGAGCGTTTTACTATGGCCTGATACGGGAACGGTTTTGATTTTGATTTGATTCGATTGATTGATTCATTGATTTGATGAACTATATTTCATTAATTGTTTTGATGAATTTACCCGCACCCGTTTAAATCATTGTGCGTTCCTCTTTATTTATTGTGAGTGTTCTTATTTGCTCCATTATGTCTAAGATGTATTTAGTCATCCAGGATTTCCTATTCTTTTCTCTAGTGTGGTTATAGGAATACTTTCTTTTTTTGTTTCTCTTATATTTACAAATTCGTTGATCTCCTCTTGTGGGTTATTTTCATCTTTTAACTGATTGCCTGTATCTTTAATGTAATCACCCAATTTTGGATTTATTAGGGGTTGTTGTTGAGCTGTCATATCGTAGTTAGCTATAGTTTTTTTTTATATTTTTTAGTTTTGCCTTTCTTAGTTTCAAAAATCTTAATTAGCTCTCTTACAAATCTCAGTCAAATTAATTTGCCTCTAATTTTGGACACATTTTATGTAGAAAAATATGCATTGCAGGACCTTCTGAGACTTTGGAGCCTGATTGATAAAATTTAAAATAACAATCCTGAATCATCATGTATATACCAAATATCGCAATTGCAATTCGATAGTGTTTAGAAAATCTTTAGTGCTTTCTATTGTTCCACCAAAACCACAAATCCACTATCGCTCCTACATCTCTTTCATTAACCCAAATATGACAATTAGTTTGTAACTAAGAATTTGTGTCTTATAGAAGCACCCTGTTAGTAAACTACCGTATTTTTAAAATCACAATATCAAAAAACGCAGAACTTGCGACAACGCGTCCTTCTCGCTCCTCCCAAAGTTTCGATAAACTCCGTAGAAATAACTTAATCCTTACTCGGCACGCTCCTGTGTGAATTTAAACTGGAGAGGTGTTTCGCGAATTTAAAACACACATTTCGCGGCTTGCGAAGGTATTCCTAACATTTCATATTGCACAATCGTAATTAGAGTCGCTCGATTGTCCCTAATTTAACTTTCACTTGGGAACGTTTTTACCTACGAAGGGAATAATGCCGGGAAGATCCTTTTAATATTCTCCTCCGACTTTTTATCCGTGACTCGATCTTAAAGCGCGCGCGGAGATTGCGGCAGAGGGGCGCAGGGGAACTTCTCAATTTGCATAGGGAAACGTTTCCATGTTTGAGTTGTATCTTATAAAGTTCTGTGAACGCACGGGAAGTGTCTTGTACTACGCGCTATCCCTCTAGGATCGTGTGAGAGATATTTGATGTTTACGATAACGGCCATTTCGACGGAGAGAGAGAGCCAAAGAGGTTTAAGTGAAATTTTCTTCGTGCCGAGAGGGAGATTTTCATGGGAGAGGTCATCAGAAGAAAAGAGAGAATGGCTCAGATTTTGCGAACTTTTTAAAAAAATCCCAACATTTTTACATGATAATTAGGTTGACCCATTCTGTAATTTGATTAGCGTTTTTATTGTCCTTTTATTTAGCTTTCATTTTCCTTATTTTCATATTCAGATTTTGTTTAATTTTATATTCTTTGCTTAACTAATTTTGTTATTATTGTATTTTATTTAACTGTTACATAGATATTATTCAACCTAATTAATCATCAGTTTGACGTTTGAAACTATAGCTATATAGTTAACGAACAATCTTTTATATTTCGGTTATGCAGTCAACAAGGGGATGGAAAATAAAGTAAACTCTTTTTTCTATTCGAGCTTTCGAGTAATTTATTGGCTCTTTTTCAGGAACTCTACAATGAAATTACAGTTGCAAATTATTTGATTTGAAAAACAATTTTGGGTACAATTTACTTACGAAAGTGAGGTTTAAGATCCCTTTTACAAGCCGTAATTAATGGATTACCATGTCACAACAAACAGCACTCATAGTGTAATAAGGTACAGTTAAAATTTTATTAAAAATGATCATGATTCGTTGGGATCAATGCGAAACAATTTAAAATTACAGGTGGGCACTTTTTAAGGTTATGTTAGATTCAGGAAAAACTGATGTGTGCGAGTGACGTATGTCTGAAAGATTGCTAGTTACCTTGTTGCCAACATAACATAAGTGAAAATATAAACGCCAACTGCCAAGGGTACCAACTTAATGTTTATTATAATGAATTTCGGTCTGTCTCATAAGAAGAGATGCTAAGTAAATATGAATAGATTATATTGAGATTATCAATGTCAAGTTCTCTTTTTTAAATTAGATTCATGTTCCAAGATAGTCACATTATTATAATCTGGGTTATGGTCAAAAGAGATGGTGTGATAAGCTAACGAACAAGTATTTTTTAAAACTGTTTGATGAAAGAAGATAAATTCGTAATTAAATTTACAATTTAATGCCTAAACTCGGCCATTTCATCGAATAAATGATTTTATGTGAGGCAATTGTCATGTCATTCAATTTCCTTTTGGTCTGGCAAGTTCGATGTTTTCTTTTTCGATGGTAAATTGTAGTTTTTTATGGTAAAAGTTGAAAACAAGTAACAATTCTTGAAATTTGTCCTGAGGGGCACTTAATATAATATCATCAACGTATTTTTTTAAAAAGGGGATCTCAAAATGAATCTTGTTTAAACAATCTTCGATGAGATCATTCATTACGTATTGAGCTATAGTCGGAGAGTCTGGGCTGCCCATTGGCATACCTAGACATTGTTTGTAAATTTTATTTTCAAAACTAAAAACTGTTGTCATATAGGAAATCAATTAATTTCAAAAATAATTCTTCAGAAACTTTTCAGTGTAAGAAAATCTCATTCCAGTGTCTGGAGACACTTTCTTTTGCTAATTCTACTGTACTGTTATTAAACAAAGATACAACATATAGACTAATAAACTTGAAATCAAAAGGAAGATGAAACTCGTTTATGAAAGAACAGAATTCAAAAGAATCTTTGACAAAATAATCATTATTTGAATTATATGATAGTGTGAGTATGTTTGTAACAAATTGGGCTACGCTTCTGTTTGGGCTATTAATTCCAAAAATGATGGGTAGAGCTGAAGTGTTGGTTTATGGTTTTTTTGGTAATCCATAAAACTTGTTAATCGTTCCATTGCAAATTCTAAAAGAAAAGCCATCTTTTTTAGAAATCATATTATTTATTTCTAATTCTGTGATCAATTAATTAGCTTTTTTTTTGAATGGTACTGAATGGGTTTTTATTTATTGGTTGATAATAATTAGTATCGTTTAGAATGTTGGATGATAGTGTGGAGTATTGTTCTTGAGTCAAGATCCTCTTAACTTTCATTTTATCCGACTGAATAATTTTTAAATGTGGATTGTTCCTAAGGGAGATTTTGAATTTGATGTAACTACATTGGATTGTTGAACTAATCGTTGGAGTGTACATAATTGGTAATGATATTAGTCGTTTGAGTTAAAAAAATATTTCTTTCATTATTAGGAACAAATTGTGAAATTGAGTCAACATCTGATAAAAATTTGGAATATTGATGTCTTTATTTCTTGGTTCAATGCTAAATTTTGGTCCCAGAGCTAGAAAATTTTAGATTTCTGAAGGAATCTCTATGTCAGGTAAATTTCTAACCCAAGCAGTTGGTGTTTTTATTTTACAACTGTGAGATTGTTTCAGTTTATTGAATTTGAGAATATTTTCTTCTTAATTTGGAAAAATTGTCGATTGTACGAAATAGATAAAGTTAAAGCTCTAACAGAAAAAAGGGTCTACTTTATTTTCCATCCCCTTGTTGACTGCATACCCGAAATATAAAAAAGATTGTTCGTTAACTTAAACAGTCGTCTAACCGATTAATTTTTTAGTGTTCGAAGAACACTCCTAGGTTGTCTCTCTAGAGGAGGAAGGCAGTGATGCGCCTCCCGAAGTATCTTTATCTGTGCTGAATACATTAGCTTGACAGATCAAGATTTCCGTCATCTTGGTATAGAAACGGATGGGAACTTATCCCCAATCACTTTACACTAATATTTGATAATTGGCCGTCAAATGATATCAATCCATTTGCTCCTAGATTCAACAAAAATCATAAAAGATTTCTATCCAAGATCCATGGTTCGGAATGTTGGTCAGTTGATGCACTCACCTTGGATTCGGAATTGATTTTCTTCTGAACTTTTCCTTCGTTTTGAATTTGAATGGTTCCTCGACTTCTTTATAAGTTAATAAAAGACAAAGCAAATGGAGTATTAGTGGCGCCTTTGTGAAAATCCCAACCATGGTTGGGATTTCTAGAGCGATGTTATCGGAAGAGCTAATAGTATTTAAACATAACAGATCTTCTTATTTCTGTTCATAGAACTACAAAGCCCCGTGGAAAAATCTTTCCCTGTTGGTAGGGAAATTATCATATAAAGTGTCAAAACCTACAACGTTCCAGAGTTTTCAATAAATAACTGCCTCGCCTCGTTTTCTGACACAACATTGCAGCAGTGCAAAACAGTTTTAAAGTACTGGTGGAATATCAGATACAAGATGCCCTTAAGGTGACGGTTCCCCAGCATTAGAATTTTATATATTCCCATTTTGAGAAGGGAGCATCATATGCATCACTTAGTGTACACAGAGCGGCTGTTGAACAATTAATAAAACCCCCAAGTATATTCTATGCTATGCTAACTATTTAAGAGATAGCATATAATATATATATATATATATATATATATATATATATTCCGTTGAGAAACGGTAACCACCGACACGTGTTTCTGCTGATTAGCTTCGTCGGGGTGGTATAACCAAGCTCTGAATGACAACGATGTTTGACACTTGTAAAAAAAAATTATACAACTAAAAAAGAACTCAAACAGTAGACAGCAATGCACTTTTGCGGCTGTAACGCTAACAAGCAGAAAAACGTGTCGGTTGTTACCGTTTCTTAACGGAAGAGACGGGTAAGTCGATAATTTTCTTTTGTACATTTGTTCCGTCGCGAATTTCACTACTAAATATATATTTATTATATATATATATTTATATTATTTATATAGATATATATATATATATATACGTAACATGATAACATTAACGTTAAGCATCTTGAATCAGTTGTAACTCAATGAAACTCTAAAAACCACAAATTAGGTATTATTAAATATTTTATGTATTTGTACAGACAACGATAATTTCTAGAAATTTCAATTTTACACATGTCTTCAAATTAAATAGCTGCAAGTGTACACAAAAGTCAACCGACCCTGATTAGGGTGTGTACCTGTTTCGATATATTCTCAGTTATAATTCAGTTATTATCGAAAGACCACAACTTAGGCACCACTGAGCTTAGTATCAATCACAAACATATATTCGTTAATTTTTACCATACACTAGTTAGCAGTGTTAAAGTTTTAATTAGAATGTAATTAGTAAATTAATTGATTAATTTAATAGTACGTTTAGCAGCGATAACTTTAGACACAACTTAACAAATCATTAAAGTTGCAAGTTGTACTTAATGACAACAGTATATATATTTTACTATATCTAACAGTATCTCGTACATTGTATTATTTAATATTTACCATTTGCTAAATGCTAGTTAAAGCCTAATGGAACGATAAGTTTAATTTAGAGTTATGTTCATATTATTTTAGATAAAGAGCGATAGGGGAAAATTTACCATTTTGTATTTTAGTTAATCCCAATCTATTGAAATTTATCATTTCGCTTTGACTTGACTAATAACCAAATGCCCTGCAAGTACGATAGTTAAAAATTTAGTCTTTAATTTATTATACGCATCATATATTTTATTGTCAAACAGTGATCCTCCAATTTTGCATTTATTAGTGGTCTTTGGTACAATATTACAAAATAAAACAATGAGTTATTAATCCATAAATGTTTATAAGGGTGATAACTGACGTTAACCAATTTCCTGTTATTTCAGTTGAATTGAGTGCTGTAATTCAGGTAAAATGTAATCTATAAAATCTAACAAAACAAGTTAGTGTTGTCAGGAAGCATTTTATAGCTCCCAATAACTGATCCTGCATTTCAGTTAACATCTAATTTTCTTAGCCAACACTGACCCAACGTACAAGTAACATATTAGTTATCAATTTAATTAAACAGAAGTTAGGTTGCCTTCACTTCCACATATGAACTCCTCTAAAGCAAATACCTCTTCGACTCCAAATTAAATATAAAGAGATCCGTCTCATCGGATCGGTTTCTGGGGACAAACAAGCGCACTAAGACTCCGTCTTGTATACACATATATGGCGGCCTGTTTACACACTAACTTCCGTAAGCAACTTATACATTGTGTCATAAACAGAGGGCTTAGTTGGACTCTCTCACTTGACGAACTTCTCCTCATTTAAAGGTCAAGTGAAACGAAGTTTCGCATCATCGAAACGACTAATCACTTTGCATTACATCGCTTAGAAAGAAAATGTAACTGCGGGATTGAAATTTTATACGAGAACTCTTGGAATGTGGTCCACAGGAGAAAGTTGTGGAGTATTACTACTAAACTTCCTGGGAATTTAATATTTTTGGGGAGAACTGTTAGGTCTAACTACATATCTAGTGGTTCTAGGAGAATAACCCCCGAGACAATCAACTCCCGGATATGTACCTTCGTAGATTTACCGCCATACCAAATACTCCCCGGACATATACCCCTCTAACAGATAGGACTGCAAAGAATTCTCAGGTAATAAGCAAAAACTTAATATGTAGATCGAACTACTGCCTTACACTCTATCAACTCTTTAAGTATTATTATTTTAATTGGTTTGCAAGTAAAATCCACTGAAATTTTTGATATAGAATTAAGGAGCATCCTTATCAGGTAACGATTTCAAGAAAGGATTATGATTAAGGACTATATTGGACAGCTTTATAAATGAATGCAACCTTGTGATGGCCCGAATTACTGTACTTAGTGTAATCACCTCTATTTAACGCAAGTTTTTTTATCACAAAAGGTCCTATGTATAACGATTTCAAGAATGGTTATTTTATTATTAAGGACTGTATTGGACACCTTTCTAAATAAATGTCCTTATCATATCACAACTATTCGCAGTTTCGATATAATACCAGCAACATCTGTTCCGTGCCTATCTACAATGAAATTCTTAAATCGACCAAAGGATCAACAAAAGTATTATTCGAGGGATTTGTCTACGCGAAACAGAAGTATCTAGTAAATGGTGACAGTGTTGTCTCATTTGAGTGTGGAAGGAGATATAACCACTACGAGTGTAAAGCCAAAATCAAATTCTGCGGAAAAGAACTCATGGGACGTGCGAACAACCATATTCACGCTCCAGAGCGAGCCAAACAAAAAGTTTCAAATAGTTGCAGAAATGAGAAAATTTGCAGAAGAATCCGAACAGGCACCTCAGCAGATTACGAAACTGATGACAATCTATCATTTACGTGGCAATGTGAGAAGGCAAAGGCAGGCAGTCAACAATCCAGTACCAACAACATGTAGTGTCAGTTATATCGATATTCTGGTGCGCTACAGAACTGTCAGTGATGGGCAACATATTTTCTTTTTTTGTTTCCTGGCGAAACGATGCGGACAGAATGCCAATTTTTGTAACAAGCGCAAATCTTCGAATTCTGGAAACTACTGCTAATTGGTTGGATGGGACATTCAAAACAGTCCCTGCTCTTACTTCTAGTTGTTTTATATCCAGGGATCGGCCAGTGGACAGATCATCTCGAGCGTCTACCCACTGCTGGGTGACAAGACACAATATACACTAGATTGTTCCAACAAATAATAACACTAAACATCAATTTGAAGCCTACAAGCATCATGTTGGACTTTGAATGGGAGATTGTTAGCAGATTCCAGGGCAGCTTTCCGGACAGTAACATCAAAGGATGCTTCTTTCACTTAAGCCACAACATGTTATTACGATATGTTTTTCGTTCTTATTATTAAAACAAATTAAACCGGCTAGCTACAAAAATAATTAATGGGTTGTGGGCGAAAGAAAGCAAAAATAATTTAAAGCGGTTTAATAAAGGCAAGTCCAAAATAGGAAAATGTTAAACAAATAAGAATGCCTTAACTAACTATAAAAAACGGAATTCTAAAATCCACTTTAAACAATTAAACAAACTTATAATGACACGAAAAATAAATACGGAAAATAGTTCGATCGATCGATTCACACTTTTAAAAGAAAAGAGGCCTCTTTATAAACACCTTAAAAGTTCACAACATTAGTGAAATCACCTTGTGTGGTAGCCACCAGGCTGCGAAGGGTTGATCCGATGAAAACAGCCACCAGGCTACAGAGGGTTGATTCGACGAATGATGGCCACCAGGCTACAGAGGTTTGATCCGACAAAGATGGCCACCAGGCTACAGGGAGTTGATCCGACGGCTCACTCACAAACGATTAACATTCCAATAAACTTATCTAAACTTATTCGCTAATTCAATTATTAGGTCCCCTCAAATTATGGAGACCTCAGCGAAAATTTGTTAAGTCTCACCGCGACCCCCCACGGTCTTCGCCCGAATCCCCTTCTCAATCCCTCGTCATCTTTTCCTCTCCCAACTTTCTCCCGAAAGTGTACCTAATTCAAATCCCACTCTCACCCTCATGACCAATCAAAACTCCTTCACTATCTATCCACTCAACTAGCTGCCCTCTTGTGAAATGTTTAGCTCGTCGTAATGTTGAAATTTATCGTCTCCTTCTACGAACCGAAAAAGATGTTTATGCCAAAATGTCGAAAATCTTGCTGTGCATTAACTTACTTAATCTATAGTTACAGGCAAACCGTAAGACGGAACACTCTCAAATTTTTACCAACAATAGATAATAAATTGAGCCCCATCCTGACAAAATTTCTATATTCTATGTTAACAATGCTGAACCAACAACGGACAGGACCGGACTCGTCTTCTAAAGCGTGCTCAAAAATGAAACGTAACAATATATAGGAAAATTTAACAGAATGGAATACAGCAAATCTGCTAAGAAGATTCCTACTTTACACTAAAGCTTCGAGTGGAACCAACAGTGGCATTTGCACCAGTAGAAGTAGTAGATAATGCCTTTGAAGAAGTATGTGAAATGTTACCCTTCGAATGCTTGCCAGTTGCTGACTGTTTTGAAAATACTTACCTAGGACAGCCACAGCGAAATAGTCTACGAGGACAACCAACTTTTTCCAAGAACATGTGGAACATGTTTGAGCGTTCCAAGGAAGAAGTGCCAAAACGTACAACTGAGTAGAGGAATGGCACCGGAGCTTCAGGTCGAATGTTGGCCGTTGTCACCCACCATCTATAAATTTCTTTCATGTTTGCAAGGGGAGCAGGTGATACAACAGGTTTATTGCTTCCAAGTATTAGCCGGACATCTACCACTAGCATAAGGAAAGAAGTATGCCGATTTTAATGCACGCATCCTCAATATAGTGCACAGCTATGAACGACAAAACGTCTTAGAATATTCGCGGAATTGCCCATAATCTCTATGTTTAAGGTGTAATTATATTTAGATACATATATCTTTTAGATGTATTGTAAATTCTCAATAAATTTGAAACTTAATTTTCGGTACTTTTTCTGTTTGTTTGCACTAAACATTATTTCCAAATTTTAATATTTTTTCTGTATGATCTTATGGTAGGGGGTATATGTCCGGGGGGTGATGTCTCAGGGGATATTATCCTGTTACCATATCTACTGCCTATCAAATATAATATTAACCTAATCAGGTCAAATTAATAAACTCTGTCTCTTAAATCACCTCTACCACCTACACTCCTTTGCAGTCTTTCCATAGTTAATTTGAAAAACCATAGAAATTTAAGGTAAGATTATTTCGGAATAAATAATGACAAAAGGAACCAACGAGTTGTCTGTTCGAACGTCCCAATAAATCAAACTTTCGTGTTTTGGGATAGCAACTCCTCATTATATACCTGAAGAAGTGGTTTAAGTTGAAGATTGTTTTATGAAAAGAGTACCTGTGTATTGTAACGGGCTTAGGTGCGGTTACTAGTGAGATTTGGTGATGGGACGGAGTTCGGGAGTTCGGTTAATCAGTTTTAGGAGCCGGTTTTACGGTTTTGCTCGGGCGCCAGATTTTTAAGGGTTTTCTCCCTCGGGAATGTACCTGGGTAATTTACGAACTCAGGAGATTACCAGGGTTGTCTGTAGAAATGAAACACACGTTCAAAAATAGAAAATCCCAAAATTATTTTATTCCCAATCGGCCGTGAAAACAACTCGTGCGACTAACACCTGTGAGGTCGTCGAACGGAGATCGGCAAAAACTTATTTACAATTATTTATGTATCTCGAAAGGAAACACACAAATGCGAAAATATTAAAGTATCACAGTTGGAGAGAAATAAAATTTTATTCTAACTGAAATCGGAAAGATCGAAAACTATTTAAATAAGCGAAAATGCGGAACTGAAAATTACAATACTTTTGCAACAATAAAATTAAGATTTGAAATATGAAAAACCCTCTGAATATTGAAAATGAGAAAACGGAAACTTATCCCAACAATTTCACAATGAAAGAGAAATAGCTAAATACGGAGAAGATAAGAAAACGTGGCGAGTCTAATATTCAGTAGTACGGCTTTTACGAGAGAGCGAGAGTGTGAGAGAGAGAGCAAGCGGAGGACAGCGGAAAATTAATTTTTCCCTACAATGAAGGAAAAATTAATTCGTAGCGGTTCTGAGAGAGACGGTTGTTAATGGTTCGACGTACGAGCTAACATATACGGGCGGACTAGCAAAACATGTACTATTAGCGGTCGGTAAGGGACAATTATATAACAAATAACGAATAGTTCGGTCGGTCGGCAATATAACGGCGGTGACGTTTACAATTACATTTATCGGTCGGTAATACGCTCACAATTACATTTATCGGTCGGTGGTACGTTCACAATCGGACGGTTACGTAACGACTAACGACTACTTCGGTCGGTATAGATTTATCGGTCGGTGACGCTCACAATTACATATAAGACAATTACAAATATCGGTCCGTCGGTCGGAGACAGACAACAACGAATAAATACGAATAACGGAAACAAGTAGTGGTTCTCGCCTTGGATTAACTCAGGCATAGGACGCCGTGGAGGGCGAGTGGCTCATATTCATTTAGTCCTGATATTGAAACTATGGTGGATTGAACAGTGCCTTATCGGCCGCCATCTATCCGAGATAGGTTTGATTTCGCGATCAATTGTATAGTGTGTGGTCTACTCTCAACTCTCTAAAATCGGCTTCGTTACAGTATCAAACCATTACTTTCATTTTAGTTCTTTGGTTTTATCTTCACCACAAAGCCTTCATTCCGTTTGTGTCGATCGTTTTCATTTCTTTATCGATTTCAATCCGTGCAACGAATTTGTGCCGGTTTTGCAAAACATTCCACCTGATTAACTTTCGAACTCGATGAAAGTCGACCGATGATCATCGTCGTTAACTATAACTTCCGGCATCGGTATCGTTTATAAATTAATTAAATTTAATTAGTGCCTGGCACCTAATTAAACTAGCTTCTTTGAAAGACGGCGCGCCGTCTCGTTAGGAGCTCCGTAGCCTCGCGAATTATTTATTTTTAATCACGTCTCGAGGAGAGGGAGGGACGACGAGAGATTGACGTTTTTAAAAATATTTTGTTATTTTTGGGTTAGGCTGAAGTGATGTCTTTGTGGCGTTTTAGTTAAGAAAATTATTGAGGTGAACTTACATATATGAAAGTAACATACATGTTTCTGTATTAATTACTACAATATGATGTGTTCTTAAAGCGAACCAAATTGTTAAATCGAGCAACTGAATTTTATTTCATTCGAGTTCAGGGAGTGTATACGTTCATTTTATTTTGTTAGCGCAAGTACTGAATTAAGTTGCTTTACCGTCCAATAAATAATTTCTAGGCTATATTTTGCTGTTAAAGCTATCGACGCTTAATTATATCTACTTCAATAAGTAAGTACTTTAATAAATAATTAAGTAATCAATATTTAAGAATTTTTTATTTTTATTTTTCATTGTTTAAGGAATAAATTTTAAGGATTTTTATGTTGAAGACCTGTAAAATTTAAGTCTTTTGAAATTGTTACATCACATACTTACCTCAACAATTGTAGCGCCATGATTATGTCCAGGATATTGGACGAAACGTCGGCAAGATTAAAAATTGCTTTTTGAAACAATTGTTTCATTTGGGGGGTCTGTAATGTCTGAACTTAACTATTACACGTGCTTTCACCATAAAATGGTCAGAGCCCCGTTCAGGTCCTCTGTGTACTTTCACGTCTTTGATTTCTAAAAGAGAGTTTTGTCGTGGGATTACGTAGTCTATGATGCTTTTTAGTTTTCGTTTTTGTTAACTCCATGTATATTTATGTATCATTTTATGACGAAAAAAATCCATTCATAATCTTTACACAGAGTGTGTCGCATAGACCAATTCGCCGTTGGCCACTGTCATTCGCACAGCGTCCAGTAAGAGCATTTAAGTCTACAAGGATAAAAATTTCCTTTCTTGGATTCATTTTTGAGAGTACTTGCGTCAGTTATTCATAAAACTGGTCTGTAATTAAAATTTCTGTATCATCTGTCGGGGGCACACTCGCACAAACACGATGTCATATCCATTTTTCTTTAGTTCTGCCGTCATTATTTGATTATCTAGTTCTTCCCAATTCGTAATTTTTGATTAATGTTTACTGTGGACCGCTAGAGCAAATCCTCTCCCCGCTCTCTCGTTTGTGTTTACTCCACTATAGAACATTATGTAGTCCTTTACTTTTTATTTCGTTTTACTTTCTTCTTTGTTTCTGATAGAACTTCGATATCTACTTTAATTTTTTTATTCCTCTCATCAAATAGTTCTCTACACTTTGTATTGCTACCATCAATGTTCCATGTTCTATAATCGCTACTTGCTTAGTTAATTTGTAGGGAAGTGAACAATTGCCGCTATAATTAATGCTAGTTGAATAGTTGCTAAGTAATTCTTTTTAAATTGCCCACTACGTTTATAAATATTTCAAAGATTTAACACAATGTGTTTTAAAACCGAAAGTCGTAGCAAATATTTGAGCAATTTCGTTTATGTCAGATAATGCCTCTTTAGTTGGTTAGAAATACTCATAAGTTGCGAGGTTTAAATTAGGGTATTGAGTGGCTGCACTCAGAAGAAAAAACTTATGTCGTACAACAGGCCATACAGCACAACTGCGATAAAGCTAACTAAGCAACACCTTGTATTTTGCAAAGGATAAGCAGACACCTTATTACCTATAGCCTCTATATATCGCAAGATATTCGAACGTAATCACCTATATGCTCTGATTATTAAAAACTCGTCGATTTTCCCCCATTTCCCCATCAGAAACGTTTTAGTTAGTATAATAGCGACTTTTAGTGCTGCCGACACTTCCTCCGCTCCATTCCTTAACATTTCGCGTCTCCCCCGGGACGTACATCAACATCCATTAAGGGTAGTGTTGGTAGGGGCTCATTGCGAAAATAGAACACCGAAAAAAATAACCCCCTCCCCATGTTTTCTCACCCCAACGCTCCCACTCGCCTCACACCCACCCCCGCTGGAAAATAGAATTTAAAGACGACAATTCGTCCTTCCTTAAAAAGTGTTTACGTTGCGAGAAATAAAGGAACACCTGCCGTAGGGGAGGGGGCTAAGGCCATTATCCGCTGTATCTTATTGATAATAAGCGAGAGAGTGTCATTTTCCTTAATGGAAGCTGAGATAGAAAGAGAGAGGGAGAAAACCGGCCCGAAGCTAAGATACGGGCGGTCCACTTTATCTGGTTTAATCGAATTATACCTCTAGATAAACGAGGAAGGGGCTAGCTTTTACATAACGACTGTTTTTTTTAAGTTTAGTGTTGTTTTTATAAATTGAAGATACACAAATTATATGTTTAAATAAAGTAAAAATTCTTACCAAAATCACAGTATATATATATATATATATATATATATATATACATGTGAGCGGAGTTTCCGAAAAGTATCGACGTTGCAGAAACGACGGGTTTGCCATTGAATATGTGTTTACGTTACAAGAGAGGTCCGTACAGGGATCTCGGTATTTTTGAATTTTAAGAGGTTTTTCAAGAGCATTCGCACTGTAACATTACCTAACGAATCTCGAAGTAAAACGGATGTCTTTTTAAATCCAGCGTTTTATTATTAATCAAAATTCAAAAAATTCCTCAAAAAAAGGGAATAAACTATCATCAGAAGTGGGATAGGGCCTGAATAGTGCCTGGATAGTACCTGCAATAGTGCCTAATTGTGCCTACAGACAGATTTTCGCGAGTGCCGTAAACAATGGATAAGTTCGCGAAAGTTCTTGTGGAATCACTCCGCGCGTTTAGAGACGAATCAACTCATGCAGTGGTGTCAACAGCGATAAAAGTTCCGACATTTGATCCGAAACACGACAACGATGGTGTTTCTCAGTGGTGTGACGAACTGGAAAAGCTGGGAGAACTGTTTGGATGGTCCAACTACGAACTGGTTGTTCGAGGGTCCAGCGGCCTTGTCGGCGATGCATTGGAGTGATACACCGCCTGGAGACCAGGAGCTACGGAGAAGACTTGGGAAAACTTCCGGTCAGAGTTGTCCAGCTTGTACCCGCAGAAGCGCAACCTCAGCGATAGACTACAACGAGCGAGTTTATACACCAGCGAAAGAGCAGAGTCCTTTTGTGAGTATGCCAGAAAAATGATCCACCTTTTAAATTCGCTCAACGTGAATTTCTCCATTTAACGAGTACTGACAGAATGTGAGCAAGCAATGATTGAAAACTATTATTGTTTATTTGTTTAATTAAGTCGAGAGTATTGCAATTTAAGTAATTATTGCCGTATCGTCGAAAGTAATGATTAGTTGAGAGATATGTTGGCTAAGTAGAGCCTTGATTAGTTGAGGTATGTTGGCTATAGAGCAACATGACCTGAGAGAACTTCTAGTGATCAACAGTGACTATAGAGTCAAAAGTTTTGTACAGTGAGTACAAGAGTTAGAGAGAATCTTCTAGTGATCAACAGTAGCACCGAGAGCTTCTAGTGATCAACAGTGACTATAGAGTCAAATGATTTGTACAGTGAGTACATGAGTTAGAGTTTGTACATTGAGTACAAGAGTTTTGAGATGTAACCTCTGAGCTGAGCATTGCTAGACACGTTACGAGTTTTGAGATGTAACCGCTGAGCTGAGCATTGCTAGACACGTTACGAGTTGTTGTTGTTTAAGTAGATAAGTGTTTGATGAGCTACAGTGGGCTCTGAGAACAGTGAGAACTGAGACGTTTATTTTGAATGTTCGAATTTCGTACTCTCTGGAATACTTGTTTCCTCAATGTTTATAAATATTATTAGTAAAATAACAGTCTTCGTTCATCGTATGCTCATATTTAAAACAGTAAGATGTGTCAAGGGACATATTTTGGTTCTTGATATTTGGTTACAGGTTCGAGGTGATGCTTTGTTACTACTTCCGATAATTCGAGAGCGAATTATTGTCAGGAATGGCCGTGTGCGCGGAGTTTCCGAAAAGTATCGACGTTGGGTTCGCACTGTAACATTACCTAACGAATCTCGAAGTAAAACGGATGTCTTTTTAAATCCAGCGTTTTATTCTTAATCAAAATTCAAAAAATTCCTCAAAAAAAGGGAATAAACTATCATACATAATTCTAACAGTATGCTCACTTCTTTGATGTCTATGAAAAAGCCGGCGTTTTTTGCCAGTAGTGGTAAAGTAATAAAAATATCGTTACCCCGGTATGTTCGTAGACCAAGGGAGGTGCGAGGACTTGGTCGGCAAGTTCCAAGGGCCGAGGGGGGTACGACAAGGAGAGGTGATGCGGTGTTCGAATAAGCCCAAGTAGCATACTGTTAGAATTATATATTCTGTGCCAAAATTGTATTCATATATGAACAATCAATAATTATATTATTATAGGGAATTGAAAACAATTCAAATTAAACTAGAAATTGTGCAGCGGTTTTTCGGGATATTTGGCCGTGGTCCAGAAAGGTTTAAGTAACCTGACGTTTCGGCTGCTTCTGCGGCAAACATCAAAAAAGAAGAGAACAGTTGTATTGCCTTCTTGAACGTTCTCGTCATTAAACATAAAAATGGAACATTCGAAATTTGCAGGTGTCACGGCGGAGAGACAATGGTTATTTATTTGAATTTACGGGTTTTCCGCAAACGGTAACAGAGGGAGACAAGGGCTCTAGCCACGAGAAAAATATGCTTCATTACAACTGACAGATTGACAGTGGACAAGTGATTTTTGTACTTGTCTTGATCTTTGTAATTAGAAGTTCTCCACCCAGACATCGAGATTTTTCTGGAATAAGGAAAAATTTATTTAATTAGCTAACTAAATTGCGATATGTTAAATCACTTCACATCGTTATTGTTAACTTGCCTTTCATGTTAACCTTTGGATCGTCTTTTTGGAACTGGTTTTCAATATTTTGGATATTTTCAATATTTACGATTTGGTGTCGAACCGAAAACCGAGAAGTATGAAAAGCTATTTGTTTACACATTTTTATATTATCTCGGACCAGAGAATTTACTACCAGAAGATATTTAGAATTATAACATAACTGTTTAAAATCTGGGGAATACGCTACTAATCCATGAATATATTAGTGTTAAATAGGTCCGTTAATGCAACCAAACTATCCACAGCGTTTCCTGAATGTTGCTGGTGTAATAATTTTTCCAAAATAAAATAAAATGAATACCGTGAAATGCCCTGGTATACCGATAAAAATATTTTAAACTTTACCATTCATCTTCTTTAAGGGTTTAATGGTCTAATGAATGAGTATTCAGGATATCGCATTTATTATCATTTTTATCGTCTGCAAACTGTATGCTAATAACTGTTCTATCTGTTCGGGATACTCCCATTTTAGAACGTTTTCGTTTACATATTCGTGAAGCCTTTTTAACATACATTGTAAAAAGTGTTGGCGATATACACAAGCTCTGACGCAGCCACTTTCTCATTTAAAACTCTTTAGAGAGTATATTTTCTATTTTCATTTTCCACATAAGATTTTTATAAAGGTTTCTTATAGTATGTAGCGTGTTCGTTTTCTACGTTTCGAACACGTCCACTCTTCCTCGCGTTCCGTGTGGTGTTCCGTGTGTTTCGAGGTTGGTATCTCTCTCGTCTGTGGAGTAGGACGTGCGCTCTCCCTCTCTCTGGGGTGGCGTCTTCGACGAGGAATGGGTTATCATCGTCCTAGGCGATCTCGACGGTATCTTCACCCATCGAGACCCCTAAAGGATTTTCGTTTGGCTGGAGCGTTTCGACGGCTATACCTGGTTGAGGCAGTTGTCGTTTCTTTATCAGTTTCGCACCGCTACCGTCCGTGTGTTGGATACACGTGTGTACCTAACCCTCTTCTCGGGGGTTTTTATGTCGAGTCCCGGATTTCGGGTTCGGAGTCCACGTTCGGATTTCGACTCAAGGATCCTGATCCGGTATTCCAGCCCAAGGCTCGCCCCTGTCCCGTATACCGATCGAGCTGCAGAGATCTTCCATTGGAACCGGACACTACTATGCCTGGTCGAAAGTTACCTTCTGGCACGAACCATCCTCCAGAGTCAACCGAGAACTATCGTCACCGAGCTAAGCGGTCGAGTAATTATCAGGTCGTACCCTTCTTTTATTCAATTAGTGGGAGATTTACTTATCTGCGAGAAGTGCACTATATTAAGCGAAGTTATTCCCTTCTTGTTATGTGCTGTGACTACTTGAGGTATTTCCCACATTATAACAGGTTAGGTTATATTCCATTCTACTATGCATTAGGTCATATTTCATTCTACAATGTATTAAGTCATATTTCATTCTACTATGTATTAGGTTATATTTCATTCTACTATACATTAGGTTATGTTTGGTTTCATTCTACTATGCACTACCTTACAATTCATTCTACTATGCACTAGGTTATATTTCACTCTACTATACATCAGTTTACATTTTGCCCTATGATACGTTAAGTTATATGTCACGTTACTAAACGTGAAGTCACCGATTATTCCACCTTTTTCATTATTTTTTTTTTGTACTTTCACCATCTGGTGATCCGATGTTGCATTTGCCACACCCTTTGGGTCTTAGTTAGGTGTTAATAGAATAATTGACAGAATTATGTGTTTTATTGAACAACCCCACATCACACTGTAATACCGTTCCCAGTGACCCTGGGTGGCGCCCAATTAACCCTCTCGTATAGATCATAACAATAATTTCTGAATCCAACTCACGACCTTATGCTCACCGGTGAACAGCTGCCGTAAGCTAAAGTGTTGGTATTCATACGCCACAAGTATTTATGATGGTTTGATTAATGGAAGTGATTTGCAATATTTTTTCAATAGCTTCTTAGTGGGTATATTATCATATACTTTTGAGAGATCAATATGTAAAATATTTGTTTCTAAGATCATTGCTGACCTTTCCTTTATTTTCTCATTCATATAGAATACGCTGTCCGTGATCGTCTGGCTCTGAATCCGCATTGTTCTTTTTCGTCCATAAATTCAGCTTATATTAGGTCTCTACATATGTTTCAATGTAAACTAATTGTACTTATGACTGAATCCCCCTTAAATTTTTGTTAGTTGACGATATGTATGCCACTTTCCATTGACTAGAAACTTCCTGACTATTCAGGCATTTGTTAAAAAATTGTAATAAAACTGTTCTCAGTTTCATTGTGCCATTTTTTAATAATTCTGAGCCCACTCCTTCTCGTCCATATGACTTTCCATTTTTTAGTTTGGTTATAGATGTTTTTACCATTCTTTCTTCTATTTGCACTTGTTCTCTATTAATGTTAACCGGTTTTCCATCTTGAATATATTGCCTTCTTGGTATTGTTAATAGGTTTGTATAGTGCTGTATCCATTGTTCTTCTGAAATGTTCTTAAATGATAGTGCCTTGTGAGAGTGATGGTGATTTACACAGTGCCCGTTGATCTAGCTCTATTAATAAATCGTCATGCTTCTGAGCACCATTTTCCGATAAATCATCTGTCTATTGCATGGCCTCTTCTATCCCAGATCTTATTTTTTTGGTGATTTATTTTATTTCGTGGTTGTTTAGCAATGTTACATGCTTCCATGTCTCCTATTGATTTTATATTTATAACCATTTCAGGTACAGTTTATTCTTTGTGTTTATGAAGTCGTCAACTTCATTTGACCACCACATTTTAGTGCTTTTTTGCTGTTGTTGCTTAATGTCTAGTGTTTCCTGCGCTGCTTTGTGTTGTTGTAATACTTGGTGCAGTTATTGAGAAAATTGTCCAATTTGTATTTCGGATAATTTAGGAAACTCTCTGCGACTTTACGCTGGTAAGTTTTGTTTTTTACAGTCGTGGTTCATCTTGGAATATACATTTTAGCTCGTAATAAATAATGGTCGGTTCCACACATGGCTCCTCTTTGACCTCTAACGCCCTCTACTTATAAGTGTGTTGACTGCCTCATGATTAAATAATCTACTATCGATTTCAGTTTTCTAGTTTGTTGTTCCCAGATATATTTATGAATCAATTTATGCTTCAATAAACCGTGTGTCATTATTAGTTCTTTTAGAGTGTAGAGGCGGTTAATCGTGGACGAAATCATTAATGGCATCTTCACCGTAGGGACCGACCACGTTATCATTGAGCTTCTCACCTGTCGGGCTGTTGAAGTCGCCTAGCATTATGATCTCTCGTGTGTTTCTAATGTTTGACCACATTTCATCGAGCTAATCAAAAAACACAAACTCATCGTCCGACAGTGCGTGTACTCCAAGTATTGCGATTCTTCCCCCATAAAAACCAAGGTTGACTTTTACTATGTTCTCGGAGATGGGCGGGAGCCGTAATTTCGTAATTCTACTGTTTAAATTTTTGTCAAAAAGAAGTGAAACTCCTCGTTTTAAACGTTTATCCTTTGGTACTCCACTAAACAAATAAATATATTTATTTTTAGTTTATCAACTTCTGATATTATCTCTGGCTGTTTTCCACGACTTCCGTGAACGTTCCGTGTACCCCAAATCATACTCCTTTTCTTAGTATTTTTCAGTTTTCCATTTAATCCGTCCGGAATTCCGAGGCATTGTCTAGATTTTTTTGGTATTCTAAATTTTTCCAAGTGATGAAGAACCAGCCCACCATATCAACCCCCATCATAGAGTACCAGGTAATTTTTGGTCAGATTTGTCTTCTCCTAGCCTTTGAAGACCCAACATCGATAACTGCCAGGCGGCAGCTCTACCTGTACCCCAGGCATGGGCCCTCACATGGTACTATCATCCGGATCAGATGAGGCATGGTTTCCTGGCGAGGTGTTACGCTTCGATCACTTCTCTTTCCTTACCTTGAACGGTAAGGTCCCAAGCTTGTGACTGGCATAGCGGAATTAAACTTCCCTAAAGGTCTGATATTATAAAATTAATTAACACTACTTTTACTATTGAATATTATTCATTAGTGTATATCTAAAAATACTGATCACCGAACTTGCTACATCGCATTTTATTCATCCAAATATTTTTCAATTTTACACAATTTCTGCCACCTTTCGCTCCCCCACCATAGCTACTTTCGATTAATTTCTTCGGCAAACGGTTATGTTATTTGTATAAGTTGTCCGTGAGTTTTGTGTACGAATCGGCTCCAGGCCCCCCGCATAATTTATCTCCAGATTAATGTCTTATTTATGAGAAAAGTTAGCGTGGAGCGGGGGGAAATGCGGAGGCGACCCAAAAACGATCCGTAACGATTTACTAACCTTATGCCCATTAAATAAATTTTGATGTTAGGTGTTGTTTAAAATTGTACCACCAGAAGAACGTGTGAAGAATGGTTAAGTAGTTTGGAAGATAATGGCGAAAGGGAAATATATCTTCAATTTATTTCAATCTAAATGGTATAAACGATTTAGCAGGAACGGGAACACAGACACAATCCTTCTGTAAATCATGACTAACTATATCTATAGGCACTGCGCTTCATACCTTGAAGCGTTCTAGCCTACGAGGTACTTAGCTTTTATTGATGTTAGATGACAGTAGAAACAATAGAGAGATATTGCAACTGTACGTGAACGTCCGCAGTAATAAGTTTGACGTTATTTTGACATCTAAGCATGCCCAGTTGCATTTGAAGTAACGTATACATTAATAAGGTTAGCGTTAAACACTATTTATGTGCGCTTACGGTAAAGCACTATTTTTACCTTATTTCACATTCGGACGAAATCGACTGGAGTCGTAAAACTTCGTTTAGTGTTGTGACTTTCTAAATGGTGTGTTATATTTAACATAACCACAAAAAACGTTTGTGTAATGAACTGCATGCAGTTGACAGTTGATTAGATTTATCTCCGGTAAAATTGAGTAAAATGCAAACTGAGAAATCGCGCAGATTCTCACATGATGGTGACATAACTTTGCTGAGAGAGGTTGTGGGTCAAAATTGCCTCATGAATCCAGAAACGTGGAAAAAAGTGAAAGAGAATGTTGAGAAGTCTTGTGCGAAAAGTTTCCAAATTCGAACGCTAAAGAACCACTTGCAGATACTGTTAGATGTCTGGGTGAAGAAGAATATTAAGAATATTTTATTTTAGAATATTTTGCAAGATAGCATATTCTACTGCCTCACTATTTTCGCCACCTAAAATTATTGCTTCCAGAATTTCTTCCATAATCTGAAATTACTCAAATATATCTTGTTTATTTCACGACTAGGTTTAGGTTATGTTGTCTTGTCAGTTGTCAACCGGATAAAATCGTTAGGATGCATATCTTGCAATATCTCTATTTTCAACCAAAAATAATGCTAAGCAATACATTATTATGGTCAACATAAATAGTGTTTCGCACTATTAGTGTACTTTTGCAATATCTCTCTAATAATTAATAGAAATAATAATAGAAAGAAAATATATTTCTTTAAAACCAGGCATATATTTAAATGTACTAACAAGTAAAAAACGTTTATTCTTCTAATTTTCTTTTCTTACGCGGAAAACAAAAGAATCTACGCTTTTCCTCCATCAAACAAAATTGTGTAACGAATATTGGTACCGTAATCACCGACACCATTATTTTCGGAATAGGGCAAAAAAATTAGTTAAATATAATTTTTTTCGTTTGTAACTGTTGGTTTTTTGTAACGGGATTTATTTATGTGTGTGTACACCACTTACATTTATTTGACAACTCTGTTATAAAACAAGAACGAACTACTATGGAAACTAAACTTTCCAAAGTTAACTAGAGTTATTCCTGGCACAGCTGCCAACTCCAACGTGGAGAATAACCCTACAATCCCCCCCCTCGGAAGGATCTCTGCTTCATCACCTTTGATGCGATGATCGTTCCGCCGGTCTGCTATCTTCCATTGTTTTCCATTTTGGTCCGCCTGTGGACTCTTGCAGTCCGGGGTCTGCCTCGTTCGGCGCATCTGACCTGTCGTCGGCGATGGAAGTTCCGTGATGACTCGGAGTTTATTTCGTACCAGGTAGCATGAGGGATCGTCGTCGACGCCCGTCACGACGTTAGATCGAGGTTGATTCGAGGTGTCCTGAGTCCTCTGGCGAAGTGTCATCCCGTGTTTCTCGGAACTCTTCGCGCGCGCTGATCCAGTGCTCTTCCTCGGTCTTCCTCGCTTCCTCACTGTTGCCTTCGGGTCCGCAGGTGTGTCGTTGACGCCACCCACTGGGTCTTCTGCACCCGCCGTTTCGTGAAACTCTTCTTCGGACTCTGAGCACTCGTCGACTTCCTGCTCAGTTCCGACGGTGAAGGCCTCTAGGTCTTCATTGCCCGTTGTAACCGTAGATTCGCGTACTCCGTTCGACAACTCCTGTCTGAGGCCTTCTTCACCTGACGTTTCGACAAACACGCAGTCACGCGATTCTTCTACTCGCCGCGTTCCGGGTATCCAGATGCGGTATCCCCGGCCGTGCAGTGCGTAACCCAACATCACCCCTTTCTTAGCTCTTGCTGACAGTTTGGACGTCCGATTTTGTTTCGGAATGTGTACGAACACGTCGCAGCCGATGGTTCGTAGGTGTCGAACGCTCGGCTTCTTTCCGGTCCATAGTTCGTACGGGGTGCACTTCTTGTCGTGAGAATTTGTGGTACGATTTCTCACGTACGCCGCCGTGTATGTCAGCTCAGCCCAAGAGCCCTTCGGTAGGTCGGATTCGCTAATTTGTGCTCGAACTAAATCAGACAACGTGCGGTTCAGGCGTTCCGCCACGCCGTTCTGTTGCGGAGTGTATACCATCGTAGTTTCGTGACAGAATTCTTTCCAATTTTTATTGCAGAATTCAAGTCCGTTGTCAGTTCTGATTCGTTGCAGCTGTTTGCCCGTTTGCTTTTTCACTTCGAACTTCCACTTTTTGAATTCCCCTAATGCATCCCCTTTCTTCTTCAGGAAACGCACGAAGATGTACCGGCTGGCGTCATCTATGATGGTCAGTAGGTACCGTTTTCCTCCCCCGCTTGGTACGTCGACTGGTCCCATCAGGTCGGAATGTACAAGTTCAAGTACCTCAGTCCTTGTCTTCGGGTTACCACTGTTGGGTTTCTTTGGAAAACTCTGGCGCGTCGATTTACCTGTCAAACAGCTGCTGCATGCGGATAGGGAGCCCGGCTCGACCTTTAATCCCACAACGGAATCCGCCTTTGACATCTCAAGTATTTTTTCCTTGCTGATGTGCATCAAACGACGGTGCCACAAGTCGATGGACTCCGGTTTAACCCCTCCTTGTGTAACCGTGTTAAGCTTGGCGTCGGTGAATGGTTTCGCTTTGACGACGAAGAGTTCACCTTGCTTCTCTGCACCAATCAGCAATCGTTGGTCCGCATCTTCGATGTAGCCTCTTCCATGATCGAAGATCACTCTCATCCCGTTTTTCTTGATTGCTCGTACGGAAATGATATTATGAGCGATGTTTGGAACCAACAGGGTGTCTTTCGCCATAAATTCGTCGATTTCATAAAAACTATTGACGAGTTTCGCCCTCACAGTGCCCTTTCATACGGAGGCTGTCGTACTGCCATCTGCCATGGTGACATTGGGAGCTGTCCTCTTGTCAATGTCCTAGAAATAAGCTTCAAGTGGCGTCATGTGATGAGTGGCCCCGGAGTCGATAATCCAACTATCGCTGTTGATCCTCTCCTTCCCGCAGTAGGCGTTCATCGTCATCATCCGCGACTTATCGCGGGACTTGTTCGCATTCTTCTTCTCTGGACAAAAACGGGCGATGTGGCCGCTTCCCTGACAGTTGTAACAAACAAGGCTTCCCTTTTGCGTAGGTTTCTTCTTTTCGTGGTCATCCTTTCTTTCGTGTGTAACGCCGTACGATGACTTTCCGGACATGTGCGACCTTCGGTTTCCTTGCCGCTTCATCTTCGTCACAAGTACTTGCTGCTGGACGTCGTGACCCTCGGTACGTCGAGCGTCTTCTGCAAGCAGGCGCCGCTTGACAGTGGCGCTAGTGAAGTCTGCTTCTGGGAGGTTACACAACGCTGAGACCACAGTGTCCCATTCGTTCGATAATCCACAGAGAATCGTCATGGCCAAATCTGCATCCTCTATTGCGTCGCCGATATTCACTAAAGCTGCGACGGTCTTGTTAATTTGGCCCAAGTAACACTCCATTGACTCGCAGGCTACCATTTTGCATGAGTACAATTTTCGTCGCAGTCGAACCTTCCTGAACTTGCTGTCTGTCGGAGCATATAACCGCTGAAGTTCCTCCCAAACCAGCTTCGCTGTCGTCAGCTGACGGATGTGCATCTGCTGTTCGTCGCAGATCGCAAGAGTAATTTTTGTGAGAGCTCTACCCTGACGTGCGATGTAGTCCTTTTTGTCCTTTGCAGAGGCATCTTCCGCAGGCTTCGCTTCTCCAGGATTGATGGTCGACCACAGGTCGCACTCAGTCAGCACCATCTTCATCTGGTACGACCACGATGCATAATTTGTGCTGTTCAGCTTCTCTATTGTGTACTTCGTCTCTGCCATATTTGTTGGCACTTGAACTCGTTCTACCAAAATAGGGCTGACGATGTCGACTCTTGTGTACACACACCACGCCTATTGCGTCGCTGGGTCCACAACGTACCATTGTTGGTTTTTTGTAACGGGATTTATTTATGTTTGCGTACACCATTTACAGTTATTTGACAACTCTGTTATAAAACAAGAACGAACTACTATGGAAACTAAACTTTCCAAAGGTAACAAGAGTTATTCCCGGCACAGCTGCCAACTCCAACGTGGAGAATAACCCTACAGGAACGTTTCAATATGAGCTGTTTTTAACTGAGATAAATTGTTTCATGCTTTTATTTTGTAGTTTCTACAGTTAACGAATATTTCAGTCAATTTTCCTACATTGTACGTCCTGTCGCTTTTAAAGAATATGTATATGCCAAAACATAATATTGGCTGAACATTCTAAAAACTTAAAAGTTTTGAAGATATCGGGGATGAAGCCTGGGGGCGGAGAAAGAAAACTCTTTTTTCTAGTAAAACGTTTCGATTATAATTCTAATCTTCTTCAGTTACTCTACAAAATGAAGAATTGGAATATAAACATGTTATTTATATATAATATAAAGAATAATATAAGATTTAGTATATTAACTAATTCAGCCATGAATACAAAGTTATATATATATATATATATATATATATATATATATATATATAGTGCATATGTTACAGTAAAAACCCGATTTCAGTTGAAACCCGATCCTAGGAAAAACTAGTTTTAATTATTGCTCACAGTCAATTCTAGATTTAACTAGTTAGAAATAAAATTAACAAATATTTTAAGTTAATACTAACTTTAACTAAACAGTCTCTAGTTAAAACTAGTTTTTACTAAACCTGTCAGTAAAATCTGTGTAACCTCTAAAAATTTTATTTTGAACGAAATCTTATGGGTTTACCTATACCAAAAATAATCTGACATACGTACGTCATGTAATAATACTTTTAATAGTACATAGATTATAAAAATACATGAAATGTGTTAAATAAATGGGTGCGTTGGGTAACCGAACAGGTAGGAAAGAAAAACAAAGTTAAAATAATATAAAAAATTAACAAACTTTGCATAATTAATTTATAATACTTTATTCGAACTTCACGTCCTTAAGTCAGCCCCAGATAGTAGGAACATGTTTCCTACTTGTTCCTACATGGCTGACTATCATGACATTTAGAATTGCAGAGTTTTCCCTTCCTTTTACAAAAGCATCTATTAGTGTTGCAAGTCTTCTTGCAGACGCAACGTGCAAACCCTTGGCCTTCTCCTAAAGCAGCATGTCTAGCAGTGGTTCTGAAGGACAGATTAGCTTCCGGAACTTCTTCAAATTTTAAGAATTTTTCTTTTGAAATGTCAAATTCTGATCTGGAAAAAATAATTACTATAAAATATCTACAAAACAAAATTTTATTACGTTTTTAAAAAATATTTTTCAAGAAGTTTAGGGTGACTGTAATAATAATTTCTCCCTGATCTGAAAAAAATATATGTATAATGTACCTGCAGTACAATTTCTCCAGTATCCCATATTTAGTGCCAACTTTGAATAAACCATCATCGTTTCTTTCAAGTACAACACCAATTCAACAATAACAATTCTTTAGATCTGCTTTTGACATGTCGACATCCGGTATCGGGAATATTACATTGTCACCCCTTTCCGCGGTGGATGAAGAGCGTAGGAAACTAATTTCATGTTTTAGCCCGTTTTTTTAAACCTTCATGTGCTTCTTGTCTAGCTAATAAAATTGAAGATTCTGTACTAGGACCGTCCTCTTCGATATCATACAGAGATTCACTATTCTGCTGATAAAAAATGTTTTGAAAAATGTTCTGGGTTCAATACCAAACATCGCTCGATATGGCGACTGTTTTATACCACAATGCAGGGCTCTATTCATAAACTGGACCAATGGAAATCCTTTTGACCAGTGGGTGGTATCAATATCCTGCATCCAGGCAGCTAACATTTAATCTATATCCTGGTTGGCACGCTCTACAGACCCTTGGCTTTGGCTATGCCTTGGTTTTCCATGAACCAACTTTACTTCGGGCCAGTATGTCATTAACTCATTAACGACTGCATTAACGAACTCTCTGCCATTATCTGAGTGTAAAATACATAGAGCACCAAAAGTCAAAAATATATCTGTTAATTGCAAAGCAACTTCTTCAGCCCTTTTGCTTTGCAATGGTCCTTATAAAACAAATTTTGTCAAATGATCTTGGTACACCATAATAAACTTAAAACCTTTATCTTGTTGTGACTGCATATCTATGAGATCTACTTGGCAGCGACTATTCACTTCTGAATGTATTATGGGTTTGGAAACAAGACCCCTCTTCTCCTTACTCTTTTTGCTGTTTTACTTACAGTTGTAATGCTCCTTATAAAACAAATTTTGTCAAATGATCTTGGTACACCATAATAAACTTAAAACCTTTATCTTGTTGTGACTGCATATCTATGAGATCTACTTGGCAGCGACTATTCACTTCTGAATGTATTATGGGTTTGGAAACAAGACCCCTCTTCTCCTTACTCTTTTTGCTGTTTTACTTACAGTTTTTACTGTTTTAGTCGAAACTAGTTTTAACTAGTAAAAACTGTTTTAAATTTAATATTCTTAAAATGTTTAATTTTTACTGAAATTATTAGATAATTCTAGTTTTAACTAGTTAAATCTAGAATTGACTGCGAACAATAGTTAAAGCTAGTTTTTCCTAGGAAATTCGAGTTTTATCTGAAATCGGGTTTTTACGGTAACACACATGTATATATATATATATATATATATATATATATATATATATATGTGTGTGTTACGCCCAAACATCGAAAACGCTCGCTGAGCGAAAAAAACGACCGCAACGCCATACGGACGTTGCCGAACGACCAAATACCGAAATGACATAATTTTTCGCGTTGTGTCCGTTCTTGTTGACCACAACGCGTCGTGGACAATGCTCAAACGGCCACGACGCGTTCTGGATGATTTAGAAAGCTCATAAACCGACCATGCTTTAATATGTTAAGTAAATTTACAGAAATAACTGAAAATTTCAAAATTTTTATTGAAGGCATATTTCTACATGAAACTTTATTTACAATAATAGGTAACTGAATCGCATGTAGATAAAGCTATTTTTATTTGTTTTTGCAGGCATTATTATTGTGGCATTTAGGATTGCACACCTCATTGGCCCTGCAGTTGCTTTTTTTTTGTATTACAATAACGCTTACAGTAGCACATGACAAATCCTTGTTTGGATCCAGGCGAAAGAGCTGAAGCTTTTCTCAAATTTAATGAACAACTTGGAACATCCGAAGCGTTTATAAAATTTAAATCAGCGAAGTTGAATTCATTACGAGTATATAGCCTTTCTAGCACGCCCTCTTTGTTTCCCAACTTATACAAGCTGGAGTCATAACGCTTATAACTACAGCTACAACACTCCTAGGGGCAAGCCGTCCTCTGTCGACATCTGGAACTTTGACTACGACATTTTGAGCGATCTCAGCAGGAGGTAGTTTTCACGGGACAGCGCCAGCATTTTTCCAGCTTGCTTCTCCATTCCGGCTCTAGCAGTTTCGCGTTGTTCTCTGATTGCATCACGTCGGCAGCAAAGGTTGCATACGACTTCTCCTTCAATTTCAATTCTACACTTCATGTGAACTTTTAAGCTGCATGTTTTACATGGTTGGGTAACTCCAAAATCTTCGCAAATGGAACATGCTGTCGCAGTGGATACTGTATTGATTATATTTTCGTCCCCTTCCTGCTCTTTTTCGAGTGTCATCCCTTCTAAAATTTTCTCCAAATCTTCTTCCGTTTCCAAAGATTCATATGTTTTCCTTCCCAGAGAGGAATCTGCCAGTCCAATTCTTTGCTTGTGTCCAAACATGGCCTCGTAATTACTTTTTATAATCCCTTCGTGCAAGGTACGATTTTTTTTTGCTATGGATAAACAATAATCCCTCTGACCATTGTTTGGTATCATTGTAAAGCATCCATGCTACCAACATATCTCTGACGTCCTGATTGTATCGTTCTACCGATCCTTGGCTCTGTCATTAGCGGGGCTTACCATGCACAAGTTTAAGGCCTGGCCACAGATTCATTAACTCTTCAATTATCTTATTAGAAAATTCTCGTCCGGCGTCGCTTTGCAGAATAAAGGGAGCACCGAACATGCCAAATATGTCTAATACATTATAAGCGACTTCTTCAGCTGTGTTCGTTTTGAGTGGTTTCAAAACTTTTCATTTTTCAAAACTCTCAAAAGAGTTTTTCATTAAACACCTCTCTCGTATTATCGTTTTTAGCTACAATAGTAGCGACTTCGCTCAATAACTTAGACATACCTTCAGCCGTAAGCTCTCGGAGAATTAGTGGAAAGATTTTTTTATAGTTTAGAAAGAGTTAGGGACCTACGCCCTAACTACTGGCTGCAATCCTGTAATTTGTCGCTCTACAAATTCGACCAGCCGTTGCCTGAAAGTATATAACTAGAATGGGATTCAACAAGGACACCACCCGTATATATGGTACACATTGTAGGAGGCTCCTCAAACACTGAGCTAACCTGAACAACAGACTTGCTTCACATTTAAATAGGAAGATTTTTTTGCTCGAATGCCGTCGCCCTGGACTTTCACCTCGACACGTCACAGATAACACGAAGGGCCTTACCAACTTCTTAGTTGGTCAAGAAGGGAGGACAGAACAATCAATTCAGCACATAAACTATTATATAAAGGTGAATTTATTTACAAGTAGTGAAAATTAATTTATATCTCTTATTTTAAAATGTATGATTAAATATGTAAAACTTCAATACGTTTGTTGTAATAGATAGAATTTATATTAATTATAATTAATTCACTTAAATGAAACACTTTGAGGAAGGATAAACAAGCAAATAGAATAAATTTCAATAGTATCTTTTGTGTAGAAGTCCGGATTATAATCGTCTGTAAACAAACATGAAAAATGATTCGTAAATATTTGAATTGTTTTTTTCAAAAAGAGAAGCTTGACAATATACCTGGGGCCAAATTTCCAAGGCAGAGAAATAGAAGCTCCGAAACGCCTGTGGCTGTGAAACCATCGTGCCAAAATATACTAGACTCACCTATTTGGTTCTCACTCGGTAAATCGGCATAGGGCTTGATTTTATTTCATAATTTTTCTTCATAATAAAAACAACGTAGCAGAGAGGTTCGCTTGGGCCTCTGGAATGTACACCCCTAGACTTCAGCCCTCCTGCGTAAGGAAAATGTATGGCGTCGAAAAATTATTTTACTTCTCTACTTAAATTGACTCTGGATAAAGTATTCTTGTAAGTCACACCCAATTCATTATTTCTTCGTAAATTGCCAATCAAAACAACCACAAAACGAAAATTAACATCTTACATTAGACGAAATTCGAAAGTAGCACCAAAGACAAATACGTATTATACGTACAAGTACGTATTTGTCTTTGGTAGTACTCGAAATGGATGTTTGGAATAAATGTACTGAAGTTTTGCTATTTAACCCATTAGATACGTTGTTGAATATCTAGCATTCGTACGTCGTAACGAAATGGAAACCCGTCAGTTTTCCGAATCTCATCCAATATCAGCTACGATTCTCTATCCGTGTGTAGTCCGATATGTTTAAAATCATAATCCAAAACTAAACACTCATACGAGTTCCAATTAATGGATATTTTCCCGGGAAAACCGATACTCCCTACTTTCCCCGCCTCGTCGGCACAACCAACTTTGAAAATGTAGTTCATGAATTTTACAGGGACCAGCATCAACAAAATTTGATGTAACGCAAACAGTCCGGCAGTTAATTGAACAGATCCGCCATTAAATCGCAGGGGATATTGAAATGTTGCATATTATTTATTTGTCAACAAATGTTTAACGGTAAATTTGCGATGTACTGGTAATTATGAACTAGTTTAGAAGTATTTAAAGCTGGGAAGTGGGAAGGTAGTATAGTATATTCACAAATATACCTAGCTTTTCACGCAAAGATAGATAGAATTTATTTTCATCCCCTTACCACTCCCAATAAAATCACAGAAAGATGACGATGATGCAGATGAGTAGAGACAGGGTTGAATTATTAAAAATTTTTTGAACAAAATATAATGTCCATGGAGTTACCTTTAAATAAAAAAAAAATTAAACGTTAAGAACTCAACTTAACATGTACCTTTAATTGTTAACAGCCTACAAATAAACCAAACGCATTAACTGTAGGTAGTGAACTTCCCTTAAAGCGTTCTTCTAATTAGTTGTCGTTTATTTGAGGCCCTTATTTGTAACAGAGTTTTATATACACAAAAAAGGTTTTGGAATTACAATTTCTCATGTGAGAGCTGTAGTATATTCTGTGATTTTTTCTTAATTGAATCAACGCTATATTCAAGCTCGCCTTCTTAGCATTGTGGTGAAAATTGTATATTCTTTAAGGGGTCGCTTTAAAAATGAAAGATATGTTTGAAACTGGATTGATATTTTTGTCCACAATATTATAAGAAAACATACAATTTAATCCTAAATAAGTAGAATAAAACATCATCTATGAGTTGTAAAATTTTGGGATTATCAAATTTCAAACCGAGAAGAAAATTTAACAGTTTTAACAATTGTTTCACGATTTATTTACTCTTCAATCGGTAATCTAATTAGTAACCGTTATTGTCGTACATAGATTTTAGCCAAATTGTACTGAAAGGCAGAAAAGTTATAATGGTGGACAATTTAATTAAATGGAGACAAGATCCGATAAAACATTTTGATGTGATAGATTCATGTATTTCAATATATGTACTATGCTACGTTCAATCCAAAGTAAGTGACAGAATTAGCAAGGTGTATGTCGGAAAAAAGAGAAATAGATTTAAATCTATAAATACACTTTTTCGTGAATAGAATTCATCGTTTCCAAAAATGTTTAGAAATGATATATAGGACCAGTTATATTTAATTATTTACTTTATTTCATTCAATACAAATCCACCAGGCCAAGTCGTTCTAAGATGCGAACGGAGGCCGGAGAACTACAAAAACTTATTTACAATTATTTATGTATCTCGAACAGGAAACACACAAATACGAAAATATTAATATTATCACAGTTGGAGAGAAATAAAATTTTATTCTAAATGAAATCGGAAAAATCGAGTATTATGCGGTGAAGCGAAAAATGCGGAAACGGAAAATTACAATACTTTTGCGAACAATAAAATTAAGATTTGAAATATGAAAAACCCCTCTTAATACTGAAAATGCGAAAACGGAAAATAGTACTAATAATTTCACATTGAAAGAGAAATAGCAAAATACGGATACGATAGGAAAAACGTGCAGTGGCTAATATTCGGTAGTGCGGTTTTTGCGTGTGCGTGTGTGCGTGTGTGCGTGCGTGCGTGCGTGTGTGCATGCGTGCGTGCGTGCTTGCGTGCGTGCTTGCGTGCGTGTGTGCGTGTGTGCGTGCGTACGTGTGTACGTGCGTACGTGCGTACTTGTGTACGTGTGTACGTGTGTACGTGTGTACGTGTGTACGTGTGTACGTGTGTACGTGTGTACGTGTGTACGTGTGTATGCGTTTATGTGTATGTGTGTATGTGTGTTATCATTGAATTATAAAATAAAACTGGTGGTGCATGAAAGATATTGCGGATGGCGAAACATTCCTATATGACCACACCGCTAATCATCTCTGCTGCTATTCCAAGTGTTATGGTTGTTTCTCATTTTTAATACAACATGTGGGAGTTTTGGAAATTACGCTTTTCTCTGGGGTTAATTAAAATTTCAATCAGGAGAAACCTGCAATTTAGACCTATCGATATATCTCGTGTCGAACCACGTGTAGGTGTTTAATTGATATCCTCATTCTCCTCCTCATCCTCCTCCCCCTCTTCGTCTCTTTACATCGGGAGGCAAAGATTAGGATAACGAATTAAACGTTATTTAGCTTTTTGTAAATAGTTAATATAAATATAACCATTTCCTAATAAAATTGAACATAGTGTTTCTGCTCTGATAAATTTTAAATGTACATTTGTTTAACATTGACAAAGAAAATTAAATGAAATATTTTTACTCTTTAATATTGAATTGGTGGTTCGATTGAAATAGACTTAAAGCGTTTAATAATTTTAAATATTTATTACTTTCAATCCCATTCACGTAACTATTAAATGTTTATTAACTCATAAATACTACATGTAACTAATTAAGTGTTCAATATTGATTGATTTGTGTAATTTTGATTCCATTTATTCACATGTCAACATTGTAATTAGGGTTTCGAAAATTTGTACCTACAAAATAGCACTTAAAACACATATGAAAATTGCACTTGTTCGTTAGAAGCAACTCATTTTGTATCGTAATTAAGCTACTGCAATGTTCACTCGGGCAGTTTAGGGATCCAAGAGCTGATTATGTTATAAAACAAAAATATATCGGAATAATATTTTGGGGCAAGTAAAAACATTAATGTCGTTTTCCGACTTTTTCCCCATTATCATTTTATGCGGCATAGGACTCTCTCTTTTCACAATACCATCATAGCCAAAATGCCCCTAAACAATGATTGTTAAGACATAATCGAGTCGGAACACAACACATCATAAAATAGATAATATATTACGTTACGTTGTAATAAAAACAAAAGCATTGAAAATGTATTAACAATGAATATGTAAATTATTATAAATTAACGTAAATAGAAGTGTATTGCCTAAATTTATTCTCAAGACATTTTGACATGGATTTTGGATTTCGTTATTAATGCCTTATTTTTAATAAATAAACTGTTCAAGAGGCTTTATTTCTGACACGATTGAATTATGTGAAAAACATCATACAGTATACATTAATTAGAGGGAAAATTTAAACAAGCGAAGCGTGCAAAATTATATTGTCGAAACGTTAGACTTGGAAACAATGAAACTATACTACTATTTTAGTTAATTAGTTTGCCAAAATTTTATGTGCACGTAAGAGGGCATGTAATAAAGGAACATTATTTGCAGATTTTTTTTAATTATCTTTAAACAATCAAAAATTTTACAACAGATTCACGTTATGCCAATAAGATTATAATATTGTACAGGAGACGTCAAAGAATTTTGAAAAAGTGTTAAATTAGTTATCATCGCCTTTTCATGACTTTTTAAAATTCAACTATTAATTGATCATAATGCATTTGCTTTTTAGGAGCTTTGACGTCTTTACCTCTATTTCTCGAAAACTCTCATTTAATAAATTGTAACTTCCCAAATCTCTTAAAGTAGCTCCAAGCCATAATGTATAAGGACAAACCACAAGAGATTGCAGAGATACCAAAATTTCATCAAACATTTCAATTCTTTAAATATAATTGTTAGAATTCAAAAATTCTCAAGAAGTTAAACTGAGCATTTGTTGCTAAAAATTATTTACTATGAAAAAGAAACGTACGGAAGATAGTGCATAATGCAATGATAAATGATTACGAATCTTTATAATTCAGATATCAAATTACAAATAATTGCAAAACTCACAACACACACTAGAGAGAATGGCACTGAACGATGTTAGCAATAGGATTTTCTTAGGGATTTTTGAATATTGAGCAGTTATAAGGTTGGTCACTACATAGTTTTATGATCGTTTCTTAAAAACTGTCTTCAGCATTGAATTATAACATTTAAACATTTAATATTACTTCAGAGCATAACCATATCTGGATTCAAAATTAACAATGTTAGCGGGACTTCACACGTCTTATGAGAAGTATTGGCGGCGAAAGGGTTGCCACGGATCACATAATTATCAGATTTTAACATATTTTCTGTTCACTTCTGATAAAAAATAGTGTGTTAACATAATTGTCTATTTTAACATAATTTTAGCATTTCCCCAATAAAATAAGTACTATTCAGGTATTTTGTGTTTTCAGATGTATTTTTTTTATTCAATGTTTTGGTTTTTATATTGTAACGAGAGGCAGTGTAAAGAGACCGAATGCTCCCGTAGCTTCTCGACCTGCAACACGACCGTGTGGCGCCGACATCGGTGAACAATCGGGAGTGTCCTGCCCTGTACTAGTTTTTGCTATGGTTTAATGTCAGTTAGATATTTGAGAAATAAATTAGATATTGGGAGAGTCGTTCGTCGAATTCTAGTTGCATCTATTAAGTGTGAACCACGAAAACGTTACACCATGTTTTACTAGATTTAATTATGTTTCACTTTCTTTTTAATATCAAGAAAATAATTTGATTCCGATATGTTTGATGCATAAATTAAGTTCTTGGGGTAGTGTGGTGGTTTTGGTATTTGATTCCCCAAAATCCTGACAAATAAATCAACTTAATTTTACGGTTGTAATGTCGTGATGGTTGCCGCACATAGTCTGTGTGACGGTGTTTAAGACGGTGTGGTGTTTAGGGGCCACCAAGCGGTGAGAGGCAGCGATTAAGATGTAGTGTTTTATATTATTCGACTAATTCGGCGCCAGAGGTCAATTTTCGATGCCAAACAATGTTTTTTTCTTTTTAAATGTGCACTATCGATACACTTTCTTTGAAAATAATGATTTTTAACATAATTTTTAAAGAAATCTGATAATTTCGGAAACGCTGCACAATAATTTTGTGACAGACGACTGGCAACCAAACGGCTTCACAAGCCGTGTTTGTGAATCGTAAAAGTGTTGGATTGCTAGGAGAGGTTCGAGGGGAATTTTTGCAAAAGCATTGTATTGAGAGCCTCGGCAAGTTGTTGTGATATTAACGTTTACACTACATTTGATTAGAAAAATAGGCGTTTGATTTGAATATATCTTTTTCAACAATGCTTTAAATTTAAATTTAATATTTAAATGCGTATTTTTCAAACCGGAATCGACCTAGTCGAGGGATTCACGGAAAACCCAACGGAAGAGGCAATATTTCCATTAATTTGAACTTTTGTTCTGCACTGTTGTAAATATACGAATATATGCATATCATACACACTCTCTCCATCTCTCCCTCTCTCTACTTTTCGCTTCGGCAGGAGGAGGCCATAAATTACGGGCAAGGTATAAATTAAGCGCTTCCACAAATATTTAATATGCATATTTACTTTGTGGGTTCGTTAATTGTGCCTCCCTTGATAAATGGAATACTTTATCAATACCTTGCATTAAGTCGGAATCGCCCCGGGACCTTTCCTCCGATATCTCTATTTGTTGTTGCTGTCGTAGGTAGTAACGTATATACATATACACGTTTCGGGAGATTAATAACCCACCTTCGTTATAATTCAGTTATTGTGTTATTATTTATTGGGGATACGGAGAATCCAAACATTTTCTTGTTGTTAATTCAATTTTAGTTTGAAAATTTCGATATACTTTCACGCTTCGTGTTCATTTATAAATGAGATAGAAGAAAAGGAAAACGTGGGTGGGGAAGACCTTACGATTCTATTATAAAAAAAATCCATTAATGTGATTATAACATTTTGGACTTACCAACGCCTAAGTTGGATATTAGAGGAAGTTCGTTTTATTTTGTTTTATGTAGGTGAAATAAAAAAGGAAATTTGGTATTATAATACTATAAAGTGAGAGTTCGATTTTTAGTGTCATACACAGATTTATTTTGCTAGTAGGGTCGAGCGACGCTATCAAAACAACAACCGATCAACGGAACTTTCAAGCAGTTATTCCCCGAAATGACCCGTCCCCTTTATTAATAACAAGAGCAATATTAATACCAATAAACTCGAACGTGCCGTCGGAATCGGAGTCCCACGCGAGGGCGAGAGAGAGATAGATGGCGTTCGCATTATCGTCTCCGGTCAGTCCGGGTCGCCCCCACAAATCCTTCGGCGGCCTTATCTCACGGATCGTTTAATTTATCAAGTTATCAGAATTAACACTGCGGTCACTGGAAACGTCCGTCTAGTTGTTGCGGTTGTACGGTCCGTGTCATCTCTCTCCCTCTCTCTCTCTCTGCCTCCATCCTCCGTTCCTTCACCCCCGCCTATTCTACTATTGTCGGGTCGCTCCGGTCGCCCCCACGTGCGGATTAAATGATGTCGTTTGGTTGGAATACACGGAAAAAGAGAAAAATTAAAGGTGTTGTTAGGGGATGTTTGGGTTTGAAGCGGTTGGATATTTAAGTTAGTTTTCTGCTACTAAACGGACATACATTTTAAATAGCTCTTTGGAAATGAAATTGATCTCTAAACCATTTAAAATTGCTTTAGGAAATGCATCAATGGTGTGAAATTTCGATGTCAGTTTACCAAATTCTGAACTTATTTTCAGTTACACATAGCCCTTACCAATTTGTGAGCATTTTTTGAATAGTCTACCAAACATGTGAAAATTCATAGACTTTTTACTTTCTCATATACCCATACGTACCCATAGGAATAAGAATCAGCACGATTGTGCTGATCTCCGGAATTTGAGATATTGGCATTTCTGGACCTTTTGAGGTCCCTGAATTCGAAAAACATTTTTTTGGATTTTGGATTTCTGCGAAGGGCCCTCTACTTTTGAGAATTTCCAGTTTTTTTTTTCAATTTTGTCCAAAACGGCTTTACCGACTCTTACCAATTATAAATTTGAACTGACCTAACTAATAGCTAGATTTTTTCGTCGAAAATATATTCTTAGTTGTACTTTTCGCCGACCCGACAATTTTTTTGGAGTTATGCTCTTCGGGGGCATGTAGAGAAAAATAATTTTTTTAGACGACTCTTATCCGAAAGTATTATTTTTTTTTTTTTTTTTTCGTTGACAATTTGTTGGAAATCAAACTCTTCGTAGAGACCGGCGATATATTATTTAGAAAGCACATGCAGTGTATTTCAAGGCGACACGGATGACATTTACCGTCGTCTTTTTGATATACTTTTGACCACTGTCCACAGCTCTGAATTTAATATCGGTAAAAAGTTTGAAAATTCAGCTCTATTTGCAATTTCAAGTGGTTTTTAAATGATTGAGTAAGTGCTATCTCCATTTGATGCAACATTAGCTAATCACAAATAATGGTGGAAAACACAGGCAAACAAAACATTACTACATTAATAATTGAACTGAGCTGAAATGTAATCAGCTTATATCAGAGAGTGTTTATTAAAATATAAATTTAATAACAGAAATAGTTTAGATTAGAGAAGTCCTGTATATGTGATTTAACAAAGTTTATCTTTCCTCTTTTAAAGTGTCACTCATTAAAACTCCCATCGGGCCTGTCTTACACCATATATTTGCAGATAAATCAGTGATGTTAATTAAATCAATAATAAAACGTTTTTTTTTAATACAGGAAAATAAACAAACAAATAACTATTTACCACAAATAAAACAAAAAGAGATAGGTAAGTTTATTTGATTAGAAATTTGCTCATTTCCTTTACTTAGATTCGGGATTCCATTTAATTGAAAGTGGAACCCCCGGCAAATAAGTCAACTTTATTTCATATGCAAATAGGCTTTGGAACTGCAATATGCAAAACATGTACTTTTAAACTTGAAGCATCGTATTCAGATGAGACCAAACAAGCTTCACAAATGTTTCTTCCTACATTGTTCTCTTATGGGTGAATTATAATTTTTTATTAGATAAATAGTTAAATATTGTAACATTTATTCTAATTTATTTTTACAGTTTTTAACATTTAATTTATTTAGCTTATTCCTTTAGTAATTAACTTATATTAAACACTTAACGCGTTAAATTATTTGTTCACTTATCGCTAGTCGGCCTATCGCACTTTTTCACTCATGGCGGCTCCTGGTCTATTCTGCGTGCCATCGAACCGTCTCGTAATTTATATCCCCTAATAATGTTTTTCCAAAAGGTTCCGTGTTATTCTTTCTCTAATTGGACGTTCGCGATTATTCGAGAAGAGAGTTTTTATGGGGGCGCTTTAAGGAATTCTCCGAAGCGGTCCCCTTTGAACTGCGACAACTTCGTCAGATAAGAGAGAGCACGCTTCACACTGATGTTTGATGTTTACCTTTCGCGTCACAATATACTCCATTTTCCTATTCCATTATCCTAATATATTGCAGCGAAATGAAACACCAAATATACATCTCAGATTTACACTAAAGCTTACATGCGTTATGTAGATCACCCCAATTTCCACTGATTATCACAATCATTAAAAACGCCACTTCCTTCCTTATGGCTAAAATAAAAATATTGAACCGCGTAGAATTCCTCATATCGCTTGAAATTCAGAGATTACTACATTAGCTTGAAACGATCAAAACATAATAGTGCTCGTCTTCTTTTGCTGTGCAATGCTTGCCAGTGCAATAAAATTCGAGAATTTGGCGACATAATTCAACATCACTTTGTGTTACATGTTCTTACATTAAGGAGATCTTTAAATTATCTGATAACGTAAATTATCTTATTCTTAAAAAATTCTAATCCATTCATTAAATTAAAAAGAACTTCCTCTATATTCAACACAAATACAAATTACCACTCTTCTTTTAAGACAGATGCCAAATTATTGTATTGAAAGAATCTTTATCAGTATAACAAGGATATTTCTACATTATATAATTTTTTTTATTATCCCATATATATATATATATATATAATATATATTATATATATATATATATATATATATATATATATATATAAAGATCCATCGACTTTACAGACCAGTTTTCGGTGAGAGCGATAACTGTACATATACAATATCACCCTTCATGTATTTCCTTAAATCTAAATATGTGTTTCTGAGTAAGTTTCACAATATTGCTTTGTCAACTTTTTAGATCAATAATTGTTAAGAGTTGAGACAGAACAGGAATTAATAATTACGCTCCATGGTTTGGCACCCATGAGTAGCAATTCTATAAAATCAAACATCAATGAATTCATAGCATTAATGTGAAGTGTTCTCTTTGTTCCTGTATCACTTATCAATTATTTGTTTCCATGGGTTTTGTCAAATAATTTTTGAAATATCTTTGTAACGTCTCGGAACAAATAACCTGCCTCTTCCACTCCAATATTGAATTTTTACAATACACAACTTAAGAAAGCATCAGGGAAATACGGTTGGGAAATACAATGGAAGGTCGAGGTCGTCATTGACTCTCACCAGCCCTTAGTGGTAGTAGGGGTTGGGGGAATCAGGGATGACTTCTAACAGTTTCTATCGACTTTACAGACCAGTTTTCGGTGAGAGCGATAACTATACATATACAATATCACCCTTCCTGTATTTCCTTAAATCTAAATATGTGTTTCTGAGTAAGTTTCACAATATTGCTTTGTCAACTTTTTAGAATAATTGTTAAGAGTTGAGACAGAATAGGAATTAATAATTACGCTCCATGGTTTGGCACCCATGAGTAGCAATTCTATAAAATCAAACATCAATGAATTCATAGCATTAATGTGAAGTGTTCTCTTTGTTCCTGTATCACTTATCAATTATTTGTTTCCATGGGTTTTGTCAAATAATTTTTGAAATATCTTTGTAACGTCTCTGAACAAATAACCTGCCTCTTCCACTCCAATATTGAATTTTTTTCTGGATCTGATGTGTTATATAGTTTTAACAGCAATCTCGTTTTCTGTAAGTATATAATTTTCATCTTTGTATAATTTTTAACAAACATACCATGTTCACAGTTGCAGTTGATAAAGACAATAAACATTGTCGAAAGCTCCTGTATTAAAGGAATAAGAGTGTTCTTTTAAAAAAAGTCCCAAGATAAGGCTGCATCCCCGTTACTATTTAGTTATATATATATATATATATATATATATATATATATATATATATATATATACTCTGCCGGTAGGCAATAAATATGTGATCTATCGTCAAATTTAACACGTTAGGTTTATGTCCATTGGCATTCACCTGTTTAGGGTAAATATTTACATGAATAAATATGTCTTTTTAATTTATATATATTTCAGATTTATACACTTTATTGGAATCTCGAAGAATCAAGTAGTTTGTGTCGTTTCAGTCTACTTTGTTCTCTCTCTTCACTCAGAAGTTGTTCTGTCAGATGATTTGGATGTATGGCGAGCTTGTTTTTATATTGAGCCCCATAGTTGGCTATCTCTTTCTTGATTGTTTGCATTAGTAGATCGTCATTGGTACAAACCAGGGAGCATCGGTAATCATTCGCAAGATTTTTGCTTGCCATTTTTCTAGCATCTCAATGTTTCAGCTTGCTGTGGACCCCCAAATACGATAAATGAGGTTATATTTGAAATTCAGCTGTTGGTAGGAAGACTGTCTAATTTCTCCGTAGCACAAAACTTTGACAGGGAAATGGCGTCAAATTAACTTAGGTTAAACCCCCCTTATTATTTATTTCGACACATTTGTGCGAAAGTACATTTGAAATGTTGAAACGAAAACCGTATGCAGAATGAATTCTAATCGTTTAAAAGTTGGTGTTAAGATTCAGTTTTAAAAAGGAAACCAAAAAGAGACGATAACGTCATAAATTCAATAGAATGGAGAACTATCATAGAAACATAGAATTAGAAGTATGGGGATCTCTAAACATATATAAATAGCATGAGATATATTTTCTCTATTTTCCCTTTTCATATGCTTACATTCAAGTTCATTTCAACACTGCTTTCTGCATAAATTGAAAATGTTTGTACAGATATTTACGCTATTCGAAATTAAAAGTACTCCAAGTACTCCGAAAGTACGAAAGTACTTCAGTAGATGTAATATCAATTTCGAAACTATAATATATACAAATATGAATTAGGCGAAGAGAACATAAATATACAAATGGAGTTTCTCGCTATAGATAGTAGGTAGATGGTATTTTTAAACATAAATAGTTCTTGGATAAAATTTGTATGGTACCTAACTAGAAAGTAATATGAGATACGAGTATAAGTTTGGAAAGTTATTAAAAGTAAAAGTTTTCTTCAGGAAACGAGAAACACTTTCGCCTTAACTTAAACACATTGTTAAGCAATTTGTATCAAACATATCTCAAAGTAACTGTCGTAAGAAAATTGACGGGTATGGAGCGCTGATGAAGCGCTATTGGCTATACATATATTCGAATACACTAAGGATCATCGCTGGCCCCATTTGAAGATATGCATGTATATATGTAAAGATTTGACTAATGTAATATTAATGGTTAGTTTAATAAACCAATTTTAATCGAACTGCACCAGTATCCCTTAATTGTACTCCAAACATAACCATGCAAAAATTTCATTGAATCACAAATACTGGGTGATCAAGAATGACTGTTTGAGTTGGCAATCCTACCTGGAGAATTTTTTTGTCTTAGGGTTTGCAACGCTACAACCAGATGTTTATTTGACAAAAATTTGACATAACAATTAGCGATAAGATTGTAGGTTATGTGAATAAAAATTAACGCTTAAAAAATGAAACTCGAAATACAGAACAATGATTTAATTAAACAGCTAAAGGCAATGCTTAAAATGCCCCCCCATTTTGGTCCAGGCATAAATTAACTCTTCTTTTTAGGCTCTCGAAGATATTCACCAGCATATTGGGGGTAATGTTTGCCACCTCTTGAAATATTGCCTCTCGCAGCTCTTCTTCAGTATGCAATATGTTCCTAAAGACATTGTCCTTCAAGAGCCCAAATAACGAAAAATCTAATGGAGTGAGATCTTGACCTGCTTGGCCAAATGCCCTGACCAATTAATCTGTCGCCAAAATTCTCTCTTAAATATCTCATATTATCACGAGCCGTATGTGCCCTTGCAGAGTCTTGTTGGAAATATCCAATGTGACATTCTTCGTCTGTTAATTGGTTTATAAAAGGCCTCAAAAGGTGTTGGATATATCCCTCCGAATTAACGGTAAAATTACAAATATCGGCCCATACACCCGCGTCCTTGAGACTGCCAACCAAACACCAACTTTAACCAAGTGCAAATGTGTCTTTCTGATAGCACAAGGATTTTTAACCTGACCAAATTCTGTAATTTTGTTTATTCACATAGCCGTTGAGATGAAACCAGGCTTCCTCGGAAAAGAAGGTATTGTCAATGATATTATTATTATTTAATACGTCATTGAACCAATTGCAAAATAAAACTCTCTGCGGGTGATCAGGAGGGGTTAATGACTGGACGATGGAAATTTTGTAAGGATAGTAGGTACTTCAATTTCTTTTTAAGCACAGTGGAGCAACTTCCATATGATAAACCTGTAAAACCGTGAATTAGAACAACATGGAAAAGTGAAAGTCTTATGGATAAGAATGAAAATTGGTTGAATAGGAGGCATAAGGACCAAACCTGTTTGAAGGGAGAGCTTTCTAAGGATTTGGGAGGACTTCTTTGCGTTCGAGTTCTGATATCCTCGACAACTTCCTCGTTTAGAGTAAAAGGTCTACCTTCTACTCTAAATTTTTGTTTGCTTACGCTCCCTGTGTTTAAATAACGTTCAACTGTTCGCAGGCAATGTTGCAGAAAGACAGCAAAAGTGACCAAAGTCTCCGGAAACAACTCCTGAACTTGCTGGTATGTCACTTCGAGAGAGTACTGCCAATCAGTAATTGGGTTATAAATCTCGATTCTAAAGTAAGCCATTCCAATGAAAATTTCATGTTGTAACGTGAAAACCATTTTAAATAAATAAATATGAAAAGAATACCAGAAATTTTAATTTTAAATAGCAAATTCAAATTACTAGTTGTACCATTTAAAAATGAAATTCAGCATTGCCAACTCAAACAATCATTCTTGATCACGTTGTAATACTGGAGTACTGGAGTATGTAGAGATTGCCGATAACGTCATTGGTAGAACCTTAAAAGGTTCTCAAAAATTCCTTAAAATTATATTGAATTAACAATAAAATCAGGGTTTCCGCGGTGTTTCTTATTTATTTTTTTATCAAAGTTGTTAGCAATAATTATGAGGCTGGTAACAAACCAAAACTTCTTAATGCCGAGTTTAGTACGGAGTTTCACGGCAGAACCCGTTCAAATATTTGTCCCTTTCCCGAAAAGTATTTCTCATTCTCCTCTTCCCCTTGCGCGCACTCGTACGTTTCGCAAATTTCCCGCCATACAGGGAGTTTATCTATTAAGGAGCGGCGGCAGCAGCAGAAAGAGGAAGGAGAATGAAATGTAAATTGAAGGAGTGCATTGCATTAGGGGCCGGGTCATTAGAGTGTTTACCGGAGCCGAATGCGAGCGTGTATGTAACGTGTACGTATGCATGGAGCGTTTAAAGGGTAATTGTAATTTCGTTAGGGTGGAAACATGGATGTTGAATAAAAATTGTACAATGGGAAATGTGAGAGAGAAGTCTGTGGAATGAATCAATTCAGATCCCGTTGCCACCGACGAAATAAAATATATATATATATATATATTAGACGGGTAAGTCGTGAATTCCTTTGTATATATATATATATATATATATATATATATATATATATATATATTGTAACGTTTATTTTATAATTTATTTACATTAATTGAACACTAATTTATTTAACACACTAAACTACTTGTTCACTAGACTAGACACTACATAATTTATTTGTACTGCTCCGCTTTCGGATCGTATGTCGCGTTCACTTCTGCTTCTCTACTTCTAACTAACTCCCTCGATCACAAGCCCCCTTATATATACACCCCCAACCCCGATAAAGAGCGTTCTAGTATATTCTAGAACGCCTACGCAGGAAATGTTCATGCACCTGTTCATGCACCTGTCTTGTACGCGTCGTAGTTATTCTTTTGAAGGAGTAAACATGTGTCGCTTTGTTTACTTCTCGCATTACACTGCCCCCGCCTTAGAGACGTTTCGTCTCGGAACGTATCCCTGGTAGGCCCATGCAGGAACCTGCAGTTAGCCCCCCGCTTACAGCGAGACGTGGCGTCAAAATAACAGGGGACCGTCTTCCCGAGTCGACATGGTGCAGGCCCAAAACAGCAGACTAAAACTTCCACTCCGGTATTCTTCAACACTACTTCCAGCATATTCCGGACAACCCTCCAGTCCAGCTGATCTCGTCCAGCACCTAACTTGGGGACTGCTAGCTTCCTGATGTCGAGCTCCAGCAGTCGGTCTCGTAGCCTATGCAAGGTTCGCCATACATTGTGATAACATGGTTTAAGGGACCCGATCTCCTTCGTAACCAGATAAAAGATGTGTCTTACGTTGTCACGTAGTTCCAGAACCTTGCCAATTCCCGGGAGTTGCGCTCTGAGTTGTTCCAAGCGCCCGTACTTCTTCTTGAAAACCGTGGCGATACCTCGTGACATTACCAGGTCGGCGGACACACAATGGGCCAACGAGTATTCTTCAGGTACGCTGAACAAATCCTGTTGTTTTTCACAGGTTACCCCATACCGTGCTTTTCCGGTACCCCCGTAGGCGCTCATAAATTCTTCGAACGAAAGTTCGTTCTCCTGCGCCAATGTGTTTCTTACTCGGGGAACCTCCGCCTCATCGTGCGATCCCTCATAGGGTGCCAACCGATTGAAGTGCACCACTCTCGGCTTGCCATTTGGTAGTTTGCTTACCCGGTAGACCACGTCATTGATTCGTTTCTTCACAACATAGGGACCTTCCCAATTGGTCTGTAACTTAGGGGACAAACCACGTTTCTTCTGTGGGTTGTACAGCCAAACTCGATCTCCCATTTGGTAGCCACCCTCTTTAGCGTTGATGTCGTAACGCTCCTTGATGCGATCACTGGCGATATTTAGTTGGTATCGGACTTGATCGTGAATCTCGTTCATCCTTTGCCGCATCCGGGAGACGTAATCTTCCCCCGAAACATCCTCGTCCGGTCTAGCGCCAAAGATTAGATCACAGGGCAGTTTAAGTTCTCGCCCGAACAGGACTTTGGCTGGAGTTTGTCCTGTCGACTCATGAACGGCCGAGCGGTAGGCCATCAGGAAGAACGGCACGTGTTCGTCCCAGTCTCGTTGATGTGACGAGACCATTTTCGCCAGATAGCGGTTGAGGGTGCGATTCATCCGTTCTACCATGCCGTCAGACTGAGGGTGAAGGGCCGTGGTTCTTGTTTTTCGCACCCCAAACTTCTCACAGATCCTCCGGAATAGGCCACTCTCAAAGTTTCTTCCTTGATCCGAGTGTAATTCCATGGGTACTCCAAACCGGCAGATCAGCTCCTTCGCGAGCACATCGGCCACTGTCTCTGCCTCCTGATTAGGGAGAGCGTACGCTTCTACCCACTTCGTAAAATAGTCCATTACGACCAGGATGTATTTATTCCCCTTTTCGGTCTCAGGGAAGGGTCCTGCTATATCAATAGCGATCCTTTCGAAGGGGCTCCCGACGTTATATTGTTTCATGGGAGCTTTCGGTCGTCTTTGTGGCCCATTACTTGCGAAACATGTAATACATTTCTTGCACCAGACCTTCACGTCGTCTGAACAATTGATCCAGTAGAATCGCTCTCGTATTTTCTGCAGGGTTTTCTTGATCCCTAAATGTCCACCAGACGACTCGTCGTGAAGGTGCCGCAAGACCTCCGGGATTTTACTGGAGGGAATTACCAACTGCCGTCTTTCCTCCGTCCCGTTTTGGCTCTCCAGTACGCGTTTTAGTAGTCCATCCTCAACCACTAACGAGTCCCACTGTGCCCAATAGCTCTTGAGTTTTGGCGAGCCAGGTGATACCTTTTGCCACTCAGGACGCTCTCCTCCCTCTTTCCAAACCAGGATTTCTTTGAGAACCGGGTCTTTTCCTTGCTCTTGTCGTAACGAGGATGGTGTCCATTCCTCGGCGACCACGGTCGTTCGATAGACTTTCTCGGACTTTTCCTCAGCTCTATGACAATGAGGACACTCATCAGGGCATGGTCTTCTCGAGAGTGCGTCTGCGTTTCCATGACTCTGTCCTGGCCGATGTTCTATAACAAAGTCATACTCCTGGAGCCTCTCGATCCAGCGAGCGATCTGTCCTTCGGGATTCTTAAACTGGAGGAGCCATTTAAGAGCAGCATGATCGGTCCGGATCAAAAACCTCCTTCCACACAAATATTTATGGAAGTGCTCGATGGACTTGACGATGGCCAATAATTCACGCCGGGTGACGCAGTAATTCTTTTCTGGTTTGGAGAGTACCTTGCTGAAGTATCCAAGGACACGTTCTTGTCCCTCCTGGCGCTGCGACAGAACACTTCCAATTCCCACATTGCTCGCGTCGGTGTCCAGGATGAACTGTCCTTCTGGCAGAGGAAAACTCAGCACTGGGGCACTGGTCAACTTCCTCTTCAGCTCGTCGAAGGCAGACTGGCATTCCTCATCCCAACAGAAGTTTCGTCCTTCTTCCGTGAGCCTTGTCAACGGCTTAGCGACGTCGGAGAACATCCGGACATATCGTCGGTAGTACGTGCAGAGGCCCAGAAAACTCCTCAACTGGTGTTTATCTACCGGTATTGGCCACTCCTTCACCGTACTTGTCTTGTCCGGATCAACGGCGACGCCCTCTCTGCTCACTACGTGCCCTAAGTATGAGACCTTCTTTCTGAAGAGCTGACATTTCTTAGGGTTCAGTTTCAGTCCCGCACCTTGCAGTCTCTGGAAGACGTCCTTTAAGTTTTTCAGATGTCCTTCGAAGGTCCTGCCCATCACGATGACATCGTCCAAATAGACTAGGCACGTTTTCCACGTCACACCCATTAGCACGCTCTCCATCAGCCTCTCAAACGTCGCTGGGGCATTACAAAGTCCGAATGGCATGACTGTAAAATGCCACAGGCCGTTACCGAAGGTAAATGCCGTCTTTTCCTTATCGGCAGGGTCCATTTCGACTTGCCAATAGCCGCTTTTTAAATCCAAGGTCGAAAATATCGTGGATCCAGCAAGGGTATCGAGTGTGTCGTCGATACGTGGTAGCGGGTAGCTGTCCTTTTTGGTGACACTGTTCACCTGCCGGTAGTCTACACAGAATCGAGTAGTCCCATCCTTTTTCTTCACCAGTACTACCGGCGAGGCCCATGGACTGCTTGACGGCTCGATGACCCCGTCCCGCTCTAGGTCCTTGATGATTTTCTCGGCTTCCTCCCGTTTGGCCAAAGGTAGTCGTCTTGCTGTTTGTCGAATCGGTCGTGTCTCGCCCGTGTCAATTTTATGTGTCACGACCTTGGTCTTTCCCAGCTTTCCATTCTCGGTGGTAAATATGTCCTGGTACTTATTTATTAATTCGTGGGCCTTTTGTTTCTGTGTGGGCGAGAGAAACGCACTGGTCTGGGAAAGAATTTGTTTCAAGTCCTGCGGAGTGTGTCTGGACCTTTCTTCCTCACTAACGCCCCTTACGATGGCCGATGCGGCTATACATGTGCCCAGCTTCGTACCCTTCTTGATGGTGACCGGGTACTGATTGATGTTGAGTAGCCGCACAGGCACTTCACTTGAGAGAGTAACGAGCGCTTTTCCTACCAGTACCCCCCGAGCCAGTCGATTGTCATCGTTTTCTGGTTCGATCACGGCTGCAATTCCCTCTTCCACAACACCCCTCAGACAGGTAGAGGTGATCGTTTCGCTTCGTTCCGGGAGAATCACATCTTCTGCCATTATTACGTCTAACACAAAGTTGTCACGATTGTGTAGTAGTAATTCTTCTTGACCGATCCTCAACACTCGGTGTCCGAAATCCAACTGGAATCCATGATTCCTCATGACGTCCATCCCCAGTATGACGTCTTCCTCAATTTCAGCTATGAGAACAGGATGGTCAAACTTTACTCGTCCCAACGTCATGCTAACCGTCGCTTCACCGTGTATTACTGCCTTCTCCCCAGTGGCAGTTCTCAATTGCCACCTACTTGGCCTAATCTTCCTACGGTCCCTCACAACTTCCGAGCGTACGATCGTCTTCGTAGCTCCCGTGTCCACAAGCATGGCGTGGGATCTCCCGTCGATAGTGCCATCGACGTACGCGCTCCCCAATTGGTGGGAAAACGAGGCTATACTGGCCCGGGGGTTTCCACTGCTACGGGTCGACGTTCCCCCTTTCTTGTCGACCCGCATTAGTTTTCCTGGGCCTTTGTCGGCGCCGCTGTTCTGGGCCGCTTGCAAGAACTCTTCACATGGCCCACTTCGCCACAGTTCCAACAGCGAACTACCTTCTTCTTCGCCGACAGCATCTCCATGATCTGCTGTAGGACCCTTTCCACGAGTTTCTCAGTGTCTACTTCCTCTGTAACCGCTCGAACACGGCCGTGACCGCGGGAGGCTTCCATGGCTGCATCATGCTCCAGTGCGATGGCGAGCGCGTCCATTAATGTTTTCGGTCGAGCTAGTCTCAGGGCCCTCTGCAGTTCCTGGTCCCGCAGCCCGCTCACGAACGTCTGCACTGCGAGGCACTCCATCATCTGTTCCGGCGCCGTGGGATACGCCAACCTCACTAGTCTGGCTACGTCCGCTTCGAACTCCTGCAGGGTCTCGTTCGATCTCTGACGGCGATTGGACATCTGGGATTGATGGACTTGCTCCAGATGTGTTTGGCCGAACCGCATTTCCAGTCGCCTCAGCAGCTCATTGTAATTCCCGGCTTCCTCGGTGGATAGCGTCTGAAGAACTTCCAACGCCTCTCCACGTAAGGCTACCGTTAGGGAAACAGCTTTCTCGTGAGGGGACCAAGCGTTAGCCTCCGCTGCTGCCTCAAACTGCTTCTTGTAGCTGGCCCACGGAATTTTTCCGTCGAACGTTGGGGGCGTCACTCGATTGGTGGATATCGAGTTCTGTTGAACGACCGCCTTCATTTCTTCCTTCGTCTCGCCGCTACTGACTCGCTTTAGTCGTTCTTCCAACTGCTTCGTCTTCTGTTCAATTTCGTCTTCTTTCCCCTCACCGCTACTGAGTTGTTCTAGTCGTTCTTCCAACTGCTTGATCTTCTGTTCCATCTCCTTACGCTGAGCCTCAATCTGGTCGGTTATCTCTTCCCTCTGGGCGGCGATTTCTTCCCTCTGGGCAGCGATTTGAGCAGTGATGTCTTCCCTCTGGGCAGCGATTTGAGCAGTGATGTCTTCCCTCTGGGCGGCGATTTGAGCAGTGATGTCTTCCCTCTGGGCGGCGCTTTCTTCCCTCTGGGCGGCGATTTCTTCCCTCTGGGCGGCGATTTGAGCAGTGATGTCTTCCCTCTGGTCGGCGATTTCTTCCCTCTGGGCGGCGATTTCCTCCCTCTGGGCAGCGATTTGAGCAGTGATGTCTTCCCTCTGGGCGGCGATTTGAGCAGTGATGTCTTCCCTCTGGTCGGCGATTTCTTCCCTCTGGGCGGCGATTTCCTCCCTCTGGGCAGCGATTTGAGCAGTGATGTCTTCCCTCTGAGCGGCGATTTGCTTCGTGATGTCATCGTCTTCGAACTCGAAAACTTCCGGGTCCTGGCCATTTTCTTTCAAAAATGCCGAGAGTCGGTCCTGGAGTTCGGTCTTCCTCCCTCCAGTTTCCAATTCCCGTTCCTCGAGTTCTTTTTTTAACTCGGCCACTTTTAATTCGCGTAACTTCTTCATGATCCCACTTCTGACACCAATGTAACGTTTATTTTATAATTTATTTACATTAATTGAACACTAATTTATTTAACACACTAAACTACTTGTTCACTAGACTAGACACTACATAATTTATTTGTACTGCTCCGCTTTCGGATCGTATGTCGCGTTCACTTCTGCTTCTCTACTTCTAACTAACTCCCTCGATCACAAGCCCCCTTATATATACACCCCCAACCCCGATAAAGAACGTTCTAGTATATTCTAGAACGCCTACGCAGGAAATGTTCATGCACCTGTTCATGCACCTGTCTTGTACGCGTCGTAGTTATTCTTTTGAAGGAGTAAACATGTGTCGCTTTGTTTACTTCTCGCATTACACTATATATATACGAAGGAGAACGTCGATTTTTGAGTATGTTCCACCAATATGAAAATTCATGAAAAAATCAGTGCACATTTCCATTTTAGTGATGCTTCTTTCTCTAAAGCGTCAAAAGCGTTGGTTATCTTTCTTATCCAGTCAATACGTTTTCTATCTCTGAGCGATATTCCCAATACATCTCTTTCCATAGCCCTCTGAGTTTTACGGATTCTGTCCAAATTTGCTTTGGTGAAGGTCTACGTCTGCGCTCCATATGTTAAAACTGGTAGTATGCAGCAATCAAATACTTTGGTTCTTAAATGAAGAGGTGTCGTTTGGTTTTTAAAAACATAGGAGAGACTTCCGAATGCCGCCCATCCTAATCGAGTTCTGCGTATTATTTCGCATTTCTGATTATCTTTGCCCGCTCTTGTGGCCTGGCATAGGTATATATATTCATTCACCTGTTCTATTTGGCTTGTATTAACAGTTATTATGTGTTGTTCGTACGAGTTTGACATTACTTTTGTTTTTTTGAGGTTTATTTTTAAGCCTCTTTGAGTGATTTTTCTGGAGGTAGTCTATCATTGATTGTAGCTCCTCCCAGTTGGATGCAAGCAGAAGTACATCGTCTGCGTATCTTAGATAATTCAAGGATCTATCATTAATTTTAATCCCTTTATTGCCCCAATTCATTGTTTTGAATAAGTCTTCGAGGGCCATCGTAACTAATTTTGGCGAGATTGTATCTCCTTTTCTCACTCCCCTTTTGATTGGTATGCTTTTCATATTTAGCTTGTCATCGTCATCAAGTTGTACTGTCATCGTTGCTTCCAAATAAATATTATGCTACAGATTTTTGTATCTCAAGTCTATTCTGCTATTAATCAAAGCTTCTTCGACAGACCATAGCTCTACGCTGTCGGAACCCTACTCGTAATCAACGAGCACCAGATACAAAGGTAGATTATACTCATTGTTTTTTTCTATTAATATTTTAAATGTGTGCAGATGGTCGCAGGTTCCATATCCTTTTCTGAATCCTGGTATGTGTCGAATTTGTTCGTTAATCTGCTATTTATGATTTTCGTAATGGTTTTGTATAGCTGTGATAAGAGGTATACAGGTTTATAATTGTCTAGAATTGCTACATCACCTTTCTTATATATCAGTATTCTGTTAGCGTTGTTCCATCCAATGGATACCTTACCTTCGAAAATACATTTATTGAATAAGATATCTCGGTATTCTTCAACTTTTCTGCCTCCTTCCTTAAGACCTTTTATTAGGATTCCGTCTTCTCCCGCTGCCTTATTTCTTTTCATGTCTCGTATAGTTTTGTCTATTTCATCCTCTGAAATTTCGGGCAGGTCTTCAGAATTAACATTGGTTATTGTCCTTTCTAAATTCTTTATTGTGCTAGCCAATGGAGGGTTTCTTGAGCTATATAGATCTTTATAGTATTTTTTCTGTTATCTTTATTATTTCTCTTCTATCTTGTATTTAGACGCCCTGGTTTTTTAGCGAAATTATCTTTTTATTCCTTATTTTTGAGTTCATTCTTTTCAAAGAAAAGAATATGAAATATGTTACACACAAAATTTAGTTTCACCCAAAAAATATTTTTAACAATTCTTTATGGAACGTCTTTGATTTACCTATAATAGCGTGATTTTTAAAAAATATCAAAAAGCCGCCAGAACATTGTAGCTTGCATTTAGCGTTTAGAGCTTCACCTAACAATAAGAAAGGGGATGAAAAAACATGTAACACACAAAATAGCTTTCCTTGTCATGACTTATAATTTGAATGGTTTGGTTAATTCCTCTAGCATTTCTAAAGCTAGGCCTACTTTCTTGTACATATAAATTTCGATTCAGTATTGTACAGTTCATGATGTAATCACGAATCTAATTAAAATCTTATCAAAATGACTTCATATTCCGCAATTACTTTTCCGGTTAGTACCGAAAAAATCTCCCAATTAATTTTAACCGCGGCACTCGAAGGGAGATTACTTGTCCCGGGACGTGTCCGCGTCCGATAACGCTACACATACCGTATATAAGAGAAGACGAAGATGTCCGGGATATAATGCATCCTTCGAGGCTTAATCCGAGGGATTCCGTCCCACGGAACGACTTACAGCCACCCTCATAACTTCTCACCCTCACCTCGATCTATCCATATTTGATGGTCGCCGGACACAAAGGCACGTATCTCATCGGCTCATGAAAAATTTCGATGGGAGAGAGAGATTTTTTCTCCCATTCTTTTTTCCACGAAAAATGTGATATAACAAATCGCACCGGGACTGGACCCGAAATATTAATTAGTTTGAAACTTGATTCATATTTTTATCGTAAGTAGTTCCGTTTTGGCTTGGTAGTCTCCTCTTAGAGACATGATTATTATTTTTGAAATATGTTTACCTATTATTCTAAATACCAAAGGAGGGGAGGTTAAGAAACCTCTAAACGATTTGAAATACTTCAAAACTTCGTTAAGTTCTGATTTAAGTGAATATATCTGCCTCGTTGATTTAAAAGGTAACTTTAGAATGTAACATTTTGTTGAAAAACTTAGATCTACCAGCTTAAAAAATTTCAACGCAGTAATAGGTTTAGTGTTTTCTTTAAGGTTTAATAAATCATAATATACAATCCACTTGACAGTAGCAGCTGGAAATTTATAGTAGAATTTATTTTCAATAAGAACCTCCAATTTTGTGGAGTTATAGTGGAAGCTGCAATATGAAAATTTGTGAAAGTTACCAGGAAAGAGGGGTTGCAGTGAATTATCATAAATTTCTGCACAAAATAAATAAAATATTACTGGAGTACATGATTAAAGTTTAGAGAGGAAACATCTTGTTGACTATCATGAATAATAACTTAAAATTTCGGAAAGTCGGTTATAAATTAAAAATATCATATTAGTTATTACTCGAGCGCGGATTTACAGATAAGAAAAAAAATATAGGCAAAATAAACAGAAAAATAGGCAATTTCAGGCAAAAAACCTTTTACAGTTTTCATAACTGATGAAAACAATGGCAACAATATATTTTTCTAAATTTTCTGGACGAAATGATAATCTTTGATCGCTTAGAACATTTTTGTGAACCGAAAAAGAACCTTCAACATTCAAGTAATTGGGGCGTATTTAAAAGATGTTATTTCGTTAGGCGTCATATTACCTATGTTTACTTTTTCACCTTCCAAAGCAGACTTAATATTTTTAATAATTTTTCAACAGGAATTTTTTTTAAGAACAGTTTTTAGTATTTGACTAATTTTTTCTCCCTTCACTCCAGGAAAATTCGGCTAAATTTTTTCAGCTACCGCTGTACTTTATATAAGGGATAAGTCCGGATCCTCCAGTTTTGTTAGTACAGCTGGAATTTGATCGAAGTGAGCTCCAATATAAGCTAATTCAGCCATTACATATTCCGATCTGAAGGCAGCCTCGACAACATGTATAATGACGCCAGTACTTCTATTTGTCGCTTCTGTTTCTTGTTATAGTAGCTCCACAACCTTTTACGGAACGTAAAAACTAAATGCTTAATTGAACGATCAAAAGAACTTACTTGAAGTTCGATCGTAATTATATGAAGCGTCCGGTCCGAAGATATCCATTATTTTACACATAAGTAGTACGGCATCCCGTGCTCTCTAGGTCACATATTTTAAAGAATCGCAATCCGTCCCTGCTTCCTCTGATCTCTGCTCAGTTCCTCTCCCACTTTTCCTCATTTAGTTTAAATTGTAACGTATTTTCCGCAACCTGAGGGCCCCAAGGGTTGGGTGGGACCGTGATATCGTCGGACCGGACGCTTCATATAATTACGATCGAACTTCAGGTAAGTTCTTTTGATCGTTCAATTATATTTCAGCGTCCGGTCGGAAGATATCACTTATTTTACACACAAGTAGATGTTTAAAGCCTAGGTTGCGGTGAAAACTTTAACTCCATTTGGGAGGTATCTGATGTCCTGTATGGTGTAGTATGTAATGTACATGTACAGTCTTAGATGACCATTAACAATTTATTTATTACCTGTTATCCATATAACAGAGGAACAGAGTGTAGTCTTTTTACCTAAGACTGTTGTACATAAGAATGAGAACTAAAAAAAATGCTTCTTAGTTAGGCTACCTGAAGTGAGGCCAGGAAGTACCGGAACTAAGCCATAAGTACCTTTTTACGTATCCAGGGGATCAGCCGGTGAGCCTTATGTCACAGCGATGAATACTGCCTTCGCGAAGTGGCTCGTTTGTGAAATAGGTCTGTTGTAGAACTTCGCGAAGATGGAAGAGCCCTCGCTCCATCCTGCGGACAATCTAATATTATCCAACGATAGGCCGTTTCTAAGCGCTGCAGATGTCGATGCATGCCGCGTCGAATGGGTGTTAAACATTGTTGTGTCTATGCCTGCCACCTTTAAGGTCTCGCGAACCTAGCGGCTTAGGGTTTGCTTAGTGGCTTGCTTGTGTGGTTTGGCGTAGGCTAAAAATAGTTTATCGCAGTCTGGAGGACGCAAGTGGTTCTGTAGCTTTCGTGTATTCACGGAGACACACCACAACGCACAGCTTGGGCCTATCCTTGAATACTGGAAGACTCGTGCATGGTTGATAGGTTCGTATCGCCGAGGTTTATATTAGGTCTGGAATGAAGATCTGGACACCATCTGTAGAATTGTGTATTTGGGATAGTCTAATTAAGGAAATGGTCTGAAGACGTTGTCCCGTCGCCAGGGCCAGGAGAGTAACAAGTTTAAACGACAGATTTTTCAATGAGGAGGTGTCCAGGTTCTCCAAAAAGCGGATGACCGGCTGCGGGTCCCAGATAAATTTGTAACAAGGTTTGGAGGGTCTCAACCTAAAGATTCCTTTCAGAAAGCGCCTGAGAGTGACGTCAGTTCCGATGTTTCCGGTGAGGATTAGGGTTAATGCCGCCCTGTGTGCGATGAAAGAGCCGTAGGCGCTGATACCGGTGTCTAAATGGATTTGTAGGAAGGTTATAACGTCAGGTAACTTTTCACTGTAGAGCGAGATCCTGGTGATGGAACAAAACTCCCACCACTGCCTGTATGTAGACGAGTATTGGTTGATTGTTGCTGTCGACCGAGATGCGACACTTGTTTCGACTGCGTTTGCGGGAGTCTGCTTTGGTCGAAGCGCCTCCCTGATAACTTGGCGGCCACCAGGGAAAGGCTGGACGTCAGCGGGTGGCGTTCTTGGCGTTTACATTTATGGTTATGCTGTGACGCAAATAAGTCAACTCTCCTAACCTCTCTCCTAGTTTGTTGTATACTGTTGGAGAGAGAGACCACTCTGTTTCGGCCGCTAGGACTCGGGACTAAAAGTCCGCTCTCCAATTTTTGTCTGATGAAATGTAGGCTGCTTGAAGCCACAGATTTCTTTGTTCGCACCACTACCAGAGCTGCCTAGCAAGTCTATCGAGGGTTGCATGTTGCACGCTACCCATGCGATTAACATAAACAACGGCCGTGGTGTTATATCGCAACGAAGGAGAATGTTTTAATTAACCAAAACTTTCGCGAAGCATTGTATACCAAAAAATATACCTTCAGTTCTAGATAGTTTATGTGATGCTTACGTTCCGATTGGGTCCACCAGCCGCGAGTGTGCTGTGTTGAGGTGCAGGCCCCCCATCCAGACAATGAAGCGTCCGTATCGATTTCGAGCCGAAAGGCGTCTTGTTTAATATCGTTGTATGCAGACAAAATGTTTTGGCCCCACCATGAGAAATCGCCAGAAAGGTACTCTTGTATCACCATGTTGTTGTCAAAGTTGTCATTATTTAAGCGAAGTGCCTGGACCTTCACTCTTTCTAACCATACAACCATCCGTATTTAATCACCGGGCACGCCGAGCTTAAAGTGTCAGTGAAACGTGCAAATTCACGGATTTTTCAAGTTTCCTTGGAGCGGAGGGCGTTTATCCAATTCAGAATTTCTTCTTTCTTACTCGTCGGGAGTTGGATTCGCATTGTCGACGAATCGAGAATGAAACCCAAAAATTTACATCTTCTGGATGGATTGTCGGCCAAAAAGATTCCGGATATGAACTGGTTCAAGATAGGTGTACATTTTTTAATCGCTCCCAGCCTAATTAGGTCCTCGACTTCATTTGCTATTTGTCGCTCCTCCCTAACCGACCGTTTGAACAAGTTAGGAAGCCTGAATTGAGTAGGTGGTTCAGTTAGGGGCAGTTTATAACCCCGAAAGCATTCGAGGACCATGGCATTAGCCGGCAGCAACACCCACCTGTCATAAAACTTTCTGAGGCGTCCAGCATGACAAATACCTACCTGTGTCAATGCTTCTTGTACTTGGTCCTCTGGAGGTCTCTGGAGGGCCGCCCGCGTAAAGGCCTCGTCTCCCTCGCTGATTGCCTCCCCCCAGAGTTTAAATTTCTAGGAGCGCTGTAGGTTGAAACAGAGGATTTCAGACATCTACTAGCACTATCCAGGCTTTTGGCGGCTTTGATTTTTGACAGTACATCCGCGCCAAATAGTAAGTCAGTAGGGAGGCTCTTATCGACCATTTCCTTCATTTACTTACTCAGAAGAGGAGTAATCAGGCTGCGACGAGTCATCGTGATCTTGTGGAAGAGGTCTGTAAGGATGCGGCCCGTGTTGGCTAGTCCATTTAGGACTTCCTTTTTTATATGGCTAGTGACCTGGTCTCCTTCGCGCAAGACAAGGGTATTTGTCTTTCCCAGGGCGGCATTTCCTCGACCCAGCTGACTCTGGCAGGTAGTGTACCATGAGTCTCGAGTAGCATGGGGTGGAGGTAGGATAGATTTTATCTCTGCGTTAACCGTAGGGGCATTTAAGAACGTACTACCGGTCGGTAGCCTATATCTTTCCAGTAATGCTGTTAATTCCTGTTGTGGCAACCCATTAGCGATGGTATGGTTCCACCTACTACTCAGCGCCGGGTGCAGGCTAAAGGATTCATTTCCTCGTTTTTCGGGGTCCTCCCCCAAAATGTCGAGAACCTCCTCTGGCAGCTCGACATCGTTATGCACTAAGAGATATTCTTCCTCTCTCTGAGGATGCGAGAGATCGCCTGGGTTTTCATTTTCCTTATCTGACGCCATGTCGCACGGATCACGGTCGCGCAGATTAGTGACATTCGCCGAACCGCTCGGGTTTCGGTCCATGCGTGTTAGAGCAGAGTTATAATTCGGCAGATCCGTCCTTGGCGGGACAGACGAAGAGCGCCGTGTCTCATGTGACTGGGAACGCTTGGAGCGAAAGAATGACGTACCTCGCGTACGGGTGGGAGAACGTGTAGAGCGAGAGCGTGTATGCGAACGTTGTCTGCTCCTATGGCGGTGACGTTTGTCAACCTGCTTTTTCAGCGTTTTGATACATTTTAAACAGCTCCTCCGTGTCTATTTCCGAGCTGTCGGAGTGACGACATTTTCTAGACATTTTCCCACAACTATCATAAAGAGGAGGATTATGTAAAAACCAAAGATAAAACGCTTACCCACTTGACGTCGATGTGACGCTGTCGAGCATAAAATACCGAATGAGGAAAAGTGGGAGAGGAACTGAGCAGGGATCAGAGGAAGCAGGGACGGATTGCGATTCTTTAAAATATGTGACCTAGAGAGCACGGGATGCCGTACTTCTTGTGTGTAAAATAAGTGATAACTTTGAACCGGACGTTGAAATATAATTTAAAATAAAGTATTTTAAAAATAGGTACATATTAAATAATTAGATGATTACATCTCGATTAAAATAAATCGAGTAAGTAAATCAGTTCCTTTTTCATTTCTGTGAAATTGTTGTTGTAATAGAGAGCTGCGTCCAGCCAAGTTCCCCAACGAGTAATGACGAGCTGGAGGAAGTGGCGTATTTGGCAACAAACTTTTAATAGTTGCAACTCTATTAGATGCTTTTAGAAACACTTTTTTGGTTGACGAAATTATGCAATGAACGTCTGGAAATTGAATTCTTATTACCTCTGCTGCATGATGTATTCCGTGAGCCAGAAACGTTAAATGTATGATAATATTGTGGGCAGCATCTGTCATTAGGACCAAAAAACGGTTCGCATGATGTCCATAGGGCCACAGAATATCTACCAAACAAGTCAAATAGAATTAAAGTTAATATATGTATTTATGGGTTAACGAATATTTAAAATTTAGTTTAATTTCGGTTAACTTTACTTACCCAATGCTGTCTTGATGGTGTGCTGTCTTGATGGTGCGTGCATTGGATGCATGATTTACAGCGTCTACACATTTCGACAAAATAAGCCGAGACTTAGTAGGGGTTGACGAAAGGGAACCTATCACGACATTCACTATATAACGTCCTATAATATCCGTTGTTTCATGAAATGAAACCCAAACTGGCTTGCTTCCTATTTCTTCTGGTATTGCTGATACAGCCGTAATTAAAAAAAAATAGCAATATTAAATTTCTCTTATTTGTTTTTTTTTAAAAGCAAAATATTTCAAAAATATTTTATTTCACTTTAAAACAAAAACGGTAGAGAAAGTTCCAAAATTCTCAAAATTGTTTTACAAATTCTAAGAACTCATTTTTTTCAATTTTGGATCTGAGCTTAAGATGAAAGGGCGTATCATTGAACCATATTTCATTAGGAAGCTGTAACTTCGTGAAATTATGTAAAGACCACAGTTTGAAATCTTGTGAGTTTTATTGAATTTCTGGATTTCAATGTATGGCCAAAGACGATTCTGTTATAAACCGTTTGAGAGGCGTGAGATCCATTTAATAACATCTTGGTTGTGTTGTTGTCCTGACTTTTCCTGAATTTGAGCTCTCGGCTACTTAATTCTCCTTCGTGGGTTTTCCTCTCCTCCGTTTATTCATTACTCTTTGTATCCTGATCATCCTGGTGGTCCTCATTTTGTGACTTCATATTCCTGGTATGTCCTTCTTAGTTAGTCCTCCTTCTTTGCCATTTTGGGTCTATTCCTCCTTGATGGTGTGTCCTCGTTGTAATCCGTGACCTTACTAATGAGTGTGTTCGTTTGCTCCATTGCCTTGATGATTGTCTTCGTAGTCCTCTACTTGATGGTCTTCTTCAGCTATTCTATTCGCAGGTCCCGTCGTAGATTTTCGTTCCTCATTTATCATGGTGCATCCACCATCTTCTTCGTCGATTGGTTCTGTATCCTCTCCAGTCTCTCCAGGTCGTTGCTGCTTTACCCCATGCTGCTGCTCCGTATGTCATTACCGTATTCCTGCCAGGTATATCTCATTATTCGCTTCCAGTGTCAGCTTTTGCCGAATTTCCTGGTAGTCATCTTGAACTCCTCTTCGGTCGTTGTCTGGATCTTGAGACCGTCATTAGTATGGGTAGCTTTGGTTACTGTGATTGAGCTCCGTTCTCTCCTCGGTCCAATGTTTTTTCTCCCTCAACACGATGTAACCTTTTAGTAGAGTATCGTCGTCTTTTTAGACCATTTTCACGTAAATTCTCTTCCACCGAGATGATCGCTGGACAGAGGGGAGGGGCGCGTATGAGCCGGGAAACATCGCGCCATGCGGAATTGCTATGCCATAGAACAATAAAATACAATTTGCTACACACAGACTGTTCGCGCCAATTGTGACAGTGCGCAGATTGGACGCTTTGAGAAATTAAGTTTAAGGTGTGCGCCAATAGGACGTTTTTAGATAATAAGATAAAAGTGTGAAAGGCCGCGCTTTCCCTCAGGACATTTCCTGTATTGCGAGTTGCGGGCCTGTAGGGGCATAACATCGGCGACGGAGGCGTAGAGAAAACAATTGAGAATTGACAAGATAGAAAATAACGCTGATTATTATTGCAATTTGAATTCACTGCTGCATGATAATTCACTGGTGTGCAAGCTAGAGAAGTTATAACGTTTATTACGCCGAGTAACGCTGTGATCGGAGCAGCAAAAAGAAAGGAGAGTTTGGAAGGCCAGACCAGGTTGGCGAGCGAAGAGTTGGGAAGTTGATGAGGAGTGGTGTGTGAGCGGAGACAGCCAGGGGAAGAAAGAGCGCTGTGAGCGACGTCGTGAGATCCCCGCAGGAGTGTGACGTGAGTGAAGAATGTGTGCGCGTTTCGGTATAAGCGTGTGCGGGCGCGGCGATTTGAGTTGGTATAGTTGGGATAGGCCGTCGGCGTGGGGTGACCTGTAGGCGAGATGCGTAAGAAACGAATGCTAGTCTTGGTGGAGAGACTTCCTCACCCGGGGCACCACAAAATATTTGGGTTCTTATTACTTACGTGAGTTCTAATAAGAGAATGAATGAGAGTAGCTGGAACAAATTAAAGTCTCGGTTCGCGTTTGAATGCCTCCTTGTTCCGGCATAAAAACCCTTTCGGTTAAAGGGAAAAGCCAGAACAAGTAGTTTTATTAACATCAAATGTATAAATGATTGATATACAGGCAATAATGACAGTTTACAATATTACAACGTTGTTTTATTCTACATAACCCTGTAGGGTCACGAATCACTTGACTACAAATTGAACAAGATTGAATGATCATTCAAGGCCTAAACAGAGCCCTTAACTAAGGCGCAAATTCGAGGGTAAAGACACGGCAACGTGAGGTGGACGAGCGCATATCCAAGCGCAATTTACGTCTACGACGCACAGGTCCCGTCAAACGATCTACTCCACCAAGGTGGCTTAAAGTGTCCCCCATGCATCGTGCAAGCCCAGCCTGCGACATCTCCACCAAGGTGGCTTAAAGTGTCGCCCATGCATCGGGCAAGCCCAGACTACGACATCTCCACCAAGGTGGCTTAAAGTGTCGCCCATGCATCGGCCAAGCCCAGCTTACGACATCTCAACCAAGGTGGCATAAAGTGTCGCCCATGCATCGGGCAAGCCCAGCCTACGACATCTCCACCAAGGTGGCTTAAACGGTTTTACGGCTCAGATCACCCCACGCCGACGGCCTATCCCAACTATATCAACTCAAATCGCCGCGCGTGCACACGCTTATACCGAAACGCGCACACATTCTTCACTCACGTCACACTCCTGCAGGGATCTCACGACGTCGCTCACAGCGCTCTTTCTTCCCCTGGCTGTCTCCGCTCACACGCCACTCCTCATCAACTTCCCAACTCTTCGCTCGCCAACCTGGTCTGGCCTTACAAACTCTCCTTTCTTTTTGCTGCTCCGATCACAGCGTTGCTCGATGTAATAAACGTTAGAACTTCTCTAGCTTGCACACCAGTGAATTATCATGCAGCAGTGAATTCAAATTGAAATAATAATCAGCGTTATTTTCTATCTTGTCAATTCTCAATTGTTTTCTCTACGCCTCCGTCGCCGATGTTATGCCCCTACAGGTCCGCAACTCGCAATACAGGGAATGTCTTGAGGGAAAGCGCGGCCTTTTACGTTTTAATCTTATTATCTACTTAAACTTAATTTCTAAAAGCGTCCAATCTGCGCACTGTCACAATTGGCGCGAACATCCCGCCCGCCTTCGTCCAACAGACGAACAACGCACCACTACTTGGAGTTCAAGCTCCCCTGTTGCTGTCATCCTCGAGATGTAACGGACACAGGCGATGGACATGCCGACGGAACGAGGTGGTGGCGGTCTTTACTGTTACTACTCTTACTAAACTGCCTGGGCCTGGATGAACCTCTACAATTCATCCCAAGGGCCATTTAGAAGGTGGACAACGATAATCCTTCACTAACACTAGTCTGCCTACACAAAAATTCGTTGAGGTACTCCTCCATTTCTCAAGCTGCTGCAGGTGGAGGAGATATTCAGAGGACCATCGTTTCTAAAATTGATTCCGAATTCGTTGTAATAATTGGAATCGATTCAACCGGTTCAACGGCACGTTTGCTAGGTCGCCATCCGGAAGCAAGGCAGAAGTGGTGCAGTTAAGGAAATGTGAAGAAGTTAAGACATGAAGATCATCGATATATGAGCTCATTGCTCCTAGAGGACGCGAGTTGAGACACGCCTCGATTTCCACCAGGACGGTGGAAAATTCGTCAAAGGTAAGGACGTGCTCACCAACTACCCTTTTCAGGTGGTGTTTCACCGACTTAACTCCCGCTTCCCACAATCCACCATAATGGGGAGTACTAGGGGGAATGAACACCCAGTCAGTGCCGTCATTCGCCAGAAGAGAAGCGACTTCTTTGTAAAATTCAGAAGCTCGCTGGAACATGGCCTTAAGTTCCTTGTCAGCTCCGTGGAAGTTTGTGGCATTGTCACTGAAGAGTTTCTGACAAATGCCTCGTCGACCCACAAACCTACGATACGCACTAATAATGACGCTGTGATTAACTCGCTCACAATCTCCAAATGAATGGCCTTTGTCGTAAAACGTACGAAATTTACTATATAACCTTTATACGTCCGTTGACCCCGACCCTTCGACATCCTAACCTGGATGGGTCCAGCATAATCTAGCCCAGAAATTGAAAATGGCCTTGACACATTCATACGATCGGCTGGGAGATCACCCATCAGCTCTTATGCTGATTGTGGCTTTACCCGCTGACTGGTCAGACATTTTCGAATTAAAGATTTAACTAGTCGATTTCGTCCTAGGATCCAAACTTGCTGCATCAATACATTCGATGAGAGTGTTAGTCCTCCGTGAAGACAGAATCGATGCGCGTAGCGTACAAACAACGTACTTAAAGCTGAGTGTTGAGATAAAATCGGGGGATATTTACAACTGAAGGAGATTTTCGAGTGCATCAGGCGACCTCCAACGCGTAGAATACTATCTTTACACAGAAAGGGGATTAATTTACTGAGACGACTACGAGTTGACAAATTCTTTCCATCTTTCAATGCCTTAATCTCTTCTGCGAAATCATTCGCCTGAACTAATCGCAAAACAACTTATTTTTACGCCTTCGAGTATTGAGAAGAAGACGTCTACACCAAGCTACAATGCGTAACAGTGGAGTCAACGATGAAAACTGAGATAAGATTGCAGGTTCAATCGGTATGGACCGTACATGAAAGGTTTGCTGACTAACCGCTGGCTGTGGCCAACATTCCTGGGGTTGGGAAAGCCAGTATTGTCCGTACCACCAGAGATCAGTTTGAGAAAGTTCCGCTGGCTCAGAACCCCGGGTAGCTAAGTCCGCCGGATTATCTCGAGTAGGAACATGTGCCCAGGTAGCTGAGGGAAGTTCTGTCTGAATATACGAAGCTCTGTTGGCTACAAATGTCTTCCAGTGTCATGGGTGTTTACGCAGCCACATAAGGACAATCTGACTGTCAGACCACGCGAACACCGGTAGATTACTGATAAAATCTAACTTCCCAACGTAACAAAGTAGTTTGACAAGAAGAGCAGCACCACACAATTCTTAATTAGGGATACTAACCGTTTTGACTGGTGCGACCTTTGTCTTGGCAGTTAGCAATGAAACGCGGAACGTATCATCCCCGTTGTCGATTCGCAGATAAACTACAGCAGCATAAGCCCGAGAAAACGCATCACAAAACCCATGGATTTGATAAGAACGGGCCGGTTCAACTCCTAACCACCGATCTATTGTTAAAGAAGGTAAGCTGTAAAAGATGTGTAATAAGCGTGCCATCGCTCTCGGAGTTCTAATTCTTAACTTTCCGAACGCTGCCCAAGTTAGTCCAATTCTTCTTGACAATTCACAAGTTTGGTTATCTCTACCTAAGCGAATCTCATGGCGCAAATACTTATATGAGTGGACTTGTTCTATTTTTGAGTTGTTGAGAGTTAAATAAGTACTTGCAACTAGATTAGTCATGAACATAGTTTTATTGGTGTTAACACTCAGACCCACCTTCTCGGAGGCTTGTTCAAGCTCCTGTAACATCATTTGGGCTTCTCCCAGACAATCTGTAATCAGTACTATGTCGTCAGCGAATCTTAGATGGTTCAGTTTTTCGCCGTTAATATTGATACCGAAGTTCTCCATGTTAGCACTTTTAAACATAAATTCATGCAGGGTTGTAAACAACTTGGGAGAAATAACATCCCCCTGTCGCACACCTCGTCCTATCTTGACGCTTGAAGTGTCCTCGTACAGCCTGATGCAAGCAGTTGCGTTTTTGTATGTATGTTTAATGATGTCTTTGTACCGATGACCAATTCTACAGTCCGCCATAGCCTTGAACAATGCACTGTGATCGATTGTGTCAAAGGCCTTTTCGTAGTCGACGAAGACAAGAACTAAGGGTTTGTTGTACTCCACGCACTTTTCGATGAGGACCTTGATTGTATGGAGGTGGTCATTAACGCCGTAACCGGCACGGAATCCCGCCTGCTCCCGTGGTTGGTAGAAATCTAGTTTCGCGCTTATACATTCGATGAGAAAAAAAATTAAGTTAAATTGTCTAGAATCCTTCTAACTGGCGTGGTTAAAATTTTGCGTAGTTTAGAAATTTGTCGATAAATTATTTAAGAATAATCTAGTTTTCCAAAAGGGACATGGCAATTGTTGTATATATACAAGTGCGCTTTTACCTATATATTCTAAACAATGACAAATTAGAATTATAAGGGATGAGATCGGCAGAAATGTATTTCTTTAATTTGATTTAATATGAACAGACGAGAGGAAAAACATTATACATAATTTTTGATTATAATTGGTGTTGAAAATTATAAAGTTTTTTATTTCGGTCGAATTTAACCGAAGAAAACTTCAAAAGATTTGTTGTTATTTGTTTTACAATTAAGAATAATTTGTGTTTATAACATCTGCCTACTATTAAGTACTCGTTTCCTCAATATTCCTTTGACGTTGGTCCTCGGCTGTTGCTCATGTAAACAGCGTTTAAGTAAAGTATTGAATAGCTTCATAGCAATAGGCAATGTTCTGACTAATTTGATAGTTGGAATTTAAAGACGAATATCATTGGTCATGAAGTCCCTAGAATTTTTATTTAGGAGGAATATTTGTTTGAATCTAGGAAAAAACCAAGAAAAAAACCCCGGAAATAGAACGCCCGGAAAAAGGCCCCCCCGGAATAAACACCCCCAGGAAAGGAAACCCCCGGAATAAAAACCCCCAGGAAAGAATAAAAACGTCTTGAAAAAACACACATTTTTATATTTACTTTAAAAAGTTTTTATACATAATATAATTAACAATTTTTATTGACTTAAATTCAGTGTACAGGTGGTTTTCTTCTAATACGTTAGGGTACGTCTCAGTTGGCTAAATGTTGTTTGTGCTTGTACCTTCGTTGGTGACTGAAGTTAGAATTGACAATTATGTTTTTACACAAAATTACAATTTCTATTCGTCTAACATTTAAGGGGCCTGGGTAGATGCAGCACAAGTCCCGCTTGAGTCGATTATCAAAGACATTCGGTTTAAACCATTTTTCTTCTCGACATTTCATCCCGTTCCTTTACATGCGCTTCGATAAAACGTATGTGTATTTAAAGCTGTGGCTCGGACGTTGGGGGATAAGACGGTTCTAGCAGGATTTATTTATTTATTTGTCGTGTACGATCGCCCACAAAACAGCGTTGAATACTCGTACATGGAACCGTATAGCAGAGTTAACGTGTTTGGAAGTATCGCTAGGACAGGTCGATTGTAGATTTAAAAAATTACATCTTGTTTCTCTATGAAATCAAAAGTAACGACAATAGTTTTAATAAAGACAATAGTCTCATTTCATTTCCCCTAACTCTACTTAGGTTTTATATTTGTTTTGCCCAGATACATGCGCTGAATTCAACGTTCAATGTCAGGGACTTGAGAGTAGGGTAGGAGACGGAGCTTAATAAAAATTGATAACAATTTGTGAGAGAAAAAAGTTTTATTTGCGTAGGAGTATCAAATTCCAAACCGTAATAAAATAAATAGTGAAAACATTTAAATATAGGTATACATAATAAACATATATTGAAATATAAATAGGTATAACTACATTGAAACAATTTGGAAAAATTCGGTCATTGTATGACGTACAAATGTACTAAATATTTATTAAATTCGTAAACGATGCCACTATAGTAATTTATTATCTAAACATATAAACCAGGTAATTTTTGCAGTCTTAATATGATTTCTTTTCTATCCAAACGTGGTTTTTACTTTCTCATATTATGAGGTATACTTTAACCACTAGCAATTGGAACACTCAATAAAATCTGAATTTACCGAGGGCATTCGAAAAGAGCCCGTTGTCTCTATAAAAAACCATGGGACTTATCTTTTAGCTTATTCAGAAACGCCCTGGTATTTTTAAAATGCAGGTGTTCAGTTGCCCAAGTGAAATCATATATGTGAATGTATGGATATGTACAGATAAAGAACTAGATGGTCCATTGAACCGCAAAATTTTTTTTACGGCACCGGCACTCCGTTTGAATTTTCTTCTTCTTCCAAGGTGCAGGTGTACAGTCGATCAGTGAAATCGTGTACGAGGAAATACGAGAGACTCTACGGATACTGGATACGTATCCACTGGACCATAACACATGGGTCCGGATAAGTAGATAGGTGCAAAATCCCTTATACCATTTGCTAAAAGAGATATATCAGTGGAGATTATATGCAACGCAGAGCTTACCTGAAGGTGGATATTGTCGTATTCCATTTAACAACCGAGAAATTTAATTATTAAAATTGCTCTAAAATGTAAACAGATTATATCAGACGGCATTCATATTGAATGACAGTCGACATGGGACAGGAAAAGCGTGTAACGACAAAAGTATGGAACGTTACATTTCACAATAATGACGAAAATATCGATGTTCTAACGTCACAGGTCAACGGAAATTTTGGGTTTGCATGTAAAGTACAGGAGTTAGTATAGTAATAATATATACGCTCGTTCGTGTTGTAATGGCGGCTGCTATTTTTCCACCAATTTTTGTCGGCGGCGGCCCGGGTTTGGACGAGTTTTTGCGTTCGTCAGATGCAGACATCATTGCAAAGTTGCAGCGCCGTGGGTTGCTGCCGACGACTAAGCGGTGCACCAAAAGACAGTGTCGCAGACCCTGCCCCCTGATTGCGCAGCCACGTTACTTCTTGGGCCACTGCTTTTACTGCCGTTCTTGCCGCACCAAGTATAGCCTCGCCAAGGGAACGTTTTTCGAGGGTGTGAAGGTACCATTTCGAGAGTGGTTCCACATCTTATGGATGTGGGTTAACGAAGTAAGAGTTAGATCAATGGCAGGCATCCGGGGGATACCGCGCAATACTGTACTACAACAGGTGCGTTATCTGCGGGATGTCTGCTCTTGGCAACTTTTGCAGGATGACGAATCTTTTTTGCTAGGGGGGCCAGGGCATGTAGTTCAGATTGACGAAAGTGTGCTCACTCGGCCCAAATATCATCGAGGCAGGCGAGTACCTCAGCGGTGGGTCATCGGCATTTATGATGTTACGTTGAGGAAAGGATACATTTGTGTCGTCCCTAACCGGACATCCAGAGTGCTGATGGCCCACATTGCACGCGTTGTACTACCTGGCTCAGAGATTTGGACCGATGAGCACCGCTCATACCGGGCCCTCTCTACTTTGGGAGGCGTCAGCCCCTACACCCATAAGACGGTGAACCATTCCCGGAATTTTGTCGATCCGGTGAGTGGTGTGTGCACCAATGCCGTCGAATCGTACTGGTCCAGAATGAAAGGCTTTATAAGACGGCTTGGAGCAATGGGGTCTCCCTATCTCCATGAATATGTTGACCAGTTCCTGTATTGGGAGCGTTATGGTTCGTGCGCGCAAGAACGACTAACATTTTTCCTGCAGCACATGGCCCAACGGTACCCTGTGCAGGCGCGTTAGGGGTGCAGTGGATCACTGGACAATTACACAATGCAGTGGCATCAGCAAGGTACCATTAAATACTTTTACATATACATTATGTTTATGTTTTTACTACTTTTAAATATATATATATATATATATATTTATATATATATATATATTTATATATTTATATATATATATATATATATATATATATATATTTATATAAGTATTATATATTTAAATATCTATATATTTGGGACGTTTCTCAGCCTACCAGTGTGGTCGGGGAGGTTAGGTTTGTTTGGTTTGGCTTGCCTATAATTATAAACTATATATATATATATATATATATATATATATATATATATATATTTCGGACGTTTCTGAGCCTGCCACTATGATCGGGAAGGTTAGGTTTGTTTGGTTTGGCTTGCCTATAATTATAAACAACAACATACACTCTATTATTCAACTAGGCTTTAAAATGATATTTTCTCTCAAAATTTCCATTTTCCTCACCGGAAAATATCCCCCCCGTGAGATCCCCCGGCAGCGAAATAGTGCGAATTCGCCAAAAATACGACATAGTGTAGTAATCAAGTCGCACATACACCATTTTCTCGGAAAATATGTTTTTTGATTTTTTTTTAAAAAATACCCATTTTCCTCCCCGGAAACTATCTCCTACGCGATTAGGGCCTTTTTTCGGGCATTTCCTGAAAATCTCGAGAAAAAACGAGTGCACCTATCTACTTATCCGGACCCTAACACATCGGCCACGTGTGCTTTCCTTGTGATCTCTTCTTCCGCACTTATACTCGAGCAGTGGTGTGTGAATGTGTGTGCCATTTGTTTGAATGGCACGTGTGCCACGTAATGATACGCCCATGGAGAACCGAGCGGCATGGCTTTTCACCACTTAAAAAGCCATTAAGTGTTTTTTTTGCCGTTTCAACTCGGACTGAACAAAGTATACTCATATCTCACATATGAGCGAGTATTGCAATTGATTGCCATAATCGTTATCTTTATCGTTATGCTCTTTGCTCTTGTGAATTTCCAGTTGTCTCCAAAACGACTTTAACTATTCTTACGGAACTTCATAACTGAAGTAATGAATTGATTGGCTACAATATTTCTTTGAAACATTTCTTTCCAAAATGTAACTTTATTATACTCATGAAAATCTTCACCTCTTTACAATTTTATTTACTATTACCCTGTATATCTATACTTATAAAATCGTTTGTCCTGACTGACTGAGTGACTGACTGACTGACTGACTGACTGACTGACTGACTGACTGACTGACAGATAGATCTATCAACGCACAGCCAAAACTATTAAGTCTAGAAAGCTGAATGATGTGTTTGTGGGTTTTTGGATTTTCGCAATTTAAGGTGGTGAAACGAGGAGAGGGTGGTTTGTATGGAAGCATAGATTTAAAAAAAATAGGAATCGTAATTACTGGAACACAAGATGTCCCAGAAAGGTGTGTACAGAACTATCACAAATTCTTCATGTAAGAATAGATCAATTCGCCCCTTCTTACCTTAGTACGAAAGTAGATCGATATTGTGATATGTAGGGCGCCAGTTTCTATTTTAATTCTAGTTTTCTTGACTATTTATTAGCATTACTTACTTATGTATACCTTATTGAATTTTTTTTACCGCACTTAAAACGACAATGAAGATAAATGTAAGAAATGATTTTTTGACATGTATTTTTAGTAATTTCTCGTAATATATTACGAATTTCCAAATTACGGGTGTACCGTGGATCGATTATTTCCGGTAACAAACAGGAGTCGTAGAAATTTATGAGTTTTGGTTCCATTTTAGTCCTCCAGAAGTCATCATCTCGAAAAATCTAAAAGCACCAATTATAGACAAATCTCAAAAAACACCAGTTATCTGGGCAGAGTGTAATAATTTCGCCTAAATATATTTATTTCAGTTATTTTTAAAACGATTATTATTATTACAATAGAATACCTGTTTAAGATATGTTTATATGAAAAACTAAACAGGTGTGAAGCTGGCCACATCCACAAATCCTGTAGTCCGGTGAAATAGGTGCTGTTTTTTAATCTCAAAATTTGTGCTAAAAACATCCTAGGAGAGACTGTTTATTACTAATGAAATGTATCCGATACGATTTACCACTCTAGTTTTCGTCTGGGGATTGATAGTTGGGGTAAATGTACAAAAAATCGAAACAAAAATTATTTTAACGATTTCAACCAATTTTTATAAGACACTGATTTAAAAATTTCAAACTGCTCCGTACGGTAGTTTTTTTAACTATCTAAACCAATTTTTATATCGCTAATTTCTGTCTGGAAATATTCTTTTTTACATAGACTACCCCTCTGAAATTGTTCCAAGGGATGCAATGGTCATTCGAGGGTTCGAATTCGATTCGAGTAAGTCTCTTAAGAACCCTCGATACACTATTGCATCCCCTGATTTTCGACTTAAAACTATTGGAGGGGATAATTTATGTATAGTCGAATATTTCCAGTAAAAATTTTTCGATGTAAAAATTGCTTTTGATACTTAGATAATTTTGTCCATATGAAAGAGTACGAAATTTCGAATTATGTCTCATTTGAAACCCCGAATGACAATTGGATCCCCTGGTGTTCGATTTAAAACGGTTTCGGGGGAATAGCTTATGCATAAAAAATATTTCCAGATAAAAATTTTAGATGTAAAAATTGGTTTTGATAGTTAAAAAAAATTGCATACGTATGAGTTTAAAATTACTAAGTTAAGTGTCATATGAAACCCCGAATGACTATCGCATCCCCTGATTTTCGACTTGAATCTATTTCAGGGGGTAGTATATATATAATCTAATATTTCCGGACAAAAATTTTCGATTTAAAAATTGGTTTAGACAGTTAAATAATTTTTCCCATAAGTAAGAGTACGAAATTTCGAAGTAAAGTCTCTTATCAACCCCCGAATAACTATCGCATCCCTTGATTTTCGACTTGAAACTATTTTAAGGGGATAGTATATGTACAAGGGAATACTTCCAGACAAAAATGTCGATGCAAAAATTGGTTTAGTCTAGTCCATCTTTCTTTCACGGTTTTTTGCTTATAATTTTAAAGTACCGCTTCGATTGACCTGAAATTTGAAACGTACATAGGAAAAATGTCAAGGAAAAAAGCTATATTGTGCCGAAGTGTGCTTTCACCCCTTTTGCCACCTCTTTTCGGGGTTGAGAACATTTAACCTCAAAATAACCCCGGATATCGATAGAGTGTTCAATTTCAAGCAGGAACTGTTTTATAAACCTTTCTCGGTAAGTTAATATTTTCCGAGTTATTCTCGATTTAAATTGTTGATATTGTACCGAAACAATGGACGATTTTGGGTGGTTTTTCAAAAATAACTATAAAACAGTAAATTTTAACGAAAAAGTCACGAGAATGAAAAAAACCTTTAAATATAAATAAACGAATCGCTGTTTTAAAATTTTCATCGCAGAAATATAACTCGAGTTATAGCCTGATGAAAGCGGGGGTTTACTTGAGTTAACCTAGAATCAAACCTTTTATCATCAAATAACGTAGAAAGGAGTGGTTTTCATCAAATAAAGTATTAAGGAGTGGTTTTTTGAATAAAAATGATTAGAATATTTTTAAAGGTCTTAATGTGGCATTTAAGATGAGCTAAGGTGAAAGTGATTTGGATAGAACATGACCGAGTTATTAACAAAACAAAACGATTTTATCATTAAAAAAAAACAATAAATTTTCCTTAAAAAAAGCAACTCTTAATACATATAATTAGTTTTATCCTTGACCTAACAACTTGTCCTAAAATTATAACCAGTTTGAATTGCTTAGATTTAAAGAAACTTCAATTTAATTTTAAATCGTTTTTTGAAATTATATAAAAATTTTGTTTTTTTTTTAATTACTCGAAAACGAAAGGAGATATGAAAAATATGCACGAACACTAAAATACGCTTTTTTATTGCTGAAAGTTTTCAATTTTTTTCTACCATGAAAACTAATTAAGATGTTGACATTTGAAATTTGCATATAAGTGTGAGAAGTACATTTTTGAAGCATTTTAAATCGCATCTTTTAAAAATGAAGGACTTCAAAAAAGTTCAACTTTACAAACCGGATAGTCCTCCAAATTCCCTACAAAATAAGCGTTTGATAAGTGTTAAAGAGTTGATAAGTTTGTTGATTAATTTTACTGTCATTTTTTCGTAGCGTACAAATATCTCCAAATGTCTCCAAACCGGAAAGATCGAGATCGAGAGGCTCTAGGAGTATGACTTTGTCATAGAACATCGGCCAGGACAGAGTCATGGAAACGCAGACGCACTCTCAAGAAGACCATGCCCTAATGAGTGTCTTCATTGTCATAGAGCTGAGGAAAAGTCCGAGAAAGTCTACCGAACGACCGTGGTCGCCGAGGAATGGACACAATCCTCGTTACGACAAGAGCAAGAAAAAGACCCGGTCCTCAAAGAAATCCTGGTTTGGAAAGAGGGAGGAGAGCGTCCTGAGTGGCAAAAGGTATCACCTGGCTCGCCAAAACTCAAGAGCGATTTGGCACAGTGGGACTCGTTAGTGGTTGAGGATGGACTACTAAAACGCGTACTGGAGAGCCAAGACGGGACGGAGGAAAGACGGCAGTTGGTAATTCTCTCCAGTAAAATCCCGGAGGTCTTGCGGCATCTTCACGACGAATCGTCTGGTGGACATTTAGGGATCAAGAAAACGCTGCAGAAGGTACGGGAGCGATTCTACTGGATCAATTGTTCAGACGACGTGAAGGACTGGTGCAAGAAATGTACTACATGCTTCGCAAGTAATGGGCCACAAAGACGACCGAAAGCTCCCATGAAACAATATAACGTCGGAAGCCCTTCGAAAGGATCGCTATTGATATAGCAGGACCCTTCCCTGAGACCGAAAAGGGGAATAAATACATCTTGGTCGTGATGGACTACTTTACGAAGTGGGTAGAAGCGTACGCTCTCCCTAATCAGGAGGCAGAGACAGTGGCCGATGTGCTAGTGAAGGAGATGATCTGCCGGTTTGGAGTATCCATGGAATTACACTCGGATCAAGGAAGAAACTTTGAGAGTGGCCTATTCCGGAGGATCTGTGAAAAGTTTGGGGTACGAAAAACAAGAACCACGGCCCTTCACCCTCAGTCTGACGGCATGGTAGAACGAATGAATCGCACCCTCAACCGCTATCTGTCGAAAATGGTCTCGTCGCATTAACGAGACTGTGACGAACACGTGCCGTTCTTCCTGATGGCCTACCGCTCGGCCGTTCATGAGTCGACAAAACAAACTCCAGCCAAACTCCTGTTCGGGCGAGAACTTAAACTGCCCTGTGATCTAATCTTTGGCGCTAGACCGGACGAGGACGTTTCTGGGGAAGATTACGTCTCCCAGATGCGGAAAAGGATGAACGAGATTCACGATCAAGTCCGGTACCAACTAAATATCGCCAGTGATCGCATCAAAGAGCGTTACGACATCAACGCTAAAGAGGGTGGCTACCAAATGGGAGATCGAGTTTGGCTGTACAACCCACAGAAGAAACGTGGTTTGTCCCCTAAGTTACAGACCAATTGGGTAGGTCCCTATGTTGTAAAGAAACGAATCAATGACGTGGTCTACCGGGTAAGCAAACTACCAAACAGCAAGCCGCGAGTGGTGCACTTCAATCGGTTGGCACCCTATGAGGGGTTGCACGATGAGGCGGAGCTTCCCCGGGTAAGAAACACGTTGGCGCAGGAGAACGAACTTTCGTTCGGAGAATTTATGAGCGCCTACAGGGGTACCGGAAAAGCACGGTATGGGGTAACCTGTGAAAAACAACAGGATTTTTTCAGCGTACCTGAAGAATACTCGTTGGCCCATTGTGTGTCCGCCGACCTGGTAATGTCACGAGGTATCGCCACGGTTTTCAAGAAGAAGTACGGGCGCTTGGAACAACTCAGAGCGCAACTCCCGGAAATTGGCAAGGTTCTGGAACTACGTGACAACGTCAGACACACCTTTTATCTGGTTACGAAGGAGATCGGGGTCCCTTAAACCATGTTATCACGATGTATGGCGAACCTTGCATAGGCTACGAGACCGACTGCTGGAGCTCGACATCAGGAAGCTAGTTGTCCCCAAATTAGGTGCTGGACGAGATCAGCTGGACTGGAGGGTTGTCCGGAATATGCTGGAAGTAGTGTTGAAGAATACCGGAGTGAAAGTTTTAGTCTGCTGTTTTGGGCCTGCACCATGTCGACTCGGGAAGACGGTCCCCTGTTATTTTAACGCCACGTCCCGTTGTAAGCGGGGGGCTAACTGCAGGTTCCTGCATGGGCCTACCAGGGATACGTTCCGGGACGAAACGTCTCTAAGGCGGGGGCAGTGTAACGCGAAATGTCAGCCGCAGGGCGAAGTGTGTTTACTCCCGTCTTACCTCGGCGGGATGCTTCAAAGGAATTACTGCGACGCTTAAAAGACAGCTCCATGAATTCTCCCGGATTGTTGTTTACGAAAAGTAATTTATGACCTTCTGAACATTTCCTACGTAAACATTATTAAAAGAACAATCAAGTACCTTCTGGAGAGTATACGAGAAGGTTCTAGATCAGAATCAAGGTGTATATATAAGCGGGCTTGTGATCGAGGAGAGGAATAGAAGTAGAGAAGCAGACGTGAACGCGACATACGATCCGAAAGCGGAGCAGTACAAATAAATTAAGTAGTGTCTAGTCTAGTGTACAAGTAGCAAAGTGTGTTAAATAAATTAGTGTACAATTAATGTAAATAAATTAGAAAATAAACGTTACAATATGATACAATTTTGACCGCAATACGTACTGAACTATTGAAATATGCAATGTGAAATATTTCTCTCAAATATCTGTAGAGAGCAGCTTAGTGCGTACGAATATCTGTTTAAATTTAAAAAAAAATATCTATATTATTTTAGCTCTCATTATTTTCAATCAGTAGTATTTCGGTGCAGATTCTAAAAATTATCTTTCACATATTAATTGATATTTTTTTTTCAAATAAAGAACGTCGTGACCATTAAAAGTACCGTCAAAAACAAGGGCGCACGCCATCTCGGCACTTTATTACCCCTAGGTAGGAAGATGTTGTAAAGCTTAATACGCCAGCTCGACACTGAGCACCCTACGCCGACAGGCCAACTCGCCACCATGGCATAGTCATCTCGACACTTTATTATCCCTCACTGGGTAGGACGGTAGGGCGATGTTGTAAAGTATAATTCACCATCTCGACACTAGATGTTAAAGAAGTAAGTCACATAATGACCAAATAATTATAAATATTAGTGTACATGATATAGAATCTATTTGGAGCGTCCAATAACATTTTGCATTTTTAAATCTTTTTTTCTATTCTCAGGACTTCGGATGTTAGTATGAAATAAAAATTGTTGTTGTAATATTTAATTGAGATTTCGATTTGATTAATTGTCATTTTTGTTGGTATAATAATACTATTTAATTTTCTCATAAGTTTAGGAAAATAGTGAACGCAAAAGAAAAATACTTAATATAGCAGCCCTATTAAAGTTTCCAGTGAAATATTAAATTTAAAATAAATTAGTACAATATCTTTCATTAATGAAATAAATAGAATAGTAACAAATAATATATAACAATAAATAAAAAAATAGCTCTTTGAGAAATAATTTATTTCCTTGACAAGTCGTATTAGGTACAAAAAAATAATATAAAAGAGAAACAGATAACAACTCAAAATATGAAGATAAAATAAAAGTCAAATAGTTTACAAATAGTATTTCATTCATTAATCTTATAGCTATGGGACATAGATTTAACATAATCATATTCGTTGATATACAAATTATCCAAGTCGAAAATTTTTTGTTTAATAAATTTCTCTGCTTCTTTCACCTTTTTTGTTTTCATAACAATCGGAATATTAATACTTTGCATTTTTACATTTTGGTAAGTCGTGAAAGTTGGGCTGCATATCGTTCCGTTTCGAACATTCGACCCAACAGCTGTCTCCTCCAACGATTAGGAGGCAAAAAACCAAAAAACCAAAAATTATCATCGTGTGTTTAACATTCGAACGTAAACGTGCCACCAAAAAGGAGTGTTTTAAAAGGCGTTCATATATATCATCCTTTGTCCTTTCCTCTCCCTATCCTGATTAGAACCCTTCTGGCACCTGATTGGTAGTAAGTCAACGAAGACTCCTCGTCAGCCCTCTGAGGTAAGTGTACTCCACTTAATCGTCTGCTCAATATCTTCCTCAATTATCTTCTGAAATTAATCGTCAACCTTTGGCGATTAATTATTGGTGCCGAAACCAGGGAACTTTAGATATTCAGTCTAATCACTCGCGTATATTCATCTTATAACTCGAACGTGCATTAATTATTCCATTTCCCTCGAATAAATCACCTAATCGGCAAGTTTCATCCTTATCGCACACCTGTTTGCCACACGCGATAACTGCCTGTCTTGTTTATTTTCCTTAATTCATCTGATTGTTTGAACTTGACTTCGTCGTTCATTTCTCGTCTGTTCGCCCTTTTCTTTGGCCCTTTCGGGAATAAATTTATTCCTTCAGCATACCGGGTGATTCAATAAAATAAAAATGCCTCCGACCGACAAATTAAAGGCTTCGATTGCCGAATCCACAGTTAAGCGTGAGAATGCTTTCGCCGCGGCCTCTACACTATTTAAATTAATTAAAGGGCTGACTACTGAAGCCGATGTGGCCAATATGTGCTTGGCTGAGTTGTTGAAGGTGGAAAAGGCTTTCAAGGAGGCTGATGAGTTGATTGTTAAGCTCAACTCTCAGTTGGAGGAGGCAGAACGGGACGAATCACCCTCGAAATGTGCGGCATTCTTTGAAATCTGCCTACAGATCCGCGCCGCCCACAGCCACCTAACCGCGTCTTCTCCGGTCGCAACGCATACTTCCTCTGCTGATCTTCCTATTCCTCGGGTGGAATTGCCACGGTTTTCTGGCAAAATCGAGGAGTGGCCCGGTTTCATCGCGTTATTTGACGCCCTTGTACATCAGAACCCCTCCCTGGCGCCTGTCCAAAAATTTCATCTGTTGACGTCTGCCTTATCAGGCGAAGCGACTTCCGTCATTTCTGGCTTCGACTTAAATTCGGTCAACTACCCTCTAGCCTATAAGGCCCTTTACGCTCGTTACCAAAACCCTCGTCGGCTGGCTGATCTCTATGTGAGTCAGATATTGGATTCGCGGCCTGCATCTGTTTCTTCCTTGTCCCAGCTGAAACAGTTCGCTACCACACATCAAAATTCTATAAATTCCCTCAAGGCGTTGCCCATACCCGACCTGGCCGATCATCTGTTATTTTCCCTCACTCTGCGCAACCTAGATGTGCCATCTCGCCAGTTGTTCGAGGGGCAGTTGTCCTCGGATGAGTTTCCTACTCTCTCGCAGTTGCTCGAGTTCATTAATCGACAGTTGCGAGTGTTGGAAAGCACTTCCATCACCTCGTCTCGTGCTTCTGTGCTGAGGAGGCCTCAATCACCAGCGGGCTCAGCGTCTGTTTCCTCATCGTCTGTGCCTCCTTCTGTTGGTTCGCCCTCTCGCCGCCCTGCCTACGCTGTTGCACGTCCCCCTACATCCTCTAGCTCATCGTCTGCATGTGTGTTCTGCTCGGCGCAGCACTCCATTCGCCAGTGTCGTGAATTCAAGGCCATGACCATTCATCAGCGAAGAGCTTTCGTGACTGAGAGACGATTATGCCGAAACTGCATGTCGTCATTTCACGCCACTGCTGCGTGCGGTTCGGGTCACTGCTGCCACTCGTGCGGGGGACGTCATCACACCATCCTCCATCTGGCATCTGCTGCCTCTACGACCCCTCCCATTGACCAAACGGCGGAGGAGTCGGGATCGATCAGAGCAACCGGCTCGTGCTCACGCCTCTCGGGGTGGTTCAGTCAGAGGTCGAAGAACAGCTCTCGGGAGACCCTGCTCGCCTCCTGGGGGGGCCGATTTTGCGTCTACTGGAAGTGGTTCCGAATGACTGCGAGTGTGGTCCGCTCGTGGGTCGCTTCCCCCATCGAGTGGTCATCTGTCTCCTTCTTCTCGTCTGTTCTCTTCTGGTCATCTGTTTTCATCTGCGCGGTCTGCCTTGCGTAAGAGTAATAATCCTGACTACCTTATGCCTACCGCTTGGATCCGCCTCGATAACCAGCGGAATGTTGTCTTCGGCCGTGCTCTTCTCGACTCCGGCTGCCAACACACCCTCATCACCCGAGCTTGGGCCACCAAGCTTCGTCTGCGCATTCACCCTGAAGCTGTTCAGCTTCGCACCTTAAGTAATGCAGATCGGTTTCGCATCCAAGGGTACGCATACGTCAGTCTCTGTCACCAAGGAGATCCTCCTCATCTTATCATCAAAGCCTACGTTATTGACAGTCACATAGATCCCCTTCCTGTCCAAGCGTTCAATGGCCGATGGCCTGAGTTTCAGCAATTCAACCTAGCGGACCCCCTCTTTTATCTTCCTCGTATCATAGGGATGTTGATCGGCTCGGATGTGCTCCCTCATCTTATTCTTCCTGGCACGTTGCGCCCTTCGTCTGAACTTCCAGGGGCATTGTCTACCACCTTAGGCTGGGTGCTATATGGGCCCTATGCTCGCCATCGTAGGGAGACTAAACATGTTTCCTTCTCACCTGACACTATCGATAGGCGTGCTCAACGTCTACCCAGTGTTCATCGAGTTTTACAGCGGCGCAGTTCTCCCTCATCTTCTGCAGGGTCATCATCTGCTGTGCATTCTCCATCAACTTCGCAGCTAGAACCCCCTCTTTCAGTGATCACCTATCAATCTTCCTCTGATAAGACTAACTCTACTGTTACATCTCACCAAAATTTACCTTCTGACGTAATAAAACCTCCTGCTGTTCCTGACCGTCAAACCACGGATATGAGTCTCTCCCAGCGTTCGGACCAGGAACTTGTCAACCTCGTTTGGCGCTTCTGGGAGATTGATAAGGTACCTGACGTGCTTTCGTTGACCCCTGCTGAGAGGGAGTGTGAGGTGCTGTATCGCGCTGATGTCACCCGTGATTCCAATGGAAGATACACCGTTGGTTTGCCCTTGTCATCATCTCGGCTGGGCACCTCCGTCAACGTGGCGACTAGACAGTTTATCCGGTTAGAGCATCGCCTGGACCATAACCCTACTCTTCGTGTCGCATATCATGAGTTTATGCGGGATTATCTCGAGAGCGGCCATATGGATTTGGTTCCTGAATCTTCTGATTGTCCGCGATACGAGCCATATTATAACCCTCATCATCCCGTACATCGTCCGGATGATCCTCCCACTAAAATTCGCGTGGTCTTCAACGCCTCCTGTGCGACTGCTAATGGCAAATCCCTCAATGATCTGCTGCTTACCGGCCCGAAGTTGCAAGCGGACATTTCCACCCTCCTGCTTCGCTTCCGTCTATATCGCTTTGTCTTCACTGCCGATATTAGACAGATGTATCGACAGATCCTGATACTCCCTGAGCAAAGGGATTATCAACGTATAGTCTGGCGTTTCACCAAACAGGAACCTCTCCAATATTATCGTCTGAATACCGTCACCTATGGAGTTTCTTCTGCTCCCTACTTGGCCCTTAGGACCCTTCGGCATCTGGCTGCGGATGAGGGATCCAAGTTTCCTGCTGCCAGGCAGGTTTTGCTGGATGAAATTTACGTCGATGACATCTTGACAGGCTGTTCATCCGACGCTGAAGCTCTTGAGTTACGACAGCAGGTTCAGGATCTGCTCATGGCGGGCGGCTTTGAGCTACGCAAATGGGCTACTAATCACCTTCCTCTATTAGACGGTATTCCAGCTGATCATCGTAGAGAATCCTCCTCTACTGATCCCCTTCTTCTCGACCGTGAACCAGGTCTCAAGCTTCTGGGACTCGGGTGGAATCCTGCATCTGATCACTTCTTCTATTCTGTTCGTACGACTTCCACGGTGATCACTAAGCGGAATGTGTTGAGTCAGATGGCTAGAATCTTCGACCCTTTGGGATGGTTAACTCCTGTTACCTTCTATGCCAAAATCTTCTTCCGTCAGCTCTGCCTACTCCATCTGGACTGGGACCAACCTATGTCGAATGAGGTTCAGACCTCATGGCTGCAATTTCAATCCCAACTACCCACTTTGGCAGAGCTTTACATACCACGATTCATCCCTGACGTTTCTTCCTCTACGCATCGGTTGGTCGGCTTCTGTGATGCCTCTGAATCAGGCTACGCTGCCGTAGTTTATCTTCGCACTTTGGCATCGACTGGTCACTACCAGGTGTCTCTCCTAGCGGCAAAATCCAAAATTGCTCCTTGCAAGGCTATGACCCTGCCTCGCTTGGAACTATGCGGTGCCCATCTTCTCGCAAAACTCATGCATCACCTGTCCACTCGCGCGCTGCCGCATCTCGGTGCTCAGTGCAATGCCTTCTGTGATTCTTCTGTGGCCTTGTCGTGGATCCGTGGTGAGAGTCACCGGTGGAAGACATTTGTGGGAAATCGGGTCGCTGAAATACAGGATCTCATTCCCTCGGATTGCTGGAGACATGTGGTGTCTGAGGACAACCCAGCAGATTGTGCCTCTCGAGGGTTGATGCCTGCAGACATTCATCATCATCCATTGTGGTGGCGCGGTCCTCACTGGTTGTCTCTCGACTCATCTTTGTGGCCCTTTTCTTCTGTTGACTCATCTCAAACTGATCAAGTGGACGAAGAAGCCAAGCCGATCTCCGCTCTGCTGTTGGCGGCCATCCCCGACGAGCTCACCATGATTGACCGTTTTTCCTCGTATCTTCGACTCAAGCGAGTCACCGCCTTTTGCCGACGATTCATACTAAATGCTCGCGGTCCCTCTTTCCCTCGATCCGGTTTTCTTTCCTCTGTTGAGCTCCAGGAGGCGGAATCTTGTTTGATACGTCTGATCCAATCTATTCATTTCGCCGACGAGCTGGCTGAGCTTCGGAAACCCTCTTCTCGTCACCGGCTCATCATGAAACTCCACCTTTTCTGTGACGAGCATGGACTCATTCGTGTTGGAGGTCGTCTTTCAGCTTCCCTATTGCCGTACGGACATAAGCATCCTGTTCTATTGCCAAAGAATAATCATCTCACTCATCTGATCATCGATGATGCCCATTATCGTCTTTTGCACGCCGGTGCTTTGGCTACTCATTCGTACATTTGTCGACGGTTCTGGATTTTGGACGGACGTAATGTGGTACGCAATCGCCTATGCAGGTGCAACCGATGCTTTTCCTGCAAACCCCGTCCCTTGATACAGCCAATGGGCAATCTTCCACCCGAGCGGCTATCCTCTGCTATGGCTTTTCTTACCACTGGTGTCGACTACGCCGGCCCATTTTATGTGACGAGTGCACGACTACGCGGAGCCGTTAGCACGAAGGCATATCTGGTTGTCTTCGTCTGCTTCACTACCAAAGCAGTTCACCTGGAATTGGCATCTGAACTGTCCACTCCAGCGTTCATCGCTGCTTATCGTCGCTTCGTCGCACGCCGAGGCAATCCTTCTGTCATCTTTTCTGATAACGGAACCAACTTCGTTGGTGCCCATAATTACCTTCGGGACCTTGGCCGCTTATTGTCTGCTCCACAACATCAGCAAAGTCTTTGTGATGCCGCCTCGTCCTCCGGAACTGACTGGCGATTCATACCCCCTTCCAGTCCTCACTTTGGTGGCCTGTGGGAGTCCGCTGTAAAGTCTGCTAAGCATCATCTCACTCGTGTTATCGGCGAGCAAAAACTCACTTACGAGGAGTTTCTTACCGTCTGCACTCAGGTTGAGGCAATCCTTAACTCTCGTCCTCTGTATCTCCCATCATCTGACCCTTCTGATTTTGAAGCCCTCACACCGGGTCATTTCCTGATTTTTCGCCCCCTCACCGCTCCTCCGGACAATGACGTCAGCTCCGTATCTGTAAATCGTTTATCTCGCTGGCAGCTAGTTCAGCGATTTCAGCAGGACTTCTGGAAGCGTTGGCGCCAGGAATACTTGCATACCTTGCAACAACGTCACAAGTGGTTGCAGCCATCTACCCCTATTCTTCCAGGCACTGTTGTCATCATTCGAGATGACAATCTTCCTCCTCTGAAGTGGAGTATCGGCCGTATATCATCTGTTTTTCCCGGAGCTGACTTAACCACTCGTGTGACTGACGTTGCTACGTCCTCTGGGACAATCCGACGACCAGTCGTTAAACTGTGTCCTCTCCCATGTCAGTAGATGACCCTTTCGTCTGTTCACTCCTTTCGGTTGATCTCACTGAAGGGATTCTTCAGGGCGGGCGGCATGGTAAGTCGTGAAAGTTGGGCTGCATATCGTTCCGTTTCGAACATTCGACCCAACAGCTGTCTCCTCCAACGATTAGGAGGCAAAAAACCAAAAAACCAAAAATTATCATCGTGTGTTTAACATTCGAACGTAAACGTGCCACCAAAAAGGAGTGTTTTAAAAGGCGTTCATATATATCATCCTTTGTTCTTTCCTCTCCCTATCCTGATTAGAACCCTTCTGGCACCTGATTGGTGGTAAGTCAACGAAGACTCCTCGTCAGCCCTCTGAGGTAAGTGTACTCCACTTAATCGTCTGCTCAATATCTTCCTCAATTATCTTCTGAAATTAATCGTCAACCTTTGGCGATTAATTACATATATCAAACATTGATATTCCAGCAAGGTTTTTATAAAAATATTAATATTAGGATGGGTGTGATAAAACGACGACTCAAAATAAGAATGGAATGATTGACAAGGGTTGGTTATTAAAGACAAATGGCTTGATTTTGATGCCCATAGTCTTGGAGGAAAAGTAGCATTTTCACTGATATAATTATCTACAAGATAATCAGCCATTTCGGTAAAAGAGTCCAAAATTGGAAGATCGGCCATAAAATTTTCTGTAAAACAGTCACTAACACTTTCCGGGTCAAGATAAGGTAAACCAAATATATGTTGCAACCATTTACTGTTTTCTGTAGATTGTTTGTAACAATTAGCCAATCCCAAGTTTTGAATTTTTCGATACCAACTCTGGGCCAAATGGAACCTACACCTGAAAATTTTTACGGTAGGCCAAGTTAATTCAATAGCAACATGAATTGCACGCTCAAAATCTACAAGTATTTTAGTAGGATTAAGTACAATATTTAATTTTCCTGACAGAACAAGTAAATGATTAAAAAAAACTTGATATGTTTTGGCTGATTTGTTTGGTAGCAAAGAAAATATTATTGGTATGTAATGACCATTACGTATTCTGTGTATGGAAAACATCTGAAGAAAATATTTACAGCAATACTTGAATGTTCCATTCATGTAATATGTATCTGATTCCGCTAAACATTTCAAATTAGAATTACAACCAAATATTATAATGTTATTAGGAATATCATTAATCATCAAAAAAAATGTCATTACGATCTGTAATAAGCTTAGTGAAGTTACAGCTTGATGTACTCCTTCAATATGGTTGGGAGTCGCTGGCATGGCATTTAACCGATTTCGATTAATATTATGTCGTATCAAATTTAAGTCCTGACTGGTAATGTTTCCTTTAAAGGCAGACACGGCAACTTCCCGATGCATAATCTTGGAGGGACGCTCGGTAATATCTTCCACAGCTTTCCTTTTGCAAACATTATTGATAGCTTCTCTGCTTAACTTTTGAATGTCAGACTCATGATTGTGACTTAAGGAATAATCACAAATGTGATCACCTTAATAAAAAAATAAAATAAATATGACTATATCACAAATAAAACAAAATTGAAAAAAGTGAGATCAAATCTTACCACGTGTATGACAGCTTGCTCTACGCTGATTTACAGCACAACTCCAGTACCTCCTACCGTCCTTTAGCACTTTCCGATTTTTAAATTTGTAGTCATTAATGACTAACATTCTATGACCGCGTTGGCTAGTAATAAACTCAAAAACTATTTCTTCGCTCATGTCTTATTTTCGTGAAGTACGAAATATGAATAAATTTCAGGTAGGTGGTTGAATGTAGATTTTACAGATTTACAGAACATCTGCTACATTTGTGTTAATCGCTTTAAGGCGTTTAAGCCCTTGGTGTCGACTTGGGCTGTCAGATAAGGCCATTAGTTGCGACTACCTGTTTTCTGTAGTGTTGTGTTAACATTTATTACCTTAAGGGTAAAGTGTCGAGATGGCCTGTACCGAAAAACAATGCTGTGTACACAATCGTCTGAATATAGTATTGCGCGGATTCTGGTTTGATTCTATAAAAAGATATTTTTTTCGAAATCTAAGCGATTTCGTCCTACAGTTTCGCTCCTCTTCATAGTAAGGTAGTACCTTGTAACAAAAAAAATATAAAATGCCTCTGCAGTTTGTGATCTTGCACCATTCTGTTCTGATCATAACACACTTAAATTTATGTGGCCCTTGTGAATCGCCGTTAGTGTTTATCAGAAACATATCTACTGAAGAGTATTTGAAAAGAAACAAGACGGGGATATACGTTACGTCCGAGTAGACCAAGAGCTGGGCACGAGATTTCAACATCATCAGTAATATGGAATTCGTAAACAGGAATAAATTCTATTACCATCAGTTATTAAAGTTCCGAGCAGGCGGACAGCTTACTGGTTGCGAAGGGTAGTTATAAGGGGTGAAAGTGATTAATTTTTAGGGGAAGTTTCGGCATCGATTATAAGCTTAAAAATCTATGTAATGATAGTTCTTACCATACCTAAACTAAATTCCAAGCGGCGGACACATAAGTAGGTGCAAAGGGGGTGGCGGACAATAGTAAGGGGGTGAAAACGCGAAGAGCTAGAGCCGACATTTCAACGTCATCGTCATCAATAATATGGAATTCGTACACAGGAATAAACTCTATTACCATCAGTTATACAAGTTCCGAGCAGGCGGACAGCTTACTTGTTGCGGAGGGTAGTTATAAGGGGTGAAAGTGATTAATTTGTAGGGGAAATTTCGGCATCGATAATACACTTAAAATTGTATGTAATGATAGGTCTTACCATACCTAAACGAAATTCCAAGCGGCGCACACATAAGTAGGTGCAAAGGGGGGGCGGACAAGGGTAAAGGGGGTGAAAACGCGGAGAGCTAGAGCCGAAATTTCAACGTCATCGTCATCAGTAACATGGAATTCGTACACAGGAATAAACTCTATTACCATCAGGTATGAAAGTTCCGAGCAGGCGGACAGCTTACTTGGGGCTAAGGGTAGTTATAAGGGGTGAAATTTGATAATTTTTCGGGAAAAATTCGGCATCGATAATACGCTTAAAATGTATATAATGATAGGTCTTACCATACCTAAACGAAATTCCAAGCACAAATTAACAACTTTCGCCCCTTATAACTACCCTAAGCCCTAAGTAATCTGTCCGCCTGCTCGGCACTTTAATAACTGATGGTAATAGAGTTTATTCCTGTTTACAAATTCCATATTACTGATCATGTTGAAATTTCGACTCTATATAGCTCTCCGCCTTTTCACCCCCTTTACCACTGTCCGCCGCACCCCTTTTGTGGGCACTTATGTGTCCGCCGCTCGGAATTTCGTTTACTAATGGTAAGACCTATCATTACATACATTTTTAAGTGTATTATCGATGCCGAAATTTCCCCTAAAAATGAATCACTTTCACCCCTTATAACTACCCTCCGCAACAAGTAAGCTGTCCGCCTGCTCGGAACTTTAATAACTGATGGTAATAGAGTTTATTCCTGTGTACGAATTCCATATTACTGATGACGGTGACGTTGAAATTTCGGCTCTAGCTCTCCGCGTTTTCACCCCCTTACTATTGTCCGCCACCCCCTTTGCACCTACTTATGTGTCCGCCGCTTGGAATTTCGTTTAGATATGGTAAGAACTATCATTACATAGATTTTTAAGCTTATTATCGATGCCGAAACTTCCCCTAAAAATTAATCACTTTCACCCCTTATAACTACCCTTCGCAACCAGTAAGCTGTCCGCCTGCTCGGAACTTTAATAACTGATGGTAATAGAATTTATTCCTGTTTACGAATTCCATATTACTGATGATGTTGAAATCTCGTGCCCAGCTCTTGGTCTAGAGATAAGTACCTACCGCGAGTAAACAGCGTTTCTTAAACAGCTCGGAAGTAGGCATGAATCTGAAGTGGGTTTGCTTCTACTTTGTTTAATGGCATTTTAAACGATTTGAGTAAATTTCATAATTCCAATTCCATCTCTAATATTAACACTCTTTTCAAAACTAAAAATATTACGATAATCTGAGCACCCACTTAGGTGTCGTTCGATATCACTAACCTGTATTCTAGAATCCTTAGCATAGTTAGAGTTGTTGGGCAACGGTGTATCTGGCAGCAGAATGTAAAGAAAATGAAGTGATTGAAATATGTGAAAGGTGTAGAGGGCCACTATGCTAGGGAATCTGTGGAATACAAAAGGTGCTAGGACTGTGGTGGATGGTGGTCAAGATCACAGGAAAGATTATGCTCGTTATGAGGTACTTAGAAATTAATATAGGACGGGGAAGAGAGCCGCATGACCTGGCTATGGCCACGGCAGTTAGAAAGGAAGCGGATGTCGTGATAATACAGGCCCACAAAAATAAAAATAAATTTGATTCCACTGACCAAACCATATAGACTTTACGTTGTTGGGGACGCTGAGTCCCAATCCGGGGTCCATTTGGCTCCGTCAGGTAAGGCTTCTTTTTAGAGGTCATTTTAGGGGTGTGTAACTCAAAAATCCTAAATGACAAAGAGCACGTTCCAACCATACGTTATATGGGTTTTCGGGGTTGCTGAGTCCGAATCCGAGGTCCATTTGACTCCATCAGGTTAGGTTTTTTTATAGGTCATTTTAAGGTTGGGTTTGTAGTCCAAAAATTCTGAATGGCGAAGAGCACGTTCCAACCATACGTTATCTAGGTTTTTGGGGTTTCTAAATTCAGATCTAACGCTTGTTGGACTGTACCCTAAAGGTACGATCAGAGTGGGAGCGACCGGCGACGCGACGCGATAGCGATGAGACAGCGACGTTCAGCTGTCGCTAAGCTCGTTGTTGCCACGTCGCATCGCTGGTCGCTATCACTCTGAACGTTTGCATTTGGTTACACAATATTGTTCTGTTCTGCGGCGTCGCTCGTCGCATCGCTATCGCGTCGCGTCGCCGCAGAACGGAATAATATTGTGTAACCAAATGCAAACGTTCAGAGTGATAGCGACCAGCGATGCGACGTGGCAACAACGAGCTTAGCGACAGCTGAACGTCGCTGTCTCATCGCTATCGCGTCGCGTCGCCGGTCGCTCCCACTCTGATCGTACCTTAAGGCTGAAGATCACTTTACGAGGTAATGAGGGCTGAAAAATTTCCGCCTGAATGAAAGGTCCGGTGGTCCTTCTGCCCAAGCAGGGTGAAAAAACGGAAGGGCAGACTTGTCTGTTGGGCAGTGTCAACAAACTGGCGGAACAGGTCATCCTCGTCAGACTAAAGTTGGACACGGCACTATCAGAAGCACAATACGGTTTCAGGGAATGTGCGTCCACGATAGATGCGATGGTCAGCGTCATGGAGTGGGCCAGGTGGACCAACTCGCGAACGTAAAGGACTAGGAAGCTGTGTATTCTGATAGCACTTGACGTAAAGACCGTTTTCAACATGCTAAGAGGGAAAAAGGTGCTACAGGCATTGGAGGGACATGGGGCGCCAGCATATTTGAGAAATGTTTTGAAGCGTTTCCCGGAAAATAAAATGTTAGTGATAGAAGCACATTGGGAATGTGAGAGAAGACTGGTGAGGTGTGGAGTCCCTCGGACACCGCGTGCCTCGGACAGACCCCAGTGGAATCTCACATATGATTTGATCCTGTGTTTGGAGGAATCCAAAGGCGTGACGGCGGTTGCGTACGGCGATGACCAGGTGGTGGTCGTGAGGGGCAGGAACTGAAAGAAGAAAGAGAAACCCAGAGTTAATTCTGAGGGGCAGTAGGGTGTCTGTAAAGGGTTACGCTTAAATATCTAGGTGTATGGAGGGGCAAAAAATTAAGCGCAAGGAGCATATCTCGAAGACCGCCGAGAAGACAGCGAAGGCTCTGCTATTGCTTATGCCGAGCCGACCCCAAAGGGAGAAAGTCGAGGACGATTGGGGGCGTCGTGCAATCTAAAATGTTGTACGTGGGATTGTTTTGAAGGAGAATCGCGGCGGCGAGGTGTTTGTGTGAAGTGCATAGGGTTTAGAAATAAGTTGTGAGTGGGGTTTGTTCTGGACTACTAGGCAGTAATCAGGGAGGCAGTGCAGGTTATGGCAGGTGTGGTTCTCATTGAGCTCAAGGCGGATGAGAAGTGCCGAGAAAGAGAGAGAGAGAGAGAAATAGAGAGAGAAGGCGTACGAGAGGTGGCAGAGAATTTGGGGATTATGCGAAAAATGGAAGGAGGACCAAGCGTCTCATTGCTCATGTGATGTAATCCACAACGAGATCGCGTGCGGCGGTGTACTTTCACCTCCCGCTATTCCTGACGGGACATGGAGCTATCGACTCCTCCCTTAAAAGTATACATTGGAGACAATCGTGAGGCTGCCAGATGTGCGGGGAAGATGAGGACATTCCGAAACACGCTGTGTTGGAATGCTGGGGATGGGTGCAAAGGGGATGTTTGATATAGGATGTGATGAAATTGATGCGGGGGCCAGGGAGCGTGGTAAATGTAATGCAGAGGATTGAGGAGGAGTCGGGGGGGCTGTACAATTTTATACATGATGTGATCGTTAAGAGCAGCATAAGGGTAGCAGAGAGGAGGTAAGAGTGAGGAGAGAATATGAAACTACACCAACAGAGCGCGGCGAAAACCAAACCCCTAATCCTGCAAGGAAAAGTGGGATAAAGTTCGAGTATGGCACCAGCTGGTGGACAGGAGTACCAATTAACCTACAGACGAGTACCAATCTTCCCCCCCACGAACTGCTGGTCCAGCCAGCCACGAGCTGACACCGTCTATGCAGAGGCCTTCAGCCTATCGACCAGATAGTTTGCACGTTCATTGCGCATATCGATGTCTTGCGAACGCACTGTTGTTTGTCAAAGCTTTGAAATACGAAATGAGGCATTCTGGGAATGACCGAGAGGGGAAGCATAGCTATATGGGTCCGCTGGAGAAGGGTCCGCTGGAGCTTTTAGGTAGTTACAAGCAGAGTTGCGAGTTTAAAACGGAAGTAGTGAATGCGCAGTGACTGACATGTGACGGTCGCCTTCGATTGTTTGTATTATGGTAGAAACGATTGGCAGTTAGCGTCACAACGAAGCAGGCAACCGACAATACAGAAACAATTGTATAACGAGTTGCCACTAAACAGCTAGCGCGACGCGATAATTGGCCGTTCGGGTCGATCGGTTTTTCAACGATCACACCTCTCATCGATTCAGCGTTTCGAGCGAAGCCCGCCATAAGAAAGCTATGCTTCCAAAAAAGAAAACATCCCTACGGGTGAATGGAACTCATTAATCAGGAACTCACATTTCAAAGCCCGAAGGACAATATGGCGTAATAGATGGCAGGTCGACGATAGACGCTGTGACGTGAAGCGAAAGGAAATTATGGTGTTAGAAAAGGTTGAAGAATGGACTAGAAAAAAACAGTTTGCATTTAGCTACGAAGAAGTACGGAAAGATAATTATTATCCCAACGAGGAATATCGAGAGGAATCCGAAGTAGACTGTAAGGGGTAGTAGGAAGTGGGTAAAGAAAACCGCTGAAACTTTTTAAAGTATGAATGGGAGAAAAGGTGAGGTTTAAAGAGCATCTCTCGAAAACCATCGAGAATTCGGAAAAAGCGTTAGTAGGACTTATTCCAAGGATGGAAGATCGCTGATGGAGGAAACTAGGAGGACATGCAGGCGTCACAGAATTCATCATATTTTACCTGACGCCTGTATGATACGGACAATTATTTATTTCACATTATTACAAGAGCTCTATTATGATTACTTAAATGCATTTCTGTTTGTGTCGGCGGTCCTCAGAATTTTAAGTGTTCGTGTTTTATTAAACAAAATTTATTACATTTTCAATTAACATGTGCGGTCTGGTCTATATTTGATTATTTCACTGCGAGTATCGCCAGACCCAGCAGACGTTCGAATGTTTGTTTTTTAAGATGCTTTCTTTATTTCTTCAACTTTCTTCTTCAACGACATCTTCACATTTTCTACCTGTACAATATTTACATTTGTCATTTTAAACTCCATTGGATGTTTCATAATGGTCATTCCCGTCTCTCAAATTTGTCATGTTTAACGGAGGGTTATGTTTCCCATTTTTCCTTAAGTGTCCTATAGTTTCCCATACTCTAGCCACTTTTGTTCTCCCCATATATCTGCACATTTCTTCACATTTTCTTTACCACATTTTATTTGTTTCATTGTTAAGGCTTATTTTAATTTTTCATTCCAACGTGCGTAAGTTCTTCTACATACTTCTCCACCTGGTGTTTATCCATATAAGCTACTTTATCTTTCACACGGGGTCACCTATCGTTTCCGAATAACATTCTAACTTGTTCTGTTCTCCGATATATCCGATCTCCTCTTGTGCCGCTTCATGTAAGCAAACTTTAATATCTCTATCTAGCTGTTCTGCATTTATGTCGTTATTTTGCATAACTTTTTATTTTTTAGGTAGTCATAGTTTCTACAACAAGTGAATTGGTTCTTGATTGAAGCCTTCTAAATTATATTTATATTCCATTATATTATTCCCTCTTGTTAATTATAATGTATGTGTAAATTGTTTCCTTGTGATTCAACATAATGTTGGCTACTATTATTTTCGGGTAGATGGTGAAGGGGCAGATTGGTGATCCTAAAGCAAACGTGGATACTTGATTACATGTTCTTCATATGAAGAAGTGAAAAACGGAATAAGGGTAGTTACGCATACATGTACAAGTGGTCCCGAGAAACTATATTTTGTACGGACACTCTCTATACCGGTCATCTCCATTTAAGGGTGCCACATTTTTGTGGCACCCTGTGGGAGACTTGTTTTTCCCTGTCATTAATCTGAAAATAATTCTTACAGAATTTTTTCGGAAAGCTGCATTCACAATCTTGCTTTAAGAGTAATTAACCCATCTGAGCAAATGAAATAATGGATTAAAAATATTTTTTAAATATTCTCCTTTAATATTAGGTGGAGAACAATTACCTCTAATATGAACACACTTCTTTCATCGGCATATTACTTTGTCATTTATTCAAATTTCATTACTATTTCTCTAAACAAAATGTTTGAAGGAGATCGACGGAATTACCAACATTAACATTATTCCTCACACATATGTAATTAGAATATGTAACCATTTCATTACTTGTTCGCTATATCCTAAAGGGGCACTATCGTATACGGGCACTCCCACTTAAGGGACACAGGGTTTTTGGAAGAAGGACAATTGTTAAGCAGTGGCATTGAAATGAAAATATTTCTCTTTATTTTCACAAAAACTCGTTTTCGAAGTGAGACTTTAACATGAATTAAAGTGATCTAAGTAATAATAACAGACGTCTGAAAAATGAACATTTCCGTTCCTCAGACAGAAATTTCCCTCTAAGGCCGACATTTCAAAGTAACAATTTTTTTTCCTTGAAGCTGTGAAGTATAATACAATTATGTTGAATACAAAAAAAATTCTAGGTTGTTTTTCAGGATTGAATTTGAGAACAAAAATTTTCAAAATTTTCAAACAAGGTTATCAAATATAATGTAATATTGGGAAACATTACAAGGCGGCTTAAACAACTGTACAGTATTGTCACGCTCAGGGTGATGGTCACCCTATGGGCGCGTTTGGATCGCAACTCTAGGTAATAGAGCATAGTCAGATCGACAGATCTCCAAGAAAGAAGGAGAAGGGATCAGAACCAATTCCGGTTCAATGGCTGATGTTCTTCAATTATGAGTGTAGTCTACGTCCTGGTCTCCGTCTACCCTCGACTTTTACTTCTATTATAAGTTGTAGGAAGGCATACTTGTCATTTCTCGTAACATATTCAAGTAGTCAGTTTTTATTTTCTTTGTGATATATATAAGTAGATGCTCCTTGTTCATTAGTTGCAGGACTTCAACATTGGTAACGTGTTTCACCCATGGGATTCTCAGCAGTCGACGTTACTCCCACATTTCGAATGCTTCCAGTTTTATATCTTATCAGATTTTTGAGACTTTTATTCGTTAACAAGTTTCGCTTTTTTTAAAAACGTAGCTCAGACCATCTTGATACGGGCTCTGAGTTCTATATATGGACTGATGTCTTCACTAATCCAGCTTCCCAAATATTTAAACTTTTGATATAGAATTTCCGGGTACAGTTATATCTAAGGCCACATTTGGCCGACTGCTTATCACCATGGGCTTTGTGTTACGCGTGTTTATCTATATGTCCATCTGATCATCAGCTCTTGATATTCTATCATATTAGATTTTGAAGACCCTCAGGACTCTATCAGCAATTATGTCTGTGTCATCTGCATAACTTAAGTTAATGATTTAACTCCTATTTACTTTGATTCGGTCATTTGCTCCTTCATGATTTTGAAGAAAATTACTACAAAATACAAACTAAACAGCATAGGACTTAGTATACATCCTTGCCTTACGCCATATTATATTGGTTGAGTGTCTGTGTCTTGGTTTCCTCTAATCTCATTGAAACTATTTGATATTCGCATAATTTTTGAATGTTTCTGAGGTCTTCCGAGTGGATGCAATTCCTCTAAAGTAGTTTCAGCAAGTCTTTATGTTTAATACAGTCAAATGCTTTTGTGAGATTAATGAAGCATAAGTATACCTCTCTCTGTTGGTATCTGCACTTCTGAAGCATAACTCACAGCGCTAACAAAGCTTGCCTGGTCCGCACTCCTACGCAAAACCCTATTTCTTCTTCACTTATCTCATGGTGGCAATTCCTGCGTATTCAATTATGCAGGACCTTTAAGAAAAGTTTCAATGCTAGACTCATCAAGCTAATTAAGCGAAATTATTCGCGAAAGCGAAATTAATTTAGAAAATTAAAGCGAAACGATTATTCGCATATCCTTGCACCATGTTTTCTTTTGGAATAGGAAGATAGGTCGACGTCAGCCAATCCCGCGGCATAACTCCGGTCTTGTAATTCCCGTAACTTCCTTAACCTTTTTTGTGGATGTTGAATATGTATTTCGCGAGCAATTCCTCTATTTCTCTACATCTCTCCTTCACCCAGGATTCTTTGGTCTCTCTAATCTTATTCCTAATAATAAGCTGCGTTTCCTTATATCGCTGTAAGTTTATGTGTTTGAAATAGAAAAAGAGAATAATTAATTATATGAAAAACATTAAAACGTTACAAGTGAATGCGTTACGAATAATATAGTTCCTTAGATGATTCTGTGCGAGACGAGGATGATTGTCACGGTTGCGATGGCCAACGGGACGCTGGACGGATGTGTAGCGATCTTCGATAAGGTCAGAGTTATTAATTTCATCGACTATATTTATAATATGTAAATCGTAGATACGGCGATTTTGGATAATTAGTGTCAACCAACGTGTTACTATATACTCTTAGCAACCATTTAAGTATATATCGATAAGGTTGTGCACTCGCATTCTAATTAAATGTTCGGGAAGCATATATTTCTTTAGTCCATATTCGCAAATCTGATGTTCTATCTATTGTAAATTACGCTAATATAGGTCGAATACTGTTGCAAACGTGATAATATTATTAAAAGTTTTTCAATAATTAATTTTCACATAAATTATAACCTCAATAAATACCTTCTTCAGAATTCCCTGCTAATGACTATCACATGACACTTATAATTCCAAATTTCCCTTCCCTGATGAATACAAATATTCTCTGGGGGGAGTCGTAAAGTCGTACCCTAAACCCCTGACAATTTCCATATAATTCCACATCAAACATATATACAGCTACATGAAGCAACACACACTTACAATCGGTAAATTACAGGAGGCCGTGTGATTTACTGTGGGCGTAGGAGAGAAAGAGTGAGAGAGACGATGTAAATAACCGGGTCGCTTAATTGATTTTTCATCCGTGAATATTCGACGTAAAATCAATTTTCGTGTTTCTCCACCTGCCACTTAATTTTATCGGGCCAAACGTTACTTATCGGAGCCTTGGTTTTCTACCCCGAGAAAACTTATTGTTTTGGTCGTAAAATCGACGGTAAATTCCGTGGAATGTGTTGAAATGTACAAACACTACAGTTAATAGTCAACAAAAGTATTATCACATTTGAAACTACTGTTGTGCTCTGATGTTGACACACTATTAGAGAATGGCGTTTCAATAATGAGAATTTTAACACGGTATAGAAACAGATATTAAAAAATAGTTTATAGGAGAGTGAGTTGTTGCTCAAAAATTAAAATTTCGCAAAAAATTTGACGAGATTTCAAATAATTCAATATAAATTTTAACACAATTAAAACAGCCTGAAATTTCATTTCAATTCAAACTTTATGCAATGATCGAATTAATCTTTTATTTTGCTACATTGATTTCCATGAGCCTGTAACATGAGGTTGATCGAATTTTCTCGATTGATTAAAATCAGTTTTAACCTACAAGAGTAAAATAACCAATTCTGGCTAGTTTGTAATACACTCTTAAAAATTATGTTAATTCAGGGAGCGAAGTAGAATGTGAGTAAAATTAATTATTGCAGATTTCGTGGTATAATAAATCTTATTAAAAAAACACCAGACACATGAATTGCCCAGAACTAATTTATTATAATATTGTTACCTTTTTATCGTTCAAAATAACTTACAATACAATGTCTTAACTAATTTACTTTTTAATAGCATCTAGCAGGAATTACCTCATTTACATTTCTCAGCTGTTTATTGATCTTCCGCGCATGGCCGCTCAGGTCAACGATATTCGTCACGATCGCTGTTTTATCACTGCGTTCTCGGTTCGTCGACATCCTTTCAGCATGCCGCTCCGAAGTTTCTGGTCGTTTTTCCTACCGTATCAAATTCCAGAACAGTATTGCAAGAACGGATGTCGATTCGTCGAACGGACTCTTCCCGACTTATGTTTATTTTGTGGCCAAACTTTCCATCACAATATATAGTTACACAAAGCAGAGAAAGATGGATAGATCTAAGGGAGGCCTATTCTCAATTCTAGGCGCAAGACGGCTAGAAGAAATAGGAGAAGATATAGTTAAAAAGAGAGGATTTTCTTCCTTGATGTAGACCTCCAAGTGTTCAAGTAAAACGTGGTTTAATGTAGGTCGTTCAATAAATCAGGAAATTAACGCATTGACTGGTCAAGGACTGATAAATTTTAAGGACCTACTGAGACACTAATAATTCCATTGAATTGATTAAATACAATAAGGTATCTTATTGTTTGAACAATAAGATACCTTAAATTTTCGAAGACGCAGGGTCGCATTCATCTACAAGTAGTATTATCAGAGCTCTCTCAGTAATATTTCTCCGTAGGAGACTTGTACGGTTGAGTTTTTGGCAATGAACACCTGGAAAGAGGCAACTATGTTCTCTCGAGAAGTAGGACATATTGACTTCCAGAACTCGGCTTCAGAAAGAAATCTTTGAACTTTTACTTCAAGCAATAACTTTTGTAACCCGGTTTCAGATATTTACCTTGGATAGGCGGGTTCAGGCAATAACCACTAAAACTCGGCTTCGGGAAATTGCCATTTGAAGCAAACCACCACACACTGACTCTATTCAAATCTGATTTTTATACTACAATTTGGACTCAACTACCTCCAAAGAGTAAGTCTAAGTCTCTAAGGGCTAAGTCTCTCTCTCTCTCTCTCTCTCTCTCTCTCTCTCTCTCTCTCTCTCTCTCATGTGAACTAACTATTCTAAAAAAACGTTTTTCGTCGTCTTCCCGCCAGTCTGAAAATACCATCACGCCGCAATAAATAGTGTAATTCGCTTGGCGTATCGATAGCGCAATTACTGTTAAATTTTATTAACCCAAAATAGAACTGATTGAAAGCCGCCGACCTAAATTAATGAAGTGAAAGTATAAGTTTATTCGACTCAGTATTAACTAAGTTATCAAGGAGAATATCTATGTAGTTACCAGTTCGACGGCCATAAATGATAATCTCTCGCCGACGCAAATGCTCTTTTTTGTAATTAATAAAAGGATATTTTTTGTAAAAAAATTGTATTATTTAAAGTGATTTAGTACATGCGTTTAAAACTAAGATAACTTGGTTATTAAAGTACTACTCTTTAACCAACACGCTGATCCCAGAAAATAACTTTTACTAGCTCTCTCAAACATTTTCTTAGATATAATATTTTCTTCAGGTTCGGTCGAACCGATACAAAATTGCATCATATTTTAGATTTCTTCACATGAGACATCTCCAATAGATTTCTTCTCATTTGGTCAAACTTTTCAAAGATCTATGACGAAGCAGTTTCTTGTGCTGAGCATATTTCAACAAGCAACCTAAAGTGCTCTCAGAGATATATCATGGTCTTTTAGGTAGATCGATCCTTGTAAAACTTTTGATTTGTTTCAAGTTACTGATGTAACTTTGAAAATTAAATTTAATTCGACAGTTATTAAACAAAGTTATGTTGTACGGAGCTAAATTAGAAAAGTGGTTCTCCTGAGATATAAACTATTATTCTGGGAATTTCGATCCAAGACGAAATTGTCAATTGTTTTAAATTTCAAAGAAAATCATCTAGAAAAGAAAGAAAGAAAACCATCTCAATTATTCTACGAGAAATAAACAATTTTTGGAAAATCGTCGACCAGGTTATAAATTACCCTGTTTTAAAATCACAAAAATGGGTTGAGACCTCAATGTTCGTTAAAATCCTTAAAATTTTTACGTAAAAATTATCCTTTATGCCAATTCAATTTAATGTAAACTACCTCAAATATCTGCGACATATAACCTACTTTCATAGATAGGCCGTTGCGATTTAAAATTTCTGCATTCTTAAGTCTCTCAGTATATTTTCTGAAACTTTAATTTACTCCAAACTCGTGACAGATCTATGAAAAAGCTTATATATCGTTTCTATAGAATTTGAATAAGAAAGCTGAATTATTTTCTGAGATATTACACACTTTTCGGGAATGGTCGATGCTCTTCTAATTGCTTATATTTTGAATTACAATAGAGAATTGTTGACACTTCAGTTTAAACCGAATTCATGACGCTTACAGGATAAGGCATATTTATTATCCAGAACTGATTTAAATAAGCTGCATCAATTATTTTCTGAGATATAAGTTGCTCGTCGAGAAAGATTAATTAGGGTCACATGGATAGATACTTCTAATATATCTAATACAGTTTTGTAACACGATCTGCTAGTTAAATTATGCGATACGATTTAAAATTTAATTAAAGTTAGTAGTTTTTCAGTTCAGGTTTTACTCTTTGAAATTTACTACTTTAATACTTCAAATTTACTCAAAAAGGATAAACTATAGTTTCAACAAAATTTAACAAAACAATATAATTGTTTATTTTAAATGCTTAGCAATTTTCAAACAAGTTTTAAGATAAGATGGTATTGCTCGAAGGTAGGCTATATGAGACAAAACGGAAGCAAATTCAAATATTTCAATACTCTCAGTCGATTTCATTAAAAGAACAGAATTTTTTTCTAACATACCTTATGTTGTCTAAAATTTGTCGACACGTGTAAAATTGAGGCTATTTAAAATAACACAGAACAATACTGATTCACACATTGTAGCAAAACAGAAAAATGAATTAACTAGCTTGCCAGAAAATGCTGAACACATTTTATCGAACTGAACGAAAATTGTTTTAATTATATCATTTACCAAAAATTGGTCGAAATTTTGATATAAAAATTTGCAGGAACTATAGACAGAAGTTACCACCAATCATTTATTAAGATTTCCATATTTTTCATCAATATATTTCATAAATTTATATATTAAGTATTTTCTGAGGAACAGCTGGTACTGGTACCTAGGGACATGTTTAGTTCTATTGAAATTAGGTGAACATTGTAAATTTAAAGGAAACTTGGATAAAACTTACTATAACTTAAGAAGAATCTTACATTCCACTGTTGGAAAGCTCTACTTCACTACCTCAAACAGCTTTTGACATATGTCCTTCTGTTCTCACATTGAACAGAATGAACTTACAAATTTGAAATACATAGGAAACCAAAAGAATGTATAGCGTCCTCTACTATCTAAATCAATATCGTCGTCTGTCAGATCGTTTAAACAAGTACAACAGAAGTTCTCCCTGGGAGACTATTCAACATTAAAAGATTGTCCGAATTCCTCTTGCTGCACTTCAGATAATTTCGATTTTTTTTTTCAGTGTATGTTTCCTGTGAAGCGAAATTTCTTACGCGATTAATCGACTCCAGACCTGCTGCGTCCAGAGAAAGGGGGACGATTACGAAAACTTCCCAGGATATCGAAAGTAATAATAATTATTATTAGAGGTTAACTGAGATTTATGATAATATACGGCGGACATGGCACGCGTTTTTATCGACGAAAATAATGAAAATAGAGAAAACCGAAAGCTGGGTAGATTGATACCGAAAATAAGTTAATAAAGCGAACAAGTGGTAGGGGGAATTTGATGCAGGGGTTGTCAGAAACAAATATTGTTAATTATGTTATTTATTACAAGTGATATACTGTATTTAAATTTGGGAGAATTAGACCCATTTTCGCCTTGCAATCTACTTATGAAATTTGATTGGTGATTTGAATTGAGTTTACAATTACGTTTTGTTTAAATTTTAATTGTGACTGTTTAGTAACGCGGAGATTTTTGAAGGGAACGACGATAAATTTAACTAGCTTAATGTGTTTTTTTCTTAAAAAGTAATATTTAATAGAAGCTCTATTAATATCATAACATTGAAGATTTACCACAGACAGATTTTTTTACCAACTTCTTGACCACTATACGTATTCCGTTATTTTCTAATTCGCAGATTTGAATCGTTCAAATTCATCTTTGTGTCATTTGTGCATTTGGAGCAATTTTCCTCTCCTCTAGCACATAATATCCTTTTGTCTATGCAACGTTAACACATTGGTTAACAATGTCGACTTACAAACAACTCAGTCGACGTGTTTGAACAGGAAATATGCCGCATAATAAATTCCGCCGGACGTTTACAAATTTATACTTTATTAACTCGCCCTGTGTATCAATGCGACGTAGTATTCTTTGAAATATTTATGTGCAGTACGTTTTGAAGTGAGTGAATGTATGGAATTGTTCGTTACTATATACCTTTGTCTTTGCTTTTGTGGCGATTTTGTTCGAATTACCCAAAAACGATGATTAAATGAACATTAAAGAAATCAGAAATTTACTAAAAATTTTATGCCTCTAATATTTGTGTTAATACTTATAGAAAATTGATGATTTACTGTAGGCAGTTTTCATTCTCTGTCCACAGAAATTATAACATATTGTAACGTTTATTTTACTAATTTATATACACTATCTTAATTAAACACTTAACACTACTTAATTTATCTTAGACTATTACTAAACTAACTTAACTAATTAATTTATGTCACACTTCTTAATCGTTAATTTATTTCAATTTAAACGCTCTCACTATTTCGCTCTTTACTTCTTGCGGCTTCCGTCTACTAATAATCCTCTCTCGTCCGCCGCGTGCACTTTTTATAGTCCCTCATAATGTTTTCCCGACTTTACGAGATAATTCCAGAATGCACTCGATTGTTCTTTTAATAATGTTTACGTAGAAAATGTCCAGAACGTCATAAATTACTTTCCTTAAATAATAATCCGGGAGTATTCATAGAGCTGTCTTTATTTTATAGAATTCAATTAAGCGCAGCGCCGTCCCTTTGAGGCCAGCCGCCGACGTAAGACGGGAGTAAACACATTTCGCTCGGCAATTTACATTTTACGTTACAATATTTACCGAAATTCATATCTTGTTAAAACTGGGAAGCTTTCTGACTAGAGTGTGCTAATCAACTTCACAAAATTAGTTAATTGTATTATACTGGTATGTGGTATGCAAGGTACGTCTTCAAAGTACATCGCCAATATTTTGCCAATATTGGAATATATCAGCACGCTGTCGCTTTTAAGGGGCTTGTATACCTCTCGAAATCTAAATTTTCTTTTTACAACGTTAAAAATAGACGTTATTTCATGAAATTTTCACCATACTATTTGTTGTTACTATAGGATTTGAGGAAAGTTGTTGAGAGAAGCTGTCAATATGACAACTCCTATTTTTATTTACCGTTCTGCAGGAATTTTAAGAAGCATATCTACTTTCTTCCATTGCTGATGTCATAAAAAGTAGTATAAGATTTTTTTCAAATTTTAGTAATCATTATTAACCCCAGGAAACGAAAATTAGAAAAGTGCATTTCTTGACACTGGAATATGCTGCGGCTTGGCGGGTGCATGGCTGTTTTCGTTCGAATCGGTTGGGTCGCATTAAGGCATAGGAAATGTTTTACCGTAGGGTACCTACGTATCGGAGCGCTGCGAACAGCGCTACGTTTATTCGTAGCCGACAAAATACAATTCTTGAATGAGATTAGAAACGCGTCGTTGCATGCGGATAGACACGCGAACATGATGAAGAAAGGAATAAATTCTTTGCTCATTTTAAATAACTTTGTATGCTTTTTTCTTTTATTAAATTTGTTGTTTAACGTGATTTAACGAAAATTTTTGTCTGAAAATATTCGTTGATATATAGACTACCCCTCCGAAATAGTTTCAAGTCCAAAGTCAGGTGATGCAATGGTTATTAGGGGGTTCATATGAAACTTACCAAGAAATTTCGTACTCTCACATGTGGAAAAATTTATGTAACTATCCAAATAAATTTTTACATCGGAAATTGTTGTCTAGAAACATTCCTTTGTACCTACACTACCCCTCTGAAATAGTTTTAAGTCGAAAATCAGGGGATTCAATAGTCATTCTGGGGTTAATAGGAGAGTCCACCTCGAAATTTCGTACTCTGACGTATGGAAAAAAATATTTAACTATCTAAACAAATTTTTACATCGAAAATTTTTGTCTCTAAATATTGCTTTATACATAGACTACCCCCCTGAGACAGTTTCAAGTCGAAAATCAGGGGATGCAATGGTAATTCGGCGGTTCATATGACACTTACCAAGAAATTTCGTACTCTCACATATGGAAAAAATTATGTAACTACCTAAACCAGTTTTTACATCGAAATTTTTTTTCTGGAAATATTGCTTTATACATAGACTACCCCCCTGAAACAGTTTCAATTCGAAAATAAGGGGATGCAATGTTAATTCAGCGGTTCATATGACACTTACCAAGAAACTTTGTACTCTCACATATGGAAAAAATTATAACTACCTAAACCAGTTTTCACATCGAAATTTTTTATCTAGAAATATTCCTTTGTACATAGAGTACCCCCCAGAAACAGTTTCAAATCTAAAATCAGGGGATGCGATAGTCATTCGGGAGTTCATATGACACTTAACTTAGTAATTTCTAACTCACATGTATGCAATTTTTTTAACTATCTAAACCAATTTTTACATCGAAAATTTTTGTCTGGAAATATTCGCTTATACATAGACTACTCCTCTGATATAGTTTCAAGTCGAAAATCAGGGGATGCGATAGTCATTCGTGGGTTCATATGACACTTACCTCGAAATTTCGTACTCTGACGTATGGAAAAAATATTTAAGTATCTAAGACTAGAGGAACCGACCGAATATAGAGGTACTTATAAATTTATCCGCTGGGAATTTTTGCATCCGGAGTGTACACTCGAGTGAAACAACTTCAACTCGTGACCAATAGGGAGACTCGACTATCCTTGATTACCTAGCATCAGACGTTCTCGTCGTGTTAGGACAACGGATTGAATTTTCCGGGGTGTATACTCAAGGAGATCATTTTCGACACTTTCAGTGTTTGGCTATTTGGACTCTCCAGGGTGTATTGGGTCCCTTGGAGTGACCAATTTCCAGTACCCGCTGAACGGGACGCTCAGTTCCAACCCTTAAACTAACGCCTGGAAATTCCAGCATGAACTACCGAGTATGTCTGGTTTCCCTCATGCAATCCGAAACGTCGGTGTGTGATTAAACTATAGGCGCAAATTAATATCCATCGAATTGCATCACCGCTAAATTCTAGATCGGATTTTATTGATATCACCTAATGCCTGCTACGCTCTTACCATACTGTTTTTCCACCCCTACCGAAATCGCACGCAACACTTGCTTATTGCACCAAAATAGTTTCTTTTCCTGATTGTATATAGTTAGGATTGCTTGCCGATTGGAATAGTTAGGCTAATTGCTTAATTAATTTCCGTTTCCCAATAAAAGTTATTCAGTTTCCCCGTATGCTTTCACATTTCTATACCTTTGCTTTCCTGTCGCTAAATTCGTATTTTTCATGCAGCATTGATAAACAAACCGTTTTTTATTCCACACTTGTGAGCAATAGACCGCTAGTCCGGCAGATCCGTACAATGTTGTCACACCGTTACAGAAAACCGAAAAATTTTGGGCACTTAGTTGCCGGTACTTTCTCTAATTCCGTAATATTGTAAAATTTTGTATGTAGCTGCCAAAACCTTCTAGAATTTGTTAGTTTAATAATTTTGTACAGAGTTGCCAATGTATTGCGACTTTACACCATTTCATAATCCTAAAAGTCGTACTATTCCGACGTCATTCCACAAATAAAATAATTTGAGCATTTTCCGAGCCGTGCCTTTTACTTTCACGGACACCTTGGCCTTCTCCTGAGTAACAAAACTCACCCGTGGCTTCAGAGAGCGAACTCATAAAAATTTGGCGCCCGACCAAACCGTTCAGTAAACCGACGCTAAACTCCGATAACTCCGAAAAGCCAAAAGGGCTGTTACAAGCTTATTATATTTTTTAAGTCGTTGGAAATATCAGTCACTTTATACATTGCTAATTTGTAAATTACGGATATGCACACAAGTTCAGGGAGTAAAAAATTATAAAGGAACTCGTTCTATTTTGGTAAAATTTTATCATTCTCAAATTCGATACCTCATGATATCCGCAATCCATCATGACATCCTCATGTCATATCATGACATATGCATGATATGAAAATAAATTATGTATATATTTTAAAGCTATTTTTCACGAATGTGTAATTTAAAAAATGGAATTATGTTTGAATTGAATTATGGTTTCATACTTTTCATTATAATAAGTAATTTATCTGTAATAATCAATTAGCCCGGTAATCAATCTAGTCGATTATCAATTATGGGTGGGTTTGATTGATTTAAATGATCGATTTAAAAATTGTAGTTGGGAATTGAGGGTGCAAGTCTTCTCAAATGTCTGACATAATCCAGTGAAATTGAACAATTGAATGAGGTAGAATAGCTATATTAAGAAGAAAAGAAATAGTATGATCAGACAGAACAAAAACAACTAAAACAAAATCGGTGTACTTAGATAGAACAGTTGTTTAATAAAAATGAAACAAAATTAATATGATCAGAGAGAAGAGTTATTTAAAACAAAAAAATGGGATTTAGTGTGGAAAGATTTAGTGTGATCAGACAAAAACTACAGAACAAATGGAAACTATATCCGAAATGAAAATTCCCTCATCCAAACGCCAAAATGGCAAAATATATGCCAATTAAATGAAAGTTTACTCTAGTGCCTAAAAAATGGGCGTGTGCATTTAGCACCAGCGGATTAGAGAAGTAAAGGAATAAACGATAAGAATGGTCCGGCCGGTCGGTCGGGTTTGGATCGGTGCCTTTACCTGCTTGTATGAGATTTATAAAGAATTAGTTTACTGTAATAATGTACAACTATTTAATTATGATTTACATGAAAATATTTTTACTGAAATCTTCGTGTTTTCCCCTAACACCAGCGGTTTAAATTTGGTAAAAATTATATTGTTACTGGTAATAATTCGACGCATCTAATTCGGTTTTTAAGTTACTTGTATAATACCGATATGCACATTTCACCAGCCAGCGCCTGGATTAATAATGGGTTGGAATCTCCTCGTTGATTATATAATTTATGCTAAAATTTATTGCTTTTGAAATACTTCGAGTTTGATATCAAAATGTAGGAGAAAATACGACGATTTCAGTAAAAATATTTTCATGTAAATCATAATTAAATATTTGTACATTATTACAATATACTAATTTTTCAAAAGTTTCCTACAACCAGGTAAACGAACTGGTGGCCGTCGGTCCCTTCTTATCGTTTAATCCCTTGACCTATCTAATCGGCTGGTGCTAAATGCAGCCGACCCTAAAAAATAGAGAGAAATGAAACCCATAAACAATACACAATATTTTCCTCAATTATATTAGTTAATAATATTAAATAATTACCCTTGAAACTCTTCAAGTTTTTATTTGTTATTTTAACCAATGACCCATTTTTGTAAGCGTATTGATGAACATATGGCAAATATCACAAACGGTTCTCCAAAAATGTCTGGGAAATGTCCTCTCGGGGGTTTCCAATGTCCCTGTTTATCACTTTGGTGTTGGATTTAATATTTGTTGCTCTAATTTTTGTTATTACTTGGCCAATTAGCAAATTAATAACTCAACGTCTGAAATCACTGGAGAACCGGATTTTTTTTCAGATATCGCTGGCTTCTTAAGGCGAAACATTGGCACAAGATTTTTTTAAATATAATCGTTTATTGTTCTATTTTTGCAATCTGACTAATTAACAAATGAATAACTCTACGCCTAAAATCATTAGAGAATGAGAATTTTTTCCAATAACTCTGTGTTTTTGAAGAGAACCATAGGGTTCTTGCAAATATAGTTATTTATTTTATTTTATTTTTTATATATTTAATTAATTTTTTTTATGATTAATAACAATTTAACAAATGATTAATTCTTGTCTGACAAACGCAAGATACTTTGAACTTCTTCCCAACGAATCGTCGCGGTCCGGCCGAAACTAAGTCAATAAAGAGCAGTTATTAATAATATATCATTGTATTATTCAAGTAAACTTCTATTACCTACAAAGTAGCAATACGAGGACAATTTGTAGCACTTGGCTACGAGTTATGAATAGCTACCATTCTATTACAGAAAAACCACCAGTGTTCTGACATTTATCGGATGAGAGTTATCAATTTGTTAATTACCCAGCTTGCAACAGTTAGAAATTAAACAGTTACGTGCAACAACCTCGTGCCGATGGTTCTCCACATCTCCACATGATCGTAGAGTTATTGTAAAAACATCTGGTTTTTTAACGATTCCGTGGGTAGAGTTTTTAATTTGATAATTAGCGAGTTTGCGACAACCTAATTATAAATAATTACAAAATACAACAATCTTGTGCTGATGGCTCGCCTAAAGAAGCCAGAGATACCGGAAAAAATTGCGGTCCTCCAGCGATTTCGGTCGTGGAGTTATTAATTTGATAATTAACCAACTTACAACAATTTAGCAATAAATAATAACTTTAACACCAAGGTGATAAAGAGGGACCTTGAACTTTCTAATATAATATATAATATATATAATATAATAAATACTCTAACAAAAGTGGGGTATTTGTTAAATAAATAGTTAAAAATTTGCTAGCATGCGGACGTTGGATGCAACTTTTGTTATAGACGATTCCCTGAACATTTTGCAGAAAACCGCATCTCAATTGGATCTCTCCGCAAAAAGTTGAAAGCAAAGTGCTAATTTGACGCTAGTTGACGTACCACACCCAATCAGAATCATTTGCTGCATAATACATCCAAATCAGAAACGGCACACCCAGTAATCACTGATTACTAATAAGCTAAGCATTCCGTGACGCTGCCCGTTAACCTACGTGGCCGCCTGTTTCCTTTTAAGATTAGAGAGGTCCTCTGCGAAGTGAGTCCTGCATAAGCTGCCCCTCCAGGCTCGCTAGGGACTTTTGTAAGCATGCCTTTGTTTACCATTTCGTTATTTTTGTCCTTTGTGTTTTTGACTGTCTGTTCATATTTACTTTGTTTTTGCCGCCCCTTATCATGGTCTCTCTCTCTCTCTCTCTCTCTCTCTCTCTCTCCCCTGCATTTAGTTGACAATAACTATTATTGAATCTGTTTATGCTTTCCCCGGGTTGCGGAGAATTCTTCGTATCCCATTCTTCGTATGCAATTGTTCGTAAACAGTTCTTCGTATGGAAAAGTCATCGTATATACAATTTTTCGTTAATAATATTCTTCGTATTTACTGTGCACCGTAAACATAATTGTTCGTAATTTTGTTATTCGTGAAGAGTGTTCTTCGTAAAAAATGATATTTTGACGTATATTTGTCTTCGTAATTTTGGTTGGAAAAAAAGTCTGTAGTATATAAAAAAATCGTTTAATATCAACTTTAAAAGAAAAATCTACAAAGAAATATTGTGTGCAATGCCCCTGATATAATCTAATTTATTCACATTGTCATTGAACGCTAATACTAACTGACGTAATCTGGAAGCGAAATCTTTATATTTCTTTTTTATTTGGAAGACATTTTCCCCAGCCACCATTTGTTCCCTTTTAGCTGCACTAATTGCTTCATCTCGCTGAATTGCAGCTAGAAACTTCCATAGGCTAGGATGGTTTGCTTCAACTTGGTATTCAAATGATCTGTGCCAAGATTCAACAGAATTATTAGTCTTAGGTAAGTTGTTTATAACAGCGTCGTAACAATTCCACATATCAATTGCGAACGGGGGATTTTTTCTTCGATTGTTCTTTTGCGGGCGGCCTATCCAAGTGTCTTCGAAATAATTAGCTTCTGCTTCTTCTTGAAAAAAATTATCCTCTTCTGTTAAAAGCTCGTATGTTTCAGTTACATATCTCACAGGTACGAAGGCCAAGGCAGATAACTGTTTGATTTTTAAGGCGAAGTCGGGATCGGTGTCGTATTGTCGTTTCAGACCATTTTCTTGAACGCATCGGTAAATACATTGGTTAAAAAGGAAATAACATCCACGAATCCCTGTCTCCGAAAATGTTTGTCGAAGCGCCTTTATCGCCGCTAATTCAAAATCGATTAGAACACTGGTTGGTTTCATCTGGGGTTTCAATTCCTTAAGGATCTCAAATACTCTCTCATATACATATACATATACTCTCTCATATACAGTTGCATCGCACTTGCCTAATAGTCCTCTTAATGCTGGTAATTTTTGGCAATTTACCTATAGCGGCACGACCCAAATCTTGAATTGTGTTGGAAATTATTACATGCGGCACATCATTGGTGTTTTTGGCGACTTCTTTCACTTTATTCAAATATTTGCTAACTTGTACACTAGCAGCACAGGCACTGTGGTTGTGATCTCTTGGTGGTTTCACAATTGAGTCATTTTCGGTGATCATTCGCGCAAGGCAATGTCTTGAAATTTTTCACATTTCCAGTACTCCCTCGTCTCGCGTTTATAATCCTTAACGAACAGGAAACCTTCGTGGTTCAGCTTTCTTCTGCCCTTCTCACTCAAGACGTATTCTAAAGGCATTTTTACTGTTTAAAGTGTGACCTTAAACTAAACCAAAAGTAACAAAACGGCTAATTTATAATGCCTCTTGTGAACCAATTTCAAAGGCAATCCCTATTTCCAAGTACCCATTATATTTTCTTCGTAATCCTTATTCCTTAATGATATTTTAACATCGATTTTGGGAAACTGTTAACTGTCGTTAGTACGTAAGTAGGGTTTAGCTGGTAAACTGCATTCGTTAAAGCGCTTTGTGCACTGCATGTTGCGAAAAATTAAGAGAACGATAAAATGTTAGTACGAAGAAAAGATTTACGATGAACTGTATTAACGAAAAATAATATTTACGAAGAATGATGTTTACGAAGAATTGTAAATACGAAGAATTATATACGACGAATTGAATACGAAGAATTCGATACGAAGAATTTTCCGGAACCGGCTTTCCCCTTGTTCTGATATAGCACCCTCAACCAGATCACCCCTCTGGGCCCTAGGCCCTCACGACCGTGACAATATATGTATTAAATAATTTGTGTCTTTTCCTATAACTTGCATAGTTTCTTCATATTTATAAGTGCAGTAACTTCTGTACCCACACGAGACAAAAGAGCTCAGTAAAAATACAGCTTCACCTTTACTTACAGTGGCCCTTTGTACCTGATTATGATGGAAACTATTATTTTAACTTTCAAAGGTTTGTTCTCCGTTTTCGGAAATGGTATCAAATTTTATTGTCCACCTTCTTATTACTTGACAAGCTTTGTTACCTTTGTATATCCTCTTATATGTGTTTCCATGAAATATTGTGAATGACATTCGCAACACTTTCGTGATGTTTTTGGTACATAGAGATACTTATGGATGGAACGTTCGGTACCGTAAACAAATCTTCTGTTGTCGACTACCATATTTCAGCAAATGAGATGATCGAATCGTTGATACTCCTCATTTCTGAAGGGTTTATCACTTTAATAATTTTTTGCAAATTGTAATACCCAAAGAGGATTCGCTCGAATGCTTCAGTTATGGTGTCTATTTCCTCAGATTTATAATAAATCAGAGTATTTCTCGCTAATAACTAGATACCGGTGGTATTATTTTGATAGATTTTTTAATACAATTTTCAGTTTAATTTAGTATTAACTCAGCACGAGATGTGGGGGTGCAATATTTGAAGTTTGAGATGTCAACCCCTGCCGTCGAAAGAGGTATTTTACCACCAATCATTTAAATATTCTTTATTTTTTTTCGGACCAAAACTAATTTAAATAAATGAACTGAGGTTATATAGAGGTATTTATACACCTACCCATTTTGCAGTGTTTTCTAATAGTTTGTTATATCACTTTAATAATATACCAACAGCTAAAAGTAGCTTGAGTAATTGAGCACCTCGTCTAACAGGCTAATTCTAATGTCATTCAAATTAAGGGTATACTCCATTCGAAATAGGGAGAGAGTAATAAATAACTCAAAATCGGAGGTTAGGGTTGTAACAAAGGGCGTACCATCCTTATTTCCCTGATTTTTAAATATAAATTAAATTCACCCATCGAACTGTTTCCATTTTAAAATTTCTTGAAGTTGTATCGTACATATAGTGATTAAGGATTGAACCTAAAAGGAATGAATTCATATAATTACCAATTTAATCGGTGCCGTTAACGAAATATATCAATGAATGATATTACTTGTAAATATTGAATACTTTTAGACAATTCGTCAACTCGGAGACCATTTTGGAAAGGGTCTTTTTTAATGTGGACACTTAATAATTTGTTCAGGCACCTTTACTCTTCCACTAAACTACTTAGTTAACTGTTACCAGAGATTTACCTGTAGGATTAAGAATTACCTGGAAATGGGGTCGAAAGTTCTCCCTCCGTTGAAAGAGGTATAAAAGGGAAATACCTGAATTTCGGTTATTCTTATTCTAATAGTCTTACTATCAAGAATTAAATATGTCAAGTCTTATGAACTTTACCCCGTGTAAGTTACCGAATAAGCAGGCGTTATCGTGTCGTGAAAAAGTGGTTGTTTTAAATGTATTTAACGGATTGAAACATCTACATCCTAAATCCAGCGTAGATGACCTAGTTGAAATGTGTCACAAAATGACGGGATATGGAAAATCAACGATATATCGCGTCAAAAGGGAAGAGAGGAGTGGAGAGGTGAAGGCTCCAAAATCTGCACCAGGAAGACCTCAAATGCTTGTTGATGAGGATAGCAAGAGACTCATTCGTCGAACGCTTCATTCCTTTTTTTTCAAACGTGAAATCCCAACATTGGATAAAATGTTACATGAACTGCCAGAAGACTGTATGACATTGAAAAGGACCAAGTTTTGGACGATTCTGAAGGAACTAGGTATTTGTTGGGATAAGCGAATTAAAACTTCTCCTCTTCGGGAATCCGATGAAATTATTTGCTGGCGAAGAAGCTACCTCAGAGATATTAAAAAATTTCGACAAGAAGGAAGGGCTATTTTTTATCTGGATGAAACCTGGGTAAACCAAGGATATACCGTGGGAAAAGTGTGGCAGGACAAAAGTGTGGTGTATCCGCGACAAGCCTTTTTAGAAGGTTTATCAACAGGACTAAAAGCACCGGCTGGAAAAGGTAAACGACTTATTGTTACCCACATCGGCAGTACTAGTGGCTTTGTGGATGGCGGCTTACTTCTTTTTGAATCGAAGAAGACGGGAGATTATCATGAAGACATGAACGCGGACGTTTTCGAGGAGTACTTCGTTCAAATGCTCGATCTCATCCCACCTGGTTCCGTAATTGTCATGGATAATGCGAGCTATCATTCCAGACAGGTCGATAAATCCCCGGTAATTTCTTGGCGGAAGGCTGAAATTTTAAATTGGCTGATAAGAAAAAATATTCCGTATAAGGAGGACATGGTCAAATCGGAATTGATATCAATTGTAAAGACCTGCAACTTTCGTAAAAGGTATGCAGTTGATGAAATGGCACAAAATCGCCAAATAACTGTGCTTCGTCTTCCGCCCTATCACTGCGAACTCAATCCCATAGAATTAATATGGGCTCAGGTAAAAGGCTATGTTGCTCGGGAAAATAAAACATTTAAATTAAAAGATGTTCAAATTCTTCTGGAAGAATCCATTCGCAGAACCACCTCTGAAAATTGGCAAAAAGTCATAAATCATGTTATAAAAGAAGAAGAAAAATTTTGGGAGTTAGATTTTATGATTGATAACGCCGTGGAACCCTTAATCATTACTGCACAGGATATCAATGAAGAGAGTTCTTCAGATGATTCTGAATATTAATTAATTTCAACTTGAAAACATTCCTTAACATTGCGTCTTTCCAAAACCTCACGATTACTCCTTTTTCTTTTGAACGTGTACCTTTTGTATACCTGAACGGATTCTTGTACGAGAAAATGAGATTTCTGAAAATCGATTTAGGTATACTTATAGTTACCTATATTATTATTAACTTAAGATTTAAACCGTTTTGAACTGTTTAAACAAGATTTGTTATTCTTGTAAAAAAACGTTTATTTCCAATAAATATATTATTATTTTAAGCCATTTAGTTACTTCTTTTGTATAATTTGTGAAATTGTGCCACGTTCCTCGTTTTAAAATTTTTTTGTTTCTTATAAGCTTGGACAAAAGTGATGTTATGTATACTTTGTGCTTTTGATATATTAATTTAGTAAGTAATTAATTTGGATTGATGTATATTTCTATCCCTTATGGCATATGCCAGTGTTAGGTATAATATTAGGAAAAGTTCAGTTCTTTGAGTAAAAGTGAATTAATTATAGTTTCATTTCGACCTCACGGTATAAATTTATTATTTATATATAGGTTCCATAAATTCTAAATAAACAAATATTGCTTATGATTACTTTTTTTCTTTAAATAAAAAACCCCATGGCGTGACTCTGATGTGACGATTTCAAGTAAACGAAAACAGTGCGAAATAACCGAATTGGAGTAATAGAGAAAGAGCATTCAATTCTTCATAAGAAAGATAAAGACGGATTATATCCCTTGACCCGAACGCAGGTAGAAATTTGATCCGGGTGCTTTTCAATGTAATAGTTCCTAGGAACAGTACAGAGACGTATAACTAAATGCAATGTTTATACATATCTCGCCAGTACTACAGTTTTTGAGGATTTGCATTTATAATGACATTTTATTACTCTCTCGATTTTCCGAATGGAATATAGTTTAAGTGAAATCGTGGATCGGACAAATTCGTCTCTTCCGTCTGTATCGGTATCAATATTAATTGGCTGCTCAACAAGTCCGGAAACGTCGTAGTCACCGCCCGCGATAAATCCTTAATACAAATGAATTTATGCATTCGGAGAGGACCCTTCGGGACCTCATTAAATAGTTAAGGAGCGGCCCTATCCGTCTGGCAGATCTTAACACGGCCGCCTTGGCCGTGTCCTCAGTCTCGCACAAATGTAAATGCAAATAAGGGCGGACTCGCCCCTCCCTCCCCCACGGACTTGCCCCCTTTCATCCCTATCCGTCCTTTTGTATATGAGGACTGCGTGAGTGCGTGTGTGTATGTCCTTTAATTAGGAAGTGGAAAGAAGATCGGTCGGGCCCTTTTCTTATTTTCCTATTAAGGGACTTCATCGAATAAGGTGATCGTATCTTTGGAAAAACCCTATGTTGATAAGGGGGTGAAATGCAAAAAGGGGGAAATTACCTTAATTAATAGAATAGGTCTGGTTTTCCTGGTTGAGGGAAGCCAAATTTTTACTTTCGAGCCTTAGGAGGAGGTGGTGTGAATGAAATCCTGTATGCGTTGATGGCTGTATTACACTTAATGACAAAACTGGTAAATTTAACTTAATCGCGTGACGAACGATCTTTCCCCGTCGATGGTTCGGGTCGAAGTCCCGTCCTCTCCCCTAGTTCTCGTAACGCCCGTTCTCTTCCGGCGTGGCTGACGCCTCCCGTCCGTAGATGGCGTTTTGAACCGCCACAGCCACTCCCCCCCCCAGTGACTAAGTCTGAGGACGAAGGGAGCGATACCTTCAACTTCTTAGGACGGCCTCGTTGGCGTCGTGGTACTTGTGGTGTAGGTAGGATGGTGTTGTCGATCGTCTCTGGGATTCGGAACGTAACGCTTTTCCTGGGCCGGCCTCTTCCGCGCGTTGCAGGTTTCAGAGCTGGGATGAGCGCAGGCTCGGCCGCTGGAGTTAACGTTGATGGTGGGTGTGTTGCCTCAAAATATGCTGGTTTTAGGCAATCAGTCGAGTAGGTTTTTTCTGTACCGTTAATTTCGAGTACGTAGTTTTTCTCATCAATTCTGCGTACCACTCGGTGTGGTCCGGTATATGGTTGTTCCAAGGGTCCTCGAATTTTGTCGAGTCGGCAGAATACATGAGTGCAGGAACTCAGGTCCTTGAATAGAAATGGTCGGTGTGTTGTGTGATGTGCAGCTTGTACTGGCTTGATAGCTAAGAAGAGTTGACGTAGTTGCTTCACGAACGTGGTCTGATCAGTGGTGGAGTTTCCCTTGTTAAAAAATTCTCCTGGAATGCGAAGAGTCGTACCAAAAAGCATCTCGGCAGGAGAAGCCTGTAGATCCTCTTTGAAGGTTGTTCGAAGTCCCAGCAGGACAGTTGGCAATGCGTCGGGCCATGGCGTCTCCGGGGTGCACTTTAACGCCGCTTTCAGTGTACGATGTAGTCGCTCCACCATACCGTTGGATTGTGGGTGATAAGGCGTAGTATGTATGTGGGAACTTCCAATCAACTTGGCTAATTCCTTGAATAGCGCTGCCTCGAACTGCCCTCCCTGATCAGAAGTGATAGTAAGAGGGGTCCCAAAAACGCAAATCCATTGATTATAGAGAGCTCGGGCGACTGTTTCGGCACACATGTCTGCCAAGGGAACTGCGAGTGGCCACCGAGAGAAACGGTCTATTACCGTTAAACAGTATTTAAACCCCTTTGCCAAGGGTAAGGTAATCAGGTCGACATGAATGTGGTCGAACCTGTTATCTGGAATATTAAATTTGTGGAGCTCTGCTCGATTGTAACGACTGACTTTTGATTTTTGACATGGCAAGCAACCTCGTACCCAGCGAAGCGTCGTCTTCCGCATGGCCGGCCAAAAGTATTTCGCGGCGAGCTGCCTGGATGTAGCCTTTCCGCTGCTATGAGCAGGGTTGTGGATAATTTCGAAGGCTATACGTCTAAGCTTGACAGGCAAATATGGCCTGATTGTGTTGTCCGCGATGTGGCAGTAAATGTCTTGACCATCGAGGTTCAACAATTGCAGCTGTACAGTTGAATTATGAAGTAGGTGGGTTAGTTCATTGTCTTGAACTTGGGCTTCCTTTATGGTAGCGGTGTCTAAGATGGTAGGCATCGCTACTGTGCAGACTCGGGATAGTGCGTCCGCCACCTCGTTATCTTCACCTGGTATGTACGCAAATTCGGCGTTATGTTGGAGGATGTAATCCAGGTGTCGTTGTTGCCTTGGCGAAGCTTTGTCGGAGCGCTGGCGTGCTGCATAGATCAGCGGTCGGTGGTCCGTGTAAATGACGAATGGCTGACCACCCAGCATCCGGCAGAAAAACTTTACAGCAGCGTATGCGGCCAACAGCTCCCTATCGTAGGTGCTGTAGCGCATTTGTGTAGGTGTTAACTTCTGAGAAAAGAATCCCAGAGGTCTCCAGGAGCCATCTTGCTGTTGCTGGTTCAAGGCTGCGCCGATAGCAGAACTTGAAGCGTCAGTGTGAAGTGCTAAAGGTGCTGCGGTCTCGAAGAAGGCAGTGGGAACTGCGTCGATGATGCTTTGTTTACATCGGTCGAAGGCCTTGTCGGCTGTTGCAGTCCACTGGAGTGGAGACTTCTTCTTGGTGAGATTTTTCAGCAGGTCGTTCAATGGTGCTTGGATTTCAGCCGCATGAGGAACACATCGGCGGTAGTAATTGATAGCACCGAGGAACCGGCGTAGTTGTGTCGAGTCCTTTGGTTTCGGAAATTCATAAATGGCCTGGATTTTGGGTGCGGGTGGTTTGAAACCGGCCTCTGTAACATAAAAACCGGCCCAAATAACTTCATTGCCACCGAAGATGCATTTGTCAAGGTTTATACGAAGGTGAGCTGATCGTAGTACTTCCAGTGTTTGCTCCAAATGGTGGAGGTGTTCATCGTGGTCCTTGGAGGCTACAAGGATGTCGTCGACGTAACATTTCACAAAGGGCAGCTTACGCAGTAGGTGATTCATAAATCGCTGTAACGTTTGAGCAGAGTTTCGTAACCCCATAGGCATTCCTATGAATTCGAATAACCCAAAGGGTGTCGTGACAGCCGTCTTTGGTATGTCTCGTTCGTCCACTGGAATTTGGTAAAAGGCTCTGCGGAGATCTATGGTAGAAAAGATTTTTCCTCGGCTCTCCTGGAGCAGGTCTTCGATAATAGGTAAGGGATAACGGTCAGGCACAGTCTGTGCGTTGAGACGTCGGTAATCGCCGGTTACTCGCCAACCACCGTTTGGTTTGGCGACGAGATGCAGTGGGCTGGCCCATTGACTTGACGAGGGACGGATTATTCCCCATTCCAGAAGTGTTTCAAACTCAGCTTTTGCTGCGGAAAGGCGATCTCCAACGAGACGACGCGAGGGCTCAGCGCACGGTGGTCCTTGGGTTTCGATGACATGTCGTACGGGCATATCCGGAAGTCGAGCGGTAGCCTCTGCAGGAGATGCGAGGTCAGCGAAGTTCTTCATCAAGGTGGTGTAACGTGTACCTATGTCGCCGGGAGGTACATTAAACTGGACTACTGTTGAGACGCTGTAAATGGTTGTTGATCCAATTGGAGCTCTAGAAGATGCAGCAGTAGTTGGGTCGCAAAGGCGTTGTTTGCTTACATCGATTATGAGTCCGTAGTACCTGAGACAGTCGGCGCCAATGATTGCTGTGTCCACGTCGGCGACAGTCAATGGCCAGCAGAACTCACGTTTTAGTCCAAAGTCGAGTTTCAGCTTAATTTGTCCGTAGGTAGAAATCGGTGACATGTTGGCAGCGTGTAGTACCAATTCTTGCTTTGATACATTTCGAGTGACTAATCTTCTAGGAATTAGAGAGATTACTGAGCCAGAGTCAACCAAGAATTTTGTGTTCGTGTTGCGATCATAGATGAAGAGGCGGTTCTCTGTAGGAAGGGCGCCGACGGCAGTTGCCAACTCTGTCGTCGGCGTGCTTAGTTTTCCTGAATCAAGGCAAGATTCGAGGAAACTGCCGAGTTACGGTAGTACTCGCAAGGAGGTTTGCACTGCTGAGCGTCTGTGCCGTATGTTCGATGGTACCAGCATTGCGTTGGATTCCGATTAGCTGCTGGGGACGTGGAACGGCTCCTCTGAGTGGGTGTTCGCTCTCCAGGACGGTTTCGGCCTTGGGAATGTTGTTGGTTAGTAAGGCGGCGAAGTAGGTCCTGTGATTCTCTGGCTATGGATACTAGCTGCGCCATGGACTGTCGCAGCGCTGCTAGTTCGATGGCAGTAGTGTCCTGATGAGGTGTGTGTTGTGTCGAGTACCCCGAAGTAGAGGGTATCGAACGATTCGTGCCACCGGTGGCCATAACAGTCGGTCCATTGTCGTTGAGTTCATCGGCGGCTGTTGCGAGCTCTTCTAATGCCGTACCTTTGAATATGGTGAGTAATCGTCGTATATTCTGTGGAAGCAGATCCATCCATTTAACCCGTATCACTGCGTCGGAGACACGATCACCAGCAAGAGAGCGCATCTCTCGCAAGAGATGTGACGGTTTTCGGTCACCTAGCTCCAGTTGAGTGAAGAGTCTGTGTAATTGCCTGTCCGGGGAATCGGTGAGACGTTGAAGTATTGCCTGCTTTAATGGGGTGTATGTTCTGGTCGTTTGGGTATTTCGGAGGACGTCTGCGACTTCGGTGACCGTAGCGGGGTCAAGCACGGACAATAGCATATTGTACTTGACTTGCTCGGAGCGTATGTTGTGCAATTGAAACGCTGCTTCAACTTGAAAGAACCATAAGTCCGGGTTCTGACGCCAGAAGGGTGGAAGACGGCAGTTTTTAATGGCTTCGACGGTTACCTCCGGCTCTTGTGGGTCTGGGGTAGCTTCTTCGGTCGCGTTGCCATTTGGATTAGCCTCAGGGTTCGGTTGCGAACCTCCTAGTCCTGCGGGAATGTTTCCGTTCATCTTCGCGAGGTTATGTTATTGTCTGTTTTTGTTTTGGTTCGCACGGAACGTAGAACGATTGCGCGACGGAACGGTTCGCGTGCTTGTGAATTGACAGAGCGGCGAGCGTTGTCGTGTCGAGGGTCTATGATTGTGGGTTGGTATGAGAACTGTGAGAAGTGAGAAATCACTGGTGCGAAATGTCGAGCGAGTGGAGGGTTGGTAACACTGGCGCGTCCGACGCTAGGGCTAGGGCGACAAAATGGAGTTTTTTTTTTTTTTTTTTTGTTGCCGTTTTTGCGTTTCACTTGCGAAGCACCCGATTTCGCTGTCTGAGCGAAAGAATGTTCACCGGGGAAGATGGGCCGCGCCGTTACAGCGGTCGTCGCGCGAACAAAGCGTACGAAGCCGATACACGAACGGTTAGCGTTGCACGCACACACTTCCTCGAAGAAAAAGGCACGTTTCGGGGTCACCACTCTGGTTTTCCTGGTTGAGGGAAGCCAAATTTTTACTTTCGAGCCTTAGGAGGAGGTGGTGTGAATGAAATCCTGTATGCGTTGATGGCTGTATTACACTTAATGACAAAACTGGTAAATTTAACTTAATCGCGTGACGAACGATCTTTCCCCGTCGATGGTTCGGGTCGAAGTCCCGTCCTCTCCCCTAGTTCTCGTAACGCCCGTTCTCTTCCGGCGTGGCTGACGCCTCCCGTCCGTAGATGGCGTTTTGAACCGCCACATAGGCACTTAATTTATCAACACCTTTGAGCTCTATTTTCAACAGCTTCTTGTTGCAAGGAGACTGATTAAAACGGCTGTAAGCAAGTGCGATTTTTTCATATAGAAGGATCGTATGACTCAACAACAATGTTACGAATCCTAATCAATAATGTAGAAATTTGTTTGCAAACAACATATCCCTAATTTTAACGATCTTGTTAAAATCGCAAAATGAAGATTATGACGTGTGACTTGCAACACTTACAATATCGAAGCACTATGTATGGTTATTCCTAATTATAGCAAAACTAACAAATAATGTTTTAATTTATTAATTACCACTCACATTAATACATATAAACAGACAGTTGTTGTTGGGTATCGGTTTTATCTATAAGTACCGGGCGGATAACATGATAATTGTTTAATAAGATGTTAATTAATCACTAACTGTTATCATTAATTTAACAGAGGATCTGTATATTAATCTATTTAGTGACAGCGGCAACCATTATTGTCAACAATTGGTTGTTGCGATATTCAATTCATATGAAAATGATAAATAATTGTCGATGAGGGACGAGTGCCAACCAATTATGTAATTGGCTATTTACTAATGTTTCTAGCCATTATTTTCAATTAATCATGGGTGAAGTAGAAGTTGAAAAAATGTGAAAATTATTTAAACAAGGGTGAAATATATTTACGCAAGGGAGGATGTCCAAAAATTATAGGATATAATAGGTATACAGTTTTACCAAGACAATCCATATAAAGACAAACAAATTTTAAGGACTCTACAATAAGCAGCAAGCAGTTCTCAAGGTTTAGGACCTACTTTGTGGAATATATTATATGATACCATCCTAAATATAAAATTTTGCACGAATGTTCAACTTGTAGCTTTTACAGACGACCTCTCAGCTAAAACTACTTGGGTACTAAACGACTTAATTAACGAAACATTAAACACAATCATTACTGCTATGAATAGAATAGAACTAAAAATTGCCCCACGTAAAACCGAAAGCATAGTATCGAAAGGTTATATTTTGAAACATCTGATAAGTTTTAAAATTGGAAGCTATTCATTCCAACCAAGGAAAACCTTGAAATATTTAAGCGTCACAAGTGACGGAAATTTAAAAATCCGTGACCATTTAAATATCACCTCTAGAATTACCACAACTAAATTCACAGAACTCAGCCGAATTCTACCAAATATTGGTGGACCCAATAACTCTAAAAACTACTATACACCAATACAAGATATTCCAGCTTACTCTATGCATGTCCGATCTGGCATAACACTATGGATATTAAAAAATATGCTAAACTATATATAATAATGTCCAACGTAAATGTTTGCTACGCACAACTTATTGTTACCGTACTGTTTCTAATAAAGCCCTTCAGATTAATTCCTCATCACCCCCTATACTTCACTTAATAAAAGAGAGACTTATATATTATTTTATGAACCCAAATAACAAAACACAAATTCATGAATCTATCTTAGCTGAATGGCAAAATTCCAGATCAAATTTGCAAGATAATGCCCAATGAATTAAAAACGCTTAAACCAACACTACAACCATGGATTAATTGTAAATTCAAACAAACAAATTACTTTTACTACCAGTTCCTATCTTCTGGACCCGGTTAATCGAATATAAATTTTGTTAAAAAAGACAAAAAATTTATGAAAAAAGGCACGTAAAAGGCAGAAAACAATTAAATAAAAATAAAATTATAATAATCTTTATTTGTATTTGCTTCTCAGCCTATAATTAAATATGTTTCACTATTTTCTATTATTAAGCTTTGTCATTTGCTAGACAAAATATCCTTATAGCCAGAAAATGATCTTTCAACTTCAGTGGAAGTTGTAGGAGCATATTTCATAACTAAAGTTTAAGGTATATTTAATTCTAAATTTGATCCTTTCCCCTCGTGGACATTGGCAACCTCGCACATTTTTTGAAAACCGTATTTTTATTAATTACACTTTCCAACTTGTTGTTTACTTTTTCTCCTACAAAACCAGGGACGTTTTCAATATACGTCTTAACACAACTAAAAACTTTCATTTCATCCACTAAACTTAGGCGACGGCTTTCTAAATTTTCCATTGCAGTAGGTAAATTGGCAAAATTTGCCCTAATAAATATTAATCCAATTCTGACATTTAGATCTGCGAATACATCTTGAGATTTTGCAATAAATTGCGAAGATGATCTATTAAAGGAATCAACCACCTTAAAAAATTATAGCACACGTTTTTCAGATTTTAATCATTTACAAAACAATACCTGTTTAATTTCGTCAAAATGGGATGAATAAAATATGCATGCTAATACCCAACTGCCCCATCTTGTAATGACAAGTTCTGGGGGCAAAGAGGTATTGGGAAGTTTCTCCTTATAGAAAGAAACACGCAATGGGGATTTCAGAAAAACCTGTAACAATTATTCAGATTTTTTTTAATAATTAAGAACGTTTGATATATACACATATATAAATACATATTAAATGGGTTAGATTACCCCAAAAAAAAACAAGAAAAATTTTACCTATTTTGTGGAAGAAATTAATATATGTACTACACTAAATTCTTTTCGGATGAATTCGCAAACGCGATGCAGCCCCCATGGACCAAACATTATAAATGGATCATTAATCCGTAAAACACATCCAATATTTGAGCAGCTTTTACCATATTTGGTGCAGTGACTCACAAAAGTAATTTTTTTCACCCCCATCTGGATACAAAAATTCCTAAAATAGAAAATATGGAAAAATTTACATATACATACGTATTTTCAAACATGTAAAACTAACTCATACTGTCATAAAAAAAATCTAATTGTTTTGTGATTGGTTTTGTCTAATTCATTACAAGCTAATAGATGGGGAGTTCCAGGCTGATTTTCGCAAAGTTTTCCGACTAACATAGATGCAATATATCGCCCTCTGTAGTCCGTTGTTTCGTCCAGGTACACCGAGATATAATCGTCACCGATATCCTTTCGTATAGATTATATTTTCTGTAATTTCAAAAGATCAAAATACAATAAAGTAGATTCAGGTATAGTGAGCAGAAAAATATTTGGTTTGACTTTATAAGGACACAGTAAGCGGGCCGCGATAAGAAGTGTGAATAGCGTCATAAATTATTTTTCAGGTAGATGTTTGAAAGAGGACCTCACAGTGGTCACAGTGGTCCGTATTTGAAAAATATGAACCCTGCATAATACACATGCATGGAGTGGATAGGTATTATTTTTAGTCAGCTTAGAAATCTGTAAATTTGTACCTTACCTAGTGAACTGAAGAATATGAGGTACATATTGAAATTTGGTAATATCAAAAGCGGCAATGATATAAAATAAATATACAACCGCTAGGTCATAAAGATATAATCGTTGGGGAATATAAAATGTTTATATATATATTTTTTTATTTATGGTAATATTGTACAATGCCATTCGTATGGGTTTTCTCTAAAAAATTGGAAATATGAAATTGTCTCAAAGATGTAAGATACAAATCCAGTCCTTTCTTTTCATAGTTTCAACATTTCATAGTTTTCTATTTATATAAATAATAGAATTCTTTTACACACACGAAAATTTGATAAACGATTTGATATCGATGATATGGCTGCAAACTGGTCACGCCGTTTTAAGATTGCCCCCCTATCATTGTGTTTTAAACCTATTGAATTAATATGGACCCAACTAAATCAAAACATTAGGAAACCTAATACAGACCCCATACTATCTCATTTAGTATTAGACCTTATTACTAGGGAAGCTAATTTAATATCACCCGATAATTTGAAAAATACCATAGCTCACGCTATAAAAATGGAAAATTCTTATAAAGGAATGTGGAGTAACATCGATTCATTTGTAATAAGTAATAACAATTAACAATAGTGACTCCAGTACCAGCAATAGTAGTAGCAACTAATATTTTTTTAATACGAAAAAATAACGATAGCTTAATTATTTTGCTTAATTGATAGTGTACATTTGACGAACTTCATTTGAAATTGATTTTAATTTTTTATTTCACGAAATTTTGTTTGTGTAATAAATTATTTCTGACGATTGCCATGTTTGGCAAATTTTAACCATGCCAGTATATTATTCTTACAGTCCTAAGCCTGTGTAAAGTGGGAAGGAAATTTTGTTGAATATGGCAATTAGTTAACTTATTACATGTTTTTATTATTTGTAACATTTTAATTATAATGACCCAACCTATCTAGGAAAATAATCTGTTGTTATATTTGTGCTAGAGATTTTTTTGAGTTAACCCCAAATGCGCATCGGAAAGATTCGAAACTATTTAACTAAGCGAAAATGCGGAAACGGAAAATTACAATACTTTTGCAAACAATAAAATTAAGATCTGAAATATGAAAAGTACTGAAAATGGGAAAACGGAAAATTATCCTAACAATTTCACAATGAAAGAGAAATAGCTAGATACGGAGACGATAGGAAAACGTGCAGTGTCTAATATTCGGTAATGCGACTTTTACATCACGAGAGAGCAAGAGTGTGAGAGCGAGCGGAAGATTGTGGTGAATTAATTTTTCCCTAACACGACGAGGGAGAAATTAATTCCAGTCGCTTCGGAGAGACAGGTATTTTGACGCTACTACAGATCACTCACATATATCGGGCGGTAACGGACAATTACATAACATAACGTCGGAACGATCACAGATACATTTATCGGTCGGTGATACGCTCAAAATTACATATAACAAAGAATTCGGCGGTCTTTATATTAACGGTCGGGGACAATGCACAATTTACGTACACTCACAAATAACAAATAATTCGGCGGCTTATATCTAACGGCGGTGACGTTTACAATAGACAGACGTATCGACTTGCTATAAACAAGTCTTGGTTCTCACCTTGGATTAACTCGGGCAGAGAACAATGGAGGGGGCGGATGCCTTATCTAAATTTAGTCTGGATGTTTAAGCGATGGTAGATTGAACAGTGCCTTATCGGCCGCCATCTATCTGAGAGAGGTTTGATTTCGCGATTAACTGTATGGTGGGTGGTCTACCCTCGACCCTCTAAAATCGGCTTCGTTACAATATTGTCTTAATAAGGGCAATAAAACGTATAATCTGAAGGATTTTACCTGGATTTCTGGTTTCTCTTAATATTCAAAATTTTTAGAGAATTATTTAATGTGATGGTTTCATAATTTTTAAATAAAACGCAAAAATAAGGAAAAACTGAAAAAAGGCTATAGTTTTTAAAAAAACGCAATAATCGAAAAAATACACAAAAAAGGCAAAGAAGGCAGTCACCACGCATTTGCCTGAAAGTCCACCCTTTAATTATGATTGTAATTGGATACATACTGAGGCATGTCGTATGACGGTATAATAAAAATAATCGTAGGGGGTATAATGCAAAGGAAAAATGCACCAGGAACACTGCGAAAATAATAGTTAAAACAAATAATGGAAATTGTCAAATGTGATACCTACTTGAAAATGAAAAGATTGTCAGCAGATATGAAGCAATGGAAATTTAAGGCGCTGAAACAAACCAAATTACTGTTTGAAAAGTTAGAGAGGGAAATAAATATATTAGCGAAATACATGAATAATAATCAATGCCTATTAATTTTACATATATTCCGAAGAGTTGATATTGAGTCTCATTTTCAACAATTATTGCTTGTTGTGGTAGTATATATATTCTATAGAAGGCAGATTATAGTAATGATCAACAGGTGTAAACGTTTCCAAAACGGATACATCCCCTAAATAATGGGAGCTTCATAACTGTTTGCATAATGACTTTCATAAGAACTAACCGATATTCCGTCCTTTTTATATCCATTCCTGTTATGCGACCTTCGACTTTTCATTTCGAAAATTTCTCCAATTAACCTCGCAGTAAATTAGATCCGCCCATTGTACCTTACAGTGGTCCGTTATGAATCCTGCAACCTGTATCTCAGCCGGCCGTGTAATTACACAAATAACCGAATTACCGACCAGGCCCGGACTAATTGAAACTGGTAATGGACTATGCACTGGACAGACCGGTCGACCGGCGGGGCGTTCGGATAAGAGGGGGAGGGGAGCCAAATATTGCAAACTTGTCGAGAATTACTTGAGCCGGAGTTATTAACCATTAATTGAAACAATTAATTAGAGATGGGGGATTAGTCGGCGTAGATACTCGAAATGGATAGCTTTAATAATCGGCTGCGCTACTCTCCCTGTTCCAGGGAGGACAGGGGGAAGCGGGGCGAGCCGGGGGTGGGGGATTGTAAGTTTAGTAACGTAATAAAGTACTTCATCGACGTGAAGTTGTGTGGAACGAGAGGACCGGCGCTATGAATATTGAGACAATGGGGAGGCAATGCGGCTTCGGGGCATTACTCTGAACTTCAGCGGAAGCCATCGGATATTGTTATCGCTGAGGCAAAGGGTCATTAAGCAGCAAAAACATGAACCGCTTAAAGTTTTCAATAGAGACTAAAACTATTAGTGGATTTATAACACTTTTCTATATCAGTAAAAACGTCATTGCAAAAACTTAACGAAATCAATGCAAATATAACCGTTAAAATTCCCAAAATAATGATAATACTTCCCTCACCAATGGTGTTAGTTTATTTCTTTGTCGTAGGCCCAATATTGGAATGTGGAAATTTAAACAAACTTCTATATGGTAATAAGTGCCTCATTTAAAAAAAATTGCGGCGATATATACCCGCCGACTATAAATATTAATCTTGCAGGAAAAAAATTTCCCATGATTTCAAATCAGTTTCGTTAACTGTTATCAAAATTTATAAAGCGGTACATATAAACCTGTTCACAATGACAACATAGAATATTTCAATCTTTCATTTACTAGTTTACTTTTGAATTTAGATAAATAATTAAATTTTTATTATATTTTAATTTCAATTTACTGATGGCAATTTAAAAAAAAAAACACATTCGTTCGTAACAGGAAATTTTTTACTTTTTAAGAGAGAAACTGAATAGTTTGTACATGGCACGTATAAATTAAATTAAGTGTGTATGTCCATAAGTGGAGGATATAACTAAAATATTACTGAAACACTGTATATTAGTTTTTTCATCCATGTGTTGGATACTTTAAAGATGAACCTAGTTTTAAGAGAACTTCTTTTAAATTGCACTGGTTTTGAAATTTAGGCGAGAGTAGTATTAAAATTCAATGTATGATATATATTTTGAAAATGATATATCAAAGCGAATGAACATAACCTACGTTTAAAATAATTTTTATGTGATGAAATGCTGCTACTTAGTAAACTTAAAAATCCGCAAAATAATGCACCGCAAGATGTAAACGGCGGCGAGGATCACGGGAAAATCAACAAGCTAGAAGAAATGATGGGTAAGCTAATTGAAAGAATGGACACAATGCAAACCTCATCACTGCTATGTTGTCAAAATTAAACTAACCGGCCCCTCACTTAATTGGTGTATTGGTGTATGGAACGCAAATGGTCTGGCACAAAGAAGCCAAGAGCTCAAATTATTTCTATTAAACCATAATATCGATGTCATGCTTATATCTCAAACACATTTCACGCAAAAAAACTTCTGCAAAATTCCGAAATACAGTCTATACCATACCCAACACCCTAGTGGGAAGGCACACGGTAGTACAGCTGTGATAGTCAAAAATACTGTTGATCATTTTGAAAACAACAAGTACTCCACAGATTTCCTACAAGTAACAAGCACCACAGTGAAAGATCATTTTGGCCCAATTACGTTGGCTGCCATATACTGCCCACCAAAACAACATAAATAAAGGGAAATACACAGACTTCTTTAGTACACTAGGCTACAGATTTATAGTAGGTGGTGATTTCAACGCCAAACACCCTTGGTGGGGCTCTAGATCACATATTCCCACCTAAGGGTAGGCAATTGTACGAATCAATGGTAGAGAAAAATCTGATACCATTATCAGCTGGAGAACCGACATATTGGCAAACAGACATGAGAAAAACACCGGATGTAATTGATTTCTGCATTGTTAAGGGAATACCTGAAAAAAATATGAAAATTGAATCAAGCCTTGATCTTTCCTCAGACCACTCGGCCCTTATTGCTACAATAAGCTCAAATCTCCGTCAAAAGAATAAAAACAATCAAATGCTGCATAACAAAAAAACCAACTGGACACTGTTTCGCAGTCTTGTAAAGAACAAAATAAATTGCAATATTTTGCTTAAAACTCCAGAAGACCTGGAGCTAGCAATCGACTCATTGAACGTAACGATACAACAAGCACTCCACCAGACTCTCATAACGATACTCAGGGTAGGTGTTCGGCAGAGATATAGCGGAAAATTCAACAAAAATGTAAGATCAGGAAAAAATGGCAAATTACTCGTTCCCCTGAAGATAAGAGCAAACTAAATAAACCAGTTAAGGAATTGAAGGATCAAATTCAAGCCGAAAGGAATCATGAAATAGCAGAATACTTGACCAACCTATCACCCACAGAAACTACTGATTACTCCCTATGGAACGCAACAAAATCTTTAAAACAACAAAATGTCTCACCTATAAAATTTGAGAATGGGCAATGGGCAAGAAGCGATAAAGAAAAGTGGGAAGTTTTTGCTGAACACCTATGCAAGGTTTTCGAACCATTTCTCAGTGAGTCATCGGCTGAGGAGGAAAATGAAATTGACTTGTATCTACAAGAACCATTACAAGTGGAGGCAGCTCTGAAGCGTTTTTCGGTAAGAGAGGTTAAGGGCATAATTCGCAAAGGACTAAAAACAAAAAAGCCCCAGGCTATGATTTAATCACCGGAAAAATCATAAAAGAATTGCCAGAAAAGGTAATAAGACTTTTGACCATCATCTACAACGCAACTATAAGAATTGGCTACTTCCCATCGCTCTGGAAGGTCTCTCAAATTATACCTCTACAAAAGCCAGGAAAGGACCCGTCTATTCCAACCTCATATCGGCCTATAAGTTTATTGCCAGTACTATCCAAAATAGTGGAAAAGCTTCTTGCTACAAGAATATACCAAGAACTGAAAAAAACATATTACCTCACCATCAATTTGGGTTTCGTGAACGACACACCACTATCGAACAAGTTCATAGAATAGTCAGGAAAATAAATAATGATCTGGAAAGAAAGAATTACAGTTCGGCTGTTTTTCTAGACGTCTCACAAGCGTTTGACAAAATCTGGCACAAAGGGCTACTCTACAAAATTAAGAAGTTCCTTCCTTCCAATTTGTTCCAGATCCTGAAATCATATCTCAGTGACAGATATTTTCTGGTAAGACATCATGGGCAACAAGTACGCCTTTACCAGATAAGATCAGGGGTTCCACAAGGAAGCGTCTTGGGGCCACTACTCTACTTGTTATACACGAGCGACCTGCCAACAAACAACGAAACCCAGACATCAACTTTTGCTGATATTACGGCAATCTTGGCCTCACATAAAAATCCAGTGATTGCCTCCGCTCAAGTACAAAAGAACCTGAATGTGATTCAATAATGGCTTAAAAAGTGGCGTATTAGGGTGAATGAACAAAAATCTATTCATGTCACATTTACTCTACGACGGAAAACATGCCCGGCTCTGACGCTAAACGGGAAGCAACTACCGTGGGTCGAATCTGTAAAATACCTAGGCATGCACTTGGATCGCAGGCTTACTTGGAAGACAAACGTTTGGACTAAGAGAAAGCAACTTGGGACATAAAGTCCAAAAAATGTACTGGCTTATTGGTCGAAACTCACAGCTGTTTCTAGAAAACAAATTGCGAGTATATAAAGCAATTTTGAAACCTGTCTGGACCTAGGGGATACAGCTCTGGGGGTCCACTGCAAACTTAAACATTGAGATCCTAGAAAGATGGCAAGCAAAAATACTGCGAATGATTACCGGTGCTCCCTGGTTTGTACCAAATAAAGTAATATCCGACGATCTACAAATGCAACCAGTCAAGAAAGAGATAGTCAACTATGGGGCTAAATATAAAAACAAGCTCGCCATATATCCAAATCATCTGGCAGAACAACTTATGAGTGAAGAAAGAGAGACCAAAGGAGACTGAAACTTGATTCTTTGAGATTCCGATAAAGTGTATAAATCTGAAATGTATATAGATTAAAAACTTAGATTTATTAATGTAAATATTTACCTTAAACAGCCAATGAGCAACAGCCTTAATAGCCAATGGGCATGAACCTACATGTTAAATTAGACGATAGATCACATACTTATTGCCCACGGGCACATTGTATATATATATATATATATATATATATATATATATATATATGGGATAATAAAAAAAAACGTAAACTTGATATCTGACATATCTATCAAAGGTTATATTTGTAACAGGAACTTTTATATACAACGTTCGAAATCTCTCAAGGTTTTAACGTGTACTCAAGTTGAGTGTATAATTCGGAAATAATCGTTATACTTCCTTTTCTAATTTAATAATCAAAATATATCTAAATTTTTGATGTTAACCCTTAAACGCAAGGGTGTGTTGAGCACTTTCCCAATGAAAATCAATATCCAACAGAATAGCAGATTATTAACGTCAGTTTTAACATAGTGAAGTGATAAAATTACATTTATGAAAGGGGTTTTCAAGAGGAATCGATTAATAATTTTTTGGGTAACTATTTTCGGCGAGAATATCAGTCAAGCGGCGGGCGTAATTTCGGCCGGTAATCCCATCGGCTACCTGACCATAGGATGTAAATTTGGCCGGGGGTTTAAAGAGTCCTTCTTATCTTATATGTAATTTCGGCCGGAAGAAATAAAATATTGTTAAATTTTAGGTGCCGCTCTAATATGCGGTCTACCTGCTGCATGTGGTCTACTCCCGTATCTATCTATATACGCTATTAGGTGCACCAACTATCATCCGATTAACTGTATGTTTCAAGGAAATATTTGATAAATGAAAGGATAACAAGTTAAGGCCTCGAGGGTTTTCTAGGTATGCTGCTTTAACGATAATCCGATGATCTGTATGTTTTTCTTTCTACAATCTCCAGTTCAATTTGACCTGTCAATCCTATCCATTGATAGATTGACAACCAATCGACAAAATGTTATTACGTGATTTTTACATAAGTGTTGTGCCAACCGAGGAGACTGCAGTCTTATTCCTAAGACAACATGGTTTGTTGGATACAGAAGCCACTGCACATATGCAGTCACATTTGAACTACATTAGCTGGAAAATTATAAATAAGAATGAAGATGACCTTTTCACCAAATTCCTGAGAGACATTAAAGAAGTATATCACCCGTGAATTTATATGTTGTATACGTAATAATATGTTATAATTTTATAAATACAAACTCGTACTCGTAACAAATAAACTACATTAACACTTCAATTTCATTAGTAGACCACATATTGAGACGTCATTGGGGTAGATCGCATATTAGGATAGATTTAGGACGGTAGACCGCATATTAGAATAGATTTAGGACCCCACCAAATTTTATAAGTGATACATTGATACATTACCGAAGGAGGCGAATTCGGAACCATACAGGTTTTCCCTTGAAAATTCTGATGATGGCTATTAGGCTCAGTGAGTACATGTTTGATCCTTGCCCTCTTGCGTCTCTAAACTTTTTTTATTTCCTTATTATTTCACAATTTCCAACAATATCAATATGTGTTATGTTAATAAAAATGAATTCCACATTCCTACCATAAACATTACCCTCGGCCGAATTTACATCTGTAATTAGCAGTGCTCTTTACTTTGAGCAGGTACCCAAGGGGATTACCGGCCGAAATTACATCCGCCCCAGTCAAGTTATTTAAGCCTTCCTTAACAGAAAAGTAATGCAAAAGATTTATAACTTACTCTATTGTTTAAAGCTTCATTGAATGTAGGTCCTTCTAGAGAGTAGCGGTACCGAAGAAATGCGTAAAACAATAATTACTACTGTAGGGGCCCGTGGGAGATGAGTTGTAAATAATATTGTAAAAAGTGTAAATAGTTTTCTTCCCACGGGCTGCACTTTCCTTTTTTTACAAATGTGACCGTCTCGAGGGTCGATTCTAGGATCGCCCCGAAACTTAGTATCATTCAAAAAAGAAACATATGCTTTTCCTCAAAGAACGGTTTCGGAGCTTTCTACAAAATCGAGCCGTCGGGATGGTCTCTGAAAACTTTCACCCCCATAAAATCGCTGCACCGAGGTACCTGCTATGTACGGGTCTACCGAGGGATAGAATCTTCGGGCGGTAGTTTTAAGGTCAGTTACCCTCGAACCTTCCTCGGCGAAGTTTGTATAAAATTGTAAATACTTTTTCATTTTTATCAATAGACGAGTCAAACTCATCCGGACTATTTTCTACGCTCACCCATCACCAACTAACACCCCAACAGTGGTGACCCCGAATTAGAACCGCGATTGGCGTTTCGCGAGCGTTTGAAGTGTAAACGTAAAGACTTAATTGTGCGTGTGCGCTGATCGTGAGCTACGCAGAAATCATCCACCACATCAAGATGCCCGCGAACAACAGGACGTCGCTGCTCAATTCGCCGTCCAGCTACCAGAGTGTAACTCAAACGATTTGGAGGTATGGTTCGCGATGGTTGAGGCAACGTTCTCCTCTTCCAACATCACATCGGAGAAGACCAAATTCAATAAGGTGATTCCCAAGCTGCCACCACGGATCGCAAGCGAGATTCGTGACCTAATTATAACTCCACCAACGGATAACCCGTACTCCGCATTCAAGAAAGAGCTCCTGAAGCGGCTCGGAACGTCAGAGGAGAAGAAAACGCTGCAGTTGTTGGAGACAGAAGAGATGGGTGAGCAGAAACCGTCCCAATTTCTACGGAAGCTACAGCAACTAGCTGGGACCAACATATCTGAAGTTTCCATACGGACATTGTGGCAAAGCCGGTTACCAGCAGCATTAAAACCACTTCTCGCAACAGCAAGGGATCAGACCTTGGTTAAAGCAGCGGAGCTAGCGGACGTGGTCATAGAGTTTCTGCCAATTCGCAGTACCATTGCAGCGGTGAACGAAGCCAGACCATCGACAACAACCACGGAAGATAAACTCCTGCAGATTAAAGAAAGCTTCGAACAATCGATCAGGAAATTACAGCAAGAAATGAGCCCACTACAAGCCACCATCAGAAATGGACAACGAGGCTCCCGCTCCCGTTCCAACTCCAGGTCACGTCCACAGAATACGCAAGGTATGTGCTGGTACCACTTCATGTTTGGTGACAAGGCAGAAAAATGCTCCGAACCATGCTCTTGGACGTCGGGAAATGCACCGTCCAGTCGTTAGAGACGGCTGTCGACTCCGGCCAAATCCGTTCGCGCCGTCTTTTCATTTGCGACAAGGACTCCAAGGTACAATTCCTCGTTGACACTGGCGCCGACCTGTATGTTTTCCCACGGAATCGCCTCCGCGGTTCGCACAAGAGATCGGAATACGAACTTTCTGCGGCCAACGGAACACCAATAGCAACTTATGGCACAACTACGCTTACTCTGAACCTCGGCTTACGACGAAGTTTTACCTGGAGATTCGTGATAGCAGACGTCTCCAAACCAATCCTAGGCGCAGATTTCCTGGCATACTACAACCTTCTCCCTGATCTTCAAAACAGCAGGTTAATCGACTCGACAACTCTCCTTACCTTCGGCGGAAAGGTAACAGAGTGTGAGTACCCCACCATTAAAACAATTAATGGCTCCACACCCTTCCACGAACTTCTCCAAGAGTTTCCAGAGATCACTCGGCCTGTAGGAGCTCCCAAAGGAACCCAACACGAGACCAAACACCACATCATCACAACACCAGGTCCACCAGTGGCGCAGAAACCCCGCCGTCTCGCTCCAGACAAGCTTAAGGCCGCCCAGCAGGAGTTCAACGCGATGCTCCAACTAGGCCTCGCTCGCCCGTCTGAAAGCCCGTGGACTTCCCCACTTCACCTGGTGCCCAAGAATAATGATGGCTGGAGAGCATGTGGCGACTACCGCGCACTCAACAGTCGCACGTGTCCAGACAGGTATCCAGTACGCCACATCCAGGACTTCTTGCAATCACTGTTTGGAAAATCCATCTTCACTACCATAGACCTGGTAAGAGCCTTCAATCAAATTCCGGTTGCAGACGAGGACATTCCTAAAACTGCGATAACAACTCCATTTGGTCTCTTCGAGTTTCCTTTCATGACGTTCGGATTACGCAACGCAGCACAAACCTTCCAGCGCCTCATCGATGAAGTCCTTAGGGGTCTAGACTTTTCCTACGCCTACATGGACGATATCTTAGTAGCGTCGACGTCACTCGAAGCGCACATTCAACACCAACGTCAACTTTTCGAGCGGTTCCAGAAATATGGAGTTGTCATCAATCCCATGAAGTGTACATTTGGCCAGCCAGAGGTGAAGTTTCTAGGTTACCTAGTTTCCAGCGAAGGCACACGGCCGGCACCCCACAAAGTTAGCACTATACGAAACTTGGAGCCGCCTGGAACGTACAAAGGCCTTCGCAAGTTCTTAGGTATGATTAAATTCTACCGAAGATTCATGCACAACGCTGCAGAAAACCAAGCTCCTCTCAACGACCTACTACAGGGAAAAGGGAAAGGAAACACTCCAATCGCATGGACACCAGAAGCTTCAAAAGCATTTGTCGCCTGTAAGGAAAGCCTCGCAGGTGCAACCTTACTAGCGCACCCAAAAGACGATGCACATCTCGCCATCTTTTCGGATGCTTCGAACAACGCCGTCGGTGCGGTCCTGCAGCAGTGGCTGGAGGGTAGCTGGCAACCTCTGGAATTCTTCTTCAAGAAGTTTTCTCCAACCGAGCAAAAATACAGCGCCTACGACCGAGAGCTATTGGCAATTTACCTCGCGGTGAAACATTTTCGCTATATGGTTGAAGCTCGTACCTTCACCATATTCACCGACCACAAACCAATCACATTCGCACTACAAAAACCTAACCAGCAGTGTTCACCTCGACAGTACAGGCACCTCGACTTTATTGCACAATTCACGACTGACATCCGTCATGTTTCCGGAGCAGACAACGTTGTCGCGGGTACACTTTCCAGGATCGAAGACATCCGCGAAACGTTAGATTTCAAGGCTTTAGCAGCAGCACAGCAGAACGACGAAGACTTGCAAAAGTGTTTACAAAACTCATCTGGGCTACACCTAAAGACCGTTCAACTTCCTGGAACAGACCAACCGGTGTACTGCGACACATCAACAACACCAGCTAGGGTTTTTCTCCCACTGGAGTTTCGCAAATGGGCGTTCGAATGAATATATCGTCTTTCGCATCCAGGAGTCAGAGCAACAACTAAACTCGTAACTAAGCGCTACGTGTGGCCGTCAGTGAGAGCAGATTGCAAAATATGGACGCGAAGCTGCACATCTTGCCAACGCTCAAAGGTCACACGGCACGTCAACTCACCACTTAGAGAGTTCAGCCCAACCACGGCTCGCTTCCAGCACATCCACATCGACATAGTCGTAATGCCACCATCAGAAGGACATCGCTACTGCCTTACCATGGCGGATCGCTACACTCGCTGGCCAGAAGCCATTCCGATGTCGGACCAAGAAGCCCCAACTGTCGCTAGGGCACTCTACGAGGGCTGGATATGCAGATTTGGTGCCCCGCAGAGGATTACCACAGACCAAGGACGGCAATTTGAGTCTCATTTGTTCAAAAATCTTAATTCTGTTTTAGGTGTGACTCATTATCGGACAACTGCATACAATCCGGCAGCCAACGGCATGGTCGAGCGGCTCCATCGCTAGCTAAAAGCAGCCATCATGTGCCACAACACCGCTAGTTGGACCCAAGTACTTCCCACGGTCCTATTGGGAATTCGATCAGCCTGGAAGGAAGATCTTCAAGCCACAGCCGCAGAGATGGTCTACGGGCAGTCAATACGACTTCCTGGCGACTTCCTCGCCAATCACACTCAAGAACCCCAGGCAGACCAGACTGACTTCGTTCAACAACTCCGCCAGCACATGAGGGATCTGCGACCTGCCGCGGCTACCTGCCACGGCGAAAGAAACACCTTCGTCTTCAAGGACCTTCGCACCACCAACCAGGTCCTCATACGCAGAGGAGGTCCAAAGAAGATGCTTCAGCAGCCGTATGAGGGGCCCTACCCTGTCATAAGCCGGAACGACAAGACATTTACAGTGCACGTCAATGGACGTGACGTGACCGTCTCAATCGAGCGCCTAAAACCAGCCTACACCATGGCAGATGACTCGTACCGACCCGACACCTGTGACCCACCAACCGTCCAAAGTACACCAATGTACACCACCACCAAAGTCGGAAGGAGGGTACGCTTTCCGGATCGATTTCAAGCGGGTTTCTCATAAACTGTATAATGTAAATAGTCACGTATTTTCAAAATACTTTCAAATACTGGCAGGGGGGTACTGTAGGGGCCCGTGGGAGATGAGTTGTAAATAATATTGTAAAAAGTGTAAATAGTTTTCTTCCCACGGGCTGCACTTTCCTTTTTTTACAAATGTGACCGTCTCGAGGGTCGATTCTAGGATCGCCCCGAAACTTAGTATCATTCAAAAAATAAACATATGCTTTTCCTCAAAGAACGGTTTCGGAGCTTTCTACAAAATCGAGCCGTCGGGATGGTCTCTGAAAACGTTCACCCCCATAAAATCGCTGCACCGAGGTACCTGCTATGTACGGGTCTACCGAGGGATAGAATCTTCGGGCGGTAGTTTTAAGGTCAGTTACCCTCGAACCTTCCTCGGCGAAGTTTGTATAAAATTGTAAATACTTTTTCATTTTTATCAATAGACGAGTCAAACTCATCCAGACTATTTTCTACGCTCACCCATCACCAACTAACACCCCAACAGTGGTGACTCCGAGTTAGAACCGCGATTGGCGTTTCGCGAGCGTTTGAAGTTTAAACGTAAAGACCTAATTGTGCGTGTGCGGTGATCGTGAGCTACGCAGAAATCATCCACCACATCAAGATGCCCGCCGAACAATAGGACGCTGGTAGTCCAGCTGCCAGAGTGTAACTCAAACGATTTCGAGGTATGGTTCGCGATGGTTGAGGCAACGTTCTCCTCTTCCAACATCACATCGGAGAAGACCAAATTCAATAAGGTGATTCCCAAGCTGCCACCACGGATCGCAAGCGAGATTCGTGACCTAATTATAACTCCACCAACGGATAACCCGTACTCCGCATTCAAGAAAGAGCTCCTGAAGCGGCTCGGAACGTCAGAGGAGAAGAAAACGCTGCAGTTGTTGGAGACAGAAGAGATGGGTGACCAGAAACCGTCCCAATTTCTACGGAAGCTACAGCAACTAGCTGGGACCAACATATCTGAGGTTTCCCTACGGACATGGTGACAAAGCCGGTTACCAGCAGCATTAAAACCACTTCTCGCAACAGCAAGAGATCAGACCTTGGTTAAAGCAGCGGAGATAGCGGACGTGGCCATAGAGTTCCTGCCAATTCGCAGTACCATTGCAGCGGTGAACGAAGCCAGACCATCGACAACAACCACGGAAGAAAAACTCCTGCAGATTAAAGAAAGCTTCGAACAATCGATCAGGAAATTACAGCAAGAAATGAGCCGACTACAAGCCACCATCAGAAATGGACAACGAGGCTCCCGCTCCCGTTCCAACTCCAGGTCACGTCCACAGAATACGCAAGGTATGTGCTGGTACCACTTCAAGTTTGGTTCCAGCACCCCAACACTACTAATAGATTCCGGATATTACTTTGTACGAACTGTATTAGTTTCCTCTCTCTATAAGCGTATCCTGGAACGGTAAGTTATTTTCCATTTATATTTCTATAGCAAAGTGAAGATTTAGTGTTGAATTTTTAAGAAAAAGGGAATTTAAAAAGGAAAAAACAAAAACGCTTTATTTTCAAGACCATTTAAGACATATTTTGCCAATATAAATGACATATCATTCAGCACAGGAGTACCAAAATTTTGTTTATAGATAGTATCGTCGAAAACAAAAATAATTGATGTGAAGATTTTGTATCGCCTTAAAATAAACATAAGTCGGAAAGAGTCCGTTCGGCGAAACGATTTCAGTTCTTGGAATTAGAGACCGTTCGGTCGCTCTCAAAAGTTAAATATCCTTCGAGAAACGACTGGGAACTTCGGAGCGGCAAGATAAAAGGAGACGGCCTGCCCTAGAGCGGGTAGTCACTAACAGGGAACGTGGCGAGTACTATTGCCCTGAGCGGCTTTGCGCGAAAGATAAATAAACAATTGTGAAATATAAATTAGATAATTAGTTTTGGTCATTGATGTTAAATAAGTTAGTTTAGTTAGTTTAGACAGATACCTTGAATGCCCTAAACATATATCCAGCTTGGTATTCATTGTATTCTTTAAATAATCTCATTTTCTCCAAAATTAAAGACCCAACACCTATAAAACACCAGAGTTGCGTAGTATCAGGTCACATGTTCTAATTGTAACCCTCCTATGGTATATATTGGAGAAACACAACAATATATAAAAAAGAGATTACAACAACATCAATTGAATATCACTAAAAATAATTCATCACATTCCGGTTTAGTGGAACATCCCATAGAGAATAATCACAATTTTGATTTTGAAAATGTTTCGATATTAGAACGTGAATCAATTTGGTTTGAAAGATTATTCAAAGGGTACATATTAAAACATCAGATAATACTGTAAATAGGCAACAAGATTTTCAAAATTTTGCTCAAGCATATTACAAATTATTCAAATAAATTCAACATAGGAAAATATCACATTTTCAACACAAATATACTGATTTTATCCTTCATCTTTTCATTTTTGACACTAGATCAGCACTCACGATTTTGAAGGTTTCTATTGTTATTTATAATGGCCTTCTAATATTTTTTTCAAACAATCGATATAGTTACCAAATGTCAAGCATGTCAAGTTTTCTATTTTAATGACATGTAAGTGATACTTTTTTAGTTATATAAGAGATATTTAACATATATTTTTTAGAGCCATGAATATGTTCAGAATCCTGAACGAAACGTTGGCACTGTGAAATATTCCTACAATTAGTTATTGGTATTATTTTGGGGATTACCAAGAATATTTCTGATTTCAGAATATTTTATTTCTTCAAATAATAGTCGCCACTATAACAAATGTGTCGCCTGTCGGTTTCACCTTCCATGATCGATTAAGCTGGTCTTGTTACATCGACATTGCAAACAGTTTATATAGTGTTTTATTCTTTCTCGAAGAGCTGCAAATTATTGTAGAACATATAAAATTGGGAATGGTTTCATATTCACTATTTTGCAGCTGTGTCATTTCCTAATGGGTGTTGATCTGCGGCAACTCTGCAAGTTTAACAACTATATTCACGTGTCAAAGGAGCAATAAGAATACTGAAGAATGCCGGTAAAATTAATATTGCCGTTGCCGTTTTGTTCCGTTGGGTATGATGCCACTGTCAACCTTATATAGGTTAATATTAATATTTGATATTTAATAAAAGATTAGCGAATTTCCCAAACATTCAAATAATCACTACCTATTACAGTACGGAATCAGCCATCACAATGATCCCCAAAATTCAAGATAGAAGTATCAATCAAAAATTCTCTTAAGATCTAAACGTTTACAACTGTCTTCCAACCCTCCCTCCAATTGCATTGATTTCATTTGATCCGTTGTTATCTATTGTATTCAATATTATACATGTAGTTACTACCTATTCGGGAATCACACTGATCACTCTTTTGGGTATATAATCAAAACGGTAATTAACTTAAACGTAATTTTCTAATTTTAGCCCAGGTCGCTAAGGTGTTTCCCTCATTTTTCTGAAGAAAATTTAGAACACTTCATCTGAGGCGAATCTTAGGATATTTAATACCGAACTTAATCAGGTACGTAAGTATGAATACAACAAAATTCATAAATTCGCTCATGTAAGCCTTACTTGAAGAACTAGAATATCAGGAGTCATTTCGAATGCATGGATCTTGAGGGAAAAATATTACATTATTTCAAATATATGACGACTGATATCACAAAATTATAAGGAGGTACAAATATGCTCATAATTATAACACAAATAATAATTTAATTGCAGAGTTGAATAATAGCAGTGTTGCTAATCTATATTGCGAATCTAATTTCTAATTATGTGTCTAATTCTGCTAATCGCAGAAAAGCAGTAAGTTACAAACTAGCAATGATGCTAAATGGATGTAAAGCTTCATTGACACAGCTTTGTTGAATATTACATATTTTCATGTAACATCTTAAAAATTGAATTTTTGCTATTTCTTTAGAGCGGCGGCGGTCAACTCGTAAGAAAATTTAGTATCCCACCCTAAGATCGGTTATCTCGTAAGCGAACCGGCAGGTAAATTTTTAAAGGGTAGTTTTGGATGAGTCAACACGTAAGAGGATTCTCAGAAATAATCGAGGGGATGATGATTGCAATGAAGTAGTTCGGATATTTGTTGAAACTAAGAATATGATATAAGGGGGTGGTTTGTTACGTTCCAGCTAAACGGTGACGATGGATCGCACCGCGATAGTTGTGGATTTTATTAAAAGTCAACGCGGGAAAGACTTGCTTGTTGTTAATGATCATATGCGTTTTATGACCCTAGGATCGAGTTCCGCGGGGTTTTCCTTGCCCTCTCGCAAGGAATACGATAATCCTCCTTTTGGGACTTTTCAGGTAGTTCTAACCCTTACGAGTTGACCGATCTAGAGAACCATATTCTTACGAGTTGAACAATCTCGCGAAGGTCAAATGCAGACCGGGGATTAATTCTTACGAGTTGACCAGTGCCCATTTAGAGCATATTGTAATGGCCTTTTGTCGTCGTCTTTGACAAACACAAAGACAAGTAGGCCTTTACTTGTTGATTTTGGATGTAGGTCATAATTTCAGTTTTACGGTTTTATTGGTCGGTGTGCTCGGGAGCCAGATTCTAAAGGTTTTCTCCCTCGGTTATTTCCTTTGGTAGTATAATTACTCGAGAGGATTATAGGGCTCTCTGTGACAAATTCATTTGTATGACAGCATTCGAAATATATTTAGATTAGTTTATTTTAAATCGGTATCAGTGAAACCATGCAATGCAACTATGTTGCAACTGTATCACTATTCAACAATGCATAAGCAAAATAATGTTTACATTTCGGTGCGAAGTGTAAGGTAGAGAAAAAGGAAGTACTATCTGTTTACAAGTATTTTTTGAATTCAAGTTTGAAAATAACTAACAAAATATATATTTTCAAGAGTTGTATGGTACGATACAATCTTAGATTGAATGGCCGGCTCTTAACTGCTAGATTGTCACTTTTAATTTTGTAAAATTTAAATAAGTATTTTAATTTTAAATGTTTTGAAATAAAAGTGGAATTTATTATTAGCAATAAAGAATATCCGTTGTTGAAATATTCTAAATAGTATTTGATTCAAAGTGGACTGATATTTGTATGTTGTTATTAGCGAAAAATTAATTTTGAACAAAACAATTGATAAATGGGTTCAAACTAGATGAAATTATTATGTGGTTAACTTCTCTACAAGAATAAAAACCAAAATTGAAAATAAGGACCAAACATTTATTCCAAGTGTTTAGGAAGCGAAAAATACATATCTAAATATTCTACTCACCTACAAAGTGAGGAATAATCCCTGGTGTGCAGAACGGAAGTTAAGTCTTAAAATTAGGTCTTAAACAGGCTAAATGTTTCAAACATATTTAATCAATAAACATGGGCAAATATTGAATTAATCTAAATCTTGAATAAATTGGCTTGAATTAAATGCAGAAACACAGGAATAACCTGATGTATAGTAATTTCATGCATAGCGGTGTTTCAAATGCGGGAGGACGGTAGATACCAAATACTAAAAAAAGTTATTAGTATGATTAAAGTAATCAAAATGGTATGAATCAAATTTGAACGCGGTGGTGTCCTAAGCTTATTATGAGGTGATAGACAGGGTTGCATTACCACTGTATATTTCGTTGAGCAACTCAGTGGGAATTCATTGGATCAAATGAACTTACCTGTGTAGTTCGATTTTGATTATATGAGGTCTCCTCTAAACAAATAGGTAGCATAATGTAATACCCCCGTTCCGTACCTTAGAACACACGCACTTTAGAACTTGAGCCTCATCCCCGCGCCTCTCTCCCTCGCGAAGCTCATCCCCACTACACTCTATGCCATTCTTTTTAAAGTACGATCGTTGCGATGTCGGGAAATTGGGCACGGTGGAACCTATTTATTTCGACGAGACGTCATATAAACAAGATCGAACGTCACAGGTAAGTTCGTTTGATATAATGATGTAATATATCGGTCTCTTTTCATAAATAGGTAGGATAATGAAGATGTTTAAAGTAAATGCAACAATTAAAAGACATCGGTGGAACAAACATTCAATTATTTTGTAGTGGTCGTTGTGAAAATATTCGCAAGCTCTTGTGATCTTTCTGACCACTCCGCCATCCGGCAGATGGTGTCCACCATGATAACTTCCTCTTGCTTCAGCCAAAGTAGAGGCATACCTAGCACTGTGGGCTGTGAACACCGATATCTCCCCCACCTTTCCTTATACTGACAGCACGATGCAAGTATGCCAGAACCAGTTCTAGGAACGAATGGACAAATGACAGACTCAAAAGAGATTGACACCTACCCATTTTTTACTGAGGTTGTAGTTCGCCTGAGAATGTGGATCCAGAACCCCGAGGTTGATTGAGAAATATTATAGATTTCTATCAGGGAGAGGCACTGAACCCGTTGCTATGAAGCAAATGCGAATAGCCTGGTGACCTTGAAACTTAAATCTCTCAACGTTACCGTGAGGTTAACCGATTTTTTAAAATGGGAGAGAACCATCGGTGGATCCCATGTAGCCTTAGGTATATAGAGTTGCTGAAGATGAAAGGCAGAACAATCCTGGTCAAAGTAATGCACAAACGTTTGACACGAGAGTACTCCGCGACTAGAGAATTCATTAATTGTCCATCAGCCGCTCGGTATGTACTAAGTGATGCATATGATGCTCCCTTCACAAAATGGGAAGACGGGAAATAGAAAAGCTGGACACTGTATGACACTGGATCTTCTTTCTGATATTCCAGCAGAATTTTAAGACTGTACTATACTGCTGCAATAGTGCGTCTGAAAATGAGGCGAAGCAGATATTTATTGAAGACTCTGGAACGTGTCTGGCGTGGAGAATATGATAATTAAACGCTCAAAGGAACTTACCTGAAGTTCGATCGTAATTATATGAAGCGTCCATTCCGAAGATATTTACTAGGTAGTACGCCCCTGGTGTACGTATTGCGCACATATTTAAAAGAAGGCTCCCTCCACATCCCGCGGTCTCCCACTCCGGCCACTGCTTCTGTTTCATTTCATTTGGTGTAAATATGCTCCAAGCCTGATGCAGTGATAGGAGGGAGAGGCGATGTTTCGTATTGAATGGGTGGGTTCTTATATTTTCGGAATGGACGCTTCATATAATTACGATCGAACGTCAGGTAAGTTCCTTTGATCGTTTAATTATATTTCATCGTCCATTCCGAAGATATTTAATAGGTAGTTGTTTAAAGTTATCTAGATGCATCATGATTCCGAGATAAGACGAGCAAAGACTAAGGCTCGTCCTTTGGTATTCCCGATCTTTGCTAACGATGGAGTGATAGAGTAGCACTTAGATATAGTACACCTAGGTATATGGCCACCGGGTCGGTTAGATGAGCCTCCAATGGCCAATGTAACAGCCAGCACTGCACAGAACAAAAATAATGTTTATTTATTATTCTGTGTGATGCTTGTGTGCATCTTACAATAATGGAAGAATAAGATCCTAACATAATCAACAATTATTCAATAAAACGACGGATACGGTCTGTACAAAACAAAAATAAAGTATTGCCTTTACCTGCCGAATTCTGGGTTCCGCCTTTTTATTCAGTAATGCTCAACATGGTATTGGCAAACTCCTCTGTTGTCTTTAACGGTCTGTTGTAAAATTGGGCGAATGTTGCTGTGTTTTTGGACGATCCTGCGTTTTTACATATCGTTTCTATGGATAGTCCGGCCCTGTGTACAGCTGATGTAGCCGAGTGCCGGGTCGAATGCGGTTTGAACGTCGTAGTGTCGATTCCTGAATTCTTCAAAATTTCTTTAACCCAACGGCTAATGGTCTGCCTGGAAGCTCTTTTGTGTGGTTTAGAGTATGTAATGAACCAAAAGTCTTCGTTTCCACGCAGAGCTTTTGTTGCTTTCATATATCTCTGAAGCGTAGAGGCATATAGCTTGATTCTCTCCGAAGAAAGGCAAATGTAAGCAGGGTTGGAACTTTGAGGTCAGTGATGTTTTTATGGGGTCTGTGATCAAAATCTGTATCTTTGAATCCCCTTGAATTAAGTTAGATAGCCGTATTAAGGATATCGTTTGGAGTCGTCCTCCTGTCACTAAAGCCAGGAGAGTGACAAGCTTATGACACAAGGGTTTCAACTCTGTCTCTGACATTTTTTCCAAGTAGTTAAATACTGGTAATGGATCCCACGTGCTGTCATACCTCGGTCTTGCGGGTCGTTTTCTGGAAATACCCTTAATATATCTTTTCATCAGTACATCAGAACCTATATCGTTCGGTAGTATCAGTCACAGGGCTGACCTGTGGCTGTTGAAGGTGCCATATTTTTGGCTTCCGTTTTCTAGTAGGGATTGCAGAAATTCAATTATCTGCACCACGGATGCTCCGAATATCAGTACGTTATTTTTTGAACAGTATTCTCACCATTGGCGGTAAGTGCTGCTGTACTGGGTGATAGTCGCATCCGAGATTGAGGACAACATAGTGGCGGCAGCGTTCATTGAGATACCTCTGTGCATAAATCCCTGGCGGATAATTTGACGGCTACCAGGAAAAGTTCCTTGGCCAGGGGTGGATTGCTCTGAAAAGCGAAGACAGCAGATTATGGTCCGGATTAAAATTGACTATGTCTTTCTTTAATTTATTAAGTATGGGGAACCAGGGTTGGCATGGCCAGTCTGGTACTACCAAAATCCCTTCGGCCTTGTCCTGAATGATTTTCTGAATACCCTTAGGATGAGGCAGAATGGCGGGAACGCGTAGAAATTCATTGTCCTCCAATTGATTGAGAAGGCATCAACAGCTATAGATTCTGGGTCTCTTTGCCATGAAACATAATTTTGGCACTGATGATTGATGTTGGACGCGAACAAGTCGATATCTGGGCTGCCAAAGTTCGCTTGGATTACCTCAAAGGCCTTAGGTGATAATGACCACTCTGTCTCCATCGATACCATGCGTGATTCGCTGTCTGCATCCTGATTGTTTCTGGTATTTACATATGATGCAAAAAGCCATATGTTCTTCACCTCGCACCATTGCCATATTTTGCGAGAAAGGCTGTTTAATTTTGGGAATTGAATGCTACCCATTCTGTTTATGTATGAGACAGCGGTCATGTTATCTGCTCTAAGTAATATGCTGCAGTTTTTTGCTTCACGAGCGAAACACCTTGGGCCGTGGAGTATAGCAAGAAGCTCCAGATAGTTGATGTGGTTTATTTTGTCTGCTGGTGACCAGAGAAACCGTGAGTTTGTTCATTTCCCCGACACGCCCCCCAGCCTGTTAAGGAAGCGTCCGAGTAAATTTCCATGGCACACTCGTCCTTCTTAATGTCGTTGTAAGACTTGTGTATGTTCGATTCCCATCAGACAAGGTCCTCGCCTAAGATGTTCTGTTTGAGGGCCATTTTGTCATCGTATCCTCTATTGTTGTTATCCAGTGCAAAATGTTTCTGTCGCTCTAGGCGTTTCGTATAAACCCAGCCGTATTTTACTGCAGGGCAAGCTGAAGTTAATACTCCAATGAATCTAGCTGGTTCCCGAATTTTACAATCTGATTTATTTCTAAAGAAGTTGACAACTGGGAACTAGTGGATGCCGCTAGTTGGCGTTGCCCCCCCCTTCTCTTTAGAGCAAAAAATTGACTCGAGTTAGAGAGCACGGGGCGCATGTCCTTGCCAGCCTTCTCAATGTATTTCGCTGTTTGGATTTTTTCCCCCAATTCGGGGCCGAATAAGAATTCCCCGGGTACTGACGATTCCACTGGTTCCTTTACTTGTTTGCTCATAGTCTGTGCAATGGGGTTCCGTCTCGTTGAGGAAATGTAATAAAACAAATCGGTCAAGATACGTCCTGCATCGACTAAGGACACAGTGAATGCTCTCAAGCCACCAGTCAAAATCCTCATATACGTCAGAAAGGCTCAGCATCTTTGCTTCAAAATCGTCTACCGAACATCTCGGCACTTAAACTTTGCTCTTTCTAAGCGTAATGTGTATAACCAACCATACTACTTTGCTTGTAAACCCGGTACCCAGATTCTAATAGAACTGGCAAAATTCCTAATTATACGGTACCAAATTCATCGAAATCTTCTAATTTCATTGTCGGGTCGAGACGCTTTATTGTCAGTCACCAAAACTGTCATTCGGTTGATGTCATACACACACGCTAACTAATGACTTACGGTTCCGGCTGGCAGAGACTTATCTTATAATGAGTGCAGATCCCTAGCGATTCATGGCATTTAATTCTCTGAAAAATTCCCTCCGAGCACTCTTGTGCATCTTTACCTACCAGAAGGAACTCATTTAAGTACAAAAATGACAAAAAATGTTGATACTTTAGGTGCGCCACAACTGGTTGTACTAATTTTATGAAACCCCTTAAAGCGATGCTTACCGAAAAGCAAGCCGTTGAACTAAAATATTGCTCCCTGGAACTTAAATCATAAATATTTTCTGATGCTCCACAAACGGGACCGAAAAATAAACGTCCTTAAATCAAATACGTTCCTGATCAACACCTCAGTGTAAGGGTTTGGCCACCGTTACGTTAGCTGATAAACAGGAGTAAGAAAATGTCCGACGGACACTGCATCCTGGACCTTGAAAATTCCTCGGGCAAATTCTTGACAAGCTAACCTGGATTATTCAACTACACAACATTATTTACCATCGTAGCACACAGCTTCCTTCAAACATTACGAGAGAGGTATATAGAAGAGTGTACCAATTGGATTTATTTGAGATGGTATTCCATTTCTTTATATTCTATGTAGTTAGTAATATATTATAATTATTAGATAAATCGAAATATACGATTTCGATTTTCAAGAGACAACTTTGTATTGGAAATATTTGAAACTAAATCAGCTTGTTCGTTTTCATGAATATATAGAATATAGAATATATATATATATAATATATATAATATAGAATATATATAGAATATTATGTTAACACAAGAACATATAACATAGAACATAGAACATAGTAATATATTATAATTATTAGATAAATCGACATATACGATTTCGATTTTCAAGAGACAACTTTGTATTGGAAATATTTGAAACTAAATCAGCTTGTTCGTTTTCATAAATATATAGAATATAGAATATATATATATATATATAATATAGAATATATATAGAATATTATGTTAACACAAGAACATGTCCTATTAGTAATTCGTGTTTTCGGTTGTATATTGTTAAGTAAATTATTTAGTCCCCATGTTTCCAACTTCTACTTTAACTGTTTGTATTTATTTAACAAGTAGGTGCTTCTCCTTTATGTTCCTGAGAATGCTGTTAACAATAATGTGTTACGTCTTGCCTGTTTATTTTCAAATAAATATTTGTTAAGTTAAGTATATAATAGTTTATTCGGTGTAAACCATTTGATTATGTTAATAATTCAATTTACGTTATAATACACTTTCTTATTTAACAAATTAAAAGCTTTGTAATGAAATGTGTAGTGACCGGTCCTTTGAGAATAATCAATAAAATACTAAAAGGTCACATTAAACTTAACTGAGACTAAAGACCGATATCACCCGGGTGGGATTGACTTAATTAATGAAATTGACTTTAAAACTGATATTCCAAGAGAGCGTAGGCGCAGGGCTTCTCGACTGCCTGCTTTACTCGATTTGAAATTAAACAACAGAATTAAAAAAATATCTCTATTAAAAACAAAATAAAAAAAATTTAAACAATCGTTTAACCCAGCATGGCCGTCCAGTACTAACTAAATCAAACCATAAAGAAACAAAAACAAACAGAAAAATACTAGACGTATTCCCAAGAAAAACTTTTATAATGAGGAATCTAAAACCCCAAATAATTAGCTCAAACCCTACAATTCACTTTTACTTATCTTAAGACCCCTGTATACGGAAACTGTGACACGGTACGATACACGGACGCGACTTTTTACGAATTTGTTAATCGGCATATCGAGATTATAGCGACGTACGACGGACCAAAACCAACTCAAAGAAATCAAAATTAAGGGTGGTTCACCCTTACAAATCAGAACAGACTCACCACGGGGCCACGGTGTGAACTATGTTTACAACCTGGACTTCGGCGTGGAAACCCGCGACGACGGAGCTCAGCAGGGTGACTCGCAAACACGTTTTGCTCGCACGAAAATCGGAACAATTGGCTTTATTCACTCTAACGACTGCACTTTCAAAAGGTTCTGGCGTACAGCGCTCTAAACTCTAATCAAACTCTAATCAAACTCGGAACTCAACCCAGAAAATTTGTACTCCCTCATGAGTGACTCTAAATTCCCCTGAACTCAATCTCTAGGAAAACGTATATTTCAAGCACTATTCTCCCTTGAAAACTCTGAACTCAAGCTCAAACTCAAAATTATTTTCCTCCAGCTTAACTGTCCCAATTACGACTCCCTCGTATTACTTTCAAGACTTTACTTCGCCCCGCGAATATAAAGTAAAATTCGAACTCAAAACTCTAAGTTCCAAGACTACAGAACCTTCTCAAAAAATGAACAATAAGAAAGACACTCCCGACTCGAAAAACTCTACCGCTCGGGATCCCGGACCCCAAACGACTGTTTTTTTCCACAATTTTTTCTCTAGTGGAAACCTCGCTTACCCTTTCCAAAACCATAAGTTGTTTACGAAATTATTCTTCCAATTCTCTAATAGGTCTGTCTACAAAATTTAGGTTTTCATTAAAAATAATAAATTAATGGGAAGTACAAACCCCTCTCTTGGGCTGCATTTGGAAAACTCTCATACATATTGAGAAATAACGATATTCCCATAAACCTACGACGTCAAGTTTTCAACGCCTGCGTTATACCTGTTGCGACATACGGAATGGAAACGATTGCTATCACCCAAACAAGTGCCAACAGATTCCGAGTAATGGAGAGGGCAATGGAAAGGTCAATGCTTGGTATCAGTCTAAGAGACAAGATAAGAAATGATGAAATCCGGAGAAGAACCAAGGTTAAAGATATAGTCGAGAAAATCGCAGAACTGAAATGGCAGTGGGCGGGTCACGTCGCAAGACAGAAGCACGAGAGATGGACGCCAAAAATAGTGCAATGGTGACCAAGGGAAACGAAACGGAGTAGAGGCAGACCTCCACTACGGTGGGCAGATGATATAAGAACTCTAGCAGGTGTAAATTGGTACCAGAGAGCTCAGGACAGAAATCAGTGGAAGGAGCTAGGAAAGGCCTATGTTCAGGAGTGGACGAGTAACGGCTGAAGAAGAAGAAGACAAACCCCTAAGAGTTTAAAAAAATAGTAATTTACTTTCTGAGGTATTCTTAATAGAAATTACTTTAACGCAACGAGGTTAGAAAACGCTCCTCAGTTAAAGGCTAGGCGGGTGACGTCACATGCCATCTGCACTGCAAGGCCCACTCCACTCGGTACGGTTTTAGCACGGTTTTAGTCAGTATTACGATTTTACATTGTACGAACTTGATATTCTGGTATTTATCGTAGCCATCTCTGTGTTTTTAAAGAAATATGGTGGCAAGGAAATGGTGTTTTGTGCCTGGGTGTGTAAACACAACAATTAGTACGCCAATAAAAATATTTGTAAGCATCCCAAAGCAAATATATAAAAGGAAAGCATGGTGTAATGCCAACATATGACCTCAAGTAAAAGACACTTAATTAAGAACTTTAACCTATCGTTTATTGCACAAATAGCTAAGTACGCATTATCGAACTTAGCAATACCTACGCGGACAGCGACAATCGCACATCCGTTCAATACCATATTTCCAATTATGCTTTGTCAACAGGTGACTGAACGAAAGGCAGTTCACCTGTAAATATGCGATCGTCAGTTGAACGCTGAGTACTCATGTTAACAGTCGTAGTGATCGATTCATGAAGTATCTATTGAACCACAGTATATAAAAGACCGCAAACCGAGTTATGTGAAATCACCAATAAATCATCGTTACTTCAAATTATTCTCCGAGTTTCTTTCAAGAATGTCCTCGGTAATAAGAGGACATTACATGGCGATCCTGCCAGTGGAATCATAGTGGACGTTAAGTGGAAGTAACCTGACCATTAGAAGAGATGGGCAACACCAAGTCGAGCACTCAAGACTTACACGAAAGCGGCGTAGTAAACTCCAACTTCATTGTTGAGAACCAGGAGTTCAACGTCACCAAGGATGTGAAAGTCGTACTGTACGCGATCCTAGGACTCCTAACTGCCCTGTTCCTGCTAAAAATGTTCCAAATGTACCGCAGAAACGTCAAAAGGAACATACAAAGGGGATACGCGATTTCAACAATGACCATACCGCAAGCTGTACCGGCACTCCAAGGCATCCAACGTTTCCCACTGGCACCAGCTCCAGCACCTGCACCGGCACCAGCCCCCAGGCAGTACCAGGACCCGCTCCAAGACCTTTAGGCCAGCACAACAACCCAGATTTTAGCTTCACCTCAGGAACTTACAAGTCAGTGCGTCAGTGGTCAGTGTTAGTGACAGTGTATTTCGCCGATATGATACCCGTACCCCTATCGCTGAAAGGAATGGACAATAATGTAAGTTTTGCATTTTATTCGCTCCCATGCTTAGCGAATATAATAATTGCAAATGCGTATATACAAGCACTTTAACCATATATACTATCTTATCCCACGTAAATCTAAGCTAAAATTAAATAAAAATCATCTAGACTAAGGATTAATTACAACTTGAATATGCTAAGGACTAAGATATAAACATGAATCTTGAATTATCGTAAAATGTATAATTACTTTGACTTTGCTGCTCACTAATTGCTATTACGAGTTGATTAACTTGATTACGATTACGATTATGCGACAATTTTACGTTTACCACCATTTACTCCCGTAATATTACTCTAAAAACCTTTCAACAACTAACAAACAATTCAGACGAAGAAATTCAAACTGCAAATATGCCTCTATCAAACATTAAATTTTTCAAGCTCGCCAGTCAAATTCTTCCAGCAGAATTTGATGGCTCACCAAACAAACTCCGTGCATTCATAGATGCACTGGAATTGCTGAAAACAATCTCCAACGATCATGGCCCCAATGACATTGCGTTCGTTAAGACTCGCTTAACGGGCAAGGCGAGGGACCTTATTACAAATGAAAATACCTTTGACAATATAGTTCTTCAACTACAATCAGGAATTCAAACTGAAAGTTCTCAGTCGCTTGCAAATAAATTATCTAACTGCAAACATAACCACAAAGACATTATTGCATATGCGGCAGAAATGGAGATATTGGCGGAAAAACTTCAGTAGTCAAACAAAGCGGGTCTCAACTCACTTTGCATAATCAAGGTGGCCGCCGTCGGGGGGGGGGGTACAGCCGCCGGTGTCTCATAACCCCCTAGTCGCAAACGTGCGTATGGTGTTCGTAAGGGGACCCTATGTCTCCGGTACTCCGAGAGGGCCCCCGAGTTCCGAGATGGCCCCCGCAACCTAACCTCAAATTCGCAAACGTGTGCATGGTGTTCGTAGGCTGGGGAGGCTCCGGTACTCCGAGAGGGGACTCCGAGAGGGCCCCCGCAAGCTAACCTCAAATTCGCAAACGTGTGCATGGTGTTCGTAGGGTGGGGAGGATCCGGTACTCCGAGAGGAGACTCCGAGAGGGCCCCCGCAAGCTTACCTCAAATTCGCAAACGTGTGCGTGGTGTTCGTAGGGTGGGGAGGCTCCGGTACTCCGAGAGGGGACTCCGAGAGGGCCCCCGCAACCCAACCTCAAATTCGCAAACGTGTGCATGGTGTTCGTAGGGTGGGGAGGCTCCGGTACTCGGAGAGGGGACTCCGAGAGAGCCACCGTAACCTAACTTCAAATTTGCAAACGTGTGCATGATGTTCGTAAGGGGTCCTCCGGGGGGTTCTACGTGAGAGGGCTCGGGTACGGCTAAACTCAATGTGCATGGGGGGCCCTGTGGCTCCGATAAATGTACAGAGGGCTGCGTTCCACGGTTCGGAGCTAACCTCAAATTCGACCGGTGATCCTTCCCGCTCCCCGGGGGGCGCGGGGCGTGACCATAACCTCAAACGTGAAGCGGGGGCCCCACAAGCCAAAGATAGAGAGAGAGAGAGAGAGAGAGAGAGAGAGAGAGAGAGAGAGAGAGAGAAGGGTGTTAAAATAACAATAATCGTTTGACTTTAATTATAACAATAATAATACTAATAATAATAATAATAATAATAATAATAATAATAATAATAATAATAATTTTTATTATTTTCCCTTAAATACATCAAGTTTTAAATTTCGGTTTCCTAGTATTTTAACACTTGCCAAATATTTTAAGGAATGTGGATTTGTAACAAAAGTGGAAATTTTTCTAGAATCATATTTTAACTCACGCTGTTTACTGCCAAATGATAAGCTACCTGCATTAATGTCTACGACTAGGGTTGAATGAGGTAATAAAATTTTTTTACAAATCGAACTATTAAAAGTGACATCAACAAAATTAACAATACTAATTATATCATTTATGAAAACATCTTTTATAATGAGAAATTGAATGTTGGTATGTACAATATCTAGAATCATTTCAAACTGTGCATTAAGCGCATTAACTCTGCTTGCATTTGATTCAGTGTATTCCCAACCTTTACGAATAAATAGTATATTATGTTCTCTTAATTTATGAAAAATTGAATGCCAACTGGAACCGTAAATATAAATATCAATATCTCCATAATTTGACGTATAACCCAGAACATGAGATGGAAAAACTCTTGCAATAAAATACGTAACAGTCTCCAAATAAGACAATATTTTTAGGTAATTTCAGTACAGTTGATAAATCACCGAAGCCAGAATCGCTGACGAATTTTGATAATGCAACTCGAAGACTGAGCACAGCAAACGACATCTGATTGTTTGTTTGAGACATAGCTTTAAATAAGATTTCTAATTAATTGACATAATTAAAAGAAAAAAATCATTTACCTTCACTCAATAAAATTGCCGATTCTCGAAAAAACTGCACGTCTCGTGTCTTGCACACCTACTGATTTATTTCTAATTAATTGAGATAATTGAAAGAAAAATCATTTACCTTCACTCTGTAAAATTCCGCGTGAGAAAGCCCGCATCGGATTTATTTGCAATTAATTCCAGACGTGTCCTTACACAACGCCGAGTTTGCAGTACGTACGACCGAACGTAATTATTATCAAGAGGCGAGCATGCACCGATTCAGTAGCGTGCTTATTTACAAATTAAGCATGTATAAATGCATTATGCTACCTACCGTCAATTCACGTACTATTGCAAAAAAAATATATACAGACGTCTCGACAATCAAGGTAATGCTGAAGATTTTACCCTTGTATGAATGCAAATCAGGGCGGGAAAGTAAAAATTCGATGCATATAAAAAGTGCAATTTCAAATTTAGGTATTCATTAGAGTTTCAAAATGAGCAGTGGTGAGCAGCTTGAAGGCAGTGATACAGGTGTGTTCAGATTTCAAAGGAATTTTAGGTAATGTTTACCATATGTGTGTGTGTATTTCAGAGATGGAGTTGTACATCCATGTAAAAAACAGCTTGCCCGCCGAACTGAGCGTAAGTAAAAAGAGATTAATATTCACCATTTGAAATTATCTATGATTTTAGTCCAAAATGGTATGCTTCTTTTTTGAAGCGCAGTCAATAGCGGTGCCGGGGATGAGTCCTCTGCCACCTTTTAACGGGTGGCAGCTTCAATATGAGGACATGCCACCATTTGTGGTTGTCTGGGTATCGAATTGTAAGTATTTAGATTTTTCAAATACTGCATTTCAACTAATTTTGTAAATTTCGCAGATTGGGCAGGCAGTTTCACTAAAAGAAAATAAAGAATTAAAAAAAAATTGCTTTCTCTTTCTCTCTCTCTCTCTATCCCTCTAATTAAAATTACTAGGACTTTTAATATTGCAGACAAATATTAGGTGTTAAGGTATAATTAATTCGGACTTTTCAATAATTGGCGAATGCGCAAGTTTTCATAAATTCCGGCACAATTTGGTGAATGCGAAAATACACCATTTTCCGCGTTATTATCATAGGATCGCGAGATGGAAAATGGTTAGTATTTGGACGTGTTTTCCGCTGTCGATGTGATTACATTGATATTCATAACCATCTTTCCGCGCCTTGGAACGTGTTGAGGTAGGGTTTCATGAAGTAAGGTGTGGTGGGACGTGTATGGTGGAATGGTGATATAAAATGACTTCAATATTGAGTAGATTTTAGTTCAAATCGTAGTGCTCACCTAGCCAGATCGACTTTTACAGAGGAAAGTTTTAATTCCTTAATAATAGTTTTGGAATTTTTTTGTTGCTTGATTTTGGGGCATTCGATTGCTTGTATTGTATTGTATTGTAGTTCAATTGGCAGAACACTCGATTGCTTGTAGTTTTGCACATTTTGAACGAAATATTTTTACACATTGAAGCATGTATTTTCACTTAACGGATTTTTAATTATGGAAACTGAAATGTGATTGTTGGTTTTAAAGCAACATTTGGGAATTGATTTTTTTTTATTTATTTTAAGAATCTGAGGATGTATTGAAAGCGTTAATGTATTTTATAGAAAATGGACCTCCAATCCTTAAATGATGTTGCCAATATCCAAGTAAAACCTAACGTAAAATTAACGTCCCTAGAGTTGCAACGACCACATTTGATTTTATCCGCTCGAGTGGTCCAAGGAAAATTTGGGGAGACCATCTTAATAGAACTTGAGGAGAACGTAGTATTCCTACTGGCCAGGGTAACTCAGCGTTTTAAGGAAAATATTAAGCAGTTTGAAGCAAATAAATATGCCCTTCTATGCAAATCGGTGGAAAAAAATGGAAAAAATTAAACTATGAATTTCGACATAATACCTGCAGGAGCTCGATAAAAGGTTAGTTTTTATCATCATAAATTTATTTCAAATGTGCGCTATAATGAAAAATAATTTTGTTCACAGCTTACTGTCAACATCCTCGGGTGTCGAAGTCACATCCTCGAGTGTTCAGGCAGAAATAAAGGTTAGTGATTTTTACTAGTAATTTTGATTTCAAAGCAACTATTTCTTTTTGTTTCAGTTTTCCAATCATTTCTTTTAAGTAGACATTTTATTTTTAAATTGTATGTGTGTCTAGGGTACTATATAAGTAGGTAGCTAAATTTAATGTAAATGGTGTAAAGTCCTCAAGGTAGATACTAAAATGTGTTCAAAAATGAATGATCTTGATGCTACAAGTGAAAATATTATAAAAATCTTTGAAAAAGTCTGTAGTCAAATTCAAGATTTAAGTATACAAGATATTGAAAAATGGGTAAAAAAGGTTCATCAAAACTCAAGACTTTTTGCTAAATTAATGAAAAATGCAGATTCAATTGGAGTCAAACGAAAAATGGTGACAGCCATTGGTCATCTGAAAAGATTTTTGATTATTTTAAACAATGGACTCGTACAAAAGAGATATGTCGGTTCGGGTATCGTGAACAATAATCGTAGTAGCAGAATTAGGTGGGTTGATATAAACTCTGCTTTTTCAGGAAGAATTCGTACAGGTTTAATAGTAAATTTTAAACATAAAGACGTATTACAGTTTTTAGAAGATTCTTTTCAATTGTTCAAAATCAGAATTAAAAAAATTTTAAGAATACATCAAACAATCAAAATTAATGTGTGCTTTTGTGGTGAATTTATTAAAAATTCCATTGATAATCAGCTTATCGATCTTAACACACCTAACACTATTCTCGATACTGGAACTGACATTAACGAGTGGTTCCAAGATAATGTGGTTGAAAAATTATTAAAGAAGTTAGGAGATTTCGCTGAAATGCATTCGGGCTGGGCCCTTCAACGCTTAGTTTCAATCGAAATAAATATTAATAAGTTTCAGCAAGGAAATGGTTCTTCGTATATTGCATTACCTGAAAAAATTGCCAGAAAGCGTGCTTGTATAAATATTAAAAATAATGACAGCTTCTGTTTTGCTTGGTCAGTGGTCTCTTCGTTGCGACCTGCAAAAAAGAAAGTAGAACGCCCACCATCATATCCTCATTAGAGTGAAGTTTTAAATTTGGGAAATATCTCTTTTCCCATAAAAATGACTGATGTTGCAAAATTTGAAAAATTGAATGATTTGTCTGTAAATATATTTGGATTGGAAATGGAAGTAAATAAAAGTTTTCAAGTAGTGCCGGTACGATTGACGAAAGAAAAGCTATATAGACATGTTAATTTGTTAATAATTCAAAATAAATATTTTCCTAAAACAAATTACAATCAACATTCTGATAATGAAAACGTGGAATGCGATAGTACACTGTTTTACCACTATTGTTGGATTAAGGATTTATCGCGCCTAATATCAACTCAATTAAATAAGCATAACTCTAAAGTGTTTGTTTGTGACAGATCTCTAAATTATTTCAATACCCAGGAAAAATTAACCTCTCATTCTACTAATTGTCAAAACAAAAATCACTGTAAAATTTCATTTTCACCAGAAAAATTTATTGAATTTAAACATTAAGTATATAAAAAAAAAGTTCCTTTTGTACTATATGCAGATTTTGAATCCATATTAAAGCCATATGTAGATTCTCAAACTAAGACAGCGACAAAAAAGTATCAATAGCATGATGCATTCAGTGTCGGATACTATTTTAAATGTGGTTATAATAATTCACTATCTTATTACAAAAGTTACCAGGGTCTCGATTGTATTTTTTGGTTTACCACTCAGTTAGAAGAAATTGCAGCATTTATACAATCGAAATTAAAAAATGTGGAACCGTTAAATACTGTAGTCAATATTAAAGATTGTACGAGTCATTGTCATATCTGTGAAAAACAGTTTACTAAAACTGATAAAATTATAAGGGAACATTGTCACCTGACTGGCCACTTCCGGGGGTTTTCTCATAATAACTGCAATTTATTGTACCAAAATTCTTTCGTTGTACCAATTTATTTTCACAATTTAAGTGGTTATGACGCACACCACATAATCAGAGACATAGCTAAACATAGTCGAGTATCACTTTTACCAATCAATCATGAAAAGTACATTAGCTTTACTAAATATGATGGGAAAACAAATATCAAATTTAGATTTACAGATTCGCTAAGATTTTTAAGTTTTTCCTTAGAGAAGTTGGTTTCCTTTTTGAATGTCAATGATTTGATTTATTTAAAGGATGAATTTAAAAATGTGAATGAAACACAATTGAAATTATTATCTCGAAAAGGCATTTTCCCCTATGATTACATCGATAGTTATGAGAAATTGCTGGAAACTAAATTGCCTCCCATCGAGTGTTTTGATAGTAAGTTAAATAATGAAACTATGAATAATGCTGATTATGAACATGCAGAGAAAATTTGGAAAGAATTTGATTGACAAAATTTGCTTTCATATGCAGATCTTTACATGAAAGTAGATGTAATGCTTCTATGTGATGTGATGGAAAACATTCGTGAACTTTCTCACAAAACCTATGGTCTAGATCCTGCACATTACATAACACTACCTAGCTATACTTGGGACGCGATGTTAAAATATACAGGTTGCCGATTGGAAACTATACAAGATGTTGATATTCTAATGTTTATTGAGAAGGGTATAAGAGGTGGTATAAGTCAATGTTGTAATAGGCAGTCGATTGCCAACAATAAATACATGTCAAATTTCGATCCAACCAAAGATACAAAATTCATAATGTATTTGGACGTTTGTAATTTATATGGTTTTGCGATGTCCCAACAGTTGCCATACAAAGATTTTAATTGGATTAATGACATAGATGCTTTTGACGTTACCAATATTCCAGATGATTCACCTCTCGGTTATTGCCTAGAAGTAGATTTAGAATACCCTACAGACCTTCATGATTTGCATCGGGATCTCCCGATGTGTCCAGTACACCAAACACCACCAAATTCTAAATTAGCAAAATTATTGACCACATTAGAAAACAAAGAAAAATATGTAATACATTATAAAAATTTAAAACAGTGTTTAATGCATGGATTAAAACTTAAAAAGATTCATCGAATATTAGAATTTCAACAATCTACTTGGCTTAAACCCTATATTGATTTAAACACTAAATTGCGTAAGGAAAGTAAAACTGATTTTGGCAAGCAAATATATAAATTTATGATTAATGCTGTTTACGGTAAGACGATGGAGAACGATCGAAAATACCGTATAGTAAAATTGACTAATAAATGGGAAGGTCGCTATGGTGCAAAAAATTTAATCGACTCACCAAATTTCAAAAATAGGGCAATGTTTGATGATAATCTAGTTGCAATTGAATTAAATAAAACGAATATCGTGTTTGATAAACCTTTATACATCGGTATGGCTATCTTAGATATATCAAAAACTTGTATTTATGACTTGCATTATAGTTATATGTTAAAAAAATTTAATCTAAGCAATTGTAAACTGCTTTATATGGACACCGACAGTTTAATATACGAAATACGTTGCAATGACATATATGAGGATATGATTAAGGCCGATATTAGTAAATTTAATACTAGCGATTACAATCCCAACAATAGATATAATATACCACTTGTAAATAAAAAAGTTGCAGGTTTATGGAAGGATGAGTGTAATGGAAGAATTTTAACTCACTTTATAGGTCTTCGCTCAAAAATGTATTCATATCAAATAGATGGAGGTGAGACATGTGTAAAAAAATCAAAAGGTGTCAGAGAAAATGTTGTTAAACAGAAAATTACTTTCCAAGATTGCATTGATTGTTTAGAAAATTTTAGTGAAAAAATTGAGACACAACAATGCATCAGATTCTATGCTCATGATATATTTAGTATACAACAAACTAAAATCGTATTGAGTGCTTTAGATGATAAAAGGTACCTCCTACCTAATTCACATGACACCAGACCTTAGGGACACTATAGTATTATGGACTTAGCTTAGAAAAAATTCCAAGATGAAACTTGATGAGAATGTAGTCTTTCTACTACCAGTTATAGTGAGTCATTTATGAATGACAAGTTTTTACAAGTTAGTGCAGGATTGAGACGTGTCATTTAAATCAAGTTTCAAGAGGAACATTCTATCTTCAGAGTCTGAATGATGTTGCCAATATCCAAGTAAAACCTAACGTAAAATTAACGTCCCTAGAGTCGCATCGACCACATTCGATTTTATCCACTCGAGGGTCCAAGGAAAATTTGGGGAGACCATCTTAATAGAACTTGAGGAGAACGTAGTATTCCTACCTGCTCGGGTAACTTAGCGTTTTAAGGAGAATATTAAGCAGTTTAAAGCAAATAAATATGCCATTCTATGCAAATCGGTGGAAAAATGTAACTATAAACTTTGAAATACTAATAAGCGAATTCATTTTGCTGTATTTTATAAATCAAGATGGTTCGCAGTAGGTTTGAGCATGTGTTTATTTATTGTAAGAGATTTCAAAATTTACGCAATGTGACTAGTAGTAGTAGGAGAAGGATTAAACCAATTAGCTTAAAACTGGCTATTGAAACAATGCCACAATGGGACTTACGAAGAGGTGATGCCATCACGCACAAGGAGGAGGAGGAGGAGGAGGAGGAGCAGGATCGGGAGGAGGCAGGCCATCAAACGGAAAAATAAAATGTAACTGAGGAAAAAATAAAATATTGGAAAATCTGTTTCTTTTTTAAATTCATGAAAAACCTAACTCGTTATGAAATCTTTCGAAAATATAGTAATTGAAATAAAAACACAAATAAATATTTTACAATTTATTTAAATCATTCAATACTTTATCCTTATTATAATACAATGTTTCTTTAATACACAAACTTTCTATACTACTAGTTATATCACAATATGCTATAATTGCATCTTCACTATTCGAAATCTTCCTCAACTTACTAATTAAATTTAAAACATTTTTATAATATTGCAAAAAATTAATTTTTCTTAAACTATCCACTTGATTAATAATATATTTTTGATTTAAAGCACACAATTGCAGAACATTGTTTTCCGTTAAATACAACGATATTGAATGTTTAGTAACAACAATCATACGCACTTCGTTATATTGTTGATTCATAATTACAATATTCTCACCGCATATATATCTCAGATGTAAAATTTCATCAAAACTTCTGAAATATCCATCGAGAAGCCAAGTGAGTTGATTAATAAACATTTCCCAATCATTAACACTGAACTGCAGAGCGGTTCCATCATTAATTTGTATGTTGATAACTGGATCGAAATTGTGGAAAACACTTAGACCGACGTTCACCTTGAACCCACTGTTCACACATGAAAAACAGGTGTTGAGTAAGAGACTGGTTTCCACTTGTTCAGATGCTACTGCTGTTACCGTCGACGCCGCCGCCGCCGCCTCCGCCGCCGATTCGTCTTCTTGTTCACTTTTTGAAATACTTTCATATAGAGCAACTAATTCACTTAAATCATATGATTTCTCCATGTCGTCGTCGTCGTCGTCGTACACTTGATGCTTTGACAATTACCACTCATAGACTGAAGTCAACATAGGTGAAAATCTTTGAAATTGGATGGTGGTGGGGATAACCTATTAGGGCCCCCTTAAGTTGAGAAATTAGTTCGTGTTTTCCATAAGAAGCAATGTTAATTGACACTCGAACATCTTTTTGTCATTGATTTCAATGTAAAATACGAACAGATTCTACAAGCGATTCGATGCATCGATCCAAGAATCGTGTGTATTATCGAACCCGAGCCAACGCACGAGTACTCTGTTACCATTTCGCCTTAAAACTTTTTCAACTAAATATACGTCTGGAGTTTTAGTTTTTTGCAATTCCTCTGTATAGAAACCACCTTTGATGGGTCGCCCATCGAGATCTTCCAACAAATACGTTACAGGGTTGGTTATTTGAACTTTTTAAATTTTAAATAATTCAGTGGTCCAATTCGGCGTATACGCTTTCTCGAAGACGTGCTTGGCCTAGCTAATACGTACGAGGTCACCCACCTTAAACTTGCGTGAGCATGTTTAAGGTGTTTAACTTTCGCATACATGTCTAGTTGTCCGAGATCTGCTTGCCACAAGTCGTGTAAACCTTTAATTATCGTGCGACGTCGAGGATACAGTTTCCTGGCCGGTTTGTGTAACTCGTTAACTAATTGAATTTTTTCAGTTGACATTATCAGGTTGTTAACGGATCTCCTTTTTTTCTTTTTGCCGATTTACCTTGCGAACTTGATTCTTGAATACTAGGATCGATACTGCTAGAAGAAGATGGCAGAGGAGTCGCAGGTCGCTTCGGAGTGTTACTAGTAGTAGTAGTAGTAGAAGTAGTAGTAGGTGACGTTGTAGGTAGCGGTACTATGTTGAGCTTGTCTTGTAATTAATCGATTCTTTTGCTAAGAGTGTGTATCTCGACCGCATAAGGAGTTGTATCGAATGTTGTGAGAAATTTATTTTGAGCCGATTCTATTTTCTTAGAAAATGAATCCGCAACGAGTTGAATCTCGCTTCGAAGTAGGGCGATGGTATTTTTGGTAGAGTCATCCACGTACTTTTTCAGCCTCGAAAGTGATGTGACGCCATGTGCGATGGCAGCTTTAGTTAAATTGATTCGTATATCGATATCATGAGTTTTTTTCGGCAATGATTCGATCCACATAACCTTTAGTACAAGCGTCGGTATCTTCCGTAGGACTTTTCAGATTACTGATCTTAACGTGTTCGATATTAATATCACCCTCGGACGTACGAGATAAAATCGAATGACTGGAGAACGATGCCGCTTTACTGTGGGTAACATTGTGAAGACCTCCCGAGCGACGACCGAATTTATCCAAACTCATCGTAAAACTGAAGCAGATCACGTACGAACGGTCAATATATAACATTCGCCTCTCGGAGTTCTTCGATGATCGAAAGAATTTCATTATCATGTGATATGGTATTACCAGCTTCTTTGGATGCATACAAAAGTCTTAACCTGTCCACTAACTCATTAAAATTATCAAAGTAGACGTATTCGGTAGACTTTGTATTATAATGCATTTTGGGTAAAAGACCTCCACGCTTTTTACAAAAATTATATGGCGTTTCTGCAAGTCTCGGTTTATTTACTTTTTTAGAGTCTCCTTTCGTGGAGTCGATTAAGTGTTTCTTGTTGGCAACTTTCTTGGAGGCTATGGTAGTGTCTTCTGCTTCGGCGTCAGTAAAATCATCTGTTTCATCATCAGCATCTTCTTTGTCGGACATCTCTGTACCGACGCTGGCAACAGGAAGCTCTCGAAAGTTTAAGCGTTTCCTTGGGATGTGTTGAGTTGAAGTTTTCACGGGACTTATCAATTCGGTTTTAGGTATCCATTCGGTTTTAGGTTTAATATTGGTGGTGGTGGAGGCGACGACTTCTCCAGTTTTCTCTTAACCGACTGTAGAGTAGGCTCAACAGGTTTTTTTGTAGCTTCCACTAGTTCAGTCAAAGGTTTCGTTATCGGGGCTAACAATTTCCTCAACGTTGCATCATCTTCGGATCGTCCTAGTTTGATAGCCAGAAATTTTTTTCGTACGGACCGAGACAGTTCCCGAACTTTTTTCGCTCGCGCCGCCTCAGCATCGCTAAACGGTGGCGTCATGATTGCTATCGATTAATGAGCATCCACCTTTATATATTGATCGAACCCTCTGCGATACCGACCAGCATTCAAATCGAAATCTTTTACGATAACGAGAGGAGTGAATTTTCTACTCCAACATTAACAACACAATCGTTTAAAGTGCTCATAGCTCATATCTGGAGATACGTGCTCATCGAAAGTATGCCTCAAATTAACATCATCCTGTTTGAATAATACTATAACATTACAATTGTTCCGTATGAGTTGTTTTGGAACTTTTGAATATGTTTGACAGAGGTATGCCAAATCAATATTCTGATGTCTACCCATAGAGAAATACGCACGTATCTTGTCTTGTTTTTCGCAGGCCACATCGTCAAATAAAAAGATTGAATTTCGATGTGCTTTCTCGGGATCCATGATAATTTCATTGTCATTGTACGCGAAATAGCCCATACCTTTAACTTTCTTTAACACTTCCTGTAAGAGCCGATATTTTGGTTGATACAATGATCTCGAATATACGTATACGTTACGAAACTTTAAGCCATTCTTATTGAAAAGTAATGTTAGAATGGCGTTTGTTTTACCACAACCCGATGGACCCGAGAAAATAGCTCGAAAACAATTCGGAAGTAGTTCACTATGTTTTTTCGGTGGCTTATCTTCTCCTACAAAGTCCAAGTTATCTATTGGTAGCGCGTGTGTTTGTTGAACTGCCCTTATTCTTGCAACTGACAGCGCGGTACATTACCACCACCTATAAATAGTGTGACACGATCGAAGTTATTATCACTTGTGATGATAGTATACAAAGGTGATGGTGTTTTGAATACTCTCATCAATAAGTTACCCTTCGAATTACACATACCAGGTTATAAATTTTGTGGACCCGGTACTAAATTGGAAAAACGATTGGCTAGAGGTGACCTTGGTGTCAATACCCTCTACTCTGCCTGCAAAGCGCACGACATTAGTTATTCGAAAAGCTCTTCTTTGGACGACAGGCATACGGCAGATCGAGAATTGGAGCATCGTGCTTGAGAACGCGTGAAAAGCAAAGACGCATCTTTGGGTGAGAAGACTGCAGCGTGGTTCGTTACGACCGGCATGAAGGCGAAAAGGAAGCTAGGGATGGGACACCGTCCGGTTTCGTTTAGACGAAACGTTCTGAAACATGTCACCGGCATTTTAAAAACAGCCATGAAAACCAACCCACGTATGAGCGCATCCGGTTTGAAACCGTCTGCTTCGATCGCATTACGAGCTGCTCGAGCGGCGGTTAGAAAGGCGGGAGGTCGGAAACGAATTCGTATTCCACGCATTATACCATATGAAAGTAAATCTGGGGGAATTTTACCTTTACTACCAATCTTCGCAGCCTTGGGGGCACTAGGAAGTTTGGCCGGAGGCGCTGCAGCAGTAGCGAAGACCACAGTCGATGCGAAAAACGCACAAAAGAAAATGGAAGAGCAACAACGTCACAATAAAGCCATGGAGGAGATCGGCAAGATCGGATCAGGCTTGTTTATACGCAGGTCCACCAGAGGATTCGGTTTGTACATCAAGAAGCAGCAGCATGGACGCGGATTGTACTTGAAGAAGCAGACAAAAAACTTTTAAAGCTACCCAATAGAGCACTATACGACCGTGAAATCATTAAATATGCAAATAAATTAAAAATTCCCTACTTTAGAGGAGTTTTTATGAGTGATTCTCTCCCAAAAACACCTAGACATAACGAGAGTGCCATCGTCAATTTAGATACAAAAAATCATTCTGGGACACATTGGGTAGCGTACAAGAAACGGGGAAATGTCATCGAGTATTTCGATAGTTTCGGAAATCTGAAACCACCACAAGAACTCGTCCGATACTTTGGTGGTGGGAAGTCGGTGGAAATTTTCTATAACAGAGACCGTTATCAAAAGTTTACTGCGAGTAACTGCGGTCGTCTATGTCTCAAATTTCTCTATAAAACGTGAGTATGGATCGGTTCACTATTTAATCATGTCCGAGACATTCACGTTAAAGAGTCGTACATCAACGCTCTCCATAGATTTTCAAACGCCGATCTACTTATGGAAACATTCCGCATACGTATTAGCTTTACTTGGATTCTATTTATATAACACCATTCCCAATATAGAGGACGGCACGAAATTCAAGTATTATTCCAAAGGGAACGTCGATACACCACATTTCATTAACATTCCGACAGGTACTTACGATATCGCCGATATCGAGAATTACCTTAAAAAGTTCCTGATACCTGAAAATAGAGTAGGCGACAGCGACGACGACGAAGATATATTCTTTTTGAGACCCAACAATAACACGTTAAGGACTGAAATATTTCTGCGAGATTACGATATCGATTTTCGAGCAGGGTATACCAGGATCGCCAAACTTCTCGGATTCACTCCTGGACATTTAGAAGCAGTAAAAGTGCACCAGTCGGATTTACCTGTGAACATTGTGAAAGTTCGAACCATACACATCGATTGTAATATTATCGGTGGTTCTTATTACCACGATCGACCGTCACACACTTTATACGAGTTTCCCATTAGCGCAGACCCGGGGTTCGCTATCGACGAAGTTCCTCGAAATCTGGTATATTCAAAAGTTACTCCCAGTGAGATAAGATAAGTATCACATTATCGGTTCTCGATCAAAATTTTGAACTTGTCAATTTTCGTGGTGAACAGATTCTAATTAGATTGGAATTAAAAAGATTGTATTAAAAAAAAAAGACGGTTTTAGTCTTGAGTGATTACTATAAAAGAGGTAGTGTGAAGAGTACAACTACAGTAAGAAAAAAACGTTCGAGGCGGTTGAAGCAGCAGCAGCAGCAGCAGCGGCGATTGTCCCGATTGAACGCTACTTTCCTCAACGCCATAGGATATGTTGTCCAGCCAGATTTTCGACCTGTATCCGAAGCTTCAAAACGATGATACGACCACGAGTATAAAACGTCACACGTACCATCCATTCGTGAAATCCTATCTCAAGAATGATATACTCGATATTACGGTGACGCGAAACGACGCTTTTCTCAACCTCTACGATTCCAAACTAAAAATCTATGGGAAATTAGAGAAGAAATCCGGCGATGGAGGGGTGACATTCGTAAATGACGCGGTCGGGTTTCAATTCGATTCCATGTCATATCTCTTGAACGGCATAGAAGTGGAACATGTGAAACAACCAGGTCTAGTGAGATTTAGACCATAAAAAGGTAATGTTCGGAAGGCACACTATTCGAGTAGTTAGAGCTCGTAACGATGACAATTGTGTTATGGTTACCGGAGCAAATACTACCTATGACATTACTATAACTGAGATGTTATTGAAAATCCCACACGTTGTTCCCAATGTTGAAACGAAACTGGAACTGTTGAAATCCATAAAAAATGATAGACCGTTCATAATCGCATTTCGCACTTGGCAGCTTCACGAGTTACCAGCTCTCAATGTGGGTTCAACTAATGCCGTTTGGTCGATCCAAACGATGAACAACCAACATCCACCTCGATTCGCAATCATCGCGTTCCACACAGATAGACGTGATAAGAAAACGGCAGACATTACAAAATTCGATAATCTTAACATATTCGATATATATGTGAATTTGTCTGAGCGATATCCATACGAACCTCTAAATTTAAATTTCGAAAGTAATGATTACGGTGAGATTCATGATAGTTATGTGGATTTCAATAATACCTACAAGGGTGACTATTTCGGTTCGAAGAAACCATTACTCGATATGAAAAAATTTAAAGATATGACACTCTTCGTTGTCGATTGCTCACGCCAAGATGAACAAATTAAATCATCGATCGTGGACGTCTCCATCGATTTTCTGGCGAGGACCGGATTTCTTGTCAACACAAAAGCTTATTGCATCATTATTTACGAAAGTGTGTACGAAGCTACACCACTTAGTGACATGATGAGAAGCATCTATTAGTCTTAATCAGATCATCGAACATGAAGGTACTCCTAGTCGACATTCAAGGTTTTACGCTCACGAAGAATTCTTCACCGGACTTTTTCGCAAAAAAAATGGCAATTTATGATGGAAGCCGCATGAATCATTACATGTTCGAGGAACCTATACCCTACGATGACTTATCTAGCTACGATAGGAAGCAAGATCAATATTGTACCAGACACATACATGGACTCCGATATACTTCAGGTTATGTACCATACGAAAAACTCGATGACGTAATCATGGCTGACATTCATGATGCTGATATGGTTTACGTAAGAGGTCATCAAAAAAAATGTTTACTCGACACCCACCTACACAATCGAGAGAAGAAGAAGAAGATGTCGAATATCGTCGTCAACATCGAACACCTTCCAGACAGTCCTGATACATCAAAATTTCAACGTGACATTCCATTGTGTAGGAATCATCAATCGAATTGTTTTTATATGTGTAGTATACGAAATTGTTATACATTATACGATTGGTTTTTAAACTGTGTTCCACAAGAAATTAATATATTGAAAATATTAGTTTAATTTCGCAGTATTCATTCAAACATGGTTGCGTTCGGGTCAAACCTATTACTACTCTCGGCAGTACTTAATAATATCCTATACATTTCAACACCACATAGTGCAAAGGATGTGTTTATATGTTTCGAGATGAATGCCAGTTGGCCTGAAAACTGGGTGAAGATGGAATCCTTCACATACAACCGACACACATCAACTTTGATGACGAAATTACCTGGTAATGCTACAGGCTACAAAATACGTGTCGTCTACCAAAATCGCACGTTTGAAGATCCGACATGGCTGAACCTAACTAACGTACACCCAACTCTAGTTTCGAACAATATATATTTTTTGACTTGGTACATCGCCGTCATTGTGTCATTGCTGTTCAGCATAGCTGGATCAACATTCGTCTACCTGTGCTATAAATATGGATCTTAAAGAATTTTTAATTGAATACGACGAAGTACTTCTTTCTAGACATAAAGCTCAGCTTTACTATTTACAACGATCTCTAAATGCGGAATTGGAAAAGATGCAGACATCTATCCACGGACGTAATTACGTGAGTTGTCCTTGGGCACTGAACTGTAGCACGGACGGTTCAGATACTTGTTTGTGTACAGATCGACTACTTCACCGCGACGATATTAAAAACGCTATGCAAAAAATTATGAAATTGTATGTTGACCTATATGGAAATACACGCAATTAAATGTTGACATTGTTTTATTTGAATGTAAAAACGTCTCGAGTATCAACCTTCACACATGTCCTGACAAGTAGGAACTTTTTAGGACATGTGTGAAGGTTAGGATTCCACCGAACTTATATGGTAGGTCAAGTAAGTTCACTGACTTCCAACACAATGTCGAGGTAGATGCAAGTCTAGACAAGTTAGTTTACTGACTTCTACCACCACCACCACCACCTTAGGTGTGGGCCTTCTTCTTCATTCTCTTAAAAGTGCTCCTACTATTCACATCTACCAGTAAAAATATGGAAGTTAAAAGTTTTTTGCAAAAATTTGGTTGCTATGTAACATCCTCGCATAAGAAAGAACTCCTAGAGCTACACGATAAAGTGGAAACCAGAGAAGCCGAAGAACGACGTGAATCTAAATTTGGGAGACATTTCGTCAGCTGCCCCTGGTCCAGAGACACCACCACAGAGGGTCCAGACTGCTGTTCGTGCACTGCTTGGATATGGGAGCGTCAGGGAATTGAACAGCACGTCAGGTCGATAATAGATATGTATGTAGAAATTATTTCCAAAGCAGAAAATAAAAATTAATAGTAAAATGTTTTTGTTTTATTTGTATTTGACCATGACTAGCGAATTGATTGATAAATCTCTCTCTCTCTCTCTCTCTCTCTCTCTCTCTCTCTCTCTCTCTCTCTCTTGCTTGTGGGGCCCCCGCTTCACGTTTGAGGTTATGGTCACGCCCCGCGCCCCCCGGGGAGCGGGCAGGATCACCGGTCGAATTTGAGGTTAGCTCCGGACCGTGGAACGCAGCCCTCTGTACATTTATCGGAGCCACAGGGCCCCCCCATGCACATTGAGGTTAGCCGTACCCGAGCCCTCTCCGGGAGGACCCCCCCGGAGGACCCCTTACGAACACCATGCACACGTTTGCGAATGATGTGAATGAATGTATACATGGACCACACATTCATATCATTAGATGTAGTATCCTTATATATTATCACTCCCATTGAAGTTGCATTAGATTATATCTCTTCAAGATTCAACGAATTGACTACCACTATCACTCTAGACCTATTGTTTGACATCATTAATTTCATCTTCGATTCCTCTGTTTTCTCCTTCAAAGGAAAAACGTATAAACAGATTTTTGGTTGTCCCATGGGAGGTCCTTTGTCTCCGATTATTGCCAATCTAGTTTTAGTGTCACACGAAGAAAAGATTCTTAAGAGTATAAACCCTGAATTACCAATATATTTCAGATATGTAGATGATACTCTGCTCCTAGTACCCAATAATAACATTCATGAAATAATTAAAAAATTCAACAGTTTTCATCCGAAGATTCAGTTCACATGTGAGCTTCCTAACAATAACAACCTACCATTTCTGGACGTCTGCATCTCTTTCAATAACGGATGTTGCATCACAAATTGGTACAGGAAAACTACGTCTTCTGGAAGATATCTAAACTTCCTTTCTTTTCAACCCACGAGATACAAGAGAGCTGCCATAAATAACTTGGTCGACAGGACATTTTTACCCTCCCACGAATCTTTCAGAGCACAAAACATTAAATTCATAATAGAAATTTTGTTAAGAATATGTATCCCATACAGTCTATATTACATAACTTACATAAGAGAATAGATCACTTAACAAACAATCTTAATAATAATATCCCAACTTCTTCACAGAAAACAACACAAATAACAAAAGATAAACTTTTTATAAGACTCCCGTACCATAACAACATAGAAAATTTCACTTTCAAAACCCTGAATGCCCTAAACATATATCCAGCTTGGTATTCATTATATTCCTTCAATAATCTCATTTTCTCCAAAATTAAAGACCCAACACCTATAAAAGAACAGAGTTGCGTAATATATCAGGTCACATGTTCTGATTGTAAACCTCCTAAGGTGTATATTGGAGAAACACAACAATATATAAAAAAAGAGATTACAACAACATCAATTGAATATCACTAAAAATAATTCAACACATTCCGGTTTAGTGGAACATGCAATACAGAAAAATCACAGTTTCGATTTTGAAAATATTTCGATATTAGAACGTGAATCAATTTGGTTTGATAGATTATTCAAAGAGGCAGTATATATTAAAACATCAGATAACACTGTAAATAGACAACAAGATTTTCAAAATTTTGCTCAAGCATATTACAAATTATTCAAATAAAGGTAAAGATTTTTCTTATTGAACGGATCCGAAAGAAAAATGAAAATTATATATAGGAAAAGGGCCGTTTGGAGGTACTGGGAAAAATAGTTTGTAGGTGAGGAAACGCTTATTTTTGAAGAAAAAAAATAAAATGTTGGAAAAAAACACCGATATTGCCTATTTTCATAGAGGAATTTCTCAGTGATTTCGCTAGTCATTTTTACTCACTTTAAGGCCTACACGTAGTTCGATGTTTGAACTAAACGATGACATTAACTTCGCGCCGAAATAATACCGAGAAGTATGCAAAAACACGATTAGAAACAGAGTTGTTTTCGCGCCTCCGCCATATTGAAATACTGTTGACAGAGACGCCGAGAGCACTTTTGGCAGTGGCTAATCGACCGACATGACGGACGGTAGGCGTCGCGGTAGACGGGGGGAGGGGAGCGCAGAGCGAGAGAGAGAGAGCGAGAGCGAGAGCGAGAGAGAGCGAGAGAGAGAGAGAGCGAAAGAGAGAGAGAGCGAGAGCGAGAGCGAGAGAGAGCGAGAGAGAGAGAGAGAGAGAGAAACAGAGCCCAGAAACGTGTAAATAAGTTTAATTTATTTATCCAAGCCAAACCAACCATACCTAACCTTCCCGACTGAGTCGTAAGCCCTGAAACGTACAAATGCTTTATTACTGTACAAGCCAAACCAAACCAACCTAACCTCCCTGACTGAGTCGTATGCCCAGAAACGTAGCTCCCTCACTGAGTCGTAAGCCCAGAAACGTACCTCCCTGAGTGAGTCGTAAGCCCAGAAACGTAGCTTCCAGACTGAGTCGTAAGCCCTGAAACGTACAAATGCTTTATTACTGTACAAGCCAAACCAAACCTACCTAACCTCCCTGACTGAGTCGTATGCCCAGAAACGTAGCTCCCACACTGAGTCGTATGCCCAGAAACGTACAAATACTTTATTACTGTACAAGCCAAACCAAACCAACCTAACCTCCCTGACTGAGTCGTATGCCCAGAAACGTAGCTCACTCACTGAGTCGTATGCCCAGAAACGTAGCTCCCTCACTGAGTCGTAAGCCCAGAAACGTACCTCCCTGAGTGAGTCGTAAACCCAGAAACGTAGCTTCCAGACTGAGTCGTAAGCCCTGAAACGTACAAATGCTTTATTACTGTACAAGCCAAACCAAACCAACCTAACCTCCCTGACTGAGTCGTATGCCCAGAAACGTAGCTCCCTCACTGAGTCGTATGCCCAGAAACGTAGCTCCCTCACTGAGTCGTATGCCCAGAAACGTAGCTCCCTCACTGAGTCGTAAGCCCAGAAACGTACCTCCCTGAGTGAGTCGTAAGCCCAGAAACGTAGCTTCCAGACTGAGTCGTAAGCCCTGAAACGTACAAATGCTTTATTACTGTACAAGCCAAACCAAACCTACCTAACCTCCCTGACTGAGTCGTATGCCCAGAAACGTAGCTTCCAGACTGAGTCGTAAGCCCTGAAACGTACAAATGCTTTATTACTGTACAAGCCAAACCAAACCAACCTAACCTCCCTGACTGAGTCGTATGCCCAGAAACGTAAATCCCTCACTAAGTCGTATGCCCAGAAACGTAGCTCCCTCACTGAGTCGTAAGCCCAGAATCGTAGCTCCCTCACTGAGTCGTAAGCCCAGAAACGTACCTCCCAGACTGAGTCGTAAGCCCAGAAACGTAGCTTCCAGACTGAGTCGTAAGCCCTGAAACGTACAAATAAGTTGTAATCCGCTATAGAAGCAAAACCAAACAAATGGAACGTCATGTGATACGCTGAAAAGTACGTGGGAAACTCAAGAGGGTAAGGGATCAAACATGTACTCACTGAGCCTAGTAGGTATCAGAATGTATACTGTCGAACTTTAGCCGCTACCATGAGTAGTGTTTCCAGGGAGCACCACGTGGAGGTATTCGACAATAACTGCCCTTCCCCCTCAGTAAATCATCATCGGAGGAACGCCTTGAGAAAAGCGTTTGGAACGCAGCAGATTAATTACGGAAATCACCGTAACGGTCCCTGATGGCCTCCAACAGACTGTCGAAAGGGTTAATGCCCTGTTTAGTGCAGTACCGCCTCCAGAGATACTCACAGAGGTAATCTGCAAATTGCCCCGAAGGACAGCGCCTGCGCCTAAACCAGTCTTTCGCAGGCCGCCAAGATGCCTCAATCCGCTGCGTATGCGTTCCGTCTGGGGCTGTAAAAATTAATGGAAATAAGTAATCTGAAAGTAATCTCTCATCACAACAATTAACTTACCAACAAAGCGGTGTTCCAGGTCGCTATGATTGACGGTGCGATGAATATACCCATAATTCGGCAGTTGACGGTAGGCTGCCCATTCATCGGTATGAATTTCCGTGCCTACCGCAACGTGTTGCTGAATTATGGGTATTAGAGTGGCAGCATCCCGCCTCTCCACAACAACCATTCGGATGTCCTCCGACCCATCCTGGATCATGCCGAGCACCCAATGTCCTTGGAGAACTCTGCCACGCTCATACTTCCTATGCCCAAATAGACTCTCATCTATTTGGACAACGGAACCAGGACCGCCAATCCTCGGAGCATTGAGCTGGAGTGTCGAGAAATAGTCGACAACCAGCTCACGGCAGAATTTGAACCTATAACGTAAATGTTTCAATAGGTATCAAAGTGAGTGTCATTTAGTATTAGGAAAGTATGGAATAGTAACATGAAGTTTGTGTTTTAGTGAAAATTTAGGAAGTACGGTAATTTTCAACATCAATATAAAATACCTATGCCTTATCATATATATATATATATATATATATATATATATATATATATATATATGTAAAATCGTACCAAGCACAAAGGGTGGCCGAACTAGCATCCTGGTCTGGGTGCAGGGCGTAGGGTCTGATTTCATCACGTACTTGTGACAAAGGCCAGTCCCTACTAAAGGCGTACATTAACCTAGAAACACCCAGTATATTAGACATTAATTTAAGAGCCTAGAAAGTATTGTGAAGTTACCGTATAACGATGGTTAAGGGCATACGAGTCTCCTCGAAGAAGGTACCCGTAGCTACTGCCACTTGTGTGTTGCACTCCCTACGGTTGCACCGGAAAAAGCCGGCAACTCCCTCGTCCGGACGCGTAAGACGCATAGGCCTTCTATGCCGGCGGCAAAGCTTTTGCGAACGCAAAAGGCCATGCTGTTGGACAAAGGCAATAGCGCCATTACGGTCGGCCGGAAGGTGGTGGAACGATACCGCATTATTTGCTGCCATGATCTGAATAAATGGAATATTAGGGGCTTAGGAACGTCTAAAGTGGTAAATAAGAGTGTACTTACAAATATGAGAAAAAAAGTATGCCTCAAAAGAACGCTCAAATAATCTCGTGTGTACACCTAGCGAAGGACAACGAGAAATGGAGGGAAAAATGAAGTAATGAAGTATCGATGTTTATTGACAACGAAACGCAGCATGGCACAGAGGAAGTACGGAACAATTTAAAAGTACATAGTTGAAACTGAATGCAATTAATCGTTTACATGAAAATTGCTCTATATTGGTAGCGACGAAAGATCACATGATATCATGTGAGAGTATGAAACACTTGTAATAAGCCGAAAAATTGCTAATTATAAAGTTAGTAATGGAAGTATGTGTGGTTGTCTATGAACAACCTGTTTATATTATTGGATATTCTTTGTAAGGAACGCTCGTATTGTATTATAGTAGTTAGAGGAATGGCACCAACAGTATTAGAAATGTGATAAAGGTGGAAACATGCCAATTTAATCGGAAAATAGTTTATTTAAAGAACCGACTTGTTGGTCGCATAGCCACGATAGTAAATTCGACGTTCCATGACAATTGTCAAATGTCCTCGTTACATATCAGGTGTTCTGTGCATTATGTTATCAAATTCCGGTGTTAATCCCGAAAATTCGCATTTATCATATTTTCCAAGGAGTTTGAACGTGAATAACAGTGACAAATAGGTAAAGAGAACCACAAAGCCGTGATATGGAATGAATTTGATGTCCGCCCGTTAACCACGAGAAAGCAGCGACGAGTAAAAAAGTGCCATCCGCAGATGTAACCTAAAAAGTGAAATTATTTTTTTGCAAAGAAACCAGAAGGAATAAAAAAAAAGGAGTGGACCATCACGTTCAACGCTATTTTATGGACGGAAGGTGATTTTTTGGTGAGTTTTTAATTTTTGACGATGTAGACTCTTATGGAAAATCGCATTTTGAAAGTGCCATAACTTTTGAACGGATCGTTTCCTCACTATAAGACTGGTGTCTTTGAAACACGTCTTTCAAATACTTTCGATTGATATATGGCATTTTTCAATATCTTCCGTTCAATAAGGAAAAGCCCAGCCCAAATGAATTCAACATATGAAAACTATCACATTTTCAACACAAATATACAAATTCTATCCTCATCTTTCATTTTTTGACGCTAGATTGGCACTCGCAATTTGAAAGTTTCTATTATTATTTATAATGGCCTTCTAATAATTTTTTTTTTAAATAAAAAAACAATCGATATACAGTTGTCAAAGTTAAACATGTCATGTTTTATCTTATGACATGTAGGTAAGTGATATTTTTAAGTTATATTAGAAATAGGAAATACTTAACATATTTTTAGAGCCATGAATATGTTCAGGATTCTAAGCGAAACATCGGCATTGTAAACGATTAGTTATTTTTATTATTTGGGGATCATCGAGAACATTTTTGATTTGAAAGATGATGTAGTACCTCATATATTTGCATGTCAACCAGATAAAGCAGTGCGGAAAACCTTTCGATTAACTAGTGAAAAAAGGGTACGAAAAAGAAATGTTGAAGAGTTGCTGTGCAAATCTGCGAAATGTTTGGGACACGAGCCGGAATCGTCAACATGGAATAATGCGGAATCCATAGACCCGCACATTGGACCTGGCCCTGCAAAAAGATGTCATGTTACCACTCAAACACAAAAATTGACTCATTACAGAAGTAGGGGTACTCAAGTTCCGGTTTCAACATCAAGCAAACATATGGATACGTCCCCCGTAAAACCTGAATTACTTCTACAGAAGTCAGTTCTAAAGTCTGAGAAACAAAACCTGTTCCAGTCATGCTATAATGATTCAAGCAACGATTCAACATCGGAAACTTCAGATGTCGATACTGAATGGCAACCGAATGATGACAGCATTAGTGAAGGTGAGGTCACACTAGAAGATCAAAAAATGTATGAAAGTAAATTTCGATCAATGTTTATCCGGAAAATTGAGAAAAGGTTACGAATGTATACTGGTATTCCGAAAGAATACAACAATTTCATAAACATTTTCGAAAGGAGAAGTTCATTAGAAAAGTATTTTATATATTTAACTTTGTATAAAATTAAGAGCACTACCTCTTTTCAACATATAGCTGACCTATTTGGAATAAGTTAATCATACGCAGCTACACTATTTACCCGAAGTACTTTGGTGCTAACAAAATTAATGAAGCATTTAGTGTACTGGCCAAGTAGTGACTCTATAAAAAGAAATCTTCCAATACAATTTCGAATGTCTTTCTACTATGTTCAGTCGATCATCGACTGTTTGGAAATAGAAATTCAGAAACCTAGGGCTGCTGTTCAGCAATCGTTAACTTGGTCAGATTACAAAAAATGCAATACGATGAAATATTTAATCTCCTGTACTCCTGATGGATTCTAAATTTTATATCGAGTGGGTATGGTGGTCGAGCAAGTGACGTTGCAATATTTGAAGATTGTGGATATTTAAATGTTCTTCCAGAAAATTGTACTGTTATTAGCCCAGTCTGTGTAGATTTTTCACGACATTAATTCAGTACCGGACGGGAGTGGTCAAATGTTGTAGGCTCTGATTAGTTGACCATGCCTATATAGTTTTAAACATTCAAAAAGTGTGCATTAACAAATGGGAGGGGTCCAAAGTAAGCAAAAACAAGTTTTTTGATTCTACAAAGCAAAGTCTGCATTATAGCGACAAAAGTTTCAAATATAAGTTGTAGAGAATTTAAAAACCTACAATTTGAGCTATAGCACGATTAATTTTGTTAAATATTTACTGCAAAAATACCAAAAAACCACTGATAATGGTCATTTTTTGCATATTAATTATTTATTGCAAAAATAATACGATTTAGGTTTTTACTGCTTTAAAAGCTAGCTTTTACAATTCCAAACCTAAATAACTGTTACAAAAGTCAATTGGTTAATTTGTTTCTGAGATATTGCTATATTTGTTTATCCCAAGACGCATAATATTCATTGCTGTTACGTATTTTTGGATAAACATTTCGAGGTGCACAAAGGCTTATTCACTTCATAAATAACCAAATTTTCATATCCCGTTAAGAAAATATGATAAAAACAATTTTCAACCCCATATTTATCCCTTTAAATAAGGTGGTGATATTTTTTAATAAATAAATATACCTGGAGCCATCTTCATAACTTGTACAAATTTCTGACTTACAAATTTGGATAGCTGGATTCAAAGCGGAGAATAGAAAAAAAACATCAACTTTTTTCGACCATTAGGAGCCGAGATAGGAATTTTTTTTGAGACTGAGATACGGATATTTTGTCCGCGTTCTGCCGATTCGAACGCTTAAATTCAGTCGTCTCAACGCGACCGGCTGCTATTGCCATCACCACCTCCTCGCACTACGTGTAGTCCCAGAGTACCCATACAGCTTTTATACTGCATATACTGCATCATACAGCTTTTTTAACAATAATAAACTTTTTTTTTCTTTTCTAATACACATTTACAAAAATATGACTATTTAACCATCGAATAGGGCAAAATTCATTTCTTAATTGTTATAAACAAAAGGGCAACGAATTTTCAAAAAAAAATTCTCCTATCTCGGCTCCTAATGGTCGAAAAAACTTGTTGTTTTTTTCTATTCTCCGTTTTGAATACAGCTATCCGAATTTGTAAGTCAAAATTTGTACAAGTTATGAAGATGGCTCCAAGTCTATTTATTTATAAAAAAATATCACCCCATTTTTTAAAGCGATAAATATGGGGTTGAAAATTGTTTTTATCATATTTTCTTAACGGGATATGAAAATTTGGTTGTTTATGAAGAGAATAAGCCTTTGTGCACCTCGAAATGTTTATCCAAAAAGACGTAACAGCAACAAACATTATGCGTCTTGGGATAAACAAATAGCAATATCTCAGAAACAAATTAACCAGTTGACTTTTATAAAAGTTGTTTAGGTTTGGAATTGTAAAAGCTAGCTTTTGAAGCAGTAAAAACCTAAATCGTATTATTTTTGCAATAAATAATCAATATGCAAAAAATGACCATTCTCTACAACTTATATTTAAAACTTTTCTCGCCAAAATGCATACTTTGTTTTGTAGAATCAAAAAACTTGTTTTTGCTAACTTTGGACCCCTTCCATTTGTTAATGCACACTTTTTTAATGTTTAAAACTATATAGGCATTATCAACTAATAAGAGCCTACAACATTTGACCACTCCCATCCGATACTGAATTAATGTCGTAAAACGTCAAAAAATGACTACACAGACTGATCTATATGGCTGACAGAGGCTTTAAGCAAATTGAAAAATTTCTTGCTAAAAAAATGTACATTGGTCGGCCCTCCAAGTGTTACAAATAATGTAAAAATGACAAAAAATGTTGTCCTTCTTACGAGACGCATTGCCAGTGAACGAATACATGTGGAACGTGTTATAAATCGCATTCGAGATTTCAAAATGTTAGGACCCCACTCAACTATTCCCTCAGCAATGGGTCAAAAGTTGGATAATGTAGTAATGATATCTTGTGCTATAATAAATTTGCAGAAGCCGATAATACAACAATACCTTTAATTTTAAATTATTTTTTCTTTAATAAAGCGAATGTGTATGCAAAGCCAGTATTTTATTCAGTAAAAACTGTACATAGTAGTTTAAAAATGTTTCTTTTCCAAAGTTCTATTGAGGAGTTAATAAGGTGCTCTATAAATTCGGCATTATATTCTACGTTAACAACAGTAATTTCTTTTGTATTTTCAAAATCTGGATGTGCTACGCAAAATATTCCCTTTTTAACACCACTTGCTAACCTTTGCAAGTTTATTTGGGCTAAATATTTTTTTTGCTATTTCATTTTTAGAATTAATATAACGCGAAAACGTTTTTTTCGAAACAGGATATTTTAGTTCAATAACTGAATCTTGCGTCATTCCGTCCGGCGAAGCTTATATAATTCCTAGGTATTTTAAAATAATAAAACCCACTTGCTTCCATTAATGTCGAGCTTTTTTTCCAGTTCAGCAATCACGATTTTCTCCAAATTTCTTCCTCTTCTCATGGCTGGAGTGTCAAATGTTTTCGAAACGCCCATAATTTGTGCTATCAAAGTACCGTTGGCTGTTTAGCAAGCAGCAGCTTCATATATTTTTGAAGCAGTTAGGCGGCCGTAACGAAGTTAAAACCACAACGAGTCCTCGCTTTGAGCATGGCTAAGTTTACTGGCTTTTTCGATGTCCTCTTTGGTTACAGTTGTTTTACAATAATCAATAAAATCGTCTGCGTTTTGGTCATTACCACTTTTGATAAACTGTTCCAGAAAGTGATGGACGGACAACTATTTGGTATTACTCACTGGACAGTTATGTAAAAATAATTGACATATGTATTTTTTTTTTGTGCTTCAGATATTTTTAAAACATCGTTTAAAAACCCGTTAGTATTTGGCATTCCAATACGACGTTTTTTTAGAGCTTTTCCAATATTTTCTGACTTAATTAATTTGACTGTAGACCCTATCTGCGATAGAAATGACTTCTTCCAGTAACAAACTACTGTGGTACGTGCTGGTTCTTCTGATCGACGATGTAACCACATCAGGAAAGCCATGGCATGTTTGCATCCCCCAGCGGCTGCTGCACAATCAAGGCATCTGACATCTTCAACCGTCTCTATCTCTTCATTAATAATAGCACTAACAGAGTAAGGCTTCATTCTGCCTTTGTGTTCTGGGCAAATCCTCGCTTTTACTAGGCATCTGTTACGCTCACGTTTAACTTGAACGTACCCTATAGCAGAATCACAATAACTTTCTCTCGCAGATCTTAAAAAAAAACTTATAGGTAAGTTATGGAATTCAACAGTTTCTACAAAAAATATGTAGATCAATAACAAAAGAATCATGTAGGTACTTAGGTACTTAACTGCATTGAAAAATACGGATTTCCAGTTTTCAATGTTCAAAACAAAGAGACAACTAAAGTAAATACCTACATACTACATACCAACATGGTCAAACTTACCGACTAATTTTGACACCACTCGATTGAGGTTGGTTAATATCAGTATTCGACGCGAGAAAATCGGATACCATAATCACGTCTACGTTCGGCAAATTATGTGAATCTCCTTTCTGGAAACCCTCCTCCATATTTGCAACAATAAACGAACCATATCTACACTAAAAATAATATAGCACTGTTCTGCGAAACTGTCCTGAATGCAAGTTTACATTCAAATTGTTTTAATCACTGATCACTGATTAGTTGAAAACGACACAGACGCCTAACAACACTGACACCTACCCCACCTAACGCAGCAAGGATCGGAAGACGGCGAAGCAAGCGAGCATGTGACGTCACACCCGTGAGTAGGGGTTTATATTACTGGAGCGAAGCAAGCAATTTCAAGGGCCTCTGTTGAATTTGAGGTTGACTCTTTCACAAGCACACTTCAAAAAAGTTAATATTACATTGAAAACTGTATTGTGCACTAACTATAATGTATAATATTTTTTGTGGACAGATCTATTGGTCATATTTTTACCCACTCGACCTATGATTATCCCTTAAACATCATAAGTCGCGCCTTTTTCTGACTAATTAATTATCAACTCCCGATTTTTCGCGTCTCCGCGACTCAATCATTCCACGCCCCTTTTCTGACTCAGCAGAGTTCCGAGTTTGCAGCCCCGATTACGACGACAAAGTCGTTCTTCCGGCGTCAGCGCGATTCGCCTAACCAAAATCCGTTTTGCTTCCCGAGTGACTCATCGCACCAACAAGTTGCGAGTGGCACACGGAAACTCATAAAGTCACATACCTAGTTAGCGCGATTTGCCGCTTTAGCAAATTTCCAACGTAAAGAGAGAGACAGAGAGAAGCGTAGTCGTCAAAATTTAAAAATCCGCTTTATAAAACATTGGTCGAAACCCCGTAGAATGACAATATCGAGAAACTTGTTTACACAGTGAACACGTGGTCGGGGCACAGTGTCGGTGCTCGGCGAAATACGCGTTAGTCAGTACACGTGTGATATTCGTTTTTATTTTTCATTAGGCAATATTTCATCCAGTCATCTCATTTCTGTAATAGCGCTATAATTATTTCAATATTATAGTTGCAAACTAAAATTGTTTCATTCCATTAAATGACATAACTTCGATTATTTATATTTCGAAGACAAAATAAAACATACACGCCCCTGTTTCTACTTCCCTCACTTCTTCATCCCGCGGAGGACTAATTGCTTCCAGGAATTTGCTCCGGATTGAATCGACACCCGGGTATAGTCGTATCCTACTTTTTATTAAAATGTCGCGTCCGGTGTTGAATTTCATACCAGTCTCTCTGGTAGCAACGGAAAGGCTTGCTTGAAATGAATTAAACAACTTATGTTTCATCGTACTCTGATAACTAATTTTCCTCTACAGGGTCTTTTTTTATAAACGTTACAAAGTAACAAAATCAATCAATAAAATTACATTAAAAGCCCATAACCTCCTAGAGAGTGTTATACAAAGGATATAATACATAAGTAATAAACAGTTAAAATGCCCGCAACCTCTGCGGGGATTTTAAACTAAATTTATTCGATTATACGTACGGAGCTTTCCTATCGAAACGCTTGGTGGGAAACCAACAAGAGCAAGAGAGAAACCAGCAGTAGTTCGTTAGCGTGACAGAGAGAGAAGTTTTGCAACGTTGCCGGCCGAGCACGCAGTCCAAGTCAACGCGTGTATCGCTTCACACTTGCGGATGTGTGCGGTACAGTGTGCGGAGCGGATGACTGTAATGTTCCGCGAGCTAGCAACATCGCAAAAGGTCGTTCTCTGTTTCGCTAACGAGAAATATATGGCCTTTCTCTCGCACTTATGTTGATCCCACCGTGCGACTCTTTAGAAACTGTCTGTATATAAACACGTGGTTTTTTAACTATTATTATATTACTTTAATATAGCCTATAAGGCTATATGTATAATAAATATATTAATCTATTAGTATATAAATATAAATTTTATATAACGATTTTTTTTTAAAAAAAGGCTAATTAAGACTTTTCAGTCAGTAGCGGAGTTTTCAATGTTCAAATGTTTGGAGGAATGAAATTGATTTGGAATATGCGTTCTTTGGTATTAAAAAAGTGTAATAAAGGTTCAAATTTCCCGCCGAAATACAATTACAGGATTTAGTATTTAAGACTCGTTTCGTCAACTTAGACAGAGAAATGGGGAAAAGAGTGATTTTGGGGGAATTGCCCATTTAAACACCTTTTTAATTCATAGGCCTTCCACAACCTGAACTCACTCGTGGGTTGCAAGTACAATTGCATTTCATAGTATCCTCTAATACTTTTTTTTTCTATCAGACGTAATAATCCGGATATTTTTAACTCAAAGAATCAATATGATTTACTGGGTAAATTAGCTCTCTCTTTTAGTTTATCAAATTCGTGTTACTTAACCTCTCCTGTTGTGTTTAGAAAGATCAGAACCATTTCTTAGAAATCCCCTTGTCTCTTAACAATCTCTGTGATATCATTTAGAAATGCGTGTAATAGTCATTGTATGAAAATTGTTTTTTTTTTATCTTTACTGGTTACTGAGCCCAGGCCAGTAGATTTTGTAACTCTTTTCTGTTATTGCTGCAAATTAGAACCGAGCGACCACTCTTCCAATTAAAGTTAGTTATTGGACCCCTTTTGACTTAAATTCCGTCAATTTGAATTATGAGTGAAGTTATGTCAATCTTAGTTAGGGATCTTTCAAGATGGTAATGAAGTGACATATCGAATGATTCTTACGTTTTACATGTGAGCCCGCGTTGGAAGACGCGGTCCGGCCCTGTCTGTTGTGATTCTCCGTTAGCGCTGGGCGGAAATTGGTCTCGAACCGGCTTGGAAATTGCGGTGAGTTGGCATCGCTGAATCTCGCCCGAATTAAAGCAAGCATTGTTAACATAGAACACTGAAGTTTTGTCAGAATGTAGCTCAATTTATTAACTATCGTTGGTAGAAATCTGAAAGTGTTCCGTTTTACGGCTTATCTGTAATTAGAGTTTAAGTAAGCTGATGCATAGTAAGGTATAAATACATTCGGTACTTTGGTACAATTATTTACGTTTTCTAAAAGGAGCGATAAAATTCAAATGTACGTCGTGCGAGATTTTTTGTAAAAGTGGGGAAGAGGGGAAAAAGGATTTTTGATTGGTTATTACAGTTAGAGTGGGAGGCGAATTGTGGACAATTTTGGGGGAAATTTGAAAAAGGGAGAGAAAAAGGGGATTCGGGCGAAGATCGTGGGGGGTCAAGGTTCGCCTCGATAAACTTTCGCTGAGGTCTTCATAATTTGAGGAAACCTAATTAGCGAGTAAGATTGGATAAGTTTATTGAAGTGTTGAGTGTTTGTGAGTGAGTCGTCGGATCAACCCCCATTAGCCTGGTGGCCATCTTCGTCAGATCATCCCTCTGTAGACTGGTAGCTCGTCTTCATCGGTTCAACCTTCTTTAGCCATCGTTGCAGCCCTCGACACTTGTTGGCTAAGAAGCCGATTGCCATGGACAACGCGGGAGGTGATTTCGCTAGTGTTTTGACCTCGTAAGAGGTCACAACATAAAGAGGTCTCCTATCTTTTAAAAATGCGAATCGATCGATCGAACTATTTTCCGTATTTGTTACTTATTTGATTATGTTTGTTTGATTGTTTAAATTGAATTTTAGAATTCACCTTTGTAGTGTAGTTGAGGGATTCTTGATTATTTACATTGTATATTTTAGACACGCTTTTATTAAATCGATTGATAATTCTCTTTGCTATATTTTGACAATGATCCATTAGTTATTTTTAAGGCTAGCCGGAATAATTTGGTTTTAAATAAGTAACGAAAATTCAATCGTAACATGATCTATTCACAATTATCGAAAATATGGTTAAATAAAACGAAAACTATTGATACATTATCATACCGATTTTTTTAAGCAGAAATTGTGGACATTGTACAATTTTCAGCATATATTAACAACAAACTCTCAACAAGAATTTGCGAAGTCTTCGCGTCACAAGATCGATGTATCAATGTAAAATTGATTGTTATGGGCAAATTTGTGAGAACGTTTTTTTTTGATATATTTTTAAGTTGCAACTTGCCTTCTCATAAATAACAAGACCCATATATAAGTTATTCTGTAAAACCTATTAGGAAGACGGAGGCAAGGCCAGTTCGGATACCAAGTTTTCAGCGAGAAGTACACTTACTATATTAAAGTAAGTGTTATTGAAAGCCTTAAATTGAAATTGGAAGGTGAATTTTTCTGGACCTTCGTTGATGAAACCTCTGCGTAAATTCTTATTGGTGTGCGCACACCTTAACTTTTGTACACCACAGCTTCCCCGATCTACGTTCAAACCCCTATAAATATTTCATAGTGAAAGACAACAATTCACTGACGCCCAGCGTACACCGACTATGATAGTATATATGTTGATCGATCCGACTTCCCGTGGCCGGAACAACATTTTCGTTAACGAACATTAATATATACAATTATGCAAATAAATGCAAAATCCCGTCGTAGTCGCGGACCGCCCCCCGGATTTGAATTCATTAAAGAGCGGAACAATAGGGAAGAGAGAGGAGAGATAAGAAAGTAGTAGCCCTCCTCCTCTTCCAACTCCTCCTCGCCCTCTCCCTTGATCCCCTTACGGTTCCCATCCATAGAATATCAAATTGCCTCGGACCATACCAAAGAGCGAAGAGCGGGAGGCAAAGAGAGCGAGCGGAGAGGAAGGGAAGGTTTATTATCCTTCCCATCTCTGTCTCTCCCACTGTCCCACTCTCGCTGTTTACATATTACCGACCATATTGCTGGCCTTCTGGAGATAATTAAACATCGGAATTAACGGGTGCGGTCAATGGAATTGTCTCACTTAGTTGTTGCGGTATGGTGTTGTGCATGTCGTTGCGTTATATTCCATGGAATGTTGTAGGGGAGAGAAGGAGAGGAAACGACTGTGGGCACTTTTTGGTTTTTTATATTCCGTCCTCTTATTCCGCTCATTGTAGCGACCGGACGCGTTTATTTAAAATTTAGGAGGAATTAACGTGAAGGAACAATAAAGGCGCATTCTACTGCTCTCAACTTATTCGAAGAGTAATATGTATGTGAACGTCTAGGTCTTAGTTTTGTAATAATCGGAACCACTCTCACTGTTTAAAACCGATTCAGTGATCAAAATATAGGCCTCTATTATTACTTATGGGTGGGATTGATTGGTTGGATCACTTGATTTCAAGACTAATTGGATTTCTAAGTGAAACGTGTTCGCGGGGGATTTAAAGAAATACGGACAAAACAAAGGGAAACTACTGCTACGCGTTCTATTAGAATTTTATTTGATTGCAAGCCATAGTCACTCAAAAATACCGAAATGATTGAGTGCAGTATGGCGACCGACACTCGGTGAAACTTTTCTGGATCGTACTAAAAAGAGTTGGGGAAGATAGGGGAACCGACAGTAATCCAAGGAACAAGGTAACACGAGCAGCTCCGGCTAGTACGTGGGTATTAATTTATAAAGCGCCACCCCGTTTTACAGTTAACGGGGAAACCTTCTGATGACGGTGAAAGTTCCTTGGACTCGGATCTACTCCGCTGGGGAAAAGAAGAACGAACTGTTAAAAAAAACAAAATACAATTCTGACCAGAGGACACAAGCACAATTGTCGAATACAAAAAGAATAATGAAAGAAACGTTCAAGAGGTCGTTATCCGGTGAGCTTTAGCTCCTAACGAAATAGAAAAAAAAAAGGGCAACGACCAAGTCGAATCAACTGCGCAGACAAGACGGGCCCGTGTCTTAACTAATTAAAAGAATACTAGCGAAGTGCCTGAAGGGCACCTAGCTATAAGGAAGCTGATATCTAACAATAAAACTAAGCTAACGGAAACCTGGATCCCCAATCCCAACCCTCGACAGTCCGGATTCGTAGCTCTCGACGGGGACGGTCGGTTGAATCCGTACGACTCAATTGAGACTCCGCGGGTCTCTGCAGTCCTGCTCAGGGGAAGCGGCCTTTGACGAAGGTTCTCTAGAGGGTGACCCAGCCGTAGGACCCTACAGAACACGAGTACTAAACATGTGGTACATTGAATTAAATACCCGCCCTCAAATCTATCATGAACCCCTCCCGCTCTTGAGCAATTCGTGAATAATAACCCCTGAATAAATGGCACGCTGGTGTTATCGTAACAATTACGGGCCGTACGGACACGTAGAACGTGGAAGATACTCGTTCGCCTCACGCCTCACGCCGGGGCTGCTAAATCCACTCAGATGCGAAGGGGGCAAATCAACCACGACGAAGCTGCAACCACCAACCCTCAAAGGCGCTCAAGGAATCAGCCCTGGGAGAACGAATCAAATCCGCAACAAAATGGCGTCTCTCCGCTTCCCAAAAAGGTCTCCTCTTACACCGGCGAACGAGAGCGAAAAGGAAGGCACAAAGACTCGCCGGAGAATCAGTGAACTCTATACTATTCGTACCTGGAACGGCCGCGTCCGTCGCGTATAATAGCGTGCAGTGTGTCAGGGGCAAGCGAAACAAAGATAGACATAGTTACGGAAACCTCTCTTTATCGCACTCAAGCAAATGAGTTCTGTCTATATGCGTAAATTGATTTTAAGTAGAAATTTATGTAGTTTGACGATTATTTTTGTTCGAAACGTGCTATATTAGTGAAGGTATACATTTATTGTGTTCTATTACGCCATTACTTTCGTTTCTAGATCACTTATTTAATTATAGGACCTTAGCCGAAAAAAACTTTAACGAATTTCAAGAAAATGTAGTTTATAATGATTCGAAGATTGTTCTGTTGATTATATTTCTGGGAATATAGTTCGTAATCTGGTTAATACTACTACTTGCAATCATTGTATTAATATATTATTATATAGAGGTACCTAGTATGTCTACTGAACTGACTGAACACTACTCTTATACTGCTCCTCCTTGGGCTTATAAATCATTCACAAATTTTGTCACTCGAGAAGGTCTTCTTTATGCTTCAGGTGTGGTGTATAAAATTTTACATTTCACAAAAAAACAAATTCGCTTCCTATTAAAAAATGAAAACATATAGAAAACCAAAATAGACTTAAAACAAAAAATGATAAATACAGTTACAAATAATTTTGCTACTAATATATGCCATTAAACCTAAACACCCTGTAAATCAAGAATTTATAGCTGAGGAATGTCACGAAATCCAAATTATTCGAAAAATAATTGCCATATATTTAAAGTGCCGAATGTATATATCACCACAGTAAACTATTAAATATTGAATTACATGGGAAATATGCCACAGTACGGCAAAAAATTACTAAACTGGTTTTATTTAGCAATTGTTAAAATATAATGAAGCATTGTCATATTTAGAGAAAAATTGTGTTTTTAATTTGTTTTTATTTTATTACCCAACCCCGTAGGCCAACAGTTAAAATTTGACTTGAACGTTATACTGTCTGCATTATTACTTTTGTCATTTTCCTGATGAAATATTCAGAGAAAATCACGTTTACTGTTAAATAAACATAAAAAGATTAAAAAATATTTAAGAAATGCGCGAACGTTCCATTCAGTAACATAAGATAGAAAGAGATAGATATCCGTAACCAATGCGGGTTGCCTATGCAATCGTTTTGCCTCACTTGTCGCTCAAGGCGGGTCCCTTCCAGGTACGTAGTATAGAGTTCACTGCGGAGAACACAACCACTGCTGCCAACAGTGAACCGCGAGTTTCCCGAAACACGGAACGCTAAAAGCTCAGAGCGGAAGATAAACCCCAAGGCAACAGAAAATTATTGAGGGAAATAACTCTTCCGGGCCGGAGGGCCATCCGGAAGTTACAGAACTACTAAAACCTAAATGCTAAAGTTGCCTACGCAATCGATACGACTGTAAAAAAATTATACCCGAACGATACGCGCGCTACGATTCGACGTGTAGAAAGGAACGACATACCAACTCATTCACTCTCTCTCGCTCTTCCTCTCACTCGCCGCCGCCAGAAAACGAGCTAGATACGAACCGTAACTCTACTTCCAAAAGAAAGTTCTCTCACCCCAAAACGATACAATAGTAAAATATATCTCAAATAAGGAAAAATCTGTTTGGCGCCTGAATGACAAAGTAAGCTAAAACCCACACAAATGCTATAAAATATCAACCCCGATCGTATAAGTTAATAAAATAGTAAAGTTCCTCTTAAAACCATTTATGCTCCTTTATATAAAAAAAATTGTTGCTACAAGATACGAGGGAAGTGACTTTTTGAAATTCTTTTTAAAAATATCCAGAGTGTAACAACTGTCGACGTATCAATACCAATCCAAAGTAAAGGGCTACACGGCCCTATCGAATTAGTAACGACCCACCCAATGGCCTAGGAATCTTCTCTGGATTGTGCAACTTTGGTCTTGGTACGGTACTCGGCAACTTCTTCGCTCGGTGAAGTTTGTCGACTAATGCGTTTTACTCGTGCTGAGAAAACTGATTGACTAAACTCCCAAAAATTACCACTCTAAATAAAACTACTCTGAAGTTCAAAAAAATGTACTCTAACGTCTAAACTGTAAAACTCCCAAACTTGCGACTCCCTCTTAAGAACTCAAAACCCTACAACTTTCGAATGAAAACTAACTCCGTTAAGGTCCCGGACCTTTACAAATAAAATGAACACTCAAACAAAAACGCAACCGCACAATAACCCGGCTCTCGACCAGTTCTAGCGTACTGAACTCTAAGTCTGTCAAAATTTACGGCTATAGCGCAAAGCTCTATAACTCCAACACTTACGCCTCTCGCGTACAAACTCTAACACTCTCAAAATTACAGCACTCGAACAACAACTTTAAAACTAAAAAAAATTTATAATACGACTCGCGTAAACTCTAAAACTTCAAAATTACGACTATCACGCAACGACTGTCACCCTTCAAATAAAAATTATGACTCGCTTAGCAAATCTAAACCTCTCCAAATCTTACGATTCCTTCGTAATAACTCCAAACTCTTCACTTCGCCCTCGCGAATAAAACCATAATTTTCTTTAAGGTCTCAGACATTTTAAAAAAATGAACACTACCGATGAACACTCGAAAAAAACTCCACCGGACGGGAACACGGTGCCCGTCCGACCCTCACTATTTTCCAATTTCTTCACCCCGGGAGCACTTGGTTCCCTTTCCCTCAGTGCCTAGTCCCTGAGCAAAAATTTACCTCCAACATTTTAGTTGGTTACTTTTTTCCTATTTGACTTATGACGATCCCCGATATGTCACAAGACCCGCCTTGTTGATTGATTAATTATTGAAATTTCTTTATTATTATTATTATTTTTCGCGTCCCTCCACATATACGTTACACATTACCATTCTGATTCGGCACTCGACAAGAGACCGTATCGACATTAGACAATGGGTTTTATGTTGTTATTAATAGTCAGCAGTTTCGCGTTATTCAACATCGTTATATTCTACTTACTGACTTATTACGTTACGTAATAATTAAGAGTCACGTACCACTTAGGTTTTTATATACAAGGTCCTCTTTCTTAATGTTGCAAAGATCTAATTAACCAATAATTAAATAATGAATATCTCTCAAACACTCGCAGGGTGTTACAGTTTGTTCCACATCAAAGATAAAAGGTGTTCTATTGGGTTCAGAAGATATTGTTTTAAAAGAGTTAGTATGCATATGGCCGCGGAACGTTAATACCATTGCCGATGTATGCCGAATAATGTTGACATGGGAAAAATGCTATTGAAATATTCATATAAATTTTATTGTTTGGAGAAAATAATTCACGGATAACAGTTTCAAGAAGGAGTGTTCGTTCTTGCACCACTATTATCTTGTTTTACCAATGAGTACGCTTTGTAGAATGAAAACGCTTTATTGCTGCATACAAATACGTCTGCTTGTTACAAAGATCGAGTGCGTACTATCGCATCGCTCTTCGAGCTTCGAGCCTAGAGCGTTAAGCCGGGATCCCACGGCGCGGGGATTGGCGAATCTGGCTTGGGGTTGGGGCTCGCCAAGCTTGGCTCGGGTGGATGGCTCGCATAGGCGAAGGCACTCCCACGGCGCGTCTGTACTTGGTTTGTGTCGGCTTGACGAGCCTTGTCTTTACTGTTCACAGTTTTCACTGTACCGTAGAGAAGATCAGTTCTAGACAAGTGCTCAGAAAATGAACTTGATCAGGCGACGAAGACACATTGCAGCTTGTGCAGCGGCATTCTATTTTCTGTCTAGTGGTGTGGAAAATCTCAAATGTCGCCCCAGGAACAGGCGGTGGTGGAGAGCCTCTTTATACAAAAGCCGCAAAACGTAAGTTATTTAGCAATAAGAAATACCAAAGGTTACCATAAGTACAGTATGCGGCGATTATTGTTTTGATTATAAAATAACCGACGTTTCTATTTCTAGATATAGTGCCTCCAGTATGTTGTTGGATCTAGGTAATGAGCCCTCCGGATATTTTGAAAATTTTTGTCGAATGTCGGCAACTGACTTCGAATATTTTCTAAATAAGTTGGGACCTGCTTTAACCGAAACTGATACAAATATGAGAAAAAGTGTTCCTGCAAACGAAAGATTGGCAGTAACTGAGATTTTTGGCAACCGGAGACAGCTTTAAGAGCCTATCCTACCTTTTCAAATTTTCACCACAAACTGTCTCTCGGTGTGTCAGTGAAGTGTGCAAGGCACTTATTGACGTTTTGAAGCATGAAGTTAAGGTTAGTATCTATACTTACTCATTATTACTGAAACCATAAACATTTATTCATATGAGCACAAATACAAAATAATAATTAAGTAAATTACATATTGAAAATATTATTCAACATCAAATTTTCATCCTGATCCTTGGCGTTTTCTTCATTTGCTCCTTGTGACGTAATGGTTGATTCCGGTGATGAAGGTGACTGTAGCGGCAGTGGTACGACTGATGGACGTTGATATTGATGATGTAATGAATGTTGTTGTTGATAATGTTGTTGATAATACGGGTTTTGAAACCTTAATTGGAAAGGAGAGTATTTGATAGCGACTATCAAGTGATCAATCTGAAGCATCGCAGATTCCCTTTTGTCTTCGTCCAGAGCTCGTAACTTTTTTGCCAGTAGTTCGGCATACAACGAGCATTCGTCAGGCTCCGGATCTTTAGACAAATTTTTGAACGTCTGGTATACCTCGTCCAATCTTTTTTGATGCTCTGTAACATCCGCTAGATTTGAGCGCTTCCGTTTCTTAGTATTTACTGGTCCTGATGGAACCTTGAACGCGCTGCTCTCGTTACTTGAAGATGCACATGACAGATCATTATTGCAATTTCCAGATGATTCCTCCAATGCAAATTCTTCGTCCGTTACGGACTCCCTTTCATCCACTATCTTGGTTTCTTGTAAATAAAATAAAAAATCATTACTTTAATTTTTATAGCTATTAATCTACATTGTACTATAGTTTTTGATGGATTATTTTCAGTTGCCGCAGTCATCTACGGATTGGAAGGAAATAGCGAAAGAATTTTTGATAAAGTGGCAGTATCCGAACTGTCTCGGGGCAATAGATGGCAAGCACATAATTATAGATTCTCCTGTTCACAGTGGAAGCGAATTCTATAATTACAAAGGGAGCTTCAGTGTGGTACTCATGGCATTGGCAAACGCCAATTACGAATTTATCTATATCAATATTGTATGTCAAGGACGAATCAGTGATGGAGGTGTCTTTAGGAACACATCATTGTTCAAGAGACTGAATGAAGAGCAGCTAATGATTCCTGAAGATACAGCAATTGACGATGGCGGAGAGCCTTTGCCATATGTAATTTTGGGAGATGATGCCTTTCCCCTGAGCACGCATCTTTGAAACCATATCCTGGTGTCCATGATAAAGGAAATAAAAAAAGAATATTTAACTATCGCCTCTCACGTGCCCGTAGTGTTGTTGAGAATTCTTTTGGCATTCTTGCATCAGTATTCCGCGTCTTCCGAAAACCACTATTACTTGACCCAAGCAGAGTAACAGAAATAACAATGACCTGTACACTACTCCATAACTTCTTACGAAAAAGCCGAACCTTAGCATCACGATATATGCCTCTAGAAGCAGTGGATTTGGAAAGGGATGGACATATTTTCCCTGGAACATGGAGAAAAGAATGTGCCAAAGCGACCTCATTTCTGCCTCTACGATCAGTTGCGAGAAAACCAGGTAAAGAGGCAGCAGAATTAAGAAATTTATATGCTGATCATTTTGCGGCGAACGGAGCAATAGCTTGGCAAGATAACTTTTAACCTATTTAATTTTCAAGTAGTGGAATTACTAAACATATTTTCTTTGAAATATAAATCGCCCAGAAAACAATGACTTTCATTTTAAATCCACATCAAACAAATACAACTAAAAAACCGCCGATGACACGCCGTCGGAAAGGCTTATTTCGTTTATTATGACGTTACTATGGCATTCAATTGGATATCATAATTGTTGACATTATAATACAGATCGTTCATGAAATGTAGGAAATATGAAAATTTCTTTTGCAAATAACATTTTTCCTGCGAGTTTGCAAATAAGTGTTAAATACAAAAATTGTAGAACTTCCAAAGGCCTACAAAAAAACCTTCAAAATTTTTGCGTCAGATAAAAAACAAAAAAAAAACAATTATTTTAAAAGTTTGACAGGCCGCCATTTTGTTTTTTCTGGACCGATTTGGCCCTCGGAGAAAGGAACTCGACCGAGATATTTACCCAAACTATTTTTGTGCCATGTTTCATTTGAATCCATTAAAAAATACGCCCGCTATCGTGCTAACAAATTTCGTTATATCCCATATATGTATATTGTCAAACGAAAAACTGCATTGAAATTTTTCCAAAGTTCCACCATGCTACTTCACTGCAATAGTCCCATTTCTATCGAAAGAAGCCTAAAAAACATTGTAACTAAATTCAGCTTACCTCGGAATCAACAGTAGCGTTTGGAGTGTAGATCCCGTGCAAAAAGCGATTCATAAAGTCAAAGTCGAACCAATCTGGCTTGTACACGTCCTCCGTTCCAGACCCAGTTTTCATGGACGCCTTGATTTTCTGAAGAAGTTTTCGAAAGGTCGCCATCAACGCATCTTTTTTTTTTCAACTCTTTTATTGAAAACTTATTGTTCATCTTCACTTCTATCCTCTTCCAAGCATCGTGGACTGAGTTTCTATTTTTATGATTTTCGTTCTTTGGATTCCAAATTGCTGGCTCACTTTCATAGAAGGATAGAAATTCGATAATTAAATCATTGGACCAATCCATCTTCGACGACGTTCCTGAAGGTACTGGACACCACTGAACACTGACGATGCCGGTTCGAACGAGCCGATCCTCGTGCGATCGGGTACACATACGCGAGCCGAGCCGGTGTATTCGGCTCGGCGTTCTTTGACTCGTGCCTTTTTTACCGACAAGAGACGGGAAAGTCCAAGCCAGCTCGAGCCGCGCCAGAAAATACGAGCGTACCATTCCCACGGTGCGTGGCTCGGGGAAGTTTGACATTTTACTTGCCGATCCACGCGCCATGGGATCCAGGCTTCAGACGCGCCAGGCACCAAAATGCGCACCGTTGCCGTTAGTACTAAAAGTACAAATAAATGAAAAAGCCTTAACAAGGAGTTTATTGAAGAAGAAATAGTTCCAAGGAAATGCGATAACTATAGAGGGATAAGAGTTACTAGCTCAATTGGAAGGCTGTATGGCCGTATAATTGAGATCAGGATGGAAAGTGAGTGGAGCTATAGAGTAGAGCATAGCTGCCTTAGAGCGGGTGGGTCAAGCACGGTTTTGTGTTTATTGACCTAAGGAATGCATACGATTATGTACTATAAAACAGGTTATTTGAGATGTTGGATAGCTCAAAGTTAAACTAAAAATATGTGAAATCGATTAGAGATCTATACAGAAACACAAAATCCTCAGTGAAGTTGAACTGAAATCTATTGATTATATTTCCAGCTATAAAAGACCTGCTGCATGTCACCTACCGTCTTTAAAATATGTGTCTTATCCTATCATAAAATGGTCAAGGAAATATTCAAGAATAGAGATAAAAATAAATGGTTCTCCCATATACACGTATATATTATTTGCAGACGACCAGGATTGTTATAGCCACAGATATAAATGACGGAGCTTACATGATGTGGAAGATGAGGGATAAATACAAAAACTGGGGATTTGAAATTAGTGTAAAAAAATTGAGCATTTCTCAATAGGGGCTGAGCCTGAACCCATAATTTTATATGGGATACCTGCGAGGAATTGAAATACTTAAGACCAGTCTTTAACCGAACTTAAATTGTAGCGCACACATCTAAAATATAATAAACCAAGGGCTCAATATTCAACCAAAAACGGGGGTTCAAAAACTTACGAATACGAAGGAATATCTTTGTAAAACGCAGAAACATGGAACCCCTCAAAAAATACATCAACAGAATACAAGCCTTGGAAATGGACCCGATGAGAGAAAGTTCTAGAATATCAAGACTGCAACATATCCCAAACAATACCATAAGTCAAATAATGATTGTTAATACGGATATGATGGTTAGAGTCGAAGAGAAGAGGCTAATCTGGCATGAAACGGAAGAGGCATTTGAAAATGATGAACACAGGTAGATGGCAAAAGAAAATTTGGAAATAGAAGCTTACGGGCGAAGGAAAAGAGGACGACCTAGAAGAACATGGGCACAAGTCGTAGAGGAAACTATAATATGCCTACTACTATATTCAGAGAATACCTTGGATATGACAAAATGGCGTATTGGTTTAAGGAAAACGGCGCACGCGGTAACAAATCCGCTGTGTATTTAATAATAGTTTTTGAGCATTTAGATCATAACTAATCGTATCACACTTGATGTTTTCATACACAGGATGCATGCTATATACGTGAAAACTGATTTCTGTCTGTGATCCGGAGTTAACATTTAACGTTTATAGGTACTGAACTTATTCAATTTAAATGCCTACTGCAAATTGCCACTCTTTAGAAGACATACTTACAAGGAATTTATAAAACTGAAATTATATGAAATGTATGACCAAAAATATTTGAAAATTCCGACATATTCGACAGATCAGTTCTGGCAGTACAGTCTCAACGTTGTGTAAGGTTGCTTCGGGGTGGATTGATGGCCGACTTCACTTCAAACCGTTTATTCGTACTGTTAATTTACAATCTTCCCTCTCGGCGCTGTCAAGCGAACCACACCGACCGACACCTCGTGCGTGCGTTTTTCTTTCTCAGGGTGGTTGCAAGGACAACGGCGCTAACAATGGAAAACTAGATATACTCTTACAGTTCGGCCAATCCTGACAATAGGCCGCCCCGGCCTAACGGCTCTACATCATTTACAACAAAACTAAAAAGTATACAATACAAGTACATTCAATAAGAACTTAACCTAAACAAAGTGAAATAATACATAGTGTTTTCTTAACTAAAAATACTAAAATAACAATGCTACTGTTCAGTTTGGACCTTCCACAACCGCATATTTGCCGGCTCCCAGACGCCCTCGTATGGCCTCTGACTAACTTGAAATTCCTCAATATCGCCCACAACGTAGCGATCGTTTCTTAAAACTTTTAAAACCTGATATGGACCTTTAAACTTAGGCACAAGTCTGTGAGAGGTTCCCACTGAACTTTCAAAATTTTTAATCATCACCCAATCTCCCACATTATACTTATACATGGATTTTCGACTTTTGTCGTAGTAAGTTTTATTATACGCTCGTGATCTCTCGGTTCTTATTCTCGCCCGATGTTTTACTTCGTAGTCATCATAATTCTGCAGTTCCAACGCCCATCTCTGTATTCTTGGGTTTATATCTTGTTTCTTTTTCGGCGCTAATACAATTCTAGACGCATACTCCGATTCGCTTGGTCGAATTATATTTGTTTTAAGTAACTCGTCCAATTTTTCCCGAACAATTAATTTTCCAGTATACGCTAAATGTTTCGGTGTAAAATGAAATGGTCTGTGCTCCTTCAACACAAGTTTGATTTCTTCGCCGTGCTGAGATTTTTCCGGTCGTTCCGGTAAGACATATTCCTTCTGGAACATTTCAACTAATTTTCCCTGAACCGCCGCTGAAATTTCTGGTCCGATTCGTAGTTGATCGGCCTCCCCATCTTGCGTACCTTCGATTTCGATATTTAAAATATCTGCGCGTTCATTCTGCTCAATAATCGTTTCATTTCCCGACATATCATTTCCGGTTTTTAAACTATAGCCAAATTTATTCAGTACATCCCTCCCCAAAACCGCTGAAGTTGACATCGTGTTATTATCGACAATTAACAGTTTGATATTGGTTCGAAACATTTCATTTACAGAAACTCCCAACGTAATTTCCCCAAAAATTTTCATAACCGATCTATTAATTCCTTGATAAGGTGTTATACTGGTTGTTTGTTGAATCACGTGTTTCGGAATAAATTTTTCCTTTACAAAGCTAACTGGACTGCCAGTATCAAGAAGAGTACTTAAAGAGAAACTAAATTTTTCGTTATCAATTTCCAGTTCATATTTCACCTGATCATGGATGACATCATTTTCAATAAGTGTGCGGTCGACACATCCTACTTGCGTTCTGCCCTGGTCCTCTGGTCTCAAAGTAGTAACACAATCTCGGCTAAAGTGCCCCTCTTCACCACACTTAAAACAACACTTGCTTCTCCTTTGCCCCGTACAGTCCCGCGACAGATGCCCTGTGCGTTGACAAATGAAGCATCGAACGGTGCCTCGACTTGACGAAGCCGCCTTGTCACTGGATCCGGTTGACTGCACCCTGCCGTCCCTGGAACTCGTCATCATGGATCTGCCAAATTTTTCTTCCTTTTTCGCACAATAGTGATTTGTCCCTGTAATCGACCGGTCCTTTGTGATAAGGAAAGTGATCAATAACTCAATGAATCACTTTAACTTTTTAATTTAACTGAGACTAAGGACCGGTATTATTTGGGTGGGATTGGCTCGATTATTAGAATAGACTCTGACTATGATGATTCCAGAGAGAACGTAGGCGCAGGGCTTCTCAAATGCCTGCCTTAGTCGATTAGAAATTAAACACGGAATAAAGTCAATACATCTATTAAAAAAAGAAAATGTCAACACAACACAAAATGACAATCGTGCGAATTCAAAGTCCCCAAAACTGAGACAATAAAATAAATTGAACTTATTCTCCAAAGTAAGATATACGATAAAACATTAAAATTATCCCCAGAATAAGATATAAGATAAAACAACAGGATTATCCCCCAAAATGAGACAATAAAACAAAACAAAAATTATCCCCTCAACACAATAAAATAAAAATAAGAAAATTATCCCCAACATAACAACGATCAGGATCTAATACTCACAGGAAATAAATCAAATCTTATAAGTAACATAATTAAAAGGTTCACCCCTACATATCGTACTACCCCTGTATATGGAATTTCCGCGCAGTATGATTCAGGGACGTGACTTCTAAAGCGTTTATTATTCGGTAGATCGAGATTGTAGCGACTTTCTAGGTGACAAAACCAACCCCCAAAATTAAGGGCTACTCAACCCTTTCAAATCGGAATGGACTCACCGGGACGTCACGGCGTATTTCTCGGTTGACAGCTCTGGTCTCGGATTGGGAATCTGCTGCTCCTTAGCTCGCCTGGCGGAATGCACTAACGCGTTTCACTCGATCAAGAGAATACGTTTGATTCTACACATTCAAGACGGTTCTACTCAACTTAACGCAACTCAATACTAGAGCTCTGAACTCTCAACACACCCAGAAAATCACAACGGGTAACCCAAGATCTCCCTAGATTACAACTCCTAAGGAAAGTTATTCGATTTCTCTGAAAATTACAAAAGAGAACCTACTCTGACTTTCTGAAACTCTAGAACTTCCGAATCAAGTACGACTTCCAACAAGTACGAACCTGGCGTTAAAACTTCTGAACTGTCAAAACTTACGAGTCTCGCATCACAAACTATAGAACTCCAATATCACGACTCTCGCGTAAAGAACTCTAAACTTCCAAAGTTTAGGCCTATCGCGTACCGAACTCTAGAACTCCAAAATCGCGACTCTCGCGTAAATTCTCAATCTCTAACAGTCTGGACTCTCGCGTAAAGAACTCTAAACCCCCAAAGGTTACGCCTATCGCGTAACGAACTCCAGGACTTCCAAATTAAGACTCTCTCTAGTGAAACTCTATTGCTCCAGTAATTACGCCTCTCGCGTGCAAACTCTCAGACTCCCAACTTTACGACTCTCTCGTAACGGACTCTAGAAGTTCAAGACTAAAACTCTCAAGAAAACTCTGTAGCTCCAGCACTTACGCCTCTCGCGTGCAAACTCTCAGACTCCCAACTTTACGACTCTCTCGTAACGGACTCTAGAAGTTCAAGACTAAAACTCTCAAGAAAACTCTGTAGCTCCAGCACTTACGCCTCTCGCGTGCAAACTCTCAGACTACCAACTTTACGACTCTCTCGTAACGGACTCTCGAAGTTCAAGACTAAAACTCTCAAGAAAACTCTGTTTCTCTCGCGATTACGCCTCTCGCGTACAAACTCTAGCGCTCTGAGTTACAACTTTCGAACACAACTCTGAAACTCAAAGGAAGATTACGATTATCTCGTAAACTCTGTAATTCAAGCAATTACGCCTCTTGCGTACAACTCTAACACTCTCAGAATTTCCACTCTTGGACAGTCACTCTGAAACTCCAAGAAATTACCCTCTACGACTTTAGCGGAAGTTCTAGGACTCCAAACTTACTGCTCTCAAGCAACAACTCTAAACTCTCCCAAAACAATTATGACAGAACTTAAGACTTCCTCGTAGTAACCCCAAACGCTACACTTCGCCCCTGGCGGTTCAAAAATCTAACTCCCTTAGGTCCCGGACCTTTACAAAAAAAATGAGCACTCCCGTAATCACAACCGACCAACTCTAAAGAGAACGCGTCGTCCGGACGAGACGCCGGTCCCGTCCCGGATTTCTCTCTTCTACAATTTCTTGCCTTTTTCAAAACTCGGTTTCCCTTTCCACGCGCCCTGAGTTGCTCGCAAAAATTGTCCCTCCAATTTTTAATTGGTCATTTTTCCCTACTCGGCCTATGAATATTCCTGATACGTCACAAGATCCGCCCCTTTGACTGATTAATTATCGAACTCGCGATTTTTCTGCGTTCCTTCGACTCAGTAAGTACACGCCCCTAACTGACTCAGCAAACGTACGATACTCTCGTCCCTCGACCCTGCTAAGTTGCTTACGACCTCGTCACCAAAACGTAAGCAGTTTGGTGGATATTAACATTGTATGTTTCTAATTAAGTATCCGGTGTATGCTTACTAACAATCACGTCATGTCCCGTATCAGATTACAACTCGGCTGCACTCACGACAGCTAAAGCGCTGAATTAATATATCTTGTAATTCCTTTCCTCGCTCCGTAATTTCCATATACAGGGTGTTATTTCCAAATGTTACAATTAAAATCAAACCCAAAAAAATTAAAATGCCTCGAACAACCCCAGGTTGTTACAGTCCCTCTTGTTCGTAACGAAATTTTCTCGAATGCCTTCAGCAAACACTCGACCTCCTGGAAACTCTGGATTTTCGCTTGATTCCTCAGATATTGGTCTGGAATTCCTTCAATGATGTAATCGATTAACTCTTCCTTTTCAATCGGCTCACGATTACAAATAATTATTTTGTCGTGCGCGTAGTCCTTAAATGTCTCCGTGTATTTCCAAGTGCGTTCCTCGAACTGTTTCCGCAACGTCAGCTTACGAGGTTTGTGATCGAACATTCTGCTCATTTTTATGAACAGCTCTTCCGCAGTACATTCTAAATTGCCGGAATCTGAATGGAACCACTCCAGCGCCTTTCCTTTCAACCTCGTGCTCACTAACACTTTGGTCTTCCCTTCGGTCAACGAATACGTTTTCTCAACAAATCGAATTTGGTTTTCCCAATTGTCATATTCGCCTTCATTTCCGTCGAATATATTTACGAGGTCTTTCAGCTCACTTAGATTGACCCGTTCGCCTTGATCCGCTCTGGACTCCCTCAGAGTTGGACCCGTCCGTAATTGCTGCAACTCACGCCTGGTTATCTCCAGTTCCCTCTCCAATAAGTTTTTCTCCCTTTCCATCAAATCTCGCTCCTTCCGCACCAAAATGTTTTCTGCATCGACTTCCTCTCCTGATCCGTCGTCGCTTTCGCCTCCTTCCCTCGTCGTCCTCATCCATTCTCTCATCGGGTCAGCTTGGTCCAGCCGCGCAATTATTTCAGCCTTCGTTCCGGACACACTCACCCCGGCTATTCTTGCGAACCCCTTCAGTACCGCTAACTTAAAGGTGTTTGGATCGTTCTGTTCTGCCTCCATTTCACCGCTCAGTTCGTTGTCACCACACACGAAACCCGTCACTTGTCTTTCCACAGCCGTCCGTTCAAGCCACTTATTTGCACACAGCAGTCCGTTCAAGCCACTTATTTGCACACAGCAGTCCGTTCAAGTTACTTATTTGCACACAGCCGTGACTCTCGACGTTTCCCGTGACTTTCGACACTTAACTTGAGACCTCTCATTTTCGGCGTTTTAACTTCGATCAAGAATCTTCACTTCTTATTAACCCGGATAAGAATCCCACTTCTGAAATCTGTAAGGTTGCTTCGGGGTGGATTGATGGCCGACTTCACTTCAAACCGTTTATTCGTACTGTTAATTTACAATCTTCCCTCTCGGCGCTGTCAAGCGAACCACACCGACCGACACCTCGTGCGTGAGTTTTTCTTTCTCAGGGTGGTTGCTAGGACAACGGCGCTAACAATGGAAAACTAGATATACTCTTAGGCCTCTTTCACATTATACGGTTTTAACCGTACGGCAAAAAACCGTGTGGGTTTTTGCCGTGGCATTTTTGTTTTTACATTGGCACGGTTTTTTGCCGTACGCTCAAAACCGTATGTGGCAGAGGCGTATATTTTTATTTCATTTGATTAGTACGTGTCAAGATGAATCGTAAAAAACCTGTGCTTTGTGGTTGCCTCATCGTCGCCGAAAACGTGTAAAAAAATCATATCGCCGTTTTTGGGTGCACCACATTAATCAGAGGAGAGAAGAAGTAGGATTATTTTACACACACTTTGAAGATTTGAAAAAAAAATTGCCCACCTTTTTTTGTAGCGATCCGATCTTTATATAAATCTAGAGTTTTGTCCCAAAGGACAGGTCTTGCTTCGACCAAGGTTATCAAAATCTCCGCGTCAATTTCATCCATTCTTTTATTACAAAAACAATAAGCACGAATGAACTGCAACGCACTGTCGATGTCAGCCGTACATAAAAAAACCGTCTAATATGGAAGCATACATTTAGCCACGTCTGCCTGGGTGTCGATGGCGCCCGTACGGCGCTTAGCAAGACACGGCTGCAGCACGGCACGGCGACGGCATTTAACCGTCGCCGTATAATGTGAAAGCTCCCATGCCTTTCTTCATACCTACAGCCGTACGGTTTTTTGCCGTACGGTCAAAACCGTATAATGTGAAAGAGACCTTACAGTTGCGATAAATAGTAACCACAATTATAGTAATGGGTTGACTAACTACAGTTTGGAATGCCCTGTACCTATCTCCTGCGTGTTCAGGAGTACAGGAATCAGGATGTGAATTTCAGGCCTCTCCCTTTCTTAGCCTCCCTCCTCTACCCACTCTTCTAACTTTAATCGTAGTGGTTCTTGAATATCTAGATTTTTACCCAACACGATAACATCACCGATCCAATTTACTTACACAGTACATTTATTTGTTTCTTGAGAATCGCTACTTGGAATAGATAAGGACACAGAGCGTGTGTGTTACCACTTGTACTACCTTATAGGAGGTCACTGCTGCTTTTGTTATTTATGTGTAATATGTAATGTTATTTGTAAGTTCTGAATGTGATCCAGATAACCGAAGGTGAAATATGTCGTATTCAATAAAATGCCGACTTGTCGTCTAAGGTTTTTAATATCTCGTGGCATGTTTTTCCACATTACGGAAAGTTGCCGTAGGTATATGTGCGATGGATATAATATACGTTACACAAAATGAAACTAAAACTGGCAAGACCGCTTAAAAAGAATATAATGTGGATGTGCTATCGCCTAAAAGTTAAGGTAGGAAGGCCGTTATTAACTGATATTAGTTTATAGAATTCCTCTTAACGTGCAAGTCTGTAATCTGGAAGAATACGTCAAGAAGATGTCCAAATCACAACTGAAAGCTATGTGAACAACATAAGTTTGAACACTACTTTTATTGGGGAGCTATAAGAACTTCCAAATAGTTGTCGCTTCTCCTCTTTGAGAAATTTCCTCGTTTCATAGTTTTTCGCTATAAAATTTGTTCATGTAATAATATTTTGTTTAATTTGTGATTCTTATATTAATCTCCTATTATGTATGATGATGGCCTCCACCAAAACCGGTCAGCTGTAATTTTTAAAACGAAATCCCCGAGATACAACACCAAATAAAATTGATAACGCGACTTTACGTTACAATGGGACTCATTATTTTAGCTTCCAGTTATACAGTTTTTATGTATTTTCTATAAAATTGAGGTATTAGGTCAAGTCCATTAGAGTAAATACTCCAAAATATTACATACTGTAATAGGTACAAGTTCTCATAGTAAGTAAGTAATTACGACATAGCTAATTTTTTTTATTAAGGACTTATAAGAGCAACCGTTTAAAGTGCAGTTTAGAGTGATTTCTTTTGAGACTGCGCATATTTATACGTGAAATAGACAAAACAATGGATAAAGAGATATGGAATGAGATAAGGAATGAAAAAGAACAATGGATGACAACTAAATACCTAGAGGTGGAAGAAATAAAATTAAGTCATGATTATTTGCACCGTTTAAGAAAGTCATAAAATTACACACATTACGTTTCACGCACATAGTAGTAGGTACCAGGTAGCAAGAATCAACTTATATCGGAGGAAAATCAAGTTTGTACGCACTGAGAACAATACGTCGAGGATTTGCTTGCACTACAAATCCTTCAATTCACCAGGAATAAGTTTGAAGAAGCACCTGATATACTAACTTCAGTGGTGCAGACGAAGAGCATATAGAGATCCGCAAATTGGTAAATAAAAAAACCTTCTGATGTTAACGAGACTCTTACATGGAACGTACAAATGCGCCAGGATTGCGCTGCATTTGGCTCAACTAATTTTTGTTCCCATTCCAAAAAGACCAACACAAACAAATGAAAACATTTCAGGTTGAAAGCATTAATGACACATATTTTATAATTACTTCTTAAAATAACTTACCAATAACTCGAATGTATTAAAATGTGAAATTGACTTATACGACTTCTTTCGAGAAAGAATGGGAATCTAGGAACCAACGTTTCGGCTATTTGTTCTATCACTAAATTATAGAGATTAACAGAAAGACGTTACAACTCTTTCATCGACTAAGAGAAGATCTTTGATAAAGTCGAACATACAGTGCTCCTCAATATTCTGCAAGAAATAGACCTAGATTACAATGTTATCCATTTCTTAAAAAAAATTATGTTGAAGGTAAACAGCATACGTAAGGGTAGAGTAAGATGAAATCTATGAAATACCAATACAACAGGGAGTCCGTCAGGGATATCTACGCCTTTTATTAATATATACTCATGAATCTCATGATATATCTTCGATAAGGCTTAACAACATAAAAATATTGACATAGAAATATGTGGCGTCTCAATTAACCTGTGGAATGCAGATGACAGTGCGATTACCGTTGACAACCGTGAAGATCTCCAACAACTTTTATACCAGATAATTCAGGCAAGAGATCTATTTATTGGGACATAATAAATACAGCCAAAATGTTCATTTTACATGACATTTCTTACAAGACTTGCAATGTAGATCACATGCATAATATATAGTCTTTCAAGAGATATACCGTTTTTATGATTTGGACTCTTCAAGTGGCTTGCGTCTTTTCGCCGTAAACAGTAATAAATATAGATTGGACTCCTCACTGACGTTGCCGCCAAAAACCGACCGTAATTATGATATATAAAATGCATTAATATCTTGGAAATGATTCTCAAATTAAAAAAAAATGTTATGTAGGAAATTTATCTGTCATGTTGACAACTGTTTTTATATTTGCCGGGTTTGTTTTTGAGCAGGCCGAGTATTACGTTGTTATTGTTTTTTGACGTTCTTTTGTTAAGTTGGTAAACAAGAGATTCCTGAACGGGAATGAAATAAAGAGTATCCAAAAGACGAGTGTTTTAAAGAGACCCTAGACAGCGTAAAAACCCCTACAATTTTGGAGGCTCGTCCCGAGATTGTGAGTTCGAGTCAGGTAAAGACGAAGGAGACGACCAGTACCAGGAAGACGTCCAGGTCCAGGTAAAGACGAAATAGACGACCAGTTCCAGGAAGACGTCCGGGTTCAGGTAAAGACGAAGTAGACGACCAGTACCAGGAAGACGTCCAGGTCCAGGTGCAGCCGAAGAAGACGTACAGAGAAGCCGTCCAGGTCCAGGAAAGCCGTCCAGGTCCAGAGAAGCCAGCCGTTCAGGTCCAGGAAGTCACCGCGAGAGGAAACTACGAGACTTCAAGAGATAGTAGAACCTCATCCAGCGTTTCGGTGCGAGATTGATTTTCACAGATTTGTGAGGTGAACGGTGATACAGCGAAGAAACATTATAAGGTAGTAAATTTACAATTTTATAAACAAGCGGTGCCATAAACTAGATAATACGACCCTATTGTGTCTAGAGCTGTTTAATGCTTGTTTTGTAAATTTTCTGGTTATTACGGTGTATTGTTTATATTGAAATAATGGCGACTTTGGGTCAATTTAAAGAAATTGAGAGTAATATTTCCAAATGTAAACTCAGCGCCGTCCAAGCTTTACATCAAATTGCATATGGTAACGAGGGTCTAAACAGACAGACGCGGAAATCTTTGCATAAATTTACCGGTTTCAGACTTGATAAAAATTCACCTGAGTATCTTGCTAAAATTGATGACGTTAAACAACAAGTAGAGTTTACGGATCTCATCGCCGCATGCAATGTTTTAAATTTAGGATATTCTGGTAAAAAAAAGACGAGGTGGTAAGTCGCATTTGTTCCTTCATGAATGACCTCAACATCGACGAAGAAGACGAAGAAGACGATGAAGAAACTGAAAATGCCGACGAAGACGACGAAGACGATGAAGACGACGGAGATGACGACGAAGAAGGCGATGATAACAAGACTGAAGTCAGACCACAGAGATCGACTTCGTTTGCTTTAACTTTTCGAGATATCGAAGATAGTATTCGCACGTTCGACGGAGGTGAAGATTACCCTGTAACAAGATGGATTACGGATTTTGAAGAAATTGCCGAGGTAACAGGATGGAACGATCTTCAGAAACTGATTTTTGCGAAAAAATCAATGACCGGATTAGCGAGGTTATTCGTGCAGTCGGAAAAAGGGATTAAGACATGGGCATCGCTAAAGCGGAAACTCCAGCAGGAATTCGAAACAAAAGTTTGCAGCGCCCAAATTCACAAAAAATTAATGATGAGAAAGAAGAAAAGAGAGGAGACCGTCCAGGAATATGTTTTGATTATGCGAGATATCGGCAGCAGAGCAAGTATTGGAACTGAAGCTGTCATACAATACATAAATAGATGGTATACAAGACAAATCTTCAAACAAAATTGTATTGTACGGAGCGAAGAACTTCATGGAATTCAAAGAGAAGGTGAAGTTATACGAAAAGATTACAAGCGGGGAAAACGCCAGAGCAACCCCAAAAAGAGATCAACAAACACGAGAGAGGCCTCCTGATAAGACACAAGACGTTGCGAAGAAAAATTTTGCGAAGATTGAAAAGAAGAAAGCAGGTTCTTGTTTCAATTGTGGAGAAAGTGAACATAAGTCGCAAGAATGTCCTCATAAAAACAAAGGAACGAAATGTTTTAATTGTAATGACTTTGGACATGTCGCAGCAAAGTGCCCTAAGAAGACAGGATGTCATAGAGACACATCTTCGACGTCGACAACCAACCTAAATATCGCCGAAGTCGTGCCTACAAACGCAGTGAAACTGACGCTCGATGACATTCAATTAGTAGCGTTACTGGACACAGGAAGTTATATAAGCGCTATAAGGCAAGACGTTTATGAAAATTATTTTCAGCAGGTGAGATTGGACGAAAATCCTACGGAGATAAAAGGCATTGGAAATAGTAAAGTGTGGACTCTCGGATCATTTAAAAAAATCGCAATGGTAAATGATGAAGAACTAACGCTCAGAATTCACGTCATGCCGACCCATTGTTTGAGTTTTAAAGCTGTCATTGGGAACGATATTCTGTCGCAAGTCTACATTACCATTGGAGAAGACGGGATAATGATCCATAAAAAGGAGAAGGAAAATTTTCTAATGAAAATGACGAAGGACGATGGCGAAAACCATATAGACGAGACAGAGCATCAGACGAAGGTAAAGAAGCTTGTCGAAGACTACAAGCCATATAAAACGAAAAGTCTTGAAATTGAAAAGAAGATAATTTTAAAATCAGAAGAATCAATTTATCTATCACCAAAAAGACTGCCAGTCGAGGAAAGATTGGAAGTAGAGAGGCAGATCAGCGAGTGGTCAAAAGACGACAAGGACGACGACGAATCGAAAGACGACAAGGACGACGATGAAGCGAAAGACGACAAGGACGACGACGGAGCGAAAGACGACAAGGACGACGACGAAGCGAAAGACGACAAGAATGAAAACGAATCGAAAGACGACATGGACGACGACGAAGCGAAAGACGACAAGGACGACGACGAAGCGAAAGACGACAAGGATGAAGACGAATCGAAAGATGACATGGATGACGACGAAGCGAAAAACGACAAGGATGACGACGAATCAAATGACGAAAATGATGACGACGAATCGATAGACGAGAATGATGACTACAGATCGAAAGAAGACAAGGATGACGGCAAATCGAAAGACGATGACGAACATACAAAAGGATACCGAGTACCCCACGTTGACGCTTTAAGTCGCTGTCCTCAAATGATGATGCAAGAGGTAATCAGTCATGACGACGGACTTGTATTACGCATGCGAAATGCACAAGATGCAGACTCATATCTGGAGGAGAATAGAAAAATCCTACAAACCGGAAGTTACGAAGCATATTTCGTGCGAAACTATATTTTGTACAAATATAAAAACAGGAAAGAGCTAATCGTGATATCAAGCCAAATGCAGATGGAAATGGTCAAAAAGGCGCATGAGATTGGACATTTCGCCGTTGCCAAAACAGCAGAAGTGCTGAACAGGGAGTTCTACATACCGAAAGTGAAAATGAAACCCTATGAAATAACCAAGATTCAACCTAATGAAAGGTACAGCGTGGTTAAGGTTGGTCATCATGAGGGACCGATGCGCACTTCCACCTGCGCCGAGTACCTATATGAAAACCTTGGTTAGAAAATGAGAGAGCGAATCCGAGGCGGATTCTTAGTCAGGACGGCCGAGAGTGTAGGAAATTTATCTGTCATGTTGACAACTGTTTTTATATTTGCCGGGTTTGTTTTTGAGCAGGCCGAGTATTACGTTGTTATTGTTTTTTGACGTTCTTTTGTTAAGTTGGTAAACAAGAGATTCCTGAACGGGAATGAAATAAAGAGTATCCAAAAGACGAGTGTTTTAAAGAGACCCTAGACAGCGTAAAAACCCCTACAGTTATTTCACATTATTACTACTCTACTGGTCTTAAATTAACATTGTTATAACACGATACTTTGATAAAATGTAAGCAATTACTTTGCATTTGATTTATAAAATTATTTCGCTTGAATGTTTGTTTCAATTTTCCGAATACAGTCCATTCGAAACAGGTTAGCTTCACCTGCAAAGAGGGTTCCCGGAACAATTTTACTTCGGTTTATTGACATTCGCAACGGGGATGCTATAAACAGCTTGAAAAGTCAGTCATAAAAAAACGGTATATCTCTTGAAAGGCACATCATATTTACATGATTACGCGATGAAATGGGATCATTAAAAAAACATATCCCTATTTATTTAACTTTTTGAAAAATTTTAAATTGTAAATTGTTTAACTGATGGACAAGTTTCTGAGAAAAATGTTTGAACTTTTTAATTTTAAAAGGCGTTAAGTTTGCTTACTAAAATTGACAAATAAAAGCGGAATGATTTTTTTCATATTTGATTTATTCAAAAACAGTGGTAAAATTTTTTTTTTCTAAGTATAGGACACTTTTCACTGCATTCAAATGGGTTATTGTATAATTAGAAATACTTGTGTTCTGCAATAATTTGCATTTGAAAATTTGCAATAGCGTAATAAATAACTTCGCTTATTTTCTAAAACACTTCCTGTTTGCGATAAATAAACACCTTGCAGTAATCGATTGGTACTTTCGATATCCGTTTTAAAAATTATCCTTCGATCACCCAATCATGAGCAATCGATATAACTAAAAGAGTAAGTTATTTGCTTATTTAATTTTGCGTCATACTTCTTAAAAAATTCAAAATTTTTTTTTGCCATTTAAGACGATGTTATACACTTTTATTATTTTTCTTTGAAAACAGCCATTAAGTTTTATCAAAGACTATGTATACATATATATATATATATATATATATATATATATATATATATAATATACATAGTCTTTGGTTTTATGAATTTGAAAAATGAAGGTGATTTTCTACAATTTCCTCGAGACCTTCAGGTCCGTTTTTGAATTATGGAAATGCAGTTGAAGGCGAATCAATTTCCTACAGTTTAGTTGTTCAGCGTAATTGCATAGACGTACAATCTTCGAGATATTAAAAAACATTTTTCGATTTTCACACATTGTTTATAACAATATGGCAGTAAAATTTTACGCACTCTATGTCATTTTGTTTACTATTATAGAAACTATCTAAAACCATACAGAAAATCAGTATCGCCAAATTGTTACTAAGCTAATTGTTGTTTAAGCTAATTCGAATATTTTTTCGACAAACTGCATACAGCGTATAAAAGTAAAAAATATTCTTCTTTGTAATTAACCTATTTCGATTTAATAAGTGCATTTTTTTTCTGACAATGTGCTAGTTAGTAATTAGTACTAAGTAAAAGTAAGTATTACTCGTTAGTAAATTATTTGGAAAACCACAATTGCTTCTGATATACAGTTAGACAGATGATAGTGCATCACACGTTTTTCAGCAATTATTGAAATTCAATATCCTTAATAACTGTTTGGAATTAATCTCATGTGTAAAATTATTCGTAATCAATTCAAAATCAACCAACTTGTCATTTTAAGGAAGTATAAAAGTGAGAAACGGTTTTAAACCAGCTGTTTATTACAGATGGTGGAACTGGGGAATAAAATTTAACAAATTGTTAAAGTTCTAGAATGAGGAATTCTTTAAAACACCAAAAATATTTAGAACTTTTTTGTAAAGAAATGGAAAACGTGGGTGGAATGTGACATGTCTTAAGCGAATGTCATCAAATGGAGACTATATTTGGAAATTTTATCGATCCCATTGTTGAATCCTAAAATTTTGACCGATTGATATAATGCGCCGATTACTTTTTTGTTAAAGTAGGAAGTTAAGTTTTAAATTGTAGTAAATATAAATTCAGATACTTAAATAAAAAATAACGGATAAATTTGAGCAATATTTTATAGTTATAATTATTTTGCAATTAGTGTTAAAAAAATTTTTCAGTTGTTTAAATTTGTAACAATAATAATGTTTATTTTACATTTTCTACTAAATATGCTTTCTTTAATTGATATAATAGTTCGAACTGTTATTGCATACATTAGTGAAATTCCATGCAAAAATATTCCTTCCTATCTTTCTATACTTATATGCATATTTGGATCCATAATAAGCATCATTGTAATCATAGTAAATTTAGGAAAATACAGTTATCCTATATAGCACGAATACTACTATCGCAATATTGTTCTTAGTGCTCCCCATGTTACTCTTTAAATAATCATTTAACTCCGGGAAACCAAGTCATTTTATGTAGAAAAAAAAATAACGCTAAATATCAGCACCATATTTTTATATAAATCAGAAGTTTAACACAGATAAATTTTTATGTCATGTTTTGACACTGAATTAGTTTTATTTTGCAGTTAATCTACTACCATATTACGTTTTAATAAGTTTTACTTCAGTCAATACATTTCAGGGACAAATTTCAATAACACCAAAATTAAGTTTTATGGAAATAGGGTGGTTTATATTAAAAGGAAAAAAGCCCTAAAGATGTAGATAAATTAACGTTTCTGACTTGAGATATGGGAAGTTGGGATAATTCTTGAAAATTATAAATTTTCAAACTTTGTATTTCGGAAGTGGTACATTTTCATGAAACCTGAAAAACAGCATAAACAACAGTTCATATTTTAAGTATTTTGTATATTTTAATAAGTTACCAAAAATGTTTTAACATCACAAAGGTTATAATACATATAATGTTATATACAATTAGTTCGAATACGAACTAATTCGAATCAGACGAAACTACTTTTAGTTATCTACTTCATTATTATTAACCTTCTCTAGTAAATTGAAAACAAAAACGAACCCTGGTTTTAATGAAATTCCTCCTCCCACTTTTCACCGTTACCATTCGTTAATCCATTACGGAAAAGATATAGGTACGTCCCAAAATTACAGGTATGGCTTAAAACCGGACCGGAGTCTCCCGTCCCGATTTTATACTTCATCAATTTTAACACCCCGATCTTTCTTCCCCCACCTTCCCCTAATGCATAATACATCAATTCGTACGTCCACCTACGGCAAGATTACAGAGCGATCGTTTAAATTAGAAATTTTGAGCTAATGGATAATTTGTATAATTTTGAGGTCCACTAAAGTTTTTACAATACTATATCAACAGTAAAAGGCATAAGTATGGAATGAAACTGTTTAAGTTATACTTAGTTTACACGTTCAATTTTGGTGTATATTTAAGTGTACGAACTTTTATCTGACGATGATAAGATGTCAGTCATTTCCAAAATCATCTTAGATCTTTTGGAAAATCTTGACAAAGGTCCGTTATAGTCCGTTTCAGGTTCGTTGATTCGGGATTCCCCATTTCCTGTCGATAAAGGGCTTGCATGTAGTTTATGCCTTTGGACTGGATATCCCATTCTTATATCCTATTTACATAAGGGTGGCTATTGCTTACGTTCTGTACAGCGTTTTCTCAACATTATAAGTTGTACCCGTCCTTTACAGGGTAACGGCGTTTGTCCACCACCGTCGTCACCGAGACGTCACCGAGAAACGAGATTATTCGTACCAATCGTACCAAGTTGAAAATGACGTGACGGACGTGGTATTGGTACGAATAATCTCGTTCTCGGTGACGTCTCAGTGACGGCCGGTGGTCGGTGGTGGACAAACACCGTAAGGGGTTAAAGTATGAGGGGTTTTTAATGAATATCACTGAATTTTCTTGGAAATTTGTGGTAAACTCAGGTAACATATGGAGGTATTTAAAGTATAACGGTTTTAAATTTAAAGTCATAAATAATCTGCAAACTAATATGGAAACAAGTCGCTTAATATCTTTAATATATACTTATCTTCAAGATATTAAACAAACCCGTTTTTGACATTAATGACATTACCAATGACAGTCCAAAAGTGTTGGACTGACTACAGTAATTTGGGCAAAGTGGACGTTCCTCCCACAAGAGGTAAACGTATTTGCATTTTACATTGTGGAAGTGAGTTTGGATGGGTGGAAGGTGCACTTCTTTACGTCTTCCATTGCAAGAGTGAATAGTTTTTGTAGTGACTATCATTGTTGCATTATCAGAAATATGTTGTAGTAGGTGTCCGTAACGGCTGTCTATTCGGCTGTTTTTTAGGGCCCACCGCACTCTCCTGATTTCTAAGGTGTCGAATGCTTTCTCAAAATCTACGAATTCAACGCAAATGGGAATAAGGTATTTGTTTGATTTTTATATCAATAGTTTGACAGTCAGTAAGTGATCAGCCGTGGAAAATCCTTTTCTATGTTCCGACACTAAAATGACAGCTATTCTAGCACTAAAATGACCGAAAACAGTGCTTTAATGAGGCCTATTAATGTTTTTGGTAATTTTTTTGTTGGGTTGGTAACAAGATATTCCCTAATGCTGTCTGATGTCTGTCAAAACAAAATTAAAAATAAATATGGCCGCCGCGTCGATGGGATAAGGATGCAAGTATGCAAGTGTTGACTATAAGCTATTCGTTTCTGTATTTTGAAAGGTGTATCATAAAATAAAAACCTCACGGTTCCTCGTTTTCTTACAGTAAGACCCTCGGCGGGGGTATGTAAAATTTATATGAATCTAAGATGGTGGCTTATGGGGATTCCATTTACATTTGAAGTGAAAGTGAAATGTTCTGATTATATCACTTATGAATTACTTGATACGTCAATTTTGCTCACCTATGCGAGAAAACAAAAAAATAAAAGAAAATGGTGTGAGAATTGACAGATGTGTAGGAACAGCAGTAATACCAACTTAAATGTCACGAAAAAAAAATCCCCAGATAAGAGATTTTAAATTATTTAAACATAAATAAAAATGAAATGGAAGCCGGAACATAGAAACTGTTGTAAAGTACTCGTTGCAGAAGATATTCCAAGCCCTCGTCCGCTCGGGCTTGGAATATGACGTCTCGTGAAACTTGTACTTTAAACTACAACGTGATCAAGAATGACTGTTTGAGTTGGCAATACTGAATTTCATTTTTAAATGGTACGACTGGAGTAACATCCGGTTGGTGACACTGACAGCGTCATTGACAGATGCCATTTGCTATTTCAAATTCGAATTTCTGGTATTCTTTTCAAATTTATTTATTTAAAATGGTTTTCACGTTACAACACGATATTTTCATTGGAATGGCGTACTTTAGAAGCGGGATTTATAACCCAATTACTGGTTGGCAGTACTCCCTCGAAGCGACATACCAGCAATTTCAAGAGTTGTTTCCTGAGACTTTGGTCACTTTTGCTGTCTTTCTGCAACATTGCATGCGAGTAGTTCAACGTTATTTAAACACAGGGAGCGTAAGCAAACAAAAATCAACTGGTAGACCTTCTACTCTAAACGAGGAAGTTGTCGAGGATATCAGAACTCGAATGCAAACAAGTCCTCGCAAATCCTTAAGAAAGCTCTCCCTTCAAACAGGTTGGGTCCTTATGCCTCCTATTCAACCAATTTTCATTCTTATCCATAAGACTTCCACTTTTCCATGTTGTTCTAGTTCACGGTTTTACAGGCTTAACATATGGAAGTTGCTCCACTGTGCTTAAAAAGAAATTAAAGTACCACCCTTACAAAATTTCCATCGTCCAGTCATTAACCCCTCCTGATCACCCGCAGAGAGTTTTATTTTGCAATTGGTTCAATGACATATTAAATAATAATGATATCCTTGACAATACCTTCTATTCCGACGAAGCCTGGTTTCATCTCAACGGCTATGTGAATAACCAAATTACAGAATTTGGTCAGGTGAAAATCCTTACGCTATCAGAGAGACACATTTACACCCGGTTAAAGTTTGTGTTTGGATGGCAGTGTCAAGTACGCGGGTGTATGGGCCAATATTTTTTAATTTTACCGTCAATTCGGAGAGATATATCCAACACCTTTTGAGGCCTTTTATAAACGAATTAACAGACGAAGAGCGTCAAATTGGATATTTCTAACAATACTCTGCAAGGGCACATACGGCTCGTGCTACTATGGGATATTTAAGAGAGAATTTTGTCGACAGAGTACGGTATTAGTCGGTGCATTTGGTGAAGCAGGTCACCAGATCTCACTCCATTAGATTTTTCGTTATTTGGACTCTTGAAGGACAATGTCTTTAGGAACGTATTGCATACTGAAAAGAGCTGCAATAGGCAATAGTTCAGGAAGTGGCAAACATTACCCCCAATATGCTGGTGAATATCTTCGAGAGCCTAAAAAGAAGAGTTAATTTATGTCTGGACCAAAATGGGGGGCATTTTGAGCATTACCTTTAGCCGGTTTAATTAAATCTTTGTTCTGTATTTCGAGTTTCATTTTTAAGCATTAATTTTTATTCACATAACCTACAATCTTATCGCTGATTGTTCTTCTTCTTCTTTTATTTGGCCTTCGCTGCTATGGCGATCCAGCCACTTAAATAACGCTGATTGTTTTGTCAAATAAATGAAATAAACATATCTGGTTGTCAAGGCCTATCAACTTTAAAAAAGTTACCTCATTGAACAGCTTCTGGCGAGGGGGTCGCGCAGGGGAGGCGGAGTTCGTGACGTAGACTGGCGACACAGGTCTGAGTTTTATTACCTGTGTTTAATCTAACTCTGGTTTTATCTATGCTCTGTATTACTCTGACAATTCGGCGTTTGGCTGGCGTTTTCGTTTGTAATTGACAACAGTTTTGAGTTTTTCAAAGTATTTTTTGCATCGCCGGTCACCGTGTGACGTAGATGACGTTGTGGTAGGTCAGGATCGCTTGAGGCAACCTATTTAAAGTTGATACGCCTTGTCTGGTTGTAGCATTGCAAACCCTTAGGCAAAAAAATCCTCCAGGTAGGATTGCCAACTCAAACAGTCATTCTTGATCACCCTGTATTATTCTAAAACCAGCTTGTTCAACAGGTTGGTATTGGTTTAATTCGTTGTTAGTCGGGTGGTAATTATTCTTGTAAAAAGTTTGTACATATGAGAGAGAATGCTGATAGGTCGATAATTCTCTATTTTTATGTAGTAGTACTACTTTTGCGTTATTCCGTACCTTAGTTATTTTTCCTTGATGTAAGCAATCATGTAATAATTTCGCTATTATTTTAATTAATTTATCACCCCCATCTAAAATCATTTCAGTTGCCATATCGTCTTCTCCTGGATTTGTTTTCTTCGCTTTCAATGCTTTTTTAGTTTCTTCTTCGGTAATATCTGGCAGGTCTTCCGTTCCCTTATTACAGGTTTCCAAGCTTGCTTCTATAATAGTTCTGTATTCATTGCCCGTTCTTCTCAGTTCTTGTTAGTGTATATTAACTTTTTCCTTGTGGAGTCAATGTCTTTCCATTCTTCTATTTATAACTACCTTTCCTCTAACCATTTATGATAGCTACCAAGATCCAACTCATTTAACACTGTCACGTCATGAAAAATATGTTTCGTATTGGTGAGGAAGTAATCCATTTCATTCTTGGTTATGTTGTTTGGTGATACCAACGTCCATTTTCTTTTTATGTTTTTCTTAAGAAATGAATTTATCATGAATAGTTTTTGTTCTACCATGAAATCTAACGAGTCGTCACCCCTGTCATTTTTATCGTCATGTCCATAATTACCCATCTATACTTTTTTGTCATCTTGGCGTTTTCCTAATTGGCATTGAAATCTGCCAGGACTATTTGATATCTGGCTAGATTTTTCTTTATTGCTTCCCTCAAATCATGGCAGAATTCCATCTCGTCTTCGTTAAGTGTACTGGTGGGTGCACATAGCTGAATAACTTTTAATTTGAAGCTCTTATTGATGTTTATTATGATGTAAGCTACTCTAGATAAACATTATGTAAAATGAGTGTAGATTGGGGGCAGGTATAAAACCTACACCATGTATTTATTCCCCTTGTACATTAAGTAGTTTCCTGATTTTAAAATTAAGTGTTCTTCTCATTGTCTTCTATGTTCGCTTAGACCTATTATATCGTATCTTATTTTCGTTCGTTCGTTTTCTAGTTCGGTTCTATGTTCACACATTATAGGTTCCTATCCATAGTGTCGTTTTATAGCAGCCTGGTCCTACTCAGTGATTCTTAGCACCCTCTCTCACTTTGAATGTCCGACCGCTGCCTTGGTTGGAATCTTCAGGAGTGCTGGGGACTGAGGGCCTTATAAATTTATGAAGGTTCATGAAGGTTTGAGGCATTTATCATGCCACGCTAGCCTGACTTGCGGGTTGGAATGACCTCCATACTTGTAAGAACAAGGTGGTAAGGGATATTGTAGAGGAAACAGTAGGTTTGGTTTCGAGCTGGGGATTGGACAATGGTTTCCCCCGTTTGGTATTGGGAGATAAACCACGGCTCGCGTAGGCAGGGGTGCCTCCCTGAAGTAGATCTGCTATCTCTCGGGATCATAGATGGGGATCTACCCGCTACCTAATATTCTTTTAATCTAAAATCTAGTCTTCTTCCTACGTGTCGTTTTTTCGTTGCATCCATTGTCATGAGCCTGAATGTGTACGCCTTTGACACGGATCCTTGAAACTTTGGTCAGCGCATATATTGCTACAGCAACTTCAACAACATTTGCTTTGCATCTAATTGCTTTTAATAATGAACAATTGTCTAGTTGCAACTAGTTGTTGCAAACTGCGCTACATTACTTACATTCGTTAATAACCTATTAAAATATAATACGCAACTGTGATCTCAATACATTCATTCTCATTGGGAGTATAGAAAAGTAATGGCCATTATGACAAACTTCCATTGGAAAATCAACTTGTGATGAATGCCGTAATTCTGCCATATATTTTCACGTTTTAAAAATTTTTGCCATGTCTGGTTTCAGAGTTAATTGCACTACTAATACATCATTACCTATTTTTGGAACTTTAAAAATTGTGGGAAATATTTCTGGTGATTTTATAATTAAACAATTTATTTGGTTATTTTCCACTTGGTATAGTACACTAAGTTCGATGGAATTCTTAATTGAATAACCATTTGGTTTAATCCATTTATTTTTATTGAATGAGATTTACATCAAAATTATTACAGTAGGATATCCAAGTTCTAGTTAAATGAATTAGGAATTAAACTGGTTTATTTTATCGTGAAGTCTCGATTGCAGCAAACAAGGCCATCATTTGTAAAATTTAAACGGAAAGTATGTTATCATTCACAATGACATAAACTGTAGGTGGATAAGATGTTTAGCAGAACTAAATAAGAAATCACATAGTCATATTTTTTATTTCAACCAAGGAACCCCTTTCCATCCTCAAATTTGTAAATGAATTACTAAAACATACCGATAATTTGTCATAATTAAAAATTGTAAACAGCCCTCATTACAATTATTTTGATATATTTAGGTTAAAATTACATGTGTTGTCGGTTAAATCTTTCTCATCATCCGTCACTTCTCATATGGATTCTAGCTTTACATGCTCGTTTTCGCTCACACCTCCAAAACATAAAACTACAATGACTTATTAAATGCTCGAATACATTACGCTAAACCGTGAGTAGATTTTTTTGTATTTCTTGTTTTAACAAAATGGTTCCATCCATTATTGGAACCCTCAATCTCAGATCAAAAAATTATACATACTAAGGGACCCTACTTAAAATATTTATAATAAATCAGCAGTGTTTAATTGGTAGTTATTTCCACAGTAGCAATAAAGGAAGCAACGATGGTACACTATTCTCGTGAGAATTCGTACTTTAAATGACGCTAAAACCCACTGAGTTTTATAAATTCAGTATTCATTCTATCTTATAGTAGTTGTTAAATTGGTAAATATAATGAACAGCTTCAAAACGTTCTTAAAAAGCATAAATTCATATTTGTTTTTAAGCAAATTTAAATGGAATTTGACAATGATATTGAACGCTCCTTCTAATAAGAAAGCTATTATAAATTTGAAATAAAATATTTTATCACACCTTTACTGTAGGTATGTTACCAACAAAGTTCAGTTAAAATATCATAACTAATTATTGACCGAACACAATTTACGTAATATGAACATGCTATAAACTACAACAAATTAAGAACAAGAGAAAATTTGTTGGTTCCCTTTTTATCAAATTTCAGAGAAGAGAAAATCTAGCACGACGAGTTTTAGGAAGGTCAGTTGTTTTAGAGACTTCGATTACATACCTTATTTAATACATTGTAGTTTTCTTCCAAATCGTCTGGAATCGCTGAAACATAAATATCCAGACTGTGTATTTGATCATGAAATTTATTTCACTGCAAATCTATTAAGAACATCGTGAAATACGCCTAGCTTGAAAACATAAATTGACCACCGGGCAACCATTTCATCCAATCATATATAAGCCATTTGATGGAATGTACAATGAACACTCCTATTGTGCTAAAGTAGGCATCATCTCTGTGAGATATAGAATTGTGCAGGCGATATAACTTAGTGCTCAATTAGAAATAAATTAGTACATCTTACTTCACTAGAGAGAGTGGGGAAGTGGTAGATTATCATTTATTCATAATAAATAAATGAGTTTTGATTTCAAATCTGTTTGAATGAAAGTTTTGATTTTGACCTAGTGATAAACCAAGAATACATAATTTTGCGATCTACCAGCAAGTCCGCACTATTCTCCCTACACAGTTTGAAACAAAGCCGACTTTAAATGAACGTAGAATATGTGCGTGGTGGCCATCTTGGTCGTATCTCGTCCGACTATCGCAGTAGGAGAATTTATGTCGAAATAATTACGAGCCGGTCTTCCTGGGGAATCCCCGGCCCCGGATTTTAATTTGCATCCGGACGGGGGAGGAAAACGGCTGGCGGACGAGGCGGAGAGTTTGGGGTGGATTTCTGACAGGACACGCGCCATTTTGCGGCGCATCCGATCGGTGGAAGCAGGACTTTCGTACGTGGATTTACGGCCGGACGGGATAATACGTTATGCACTTATTACGCAGTCGATTTCCGGGACGGGGGAGAGTTGACGGGAAACGGTATAGAAGGTGAGATCGCTTTTAGGCTAGGGAATGTAGTTTCCTGAATTTTTATTTTTATTCTGGGGGACACGGAAGGAGCCTCCATATGGGCAATATGTAATAATACGACAACATAAATTAAACATATTGCTGACGTACCCTGGAAACGTCTGCCCACAGACCGCCAACCTTTCCACCACCGCATCACCGTCATATCGACAAAAGACCTGGATCTTCTTAGCCAGCTTCAACAATTGTGAGCGTCGATATAGACGCTATTACCAATATCAAGCAGGATATTTCTTGGAAATTTCTGCAGGAGGTCCGGCTGCGACGTCCCCTGCATCCAAGAAACACATAGAGATGAAACTGCCACAAGACTGTAACGCGTCTTTTGTCGTCGTCGGCGGCACGACTCTGACAAAACGGGTTTCTTACTTGTAGAATTTGGCGCTTGTACGAAGTTCGGGAATTCGGTTTAACGGTTTACGGATCGGTTTTGCTCGGGCGCCAGATTTGTAGGGTTTTATCCCTTGGTTATATCCATAGGTAGTTTACATACTCAGGAGAATGCCAGCGCCGTCCTTAAAAATAAAACACATAGGACGGAAAATACTTAGATTAATTGATTTTACAGAGGTAGCGAAACACTGTACACACTAAGCGATATTTAAATTTTGGAGTAAAACGGAAAGAAAGAAAAACGGGAAAAACTATTTGTTTACAAGTATTTATATTAGGGACGAAAGATTTAACATAAAAATGAAACGAGATGTTTCCAACGGAGTCACAAAATGTCAGAGTGAATGGCCGGCTTTCATAAATACTAATTTATTATTTTGAGTGGAGGAAGACAATTACTCCAAGTATTGTAAAATGTGAAAAATATTGAATTACGCTAAGTTTTGAAAAGGCCGCAAATGCAATTACTCTAAGTATTAAAATACGGAAAATATAAAATTATCCTTAGTGTTGAAATTACGGAAAATACCAGATTACTCTGTGTCGTGAATATAAGGAATAATTTACAAGGCAAGCAGAATAGAAAAAAAAAAAGTTATATACGAAATAACGAAGGAAACGTACAGTCTTTAGTTTCGGCAAAGCGACTTTGTTAAGCAGATAAGCTAGAGAGCGGTACAAGGCGTCTAGTAAAGGACAGGATAATAGATATGGCGAAGGCGAATGCAAACCCTACCAGTTAAGTCGGTAGCGTTAATAACTTGATGTGAAAACAACTGTCGGATTTTCTGTCCTGATTCCTCAACGACGGAACGTCAATGCGAAACTAGACAGGAAAATAAACGAGCCCCACAACTACGTGCGCCTAGAGTGATCCGACAACGACGGGACGCCAATGTCGTACTCCTGCAGTAACTAGGTACAACAAACGGTAATATAGGAAAACGGACAACGGTCTCTATAACTATGTGTGCATTTTTTTTTCCCGACTTGAGGCCCGAGGGCCTACACGCACTACCTCGGAAGGGGGCAATAAACACCGCCCCGGGTAAATTCACCTGGGGAAGCCCGGGAGAGCCCAGAGGACTCTCCTGACCCTGCAGTCTCCCCCTAGGCTCGGACGATGGTCTGTCCATGTCGGGGAGTACGAAACATGCGCCACTCACCGGGCGGGATCATCCTGTTGAAGGGACAGTCCACCACCCGGTGAGTAAGAAGGCAGGGTGCCGGCAGAAAATAAAGATGTTAAATACAGCCTCCTTGTGCTATTTCGGGGCTGCGCCATACATCCCCCGTCCCGGCAAGCCGGATTAGGGGTTCTGGCGCAGTGCGATGCGACGACTAGGTAATTCCCCTAACTTCGGTGAGATCAGCTGTGCCTAACATGCGTCGTGGTAGACCCTACGCTCTTCCGCAACTCTTGCCCCTTAGTTGTCCTCCGGGAGGACCCTCCCCCCGCACATCCCCTGGTCGAGGTACGCCTGACCCCTCCCTCCCTGTTTGTGAGGGCTCCATCAGCCTCACCAGGTTTACCCCTGAGCTCCCTCCCCCCGGTTGAGGGGGGGCCTCCCCGTAACCAGCTTCGTTCACTCCCTTCCCCTTGCTGCGGACGTTCTAGCACATCCCTCCCCGCTCGTAGTGACCCCCCCAATCTGACCAGGTTCACCCTGAGCTCCTATGCACCGATTGGGTGGTCCCACCCCATCTCTCCAGTCTTACCTCCGGCTCCCTACCCGGGGGCGGCTCCCTGTCGCCCGGTTGGGGGGGGGGGAGTCTCTCCAGTCTGACCACCAGTTCCCTCCTCGGTACCAACTCCCTGGCGAATTTAGCCCTCATAATTTTGCCTATCGCTTCCGCCCCCAGGTCCCATACCTGTTTGCTGTTGATCATGCGGGACATCAGCTCTGTGGGGTTCCACTCCCGGCCCATAAGAGTTCTCAGATGGACAGTATACCCTTTCCATAGCGGGCATTGGAAGACGGCGTGTTCCGGCGTGTCTACTTCCCCGCACTCACACCTATCCCCCTCCGTCTTCCCTATTCTACAAGTGTAGGCGCCGAAGGACCAATGCCCCGAGAGGTACTGCGCTAGCCAGTGGTTACAGAACCTATGGCCGCATCGCAGCCACGGCTCCAGCTCGGGAATCAGCCTGCGCGTCCAGGCAGCTGTCCTGGTGTCCTCCTCCCATCTCCTCTGCCACAGCCTAATGGTGCGCTTCCTCGCCTGCCTCCTAACTCCAGGGAGCCTGCTTCCCACGTTGAAGAGGAAGCGCCTCTCCTTGGCCAGAATGTCGATGGAAGGGATGCCCCCCAACACCTGGAGCGCCGCCGTTGAGGTAGTCTTGTACGCGCAGACCGCTCGGAGCAGGGCCCTTCGCTGCGCACTTTCCATTTTAGTTCTGTACTTCTGAACCTCGAGCACCCGGCACCAGATAGGCGCCGCGTACAGGAGGGTCGAGAAGACCACCTGTGCTATAACTACCCTTTTCCCTGATGTGGGCCCGCCAATATTCGGCATAAGCCGGGAGAGCGCCCCCATCCTACGCTCCGCAGCCTCCACGGCCTTGGTCACGTGTGTCTGAAATCCACCCCCCTCTGCGATCCACACGCCCAGGTATCGTAGAGAGGGGGTCGTCATGTGCTGGATCCCGCCAAGCCGGATGGAAAATCGCCGATTCGTCCTAGGGCCTTTCAGGACCAGGACTTCAGTTTTGGAGTCCGCTACTTTGAGCCTGTGTTCCATAAGCCAACCCGAGATCCGGGCGTGCGCCCGGTCCAGCTATTGCTGGACCACGTCCAGATTGTCCCCCACTGCCGTGAGGGCAAGGTCATCGGCGTATGCGACGGTTTGTGTGCCCTCAGGGAGATCGAGCCGCAGGACGCCGTCGAACAGGACTTTCCAAAGGGTTGGCCCTAATACCGACCCCTGCGGCACCCCCATGTTAGTCATATGTGTCCTAGTCCCAGCAGCGCGCACTCTCCTATCCTGGAGGTAGCTCTCCACACACCTTATCAAATACGGGGGGACCCCCCGACCCTCCATAGCCCCAACGATGTGCGGCCAGGAGGCGGTGTTAAACGCGTTAGCTTTATCTATCGTCACCATGACCGCCCATCGCCTCGTTGTTGAAGCTACGGTCATCACCGCCTTCAGGGCTGTCAAGGTGGATCGCCTCCTCTGGAACCCATAACTATGTGTGCCTAGACTGATACGACAACGACAAGACGCCAATGTCGCAATCCTTCAATACTTAGGTACACCAAAAGATATGGTAAAAGGTGAAATATTTTCTCGAAATTCAGTCAAGGTGTATACGAAACAAATGTAACAGAATTTTTGAAAAAGGAATTGTAGCTCAGCCGGGATTTGAACCCGGGTCTCCTATTTCACCTATTTCATTTATAAATCAGAACACGTAAGAGACCACATTATTAACGTGCTCCGCATTATCCTCTCGAAGCGTTTAACATCTCAGTAGTTTAATTGGTTAGATACCTGACGCGATAGCGGGAGACCCGGGTTCAAATCCCGGCTGAGCTACAATAACTTTTTCAAAAATTTTGTTAAATTTGTTTCGGATAGGGTAAACGGGTTCAATGACTATGTGTGCTTAGACTGATATGACAACGTCGGGAAGCCAATACGGCCATCCTGAAATATTTAGGTACACCAAACGGTCATACGGTAAACGGTCTCTATAAATAATGATCGACTTCTCTTGTCGATCCTACAACGACGGAACGCCAATGCGAAATCAGAGAGGGAAATAATACGGATTCCTTAACGACGGAAGGCCAATTAAGAATAAAACGGTCTCTACGACTATATGTGCCTAGAGTGACATGACAACGACGGGACTCCAATATTATACTCCTTCAGTACTTAGGTACGCTGCCATAGAGAATGAGTTCTTACCTTTCGAAGACTCGGCCGGGCAGAACAAAATTCACTTTCTCAAGTGACATGTGTTTCTGCCTATTGGACGAACACTTTTGTTGGGTTATATCTCTTCCTATCTTAAGAAAATTTGTCTATCTTATAGACAGTCCAGCGAAGCTACCACTCCTGGTGAGAGACTACCTGAGTACATTTTGAGATATTAGGTTTGGTTGTCTAGCCACCGTTTTGCCTCGTTACAAGATCGAATATTCCTGGCATGCGAATTGCTATTGAAATTCCCCATAGTAAACACGATAGTGCAATATTCACTAAAGAAAATAAATCAAAAACGTCAGAAGGGTATACAAATGCGGATGGAATTGAAATACTTACCATAGAGGTGGAAAAATGCACAATCACTTCTGTATACAAGCCTTCTTCTTCTACTTTTGCTATCCGTTAACGGATGTTTGCGACCATATTTTCTATTTCGTTTCTATTCCTAGCGGTGTGAATCAGTTTTTGTATGTTGAGCATTCCCGTCCATTGTCTAATGTGTCGCAGCCAAGACAGGTGTTTCCTACCTACTCCTCTCCGTCCTTCTAGCTTACCCTCGATTATCAACTGCAATTATTTATATTTTTCGTTTCTCATGACGCGCCATAGGTATGCAGTTTTCTTAATGGTAGTGAACAGACGCTCTTTATTAACAGAAGCCAGCACGTCTACATTTGTCACTCTTGCTGTCTAAGTTATTTTGAATATTCTGCGGCATAACCGCATATCGAATGCCTCTAATTTGTTAATGGTATCTACTTTGATGGCCCAATCTTCCATCCCATAAAAAAGTACCGACCAAACGCAGCATTTAAAAAATCTCAGTCTCTGAATACTCTTTTCAATCGTAGGAATGCCTGTCGGGCCAGCTCAATGCGGCATTTAATTTCGAAGTCCGATGACCAGTTTTCAGATAGTCATAGGTACTACCAAATACTTTTTGAACAAATACAATTTGTTCGCCCTTTCTATGTGCATCACGTGTTCCCGTGATGACCATTCGTTGTAAATCCTGCATATTACCAGCGATTAGTATTGTGTCATCAGCATATCGGATGTTGTCGATCCACACCCCGTTAACCTTAATACCAGTCTCTAACTCTTCTAATGCTAAGCGGAAAACCGCCTCTGAATGCAGGTTAAACAAAAACGGAGATAAAACACATCTTTGTCGTAGTGCTTTCTCGATTTGTATGCTACTGGACATGTCGCTATCTAACTTAATGTGCACTCTGATACCAATATAGGTTTTCAATGCATCTGACACCTTCTTGATCTATGTCAAGGCTTTTGAGAAGTTGTATTAGTCTATGATATTCAACTCGATCAAACGCTTTCTCGTAGTTGAGAAAGCACAGGCAGATGCCTTTTTTAAAATCATAACAGTTCTGAACAAGCACTTGTGTGGACATCATCGTTTCTCTTGTTCCCATTCATTCTCTAAACCCAAACTGTGAGATACTAATATCTCTTTCGCACTTTTTATAAATTCTCTGAAGAATTACTTTTAAAAATAACTTCCGGGTGTGGCTCATCAACTTGATGAGTCGGTGATCTTCACATTTTATGGCGTTGTTTTCCTTGGGCAAGGGAACAAAGGTGGAACTCAGCCATTATTGAGATTAATGTCCTGTTTCAAAAATGATGTTAAATATCATATGCAGAACATCGATGCCTCTTTCATCTATAATTTTTAAAATATCTAATGGGATCCCATCTGGCCGGTGGCTTATTGTTCTTCGAGTTAAGAATCGCTCTCTCTATCTCCGTTCTATAAGATCGGTGGTCCCGTCAACTGACTATTGCTTTCACTCACAACCGTGGGCCTGTCATGATAAAACAGTTATTCGATACATTATTCCCAGATTCTGACCTTCTTCTTGGAGTCTCATCCTAGCAGTCTCACTCATCTTTTTATGTAGGTCAACAAACTGTGGCTGTACAAGATAGATAGTTCGAGCAGATCGAACGGAAACTTGTCCACAATGTCCAAATACTATAAAGAAGAGCCACTTCGATCAAACCCATCAAAAATCCAAATCAAATTAAACAGATAAGTTTGTGTGTTTCATCTACATAAAAAAAGGGCAAGTCTTAAGCTACGGGTGGTAGCTTAAGCTTAAGCTCTGTAGCATGTAGAAAAACCAAAATACCTGGGTGTAAACTATGCGGATGCAAGTGGGGCGCAAAGCCAATCGTATTAAGGACAACTGCACAAGCATCATGCTATTCCACTGGTGAATACCCCGCGCCAATCGACCTTGCCTGCCTTCGGATCACGTACCCTGTCTATGTTGAGGTCACCCCCGTGCTGAAATGACTCGACTCGGATGCGACCTGACCTGGATTCGCTAATTGGGGTCACTTCGCGACAATATTTCTGGAATTTCTGAGATAAAATTGTTAACGTCCACCTGACTAAAATCATATGAGCAATTTGCAACCCGTAATGAATGTTATGAATGCTACACCACAAGAACATTTAGTTACTACTATGCCGAAATATTTCAATATCTGTGATATTTCCAACGGTAATTTGAATTTCTTGATACAGCCGTCGGTGGGAAGAAGGGCCTCTCTGATATTTCAACAAGTCCCCAGGAGTTTTGAGACGAGCACTTTCGAAAATAAACGTTATCCACGTTCATTATTATCAAAGCGGAAAATTCCACTTCCTGTAATTCATCTTAGAAAAGCATACAAGGAAGACTAATGTTAAATATTGTGACCAATTTATACCAACAATTTAACACTGATGTTTTTAAGATGTGCACCCTTAAAATTTAGTACACTAAAAAATTTTTATGTTTCTGGGCGAAGATCAAGGGCAGGCTGAAAAGGTCCTTGTGAGGTATCTGAACAAGTTTCGGCCTTTTACGTGCAATATTTTCAAAAATACAGGAAATAAAAATCAAGTGTGATGTACAGTAAGTGAGGGCAGCATTTCTCAAAATTTGAAGAAGTCTGAAAAAGTTTCTGAACGTAAACTCTTTGTTTTTGACATACACGGCTATAATTTTTTCAGAAATATTTTTTTTTATTATTCACAAAATCCAATTTCGTTTCACAAGCGAAAGTTAGATCAGTCAACAACTTTGGTGCTTTGAATAAAATTGTGGTATCCAAAATTAACCAAATCTAAAGTAAATGTGGTTCTTAGGTGATGTTTATGGTAAAAAATACCCAAAGTTTTATAGTTTGTATGTTACAATAATTATGAAAAAATTAAACAAGATTTTTAAATAAAATATCTCTATTTCGGCATTTCAATGAGAGGAGCAGTTTTCCAGAAAATTTATATTAAAAATTCTAATGAAATTCTATTATTTAAAATTTGAAAATTGTTGAAATATTTATGGTCTCAAACAGGAATTACAAACATTAAGCAGGGATTTCACGATCCGAAATAGAGAGAAAAGTTTTAACGAGCGAAGCTGCTCAAATATACGGTTAAAAATAAGGGTCATTTTACGTTTTTGACACCATAAAATATTTTAATGAGGTCTATAATTATAAAAATATGTAATAATAAATTATCAATCCCAATTTTGTAGAAAACTTCTAATCTTATCGAAATGTCAGGAGAATATAAGTTCATATATATAACAGCTCTTTTCAATCCCATAAACTTATGTAGCGCTGCAAATTGTGTAACTAGATTAAATTTTGCTTGCTTATTTGAAGATGTTATAAATATTGAACATGTTTTTAAAAAGTTTAATGCCGTCAATCTTAAAAGCTATGGGTTTTCAGACACATATTCGTTTAGACTTTTCTGTATGTTTTGGCTACATCATTACCCTGAAAATACGTGACATTTCTTTTGTAACACCCACATTTTTCAAACTTATTTTAACCGAACGGAGGATTCCACTCCTTACAATTTTCTTGGAAAATTTTTCGTAAGAAAATTAACAGTATAGATATTGACAGCTATAGTGTCTTGAGATAAACAGTCATTACTTTGTCGCTGATACTACAGTATAAGGTATATAAGCGCGATTGAAATTTCTGCCAAACGCTGGGTGGTTTTAATTTCATGTATAGTTTAAATAAATTTGTGTACTTCTGAACAAAGGTCTCATGGGACAGGTCGATTTGAACCATCACCTCGAACAAGTTTCAACCCTTCAAGACCTTCCAATACATACATTTTTCTAACGTGATCTCATTGTAGCAGAGGATTAAAATTTAATTTCAAAACCTTACTAATAAAACTATCATCATTATCGCCAAATTCATAATCGCTGTTGTTTTTAAGATGTACACTGTTTAAATTTGGTACCAACAAACTTGAAAGTACCATAGTCTGCGATATCTTCCAAGAACCAGTTTCAAGATGATACTCCCTGGACAGCAAGGAGAAAACAGATAAACAGTTGCATTAAACGGCATGACTAAGTTACAGCCCTTCATTACTGATTTTTTATATGTTGATCACTTTCAAGTTTGGTACTTTCCATCGAAAATTATTTTGTTACTTGCAATATTTTTCGGGAACTTCAATATTCCTCTAATATATACTACTCAGGGTAGATATAAGGTTGGCTCTTAAATTACCTAAACTAGTTTAAAATCATAGGTATTAATACATTCAAAAATGTATTTTTTTTAATCTGTTCTATTCAATCAGGAAAACATCTATTGCATTTATTTTTAAATGGTCTCAAATTACAAAATTACAAACGTATGTATTTAATCGTATATACGAGTTACATTACTAATAGATTGTAAGATATGCAGCTTTCAAATTTACTTCCAAACTGGAAGATACCATTCTCTGCGATATTTTAAAAGACATTTTGTACTTCCAGATAAACGTAGGTAGGTGGTAGGAATTGCGATGGACCACCTGAATAATATTTACCATTTATCGAGCACTTCATAAGAAAAACACTCTCTAAATACACTATGACCTATCAGAAGATTTTTGCTTTCTTACAATTTTCTCTTAAAAACCCTATGAAGGACACTATTTACGCAACCGGCCTCCATCCCAAACCAGTTCCCAATCAGGAGCCGCTTTATTAAATGGTTTGACTAAAATCTATGTTTTCAATATGCATAATTTCTAAAATATACACTTTTCAAATTTTGCGATGTTCTTCAATTATTTCTTGTGGGCGAGACTTCCACGTTTGGCAGCACCGCCCATTTTAAACCACCACAACATTTTGTAGTCCTTTACAGCCAATACCGTCTAAAACTTTTTTTTCTCTAAGACGTTTCCTATCTTGACCTCAAACATGTTTCAGACTGTGGAATCACGTAAATAGAAGATTTCAGATACTACTTTATTTTTTTTCAAACAAATAACATTTTCGAAATCATACATAATTTTTATAAACAAGTATCAACGTTTAACAGTGGAAGTATTTTCTCGGTGATATTTAATAGGATCTTGTAAATTTCTGGAGAGAACTAAGACAATACCCCCAATTGGGTGGAGTTAAACTTGCACCAAGTATTAACCCATTATTTATTTCTCAGCGAACCTCTCAAGAATTGTATAAAACATGTCCAACGCATTTGGTGAGTTTCCCGCCACGACATATCATATCCCCGAAAACTATACAGGAAGAATTAAAAAAAATGTTTTATAGGGCCTGAGCAAGACCCATCCCTTCAACTCTAATATTATGCAAAATATCGCCGTGTACCTATCCTATCGCTATAACTTCCGCTTTTTGTTCTTGGAGACTTCGACCCCTCGTATATCTGATACGGGCACGTTTGAGGACGAATCGCCCTCCTTCTCTCTCTATCCCAGAGCCCATATTTGAAAAGTGCATAAGACGGGACTCCGTTCCAGAAATAGGATGAGTGTGGAATGAACAGAAAATTTCGACTAAGTGATTTGTCACACGACACTTCGAACAAAAGGAAGATATGAAATAGAATAGGAACTAAATTAAAGCTAAACAAGTTATGGATCTCTTGCATATTAGTATTCACAGTGTATAGATAAGAATGCACTTGGACTTTTACAACATGTATTTAAAGAAAACGATGAAAGTATAAATGATATTAGATATGCTGATGATATTGTATAATATCACAGACAATTGTGTGTGATAATATTAAGCTATACAAACACTTCTTTTTCGTGAAGCAGGCGAAAAGGTAAGTAGAAAGGTTAATGCGAATAAATCGAATTTTTAATCTCAACATCATCATGACTCCATTATGCCTGAACGACCAACTAGTTAAAAAAATCGAAAGAGTAACATTCGTGGGTAAGGTAGCTATCAGAGAAATAAGTGATGGAATGGCTCTAGTCAAGAAACCTTAGTAAATCTGAAACCATTGTTATGAACTGATAATTTTAAACTTATACCCAGAAATGGTAAATCCTAGTCAGCCCTATTCTACGGTGTACAATCTTCAACTATAATGATAACAACAATCAGGTCAATCATTATTCATAAATCAATGATCGGGTCATAAAAAGAGTTAATGTAATACACGAAAACTAGATGGACGAAGGGGAGTTTTTAGAAAATTGGCTTCGTAATTGAGTAATATTAAGGAGTAGATAGGAATTGTTCCAGGACTGTTTCAACTGACAGCAATCATGATGCTTTTGCAGCAGTGACTGCCTGCGTTAGGGAGACTTGTCATGGTATAAAATGAGAAAGACATAATTTTAAAGGTTTTCTACAAATACCTAATTTTTGTCAAATAAAAGTGGAGAAATAGCCGAAAACTCAATTCCGTCTACAAAATTGGTAAAATTAATAAACCATAATGTTTAACTACATACAATTCTAATTGGCAAGAATGTAATATAGTAAAATTCTAATTTAACCTGCCAAGCCTGACCGATGGTATCTATCTAGGATTGTACATTCGGAATTCTCCAACATAGAGCATAATTAAGCTTAATCTAATAAAAATTTTCGGGTTCTCTAGTCGAAGTTTTGCAACGCGTTTAATGAAAAGATTCCAAAGGTCGAGTTAGGTATACAGCATTCACAAATCTGGTGCTGGGAAAAGAAAAAAAGAGCCTGCTGCTATAAGTTTTCTATTGATCTTTGGCGATTATCGGAATCTCTCTCAGGACCGGGCGGCGGTCATCTCGTACGGAATTTTAATCCCCAACCCTAAGATCCGTCATCTCGTACCGCTCGATCCGTCGTCTCGTACCGCTCCTCTCAGGTAAATTTTTGAGTATAAAATGAGTATCGAGACGAGATGGTCATCGGTTCTGTTCGTTTTACTTTTTACTAAACCTCAATTGTTTATCCTTGCCCTTTAACAAGCGATAGCGAATGGAACAAAAATAGTGTAGCCCACTTCGGGAGGTAACATGTGCTACAATTTCCGAAAGTTCGATACATTATTTTTTTATAAAATCACACAGGTACGAATTTATCTATATTGAGAGGTATCTACACCCGTACAAGTTGACCTGTCTCGGAAGGATAAAATTTTAGGTAAGGATTAAACTGTACGAGATGACGCGTGCCCCAGGACCGACTTTTTTATGCAATTTGTTGAATATAGAAGTTTACTAAATTTTTTATTATTTGTCTCACAATAATGTTTAAATACTTGTCATCTCTCCTGGTTAAAACGATTTTTAACGTTCTAATTGAGAATTTTAATGACTTGATGACATTTTTAAAGGAGTTGCGGTTATCTTAGACAACATAAAATTCAAAATGCCACTGTTCATATGGAATAAAAAACTGTTTAAGTTATTTGAAACAATCGTTTTTTGTCAGCAACATTTTAAAGCAGCTTGTAGCTATCTTAAATAAATCTGATGACGACAGACCAAAGCAAGATAAGAAGATACAAAAGATTCTTAATAACAGTAATATTAATTGATATATAACAAACATGTCGTTTTAAATGCGGTGTTATTTATAGTTCTGAAATTAGGTTTGGCATTGACTAAAGGTATGGAGTTTATACTTGGATTTATTTTATGGATCGTTTACTTAAAATATGTTTTCCAAAAATCAATATTTCTACGTATGAATCGTTGTTTTTATTGGAGAAATTCTCTTTCATAGTCAGTTTATACTTACGAAATGGAGAAATTTAGCAGACGAGTAGACAGATTAAAGACACAGTTCGGCAGATAATTTATACCTTATTGAACTAATACTCATCCTGATGTATTTTTACATTATTGTCATAAATATTCCACCCTCAGAACTCCAAAAGTGGCTTCCACCTTTCCTACCTCTCTATCTATATCGTGACGTATATGTAATTAAGGCCTGTGTGGTTCAACAATTTATCTTGTTACATTGGAGCCTCTAATTAACAACTAGGGAGCTAATGAAATAAGCCCTGATTGCGACACCCATCAATTCGCCACTGTACATACCGCAGACTAGCGACATCTGTATGCTAAGTTGTTCCTTTGCAAAGAACGACACTTTGTATGTATGTTCATGCAAAATAAACAATATGTACATATCCAGAAGCGAAGAAAAATGTTGCAGGCATTTTACAGCAGGTGAAGATTATGAAAAGTAAATTTAAAGGCCAAAAAATTTAATGTGGTTTCTTACAAATAGCCTGCCACTCATTTTAAGACTATTTAAGTATTTAGTTGAAAGTCTATGATTGGAATGTAATAATTTGAAGCAAACCGTGTCATCTGTTGCGAAATAGTGGAACTAAAGGCGTAACCAAAACAGGAAACATTAACACGAGTTTCTGACCCAATCTAGTTGAAAGTGGAATGGAAAGTAGGAAACTAGTTGAAATAACAACCGCTTTAGGTTGATGAGCGGTGAATGTGGTGCAACCTGTCTTGCAATAGCGCTCTTATGAAATATTTCAAGTCGCCAGGATTTCCAATGATAGGAACAGGACAAAAATATGGCACCACCTATTCTAATACCATTTTCTAAACGAAAGCATCGTTTTTTTTTATTTTGTGATAATAGAAAAACAGTCACTTAAAACATCCTTGATAAAAACTTTCTAACAATTGTGAGAGGGTAAATATTTATATATTATAGACCTTCAAAATGGCACCTGAAAATGAAATATTTTCGTAGGGTAGGTTTTTTGGGAATATCTTATTAAGAAATGAGACCATCGGCATTACTTTTAAAGTATTCTAAAGCTTATTGAAATTTAAAAAGATTATGGAGGCAGTAATTTTTATTCGGTTGCAAAATTAAAGAAATGTTATTGTTTTCAACAATTTTTTAATACTCTATTTGTGGATTCCTCGGGTCGTAGAAAAATCGCAGAATAGTTATATTACTTGATAGTTGCAGCACCTTATATACAATAAAACTAATAATGGTTCATTATTTGTTTCGACAATTTTCTTTCCTAGATTCGATATAAATTTCAGCTACTATTAATATTAAGAAATAAATATGTGGCAAATTTTATGGTATATATTAATCTGTCTTCTAATCAATTATTCAAATATGTAAAATAAATGTCGATGAATTCATTCATTATGTCAAGATATTCGCTAAAATCTTATCCCAGCAAAATATTACTATTTTTGACGCCATTTCGGAAGTGTAAAATATAAATATTTACAACGCCACAACGAGACTTTATAAAATATAAACTTCGCTAAGACAAGATATCACTCGAAATTCATTTTAGTTTGAAGACATATGGTCAAGTTGTTTTAAATATTTAAGATGATTTTAAAAACAAATTTATTGATTCGATAGTGGATGAATGATTTTCGATGAAATATTCATGATTAGTGATGCCCACGATATTCTCGTTTACGAGAGTCTCGTCTCGTCTCGTTTTCGAGACGAGACTCGAGACGATAATTTGAATTTTCCTTCCGAGACAAGACGAGATTTTCAAAAAGGCTCGTCTCAAATCTCGCACGAGAGTCTCGCAAAAGTCTCGAAGTATCGCAAATAAAAATGGCATATATTAATTAATCATTATAATTATCGCGAATGTTACTGAAACATATTTTTTAAAGCTCGCATAATAGCGAGCAGCCTGTGTTTACAATAACTGTTACGCAATGTTAATCTTTTTGAGCTTTCCGAAATATTGCCTCGTGTACGACTACTATACTAGAGTTGAGGACTTACCTAGGGAATACAAATATTCACAACATTTTTATGTTGGATAAAATAGTTTTTTTTTGTAACGAGAAAAAAGTTTGTAATTTTTTCCCTGTTGACAGGAATTTTTTGTTAAGCTTGATAATTATTAGTTTTTAATAACCCTACGACAAATTGTGTTATATTCACCGATCTTCTACCTATCATCTACCTATTCCTCACCCGACTTCTCATGTTATAATCGGCCTATAATAATTGGTTTATTTCAGTTCTTGTCGAAAAAACACATTTGATAAGCATTTCGATATAATTGAGGAGCAAGGAGGAACCGGACGTAATAAACCGGCAAAATGCAAGATATGCACGAATTCGCGAGATTTTGCGAGAAATTTGCGAGAAATTTGCGATACTTTTGCGAGACTCTCGCGCGAGACATGAAACGAGATGAGACTTTTATTGCGAGACGAGACTCGAGACGAGACTTTCCACTTTTTTGCGACAATCTCAACTTAGTCTCAATTTAGTTATATAAAAGTTTTGAATGTCACAATTAGGCAAGATGTTTCATTATAAAAGGAAACATAATTTAATAATCCTGAAAGTGTTGAGAGTATTCCGTAGTTACAAAGAAATCGGAACAATAAAACCAACCTCACAACAATTTCCACAGTATCCACAGTTGATGTATTTTAATTTTGTACCTGCTCATTAAAATTCAATAGAGCTGCTTAATACAATGCAACTCCGACATTAAAATATTTAATCCTGCAAAATTTTTCCCTCACTATAGACCATTGAGGACAAATTCAAACCAACCACACCAGAATTACCACAAATTTTCCAAAAATGAGCTATTTTAATTTCGTGTTTGGTCATTGAAATTTGACAGTCACTTGAACCCTTGTAATTCCAATATTACAATAATCAAAGCTGCAATATATTTCTCGGAGTACAAACCATGGGGGAGGGGGGTTGTATGAAACAAAGCCCACTCGCAAAATGTTCATAACAATATCCAACAATGAGCTATATTAAATTCGTATTTGCTCATAGAAATTTAATCAAGTCAATTCATATTAGGATTTCACGATACCGAGACGAAAGTGTTCAAAAATTACCGAGACCGAGACGAGAGTAAAATGACCGAGAGTCTCGTCGAGACGATATTAAATCTTTACGAGTCTCGGTCTCGTTGAAAATTTTTCTTCGGCTATTCCATAGATATTTTCCTATAGGCGTATAATTATCGGAAATTCCAGCTTTATTGTACAGGTATAATAAATACATTCCGGATGTCATAAATGGATGCACCCTCGTTTAACAAGCTTATTTGTGGCTAACAATGGGCAGGTATATAGGCAGGTAATAGATGAAAAGATGAATAAGAGAAGAAGGGTTTATCTATAATTTAAATTATAATTAACAGTATTATAACTAATTACTTAGCGGACGAAGACTTGTTAACAAAGTGTTAAGGTTGTTAAACACACTGTTTATATTATATTACATATATATTATTGATATCAATTTGTATTTAACTCAGAAACAGAGTCAATAGGTCCTAACTGGAAACAAGCAATTAGCAAATATTGAGATAGTCCACAGATATCAGCTGGTATAGACATATTAGAATGGTGGCAAGATAAATCTAGGATAAAAACCCCGGAAAAAACCCCCGGGAAAAAGAACCCCGGAATAAAAACCCCCAGGAAAGAAAACCCCGGAATAAAAACCCCCAGGAAAGAATACCCCCGAAATAAAAGCATCTAGAAAAAATCCACATATTTTTATATTTACCGTAAAAGTTTTTTTTTATACTTAATATAACATGTATGTTGATGTTTAGTGTTGATGCTTAAGGGAACCCACACACTCAGAAAGCAGGTAACCCAATAACAAATCAGGTTACAAACTACATAATATTATATCTTGTCGTTTTTGTAAAGATTGATATTTTAATGACAATAACTGAATTTTTCTTGTTTGTTTGTTAATAAGTTTCATGTGTCATTTTACACTTGTGTTTAAATTGATTAATCGTATAAAAACTGTAGGTGTATTATATGATCTATAAATAGACTATTTACATTAAATATAGTAATGTGTGTTCTGTTTAGAGATTTTTTCCTGGGGGTTTCTCATCCGGGGTTTTTTTCCTGGTGGCTTTTATTCCGGGGGTTTTATTTCCTGGGGTTTTATTCCGGGGGTATTTATTCCGGGATTTTTTCCGGGTTTTTTTTTCGAATACGGGCGAGATCACCATGTATCCAAACCTTCCTAAAATTTACCAAATTAACCAAATTGTCACAATATTGCTGCTGTTAGCTATGCTAATTCTTTACCTCCGTGATCTTTTTAGTGCAGATTTTTCTATTGAAACATCGGAAGAAGAGCTTGACGATAGTTTCGGCACTTGCAATTCATTGTCCCCATGCAAATTAGATGGTCTTGGAAATTCCACTATTGATTGGAGATGTAATGATGGTAAGGCATTAAATTTTAGTCAACGTTTCTGTTTGCTTCTAATAAAAGCGCTCTCCTTGAAATGTTTCAAACAAACGAATTTGTTCTCTGACCACTGCCAAGTATTTGGTTTCCCCATTTCTGCCCATCTTTTAAAAATAGGTCCTTGCTGCAATCTGTAATGGGTTCATAATTAATTGAAGAATCATTAAAACTAAAGATAACAAACCGATGAAAAGTAATTGCTTCAAGTTTAAAACGTTTTTTACTCGTACAACCACCCGCGGCGCACGACATAATTATTGTTCAAAAACAATAATTAATTAAAAACTGCTTGAAATGTACCTATCATAGATAACGAGTTTTTTTATCTGGTTAGGTTAGGTTAGGTGAAAAATATACACAAATTCACACACAGAACACATTATATTCACAATTCACAAATGAGATGGGTTAAAATGGCTGCCACCATGATGTCCCTCGATATTATGATGCGCAGAAGGTTCATGTGCGTTTAGTCTGGGTGCCCGCCGACATAAAGCGCTACTTATTAATAACCGGCTATAAGTTTTTTGATTGCTTCACAATACAGAGTCTACCACATTTCCTCAGTGAAACCGTTTGTAGTGGGGCCGTTTTCCCTCTAGCTTCACCGAAACATGTAAAAAAAATATTAGAAAAAAATTTTATAAATAACCAGCTGATTTTTTCAGTAAAGCTTAAAAAACGATGTACTATCATGTTTTCACATTGTCCGACAAAATAAACTTGCCTAGTTTCCAGTCCGACGGTGAAAATCGGAAAATTTTCAATGACAAAATATTTATTAATATCTGTCGGACAAAAAAAGAAACTTGTTTTTAAGGGACGTACTTACTGTGTGGAACATTTGTCCGACAAATATATTGGGCCAGATCTGCAGTCCGACAAAAAACATATATATATATATATATATATATATATATATATATATATATATATATATATATATATATATATGGTACGTTCCACGCCGAATTTAGATTTTTTTTTAGATTTGGCCCAAAATCAACTAAAACGGTCCTTTTGGGCCCCCGAAACTCCCCCTAAATTTTTATTGCCCCAAGTGGAATAGAACTCAAGTTATGGACAATTGAAAATTGAAATTTTCAGGATCCGCTCCAAAACCAAAAATTTTCAACCATCCATAACTTGTAAAAATACCCATTTTTATGAAAAAAGTTTCAAACAAAAGTTGTTTGCAATGCTTTAAACTTTCGGAAACTGCTAAAAAAAAGTTCATCCGACATGGTTCACTATTGACAAGTCTTGGCGCCATTAGTCGTCAGGCCGCCAAAAAAAACATTATCAGCTTTCCTGACCAAAAAAATCAGGAGCGTAGCTGGATTCGATACAAAACTTTTCAGCCCAAACAAAAGTTAGCCAGACCTAAGGGCTCCGAGAAAAAAAATGGTTTTCAGGTTCAGCTTCAAAACCAAAAATTTTCAACCATCCATAACTTGTAAAAATACCCATTTTTATGAAAAAAGTTTTAAACAAAAGTTGTTTGCAATGCTTTAAATTTTTGGAAACTGCTAAAAAAGGTTCATCCGGCACGGTTCACTGTTGACGGGTATGGGCGCCATTATTCGTCAGGCCGCCAAAAAAAACTATATTCAGCGTTCCTGACCAAAAAAATCAGGTACGTAGGTGGAACCGATACAAAACTTTTGAGCCCACACAGAAGTTCGCCAGAGCTAAGGGCTGGTCCCAAATTTGTAGATTTGTGTTGAAAATTCAAATTTCCAGAACAATTCTTGTGGAAGGTTGCATCAGCGTTGTCGTCAACCGTTGTGGACCTTCAAAAACATCAACAAGAGCAACAATTTGGGTGAGAGTCGCTTCTTGGATAAAAAATATGCGTCAAGCGAAGTCGTCTGGGCTAAAAATTCAAGCATTTTAAGGAATTTTGAGTTTTTGAGCCGCCGGGTACATGGAAAATGATCTATTTATATGAAAATAGGACGCCAACCTTAGTGATGTTGATCCCCAGTCAACTTCTAGAAAAAATGTCGCTCATGGTTTGATATTGACTGGCAAACAGTGGATTTCTGGGGGATCAATGGAATTTTTTTGATATCAAGGGATTTTTACAAGATTTTACCATTTTTTTCCTCGGAGCCCTTTGGTCTGGCTAACTTCTGTGTGGACTTAAAAGTTTTGTATCGGATCCACCTACGTTCCTGATTTTTTTGGTCAGGAAAGCTGATAATGGTTTTTTTTTGGCGGCCTGATGACTAATGGCGCCAAGACTCGTCAATAGTGAAACATGTCAGATGAACTTTTTTTAAGCAGTTTCCAAAAGTTTAAAGCATTGCAAACAACTTTTGTTTAAAACTTTTTTCATAAAAATGGGTATTTTTACAAGTTATGGATGGTTGAAAATTTTTGGTTTTGAAGCTGAACCTGAAAACCATTTTTCTTCTCGGAGCCCTTAGGTCTGGCTAACTTTTGTTTGGGCTGAAAAGTTTTTTATCGAATCCAGCTACGCTCCTGATTTTTTTGGTCAGGAAAGCTGATAATGTTTTTTTTTGGCGGCCTGACGACTAATGGCGCCAAGACTTGTCAATAGTGAACCATGTCGGATGAACTTTTTTTTAGCAGTTTCCGAAAGTTTAAAGCATTGCAAACAACTTTTGTTTGAAACTTTTTTCATAAAATGGGGTATTTTTACAAGTTATGGATGGTTGAAAATTTTTGGTTTTGGAGCCGATCCTGAAAATTTCAATTTTCAATTGTCCATAACTTGAGTTCTATTCCACTTGGGGCCCTAAAAATTTAGGGGGAGTTTCGAGGCCCAAAAGGACCGTTTTAGTTGATTTTGGGCCAAATCTAAAAAAAAATCTAAATTCGGCGTGGAACGTATCATATATATATATATATATATATATATATATATATATATATATATATAGAACTTTGTAGTCACTCCAATAGGAGTTCATTAATCAATTATTTTTAATAATTAGTTCATTATATATATATATATATATATATATATATATATATATATATATATATATATATATATACGCGAGTTGTATACAGCAAACTAAGGCCGTTTCTCGCATCCTAAGCGCCATTGTTTTTTATATTGCCACTCGTTTTCCGTCAGTCCTCTCATTTCCATAGCTTCCTTGACTCCTTCATTCCAGTTTTTTAAAGGTCTTCCTCGTTTTCTTCTTCTCTCCGTTGGGATCCATTTCCACATTCTTTGGGGCCATCTGTTTGTATCCATTCTTCGTAGGTGTCCATACCACATGAATCTTCTTGTTTCTATATCATTTATTATTGTGTGTTGAACATTAATTTTTTCTCGGATTTTTTCATTTCTTATATGTTGTAGCCTAGACACCCTACAGCTTCTGCGTAACACATCCATTTCAATAGCCATCAGTCTTTCTTTATTTCTTTCTGCTATCTCCCAGGTTTCGGATCCGTATGTGATAATACTTTTTACTATGCTATTGTAAATCTTTATTTTTGTATTTTTTGATATTTGTTTAGACCACCATATGGAATTTAACCTCTGTACCGCCTGTTTGCCTTGCACTATTCGACAATCTATATCTTTACGGCTATGGGCTTCTGTCGATATAATAGATCCCAAATATTTGTAGTCTGTACACGTATCTATCATTTTCCCATTTATTTCAAGTGGTCTAGCAGCGCCTCCAGTTACTAGATATTTAGTCTTGTTAAAATTTATTTTGAGACCCCATTTCTCATAAGTCTCCGTCAACTTCCTCATCATATAGTGTATGTCGTCTTCATCGGCTGCTATAACCACTTGATCGTCTGCAAAAAGTAGCGAATGCAAAAATTCATCGTCAATAAGGATCCCCATTACTTAACACTTGGCTTGCCATTCTTTTAATACTTCATTTATATATATTTTAAATAGAGTAGGCGACAGAACACATCCCTGTCGAAGCCCTTTTGTAACATTAAATGTGGTTGATATTTGTTGTCCCACTTTTATCGCACTTCTTTGGTTGTTGTAGAGGTCTTTGATACATTTTATATATTTTGAGGGTATTTTAGACCGTTCCAGTACTTCAAACAATTTTTTATTTGGCACTGTATCGTACGCCTTTTCCAGGTCTACAAAAACTAGGTGAGTTTCTAGATTTCTTGTTATCCTTTTCTGTGTGAGTTGACGCAATGTAAAAATGTTGTCCACACATGATTTTCCTGCAGTGAAAACTGCTTGCTCTTCCCCTATTTCTATTTCCCCCTCAATCCTGTTTTTTATGACTCGTCCGTACAGTCTCCCAACAGACGATGTAACAGTGATGCCCCTGTAATTACTGCATTGTAACAAAAAACATCAATTTGTAAAAATTTTTAATTGAAAAAAAAAATTAAATTCACTCGGAGCCTAAAATATATTAATAACTGTCGGACAAATGAAAAATTGGGTTTTTAAGACAGGTTCTAAATGTTTGGTACTATTGCCCGACAAATATGTAGGGGCAAATTTACGGTAAAATGTAAAAAACATAAATTTTTAAGAATATTGCATTACTACACGATCTTCATGTTAACAACGAAATTAATTAAATTAATGTATATAAATAAAGTAATATATAAATTAACCTACTATAGATAAAGTGTAAAAAGTATGTTTATGGTTAATATTTTCTATTTAAGAAATAGATCACATAATATAAATAATATGAATGAAATGTTATAAAAAGTTACAAAAATTTTATTTTTGAAATGTACATATCAATTTTTTTACTCGTCCTCCGTGTCTTCGTGGTCCGAATCTTCATCGCTTGATAAAGTGCCTTCTTCATCTTTCTCCTAATCATTCTTCTCCTACAGTTCATTATCAGAATCTGAAATAAAAATGGTTATAAAAAGTTATTACAAATGTCACATTAAATCATAGTATAAATTAATAATACCTACTTGCAATATATTTTATTTTATTTTAATTAAGTATTAAACTTACCTTTCATTTGCTAAATACGTTTTTTTCATATTGAATTCCTTGTAGCAGGATGAATGATAACCAAGTACTTCATCGTCGTAGCTTTCCGGTAAAATCACATCACCATATTTGTGATTACTAAACCTACGTGATTTTAAATAAGCTTGCACAAATTCAATATATAAGGCGTAAATGTTTTTGTTTGTACCCTTTTTGGTCCAAACCCAGGTTTATTTCAGCCAATGAATTGCACAAAAAACACTCCATTATTTCTAATACCAAGATTATTATGCACGAGATACTTATAATTTATAATAGAAAAACGTGGTACCAAAAACAATGCTGAAAATCAACTGGCGTTTTGGGCTGTTTTGGAGTTTGGAGCCATGCATGTCACATACTATCTAAATAAGCGATGATGCCAGTATACCTGACGTTTCGGAGTTGTTTAAACAATTTAAAAGCGCGCTATTAAAATAATTTGAAAAGCCCGTTTTTTCTGTCGGACAACTAATGCATTATGTCGGACTGGAAACTAGGCAAGTTTATTTTGTCGGACAATGTGAAAACATGGTAATACATGGTTTTGTTAAGCTTTACTGAAAAAATCAGCTGGTTATTTATAAATTTTTTCCAATATTTTTTTTACATGTTTCGGTGAAGTTAGAGAGAAAGCGGCCCCACTACAAACGGTTTCACTGAGGAAATGTGGTAGACTCTGTATTGTGAAGCAATCAAAAAATTTATAGCCGGTTATTAATAAGTAGCGCTTTATGTCGGCGGGCACCCAGACTAGTTCTGCCCCTCTCTATTTCTCTGGTAACTTGTCATTTGTGTTTCGCTCAAAATGCGCGAGGAAAGTGTGACGTCAGAATTTGGTAACCATGGCAACTGTTTCTACACAATTTTTTTCTTATAGTAGACTAGCCGTGACCCGGCCACGCTTCGCTGTGGCTCAGTTTGATATGGAATAAATGAGCAATTAAATAAAAATAGTTAATCTAGCGAATATAGATTTACCGAGAAAACAAATAATTTATTTCAATACCATGCATTGCATTGCTGACATTGCTGTGATTATGTTGTAGAATGTTATGAAAAGGGAAAAAATATTTTTTTGTAATTATTTTTTACAACCGATGTAGGTACTCGGCTTCGCTCGGGGGCGACCCTGTCTCATCCCTTTTTCTACACTCCATGAAAATGATTTCAATCAGCTTGCGTTATTTGCTTTGATCGAGCAATGCGTACTCCTTCGATTTCCAATCTTGCTTCTCTTTGCTCGTCTGTTTCAGATAAAGAGGCTTGAGCATTTCTTAATCTGAGAGTTTCTAGTCTATCTTCCCTTTGCTCGTCTGTTTCAGATAAACGGGCTTGAGCATTTCTTAATCTAAGGGTTTCTAATCTATCTTCCTTTTGCTCCTCTGTTTCAGATAAACGGGCTTGAGCATTTCTTGATCTTAGGGTTTCTAGTCTATCTTCCCTTTGCTCCTCTGTTTCAGATAAACGGGCTTGAGCATTTTTTAATCTGAGGGTTTCTAATCTATCTTCCCTTTGCCCGTCATTTTCTGAAGCTCGTAAAGCCTTTTATTTATTTGTTTTATATGGATCTGCCAATCGATTTCCTTTTTGGAGGCATAATTCACAGCGAAAGTATAAAATAAATGCGCGTGTTTTCTATTGTCCAATGTCCAAAGTTCACAAATAACACCACTAACACTCACACACGTTCAAAAATATTTCTACTTTTAACAGAATGATTTTGAGCAATTCGATCCTCAAAGCGATCTCACGCTGTTCGACATTTAAAAGTTATCTTTTCGCCGCGAGATGGCGTCATCTGTCAGTCACTTGTCTGTCAAATAAAGATGACATATTAACTGTCATGCATTTTATATTTTTTGGCCGTTTCTGCCCCCCTGGCTCTTTTTTCGACGCGGAACCATTTCAGAAACCTTCACGGACATGCGCCCTACAACTCACCAAAGTTTCGTTGCAATCGGACGAATGGTATAGGAGCCTATGCGGAACATACACACAAACATCCATTTTTATATATATAGATTAATATGGGAAAATTTTCAAGCAGCTGATAACCTACGTAAACGAAATTTCTTAACTATCAGCTGTGAAAAATAAGAAACATTGGAGTATGTAGTTTTCTTGTATATAAAAGAATACATGATTAGTTATGGAGGAAGGAAGAAAAAAGTGATTTATTTCGGAGGTGGCACCTCAGTCTAATTCAAATTTGACGCCATCTGTCAGAAAATATGACAAAGATAGTTTGTGAACCAATCAGAAGCACAAAAATTAGAGGCTTGGTCGTGAAAGCCTGAGAGAAGGGAAAATCCAAGGCCTATCAACTTTAAATAGGTTGCCTCAAGCGATCCTGACCTACCACAACAGCGCGCGACCGATCTACGTCACACGGCGACCGGCGATGCAAAAAATATGTACTTTGAAAAACTCAAAACTGTTGTCAATTACAAACGAAAACGCCAGCCAAACGCTAAACTGTCAGGGTAATACAGAACACCGGTTAAACCACAAAATTAGATTAAAATGGATTAAACACAGGTAATAAAACTCAGACCTGGGTCGCCAGTCTACGTCACGAACTCCGCCTCCCCCGCACGACCCCCTCGCCAGGGAGCTGTTCAATGAGGTATTAACCTTTTTAAAGTTGATATGCCTTGGGGAAAATCAAGGTTAACCTGTTATGTCGTAGTCGCTTTTGATTGGTTAACAAATTGTCAATTTCGTACTTTAACAAGTGGCACCAAATTTGAATTAGAGTGAAATGTCACCTCTGTAATAAATCACGTTTTTCTTCTTTCCTCCATAACGTATCATGTATTCTTTTATATACAAGAAAAGTACATACTTCAGTGTTTCTTATTTTTCACAGGTGATAGTTAAGAAATTTCGTTTACGTACATTACCAGCCATTTGAAAATTTTCCCATGTTAATCGTCCATAAGAAAAAAATTGTGTAGAAACAATTGCCATCAGTTGCCATGGTTACCATCCCCTTTCCCACATGTGCTACGTCATTACTTTCCTCGCGTATACACGGCGTTTGCACTTCTAAACAACATATGTTCTATGTTCTGTGGTTTGTTCTGTCGTTCCGTCTTCATGTTAACCTCTTTCGTCTTTCGGCTCTTTCCTTTTTTAACCTTTTTTGCGGTAAGTAAGACAAAGATTGTTGGGTCCCTATTGCTCAAACTTTTAATGAAATGTAATTCATCCCCTTGCATCCACTGCGTGGATTAAATTCTCACTGTACAGATGTGTGTTATTGTCATTTCTTAACATATTCTCACGTTCTCTAAGAATATTTTTTAGTAGCACTCACATAGTAACTCACCTATACAATATTTTACAGTATCGGTTGAAAAAGACAATAAACGTTGTCGAAAGCTCCTGAACTAAGGACAAAAGAGTTTCCTTTAAATTTCGCCCGGAATTGGCTGCATCCCCCTTACAAAATTAATTTCTTGGTTAACTACGTCAGCCGTGACTTACCGTTGTATTGTTCAATAGGATGGGGTTCTACCAGGGCATCGGAAGAAGATTTGGTTCGAGTTATACGAGATACCTCAAGGAGTGGGCTAAACTGAACATCAAAATGGCAGCACTGAAGGACAAGAGGATTTTTCTATTAGAGTGTCGAAGGAAGGCGGTGCCACCTAAACACATCTCGCACAAGACCAGGGGTGTGTAGGACTTGTTGGAGTATCATGATGGACGGATGGGACAGAGGATTGAGAACCTAAACAAAAGGTTAACCAACATCCAAAATTTGGAACTTGGAGATTCAAGCCACTATCGGGAACATTCAAAAGTCTGTACTACAATTGAACAAACTTGAATGGTACATTACTGAAGGCATCCCAAATCATGCATGGTATGAATTTAGACGCCGATAAGATCCGGCATGTAGTAAACAATTTTATGATATAAAACAAACCAATTTAAGAAAGATCAACGCATTAATTAATTTCCTTATATTAATTAATAAGTTAATTAAAACAAGTTAATATCGTAACAAAAAATAATTGCATTAAGAATCTTACAGACGTGAACATTCCCAATGAGGTATTGAAGCTCTTGTCGCTGGGTCTTAAATTTTGTTTACCGGTCAGTAGGGTGATTTTTCAATGAAACAGTCTTTGGCAGATGTTGAGTTTATGATTAACTACGTAAAGAACATACACAAACGTAGTTTCAGTGGAGTCTCCGAATCTAAATTTAGTTTCACATATCACTAATATTCTTACGTTAGCCTATGACAAAAATAATTCCTTTTATGTATATGATTCGTTTGAATTCTCGGAGTTTAGTAATAATTTTCAAATACCAAATGGGTTCGTTATTGTGAGTTTAAATGTCATATCCCTTTTTACCAACATACCTATTGAATTAGCGATTGATTCCATCAATAAGCATTGGGAAGAGATTAGTGCAGTCTGCGAATTTAAGAAAGACAAATTTATTTCAACTCTAAAATTAATCTTTGACTCAACTTATTTCAAATTTAATGACAGTCTACAAACAGGTTTTTGGAACTCCGATAGGGTCAAAAATTTCACCTATAATTGCCCAATACGTTATGGATGATTTGATCAAATCTGCCATCCCTACCGTTCGAATTTCCGTTCGTAAAGAAATACGTCGATGACAATATGCACTATCCCGACTGGTTCGGAAGACGAGGTAATACGTGTTTTCAATGCTTATCACCCGAGATTACAATTTACAATTGAAAAAGAGGTTGACAACTCTGTGCCATTTTTGGACACACATGTCATTAGGACCTCAAATAATGTGATCATCCTATCAAAAGCTAACCAACTCTGGTAGATACATTCATTACTTTTCTGATCATTCAATGAAAACAAAAATCAACATGGTATTAGCAATGAAAAACCGTATTACCCGTATTTCTCATCTTTCTTTTAGGCAAACCAATCTAACAAAATTGTTAAACATCTTTAAGGACAACTGATGTCCAGTTAAATTACTTAATAAATAAATTTTTTCAACTCCAGACAGATTTGAACAAACCAACCACAACATTAACAACTCTACAGGAAATTATTAATAAGCTGGACAAAATTGACAGTCATTGGAATAAATAACGGTCTTCAAATTGATACTGGTGCCGCCACCTTTAACAGAGAATGGTCTGAAAACCTGCTATTAAATGAGGAAGAAAGTCTTCTTGATATGAAAGAAACTTTGAAGGATGAAACCAATTTTCTTCATTTGAAAAATATTTAAAATTTTCTATAAATGTTTGATTAAAAATAAAACCCACTAACACATAAAATATATGTAACTTTAAATAAAAATGCTACAAAATATCAATTCTAAGTAAATTATCTTCATTCTCTGGGTGGAACAAACATAAAAAATTAAATTCACAAAATTTTAAAACACCTGGCGAATCAAGTAGCATGCAAATATAGTTATTTTGGAAATAACGGGAAAAAATCGTTCTCCGAACTGATTTTGAAGAAGGGAGTTATTGGTAAGATAATGTTAAAAATCCAATCGATTTTGCATGAGATAAATGAGCTGTAAAAAAGTATAAACCAGGTTTATAGATTTCCTTGGATTGTACAGAATATCCACAATATCAGATATGTGATGTATTATAAAGCCTGCTACAAAAAGCCTTCATATTTAAATATTCATTTTTTATCTAGGTATCTGAAAGCAACGAAATACATATTTTTTTAAATAACTTAATTAAAATCTGTATCAGCATTTAATTTGTGGTATCCTGTATATGAAAGAGGGGCCACAAAATGTATTTCTGTTCTCGCAATACAATGGCATTAATTAAAGTATCAAGAACAATACATTAATGAGACTCATTAAATTCTTATCTTTGGTAATTTTTAAAGAGCCTGACAAGAATTTGTAAAAAATATTACTGCCATCATAAAATGAATGCAATATCTTATCTGATTTTCTTATTTTTAATTTTCAGAGGCAGCCCGATCTATATTGAAGGTGTTACCCTATCTGAAATAGAAGATACCATAAAATTGCGGCTAAAGCATGCTCGAGCTAGACAAAAGAATCAAAAATAAAGACTATGAAGTATTGTTAGTAAGTAGTATTATGTAACAGTAGAAATCCTATATATGCTTTTTAAATCATTAAAAAAGTGTTTTCATAACTATTTTTGCAAAGTGAACATCGAAAAGTACATATGAAGTTTATTTTTGAATTTTAAATATTGTTCAGTTAAGTTTTGTCCACAAATTTTAATTTGAAAAGCATATTACTGGAAAGTTATAGTTTCAGTCAACCTGTTATTACATGATATATGGTTTTTCTATTTAGTGATAGATTGTTAATTTTCTGCTAAACTAGTAGTTTCAAATGTTGCTTCTTATTGAGATAATTTTTGATTTAAATGTCGTGCATATTAGCAAGTGTTTGTTGATAACATTGAAGAGAATCATTTACCTATTTAAAATCTACAAAAGAAAAAAAAACTAAAATCTGAGATATCCAAAAGACAAATGTACCGAAGAATTACTAAAGAAAATCATGTCGTTTGTAATGAATTACTAATGTTATGTGGCAAAAGGTAATGATAATGAAAGTAATGAAAAAGCAGATGAAGTTCAAAATTTTAACAATATTGATCCACTTTTGTTGGCAGTCAGTGACTGTCTAGATGAGAGTAACTGTCACACTAATACTGTTAATTTCCCTCAAAATCCTTCGAATGAAAATTTAAACAGTATTCATTTTATTGTCAGATAAACCTTCCAATTCTGTAGAACTCAATAATTTGGAAGATATTCCAATGAATAAGGCTACAGGTAACATCATTAATGATGACTTAACAAGTAACTTACTTGAATGGGCATTAAAAACAAAAGTGTCACAACACTCTGTAAATAGTCTTTTAAAGATTCTAGAGCCCTTTCATCCTGACTCCCGCTAGATTGTAGGTCGTTATTAAAAACTCCCAGATCTGGCGTATTTAAAGAGATACAAAATGGCGAATATTGCCATTTTGAAATTAAAAAAGCATTGGAGAAATTAATACCCTCTTTCTTTGTGGATAAAAAACTATGCATAGCATTAATATTGATGGAATTTCTTTGTTTCACAGCAATAATGTACAATTTTGGCCAATTTTGGGTATAATTAGAAATTTTTGCAGCTCGCTATTTGTGATTGGTATTTTCTGTGGCAGTTCCAAGCCCCTGTCGTTAAGTGATTTATTGGAAGATTTTATCAATGAGTACAATAATTTATCAACTTTAGGAATAATTCTAATAAAATGTATACTGTCGAAATTTTAAATTTTATATGCGTTGCACCCACAAAGGCTTGTATTAAAAGTATCAAATCGCATGGCTGCTATTCTTCATGTGAGTTATGTTTTACCACAAGTTGGGAAGCTTTTTAAAAACTTTTATTTCACTATTTTACACAACTACTTGATTACGAAGATACAATATACAATATAGAAATTTTATGATGAGATGTTACACGCCTGACGTCGGTGAATCAAATCCTGAAGCGTTGTCGCATGAAACATATTTATACGGTACGGTTCTGCTGACTCCGGATGCGGACTTTGGACTATTCTTCTTAAAAGTTCCTATTTTTTGGGGTTGACGTTATTCCTTCCCCCGAAGATTCGAGTTCCGTGGCTTTCCTAGTTCGGAAGTTGAAAATTTTGTAGTTCCAGGGCTGCAGTGGTTTCTTCGTGTTGAATTCCTAATCTTCGTCTGCGGACAATCTTTTTCTTGAAATATACAATTAATATAATGATTATTTAACAATAAATGATAATAGTCCAGGCACTTGGTGAATTTGATATTACTGGTTCGTTGATTACTGGGTCGTTTTCAATATATTCTTGTTTGATTTTTTTAAGTTCATCTAGGTTGGTATTTTCAAGGTTAAGAGTGAAATTAGGTTGAACTGAAAAATCGTTATCTTGATTAAATTTGGAAATAATATGATTTGACCGGAAGTTTCGTCTTCTTCGTTGATGATTATCCTCTTCTCGGTTGAAAGTTGACGTCCTAGGGGTATATCAAAAAGATATGAACCTTTAAGTTTTATTACTTCCATTAGTTCATGACAATGAAGTTGAATAACTTCTTCTTGAGGTCAAATTACAATCCATTGGTTCGAGTTTTTTGTCTTCTGGTAAATATTGTCGGCAATTTGAACTTGAGTTTGTAAACATCGAGTTGGTGTCTTGACATCTAGTAGCTGAACTTCGCAAGGATTTTCTGTGATAGGCTGCAGAATATTCTTGTTGCAAATGTAGAACTTCGGTGATACTTCTAAGCATGTGTCGCTTATTGGTACATAAAACAATGCGTTTCGTGCAATAAATTTCGATTTTGGAACAATTGTCTTAAATTGACCTCTCGAAAAGATGGGTACCTATTGAATACAAATGGTATGTTTCGAATGTGTAAGGAAAGGTTATAGGTAAATGGAGAAGATATGTAATCCTGTTGTTTAATATGAAACAATCAGTTTTGATTATATTTTTGAAATATGTCATGTTTTCTAAAGTTACATTTAATGGTAACTGATTAGTTTTGAATTTAGTATCTAATATTTTTAGTTCTTGAAAAAGGTTATTTGTTTTTATTATGCTTGGATGTACTGTGCCTAGTCTGGTGAAAGCGAGTGATGTTTCTACATCTTGTAAAATCGAGTTAATAATTTCAAACATGTTAATTAATTGAATTAACGTGTCCTCAATGAGTCTCGTATAGTCTCTGTTTATGCTGCCCTGAACAATTCCTGAAATTTGTTTAATACGTGTGCTCAAAATTTCTTCATTATGAGTAATTCTATTAAGAGTTTCATTGAATTGATTAATTAATGATATAGCAAGAGAATTTTGATTTTTTACTGAGGTGGCTAGTTGTTTTTGATCATCTTGAAGATTTTTAATTAAACTTTCGTATCTTTCTCCGTCGTTGGCGTCTAAGTTTCCACTTATAGATTTAAATATAGATCCTAAACCATTAATCAAACCTCGTTTTGTTCTACTTGGGTGTGGTAATATCTCTGCAATTCTACTTTCTACCTTTTTTCTATGAAGCTTAATATTTTGATATAGTTAGATACTTCATTATAATAATGGTTATTAATAGCTTTTAATGCTGGTTATTAATGCTTAGTAATATTTTGTGATTGAACTTTTAATTTATTAATTTCCTTGATTATAGGGTTTAAGTCATTGTAATGCATGAGGGTGTGAGTATATTCTTTGATTTTTGTGACACCTATATTTATGGGAATTATACCTGGGTTATCTTCTAAATTTCGTTAGGTTATTTCTTGTTTGACAAAAATGCATGGTAATCTGGAAAAGAAGTTTTAATTTTAGTCGAATGAATAGTTTGTCTGAGTGGGCGTTTTACGTTGTCCATATGTATTTTATTTTGGGAAGTTGTCGAAATTACCTTTCTTTCAATATTTATGTCTGATATTATTTTTGGTTTTTCGAACTTGTTGGCGTTTTTCTGTCGTGTACTTTTCTTAATAAAGGCTAATTGTTCAGGTTGGAAAATATTTGGATCGTCTCGATTTTTGTTTATCTTTTCTAGAACGTGTTCTTTGTTTTCAATTTAGTTTTTATTTATTCTTGAATACAATACTTTGGTTTTCTCCTTGTGCTGCTGCACGTAATCATTAGCAAAATTTTATCTATCTCTAGATTAAATGGGTCGTTGTTTGAAATGTGTCCGTTAATTATGTCAATGGGTTTATGTTTCGTTATGGAATGAATGGAATAATTGTAAGACAATATTGCGTAGATCATCTTCATCTTTGCAGGAGTTTTCAAGTATCCTTCTTGAGTATTTAAAATCCTTAAATGTTCAATTAGTGTTGAATGGAATCTTTCGATTATCCCATTAGATTGTGGATGGTTTGGAGAACAGAAATGAATTTGAATTTTATGTAACGATAAAAGTGATTACTGAATTTTTGAATTCAGTGCCGTTGTCTGCAATAATTATTTTTCGAATGCCATGATGGGAAAATAAGTTAATTAGGTTATCTGCAATCTCTGTACTATTTAATGAGGTTAAGTAATATGCTTGAGCGTATTTTGAAAAACTGTCAATAATTGTCAAAAATTTTAATTGTTCAAATGTAAAAGCGTCTAAGTGAATTAATGGTGGTTAAATGGTGGCATTAACGAATGGTTTTGTGGCTGTAGGTGTTTGATTCATTTGCATCTTTACGGGTTTTCGATCATATTTAGCTTGTTGACAAATTTCACATTGATTGATAAAAGTTTGGATGGATTCCTTCATTTTGGGCCAGAAATATTTATCTTTTATTCTATCTAAAGTTTCTTGTATACCTCTATGATTACTTTTTCCTTCGTGATAGTTTTGAATGGTATTTTTGATTTTGTCTTTTTCCGTTATATCAATTAATTTCCTCTTACAACATTTGAATTTTAGAGAGGGCCATCTGAAATTTCTTTGTAGCACTAGTGAAAATGGTTCGTACATATCTTGGTCTTCAAAATATAAGAAATAGTTTACATCGGGTGCGGTATGATTTTTAATAAAGTTTACGATGTCCTTTTCAAAGTTATTTTGGGAGATTTGAACATGTATACGTTGTTTTTTGTCAAATAATTTTGTTATTTGTGGAACTGTTGGTGAGTGTAATACGGAGCTTAATATTATTTGGTTTTGTCCATAGTTTAATGCATGCTCAACAATGGGAATATTTATTACGGGATGTTGGTCGGCTTTTCGTTTTCATTTTGTTGGCCTTGGACATTTTGCTGAGGTTGTTCGCTGTCCTCAACTTGTGCGATAATGGACATGTTGTCTAGGTCAGTTTTGTTTTCGATTAATGTTGAAGGTTCGTCAAAAGTAATGGATTTAAATTGATTACCGATTAAGTCGTCAAATTGTCTCCAATATGTGTCTGTTTCCTTAGTATGAATTTCTACTCGTGATAAGGCGTCGGCATTTGTATTAGCTTTTCCTGGTTTATAAATTATGTCATAGTCAAATTCGTCAAGTTTAATTTTCCATCTGTATAATTTTGAATTCGGATCTTTTAATGAAAATAGCCATTGTAAGGGTTTATGATCAGTTATTATGTTGAATTTCCTACCATATAAGTAAGGGCGGAAGTATTTGGGTGCCCAAACTACTGCTAAAAGTTCTTTTTCGATTGTTGAGTATTTTTGTTCAGAATCATTAAGTATCCTAGATGCAAAGGCGATTGGAAGATCTTTACCTATCTGTTCTTGTGATAAAACTGCGCCTAATGCAATATTTGATGCGTCGGTGGTCAAGTTAAATTTTTTTGAAAAGTCCGGATATTGAAGTATCGGCTCATTAATTAAAAAATTTTTACAGTTTTCAAAACAATTTACATATTCAGTATTTAATTCGATTTTCGCACCTTTCTTTAATCGTTTAGTAAAAGGTTTAGTTAATTTGGCAAAGTCTTTTATGAATCGTCGATAATATCCTAATAAACCTAAGAAGCCTTTTATTTGTTTGGTAGTTTTAGGTATTGGAAAATTCTTTATAGCTTTTGTTTTATCTGGATTCGGTTTCACACCTTGAGGAGTTATAACATGACCTAAATATGCAACTTCTTTACAAAGGAATTCTGATTTATCTAATTGAAATTTAAAATTTGAATCTCTTAATCTCTGAAATACACATTTTAGTCTTTCTATGTGTTCCTGAAGGGAAGTTGAAAATACAATTATATCGTCTAAATATACTAGACATTTTTCATTTTGAATTCCGCGAAGGATGTTATCCAGGACGCGTTGAAATGTTGCCGGAGCATTTTTAATCCAAAGGGCATCCTGAGAAATTCATAATGTCCATTTTCTACGTTAAAAGCTGTTTTTTCTACATCTGTTTCACTCATTTCAATTTGATGGTAACCACTAGCTAAATCAAGGGTTGTAAAATACTGATATTTTCCTAATTTGTCCAAAAGGTCGTTAATGTTAGGTAAGGGATATTTGTCGTCAATAGTCTTTTCGTTAAGTTTTCTGTAATCGATAACAACTCTCCATTTTTGTTTTCCGGAGGCGTCTAGTTTTTTTAGGAACAATCCAAATAGGGGATGACCATGGTGAGGTACTTGGTCTTATAATATTTGCGTCTAACATTCGTTTTATCTGATTTTGTACTTCCTGTTTGTGAATAAAGGGATATCGATACGTTTTTGTGTATACAGGGATTTCGTCTGTTGTTTTAATTCTATGTTTCACTTTATTTGTAAAAGTTAGAGGAGTATTTGCGTTATAGAAAATGTCTGAAAATTGTTCACAAAGTTTTAGAATTTTGGTACGCTCTTCTCGATTTAGATGATTGGTTGTAATTTTTAAGAAATTAGGTTCTTGGTGATTTGAAGTGTCAATGTGATTTGAATTGAAATTTTGGATTTCTTTACTATTGAATTTTTCTACAGGTATCGGGGACGAAAAGGCGATAGTAATTTTTTTATCTGAATATTATTTGAATTTTCTGATGAGGTATAATAATTTCTCCATTTGGGATAGAAATTTTTATTTTTATTACTTGTTCGGATCGGGGTGCATTTGTAACTTGATTTAGGTTACTAAAGGATTTAGTTTGGTAAAAATGAAGTTTTATTTTCGCATAAGGCGTTATTAAATGTTTTGTGTCGAAGTCGAGTACTGCTTGAAGTAGGGTTAAATTGTCGATACCAATTAATCCATCGAAGGTATCATGGAATTTGAAAATATAGAATTTTAATTTATCCGAAGGACGCAAGTTGAAGATTTTCGAAGGTGGGATCAGAGTACTGAACTGATGTGAGGATTTTTGGAAAACTGTTGTGACGATAAAGGGGTCATTTTTTATAAAATTTGAAAAATATTTGTTTGCGATGTCGGGATTGATGAAAGATTTCGTTGATCCAGAATCAATTAATAATTTGATGTCATATTCAGGAAAGATAATATAGGGTAACTCGCTTATGTGTTCTGCAAGAGTATTAATCGTTATTATAGGAGGTGTCCCTTCTTTTTGTGGTTTTGAAGAGCTGACCGAAAATTTTGGTTAAGTTTGGAATTATCGGAATAGCTTTTCTCCTGGTAATTTTCTTCGTCAGAGCATTGATTGTTATTGTAAGTTTCATCATCGATTTCTGCATTATACAATTCTTCGGAAATAAATGGTGGTATTTGAATCTGAGATTTATATGTATTTTGGAATGCATTGTATGGTCGTCTTTGGAAATTCTGATTATTTTGATAAGACGTGGAAGGTCTTGGTTGATTAGTATTCCTCGTGGAAATACTCATTGGTGTTGGAGGGGGTAAATTATTTCTTATGTTAGAATTAGGTTTAAAGACGTTTACGTTTTGTGGTTTAAATACTTGAGCATTTGTTAAGAATCTTTGTGGTGGTGGATTTCTAGGTTGGACGTTTATTGGCTGTGAAGGAAATTTATTTTGGTTTCTGAAGAAATTTGGAGTTTGATAATTAAATTGTTGTTGATGACTTGGTTGTCGTTGAGAATTAAAACGGTAATGTTGATTATAATGAGGATGCTGATTCATCCTAAATGGAGGTTGGGGTTTTGACGGATTTCTTTGGGTGAAATTTTGGAAGTACTGTACATTTTCTTCTTGGATGACATATTGCATTGCTTCACTTAAACTTGTTGGTTTCAGACATCTTATTGTTGTAGATAATGGTTCTCTGAGTCCTGATAAAAAAAGTTTTAAATGCTAAATTTTGGTAGAGGATGCGTTTTAAATCTTGGGCTTCTACAGTTTTCTCGTGAGCAGATATATAACAACAAAGTAAATTTAGAATGTGTAAGACCCTATCGTAGAAATTTTGAGGAGTTTCATTTGACATTTGTTTTAACACAACAAGATCTCTATTTACCTAAACAAATTTCATCTCTTTGGTCAGAGAAGTTGGACAGCAATAATTTTTTTAGGCTTTCCCAACTAGTAGTACTGTGTATGTTCACTATTGTTTTAGCATTTCCTTTCAGTTTTGAAATGATTGAATTTAATAAATAAATATTTTGGAAGTTTTGGGGATTAGTTTGATCATAAAATTGAGTGATTAGGGATTCGCTTACGCTTAGGAATCGATTAATGTCGTTTGGGTCTCCGTTAAACTCTGGAATGCAAGTTAGATATTCTGGTTTGAGTTGAGGCATTGTGATAGGTGCTGATAATTGTGGTTGAGGATTTGAGACGTCAGTGAATGTCAAATTTTCGAGAGTATTAACTATAGTATCTAAATCTTCACGGGACATTAATTAATTGTTTTATGTATAAAAATTGCGACTTACATTAGAAGTATGGCGACGATTTTCATTCTTCTCTCTTTTATATTTCTTCTTAACTTCTATAAGGTACGGCGGTGGTGAGGCGATGCTGTCCTCCGGTGTCATTGCCTTACAGATCCGGGCGATGCGGTCCCAAATCTCTGGTTTCCTAAGTCCTATGAGGTCCGACGAAGGTTGAGGCGATGCGTGTCCTTCTTGTCCGTGGTCCTCGCAGATCCGGGCGATGTGGTCGCAAATCTCCTGTTGCGGTCGGGAATCTTCTTTGATGTCCTCTGTTGACCGTGGTTCTGGATTATCCTCGGCTGAGATATCCTCTGCTGACTGCGCCAGTTATGTTTTACCACAAGTTGGGAAGTTTTTTAAAAACTTTTATTTCACTATTTTATACAACTACTTGATTACGAAGATACAATATACAATATAGAAATTTTATGATGAGATGTTACACGCCTGACGTCGGTGAATCAAATCCTGAAGCGTTGTCGCATGAACCATATTTATACGGTACGGTTCTGCTGACTGTGGATGCGGACTTTGGACTCTTCTTCTTAAAAGGTCCTATTGTTTGGAGTTGACGTTATTTGTGATAAATGCTGGAAGTTTGGTGATTATAGTCATAAAGCAGGAAAAGTTATTTTTAAGGGAACATCCAATTTTTTAAGAACTGACGAACAATTTGTTCTGCAAACAGATGAAGAACACCATAAAGAAAAATCGCCCTTACTTAATTTAAATATAGGTCTTGTTTCATCTCTTACTATTGACTACATGCATGGTCAATATACATGGTATATCAAATATATAAATATGGTTGTAGTGTTCAATTTACATACATCTCAGCTAGTGCAATTTGTTTTGTTATAAATTATCATTATTTCATTGTAAAAATCAATGAAACATGTATAGTATTGATATGTGTAGTTACAGTAATATGTTACACTGAGCTAGTGAATATGTTTAGTAATATTTTCAGATCACAATACAATAATTTCCCACTTACATACGTGAAACTAGTCTTTAATTCATTGAACAAAAGGGATTTCTCGATAATTTGAACAAATCCTCAATAGTAATTGATCGATTTATTTTTGCAGGTGGTGGTTATGTAGCCGCTTCAAATTTTGCCGAAGAAAATAATCCTGACATGAAGAAACGAGGAATGGAAGATCCGGAACTTGGATATGGTTGATTTGATTACGAACAACACATGCAGCCTTCTAGATTTTCGGGTAAACTACAATGTTGAGTGAGTAGGACGTCGAGGAGGGCCACTACTGTTGGCTATGCAGATCGATTCTCTCAACTTTGGTGAACTTACATTGGGTGAATCGAGTGTGTTTCGGATTAGAATTTAAGATGTACGTATTTATTATTTGCTCAATATGTATTTTAAATATTGATTTTATATTCCTCTTAGGAACCACACACAATAAAAACTATTTGATAGTAGTACAACATATAAAGTGTTGTCCACTAGCAAATTTAAAATGTTAAACTTGAATGGTTCCTCAGAGGGTAAAGACTGTAACATAGTTGTTTAATGCAGCAGTCAGCAAGAGAAATAAGTACAGACCGGTCGGTGAGCATTGCTTGAACGTCTATGGTAGACGTTGAAATACTTTTGTATTTGTTTTGTATTTTTACTTTGGTTTCATTCTAATTGATTTCAAATTTGTTGGAAAGCACAGCAGACGACGGAATTCTTGAGGTATTCTGATATCGATATTGCATTATGAGGTATTTGGAATTGGGGGTCCAAGTGTCCCGTTTGTTACCAATTGGTGTTTAAAAGGTTTGGATGTTATTGCTATTACCGGTATCTACTCAGGTTGTGTGAGCATTTTGATACTCGAAATGATTTCTTTAATTGCTTTGAAGCAAATTTTGTTTTATGTTTACTCACTTTTGATACCTGTTATTCTGCATACCACCGCCAGTATGGCTTAGTGGACGTCGAAGCGGGGTTACATTTTCCAACTTTTCAAACAACATTTGTAACCTTTCTAACCTCGCTTGTTGTGGGCCATATCGTTAGAAGGCGCATGGAAGACTCGCTGACTATGGCTATGTCGAGGCTTCGAGGCTCCGCGGGCTCCAGTACTGAACAGGACTGTCATCAGTACTTCTCAACCATTGAACGGATAGCGCTCACAGGGAACCACTTTTAACATTGGAAAAGAAACTTTGGCCGGTGGATATGTCCTCTGCATTGGGGCACTGTATTACTATGTCCTTGGTATGAGTAATGAAGTCGGAGCTATAGAGAAACAACATTTGTGGCACACTCTTGAACTTAATGTCCTAATTTTCGAGATGAGCAGGAACTGTTTTCCATCGTTCTTCCTTGTTTATTTCGTTTTCCTGTTTTGATACATACACCTCTCAAAATATCTGCAAGGAAGAACTTGAAATGGATTGACGTCTAACTTTCCATTGTTCCTTAAATATTCTAAGTATTTAACATGGAGTTCAAACACTTAGCGGATACCAGAGTTCGTCTCAGATCAAAATGGGACTGTCAATCAAATTTCGCGCAGGAAAGGCGTGGTCATAGACAGTGGCGCGTAATTTGTGGGCGTATCTGGGAGGGGCGAGCGAAAATGCGTCTTTGCGTCGACCCCTCTCTGATCTGAGACCAACTCTAACAACTTTTATTTGTATTTGTATCAAAAATCTCGTGAATATTTTCTTAATTTTTCCAATTTAAACCATGTTAACTTCAGTGAACAAGTCTTTCTAATATGCGAGAAGTCTAAATTATAAAACAATGCTGTTATTGTAGGTGCCTAGATTTGGCGTAAAGTGCAAAATTGAAAATGTTAACTATAACAGAGTAAATCAAATGGTACTCGTCATCATAATTACTATCGCCATCCTTCATTATGTTTCCTTTACTGGAATCATTATTTGATGGTAGATAGGTGGTTTGTGGTAGTACCGATAACTGGAACTATAACTTAGTAAATCGATTGGTACTCATCATAATCACTATCAGTTAATAGCTAGTTTGTGGTGATACCGACCATGTGGTCCAACGCTTTTTTGGAGACTATCTTTTATGTTGCTTGGGAGAGAGGTAGATGGGGATGGATTTCACAGTTAATGTCTCTTCATGTGGAAAGTTATGTGACATTACTTTGGCTCCACACGTCAATATTTTGTGGATTGAAGGTGACTACGCTATAACCACACATTGATACTATGATGTGTGTACTCGCTAAACTTTGGAATATAGTTTGGAACTATGCTCGTCCTGCTAGAAATGCTCTCAAATTAGTATGAACTTACTAATTAGCCCGTCTTTGATTCCTGTTGATTAGAAAAATGTTTCTAGGCCTGCAAAAACTTATTACCAGCCTTGGAGAAGTCTACCAGAAAATCTGTCTCTTCCCTGAACATTGTTTTGGTTCCATATTGGCGGTTGTTGCTGTCCTTTCTCCCATGATGATCTTGTCTTGCTCCTCTATGGTTCGCCAGATTGGCGTACTATGGAGATACACAGTACATGTATTCTTTCTTGATATAAAGAAGTTTATAAGAGCGGTTGCGCAGTGGTGTAGATCTAGATATAGTATTTGTGCCTTCAGGGGTTGTGGAGAAATGTGTCGGTCTGATGCAGAGGAGAGATGACCACGCGCCTGCGGCCTGGAGGGATGCAGACTTCGGTATCACTGTCGCTGGTATCTCAAACGACAATCGATCTATATCATCCTTCATATGTGAACCTGTGCAGGAAATACCTCTCAATCGCGGTTCCTATATCTAACTCAACTACCTGGTCGTACCAACACATTAATTTATGGTATTTCGTAGTTAAGAGATATAAAAGTTTTTAGTATCCTGTCTGGTACTATCAGTTGCATTCATACTGAAGGTGGGTGGGTGGTGAAGGTTGGCAGTACACATACTTCACATCAACTGTTCGATGGATATATCCCTTGTTGGCCAGTCTTTTGACTGATATTTGTAAGAGTTTCCTTTTAATTGTTTCCAGTGTACCGTCAATGGTTGAGACGTGAGCCAGGCTGGTTCGAATTTATCCTATGGACCCATTATGAAACACAGTATTCCAGACATTGTACCATATCATTAGTTTGGATCAGATGGTCAGAGATGTTCTCATCTCGTTGATATGGAGGGATACATAAGCTTCCTCAGGTATCAGTCGGAATTATAACATCCTGGCCGTTTATAACAATTCTTTATTTGACATTGGGGATTATTAGGGCTGAAATGGGGACACCCCTCAACTATAACAAGTATCTATTGACACTGTCCTACGTTAATTATATTTATGCATTCGCCAGCACGCGCTGTTGTGTCTCTCCTCACGGCTTCCGGTCTTCCTCCCCTACTCCTAAACCCGTTTCTGCCTTGTCAGCAATTCAGGACCCCGGCTTGGTACAGGGCCGGCTCCTAACACTTGGTACAGAGCCGGCTCCTAACAGCTCGTCCATCCTGACAGATGTTTCGTCCTCGAAACAACCTACAACTCTTCCGAAGAAACATCGGAGCATCTGGAAACCAACATGGCATTAGTATCTTAATCAAGAAAGTGTCATGAATGAAGAGCCAAGTCAGAGCTTAGCTGACTTTGTACTCGTAACTACCCTGTTGCCAAGCCATAGCTTTCCTGAAACTGTAGCCGTAACGACCCTGTGTTTCCAAGCCGTAGCTTTCCTGAAACTGTAGCCGTAACCACCCTGTGTTTCCAAGCCGTAGCTTTCCTGAAACTGTGGTCGTAACCACCTTGTGTTATCGTTGTAGTATGGCAACACCTAGTGCGAATTATTTTATCCAACAAAGATTACCAACGTAAAAAGTGTTTTACGTACTCAAATGGTTGTTCCTGGGGTTCATCCAGAACTATCCTTGGTTTGACGTGGTCAACAGCTACTACCTCATGTTGCCTCTTGTTTCTGAGGTCTCGAACCAGGTACCGATCATTTTTAAGAACTTTGTATATGCGAAAAGGGCCCTTGAAGACGGTGTAAAGTTTCTTACTCATACCCGTGGGTTGAATTGAGGTGATTTTTACCAACACAGGTTCCCTTTGTTATACTTTGGTGCATTTCTGCGTTTTTTATTAAAATTTTTTCCTTGTTTTTCTGTTCCTCCGTCATTTTTGACCCTACCTTTTTACGTAATTCGCCGAAATTTTCCCGACACCCTTGTTCTCCCAGCGCGCTGGTTAAATGTAAATCGGCGCCAAGTTTGGGATTTATACCAATCAAGATTTTGTAAGGAGTTTCTCCTGTAGTTTTATTAGGAGATGTATTAAGAGCAAACTGAATTTTTTTCAAGTGAGTGTCTCACAGGGTTTCATTCGGATCGTCCGTGCTCAAAGCACGTAAACAATTTAAAATTGTTCCGTTAAATCTCTCACACTGGCCATTTGCCCTAGGAGTAGCTACCGCATTAAAAATTTGCTTTATGCCGTGCTTATAAGTGAAATCTTTCATAGTGTTAGACACAAATGCCGACCCCCTATCGGATATCAAACGAGTCGGTGCGCCAAAAAGAAACATAAAAGTTTTGAGTGTAGATATCACATATTTGGATGAAGTAGATTTTAACGCTTCTATAAATACATATTTGGAAAAATCGTCGACCAGCACGAGCAGATACGTATTTCCCTTTTTGGATTTCACAAAGGGACCCACATGGTCTATGTGCATAGTTTCAAACGAAACGGAACTTTTGGGTAGGTATATCGGATGTAACAATCCCGGTTTCGCACCTTTACACCCTTTCATGTACATGCAATTTAAGCAACTTCGTACATATTTCTTGACAAAACGGGCCAAACCCGCGAACCAATACTTTTCTTTAATCCGCGCTAAAGTTTTTTCAAAACCTAAATGTGACGCTTCATCATGGTTCAATTTGCAAATCAACTACCCATTTATTAACTTTCTCAATTTTCCTAAACAGAATTTCTTCTTTTAGCACAAAGTTACCAAAGTAATGTTTATTACCCACTGTTGTTTCTCCAAGCAAAATATCTGTAATCTTAGTTATTGTTTCATCTTGGCTTTGTACTGCCCGGACCCAATCTTTTTCGGTAAGATTTGTTACGCAATTTATACTGTAATTTTCAGCGTGCACGTCGCGACTTAAACAGTCTACATGTGCCATCTTTACCCCTGGTCTATAAAAGACTTCAAACGAAAAATCTTGAATTTCAAGCCACCAGCGAGTAATACGCGGTATCAAATCTTTTTTCGTAGACGATGTTCTGATTGCGGAACAATCGGTAAAAAATTTAAATTCCGCCACTAGTAAATAAACTCTTAAAATGTCGTAAAGCGAGAACAATAGCAATCGTTTATAATTCGTACGAATGATATTTACTCTGTTTATACGTGCATCTTTTACTGAAGTGTGCCACGTATGCACATCTGCATGACTGTAACAAAATCGCAGCCACAGCTATACTATACTTGCATCTATGTGTAATTCTATCGGTAATTCCGGATCAAATATCTTAAGGATAGGTCGTGTACTTAATATCTGTTTAACTTTATCCACTGCTGCACTCTGCTCTTGACCTTGACCCCATTCCCACTTTACATTTTTCGGGCACGGGTTATCTCGTAAGAATTTATCCCGGTCCGCATTTGACTTTCGCCGAGATCGGTCAGCTCGTAAGGTATGGTTCTCAGATCGGTCAACTCGTAAGAGTTGACGTGAAAAATACCAAAAGGGGGATTATCGTATCCCTTGCGAGAGTGCAATGAAAACCCTACGGAACCCGACCGTTATTAACAACAAGCAAGTCTTTCCCGCGTTGACTTTTAATAAAATCCATAACTATCTCGGTGCTCGTCACCGTTCAGTTGGAACGTAACAAACCACCCCCTTATATCATATTCTTAGTTTCAACAAATATTCGAACTACTTCGTTGCAATCATCATCCCCTCGATTATTTCTGAGAATCCCCTTACGAGTTGACTCATCCAAAACGACCCTTTAAAAATTTACCTGCCGGTTCGTTTACGAGATGACCGATCTTAGGGTGGGCCATTAAAATTCCGTACGAGCTGACCGCCGCCGCATTTTTCTTCAATAAACTTGTAACTGGATGAACCAAGCCGGCAAACCCTTCTACAAATTTTCGAAAGTATCCTGCTAAACCCAGAAATCTTTGCAATTGTTTCTTATCCTGAGGATACGATAAATGTACCAGTGCTAAGATTTTGTTTTGATCTGGTTTGCTCCTTTTGCAGAAATTTCTTTCCCCAAATAATTCAAAGTTTCCATAAAATATTTATATTTTTTAAGCTGTAACGTTAAGTTGTATTTTTTCAGTAATTTTAACACTAATTCCTTTTTTTTCCATGCATTGTTGTGGCGTTATTACCGGAATAATTATGTCGTCTAAATACCCCAGTGCTGTTCCTGGAGGTAATTCACTCAATATTTTTGACATCATTCGTTGAGACGTAAATGGTGCATTACATAATCCAAAACTCATTCGTAGAAACTCGTATTTTCCCTCAGGTGTGATAAAAGCAGTTTTAGCGCGTGAATTCATTTCCATCGGTATTTGATAATACCCCGAATATAAATCTAAAGATGCAAAAACTTTGAAATTACACAATTTATCAATTTGATCATCGATCACAGGTAACGGGAACTTTTCCTTTATCGTGACACTGTTCAGCCTTCGATAATCAACACACAACCGCAATGAACCATCCATTTTGGGAATTAAAAGAATTGGACTTGCATATTCCGATGTAGAATGTTTTATAATGTTATGATCTAATAGTTCTTGTATTATTTCCCGTAGTTTTATTTTTCGATTTTCAGATAACCGATATGGATTATATTGTATCGGCTTAGCTGAATTTAATCGAATTACCATTTCTGTACAATTTGTTTTACCCATCTCCGCTTGGATTATATTGTATCGGCTTAGCTGAATTTAATCGAATTACCATTTCTGTACAATTTGTTTTACCCATCTCCGCTAGATTTGTAGCGCGATACACATTTGAAATTTGTTTAATAATTGCAACAATTCGGTTTTATATTTCTGCTTAGGGTCAAGGTATGTTGACAAATCTTTGATTTCTACTGAACGAAAGTGTGAAGTGGCCTCTTTAGAGAGTGGACTGTATAGATTTCTCTTTGGCTCGTGAATGGCTGCGGAGATGAATCTTGTCTCCAGGTTGTAAGGCTGAAGACGGTCTCGTAGTTGGGAGATCAGGGCGTGACGTGATCTCTTGAAGTTCTTGGAGTTGAAGTTCTAGTTGTGTGGAGAGAGGGCGCGACTTACTTCTCCAGGTGGATCTGAGGGCGTAACGTGCAGATCCGGGGTTGAAGATCTCGAAGTTAGATGTTCTCTTAGCTTGACGATCTCGTAGAACTCTCAGGGCGTAACGTGAGAGTAGTCGTGTAGGGTGAGATTAGGTCTCCCGACTGCAGTCTCACAGTCGGTTTTAAGATGAAGGGTGACTTTTAAATCAAGACCAACAACACACGTCGTTTTGAGCATACAAGTATACTGGTTTATTACCAAAATTTCACAAGCTTTTATACATCTTCAAATTACATTGGTTAAATGGCAAATTAAGTTTTGTTATCTTTCGGCGTCCTAGATTGTAATTTCCCTGACCTAGCTGTGTGCTTGACCTTACGGAGCGCGTTTGTTATCATATTACGAGAACTGGTGTTATGCTTGCGCTACTGATTATTGTTGTAAGATTTTGAAATTATCACTTTGATCCGCGCTCTTTCGTCCACCTAAGTGACTCAATTGTTTTAATACCCTCTTTAATAGTTATTAATTACTTAATATTTGATTACTTTATCAGCACGCACACTAAATTATTTCATTGACTTAGTTGTTCTAATTAATTTTTGATTACTTAATTTGCAAGTAGAATTTTCACCAAAGATGTTTTTAATAACAAGTTGCTCTAGTTCCCTATTTAATGGTTATTCCTCCCTAATTGATGATTATGTTCCCTAAATCCGGTTCTAGGACAATAACCCCCGAGACAATCACCCCCCGGACATTTACCCCCGGACATTCACCCCCCGGACATTTACCCCCCGGATTTATACCCCCTCTATACAACAATACAGGAAAAATACTACGAATTGAAAATAAAGTTTATTAGGGACAAACAGGAAAAAATAGAAAATGTGAATTTGAAATAATTCTATTATTTTACTATAATTCTAAAATATTATACAAGTCATACAAGATTTATATGGACATACAATGACATTTTAAAAACAGAGGTTATGAGCAATTCCGCGAATATACTCTAAGATGTCTTGTTCTTCATAGCTTTGCACTATATTGAGGATCCGTGCATTGGAATCTGCATACTTTTTTCTTTGTGGTTGAGGTGGATGTCCGGCTAATATTTGGGTGCAATATACCTGTTGTATCGCCTGTTCCCTTTGTAAATAAGAAATAAATTTATATATGGTGGGGTGACATCCGCCAACATTCGACTGGAAACTCCGATGCCATCCTTCCACCAAGTTGTTTGTTTTTGGTAATTCATCCTTGGAACGCTCAAACATATTCCACATGCTCTTGGGAAAAACTGGTTGTCGTCGTCGATTATTACGATGTGGTCGTCCGAGATAGGTATCTTCAAAATAGTCAGCAAAATTGGCAAGCACTCGGGGGGTAACATTTCACATACTCTTTCAAAAGCATTATATACTTCGTCTATTGGAGCAAATGCCACTGCTGCGATCATTCGAAGTTTAAGTGAAAAGTCGGAATTTTCTTGGTACCTTTGCTGTAATCCATTCTGTTGAATTTTCTTGTAAATGATTTGGCTCAAATGAAAGAAGCATCCTTTAATGTCACTACCCGGAAGCTTCCCTGGAGGCTATTAACAACCGCCAATTCAAAGTCGACCATGATACTTTGTGGCATCAAATTGGCGTTTAGTGATATTATTTCCTGGAACAATTTCGTGTAAGTATGCTGTGTCTTGTTCGGCAGCAGTGCGTAGACGCATGGGATGGTCCTTCCATTGGCTAATCCATGGATCACAAACAATTGGAAGAAAAGGGCGGGGGCGGTTTTGAATGTCCCATCCATGAACCAATGAGCAGTCGTTTCTAGAAGTCGAAGATTTGCAGTTGTTCCAAAAATCAGCATTCTGTCCGCATCGTTTCGGCCGGAATCGAACAGAAGAAAATCTTGTCCACCGTTGGTGAACCTATAGCGGTCCGGAATGTCGATGTCACCAATGTTTCAAGGAACTGGTACTGGATTATGGACTGCCTGCCTTTGTCTTCAACCCGGTACAACTTTCAAACAGGTACCACGTAATAAAGAAGGGTCCGGTAGGTGTCTGGTACAGGGGGTAAATTTCCGGGGGTATTTGGTACGGGGGGTAAATGTCGGGGGGGTGAATGTCTGGGGGTACATGTCCGGGGGGTGATTGTCTCGGGGGTTTTTGTCCTGACACCCCTAAATCCCTATTAAATCCCTACAATCCTACTTAGCTCTCTTTTATGTTGATCGTAGAGTCAACATCTACTTTTTCCTGTGAAAAAATGTCAGTTGTCATGTCAATGAATTTGATTTCACCACCCTCTTTGTAAAATGGTACAAATGGTTTGTTAATAAACGAGTTGCCCAATAATAGTTCAGCGGGGCAACACTCGTCAGGTACCACTAAAAGTTGTTCTTCCGCTACAACAGAATCTATGCGAATATCGCCAATTAAAGTTTTGTTCACCCTTATTACATTTCTTGACAATGATTTTGCGAAAAAGGGCCATCTTTAACCGTACATAAATTAAGGCTCTTTGCAGCAGATTGTTGAATAAGAGTACATTCACTTCCGGTATCAATAAGCCCTAAGAATTTCATATTTTCTATCATGATAGTTTTGTAAAATAAGTTTGTAGCATGTTGCTCGACAAAATTAACAGTTCATCGAGAAAAACAATCTTTTTCCACGACCGATTTTTTTACAAATTTTGCACCCTCGGTTAGTAAGAGCGCTTTTAAGATCAGTTGAAGTTCCTATGGTTTATCAATGAACCTATTCGTAGGTCAATTTATTTTTTTATGTCCCGGTTTATTGCATTTATAGCAATAAATTTTAAACACCGTTGACTCATCTCAGGTGGTTTTAAACTACCGGCACTAAATCGGAAACGTTTACTTTGGTCGCACGATTTCATAAAAGTGAATAACGCGTCTAACGTTTCGTAATTGTTCGCCAGTGCTAATTGTCTTATATTGTCTTCCATTATACTGGAAATTATAATGTTAGTAATATCGATTTCCGGTATTTCCCACGGAAGAGTATTTAATTTAGCCAACTTGAGGCCTTAAAAGTCTACGAAAGTACCATCTTTCCACGAATTATACACTGCCGCGTCACGAAACAATTCTCCAATCGCTCGAGGATCGTTATCAAAGGTGTCTCTTAAAAGTTTTTTAACTTGTTCCACCCGGCACCAGACGCTTCCGAATTCAAAAACCATTCGCGGGCACGCCTTTAAAGCTTGCCAATCGCGTAACGAGTCACGGCAACGTCATCCCACCGTTCAAAGTAGGTACATTATCTGTTCAATTAGTCTAATCCACTTGTCAACGGGAATTTTCTTTTCGCCCGGATTATAGTCTGGTATCGTTTCCCAGGTGAAGGGTTCAGAATTGGTTACCTTACCTGTATTGTCCTTTAACTTATCTATCTCATGCCGGAGCAAGCTTATTTCCCGCGCCCATGCTTCCGTGGAATTAGATAGGTCTCATTCTTCCCCTCCGAGCGACTCTGGTCTCAGCCGAATTCTCAGCTGCTCGAACAGCGGTGGCGTGTAGCTTCTCGCGTCCGCGTCCATCGCTTTTGGTTCTGCTGATGTCAGCAGATATCGTTCCAGGCTTTTGACACAAACTGATATTCTCACTGCACTTTGGGCGCTAGGGTTTTCGTGATCCCACTTCTGACATTAGGGTTGAAATGAGGACACCCTTCAACTCTAACAAGTATCTATTGGCACTGTCTTACGCTAATTATATTTATGCATTCGCCAGCACACGCTGTTGTGTCTCTACTCACGGCTCGCAATCATTACCCTATTGATTAGGTTCACATGCATCGGCTTGCTAAGAAAACGAGACATAACAAGAGATTCGTGGAAGAATAGAAACTGGCGGAAGTTTGTCAGCTCCAGGCAGGGCTGGAATTTGAACGAAGTAGAGTTCCAGTATTCAACTTGCCTGGGGACACAAATTTCTGCTAAGAAATGATAGAAAAGTTGGTGAAAATGGCCCAATTCTAAGAGTGTAGGCCGGAGTTGGTTTGGAACCCCGGAGAGTTTCGCAGAGCGACCGGTTTCGACTTGTTAGAAGTCATCAGGCTCACAATATAAACGTTTTAGAGCTAAAGTTGTACGACATGTGAGACGTCACAAAATAAAACCAAACGGACAAAAAATACAGCTAAAATGTGGTCCACACTTATCACACGTCGAACAAGAACATTAATTGTATAAAAACATGGAGCAAGCCCTAAAGGAGTAACGTCCTTATCAGTAAAAAGGTTACTACACAATTGTTTTTTCAGGTGGGAGGAAGACAAACACTGGGGTAGGACAAATCTGTTTTAAGATTTTAGCAGGTTTAGCTATGAGCATTTCACAGAATCAAGTGACGCTATTACAGTCAACGTTAAACGCTAGGTATAACATTCCACAATCGTGAAGCATCACAATTGTTTTAAATTTCGGTCGCCATTGTTTTCTTGATTTTTTTTGTCTTGCGAATTCTTAACAAGATTTTGAGGTGGATTTGTGATCCGGGTTTTTGCAGCGATCAATTTTTGCACGTAAAAAATTTCCGAATCGTTCATTCATTTAAAAAAAAATAGCAAAATACACAAGTACATTTCGCACCCCGGCGAGAACAATGACACAAGTAAAAAAATGCAAGTTTGAATAAAAGAAAGAAATAAAGAGAGCTATAAAACGTACATTGCAATAGTTTAGGTTTCTTTTAAATATCTGAAAGGCATCTTTGGCAGTAAATTCTATTATGATGTAGAGAATAATATTGGGAATCTGTAAATATGTTCTTGTTGAAAATGTGTTATCAGAAAATCAGACTTCCTTGTTGTGACCAGTTCAAATAATACTTATGTCACTTTTCATGACCAAATTATAGTTTTTTTCCGCTTGTGTCTCTCGACCTTAGTAAAGGTCACTAGTAAAATAGTCGTTTTAATTAATCTGCTTTATTAGCTTATTCAAAATACAAAATATTAGATGAAAATGTAAGTAAATAGTAAACAATTTACATAAACATTGAGTCGTAAATAGGATTGTACAAAGTGGGGATGCTTTTTGCTGAGATCAGGTAGTTAATGTGAGCTTTCTTTATAGCAGGTATCTCCATTTTTTCCTTGTATGCTGGAACGGGTATTATTGTAGAAATGTCCTGTTGTCTTCTCCTGGTATTAGCAAAGACTATGTATATTATAGACTGCTCATGGGGCTAAAATTGCATTCTTTTTGTCAAAGGCCGCGCGATGGCAGTACTAGTAGTCGAAAGTAAATCACTTTCACTTTACCATCACTTCGCGACTCTCCGGACTCCTGAAATTTTGGTCGAAATCTAGAAATAGACTGCGGTGCTTTACGATTTACGATGTAAAGCTTGTGCCGTCTTAAGGATAAGTGTTAACAAATACTATGTATATAATATGCATTAGGTACCTAGTCTCAAAGACTATGTATATACATAGTCTTTGGTAGTCTTTGGTTTTAACCAGCAACTAATAACCTGGTGTAACGGAAAAATACCAAATCTGTATCAAGTTATTTCGACAGAAATAATTTACTCTGCAAGTTGTTCAAAAAAAACGGCCTGTTTTTGGAAAAACTACCAATTGATTATTTATGGTTTGATTAGGAGTTGTTACTTATGCGATTATGTATCGTTAATTATGTATCGTAAATATACATAGTCTTTGGTATTAGTAACGTTGATCTACGCATATTCTATTTCTTCGTATGTAGTTTTCACAAAAATAATGCCGGGGTCAGATTTCTGCATTTTTAATTATTTTTATATCGGTTATTTTTATCTGCGCGTTATTTGTTGTTTTGTTATAGTTTGATCCAATCTGTTGAGGGAGTTTTTTAGGTCTACAAAATCCTCGTAACTCAATTCTGTTGAGTCTGACGTAATAAGTTGGAATACAGATGGGTCCAGATCTGTGGTCAGGACGCGGTGGTGGGTATGGTGTAGTGATAAATCGGCAAAGGTGGATAAAGGTACGTATAATACTCGTCTACGTGACATTCGTCAAGTATAGAGATATATTGAATGAATCATGCCCCGTTGTAGGGAGTCGCCTCGCCTCGAGAGAGTGCGGCTGCGCTATCCATCGGGGGATTCCCCGGTTGACCCGTGTATAGTGGGTGGTATACCCACAGAATGGGGCAGCACGGCCATCCTGACGATCTTTCGTCCTCGAAAGACACCTAAGAAAGAAAAGAGCAAGTCAGTCGAGGGTATACTAGTATGTTCAAGGATGTATAATGATGCTCAATGGTTGGCAGATGCGTGTCTCGAAGTGAGTGTCCCCGTGAACGAGTGCTATGCAAAACGAGTGTCCTTGGATCGAGTGTTTGCATTGAGTAGCGAGTGCTATGCAAAACGAGTGTCCTTGGAACGAGTGTTTGCATTGAGTAGCGAGTGCTATGCAAAACGAGTGTCCTTGGATCGAGTGTTTGCATTGATCAGCGAGTGCTATACAAAACGAGTGTCCTTGGATCGAGTGTTTGCATTGAGTAGCGAGTGCTAGCTAAGGACGAGTGCCAGCTAAAGGCGAGGTGTTGCCGCAGAGGGCGAGTGCCAGCTAAGGGCGAGTTGGTTATGTCCACTTACCCTGGTATGTTTTAATGGGGAAGGTGGAAAGGTTTGATGTTGTCCAATGCTAGGATAGCTTCGTAACGTCTGCAAGATCGTGTAGAGTGAGTATTCTCTTGGACCCTGTAGCGGTCATGAGGGTCATGAGGTCATACCTCCACGATTTTGAAGGGTCCTCGGAACTTCGGGAGAAGCTTCTTGGGAAAATCCACCACTAACCTGTTTTCGTTACCTTTTTTGTTGACAAGTAAACTCGGGCTAGAGTAAGGTGATACGCTTTTTCGAATAATTTTGGTTCGAGGAGGTCCTGAATAATACAGCGAAAAATTTCTTTGTCTTTTTCCGCGCACCTATATGCTCTATGAGTCACAGGTTTGTCGCTATTGACTTCAATAGAGAGGGAGACCGAATGAGCTTTTCCTAATTTTTTTAACGAGTTTAACATACAGGTTTCATATTGTTGTAGAAGGTTATAAAAGGTACGTAGTTCATCAGGGGTGAGGTTTCCGTGGTTTTCTTGTTGGAGTCATGAAGGGTCGTCACTTTTATAGTGAAATTTTAAGAAATTATCAATGCGATAATATATTATGGAAGGATCCTCTGTGAAGTTTGTACCGATGAGAATGTTAAATTTAAATTCAGGATTAGGTATGATGTAGTATTTGGTTTTCAAAACAACGGTTGACTGTGGAGCCGGTTCCCAAAAATCCGGACAACACCGAGTCTACGGGCAGTAGTGGCCGGGCATCGGAGGACCGGGCATCGGAAGACCGCATGCTCCGGCGTTTCCGTGGCTCAACACTCGCATAGGTTGTCTTTGGTTTTTCCAATTCTCTGGGTGCATGTGCGAAAAGACCCATGCCCCGTGAGGTATTGGACAAACCAGTGGTTGTGGGCCCGATGTTGGCAGCCCACCCACTTGGTTAAGTCTGGGATTAGTCGCCTGGTCGATGCCGCTGTAGCGTTATTTCTCCCCCCATCTCCTTTGCCACTGTTGGAGGGTGCGCCGTCGGGCCATGCACCTGGTCCCGGCAAGCACACCCCCTCCCATATTATGTAGGAACCTGCGCTCCTTGGCAAGGAGTTCTATGGGGGAAAGCCCGCTATGACCTGAAGGGCCGCCGTGGACGCGGTTCTATAGGCGCTAACCACACGGAGCAAGGGTCTCCTCTGTGCGCTCTCCAGGTTATGCGCGTTATTGCAGGTTATTGCAGGGTATTGCGTTATGCAGGTTATTTTTTTGTGTTTAGCGTGTGGCACCAGACAGGTGCCGCGTATAGAAGTGTACCACGTGAGCCAGCACCTCCCTCTTTCTACCGGATGGTCGGCCCACGTTGGCCATGATCCTAGTCAGCGCCCCGTATCGGGCGTCGGCCGATCGGATGTCCTCCAGTATGTGATTCTGGAAGCCACCACCTTCTCCTAGGGTTGCTCCGAGGTATTTCAGTGTGGGGCTGGTCCTGAGAGGGACGCCGTCCACGTTCAAGGTGAATCTCCTCCCTGTTCTGGGACCTCTCAGGACCATTACCTGCGTCTTGTCCGTGGCGATGGTGAGCTTGTGATCGCTTAGCCAAGTCCTTATGTGTGATATGCTCCGTCGAGGGGCCCTTGAGGGCCCGTAGTGGTTGCTGCCTGTACTACAAGGGCCAGGTCGTCGGCATAAGCAATTAATCGTGTGCTCGCAGGGAGTCCGATCCTGAGAGAACCCCGTAACCAAACCAAACCTTTTTTCGTCCCGACTTTAGGCCAGTGAGGCCACACACTACTTCGGAAGCTGGCAATAAACACCGCCCCGGTTAAATTCACCCGGGGAAAGCAGAGAACCTTGCGGGCTCCCCCTAGGCTCGGACGGTGCAAGAGTCCATCAGTCAGGTGTAAGAGAGTTCTAGAGCGACCTGATGGGGTCACCCCCGGGGGTCTTACTCATCCAAGTGCTATTAAGTTGGCAGGGTAGGTCGGGGACCTCCGATTTTATTGGAGGTCGCCCACTTGATGTACCATTGGTCTGGGACCCGGATTAGGGGTTCAGGCGGCCTCCAGAATTACTGTTAATGAGGCACTAAATACTAGCAAGCTAGCTATGAAAGCGGTTGTGATGTTATGGTTCGGCGGTGTGAACTTTAGGATTTAGGTAACCTTAACTTTAGGGAAAAGGTAAATCCATAATCAAGGTTTAGGTTTAAGGTTGTAGAGCGAAACTTATCTTTATTACTCGGCAGTTCGGTGGCAACTCACTGTCGTTTTACAAGTCAAATATTATTTACAAAAATTGCATAGTTAACAGTTTAATGTAAATTATTAACAAATTCGTTTAACTAGGTAAAAGTGCAGTTGACTTGGTTGAGTTCATTATTCCGTTACTGTTATTGAATTATTAATTAAAGTCAGCTAAATTAAAGTATTGAAACAAATGTTGGTACTTAGTGAAATTCCATTTCACGGTATCGAAACGTATAGGTTAGACAGCAGTTTGCAAATGAAGGTAATTTTCAGCTAAGAACTACGAAAGGGACAGTAGTATGGGAAAGGATGTGGTTGTAGCCGTATGTGTTGAACAAAGCTAAGCTATTAATCGAAGAAACAGTGGAATAACTTCTTACCTTGCGTGGCAGCCCTCTTTAGGCCCCATCAGTTCAGGAAGGGAGCGCGGCAGGTGTGTCAATATATACCAAACCTCAAGAGGTTTACTCGGAGGGACCTCCTGGGTTTCAGCTCATCCTCATATTTCGCCTTCATCAAGGCCGTGATGGCGGTGTAACCGCAGCTCCAAACTCGCTCGTCAGCCAGCATGGCATTCATAGCACCCATATTGGTGCGATCGTGCGCTTAAATGTTGCCATATGGTGTATCCAAAGAGGGCATCGGAATATGGCGTGCTCGGGGGTATCTCGCGATCCACATCCGCCCGTGTCATAGTCGGTTTTTCCAATGCGCATTGTGTACGTACGGAAGGACCCGTGCCCCTTGAGGAATTGACTGAACCAGTGGTTGTGCCGGCGGTAATTACAGTCACACCACTTCAATATGTATGGGATTAAGATCCTAGTCCATCCCACCGCTTCCGTTTCGCTCTCCCATCGCTTCTGCCACTGTGTGAGGGTGCGCTTACGGGCCATACGCCTGACCCCGGCTCGCGCACCCCCCCACATTATGCAGGAATCTCCGCTCTTTAGCCATCAGGTCGAAGGGAGGTATTGCTGCGATGACCTGCAGAGCGGCGGTGGACGCGGTGCGGTACGCCCATGGTGCGGTAGGCACTCACCCAGGGTCCTCCGTTGCGCGCTCTCCATTTTGTTCTTGTATTTTACCACCTCCAGCGTTGCGCATCATATTGGTGCAGCGTACTGTAAGATTGAGTGTGTGGCTAACGCCATCATCTCTCTCTTCCTCCCCGCGGGCCCGCTGACATTAGGCATAAGTCTTGATAGGGCGCCGTTTCTCCGGTCGGCCGAGGCGATGGTTTCCCTTATGTGCTGATGGAATTTCATCCCATCCGTGACCGTCACTCCAAAGTAGAGAATGTTGGGGGTTGTCGGATAACTTGTATCACGGAGCAGGACATTAAATCTACGCCCAGTCCTTGAGGACTCTCACTTGCGTTTTGTTAGTTACCAGTGTAATGTCCTCTTATTACCGAGGACATTGTTGAAAGAAACTCGGTGAATAGTTTGATGTACGATGATTTATTTGTGAAATACTCATAACTCGGTTTGTGGTCTTTTATATATTGTGGTTCGATTGATACTAATTGATTCGATCACTACGACTGTTAAAATTAGTACTCAGCGTTCAACTGACGATCGCATATCTACAGGTGAACTGCCTTTTGTTCAGTCACCTGTTGACAAAGCAGAATTGGAAATATGGTATCGAACGGATGTGCGATCGTCGTTGTTTCGCGTAGATATTTCTAAGTTCGATAATGCGTATTTAGCTATTTGTGCAATAAACAATAGGTTAATGTTCTTAATATAATGTCTTTTACTTCAGGTCATATGGGGGCATTACACCAGCGATAGCCTGTTTGCTGCCATCCATGCCTCCACCGCCTAGTACGCACGGTCGAGACGCCTCTAAGCCTCCTCCGTGCTGTTCGCGCAAGCAATAATGACGAGATCATCGGCATATGCCACCGTGCGCGTCTCCTCAGGGAGCCCGACCCTGAGGACGCCATCGAAAAGAACTTTCCACTGCGTGGGCCCCAGGACGGACCACTGAGGGACCCCGGTATTCGTCTTGTGCCTCCTCCCCGGCGCCAGCGTGATGTATCTCTCATTAAGGTATTGCTCGGTGAGCTTTATTAAGTACGGCGAGACCCCCGTTCTCTCAGTGCCTCCATGGTGTGGGACCACGAGGCCGTATTGAAGGCGTTAGCTATGTCAAGGGCTACCATAACTGTCCATTTACGCGTCCCAGATGCCGCATTCACGGCGTTGCTCAGGGCAGTTATGGTAGAGCGGCCCTTATGAAACCCGTGTTGTGACGGGGAGATCCCGCCCAGATCCTCTATTTCCTCCTCCAGCCGGTCTCTTATGACGGTCTCGTACTCCTTTCCCAGTGTAGACACTAGACAGATAGGTCTAATATCACAAATATACAATTAAAACGTAAATTTTCTATATGTACATAAACGAAATGAAAAGCAAAAAGCACAACAGCGAAATTACACCTACAAATTAACACTTTGACACGTCTTACATAATACAGCACAATAAATGTGTAGGCGCGGAATCTCCCCCTGCCCCAACACGGCGGGTCCTACTAAGTTTTGGATCTTCGTTTGGAATATTTGTATTAAACCTGTGGGAAGCGAAATGATTAGACCAGGTTCGACTGGGAGAGTCGGATCGAGTTACCTTTGTACATCCATTGGGCAGTATTTGATAACTTCTCCCTGAATTCGTACAAGTCGAACCTTTTCAAGCATTGCTTGTTCTACCTATCTGTGTTGTTTTGCTGGAAGATAGGATCGCCGCTATATTGTTTCATTAGGTGCACCAACCTAGGGAAGAAGTGATGTGAATTAAGCGGGTTTTAAAAAACATATCCTCACTTCGACGAAATTAAACAACAAATCAACCTGCCGAGATCCAACAGAAATGAAACAACCTGAGCAACCGCCTTCAACTACTACTACTACTGCGCTATTGGGTTAGTCTTTTACCGGCTTCGGTGATTCTTAACGTTTAATCTCGTTTATCATCCTCGTTTAATGAATCTCGCGACACATCTTCTATGTTTAAATACCTCAATTTGATGCGATCTCAACAATGGAACTCGCCTATCCACAAGACTTGTTACCAACAATTAGAAGAATCTGGATTATCAACGACAAATACACCAAGTATTTACTATACAGATTATTTATCAAACCGATTTATTCACAGAATTCAAAAAATATGATTGACGTATGTGTGCGTACACATATACAGAAAGCACATAAGTAGATAAGAAATGAGACATCTGTAACAGGAGCAAGGAGCAGGTTAGTGACTCCGACCTTGACCTTGACCTTTAAGGTCGGAATCACTAACCTGCTCCTTGCTCCTGTTACAGATGTCTCATTGGAGTTGATTTATTGACCCCCCCACCTGTCTAGACAATGGTCCTTGAAAATGACCGGGACCTAACTCCCCCCCCCCCTCCTGTCTGGACACCCCCCTCAACCTCTAACCTGGGCTATGAGAGTTCTGTAACGGAGGTTAGGAGTCGGTTATGGACCACGAACCCACCCCCCCCTACCCCCCCCCCCCGTGATCACATTCCCGAATAATTTATCTCCCCAGAATTTCAATGTATTTTAATTAAAGGAAAATATTTTAACAACTGAATTTATTTTTGGCTTTAGAAATAACATATAAATACACTTCAATTATAGATTGGACATATCTATGGATTCCCTCGCATTCACTCTCCCAATAATGGCAGGAACACGTATCTGGACCTTCGGTGGTTGAGTCTCTGGACCACGGGCAGCTAACAAAATGGGTTCCAAACCTCGATGTTCGCTTTTCTTGGGCCTGTCGGGTTTTCAATCTGTCGTACATATCCATTAGTTCATCCTTGTGAAATGGTGTTACGTAGTAACCATACTCATCCAAAAACTTGTCAACGTTTACATTACCAAACGCATCCAAAAACTTTGCAACGAGCACACTTTCACCAGCCATATTTAAGGTTATACGATGTAGATACTACGAGCACTCTTAACGGAATGAATGCTAGAAAACAGCAGAGGTGGTAGTGATCGTGGTAGTGGGGGGGGGGGGGCAGCTGGTTAGGTGGGGGGGAGTGAAAGTTCGAGTGAATCAAGTTCAAACAAGTCGTTGCAAGTTCCAACTTGATCCCCATACTTAAGAAGACGATCTAAATCACCTTCAGTTGGTGTAATGAGAAAATGGCCCCAAGCTAATGTGTCATAGGTGTGTGGGATGAGACGTCTCTTATCGTCTTGTGAAGACAGAGCAATTTTATTTTTTAATTCTGTATAAACTGTATGAAGATGGGAAGAAAAAATATACATTTTACGAAAAATAGACCCTCCATTCTCAACAGTCTGAATATAATCAGACATATGAAGTTGATTCTTTATGACATTCTTAGAAATTCCCTTAGCTTTTTTAACAACATCAACCGCTTTCACACAATAAGCTTTAGCACCAGTACCATAGAAACTTTCTACAGGTATTCCTGCAAATTCATCTTTCATTTTTCCTACAACTGATATGGTTTGTGGAATATTGTGAATATTGTTTGTTGGGTAGTTTGACGTGTCAAAGTAGTCGATATTGGTTTTAATGTCATCGTATACGTTTTCGGTGAAAATCTCCAAAATAAGCGAATCTGTGTCAGTGTAGCACAAGTTTGCCTTAGCACCATATTTCTCCTTAATGAAACCATAAAAAAAATCGTAAAGTACTGTTTTAGAAATGTCCAGAATAGAAAAACCAACATAAAGAGGTTTATCATATGATACTTTTGTTTTTCCCAAGTGAATTGCCACCAAATTTTCATCAAAGATTGAACATGATTTAAAATGTGGTTTAGCTATTAACGCTCTGGCTCCAACAGATCCGACTTTATTTTCCCAGTGTGTACATAATTGTATATCTTGTCGTTTATCGACATTTTCCATAGTTTTACCGAAAATTGAATTTATTAGTAATTTGAACAAATCCCTTTCAAATTCATTGGAAGCGGAATTTCTTAAAGTAGTATTGAAGTCGATGTACGGCTTTAACCACGGTGATTGGGAAAACGTTAAAACTCTATGTACTTTTTCTAAAATTAAACCGTATTTTAAGCACTGTTGTAGATTTCTATAATGAATGATATATTTATGTTTGCTATATAAATTGGGGATTAATTTGGACATTTTACCACCAGCAGGGATTATAGGTTCCGGACAAAAGGGGAAATCATTATGGTATTCATGTAAATTGGACGGATATTGTAAATCCACTTCCAATACATATCCTTGTGAGGAATTTTCATCGATTAAAGATAAATCTAACGATGTGATTTCATGTTCTTCTAACCATTTAAAATTACTAGTTGGTAAAGCCTGTTGCATCGAATAACCGTATAAATTTGTGGCATCGAAATAAACAATGTATGAAGTTGGTTTCAAAATATCATAATCGGGTACAAATTTATTATTTGCTACAGCTTTTCTTCTACTACATTGACTAACACCACCGCGAATTCCCCTTTTAAAAAAATGTATGATATCTATGTCAGTGAGAAGTTCAAGTTCAATTTGGGTAAAGCGTAACATGGCATCCCAACTCAAAGAAGGTGCAGTCAAGTAATGGGCCGGGTCTAACTTATACTTGATCATGCAAATCTTTCTGAAATTTTCAAATACATCTGCAAGAAGAAGTACATCAGACTTTAGGTAAATATCGGAATATTCTCCTAAAGATGAACAGTGGAAAGTATGCCACACTTCTTGAGCTCGACTATACTCTTCTTGAGAAAGTGATTCCCCGGTAAGTGTATCAAAAAAATTCTCTATGGGAGGTAATTTTTCATCTAACTTATGAAACGAATCTACGTAACTGTATGGAAAAACCCCCTTACGCCTTACCAAATTAAATTCATTGTCTTGTGGAAAATGTTTGCGTACTTCACAACATTGATCGGAATTTAAATTTTGACTCAACTTATCAAGAGATCTAGACAGGAAGCGGAAAGAGTCAACAAACCGTAATGAAATATAGGTATCTGGTACTTGAGGATTGAGTGATTTTTCAACTAAAATACGTTTTGAAAACGAGACATATTTTTCCTTGTTTTGAGCTATTATTGACATCGTTTCACCCTTTGGACACAATTTTTTAATAAACAAATGACAGTCATAGTTTGTGAGGTTATGAAAGAAGATAGGAATAAACTTTGCGGTTTTAAAATTCAAGTTACAAATGGAGTGGGCGGGGCCACGGTAGAGACCACTCAGATGACAATGGTCGTGGACCTTCTCGTCTTGTGATAAAGGTTTATCACAGATGTGGCAAACTGAACTTTTTTGAAATAGATCTTCTTGCCTGGTTAGTGGTATCATCTGTTTTACATGTTTTAAGTGCGTGTAGTAAAGTGAGTGAGCGATATCATCTAACTGTTGTGTAAATATTTCGGTAACATCAGGACCTCGATATGAATAATATTTCGAATAAGCATCATCGAAATTACATTTAACATACATCCCAAAAGAGTAAGGTTCATGTTCAAAAGTTTTCACCGTAAAAGACTTGTCACTACTTGGTTCAGTATGATGAATCGGTTTCAAGATACTCTCAAAATCGGCATAAATGACAAACGGCACTGACAACTGTTTTTCAATATTAACAAACTTGAGAATATTTTGAGGTATAAGCTCACCACATTTGTTTGTAATAAGATTAGTTGACGGTGTTTTGGTGTAAATGTGGTTACAATCGTTTCGCTGATGCATGGCCAACTTTTCAGGCTTCCTGAAAAATTGCAAGCAACCGTCACAAAAATATATTGATCCATGTCGTTTAGAGAGTTGTTTATGCACTAACCCTGAGAGGTTTTTGAAGAGACAATAATGGTTGTTACCATCATCATCATCTGAAATAAGCAACAAGTTCACATGGGTAGGTTTACGGTGTTGTGTAAAATGTAACGGTCCCACCACCTCGGTGACGTATTTACCATTTTCGAATTTTGTTTCAAGTCCATACACATTGATTGAAATATTATTTAGGTCTTCAAATTTAGATATATCTTTTAACCTAACAGGAAAATCGATTCCTGTAAAATCTAACAAAATATCATAATGGGGATATGACGACACTCGAGTTGGTTCACCAGTTGCTGGAAATATCGCTGCTATAATACTCCACGCGAAGCACGCGTTGTCTGAATTTTTTATGTTTAAAACACATTTTGTGGACTCTATTGATTTAGGAAGTTTGATGTATGAGGACGCCGACACTGCACTAAACTTGTTAATGTTCACATCCAAAAATAGAATATGTTTCAAGGCCCATCCGGAATCACGTTCTTGGAAGTCTGACATTTGTGATTGGATTTCGTCTTTAAAGTCTTCATAAAGTTGATTAAGATCAATAGAAGCAGTGAGAACTTTATTTTTTGTATTAAAAGACTTGACGTCGGAGAGATCCTTTTCAGGTATAACGTAAAGGCCAAAAAGCTCCATGTTGATTTTCAGAGTAGGAAATCGAGCTAAGTACTCTGACAGTATATCTAGTACCTTGGAGTGTATTTCTGTAAAGAACGTTTGTGGAGTGATGTGATTCTCATCAGTGGAAACCCTATAGCTGGCGATGCGACACTTGAATGCGTGGTGTAGCTTTTGGATGTTGGCTGAAGAGTGTAAAATTGGTCTATGTAGTCTTCTACGATCACAAACTGGAACACTCGGAACAGGGGCACCATTATCCGGAACACTTGGAGCAGGGGTACCAGTAGCGAATTTAAGTTGTTTACTGGTTGTGGCGTCGGTATTACAGCTGAGACGCTTATGACGAGATAAATTATATGAAGTGGTAAACGATTTTCCACACATTTCACAGGTATGATTTTGACACGTACGTAGATGACGTGAGAGACGTCCCATAGTTTGAAAAAGTTTCGCACACTTTTCACACCGCATGGTTAGGCGTCTGGTTGAGAACTAACGTGTTTCAGGATATACTGGTAACTTGTATGAATCCTCCGTCAGAGGACTGTCTCAACATGTGGGGGGGGGGGTGGTGGGGGGGTACGCTGAAAGTCAACGTGAAGGTTGAAGTCGCTATCCGAAAACAACATCTGCGTCCGATGTCTCATGACCACGAATAAGGTGTGTCGAGACATGAGGGGGTCTAGACGAGGGAGGAGAAGGGGGGTCAAAGTCACATCTGCGTCCGATGTCTCATGGCCATGGTTATTTGACATGAAAGGGGGGGTCTAGACGAGGGGGGAAAGGAGGGGCTCAAAGTGATGGTGGAAGTCAAGAGTACTATCACGGTCAACGTTAAAGGTTATTGAACAAGCGGGTTCTGGTCCGGGGGGAAGGAGAGATACTATTTAACACAGTATTCTTGGAGTCTGTTTAGTAGAATTGTGTTTAGTAATCATGTGGATGTGTTATCGGCAATACCCTGAAATTAACGATCTGAAAACCGGTATAACGTATCTACGTAGTAAATTCGCGGATCTGCAGTGGGATGCTCACCACGAGTCGAACTACGGAATGGGGCGCTTTTATGAAGAGGAATACTGTTTACATCTAGCGAGAAAGTATCAAGTTGCATGTGACTTGTGTGATATGTACGAAGAATCAGAGTTATGTATTGAACATTTTGTTCAGGAAATTAAACGAATCAACTTAACCGATTTCCTGTACAACATAAAACAGTACTTACCGGAAAAAATCGCAGCGGAATTTATAGAGGAAGAAGAGGAAGACGAATCCATGGAAGACGAATCAGTGGAAGATGAAGACCTTCAGGGTGGGTCGGGGGAGGACAAGGAGGACGAACAGGAGAAAGAAAAGGAAGCGAACGTGAATGGAAAGATGGGGGATAGAGAAGCCACACCTACCTCTATGGAAGTGGGCGAGAGCGAGGAAGCGAAAGTGGGGGAAAAGATGGGTGGTGGAGAAGGTACACCTGCCTTTATGGAAAAAGAGAAGGTAATTTTTTACGAAATTGAAAATTATAAGCTTAATACAGAGAGAGAGTTCAAGTGCCATGTTTGTAATAAAGAATTTTTTGATATTTAATACGTTGTTTTATTTTTCTAAATTAATGCATTATAAAGTTTTCATATAAAAAAAATACATTTGTTAACGCACACATACAACAATTATTTGAATGGTAAAAACATTTTGGTTCTGATTTTATTAAAGCAGGTTGCTCGGGTAAATCAATAATTTCCTTAGAAAGAAATCTGCGAAGATACTGTGCTTTTTCGGCTCCCTTGACATAAACATGAGATGCAGATGAGGTTAAGTCTTGTAGATATTTGTTAAATTGATGTAGTGGTGTGAATCCAGTGTTCCAAGAAAGTCCATGATGGTGTTTCGTTAACCAGTTATTTTGGGATTGTTGTTCTGGAGATAGCATATCCATTGGGAAAGGTGGTTTAAACACAGTGTGACACAGGTGAGTTCCATCATAGGCAGCTAGTTCTTTCACAACAAAGTCTTTGCGTTCTCGCATAAAACCCTGAATATCGACAACTATTTTCATATCTGAAGTCGTTTAAAGTGTTTAGATATACAGTACACTAGAATCTCAACTCGAAGTTTCCGAAGGTTTGTGTTAAAATTATGTAAATTTGTAGTAAATTCGTGCAGTATGATGTTCTTTCTATGAGGCTTCATAGTATGACTGAGATATTTTGGTCTGAGTGACGCTTCTTAACTGAAGATGGTTGTGTTTTAGAGTGGGCGAACAATTTTCGTCAAAGGGTTATACGTGAATCGTTTTTCATGTGAAATTAAACAGTATGCTGCAACATCGTCCGTTATATTTTCCGTTTCGAATTCAACTCGAAGGGTGACAGATCCTGTTTGAGCAAAATCCTTTTGATGAGAGCAATCGATATGTACGATAGGTGCGAATTTTTTAAATTCTGTTGGGTTAAACAGCGGTTGATTTCCTTTAGTTGGATAATAAGAGTCTTGAAAGTATGCATACATTTCGTAAAGTGTTGCGAATTTATTGTTTTTGATATCCAACATTAGATCGGCATATGGATAGCGTTGAGAATTTAAAAATACCATTATATTCCGTAAAGAAATGTCATCAAATTTACTCATATCAGCAGTAAGTGAATTTCGTTTACCCTTGTGAAAAGCTACTATTACATGTAATGGAGATTCCAATTTAGGTGATGTTTTCACCGCCCAGGTATGACGCGAAGTTTTCAGTAATGATGGATAAACTACCAATTCTGCACTTCTGAAGGTTATTGGGAGTGAGGTTCCTTTATTAACAATTTTGTTTAATCGTAATTGTTCCGCTAAACTAAGTGAGACGTGTGGCATCACCCAAAAGAGTTTTGATATAATCACTTTCGGCTTTTCCGTATCATCTGTACTAATTACTGCATCATAATCGGAGCTGCTACGAATAAGTATTAACTCCTGCTTCATGTGAAGTATAATTTTTCGATAATCTTCGAAAAATCCCATTAAATGTTTTAACGGTAGTATCGTATTAAAATTTCCATTATTATCTGTTATTATTCTTTCTCTTTGAATCGCTTGTTGTTGAGTTTCCCCTGTTTTAGGTGTAGAGATCTCTTTTTTTGGAAACCATCCTGCATTTGCTAACCTATAGCTTTCAGTTGGAGTGTACGCAAGATAACCTTTTAGAGTAGACGCTAACCCGAGATCTCGTACAGAATCGAGTACGATTCCTTCCAATTCATACCGTACTTCTCGGAATAAATGGGAAATGGCGTTGTTAATAAATTCTAACTTGGTAGGCACTGTATCGTCATCTTTAACCAGTTTACCTTCTACGTATAAGTAGCTGTTACAGGGGGCGGTATAAGCGTTCAAATCAGGGATCGGGATCCGAACTTCGTCGTTATAATTAATTTCACCAGAAGTGTAGGGTTGGTAAAAGTGATACTGATAGTCTTCTATACTGGTGTCATTGTAGGGTGTTTCTGTTACATCCAAGAGATCCTTTTTCTCCATGTTCACTGCTGAATCAACTTTACGTAACTGAGTAGAAAAATGTTGAATGTGGTCTTTTATATATCATACTAAAACTTTAAAACCTAAAGATACTAAAAAGTTACGATTTTGCTTTGTTAATATTGTGGTTTTTCTGCTTTGTCGACGTAGGACTCGAAGCGCTTTATTAAATCGGAAATCCATCTTATTCGGACTTTTTTCGTAAATGTAAACGAATCGTGCGAATGTCGTTCTGAAAATTGATAAGTTCTCCGTCCTGATCGAGTATACGCAGGGTAATGTTGCTAATCTTTCTTACGGTAACTGCATAATAAATGGTGTTGAGTGGAGTTTCAACTATTTTATACCCTGGGGAAACGGTAGGAAAAAATTGGTGAATAATGTGTACCGGACGACCATTTAAAAAGGAACCAGCGGCAATGTTGCAATCGATGCATACGGCATTCACTTTAAGAATTTGAACAGGGGTATCACCAGTAACATCTCTGTCTGCTTCTATAACTCTTCTATTAAATCCAAGTACTGACCCCAGTGAATTCTCACAATCGAATGAAATTTGTCTGTTTGCTTGTAGCATAACTCTAGAGGTGTTCGTATCAAATTCCATTGTGATTTCTGCATTTCTATCATTTTTCATGATTTCTCTACGCATCGCGTCCAGTAGATTATTTATTTCATATGAACCAGTGGGAATTGTAATTAAATATCGAAGTGTATCGGATTCATTTAGCACAAAAAATGAATTATTTGTGTCATCGACATTTGGTATGGAATAAAAACTATCAAAATTTACAAGTCCAATTTCATAATCTACGTCATCTTCTAGAAAGACAGGTGGATTAAAATCAAAACTTAATTCTGAAGATTGCCCGGTGAGAATAAAGCTGCAGGACATTTTATCTGAAGTATGGTTGAATAGCGAATGGCTAAAACGCGTTACAAATATTGATTAAATAAAAATAGGAGACAAAGATGGCCACAAATAAACCCAGAATGTTGATAAGAATCATGATTATAATTTATGTGTTTGGTTTTACCATCACTGAAAAAATATTTTATTAATTCTTTTGGTGGTTGTAAATTTCCATAGCTATCTAAGTAGTTGATGACGTCATTCTTCTTTGTATATGTAACCCAGTGAGTACCATCACCGCGCACAGAATCTAAATTAATTATTGCACTTTCCTGTTTATGAATTCTGTTAGGTAAATTGTCCCGAAAAAAGATTCCTCGAAAATGTGGAATTCGTAATTGTGTTACGAATTTTTTCAAATCGATGTCAGTGAGTGCCCGGTGTGGTAATTTTATTGGTAGTTTTTTGGAAACGGATAAGCTAAATGTACTCCCCGACCACGTTTCAATCCTTGACCTTTCGCCTCCATTGCCAAATTATGTCTTTTCTGTTCTTCCAGTTCAGCCTTTTCTCTGTTAGCTTTAGTAACGGCACTTGCTACTCCCGCAGCGCCCCCTATGAGCGGCCCCAATGCGCCCAACAGAGGGAGCAAGAAAGGTAAAAAACCACCTTTTCTTGGTCCACGTCGTTTTTTAATTCCCTTGCCCGTTTTAGGTGTTTGAAGTACTCTACGTTTCTTTTTTGTCAATTTTAAAGCAGCACCTCTCTTCTTTTTGATAGTGTTCTTCAAACCCATGCCCAATTTGCGTTTAATATTCATTGCGCCCGTTATACCTAGTGCAGCAAGACGTTCTAACGATGAGTCACCTGCTTTTACACGTTGCCACGCGATATCTGCTAATTCCTTATCAGCGTGGTGTCTTTGTTCCAACTCTTTAAATTGTGAATAAGCGATGTCGTGTTTTTTACAAGCTTCATCCAAAGGGTTAATACCCCTATCACCTCGCTCTAAACGTTTGGAAAGCTTTGTCCCAGGTCCACAGAACTTGTATCCTGGAATGTGTAACTCGATAGGAAGTTTATTGATTAAAGTATTCAGTAAACCACTTCCTTTTTTCTTCTTCACGGTACCCCGGTAGATCATTATATAAGCTCGGAAGGTTGACGTTCTGCTTTATATAGTATTCTGAGCTGGTAGGATGAAGATTCAACAACAAAACACTCATTTACCGATCAAAAACCACGAGTCTATACTCCCAGTGGAAACGTATAACAAACATGGAATTTTATTCGGTGGTAATACGAAAAGGGGTCTAATTGTAGGGTCTTCAGGTTGTGGAAAAACGGAAGTGATGCTAAGTCTGTTAGAACATCCCAACGGTCTTCGATTTGAAAATATTTACCTATATTCCAAGTCCCTATATCAACCAAAATATACCTATTTGCGATTACTTATGGAACCACTTAAAGATATCGGATACTTTGAATTCAACGATGGGGAAACCGTTATCCCTGCGGAAGAAATAAAACCCAATTCGGTAATAATATTCGATGATGTGGCATCTTGTAATCAAAATATCATTAAAAGTTATTTTTCCTTTGGAAGGCATAAAAGTACTGATTGTTTTTATCTTTGTCAAACCTACGCTGCAATTCCCAAGCAATTGATACGTGACAACACTAATCTATTGATTATATTTCAACAAGATATGACGAATTTAAAACACATTTATAACGACCACGTCAGCATAGATATGCCCTTCCACACTTTTAAGGAGGTTTGTGCTCAGTGTTGGAAAAATAAATATGGATTTCTTGTCATCGATAAAGATTGTTCTATGAAAGAAGGAAGATTTCGCCAGGGGTTTGATAAATTTATTCATATATAAACGTGTGTTCCATTCACCTAGTGTTAGTCAATATGAATAGTCGAGTGGCAAAACAGCTTATAGCTACCAGAAAGGCTTTAAAGCAAAAATATCGAACTTTAAAAGGAGACATCGCACAATCTCAATCTTCTCTGGAACAAACCTATAAACCGATAACACAACCTCTAAAAGAATTGTTAACACAGTTTAAAACCATATCACCTAAAGAAGAACTTAAGGCGGAACGCACATTCTCACAATTGAAACCCGTTCCTAAAGAGTATTATTCTATCGCACCGACGGAGGAGTCGTTCGCATACGACCCAACACAGGACCCCTACACATCTGCCTACTTCGACGACACTTTCTTAAGTCAGATGCCTCTAGAGACATCCAAAATTCTCGAAACTATACGAGACGAAGATATGGGTCAATACTTACAACAATTCGCCCCATTACCTCGAGGATACATCGAAGATCTTATAAGTACCGGAGCCCGGGATTTTGACACAAAATTTGGAGTACATTTCGCTCCTGATAGGGATGGTTGGAACATAGGAAATTCTCCCATACAATTCGATGATAAAGATATAGTAATTGGAGAAGAAAAATATGAGGGAACACCCGGCCTGTATGAACTTTTGTTTAAGAGCCAGCCACTCGGGTACAAAAACAAAGACCTCCAAAATTATATCGATATTGTTAGAAAAACAAACACACAGTTTATCGATTATGACCCGAAGAAAGGTTTAAGTACTTCTAACGCACCAAAATTTCGAGACATTATTAAACCCCAAATAAGTACGATCCATTCGTTAACGAAACAAAAACAGTTGGAACAATTTCGTAGACGATCAAGTTCGGACCCGAATGTTTTAGCGCTTCGAACTAGAAAGATTGGAAGAGGCCTTATGAAGTGGAACAATAAAAAACTTGAATACCGTTACTTTGATGATTATAATGAGTTGATTGAGCGATTAAAACTCTTGGTCGCATCTCAATATGCAGGAAATACCTCTCACAACAACGAGATTCTATCAATAATTGAAGAATTAAAAGAAGCTAAAATAATTGTATAAAAGGGGGAGATTGTTTCAACAGCGCAGTATTGTCCTAAAATCATTCGTATGGTTAACAATGATAGATAAAGCAGGTCGTCATATGCTAACTCCCCGTCAAGTCCCATATAGTCGTAAAACGGAAGATACAGTGGGTGCGTCACCGATCTCACCTTCATCAACATTTCAGATTTGGCAACCTTCTATTTATCATTACAAATGTCTGTTAAACATTCGCGGCATTGGAAAAGATCACCAAAAGAAGTCTAATAACGTGTGGCTGTTTGTATTGGACAATGCAAAAACGGTATATACTGCACCAGTTACTGGTACAGTTGAGAGTGTTGACACTTATCCCCATGGCGTTTCCGTAAATATTAATGACACACTAATGGACCTTAATCTAGAGACACTTATTGGAAAAACTATAAATAAAGGGGATAAGATTTCCTTTTGGACATTGAGAAAAAATACTGAAGATATTTTATATTACCAAATTGTATTACAGTGCCCTATAGCGAAAAATGAGTAAGCGACAAGTTGTCACTGAAATTCATAAACCCTCTAGAAAGAATTTCAAAAGAAGGCGGGTTATTGTTAAAGGACTTGACGATCTTCTACAGGCAGACTTAGTTGAAATGGTTCCGTATGCCAGATTTAATCAAGGGTTTCGGTATATTCTCGTAGTAATAAACGTTTTTAGTAAATATGTATGGACAGAACCAGTTAAACGGAAAACTGCAAAAGACGTCACATTAGCAATGAAAAAAATTTTATCTCACATGCCAACCCCTAAACATCTTCAGACGGACTTTGGACGGGAATTTTACAACACAGACTTTCAACAATTAATGCGAGATAACGGTATTAAGCATTACAGTACTTTTTCCACTTTAAAAGCTAGCATCGTAGAAAGAGTTAATCGAACGTTAAAAACTAAAATGTGGAAAGAATTTAGTATGCAAGGAACTTACAAATGGTTAACACTTTTACCTAAAATTGTGAAAGAATATAATCAATCTACACATTCTACTACGGGTCTAAAGCCAAATAAAATCACAAAACGCAACGCAAAGGAATTATTACGTACGGTTTACAATCGTTTAAAACTGGTGGATCCTAGAGGACCTAAATTCAAAGTAGGGGAGTTTGTTCGTGTGAGTAAATATCGAGAAGCGTTTTCTAAAGGATATTTGCCCAATTGGTCAACGGAAATATTTAAAATATCATCAATTCAATATACCAATCCCATCACTTACCTTCTGGAAGATCAAAATGGAGCGAAGATTTCTGGTGCCTTTTATGCGGAAGAGTTACAACGAACAAAACATCCAAACATCTTTTTAATTGAAAAGATATTGCGCCGAAAAGGAAATCAATTATTTGTTAAGTGGTTAGGTTTTGATAATACTCATAACTCATGGATTCATAAAAACGCAGTTTTAAAATAAAAAAACTTTCTTCAACACAGAGCGTTTTATTTAAATCTTTGTTCAAATATGTTATACCTATGTTTACAATTTAAAACAGGATTTAAAACACTTGCAATCGTCTTAATTCTCCTGTCAAACCGGTTTCTATCAAGGGCTACATGCATCCACACTATATTTCTACATTCATCAAAGTAGGGAACATCATATTTTTTGTTTTTCGATAAATCAAAAATAACAGTTTTTAACTTCGTCTTGAAATACATTAGGTTGTGTAAAAATGAATTCCAACATTAAGTCAACATTTTCACTGGAGGGGTTTCCTTCTGGTTCTAGAAGGTTGTACGTTTGTGTAATCAGGTCACCTGTGATCCCTTGAAGTGCTTTTTGGATTATCTTGAAATAGTGTCGAAACTGTTGTCTGCGGAGGCACTCCATTCGGTATTTGATAACAGGCAGTAGGTCCCACAAAGTGCAGATCGACTCATACGCCAGATGAACGGCTGAATCATCTTTCCCTATTTTGATGATTTTTCCGTACGGTAGTTGTTTGAATTCCAACGTAAATTCACCCGCATCAATTGTGTCATATGGATCGGTGGAATGTAGAAAATTTGTCACAATACCTTGGTTGGTAAGCAAGTTTTCCCACGCACTTTCCTCAAAACACACCTGATCCCCCTTAGTTCCTGCTATACGGACACATGGTGTGAAATTCCATCGGACACTCACTCCAACAGACACGAACTTTGACTTCGAAGGATTCAGAGGAAACCGTCGTTCCCCTAAGACCACAAACGGTTTCGGAGTAGCGAGAGTAGACATTGTATAATTCATTTTACTGAATATTGAACTATTTGTGTTTTTACTTTATACCTCTAAATTTAGTAGAAGGTGGGGGTTTTTAGTGGGGGGGGAGGGGGGGGGATTGCCTTCTCAAGACGCCTCTTAACCTTCAGTTTACAATAACCGGCTCCTTGCTCTGTTACAAATGTCTCATGGGAGTGGCTTTTGTTGTTCGCTCCCACGCCTGTCTAGACAACCGCTGGACCTTGACGATGACCGAGACAGCTACCGGTCTAGACAGGTTCTGGTCTGGGTTATGTGATTTGGTAATGCGATTTGGTATACAGTCTGTTTAATTGAACATACCTTGTGATACCGTTGAAGTGGAAACACCAAGTCGACCAAGTAGGTGAAGAAGACGCGAGTCACTTCAGATGATTATGTGAAGGGTAAATTTGTAGACAAAGTTGTTCAGGACGGAGATAGAATAGATCAAAACTTAACAGAAAACATCAACACACCAGCACTGCATTGCTTTACATGACTGTACTTTACAATGACACGTTCGAATTTATATCTGGGGAATCTTAGAAGAAAAATAGGTTCCCACGTTCCCACGTTCCCACACGAAACACATCTGCATCTCATTACCAAGGTTGACGCGTCTAGACGAATTATGTCTTTTTTTTCCACTAACAATTTTGTCACTTATACTGTATTAAAAAAAGAAGGTCGAAGCGTCTAGACGAGACGGGTTTTTTCATATTTGTATATTTTTTCGTATAATTTCAATGACAAGTCTGACGATTAATTGCGTCCTGGAGGTTTTTTGCACAACACTAATTACTCCCGACGACTGGTGTTGTTTTTCACCGCCATTTTTTTTATTTCGTATCATTTTAATGGCAAACATTCTCACGCCTCATTATTGAATTATTTCAACCTCGAAGTATCCGTTGAATTAGACATTTTTTTTGTACGAATTATAATACGAAAGAGAAGCGTGGAAGATAGCAGCCTCCGACAATTTTTTTCCGCAACGTGTTTAGCTTTCGGACGACTCCAGTGTTACCATACGTACGGATTTATCCGTACTTGTACGGAAATTTAGCAAAAAGTACGGAGTACGGACCTAACGTTAAATCCGTACGCAAATGTACGGACTTTTTGTCACTAATGCCTTTTGACACTATTACTTAGCATATTTTAGTTAGTTATTGACAAATAAAGATATTCTCAAATAAATCCAAGACATCCAAGTTTACGCCAATTGCACATATGCTAGCCAGAATGACGTCTGCAAATTTGTGCCACTTAGAAGATTTTTCTGAAGTTGTAGAGGATGAAAATGAGAACTTTACTGTAGATTAAGTATTAGGTACTGTTGATGCAACCGGATTTTATCGTCCCACTACAACAAAGTTTATAGGTTTAATGTTACTTAATTGTATGATTGGGTGAGCAACATACATAAGTTATGTTTTACATTATATTATATCTGCGTATATAGCTTTTTTTTGAATAATCGTTTTCTGTAAATTGAAAAATCTGCCATTGCATTATATGTACGGATTTTTTTTCTTAAAATACGGACATTTTTGGTGTCTGTGTACGGAATTTCGATGTCGACCTTGTGGCAACACTGGACGACTCGTTCTCGACTCGCGTTTCGCGTTAGTCGTGTTTCGGCACTGTGTGTGTGAGGTTCGTTGTGATGTTGTCCACGGAAAAATGAATGGGGTAAGTTTTTGTTCATACTTGTATTAGATTGTACTACTTTGAATTACAATAAGCAGCTCTATTTTTTTTTAATTCGTTACATCGAATATTTTGACCAGATTTGATGTGACTAAATACATTCCAAACTCACGGTACATTTTTCTCTCTCTAGGAAACATATGTTAGGGAATCTGGCATCTGGCAGTGAACGTAACTCGCGCATCTTGTACATACAGCGGCTATACAGCAGATGTTCCCGTTCAGACATGACCGCGAAACCAGAGATGTTTTGTAAATGGTGCTAACAATGTGAAATGACGTAAGTAGAACTGCATGTACTTTCAACCATATTTAGAAGGATAATTGTAAATAACACGAACTGTTATTGTTTAATACCTATTAATGAGCGAAAAACACTTGAACTCAAAAGAAGAGGTGTCACAAAAGATCGTGTTTACTCACACATAACTAGCCGAGGGAACACCATTAGAATTAATTAGAAGAATTACAACTAAAAAAACACTATACTACCTTTTAATGTTTACTACTTCAAGTATGTTTTGCTATATAAACACAAGTTGATTTAACTATATTTCACTTAATGATTTCGTAATGTCTTTGATCGTCATTCGAATTAATTGGAATTGATTTTTACATCTATTTTTTTTTTCTCTAACAGGAATACAGCTGAAGTAACCTAACCAGAGTTCTCGTTTACATACTACGCCTGATCAAGGACCGAAGATGCGTTTTGTACTTATTACCTTAACAATGTGAAAGCGTGTAAGTAGAACTTGTATGTAATTTAAACGATATTTTGAGGGATAATTGTAAATAACAAAAGTTCTTTTTTTAAACCTATTACTAAGTGAAAAATAATAAGACTTAATCAAAAGACGTACACTTCACACAGTAATCTGTTCCCTGTTACTCTTCCACTAAAAAATTTCAACCATAAATTGATTTGCATAAATTACGATAAATATTTCGTAATGTAATTTGAATTAATAACCATAGATTCTTTTTTCGTATTATAATGTGGTTGACATTTTTGTACACCGTTATATATGAAATAAAGAATAGATTATTACATGTGAAACCATTTTATTAAAAGAAACTACACATTTACTGTATCAACAATTCTCAAGTAGAGACTAATTATCTTTTGCACTTGTTTTTCTTTACTCTTCATCTCTCCCGGATCGATAGAATCCCTTTCCTCATTCTTGTTTTTCTGTACTTCTAGGAGGGAGCTCTTGAGTATCTCTTGATGATGGTGGAGTAATATAGGTTCGTATAATTTTAAAAATTGTTGAAGCTTCATCTTTAACTCTGTTACACGTTCTTTTCTAGGGCCATATATAATTTTACAAGGCTGTCACCCAATAACCATGTTGAAGACACAGCTATGTAGACGAGAAGTGCAGTAACTATGGTTTGGTTGCCCGATGACTCAGCTTTTGTACTTGGAGGAATGGTGGGATACAGTTGCAGCCATTTGGAGTCTTCGGTGGAATTCACACCTCTCTTCAATCGTAATTTATATGTCGTGCTATTACTAGGTATTTTTGATTGAAAAAATGACTCTGTTTCCTGCATTTTCATCCATTTTGACGGCCGATTACCAGTCGTCTCGTTACTGTTGAAACGTACAAACACTTCATTAGTTTCGTTTGTACGAATGTATAAGACGTTTTGCCACACAGCATGAAGTACTAGAATATTCTTGATCAACATTTTCTTGAGTACTGAGCTCTACTAAATGGATAACAGCTTTTAACTTTTTTTTACCCAATTAGGAACTGAGGGGGGGGGTATATCTTTATTAATTGATTGGGACGTTAGACTAGGAACAAACCAGAGATCGAGACCTACCGATGTCTCTTTTTTTTTTTCATACACACATATGTAATGGCCACGAATCCATTAAACTAAATTGCGATTCTGGTGAAATAAATTATTCGGGTATGTGACCAATAACCGACTCCTAACTCCCGTTACAGAACTCTCATAGCCCAGGTTAGAGGTTGAGGGGGGTGTCCAGACAGGTGGGGGGGGAGTTAGGTCCCGGTCATTGTCAAGGTCCATTGTCTAGACAGGTGGGGGGGGTCAATAAATCAACTCCAATGAGACATCTGTAACAGGAGCAAGGAGCAGGTTAGTGATTCCGACCTTAAAGGTCAAGGTCAAGGTCGGAGTCACTAACCTGCTCCTTGCTCCTGTTACAGATGTCTCATTTCTTATCTACTCACATATACAGAAAGCGAGTGGCATGCTCCGAATGGCTATAACGAACTATAGAATATGGCTATAGAATTCAGTAATTGTTCATTAGATGTATTTGATTTAATGAAATATTGTCGAGCATGGATTTTTTATTCAGAATTTTTAAATCCATATAATTCAATTGGGGATGCAGAAATATGTCCGTGATTTGTTGGGGACGTAATTTCCACAATTTTGACCACTGAAGTAGATCTTTGTATACGTTTATCACATATTACGTTCCAATACCATCTGGCACCGATTTAGTGAGTTGCGCTCCAAGAAGGAATAGAAGTAACCGAACGTTGATGCTACCGTAGTACTTTGCTAGATCTCCTACCGTACCTTGAGATGTTAGACAGCCAAAGAGTTCTGGCCTCGACGTCCCCGCTATTCTTGATTATTACTTCTTTCACCGCTTCATCTAACTTATTGAGGAATATCGATATTTTTTTCCGTCATTTTTGTAATCGGCGTGCCTTACGCACATCAATGCAATGTAGGCCGGCAGGCAGGGGAGTTGCGTGACCGCGGTGGGTGGTTTGAAATCTGAAAGGTGTAATCGAGTTACTTGGGATCTGCGAGTAGTGAGAAAATGATTATTTTCTGACCGATGACGAGCTGTTTGGTGATGGCGTCCTCATCTCCGGATTCGAACGAGAACATGCCAAGGTACTCCCTGTCCTTCCTTTTGGAGGGGCCCTGCCTGGCCACGGGGGCGCCCGCCGCCGACCTGTCGCCCTCGACGAGCGAGCCGTCGAGGTCCATCCAGTGCACCCCCGCCTGGTCCTGGCGGCTCGCGGCGTTCTCGCGCTCGTCCGCCTGTCGCCTTTCTTCGATCCAGATCCGCAGAGGGTACAGATCCTCCTGTAGCTCGAGCAGCATCCCCCGAATTTTGGTCACTGCTGATTCAACGAACCTATCAACGAACAGTCCTGGGGGGTCGATGAACGAGGCTGGTTTAAAGGGACACAGCGTCTCGTGTTTTTACAGTTTTCAAGGTTTTACTGTATTCATAACGAGGAATATATATAGAAAACAAATTGTGGACTCGATCGAAATTCAAGAACTTCAAGAAAAGAAGCCCAAAAAAAAACAAAGTATGGAATAGCCACAGGAACGGACGGAATGAAGCAGAGCTAATAAAATATGATGGCAAAAATCTAAAATGTTGTTTCCTTCATCTGATAAACATGTGCTGGATAAAATGTATTAATACCCAAGGGATGTAACATCGCGAAAGTAATTTCGTTTTTTAAAATAGGAGATAGTCGAGATACCTCCAATTACCGTGAAATAAGTCTTCTTAATGCTGGTTACAAAATATACCCTAAATTTTTGAATAAAAGAGTACAGACCATATCAGAATATATTATACTAGAAGAGCAATCGGGCTTTAGAGCGAGATGTTCTTGTATTGACAATGTATCTGTTCTAAAACAGAAAATTTAAAAGCGACAAGATGCAATTTAGAAACACACTTGGCGTTTTTAAATTATAAAAAGCTTTCGATAAAGTTGAAAGACCTCTATTATGAAAAATTATGGAATCCAACGGTATACCAATTCACCTCGTTAACGCTATCAAAAGCCTACCAGGATACTTTTATATACTACAAGTATCCTTATAGAGACAAAATTACCATTGTCTAAGGGATGGGCCGAAAGCTGGACGTCCGTTTCTCAGGAAGCCCCAGACTGAGGCGGAAATAATGCATAAACTGGCTATTTAACCTATCAAAAGCAGAAGAAGAAGGATCCTGTAAGACCAGCGAAATGCCCAAAAATCGATCGTGTTTCATTTTCACTTTCTATTATGCTCCGTTGCAGATCAGCCCGTTTGTTGCTGAGCTCGGAAAACATCACTTTCAGCTAGGCGTTCGCTATCGTACACTCGGTTCGACTTTGGGCGACATGTCCATGCGGTATGTACTCACCCTCTCTGCTCACGTCGCTCGCGTTGCTCTGGCGAGACCCCTCGAGCTGTCTCTTGAGCTCCTCGCAGTGGTGCTTAAGGTTGCTCAAGCTGCTTCTTGTAGGCCTCCTTGTCGCAAGACATCCTTGTGGAATGAAACCTGGAAAAAAACGTCGTATTACAGGCGCGATGTAATGTCCTCGTTTGTTGTTCAGTGATTCAAATAGTACCATTGAAATTCTAAATGGAATCTTGGTTGAAGTTTGCTACGATGTTAGCCTTGGCTTCAGAAACTTGGGTACCTCATAACCTGCCTGTTGAGGAGGTTCCAACGATGACAAGGAAAAATTCCAAAGAAAACCACAACACCACTGATTGGTAGAACCCTATTCCGTACCTCCTCGCCAGCAATTCCCAGCCGAACCGCTGCAGCCCCAATGCAGACTATTTCGCCCTCAGATACTTTGGGTCCTTTAAAAGGAGAGGAGCTCTCAGATGAAGTACCTACCTTCCAAAACAAATCGTGTTACATTCACTACGAGATTTGACGGGTTTCTTTGTTTCCCACATTTTTCTTTCAGGTGTAGCGTAAACTTTCGTTGACTATTAAAGTGCCTGTTGCAATTTTGGCAAGTAAAATGCTCCCAGCGGCGGTGACGGTAGTATTCATTTCTTGGAAATGTATTTCGGCACAGAGAGCATTTTACTTGCCTATTGGGGCGTTCTTTTACGCCGCGGGTGCCACCTTCTATTTCCTCTTCTGATGATCCCGACAAATCTGTAACGAAACGGATTTCTGAGAGTTGTGGGTAGGCCATATATATATATATATATATATATATATATATATATATATATATATCTGGAGGTAACTCGGGTAGGTGAATTTCCCCCATCTTCGTTCACTACCGCAGTGAAATTATTTAGCAGGAAAAAAAATTCTGCCCGAGCACTGTTCAACATTTTCTTACTGATGGCGCGTTTGACATGTTTAATTGTTTACAACTAATAAACAGCCCACTTTTGGTAGGCAGAAATTTAATATGTTGTTCAACACGTAATAGTGAACTTGTAAAAAAAATCTGCCCTAGCACTGTTTAACATTTTCTTATAGATAGCGCGTTGGACAAGTACGGCCCACTTTTGGTATGCAGAATTTTAATTTGTTCAGCACGTACTAGTGAACTTGAAAACAAAATTCTGCCCGAGCACTGTTTAACATTTTCTTATTGATGGCACCTTGGACAAGTTTGATTGTTTATAACTAATAAACGGCCCACTTTCTGAAGGCAGAAATTTAACATGTTAACATATATATATAAGTGGTAAATTTAGCGGGAGCAGCAGTCTTATGATGGGCAAGATTAAAGAATTTTCTATTTATTACTTCATTAATAGCTTTCGCCAACTTTATTTACGGCTTTGTCAATCACGCTACAAAGATAAATGGACATATAAAATGTGATATTACAGTTATACTAAAAATATACTCACAGTATGCAAGAAACGTATGAAAATAGCTTACACATTAGTGGGACGGATTCTTATATTACTTGATGATCTAAGTAACGGCAGATATCAAATTTACTGATGTGACTGCGGTTAAGAAAGTCATGTCCGCACGCAATGTATGTTTAAAGGTTAGCTTACTTAGACCTTTGACATAAATCAGTACTATTTGACATGGGACATGAAAGGTATTCAATGGTGATGGGACACTTAAAAATTGTCGAGAAAGGATTTTTTACATTTTGAGTTCAGTGCGATTAACAAATTTTAAATTTTAATTAAACATGAAAAGGCTAGACAGTTGTTCAAATTAAAATTATTGTATCAATATATTCGATGAAGAGGTGACCATCTACTGCAACCACTCTCACTAGAATGCAGAAGGTGTTTATCTCTTCGTTACTGTTGTTGAATTTTAGTTTAACGGATTTTTAGTTTAATTTGTTAATTGCACTGAACTAAAAATGTAAAAAATCCTTTCTCGACAATTTTTAAGTGTCCCATCACCATTGAATACCTTTCATGTCCCATGTCAAATAGTACTGATTTATGTCAAAGGTCTAAGTAAGCTAACCTTTAAACATACATTGCGTGCGGACATGACTTTGTTAACCGCAGTCACATCAGTAATGCCGTTACTTAGATCATCAAGTAATATAAGAATCCGTCCCACTAATGTGTAAGCTAGTTTCATACGTTTCTTGCATACTGTGAGTATATTTTTAGTATAACTGTAATATCACATTTTATATGTCCATTTATCTTTGTAGCGTGATTGACAAAGCCGAAAATAAAGTTGGCGAAAGCTATCAATGAAAAAGGCTTAATTATACTTACCACAGATGCAAAATTTGTTGCGTCTGAAAGAAATGTTTCGAGACCTTCAAAGTTCTCTTCAGTCGCCACAGGTATCATTGTTAAATTCTGGATAGTTGATTCCACGAGTGGTATTATATTCGTTAAATTTGAAGTATCTGCCTGTTAACACGTGTGCGCGATTTTTTGTTCTTTTAGAACACCTTCGTTGATCGGCGCACTTCCTTTGTTGTTTTACGAACAAAGGAATGGTTCAAAGGATAACAGGGATATAGATTCACTAAGAGTTTTTGATTTTCAACTATTTAATTTACACTAATTGATTAATTACAACTACGGACTACGGAAACTTGTTTCTCTTATCGCGTTTGGATTTACAATGCTCAAATTGTCGTCAAAATTTCTCCCACTTCTATCCCTTAAATTTGGAGGGGAAAAGGCATGATTCGGCCTTCAGGGCTTATTCGGGTTTTTCCCAAGCAATAAAAATATTTAGGTAAAATCTCGGTGAATACACGGCCTTTCAAACACTATAGCACATCTTGCAAGCTTTGTCTCGTCCCAGATGTAAGTTAAACTAATAATTTACTTTTATGGCATGGTAGTTAAATTTGCATACCATAGGATTTGAAAGGTGCCAAACAAAAATATTAAGGAACTGATTCCTTTGTTACGATGTAACATGCCGCCCACCTTGAACGACTGTTCAAAACAAGAGTCATGATAATATGAAATTAAAATAAGGCAAAAATAAACTCATCTTAACTACAATCAATGTTTACATGCTACGAAAATAATTACTCAAATAATAACCTAACAAAATAATAAGAAAAGGTAAAAATCTACAACACGTTACATAAAATAAAAAAAAATAAAAAAAACGTGAATGTATATAATTTGCTTAAACTAAAAATGACACTCTGCACTAATGAACGTGATCAATTGTCAGTCTCACAGTTTATCGGAAGTACACATACGCGTTTCACACCACGTTTATATATGCCATTGGCAGTTTTTACCGTCACGACGCGCACAATGTTATCTTCTCCGGGATGAAATGCGATGATGCGACCAAGGTTCCAATTCATCGGTGGTAAATGATCATCTTTGAGAGTTACGAGATCTCCCAACCTGATTTCCTCAGAGTTTCCGTAACGCCATTTGTTACGAGTTTGCAATTGGTGGAGGTACTCTTTGTGCCACCGAGTCCAAAAATTATGTTTCACCTTTTGTATATGCTGCCATAACGATAGCTTGTTGGTAGGAACGTCTCGAAAATCACTTTCAGGAATACTTGCAAGCGAATCACCAATCAGGAAGTGTGCAGGAGTGAGAGCTATCATGTCATTTGGATCAGAGGATAAGGGTGTGATGTTGGGTGTAAGGGTGAATGTTTTAATTTGTTGTTATAATCGTCTGATAATAAGAATTTATTTAATCTTAATAACTCATTTTTCGCTCCAATAAAATTTGTTGCATTATCAGAATATATATTTCTAGCTAATCCTCTTCTAGCAAAGAATCTTTTGAATGCTGCCAAACATGCTTCTGTTGTTAAATCTGTCTCTAGCTGGAGATGAACCGCCTTTGTAACGAAACAAACAAAGACTGCTACATACGACTTTACTTTATTCCTATTTCTTAACTTTTTCTCCTTTATTAAGAATGGTCCACAATAATCTATTCCGACATTTTCAAAGGGTCGTGTTTGTACAATTCGATTCTTGGGTAAGTTACCCATTATATAGTTTGGTGGCTTGGGATTTAGTTTACAACAGCGAACGCATCTGGGAATCATATTTCTAATTGAATTTTTACCATCGATCGGCCAATATTTGTTTCTTACACTATTTAATGTAGCTTGAACCCCAGAATGCCAGCCTTTCAAATGAGCGTTTAATAATATTAATTTTGTTATATGATGAGAACGTGGAATAAGCATTGGATGTTTTTGCGAATAACTTAATTGACAATTTTTCAACCTGCCTCCTACTCGTAAAATACCTTTGTCGTCTATGAACGGATTCAAAGATAAAATTTTGCTTTTTTTTATCTAGAGGTTTACTGTGAATTAAGTGACTAAGTTCTGCTGAAAATGCTTGAGACTGTATTAACTTAATTACATGCAAATGTGCATTCTCAATTTCAGTAACACTAAGCTCACCATCAAATGTGTTATTTTCGTTTTTATAATTAAGCCAACGTAAACAATACGCTACAAATCTATTTACGGCGTTTATAGATGAAAATTTCTCGAAAAACTCTTCCTGAGATTGATTACTGACTAATGTTATTTTAGTACGTTTTTCTGGAATTTCCATGAATGGAATTGGTGAAATTACCCACATATCCTCAGACTGCGATAGCCATGATGGCCCATTTAACCATAATTCTGTTGTTGAGATAAATGCTGAAGGCGTCTGGCCTCGCGAAATCAAATCTGCAGGATTATTGTTTGTTGATATGTGATACCAATCATTATCATTTGTAATTGTTTGTATTTCTGATACACGATTTGCTATAAATGTTTTTAATGCATGAGGAGATGTCTTAATCCAGTGTAAAGTAATTGTCGAATCAGACCAGAACCTTACTTTCGTATAATTTAATTTTAAAGCTGTTGATGTTGCTTTATATAATTTTGCTAATAATAATGCAGCACATAATTCTAAACGTGGTATCGAAATGTTTTTTATAGGGGCCACTCTAGACTTAGCGCACACTAATTAAACCTTAAGATGTTTCTTCTCATTTGTTGATCTTAAATAAATGCAAGCGCCATAGGCTCTTTCACTTGCATCACAAAAACCATGCAACTGGAACTCTACTGAATTGTCTATCACAATTTTTCGTTTAACTTCAAAATTATTTAATATCGTTAGTTGATTTTTTAATTCTACCCAAGCACTATATAAAGTTTGAGGAACTGACTCGTCACATTGTAATTTCGCTTTCCACAATTCTTGCATTATTATTTTAGACCTTGTTATCACCGGTCCTAAAATGCCTAATGGATCAAATAATTGAGCTATCTGAGTTAAGATTATCCTTTTTGTTAACTGTTTTTTATCTGGAAATGGCTCTAAAGAATGGTAAAGCGTGGCGTGTCCGTTCTCGAATTCCATCTATTTCCGAGGACTTTCTTTTGTTGATCAGAATCAAAATAAATATGCTCTGATGTCGACGATGAGTCGAGATCATTAATTATACTAAATTCGTTAGATGACCATTGCCGTAGATTAAAACCCGCTAAACTCAATAATTTGATTAATTGATTTTTTAATACTACTGCTTCTTCAAAATTATTCGTGCCTGTTATTAAATCTTCCATGTAAAGGTCATGTTCAAGGACTGAAGCCGCTAATTTGTAATTTTTTCTCTCATCTTGTGCTAACTGTTGCAAACATCTAACTAAGAGAAATGACGCTGAGGTAGTTCCATATGTTATTGTATTGAGCCTGTATGTTCGAATCGGCTCAGTTTCACGTTCGCGCCAAAGTATTTTTTGATAATTTGTATCCGGAAATGCTACTAATATTTGTCTAAACATTTTCTCTATGTCTGCCGTCAATACATAAGTATGAAGCCTAAAACGCATGATAATAGAAATTAAGTCATCCTGTATTGTAGGCCCTGCCATTAATGTATCGTTAAGTGATATATTTGTCGAACTCTTTGCTGATCCGTCAAAAACAACTCTAATTTTTGTAGTCAAACTTGATTCTTTTATGACCGCATGATGGGGTAAATAATAACCTTCGTTTGTATTGTCTGTTTTCGATATGTCTGTCATGTGCCCTAACTCTATGTATTCTTTAAGAAATTCCGCATACTGCTTTTGTAAATTTTGATTTTGACCTAATTTCCTTTCTAATGAATAAAACCGCTTCAATGCTCCCTTATATGAATGTCCGATTTGATCTATTTTCTCATTAAACGGCAAATTAACAATGTATCTACCTTCTTCGTTGCGACTCACTGTTTTACAAAAAAGCTCTTCACAAATTTGTTCCTCATTGGAGAGGTGTTTCTTAAATGGTATTTGCTCTATTTCCCAAAATTTATTGAGTTGATTTTCTAATGATGCTAATTGACACGATTTAGTAGTTACATAAGAATTACTTACTGGGACCTGCACTTCGCTCGTAACAATCCAACCTAACAATGTATTATTTGGGGATCATCGAGAACATTTTTAATTCCAACCTAACAATGTTTTTTGCAATATCAACGATTTCTGTAATTTGATTTGACCGACACTTAATAATTGATAAAACAATGTATTACCGATTAAACCATCTATTTCTCCGCATTTAAAAAACTCTGGATCTGCCAATGTTATGTTTTTTTGGTATAGAAAATGATTGTTTGTTTAATTGTCTCGATGGTAAAATTCCCGTAATTGATGGTAATGCTATGAATGTTAGATCAGTCGAAAAACCAGTGGCTCGTGAAATTAATTTTGTTGATACTCTATATTTAGCTGATGTTTTCAACTGTCCTATTCCAGAAAAGGGTATGTTTATGTATTGTTTTTCTAATCCCAGGCGCTCTGCTAAACTCTCGGTTATAAAGTGCGTCAGCGATCCGCTATCTAGTAAAATTCTACAGCTGTGTTCGTTATTATATTTATCTAATACCTTTACAATAGCAGTTCCAAGTAAGACTTCTGAGTCAATTGAGGACAATAAGGCACTCGCTGATGGTTGTGGAATCGATTGCTTTGCTACAGGTAGTGGGTTATTGTCCCTATTTTCGATATTTTTCGTTTCTGAGTTAAAGTGTAAAAAGGTGTTATGTTTTTTATTACAAATCTTACATCCTCTGGCTAGACATTTATTGATTAAATGGTTACCCTTTAAACAATTGAAACATAGTCGCGCTTTCTTTACTGCATCTACTCGTTGATTGATTGAATATGCCAAAAATTGTTTACACCCGAAAACTAAATGAATTTGCTGACATATAGGACACGCTTGTTCTGTCATTCCTATATGAGCCCTAAATTGATTATGATTTTTATGATTTGATTGCTTATTTGTTTGAATGACCTCTACTTCCTCTCCGCGAGATTGTTTATTTAAGAATTTTATCAATTCATCAAATGTTGGCATCTCATCGTTTTCTAATGTTCTTTACCAAACCCTACGTGTATTCCTATCTAGCTTTTTGGTAATTAAATATACTAACATTGCATCCCATTGTTTTACTGGTAATTTTAAAGACTTTAAAGCATTTACATGTAATTGTGCCTTTTCTGATAGATTTCTCAAATTCGACTGTGAATCGCGAGAAATTTCTGTTAAATCTGTAATTGCCTGTAAATGTGCTTGCACAATTTGTCTTGGTCTATTACATCGCTTTTGTAATAAGTCCCAAGCCGCAAAATAATTCTCTTCCGACGCATTTAATGTTAATATGATGGAGGCAACTTCTCCCTTGAGACAATTCTTTAAGTAATGAAACTTTTGTACCGTCGGAAGTTCATCATTTTCATGCACTAAAGATTTGAACGTGTCGTGAAAACTAGACCATTCTAAAGGATTTCCGTCGAAAGACTGAATTTGAATCGTAGGTAGTATCGTGTTTTGTCTTGTAGTTACTGAGTTTGTTTGAGGTGATTGAGATGTTTTGAAAGAGACATTTGGCGAATTAATTTCCCGAATGTATTTGTTAATTAATTTGGCACAAATCAAATATTCATTGTCAAATTCCGAACGTTCGTTATCATCAAATTCATCTACCGATTCAATTTTAAATTGGATTTCCAAAAATGAGTTATTAATTTCTTCTAATTTTCTTTTTCTAATTTCTAGATCATCTATATCCTTTGAAGAATCTGACTCTAAAAAACTTTTTAATTTTGTTAATTGACCTTTAATTATCCCACGATTTTTAATTAAAGCCTTTTGATCCATGATTATTATATCGAAACTAAGCAATTGGTCTGATAGGAATTGTTAAATTGGGAAGGTGATTATGTGCTTTTCACTTACAAGTTTCCGATTGATTTTTGACTAGTTGTTTAATGCGGTCCGTCGGCTGCTTCCTAAAGGTGTCCAATTGGCTGCTTCCTGGTGTCGAACTGGCTACTTCCTGAAGGTGTCCAACTCGCTGCTCTTCCTCAGGTGTAGTTGTTTGATGCGGTCCGTGGGCTGCTTCCTAAGGGTGACCAACTGGCTGCTTCCTGAAGGTGTCCAACTGGCTGCTCCTCCTCAGGTGTCCAAACGGCTGCTTGTTGTATTTCACTAATTACGATTTAATTAGCGAAGCTGCTCTCTAACTCTTCTTGTTCACTTTTATCACTTGTGTTCCTTGTTTCCGGCTGTCGAAGGACCATTTGTTAACACGTGTGCGCGATTTTTTGTTCTTTTAGAACACCTTCGTTGATCGGCGCACTTCCTTTGTTGTTTTACGAACAAAGGAATAGTTCAAAGGATAACAGGGATATAGATTCACTAAGAGTTTTTGATTTTCAACTATTTAATTTACACTAATTAATTAATTACATCTACGGACTACGGAAACTTGTTTCTCTTATCGCGTTTCGATTTACAATGCTCAATTTGTCGTCAAAATTTCTCCCACTTCTATCCCTTAAATTTGGAGGGGAAAAGGCATGATTCGGCCTTCAGGGCTTATTCGGGTTTTTCCCAAGCAATAAAAATATTTAGGTAAAATCTCGGTGAATACACGGCCTTTCACACACTATAGCACATCTTGCAAGCTTTGTCTCGTCCCAGATGTAAGTTAAACTAATAATTTACTTTTATGGCATGGTAGTTAAATTTGCATACCATAGGATTTGAAAGGTGCCAAACAAAAATATTAAGGAACTGATTCCTTTGTTACGATGTAACAATGCCATTTGTCGTTTTATTATTTTCATATCGGCAGCAAGATCTTGATATGACGCTTTGATTAGGCATTGGTTGGCCAAAATTTGTTTTAAATATGCTACAATTGAAACATATTTTAAAATTATCATACACACTCTGGTTATTAAATAAATAATAAATAATAATAAATAAATAATAAAATAAACTAAATTTGTTAAAGGTATCAGAGCCAATGCAAACAATGGTTAAATAGTTAAAATTTCTTATATTTTCCAGGCACCACAAAACTGTTTTACCTTTTATTTCCTTGCATGACCCACATGAGTTTGTACTTGAGCCAGATGCATGTATATTTTGTGTTTGTTCTTTGTTGAATACATCATCATCTTCATCTACTTGAGCTTGAACCACGACGTTAAGTTGTGGTGCAGATGTAGGAAGAGCCACTAATGAACTAGTTTAAAATAGTCTACAATGGGTACAAACTTACACTTTTTAACAGGTGGTTTTGGGAAGTTAACCATCGTCATTAACAATTCATCCTCATCAGATGTTGAGGTTCGCATCCTAAACGTACGTGACAGCGGCTATTTGGAATATTTTGTGAGAAGTTGCAAAGCACTTTTTGACGACTCTCTTTTGTCGTCCATATCAGAATTTAAATCTGATTTGTACTGAGCCTTGTTACAGTTTTTTCTGGCAACTAAATAATTATCTGAAAAAATGAGTTTACATAAAAAAATAAAGTTATATAGTCTTAATCGATTAATAGCATAGCTTTCGGAAGCACTTTCCTCCATCATCAGGGCCAACCTGAGAAAGCATGTACCAACATTTAATGATACTTGAACGAAGTGTGAAGTGGCCTCTTTAGAGAGTGGACTCTATAGATTTCTCTTTGGCTCGTGAATGGCTGCGGAGATGAATCTTGTCTTCAGGTTGTAAGGCTGAAGACGGTCTCGTAGTTTGGAGATCAGAGCGAGACGTGATCTCTTGAAGTTCTTGGAGTTGAAGTTCTAGTTGTGTGGAGAGAGGGCGTGACGTGCTTCTCCAGGTGGATGTGAGGGCGTAACGTGCAGATCCGGGGTGTTGAAGATCTCGAAGTAAGATGTTCTCTTATCTTGACGATCTCGTAGAACTCTCAGGGCGTAACGTGAGAGTAGTCGTGTAGGGTGAGGTTAGGTCTCCCGACTGCAGTCTCACAGTCGGTTTTAAGATGAAGGGTGACTTTTAAATCAAGACCAACAACACACTGTCGTTTTGAGCATACTAGGGTATACTGGTTTATTACCAAAAATTCACAAGCTTTTATACATCTTCAACTTACATTGGTTAAATGCCAAATTAAGTTTTGTTATCTTTCGGCGTCCTAGATTGTAATTTCCCTGACCTAGCTGTGTGCTTGACCTTACGGAGTGCGTTTGTTATCATATTACGAGACTGGTGTTATGCTTGCGTGACTGATTATTGTTGTAAGATTTTGAAATTATCACTTTGATCCGCGCTAAAGCGACTCAGTTGTTTTAATACCCTCTTTAATAGTTATTAATTACTTAATAATTGATTACTTTATCAGAAAGCACATTAGATTATTTTCCTGACTCAGTTGTTCTAATTAATGTTTGATTACTTAATTTGTAAGTGGAAATTTCTCCTAAGATGTTTTTAATAACAAGTTGCTCTCGTACCCTATTTAATGGTTATTAATCCCTAATTGATGAATATGTTCCCTAAATTCCTTATTAAATCCCTACAACCCTACTTAGCTCTCTTTTGCTCAGTTGTTTGCATGGGCAGCAGATGAAGTCTTCTTCGGAATCTGGACGGTTGCATGCTGCTAGATTTCTTCCTCTCTGGACGTGACGGGGCGCAGCCATCGTCTCGTTGATCCTGCTGGAACCATGTTGTCGAGGGGTAGGCTCGTCGCTGGAATTTTCATTTGCGTCCTGTTGGTGTTGTCCCGTTGTATCTTTTGTGTGCTGTTGGACCAACAGGCTTTGATTTATCTTGATTCCATTGTCGCAGTTGATTGTAGTATTCCTTCGACTTTGACTGTCGAAGTAATGAGATGAAGTACTCTGTCATTGATGTTTCCCAATCATCTTTCCATAGTTTCGGTAGTGCTGAACTTGTTTTGACTTCAGATTTGGTTGACAAGTTCAATTCTAGCGTGGGAAACAACTTCTTTTTGGTGAGAAGTTCGGTTTGGTCGATCTTCTCTTTAGGCTCGCCTGACGTTTTGGAGTTTGAGCAAGCTTCGATTTTTGGTAGAGGAGTCGTCGTTTCGTCAATCTTCGGCGTTCCGTTTTCGATTGCTTGCTCTCGGTGGTGCTTTGCTGGTTCCACTGCGGCCGCCAATGAACCGCCGTAGTGCGGTGCTGCCAGGGAAAGGGTAGAGGCGTAACTTCTACCCAGTCCTTCTATAAACTCGTTTCTTCTCATCATTAGGTTGAGTGTCTCGGATGCCTTTTTGATGAGTTTTGCTTTCCATTTCTTCTCTTCAGTTTTGTACTCGTCATTTAGTCGACGGTGCAGCTGAGTCGTGTCGTTTAATAATGCTGCGATTTTTTCTAATTCCTCTAGGTGTTTATTGTTCTTGGTGATTAGTTCTTCTTGAAGTTTTGTGATGACTTCATTCTTCTGGATCAAGTTTTCTTGCAACTTGTGTATTTCTACGTTTTTAGTTTCTAATTGCTGATCGAAGGAGCTTGTCCGCTCCTCGACTTGCGCCTCCAACAGCTCAAACTGCTGTTCCTGGATTTCTCGGTTGCGTTTCTCAAGCGCCTCTTTCTCTTTCTGGAATGCCTGGTTTCGGCTTTGGAGCGCCTTGTTCTCCTCCTGGAGTTTCTGGATTTTTGTCTGGAGTGCATCCTTCTCCCCTCTTGGTTCGCGTGGCTCGACCCTTTGTCGGAACGTGTTCGTTTGAGTCGTCTTCTTGTGAGCCTTTTCATTTTTGGCCCTCACTTTGTCCTCGTCTGGCTTCTTCACTCCCAGGGTTGACTTACTGCTTTGTTGAGTGTCATCTGTGGTGAATCTCGTGAGTGCAGTCATGTTCACGATATTCATTGTTGCCTCTTCTTTGGGCCCTTCCATCTGCCTTTTGGTCCTTGTTGTGTTTGGTTTTTCTTCGTGTAGCAATGTATGATGGTTTTGTCCACACATTCTGCATCGTGATTGGCTGTAACAGTTTTCCTTGTTGCTGTGTTTTAAACAATTCCAACATAATTGTTTTTCTCTAACTGCCTGTTTCCTTTTTCCAACATCCAGCTTCCGAAATGTCTCGCATCGATGAATGGTATGATCCTGTTGTTGGCAGAACTTGCAGGATAACCATCTTGGAACGTCCGTCGTCAGTGGTTCTGGTGTACTGTGTTGGTATTGTATTGTCTCGAGGGATAAAATTCTTGTTTCCAGGAACTGCATCATTGCTTCAAATGGTGGGATGACATCTGATCGATCCAGCGACTGTTCATACCAAGGGGTAAGTCGCTGGGGAAGTTTGGTGTTCGGGGAATTCCACGGTAAATGCACAGGAAATATAGGGAAGTACAAAGGAATTACGGGAAAGTCCAGGGAAATAGTGGAGAATTACTGGGAATTCTTGGGGAATTGCAGGGAATTCTTGGGGAATTACCAGGAAACACACGGGAAGTGCGGGCAAGTAGACGAGGAATTAGTCGGGTGAAAACGCCTTCTGATCGGATTTCTTCGACGATTTGACCAACACTGGCTTAACTTGAGTTGTTGCACGTTGTTAATCCGCGTGGGCGCCGGCGTCGCATCTTTTTGCTGTTTTCCTTATTTGGTTATTTTCGTGTCTTTAGTGGAGTTCACTGTTGGAGCCGAGGTTAGAGCATTTGGTGACAAGAACAACACGTCAATTTGGAGGTGAGGGACCCCTCGGGACACCAAGACCACCTCGAAGGCCTCTGATCAATCTGTGGACCAAGCCTATGCCATTTTCACAGAGGCCGAACAAGTTCTACAATTAAAGGTACCAGAAAATTTGAAATACGTACTCAGAAGCTGCGACTACAATGATGAGTTATTAATAGCCGAAATGACACGGCAAAATATGTTTGAAATCGAAACATTTGCGGGGACGGACTTATTTCAACTTAATGATGATGATAGTCGTTCCAAATACTATGGTATCTATAGCAAAAATCCCAAAATCTTCAAAATGCTACCATCTCATAAGCAATTCCTACTTTTGACGATAGAATACTTTAAGAAAAAGCTCGAGAAAAAGAGGAAGGCACTTAAGAAAGAAATGCAAATGCTTGCCTCTCTTAATCCAAACGCAGCCAGAAACGCAGCCTGTGGAAAGAGCCTCCAATCAAAGCAGCTAAGTGTGAATCGGAAGAAAATGGGCTAAATCGAAGGTAGCAACTGATATGTGGGAAACAATGCAGCACAAAATAGATAATATCAAGATTTCGTCTTCGATGGATCATCATGGCAATGTTACCGCCAAAGTGGTTTGCTTCTGCAAACTTACAAACTTACTAAACTATTGAAACCTAGAGCTTATCGTATCTGGTACGTTATTTTTGTTACAAAAATCTGGAGAGCATGGATTATAAGAACAAAAGAATATAGAGTGACGGATAAATTTCGTAGGAGTAATTGCTATTCATCCATTGAGATCAATGCCCATGCTTTATTCCAGTTAATTCTAAAGCTCAAGAGTGGCGAACTAAAGACCAAGATATTTAGTATTGGAATATTTGGTAGCCAGGCATGTGAATCTTTGTTTCGCACAGCAAGGTCGATGACCTCGACGTATTTGACTATCGTAAATTTCAGCATAACTGATATGCTAAATCGAATAAGCTGAATCAAGACAACAATGGATGTGATTAACGATCTCAGGGGCGGTTTTACGTTTCCAAGAAAAGACAAAAAATTAAAAACCGATTGATAATGGAACATCTACCATCCAGTGAGGAAATCGACAAGTTGGACATCAGCGCAACAGTGGAAACAGTTCTACATGACGCTATAAAAAACATGGCTCACTTTGACGTCATTCTAATCGAGAACGATTGGAAATATAGTGTGCAAGTACTTCTAATAGTACGACGCAAGGAAAATATTTCAAACAATGATGCACAAAGCCATGCGAAACAATACGACGATAAAACCCATGTAGACGTCTAGGAAGAAGATGAGATTGACCAAGATGTAACTTACACTATAAATGGTTCTAATATGGAGGATGACGTAGTGATGGATCAAGTGATGGACTTAACATCGACTCTTCTTTCGGATGCTTCAAATGAGGAAGAGGGGAGCAGTTTGAAGGATTATTAACAAAGTTAAAAATATAGAGGAAACATCATCCTACATAAAGCTCAAAGTGGGCCAAATAACTTCCATCATCAAGAAATCAAGAAGCCAGCAGAAATCTGCTGGCTTCTAGATCAGTCCAACGGCAGAGTAAGTACTGATCGATTGAAGAGGTTTATAGGAAGTAGAGACGGTGCAAGGAAAACGAAGAAGCCTAAAGTCTCCCAGCCACCATTAAAAAGAATCAAAATTCGGAAAGAAGATTCCGAGGAAGATACCCTCGACGATACCTATTCAATCAAAAGTTCAGACACCGACGTCGACACTGACTGCGACTATTCTGAAGTCAACGATTCTAATGGCCTGGAAAAGTCTGATCCTGCTATGGATTACGTTGGCTTGGATATAAGTTTGCGTAATTTTTATGCAGTGTACTACGATGAGTCGTGGTTCATCGGGCAAATAATTGAATTTGAAGGAAGCGCAGTATACAAAATAAAGTGCTTGACAGCAGAACACGTCAGATTCCTTTGGCCTCGAAAATATAATGTTGCATCAGTGAAAGAAGAATTTTTATTTTACGGCCCTATTAACTTTGGAACACAAGAAAGAGAAACGTTCCAGCTGAAACGAACTGACACCTTGAACATTGAAAGGAGTATAAAGCCCTAAGGGAACAATAGATCAACGTAGTTGCATCTAATTTATGTTTTTTTTATTGGGATTTACGATGTACCTTTCTGTTATATGTTGTAACGCTCACTTTAGTAATTTTATATTTATTTGACTGAATTACTTACAAGAGAACGAACAATTGCCACGGCTAGCTTTGCCTGCAATAAGTTCTCTTTTGTTGATTTTTAATTCGTGAGTTCGTGGGGAGAATTCAATAAATGTTCAAACGAATGATGATGGTTACACTGAGATTTAATTTCATTAAATATGTTACACATACATTTTCAATCACCACATTAAAAGAACAAGGATTTGACGGGTAAGTCGATAATTTATTCTTGTACATTTGTTCCGTCGCGAATTTCACTACTATATATATATATATATATATATATATATAAAAAGAACACTAAGTTTAAACACGTTGGGGATGCAGTCAAACAAAGGGCTGAAATGATACGCTTCTTTGCTAAATTGCCAAGCTTTCGGAATTCTTTATTCCATCATCAGGGCATCTGTAAATTACATATCCTATTATAAGTAACATGTAATAACTTGAATTACTAATGACTTACTCGCTTGAAAACTGTGTGAAAAGCTGTTACATATCAAGGAACTCGATTTATGGAGCACGACCGGCGCCACGAGGTCTGAACGCTTTGAAGGTTACAGAAAGAAAGAGAGAAGGAAATGGGAAATGGCTGATCAACAAGTGCCTTCATAAATCACAGAACATTAAAATGAGTATTTGACATTAAGTATATTGTTTTATGTGAACTAAATTTCATTTAAAATTTGCAACACACTAATCATGTTAATTTATGCAACCATTTCGACGCACATCACCCGCCACAGTGGTGTGAAAAGATATCTACAACACAAACTTTTCAGTAATTTGGAATTACTCAGTGATCACCCTGCCACGGTGCTCACTGAGCCATTCTGCCTTACTCCGTCTACCAAATGGTTGTCAGATAGTTTTAAAATGTAATTGTAGATGATACTTAAGTTTTGGATATCTGTGTGTTTATTTAGGCAATTGGGATTGTTATGAATATGAACCATTTCCAAGAAAGTTCTCTTAAAAAAGCCTTTTTCTCTTCTTAGTACCTTTGTTTCACTATAATCCATGCCGTGTGTACTATTTAAAACATGTTCTGCAAGTGCACAAGATTTCATGTTTCTTCTGCAATCACTTTTATGTGATGTAAGCCTACCTTTTAGGAACCGCGAAGTTTGTCCAATGTAAACTTTATTACATTCCGAACAAGGAATACTGTACACAACTCCGGATATTTCCGACTCCTTTAACGGAGTTTTCAGTTTTGAATAGAGTTTGTGCGCTGTTAGCACATTTCTCTTTGCAATTTTTAATTCTAACGGGGATAAAATGTTTATGAGTTTTGAAGTTAGTTCACTAATGTATGGTAATGTACTAAATCTTGGGACATCAATTGGGTTCGCGAGATCATCTGTACCTATATGTGTATTTTCTAAACGGGATACTTCATTGTGAGTATCCATGTTATCCAATGAATTTACTAATAACCTGTTTACTAACCGTATTGGGTATCCATTCTCTACAAGGATGTTTTTTAGTTTATTTAGACCTGTTTCCTTATGTGAGGGGTGCGAGAGACGAGTAATCCTGTTTTTCATTGTTTTAATGAGGTTAATCTTCATTGATAAAGGGTGGTATGATTGAAAATGAAGATTAACCTCATTAAAACAATGAAAAACAGGATTACTCGTCTCTCGCACCCCTCACATAAGGAAACAGGTCTAAATAAACTAAAAAACATCCTTGTAGAGAATGGATACCCAATACGGTTAGTAAACAGGTTATTAGTAAATTCATTGGATAACATGGATACTCACAATGAAGTATCCCGTTTAGAAAATACACATATAGGTACAGATGATCTCGCGAACCCAATTGATGTCCCAAGATTTAGTACATTACCATACATTAGTGAACTAACTTCAAAACTCATAAACATTTTATCCCCGTTAGAATTAAAAATTGCAAAGAGAAATGTGCTAACAGCGCACAAACTCTATTCAAAACTGAAAACTCCGTTAAAGGAGTCGGAAATATCCGGAGTTGTGTACAGTATTCCTTGTTCGGAATGTAATAAAGTTTACATTGGACAAACTTCGCGGTTCCTAAAAGGTAGGCTTACATCACATAAAAGTGATTGCAGAAGAAACATGAAATCTTGTGCACTTGCAGAACATGTTTTAAATAGTACACACGGCATGGATTATAGTGAAACAAAGGTACTAAGAAGAGAAAAAGGCTTTTTTAAGAGAACTTTCTTGGAAATGGTTCATATTCATAACAATCCCAATTGCCTAAATAAACACACAGATATCCAAAACTTAAGTATCATCTACAATTACATTTTAAAACTATCTGACAACCATTTGGTAGACGGAGTAAGGCAGAATGGCTCAGTGAGCACCGTGGCAGGGTGATCACTGAGTAATTCCAAATTACTGAAAAGTTTGTGTTGTAGATATCTTTTCACACCACTGTGGCGGGTGATGTGCGTCGAAATGGTTGCATAAATTAACATGATTAGTGTGTTGCAAATTTTAAATGAAATTTAGTTCACATAAAACAATATACTTAATGTCAAATACTCATTTTAATGTTCTGTGATTTATGAAGGCACTTGTTGATCAGCCATTTCCCATTTCCTTCTCTCTTTCTTTCTGTAACCTTCAAAGCGTTCAGACCTCGTGGCGCCGGTCGTGCTCCATAAATCGAGTTCCTTGATATGTAACAGCTTTTCACACAGTTTTCAAGCGAGTAAGTCATTAGTAATTCAAGTTATTACATGTTACTTATAATAGGATATGTAATTTACAGATGCCCTGATGATGGAATAAAGAATTCCGAAAGCTTGGCAATTTAGCAAAGAAGCGTATCATTTCAGCCCTTTGTTTGACTGCATCCCCAACGTGTTTAAACTTAGTGTTCTTTTTCAACTTAGTCAGTCAAGACTAATACTCGATATATATATATATATATATTATAAAAGCTATGCTTCCCCTCTCGGTCATTCCCAGAGTGCCTCATTTCGTTTTTATTCTACTTTACTTTGATTTCCGTTTTCTGTGCATGGGACATCTAGGCTTAGCTATATATGATACAAAGTGTTGCCTGTATTCCAGTGACCCTGAAGGTTAATTTTCAAAACTCTCTATCGTTGTCGAAATGGAATACTATGGTATTTGAAATCAATTTTAGACGGTTTCAAATGTGTTTTTTTTATAGTTCAATACCCTATTGAACCCTATAGAGAATTAAAAATTATCTCCAGAACGAAACAGGGGACCACATCGCCTAATAGTTTGACGGCATGCTCAATTCCGCTGAACGGAATGCTAAGTCGTACAAAAAGAGATACCAAACAGATTTCAAGATTATTATAAGGAAGTAAATGCTTGTTATTCCTCAGAAAATATCTCACTCCCTTCTCACCGGTCTCACTTCCGTAACTAATTTTCCAAGTAATCTTCCCCTCACCTATCTTCCTTTTAAGAGTAACATTCGAATAACCACAACATGACTCATCGACTATTGTTTTTGACTCAACTACGCCTTCCCTGAATCTACCTGCCCTTTTAATTGTACCCTTCCAGCGCTTATACTTGAAATAACGTCACCTCCCAGCGTCTTTCGCTTGGATTTCAATTCAATTTCTAACCTTGTTGCTGCAACAGCCGTATTTATCGTTTTTGTTGTGCTATCAACAGTATCAACTGCTGCTGCTGCTGCATCTGCGCTTATATTCGACATTTCATGGTCGAGTCAAAATCGTGAAGACAAGAATATATTCTGCAAATAATACAGTTAAGTCTCTTTTTTCTTACGAGTGACTACTGATTAACTTACTGAGCAATATAAGGTTGCAGCACTGATCGCGATTGCCAAGTCCTCTCTCGGGTCTAAGAGCCAGCCCGCTTTCCTGGCCAGCTTTTTATTCGGTTGTGGGACAATAGCAAGGAGGCATCCCGTTCGAAGCATATCTGCAAGCAGTAAATCCTGGGCGACCCGCGCCCTCGAAATGTTGCACTGGAGTATCCTAATGCCCGCCAGGTGTTCCGATTACTCCCTCTTCGCTATACGGATTTCCCCCTGCCCGATAGGCAGCAATCACCTGCTGGAGTCACTTGTATTCGGCGACCTTCATGGGGGATCTCGTGGGGCTCCTTCTGCTTGTAACCCGGCGCCTCCGCTCCGTGCGCCTGCTGAACCGCCGTGCCACTGACTCGTCTCTCATTTTCCCTCCCGTCCGGCGCTCCGGGCTTTGACGGTGCTTCAGCCTTCGTGGTTTTCATCCTCCTCCTCGCTCTAGCGCGGGCCCTTTGTCTGTTATCTTTTGTGGCTTTGACCATCGCGGTACGATACTATGGGCATATAGCGCTGTCAGCCGGATGGGCGGGAGTGCGGCATATCGGGCACGCAGGCGGCTCTCGGCAGTTTGCCACACAGTGGCCCTCTCCACCGCATCTGAGGCACTATGCCGACCTATCCTCCCCTCGGCAGTCCCTCCTCTGGTTGCCGCAGGCGAGACATCGGCAGCACCGTAGGAGCTCTTGTCTTCTGGTCACCCGGCAATTTATCCACCCCACTTATAGCCCTCCGGGGCTAACTAATTTCGTGGCCGTCTCAGCGGAGGTCCTGACAAATGCCCTGGCTGTTCCGTCCTTGTAGGGCCTAATATTCACCGATCTAACTTCCGCTTCGGGTGCCTGAAACTTGAGTATTGCATTCGTTAACGAAGTCGAAAAAAGAGGAATTAAAATGCGGTTTTCAGTTTTTTGGTATCTAGAGATCATACTTAATCATTTCTCAAAATTTATATATATAGTAAAAATATAATTTTGGCTGATAGTCTAAAAACTTAAAACTCTTGAGATATCGGGCTGTAGCCTGGGGGCGGAGAAAGAAAACTCTTTTTTCTAGTAAAACGTTTCGATTACATTCTAATCTTCTTCAGTTACTCTACAAAGGAAGAAATGGGTAAACATATGTTATTTATATATATATTATATCGGGTGTTTTTTTAAATTTCACCTCATAGTAGGCTGTGGATAGTGTTTGTGAATGCGCCTTACTAAAAAATGTCAAAATTGACAACCTCACTTTTTTAATAAAAATTGAAACTGCTCCAATCAGTTACTAGTGTCTTGAAAAAGACAGCTTGGCTCTATTAATTAGGCGTCGATGAGTGAGATGTCTTCTTCAAGACACTATTAACCGATTGGAGCAGTTTCAATTTTTATTAAAAAAGTGAGGTTATGTCAATTTTGACATTTTTTAGTAAGGCGCATTCACAAATACTATCCACAGCCTACTATGAGGTGAGATTTAAAAAAACACCCGATATATAATGCATATATATATATATATTATATATAAATTATTATAATTAACAAAACTATTACATCATAACTTACCGAAAGTGAGGTTTTTCTCTGCGTAGTTTTTTAAGAGATTTTAATGGGATTTGACGGGTATGTCTATAATTTATTCTTGTACATTTGTTCAGTCGCGAATTTATATAAATAAAATATAATATATATATATATATAATAATATATATTAATATAATATATATATATAATAAAATATATATAAATTTATATAAAGCTATGCTTCCCCTCTCGGTCATTCCCAGAGTGCCTCATTTCGTTTTTATTCCACTTTACTTTGATTTCCGTTTTCTGTGCATGGGACATCTAGGCTTAGCTATATATGATACAAAGTGTTGCCTGTATTCCAGTGACCCTGAAGGTTAATTTTCAAAACTCTCTATCGTTGTCGAAATGGAATACTATGGTATTTGAAATCAATTTTAGACGGTTTCAAATGTGTTTTTTTTTATAGTTCAATACCCTATTGAACCCTATAGAGAATTAAAAATTATCTCCAGAATGAAACAGGGGACCACATCGCCTAATAGTTTGAGGGCATGCTCAATTCCGCTGAACGGAATGCTAAGTCGTACAAAAAGAGATACCAAACAGATTTCAAGATTATTATAAGGAAGTAAATGCTTGTTATTCCTCAGACAATATCTCACTCCCTTCTCACCGGTCTCACTTCCGTAACTAATTTTCCAAGTAATCTTCCTCTCACCTATCTTCCTTTTAAGAGTAACATTCGAATAACCACAACATGACTCATCGACTATTGTTTTTGACTCAACTACGTCTTCCCTGAATCTACCTGCCCTTTTAATTGTACCCTTCCAGCGCTTATACTTGAAATAACGTCACCTCCCAGCGTCTTTCGCTTGGATTTCAATTCAATTTCTAACCTTGTTGCTGCAACAGCCGTATTTATCGTTTTTGTTGTTCTATCAACAGTATCAACTGCTGCTGCTGCTGCATCTGCGCTTCTACACATTTCATGGTCGAGTCAAAATCGTGAAGACAAGAATATATTCTGCAAATAATACAGTTAAGTCTCTTTTTTCTTACGAGTGACTACTGATTAACTTACTGAGCAATATAAGGTTGCAGCACTGATCGCGATTGCCAAGTCCTCTCTCGGGTCTAAGAGCCAGCCCGCTTTCCTGGCCAGCTTTTTATTCGGTTGTGGGACAATAGCAAGGAGGAATCCCGTTTGAAGCATGTCTGCAAGCAGTAAATCCTGGGCGACCCGCGCCCTCGAAATGTTGCACTGGAGTATCCTAATGCCCGCCAGGTGTTCCGATTACTCCCTCTTCGCTATACGGATTTCCCCCTGCCCGATAGGCAGCAATCACCTGCTGGAGTCACTTGTATTCGGCGACCTTCATGGGGGATCTCGTGGGGCTCCTTCTGCTTGTAACCCGGCGCCTCCGCTCCGTGCGCCTGCTGAACCGCCGTGCCACTGACTCGTCTCTCATTTTCCCTCCCGTCCGGCGCTCCGGGCTTTGACGGTGCTTCAGCCTTCGTGGTTTTCATCCTCCTCCTCGCTCTAGCGCGGGCCCTTTGTCTGTTATCTTTTGTGGCTTTGACCATCGCGGTACGATACTATGGGCATATAGGGCTGTCAGCCCGATGGGCGGGAGTGCGGCATATCGGGCACGCAGGCGGCTCTCGGCAGTTTGCCACACAGTGGCCCTCTCCACCGCATCTGAGGCACTATGCCGACCTATCCTCCCCTCGGCAGTCCCTCCTCTGGTTGCCGCAGGCGAGACATCGGCAGCACCGTAGGAGCTCTTGTCTTCTGGTCACCCGGCAATTTATCCACCCCACTTATAGCCCTCCGGGGCTAACTAATTTCGTGGCCGTCTCAGCGGAGGTCCTGACAAATGCCCTGGCTGTTCCGTCCTTGTAGGGCCTAATATTCACCGATCTAACTTCCGCTTCGGGTGCCTGAAACTTGAGTATTGCATTCGTTAACGAAGTCGAAAAAAGAGGAATTAAAATGCGGTTTTCAGTTTTTTGGTATCTAGAGATCATACTTAATCATTTCTCAAAATTTATATATATATATATATATATATATATATATAGTAAAAATATAATTTTGGCTGATAGTCTAAAAACTTAAAACTCTTGAGATATCGGGCTGTAGCCTGGGGGCGGAGAAAGAAAACTCTTTTTTCTAGTAAAACGTTTCGATTACATTCTAATCTTCTTCAGTTACTCTACAAAGGAAGAAATGGGTATACATATGTTATTTATATATATATATATATATATATATATATATATTATATATAATGCATATATATATTATATATAAATTATTATAATTAACAAAACTATTACATCATAACTTACCGAAAGTGAGGTTTTTCTCTGCGTAGTTTTTTAAGAGATTTTAATGGGATTTGACGGGTAAGTCTATAATTTATTCTTGTACATTTGTTCAGTCGCGAATTTCACTACTATATATATATATATATATATATATATATTATATAAAGCTATGCTTTCCCTCTCGGTCATTCCCAGAGTGCCTCATTTCGTTTTTATTCCACTTTACTTTGATTTCCGTTTTCTGTGCATGGGACATCTAGGCTTAGCTATATATGATACAAAGTGTTGCCTGTATTCCAGTGACCCTGAAGGTTAATTTTCAAAACTCTCTATCGTTGTCGAAATGGAATACTATGGTATTTGAAATCAATTTTAGACGGTTTCAAATGTGTTTTTTTTTATAGTTCAATACCCTATTGAACCCTATAGAGAATTAAAAATTATCTCCAGAATGAAACAGGGGACCACATCGCCTAATAGTTTGACGGCATGCTCAATTCCGCTGAACGGAATGCTAAGTCGTACAAAAAGAGATACCAAACAGATTTCAAGATTATTATAAGGAAGTAAATGCTTGTTATTCCTCAGACAATATCTCACTCCCTTCTCACCGGTCTCACTTCCGTAACTAATTTTCCAAGTAATCTTCCTCTCACCTATCTTCCTTTTAAGAGTAACATTCGAATAACCACAACATGACTCATCGACTATTGTTTTTGACTCAACTACGCCTTCCCTGAATCTACCTGCCCTTTTAATTGTACCCTTCCAGCGCTTATACTTGAAATAACGTCACCTCCCAGCGTCTTTCGCTTGGATTTCAATTCAATTTCTAACCTTGTTGCTGCAACAGCCGTATTTATCGTTTTTGTTGTTCTATCAACAGTATCAACTGCTGCTGCTGCTGCATCTGCGCTTCTACACATTTCATGGTCGAGTCAAAATCGTGAAGACAAGAATATATTCTGCAAATAATACAGTTAAGTCTCTTTTTTCTTACGAGTAACTACTGATTAACTTACTGAGCAATATAAGGTTGCAGCCTTGATCGCGATTGCCAAGTCCTCTCTCGGGTCTAAGAGCCAGCCCGCTTTCCTGGCCAGCTTTTTATTCGGTTGTGGGACAATAGCAAGGAGGAATCCCGTTCGAAGCATGTCTGCAAGCAGTAAATCCTGGGCGGCCCGCGCCCTCGAAATGTTGCACTGGAGTATCCTAATGCCCGCCAGGTGTTCCGATTACTCCCTCATCGCTATACGGATTTCCCCCTGCCCGGTAGGCCGCAATCACCTGCTGGAGTCACTTGTATTCGGCGACCTTCATGGGGGATCTCGTGGGGCTCCTTCTGCTTGTAACCCGGCGCCTCCGCTCCGTGCGCCTGCTGAACCGCCGTGCCACTGACTCGTCTCTCATTTTCCCTCCCGTCCGGCGCTCCGGGCTTTGACGGTGCTTCAGCCTTCGTGGTTTTCATCCTCCTCCTCGCTCTAGCGCGGGCCCTTTGTCTGTTATCTTTTGTGGCTTCGACCATCGCGGTACGATACTATGGGCATATAGCGCTGTCAGCCCGATGGGCGGGAGTGCGGCATATCGGGCACGCAAGCGGCTCGCGGCAGTTTGCCACACGGTGGCCCTCTCCACCGCATCTGAGGCACTATGCCGACCTATCCTCCCCTCGGCAGTCCCTCCTCTGGTGGCCGCAGGCGAGACATCGGCAGCACCGTAGGAGCTCCTGTCTTCTGGTCACCCGGCAGTTTATCCACCCCACTTATAGCCCTCCGGGGCTAACTAATTTCGTGGCCGTCTCAGCGGAGGTCCTGACAAATGCCCTAGCTGTTCCGTCCTTGTAAGGCCTAATATTCACCGATCTAACTTCCGCTTCGGGTGCCTGAAACTTGAGTATTGCATTCGTTAACGAAGTCGAAAAAAGAGGAATTAAAATGCGGTTTTCAGTTTTTTGGTATCTAGAGATCATACTTAATCATTTCTCAAAATTATATATATATATATATATATATATATATATATATATATATATATATATATATATATAGTAAAAATATAATTTTGGCTGATAGTCTAAAAACTTAAAACTCTTGAGATATCGGGCTGTAGCCTGGGGGCGGAGAAAGAAAACTCTTTTTTCTAGTAAAACGTTTCGATTACATTCTAATCTTCTTCAGTTACTCTACAAAGGAAGAAATGGGTATACATATGTTATTTATATATATATATTATATATAATGCATATATATATATATATATATTATATATAAATTATTATAATTAACAAAACTATTACATCATAACTTACCGAAAGTGAGGTTTTTCTCTGCGTAGTTTTTTAAGAGATTTTAATGGGATTTGACGGGTAAGTCTATAATTTATTCTTGTACATTTGTTCAGTCGCGAATTTCACTACTATATATATATATATATATATATATATATATATATATATATATATTATATAAAGCTATGCTTCCCCTCTCGGTCATTCCCAGATTGCCTCATTTCGTTTTTATTCTACTTTACTTTGATTTCCGTTTTCTGTGCATGGGACATCTAGGCTTAGCTATATATGATACAAAGTGTTGCCTGTATTCCAGTGACCCTGAAGGTTAATTTTCAAAACTCTCTATCGTTGTCGAAATGGAATACTATGGTATTTGAAATCAATTTTAGACGGTTTCAAATGTGTTTTTTTTATAGTTCAATACCCTATTGAACCCTATAGAGAATTAAAAATTATCTCCAGAACGAAACAGGGGACCACATCGCCTAATAGTTTGACGGCATGCTCAATTCCGCTGAACGGAATGCTAAGTCGTACAAAAAGAGATACCAAACAGATTTCAAGATTATTATAAGGAAGTAAAAGCTTGTTATTCCTCAGACAATATCTCACTCCCTTCTCACCGGTCTCACTTCCGTAACTAATTTTCCAAGTAATCTTCCTCTCACCTATCTTCCTTTTAAGAGTAACATTCGAATAACCACAACATGACTCATCGACTATTGTTTTTGACTCAACTACGCCTTCCCTGAATCTACCTGCCCTTTTAATTGTACCCTTCCAGCGCTTATACTTGAAATAACGTCACCTCCCAGCGTCTTTCGCTTGGATTTCAATTCAATTTCTAACCTTGTTGCTGCAACAGCCGTATTTATCGTTTTTGTTGTTCTATCAACAGTATCAACTGCTGCTGCTGCTGCATCTGCGCTTCTACACATTTCATGGTCGAGTCAAAATCGTGAAGACAAGAATATATTCTGCAAATAATACAGTTAAGTCTCTTTTTTCTTACGAGTAACTACTGATTAACTTACTGAGCAATATAAGGTTGCAGCATTGATCGCGATTGCCAAGTCCTCTCTCGGGTCTAAGAGCCAGCCCGCTTTCCTGGCCAGCTTTTTATTCGGTTGTGGGACAATAGCAAGGAGGCATCCCGTTCGAAGCATGTCTGCAAGCAGTAAATCCTGGGCGGCCCGCGCCCTCGAAATGTTGCACTGGAGTATCCTAATGCCCGCCAGGTGTTCCGATTACTCCCTCTTCGCTATACGGATTTCCCCCTGCCCGATAGGCCGCAATCACGTGCTGGAGTCACTTGTATTCGGCGACCTTCATGGGGGATCTCGTGGGGCTCCTTCTGCTTGTAACCCGGCGCCTCCGCTCCGTGCGCCTGCTGAACCGCCGTGCCACTGACTCGTCTCTCATTTTCCCTCCCGTCCGGCGCTCCGGGCTTTGACGGTGCTTCAGCCTTCGTGGTTTTCATCCTCCTCCTCGCTCTAGCGCGGGCCCTTTGTCTGTTATCTTTTGTGGCTTTGACCATCGCGGTACGATACTATGGGCATATAGCGCTGTCAGCCCGATGGGCGGGGGTGCGGCATATCGGGAACGCAGGCGGCTCGCGGCAGTTTGCCACACAGTGGCCCTCTCCACCGCATCTGAGGCACTATGCCGACCTATCCTCCCCTCGGCAGTCCCTCCTCTGGTGGCCGCAGGCGAGACATCGGCAGCACCGTAGGAGCTCCTGTCTTCTGGTCACCCGGCAGTTTATCCACCCCACTTATAGCCCTCCGGGGCTAACTAATTTCGTGGCCGTCTCAGCGGAGGTCCTGACAAATGCCCTGGCTGTTCCGTCCTTGTAGGGCCTAATATTCACCGATCTAACTTCCGCTTCGGGTGCCTGAAACTTGAGTATTGCATTCGTTAACGAAGTCGAAAAAAGAGGAATTAAAATGCGGTTTTCAGTTTTTTGGTATCTAGAGATCATACTTAATCATTTCTCAAAATTTATATATATATATATATATATATATATATATATAGTAAAAATATAATTTTGGCTGATAGTCTAAAAACTTAAAACTCTTGAGATATCGGGCTGTAGCCTTGTAGCCTGGGGGCGGAGAAAGAAAACTCTTTTTTCTAGTAAAACGTTTCGATTACATTCTAATCTTCTTCAGTTACTCTACAAAGGAAGAAATGGGTATACATATGTTATTTATATATATATATATATATATATATTATATAATGCATATATATATTATATATAAATTATTATAATTAACAAAACTATTACATCATAACTTACCGAAAGTGAGGTTTTTCTCTGCGTAGTTTTTTAAGAGATTTTAATGGGATTTGACGGGTAAGTCTATAATTTATTCTTGTACATTTGTTCAGTCGCGAATTTCACTACTATATATATATATATATATATATCTATATATATAAAAATGGATGTTTGTGTGTATGTTCCGCATAGGCTCCTATACCATTCCTCCGATTGCAACGAAATTTTGGTGACTTGTAGGGCGCATGTCCTTGAAGGTTCCTGAAATGGTTCCGCGTCGAAAAAGGAGCCAGGGGGCCAAAACGGCTTAAAAATATAGACATGACAGGCAATATGTCACCTTTATTTGACAGACGAGTGACTGACAGACAGATGGCGCCATCTCGCGGCGAAAAGTAAAGTCACTAAATGAGGAAAGTACCGCAATGGGCGGCCATATTGTGTCCGCGCCGCGCCGCGCGAAATTCAAAATAGAAAACAAAAATTTGCCCGTTTTAAAAGATAAAACAACAACTTGGCATTTTTATTCCCAAAAAGTAAAAAACGAAATTTCGCGAGAGAAAAATGTACATAATAAAAACCCCATGGCTTGCCAGGCTGAAAGGTAGACTTATGGGTAGGATATATAGTAATATTATAACACACGATGTGTCAAAAAAATGCATACGAGGTGTGAAAAAATACAAACGACAAAATTTTAAAATATTTTCAAATAACTTTTTCTCTGTACATTTCTCAAAGATATGTTTTATACAAAAGTTGTTCGTCTCTATAAGGGCAACAAAAAATCTAAGTAACAATTTTCTCTCAGACGCGAAATAAAAGTTTTTTATTTTTTTTATTCTTTGACAAAAATAACTTTATTTTTGTACGTTTCTCGACAGATTGTTTTATACAAAAGTTGTTCACCTCCATAACAGCAACAAAATACCTTAGTAACATTTTTCTCTCAGACGCGAAATAAAAGTTTTTCTTATTTTTATTTATTTTTGAAAAAAATAACTTTTTTTCTGTACGTTTCTCGAAAGAGTGTTTTATACAAAAGTTGTTCGCATCTATAAGGTAAATAAAAAACCTAAGTAACATTTTTCTCCCAGACGCGAAATAAAAGTGTTTTAATTTTTTTTTTGTTTTTTAAAAAATAACTTTTTTTCTGTACATTTCTCGAAAAAATGTTTTATACAAATGTGGTTCGCTTCTATAATAGCAACAAAAAACCTAAGTAACATTTTTCTCTCAGACGCGAAATAAAAGTTTTTTGATTTTTTTTGAAAATAACAAGCCGCCATTTTGAAACCGCTCGACCGATTTGACCCATTAACGAACTTGACCGAGATTTTTAGCCAACTGATTTTTGTACTAAATTTCGTTGTGATTCTTTAAAAAATGCGACCTGTAGCCTGCCGACAAATTTCGTTATATCCGATATATATATACATATATATATATATATATATATATATATATATATATATATATATATATATATATACATATATATATAAACTTTTGGGAAATGATTAAGTATGATCTCTAGATACCAAAAAACTGAAAACCGCATTTTAATTCCTATTTTTTCGATTTCGTTAACGAATGCAATACTAGATATAAATCTACCAATAATTTACACCTATATACAATAAAATAAACAAATATGACACACTATGACACATAACCCACAATCCACGAAACACAACAATAGGCATGAAACAGGCAGATTGTAGCTGTAATCCGCCATATTGTGTCCAAAAATGTACTTCTCTCTCTAACACGTTGGGACATTGAATTGCGGTACTTTCCACATTTAGTGACTTTAGCGAAAAGGTATCTTTTAAATGTCGAACAATTTGTCAGCGCTTTGAGCATCGAATTGCTCAAAATCATTCTGTTAAAAGTAGAAATATTTCTGAACGTGTGTGAGTGTTAGTGGTGTTATTTGTGAACTTTGGACATTGGACAACAGAAAACAAGCGCATTTATTTTATACTTTCGCTGTGAATTATGCCTCCAAAAGAAAAGCGATTGGCAGATCCATATGTAAAGCAAAAAAATAAAAGACTACGAGCTTCGGAAAATGACGGGCAAAGGGAAGATAGACTAAGGGCCAAATTCAGAAACGCCACTCACCCTACACCTACACTCAATTTTTAAGTAAAATCTTCACTACACTCAATTTGGAATTCATAGACTTTCCTCAATTGAAATGTCCCTTAAATTGAGTGAGATTTGAGTGGTTGAAATTCACCACTTAAAATAATTCACACCATACTTTTACGAGTTTTGACTTTCGTGCAGATGGTCATTAGCGTCGTTAGTGACAGTTTTTTGTGCATTTCTGTTTATGTTAGATGGTGTTAGCAATATGGATATCATGGCTAATGAGTTCAACGAATTTGTAGAGTTCATACAATATATTGAGGATGAAAGATATTTACCAGTTCCTACCTATGATAAAATTGTAGGTAGCACCCTAAGATGTAAATGCGTACCGAGGGAAAAGTATGATTTGTATAATAAGGCAATTAATTGTTTCAGAAATTATATCAGAGATTACAACAATCCCCTTCAGCACTTAATCAACTTGGAGATCTTACAGAGGTATAGATTTGGTGGAGACACTATTCGACATATTATTTTTCCAGTGGTATATAGCAGGCATAGAGGTGGAGACTCTTTTAATTGGAACTTTTTTCCTTGCACACATACTTTTTTGGAATGCTCTTTGCTCATTGTTTCAACGTAAACGATTTTGCAAAACGTGATTCCAAATTAGGTGACGCCTGACATGCGCCTGACAGTTGCTGCCACAAAACACATGATATATGCACAGAACACCAAATTGAACTAACACAGTCAGCAGCGAACACGACGACTTGCGATATTGCCAAACATCCTCCCCTCAAATCATTCTTAAATTGAGATGTATTTGAGTAACTTGATTTACACGTTTCTGAGTTCCAAAATTGAGGAGAAGGCGCACTCACCCTCATTTTGAGATACAATTGAGTGTAGGTAGAAATGAGTGTGAGTGACGTTTCTGAATTTGCTCCTAAGAAACCCTTAGTTTAAGAAATGCTCAAGCCCGCTTATTTGAAAAAGACGACTAAAGGGAAAATAGAATAGAAACCCTAAGATTAAGAAATGCTCAAGCCCGTTTATCTGAAACAGAGGAGCAAAAGGGAGATAGATTAGAAATCCCCAAGCCCCCTTATCTGAAACAGACGAGCAAAGAGGAGCAAGATTGGAAATCGAAGGAGTACAAATTGCTCGAGCCCGTTCGTCTGAAACGGACGAGCAAAGGGAAGCAAGATTGGAAATAGCCCAAGTACGTATTGCTCGATCAAGACGAATAACGCACGCTGATTGAAACCATTTTCATGGAGTGTGGAAAAAGGAATGAGACAGGGTCGTCCCCGGCGAAGCCGAGTACTTACATCGGTTATAAAAAATAATTGCAAAGCAATATTTTTTCCCTTTTCATAACATTCTACAACATAATCACAGCAATGCAATGCATGGTATTGAAATAAATTATGTGTTTTCTCGGTAAATCTATATTCGCTAGATTACCTATTTTTATTTAATTGTTCATTTATTTTATATCAAACTGAGCCACAGCGAAGCGTGGCCGGGTCACGGCTAGTATATATATATTATATAAAGCTATGCTTCCCCTCTCGGTCATTCCCAGAGTGCCTCATTTCGTTTTTATTCTACTTTACTTTGATTTCCGTTTTCTGTGCATGGGACATCTAGGCTTAGCTATATATGATACAAAGTGTTGCCTGTATTCCAGTGACCCTGAAGGTTAATTTTCAAAACTCTCTATCGTTGTCGAAATGGAATACTATGGTATTTGAAATCAATTTTAGACGGTTTCAAATGTGTTTTTTTTTTATAGTTCAATACCCTATTGAACCCTATAGAGAATTAAAAATTATCTCCAGAACGAAACAGGTGACCACATCGCCTAATAGTTTGACGGCATGCTCAATTCCGCTGAACAGAATGCTAAGTCGTACAAAAAGAGATACCAAACAGATTTCAAGATTATTATAAGGAAGTAAAAGCTTGTTATTCCTCAGACAATATCTCACTCCCTTCTCACCGGTCTCACTTCCGTAACTAATTTTCCAAGTAATCTTCCTCTCACCTATCTTCCTTTTAAGAGTAACATTCGAATAACCACAACATGACTCATCGACTATTGTTTTTGACTCAACTACGCCTTCCCTGAATCTACCTGCCCTTTTAATTGTACCCTTCCAGCGCTTATACTTGAAATAACGTCACCTCCCAGCGTCTTTCGCTTGGATTTCAATTCAATTTCTAACCTTGTTGCTGCAACAGCCGTATTTATCGTTTTTGTTGTTCTATCAACAGTATCAACTGCTGCTGCTGCTGCATCTGCGCTTCTACACATTTCATGGTCGAGTCAAAATCGTGAAGACAAGAATATATTCTGCAAATAATACAGTTAAGTCTCTTTTTTCTTACGAGTGACTACTTATTAACTTACTGAGCAATATAAGGTTGCAGCATTGATCGCGATTGCCAAGTCCTCTCTCGGGTCTAAGAGCCAGCCCGCTTTCCTGGCCAGCTTTTTATTCGGTTGTGGGACAATAGCAAGGAGGCATCCCGTTCGAAGCATGTCTGCAAGCAGTAAATCCTGGGCGGCCCGCGCCCTCGAAATGTTGCACTGGAGTATCCTAATGCCCGCCAGGTGTTCCGATTACTCCCTCTTCGCTATACGGATTTCCCCCTGCCCGATAGGCCGCAATCACCTGCTGGAGTCACTTGTATTCGGCGACCTTCATGGGGGATCTCGTGGGGCTCCTTCTGCTTGTAACCCGGCGCCTCCGCTCCGTGCGCCTGCTGAACCGCCGTGCCACTGACTCGTCTCTCATTTTCCCTCCCGTCCTGCGCTCCGGGCTTTGACGGTGCTTCAGCCTTCGTGGTTTTCATCCTCCTCCTCGCTCTAGCGCGGGCCCTTTGTCTGTTATCTTTTGTGGCTTCGACCATCGCGGTACGATACTGTGGGCATATAGCGCTGTCAGCCCGATGGGCGGGAGTGCGGCTTATCGGGCATGCAGGCGGCTCGCGGCAGTTTGCCACACGGTGGCCCTCTCCACCGCATCTGAGGCACTGTGCCGACCTATCCTCCCCTCGGCAGTCCCTCCTCTGGTGGCCGAAGGCGAGACATCGAGAGCGTACGATCGTCTTCGTAGCTCCCGTGTCCACAAGCATGGCGTGGGATCTCCCGTCGATAGTGCCATCGACGTACGCGCTCCCCAATTGGTGGGAAAACGAGGCTATACTGGCCCGGGGTTTTCCACTGCTACGGGTCGACGTTCCCCCTTTCTTGTCGACCCGCATTAGTTTTCCTGGGCCTTTGCCGGCGCCGCTGTTCTGGGCCGCTTGCAAGAACTTTTCACATGGCCCACTTCGCCACAGTTCCAACAGCGAACTACCTTCTTCTTCGCCGACAGAACCTCCATGATCTGCTGTAGTACCCTTTCCACAAGTTTCTCAGTGTCTACTTCCTCTGTAACCGCTCGAACACGGCCGTGACCGCGGGAGGCTTCCATGGCTGCATCATGCTCCAGTGCGATGGCGAGCGCGTCCATTAATGTTTTCGGCCGAGCTAGTCTCAGGGCCCTCTGCAGTTCCTGGTCCCGCAGCCCGCTCACGAACGTCTGCACTGCGAGGCACTCCATCATCTGTTCCGGCGCCGTGGGATACGCCAACCTCACTAGTCTGGCTATGTCCGCTTCGAACTCCTGCAGGGTCTCGTTCGATCTCTGACGGCGATTGGACATCTGGGATTGATGGACTTGCTCCAGATGTGTTTGGCCGAACCGCATTTCCAGTCGCCTCAGCAGCTTATTGTAATTCCCGGCTTCCTCGGTGGATAGCGTCTGAAGCACTTCCAACGCCTCTCCACGTATGGCTGCCGTAAGGGAAACAGCTTTTTCGTGAGGGGACCAAGCATTAGCCTCCGCTGCTGCCTCAAACTGCTTCTTGTAGCTGGCCCACGGAATTTTTCCATCGAACGTTGGGGACGTCACTCGATTAGTGCATATCGAGTTCTGTTGAACGACCGCCTTTATTTCTTCCTTCGTCTCGCCGCTACTGACTCGCCTTAGTCGTTCTTCCAACTGCTTCGTCTTCTGTTTAATTTCGCCTTCTTTCCCCTCGCCGCTACTGACTTGTTCTAGTCGTTCTTCCAACTGCTTGATCTTCTCTTCAATCTCCTTACGCTGAGCCTCCATCTGGTCGGTTATCTCTTCCCCCTGGGCGGCGATTTGAGCAGTAATATGAGTAATTATGTCTTCCCTCTGGCCGGCGATTTGAGCAGTGATGTCTTCCCTCTGGGCAGCGATTTGAGCAGTGATGTCTTCCCTCTGATCGGCGATTTCTTCCCTCTGGGCAGCGATTTCTTCCCTCTGGGCGGCGATTTGAGCAGTGATGTCTTCCCTCTGGTCGGCGATTTCTTGCCTCTGGGCGGCGATTTCTTCCCTCTGGGCGGCGATTTGGGAGGTAATATCTTCCTTCTGGGCGGCGATTTGCTTCGTGATGTCATCGTCTTCGAACTCGAAAACTTCCGGATCCTGGCCATTTTCTTTCAAAAATGCCGAGAGTCGATCCTGGAGTTCGGTCTTCCTCCCTCCTGTTTCCAGTTCCCGTTCCTCGAGTTCTTTTTTTAACTCGGCCACTTTTAATTCGCGTAACTTCTTCATGATCCCACTTCTGAGACCAATGTAACGTTTATTTTATAATTTATTTACATTAATTGAACACTAATTTATTTAACACACTTAACTACTTGTACACTAGACTAGACACTATTTAATTTATTTGTACTGCTCCGCTTTAGGATCGTATGTCGCGTTCACGTCTGCTTCTCTACTTCTATCTAACTCCCTCGATCACAAGCCCCCTTATATATATACACCCCAACCATGATCGAGAATGTTCTTGTACATTCTAGAAGTACGATTGTTCCTTTAACAACGCAGGAAATGTTCAGAAGGTCACAAATTACTTTTCGTAAACAACAATCCGGCAGAATTCATGCAGCTGTCTTTTATGCGTCGTAGTAGTTCTTTTGAAGTAGAGTTTCACTCGAGCGAGTAAACAGCGAGTAAACATGTGTCGCTTTGTTTACTTCTCGCATTACAATATGATACAAAGTGTTGCCTGTATTCCAGTGACCCTGAAGGTTAATTTTCAAAACTCTCTATCGTTGTCGAAATGGAATACTATGGTATTTGAAATCAATTTTAGACGGTTTCAAATGTGTTTTTTTTTAAGTTCAATACCCTATTGAACCCTATAGAAAATTAAAAATTATCTCCAGAACGAAACAGGGGACCACATCGCCTAATAGTTTGTCGGCATGCTCAATTCCGCTGAATGGAATGCTAAGTCGTACAAAAAGAGATACCAAACAGATTTCAAGATTATTATAAGGAAGTAAATGCTTGTTATTCCTCAGACAATATCTCACTCCCTTCTCACCGGTCTCACTTCCGTAACTAATTTTCCAAGTAATCTTCCTCTCACCTATCTTCCTTTTAAGAGTAACATTCGAATAACCACAACATGACTCATCGACTATTGTTTTTGACTCAACTACGCCTTCCCTAAATCTACCTGCCCTTTTAATTGTACCCTTCCAGCGCTTATACTTGAAATAACGTCACCTCCCAGCGTCTTTCGCTTGGATTTCAATTCAATTTCTAACCTTGTTGCTGCAACAGCCGTATTTATCGTTTTTGTTGTTCTATCAACAGCATCAACTGCTGCTGCTGCTGCATCTGCGCTTCTACACATTTCATGGTCGAGTCAAAATCGTGAAGACAAGAATATATTCTGCAAATAATACAGTTAAGTCTCTTTTTTCTTACGAGTGACTACTTATTAACTTACTGAGCAATATAAGGTTGCAGCATTGATCGCGATTGCCACGTCCTCTCTCGGGTCTAAGAGCCAGCCCGCTTTCCTGGCCAGCTTTTTATTCGGTTGTGGGACAATAGCAAGGAGGCATCCCGTTCGAAGCATGTCTGCAAGCAGTAAATCATGGGCGGCCCGCGCCCTCGAAATGTTGCACTGGAGTATCCTAATGCCCGCCAGGTGTTCCGATTACTCCCTCTTCGCTATACGGATTTCCCCCTGCCCGATAGGCCGCAATCACCTGCTGGAGTCACTTGTATTCCGCGACCTTCATGGGGGATCTCGTGGGGCTCCTTCTGCTTATTACCCGGCGCCTCCGCTCCGTGCGCCTGCTGAACCGCCGTGCCACTGACTCGTCTCTCATTTTCCCTCCCGTCCTGCGCTCCGGGCTTTGACGGTGCTTCAGCCTTCGTGGTTTTCATCCTCCTCCTCGCTCTAGCGCGGGCCCTTTGTCTGTTATCTTTTGTTTCTTCGACCATCGCGGTACGATACTGTGGGCATATAGCGCTGTCAGCCTGATGGGCGGGAGTGCGGCATATCGGGCACGCAGGCGGCTCGCGGCAGTTTGCCACACGGTGGCCCTCTCCACCGCATCTGAGGCACTGTGCCGACCTATCCTCCCCTCGGCAGTCCCTCCTCTGGTGGCCGAAGGCGAGACATCGGCAGCACCGTAGGAGCTCCTGTCTTCTGGTCACCCGGCAGTTTACCCACCCCACTTTTAGCCCTCCAGGGCTAACTAATTTCGTGGCCGTCTCAGCGGAGGTCCTGACAAATGCCCTGGCTGTCCCGTCCTTGCAGGGCCTAATATTCACCGATCTAACTTCCGCTTCGGGTGCCTGAAACTTGATGGCTTGCCGCAGCTTACAATAATAATTTTAATAAGTACATTTTAAAACATATTTCTATTAAGCATTTCTAATTCATACACAAATACAAAATACACACAAAAATCATAAAAAAAATATATACATTCACATACAAATACAAAAAACATAAAAAAATATATACATTCACATACAAATACAATATACAATAATATACAAAAATAAAACAAATAAAAATATTGCACACTATATAAATATACGAGTATATAAAATGAATTATTTTTTTCGCTCTGGGGCCCGTTTTAGGAACTTTGCCACTTATTTTTCAATCTCCTTTTCTGTAAAACAGGCAAATGGTCCTTTCTTTACGCAGTCTGAAATAAATCTAACAATATAAATATTTTCCACAATTGTACATCACCTTATCTTAATATTTTGGTATAGATTGTCACCCCAACCGACGATAAGTGATTAACCTGAAAAAAAAAAACATACATTAGGATATTATCGACTCATTCCGAGAAAAGGGCTTAATTATACTTACCGCAGATGCAAAATTTGTTGCGTCTGAAAGAAATATTTCGAGACCTTCAAAGTTCTCTTCAGTCGCCACAGGTATCATTGTTAAATTCTGGATAGTTGATTGCACGAGTGGTATTATATTCGTTAAATTTGAAGTATCTGCCATTTGTCGTTTTATTATTTTCATATCGGCAGCAAGATCTTAATATGACGCTTTGATTAGGCATTGTGCCACCCGCTTGCCAAAAGGGTGCAAGGAATAAGGAGGTGCCTCAGCTAACCTGCAAGTCGGTGAGTGGTCGTGCAGTATTAATTATTTAGGATGTAAATTAATGGGCGCCAGTAACCTTAAACAGCCCCCAATATGCGTGACCGTATCCGGTTACAAGATACGGTGTACCCCAGTTATATATTACCTGGATGAGAACACACCTTGAGCTTCCTTTCCTCGTGCTGGTTCGGTAAACTCCACTCACGGCAGCGATACCAACCACTCGAAAGTCGAGCAGTGATTAGTTTAGGTACGCTTAATAAATTAAACAAAGAAAGAAAGTTAAAACGTGATAGCTGGTTTACTTCCCTCTTGTGTGGTGGTTATTGATAAAATAAGAGAACAGAAATCTCGGTTATTGTACCGATTATTAAAACAATTACTTATTTAAATTGATACAGGTGTCCAGGCCTTTTGTGATATCAGAATAGGTTCACAGATGTGCGTACCCCAATTACACGTTAAGATAGTACGTTAACAATACGTTAATTAACCTATAAAGGGTAGTGCCAACGTTCCACATTAAAATTATTCTAAGTAATGGTATCGTGAGTACAGTGACCAGCAATTAACGTGATGGTGATATGTAATTAAGTACTCGGTAATAAAATATATAACACTAACCGTCACGGTAACCAGTGAGAACCAATAATTTGAAATGGATAGAGACCGAGTCTAAATTCCGAACAAGGTAAAACGAAACAAAGAAAGGATGAACTTATCGTAAGGCGGTCTGACTGGTGACAATACGCTTCTTAGGACGATAGTCTCCAACGGTGACACTCCGGTGCGCTCTCCGATCAGTTCACGTGGACAGCAACGGTACATCTGTCCGACACCGACAGGAATGACCAGGCAACAGACGATAGGAGCACCGCTCAATTAATTGTTCCAACAAGCTGGCACCGTTGACCGCTCCGACATAGAAGTCCTAACCTCAACAATTCCACCTCGTGCTAACGAAGTCTTAGGAACGACCAGTAGGGACGACCAGTAGGGACGACCGGTAGGGACCACCCTAAAATAACGTGAACTAATAAAACCTGACCTGGGAACAGAATGGTAACACGAAAACGACACAATTTGCCAACGATAATGTGCGTAATTTGACTTACACGTGCGTTTAAGGTACTTAACCTCCTTGAGAACGGGATCCAAAACCATCGACAACGACGGACACCGAGTTCCAGCAACCCAAGTGTAGATAACTTCTTCTCCAGGAATCCTCTAAGCTTGAGAACGTATTTTTCCAACAACGATACGTTTATAGGAGAAAGAAATTTCAAGATTTTCAGCGAGAAATTATACAGTGCGTTTCTTTTAACTGTGGCCATAGGGATTTACATGCTAAAAATTGTACCTTGTGTTACCTTGTTTTTTTATGGCTTAGACTGTCTGCATAACTTCAAAAACTATCGGAAAAATGTTTAAATTTTTTTTATTAACTTATTTAACCAATTATATTGAAATTTACAAACACAATTTTAAGAAAAAATCGAAAAACTAAAACGATTAAATAAATTGTTCAAAATGTCGTCCCTGGGCTGCTAAACAATAACCTAACCGATCATAAAAATGTCTACGAGTGTTTTGCAACTGTCGTACAGTGATGGAGTTACAAGCGGCTGTATAGTCCGGGAAATATATACCGAAAATGACCATTTCGAGTTTTACCATTTCGAACGGCTGATTTTCGGTGTACAGGTAGTATAAACACGTACAAGATGATAATTATGTTTCCAAAGCGTCAAATCGATTCTCCCATTGTTTAACAGTCATTTTTAACTGTAATTTTAACGATATTTTTGGTTTTTCACTTATATTTTTTCCCTCTGATTTTACAAGAAAAAAGTTAAGTACTTTCTTATTCGCCTTCAAAAGGCCTACACAACTAGGCATTGCACGAAAAAAAATATTAATTAGATTAAAAGTTATCAATAAAACAACCATTGTTTATGCAATGTTAAATAAACCATTTTAAAACGAGCTACTATCACTGCCCCGTCTCGGCGTTTCGTGAAATCATTCGTTCTCACTCACAGACAATATGTACAAAAGCTGGAATCTGTAAGTGAAATAGTTAACAAGTTACAGCGTTATTAACAAATTAATTAATTATCGATCTACACTAGCTTGAGCGACGTTCAGCGGAAAGAAAATAATTTTTATCGGTAGCTTTCATCCGTAAGTATCACAACATATAATTATTTTTCAATCCAAACTTATTTTGTAACAATGGGAGCGATTATTTAATATGACCTTAGTTGTAAAATAGAATAAGTCATAGATTAAATAACTTTCTTCAATATATAATTCTATAATCTAATAGAGGGCGGAAAGGCCTTTAATACTAGAAAAGAAAATTTAATATTCGTTAAGAAATAATTGAGTTATAGGCCGTCAAATTTCAAGGCCTATTGTTAAACAATTTATGCGAGTAGGGAAAAAAACAAAGAATTGGAACTTTGTATGAAAGGTAAGTGACTTAAAAAACAACATCAAAAGTCAGCGGAACGCTATCATTCTTGCTATCTTTCTCGCGGAGGCGAGGTGGGGGAAGCGACCGAGGCGTCGAGACAAACTCGCCACGGAGCTTCAAACTCGGCTACAATAACACTTTTCTCGGGAACCGTTGAAGATAAATTGATCATTTTTTTAATTTGATAGTACGCGACGAGAGAAATCGGTTGTTGTATCGTAAAGTCATGAAAAGTGCAAAATAATACGATTAATATTTAATACCATTAAATGGTCCATATCGCCCAATCCAATTGTTAAGAAAACTTTCATTCAAGAAATCTGTAATAGTGAAAGCACTATGAGCTGGAGCTCCATCTTGTTGGAAAATTATCTGGGAATTAGTCCGTAAGTCTTCTAGGCGAGGGCCTACTTCCATCTGAAGCAGCTCTAAATATTTGTTCTGGTTCAGACATTCATTAATAAAAATTGGTCCCAATATATCATTACCCACAATTCCAGCCCAAACATCAGCTTTCTCAGGCCATTGTGTATGAGTTTCTCGAATTTTGTACGGATTGTCTCGTGCCCAAATGCGTCGATTTTGTTTGTTTACTGTACCACCTAACTTAAATGTACTCTCATCAGAGAATAACATTTTGCTCAAAATATTTTGATCATTATTAGTTCTTTCCATCCACAATTCACAAAATTCCATTCGTGGTGAGTAATCACTTGGTAGTAATTTGTGAACACGTTTAGTGATGTACGATTTGTACTTTTCTTTTTTTAAACCCCTAAAGCAACTACTTTTTGATATGTTGAATTGATCCGCAAGCAAATTTAACGTGGTGCAGGCCTCATCTTCTACCGCTAAACATAAATTGATTTTCGTCTCTTCTGTAACGACTGAACATTTTCTTACACGTTTGTTGTGCTCAGAATTTACACATCCCGTAGTGCGAAAATTATTGTACATTTGAAGCACTGTTGTTTTGCTGGGAACAGGCCGAGTAGGGTGTGCGGCAGCAAAGTTATCCACAATTTCTCTGCTGGACAGGCCTTTTATGTACGCCGTAACAATTTCCACACGTTCTTGAATAATGTAAACCGACATTTTCTTTATAAATTGTAATATTGTCAAATTTTTTGCTTGACTTTGAGCACTTTGACATTTATTTGTCACTAAGAGTAGTGACATTTTAGCCACCTTGAATTTAGTGGCTTAATTATCTTTGCTTATTATTTTCAACTTTGAATGGGAAAATAATGAAATGAAACGTGTCCATGTGATTTTTGCAAAGTGCATTTCATAGAAAAATATTTAATTTATTGATTAAAATAAAAAATTTAGACAAAATTGTACGAAAACGTGAGTTAACACAAGGTACATTTTTTATCATGTAAATCCCTATGACCACAGTTAAAAGAAACGCACTGTATATGTCTTTACTGTGCGCTAGCTAAGGCGAAAAAGGAGGACGGAACCGTAAAAATCATGAATCACGCGAAGTCAACCATAGAACGAACCAACATGACACAAGATGCACGAAATTGTAGATGCAAATGCGACGTCTCGACTTAAGCTACCGATGGGATGTTTTATGGACCACGGACGTAAGGCGATATAGACCAGAGATGTAAAACAAGTACAGTGATAAAACAACTGAGTGACGAATATTCAATCCGGTGATTTAGAACCGTGACAATTGGTTGGCCAAAATTTGTTTTAAATATGCCTAAATTGAAACATATTTTAAAATTATCATACAAACTCTGGTTATTAAATAAATAATAAATAATAATAAATAAATAATAAAATAAACTAAATTTGTTAAAGGTATCAGAGCCAATTCAAACAATGGTTAAATAGTTAAAATTTCTTATATTTTCCAGGCACCACAAAACTGTTTTACCTTTTATTTCCTCGCATGACCCACATGAGTTTGTACTTGAGCCAGATGCATGTATATTTTGTGTTTGTTCTTTGTTGAATACATCATCATCTTCATCTACTTCAGGTTGAACCACGACGTTAAGTTGTGGTGCAGATGTAGGAAGAGCCACTAATGAACTAGTTTAAAATAGTCTACAATGGGTACAAACTTACACTTTTTAACAGGTGGTTTTGGGAAGTTAACCATCGTCATTAACAATTCATCCTCATCAGATGTTGAGGTTCGCATCCTAAAGGTACGTGACAGCGGCTATTTGGAATATTTTGTGAGAAGTTGCAAAGCATTTTTTGACGACTCTCTTTTGTCGTCCATATCAGAATTTAAATCTGATTTGTACTGAGCCTTGTTACAGTTTTTTCTGGCAACTAAATAATTATCTGAAAAAATGAGTTTACATAAAAAAATAAAGTTATATAGTCTTAATCGATTAATAGCATAGCTTTCGGAAGCACTTTCCTCCATCATCAGGGCCAACCTGAGAAAGCATGTACCAACATTTAATGATACTTGAACGAAGTGTGAAGTGGCCTCTTTAGAGAGTGGAATCTATAGATTTCTCTTTGGCTCGTGAATGGCTGCGGAGATGAATCTTGTCTTCAGGTTGTAAGGCTGAAGACGGTCTCGTAGTTTGGAGATCAGGGCGAGACGTGATCTCTTGAAGTTCTTGGAGTTGAAGTTCTAGTTGTGTGGAGAGAGGGCGTGACGTGCTTCTCCAGGTGGATGTGAGGGCGTAACGTGCAGATCCGGGGTGTTGAAGATCTCGAAGTAAGATGTTCTCTTAGCTTGACGATCTCGTAGAACTCTCAGGGCGTAACGTGAGAGTAGTCGTGTAGGGTGAGGTTAGGTCTCTCGACTGCAGTCTCACAGTCGGTTTTAAGATGAAGGGTGACTTTTAAATCAAGACCAACAACACACTGTCGTTTTGAGCATACTAGGGTATACTGGTTTATTACCAAAAATTCACAAGCTTTTATACATCTTCAACTTACATTGGTTAAATGCCAAATTAAGTTTTGTTATCTTTCGGCGTCCTAGATTGTAATTTCCCTGACCTAGCTGTGTGCTTGACCTTACGGAGTGCGTTTGTTATCATATTACGAGACTGGTGTTATGCTTGCGTGACTGATTATTGTTGTAAGATTTTGAAATTATCACTTTGATCCGCGCTAAAGCGACTCAGTTGTTTTAATACCCTCTTTAATAGTTATTAATTACTTAATAATTGATTACTTTATCAGAAAGCACATTAGATTATTTTCCTGACTCAGTTGTTCTAATTAATGTTTGATTACTTAATTTGTAAGTGGAAATTTCTCCTAAGATGTTTTTAATAACAAGTTGCTCTCGTACCCTATTTAATGGTTATTAATCCCTAATTGATGAATATGTTCCCTAAATTCCTTATTAAATCCCTACAACCCTACTTAGCTCTCTTTTATGTTGATCGTAGAGTCAACATCCTGCCGACTCCACGTTGGAGGCGAGGGTGGTCCGGGAATGGCCTAGTGGTCTGGGTCCTTGTCCCAGTTGTTTGCATGGGCAGCAGATGAAGTCTTCTTCGGAATCTGGACGGTTGCATGCTGCTAGATTTCTTCCTCTCTGGACGTGACGGGGCGCAGCCATCGTCTCGTTGATCCTGCTGGAACCATGTTGTCGAGGGGTAGGCTCGTCGCTGGAATTTTCATTTGCGTCCTGTTGGTGTTGTCCCGTTGTATCTGTTGTGTGCTGTTGGACCAACAGGCTTTGATTTATCTTGATTCCATTGTCGCAGTTGATTGTAGTATTCCTTCGACTTTGACTGTCGAAGTAATGAGATGAAGTACTCTGTCATTGATGTTTCCCAATCATCTTTCCATAGTTTCGGTAGTGCTGAACTTGTTTTGACTTCAGATTTGGTTGACAAGTTCAATTCTAGCGTGGGAAACAACTTCTTTTTGGTGAGAAGTTCGGTTTGGTCGATCCTCTCTTTAGGCTCGCCTGACGTTTTGGAGTTTGAGCAAGCTTCGATTTTTGGTAGAGGAGTCGTCGTTTCGTCAATCTTCGGCGTTCCGTTTTCGATTGCTTGCTCTCGGTGGTGCTTTGCTGGTTCCACTGCGGCCGCCAATGAACCGCCGTAGTGCGGTGCTGCCAGGGAAAGGGTAGAGGCGTAACTTCTACCCAGTCCTTCTATAAACTCGTTTCTTCTCATCATTAGGTTGAGTGTCTCGGATGCCTTTTTGATGAGTTTTGTTTTCCATTTCTTCTCCTCAGTTTTGTACTCGTCATTTAGTCGACGGTGCAGCTGAGTCGTGTCGTTTAATAATGCTACGATTTTTTCTAATTCCTCTAGGTGTTTATTGTTCTTGGTGATTAGTTCTTCTTGAAGTTTTGTGATGACTTCATTCTTCTGGATCAAGTTTTCTTGCAACTTGTGTATTTCTACGTTTTTAGTTTCTAATTGCTGATCGAAGGAGCTTGTCCGCTCCTCGACTTGCGCCTCCAACAGTTCAAACTGCTGTTCCTGGAGTTCTTGGTTGCGTTTCTCAAGCGCCTCTTTCTCTTTCTGGAATGCCTGGTTTCGGCTTTGGAGCGCCTTGTTCTCCTCCTGGAGTTTCTGGATTTTTGTCTGGAGTGCATCCTTCTCCCCTCTTGGTTCGCGTGGCTCGACCCTTTGTCGGAACGTGTTCGTTTGAGTCGTCTTCTTGTGAGCCTTTTCATTTTTGGCCCTCACTTTGTCCTCGTCTGGCTTCTTCACTCCCAGGGTTGACTTACTGCTTTGTTGAGTGTCATCTGTGGTGAATCTCGTGAGTGCAGTCATGTTCACGATATTCATTGTTGCCTCTTCATTGGGCCCTTCCATCTGCCTTTTGGTCCTTGTTGTGTTTGGTTTTTCTTCGTGTAGCAATGTATGATGGTTTTGTCCACACATTCTGCATCGTGATTGGCTGTAACAGTTTTCCTTGTTGCTGTGTTTTAAACAATTCCAACATAATTGTTTTTCTCTAACTGCCTGTTTCCTTTTTCCAATATCCAGCTTCCGGAATGTCTCGCATCGATGAATGGTGTGATCCTGTTGTTGGCAGAACTTGCAGGATAACCATCTTGGAACGTCCGTCGTCAGTGGTTCTGGTGTACTGTGTTGGTATTGTATTGTCTCGAGGGATAAAATTCTTGTTTCCAGAAACTGCATCATTGCTTCAAATGATGGGATGACATCTGATCGATCCAGCGACTGTTCATACAGTCTATTCGTTTCTGAGTCCCATTTTCGATACCAGACAATAAACTATTGGAATTGGAGGAGGAGCTTCAGCACATAAGATGGGATGTGCTAAGTATAAGCGAAGTGAGAAGATTAGGAGAAGAGCAGGTCACCTTGAAGTCTGGGAACGTCCTGTACTACAAGGGTGAAGATACATCAATTAGGGGAATAGGCTTTCTAATAAATAAACAACTAGCGAAAGATATACTGGATCTAGGATGTATATCACCTAGAGTTGCATACCTAATCATTAAACTTAACAAAAGATAAAATGTTAGGATAGTGCAAGCATATGCACCGACTTCTACCTCTACAGATGAGGACCTTGAGGTCTTCTATGAAGACACAGTCAGAGCTCTGGAATATTCAAATGCTCACGTTACAATACTTATGGGCGATTTTAATTCAAAAATAAGACATAATAGGAGCGAGAAAGAAGATGCGATTGGCGAACATGGCTACGGAGAGAGAAACGAAAGAGGCACCAAACTACTGGAATTTGCACTACAACGCAACTTATACATCATGAATACCTTCTTCAAAAAGAGTACAAGCAGAAGATGGACATTGTCAAGTCCAGACGGCATGATAAAAAACGAAATACACTTTATACTGACAGACCGTAAAGAGACCGTGCAAGATGTCACTGTTCTTAACAGATTTTCAGTGGGCAGTGATCACAGGCTAGTCCGTGCTAAATTGGTCTTAAACATCCGAGCTGAACGAAGAAAAATTGTAACCAGGACACAGACGAACAACTGCTTCATAGTGAAAGAACAAAAAGAATACGAATGTACCCTAAGAGCTAAATTGCAAAACTTGGAGGATAAAAACATAGAGGAAGTAAATGAACAAATAACCACGGCCTTACAAATTGCGGTAGACAACCACTGTGAAAAACAAAACATAAAAACTGATAAGCTGAGTCGATACACAAAGCAGCTAATGGAACAAAGGAGACAAATGAAAGATAAAAATGGACAAGAGTACAGAGAACTAAATAAACAAATATCGAGGGAAATCAGAAAAGATCAACGAAAATTTAACACTCAAATCATAACAGAAACAATTGAAGATAACAAAAGCCTAAAAGTCATGAACAGGAAAATTGGTATGGGCAAACGCGACATACAAAGATTAATGGATCCAAATGGCACCATAACATCAAATAAGAACGAAATCTTGAGAATAGTTGAAGACTTTTACGCTAACCTATACAAAGAGCATTCGAATCCTGATGGGAGAGTGGCCATACCAAGAGTCTTAAACGTAGGATCCGAAGACATTCCCGAAATTACTTCCGATGAAATTAGGTGCGCTCTAACAAAAATGAAGAACAATAAAGCCCCAGGGGAGGATAATATCACAACAGAGGCTATTAAGGCGGCTAAAGAAGAGCTGGTGCCTGCCTTAAAAATATTATTTAATAAGTGCCTGGAAGATGGAATGATTCCTACTGAATGGTCAAATGCTCAAATTATTATCCTGCATAAAAAAGGAAACCCAGCAGATCTAAAGAACTATAGACCAATCAGCTTACTCTCTCAACTGTACAAATTATTTATGAAGGTCATCACGAAACGAGTAACCTCTAAACTAGACTTTTATCAGCCCAGGGAGCAGGCAGGGTTCAGAGCTGACTACGGTACCAACGACCACTTACAGGTTGTAAAAGTTTTAATAGAGAAATGCGTTGAGTATAACAAACCACTTATATTAATATTTGTAGATTACGAAAAAGCTTTCGACACCATAAATCAAAACAAAATGTTGGCTGCACTTGCAGATGCACGTATAGATCACAGATACTCAAAACTAATTAACAACATCTACAAAAATGCTACGGCATGTGTAAGCTTGGGCAAGAAGAGCGGAAAGTTTAAAGTAGAACGAGGAGTGCGTCAAGGGGATACCATCTCCCCAAAATTATTTACAACCCTTTTGGAATTCATGTTTAAAATGATCGAATGGGATAATAAGGGAATTAACATCGATGGCGAAGAACTGAACCGCTTACGCTTTGCCGAGGACCTTGTGATAATCGCAGATCGGATTGGCGATGCAGCTGAGATGCTCCACACACTAAACATAGCATCACAACGGGTGGGCCTAAAGATCAATCTGTCAAAAACCCAATACATGACAAATTTAGTCCCTAGTGATGGTATAAAGATAGAAAATACATACATCGAGCAAGTATATGCCTACAAATATCTAGGACACGAAATCTACCTAGGGCGAGATAACCAAACGAAAGAAATAGAAAGACGGATTGGGTTGACTTGGGCTGCTTTTGGAAAGCTGAGAGGAAATGTCTTCAACGCGGATTTGCCCATATGCTTAAAAAGAAAGGTGTATAATCAGTGTGTTCTTCCGGTTCTCACGTATGGGGCTGAGACATTGACCCTTACCAGAAAGATAATACATAAAATCCAGGTAGCACAACGGGCAATGGAGCGCTCTATGTTGGGAATATCTTGCAGAGATAAAATTCCAAATAGCAATATTAGACGGGTAACTGAAGTAGTAGATGCGGTCCGAAGAATATCTCAACTTAAGTGGAATTGAGCGGGACATGTAGCCCGAATGCAGGATAATAGATGGACGAAGCGCATCTTGGAATGGCGTCCTAGATCAGAGGCCTTCAGAAATAGAGGAAGACCTCCTACGAGGTGGTCAGACGACATAAAGAGAATTGCGGGATCGAAGACAGTGGGCAGTTATGAGGGAGGTCTATGTCCAGCAGTGGACACGTCAATAATTCTTGTTCCTCGAGTTCTTTTCTTAACTCTGCCAGTTTTAATTCGCGTAACTTCTTCATGATCCGCTCTTCTGACACCAATGTAACGTTTATTTTCTAATTTATTTACACTATTACTAATTGTACACTAGACTAGACACTACTTACTTTATTTACACTATTACTAAACTAATTTATATAACACACTTAACTAATTAATTTATATCACACTCTTAATCGTTAATTTATTTCACTTCAATTACTCTCGCTTTCGCTCTTTCGCTCGTTTACTCTGGCGGCTTCCGTCTACTAATCATCTCTCGTCCGCCGCGTACACTTTTGTAGTCCCCCATAGTGTTTTCCAGTATTTGCTCGATGATTCCACAAAGCACTCGATAGTTCTTTTAATAATGTTTACGTAGAAAATGTCCAGAAGGTCATAAATTACTTTCCTTAAATAATAATCCGGGAGTATTCATGGAGTCTTTTTTAATAGAATTCAATTAAGCGTCGCGGCAATTCTTTTGAGGTAGCCGCTCAGGTCCGATACGAGTAAACACGTCTCGCGCTGTTTACTTTTCTCATTACAATAGTAACGAAGGATCATGTTCTCTAAAATACATTTCGAAAGAGTTCCCGACACGTACGAAAGATTTTTGGTTGTCAATCGAGACCGCACTAGACGGCATAATCAAATTCAATAGACCGAAAACCGTCATATTTTTATATGAGAGCAAACATACCGCTCGCCTCCCCTGCAGAACTTGGACTATGTTCTCGGGACTGTCGCCCAGGCTTTCCACAGCTTCTGCGACGAATACAATCCGCTCGTGGAGAAGGCGCTTTTCCTATTTATGGTTAAGGTGCCTACGTATCCGGAAAATAAATTGAAATATCTAAACTACAGGCTGAAGAGCGAATGGCGGGATTTAGCAGAGGATATGTTCTATCCACTCCTCACTAGGATAACTCATCTGGATTTGGAAATTGAATAGAAATGAGTACTTAATAGTGTTCACAACTAGTATAAAATAATTTTTTTATACTTTAAATTATAGATATTCACGACGTGTTGCAGTAATGGGGCAACATCAGTCAAACATTTCGTAATTACCAATTACCTAATTGCGTTAACAAACCAACCATATCGGCCTTTATGTGGGAAACGTTACCCCATTATTGTGACACACGTTACCCCAAACGACGTTTATTCGATTTATGCAATTAAACCTTAAAAAGCAAACAAACCGATGTTAAGTACATCCGGCAAGTAGGCAACGAATCAGTAAATGGATAAAAATTCACTCCAAGAGAGTCGGATCGATGTTTCCCAGTTTTCAGGGTATAGTACGCGCCACGCGGCTACTTCCGCAGCATATAGATCAGGTGTATCCATGATTAGAAAAACTGCTGGATGGACAGAAAATAGTAACGCCTTTAATAAAATTTGTTGTATTAATAAATTAATAATTTAATTTAATATAATAAATAATATAATACTAATATAACAATAATATAACAAATAATATAATATAACTAATATAAAAAATATAAATATAAAATAATAATAATAATATAAATATAAATATAAGAAATAATATAAATAACAGAACTAACAAATAATAAACTAATAAAAAGAGTAATATAATATAATAATTAAATTAATGTGTTTAATAGAATAAATTAAACACAAATAATAACAGAATAATATATAAATAAAAATATAATAATAATATAAGAAATAATATAATATATCTAATATAAAAAATATAAATATAAAATAATAATAATAATATAAATATAAATATAAGAAATAGTATAAATAACAGAACTAACAAATGACCTTCGCTACCGCCATCTCGAAGTCTCCTTGCGTTACGTGCACCCTTCTCTCTGCAACAGATGGTGTAATTGAGGTTATGTTGACAAGGAACATTCAACGTAATATGTAGATTTCATGATTTCACGGTTAGGCCGTGAGCCGAGTCCAAAAAAGTGTCTCATAGGAAACCACTTCAAATTTTAAACATAGATTGCCCTTCACGCGAATTTGAGTTGTTAGAAGAAGCCCCTCATCTAGAGATTCATCAATTTTTTAGTGGAACCATTATCAAATAAACAATTAAAGTGCCAAAATCACTCTTTTATTTGTAACTCCAAATGGCTTAGATTTAGACGCTTGCGGTCAACAGTGAACTTTTAGAGAAAAAAATATCTTTAAAATGAGACTTTCTAAATTAAAATTGCACTATAAATAAAAAAGTTATTGCAAAAAGGAGGCAAAATGGCTAATTTTAAATATTGTTAATAACTTTTTAATTAGATGTTCGAATTAATTGAAATGTTTATAAATTGTGAGTTGTAATGTACTTTATAAGTGTGCAAAAGATGGGCTCGATCGGTTTAGTAGTTTTTGCAAAATTCTAATTGTTTATCCCGTTTCTTGAAAAAATCAACAATTTCTAAGTCCTGTCCAGTCGATTTTTCTAAATGGATCTTAACAAACTTGGGCTCATCCTCTTCGTAAAGACTTATATTAACGTTCTATGTAAAAAACAATAATTTTTTAATGTTTATTTATAAAAAGGCTTAACAAAAAGTATAGGTTTTTAAGCTTATAAAAATTTACAATAACTTGGTTGGTTTTTGTTCAAACTTTATGGCAATGATTTATTCTAAAAGCTGATTCAAAAATACGGAACGTCGAAGATTGAAAATACAACGACTCTTGCACCTCAGATCGAAGCTTGCTTAAAGTCTCAAATGCTGATTGACATTTTTCTGACTAACGAAATGTTGTTCCTTTTCTAGATAATTCGTTTAATGGTTTAGCAATTTCAGCAAAACGCGGTATAAATTTACAATAATAATTTGCAAAAGCTGCAAATCGCTTCGTATAGTTAGCATTCTGGGGGACAGGGTATTTTTCAATTACTTTGGCTTTATCCGGATCGGGTGATATTCCCTCGGAAGATATTACATGTCCTAGATACAAAATTTCTTTTTTCAAAATGTCACATTTTCGCGGATTTAATTTTAAATTTACTTTCCTAAGTCTTTCTAATACTCTAACAAGATTTCGATTATGCTGTTGCAAAGAATTGCCGAATACTATTATGTCATCTAAATAAATAAAACATGAATCGTAATTTAGACCGGATTGTGCGACCGTCATGAGTCTGGAAAAAGCACTAGGACTTATTTTCAGACCCATTGGCAATCTTTTCATTTGAAATTGCCCGCGATCAGTTGTAAATGCCGTTTAAGGTCTGCTTTCCTTATCTAGTTCTACTTGATAATATCCTTGAGACAAGTCGAGATGGGAAAAATATAACGCGCCTGACAGAGAATCTAAAATTTCAGTGATACACGGTAATGGAAACTTATCATCTTTTATTTGCTTGTTTAGTAGTCTATAATCGATGACAACTCTCCATTTTTTCTGACCGTTATTGTCAGGTTTCTTAGGTACAATTAGTAGCGGTGAAGACCATTCGCATTTGGCTTCTTCTATTATACCTTTATCCAACATATCTTGAACTTGTGTGTGAATCTCTGATTTTTGAGCGTTTGGTAACCTGTAAGGTTTTACATACACTGGTACCGCATTATCTTTCAATTGAAGTTTCTGTTTATACAAATTGGTAACCGTAACTTGATCACCGTCCAAATAAAATACATCCGAATATTTAGCACATATTTTTTCTATAGAATTCTTTTCTTCGCTATTGAGACAGCTCATATCGATTAAATCTAAAAGTCTATCAACCCGTTCAACTGATAATTTATTTTCTGCAAAGTTAAATACCTCATAATTTGAAACACGTTCTACTTTTGGGATAAAATTTCTTATTTTTATTTTATTTTTTATATTTATTTCACTAACGCAATATTTTATGTTTTCACTTATAGGAGGTATTGAGATATAGGAATCATGTTTAGATATCATAGGTAGCGAAAACTTCTTTCCTTTGAACCAAAATGAAAATGTAAATGTTTCGTAATTTATGTTAGCTTCGAATTTATTAAAAAAATATGAACCGAGTACACCCTGTATGTCCGAACTAAATTTATCTATTATTAAAAATTCATGATTTATATCAGTACCTAGATGAAACAATATATTTTCTGAACCTATTGCAAAAGTAGATCCTCCAATACTTGTTATTTTAACTTTTTTTGATGAGTCGACGAGTTCATTCTCTGGTAAATTATCCGAAAACATTACACAAATACTCGCGCCTGCATCCAGTAAAAATTACATCTCTTTCATTCTATATCGCACTCGCACAAAATTCATACCATTTAAATTTAAAACTATTTCTTCGTTTTGGAAATTTTTATTCACGAAAAAACCTTTGTTCGGAGGTATCGTCTGATTCTAAATTATTCGCAAAGCCTTCGTCTGTTACAGAATTTGATGAACTCGGAACATCTGAGAAGTATAACGCCCTAGACCGACCTGCATTATGATTTCGCTGACTGATGGTTATATGCACGTCCACGAGATATTCCGCGACCTCGACCTCTAAAAGAATTTTGTTGTTTGCTGTTGTTGTAATTATTATTACGCGTATTATTAGACCTAAGTGGTCTTGTGTTACCGTAATTATCATGAAATGATCTGCTTCTACTATTGACAAATCTAGACGAACGATTTCCGCGATTATTACTGAAAAAATTTCTTTGCGTTCTCATGTGAAAATTACTATGCAATCCTGAATTTGACATTCTTACATTTTCTTTGTCTTTTGCGCCTATTATAGCCTCTGTTAGAGTAGCGTAATTTCTACTTTTTATAATAGTGCGTAACTCATTGTTTTTAAACCGTTGGAAAAAGCGTTGATAGCAAGTTTTTCGTTTACTTCCCGTAATAAAGGTATATTTTCATCTTTGTCACCAGCCTGTGCTAAAGTTAAATTTAAAAATAACTCTTCAATATTTTTTGCAAATTCTTCTACTGATTTTTCTTTTTGCCTAGCAGAGTGTAATTGTGTTGCCAAAACAGCTGCAGATTTTTTTTGGTAATAAATGTTTTCTATGGTAGGGTACGTTTTGTTTAACCGCATTTTCGCACTTTGTGTTAATTTAGTTTTTAAAACAACTTATTGGCATACGCTTACCATCATCATTTAACAAATCGCTATATAATTGGATGGCATCAATCAATTGTAAAGTAGCTTCCTCAGTACCATCAAGAGACGGTATAAAGGTAGCCGCCGTTTTTAATTCAAACTTATCCGCCATATTTACACTTATATTACTCTCTGTTCTATTAGGTTCTACAAATCCCGAATTACTTCTAATTTCTATACATTTAGCTAATCTATCTATTAAAATTTGCCTTGAATTATAAATTAATTTATCTGTGTCTCTTACATACGCTACATATAATTATAATCTGCTTCCTTATCAAATTTTAAAGATTTATTATTACTATTTTGTTTTTCAATTAATCCTAACTCTACTAATAACTTATTTACTCTTTCCAAATTTTCACGCCTATCTACAGATTCTTTTCCTAATTTTTCATTAAATTTCTTAACATTTTCGTGAAACTCTTTTATTTGAGCAATAATCCCAGAACTACTCATCTAAATTACTGTTATGTGGCGATAATGTAAATAGAACAACAAAAAAATAAAAATAAAATCTCGGACGATAGAAAACAAAAGTAGTACTTATGGTTGTTGGCGGGACTTCAGTAGCGTAGAGCCATGTGGTGTGATGTGATGATCGAGATTCAGTAGATGGGGTCGTGGTTTGGTCGATTCCTTAGCCATCAGCTTCAGCTTCGTCTTCCCACGTGGCGAACCAGCAGCGCTATAGTTTCACTGTTCGTTCCCTCGATGCTAGCCCCGGTGTGGTACAGCTAGTTGAAGTTCCCTGATGAAAGTTGTGTTCTTTTCGTCGGGATAAAAACTAACTTTACTGCTATAATACTTCTTATTGATCCTAGTTTATACGATGATATCTTGACTTCGTCGAATTTCTCTTCGAATTTGACGAACCATAGCTTTTCGTATACGGTAATATGCCAGTGCCAAAATTATTACAAGTATGATGAGTCCAATCGTAATAGCAAATACTTCCCAAAGTTGTACGTGGTTGGATTCGCTTGCTTCAGCCGTAGTTCCTCCACTGTTTCCAGCTTGACTTATAATAACTTCTTTAGACTGAGTTTTCCCCATAGCTGCACTTTAATTTCTTTTCCTTTTCACGTTCACTTGAGTTGTTTTACTGTCAGTTTTTTGTTCACTGTACTATTTAATTAATACCTAATAAACTGGATGGCAGGATCGTCATGTGATGATCGAGGTTGCAGGTAATTTTGAAGGGTGGTTAAATTAGTGGACTGAAACGCTTCGAGGTTCGATTGCAACTGCTTTTATTTTATTCATGGATATTCGAATACAAGATCGTTGACGCTGTTTATTGCTTAGTTTACGAATTATGGAATTAACAATAGTAATGATATTTTATACGACGGATGTCGATGGACATTTTGCCGATTTACGCTAAACGTAAGTTTATACAATATTGAATAACTTTTACACTGCACCTGGGTAAACGTACCGGACGTATCGTTGAAATTTGATATTAATTATTAATGATGATTAAAGATCATTAACTTGTATTATTCCAGTACAACCTAAGAACCTCCTTCTTCATGACCGGAATATCTGGGGACCACCAGTAAGGTTCCCGGGCGGGCTTCCCGGTGGGGCCCCTTACAGTGCAGTCCTTAACGCATTTGGCCACCGCACCAGGCAGTTCCTCCGCGCTGAGCTTCGTCAGACAGGAGCGGGCAGTCGCTGCCCACTTATTCAGGTCTATTTGCAACTGGTCCCACTCCATGACCTTACTGCCTTTCCCAACAGTGATCCATATGGAAGCATGGTGGGTCAGGGGGTTGTCAAAATTCCTTGCCCAACTCCAGCTCCCCCTCAACGCCGTCCTGGATCCCTGGCTGGCATCGATGTGAGATCTGTTATTCTTGCGTTGGAAAGTGTGCCCGCCATCGTTTAGCACCGTCAGATCAGCCATCTGCACCCACTGCATGACCGACTCCTCCTTCGCATCCAGCCCGGGTGCCCCCCATGCCGGCGCCTTCGCGTTAAGGTCTCCGAGTAGGAGGAATTGGGGGGTCTTAGTGGCCACCAGAGCCATTATGTTCTCCAGATCGCTGTTGTATCTGCGCATTGTGGTGTTCGGGGGCAGGTATACCCTCCAGATCCAGGTCCTTCCCACCCGGATCCCAACGCATCCAGAACAGGACGCCGTCTCCACCGGGCGCAACTTCGGATCGGAGGCGGCCGGGTTGTGGCCGATTGCCACGTCCTTACGGGAGTCCATAAATCACCCGCTTCTCTGTGCCAGGTTGCGATTCGGTTCCGAGACCACGACGAAATTTGCCAGATCGCCTAACATGTTGGCGATAACTAGGTCATGGGCAGCCCTAGACCGGCCAATATTAACTTGCAGGATCCTTATCGCCATATTCCCCCGGTTCCAGTTCCACCGTTCGCTTGTCGGGTTTTCGTGGTGTGTTCACTAATTCGGGTTGTGCTGATTTCGGGCTCTGCGATATCACAGATAGCATTCAGTATAGTTACCAGTTAGAGCTTCCCTCCTTCGTATATATAACACAACAGGTTTATAACATCACTCCATCGCACAATATCACAGATAAATTTATCACATACGTTTATATCACAGTCATTTCCACAGCCATTTTGCGTTATCACATACGTTGCCCCCCACCTTTGGCCCGTATTTGTTTCACCAGCCATCAGGGCGTGCTGCCTCTGGCCTCCGGAGGCGGTCTTCGGTCCTTCCCCCTCTCAGGACGCCCCGGGCATGACCCGGTCTCGTCCCTATGTGCCCGACTCCCACATGTCGTGCAGGCAGGGGGGTTTCGACAGCTCGCCGCCTGATGTCCTTCCGCACCGCATCTCATGCAGTGCGACGACCTATCCTCGCCCTTACATTCAAATCTACGGTGCCCAAAACCTAGGCAGCGATAACATCTATTCAGGTTTTTTCTCGTTGGCACCCTACAATTTACCCACCCGATTTTGACACACTTTTCCTTCTTAAGGGCCTCACCCACCCTTCCTGATGCTCTTACAAAGGCCCGCATGGTCCCGTCCAAAGACGGCCTCAGCGATATCGTGCCCACCTCCGCGCTTGAGGCCTTTGTCCTCAAGGCCTCCCTGATTTCTTCTTCTGTGGTGGTCCCGTCTAGCCCGTGTAACACCACCGTTTCTCCCCCCGTTGACACTGTGGACACCTGGATCTTGTCCAACTTAGTGCCTATCTCATTCCTCAGGCAGGCCACCTTACCGTGACCACCCTCGACATCTATGGCCACGTCCCCTGCCGCCGTCTTGCGGATCGACCTTATTTCCACCCCGATTGCTGCCGGGTCTACGTTCCTCTTAATCTTGTTAAGAATGTCCGCGTATGATTCCTCCCCGCTCCTTATAATGAGCTTGTCTGTTATTCGCCTACCCGGTGCTTGTGCCGCACGGTCCGTTGTCTTACGTTTTTTCACGACGACTTGGAAACTCACATCGTCCCCAACAAAGGGACGAAAGGGACGTGCTCTAGGCACCGTCTGGTGACCGTGATGGGGATATCTCCAATCAGGGCACTCATCGCACTATGAAGCTGCTTTGCGACTTCAGGCTCTGCTGTGTTCCCTTTGTACGGGAGGAGATATGTGGTCTTCTCCCTCCCCTTGCTACCGCCCCGGCTGAAGTCGCATCTGACTGTTGTCCTCATAAACTCCAGCCTGCCTGCCTCAACTCCTTCACTGATCAGCTTCCCCAGGTTTGTGGTGTTGATTCCCATCCTCCCCAACTCCTGCATATCGATCGGCCGAGTGACGTCGATCAGGACGCATTTGTCCTGAGCCTGCTCGATCCCCTCCACAATTGTCGAGACTTTGTACGCCTCATCCGGCCAGACCGCGTCCAATATGTGCAGGAGGTTGCCCACCTCCTCACCCCTCCGTAGGCTAGCCTCAATCACGTCCACCGGGAGGTAGCTCCCAGTCTGGGTGCCTTGCTCTCTACACTGTGTGACGGGTTCCCCGGGCGAGCCATAGGGCCCGTGAGCGTCTAGTTCCTGGTCCAGGCTCATGGCAAGTGTCGCCAGGCCCGCGACACACCTGGCCAGCCGGGTCCCTTCCTCTCCGTCGTCGAGAGCCAGATTCAACGCCGTCTGAATCTGGGTCTTCAAGACTTCCCAGGTCGCCCTTACCTGGGGCCTGTTTATCGGGGTCTCTGGGGTGATCGGGGAGTTAGCCGGACTCATTTTCTTCCTTTTGTGTTTACGTGGTGTATTGAGCTTGAAGGCCACACTGCTCGTAAACCCCTCGTCCATCAATCCCCTTGCCTCAACAGGGGTCCCTTGTTGCGAGTTTAGGGTTTGACCGTCCTCATCCTAACCAGTTTCCACTGCCATTATCCTTTATCTTCAGGACCTCAATGATATGGGGCCAGGAGGCCGAGTTGAATGCGTTTTTCACATCTATCGCGACCATAACCGCCCATTTGTACCCTACCTCAGTTGCCTTCAGCAGGTCCTTCAGAGTGGTTATGGTCGACCTCCCCTTTCGAAACCCATGCTGGGCCGGGGATAAGCCCCCCAGATCCTCGAGCTCCTCCTCCAGGGGGTCTCTAATTATCGCCACCAGCGCCTTCCCCATGACAGACAGTAAACAGATTGGTCTGTAAGAGTTAGGTAGGCCGGGGTCCTTGCCCTCCTTAGAGATGAGCACGACCCCATCCTCCTTCCAAGCCGCCGGGAACATCTGTCGACTCACTGCGTAATTAAAGTACCTCAAGATTTCCTCCGGGATAACATCGTGTAGGGCCTTCAGGGCCACGGCAGTCAGGCCGTCAGGTCCCGGGGCGGCACCATTTTTAGATCTACCGATAGCAGCAGCTACCTCCGTGGGTGAAACCTCGGGGGGTCAGGTATCACAGGGCCTCTGATCCAGGGCTGGCCGTTACTGGGAAAGAGGGCAGCGATGATCGTGGCCTTTTTCCTGATGTCAAGATTCATGGGACCCGGCGCCGATCTTATGTGCCTAGTAGCTATCCGGTACCAGCTCCCCAGATATTCCGGTCCAGGTCATCCAAAACCTCGCGCCAGCACCTCCTCCTGCTGCCGCGTATAGCCCGGCGTAGGTCCGCGCGGGCTGCCCTGTACCTCTGGGCTAAGTCTTCGATGTTCTCCGCGCTCGAGGTACTCCTACGTCGAGCCCTCGCGAGGCATCTTCTTGCGCGGAGGGCAGCTTCCTTCTTGACCGGGATATTCGGGTTCCACCAGTACGGGACCCGGACAGTTTGACCAGACGGGCTCAGAACAGTCGCGTCCCTTACGCATGTCTGAACCGCAGACGGGAAGTCCTCGGGTGGTAGGTTGCGGGTCTTATCCATAGCAAGCTGTTTTAGATGCTCTAAATCGATCTTGACCAGCGTCTGTTCCGATATCATGTTGTGTTGCCCCATCTCGATCGATATTAATGCATGGTGTGTGAGGGGATTTGAAAATTCTTCACTCCATTTGAAGCCCCTCGCTGCCAGACGACTGGAACATAGAGTAAGGTCTATGTGGCTGGAAGATGACCCGCGGCAGGACGTCGGGGAGCCATCATTCAAGACCACGAGGCCGGCCGACTCGATCCAGTCACTCACCGCCTCCCCGCGGGGGTCCGAGGCCGCCGACCCCCAGGACGGCGACATTGCGATAAAGTCGCCCATGATCAGTATTGGGGGGGGTCTTAGTAGCTATGACAGCCATGTTTTCCAGGTCGTCTCTAAACTTGCTTGCGGTAGAGTTAGGAGAAAGATATACCCCCCAGTACCACACGCGGCCGATCCTAACGCCGACGCAGCCCGGGCAGCGCTCCAGCTCCGTGGGGTGCCCCCGCGTAGCAGCAGCCGGACTGATGGCAATCGCCACGTCCCCCCTGGAGTCCAGGTGCCAGCCGGCCCCGTGGGCCAGCGATTTATTCGGCTCCGGGATCACCGCCAAAGTACTCACCTGCATCATCATCTCAGCAACCAGAAGATCGTGCGCGACCCTTGCGCGGCCAATATTACACTGTACTAGCTTAATTTAGGTAGTCGGTGCATCAGTACTTCCCCCTTACAGCTCCATATCCAGGAGCTCCCTGACCTCACTGAGGTCAGTTGTGACCGGGAGCTCATCCTTCGTGCCGGTCTCTCCCTCCTCCACCTGCCAGAGGTCGACCAGTAGCTGTTCACTAACAACGCAAGCGCTCACGGGCTCGATGCCCACCTCCTTGTGTGTCCTCCGTCTGGCCTTCGCGACTGGTCTTTGCGACCCCGCATTCGCGGGCCTTTGTCTTCCGGCGCGCGCCAATGGGCACGCCGAGCTGTCCGCCCGGAGTCCCGGCTCTCTGTACTTTGGGCACACTGGGGGGTTGGCGCAGCTCGCCGCGAGGTGCCCCTCCTGGCCGCACCTAAGGCATTGTGTCGACCTGTCGGGCCCCCGGTAGTCCATCCTTCTGTGGCCTGTCTCCAGGCATCGATAGCAGCGCACTAGTTCTGGTTTAACGGTTGCCCTGCAGTTGTCCTACCCCACGCGCAGGGTGCCAGTTGCACTTATTCAAGCCGTGGTCTTACTGTCCGTCCTGACGAAAGCTCTGTTGGTGCCATCGCGGCAGGCGCGGATATTTATATGGTCCTGATGACCGTATCCGGGACGGCGGCCCTTATCGCCTCCCCCACTTCGGTCTCCGTTGTTGTAGTCTCCAATCCCTGAATGAGGATGGTTACACCCCCCTTGGCGACCATCCTCACTTCCAGAATGTTTAACGCACGGGAGATCTCATCTTTTAAGCTTCGCGCCTTGCTGCCATCGCCGTCAACCTCGATGGCCACGTCATTGACGTTAGTCCTGCGGATGGCTTTAATGTTGATCCCCATCGCCGCCGGGTTGATGGTATCCTTGATCTTGGCTATGACTTCCGCATACGAGGACCCACCACTCCGGATGAGTATACCCTCAGTGAGTGGTCTCATTAGGCGTGAGAGCGCGGGCTTTCCTTCCTGGGTAGGGCGCCGTCTGCCTTCAGGATCTATGAAGAAGGGGATTTGGTCATTCCTAAAAACGTGTTCTATGCATTTTTCATGCACTTCACACACGAGGTCCCCCACCACAGCGACATTATCAGCCGGGTGTTCGTTCATAATGGCTCGCATTTGTCTGAACATGTCGTGTAACTTCATCAGGATCTGGTGTTCAGTGTCATCTCCTCTAAAAGGCAGGATGTACGTTGTGCTTGCCCTATCTGTGGCGGAGCCCCTACTTGTCGTACTGCTAGATGTGGTCCGGGCATACTCCATCTTGCCCGTGAGAAGGCTCTCCTCTAGGATTTCCTTCAGGGGGTTCGCGTTGGGCCCCAACTCCCTCGTCCTTACGGGGTCCACGGGCCTCGTCACGTCCCAAAGAACACATATGTTTCGCAGCGGACCTTGCCCCTTCTGTCTCCGCGTAACGCGGAACGCCTGCGTTGGCCACTCCAGGTCTATTATCCTGAGGAGGTTTTCCACCGCAGCTCCCCCATCTAGGGCCTTGTCGATTTTATCCAATTCTATCAATCCTCCAGCCTGCGTTGCTTGCTCCGTGTACGTTTTTCCACCCGGGCGCTCCAATTCGTTGTCCATAGATCTCGTGTACCCTTCAAGGTTGCGCTAGCACTCCTCCAGGTCTTTCTCCGAACCACCGGGGTATCTAGTGATTTCGAGAAGCTTCCAGATCTCGCCTTTCAGGGGTTCCCAGATTTCCGCAAGATTCTCGCCCTTCTCGTTTCCCGAAGACGACGAGGGGGACGTCGGGGAGTTCAGCCTTCTTTTTTTGTCGCCCCTTCTAGCTCCTAGCACATAGGCCTGGCTGGTATTAGGCTCCTCATCGAAGAAGTCCTGGGACTCCTCGATTGTGATGACGTCGTCGTTGTTGTCGTCCGGTATTGGTGGCGTTCTCTGGAGCAGCGAGCTCCTGCCAGCGAAGGGTGCTACCGGTTTCTCCTCCTCCTTTTTCCCTGCGCTCTTCTTAGGCTCGGCGCTAATTTCCCCATATTTGACGAGCTTCTTCAGCTTTCCTTGAGCGATAACCTTGTCCTTGTTCGTAGCCGTGTCGTCGTTTGTTTTGCCAGTCCGGTTTTTGTTTGGTTTTAGTCTTTTATCCATGAGCACCCCACGAGCTGGGAAGTAATAAAGGTCCGGCCGGGGCAGTGCTCCCTTGCCCCGGCTAAGTCTACTTACACCCGGGGTGCGCCAGGTGCCCCGGGGGCTCCGTTCGCGACAAATTCACGCATCTGCCATCCACCTATCGGCACGGGTCGCACCCCACCTTAGGTTGCGGGTTTTTTTCAGGCGGGTCTTCCATCCCATCCGGTTTTTTACCCTGGTTTTCCTTCCAGTCGAGAGCCGGTCCATGCCAGGGTCGCCGTTCGTCATCTCAAATCTATAAACTAACCATCACCGAAGTCCCAGCCACAACCAAACCAAACCAAACCACACCCAACCTAACCAAACCGAACCAAACCAAACCTAACCTAATCTAACCTATCCCAACCTAATCTAACGTAAACAAACCCAACCAAACCTTTTTTTCCCGACTTTAGGCCAATGAGGCCACGCATTACCTCGGAAGCGGGCAATAAACACCGCCCCGTGTAAATTCACCTGGGGGAAGCAGAAGAAACTCTGCGGGCTCCCCCTTCTACGTAACACATGTACGTCCAATGTACGTCCATTGGACGTCCAGATTTGGCGCTGGACGTCCATCGGACGTCGAATGGACGGTACGAGTTCACAAATCTGGACGTCCATTGAACGTCCAGAATAGGCGTATTATACGTCCAGTATAGTTTCGACGGGACGTCCATTGAACGTCCAAAATAGGGCCATTTTACGTCTAGAAGAGGTTCAGCCGGTCGTCCATTGAATGTCCAGAATAGAACCATTTTACGTCCAGAATAGGTTCGAGCGGACGTTTATTGGACGTTTATCGGTCGTCCAGGGCAGGTCCAGTTTACGTCCAAATGTATTTTTTTTGTTACATCGATTGGTTATTATTATTGGATAAAATTGTTTTAACACTTCATTCTAATTTGATAAATAATTAAAGTGACCTTAAATCAGACTTATATGTAACAGTTATACTTTACATGCGCAGCTTACGATAATAATTGTAATAAGTACTATACATTTTAAAACATATTTTTATTAAGCATATCTAATTCATATACAAATACAAAATACACACAAATATCATAAAAAATATATACATTCACATACAAATACAAAAAACTTAAAAAATATATACATTCACATGCAAATACAATATACAATACTATACAAAAATAAAACAATTAAAAATATTGCACACTATATATATACACGAGTATATAAAATCAATTATTTTTTTCGCTCTGGGGCCCGTTTTAGGAACTTTGCCACTTCTTTTTCATTCTCCTTTTCTGTAAAACAGGCAAATGTTCCTTTCTTTACGCAGTCTGAAATAAAAATATTGCCAAATTAATTAACTACGTCACTTGTAAGTCTTGTTATACAACAACGAAACGAAACATTGAAAAAATCTAACAATCTAAACATTTTCCACAATTGTACATCACCTTACCTTAATATTTTGGTATGGATTGTCACCACCAACCGACGATGAGTGATTAACCTGAAAAAAAAAACATACATTAGGATATTATCGACTCATTCCGAGAAAAAGGCTTAATTATACTTACCGCAGATGCAAAATTTGTTGCGTCTGAAAGAAATGTTTCGAGACCTTCAAAGTTCTCTTCAGTCGCCACAGGTATCATTGTTAAATTCTGGATAGTTGATTCCACGAGTGGTATTATATTCGTTAAATTTGAAGTATCTGCTATTTGTCGTTTTAGTATTTTCATATCGGCAGCAAGATCTTAATATGACGCTTTGATTAGGCATTAGTTGGCCTTACTTACACTTTTTAACAGGTGGTTTTGGGAAGTTAACCATCGTCATTAACAATTCATCCTCATCAGATGTTGAGCTTCGCATCCTAAACGTACGTGACAGCGGCTTTTTGGAATATTTTGTAAGAAGTTGCGAAGCACATTTTGACGACTCTTTTGTCGTCCATATCAGAATTTAAATCTGATTTGTACTGAGCCTTTTTACATTTTTTCTGGCAACTAAATAATTATCTGAAAAAAATTAGTTTACATTACAAAATAAAGTTATATAGTCTTAATCGATTAATAGCATAGCTTTCGGAAGCACTTTCCTCATTCGTCAGGGCCAACCTGAGAAAGCATGTACCAACATTTAATGATACTAATGTTATAAATACAACTACGACTGTAGGTTTAAATGCTATTTGGTATAGTTATATCATTTGACTGCGTCCCCAATAGTCTCTCTTTTTTAAAATAAAAAAATGAAATATATTTAGTCACTGTAATGACAAAAAATATTCTATGTACGTACCGTATGTAGCATTAGGAAATTGTTTAATGTCGTGTAGTTTCCAATTACACACATTAACTGGTTCGAGTTGTCTTATTGCTTTGTTCGTTTTTGACTCACATTTATAGGTTGGCCAATAACATTTTGTACCATTTTCCATGAGCCAATTGATAGGAATAGCCTCAACTGAATCATCTTCTAAGAATTGAACCACAGTTCAATTAGCCATCACTGAAAATGACATAAGATAAGATAAATGACACGAAATAAAAGTCGCAAGTCACATTTTACTTACTGGTAAATAATATATATATATATAGTAGTGAAATTCGCGACGGAACAAATGTACAAAGGAAAATTATCGACTTACCCGTCTATTCTAGTAACCACCGACACGTGTTTCTGCTTATTAGCTTTGTCAGGGTGGTATAACCAAGCTCTGAATGATAACGATGTTTGACACTTGGAAAAAAAAATTATACAACTCAAAAAGAACGTCAACAGTTGACAGCAAAGCACTTTTGCGTCTGTAAAGGAAAGATCCTCCCTTCGAGGACAACAATCCATACGTGACGCGGTGGCCAGCTATAGCCAACTGTCACGAATCTTTAGTCGAAGGAAATTTAGTAGTGAAATTCGCGACGGAACAAATGTACAAAGGAAAATTATCGACTTACCCGTCTATTCTAGTAACCACCGACCTTCTCTTCATCTAGTTTACCTCTAAGCTTTCCAGGTTTAAATACCCAGCCAGGGATTGCACCAAATCTGCAGCCAATCCCATGTTACCCACCTGTAACCTGACCATCCCGGATATCTCGAACACCATCACCAACGACGAGCCGTCCCTCAGGCACCTCAGGTACAACGTCAGGTTCGAGCCAGACTCGAATTCCATCTCTGAGGGGAAGAGGAAGTTCTGGTTGATATACAGGCAGATCCTCTGTACCCTCTCGTTCAGCTTGAACTTGACCCAACCTTGCGGAGTTGTCACGTCGCTCTTGGTCCTGAGGGTGTACATGGCGAATTTCGGGAGTTGTCGCGTTATTTCGAATACGTGGAACTGTATCCTGTTCGGGTAACCGACGAGCACCTAGAAGAGATGTAATGGGTTTTTGTGTTATAGCTACAGGTTTTTGATCTGTGAATACTTTCACGTGGATGTCGACCTGATTATCTTTAGGGAGCACCAACGTCACGGATAACTCCGACTTTAGTTTAGCGAGAGGGGGATGGACGACGTGGGTTTCACCCTTGAAAATTACCTCGGCGAAAATAAGACCAGCTCTTATTATGGTCGAATTATTAGTAGATATGTAAACTTCATGGTAGGGCTACAAACAAACCAGATTAATCCAGTAAACTACACCTACAAATCGGTTGTAATGTTTATACCTATACTCTTTACAATCACACTTGTGATAGAATACAAATTCCAGATTTACAACCACTTACTCTATATCTAATTTTGGATTGTTCAACACTACTCTGTACAAAGGAACCTCATACAATTTTCCGAGGTTCTTTCGTTACAAAATTGTCATATGAACCATCCTGCATGTAAAACATTTATGGAATTGGCGAACACAACGAGATTAGAAGTTGAATTGAAGGTATTCAAAATAGTCAAATAAACCAAATTTCGTTTCTTCATGAAAATGAGAAATTTGTTTCCGTGAGAATGACCAATTTGGAAATATGATAATTTCAGCTTAAAGTAATTTTCGCATCACACTATTAAAATCTTAGATAAAATAAATTCGTAATCTACTCGAACTAAATGTTATTGATTGAATGTACTATAAGTTTTTATTGTGCTGTAAGTAAATTCTGAAGGATACTAAAAATCCCCATTCGCTAATCTTATAAGAGTTATCAGGATATAAAGGCAAATATGCATGGAAATATACTAAGTTTAAGCGCATGAAATTATGCCCATGAAATTTCACAATTAAATGCAATAATATTCTAAATAAGCAATTAAAAATCATACTTGAGAAATTATTATCAACCATATTTTCCCAAATAAATTATGACGACTCAGAAAACCAAGCCAAGAGAATATTTTTTTAATTTTATTGTTTTCTTTCTATAAAGAGAAAAACTGCCTTCCACATCTCGCGGTTTCAAAATGCACACCAGCAATCTTCAGTGGTATCTCAACAATAGAAATTGTTCTTTCAAAGTTGCCAACATTCGACGAATACACATATACAGTAGTTCACTATTCACATTACTAATTCAGTTACATATTTAATGATAACATTATTAGGAAACTGACTTAAAGTTGTTATATATTTTTATAAACCCGAAACGCGTATATAGAGCTGCATTAACGCCAGTTGTCCTTATTTTTGCCTGTCTCAAGTTACTTTGGAAACAGTATGAATTGGTAGATTCGAGAGTGCAAGAGAGAACATATGAACGTGCGACGAGTGAAATGTATTAGAAAGAGATGAGAAGAGAAAAGAGAATTTACAATTCACTTTTCACTTAAATTTCACGATTTCAAAAATAGTACCAGTAAAGGTGCTCCTACTCCAAAATTAAAAGATGATAGTAACGTTACTAACTGGATAGTCTTTATCATTGCTGCAATAGTGTTTCTAGCTTATTGTTTACTTATAATAGTAACGAAGGATCATGTTCTCTAAAAGACATTTCGAAAGAGTTCCCGACAAGTACGAAAGATTTTTCGAGACCGCACTAGATGACATAATCAAATTCAATAGACCGAAAACCGTAATATTTTTACATGAGAGCAAACATACCGCTCGTCGTGTAGCTAATGTGCAATTAGTGAAAACTTTAACTACGACATTACTGTGGCTTGGGCATTTATGCTAATGCCAGAGACATTTTGGGTGATTAAAGTTAGTATTTCCCTGAAATATTTCATACGAAACTGGTCTCATTTGTGATTGAATTGATATTGTTTATAGTTCCAATTTTAGGGGGTTCTGGCTCGGACATTGGTTGTGCATTGACGGAAGTAGAAGTGGATGTCGATGATCTGAGCATATCCGCCACATCTCTTTTCCTTTTTAACGAAGTGTCAATGTACCCGTCTGCTATTGCTCAAGACTTCCAAGCCCCATGGTTTTTTATAGTAATTAAATCTGCTCCATTATTGGCCAAATTTGATGCACTGGACCTACGGAAGCAGTGCCCCGTGTACTGATCCGGATAAGCAAGATTCAGAAACGTAGCAATTATGCGTGACACTTGGCTAATCTTATTAATCCCTATATGGCTAGTGATGCATCGGCCGTTTCGGTATGTGAGAAAAAAGCGTTTTGAAACTATACCGATTGGTCGAAGGCTGACATATTTCTTAATAAGATGAAGCCCGTAAGTAATAAGTATATCCCATTATGAGTATAAACTGAACGAAAACAATAGAAGCAGGTCACAAATGAAACATGATTTTTAAAAAAACTAATTTGCTTTAATTGCCAAATCATGAAGATCGTCGCCTTGACTTGAAAGCTGATTTATTTCAGCAATATCCAAAATTTTTCATTTTTTAGTCTTATATCCTTGAGACTGCCGTTTGAGAAAAGCATGCAATCGTGAAAACTTCGATGTATCTGCGTTCTTATAAGCATTTAGACATGCTCACAGCGTGCTATAGTAAGATGTCCAGAGCGTCGAAGTCTTTTTTGTCTTGCTTCTCTCCTGAAAATACGCTGTACAGGTCAGTTCTATTGTTTTTTTCTTCCATTGTTCGCATGTAAGTAAGAGCGTAGTTATTGAATCTGTCCTAGGGCTACTAGATTTTCAAATTCAAATACGAAACATCCATGTTAGTGACGTCAGTGTGACCAACCCAAGCAAAATTTCCTTGAGTAATACCAGAACTTGAACAGCCAAAATTTAATGAATTAATAAAGCTAAGTAGATAAAATAGTATACTACACACGTTTAATAAGACGTATTGTCACACTCTTTCTATTAAAGCACTCCTCGCTTCGCTCGTCGTGCTTTAAAACTCTCGTGTGACAATACTCCGTCTTATTAAACTAGTATAATAATATACTATTTTATACTGTAAATTATAGATATTCACGACGTGTTACAGTAATGGGGCAACATCAATCAAACATTTCGTAATTACCTAATTGCGTTAACAAACCAACCATATCGGCCTGTATGAGGGAAACATTACCCCATTATTGTGAAACACGTTACCCCAAACGACGTTTATTCGATTTATTCATTTAAACCTTAAAAAGCAAACAAACCGATTTTAAGTACATCCGGCAAGTAGGCAACGAATCAGTAAATGGATAAAAATTACACTCCAAGAGAGTCGGATCGATGCTTCTCAGTTTTCAGGCTACAGTACGCGCCACGCGGCTACTTCCGCAGCATATAGATCAGGTGTATCCATTGAAATGATTAGAAAAACTGCTGCATGGACAGAAAATAGTAACGCCTTTAATAGAAGTTGTTCTATTAATAAATTAATAATAATTATTTTTTTTTAGACCGACTTGAGGCCCCAAGGCCTACGCGCACTACCACGGAAGCGGGCTATAAACACCGCCCCGGGTAAATTCACCTGGGGGAATAGGAAGTCCTGCGGACTGCCCCGACCCTGCAGACTCTCCCCAGGCTCGGACGATGGAATTGTCCAGAAGTCTATCAGTATCAATGAGGGTATAGGCGGTTGAGTGGGATCACTCCTGACGGGGTGCTTCGCCTCCCAGTGCCGGATGGTGAGCAGGGATTTGAGGGGGAGGGCCCGTTGTTAGTGGGGTCCCCCGCACACTATCATGGTATTGTGTGCCACCCTACGTCCCCCTTCCCGGAGTGCCCGGATTAGGGGTTCAGGTGGCACCCATACGTTCCTATGTGGATGATGGCAAACATGATTACGCCTGAGATTGCGATAGTAACGATCAGCTAGACACGGAGAGATATTCAGAGGAAAAGACTATACGCTGTAGGTCACTGAGGTCAGGATGTGCTTTGAAGCTAACGGAGGCAGGTTGAAGCAAGCGATGTAGGGTTACTTACCAGGGTTACGGTTGCCGATTTTGGCAGCGTCATACGTCACGTTCCCATCATGGCGTTGAGAGGTATGTGTCCTCACGATTCGTACTGTCAGGTGCCTCCTTGGCTGCAATTCTTGTCAGTACTTTGCTTTAATTAGGGAGGTAATGGCGCTGTAGCTGAGTTCCCAGATGCCCTTGTCCTCGATCATCCTCATCATGGTGTGTGCCGGGATCCACGGCGGGCCCACCCTTTGCTTGAGGTCCACAGTATAATCTCTCCAGAAAGGGCACTTAAAGACCGTGTGTTCCGGTGTGTCCGAGGCCCCGCAGTCACACCTGTCGTCCGCCGACTTCCCTATTCGGAACGTGTATGTTCTGAAAGACCCGTGCCCCGTGAGGTACTGCGCGAACCAATGGTTGTGCGCTATGTGGTTACAGCTCATCCACCTAATTAGATGTGGTATTAGTGTCTTGGTCCACGCCACTGTGTTCGTATTCGCCTCCCATCTCCTCTGCCATTGTTGTAGGGTGCGCTTCCGAGCCATGCGTCTGGTCCCGGGGAGCGCACCCCCACCCACGTTCTGTAAGAAGCGTCTTTCTTTTGCAAGAAGGTCGATGGGAGGGAAACCTGCGATTACTTGCAGGGCTGCAGTGGATGCGGTCCTGTAGGCGCTTACCGCACGGAGCAGGGGTCTTCGCTACGCGCTCTCCATCTTTTGAGCATACTTTTGTATATCAAGGACACTGCACCAAACGGGGGCAGCGTACAGCAGGATCGAGTGGACGACGTGCGCCATTACCTCCCTTTTTCTGCCCGATGGCCCTCCCACGTTGGGCATGACCCTGCTTAGGGCGCCGAGCCGGGCGCCGGCCGATCTAATCGCTTCCATGATGTGGCTTTGAAAACCGCCGCCTTCTCCTAATGTGACCCCCAGGTATTTCAATGAAGTACTGGTATTGAGGGAAATTCCCCCCACGTTTAGTGAAAACCTTCTTCCTTTTCTGGGCCCCTTGAGAACTAGTATCTGCGTCTTCTCGCACGCTATAGCCAGCCGGCGACTTTCTACCCATGCCAGTATTCTGTCATAAGCCACGTCCACTTTTGACTGGATGTCTGGGATGTTATCTGCCGCCACCGTTAACGTTAGATCGTCTGCGTAGGCAAAGAGTCTTGTGTCCGCAGGGAGTCCGATCCTCAGGACCCCATCGAACAGGATATTCCATAATGTAGGGCCCAAGACGGATCCCTGCGGAACGCCGGTGTTGGTAGAATGGGTTCTTCCCTTGCTTATTATGATCTTTCGGCCTTCGAGGTAACTTTCGATCATCCTAATTAGGTAGCGGTCGACTCCCCGGCCCCGCATGGCCCCCACGATGTGGAGCCAAGAGGCGGTGTTAAAGGCATTTTTCACGTCAATGGCCACCATGACCGGCCATTTTCGGTCCGTGGCTGCAGATGTTAGCAGATCTTTCAGGGCCGACACGGTTGACCTGCCTTTTCGGAAGCCGTGCTGGGCCGGGGATAGGCCGCCCAGGTCAAATTAATAATATAATTTAATATAATAAGCAAAATAATAATAATATAATATAACATAATATATAATAAAATATATATTCTTGGTCGCCTCGAAGCCGTCGTACTGGTATCGGGCTCAGTAATGGTTCCCTGAGCCCGTACGTGGGATTCGATTGTCTAATTGGCGTGCTGGTTGCTAAGGGTTCTCCCAGTTCCTTGAGCGCTCCATACCCCCTGTACGTGGGCCTCCCCTGTATTCTCCATTGGCGTCGTTCGGCGAAGGGAACTCGTTCATACGGTCTATCCTGCCGGGACGCAGAAGCGCCGGGTTGAGTATGTCTTGAACACTTGAATAAAACGTCTTTTATAATATATTTTGTATATCTTTTGAAAAGTGAAAAATAAATAATTTCGGTAACCTCCATTGTTTTTGTTCATTGTGAACGTGTACTGCGTACTGCCTGTGCCCTGTGGTACTGCCGTTATTGCACGAAGCACTCCTTGTTCTTTGAGTGCTTGTATTCATCATAGACAAAAATAGTACAGTTAGTTAGTTTCGGGCCGTATGTGATCACAAAATGAAATTTATAGATGTATATGTTGGCTTCCCAGGTTCTGTTCATGATAGCAGAGTGTAATGCGCTTTGCTGCGGTTACTTGTGAGATTTGGCGCTGGGACGGATTTCGGGAGTTCGGAAAAGGATTTTAAAGTCGGTTTTACGGTGATGCTTCACACAGCATCATCTTTTGCTGGAAGTATTGAAGATAAATGTGGAAATTTTTTCATTCTTGGAAACAGCGGACATCCATGCCTCCGGCATATACTAACACCAATTAAAGATAGAGAACGATTTCGCAAAAGACAAATGAACTACAATATAAAACTGGCTAAAAATAGATACGTCATCGAGCATTAGTTTGGAACACTTAAACAGAAATTTCGACGACTGTATCACCTGAAGCTGCGAAGTATCCCCGATATAGTTCCTTTAATTCGGGCATGTTGTGTTTTGCACAATCTGTTCCTAGATGATAATTTTCAGTTTGAGGGTGAGGTAGAAAATATTGAAAACATACCGTTGGGTGAGGATCTCATAAATGATGAAGAGTGGGCTGATGGGAATGACGTAGATAGAAGAAATCAAATTGTTGGTATTGTAACTTTTATTTTATAATTTATTTACATTAATTGAACACTAATTTATTTAACACACTAAACTACTTGTTCACTAGACTAGACACTACATAATTTATTTGTACTGCTCCGCTTTCGGATCGTATGTCGCGTTCACTTCTGCTTCTCTACTTCTAACTAACTCCCTCGATCACAAGCCCCGTTATATATACACCCCCAACCCTGATCGAGAATGTTCTAGAAGCTACGATTGTTTCTTTAACAACGCCTACGCAGGAAACGCCCAGAACGTCACAAATTACTTTTCGTAAACAACATTCCGGGAAAATTCATGCAGCTGTCTTGTACGCGTCGTAGTTATTCTTTTGAAGGAGTAAACATGTGTCGCTTTGTTTACTTCTCGCATTACACTGCCCCCGCCTTAGAGACGTTTCGTCTCGGAACGTATCCCTGGTAGGCCCATGCAGGAACCTGCAGTTAGCCCCCCGCTTACAGCGAGACGTGGCGTGAAAATAACAGGGGACCGTCTTCCCGAGTCGACATGGTGCAGGCCCAAAACAGCAGACTAAAACTTCCACTCCGGTATTCTTCAACACTACTTCCAGCATATTCCGGACAACCCTCCAGTCCAGCTGATCTCGTCCAGCACCTAACTTGGGGACAGCTAGCTTCCTGATGTCGAGCTCCAGCAGTCGGTCTCGTAGCCTATGCAAGGTTCGCCTTACATTGTGATAACATGGTTTAAGGGACCCGATCTCCTTCGTAACCAGATAAAAGATGTGTCTTACGTTGTCACGTAGTTCCAGAACCTTGCCAATTTCCGGGAGTTGCTCTCTGAGTTGTTCCAAGCGCCCGTACTTCTTCTTGAAAACCGTGGCGATACCTCGTGACATTACCAGGTCGGCGGACACACAATGGGCCAACGAGTATTCTTCAGGTACGCTGAACAAATCCTGTTATTTTTCACAGGTTACCCCATACCGTGCTTTTCCGGTACCCCCGTAGGCGCTCATAAATTCTTCGAAGGAAAGTTCGTTCTCCTGCGCCAATGTGTTTCTTACTCGGGGAACCTCCGCCTCATCGTGCGACCCCTCATTGGGTGCCAACCGATTAAAGTGCACCACTCTCGGCTTGCCGTTTGGTAGTTTGCTTACCCGGTAGACCACGTCATTGATTCGTTTCTTCACAACATAGGGACCTTCCCAATTGGTCTGTAACTTAGGGGACAAACCACGTTTCTTCTGTGGGTTGTACAGCCAAACTCGATCTCCCATTTGGTAGCCACCCTCTTTAGCGTTGATGTCGTAACGCTCTTTGATGCGATCACTGGCGATATTTAGTTGGTACCGGACTTGATCGTGAATTTCGTTCATCCTTTGCCGCATCCGGGAAACGTAATCTTCCCCCGAAACGTCCTCGTCCGGTCTAGCGCCAACGATTAGATCACAGGGCAGTTTAAGTTCTCGCCCGAACAGGACTTTGGCTGGAGTTTGTCCTGTCGACTCATGAACGGCCGAGCGGTAGGCCATCAGGAAGAACGGCACGTGTTCGTCCCAGTCTCGTTGATGTGACGAGACCATTTTCGCCAGATAGCGGTTGAGGGTGCGATTCATCCGTTCTACCATGCCGTCAGACTGAGGGTGAAGGGCCGTGGTTCTTGTTTTTCGTACCCCAAACTTCTCACATATCCTCCGGAATAGGCCACTCTCAAAGTTTCTTCCTTGATCCGAGTGTAATTCCATGGGTACTCCAAACCGGCAGATCAGCTCCTTCACGAGCACATCGGCCACGGTCTCTGCCTCCTGATTAGGGAGAGCGTACGCTTCTACCCACTTCGTAAAATAGTCCATTACGACCAGGATGTATTTATTCCCCTTTTCGGTCTCAGGGAAGGGTCCTGCTATATCAATAGCGATCCTTTCGAAGGGGCTCCCGACGTTATATTGTTTCATGGGAGCTTTCGGTCGTCTTTGTGGCCCATTACTTGCGAAACATGTAGTACATTTCTTGCACCAGTCCGTCACGTCGTCTGAACAATTGATCCAGTAGAATCGCTCTCGTACTTTCTGCAGGGTTTTCTTGATCCCTAAATGTCCACCAGACGACTCGTCGTGAAGGTGCTGCAAGACCTCCGGGATTTTACTGGAGGGAATTACCAACTGCCGTCTTTCCTCCGTCCCGTCTTGGCTCTCCAGTACGCGTTTTAGTAGTCCATCCTCAACCACTAACGAGTCCCACTGTGCCCAATAGCTCTTGAGTTTTGGCGAGCCAGGTGATACCTTTTGCCACTCAGGACGCTCTCCTCCCTCCTTCCAAACCAGGATTTCTTTGAGAACCGGGTCTTTTTCTTGCTCTTGTCGTAACGAGGATGGTGTCCATTCCTCGGCGACCACGGTGGTTCGGTAGACTTTCTCGGACTTTTCCTCAGCTCTATGACAATGAGGACATTCATCAGGGCATGGTCTTCTCGAGAGTGCGTCTGCGTTTCCATGACTCTGTCCTGGCCGATGTTCTATAACAAAGTCATACTCCTGGAGCCTCTCGATCCAGCGAGCGATTTGTCCTTCGGGATTCTTAAACTGGAGGAGCCATTTAAGAGCAGCATGATCGGTCCGGATCAAAAACCTCCTTCCACATAAATATTTATGGAAGTGCTCGATGGACTTGACGATGGCCAATAATTCACGTCGGGTGACGCAGTAATTCCTTTCTGGTTTGGAGAGTACCTTGCTGAAGTATCCAAGGACACGTTCTTGTCCCTCCTGACGCTGCGACAGAACACTTCCAATTCCCACATTGCTCGCGTCGGTGTCCAGGATGAACTGTCCTTCTGGCAGAGGAAAACTCAGCACTGGGGCACTGGTCAACTTCCTCTTCAGCTCGTCGAAGGCAGACTGGCATTCCTCATCCCAACAGAAGTTTCGTCCTTCTTCCGTGAGCCTTGTCAACGGCTTAGCGACGTCGGAGAACATCCGGACATAGCGTCGGTAGTACGTGCAGAGGCCCAGAAAACTCCTCAACTGGTGTTTATCTACCGGTATTGGCCACTCCTTCACCGTACTTGTCTTGTCCGGATCAACGGCGACGCCCTCTCTGCTCACTAAGTGCCCTAAGTAAGAGACCTTCCTTCTGAAGAGCTGACATTTCTTCGGGTTCAGTTTCAGCCCCGCACCTCGCAGTCTCTGGAAAACGTCCTCTAAGTTTTTCAGATGTCCTTCGAAGGTCTTGCCCATCACGATGACATCGTCCAAATAGACTAGGCACGTTTTCCACGTCAAACCCATTAGCACGCTCTCCATCAGCCTCTCAAACGTCGCTGGGGCATTACAAAGTCCGAATGGCATGACTGTAAAATGCCACAGGCCGTTACCGAAGGTAAATGCCGTCTTTTCCTTATCGGCAGGGTCCATTTCGACTTGCCAATAGCCGCTTTTTAATCCAAGGTCGAAAATATCGTGGATCCAGCAATGGTATCGAGTGTGTCGTCGATACATGGTAGCGGGTAGCTGTCCTTTTTGGTGACACTGTTCACCTGCCGGTAGTCTACACAGAATCGAGTAGTCCCATCCTTTTTCTTCACCAGTACTACCGGCGAGGCCCATGGACTGCTTGACGGCTCGATGACCCCGTCCCGCTCTAGGTCCTTGATGATTTTCTCGGCTTCCTCCCGTTTGGCCAAGGGTAGTCGTCTTGCTGTTTGTCGAATCGGTCGTGTCTCGCCCGTGTCAATTTTATGTGTCACGACCTTGGTCTTTCCCAGCTTTCCATTCTCGGTGGTAAATATGTCCTGGTACTTATTTATTAATTCATTGGCCTTCTGTTTCTGTATGGGCGAGAGAAACGCACTGGTCTGGGAAAGAATTTGTTTCAAGTCCTGCGGAGTGTGTTTGGACCTTTCTTCCTCACTAACGCCCCTTACGATGGCTGAAGCGGCTATACATGTGCCTAGCTTCGTACCCTTCTTGATGGTGACCGGGTACTGATTGATGTTGAGTAGTCGCACAGGCACTTCACTTGAGAGAGTAACGAGCGCCTTTCCTACCAGTACCCCCCGAGCCAGTCGATTGTCATCGTTTTCTGGTTCGATCACGGCTGGAATTCCCTCTTCCACAACACCCCTCAGACAGGTACAGGTGATCGTTTCGCTTCGTTCCGGGAGAATCACATCTTCTGCCATTATTACGTCTAACACAAAGTTGTCACGATTGTGTAGCAGTAATTCTTCTTGACCGATCCTCAACACTCGGTGTCCGAAATCCAACTGGAATCCATGATTCCTCATGACGTCCATTCCCAGTATGACGTCTTCCTCAATTTCGGCTATGAGAACAGGATGGTCAAACTTTACTCGTCCCAACGTCATGCTAACCGTCGCTTCACCGTGTATTACTGCCTTCTCCCCAGTGGCAGTTCTCAATTGCCACCTACTTGGCCTAATCTTCCTACGGTCCCTCACAACTTCCGAGCGTACGATCGTCTTCGTAGCTCCCGTGTCCACAAGCATGGCGTGGGATCTCCCGTCGATAGTGCCATCGACGTACGCGCTCCCCAATTGGTGGGAAAACGAGGCTATACTGGCCCGGGGGTTTCTATTGCCACGGGTCGACGTCCCCTCCCTTTTATCGACCCGCATTAGTTTTTCCGGGGCCTTTACCGGCACCGTTATTTTGGGCCGCGCCTTCTGTGCTGACAGCAACTCCATGATCTGCTGGACGGCCTTCTCCACGAGTTTTTCTGTGCCTACCTCCTCGGTAACAGCTCGAGCACAACCGTGAATGCGGGAGGCTTCCATTGCTGCCTCATGTTCTAGTGCGATGGCGAGCGCGTCCATTAGTTTTTGGTCGAGCTAGTCTCAGGGCCCTCTGTAGTTCCTGGTCCCTCAGCCCGCTCACGAACGTCTGCACTGCGAGGCACTCCATCATCTGTTCCGGTGCCGTAGGATACGCCAACCTCACTAGTCTGGCCACGTCCGCTTCGAACTCCTGCACGGTCTCGTTCGATCTCTGACGGCGATTGGACATCTGGGATTGATGAACTTGCTCCAGATGTGTTTGGCCGAACCGCATTTCCAGTCGCTTCAGCAGCTCCGTGTAATTCCCGGCTTCCTCGGTGGATAGCGTCTGAAGAACTTCCAACGCCTCTCCACGTAAGGCTACCGTTAGGGAAACAGCTTTCTCGTGAGGGGACCAAGCATTAGCTTCCGCTGCTGCCTCAAACTGCTTCTTGTAGCTGGCCCACGAAATTTTTCCGTCGAACGTTGGGGGCGTCACTCGATTAGTGCATATCGAGTTCTGTTGAACGACCGCCTTTATTTCTTCCTTCGTCTCGCCGCTACTGACTCGCCTTAGTCGTTCTTCCAACTGCTTCGTGTTCTGTTTAATTTCGTCTTCTTTCCCCTCGCCGCTACTGACTTGTTCTAGTCGTTCTTCTAACTGCTTGATCTTCTCTTCAATCTCCTTACGCTGAGCCTCAATCTGGTCGGTTATCTCTTCCCTCTGGGCGGCGATTTCTTCCCTCTGGGCAGCGATTTAAGCAGTGATGTCTTCCCTCTGATCGGCGATTTCTTCCCTCTGGGCGGCGATTTATATCCTCTGGGCAGCGATTTGAGCAGTGATGTCTTCCCTCTGGGCGGCGATTTGAGCAGTGATGTCTTCCCTCTGGGCGGCGATTTGAGCAGTGATGTCTGCCCTCTGGGCGGCGATTTCTTCCCTCTGGGCAGCGATTTGAGCAGTGATATCTTCCCTCTGGGCGGCGATTTGAGCAGTGATGTCTTCCCTCTGGGCGGCGCTTTCTTCCCTCTGGGCGGCGATTTCTTCCCTCTGGGCGGCGATTTGCTTCGTGATGTCATCCTTCTGGGCTGCGAACTGCTTCGTTATGTCGTCGTCTTCGAACTCGAAAACTTCCGGGTCCTGGCCATTTTCTTTCAAAAATGCCGAGAGTCGGTCCTGGAGTTGAGTCTTCTTCCCTCCTGTTTCCAATTCTCGTTCCTCTAGTTCTTTTTTTAACTCGGCCACTTTTAATTCGCGTAACTTCTTCATGATCCCCTCTTCTGACACCAATGTAACGTTTATTTTATAATTTATTTACATTAATTGAACACTAATTTATTTAACACACTAAACTACTTGTTCACTAGACTAGACACTACATAATTTATTTGTACTGCTCCGCTTTCGGATCGTATGTCGCGTTCACTTCTGCTTCTCTACTTCTAACTAACTCCCTCGATCACAAGCCTCGTTATATATACACCCCCAACCCTGATCGAGAATGTTCTAGAGGCTACGATTGTTTCTTTAACAACGCCTACGCAGGAAACGCCCAGAACGTCACAAATTACTTTTCGTAAACAACATTCCGGGAAAATTCATGCAGCTGTCTTGTACGCGTCGTAGTTATTCTTTTGAAGGAGTAAACATGTGTCGCTTTGTTTACTTCTCGCATTACAGTATATTACCGTTGTAATAAAAATTGATTTTTAAGTATTCATTAATTTAGAACATACTTTTACATCAATAAATAAAAACATAAACATTATGAACTCATTATTTATATTTCACTAACACCAAAACAATGGAGGAACTAATGTACAGATATGTGAACTTGAATAAATATGGAAAGGGATAGTGCACAGTCTAACAGGTATAAAACTACAAAAGCTGTTCTCTAAAATAACAACTTATTAAACATATCATCTATATCTAAATGTGAAAAGAGAAGTCTTAAGTGGAATATACTAAATCGATGAATATTCTATTAAAATCAACCATAACTATATTATTATAACTACAGGTAATATTGCGCAAAACCAATACAACCACAATTTGAACAATTCAATTGATAAACGGATTAAACAAAATCATCTGGTAAGTTCATTTGATGTTTTAAATATAATTTTAAAATTTCATTACGCTCCTTAACAGCTTCATGTTCTTTTTCTCTCATGTTCAATTTCTGTTTCTCTAGTTCCATCTTCTTCTCGAACTTTTCTTTTTCAAAACTGTTTTTTCTCTTTGAATATCTAAGAACTTTGTGTAGTATTCTTTTTTGTGACTTCTCATCAATTCTAAAGTAGAAATTTTTGATTGGAGATTAGTGCTCCTCCTTTTCAGACTATCACATTGTTCTATCGATATTTTTCGTTTCTTAGAACTTGATGGGGTCTGTTCCTTTATATCCGTGTGACTTGAGGATGGACCAAGGTTTGTGTCTTCCGATTCAATCCCTACTTCTCTTTTGGTTGATTTATATCTAGTATTGCATTCGTAAACGAAGTCGAAAAGAGAGGAATTAAAATGCGGTTTTCAGTTTTTTGGTATCTAGAGATCATACTTAGTCATTTCTCAAAAATTTATATATATATATGGTACGTTCCACGCCGAATTTAGATTTTTTTTTAGATTTGGCCCAAAATCAACTAAAACGGTCCTTTTGGGTCCCTGAAACTCTCCCTAAATTTTTAGGGCCCCAAGTGGAATTGAACTCAAGTTATGGACAATTGAAAGTTGAAATTTTCAGGTTCGGCTCCAAAACCAAAAATTTTCAACCATCCATAACTTGTAAAAATACCCATTTTTATGAAAAAAGTTTTAAACAAAAGTTGTTTGCAATGCTTTAAACTTTCCGAAACTGCTAAAAAAAAGTTCATCCGACATGGTTCACTATTGACGAGTCTTGGCGCCATTAGTCGTCAGGCCGCCAAAAAAAAAACATTATCAGCTTTCCTGACCAAAAAAATCAGGAGCGTAGCTGGATTCGATATAAAACTTTTCAGCCCAAACAAAAGTTAGCCAGACCTAAGGGCTTAGAGAAAAAAAATGGTTTTCAGGTTCAGCTTGAAAACCAAAAATTTTCAACCATCCATAATTTGTAAAAATACCAATTTTTAAGAAAAAAGTTTTAAACAAAAGTTGTTTGCAATGCTTTAAACTTTTGAAAACTGCTAAAAAAAACGTTCATCCAGCACGGTTCACTGTTGACGGGTATGGGCGCCATTATTCGTCAGGCCGCCAAAAAAAAAAACATTATCGGCTTTCCTGACCAAAAAAATCAGGAACGTAGGTGGATCCGATACAAAACGTTTGAGCCCACACAGAAGTTCGCCAGACCTAAGGGCTGGTCCCAAATTTGAAGATTTGTGTTGAAAATTCAAATTTCCAGAACAATTCTTGTGGAAGGTTGCTTCAGCGTTGTCGTCAACCGTTGTGGACCTTCAAAAACATCAACAAGAGCAACAATTTGGGTGAGAGTCGCTTCTTGGATAAAAAATGTGTGTCAAGCGAAGTCATCTGTGATCAAAATTCAAGTATTTTGAGGAATTTTGAGTTTTTGAGCCGCCGGGGACTTGGAAAGTGCTCTATTTATATGAAAATAGCATGCCAACCTTAGTGATGTTGATCCCCAGTGAACTTCTAGAAAAAATGTCGCTCATGGTTTGAGATTAACTGGCAAACAGTGGATTTCTGGGGGCTCAATGGAATTTTGTTGATATCAAGGGATTTTTGCCGGATTTCACCATTTTTTTTCTCGGAGCTCTTTGGTCTGGCTAACTTCTGTTTGTGCTCAAAAGTTTTGTATCGAATCCAGCTACGCTCCTGATTTTTTTGGTCAGGAAAGCTGATAATGTTTTTTTTTGCGGCCTGACGACTAATGGCGCCAAGACCCGTCAACAGTGAACCGTGCTGGATGAACGTTTTTTTAGCAGTTTTCAAAAGTTTAAAGCATTGCAAACAACTTTTGTTTAAAACTTTTTTCTTAAAAATTGGTATTTTTACAAATTATGGATGGTTGAAAATTTTTGGTTTTCAAGCTGAACCTGAAAACCATTTTTTTTCTCTAAGCCCTGAGGTCTGGCTAACTTTTGTTTGGGCTGAAAAGTTTTATATCGAATCCAGCTACGCTCCTGATTTTTTTGGTCAGGAAAGCTGATAATGTTTTTTTTTGGCGGCCTGACGACTAATGGCGCCAAGACTCGTCAATAGTGAACCATGTCGGATGAACTTTTTTTTAGCAGTTTCGGAAAGTTTAAAGCATTGCAAACAACTTTTGTTTAAAACTTTTTTCATAAAAATGGGTATTTTTACGTTATGGATGGTTGAAAATTTTTGGTTTTGGAGCCGAACCTGAAAATTTCAACTTTCAATTGTCCATAACTTGAGTTCAATTCCACTTGGGGCCCTAAAAATTTAGGGAGAGTTTCAGGGACCCAAAAGGACCGTTTTAGTTGATTTTGGGCCAAATCTAAAAAAAAAATCTGAATTCGGCGTGGAACGTACCATATATATATATACATATATAGCAAAAAGATAATATTGGCTGATAGTCTAAAAACTTAAAACTCTTGAGGTATCGGGGCTGTAGCCTGGGTGCGGAGAAAGAAAACTCGTTTTTCTAGTAAAACGTTTCGATTACATTCTAATCTTCTTCAGTTATTCTACAAAGGAAGAAATGGGTATACATATGTTATTTATATATATTATATATAATGCATATATATAATATATAAATTATTATAATTAACAAAACTATTACATCATAACTTACCGAAAGTGAGGTTTTTCTCTGCGTTGTTTTTTAAGAGATTTTAATGGGATTTGACGGGTAAGTCGATAATTTATTCTTGTACATTTGTTCCGTCGCGAATTTCACTACTATATATATATATATATATATATATTATATAAAGCTATGCTTCCCCTCTCGGCCATTCCCAGAGTGCCTCATTTCGTTTTTATTTTACTTTACTTTGATTTCCGTTTTCTGTGCATGGGACATCTAGGCTTAGCCATATATGATACAAAGTGTTGCCTGTATTCCAGTGACCCTGAACGTTAATTTTCAAAACTCTCTATCCTTGTCGAAATGGAATACCATGGTACTTGAAATCAATTTTACACAGTTTCAAATGCGTTTTTTTCTTAAGTTCAATACCCTATGGTTTCCTCGACACCTAAACCGAAAACCACAAACCTAAATACATATACATGTTATCGAGAACTGTTCCGACTATATACCACTAGGTCTCTTTTGGTTACCTACAACCTAACGCTAGTCCCCTCACCTCTTTCCTCTCGTACTCCTCGACTGGCAGCTGCGCGGGTTGCTGCGACACTTGGGGCAGCTGCTGCTGCTGCTGCGACTGGTGCGGCAGCCTCGACTGGTTATACAGCGTTTGCGATATGTGGGGAGCGCTGGAGGAGGACTGCAGGGGCGGCGGCGCGTGTACTGAACGGATGGAAAATCAAAAATTATCTCCAGAACGAAACAGGGGACCACATCGCTTAATAGTTTGTCGGCATGCACAATTCCGCTGAATGGAATGCTAAGTCGTACAAAAAGAGATACCAAACAGATTTCAAGATTGTTAAAGGAAGTAAATGCTTGTAATTTCTGAGACAATATCCGGTCTCACTTTCGTAACTAATTTTCGAAGTAATCTTCCCCTCACCTATCTGAGATCGTGACCCCCAATTACCTAATACTAGGCCTTGTGGGGTAGTTCTTGCCGTTGAGCAATACGTTTAGTCTCCTCCCCGTTCTGGGACCCTTAAGTACAATAACTTGAGTTTTGTTAGTCGACAGCCTTAGCCTATGTGCCGCCATCCAATCTTCCATGGCCCTGTACGCCCGTTCCAGTCGTCTCTGTGCCTCATCCGTGCTATCGGCGCAGGCAATGATGACCAGGTCATCCGTGTACGCCACCGTACGCGTCTCCTCAGAGAGCCCGATCCTGAGGACGCCGTCGAACAGAATTTTCCACAGCGTGGGCCCCAGGACGGACCCCTGAGGGACCCCGGTATTCGTCATGTGCCTCCTTCGTGGCGCGAGCGTTATAAATTTTTCGGAGAGATATCGCTCAGTCTGCGCAATCAGGTACGGCGAGACCCCCCGTCCTCTCAGTGCCCCGATAATGTGAGGCCACGAGGCCGTGTTAAAGGCGTTCGCGATGTCTAAGGCAACCATGACTGTCCATTTGCGCGTCCCAGATGCCGCCTTCGCGACGTCCGTCAGAGCAGTAATGGTCGAACGACCCCTATGGAAACCGTGTTGTGACGGGGAGATCCCGCCCAGTTCCTCGATCTCGTCTTCCAGACGGTCCCAGTAGAATAACAAAGCGGGTTCTGACCCCCGAAAATCTACCTAACCTAACTTATGCCGCCATTTTCAGAATTTAAATTTCGCGCCACCACCCTGGCGATGCGCGCGCCCCCTCGCGCCCGGCCCTTCACCTGGGGCTACCCCCCAACCCGCCCCCACCCACCACCCACGAGGTCCCCCCTCGCGCCCGCCCCCTCACCTGGAGTTACCCCCCACCCCCGCCACCCACTAGGTCTCCCACTAGGTCCCCCACCAGGCCCCCTCCCCCTCTCCCACCACCTAAGGCCCAAGCTCGGAGAAACGATGTGATTTCTTCATATTCTAGGACGTTCCCCTGCTGCTGCTTGTCTATCCCACTGTTCCAATCGAGTCCATGTATATGTCGTTTTAACCATTCCACTTGGTTCCGGAAACTGAGGGTGTACACTTGTAATGGCGATGGTAATTTAATAAATCTATGAACCCATTCGTCTCTATCGATGTTTACCATGGCTATTTCTTTACACCAGAAACTACTGGGACCATACTGAAAACCTTAGATATCAATGACGACGACGGT